>JADMNL010000023.1:49652500-54452500 GCA_016271365.2 Neoceratodus forsteri | reverse complement strand
AACTAAGACCTCACTTTTTTAAAGAAAAAAAGGAAGGCATTTCACAATAGTAAATCAGTAGGGAGTTCCATACTTTGATGTCCCCTTAAAGGAAAGATTGCTGCCCTAGAACAGTCTCCCTCCATGGCCTTCGGAGCCTGCCGCCACACATTGCACTAGTGTATTGATTGGATACAAAGGTAAAACATTTTGACTGCTAATTGGCTTACGTCCGAGTGCAACCTTTTTACACAACAGTGACAACTGAAAGGGCACTCAGTGGTAGAAGGGCAATCCATTTAATGGCCAAATCATAAGTGTGGCCATCCTGCTTAGCATCAAGCACAAACTTATAAGCTCGAATAAAAGCTGTGGTGATTTTCTCAAGGTTAACTTAAACATAGACTTCAACGGCAGATAAGAACCGCTTGGCCCACCTAATCTGCCCATTTCCCTACCTATTGGATAAGCTGCAGATCCTAGTTAACCAACAGCCTACTTCTTCCTATCCCCCCACCAGAATTGTCTTACGTCTGTCCCATGCATTCTTGAATTCACCCACTGTTTTGACCCCACGACCTCCTCGACCTCCTCAGGAAGGCCATTCCATGTGTCCACCACCCTCTCTGTGAAAAAATACTTCCTCACATTGCCCCTGAACCGGCCCCCCTCTATCTTCACATTGTGTCCACTTGTTCTTGCACATCTCTTTTTCTGAAAGATGCTACCCTCTTGGACTTTGCTGATTCCCTTGAGGTACTTGAAAGTTTCTATCATGTCCCCCCCACTTCCTCAAGGGTATACATATTAAGCTCCTTTAGTCTTTCTTCATATGGCTTCCGTTGCAGACCCTGCACCATTTTAGTTGCCCATCTCTGGACTGCCTCCATCCTGTCTATGTCCTTGTGAAGATGGGGTCTGAAGAACTGCATGCTGCACTCCAGATGGGGTCTCACTAACTGATTGTACAGAGGGATAACAACTTCTTGTTTGCTACTGGTGATGCATCTCCCTATACATCCCAGTATCCCCCCAGCCATCCTTGCTGCCTTCTCACATTGCTTGCTTACCTTTAGGTCATCTGATATGACTACCCCCAGGTCCCTTTCCATTTTTGTTGTTGTTATTACCTCACCTCTCATTGTGTACTCTTCCCCTGGGTTTTTGTTTCCCAGGTGCATTACTTTGCACTTCTTTGCACTGACTCTAAGCTGCCATACTGTTAACCATTCCTCCAACCTTGCCCAGTCCCTTCTCATTGTTTCCACCCCCACCTTGTGTATCAATCCTGTTGCAGATCTTTGTGTCATCTGCAAAGCGGTATACTTTTCCTTCCAGTCCATCTGCAATGTCACTTATAAAGACATTAAAAAGGACTGGACCCAGTACTGAACCCTGCAGTACCCCACTAGTAACCCCCCTTTCTTTGGAGTGGACTCTGTTTACTATTACCCACTGCGTCCTGTTGTCTAGCCAATTTTTTACCCAGTCTACTACCCTGGGACCCACTCCCAGGCTGTCTAATTTGTTTATTAATATTTTGTGTGGGACTGTGTCAAATGCCTTGCTAAAGTCTGGGTAGGCCATGTCCACAGCCCCTCCCTGGTCTACTACTTTGGTTACCCAGTCAAAAAAATCTATTAGATTAGTCTGATATGACCTTCCCGCTGTGAATCCACACTGTCTTGGGTCCTGTGCCCCGCTGGCCTCTAGGTACTCAACAATTCTTTCTTTCAGAAGTGATTCCATCATTTTCCCTACCACTGAGGTCAAGCTGACAGGTCTGTAGTTTTCTGCCTCTGCTTTGCTCCCACTTTTGTGAAGGGGAATCACATCCACCCTCCTCCAGTCCTTAGGTACCACACCATCTTCCCATGATTTGTTGAAGAGGGTAGTTAGTGGTGTCACTAGTTCTCCCCTTAGTTCTTTAAGAATTCTGGGGTGAGGCCCCATTGCTTTGTCCACCTTCAGTTTTAGGAGTTCTTTCAGAACCCTTTCTTCTGTGAAAGGATTGATATTGACCCCTCTATCCAGAGTGCTTCGATTGATTGGATTAGGTATCTCTCTTCCTCTTCTTTTGTGAATACTGAGCAGAAGTATTCATTCAGTATCCCTGCTTTTCACTGTCCCTTCTCTGCCCACCCACCTCCCTTTATTAAGCCTCGCTATCCCTCCCTTGGTCTTTCTTCACTCCCTAATATACCTATAAAAGGTTTTATCCCCCTTCTTAACAGAGTTGGCTATCTTTTCCTCGGTTTGGGCCTTTGCTATTCTGACTGCCTTCCCCACTTCCTTCTGCTTTAACTGGTCCAGTTTTCTGTCCTGCCCCTTCTGTGTTTCCTTATACTTCCTGAATGCTGTCTTTTTCTCCCTAACCTTCCACGCCACCTCTTTTGAGAACCATAGTGGTTTTTTTTTTCATTTTGATTTGTTTATTTGCTTCATACAAAGGCTTGTTGCCTCTGTGATGGCAGGTTTCATGTTTCCGCACTGCTCCTCCACCCCTCCTTCTTGCCTATTTGCTAGTGCTTTTCTTAGGCACTCTCCCATTTTGACAAAGTCAGCTCTCTGGAAGTCCAGTACTCTCACTTTTGTATGGCTTGACTCTGTGGCCATGTTTATCGTGAACCATACTGTTGTCACTTGTTCCCAGATGGCTACCCACTTCTATATCTGAGATCCTCTCTCTGTCCCTGTTTGAAAGTACCAGGTCTAAGATTTCTCCCTCCTGAATGGTGAAGGGAGGAACTTTATTAGCTGCATAATAAACCACTACACCATAGTCAATAATCAGTACTATTAGACTCTGGACCAACACGATTTTAACCTCTTACGTGAAGTTATTCTTGTTCCTATGAAGTGGAACACAAAGTTGGCTAATTTTTCTAACCACAGCATCTATATGAGCAGAAAGTGATAGCACAGGATCAGGACTGACCCTGAAATATTTTAACACCTTCATTTGTTCAATAGGGTTCCTGGAAGGTATGGCAATACACAGACCAGAACTGTCCTTAAGTCTGTGCCTACTTCCAAACAGCCTTGTTTTAGTTTTCTTTGCATTGAATATCAATCTATGAACAGAAAACCAGTTGTAAACTTCATTAAAGTCATGCTGTAAACATTGCCTGAGGGCATCCAGATCCTAATCTCTAAAGAAAATAACTGTATCGTCTGCATACAGTAAAGTTCTGGAGTAGTCACAGACTCTAGAAGTGCTGTTAATGAACAAACAAAACAACAGGGGAACCAGGCTAGAGCCCTGTGGAACCCTGGAGTTAAATGACAGTTTCTCAGAGAGAGCATCACCACACCTTACTCATTGTGATCTATTACCCAAATAATCCCAATACCATGCTGCAGTTTCATCCAACAGGCCGGCCCATCTCCAAAGGTTTTTTAATCATCAGATAGTAGCCAACCAAAATCCCAACCAAAAATTTAGTCAACCAAAAATGTTCTATGTTTGCACTTTTAATTTGTATTAAACTGTACTTTTGCACTTTTAATTTGTGCTGATTTTGTATTTTTGTATTTGTATCTTGTATTTATATTGTATTTTTGCACTTTAAGTTATATTAGTTTTGTATTTTGAAACCACTAACTTGCATTATTTTGTATTTTTGCACATGTAACTTGTGTGGTATTATTTTCTGCTTTCTGTACTGTTCTCATATTTTTATTATCTGTGTTTTTATTCATTTTCTATAGTGCTACTGTTTTTACCTTTGTACTGCTATTCATTGCCCTGTTTCAGCTCCCAACTATAGTTCCCATTTTCCCTAAACCTTGCCTCAATGTGGTTTATTGGCCAACAAGTTTTATAGAGGTGGATGGATAGACAGACAGACAGATTAGACAGATGGATAGACAGACAGACAGACAGAGAGACAGACATACAGAGACAGACAGATTGATACTGTCTGTAGATAGACAGACAAATAGACATATAGCTACTGTCTGTAGATAGACAGACAGACAGACAGACAGATAGATAGATAGATAGATAGATAGATAGATAGATAGATAATGGCATCAACAAAGGCATTAATTAGGTTAGCTGAGGATAGACAAAAGCTTTTTTATATACACACTTCTTAGACAGGCTACCACAATGTGGTATATATTCAGGAAATGAAAACAATAAATTAAGCAAATGTATTGTCTAGAGAATTGTAATAGCTGAAACATGTTTATGAAAGTGCTTATATTGAATCTGAGATGTTCAAGTTCAAGTTTATTGCAGGAAAACTCCGTTGATCAAGCTCATTCACAAGGAGGTCCTAAATCATGTAAACAGTCAGGAGACATTGCATAAAAAGGCAATGTATAAGCAAAATGAAAGAATATACAAATAGGATTAATGTGCACCGATTTGTATAAGTACATCATAGTAAAATGAGGTACAGTTAAGGTTCCTATAATACCTAGTGCTCAATTAAGACAGGACAAGGTAAGGATTATTAGCGTAAGGTGGTGAGGAGGAGCAATAAATGTGGGGAGTGTACTGTCACAGGAGAGAGTAGTTAAGTAAGGGGGAGGGGTTAGAAGTGACAGGAGAGAGTAGTTGAATAAGAAGGATGGGTTGAAAATTAGTGGTGAGCGGAGGAAGAGGGCTAAAGACAGTGGGGGGGGGAAGATATAGATAAAGAAGGCAAGGGTAGGAGAAGGTTTTGAGAATAACTGGATAATGTCCTGACAAGCGTTGGTTGTTGCTCTGATTTCTCCTCTCCTAGGGCCACTGACCCCGAGTCCTCCAAGGATTGTCGCCGCACGACCAAGTATACCCATGGTGACGACTCCGAAACCACTACTTGTAATTGTCCAGAGGAGCTCGCGCTCCTCAAGCTCCAAATTCCTCCGGGAGTACCATTAGGATGCCGCTTGCTGCCTCTGGGCAGACGTTGCCTCTCTGTACCATAACATGTTCTTCACTACTTACCCCGCCTTTACGAGCCTTGAACACCCTTGCTGTGAGCTTGGCCACCAGTGCCTCCTGATGCCATAGCTGGCCATCCCTACTTCTCCCCCTCTCTGAGTCCCGATATGGATTTACCTCCTATCTGGGTTTGACGTACTGATTAATTCTCAAAGTTAGGATAGATATTTAATGTGCCTGTTCCACTGAACAAATTTATTACTGTATTTACATCATTGTTTGTACTTTGTCTTATTTTTGTATCTCTGCCAATTATGTTATCTGTTTTCTTTACGACCATGTGTAACGCAGGTCCACCTTGTAAATGAGCTTGCTCAATGGTTCCCGCCTGGATAAATAAAGATTTGATTGATTGATTGATAAGGGCAGGGAAAAGGCTTAAAAACAGCTACAAATATATTTTATTTTGGATGCGGTTAACTCTTTGTAGAAATTAACCAAGACCATACTGGATAGTTTCAGGGTGAATTGGAGTCAGTTCCAGATTGTTGGAATAGCATATGAGATAGCATATTTGCCAAAGGTGGTGCAAGTCCTAGGCACGTCAAGAAAGATGAAGTCAGATTTCCTAAGATAGTATGCACAGTGGGAAATGCAGATGAGAGATGTTAGGTAGCTCGGAAGTTTGTTCAGGAGTAACTTGAGAGTTCAAATACCAGCATGGCACAAATGTCTAGTGGTAAGTGATGTCTAGCCAACAGCTGTGTAAAGATCACAGTGGTGGGTTAGGTACGGGGATTTGGTGATGAACCGCAGGGCACAGTGGTAAAGTACATCCAACTTATTTAGGTTTGAGTTTGCAGAGGAGGTGTAAATTAGGTCCTCATAATCAAGAAAGGGAAGGAATGTGGCCTGCACCAGACTGGTTCTAGTTTCAATTGGAAAGAGAGACTTATTTCTGAAGAAGAAACCTAACCTGACTTTTAGCCTTCTGGAGAGATCCTCAAGTCATTGAAAGAGAGTTTGTTATCTAACCAAATGCCAAGATATTTAAATTTGGGGACAACTTCCAAGGGTTCACCTAGAGATGTGATAAAGTCTTTCGGTAGCCCAGGAGGGGCAGTAGATGAGTTACTAAGAGTAAAAATCATAGCCTTAGTTTTCTTGGCATTAAGAAGAAGCTTAGCATTAATAAGATTAGTTTCCAGTTGAGCAAAGTCAGCTTGCAGCACAGCTGAATTGTTGAAAAAATATCTGTTTATTACCAACTGAATAACAGGGGTACTCTCACTTGCAGCAGTGTGTCAGTGGCTGCTTGCAGTGTATTGTGGGGTACTGGAGGACTGTCCTGTGCACCTTCTGTCCCCCCCCCCCCAAGTCTGTTTAAAACAAGTGTTGTTTAATAACTTGGGCTATTTACTCAGTCAAAGCCTTCCAGTATACATCTTGGATAGCCTTTTTAAAGGCTTTATTCATTGTTTTGACACTGTTGGGGCTCTCGTGAAACCGGAAGCAGGGCGTGATAGCACTTCCGGTTTTGGCCCATTTAAACAGCTGCTCTAGTGAGCGGGGCGAGTGTGCGCGGGGCCGCACACGGAGAGGCGTGCAGAGACACGCGCGTCCTGCGCATGTCTATCGTGTCCGTCATGGACCAGGGGACAATAAGGTAATACAAATAACCTGTTATAAGTTTTGCACTGACCAAGTTGAGCAAATAGTGTTATTATGAAAAAGGCAAACAAATATTGCATCACTTGTAAGATGTATGCTTTGGGCAAACATATAGTTGACTTTAAATGCGACAAGTGCATTCTAGTTAATGAGTTAAAAAATTAAATTGAGAGACTTCAACCTAAGATGTGTGCTAACCCTGAGATTAAAGCCTTGGGAGGACTATATTGACCAAATGTTAATATTGGTTGAGGCCAATACTTCGCTTGTAGTAAATATGGTGGAAGCTGTTCTAGAACCCACTGCAACATTAGGTGAGGTTACAGACACGAAGCCACAATTAAATACTACCCATGATCCAACACAAGGACAACCCACCTCTACCTCAACTCCCATGACCTTAACTAGCCAACAGTCCACAACCAGTAAAACCAATCTCTGTCCTAAAAAATCTAGAACTAAACTCAAGGTAGCAACAAATAATTTATCTCCTCTTGTCTTATATGACATTCCCACACATAACTCATTTGAGCAACTGTCCAGTCTTACAGACGACCCCATAGAAATCAGTCCTAAACTCAGTAAGACTATTGAGAATAGTCCAATAAGTCTTAAATCTTCCATCACTTCACCTGATGCTGTCTCATTACATCCCCCTCAACACTTTTTCCCCCTTTTTGGCACATTAAAAAACCACAAGGAAGTTTATATACTTGGAGACTCCATTACAAAATACATAGACTGGACTGTCTGCAACCCTGATAAGGAACATCGTACCAGCCTACGTTACCGGGGAGCAAGAATCTCTGACATCACTTCAATGCTTAAACCTATCCTAAAATCTGCAGGAGAAAACCCTTTGGTCGTTGTTCATGTGGGAACAAACAACATCACTAAACAATCCTTGCAAGATATAAAACAGGACTTTGTTTCCCTATGCAACCTATTGGTTGACAGGGGCTGCGACATTTGTCTCTCAGAAATATTACCCATCCCAAGAGCAAGTGACACTGTTAACTCCAAAATCAACGCCATAAATGAATGGCTGAGGAAGTGGTGTCTAAGACAAGGCATTTCGTGTCTAACCCATTGGGATGATTACCATCACAACCCTTCCCTCTTTTGTTGGGATGGTCTCCATCTCAGTAGAAGAGGTAGTATCATACTTGGGAAGAAAATCGTCTCATACATCAATTCTCATTTAAACTGTTAAATAAGGGGGAGTTTGGAACATTGTCTAAAACTCTTGACAAGGAGTCTAAACCATTAAACCCTCACTTAAATATCTTATCCCTTAATGCACGATCTTTGAACATAGCCAAAAAAGTTGAATTGGAATTCAAAGCCCATCTCCTGGACCTATCAATGATTGCTGTCACTGAAACCTGGGGTAACTCTTACAAAAATTGGTCCTCTGAGATTCCGGGGTTTAACCATTATTTCAAAAATAGGCCAGATTCTAAGTCAGGGGGTGGAGTTAGTCTTTATGTTAAGGACAATATTCCATCATTTCAATCTCCTATTGAACATAATACAGAGAGTGTATGGGTATACATCCAACCCATTGGCACCCCCCAAATCCTGGTAGGTACTTGTTACCATGCCCCCTCATTTGATAGTTTACAGAATGCTAAACTACTAGAAGATATAATTCAGTTTTCTAGCAAGGGGTCAGTTCTCCTTTTAGGAGACTTCAATTTTCCAACTATCAACTGGGATACACTAATGGGTTCCAACAATAACGAAAATAACTTTCTTACTACTATAATCGATTTGGGTCTGTTTCAACTAGTCAAAGAACCCACACGGGGCAATAATATTTTAGATCTAGTTATAACTAGTCAAGATATTCCAGTAAATAATTTACATTTATCTGATCCCCTGGGTAACAGTGACCATAAATCAATATTCCTTTCCATATCTGTTTCTTGTTGTATGGCACCTACCAAAAAAACAATCAAACATTACGATAGGGCAGATTTTGATAAAATAAATAATCACTTAAATAATATTGACTGGGAAAATATCTTATCCCCCCTCAATACCATTGAGGCTTGGGACTTTTTAAAATCACAGATATCCACAGTTGAACAGAAATATGTCCCTAATAAATGCACTCACAACTACGAAGGAAAAATGCCTCCATGGTTTAATTAATCTATCAAAAAACAAATATGACGTAAACATAAATTATTTGCACGTCTAAAAAATGACAATTTACTCACGAGTAATAATAATAAGTTAATCTTACAGTATAGAGAATCAGTAAGATTACTCAAAAAATCAATAATAGTAGCAAAAAGAAATTTAGAATTTCATATAGCACACACAAAAAACATGCATAAATCTTTATACGCCTACTTAAATAGAAAGAAAGGGAACAACAAAAAAAATTGGTCCCCTCATGCTCGACAATAAAATAATAAACTTCGATTCTGTTGTAGCCTCTACATTAAACAATTATTTTATTTCGGTATTTACTCAAGATCCCTTAAAACCCACAACAATCATTTCTCCCACATCTAGTAATGAGAAATTCGTCCAACAAAAGAACATCTATAATCTATTATTAACTCTCAAGAAAACTACCAGTCCTGGACTGGATGGTATACATCCAAAACTTCTTCTAGGCACTAAAGATATAATTATTCTCCCCTTAACAATCATTTTTAACAAATCTTTATGTGAATCTGTAGTCCCTGCTGATTGGCAAATGGCAATAGTAACCCCTATACACAAACAAGGTTCCTACTCATTAGTTAACAATTATCGTCCTATTAGTCTAACCTCCATTCCCTGTAAATTGCTTGAAAGAATTATCAAATCACTACTGGACAAGGAAATAATATCCCTTAATCTTACAGATGTTACACAACACGGATTTAGAACAGGTTTGTCATGCACCACAAATCTATTAACATTCTATAATCCTATCAGCCTCAACCTTGATTTAAACATTCCTTCTGATGTTAACTTATTGGATTACAGCAAGGCCTTTGATAAAGTGTCTCACAATATTCTTATTTCCAAACTCTTTAAATTAGGTTTCTCAACAAATATTGTGTTATGGATAAAAAATTGGTTGACTAACAGATCCCAGAGTGTATGGGTAAATGACTCCCTGTCAGACCTGGGCCGGATGACGAGCCGAGTGCCGCAGGGCTCTGTCCTGGGACCAACTCTGTTTAATGTCTTTATTAGAGACATGAAAATCCAGTCTTCCAACCTTCTCATAAAATTTGCTGACGATACTAAACTCGGTGGTGCTGTCAATAATGCTATAAACAGACAAACTTTACTCAATGACCTTTCAATAATTGAGCAATGGGCCCTTACCAATAAAATGGAGTTTAATACATCCAAATGTGCTGTTTTGCACTTTGGAAAAACAACCCCAACAAAATATTCATTGAATAACTCCATCATTAAAAGCTCTTGTTTAGAAAAAGACTTGGGATTTTAGTTAATAATAAGTTGACACAAGTCTCTCACTGTAAAAAAATTGCAAATCAAGCAAATTCACTCCTTCGTAGAATTAATAGTACTTTCGTTTCTAGAACTGAGCAGTGTATTATCCCACTTTATAGATCACACATTAGACCTTATATGGACTATGGTTCTCCGTTTTGGAATCCATACCTTTGTGGTGATGTGGATAGGCTGGAGAAGATCCAGAGAAAAGTCACAAAATCTATTCCCCACTTGGCTCAGGAAGACTATGATATCAGATTACAAAAAACGGGTCTGCATTCGCTTAAATTAAGAAGAACACGGGGGGACCTACTTCAACGTTTCAAGATTATTCATAATCCCATCATAATGAAGCAAGGTGGTATTACCTTTGCTAATAGGAAAACTGGACCAAGACTAAATAATAAACAGCTAAATATTGCCAAATGTAAAACTAATAATAGACAAAATATTTTTACAATAAGAACCCCGAGACTTTGGAATACACTTCCCCAGGACATTGTAGACTCCCCCTCATTTACGATCTTTAAATCTAAACTGGACAAATGGTTGACCAGATAGGGTCATCGATAATGATCCACTTATGTGGAGGACAATATTTATAGGCACTTGCCTTCTTTTGTCCCATAAACCAAGTAAGTAACCAAGTAAGTCCCTTAATTCAGACAACATAGAACCAGTGGTGTACAGTACTGTGTCATCAGTAAAGAAGTGTAGGTTGGATTTGGTAATATAAGAGTCAAGATCATTGATGTACAGGGAAAAGAGGATAGGACCTAGGATGGAGCCTTGTGGGACTCCCCTGGCAATTGACAAGGAGGCTGAGAATAGGCCATCAGCTTTAACTTTCTGGATCCTCCCTGCTAGGTAACTTGTGAACCACTGAGCGATGGAGGGAGTGGCACCTAGTTTAGTAAGGCTGGTGACTAGTAAATTGTGGTCAATGGTGTCAAATGCTTTACTTAGATCTAAGAAGACTGCACCAGTGATCTTTTTGATATCCATAGCAGAGATCCAGTCATTAGTGACTTTAGCCAGTGCTGTGATAGTGCTGTGCTTAGGCCAGAAGTCGGATTGTGCTGAGTTTAAAAGTGAGAAGGTTTCGCTATGAAGTTTTAATTGATTGTAGATCAGTTTTTCTAAAACTTTATAAATAATGGGTAAGATTGAGATAGGCTTGTAATTATTTAGATTGCATGGGTCCCCTGATTTGAATAAGGGAAGGATGTGGGCAGATTTCCAACGAGATGGAAGTGTGGCAGAAGAGATGGAGAGATTGAGAATATGAAGAATGGGGGCCGTGAGATGGGTGTAACCTAGTTTTAGGAAAAAAGGTTCCAGTCCATCATCCCCAGCTTTTTCCTTGATATCAAGGTTAAGTAGTGAGTCTTCTCCTTCTTTGTAGTTAAGTGTACGCAGCTGGAAAGGACAAGTCGAGGTACGGGGAGTAGGGCTAGAACTGGTTTGATTAATCCCTTGGCCTGCATAAAGTGAGGAGTCAAAGGCTAAGCCAGCAGTGACAAAATGGGAGTTGAATTCTTCCAGGATTTGGGAATTACTTTCAATGATCCTGCCATTGGTAAGGATCTTGGTTGGAATGGAGGGGGCACTAGGCCATCCTTCAATGGATTTAGGTGTCCTCCAAATTTTTTGTGACTTCCCTTTGGCCTGTTCTAGGGTGGAAACATAGTAGTTTGCTTTGGCAGAGTGAATGCTTTTTACACATATGTTCCTAGCTGCTCTTAAAGCCTGCCAATATGCAGGGCTCTTGGTACGCCTGGCCAGAGCCCAGGACTTGTCCCTGTTAGTGAGTGCAGCCTTAAAACTTGGAATAAACCAGGGGTGAGAGGTGTGGTGCACCCTGGCCTTGATAAAGGGGGCATGCTTATTTGCCAGTGTGATGAGGTTGTTGTTGAGGACAGAGACAGCCTCATCAGCTGTTTTGGCAAGATAGAGATCTTGCCATCTAACCTTGCCTAAGTCAGACAGGTAATTTACTGCCCGAAATTTACAAAAAGACCATTTAGTTATGAACTTGGACTGGTGTTGATTCTTGGCATGCGATCTTATGCATACAACAACCCCGTGGTCGCTCATGTCATTATGGAACACCATGGAGCATAGAATTTTACGTGGATGAGTGGTTAATATAACGTCTAGGAGTAAACTGTTGGCAAGGTTCAATGTATTATTCCTTGTTGGTTCACTAACAAGCTGTACTAGGCCAAACTCATCACAGAGAGATTTCAGGCTATGTGATTTAGAGGAAAGTCAGTCCATATTGAAATCCCCAAGGATTATTGTCTCAGTATTGGCATCCGCGCTTAGATATTTAAGTACATTGAGGATATCAGTTCCACCAGCCAGGGGCCTGTAACCACCTAGAATAGTGATGCATTCCATGGAGGGAAGGTGAAGCTTCAGGGATACAATCACATATTCCTTCTGTTTAGATTTACAGGAGATATTACTGTATGTCATGGAATCCCTTCCCGTCTTTTCTGAGCAAGTCGTAAGAACCCATAATGACCCTTCGTTGATGTTCTCTAGTTTGAGCTATTGATACTGTACCAAACAACTAAGAAGCCGGAATGAAAAGCTAAATAAATACAAAGAGGATGGGAACTGAATGAGAAAGAGAGGAAGAGAGAGAGAGAGAGAGAGAGAGAGAGAGAGAGAGGATAACAGGGAGTGCTTTATTTTTCTTTAATTATATTTATGTTTATAACAAAGCTGCAAATTGGATTTAATGTATGGAAATAGTTACTGAATCAGTTGCATACAATATTTTACATTGTAAATGTCCGATTGTATTTCTCATGTAGTGATTTTTCTAAATATCTTTGTTCTTTTTAATTGAGTTTTTATTAAAAATTTATCAAGTGAAAGTACTTATAGCACTTGAGTGCAGAACTTCTCTTTAAGGACATTTTTGGTGCTTAATTCTAAGGGTTAGAGGATGGTTAGTGGGTGATAAAGAGTTCCTATGAGTATGGTCTTTGAAAGACAGACCAAAAGGAGTGCAGAACAGATTAACAGTTAATTATAAATCCAATTAAATATTCATAAGCCTAGCAAGGCTACTGATTGGCTACTGTGTTGGTCATTAATGTCTTAGAAATGACTAGTCCAGCTGACAACTGATGCAGTGTGGTATGCGTAACACCTTTTTGTGCCACACTGCTCATGCCACACCCCTAAAATGGAAAAAGTAAGAAGCTGCAAAACGAAAGTTGTTACTGTGACTACACTTATAATTGCAATAACAAGAAACAAAGAATTTGGCATTAGAAAAGGACTGCTTGGCTCACGCTGTCCGCCCAGATGGTCCCTGCCTAGTTTGTCTCTGCAGACCCTAGCTGGTCTCTGGCAACCTTTCCTCCTCCCTGCCTATTTACTAATATTCCCTTACATCTACCCCATACATGCTTGAAGCCCCATACTGTTTTTGCCTCCACCACTTCTGCTGGCAGTCAATTCCAGTCAGCCAGCACTCTTTCAGTAAAGCAGTACTTTTTACCTCCTTCTTAAACTCCCCCCCAAATTTCATCACATGCCGTCTGGTCCTGGTGCTCTTTATCATTTGAAAGAGACTCCCCTCCTGCACCCTGTTCACTCCCATGTGGTACTATACTTGTAGGTCTCTGTCACGTTGCCTCTTGCTCTTCTCTCTTCTAGGGTATACATGTTGAGATTCCTCAGTCTCTCCTCTTAGACCTTTTGATGCAACCCCATCACCATTTTAGTTGCCCTTCTCTGGATTGCATTTACCCTATGTCCTATGTGCTTTCTGAGGTGTGACCTCCAGAACTGGACACAAGAATCCAGGTGGGGTCTCACCAGCGAGCCATACTGAGGCAACACCACATCCCTCCTCCTACTGGAGATACATAGAAACATATACAATGATTGCAGAAAAAGACCAATGGTCCATTCAGTCTGCCCAGAGTTCCCTGTCTGCCCTGGGACCTATTGTCCATATGGGGTTTTATCCCTATCGATCCACCCCACTGCTCCTCTCACTACTACTACTACTGACCTGAGCAACCACCAAACCCTTCACTCTGTCCCATCCATGTTTGCAACCACTTACAGTCTTGGCATCCACCACCTCTGCTGACAGAGTGTTTCACAGCCCCACCACCCTTTCCATAAAATGTAATTTCCTCACATCCCTCATAAACCTTTTCCCCACCAGTTTCAACTTGTGCCTCAGGTATTTGACCCTGCACTCCTACTTGTTTATTCTATTAAGGAACCTAAAGGTCTCTATCATATCAAAAGTGTCCGAAACGCGTCAAGCGTGCACATGTGTGCTGAATAAACTGGATTCTGTTAATAATTCTTTGGAACCTTGCGTGTGTTTTCTGGTTGGTGAGTGCCCTGCTCTGGTTGAGTTTTGGAATTGTTTGTTTGGAAGCACCACCCTTCCTTGTGCAGCCTCTTTTTTGTACTTGTCTCTATCATATCCCCCCCCCCCTCGCCTGGTCTCTGGTGAGTACATGTTTAGTGTCTTGAGACAATTTTTGTAAGATCTTCCCAGCTGGCCCTGAATCAAAGTAGAGTAAATCCACAGCATGGCCCTTATCTACTACCTTTATTACCCAGTCAAAGAAAACTATCAGGTTGGAATGATAAGACCTTCCTGCCACAAACCCATGCTGTTTACTATCCTGTGGACCGTTGCTCTCTAGGTAGTCCACAAGGTCCTCTTTGATCAGTGACTCCATCAATTTACCAACTACAGAGGTAAGGCTGACAGATCTGTGATTCCCTGGTTGCTCTTTGTCTGCTCTTTCATGTAGCAGGACTATGTCCATTACCCTCAAGTCTTTTGGAACTACCCCTGTCTGAACCAAGCTGTTGAACAACCCTATTAGGGGTTTATCCACTTCCACCACCAAATCCTTGAGCACCCTTGGGTGCATCCCATCTAGCCCTGGGCTTTACCATCCTTTGGGGCTTCAAGCTCCTTCTGGATCTTTTCTCTGGTTAATCCTGGCCACCTTATTTCAGGAATACTCTTGACAGATGTCTTGATGCCACTTTCAGGTAGGGGACGGGGCCACCTATCTTCTTCCCTTGTGAAGATGGAGCTGAAGTAATCATTAAAAGAGAACTACGCTGAATCTATAAGTCAATGTTCCCAGTAAAAGCTGTTTTTTTTAAATACTGGTTCAAATTCTGTTATTGGTCTAGCCAGCCAGACTTTTCAGTTATCTTAGTATATGTTTATGATTTACATGGTATTGGTAAGAACCATTTTAGAACTGTATGATATAGTTTATGTCCCAGTCCTATGCTTCTATTGTTGGGGCAACACAGTTATGTTCTACTAAAGAACTCTGAGGTTATTTGGGACATAAACTACATCATACGGTTCTAAAAATGGTACTTACTAGCAGACTGTAAAGGAGGAACACCCACTGAGATTACTAAAAGGCCTATATAGATGGAACAATAACAGAATTTTAACCAGTACCTAAAAAATGGATTCTATTGGGAAAAAATTATTAGCAGGTTCAGCACAGTTCTCCTGTAAGGGATAATTGCTTTTTTTCCTCTTCCTCAAGTACCCTCCCTCCCTCTTGCAGCCTAACAATATCCCATCCCTGCTTCCCCTTTTTCTTAATATTTATAAAGACTTGTTTCCCCTCCTTGATCCCCTCCACAATATGTGGATACCTCTCCCTATGGATCCCAGCATCGCAGTGGCCCTATCCAACTGGCCCTACAGCCTCAAAGTCAGTTATTTCCTTGGATTACTGACTAGCCGGAGGGAGATGACATCCCCTAACCAGTCATTAATCCCTCAAAGATGACCAGCTTCTCAGTTGTTATTGCTTAATTATCCTCCAATGTGTCAGCCCATCAGTAGGACTGCTGGTGACCCAGGTTAGGAATGAGACTGAGACATTGGGGATCAGTGCAGGTAGGAGGACGATTGAGTGATGTGCTCCTTCTCCACAAAGGAAGGATAGGATGCTCCACTCTAATACCACCACCTACATGACCACAGGTGGTGGTGCAGATGGAGCTCCTTGAGAGCAGGTGAACAGACATTGACTGATGTTGAAGCACTAGCATGTCTTGTTTGCATGTACACTCCATGAAGTCCCTGCCACCAGCATACAAGGGGCATAACTTCAGGAAGAAAATCCCTGGAGCATGCAGCATGAAGCTGGCACCCACAGACCCCACCAACTTCACTGTCCATCCTCCATCCTGCATGTGATGGACCAAAGAGGAGAGCTGCCCAAGCCCCAATGGAATCCAGCATGGAGCAGGAGCTGTTCTATGGACTTTCTGGAAGGAGTGAGGAAAGTTCCAAAGAAGGGAAGGATGGAACTGGGAGAAGGCTGAGCTGAGGAGCTTAGCTCCAGTGAAGGGTGATAAAGTTTCAAACAAAAAAGGAAGGAAGGAAGGAAACAAACATATGAGGTTACTAGAATGAGTATTGCTATGTGTGTTACACAATTAGACCTTCAGTATTTCGCAACATTGAATATTCATTAAAATATGCCAGAAATTAAAGAGATAATAACAAATGAAACAAAAAATGTTTATTTGATTAAAAACATTTAAAAAGATTATGGCCAACAGGCTCCAAGAAGTGGTGGGTAAATTGGTTCACCACAGCCAAACTGGCGTCATACTGCAGCGAAATTTTTGCAACGTTGCCTGCTTCCTACTCAAAATTAGTGCAGTTACAAAAGGCATTAAGGAATCAACAGTGGTAATCACTATCGATGCAGAAGAAGCCTTTCATAGGTTAAACTGGCACTATAGCGACATAGACAATGATGGCAGAAAAAAACCAATGCCCGAGTTTTCTATTTAGTCCTAGGATCTACTGTCCCTCCAGGGTGCTACCGCTCCCCATTATTCCCCCAATTCTCCTCCCAGTTTCTGCCACACTAAGCACCCACTATACCCTTCATTCTGTCCCAATGTGCTGGAAACCACCAACATTTTTACCACCCACCACTTTGGCTGGAAGACCATTCCATGGTGCCATCACCCTTTCAGTAAAATAATACTTTCTCATGTTCCTTCTGAACTTTCCTCCTGTCAATTTCCATTCGTGTCCATGTGACTGTGAACTAGTAATCAAGCTAAATAGTTCCCTGCAGTTCACCGTGTTAATTCCTTTTAGGAGGTTGAAGGTATCTGTCATATCTCAACTCTCCCTTCTGGTTTCCGGCAAGTACATGTTCAGTGCCTTGAGGCACTCCTCATAGGACCTGCCCTGTTAGCCCTGAATAATTTTTGCTACCCTGAGCTGCAAAAATAATTATCTATGAGAAGTTCTATTGGCTATGTCCAGGGTTTCATAAAAAACCTGTTGGTCCTTTACAATGGCTCATTGGCAAGGGTGGAGGTTAATGGGGTATGCTTTCCACAGTTTGAATAAAAGTGAGGCTCAAGACAGGGATGCCCCATATCACCACTCCTCTATGCCCTATGGATGGAACCCTTTGCAGTGGGGGTCATAAAGGATCCAAAAATAAAAGGTATACAACTGGGTGCTGTAGAGCACAAAATACCTCTATATGAAGCTAAGACCTTATTGTTCCTCAATGTCCCAGCTGCTTCACTGCCCTCACTCCTACAATGCATCTGACAGTTCAGCAAGCTCTCAGATTTTAAAATTAACTTTGAAAAAACAAAGGCTCTCCCCCTCAGCAGAACCAAGGATGTAGAATACAAAGACCTGCAGCTCCCCTTTAAGTAGGCCAAATCAGGTGTCACAAATTTACATTTACACATTACTAAGAGTCTTGTACACCTATATGACTAAAACCATATAGCTAGACTCCAAGAGATCAAGTTGGGTTTTTAAAAGGCGGTGGCAGATACTTCCAATCTCTCTGGGAGTTTGAACTGAATCCATAATAATGAACATTCTAGCTCAGTTTTTATATTTTTTCAGAACGTTACCTATAGCATTCCAATAGAGCTTTTTCAAACAGGCAAAGAAATCTCTAAGTATATATGAGATAAGAAACACCTACAGATTAAACATAGTCCACTACATACAAGTAAAGAAAGGGGAGACTTGGCCTTTCCCAACCTGAGATTACTATCTGGCCTCCCAAGTCCCACCTGTAGTAACAGTGATGATAAAGAAGGGTGACACAGGGTGGTTGGAGAATGATCAAGCACAAGTGGCTGGACAACCACTGGCCTAAATCCCCTTGTCACCCAGTAATAGTCTTAGGGGGCTAAAATCTCCAAATCAATGGACAAAGCCCAGCCAGGTGTCCCTTACCCCCAGAAGACCCTCTAGTTGGTGAGGAAACAAAACCCTCCCACTTGCATGAGACCCTTAGCCAACAACTATCCTTTCCTAATGGTTCCAAAATCCATGCCAATCCTCACTAGCCCCACAGATCAGAAGGATCATGGAAAAGATCCCTCTGGATAACTTTTCCCTTTGGGACAATCCCTCATTCAATGAACACCCTTCTCATTTCCTCAGGACTTGTGTTCCCAATGTCATTCATGCCAGCCATGAATGGAAGTTTGCTCCCCAGCTGAACTGCTTGGCCCTGGATAGCACTTGTTTGACCCATACTCCAAGCAAGCATACTATTTCACTTGAGCTAGCATCCTGGTCCAGCAATGCCCCTTCCCTTCAACCAGTGCCCTAACTACTGACTCCCCAATGATCACTTCCTTCTGCACCTCCCTCCAGCCTTTTCTCTCCTCCTCCTCCTCCTCCTTGAAGGTCAGGTGCCTTGGTTCCTGTACTGCTCCCATCAGTTCCAGTTATTCGGCCACCTTCCTAAATCAAGCCAGCCGAATGCATTTAACTGTTGGCAGTGTCCACTGGAGATAGGACTCCCTTTTGACCTGTAAAACTACTTCCCTTCTCCACTTGGATCCATTCCCTCATCCCCATCAATAGACCTCACAGTTTCTACCACCCTTCCCCAACCCCTTGTTGTCCTTGCCAACCTCCCTGCCTAGTGCTTAAGTCCTTAGCCTTACCTCCCCATCATCCTCAGCAGTTTGCTCACCTCCTTCTACCACAAGACAGCAAACATCATGCAGTTCTGCCAGTACCCGTCCACAAGTGCCCTTTCATCTTTCCTGGTTACTCACACCACTAGAAACAGTAGTCAGCCTTGCAGCCCACTCACACTCATCCCGAACTCACATTCAGCCCACTCACATTCATCCCACTACTCACACTCAGCCCAAACTCACCCTCATCCCAGACTCACACTCAGCCAGCTGTGCTTACCTTGGGACTGTTAACCTCTGACAACCTTCCTTATACAGAAACTACTTGCCTTCCATCTCTGTGGGCCCCTCCTAAAAGGTGTGGTTGACATCCCAGTTCACTATGTTTTCCTGATCTGTTTACTGGACAGTCTTTGTATACTCACCTAGCCTGTTAGCTAGCCTGGCTCACTTGGCTAGCTGGCTTGAGAAGTTTACTGGTCACCCCAGCCAGTCTACCACTCATGCAGGCTACTGCTTTCGTGGGCAGCTGCTCTCAGGAGTGAGGTTTATATCAGAAGCCAAACACGGGTTTCATCTAGGATCCTGGCTCAGACCCGCCTCCATTACTACCTATCCACAGAGATCAGGTCAAGTCAGTTCTCAACTCGCCCCACCCCCAGGGCAAGGCACAGCTAGTTAATGAAGACTTAAACATGTATTCATTAGATTTGCTCTGAAGTCTACTCCTCACAGATGTCACTGTACAACATTTGAATAGTTGGGATGGTCTTTAGGCTTCAGTAAAACAAATTATATCACTCTCATGGGTGCTAAATTGTGAGCAGAAAACCTCCGGACTGCCTCAGTTATTTGTTTACAGCAGCCTCCAACCCATTTTACCTGTTACGAGATCAGCTGGTCAGCAGCCTGCATATCCCTCAATCAAAAACATAGATACATAGATACATAGACAGTGTCGGCAGATAAGGGCCTATGGCCCACCTAGTCTGCCCATTTGAGCTTGTAAGTTCAGTTTGTTTTCCTAGAAGTCTATTTCCCCTTACCCCTGACCTCTAGAATTCCTTTATGTCTATCCCATGCATTCTTAAATCCCGTGATTGTTTCAGCCCCCACCACTTCCTCTGACAGGGTGTTCCACTTGTCCACCACCCGTTCTGTGAAGAAATTCTTTCTCATGTTTCCTCTGAATCGTCCTCCCTCCAACTTCATCCCATGCCCTCTAGTCCTGAAACATCTTTTTCGCTTAAAAATAGTGTTTTCCTGCACCCTGTTCCTCCCTGTAAGATACTTGTATGTCTCTATCATATCCCCTCTCTCCCTCCTCTCCTCCAGGGAGTACATGTTCAGTTCCTTCAACCTGTCTTCATAGGATTTGTGATGCAACCCATGCACCATCTTTGTTGCCCTCCTCTGAACCTTCTCTACCCTGTCTATGTCCTTACGTAGGTATGGTCTCCAGAACTGTACACTGTACTCCAGGTGGGCCTCACTAGTGTCTTGTATAGCGAATTATGACCTCCTTTTCCTGCTGGTGATGCCCCTGCCTATACATCCCAGCATCCTATTTGCTTTACCTGATGCCTTGTCACACTGTTTCCCTACCTTGAGGTCATCAGAGATGACAACCCCAAGATCCCTTTCCTGCTTGGTGCATGCTATATCCTCACCCCCCAACTGATATATTGTGCCAGGGTTTTTGTGCTTCATATGCATTATCTTGCACTTCTTTGCATTGAATTTCAACTGCCAAACCCTTGACCATTCTTCAAGTTTCTGCAGGTCCCTTCTCATTCTGTCTACACCTCTGGTGTGTCTACTCTGTTACAGAGCTTTGTGTCATCAGCGAACAGTGAAATTCTGCCTTCTATATCCTGTGCAATGTCACTGATGAAGATGTTGAATAGGACCGGTCCCAGCACTGATCCCTGTGGTACCCCACTGGTCACTCTTCCCTCTGTGGAGTGACAGCCATTTACCACCACCCTCTGTGTCCTGCCACCCAGCCAGTTACCTACCCACCACACTGCTGTCCTGCCCACACCCATATTCCCCTGGGAAACGAAACCTGGGCAGGGCAATCAGCTATCAGCAACAGGCTTCCTCTGCTGAGGAACACTCTACCTTCTGAAATAACTAGCTCCCCCAGTCTTCAATTGTTCAAACTTCAGTTTAAACATTGTTTTGTCTTTTTCTGCCTTTGTCCTTAGTGATGGCACCCTGTCACCTACAGGTATTGCCTTCAGAAAAATACATTGTCTTCTATTCTATGCTCTGTAAATAATGTGGGGCTATCTTTGGCTGTTATTAAATTTAAGTACTGAGCTCAAAATAATTAGTTATACAGTAATGCACTTGTTCTAATTTACCTTTGTTGCTTTTCTGTTTAACTTTTGCCATTCTCTGTACTCCCTCCCCCACTACTCTTCCCCAGGTCACATCTGAAAATAGATTGTTTGAGCTTTCGATTGCCTACTTGGTAAAATAATTTCAAATCTATAAATTAATAAAGCTGTTCCTTATATGCAGGCTGCTCCAGCTGATCCTACTTTCCCTGCAGACACTATACTTTGGGATTCACTCCCAACTACTGTCCTTATTTGCCCTCCTAGTTCAATTCTCAACTAGCTTCTGTGTTAGCCAAAATATTATACAGGCAGGTGCTCTGGGCAGGTAGTGTTGAGGGTAGTGCAGTGTGTGTGCATCCATCCAGTTATGTGTCAGCATCTTAGCCCTATAATATTCTGTGGGGTTCATAACATTTTTACCATAAGATGGCATGCACAATCTCATGATATTGGAACACACAATGACCTGACACAGCATGCAGTATGTAGTCATCGACGAGAGTTATTGGACAAGAACATACGTCCTGCAGGGTACCCCACCCCCCCATCACACACAACTGGACACATCCACGCTCACACTTTCACAAGCACACAATCCCACAAACGCACAGTTACACACACACACACTGCATTTAACTCATGTGGGGACTGTCCTGCAATCTGAAACCTGTTTAACCAAACTGTCCCCAAAACTGACATTCCAGGGACAACATACTGAAAGTAAGAGCCCACGGGCCACATACATTTGTATTACCAAGGCAAAATTACAGAAATGAAACATGTCATCATTAGTAACTCTTCATTATGGAATTAAAACTTAATGATGGTAAGAAAAAAAGAAAGGGGCAAGAGGTCTACAGAGCGAGAGAGAATGCTTCACCAGGAAGAGTTGCTGATGTACAGACGCCTGCCCTGCTGTACGTTCTCAGAGCTGTTATGAAATGTAAGCCCACTAATTAGCCAGGTCTTATCTCCCCGGGTGGTTTCCTAATGCTGTGAGCCCGTTACAAGTCAAGAGATTTTACAGAGGATTTTCCCATCTTAAGGGCTCAGTAATATGAGCAGAGATGTGCTCCTTGGCTGTGTGTGTATATATGTGTGTGTGTGTGTGTGTGTGTGTGTGTGTATATGTGTGTGTGTGTGTGTTCTATTGATTTCTTAATCTCACTTCCCAACTGCTTGCACTGAAAAGGGAGCAGATGTGCTGTAAGTGTTGTTGCCACCTCATTACTGCCAAGGTGGGCCATGATGGTGATGATGAGCCCTCGGAGGGGAGACAGCACTATCAACAATGAACCTATCAGTGCACAGAGCTGGTGAACCTGTCCCATCACTGACAGCCTCCTTTTCATTTTAACTGTACCTTCATCTCCTGTAGGAACATGTCATCTTCAGTACTCCTGTACTGTTGCATTCGGAGCTCTGTGATATGAACACCCTAAATGCCAAGCAAAGGTGTTCCTGTTTTAAGAATGTTTCTATCAGCAGGCTCCCTTAAAAGCATTGAAAATGTATGGCAGATACATGACTAACATCTAACCAAACCTGCCTGAAACAAAATTATCTTGGTGTCCCAACAATAATGTTATCTGAGGACTGTTTCTTATTTTTTAATTTTAATTTTCTAAATTTTTCTTGTTGTCAACCCAGCTGACCCTTTTTCAGCCTCACTTACCCCAACAGACAGCCCCATCACCCACTTTCTCCAGGACTTATCTCCATCACCTGGTCCTCCCTGCCTTGCCTCCAAGGTGGGGTCACTAGGCTGTATGTGGGATGGGCTCACCCGATAGAGTTGAAGACCGGTCGGTGGTGGGGGTCTTGATCGGCAGTGTGGGGTCTGTGGTATATGTCTGTATGTAAGCTACAGTGCACACATTTATTTTTTTAAGGGGCAGCATTTTGTCCTTCCACAAGAGCACCATTTGCCCCACCTTCTGATATAATAATACAACTTCTGTGCTCTATGTAAGCAAGCCATTGTGTAAATGCATTCAGCTGAGTGTTCTCCCATGCTTAACACAGCATTGGGGTATACAGTTATATGGCAACAAACAGGGTACTACTGGATGTAACAAACAGGATGGGGGCAACAAACAGGGTCATGGTATACAAAACAGTATCCAAACCAAACGTTTCTAGCTATACTGCTGTATCAGATCTGCTCAGGCTTTGGTTATAGTAAGTAAGTAAATTCAGTTAGGCCTCTGCATTACTGCCAGAAGCCCCCCGCCCCACACCCTTTCTTTTTATCCAATCAGGAGTTCTGGTGTGACATTTACACCAGCCTCATTTAGAAAGTTAGTTAGTTACTTAGTTAGTGATTGAAAATTGGTAACCAGGAAAGACACACTGTGCTAATGCTAGTTTCCAGGTGCAATTCAGGTGAAGGGAAATACGTTGACAAAATATACAATATTTAGGTAAAATATACTAAATATACATGGCAGAAAATGCAAGGTGCAGCAAAAATTCAATAATTAAACGCTAAATATAATACAGTAAACAGTGTACAGGCTAGTACCGTATATCAAAACTAAGCACTGGTACAGGAATATTATGCTAAGTATAGGGGAGTAGCATGGCAAAATCAACTACAGCCAGGGCAGGAGCAGGAGAGGCAGCAATAGGTTTGAGCTGGCATTTAAGAAGATAAAGGGAAAGAGGAGAGGTGAAGGGTTGGGGAGAGTTTGTTCCAGATGGAGGGAAGACGTGAGAAGAAAGAAAATTTCCCAGCGGCAGAGTTAGTATGTGGCATGGAGGAAGTATGTGAGTCACAAGAGTGAAAAGAATATGAGTAAGAGGGGAGGGAAGAAAGATCAGAGGGCAGAGAGTCAAACCAGTACTTAGAAACTAAGGATGCACAGTGCATGAGGTAATGGAAAGGAATGGGAAAGATAGAAAGGGAAGTGAAAAGGGTGCAGAGAAGATTACCAGGAGAAGCGTCAGAAGTAAAATGGGAGAAGGCATTGCAGAGGGTGTCCAATCTGGTAAGGGAGGAAGACAGGGTGGTACCATATACTACATCAATATACTCAAAATACCAGGAGCACCATTTTAGTGATCAGCTCACAGAGGACTAGGGATGAGAGACCATCTTTGTTGCGGTACAGGGCACCATGTTTGGTGCAGAGCTTGCTGTGAAAGTCAACAATATGGATAGAGAAGTTGAGCCAACTATCCAACTACACACCGATATATTCAAAACAGGGGGCAATCTCAAGGGGAGTGCTACCCATGGTGGAGAAAACAGGAAGGGCAAAGAGCCTAGTGAGTTTATGGTTAGTGCCAAAGATCATAGACACAGTTTTCTTTGTGTTAACTCTGAGTTGGTTAGATTGGAACAAGGGTTGGATATTGTTAAAGTCATGCCCTAGCAATGATTCCAAAGTTAAGACTGAAGAGCCCGAGGCAAAGAGTATGGTGTCATCCACATACATGTAACTATGCAAGTCAACACAGATGGATGGAAGGTCATGGAGAAAAATGGAGAATAAGATGGGACCCAGGATGAAGCATAGTGGGACTTCAGACTGCATAGGGAGGGAGGGGACAAGGCATCGTGAACCTGCACCGAGTGGGGATGGCTTGAGAGGTAGGATCTCAAACTAGGTAGGTGCTGGTAAAGAAAGACCTGTGGATCTCAGTTTCTTCAGAAGGAGGGGGTGAACTGCTGAATCAAAGGCCTTAACAAGGTTGATGAAGATGGCAGCAGGGATGTGTTTCCAATCCATTCCCAGTGAGGATGGAGTCAATAAACTGCAGTAAGGAGGATACAGAGGAGTGGTTCTTTTAGAAACCAAACTGGAAAAGAGAGAGGAAATTAGTGAAGTAGAGGAAGTTGGAGAGCTCAGTATAGATTTAGTTTTTCTTACAACTTACCAAGAATAGGAAGGAGAGAGATAGGACGATAATTGCCAGAGGAGGTAATGTCACCACTCTTGTGTAGCGAGAGTACCTTGACAAATTTCCAGGCCTGAGGGAGACTGCAGAGGGAGGAGAGATTAAGTAGATAAGTAATAGTACAACAATAGTAGGGGCAGAGAGGTGGAGTAGTTTAGGGTCAAGCCCATCAGGGCTAAATCCTTTGGAGAGACTGAGGGAGGAAAGAGCATTAATGGTATTCATTCTAGCAACAGGAGAGGAAAAAAAGCAGTTGGAAGAAGGTTTTGGGGGAGGACTGAGGTGGGGAGGAAGAAGCCAGCACTTGTGACTGAGAAAGAAGAGCACAGGTGGAGAACAAATTGTTAAAGTGAGAGTCAATCAGGGAGGGAGTAGAGATAGGCAAACCATTCTCAAGTGCTGTAAGACAGAAGAGGAAGACTGGGGTGGGGGGTGAAAAGGAAATGAATGACCTTCTAGAATTTAGCAGGGGAATTAAGGTTATTCTGGAGGTTGGAGTCAAAATAGTTTGATTTGGCTGCCTGTATGGTCTTTGTGAAGGAATTTCTGAGTCTCCTATAGTTGAGGAGGTCAGAAGGAGAGTGTGACAGTTTGAAACAGGCCCAGGCATGCCCATGTGATCTAAAGAGATCAAGATTACAAATTCCATATTTATTACATTTTTTCTGTCCTCTGTATTTTTTCCCCTGCAAAGGAGGAAGACACTTTTTGATATACAACTCCCACAGCTTCCCAGGCTAAAATCCAGAAACTCCTAGCTGAGCAAGGAGTTTAAATTCTATGCCAGTGTGACCGAGTGCCAATGGGGGTAGGATGTTGTGCTGCCATGCTGGAGATTTAGGTCATCAACGTATCTTTGCAGAGTTCTTGGTGGGTATGGGTGAGTGCTCTCAACTTGGAGAGGGTGACAGTTTATATGCAGTATGAGGGACTCCTGTCATAGTGCTGGAAACAGCATAACAGTACCAGTGGTACGGCAATGTCTGCAGCTCCTCACACAGACCATCACTGCAGGAGATAGTACCAGTGGTAGGTCAATGTCCACAGCACTGCACACAGACCATTGCTACAGCAGACAGTACCAGTGGTAGGACAGAGTCCACAGCTCTGCACACACACACACACACACACACACACACACACACACCATCACTACAGCATGATAGTAACAGCAGTAGGGCAACGTCCACAGCACTGCACACAGACCATCACTGGAGCATGACAGTACCAGTGGTACAGCAATGTCTGCAGCTCCAACACAGACCATTGCTACATATTGAATATCTATTTCTCGGGTGGTAGGTGGGGCTTTACATGGGTAAACAAATTGCATCAGCTGCTAATGATGGACTCTCGTCGGTTGCCCTCATCATCCAGTGTTGCCTCCTGATGCCCTCTAATTCTTCAGCATGTATGTAATCCAGCAGAAGGTCATCCCTCTCTTACTCCAACCCAGCCCAAACTGGCCCAGCAGCAAAGTGGTTTACCTGTAGGGTACAGTGGTGAGTGTTGGTGATGGACAGAAAACCGGCTGTGAAGCGTGACAAAGTGTCGGGTTGCATTTCGGTGCATTCGGTGGGACTCCGAATAAATTGTTCCTGTATACGTCATTTGAATCACTGCTTGGGTGCTCTGCAACTGTGTGTTTCTCTGGAAAGGAAACAACCAGGATGGGCTTATAGAACAACAATTATAGAGGTACTAGAGTTCAAGAGAAAAAAGGATACAATTAAAAACCGTTCTTGGCCATTCTGACAAAATCTTATTAGAAACAACTGTGAAACATCTTTTTCTGTGAAGTGAAAGCATTATCGTACATTAATAGAGTTTCAAAGCCATTCAATTTTCCACACCAAGAACAGTGTGCCTGGAAGGTGCTATAGAAAACCCAATTCAGTTATACCCTGTTTAATTTATGGCAAGTAGAACACAATTAACATGTTAAGATCTATAAGTGGGGAAGCTGTTTCCACATATCTGGCTTTATCAATGTATTACAAGTGTTTGTGCTCCCGTGCAATTACAGAATCTTCACTCGATGCCATTGGTGTGCACGGCTGATTTTTGGGACCTAAAATATTGAAGACTGGTTGAGGAAGGGCTAAAGGGGACAGGAAATGTGTGCTAATTGGCAGCTGTATGTACAGTTCTTATTTTCTGAAATGAGATGCATTCCTCTAAATTATCCATATTTAATTGTACATGGATAAAAAGTGATATGAAAAACTATATTTTACATTGTTTTGTTTTATAGGCAGCATTCTGTTACAGTTCTCTTTACGGAACCAGTAATTTGGAGTTTTTACTGTGTCATGGTTTGTGTACAGAATGCTAATTATGAGCTGTTGCCCTATCAGAACTATGCTTAGAGTTCTATGCGCAAACAGTGACATAGTTAAAACTCCAAATTACTGGTTCCATGAAGAGAACTGTAACTGAATGCTGCTCATGAAAACAAAACAATACAAAATATGGGTCTTCATATTACTTTTTATTCAGGTACAGTTAAATATGAATCATTTTGGGGAATGCATATAATTTTTGAGAATAAGAACTTTAAAAACAGCTGCCAGTTAGAAAAGATTTCCTGTCCTCTTTAAGTTATGTTGCCAGCTTTTACTGTTCCATATTCCATTTCAGACTCTAACTAACCCCAAACTCCCTCCCCTCTACCACAAAGGGGTCAGTCACAAGGCCCTAGAGAGATGGACAGACATAATAAGAACAAACATTGTTGCTACATTAACCCTTGCAGGGCTGTGGACTGATATATCAGTCCAAATCTCCTATACGTTCTAATTCTGTCACCAGCCTAAGGGTTAATCCAAAAGTAATGCCAGAGAGATCAAAGATCCAGACCTAACAGACATATATTGTGGAGACAATCCACACCTGCAGACAAAGCATTACTGGAGAATACAGTACCATCACCGAGATCAAAGGGGAAACAGGCAGACAGAGGCATGAGGCAAAACTCAACAGAAGGGCTCCATGAGACAGATGGGACAGGACATAACAACAGAACATCTTTGCTTAGCGCAGCTCAGGCAGAATCCCACCTGGTACAATTTATTAATATAAATACATCCCAGTGAGCACATTCTTTATTTTTCAGATACATATTTATTTATTTATTGAATGATTGGTTTATTTATGTATTTTTTTTATTTATTTGAATGTAATGACTGGGAAGGTACAATGAGCTGAAGCAAATGGCTTCTGTTCCAGTCAGGTACGAACCGGTGGAGGAAGTTTCAAGGAGGGTGTGCCATTGCAAAGAACAATTTGAAGTGCTAAAAGTGCAAATGACATACATGTGAGCTGCCCAGTGGTGTGAAGGTCTGAGTGGCTGGACACCTCATCTCCTGCCACACTGGCAACCCAGGTTCAAGAACAGATATGGGTTGCTTTGGGGCTGACCAAAGCAAGGATAATTGAGCTTCCTTAGGACTGCTCTCCTCTCTCAGGAAGGGGGATATATATGTTTTTATCAGTGGCTGCCACCAAGGTGAATCTAGGTGGCAGTGCAATACAGGCAAAGGGAAAATGTCGTGCCAATAGATGCCAGGGGGTGTATCCAGGAGTCGATGCAGCACAAAGCATTGTGCACACGGTGGAGCCCCTCAGGATGAAAATATGTGGCAAAAATCCTGACAGCAGCTGGCTGATGAGCTTGATCTCTCCCCACAGGCCCCACACCAATGGCGGACACCTGTGAGGGTCCTGTGGCAGATGACAACTGGAGCAAGTTGGCAAGTCCCAGAGAAGCCATGTGATGGAGCTGGGGGGGGGGGGGGCTGGGGCAGATTGAATAGGGTCCAGATGGGAGAACAGGAGATAAAATACTGATTAAAAAAAATGACATCCATGAATGAATGCTGAAAACAGAACAGTAACTTATGTACAGTACATAGAAGTGAGATACCAGCAAATCTGATCTTATAGAACATTACAAGCAGATTGGAAAGAAAGCCCTTTGCAGTGCACTTTGTATACACCCAACCATTGTCTGCCACATGAGTTAATAAGTAAGAAGATTTGTCTGTTAAAGGACAGGCCCCATTGTTCTAGGCCTGAAGGAGGGTCAGAAGGCAGGTAAGGGGGTGGGGGCTTGGTAACATCAGAAAGGGCAAGACTAAGTTGAGGAAGGAAAAGGGGATTCGGCCAAGGGGAGCATGTCCTCAGGAAAGGGGTGGGGCTAGGGATAGCAAGGAAGAGAGGGATTGGAGAGAAAGAAAGAGAGAGAGGAGAAGGAGAGCTAAGGGGTGGGGTTAAATGGGGATATAAAAGGGATTGCACAGGGGGTCTCTCCCTCACTTTTGCTAAGCAGAAATTTTGTTTAGCACATCAGTCGGAGAGTTCCTGGTTTTGTTCCTGAGCTAGCTTGATTTTACAGGTAAGCTAAATTTCTTTCTTAGTAAAGGGATGTTGTTGGAAATGCAGCAAACAATTTCAGTAAAAAAAAATATATGTATTTATATATATATATATATATATATATATATATATATAAGAAAGGATAGATACATAGGAGACAGCATCAAAACTGCTGGTATTATATATATTAGTGCTTCAAAGCAGTGTGGATAAAGGGTAGTTTTGGTTTCCATTTTGAGCAGTTTTGTGATGTTTCGATGCAAAGTTTAAAATGAAGCCAGGCAAACGTGTGCAGGGTATTTTTTAATGGGAAAGTGCTGAATAATGCAGGGGTTGTTACAATAAGCAGCTGGGATAGTAGCTTTGGCCACAGAAACGTGGGTCTTTTTTTTTTATTTCCTTGCAAGGGACTCGGTCGGGTGTCTGGAAGACAACAGGAGCAGGTGCCCGGTTTAAATTGGTAGCTGTGTGGTTGAGCGCAGGAGGACAACGTGGAATTTTGTTTTGCTGGCATGAGGCGGGTGGGCGCCCGGAAGGCAGGAGGACTGGGCACCTGAACCAAATGTTTCTGATGAGAGAGTTTGGTAAGAAAGGGGACATTTGCTGTTCGAAGTGTCATGGATTCGGTTGGACACCTAGAAAGAAGCAGGAGAGGCATCCGAACCAAAATAGGATACTGCATGGCCAACCACCTCTTGGTCGGAGCGAAAGGAAGATACAGCTACAATGCACGGACACCATTGGGAAGTCCAGGTGGCAAAAGCACGTAGGACTGGCGTGGCCGGTAGGCAGCTGGATCTGGCACCCATGAATTGCGGGGAGGGGTGCCCAACAGCTTGGGAGCATGGCTACATGGTGGGGGGCAAGGAAAGGGAATGGGGCTGCTGACCCTGGCAGGGACTCCTATGAGTTGAAGGAGGGTATTTTCTGGAAAGGAGGTCCCGGCCAAAATGTAAGGATGAAAGGGCTGGCCGTGACTCCAAATTATGAGACAGCTAGGAAGAGAGGCAAATGAGCAGTCAAAATCTACTGGGCTACCGGATTAGCAGAGCACAGACTGCGTGGAGCCCACCATCTTGGGAACAGGTGGACCACGTGGTGGCCGCCATTTTAAGAGCAGGCAGACCGCATGGCAGCTGCCATTTTGGGAATGGGTGGACCATGTGGTGGCTGCCATTTTAGGATTGAGTGGACTGCGTGGCGGCCACCATTGGGTGGGAGGGGCATAATGCAAGGCACAAAAAAAAAGGAATATTCCTGGCTGATGGGTTTTATAATCACTATGTAAATGTTTAGGTTTTTTGGGAGGAGCTATTGACAGAGGTTATAACACTGGTACTCTCCCAGCACTAGGTGACATGAGGGGATGGCACTCATGTAGTGCAGTGGATGTGTCTGGGGCTCACAAGCAAAGGGTCAAAAGGTTTTAAAACCAAAGGTAGTGTGTGACTGGGGGATACTGATCCATATTGTAAATAGTTAAAAAAAAAGGGGGAAGGCAAAATGCTATGAAAACACAACAACGCACTGGTTGGGTAGTATGGACAGGTAGGTGGCGGTTTGGGCAGCTATGGGCCAATAGGAAGGTACAAAGACACAAGCCCATGGTAACAGTTGGATGGAGATGAAGAGGCTCACATGATGTATTTTTTATATTTCAGAAGCCTTTTAAAAGTACCATGGACACCAGAGGGTCTCGTGCATTGAAGGTGGACACCATGAAATTAATTATGGACCTGGTGGACAGGGCTCACAGGGTTCTAGATACAGTGGATGACTTAGAGCCAGACAACTGGGCACTGGCAGGAAAGAGAAAGAAGAGGAAGGACAGGGCCAGTTCCAGGGGTAGAGGCAAAGGACACCCTAAAGGAGGGTCCCCCAGGGCACCTATACCGAAGGGCCCAAGGCCCAACCTTCTTATTCTTGAACCAGAGCCAGCTCCTAGGCCAGTTCCTCAGCTGGTACTTCCTCCTCCAATCCCAGTGCCGGTCACGGTACCACAGCCAATATCAGGGCCTAGTCCGGCACCAATCCCAGAATCAATACCAGTGCCAGTACCGTAACTGGTGCCGGTACCGACCACAGCACCTTACACAATGTTGGTGCCACAGCCAAATCCGCAGCCAGGTCCACCGGCGGGACCACTGCCAATTCTGGATCCAGTTCCAGAGCCCGCTCCAACACCGATACCTTTTCTGCAGCCACCATAGCCAGCTCTGGTGGGGCCAATACCACTACTAGTGCCAGAATCGCTACCGGGAACCTCAGGTGTCCCCAAGGCCAATACAGGTACAGGAGACAGTATTGTGGAAAGTAGCATGAAAGAATAGGTAGACCAATTGTTGGTCAGTATGGGGGGGTGATGGGATAGAGAAAATAAAGAAAGTTCTGGTTGAACTGGAGAAAGGAAAAGGTACTGAGAAAGTAGCGGAGCCTAAAGAAGCGGATAAAGGGAATGTTAAGGGGAGGTCGTAAGCGTGGTGGGGGTACAGATAGGGGATCATGTACCTCTAGCCGCAAAGAAGAAGATATGGAAGGGGGAATCTGTGAACATATTTGCCCTAGTGGACATGAAAACAGCAGAGCAAGATGAAGAAAAGGAAGGTTCCGGAAAGAAGGAATTGGCAGTGGCATTAGTTTTAGTAAAGAAAGGGGAGGAGCACAAAGGGACAAGTTATAAGGGCAAGACATGGGAGGCCTGGACCTTGGGTTTCACATATTATAGTGCCACTGTACAGGAAAAGAAACCGGAAATGGGAATTCCTCTTTTAGCCTATTCCTTGGTAATTAGGAATGCTTACAAGATGATGGGAGGAGCGAATTGGCTACAGTATGATGAAAAATTTAGGATGAGGATGGAAAATTATGGGTTGGACTGTTGGTGGGACTCCAGACATTCAGATCTCTGGTGGGAAACAATGACAGTAGCCGGGGGATCTGAGGTGGAATGGGCAAAAGGGTCTGGGAGATATCAAAAGTGCTGCTGGTGCTATAATAGGGCATATTGTGCCTTCCCCAATTGTAGGTTTAGAAACACATGCTCGCAATGTGGAGGTGCACACTAGGCATCGAAGTGTAGGTCATATGTGGACACTAATATGGGAGGGACACATTGGGGACACTCCTTTTGGGGTGGACGGGGGGCAGAGGGGGAGACATTGGGAAAGTGGAGGACGAGGCAGGGGTTATTCAGGACGTAAGGGTTATAATCAAGGGGGGAGGTAGTGAGGAGCAAGAGAAGTATTTTCAGTTAGCAAAAACCCCAATTAAGGCAGAAGTGGTGGAGAGTTGGATGGTGGGCTACCCAGATAAAAATGCAGGATATACACTTGTGAAGGGTTTCAAGAATGGTCTTAGTCTATGTTATCAAGGGGCAAGGGAAAAAAAATGGGCCAAAAACCTAGGGTCAGTTAAGGGGAAGGAAGACCTATTAAGGAAAAAGATTGACAAGGAAAGAGAGGCTGGAGGGTCCTTTCCAGGGTCCTCCTATGGACCACCTCAGGGTTTCACCACTGGGACTCGTACCCAAAAAGCAACCTGGGGAATATAGGGTGATACATCATTTATCATATCCAGAAGGGGATTCAGTAAATGACTATATTACCGAAGAGGATAGAAGGGTGTACTACGGGACATTGGAGGACACAGTAAGACTAATCAGAGCCTCAAAAGAGGCATGGCTGGCTAAAACGGATATTGAGTCAGCCTTTAGATTACTACTGTACCAGTTAGGAAGGAGGACTGGGAATTGCTAGGCTTCCAGGTGGATGGAAAATATTATTTTGACAAGGCCATGCCCATGGGGTGTTTGGTTGCATGTGCTACATTTGAAATGTTTAGCACATGGTTACAATGAGTTTTTAGGGAAAGATACAGACATGGGGCAGTAGTACATTACTTAGATGCTTTTCTGTTGATAGCAGAAGGAAAGTTAGAGGTAGAAAAAATGTTGGAAGACTTTAAGGATATGTGCCAGGTTTTAGGGGTTCTGCTAGCAGGAGATAAAACGGAGCAGCCTAGTCATTGTCTGGAATTCCTAGAGACAGAAACTGATGCAGAAAAGAGGCTGTTCAGGTTACCGGAGACTAAGGTTAGAAAGTTAAGGAAACTGTTAGGGAAGATCACAGCAAACAGAAGGGTGACACTGAAGAAGGTTCAGCAGGTGTTGGGCCATTTGAATTTCGCTTGTAGGGCCATCGGGCCCAAGCAGCATGTTTACACATCACTTGGCCAGGTCTACGAGAGGAGCAAGGTGACAACACCACTGGATAGATTTGTACAAGGTGGTCAGGGAGGATATGATGGTGTGGGAGCAGTTTTTGGACCCATATAATAGGATAACCTTCTGGCAGGAGGAATGGTTGTTTAATACGGACTTGGAATTTTACACTGACTCTTCAGGGTGCTTAGGGGTAGGGGCCTTTTTTAAGGGGCAATGGTTTTCAGAACCATGGCCACAAGAGTGGATAAGGAGAGGGCTCACTAAGGATATCACCCTATTGGAGATATTCCCAATATGGGTGGCAACGGAAGTCTGGGGAGAGGCACTCCGGAACCAGAGGGAAACTTTTTGGTGCGACAACTGGGCGGTGGTAGGTGTTCTAAATAAAAAATGGGCTAATTCAAGTACAGTCTTGAGAGTATTATGGCAGTTGGTTTTACAAAGCTTAAAACTTAACATGAGTTTTAGGGCCAGACACATTGAAGGACTACAGAACACTGTAGCAGATAGCCTCTCCTGTCTACAGATAGACAAATTTCGGGCCATCACTATGAAGGCAGATAAGACAGGGATGAAGATTCCAGAGGGATTATGGGAGATTGGTTGGAAGGAGTGGAGTTTCTCTTTCGGAACTCCTGGGCAGATAGCACATTTAAGGCCTACAAGGGCTCCTGGAGAGCGTTCCAGGCTTTCTGGGCCTCGCACAGCATGGAGGTAAGTGGGGCAGTCACGGAGGATCAGGTGGCCAAGTTTGTAGTATCCGGATGGCAGAAGGGGATGGCCCATGCCACTATGGGAGTCCACTTTACCACTATAGGGTGGGTTAGTACCCTAAAGGGATGGGGACCCCAGTAAAGGTTTAATCGTAAAATGCATGATGATGGGGTGGCAGAGGGAGCAGGATATGAGGAGGCCCATATCAGAGCACCTGCTGGAAAAGTTGATAGGTGTCCTGCGGTATCCAGTGAACAAGGCAATCACAACTGAGTGCTTACAAAAACAGTGACTCAATTATGGCAGCTGTGTTCAGGGCTACCTGGCAGAGTAGCAACCCAATACCTGGGTGGGAAAGGTAGAGTGACGGGAAGCGTATGCACTTATATGCGCATGCACACGTGTAGGGGGAGAGGAAGGGGAAGGAAGGTATGTGGGAGGGGGTGTGGCAAGCAGCTGAGCTGGTCCGCTAGCACGGTGGGGAGAGGAATCGGTTGGGAGGTGCAGGGTTCAGATCGGGCGCAGCGCTTGACATTTTTTTTTTGGCTGGCAGGCAGTTTGTTTTTTAGTTGAGAATCCTTTAGTGGGGGGGTGTGGGGCACAGCGCCCCACATTATCAAGAAATCCGTAGATCTTGGGTGCTCTCTTGCCGTTCGCCATGAGTGTGCATCGCCAAAATTCATTTTCAGCAATGTAAACTCACCCAAATGGCGATCACTATTCTGCGATCATTGTTATCACATAGAACCATGTCCTGCCACAAGTATGCTATTCAGCTTATGAGGTGGCACTGTTTAGGGCGATTTTTACGGCCATGTATGGAAGGGCTTTAAGGGTAGGAGAACTATTAAACCCAGCAAAAGTGACCTCAGAGTCAGGTTTGAGGTGGGACAACATTCAGTGGCGCAGAGAAAGGGTTGCAGTCTTTTTAAGGAAGTCTAAGATGGAACAAGTGGGAAAGGGGATCAGCATCCCCCTGCAGCAGTACGAGACAGAGGTTATTTGCCCAGTCAGGGCATTATGGGAGTTTGGAGCCATTAGACCGCCAGGATAGGGTTTAATGTTCATTCACGAGAATGACTCCGGGGCAACAGGAACTCAGTTAACCGTGGTGTTGAAGAAGGGCATTAAAGCCCTAGTCAAAGATCCGGAGAGATATTCATCACATTCCACCTGGATAGGAGCAGCATCTGAGGTGGCAGCAAAAGAGAATTGGAAGAAGAGGGTCTGAAGAGTTTGGGCAGGTGGAGGTCCAACTGTTACAGAAAATATATAAGAAACGTCAATCTTTAATGGATATTGTTGTTTTTCTATTCACAGGAGCTGGACGAAAAGATTTAACAAATTCAGAGTAAAAACAAAATGGAGGGGATTTGGGATGGGTCTTCAAGGAAGGTCACTTACAAATTTTATTTATGTATTGTAGACAGAGTCCAAAGAGCAGAAGTATGGATTGTGGGGCATTCATACATATATTGGGCAAAGAAGCAAGCCGAGAAGAAGGCTGGGGGAAAACAGCTGTCCTTTAATCACCGAGAAGTACGGATCCTGTGGAGGGGAACACGAGGGATGCACTGGGGACAATTCCTGCCACTCTTGGAGGAGACCCGAAGGACCAACCCAGAACCAGATTTAATCATTGTGCATCTGGGTGGTAATGACCTAGGTACCCGACCATGGTTAGATATTTTTAATCATATACTGGAAGACCTGGGGGTGGTAAAAGGATGGAGGCCTGGGGTCACCATGATATGGTCAGAGATGGTCCCAAAAAGGGTTTGAAGACATGTCAAGAGTCCCAAGGCCATAGAGGGTGCATGGAAGAGAATGAATAGGTGGGTGGGAACCTGTTTTAAGAGGTAGGGAGGGGGATATTGCAACATGAGGAATTAAATGCAAAAATTGAAGGTTTTTATAGGCCAGATAGGGTCCATCTCGCAGAGATGGGTAACCACATTTTTATTACATAACTAGGAAGGGGAATAGATGCTTTGTTGAGAATGTAAAAAAAAAAAGGCATATACAGTGGGAGAGGGCTGCAGAAAAGGGGAAAGCCGCCTTCCAACACAGGCTGGAGGAGGGCTAGTGGAGGAAAGGAAAGAGAAAAGTCCATAATAGGGGAGAGGGGAGGAACCCAACTTTGATTTATATCAGGGTGGGGGTATGAGAAGAGGGTGTGGACACCCAGGATAAGAAAAATGGGGGTCAGTAATGGACACCTGGCCCCCGAATTAAAGAAATGATCCCCTCAAATTTACATCTGGGGTGAAAAGGAAAATTGAACAATAAAAGATAGACCCCTCAGGTTTACACCTGGGGGTGAAAGAAAAGGATGTGATATTTTGAAATGATGGTGGTTATGTAAAAATGTAATAAAGATACAGAATTCATCTGATGTTATAAATTAATGGAATGAAGTGTTTTTAAATGTTTGGTGGAATAAAGGAACTCAGTATTGTACAATATGACGTGAATGAATGAATTGTTGAAATTTTGAATAAATGGTGTGCTGAATGAGCAACCAATGCAATACTGGGTGTGGTGTCCTTCATTGGAGGAAAGGCTCTAGAACAATTTGCTGTTGAAGTGACCTGCAGCAGTTTAGCTGACTAGGAAAGAACTATTCTTTTGTTGCAGGAGATAGGATCTTTGTCTAAGTGTGGGAAGAAATGTCTGCATGGTGCTGGCACAATCTAGTTTTCAGCGATAACAGCTTGCGTGTCAACAGTGAGACTCACTGCCTCAGGAATGTAGTATGATTATAATGAGTGAACTTATTTGGGGGAAGGGGATTCTCTGTTTTTCCTCATTTTCTGCCCCCTGCTTCAATGCTCAGAGCCAGTCCTTTCTTCTTGCCAATAAGCTGGGCCAGTGAGCAACTGCTTTCACAGCAGACACTGATACTGCTATGGCTTCTTTGTTCCCTTACTCACTAGTGACTCACCTTCACAAACACAGTGCACTCATAATCATATCCTGTGGCCCAGAAACTCAGCTCCATACAAGAACCCAAAATCCCAACTCCAGATAAGAACTAGAAAACCCATCTAGAGACAAGAACCAAGAAACTAAACTCCAGACAAAACCAGGAAACCCATCTCCAGACAAGAACTCAGAAACCTCACTCCAGACCTGTGCCCAGAAACCCAACTGCGGACAAGAATCCCAAAATCCAACTCCAGACAAGAACTAGAAAACCGATGCTCAGACCCTGCCTCCATTCCAGCCTAGCTAAGGGCTTAAGTAAGCTATAAGTCCTCTTTAAATGCACTTGGTACTGCCCCTCCCAAACCCCCCCCACACTCACACACACCATACTCGACAAAGCCCTCTGGAGCTACTCTCCTCCATCACAGCCCCCGTTTCACTATCCCCACCTCTCGCTGTCTGCGGTTGGTTTCAAACCCAGTCCCCCTTGTTTCACTGTCACCTAGCCTCTCGCCATCTGGGATAGTGTTAAACTGTATGCAGCTACTCTGCCATCATCTATCAATGGATTTGGAGGTTTCCAGGGGTGTGCTACCTAGGGAAACTGATTAGAAATAGCTTAATATTCAATTGCAACTGCTCAGTTTTTTTTCTCCTATTTGTCTAATTGTCATGTAATCACTCTTTAATGCCTAATGATCAGGCCTCTGTAACCACTGAATATGTGTATTATCTTATTGTCCACCCTGACGTGGAACCTTTGTAAAAGAGCTCACGCTCAAAGGTCTTTCAGAAATACTAATTAAACAGTTAAACAGACAAGAACCAAAAAATGAAACTCCAGGCAAAAACAGGAAACCCAGCTTCAAACATGAACCTAGAAACCCAACTCCAGACCTGTACCAAGAAACCCAACTGCAGACAAGAACTCAGAAACCCAGTTCCATATAAGAACCTAAAAGCCCAATTCCAGAAAAGTACCCAGAAACCCAATTCCAGACAAAACTAATAAGCCCACATTCAGCAAGTACAGTACCTAGAAACCCAACTCCAGACAAGTACCTACCCAACACCAGACAAGAATCTAGAAACCCAATTCCAGACAAGAATGAGAAACCCAATTCTAGACAAGAACCCAGAAGCCCACCTCCTGACAAGCACCCAGAAACCCTGCTTCAGAAAAGTATTGTTGCTTGTTGTTGTTTTGTTGTTTGAAAACTTAAAAAAAAAATTATTACAAAAAAGAAACCCAACTCCAGGCAAGAACCCAGAAACCCAGCTCAAAACATGAATCAGGAAGCCAGCTCCAGACAAGAACCTAGAAATCTAACCCCAAGCAAGAACCCAGAAATCCAGCTTCAGACAAGAACTATGAAAAACAACTTCAGACAAGAACCAGGAAACCCAGCTCTAGACAAGAACCAAGAAACAGATTTCCAGGCAAATACCCAGAAACCCAACTCCAGGCAAGAACCCAGAAATACAAATGGAAGCAAGATCCCAAAAACCCAACTCCAGGTAGAAACCCAGAAACTCAACTCCAGACAACAGCCAAGAAACCCAACTCTAGGCAAGAGCCAAGAAACCTAATTCCAGACAAGAACCTCAAAATACAACTCCACACCAAGAAACTAGAAACCCAGCTCCAGACAAAACCCAAAACCCAATTCCTGACAAGAACCCAGAAACCCAACTCCATACAACAGCAAGAAACCTGACTCCTGACAAGAACCCAGAAATCCAACTTCAGACAAGAACCAAGAAAGATAAGAAGCCCAAAACACAGCTCCAGGCAAAAACCCAGAAACCCATCTCCAGGCAAGAGTCAAGAAACCTAACTCCAGACAAGAACCCCAAAACACAACTCCAGACAAGTACCTAGAAACCCAACTCCAGACAAAACCAAGAAACCCAGCTCTTGACAAGAATCCAAAAACCCAACTCCAGAAATTATACTTTATTCTGCTGATCTGCGCACCATGGTGCAAGTATTTTGTCTCATTGAGACGGAATCACTTTACGGTGCTCTACAAGAGTTTAACATGTGGTGTGGTCCAGAATGCTGATGTGAGGCTTCTAATATCCTATTCAGAAGTCATAGCATATCCCTTCCTTGCTTCAGGCTTTGACCATCTGCCAATTAGGTGGCAAACAGAATATACAGCATGGCTCTTTTACTGACCTATAAGGCCCTAAATGAATTAGACTTCCATTATATCTGTGCACGTTAGACCCCCTATGTGTCAACTACAGTGATGAGATCTCTGGACCAGGGGCTTAACATCAATCACTGTCTCGGTTGATGTCCACTGGGGACTGGGCCTTTGCAATGGCTGCTCATGTGCTTTGGAACTTATTGCCTGTCAGCATTTGGCTCCCCATCAGCATGTTCGTTTAAAAGAAACTTCCTGGACCTGTTTCTTAGACGGGCCTTTTATGATCCCACCTTTACGGATCTGTGTTGGCTTGCATTGTGTTAAATTTTGTAGTGTTGTGTTAATATTTTCACAAATTTTATGCTGTATATTGATGTGTTGTGTTATTTTTTTTTTCATTTTTGTTTCTTTGTTGGATATTGTCTTTATTTTATTTTATTTATTTATTTATTGGAAGTTACACACCTTTGAGCACAGGGCTCATTTACAAAGGTTCCATGTCAATAAATACAAAGAATACAAAAGACAAGATACAATTAGCACCATAACAATAAGTGCAAAGTCAAAACAAGATTAAACAAGGGAGCAGCAAAATGCTGAGTACATAGCATTATGACATAATAAAATAAATAAAATGGGGACAAAACAGGTAGTTACAAACAGTAGTAGCCAGGAGGCATTTTCAGCTAAAGAAAAAAATGATGGGAAGAAGGTAGAAAAATATTGAGGGGAGTAAAGAATGAATTAGGATACGATTATAAATGTAAAGAGGAAAGGCAGGAAAGGGGAGAGGAGAGAGAGTTAGGATAAGGAAGGGGAGAAGGGAAAGGAAAGGGGAGTGGAGGGGAGAAGGCAGCATGGGATAAAGTGGTGAAAGGGTGGTGTGGACCAGGAAAAATTAGTAGAGGAAACAGTGGGGGTGATTGGGTTAGGTGGGAAGGGGGACACAGTAGAGCTTAGCAGGCACAGTCACATTGGTTAAGAGAGGTAATGTGTTGGCACAGTTTGGATTTCAAAGGACCTAGTTTTAGCTCTGAGGTGACATCAAGAGAAGGGAATTAAGCCAGGAAGGAGCTCTGTAAGAAAAAGAGCACTGGGCTAGGGAGGCGCGGCAGAGGGAGACCAGAAAGGACTGCTTGGTTGTGCTGCAGGTGAGCCGCGAGAAGGGGGTAGGCTTTAGGAACTTCTGAATAGAAGGGGGAGTGAGGTTAAGGAAGATCTTTTTTAGCAAGAAGGCAGGTGCGATACATGATCCTACCACTAAGTTGTGGCCAGCCAGTATGAGCATAGAGCTCACAAGTGTGGGTACGCTTGTGTGCACCAATGACAAGATGACAGCAATTGTTAAGCACCAGCTTAAGAGGATTTAGGGTGGTGTCTGTGGCTGACCCATATATAACAAGCCCATAATCTGTAATGGACAGGACAACGCTTGTAACCGTAGTGAGAAGAGCTTCTGGGTAAGGCAATGGCAGTGACGATAAAGGACCCCAAGCCTGGCATTTATCACTTTGGCGATGAGGTTGATATGGAGCTGGTATGTAAGCGAGCAGTCAAGTGTTACACCTAAGTATCTGAAGTCACTAACCTGGTCAAGCGTTAGATTTTGTTTGTTATATATAGTCAGAGCAGCAGATCTGAACTTATTATGGGTGCGAGAGAACAACATGGCCCTGGTCTTCTTATAGTTCATTAATAACTTATGCTGAAGGAACCAGGTCTCGGCCAAGAAGAAACTGGATTGCAGGTCAGCAGTAAGAGGAAAATGTTCAGCACGGGTTGAGAAAATTACTGCATCATCAGCCTGATATGAGCATGAGGTTGTTGCAGGCCTTAGGGAGGTTGTTGATGAAAAGGCTAAAAAGTAGTGGGCCCAGAATGGAGCCTTGAAGGACTCCAGACTGAGCAGGGAGGTTACAGGAGAGAGTATTGAATATCTCGACACGTTGCATTTTACCCATAAGGTAGCTGCCAAATCAACTGACAACCCCTTGGGAGAGGTCTAATTCAGAGAGGGAGTGGAGTAGGAGCTGGTGTTTGATGGTGTCAAATGCCTTAGTAAGGTCTATGTAAATGGCACCCAGTAAGTGACCACGGTCAAGTGCAGTATGGATGTGATTGGTGTATTCAAGGAGGGTGGTGGTCGTACAATGAGATTTACAGAAACCGTGTTGCTGGGGACATTGGATACAGTATTTTTCCAGATATTCAGAGAGTTGGTCTGATACGATGCGCTCAAGTACTTTAGAGAGAAGAGGGAGGATATATATGGGGCGGTAATTGGAAAGTAGGGACCTATCACCGCTTTTGTGAAAAGGCAACACAATGGTGGCTTTCCATAGATGGGGGAACTGTCTTAGGGTGAGAGATACAGTGAGCAGACGTAGAACAGAATTGAGTGTGAGGTGGGGAGTTTTAGATCAAGGGAGTTCCCACTAAATCTTACTTTGCCAAGGACTTTAAGGAGGTAGCGCCAGGTTTCAGCACAGGAGACTCTCCTAAAATTAAAGGGAGATGCGCAAGTCAGGGGGGTGGAATTTATGGAGTCTGGTGGTCTGGAGGTGGTCTGGGACAGTGAGGAAGTCAAAGGGGAGAGTACCTATAAGGTCAGTGAATGCAGTGTTAAAGGCTTCTGAAAATTGTCCATGGTCTTGAATGGTGGTACCATTATCCACAATCATCGAGGGGGATGTTTTATTTGGCTTGCCAGTGAGTTCCTTTATGTTATTCCAAAAATTACAGCTGTTGCCCCATGAGTTAGATAGCTCACTTTTGAAGTAATTTTGTTTTGCTTTCCGTAACAAACAGGTGCACACATTTCTGGCAGCCCTGTACTGCTGCATGTCAACCGAGGACCTGGTAGCCTGTGCCCGGTGCCAGAGGTGGTCCCTGTGAGACATCAAACTGAGAAGAGAAGGGGTGACTCAGGGTGAGAGGTACCACGAAGCTTTCACTTTTGGAGAGGGGTGAACAAATCACAGGTGGAGTTAAATTGTGAGATGAAGTAGTTAAATGCATCATCAATGTTATTATAAATGTCTAGGGGAGACCAGCTGAAGCAGGCCAAGAAGTCCTGAAGTTGTTTAAGTTTACCCTTCTTGAGTAGTCGCTGATGAACGACTTTACGCTGAGGTTTAGGGGACCTGTAAGCCCACTGACACAGGACAGGTGAATAATCACTTAGCGAGTCTGGAAGGACATAGGTGCTGGAAATTCTGTTAGGGTGAGTGGTAAGAACCAGATCAAGAAGGGAGCTATTTCCAGTCTGAAGACTGACCCTAGTGGGAGAGGGTACCATCTGAGCCAGGCCAATGGCTGAGAGGGCATCCTTATGGGGGTCATCATCATGGACAAGTCAATTGATATTGAGGTCCCCAACAGCAATTATCTCTGAGCGGTGGGGGAGGTTGGTAAGATAGTCAACAACCAGTTTAAGGCCAGCAGCTTGGTCATGAGGAGGGATGTATACAGATAGGATCGTAAGAGTTTTACCTTGCTGACCTAGGAAGATTTTAATAGCTAGGATTTGGGAGTTGTTGGCAGTTTTGCAGGAGGGAGGGCTTGCCCTTTTAGAGTTTCTTTGAGATAGATGGCACAACCACCCCCTCTTTTGCTGAGGTGGTCCAGTCTAAATAGAATGTAGCCAGGGAGAGAAATCATGGAGTCAGGGACTTTAGGAGAGAGCCAGGTTTCGTTTAGGGCAAGAACCTCAGGAGAATGCTGCTTGACCTAAAGGAGAAGGTTATCAACTTTGGGTAGCAGACTACGAATGTTGATGGAGGCAATAGTAAGATGACCATGAATGGCATTAACGCTAGGAGGGTACTGTGGGGGGCCAGGGTTAGGTTGAATATTTCCGGATAGGAGAAGGAGAAGTAAAGCTATTCTGTAGAGATAGTGTTTCAGAGACTTGGACAGGAGTCATTTGCACAGAGTTGGTGCCACTTTCTTATGGGTAGGGGTGTAAAGTAAGAAGGGGAGCTGGGGGGGCAGACAAGGGGAGAGGAGAGGCTAGGTAGAATGAAGAAAGGAGGGATATGTAGAAAGGTTGTGGTGAAAGTTGCATAATGGGGTAGTGTACCGAAGTGCATAGTTACGAAAGAAGAGAAGAGGATGATAGAGTCAGGTGGGGTGGGGGTAGGGTAGTAGCAGGTAGGGAGAGTTAGAAGGAGGGAAAAGAGGAGGGAGGGAGGAAAGACAAGGTGTGTCAACATAACGTGAATTGGTGAGTAAAGGGTGCAGGGAGGTGAAGATACAGCAAGGGGGTGAGGGGGAAGGGAGTGGGTGGGGAGAGAAACAGGAGGAGGAAGAAGAATAGCAAAAGTGTGTTGAGACTAGGAGGCTACAGTGGTGTAGTGGTTAGTGTCGCAGCCCTTGATGGAGAGGGTTAACAGTTCAAGACCAGGGGAAGGCAGGTGGAAGTTGCATGGGTAAAAATAGGGGGATGTGAGGAGGATAAGAAGAGGATGGAGGGAAAAGTGAGAGAAGGGCGCAGACCGAGTAGGAAGAAAAGTGGAAAGCAGGGTGCGCAACAGTAACACCTAGAGGTATGAAGTTGGAAAGAACAGAGAGAAAGGTACGGTCAGAGTGAGGTGGAAGAGTGTGAAATGGGGTGCATGGCAGCGACACCTAGGGGTAGGAATGAGATGACTTGTGGAGACAGTTGGTGTGAGGCAGGAGAAATGAGAGGTGCTCAGAAGTGACACCTGGTGGACAGACTGGATAACCTGGAAATGGAAAAGTGGGGAGATATCCAGCAAGAGGTCACGTAACAGGGAAGGGACTATAAATTAGGGCAAGACCCAAGGAATCCAACTCCAGAAAATATCCCAGAAACCCAGCTTCTGAAAAAAAACAAGGACCCCAATTTCTGACAAAAAACAAATTACCCATTTCCAGATAAGAACCAAGATACCCAACTATATACGAAAAACTCAACTTCAAACAAAATCAAGGAACTCGGCCTCTGACAAGAATCAAGAAACCCAACTCCAGACAAAATCTTAGAAGCCCAACTCCAGACATGAACCACGAAACACAACTACAGAAAAGTACACACAAACTCAGCTTTAAACAAGAACCAATAAACTCAATCCCAGACAAGAACTCAGAAACTCAACTCCAAACAAGAACTCTGAAACCAAACTCCAGACAAGAACCAGGAACTCCAGTTCCAAACAAGAACCAAGAAACTCAACCTCAGACAAAACCAAGAAACCCAAGTCCAGACAAGAAACAAGAAAACAAGAAAACCAAATCCAGACAAGAACCATGAAACCCAGTTTAGACAAGAACCAGGAAAAGAAACTTCAGACAGACACCAAAAACCCCAAATCCAGACAAGAACCTAGACACCAAAGTTCAGACAAGAACCTGGAAACCCAACTCCAGAGAAAACCCTAGAAACTCAACTCTAGACAAGAACTCAGGTCTTCAAGGTGACGAAAACGGTTGCTGCTTGCATGTGACAAGACCATCCTCTACAGTGCTTTCTGTGAGGCAGTGACCCCCCGGCCCCCGCGGCCAAGTGTTTGAATCTCAGTGTCACTGACTTACTCAAGATTTGAACTTCCTGTTTCCCATTTCTGTTAGCTAGAAGGACACTCTCTATAGTGTTTATAAAACAGAAAAGGAACAACTCAACTGGGTGACCCAAGTCATGAGATCATGTGGCAGGACAAAGAGCAGCTGGCTGTCAATTAGGTTAATAGGTGGTTGTTTAAACATGAAACAGGCCTGCTGGTGCAATGGTTGCGCTACTACTCACAATGCCAATAACACTGTTTTGGAATGAGCTAGCAGAGTTGGAGGTTCGAGCATTCAATGGATAGCTCACCTCCAGGATGAGAGGGTGATGGCACCTGGCAACAGTCTGACTCCTGGCAGTAGCCAGTAGTCAGTGCACCTGAGGGCCTCTGCAGAGCGGGGACTGGATAATCAGGTGGATGTCAGAATTTTATACATGGCAGCATGCATGATGCACTTGGACGTCATTCCAAGTCCACTTCTCCAAAGATTACAACCCTAAGAGAAAATCCTTGTAGCTGCACAGCATGACGCCAGGTCTTCCTCTCGCTTCTCAGCATTTGAATTCGGAATGACCAGCCAGACCACTTGGTGATCTCTCTCTCTCCCCCTTACCCCAAGGGAGCCCCCACAAAGGGAAGCAAGCCATGGTCAAAATGGACTGTGCAGGTAGGCCCTAAGGGAAAGAATTGGGAGGGAATAAAGGGAGCGCCATAAGGGCAGATATGGAGAAAATCCCTGCCAGACACAGGGGAACAAACAGAATTTACAAAAAAAAAAGTGAAACATTTCATTCAGCCCAAATGAACCATTTTAAACATTGTCTGGTAGACCCCCCCACCCATGGTCAAGAAAGATGCAACACAGTTCTTGGGGGAAATGGCCGCAGCCATGTTTTATTATTACAATTCAAGATATTAATCTTTTATTAAGTCATAAATGACTTTATAATTTCTACTTTAGATTAATACCATAATCAATTAATATTGAGCAGTGGGCACTGCAGGGAGGAAGCGCATACCCCAGACTCCCGCACCACCCCCAATTTGAGAGACCCCTTCGGGTGCAGGCCGAGGCATACCTCTGAAGTATCAGGACAGGTCATATGGCCAAGGTTCTAACAGCTGCCCCCGTCTGGCATCACTGACCTTGCAGTCTATGCCACTGAAGCTGGACCTAGACCCCACTGTGCGGGTATAGGTCTTGTGGTGCCCCGTCCTCATGCCGACCAGGGGGCCATGACACCTTCGGGAGAAATGGCATTGTCCCCTATTTTCCGCTACTTCCCTCATGCGCTCCTCCTGCGCCACCACAGGATGGATCCTATCCGACCCCCCCAAGCCCTCTGCTCAATCCTTTCCTCCAATATCCTTTTCCTGCCTAGAAACTTGCCTTGTGGCTAACACCCTGGGCCCTCCACCAGGCACCGGACAGTACAGTTCCTGACTCTCAAGGTCCACTCTGCCTGCAGCTTGCCACCAGTGATCCCACCTGGCTGGCTCACTCGCTGCACCGGGCATGACCCATTGGGAACCTCTCCAGAAGAGGAACCACCATGCTTGAACGCTGTCCTGCGCTGGACACTGTATCGAGAGTTGTGCTGTTCTGGTAGTACCCTAGGGGCCCATTCCTCAAACCAATTGGCCACCCCTGCTACTGCTCAGCAAGTCTGCACTTCCCATATTCTTTGTTCTCAGTACCTTCTGGGAACCTGTAAGAGACAACAAAAATCAATGCCAATGCTGATGTTGCAGTGCACCCCTACCTGCCTCACCTAAGGCACCCTGTCCCCTTGTTGGGATACCACCTGCCTGTTGGGGTGCCATGAAGCCCCCTCAACCTGTTTGCCATTCACCTCTGGTATCCCTAGGCTAGAAGCCCTCCTGGAACCTTCTGTTGTGTCCACTGGTCCACCCTGCACCATTCCATACACTTGAGGTAATGCTCGTGAATATTTGAGGTGCGCATATGGACCTTGCTGTAACTGAGCCTTGACTTAATTCAAGTTTAATTGTAATTCATTACTGCCCCCTTCTTTTTTTTTTTGACTTGTACTACTTAGCTCATGGCGCCCACTGCGTCCTATGTGTCTGGCTCGACCTGGCATGCCTAGGGGGCCTTGGAGCCTTCTTCCCCCGAAGCTCTCCAGCTGTTGGAGAGGGAAACCCCCTTTCTTTGTAACCTGAAGGGCGTGAAACTGCTTCTTCCGGCTGACCTATCCGCTATTCCCATGAATAATTGGCTAATTCTATGGGCTTGAAATGCCTTCAGTGGCTGCCAGAGCACCTCCTTCTGGATCCCAGTTGGGCTCCTGCTAACCAGATCCTTATTATGCACCTACCAGCTGTCTGCATGATGCCTTGTGCTATGCCTGAGGGCTGGCCACTCAGCCCCCATCTCTGCATGCTCCTGAAGTTGGGGCCCATGGGTCTGCAGCTGCTGGAACCCTTCATTCCAGACCTTACGAAATTCCCGGCAACTTGATTCCCCATTACAAATCTATCTGCTGTCTGCAATACCTTTTGTGCTATGCCTGAGGGCCAGCCCCTGGCTCCCTTCTCTGCAGGCTCCCGTGCCCGAGGCCTACTGGTCTGCCCCCTGGGCCTCAACCTGCAGCCACTCTAACCCAGCCCTTGCCATGGAGCCCCTTATCACCTGCTCCTGAGCCAGGTCTCTTACCTGGATTGCCCCAAAAGCCAGCATGCTTAGCCAAATATGCTAGGATGATTTTTGTCCCTAATCCAGGTTTGTGAGTATGTCGCTGCCCGTGCGGCGCTCCCTCACCCCTTTTTTAGCTGCCCCATTGCAGCTCCCTCGGTTACAAGAGAGGCCTTCCTGTGGAAGAAATCCTCCACCCTTGCAAGATTTTAGCCCCTCTCCTATTAGGTAAAGGTCAACCCACTACCAATGGGCTACTAAACAACCTGGCCCATGTGCTCACCCTCCCCACCGCAGCCAACTGATGAGTTCCTGACAGTTGGGTCTCAGATCTGCTGGGGCCCCCCCCAGCCTTCCTGGGCTCGTTTCCCAGCTTCAACCACCCTGAACATTCCGTTGCCCTCCTACTGCAGAAGGGGGGGGGGAGATATTCTTACCTGAGTCCCCTGATGCTTCCTCGCAGAAGACTGCCTAGGCGATACTGCCAATGACTTACCTGTGGAAGAGGGTACCCTGAGCCAATTAGTTGTCTTTGCACTCAGGGTCATGATCAGTGTTACGGCTGGAAGTATATCTTCCTAACTGCTTACTGCTTTCTTTGACAAGGTAGCTATTACCCACATTAACCATTGTGGGGACCTCATAAAGGAAGCAGTATCCCATCTGACCTGATCCTTGTCTGCCTGTCCTGATACGGGCAGTTGCATCCTGCTAGACCGGACATACCGCCCTGATAACTGCAGCCCTATTCCCCGTTGTGATGACAACAGTCTGTTGCATTGATCTAGGGTACATATTGTCTTGCCTCATTCATGCTTCACCCGCAAAGTCTAACCTATATCGTGCTCATGGTCCCAATCACTAGACTTATGTGAACTGCAGAATGTAATGCTTCTGGCAGCTTGTAAAGGACCTAATTATTAATAAGCACTTGTTAGTGTTCTGGAAGCCAAGTTGGTACTCCGTAGCTTACAACAACCATGTAAACTGCACATTGCGTTGTTCCACCACTACCGTCTAGTGTACAGTCTAAGTACATAATAGCGTGACATCTGAAAATGATAATATGTCGACCCACTCAGCCCTAAGATGGCCTGCGGTCTTTCACAAACCACTGAGTTCTGTTTCTACGGAATGGCTCTATAGGTAGGTTGTGAGTGGGTAGAACCCTGATTGGAAATACCAAGAGAAGAATGCATATGACATGGGAGGAGTGAGCTAAGCAAATACAGAGCACTACAAACACAGAGACTGATTAGTTTCTTTACCTACAACAGCTGAGGTGTAGCATCCAATTTGTGAGGTACGTCCTACTCCAAATGCTGGCATTACAAACTGGGGTAGGATAGACTGCCACAGCTTTTTCTCAGTACCTTCCAAGTGACATGCTGCCGCTCTCACATCACTGCTAATCATTATTAATGGGAATGGGGGGCACTTGTAAAGTCATGGACCTGAACAGCCATCACAGTTCCCAAGGAACTTGTTAAGGGTAACTGAGTAAGGGACTTTAGTAGGATTTGAACCCTAGTCTCCCAGTTCTAGTGCCTGCGCTTTCACCACTAGATCACCCTCCTTCCATATGCTGCAGCTGATGCTTCCCTGGTACCCTATTCCTTGCCATAGCTGAACTCTATTGCCTTACGGCAGCCAGCCAATCACTGACTGCCTAGTTACAAAGGAAAAGGGGCATATTTGCAAGATTGTCTCAATCAGGATTTCCTGGTGGCAGTTGAAGTAGACAAGACCTGTGTTCCACCCCTCACCCAATTTCTCGTTTTGTACTAGGTCCCATGCTATGTTCCAGCTATACCACTACTGCTAGGCCCCAAGTGTCTGTTACGGTGGGGACCAAAAGCACTGGGGACAGTAGGTGACTAGCTCAGAGCCTGACAGTATGCAAATTGGACATTTTGGGCATCAAATCCTGGTTTGCTGATTGTACCAAGCTAGTCCATGGCTCCTACACTCTCCTCTGAGCTAAGTGCCAGCCCCCTGCCTCCTACCCTGTAAGGTAGCCCCCCTCCAATACCATCAGAGGGTTCTGGCCCCCCAAATCTGCCTGCCCTGTGAAAAATGTGGGGGAGAGAGGTGGGGGACTCAGCCCTGGCTCTGTAGCCACCGGGGGCTGGCAGTCCCCCTACTCCCAAAAGGCCAGTGCCGGGACTGGGATCCCCTTAGGGGAACCCGTGGGGACAACTCAGCTACCTGGACCAATATAAAAACCACATATAGAAGACAACCAATTGTCATTTTATTTTTTTTTTTTTGAAAAGGGGTGCCACATATAGTCTTGAACCCAGGACTCTTGGCATCTCATCCCTGTGCTTTGTCCTCTACCACAGGAGAAGCACCTGATCAAATTTCAAAGGTGCAACCCAAGACACCAGGTTACACCATATGCAAATCATGGTCGCACTCCCATTGCAACACCGCCTGTTGAAATGTGGAACAAAAGCAAAATTGGGACACTGTATGAATGATGGAGACAAAGCCTAGCACCTTGCAGGGCTGTATGCTACCCGTTCCCAATGTTTGCTGTGCATTGGAGAAGCGTTTTTTTTTTTTTTTTATCCAATGATTAGATTATGCCTGTCAATGTGTACCCTAAATGTGTGACTGACCATTTCAAGTGAAACCAATGTTTTTTTGTTTTTTTTTGCAAAGACCGGAACAGTTCTGCTGTTGGGAGGAATGCCCTGGCCAAATAAGCAGGTACTGCTTACTGCTCCTGGTCAGTAAAGCTGTACCTGAATTCACACCCCCAGTGTTAATCCACTCCAAACCTAATCTGTAAACTAACCTGTCTGCCCATCATTGCGAATCCCTAGTCCGCCAGGGGAACCTAGGACAGTGAATTTAGCCACTGATGACTAAGCTTACGTGCCCTATCCCCAATCCTTGATAATAATCAGGAATCCCGAGTACTGGACCCTACTGACCTAAGGCTGTCCCCCAGAGCTGCAGCGAAGACGGTCAGCAGAAAGCCCCATAGCCATGGTGGCTAACCACATCCGTCCTGCAGAGCCTGCCTCTATGCTTGAATGGCCCACTGCAACCAATGGTGGTGGGGCTTAATCTCTCTCCTGCTGCACCTGGATGTCAGAGAATGCATCACCGAAGGCCCACTCCAGGTGGTCACAGCTTCAGTGGAATGCGCATTGCAGCATGAGAGCAAGAGGAAGGGGTAACAGGCCCCCCCTGAAGTGCCCTACGAGCTGTAGCCTACTGAGCCACATGGCCCAGCCAAAGACCCACCCAAGATGGCCACTGAGTTCTCGCGATCATTCCCGTGAGATCTGCAATGGTTCTATAGCCAGCTAGGCCCGATCTCGCGGGAATCGCAAGGTCTGTCCTGTTTCCCCCTTTTACATTTTTTTTTTTAATTTATTAATGTGAAATAAATATATATATATTTTTTTTTCTCTTTTGTCTTACAAAAGAATGAACCAAAGAAGCTCCTCTGGTTCAGGAAGAGCCCCCCTTGTTACATTGCCGGCATTCTGAGCCACTGAGACGGCTGACCCCCCCAAGCCCCTCCCACCTCATGCCCTCCCTGCTCAGGCTGTCAGACGAGCCTGAGGGATCGTGGGGGTCATAGTCCCAAGCAGCTGGCGTGCAGCCCTCGCCGGTCGAGCCCCACAGAAGCTAATCCCTGTCAGCCAGTCCCCTCCCTCCATGCCAGCCTCTATCCAGGCCAGGTGGGAGAGTTGCCTTACGATCGGGTCGCCGAACTGGACTCTGCTGCAGGCAAACCCCCCACTATGCCACATCACGGACTCCCACTTCCCGCAGAACTACAGCCGACAGAAGAGAGGGGAAAAGAGACACCCGCCTTTGGCTGGGGAACTGCTAGTCCAGGTAAGCCCGCAGCTAACCCGAGAGGGTCCTACCAACTCCACTGGATATTGCTTAATTAATTATTTGCCCATGACCTGAAGGGAAGCAGTCGTGCTCCTGGAAAAACAGAACCATGAGCCTGGTGTGAGGCCGAAGACCTAGCCCTCCTGGGCCCATCTGTTGGGTGACCACATGGCTGGGCCAGCAGGCTCTCCTCAGCCCAGGCCCCCTCCAATGTAGCTCACTTCACCATGAGGAAGGCTAACCGGCTCGACCCCTTCGGCAGCCCTCAGCGCACTACTGCGCCCATGTGTGAGGTGCAATTACCACCCCTTCCCAGAGGCAAGATTATGGCCCAAAATAAGGGCCAAGGCCCTCGGCCATCTGGCCAGCCTACCCCTTGGTATTGCAGGGACCCAGAGGGAACACCCACAGGGCCCAAAAAGGAAACAACCACTACGGGGGCAAGAGAGACTGAACCCAATTCCCAGAGGCTGCGAGGACTCCACCAGTCATGTAGGACCGGTGAACAACTCTCTCTCTCTCTCTCTCTCTCTTATATTATATATATATATATATATATATGTAACCCTAGATGGCGCTATCCCAGGGCTACTACCCCTGCCTGATTTGCCACCAACAGGTTGAGGGGCCTGGATCCAATGGCGGGTGCCTCCACCCAGAGGTCAGGGTTTGCAATAGTTAAACTAACTTGGTCACAGCCCTCTGGGACACTGCAACCCCCTTCTTCCCACTAGTGGCCCACACGATATATCAGAATTACCTTCACAGTACACACTTACCCCCAGGTCTGGTTCCGCACTGGGACCTCCTGTGAAATGAGATACAGTGCAACAATCACAGTACAGTACTTTAACATAGACAAATACCTCAGGCAGTATAACTTTGCTGAAACAAGCAGCTCTGATTTATTTAGGGGATATAACAAGGACAGGGGAAATCAGGTTAATTAGCTTATCACTCTAATAATCTACTTATGGCTCTGTGCACAGGCCTATCCCTATCAGTTACTGTCCCTGGGTACCCAAGCCCTAGTGGCTAGTCCAAACCGTGGCAGCTGGTAGGGCCCTTTCACACAGAGAAAAGGAGAATTAAACAGTCAGCAGTACAGTAATTTCATTTGGATTTAATGTGGCAATTCAACAGGAGCGACCCTGAATTAGTACTCACGACCTCCAAATAAGATAGGGTCCTTCAATGTCAGCAGGGCTCACTTGAGGTACACAAACCTCTTCACACATCCATATAAAAGAAAGCACTATACCAGGCAGGCTGCATCTGTATCCCATCGCAATTACTGCACAATACCCGGAGAACACACAGCAGATTCAGTTCCTGACAGACCGAGTGCAATTTTCAGCAATTCTTCCAGTCTTCTACAGGGTGAGCCTGGTTTCTACTCTTCAGAGATCCTTTGATTCTTTTCACAGGACAGATTCAGTCCTAACAAGCTGTTACACAAGCTGCAGACCGAACTCTGGGCCTTACACACGTTTTTGACTAAAACACACTGAAAAAGCACAGGGCTCCTTCCTTCTTCACTGCCAAAGCTCAACTCAAACTCCAACCGACAAAACTGGGCACTTCCTTTGAGTTCCTCCCAGTTCTTGACTGGATTGGCTGTCACTCACAATAGACTGCTGCTGTTGGTCCAAAAAGGCACTGAAGTCTAAACTACATCTCCCAGAGTCACTGCCTATACAATCCTCTTGTGGCTGGCTCAGATTATGAGTCCAAGTTCTGATTCGTCCAAGGCACCATTTTAGAGCTAGCTTACCCCACACTGATTGGTCCAGTTCAGCAGTTCAAAACTAGAATGGGGAACTAGCAGACACAGTTCTGACTGCAAAGAAAGCAGGTTAGACAAACTGTAATTTCATTATTACTCTAAATAATTTCTGGTAAACAGTTACATCTTTCAGATAGGTTCCTTTGTACCCTAGTGACTGCAAAATGAAGTGAATTGGCAGCAGCTCGAGTGGTACTCAATCAAAGAAACACACAGTCCCCATACAAACTAATTATGTCTGCAAGCAGACAGCTCTTAAAGAGACAGTACCAGAGGTTCTAAAACACTCACTGATAAATGGCTTAAATGCCAAACACCATTCAGGCTTGGAGCATTCAAGCAAGCTCCTGGAAGTCTTTTGGGAACCCCCATTTGCAGGGGGGTTACACCCTTCCTGGCCTGGGAAAGCTTGACGTCCGCGTCAAGCAAGTACCCCCATAAGTTTCAACTGCAACCATATACATTTGCATTAGGCTCGCACATGTAATCATCAGTCAATATATCATTTTACCAAGAACACATTTCTGAAACATTGCAGTACGTCACTCTTTACACAGTATTACATACACATTGTACCATAACTCAAGTTATTACCTCTTGTACATGAAACCTGAAGAGGGGCCCTTCCTATCAGTTACCTTGGGGCTGGATGGGGCAAGGGCACCATACTTAGAGGGCAACACAAGTAACTTGGAGTTAGCACTGATGCTCAGTTTGGGCAGTGAGCTCGGGACACATACACTCTTTATGGACAACATTGAGAGGCAAATCCACAGGCCTCCCAAGGGAATCATAACTGAGGTGCACCACAGGCTTTACAGCTCGACCAGTCTTTCTAGGGGAACTGTTACAGTCTCTGCACTCTGAGCCTCATTTTCAGCATTGTCCTCACTTGTCAGGGGAGTCTCCATGGGGGTAGAGGGCTAGAACTTGGGGCACTTTCAGCTCCAGGAGTTACAGTTTCTGAGTCCACAACATTTGGCTCGCATGGAGAGCTTTCGGACACTGGCAGTGGACTGTCAGGGCACTCAAAATACTCTTCTTGTTCGGGTGTATCACCAGTCTGCCCTAATCTATAATTTTCCTCCTGAAAGCTCAAACAGTTCAACCATGCACAATGATTCCATTTCATCTGATCTGATGCTTTGCACTTCACTTTCTGGGAGCATTGGCTCCAGGGATGAAGCTGGGGGCTTAGACAGTCCAGAAGGCCCAGCTTTGTCTCCAGTATTGACTAGGGATTGCCCGAAACAATTGACTCAGTTCGTAAGAAGGATAGTATTCAAAGTCACTCTCACTTTCTTCCGATATGGACTGACAGTCATGCTCAACTGGGACTTGTGGAGGGAACACTTTAACTTTGCTTCTGTAGGTGCAGACTTTCTTGATCTTTTCTTAGCAGCAGCTCTAGTCACTGGTCCAGAGGGGCATCTTCTAGGGCTCAGACTCAATTAAGATTTGTCCAATGGGCAGTAAATGATTTCTATGCATTGTTTTTACATCTTTGAATTATTCTCAGGCCTTACTTTGTACACTGGCAGATCATCTAGTTTGCCCACTACAATGTGAGGGAGATGGTGCCATCTGTCAGCAATCTTGTGCTTGCCATGCAGTCCCAGATTTCTTAGCAATACCCGATCTCCTCCTGGAGTTCCTGCTTTCACCTTTATCATACCTTTCTTTGTTGGCCAGATTTCTTTGGCAGCCATGGTTTGAGCCAGTTGAGTAGCATGAGTTAGCTGGGCCTTTAACTTTTGCACATACTGTAAATAGTTGTCAGCTTGAACCCCATCAGGAGAGACCCCAAAACACACATCTACTGGTAGTCGAGCTTCTCTTCCAAACATCAGGCGGTAGGGGAGAATCCAGTGGCATCACTTTGGTGCAGTTATAAGCATGTACCAGGGTGCTAATTTGTTGGCTCCATCTAGGCTTGTCCTTTGGGTGCAGGGTGCCTAGCATATCTAGCAAAGTGCGGTTGAAAGCTCAGGCTGTGGGTCCCCTGGGGTGGTAAGGAAGGGTTCTGACTTTCGCACTCCCCACAGAGAAAGCATCTCTTTGATCAGACGACTCTCAAAGTCTCTCCTTGATCAGAATGGATTCTTTGTGGAGCCCCATAGTGAACAAAAAGTTTTCTACAAGTACTTTGGCCACAGTGGATGCTTTCTGGTCTTTGGTGGGAAAGCTTGGGCATATCTCAGTGAAATGGTCAGTGACCACCAGCACATTACTGATATTTCTTTGATCTGACTCCAAACTCAGAAAATCAATACAGACCAGCTCCATGGGTGCACTGGTGGTGATGTTAACAAGGGGCAGCCCTCTGGGGCAAAGCTTTCCTCTGTAAGCAGCGACTACAAGTTCAATGTGTTGCTCCACATCAGCCCCCATCTTAGGCCAATAGAATCTGGATCTCACCAAGTCAAGTGTTCTATCTATACCAAGGTGCCCCATGTGGTTGTGCAAGGACCTCAGTACTGAGTCTCGAAGGCAGTGGGCAGCACTAGTTGTTGTTTGTCTACTTGTCCCCTCTGTCTACTGTTTCTCTGTATAACAGTTTATTGATCAGTTTCAACTTAGGACCTTCTTTGTATAACAGTGCAGTTCTCAAATCAGTGGGCGTAATTTGGACACATCTTTTCCTGCATAGAGGGCTTCTAAAGCTGCTTTGATCATGGGATCGTGAGATTGAGCCCATGAATACTGTCATTGTCCAGCTGAGGCAGTGCACCAATGTCTGTTGCAGAAAAGTGGCAACAAGCAGCAGGTATGCAATTCTCAGAGGGTCCCAAGCAATCCACCATGCAGTCCACTGCGTCCGTGGACATTTGTTCCTCCCTGTCAAACTTCCGGCAGAGTGCCCGAATGTCAGGTTCTGCCAATCGGACCCAATCATTCTGGGGAACAGGGCCTCCGGGAGAGAGTATCAGCATCTATGTGGTTCAGACCTGCTCGGTATTCGAGAGCATAGTCATATGTAGATAATGCAGAAAGCCACCTATGGCCAGTGGCATCCAACTAGCTGAGGTCTGCACATAGGTCAAAGGATTATTGTCAGTTTTACTAGTATTTTAGCCCCAACAAGTACTCATGGAATTGGTCAACAATAGCCCACTTCAAAGCTAGGAACTCTAACTTATGTACAGGATAGTTCTTTTCGGATGGGGTCAGGCTTCTACTGGCAAAGCCACTGGTCTCAGGCCATTCTCGTGCTCTTGGTACAACACAGCCCAACCCTTGCAAGCTAGCATCAGTGTGCAGGACGAAGGTTTTCTTGGATCGGCATAGGCCAGCACTGGAGCATGGGTAAGTTGATATATGATCTCATGAAAAGCAGTCTACAATCAGAGTCCAGCGGGCCCCAAATACTTCATCGGATGAAAATACACTCTTTCAGTCTTGAGGACGCTGACTTTGGTATTTTTTGTGGGTTGGGGATACCCTTGAGTAAGGTTAAGTAAAGGCGGATCACTCTTGAATAGTCCTTGATGAAGCGCCGATAATAACCACAGAATCCCAGGAATCTTTGCAGTTCTTTTAGATTTTGGGCTGTGGCCAGGTGGTCAAGGCCTCAACTTTACTTGGGTCGGTCTCTATTCCTCGGTGGATACTATATGTCCCACATACTTTACTGATGTTTGAAAGAATTGACACTTATCAATGGACAGTTTAAGGCCAAAGTCCTCCAGTCGGTCCAATACCTTAAATAATCTGCTCTCATGTTCCTCCAGTGAGCTGCCAAACACAATAACATCATCTAGGTATACCAGGCACTCTAGTAAGTTCATGTCCCCCACTGCACGCTCCATCAATCGTTGAAAAGTGGCTGGGGCACCTGAAATCCCTTGAGGCATCCTCTTGAATTCATAGAAGCCAAGCGGACAGATAAAGGCCGTCTTCTCACGGTCCTCTGGGGCCATCGGGATCTGGTAGTACCCACTGCGGAGATCCAGCACAGAGAACCACTTGCTCCCGTTTAGGCAGTCCAAAGCATCCTGAATGCGGGGCATTGTGTACTGATCAGGATAGTCCGCGGTTTAAGGTGCGATAATCCACACATCCTTACTGTTCCATTCTTTTCCTCACTACCACAATGGGAAGCATAAGGGCTTCTGGATTCTTGTATTACACCAGCAGCTAACATCTCTTGCAGATGCCGTCTCACATCATCTATGTCAGCAGGTGCCAGGCGTCGAGACCTCTCACGAAATGGTCTTTCGTCATGCAGCGGATATTGTGCTCAGCTCCTTGCACGCATCCTACATCCCATTCCTTTAAAGAAAACACCTGGTCTCTCTGGGCAAGCTTCTCACTGATCCTCACTTTCCATTCAGCTGGCAGGGGAGTGCCGAAATCAAACAAGTCAGGCGTTACTCTGTCATTCTTCCTTGAACTCTTGCTGCTGGTAGCACTGCAGTGTCTGCACAATGCACATTAGCCAGATGCAACCTCTGTTTTGCGAATGTCTCTTTCAGACACATTATGAACTTGGACCATTACCCTTCTGGCATAAGCATGGGCTCTAGCGGCAAAATACAAGCTTGACCAGCAGTCCCTCTGGCAATTTTCCATCGCCTGGTGCATCCAACATTAATATTTTATTCTTAACATCCTTTCTGATACGGACCTCTCCCTGTAAGGTACACTGGGCATTTGGCGCCAGGATCAGAGACTCAGGATCCTTCTTCCATACAATTCCGACGGTTCCTCTGGTTCTGTTTTTCAGCATCTCTCTGTGCCTCATAGGCCTTCTTAATTAAAGCTGGAACTCTTAAAGCTCTACTAGTCTTTGACCCTGTTTTCATAACACAACTGTGCCAGCCTTCCGAACATATGAGCATTTGTTCCAATCAACAAAGGACACCATCATACAGTCCAGTGGGGGACACACTAAGGCTAGGGTCTTACTTGTTCGGCCACTCCAGCCACGGAGGTGGGAAAGACAGCCAAATTCGGATATACCCGAATAGGGTAGGCCTTCTCACTTAACCCCATACATGCAGTCCTTCTAATGGTTGTAAGGTACGTCTGACAAATGCTTCTGATACCAATCCTGGAACATAATTGTCACTTGGGAGCCACTGTCTAATACAGCTCTTGTAGACACTCCATTCACCTTTACAGTGGTCTCCATGGAGGGACCCACTATTCTGGACCAGTCTGGAGAGGCGGTGAGTGGGGCCTGGGCAACTGACCTTGCCACAAAAGGACGTGAATTAGCATTTTGGTGCCCTCACTGGGATCATGTCGTGCACCTCTTAACCACTGATTTCTTCTCCAAGCTCTCCTTGTAGCCTATATGCAACTTTGTCAGTGTCTTTTGGGGACTGGCATTCCTTTCATGTGCCCATCTTTCCCCAATTATAGCAAAACATACTTTCTGGAGTTTGAGCTGGCCGAGGCGCCACACTGGGAGCCAGGGTGGGGTATTACTAACTGGAAACCTGGGTGCCATCTCTGTCTGCGGCGTGATAAGCATTTGGAGACATCTCGTCAGTTTCTCCACTTCCATGGTCAAGGAACTGAGTTTGGAGCTGTTATCAGCAGGAGATACATGGGTGGGTACCCCCACCCCCATAGCAGATGCAGTCGGATATAGGTCAGGGCCCTACTTGCAGGCGTGGCCTTCATAAAGGGACTGTTTTGAATTCGGATCTCTCTCAACAGTTCGCCCCATTGTGGCATATCTTTTTCCTTGTCAGAGCACTCATTGACTGTCAACTCTGCCCTGAACTTCACTTGATGGGTCACCCTCAGTCACTCGGGTCGTAGCCACAGCTGTTGGTGCAGGTACCTCCGAGGGCGCTTTTCTCAACTCCTCGAATTTCTCTCATTAACTCATCATAGGAGGGTGGGGATTCCAGTCGATTTGCCAGGCGTAACTGAAGCAACAGCAGTTCTGAGAAGGGGCAGACTTAAGTTCTGTCCAGTCTGGTTCGGTCCAGTTCAATCGCTGGCAAACTACCCTTTCTGAGGCATTCTTGCAACAATTTTTCAGCCGAGACATACACAGACAACAACTCCCTTGGTACTGTTGTGCATTTCTTACTCTCCACCATAGGTCCTCATCAGAATCTGGGCTCCCATACACATTCTCCAAGGCCTCAAGATAGGCCTGTGCAGTCGCTTCAGGGTTACTGGCCCGTTTAGCACGGATGGTAGCCAGGGCAGGACCTCGGAGGCTCTCACTAACCCTCTTTCGCTTTTCGCCTTCTGAGCATTGCCATTCTAGCACTTGGGGGGCAACATAGTCTATCCAGGTCTCCCAGTCATCCTCCCCTTGGGGGGTTGGGAGGGTGCCAGAGAAGATCCTCAACCTTCGGTAAGAGTCGTGACTAATGGCAGGTGCAGAAATAGGAGTCTGCATTGGTTCAGCCACCATTACGGGCACTGGAGCAGGAGGGTGTTGGGAGAACACCCCAGGTGACAAGAATAGTTTCTTCAAGTCCTCCACAGTTTTCCCCTCTCCCAGCAACCATTCAGCAAATTTCTCCTCAAAAGTTTCAGATAGTGGTGGGGGCTGATTCCCCCCCGGGTCTTTACTGTCCTTAGTTATCACTCTCCAAGCAGTGAAGGCTCCTCTGGGGTAATGGTCTGTGGCACTTTGGAGCTATCTATGGGATCCTTAAACTCTACTAGGGCCAGGAAAGTGTGGGTGAGCAGATTAGCATGCCGACCCACCACCACAGGGTTTTGTAAACCTTCCACCTTGGAAAGTACTCCCTGCACAGTGTCATATTGATACCCAGGGGATGTCCAGGATAAGCATAGCATTTGAGGTCGATCTCCTCCCAGTACACCACTCCACCAGCCGGTGCACAGCCACTCTGTCGGGTACCCATTTTTTCTTAACAGTGGTTCGTAAATATGGCCACTAGAGGACACACAATCCCAGCGGTGAGCCTCCAAGATGTAACCCCTAGATGGCGCTATCCCAGGGCTACTACCCCTGCCTGATTTGCCACTAACAGGTTGAGGGCCTGGATCCAATGGGTGCCTCCACCCAGAGGTCAGGGTTTGCAATAGTTAAACTAACTTGGTCACAGCCCTCTGGGACACTGCAACCCTTTCTTCCCACTAGTGGCCCAACGATATATCAAATTACCTTCACAGTACACACTCCCAGGTCTGGTTCGGCACTGGGACCTCCTGTGAAATGAGATACAGTGCAACAATCACAGTACAGTACTTTAACATAGACAAATACCTCAGGCAGTATAACTTTGCTGAAACAAGCAGCTCTGATTTATTTAGGGGATATAACAAGGACAGGAAATCAGGTTAATTAGCTTATCACTCTAATAATCTACCTATGGCTCTGTGCACAGGCCTATCCCTATCAGTTACTGTCCCTGGGTACCCAAGCCCTAGTGGCTAGTCCAAACCGTGGCAGCTGGTAGGGGCCCTTTCACACAGAGAAAAGGAGAATTAAACAGTCAGCAGTACAGTAATTTCATTTGGATTTAATGTGGCAATTCAACAGGGAGCGACCCTGAATTAGTACTCACGACCTCCAAATAAGATAGGGTCCTTCAATGTCAGCAGGGCTCACTTGAGGTACACAAACCTCTTCACACATCCATATAAAGAAAGCACTATACCAGGCAGGCTGCATCTGTATCCGATCGTAATTACTGCACAATACCGGGAGAACACACAGCAGATTCAGTTCCTGACAGACCGAGTGCAATTTTCAGCAATTCTTCCAGTCTTCTACAGGGTGAGCCTGGTTTTACTCTTCAGAGATCCTTTGATTCTTTCACAGGACGGATTCAGTCCTAACAAGCTGTTACACAAGCTGCAGACCGGAACTCTGGGCCTTACACACGTTTTTGACTAAAACTGCACACTGAAAAGCACAGGGCTCCTTCCTTCTTCACTGCCAAAGCTCAACTCAAACTCCAACCGACAAAACTGGGCACTTCCTTTGAGTTCCTCCCAGTTCTTGACTGGATTGGCTGTCACTCACAATAGACTGCTGCTGTTGGTCCAAAAGGCACTGAAGTCTAAACTACATCTCCCAAGTCACTGCCTATACAATCCTCTTGTGGCTGGCTCAGATTATGAGTCCAAGTTCTGATTCGTCCAAGGCACCATTTTAGAGCTAGCTTACCCCACACTGATTGGTCCAGTTCAGCAGTTCAAAACTAGAATGGGGAACTAGCAGACACAGTTCTGACTGCAAAGAAAGCAGGTTAGACAAACTGTAATTTCATTATTACTCTAAATAATTTCTGGTAAACAGTTACATCTTTCAGATAGGTTCCTTTGTACTCCTAGTGACTGCAAAATGAAGTGAATTGGCAGCAGCTCGAGTGGTACTCAATCAAAGAACACACAGTCCCCATACAAACTAATTATGTCTGCAAGCAGACAGCTCTTAAAGAGACAGTACCAGAGGTTCTAAAAACACTCACTGATAAATGGCTTAAATGCCAAACACCATTCAGGCTTGGAGCATTCAAGCAAGCTCCTGGAAGTCTTTTGGGAACCCCCATTTGCAGGGGGGTTACATATATTATTTTTAAGGGAGCACTGACCATCCCTGGAGGGAGACTTGGGGAGGGGGAGCCCACTTCGGATGCTGAGGGGAGCACCCTTGGGACCGAGTGGGCCCATGGCCCAGGAATCAAGCCTTCCCAGGAATGACAGCCACCGACCATCCAGACTACCCCAGATAGCACTGGGTAAGAACCTAGTATGTGATACTGAATACAGATAAGTGGCTTACTCTGGCTGTGTGCTCCAACTAGGCCACTCCCTTAGGCCCCAGCTACCTTACCTCTTCTTCATGTCTGGGAGATGGAGCTGCTGTTGATCCGAGGGGAGGATGATCAAGAAGGCTGAGAAACAGCCTGCTTGCTAGTTTTAATTGTCCCCTCCCCTCGGACCCCCCACAGAGATGCTAGCTACGCCCTATAGCTGTCTTTGTCCAGAGGCTGATAGCCACTCTCCTGGGCTGGTCTCTAGCAGCCTCTGGTCACTGGCCATGGAGGAGGGAGAAGGAGGCCCCCAGACAAAGCGGCTGACTGCTGCAATGCTTTGGCAGATTAGGTAGTCCACTGTAGGCCGTGTGGTAAGGCAGATCATTACAGCACTTCCTTGGTAGCTGCAAGGGCTTTATAAGTAAGTTGATTACCAGATACCACAACTAATCATTTTATTCACTACGTAATAACAAATGGTAAGCATTACTTTGCACAATTCAGGGATTCCTATTTCCCAAGACTTCAGAATCTTACAGAAACTTCCTGGCCAATCAGAGACTGTTTCTGGGAATCAATGATAATAGATTACTGTGGCACTACCCAGATGGCTGAAGGCTGAGCTAAAATCTGTCTTACCGATAGGTCTGTCATGAGTTGTTACCACCTGCCTCAGTGGAAGGGCAAAAGCTCTGAGAGACACACTGTCCTGTACCCTGGCATCTCTGATATTCGATTAGTATCAGTCCCACTGACTAAGAGTATCCATTGGCCATATGGTATAAGGAAACATATAGTTACTAAAGGCCAGCTGTCTTTTAGGTCTCAATGTATGGCAACAGTGTCTAGAAGACTAAAATGGACTAGGCAAGGATGAGGAATTAAAAGAATTTTCACAATCGCCAGTTCTCGTGCCTCCATTTTCTCTCTGCTGAAGATCTTCTCTTAACTCCATCCAGCTGAGGAAGTTTTTGTATTAAGGCTGAGCAATGGAATGTTTAAAGCAACAGTGCAACAAAATTGCACAAAAAAGTTTACCCTGCTCTTTTTTTCACTATAAAATTTCCAGGCATCTTCCAGCTTTATTTGGTGGTACAGTTTTCTAATTCCATCAACATTTGGGTATTTTAGAAATGTTTTAAATCAGTTTTTTTTCTCCAGAACAAAAGATGGCCACCACATTTTATTTAGAATTAGTATTGTAAAAATGGCAAGGGTTACGATCGAAAAAACTCCCAAAAAACTCATGGTGTGCAGCATAGGAGGTATCTAGACAAGTACATTTGACAAGTATGCCAATACCTTTTTTAATCGTAGCAGAAACTAGCTTTTTTGGAAAAACATTATTCATTGCACTGCTGCTTTAAAATTCTACAAGTATTACTGGAGGGAAAAGGGCATGGCCATGGATTGGAGTGCCATCAGAAAATCTAACCCTGGGGTGGAGAGGTCATAAGGCACAAGGCAAAGCCAAGTACCATATGCCCCTAGAGTTAGATTAACTAAGGTAACTCAATCCCAGGAGTGCCTTAATGCTATTATTTACCTGTCATGTTTTTCCCTCTTTTAAACTAATGTTTTTGTAGTTTCTACACTAATAATTTAATAGTACTGTACACACAAGGGGTTCCAGCCATTACTATAACCCTTTAGAATGCACCGCAACCAATCATAATGCTTCATTGCCAGCAATTGCTTTATAATAAAAAAATAGACTGGTAGTTTGATCCATGGGTTAGCAACACAGTATTGTAAGGATGAAAGGGAGTGCACCCTTCCTACTGCATGGCAGCAGCAATACTCAATCTGAGTAGGGACACTCCACACTTAACAGCCAGAATGTTACCCCTACTGATGCTGTGTAACCCTCGCTGCTATTCTCCCTTAGCAATCTGTCTAATCCTGTGCTACAATAGGATAAAAATATGTGCTCACAGACCTGAGCAGGTGATGAAGCCCAAACTATTTACACAGTACAGAAAACAAAGGGACCCCTGACGAAAGGACACAAAGCACCAGGACTTAGTGCCACGGTCTCATGCTGGATTAATTTTTTGGTTCTGGCTACTTTATCTACAACTTTTGTGAGTACTTTTTTGACTTAAAACACTTTCTTTGGAGTGCTGTCTTTGTTTTCTTTACTAGTTCTATGCTACCCCCACTGAGGCTGTATAACGCTCAATGCCATTTGCCCTCAGAAATCTGTCTAGTCCTGTGTTTATTTTATTTATTTTTTTAACCAGGAGAGACACACACTAAGTTGAAAGCTTGTTTACAGGTGCAACTTGTGAGCACAAGGAAGTTAAGTGACTTGCTCAGGGTTACACAGTATGCAAGTGGGGGCTGTGGGATTCAAATCCAGGTCTCCAGGTTTGCAGCTCAGAGCCTTAAACCACTGCGCTATACTACCCTACTCATGCTGTCTAACCTAACCCTCAGTGCCATTCTCCCTCAGGAATCTGTCTAGTCCTGTGTTACCCTACTCATGCTGTGTAACCCTCAATGTCATTCTCCCTCAGGAATATGTCTAGTGCCAGTGTTACCCTACTCATGCTGTGTAGCCCTTAATGCCATTCTCCCTTAGAAATCTGTCTAGTCCAGTGTTACCCTACTTATTCTGTGTAACCCTTGGTGCCATTCTCCCTCAGGAATCTGCCTAGTGCCTGTGTTACCCTACTCATGCTGTGTAACCCTCAATGCCATTCTCCCTTAGAAATCTGTCTAGTCCAGTGTTACCCTACTTATTCTGTGTAACCCTTGGTGCCATTCTCCCTCAGGAATCTGTCTAGTCCTGTGCTACCCTACTCATGCTGCGTAACCCTCAATGTAATTTTCCCTCAGGAATCTGTCCAGTCCTATGTTACCCTACTCATACTGTCTAACCTAACCCTCAACACCATTTTCCTTCAGGAATCTGTCTAGTCCTGTGTTACCCCTACTCAAGCTGTCTGACCTAATCCTAATATTGTTCTCCATCAGGAATCTGTCTAGTCCTGTGTTGCCCTTACTCATGCTGTGTAACCCTCAGTGCCATTCTCCCTTAAGAATCTGTCTAGTCATGTGTTACCCCTACTCATGCTGTGTAATCCTCAATGCCATTCTCCCTCAGGAATCTGTCTAGTCCTGTGTTACCCCTACTCATACTGTATAACCCTCAATGCCATTCTCCCTCAAAAATCTATCTAGACCTGTGTTACCCCTGCTCATGCTGTGTACCCCTCAATGTCATTGATTGACTCAAACATTTTGTTAAGCACTGAGGGAAGGCTCCCAGATCTGAAATTATCTGAGTCTGACTTGCCCCCTATTTAAATATGGGGATGGAACTGGCTGTTTTTCAGTCCTCTGGCACTGCCCTGCCTGCAAGGAGTCCTGAAAGTTATTAGTGAGTGACCCAGCCAGAACCCATTTTTGACTCCACTATAACCCCTGGGTGCATGCCATCGGGGCATGAGATTTTCCCACATTCATGCTGTCCTCCAGATACTTACTGTATAACTAATTCTGGTGTGATCAGCACTGCCACCTGTTGGACCTGCACATCTCTCATAACAGCCACACCGCGCTGACCATAGTCCCCTGATAACCTGGCTAAAAACTGAGTGAAAGTAGCAATTCAAGGATTATGTTATTCTTCTGGCCTCATGCAGTGCTGCCCCCCTCACCAGCAGTCCCACCTTATCCCTGACCCCCCTTTTTTTCCCTATGCATTGAAAAATGATTCATTCTTCCCTTTCATCCCCTGTGGATACTTTTTTCCAGATCCACCTTGGCCAGTGGCATCTTGGTCATAAATTCTGGCTGTAATGCTCTTTATTCTGGTTCCCTCACGCTGTCACCAGAATTTCATCACTTACCCTATGCCCTCCTTTTCTCTCTTAATTTCCCCTTAATTTAGACTGTGCCCTGAAGTTACTTGGACAAACATTGAGGCCTCTGCCTGGCTCTCTTGCACATGTTGCTCAAATTGTGGCACAGGGCTGTGAATCCAGGGTCCCAAGTTTGAATCCCACTACTACTGGGAACACACTGTGATACCCTGAGCAAGTCACAATCTCCCAGTGCTCCATCTCTCTGGAACAGTGGCAAGTGAAATTAGAAAAATCTACTTCGAGCACTTTTCATGAAAGTGCAACAAATTCATATAATTTTGCACAATTTCAAGAAGTCAACAAGTGTATTTAAAACAGGCAATTCTTTTTTAAATGGCATTTTTTTAAAAACAAAATCACATTTTAGGCCATTCCCCCAGTACAGCAGTAGCACTACCTCTCAGGACACTGATGCCCCAAGTTTGGTAGCAAGCTCAGGAGTTGGAGGGTGAGCTGGGGGGAGGAGGATCAAGAATCTAAGGGACTGCTCTCCCCCTCCAGGGAAGGGTGGGACCAGTGCCCGGTGTCAGCCTGGCCCCCAGTGGCAGTTGGGGATCAGAACACTAGGACTGCACACGGTGGGGCGGGGCGTAGGTGGGGCAGACGTCCAGTGTGCTACATATGGGAGCATGCGCAGCTCGGCCACTGTCATCATTTGGCAACAGGTAAGAATGCCAACAGCAACAACAGAGCGGTCAAGAATCGTGCTGTCAAATACACATAGGCAACAAAACCGCCCATCCAATACGGCGACTACAAAAATATTGCCAATGGTAGCAGCTGCAAAACACAGGGAGGACCACTACCATGTGAGGAATACAAACCAAAACTTGTGTTTTTATGGGGGGTTTCTGCCCCCTGCACCCCCAACCTGGTGGGCTTCTCCCCCCACAGCCCCAATTTTTAAATAATCAACTCCATGAGGGGTTGGAACTCTGGGATGGGGAGAAAGTTGGGGGGGGGAACGGATTCAGCCATGCACAAAAAAAAACACACACACTTGGGGCAGGTGAAAAAAATGTGGTGACAAGTTTCAGGAGACCAGGAACACAACCCAGGTCTTCTGAGCCATACTGCCCGAGCTGCTTCTGCCTTAGCCTTCTTCACCATGGGAGCAACTCAGATGGCCTTCACACTTTTCATCTACTTCTCCAATTCCTCCCCTCCTCCTCCTCCATTGCCTGAATAGCTGCAAGGATAGCGGTAACTGACATACGCTCTTCTACCCCTGTTGCTACTCAGGTATACACGGTTCCTACAGGATGGTTTAGACAGTGCAATTTAGGAAGTGCTATTCTAACTGCTTACCCATCATTGCAGGGCACTTCCTTCACACTAGGGAAGAAAAGGGGAAAAACACCTATCGGCTGCTGGATGGCTCTTGGACCCTCCCAGGCCCCACACATGACTAGTTGGGCCCGCCAGTCCAACTATTGGATCCTGTCCCCGGGTGTACAGACTGGCAGGCAAGTCCCAGTGGACATTGGGGTGATGGGGCTGGGGGTCCGAGCCAAGGGGGCCTGTCCGATGGAGAAGGGATGTAAAGATAACAAAAATCACATTTAAAAATATGCACTTTGGAAAGGTGGAAAGGGTGCTTTTTCTGAATTGTGTATTTTTAGGAACTCGTATTTAAAAAAAAATGCACAATTTGTGGAAACTGGAGCTATTAGAATAGAAAAGAATTGGCAAAATTCAACCTGCTTTTTGGAATACTTTTGCAAAAATTGCGCGAAAATGAAATCAACAATTTTACACAATTTTGCAAGAGTACTAGAAGTTTCACCCAGCACTAGACAAGAATCTCCCTCTTATCTCTATCTCTGTGCTGTTTGACTCTCACTGTGTGACCCTGAGCAAGTCACTAAACATCCCTGTGTACAACCTCTCTGCAGTCTTTCTCTAATCTTTCTCTGTGCTGTTGGAATTGTGACACTGAGCAAGTCACTTAACCTCCCCATGTTTAGCCTCTCTGTTTCCTGTCTAGTCTATATATGTTCTGTTTGAATAATACTCATTGTGACCTGAGCAAGTTAATTAACCTCCCTGTGTGCATCTTCTCTGTTCTCTCTAATAAATCTCTGTGCTGTTAGAATTGTACTCAGTGTGACCCAGGGTGGTAGCCTGGGTAAAACACACTGGCTGGACAACAGGACACAGAAGGTAATTGTAAACGGAGTCCACTCTAAAGAAAGGGGGGTTACTAATGGGGTACCGTAGGATTCAGTACTGGGTCCAGTCCTTTTTAATGTCTTTATAAGTGACATTGCAGAGGGACTGGAAGGAAAAGTATGCCTCTTCGCAGATGACACAAAGATCTGCAACACGGTTGATACACAAGGAGGCATGGAAAGGATGAGAAGGAACTTGGCAAGGCTGGAGGAATGGACAGAAGTATGGCAGCTTGGATTCAATGCAAAGAAGTGCAAAATAATGCACCTGGGAAACAAAAAAACAGGGGAAGAGTACACAATGTGGGGGAGGTAGTAACAACAACAAAAATGGAAAGGGACTTGGAGGTAATCATATCAAATGACCTTAAGGTTGGCAAGCAATGTGAGAAGGCAGTAGGGAGGGCTGGGGGGATACTGGGATGTATAGGGAGAGGCATCACCAGCAGAAAACAGGACGCTGTTATCCTTCTGTACAGACAGTTGGTGAGACCCCATCTGGGGTACTGCGTCCAGTTCTGGAGACCCAATCTCCACAAGGACATAGACAGGATGGAGGCAGTCTAGAGGAGGGCAACTAAATGGTGCAGGGTTTGCAAGAGAAGCCATACGAGGAGAGACTAAAGGAGCTTAATATGTATACCCTTGAGGAAAGGAGGGAGAGGGGGGGACATGACACAAACTTTTAAGTACCTCAGTGGAATCAAAAAAGTCCAAGAGGGTAGCATCTTTCAGAAAAAGAGATGCACAAGAACAAGGGGACACAATTTGAAGACAGAGAGGGGATGGCTCAGGGGTAATGTGAGGAAGTATTTTTTCACAGTTAGGAAGGTGGACACATGGAACAGCGTTCCTGAGGAGGTTGTGGGGTCTAAAACCGTGGGAGAATTCAAGAATGCATGGGACAGACATAAGGCAATTCTTGTGGGGGGATAGGAAGAAATAAGCTGTTGGTTAACTAGGATCTGCAGCTTATACTGTAGGTTGAGAAATGTGCAGACTAGGTGGGCCAAGCTGTTCTTATTTGCCGTCAAATTCTGTTTCTATGTTTCTGTGACCCTGAATAAGTCCCTTAACCTCCCCATGGTAACCTCTCTGTACTCTCTCTAATCTTTCTCTGTGCTATTTGAATCTCACTCACCGTGTGACCCTGAGCAAGTCACTTAACCTCCCTGTGTTTACCCTCTCTGTAATCACTTTGTAATCTATCACTGCTGTTTGACTTTCCCTCACTGTGTGACCCTGAGCAAGTCACTTAACCTCCCCTGTGTGGAACCTCTCTGTAATTGTGCTAATCTAGCTTTGTGCTGTTTGAATTTCCCTGTGCACCTGAAGACAACAGTCTGTCTTCTCTCCCTACTGCCCCCCCCCGATTGTAAAGTGCTTTGGGATACAATGTGTACAAAAGTCACTATATAAAAAACAAGTTACCTTTCTTTTTAAAACATTCGTTTTTTTTTCTACTATTTAGCAGTGTCCTGATAAACTAACCTTAGGTCACCCCAGGTCATTCTGATTTGTGCCTAGAAAACAATTTGGTTTCGTGCTGTGCTCATTTCAGAAATTATGAAATTTCTCCCAGACAACTTCTGAAACATGGTAACTATGGTAGGGTAGTACTCTCCTAGTCCTGCACCAGAGTGTAAGCACTGGGAAGAAGTCCAGGTCCGCAGTGTGGGACACCCCCTAGTACTACACTGCAGTGTCAGCATTGGGTATGAGCCCAGATACTGGTGTGGGACATCCCCTAGTACTGCCTTGCAGTGTCAGTATTGGGTATGAGCCCATACCCCAGTGTGGGGCACTTTCTAGTTCTGCACTGCAGTGTCAGCACTAGGAATGAGCCCAGTTCCTGGTATGGGACACCCCCTAGTACTGCACTGCAATGTCACTGTTGGGTATGAGCTCAGGTGTCCAGTGTGGGACACACCCTAGTACTGCACTGCATTGTCAGCATTAAATATGAGTCCAGGTCCTGGTGCTGGACACCCCCTAGTACTACACTGCACTGTCAGCTTTGGGAGTCCAGATCCCCAATGTGGGACACCCCTTAGTACTGCACTGCAGTGTCAGAGTGGGGTATGATCCCCAGTCCTGGTGTGGGACTACCATGGGCCCAGGTCCTGGTGTAAGACACCTCCTAATACTGCCCTACAGTGCCAGCGTGGGGTATGAGCCCAGCTCCTGGTGTGGGGCACCCCCTAGTGCTGAAGTGTCAGCATTGGGGAGCCCAGGTCCCCAGTGTGGTACACCCCTAGTAGTGCACTGCAGTGTCAGCGCTGAGTATAAGCCTAGGTCATTGGTGTGACATACCCCTCTAGTACTGCACTGCAGTGTCAGTGTTGGTTATGATCCCAGGTTCCCAGGGTGGGATACCCCATACTAGTGCACTGTAGTGTCACCGCTGGGTATAAGTCTTGGTCCCTATTATGGAACAATCCCTAGTACTAAACTGTAGTGTTATCATTATTTTGTTTATTTTTTATTTATTTAAAATTTGGTGACCGGGAAAGGCACACTGAGCCGAGGCTCGTTTCCAGGTGCGACCTGGGTACAGAGGTGTACATAGAAGTTATTCAGAAAAATAAGTACAATTTAATTGTTACAGACAGATTGTACAACAATTCATGGTTGCGGACAGTAGGTACAACATCTAGAGCTTATAATAAAAACCTTTGTCTTGCAGTATGGTATAAACAGGTGCAGGAGTTGTACAGTAGAGATGCAGGAATTAGTAATAGTTTGAGATAAATGTAAGCAATATTTGACCAACTGAGGCCTCCTAGTGTGAGAATTTGTCCCGTGTAGGGGTGGGTCCCAAGGTGCATCTTTGGCAAGGATGAGATGGGAGGAGCCTGAGGAGTTGCTTTACTGCTGGGAGGGAGGAGGCCTGGCGAAAGATGGGTGGGAGGTTGTTCCATAGGAAGGGAAGACGGTATGAAAAGGTGGCTTGACCAGAGTCAGTGTGAGGGTGAGGGAGGTTGAAAGTGTGGGCTTTCTGTGGCAGAGGGAGTAGCCTAGGGAGTTGGCTGGTGGAAGATTGGAGGTGAGGTTGGGGGCAGGGAGCCCAACCAGTATTTAGCTATGAGGGAGGCGCTAAGGATGGTTCTTCTATGGGAGAGCGGGGTCAGGGAGAGAGTGGTGTAGAGGGGGCAATGATGCGTAAGTGGGGGGAAGGCAGTGGCAAAACGACAGAACGAGTTTAGTAAGATGTCAAGTTTGGAGAGGGATGAGGTTGGTGATGTGCTGTACATGATGTCCGCGTAGTCTAATACAGGTAGGATTGTTTTACGTATGATTTCACTGCGAGCGGGAAGGAAAAGGCTGTATTTGTGGCAATAGAGGACGGCAAGTTTGGGCTGGAGTTTGGAGCTGACAGCCTCTATGTGGGTAGAGAAATTGAGGTGGCTGTCTAGCCAGACTCCCAGGTATTTGAAGGTGGGGACCAGGTCAAGGGGAGAGCCATCCAGGGTGGAGATTATTGGGGGGGCAGGTAGGGAGGCAAGCTTTTTTCTAGATCCGAAGACCATGGTGACTGTTTTTTTGTCATTTAGTTTAAGCTGGTTTTTCAGGAACCAGGATTAGACTCTATTGAAGTTGTTTTGGAGATCCGGGAGGACACTGTCGTGGGAGGATCCCGAGGCAAAAATGTTTGCATTGTCAGCGTACAGATGCACATTAGCGGAGAGGCAGGTGGAGGGGAGGTCGTTTATAAATAAGGAGAAGAGGATGGGGCCGAGGATAGAGCCTTGTGGGACACCTGAGAGGATGGGAAGGTGGGGAAGGGTGTCCCCTATTTGAACAGATTGCTGTCTATTCTGGAGGTAACAGTGGAACCAGTTTATGGTAGGTTGGGCAAGGCCAAAGTAGCTGAGTTTGCAGAACAACAGGGGGTGGGAGACTGAGTCAAAGACTTTCGCCAAATCGATAAATATGGCGGAGGTGGTCAGACTGCTGTCCATGGCTGAGAGGATAGAGTCTGTTATGTGCAGCAAGGTGGTGATGGTGGAGTGGTGTGTTCTAAATCCTTACTGATAGGGAGAGAGGGAGCTGTCTGAGGAGAGAAAATCAGTCAGTTTGGACAGCGTGAGGGATTCTTGTATTTTGGCAAAAGAGGGAAGGAGCGAAATGGGCCTGTAGTTTCCCGGTGAAGAAGGGTCAGCACCTTTGTGTAAAGGGAGGATCTTGGCCAATTTCTAAGCTGAAGGAACTGTGGCGGTGGCGAGGGAGAGGTTTAGTACGTGTGTCAAGGGTGCTGCTATGGCTGAAGCCAAGATGCGGAGAAGTCTAGGGTGCAAGTAGTCCGGGCTGGTTTTGGCCTGGTTAAGAGATGTGAGTGCATTGAAGACTTCCCAGGGTGTGAATGGAGCAAAGAGGAAGTCTGGGGAAGTAGGGAAGGGTTCGGTGGGGTCGGGTGGGGGAGAAAGGGTAGGGCGCATGAGATGAAAAACGAATTGAAAATAGAAGCTACAGAAGCAGGATCAGAAACTGGTCAGTCATCAATGTTAAGGACTGGGCAAGTCTGCTTAGAAGGGGGTTTGATCATCATGTAGTTGATTACCTTCCAGAAGGATGCAGGGGAGTTTTGGTTCTGGGTGAGTTGTGCTTGGAAGTAGGAAGATTAAGATTGCCGAACAGCTTTAGTGCATTTATTTCTGAGGTGTTTGTAGGATTGGGGGTCACGAGTGGTATGGGTGGCTTTGTATTGCCTCCATGCCTTGTCCCTGGCTTGACACAATACGATGAGGTCAGATGTTATCCAGGGGTGGTGGTGCCTCTTCACTCTAGCTTTCCTGAGGGGAGCGTGGAGGTCCCAGGTACGTTGGAAGATGTTACAGAAGTGGGATAGGGCAAGTTCAACATCTGACATGGAAAAGACTGGATACCAGTCTGCATGTGTTAGGTCCTGCTGCAGGGCAGATTCATTTAGGAGGTAAAGGGGGCGAGATCAGATAAATTTGGGGTGAGAGTGGGGGGGAGCGGATTTTGCAGATGCAGTAAGTGACGCAGTGGTCGCTAAGGGCATCAGAGAAGATGCCAGCTGAAGAGATCCTGTGGGGATAGGTGAATAAGATCCAGTTCAGAAGGGTGTTATTTTGGGACTGATGGTTTAGACGGGTAGGTTCCTGGATTAGCTGGAAGAGATTTAGGACTTCAATCCTTAGGGCAGTGGGTTTTGCGGAGAAGGAGAGCCAGTCGAGATTGAAGTCGCCTAAAAATATGGGTTCACCATCTGTAGTGCTCGTGGAAATTGCTGACATAGCTTTTACAAGGGAGTCGGGTGAAGTCTTTGGCGGGGCATACAGAGCCACAATATAGAGGGGTTTGGACAAAGGAAAGGATAGGTGATCGATGATGGTTTCGTGGGAGGAGGGGCAGGACTCCTTGTATATAGTGGAGCATGGGATGGAATCCCTGATGTACAGAGCTACCCCCCGCTTCGGTTGCCCCAGTCCTGGCGGTACAGGATGTAGTTTGGGATGGCCAAAGAGGGATGGGTAAGTTTGGCAGATAGCCAGGTTTCCGTGATGTAGAGTATGTCTGGGTTATACTGGGTGGCCCAGATGGTGAGGTCATCCAGTTAGGGGAGGAGGCTCCTGATGTTGAGATGAAATATATGGAGGCCCTTGGGGAGAGTGTCTGAGGGCAGGCTGGAAGAGGGTGGTAGTGCAGATGTGGATTTATCTGGTGCTAAAGGGCCAGGATTAGGGTGAATGTCACCTCAGGTATGAGCCCAGGTCTCCAGTATGGTACACTTCCTAGTACTGCACTGCAGTGTCAGTACTGGGTATAAGCCTAGGAACCAGTTGTGAGACATCCCCTAGTACTGCACTGCAGTGTCAGTGTTGGGTATAAGCCTAGAAACCTGTTGTGAAACATCCCCTAGTACTACACTGCAGTGTCTTTGCTGAGTGTGAGCAAAAGTCGCTGCTGTGGGTCACCCCCCTAGTACTGCACTGCAGTGTCAGCTTTGGGTAATAGCCTAGGACCCTGTTGTGAGACACCCCCTAGTACTGCACTGCAGTATCATCATTGGGAATGTGCACAGGTCCTAGTGTGCAGTTTGAAATCAAAGTTTTCTGGCCCATATGTGGTGGTGCTGTCAAATGAGTCACAAAAATGCTACAAAGCACAGAAGATAGTAATTTCAGAAAACTATCACAGTCTAATGAACTATACAGCTGTTATAATTTAGCAGGTAGTGAATTAGCCCCAGAATTTCATTACCTCAAGTCGGGACAGTAATGAGCTGTTTAGTATGTCTATTACTATAGTATATTGCTGTGGACAGGTGACATCACAGCATTCCCGTGCCAAGTTAAAAGGGCTCATTTCCCTGCCTGAACTGTGTGGGAAACAAGTAGAAAGGTTAATTCCTTCTGAACAACAGGATTACACCCTGTGCTCTTACCCCAACCTGCTATTTAAGGGGAAGATGGTGGGGTTAAACAGTGCCGGCCCACTATTCCAGTCACTATTCCCACCTCCCATGATGTAAAGAAATGCCTTGAAATGGAAATGTATTTAAATGCCATCCGAAGGTTCAGCCTCATCAACCTCTCCTGACCCCTGTGCTCCGAATATTCTTATTGGCATCATGCATTAATAATATGAAATTTAAAAATGAAGGTAGAAAAAAAGAAAAGGTAAGGAAAAAATTCACCTCTGACTGGCTGGTGGAACCTCCAGTGTTGAATACTAACGATTTCTATTATCTTGGTGAAATTTCAAATGATTGAAGTTGTTGATGTGCACTTAGTTTAAATCTGAGTGAAAGCTTCTCAAAACATTAAATTCACTCTGTGCAACTGCATTTAGATTTGGAATTGTTGGCATGGCAGACATTTTCTTTCGCAGCATGCCTCATTGTTTATAGAGACCATAACCGCATGGTGGGGGGAAGCTCTGTAAGGTGAAATTGGGCAGATCATCAGGGACTAACGCTTCTGCATGTCTTCAACAGAATCATTTAGATATTCTCAGTGTCTGCCAAGCATACCTGGAGTCTAGGTGCACCTCTCATCCAGCATACCACCCCCCCACACACACACATATACACATACACATATATACCCACATGCATATATCCTCCACACAACCTCACAAAAGGATTCTCCATGCTCACATATGCACACAATCCCCCCTACAGACACACACAGAAGCACTCACGTACATGGGTGCGTGCACACACACACACACACACACACACACAGTCTCTCTCTCTCTCTCTCCCCCCATACACTATTCCACCATACCCAGACATACAGTGCACATATCACAGAATGCCCAGCACACTACTACCCACAACACGCATAATGATCTCCTAGTAATTATACATACACCACCACACTTTTCAAGCTCCTCTTATTCTTTATTCTCCTCTACCACATCTGCTGTTTCATGCCTCTCCATCTCTCCCACATCTGCTGTCTCATGCCTCTCCTCCTCTCCCACATCTGCTGTCTCATGCCTCTCCTCCTCTCCCACACATGCTGTCTCTTGCCTTTCCTCCTCTCCAATGTCTGCTGTCTCATACCTCTCCTCCTCTCCAAAATCTGCTGTCTCATGCCTCTCCTTCTCTTCCACATCTGCTGTCTCATGCCTCACTTCCTCTCCCACATCTGTCTCATGCCCCTCCTTCTCTCCCACATCTGCTGTCTCATGTCTCTCCTCCTCTCCCACATCTGCTGTCTCATGCCTCTCCTCCTCTCCCACACATGCTGTCTCTTGCCTTTCCTCCTCTCCAATGTCTGCTGTCTTACGCCTCTCCTCCTCTCCAAAATCTGCTGTCTCATGCCTCTTCTTCTCTTCCACATCTGCTGTCTCATGCCTCTCCTCCCCTCCCCCACATCTGCTGTCTCACACCAATCTTCCTCTCCCACAGCTGCTGTCTCATGCCTCACTTCCTCTCCCACATCTGTCTCATGCCTCTCCTCCTCTCCCACATCTGTCTCATGAATCTCCTCCTCTCCAACATCTGTTGTGTCACACCTCTCTTCCTTTCCCACATCTGTTGTCTCATGCCTCTCCTAATCTCCTACATCAGTCTCATGGCTCTCCTCCTCCTTCCCCACACCTACTGCCTCATGCCTCTTCTCCTCTCCCATATCTGCTGTCTCAAGACTCTCCTCTCCCACATCAGCATTCTCATACCCCCTCCTCTTTTGTTTCTACCCCGCTTCTCTTCTCATACTTCGTCCCATTCCTCCTTCTTTCCTCCTGTCATATTCCTGCCAAAGCCTCTCCATCTCCTCACCTGGACCATGTTCTTTCCCCAGCTCCTCCATCCCCTCGCATGGATTATCTTGCTTCCCCAGGCCTTCTATCTCCTCGCATGGATCATCTTCCTTCCCAGGCCCCTCCGTCTCCTTGCCTGGATCATGTTCTTTCCCTGTTCAAACTATTTCAATGCATAGAAACATAGAAACATAGAATTTGACGGCAAATAAGAACCGCTTGGCCCACCCAGTCTGCCCATTTCCCTGCCTGATGGATAAGCTGCAGATTCTAGTTAATCAACAGCTTACTTCCTCCTGCCCCCCACTAGAATTGCCTTATGCCTGTCCCATGCATTCTTGAATTCTCCCACTGTTCCTGACTCCAGAACCTCCTCAGGAAGGCTGTTCCATGCATCCACAACTCTCTGTGAAAAAATACTTTCTAACATTACCTCTGAGCCATCACCCCTCTATCTTCAAATTGTGCCCCCTTGCTCTTGCACATTTCTTCTTCTGAAAGATACTACCCTCTTGTACCTTGTTAATTCCCTTGAGATACTTGAAAGTTTCTATCATGTCCCACCTCTCCCTCCTTTCCTCAAGGGTATGCATATTAAGCTGCTTTAGTCTCTCCTCGTATGTCTTCTGGTGCTGACCTTGCACCATTTTGGTTGCCCTCCTCTGAACAGCCTCCACTCTGTCTATGTCTTTGCAGAGATGGGGTCTCCAGAATTGCATGCAGTACTCCAGATGGGGTCTCACTAACTGTCTGTAGAGAGGGATAACAACTTCCTGTTTTCTACTGTTGATGCCTCTCCCTATGCATCCCAGTATCCCCCCAGCCCTCCTTACTGCCTTCTCACATTGCTTGCCCACCTTTAGGTCATCTGATGTAATTTCTCCTAGGTCTCTTTCGACTTTTGTTGTTGCTGTTATTAACTCTTCCCCCATTGTGTACTCTTCCCCTGGGTTTTTGTTTCCCAGATGCATTACCTTGCACTTCTTTGCATTGAATCTGAGCTGCCACGTATTTGACCATTCCTCCAACCTTGCCAAGTCCCTTTTCATTCTTTCCACCCCACCTTATGTATCAACCCTGTTGCAGATCTTTGTGTCATCTGCAAAGAGGCATACCTTTCCTTCCAGGTGCTCTCCAATGTCACTTATAAAGATATTAAAGAGGACCGTCTCGAACCCTGCGGTGCCCGCTGAGTTACCCTCCTTTCTTCACTGTGGACTCCATTTACTATTACCCTTTGTCCTGTTGTTCAGCCAGTTTTTATCCAGGCTACCACCTTGGGACCCACTCCAAGGCTGGCTAACTTGTATATTAATCTTTTATGTGAGACTGTGTTGAATGCCTTGCTAAAATCTAGGTAGGCCATATCCCTAGCCCCTCCCTGGTCTACTACTTTGGTCACCCAGTCAAAGAAATCTATTAGGTTCGTCTGACATGACCTTCCTGCTGTGAAACCATGCTGTCTTGCATCCTGTGCCCCACTGGCCTCTAGGTATTCAACAATTCTTTCCTTCAGAAGTGGTACCATCATTTTCCCTACCACTGAAGTCAAACTAACTGATCTGTAGTTTCCTGCCTCTGCCCTGCTCCCACTTTTGTGAAGTGGAATCACATTTGCCTTCCTCCAGTCCTCAGGTACCACTCCATCCTCCCATGATTTGTTAAAGAGAGCAGTCAGTGGTGTTACTAGTTCTACCCTTAGTTCTTTTAGTATTCTTGGGTGAATCCCATCAGGCCCCATTGCTTTGTCTACCCTCAGTTTCAGAGTTCTTTCAAAACTCTTTCTTCTGTGAATGGACTGGTATCGACCCCCTATTCAGAGTTTCTCCCTTGTTTGGTTTAGGCACCTCCCCTCCTCATCTGTTGTGAATACTAGGCAGAAATATTTGTTCAGTATCCTGCTTTTCACTATCACCTCTGCCCACATTCCTCCCTTTATTAAGTCTCTGTATCCCTCCTTGGTCTTTCTTCACTCCTAATGAACCTATAAAAGGTTTTATCCCCCTTCTTAACAGAGTTGGCTATCTTTTCCTCAGTTTGTGCCTTTGCTATTCTGACTGCCTTCCCCTGCCTCCTTCTGCTTTAACTGATAAAGTTCTCTGTCCTGCTCCTTCTGTGTTTCCTTATATTTCCTGAATGCTATCCTTTTCTCCTAAACCGTCCCAGACACCTCTTTCGAGAACCATAGTGGTTTTTTCCTTCATTTTGTTTTATTGATTTGCTTCACACAAAGGCTTGTTGCCACTGTGATGGCTGTTTTGATTATTCCCCATTGTTCCTCCGCCCATCCTTCTTGCCCATTTGCTAGTGCTTTTCTAAGGCACTCTCTCATTTTCCCAAAGTCAGCCTTCCTAAAGTCCAATACTCTTGTTTTTGTATGGCTTGACTCTATGGCTGTGTTTATTGTGAACCACACTGTTTGGTGGTCACTTGTTCCCAGATGGCTACCCACTTCTAAATCTGAGATCCTTTCTCCTTCCCCGTTTGAGAGTACCAGGTCTAAGATTGCTCCCTCCCGAGTGGGTTCTAACACTAGCTGTCTGAGGCATGCCCCCCTGTAGGGCATCAAGAATGACCCTGCTCTTGGATGTGCCTGCAGCAAAGGTACTCCAGTTAACATCTGGCATATTCAGATCCCCCATCAACAATATCTCCCCTTTTTCTGCCAATTTAAGGATACCTTCTATCATTTCCTTGTCCATTTCCTCCCCCTGAGATGGGGGTCTGTACACAACCCCCATGTGGATTGTGGAGCCATTTCCTGTCTCCAGGGTGACCCATAGTGACTCATCAACTTCCTGTTTACTCTTTAGTTCTGTTGCTTTAATCCCTTCCCTTATATAGAGAACTTCTCCTCCTCCTCTTTTACCCACCCTGTCTCTCCTGTAGACTGTGTATCCTGGTATGATGACTTCCCACTCATGGTTCTCTGTGTACCATGTTTCAGTGACTGCCACAATATCCAGGCATCCCTCTTCCATCAAGGCCACTAGTTCAGAGAGCTTGTTGCACAGACTGTGGGCATTGGTACTCATCACCTTCCATTTATTTTTTATGGCCTTACCCCTTTTAGCCCCATCCCTGTCCTTAACACCTTTTTCTGCATTTATCCCTGTCCTGCTCCCTACTGACTTCTCTGCCTTGGTGTTTACCTCTCTAACTACTGCGCTTTGTGGGGGAAGGCTGGAATTTCCCTGCTCCTTTTCAGTGCCTCCCCCCTTGGCTAGTTTAAATGCTTGCCAAATAAGCATTTAAACCTGTCACCTAGGATCCTGGATCCCCCCCTGGACAGATGCAGACCATTGCACCAGGATAAGCCTGCATCCCTCCAGGTGGCTCCCCAGTCCCCAGTGAAGCCAAAACCCTGAGCTCCACACCAGTTTTTCAACCATTCATTGAATCCCATGGTGCAGAATACCCTAACATCATCCTTGCCATTGACAGGCAGCACTTCCGAGAAGGTTACCGTACATGCTCTTAATCTACGGCCCTCCTCAACTCCACAACCCTCTGCACTGCTCTGATCCCATTTACTGCCAGGTCATTTGTCCCAGGTGGACAATGACATCCAGCTCCTCCCTCGTGCAGCTGCTCCCTACGATCCTGAGGATTCACTTCCTGTCCCTCAAGCCATGGCACCAGGCAGGCACCTTACCTCCCTATCCCTTCCTCCCATGTCTACCCCCTAATGATTGAGTCCCCACGAAGTTGTTTCCTTCCCTGGGGTCTCACACCCCTCCTGTGGATCTCCTTTGTGGAGGTTCCCAGCATCCTCCTTGGTCTCCACTGCAGGTGCCTCCATAGAGTAACCACTCTTTGCCAGAACAGCATATGAATTGTGGAGAGCTACAACAGGAGGGATGCACCTCTGTTCCACCACCCTCTCCTTCCCTGAGCCCACCTTGGTGCAAACCGCTCCTGTTTCTTGGCAACCTCTGAGGTAACGGTGGTGGCCCTGGTGGTCCCTGAGTGAGGGAAGAGGTTTCACGAATCCTAGCCAGGTCAGCCTGGAGACGGGCAACCTCCTCCCTCAGACCAGAGAGGTGCCTGCAAACAGGGCAGCATCACAGCCTCCAGAATGTCTCCCGGAACACTGCTGTTCCACAGCCATTGCACTGCACCACTCCCATCTTGACTTATTTTGTGTCCCCTCTCCTGTTGCTTTGTATGCTTATTGTCTCCTCCCTCTATGTAGTTTTACACTTACTTTCCTACTGCCTATGTGCCCTTACAACTCTCACCCTTCCTGTTCTGGGACAGGAACTTCCTGTAGTCTTCAGTAGTCTCCTTCCTCCGTGCTTGGATTCAGACCTCCAGCAGCCAGGGGGGGATAAAGAGGTTTTTTTTTTTTTTTAAGGTTGCTGAAACTAATGTGTCTCAGTGATCCTTCCCTTCCTACTGCCAAACAGGAAGTTCCTGTTGTCAGTCAAATTCAGTGGCATAGATCATGCTGCATCCCCAGCCCCTCCATCCCTCACATGGATCATGTTCCTTCCCCAGCCCCTCCATCTCCTTGCCTGGATCATGTTCTTCCCCAGCCCCTCCATCTCATTGCATGGATCATGTTCCATCCCCAGCCCCTCCATCCCCTCACATGGATCATGTTCCTTCCCCAGCCTCTCCTTCTCCTTGTCTGTATCATGTTCTTTCCCCAAACCTCTGCATTTCCTTGCATGGATCATATTCCTTCTCCAGCCCCTCTATCTCCTCGCATGGATCATGCTATTTCTCCAACCCCTGCATGGATCGTGTTCCCTCCCCAGCCACTCCATCTCATTGCATGGCTCATATTCCTTCCTCAGCCCCTCCATCTCCTCACCTGAATCATGTTCTTTTCCCAGCCCCTCCATCTCCTCACATGGATCATCTTCCATCCCCAGCCTCACCATCTCCTTGCATGGATCATGTTTCTTCCCCAGCCTCATCTCCATGCAAGGATCATCTTCCTTCCTCAGCCCCTCCATTTCTGAGCCTGGATTTATGTTCTTTCCTTGACCTCCATTTCCTCGCATAGATCATGTTCCTTCTCCAGCCACTCCATCTCCCCTCATGGATCATGTTCTTTCCCTAGCCCCTGCATTTCCTTGCATGGATCATATTCTTTCCCCAGCACCTCTATCTCCCATCGCATGGATCATGTTCCTTCTCCAGTCCCTCCATCTCCTTGTCTGTATCATTGTTCTATTCCCAATCCAGGCATTTCCTTGCATGGATCATATTCCTTCCCCAGTCCTTCCATCTCCTCGCATGGATCATGTTCTTTCCCCAGCTCCTGCATGGATCATGTTCTTTCTCCAGTCCCTGCATTTCCTTGCGTGGATCATATTTCTTCCCCAGCTGTTCCATCTCCTTACACTGATCATGTTTCTTCCCCAGCCCCTCCATCCCCCTCACACGGATCATCCTCCTTCCCCAGCCCCTCCATCCCCTCACATGGATCATCCTCCTTTCCCAGCCCCTCCATCTCCTCACATGGATCATCTTCCTTCCCCAGTCCCTCAATCTCTTCACATGGATCATGTTTCTTCCACAGCTCCTCCATCCCCTTAAATGGATCATGTTCCTTCCCCAACCACTCCATCTCCTCGCATGGATCATCTTCCTTTCCCAGACCCTCCATCTCCTAGCCTGGATCATGTTCTTTCCCTAACCTCCATTTCCTAGCATGGCTCATGTTCCTTCCCCAGCCACTCCATCTCCTTGCATGGATCATGTTCTTTCCCCAGCCCCTGCATTTCCTTGCATGGATCATATTCCTTCCCCAGCCCCTCTATCTCCTCACATGGATCATGTTCCTTCTCCAGGCCCTCCATCTCCTTACATGTACCATTGTTCTATTCCCAATCCCTGCATTTCCTTGCATGGATCATGTTCTTTCCCCAGCTCCTTTATGGATTATGTTCTTTCCCCAGTCCCTGCATTTCCTTGCATGGATCATATTCCTTCCCAAGCTGCTCCATTTCCTTCCATGGATCATGTTTCTTCCCCATCCCCTCCATCTCCTCACATGGATCATCTTCCCTCCCCAGTCCCTTCATCCCATCGCATGGATTATGTTTCTTCCCTAGCCCCTCCAACACCACACATGAATCATGTTTCTTCCTTAGCCCCTCCAACCTTTCACATGGATCATGTTGCTTCTCTAGCCCCTCCACCTCACATAGATCATGTTCTTCCCACTGCATCTCCATTCCCTAGCATGGATCATGCTACTTCCCCAGTACCTCCATCTCCTCACATGGATCATCTTCCTTCCCCAGCCCCTCCCTCTCCTCGCATGGATCATGTTCCTTATCAAGCTCCTCCATCCCATCATATGGATCATGTTCTTTTCAAAGCCCCTCCATTTCCTCATATGGATCATCTTCCTTCCCCAGTCCCTCCATCTCCTCAGATGGTCATGTTCTTTTCCAAGCCCCTGCATCCCCTTAACTGGCTCATGTTCTCCCCCCAGTCCCTCCATCTCCTCACATGGATCATGTCCTTCACCCAGCCCCTCCATCTCTTCACATGGATCATTTTCCTGCCTCAGCCATTCCATCTCCTTGCATGGATCATATTTCTTCCCCAGCCACTCTGTCTCCTCGCATGAATCATGTTATTTCCCTAGCCCCTGCATTTGTTTGCAGGGATAACATATTCCTTCCCCAGCCGCTCCATCTTCTTGCATGAATCAAGTTTCTTCCCCAGCCCCTCCATTCCCTTACATGGATCATTTTCCTTCCCTAGCCCCTCTATCCCCTCGCATGATTCATGTTTCTTCCCTAGCCTCTCCATCCCTTTAAATGGATCATGTTCTTCCCCCAGCCCCTCCATTCTCTCACATAGATCATGCTACTTCCCCAGCACCTCCTTCTCTCTGCATGGATCATCTTCCTTCCCCAGCCCCTCATATGGATCATGTTCTTTTCCAAGCACCTCCATCTCCTCACATGGATTATGTTCTTACCCCAGACCCTCCATCTCCTTGCATGGATCATGTTCCTTACCCAGCCCCATCATCTCCTCACAAGGATCATATTCTTTTCCAAGCCCCTGCATCCCTATAACTGGATCATATTCTTCCCCTAGCCTCTCTATCTCCTCACATGGGTCATGTCCTTCACCCAGCCCCTCCATCTCTTCACAAGGATCATTTTCCTGCCACAGCCACTCCATCTCCTCACATGGATCATGTCCTTTCCCCTTCTGTGTTGTCTCCTCTCTTTGTGCTCCCTCCTTTTCTACCACCTCAGTCTCATGCCCCTGCTCTGACTGGTTCACTTTCATATCCTCCTTACTGACTCTCTGCATTACCACCTACTTTAGTGGCAGTCCTACTCACTTACTTTTGGGAATGTTTGGGTCTATATACCTTACCCTGCCCTCCCACCCTGTGTCCTATGAACAGCTGTTATTTTTTCCTCTGCTGACAAGATAACTGGAGAATCTGTGCCAGAATCAGACTCAGAGTCACTTTCCTCACACGATGACTATGCAGCAGCACAAGGCTGCATTCTTGCTACTCCTTATGCCTGATTTTGGGGACTGGGGCATCATCAAATCTGTCAAAGTGAAGTGGTAACAGTGCATGCAAATGTGCAGGTGGAAATGGTGGAACCTGTTGTTGTGCTGATCATACGAGATGAACAGGGGGAGGGTTTACCTTTATAAAGAGATTTTTTCTGTGCTGGGTATGGGAACTGGAAATACTTGAAGGAGGAAGAGAGGGAGATTGATGTGCTTCTCATTTGCTCAGGACTGTGTCATCACCAGATGTACCAATACAACTGGCTGGGAAAACTGCTTGCACAGGGAGCGCATTCTTTGGCCATACTATTACAGCCCTAGTCCTCCTCTCTGACCTATCACTATAATTTCCAGTTCCTGTCTTACCACCACCATCTCCAAGTGCTTCCCTACTAACACCACCTCTTGTAGAACTGGTACTCTGTGGAACTGGCATCATGGAACCCTTCCCTGCTCCTTTCTTCCCCCTGCCTCCCTTTCTTCTAATATTCCTTTCCTCATTTTTATGTTGATTGCACGCATGCACAAGAAACATGTTGCGGCAGCTTGCTGCAAAAACAGGTTGTGGAGGTGGGGCACTGTTGTGATCAATGCCCCCACTGCCTTTGGAGGCTTGGCCCACTTTCCCCAATGGGGTGGCATGCTGCTACTGACACTAGTTCAGCCAGTATGCCACAACCTTGAAACATTTCAGCCACTGCAATCAGGGACTAGCCAGTCATTGCAGCATCAGCCATGCTGCAATGAGGGAGTGACCTGTCATTGCAGGGCGGTCCCTTGCCTTCCCCTGATGTAGTCTGCCAATGGGGAGTCCAGTCCCCGTCAGTTTCTGATGTCTGCAGAGGGGGTGCCCAATCCCCTTGGCATCATGTCCCTTCCCCCTGTTTCTTTGCCAATGGGGGTGCCCAATCCCCATCAGCGTGTCCCCCCATTTCTTGTGTGCCGAGGGGTGCCCAATCCCCCTAGACTCATAAGTTCCCTTCCCAGTATGTGCCAACAAGGGTGCCCAATCCCCATCGGCTCCAGTCCCCCACCCCAAAACACGCAGGTGGCATGCTGGGAGCCCACCCCAGTGTGCCAAAAGTACCTGTGAAATGGAAAAACCATCCCGCAAAGTCTATCTTTTTGCTTTACCCATGTGAAAAAGAAAATGGTCCCTCATTGTCTGCACCCCCTCCGCAACCCACGCCCATCCTCTGCGACCCTGTCTCCCCCACACCCCTCAATCCATACCTTTCACCTGGGCGGAGTAATAGCATGATGATCGCCTGATCAGACTATCATCCATCCCCTTTGTCGGACTAAAAGGGCATGGGCTCCTTCCATCATGGTGCCCCCCACCTATGGAACCTACTACCTCAGGATCTAAGAGATGTCTCCACTCATGTGACTTTAAGAGCAAACTCAGGACTTTCCTCACTACTATGGACAAATGTGTTTGCTTTGACCCTACCTGATCCGCTGCATTTGTACTGTTTCCTCATTGCTAGCACTTTTGCCTGTCCAAATGAGTGTTCTATACTGTGCCTTGTAATTAATGTTTTATTTTGTGCCTTGTAATTAATGTTGCCTTAACCTGTTTCTTTATAAGCCTAATGTTAGCTGTTGACAATTGTAAGTCGCTATTCTACTCCATGACATTCTTATCTTCACTTCACAGCCTCTCCTCACTTAACCCCACTGCTGCTCTCTTCCCCCTTCTTCTGTTATATCCTCTTCCCCCCTTTTTGCCACTCCCCACCAAACTCACCTTTACCTGTTCCTACCTCATCCATGCCCCTCCTTAGTCCCCACCCTCCTGGCTGTGCTTAGTCACCTCTCTCCACCTACTACCCTACTCCCGTCTGCGACCCCCTTCCCTGCCCTGCCGTCTCTTGGTTCACTGGTTCGGCTTGACTTTGAGCACTTTTGCCTTTGCCGTAACTCCTCGCCTCTATCCCCCTCTCAGCATCCTCACTCTCACCCTGCAGGTCTATCAGTTCCACCAGACCGGCTGCTTATTTTCCTACCTCCTACCGCTGTTGCCGTCTGACGCTCCCCCCGCCACCCTCTCTTCGCCTGCGTCTTTCGGCTCCATAGGCCCGCCGCAGGTTAGTACTCACCCGCTGTTGTCGTATCTGACGGCACCTCCTTTCCACTTAGTCCTCCTCCCATCCTTTTGCCAGTTTTCCTTCCTTGTGTCTTTTCTACTGATGCCTATCCTCTCTTATTTTCTGCCTTCTACTATTCACATTTTTGAGTATGTTCCATGATCAAGTGCTAAAGTATATTTTGTTTACTAATGTATGTTACATTGCCATATGTATTTCTCTCTGCATTTTTTGTACTCGTTGTCTTAATAATCTGGCTGTACTCTTTGTGTATTGTAATTGTACCTCCCGGGTTGTGCCTGAAAACAGTCACTTGCTGACTAGCGCACTTACCCGGTTAACAAAAACTAAATAAATAAATAAATAAAATAAATGATCTTTGGTGGACCAGGAACACGTCTGCACTCTTCAAAGCCAACCACGAAATGAAGAAATGCGGAAAGCTGTATAAGGGCACAAATAGGGTTTTTTAAACTTTGCTGCATATCTCAGGAATGTTTTGGAATTTTGGCACCAAATATTCAACTTGGGGATATTGGGACCCCCCTCATGAATTTAGGCATTGTCATGGCGTTATTCGGTCCTGAAAAGTGATTTCACGGTCACTGAACGGAATCATCTTTCAGGGCTGATTAATGAAACAACAGTGCCAGTGTTCATGAGGAGGGCTCTCAAAAAGCCTATGTTGCAAATCTTGTGGGCGAAATCAAAAAATGACTGTTTTACCAGCGTCAGTTGCGCAGTTGCTACGCACGCTTGCCTTTCTTGAACTTGCAATATTTTCATGCCATATTTTCAACATTGGCATTTTTTCACACCTCTTTATGAACAGTACAGCTGTCATTTTTCCTATCCTGGCCAAAATGTGTTTTTGCACTTCCGGCGCAGAATAGCGCGGTCACTGTGGGAAATCAGTGTTCGGAACAGCTTAAGAAAATGATAGTCACATTGTTCATGAGCAGAGGTGCTAAAATGCCTATGTTGAAAATTTAGTGATGATAGTCCATCAAATGATTGTGTTACAAATATGCATTGCGCAGTTCCCACGCACTCTTGTAACTTCGTAGATTTGTAATACTGTCACGCCAAATTTTCAACACTGGCATTTTTTCACACCTCCTTATGAACAGTACAGCTGTCATTTTTCACATCCTGGCCAAAATATGTTTTTGCACTTGTGGCGCAGAGAATAGCATGGTCACTTTGGGAAATCAGTGTTTGGGACAGATTAAGATCGAGCAGTGAGAGAGGGAAGTGAGCGAGCTCAACAGAGCTCTATCAGAACTGCTGCAGATTTCTTTGTGGGCAGAAAAAGGCGCAATGCAGGCAGGAGCCCAGTACAAAGAGACGCCTGCAGCGCCGGGAAGAAACAAACGAGCAAGTGAGAGAGGGGAGTGAGCGAGCTCAATGGAGCTCTTCCGGGACTTTACAGTTGCCCACCCTCCCGCCCCAGTTCCTCTGTGGTCCTATATCACAGCAGGATCACTGGAGTGGAGACAAAGCAGTGATTGGATACTTTAGGATTGCTGTAATAATACAGATTTAGTTGTTCTATTTCTTTCTCTAACTGAGCTAAGTACTGAGCTATACTGTTATGATTGCTGTAATAATACATATTTATTTGTTCTGTTTATTTCTCTAACTGAGCTGAGTAATATTTGGAGTGCAATAAGATTTCTAACTGGGCTAAGTGAAACTATATGAGAGCCAAAACAAAAAGTATGGTAGCTGAGGGGTGAAAAACGTACAAGGAGGCTTTAGGATTGCTACACTAATACAGTATCTAATGGATGAAATTTGAGACTGAATTGCGCTGGTCGGCAAGGGGTCAGTAGGGGGACTAGTGTGGAGGGGGACAGGAATTTGACTAAATAGGGGCCTAACAGATGTAGTAGGGTACAGAACCTGGGAGTAAGAGCCCATTACATAAGATGGGGGCCAAAATGGGGCAGGTGCCACATGTCAATAGGGCGGGTATCTTTGGAAGGGTGGAGGGGTGTACAGGGTGTGGGTGTGCCATGATCCTGGACTGGGCTTGGAGGATTGGGGGGTATGGTCTGTAGATGACTGGCAAGTTTGAGGGAGGAACTGTGGAGGTTAGGGAGGAGTGTAAGTGGCAGGGCAGACGAGTATGGTAGGCATCCTGAGTGGGGGAATAGGGGATGGCAAAAGGGGATGGAGGAAGAATAACTAGGGACTGAAACTGACCCCAGTATCAGAGGCATGAGCAGAAAAGACAGAAGGGAGGGGGTGCCCGAGGCAAGGGCGGGGGGCCTCCTGATGGGGGAGGAAGAGACTATGAGGAGTACAAGGGGAGAACCAGGGGAGAGAGCAGATTGCTGCGGGTAGGGAGGGACATGGGGTGGCACAGAGGGGAACACGTAGGAGGAGGGAACCGATGAGGGAAGAGATGTAGGACTGGTATCAACTATGAATAGATTCAAACCTCTGGTATGGGACAGAGAGTGGGAGCAGGAACATACTGAAGGGGGAGGACAAGCGAGGCATGAGAGGGATGGCAACAGGTAGGGGAAGAGATATCGAGGACAAAAGGGTAGAAGGGGCTAGTAAGGAAGGAGGAGGTGGTGACTGAAGGAGAGAAGGCTACAGGAAGGGTGGGAGGGGCATCACTATCGGGGTAGAAGGGAATGGGGGCTCTAAATCAACAACAGTGGGGATAGCAGAGAGGTTGGAAATCAGCAGGGGAGGAGGGGAGGTCGACATTGGGAAGCCCAGTAGGAAGTAGTCAGGCTGGGAAGGGGTTCAAGGGGGATGGGAGGAATAAGGCAGAGAAAAGGGGTGAGGCAGAAGTAGGGGGTACAGATACAGAAGTCACAGAGGGTGCAGTTGGTGGGAGTAAGGGATGGGGAAGAATGAATTCTGGGGTGGTGGAAGGGGCATTAGAAGGGAAAGGGGGTACTCATCCTGGGGGATTCTATACTGAAATGGGTGAGATGGCATGGAAAGGGGGAAAGGCACAGCTATATTTGGGTTGAAGCCGTCCCCAGGTTTACTGCACAAGGGACAGGGCAGGCACTGCTCAAGCATGCACCGAGGGGGAGGAAGAAACATCATTTATTGTTGCATGTGAGTACAAACGACTTGGTGAAGGACACTGTGGAAGTAGTGAGGGGGAGGTCTGAGTACTTGGGCAGACTGTGTGAGGGGGTGGGGAAGTCGGTGGCATTCTTGGAGTTACTGTCGGTACCATGTGCAAGCATGGAGAGGAAGGGCAGGCTTGAGGAGTTTGAAGGGCTCAGAGATTGGTGCCACATGAAACATTATGGGTTAGTGACTAACTGGGGTAGGGTCAGAGGAGAACAGTGACTTGTACACGGGGGAGAGGATACACTGGAGCAGGAAGGGGAAGGGTGTATTAAAGGCAGCATTGCTGCCGGGCCACTGGCACTGAGGGTTGAGGTGCTGGACACCACACCTCGCGCCACGCTGGCAACCCAGGTTCAGATGCAAGCCTGGCCTGCCAAAGGTTGGCAAGGGAGGGATAGGATTGAGTGTCCGTAAGTAAGGTAGAAAGGTCCGGACAGGGGTAACTGATGAGCTCACCACCCTAGATATAGGTAAAGTTAGATGCATAGCAACCCTGGAAGGGGGTGGGCAGAGTGATCTGAGTGCAATACAGAAGGCACCACCACCCGGTAAGAATAAGGAGGAGAAAGTGTGCAGACTACCGGGAGGAGGGACACAGGCCAAGGAGGAGAACAGTGAGGAGAAGGAGGGGTACGGGTAGAAGGTGGTCTGACTACATGGATAGAGAACTGGTTACAGGGGAGGGTGCAGAGGGTGGTGGTGGTGGGGTAGCTCTCGGCACCCACAGCAGTGACAAGCGGGGTGCCACAGGACTCAGTGCTTGGCCCAATGCTATTTGGGCTCTTTATCTCTGATATAGCACACGGAGTGGGCAGCAGGGTTAGTCTATTCACACATTATACCAAATCAAAAGCAAATAGTTATAGTAGCAGAGCCCCCCCCCACACACACACACATACACATATACACTCCCCGAAAAGCTGCTTAAAAGCCTGAAATTCATTCAGATCAGTTCCATTTTCTTACTTACTTGGGGTTCAGTTACAACAAGTGTAAAATCATGTACCTAGGGCATAGGAACCCCGATGCTGGGTATAGGATGGGGGGAGGTACTGATACTCACTAGACATGAAAAGGTCCTTGAGGTTATTATATCAGAGGACCTCAAGATGGCAGTACAGTGTGACAAGGCTATGGGCGGGGCAAATTGGATTCTGGGGTGCATAAGGAGTGGCATCTCCAGTAGGAGGAGGAGAGATGTTGTGCTGCTATTGCAGCACTCCCTGGTATACCCCCAGCTGGAATACTGTGTCCAGTTTTAGAGTCCACATTTCAGAAAGGACATAAGGTGGAGGTTTTCCAGAGGAGGGCAAATAAATTGGTTCAGAATTTTCACAGGAATCCCTACAAGGAAAGGCTGAAGAATCTCAACATGCGCACTCTGGAAGAGACGAGGGTTAGAGGTGATATGATCAAGACCTACAAAGTACCTCACAGGGGTAAAGATGGCACAGTTGGGGAGTTTCCTTCAAATGAGGATGAGCACCCAAACCAAGGGACATACAATGAAGCTGGGGAGGGGGGGGCATTCAGGATAGATGTGAAGAAATATTTCTTTACTGAAAGGGTGGTAGATGCCTTGAACAGACTGCCAGGAGAAGTAGGGGAAGCTAAAATGGTAGGGGGCATGAAGCATGCATGGGATAAACATAGGGGTATATTAGAAAAAGGGGAAGGAGGGGGTCAATGGAGATCAACAGGGCCATGGAAGTGGAGTAGGTTCAAGTTCATTGCAGGAAAAATCCATTAAGCAAGCTCATTCACAAGGAAGTCCTGATGGACTCAGGCAGAACAAGACATGCAGAACCATATACAGGCAGGAGTTACAAGTAGGTAGAGAACACTTGGGCTGACTGGGTGGGCTGAGCGGTCCTTTTCTGCTGACAAATTCTATGTTTCTATGGCATCATGTGTTAATTCAGGTGCAGTGTTTATTCAAAGTTGGGCCTACCATACATCCAGATGTAAGGTACAGTAAATTACTGAATTAGATGCAGCCCACTTACAGTACAACAAACAGAACCCCAGTGCTTCAAGAAGCCTTTACTCTTCATAAGGCTGCTTAAAGAGCTGGGGTTCTATTTGCAGTGTCCACACCAGTATGCTGATCTTAAAACTGACGCCGCATCTGAATGAGTACTTGATTCTTCCTCACTCCATTTCTTTCCCACTTTGAAAACTGCTTGTCCTGAGTTAGTTTTGGGCTGGCAGTGCCTCGCCTGTGTTGGAAGATGACCAATAAGCGGCACCGAAAGATGTCAGACTTCACAGACTGTGAAGGCAGCTGCTCACGGACGGTCATAAGGCAATTCTACTGGGGGGTAGGAGGAAGTAAGCTGTTGATTAACTAGAATCTGCAGTTTATCCATCAGGTCGGGAAACTGGCAGACTAGGTGGGCCAAGCGGTCCTTATCTGCCTTCAAATTCTATGTTTCTGTGTTTCTCACCCACCATCTTGGCAAGAAGAAGGCTGCAGCTGTGGCCACTGATGACTGTTCGGGAGTGGGGATGGGGGGACCAAAGGGGACAGACATAAGGAGATAAAAATATAATAAAAATTGTGAGACCTTCACCAGCTTTCCAAAATGCTTACCAGTAAAAGAACACTCTATGAAGTTTTTCAAATGGCAACACAAGCTGGTGAGCCCTCTGTCTGCCATCTGACACCAGGCATCAGCCAGCATAAAATTGCCTAAAGAAGGCAGTGTGGTCATGTGGTTACTGAAATACTGGAGATTGCAGATTTATAAGAACAAAAGAATATCACATAGAAGTTGGCACATATGCCTATAGCAGCTGTCTCCTGCTTCTCAGTGCTTATATTTATACCCTTGAGGTACTTGAATGTTTCTATCATATCCCCTCTTTCCCTCCTCTCTTCCACTGAGTACATATTGAGGTCCCTTAATTTATCCTCAAATGAATCTTGTGTTGCAAGCTCTGTACCATCTCATTTACCCTTCTCTGGACCATCGCCAGCCTGTTAATATCCTTACGAAGGTGCAACCTCCAAAACTGCACACAGTACTCCATGTGAAGCCTGACAATGGTTTTATATAATGGCATCACTACCTCCCTCCTTATGCTGGTGATACCGCTGCCTATGCACCCAAGCATGTCACTGGCCCTCCCAGCTGCCTTACCACTCTGACATTTTCAGGTCATCTGAAATAAGAACCCCCAGGTCCCTTTCCTTCTTTGTGACTGTCAGCAACTCTCTCTCTTCCCCATCCTGTACCTTTCCCCAGGGTTTCTGTGTCCCAGGTGCATCATTTTGCACTTTTTTGAATTAAACTTCAGTTGCCAGTCCTCAGACCATTTCTCAAGCTTCCCCAGGTCCCTCGTCATTTTCTCCACCCCCTCTGGGGTATCCACTGTGTTACAGATCTTGGTGTAATCTGCAAACAGGCAGCCTTTTCCCTTCAACCTTTCTGCAATGTCACTAATGAAGACATTGAACAGGACTGGGCCCAGAACCAATCCCTGCAGCACCCCACTGGTCACCCCCTCTCCCCAGACTGCGCCACATTTACCACCACTCTCTGCCTCCTGTCTCTTACCCAGTTTCTAACCCATTTTACCACCCTTTCCCCCATGCCCAGCCTACTCAGCTAGTGTATCATCCTCCTATGTGGGACGGTGTCAAAGGCTTTGCTTACATCAAGGTAAGCATTGTCCACTGCCCCACCCTGATTTACTTCCTTTGTCACCCAGTCAAAGAGATCAACCAGATTTGTCTGACATGACCTCCCCACTGTGAATCCATGTTGCCTATGGTCCTGGCCTCCAATGGCTTCTAGATGCCCCATTATCCTTTCTTTAACCAATGTCTCCATGATCTTCCCCACTACTGAAGTGAGGCTGACTGGCCTATAGTTCCCCGCCTCCTCCCTACTGCTGGATTTCTACAGAGGGACCACATGTGCCCTCCTCCAATTCTCTGGTACCACCCCTGTGTTGAATGACTCACTGAACATGGCTGCCAGAGGTACTGCTATTTCCCTTCACGGTTCTTTTAATATCCTTAGGTGTATGCTATCTGGTCCCCTCGCTTTGTCCACCATTAATTTACTCACCTTCTGCAGGATTCTTCTGCCTGTGAATGCACTATTGTCCACCTTTTCACGCCTTTGCAACTGCTGTGGCCCTTGCCCCTACCCCTCTTCTGTGAATACTGAACAGAAAGACATAGTGGATGTCTTGGGGGGGCACATGACAGTTCTTAGGCATGGTACTTTCACTTCCAAATACCTAAACAGCACATATAAGCAATCAACATTCGGCATTGACAAATGCTTGTTAATCCATGCTTCAGTGACACACACATATGACTGATGATGATAAGAGTCATGATGCAGCCACTGCTAGATGCTAACCATGCTGACACACAATGGGTAGTAACTGACCCATTTTAGATGTCTACATGATGTGCCCACTAGCACACCCACAGGCATCAGAGGTGCATGACAAGGACTTAGACGAGTGATACTGACACCTCATGCTCATTCAGGTGCCCACACATTCTCACTGACACGCCTTCTTCTCCCAGATGCCCATACATCCCTCTGACACACCTACCTCACTGAGGTGCTCACATATGCCCACTGACAGCCCCCTCCTGACCCAGGTGCCTACACATGCCCACTGACACACCCTCCTCACTCAGGTGCCCACACATGTCCACTGATATACCCTACTCACCCAGATAACAACACATGCCCAATGACACATACTCATCACTCTGGAGACTACACATGCCCACTGACACACTTACTCCTGTGGTGGAATCACGCCATGTCATATTTCTGTTGTTTTTACAGTTAATATTCCCTTTGCTATTATGGTGCTGGTCAAGCATGGGTTTTTTTTTTATAACTTCATTTAGCAGGAAGTATTTCTTGGGTTTTTTTCTGCAATCTGAGTTCAAGGAAAAACAAAAGCTCTGCTAGTTTAAACTGTATTTTTTTTTTTCAAAAATCTGCCTGGGTGAGGCAGTTTCAGTTAATAGGAGGGTAACTAAAAGCTAAAAAGCTGAGCCATTTAAATCTGATAGTTCTGCTGGGAAAAGGAACTTGGCAAAGGCACTGGGTCCAGATATCTCAGCAGAGGGTGGTGCCAGAGTGTCTCAGACAGAAGCAAGGAATTAAACTGTTTTTTTTTCTCTAACCAAAGGGGGAGGGAGAGAACCTTCCAGCAGTTGAAAGTTTCAAATCGAAACATAGAGAGCCAGTTCATTCTTTGCAGCCATGTGACAAAGGACTGCCAATCACAGTAGGACAATACAGAGGCAGCATTTTTGAAACATAGAAACATAGAATTTGACGGCAGATAAGGACCGCTTGGCCCACCCAGTCTGCCCATTTCCCTACCTAATGGATAAGCTGCAGATCCTAGTTAACCAGCAGCCTACTTCTTCCTACCCCCACCCCCAAGAATTGCCTTATGACTGTCCCATGCATGCTTGAATTCCACCACTGTTTTTGACTACACAACCTCCTCCGAAGGCTGTTCCATGCATCCACAACCCTCTCTGTGAAAAAGACTTCCTTAAATTACCTCTGAGCTGCCCCCTCTATCTTCAAATTGTGCCCCTTGTTCTTGCACACCTCTTATTTTGAAAGATGCTACCCTCTTTGACTTTGTTGACTCCTTGAGGTACTTGAAAGTTTCTATCATGTCCCCTCTCCTCCTTCCTCGAGGCTATACATATTAAACTCCTTATGTCTCTCTTCATATGTCTTCCAGTGCAGACCTTGCACCATTTTAGTTGCCCCCTCTGGACAGCTTCCATCCTGTCTATGTCTTTATGGAGATTGGGTCTCCAGAACTGCATGCAGTACTTCAGATGGGGTCTCACCAGCTGTCTGTACAGAGGGATAATAACTTCCTGTTTCTACTGGTAATGCCTCTCTATGCATCCCAGTATTCCCCAGCCCTCCTTGCTGCCCTCTCACATTGCTTGCCCACCTTTAGGTCATCTGATATGACTACCCCAGGTCCCTTTCCATTTTGTTGTTGTTAGTATCTCACCCCATTGTGTACTCTTCCCCTGGGTTTTTGTTTCCCAGGTGCATTACCTTGCACTTCTTAGCATTGAATCTAAGCTGCCATACATTTGTCCATTCCTCTAACCTTGCCAAGTCCCTTCTCATCCTTTCCACCCCACCTTGTGCATCAACTCTGTTGCAGATCTTTGTGTCATCTGCAAAGAGACATACTTTTCCTTCCAGTCCCTCTGCAATGTCGCTTATAAAGACATTGAAGAGGACCGGTCCTAATACTGAACCCTGCGGTACCCCACTAGTAACCCCTCTTTCTTCAGAGTGGACTCCATTTACTATTACTCTCTGTGTCCTATTCTCCAGCTAATTCTTTACACAGGCTATCATCTTGGGACCCACTCCCAGGCTGGCTAACTTGTATATTAATCTTTTGTGTGGGACTGTGTCAAATGCATTGCCTTTGTAAATGCTAGAGAAAGACTTGATGAATTCAATTCTGTTTGTGATGAAGAACTGATCAGATGGGACCCCCGTTTTGAATTCAACCACAAGACGGGTAACCAGGACAATTTTATTGGACTCTAACTACATCAACTACAACTGGAACAAGGTAGAAACTATATGTTAGATTTAAGAAAGTTAAGTGTAAGTGTTTTTGTGTATACTGTCCAACCTTTATTTCTTATATCCTGTAACCAATCTTTGAATGCTATTTATATGTTAAATTATATTATCTAATAGATATTAGTAAAGCCTTTGGCATAATTTTGTAATACCTCTGAAATTGTCTGTTGTATGTGTGTAAGTGTTGGAGGGTTTTGTTCAAACAATTTCCATGCCTGACCTAACATTTAAAGGTCAAATGCCACCAGGATGGAACACGAGAAGAGACTCTGTGAGTGTAGGGGGAGATGCACGAGGACTCATGGAGTGGTCTGTGGTGTTTGAACTGGTATCTGCATTTCTCTGGAAAAGACACATATAGGGTTTATAGGGCACTCTGAAGGCCTCTAAATGCCTGTGGCTTTTCTTCTCTTCACTGTGCAGTGGCCAAAAGGGTTTTCTCCCAGGAACACAGGCTCAAGAATGTATTTTCACCCCTCACACAGAGAGAAAGGAACCCCTGGTGGATGCTCAGTTGTAAACCCAGTGAGCGCCCTGGAAGGGAAGGAGTTCCTGACCCTCACTGCACAAGCTGCACTTAGGGGAGTTCACTGTAAGCCCAGTGGATCCTGCCCCACAGGAGTGGGCCTATGACAGATTGGTGCCAGCATATGGAGTTGTGAACTGTTTGAACAAACCACACATAAAAAAGGGTAGAAATTGGAAAAGGGGAAATTGGTTACAGAATATAGTTTCTCTACTCTGTTTTTTTTTTGTGCTAAATTAGACCAGTGGTAGTATGGGGAGGGAAGATGGACTCCAGCTATAATGACTACACTGTGGAACAACTGAAACAGCTGTGCCAGGAGAGAGGGGTCCTTTATGAGGGGCAAACTAAAGAGCACCTCATAGAAGTTCTTTTGGCAGATGATGACAATGCAGCAGCCCGGGACTTTGCGTCACAGTTGATGACTGCAGGGGAACCAGACCCTGAACAAGGAGGTGCTGGATGGAACTGCAGTGACCAGATCCAGGATGGAGGCAAGTGGGACCAGAATGGACCTGGAGCCACAGCATCAAGGGGAAGCCACTGCAGATTTTCATCTGGAGAAGTTAAAGCTGCAATTGGAAATGAAGAAATTGGAGCGTGCCGAAAAACAGTGTGCATAGGGAGCTCAAGCCTGAGCAGAAAAAGCTCAAACAGAAAAAGCTGGAGCTTGAAATAGAGCTGCAGGACAAACAACACCGATGGGACTTCAAGCTGGAGAAACTAAGGCTTCAACAACAAGCGCCAGAGAAGGTAGGTGGTGAGGTTGAAAATGAAACTCTAGGACTGGGGTATAAGCTAAATTTTAAATTAATTGCAGATTTTTAAAGAGGGGGAAGACATGGATGTTTTTTTTTAAATTCATCTGAAAAGGTCTGTATTTCAGGCAAAAATACCCAAGGAGGCTTGGAGCTTTCAGTTATCCCTGTTGCTTACTGGGATAGGGCGTGAGGTGCTGGAGCAAATGGACAATGCTGACAGCCAGGACTATGATAAACTCAAAATTGCTTTATTGAAAATGTATGATCTAAATCCTGAAGCCTACAGTTTAAAATTTCGGAAGTTCAGGAAAGGCCCCAAAATTAGCTTTGAGGAACTCTATAGTTTTTAAAACCTTGGTGGCAGGGGCTAAAAGTTAACTCCATGGAAGCAACTGAGGAAGTTGTATTGTTGGAACAGTTCTTTCGGTCATGTCCAACAGAACTGAAAACCTGGCTAGAGGACTGGGACCCTCAGACAGCAAAACAAGCTGCTGAGCTCACTGATCGCTATGCCAGAAGCAGGCCAGCTCTGAAGGGAAGTGGAGGAACAGAGACTGCAGTGGCAAGGGTGAAAAGTGCACCTTCAGGGAAGCTAAAACCCTCATTGCCTCTGCAGAAAGAGGGGAACCACAGTGTACCAAAACAGGACTTTGGAGGGAAAGAAAAGTGATGATTGTTGGTTCTGTAAAAAGCTGGGGCATACTGCCAGGCAGTGTCCTAAAAGATACAAGGTGTAAAAGGGCTCCTTCCAGCTGAACTAGTTGCTAATTATATCCCTGAGGCTCTTGTGACTATGAAGGCGCACATGCCATACCGACCATAATGGTACCACTTGGCACCATTTGAGAAGGGTAATGGGTCATTGATTTGACAGCTCAGTCGGCAGCCAGCCATGGTGGAGAGCAGAGGGCTGTGCCGGTCCCCCATCCCGACCCCGAGCCGGTGACCGGCACAGCCCTCCACCATCCACCATGGCCGTCCACCAACTGAGCTGTCAGTACGACTACATTACCCCTCTTAAATGGTGCCAAGTGATACCATTATGGCCGGTATGGTGTCTCAAGTGGTCCCCCTGCCAATCGCCGTCCCAATGTTTAATAATTTTTTATCTTTCCCTGGTGTCTAGTGGTCCCTCCTCCCACCTGTACCCATGCCCGATAATATCTGTAGTATTCCCTGGTGTCCAGTGGTTCCCCCCACAATCACCCACCCAACATAATATCACAGTTTCCTTGGTGTCCAGTGGTCCCCCATCCCAATCCCTGTATTAGAAAGTTATACCATTCCTTGGTGTCTAGCAGTCCCTTCCCCCACCCACACCCATGTCTGATGTTATCTGTAGTATTCCCTGGTGTCCAGTGGTTCCTCCCCTCACCTGTTCACCCACCCCACATAGTGTCACAGTTTCCCTGGTGTACAGTGGTCCCCCCATCCTGATCCCCTGTAATAGAAAAGTAGTACTCCATTCCCTGGTGTCTAGCAAACTCCCCACCTCCTCACTCCAGCAAGTAGTACCCCAGTTCCACTCCCCCCCCACCCCTACCCCAAGCCAGCTACCAGCATAGCCCTCTGCTTTCCATCACAACCAGCTGTTGACTGCAGGCTGTGCTGGTCACTGACTCAGGATCAGTGTGGAGGAAGTGGTGTGGTGCGGTAATACCTGCCAGGGTAGGGGGGTCGGCTAGACACCAGGGAATGGAGGACTACCTTTCTATTACAAGGGATCAGAGATAGGGAGGGGGGTCCTCTAGACATCAGGGAATTGTATAACTTCCTAATACAGGGGATCAGGATGGGGAGACCACTGGACACCAGGGAAACTGTGACATTATGTAGAGAGAGTGATCAGGTGTGGGGAGGTACCACTGGACAACAGGGAATACTATAGATAACATTGGACATGGGTGTGGGTGGGGGGAGGGACCACTAGACACCAGGGACTGGTATAAATTCCTAAAACAGGGGATCAGGATAAGGAGGACCACTGGGAAAATTATAGTAATCTTATTTTAGGAACCATTTAGAATTTGTACGTACATTTGTTGTTTGGGTTGCCAAATTTTACATCTGGTGAGTTCTTAAGGGCAGAAGCTGTTGCGAGATCACTTCTATCACTGATCTATGTAAGAATGGTGATGATCTGGAATACAATTATAGCTGTGTCTCCAAACCCCATACTCAAAGCAACTTTGGAAGAACCCTATAAATATGCAACTGAAGGTCCTCAGTTTCCCAACTGGTACTCTTGTCTGATACTAAATTAAGAAACTATGAGCTACAAACCATTTTGAACTCCAAAACACCATTGCATTTAGATGCATATAAAAAAATCAGCATTCCAAGAATCAGAGACATCACTGTGCAATCTGATAAGGCTAGAATTGGAATGACACACTCTTTTACTTTATATAAATCATTGCAGAGAAACATAATAGGGAATCATATTTAAATCATTGCAAATTGCATATACATGTGCAAACATTGATAAGATTAAGAATGAATCTAAACCATGGCAGATACACAAATTTAATTACTTGGGATGTTTTCAAAGAAAATATATGCATGCACTCCCCACACCCGATCACCTGCCCTAGATAATGACCTGGATGTAGTCTGATAGCTTGGGTCTGGAATCACTATTACACTCTTAAGATATGTCTCACATGATTAATGAACCAACCAGGCTTAATCACCATACAGGGAATCATTCTATTTTGGATTGGATTGCTACCAACAGGGTAGATATTATTTCTTCAGTGGGGGCACTTGCTGAATCAAGAAATTATCATCAAGCTGTTTACTGTGTTCTGAATTTTAAGAGGGCCAAGGTTTCACCTCGGTTTATTCAGCTTCATAGCTTTATGACATTTGATTGTGGAAAGCTCATGCAACATCTTGCATTAATTGCTTGGTCAGTACTAGATGTAATCCCTTACCCCGACTGTGCAGTTGATTATTTTTGTAAACAGTTACTGCCAGTTCAGGATTTGTTTTCTCCTCTACGTAAGATAAGGGTGCGGAGTACTTTCAATAGGTGGTTTACAAGGGAGTTAAAAGAATGGATTAGTGCTAGAAATCTTGTCAGGTCTGAATATAAGCAATTTCCCTTGATTGCCTTACTCAATAGATATTGTGTTCTTAGGAATAAGGTTAATTATTTAGTGGGCTGTGCAAAGAAAAATTTTGATAAAAAAACAACTGTGTGATAATTGGGCTGATCCAAAGAAATTTTTGGACTCAGTGAATAATCTGATTGCCCCTAGAGAAAAATCAACTATTGATAAGATTAAAACTCCTGATGGTATAATATCAGATCCTATTGTAATCGAGGAGATGTTTAATGATAAATGTTCTGACCTCTCAAGTAACTGGGTGCAACTCTGTCAACTTATCAAATAATAACAGTCTTAATGATGTTCAGGGAAATAGGCCTAGATTTTATTTTTGTAGCATAACAGGGTTTGATTTATTAAAGTTAATTGTAACTATCCCAAATAAGTCTAGTGACTGTTGCGAAGGTCTGGATGGTCATTTTTTGAAGTTAATTGCCCCTCACATTGTAGTTTTTTTGTGTTCCATATTCAATTTATGTCTTACTACAAGCCAGTTTTCATCAACCTGGAAGCTCACAAGGGTTGTGCCTATACCAAAAAAAAAACTAATGCTGACTATCTTGATGATTTTAGGCCCATATCAATTTTTAACCCTTAAGTAAGTTATTGGAGAAAGTTGTAGCAGGTCAAGTTTATTGAATAGTTTGAAAAATACAATTTGATGTGCTCAGAACAACATGGTTTTTGGAAGAATCATGCTACAGAGACTGCCTTGGTCAGGTTCACGAGTGCCATCCTCCAGGGCTTTGAAAATGGCCATTTAATGGAGGCAGTTTTCGTGGACCTGACCAAGGCATTAAGTCTCATTAATCCTTCTCTGTTATGTTTAAAATTGGATTACCTTAGTTTTTCTGAGAATGTTGTGGCCTGGTACAGAGATTATTTGACCAGTAGGTCACATGTGGTAAGTCTAGGGTCAGCTGTTTCATCTGTTAGGACACTGAATCTTGGAGTCCCACAGGAGTCCATATTGGGCCCCTTGTTATAGTCGTTGCTTGTTAATACATTACTTTCCATTTTTAAGTCCTGTAATTGTTTATTATATGCAGATGACCTTATTTATTCACAAGCTAAATCTAATTCTCAGATCACTTTGTCGTTGGAATCTGAATTTCAGTGTATGTAACTGGTTCTTTGAAAACTGTTTGATTCTTAATGTTAAAAAAACTAAGATGATGATGCTTGGAACACCTCATTCTTTGAAAAAGTACCCTATTCTTTTGATACATGATAATACTGGGGCAGCAATGGAGTTCATTAAGGAGTTTAAATATCTTGTTGTCCTTTTGAACTCGAGATTAAATTTTTCTTTGTAGGTCAAAGCAGTTAATAAAAAGGAAAATCAAAAGCTGGGTTTGCTTTTTAAATTTAAGAAATATTTTTCTTTAGATACTCATAGATCAATTGCAATTGGGACATCATTACCACATATTAGTTATGTTGTGAGTCCCTATTTCAAGTTATCTGCCAAAGAGATTAGTATATTGTTTACTTACAATAATGTTTGTCATCTTGCAATGGACTGTCTTTATCATGTTCATCATTGTCATATGTATTCTAAATTGGGTTGGTTGTCTCCTTACTCTAAAATCATGTATTTCTTTGGTTGTCAAGTATTTAAATCAATTTTTCCAAATACTAAGTATCCACTAAGGGATTTGATTAACTGTAAGTCCCCCATTTGTAATTTACATTCTTCTACTGGTGTTCTCCTTCAGAATACTCCATTTCACTCTAGAGCTGGAGCTCCATCTTTCTGAGTTGCTGCTCCTTTATTTTGGAATGCATTACTTGTTGATTTATGTTCTTCTTCCTCATTGCAACATTTTAAAGAACATTTTAAGATACATTCACAGTTTTTGTAGATCTATGGATGCTTTGTATAATTTTGTTTTTGTTATTTTGTGACCTTTGTGTTTGTCTTCAGTGTCAGGTCGGACCTGAATATGGACTTGTTGCAGTCTCCCTACCCGGTTAATAAAATGTAAGTTTGGATATAATGAATCTTGGTCATTTATATATACAGTGCATTCCACTTGTGTGCACTTCCCGGTTGTGTGCACAAAATCACCAGGTCCCGATTCATTTCCTGTATTGCTCAGTGTTAAATGAATCGCTTGTGTGCACACACATTTTCGGTTGTGTGCACAGATTGAACTTCAATCAGCAGGATTAAGCGCAGCAGCAAGATGTAAAATTAGGTGATTGACATCTGATTTTTTTTACCACTGCGGCCCCTGGGGCGTCCTGAGATAACAATACTCACTTATCAGCTCATTATCAGCTCTTCTCCAAGAATGGAGTACCGGGGCAAATAAATACAGTAAGTGCAAGCAGGAAGGAAATGACCATAGCACTGAAGATGCGCTTTTGCAGTGGTTCACAGTGTTTCTTTCTCTGGGCACATTCTGTTTGAAACATCCGATCACTGGATAAGGGATGAACTTTTAAAATGCTTAACATTCTGTAAGTGTTTACATTATTGCAGTGCTTTTAATGTCCTGTATTCACTGTCAGCACTAAATTTATATATGCTGAGATTTTATTACTGCTTGCTACTGTTTGGTGCTGTTTTAACATGCTTTTTATGCTGTACTACTGTGCTACAATATTTTCCCATCTGAGATGTTTAATAAATGAGTTTACCGAACCACGATTAACTATAGGCATTTTACTGCATTTTGGTTTAGTGCATTTTTGGTTGTGTACACTTTCGGCTGGTCCCGAGGTTGTGCACACAAGCAGAATGCACTGTATATATATATATATATATATATATATATATATATATATATATATATATATATATATATATATCTACAAAGAACCCCAGAGCAAATGTACTGGGCATAGGTTATCCCAGAGGATATTGGCCATACAGCCAAATTTTAAAGAAAACACAAATTGTACATACCCCAATAATGCAAAGCATCATTGGAAGCATATGCAAATGCCCTTGAATTAATTTGGACTGGCTTGACTTTAAGCAGAATTGCATGGTGCCAAAAGGCCTCTCAATACAATCAGCAAAGGTTGAGAACAGCAGACACAGACATGTGTTTCGTCCTCATTTGGACTCATCAGTGTGCCATATCTATATTTCAGCCCAGGGAGAGTTATCCAGCCACCCTATAGGGGATCTTATTTGATTGGGTCATGGGCAGCCCAAAGTAGAGAGAGAACAGAACTACAAAAGAACCCCAGAGCAAATGTACTAGAGCATGGGTTATCCCAGAGGATATTGACTATATAACCAAATTTTAAAGAAAATACAAATTGCACATGCCTCAATAATACAAAACATCATAGGAAACATATGCAAATGCTCATGAATTAATTTGGACTGGCTCAACTTTAAGCAGAATTGCATGGTGCCAAAAGGCCTCACAATACAATCAGCAAAGGCTGAGAACAGCAGAGACAGACAGACACATGTTTTGTCCTCATTTGCACTCATCAGTGTGCCATATCTGTATCTCAGCCCAGGAAGAGTTAGCTAGCCACCCTAAAGAGGATCTTATTTATCTGGGTCATGGGCAGCCCAAAGTAAAGAGAGAGAAGAGAACTACAAAAGAACCCCAGAGCAAATGCACTGGGGCATGGGTTATCCCGGAGGATATTGGCCATACAGCCCAATTTTAAAGAAAACACAAATTGCACTTACCCCAATAATGCAAAGCATCATGGGAAACATATGTAAATGTCCTTAAATTAATTTGGACTGGCTCAACTTTAAGCAGAATTGCATGATGCCAAACTGGCCTCCCAATAGAATCAGCAAAGGCTGATAACAGCAGACACAGATACGTGTTTCATCCTCATTAGGACCCATCAGTATGTCATATTTGTATATCAGCCCTGAGAGAGTTAGCCAGCCACCCTATAGGGGATCTTATTTGTTTCAGTCATTGGCAGCCCAAAGTAGGGAGAGAAGAGAACTACAAAAGAACCCCAGAGCAAATGCACTGGAGCATGGGTTATCCTGGAGGGTACTGGCCATACAGCCAAATTTTAAAGAAAACACAAATTGCACATACACTAATGATGCAAACCATCATGGGAAACATATGCAAATGCTCAGGAATTAACTTGGACTGGCTCAACTTTAAGCAGAATGAGAAAACGGGCTTGGAAATATAAGAAATCTGATTGGCTGACAGGGGTACATTAACTTATAGTGATAGCCCTGCAAGTAAAAAGTACCAGCCATGCCATCCCTGCCAGCCTCATAATTGTTATCATTGTGCCCAGCCTGCTTCATAATTGGCAGAAGCACTGGGCACACAATTTGAAAATGCTGCCATTTTTTTTACCTGGTTAGCGAGAGATCCTGCCCCCCACATGCCCAATTCATGCCCCATGACTCAGTCTCACTTTTGTTTTCTACATTTTTACAAATAATTTAAAAAACTCCTCATGCTCAAAAACAATACAGTCACCTGTCATTTTTTTTCAACTGTTTCACACCACGACTCTCGATCAGACAGATCCCTGACCCCGACACATCTCGCAGACATGGAAGTGCTACACAACTCTCCGCAAATCGCAAATAGGCTGTCTCATATCCTGTCCTGCTGTCACTAGTAATTCAAAATGTAAGAGCCTTGCTGTGTTTAACTCAAAAAAAAGGATTTTATCCACTCCCGTGCCACATCCTATCTCTCCGTGTGCACTTCCTGCATTTACGTACCAGACACTCGTAAGGTCACGTCATGCACCAAAGAACAACAACTTCTATGGAGTAAAAAAAAGACAATGCAAGTACCACAAAAAAACTATCTCTTTCTTTTTAAACAATGTTTCCAGGAAAATGCTGGGTAAAAATGTTAAAAAACATTCTGAGCCTTGTTACAGAGGTGCAGCAGGGGAGCACCTAAGAACAGTATCTTCCAAGGAGTAAAAAAAGACTTATTCATGCAAGTACAGCAAAAAAACACATTCTCGCTTTTTTTATGTTTGCTTGCACGCATGTGCAAGAAACATAGTGCCATCATCTGAGTTTTTCAGAGGTGTGTCAGCATCTTCCAATTCAGTCAGTATGTTTGCAGGCGTGGTCACAGTTCTCCAATCACTGCTGAAGCTGTCTATGACAGCAGTTGAAAATGCAGTGGCATACAGTTGAAAGAGGGAGCTACACTTCAGTGAGCTGCTCCTCCTCCCCCCAACACACACACACACAGATCAACTGTGTCGGTTGCCTGATAGGATGGTGTAGTCTTGTTTAGCTTAGAGAGACAAGCCACACATCATTACTTTAATAAACTGTTCCCTGCCAAAGCAGGACCACCAAAATGTGTGGGTGCCTAACAGTCCTTACACACGCCAGCTCTCCAAAGCACACCTTCATGGACTCCATGGGTTCTAATCCTCCAGAAAAAAAATACCTCAGCATTTGATGTGAAAACTCAGACTTCGTTGTATGTGTAATTCCAAGCGTTTTCTCTTACTAGACTCTGTCAATGTGAACTCCCCGCTGCTAAAACCTATGCAAACGAACTTGAGCGTACTGTACTACCTGCAGCTGAAGCAAAGAACAGCCAGAATGCACAAAGGAGAACATACTGCTATGCATTTCAGCAGCAGCCAGTGGGGGAGGTTTTCATGACTGAAGCACTTTAATGCGCCTTTTAGTGCTGTCATATACACACCCCTGTGTGGTAATTCACTAAACTGCACACTTAGTCTGGTAATGCAGCTTCAAAATATTTTTTTTTCTGAATTGCCATGAGCTGGCATTTAGATAGAATCACACAGCTCTTTCTCAAATCAGATGCTCAATGAAGTCACATCACCTTGTGACCCTAAACATCTTAGGGTTGGACATGTGCCCTAACAAAATAGCGAAAACTAGGTATAGAAAAAGAAAACACAAATTCAACCGTAGCTCACAATCGACTCCACTCTTTTCTCCGGTGAATCTGAAGCCGCTTAACAGCCCACCCCTGGGTGCTCATGCACTCCCTCCACCCGCACAACATATGGCCAACGGGGGGTGCTGTTGCATTTTATTTCATAATTTCCTGATCCCGTTGTTGCCACCATACTGATACAGTAATACTTTTTAAGGCTCAAACTGCTTGACATTAGCTGAATTATAAATGGCATCCCTGTTTGACGCTGTGGTGCGGAATATGGTGGTGCTCAAATTTTAAGCCAAGTATTACATGCAGATATGTTGTTATTGACTCATGTCACTTACCATTTTATACATCTACTGATTTTTTTCAATTCACTTTTGCTGACAAATGTTGATCGCAGGGATTCTGATGTCACAATTCAGTTCAGCGACGTGTAACATCTTAGTGCAGATCAATCAATCAATCAATCAATCAAATCTTTATTTATTCAGGCGAACATCGTTGAGCATAGCTCATTTACAAGATGGACCTGATAAGGTCAAGGTTAATAATTGATACATATGCAGATAAGTCAAAACACATATATACAGCAAGAAAAAGGCAGAAATTGATTAAACATAATAGTACAAGGTAGGACAATGAAAGCAGACTAGGGACTCTAATATATACAATACATATCAACTATGGGGTATCATGATATACGATCAACACATGGTTCCTAGAACTTCCAAGGTCCCTGGGCAGGCCAATGAAGACAAGGAGACACAGTGGTTGAAGTGACTGAGGAGAAATGATCACAGCTTCTGGTGAGTGACAGGGTAGGAAGTGGTTGGGGGACTAGCACAGGGGCTGGGGCTAGTAAAACAGGTGTGTAGGAATGATAAGGGCTAAGGTTGGGGCAGGAATGAGCGGGTGAGGAAAATAGCCAGGGGTTGAGTGATTCTGTGGAGTAAATTAGGAAACAGAAATGTGATAATGTGAAGGCTGCCTGAGAGGGAGAGCAGTGGAGATAATGTCTAGGGAAGTGAATTGCCAAGTTAGGGTGTCTGACAGAGGGAGAGGGTTAGGAATGTGGATAAATTAGAACTTGTGGAAGCAGTTGCATTTATCTGGGAAGAGACTTAGGTAAAGATGTTTGAAGGATGCTAATGATATCCAGTTAAACAACTTCAGGGTCTTTTGTAAGGTGTTCCATGATATAGCTAGAGTATAGCTAATAGCAGATCTCCCGTGTTGGGTGTTGACTTTAGGCACCTTGAGCATGATGAAGTTGTGGCTTCTCAGTGCATAGGTACTAGCTCCGGACTGAATGAAGCAATCTAGAATATAGTTAGGAAGCTTCTTAGTCAATGCTCTGTAAATCCAAAATGCAGCATTTCTGTTTCTTCTGAGATGTAGGGACGTCCAACCGACGGCAGCATAAAGAGAGCAGTGATGAGTGTTAAGTGGAAGATCTGTAATGAACCTTAGTGCTCTGTGGTATAGTGTGTCCAATTTACTTAAGTAGGAGATGGGGCAGTGACTGTAAAGAAAATCTGCATAGTCAAGCACTGAGAGAAATGTGGCCTGAACCAACCTCATCTTGGAATCTCTGGTTAGGAAGTGCCTTATTCTGAAGAATAAACCAAGTCTTTGGCGAGCTTTTTTAGAAGTTCTTCAATGTGAGCTGTGAGTCAAGCCTACTATCTATCCACACACCCAAATACTTGAATTTCTCTACATAGTCCAGGTTTTCTCCTAGGATAGTGGATAGCTGGGGGAGGTTGTTTAGTGAGGAGGGACTTGTACAGCTTTGGCTGGAGAACAGCATTGCTTTTGTTTTCTTTGCATTTAAAAGAAGTTTCTTTTCCAAAAGTTGATGTTGTAATAAGAGAAATTCTGCTTGTAGAATTTCACAAGCTGTAGCAGGCGAGGGGTTGCTGACATATAAAACAGTGTCATCTGCAAACAAGTGAACAGATGCTCTGGTAAGGTTTGAATCAATGTTATTAATATAAATGGCAAAAAGGATAGGGCCCAGAATAGAACCTTGTGGAACTCCTCTTAAAAGAGGTTTTAGTGGAGAAAGATCACCTTCGGCTTTCACTTGTTGTGTCCTTCCCGTGAGATAACACCTAAACCAACTAAGGGAGGATGGATCCAGGCCTATGGAATGCAAGGAGGAAAGTAGCAGTTCATGGTCCACCATGTCAAAAGCCTTGCTTAGATCTAGGAATACAGCACAAACACTATTTTTTTATCCAATTCAGTTTGCCAGTCATTTGTAACTTTAGCCAATGCAGAAATAGTACTATGCCTAGCTCTAAACCCAGATTGTGCTGGATTTAAGAGATTAGTTTCTTTAAGGTATTCTCTTAGCTGGATGCTCACTAATTTTTCTAGCAGCTTGGATAGCACTGGAAGGATAGAAATTGGTCTATAATTGTTAAGTTCCATGGGGTCCCTGATTTCAATAGGGAAAGACTTGGGCTATTTTCCATATAGCAGGAATAGAACCAGATGTCAATGACAGATTAAAGAGATGTGTTAAAGGGAACTGCAAGGATATGTAATGCAATCTTTAGAAAGTAGGGGTCAAGGAGTCTGCACCTGCACTTTTTGATATCCAACTGCGATTAGTTCCTCCACTTGATTCAACAGAACTGGTTTGAAGGAGAAGGAGGAACCGACTCTGAGACCCTGTGTACTGGGAGCTTAATTGTGCACATAGCAGGTTAGCTGGGAGAGTCAAATGCAAGGCCAGCAATTGTAAAGTGGTTATTGAATGCATCCAGTAATTCCAGCCTGTCTGAAATTATGCCTTCACTGTGATGCAGTTGGTTTGGTAGCGCGGTGCTTGAGTTTTGGCCTACTATACCCTTGATAGTGCTTCAGAACTTGGCAGGATTGTGGCAGGAGGAGTCAAGCTCAGCCCTATAATAGGCAGCCTTTGCATCCCGTACTTTCCTGGTACAACTATTTCTGGCTTTCTTGAATAACGTCCAGTCATTTGGGTTCTTGGTCTTCCTCGCCTTTTTCCATAGTTTATCCCTTTCCAGCAGTGCAGTTTTAAGGTCAGCTGAGAACCAACGGCAAGATTTGTTTTTTATTCGAACACAAGTGATTGGTGCATGAATGTTAAGGGCACCTATAATTATGCTGTTTAACACCTGATGTGCTTTTTCCACAGAGTCTGCTAGGTAGAACTCTTGCCATCTGGAAGAATGATTTAGATCATGCAGATAAGCCTCAATATTGAAGATTTTTTTGGATCTCCTCAGAAGGAATTTAGCTGGGGGCGTTGGTTTGTTGGATGATCTTACACCAGCAATAAGGCAGTGGTCACTTATGTCACTGAAAAGCACTCCAGTGTGCATGAATAGATGGGGTTTATTCACCAGTATGATGTCTAGTAGTGTGCTTTGCTCAGGTTCTTTTTGTTTATTCTTGTTCGTTCGGCTATCAGTTGTGAGAACCCATATGTGTCACAGAAGGATACTAAAGGTGCTGCAGCCTTGGATAGCCAATTTAGATTTAGATCACCTAGGATTATGATTTCTTCAGTACCTGACTTGAATAAATTCCCCAAGTGGCTTAGAAGTTTGTAGTCAGCTGAGGGGGGCCTGTAACAGCCAATTAGCTGGAAAGCTGCCTTGTTGGAGAGAGCCACCTGATGGATAGACATTCAATTCTTTGGACAGGGATGTTGCATCTGAGCAGGTTACAGTTATACTAGATTTTACATAATAGCCACTCCCCCGCCCTGGTCTGGCGATCTGCTCTGAATAATTGGTAATTGGGTAATTTATGTCTCTATCTGCTGTGGTGGGTTTGAGCCAAGTCTCGGACACCACTAGAAAGTCTGCAAGGTATGGGCAACCCAGGCTTGTATCAGCGTAAGCTTTTTAGAGGCTGCAGGCATTAATATGTATAAAGCTTAGACCTTTGGCTGAGGCTAAGTCTGCTGGTGAGGTAATGCAATCAGGGGGCCTGGGTTAATTTCACATTTCCAATACAGATCAACCGAAAAATAATAGATTCATAAGGGCTTCAAGAGATAAGATGAAGGACTGACTTTGGCCCTCCTGATCATATTCAGGGCTTCTGTTTAGAGGTATTCCAATCGGGATATGGATTCGTGCAATTCACTGAATAGCAAACAGGTGGACAGGTGTAAAGGGAACTGTATACCCAATAATGGAGCACCGAGATAAACGCATACAGGGTAATTTGAGTCCCTCCTTGGAGCTTGACCCCCTGAATGTGATGTGGCACAGGTAAGGCATAAATGAGGGTCTGGTCCTTCTTCAGTAAGGGTGAAAGAGAGAGACTAGAAAAAAGAGTTGCATTCTTTAATGTGGAAGTGACCGTGGGGGTATCATTCACGATGAACACCATGAACAATAGGGATAGAAATAGCCAAGGGGATCCCCCCATTGTGGAAGCAGTACAGGTGAATGAATCCAGCTAGTAAGTAACAGCGTAGTTATAGGGAGAGCAGAAGGGGTAGCAGCAATGGAGGGCTACTGGTTGGACGACACAGCAGGGGCAAGAGCCTGATTACTGGCTAGCGTGGCAACGGGGGCGGGAGATGCAAGTCGGCGGGAAAATTCCTATAAAAATAACACTCAAGGAGGGGGAAAGGCGGGTGGGCAAAAATTTTGCACTTTCCCGTACCTTCCCTCGCTGTCTCCCCAGCTTCCTGGTCCCTGAAGGTGGCCAAGCGGTTGCCGCTCGCCCGCTGGTGGAGCGTGGCTCCGGTCGCTCGACTGAGGGCTTCAGTCAGGGAGCTTCGACTGGGGAGAGACAGAGGAAGGCACAGTGAATAAACTGATAGCAGGAACAAGCGTTCTGCTCGGCAAGGTGACAATAAATAGCACAATAAAAGGCTGTGGGGGGGGCTGAGGCGCCGTAGCGTCTGGCCCACTTTAAGTATAACTAAAGGCTGTAATCACTCAAACACAGTGCATCTAACAATAGCTCCAAGGATTCCCCTTAAACACGAAAACAGCTCTTTTTTAGCAGTAGTAAACAGAGGATCAAAGAACTCCAAAAAACAGTTTTAGTAAATACAGTCTAGGCAATGCAAGTCAATGGAGCAAGGGGGACCAATGGGATGCGAGGCCTTGAGGGCGCCCGCTTTCCGATTGGCTTGTGGCTTTCCCGTACCTTCCCTCACTGTCTCCCGGCTTCCTGGTCCCTGAAGGCGCTGCCGGTTGCCGTCGCCAGCGGAGCGTGGCCCGGCCCGCCGACTGAGGGCTTCAGTCAGGAGCTTCACTGGGAGAGACAGAGGAAGGCACAGTGAATAAACTTATAGCAGGAACAAGCGTTTTGCTCGGCAAGGTGACAATACTTAGCACAATAAAAGACTGTGGGGGGGGGCTGAGGCGCCGTAGCGCCTGGCCCACTTTAAGTATAACTAAAGGCTGTAATCACTTAAACACAGTGCATCTAACAATAGCCCCAAGGATTCCCCTTAAACATGAAAACAGCTCTTTTTTAGCAGTAGTAAACAGAGGATCAAAGAACTCCAAAAAACAGTTTTAGTAAATACAGTCTAGGCAATGCAAGTCAATGGAGCAAGGGGGACCAATGGGATGCGAGGCCTTGAGAGCGCCCGCTTTCCGATTGGCTTGCGGCTTTCCCGTACCTTCCCTCGCTGTCTCCCCGGCTTCCTGGTCCCTGAAGGCGGCCAAGCGGTTGCCGCTCGCCCGCTGGCGGAGCGTGGCTCCAGTCGCTCGACTGAGGGCTTCAGTCAGGGAGCTTCGACTGGGGAGAGACAGAGCAGATGCTAAGTAACTGTTTTAAAATGCCGAAAAAGTTAACAGTCATGAAAATGCATGAACTTCTTTCTTCAGTGTCTGGAGCTGTAGTGGTGTTATTGGCAAGTGCATGTCCCTTTGCTCCAGATCTATCAGTGAGATGTCTATTCTGTGCAATGGACAGTGGCTGAATGTTATCAACTGACAGTTTTCATTTCACTATCAACAGATAAATATTCAGGGCTTTGCAAATGCAACTTTGCTGGTAGCACAGTTTCATGCCCCCAAGTGTCTCATCAGTTAGTGGTTATATCTTAACCGATGATCACAAAAAGTATGAAAAAGATTTGCCGCTGAGTAATGTAAATGCCAATCCACCTAAGCACCTTTAGGCTGCAAACATAATTTGAATGTATAGGGATTCTGGACCGGTGTATCACCCGTGGCACAGCAATGGTTAATAAGTTTACACATTCTCAGGACATTGTTTCACTTGCCCCTCTCCCCACTATGATCCTGGTCACCTGAAATAAACCTGACATTTTAGTATCTGTTTTACATCTTGGCTCAGTTAGGCAATCAGCGCTGTAAGAACATAAATGGACATATAAATGGGGACTATAAGAACATGCCGTGGGTGCTTGTGCCTTAGTCCAGCTGTGCAACATCAGCCTGAAGCTCAGATAGGGCTTACTGTCTACCACTTTGTTCACCCCCCCCATGTACCTGTACCATTTCACATCCTCCCTTGCCTTAGTCCAGCTGTGCTACATCAGCCTGAAGCTCTGGTAGGGCTTACTATCTACCACTTTGTTCACCCCCCATGTACCTGCACCATTTCACATCGTCCCTTGATCTACAGTGAGTGGATCCCTCATTCATACGTCACATATGCACGCACAAAAAAAAAAAAAGGTCTTCAAAAATTAAGATACATTTATTATGTTTGTTATGTTTGCTTGCACGCATGTGCAAGAAACATAGTGCCACCATCCGAGATTTCGGAGGTGTCACCCGCTCTTCCAATTCAATCAGTGTGTTGGCAGGCGCAGCCCCTGTAAGCCAATGCATGGTGGAGCTGTCTATGACAAGCTCCAAAATGCAGTGGCATACAGTTCAAAGGGGGAGCTATGCTTCAGTGAGCAGCGATAAGATATCGCTTGCTCATGCGCAGCTCCCCCCCCACACACACACACGCAGGCGTGCACGCCTGCAAGCACACACTGTATAGCCGACGGGGATGCCCAATCCTCGTCAGCTCGTGCTGCGCCCCCGCCCAAAGTTTTCAATGCCACGCTGGGTGCCCACCCAGCGTGGCAACTCATGATATAGCCGGGGTACCAATCCCCGCCGGCTCCACTGTCCTAACCTCCCCGAGTGCTGGGTGCCGCTGAGCCCACCCCAGCGTGGCAATCGACATGCTTTGGGGCGGGGGTGCCCAATCTCCCATCGGCTGAATGCCCCCAACCATCCCTTGTGCCAGCTGGGGAGCCCACCCCAGTGTGGCAAACGCCCCAAGGCCATAGGAAACAAAGAACACCTGTAAAGAAAAACGGCCCACGTTAGCCCCTGCCCCTACCACAACCCGCACCCACCCACTGCGCACCCTGCCTCCCCACACCCCCTCTCACCCCATACTTTCCTCCGGACCTCGGCGCGACGATCTTCGGTGGACCGGGAACATGTCTGCACTCTTCAAAGTCGACCGTGAACTGAGAAAATGGCGGGAAGCTGTATAATGGGCTAGATAGGGCGTTTTCAACTTTGTTGCATATCTCAGGCATTTTTTGGAATTTTTGCACCAAATTTTCAACATGGGGTTTTTGGGACCCCTTCTCATGAATGATGTCACTATCATGGTGTTGTTCGGGCCCGAAGGGTGATTTCGTAGTCACTGCGCAAAATCACCTTTCAGGACCGATTAACGAAATGACACTGCCAGTGTTCATAAGGTGGGCTCTCAAAAAGCCTATTTTGAAAATTTGGTGAAAACATTTCAAAAAATGACTGTTTTACAAGCGTGCATTGCACAGTTCGTACACACGCTCGTAAGTTCGCAAATTTTCAATATTTTCACTCCAGATTTTCAACATTGCCATTTTACCACACTTTCTTATGAGTAGTACAGCTGTCATTTTTCACATCTCACCCAAAACGTGTTTCTGCCCATGTAGCGCACAATGGTGCAGTTGATGTGCGGAATCAATGTATGGGACACATTAAGAAAATCACAGTGACACTGTTCATGAGCAGAGATCTTAAAATGGCTATGTTGAAAATTTGGTGCAAACATTCCTAAAAATGACTGTTTTACGAGCGTGCGTTGCGCAGTTCCTATGCATGCTCATAAGTTTGCAAATTTAATATTTTCATTCCAGATTTTCAACATTGCCATTTTATTACACTTCCTTATGATCAGTACAGCTGCCATTTTTCATATGCCGCCCAAAATGTGTTTTCGCACATGTAGCGCACAATGGTGCTGTTGGTGTGTGAAAGCAATGTTTGGACAGATTAAGAAAATCACAGTTACACTGTTCATGAGCAGAGGTCTTAAATGGCTATGTTGAAAGTTTGGTGACAAAAGTCCATAAAATGACTGTTACGAGTGAGCATTGCGCAGTTTCCACACGCACTGTAAGTTCATGACTTTGTAATATTTTAAGTCCAGATTTTCACCAGTGGCATTTTTCCACACTGACTTATTTACAGTACAGCTGTCATTTTTCACAACATGGCCGAAGTGTGTTTTCACACTTTCAGCGCAGAGATGCGTGGTCGCTGTGGGAAATTATTGTTCGGGACAGATAAAGAAAATCACAGTGACACTGTTCATGATCGGAGGCACCAAAATGCCTGAGTTGACAATCTGCTGTAAAAAAATCCCCAACCTAATTATATTACAGTGTGCGTTGCACAGTTTCTATGAACGCTCATGACTTCACCATTTTTTTAAATATTTTTACTGCAGATTTACAACATTGCCATTTTTTACACCTCCCCATGAACAGTACAGCTGTCATTTTTTACATCCTGTTCGGAATGTTTTTGCACCTGTGGTGCTAAATGCCGTAGTCGCTGTGCATAAGCAGCTTTCGGCTAAGAAACTGATATTCCCCCTGTTCATGAGTTGGGGTCACAAAAAAAACATGTTGAACATCTGGAGTGAAAATACCAACAAATGCCTGAGGTAATAGGGTTTCCAACCATAACGCCCAACCCTGTAGAGAATGACAGGCATCAGGGGTGTGACTTGGGATTCTTGCCTGTAATGCTCATACCATTCCACACCCTGTAGCCAGTGAGAAGCATTGAGGTATGCCTTGGACTCTTCAGCCCCAAAGTTCACCCCATTCTCCTATATCACACCCATCCCACTGTATTTCCTAATGGAATGGGGTACGCATAAGGACCAAAGACCCCAAGGAACACCGTGACACTTGCCAGTGTCTGCAGGGTGGGGTGTACTGAAATGGCGTGGCCATTATGCCTAACGACCCAAAGGCACACCCCAATGCCTGTCACTCTCTGCAGGGTGGTGGTGGGGTTGGCTTCAGTTCAATACTTCACTGCCATTCCTATTACGCAACTCTGTAACTTCTACACTACCACTGCCAATGCCAGCAAGCAAACATTCGGCATTGACAAATGCTTGTTTTTATTTGTTAGCAGAACAATGATCCCAAGAAACTGTTTGAGGGGAGGAACTGAACAAAAAAAACTCCAGCTCTTGTTCCCAAGGTGGAGGGGGGGGACGTGTTCTAAGGAAAATGGCTCTGTGGGGGCGTCGCAACAGGACATGAAATAAGACAGAAACAGAGGGACTACTTTACAAGAGAAACACTTAAGTGTCAGTGTTACTCTATTTTTTAAAGAAATCTACCAAGATATGCAAATATAGATTTTTCCACCACATATAGTGGTGCCTTATCCCTGTGAGAAGTGTTTGGTGCAGATGGTACCAAAAAGAACACTATTTTTCTGGTACAATCACTTATAAAATTGCAGCCACTGGGTCCTGTTACTTCCCGATATATAGTGTTGCCCCCGCGCACAGCCATGTTATGATGCAAGGTCAGGGAGAGCACGGGTATGCGTTCCACTATAGCCTATGGGGGGCTACTTTCTAATCGATTTTATGCATTGTGATGGTCAACTGATTATCAATCAAAGGCACCGATCAACTAACAAGGCCCTTGTTAGTTGATCGGTGCCCTTGATTGATAACCAGTTGACCATTACAATATATAAAATCAATTAGAAAGTAGTCCCCGATAGGCTATAATGGACACGTCCCCGCACTCTCCCTGGCCTTGCATCATAATGTGGCTGTGCACGGGGCGGAGCTATATACCAGGAAGTAACAGGACCCAGTGGCTGCAATTTCATGAGTGATTTTACAAGAAAAATACAGTGTTCTTTCTGATACCATCTGCACCAAATGCTTCTCGCAGGGGTAAGGCACCACTATATGTGGTGCAAGGTATTAACATAGTGAATCTCTTTAATTGTTTCTTAAATTTTTTTAAATCCACCATAAAAGTGCCACAGGAAGCCCATTTTTCTAAGCATAATAAAACCCTCCAGGGTGGGCAGTATGGACAATACCAGACCTTCCAGGGGCTACAAGGCCCTCCACCTGTGGCGTCAGGCCTCATTATGCCCCTGGGCAGTCTGGTATTGCCCAATACAGCCTACCCTGTCAGGTATTATTGCTTGCTTGTATGGTACCAAAAGGACTCTCAAAAACAATCAGTAAAGGCTGAGAACAGCAGACACAGATACGTGTTTCATCCTCATTTGGACTCATCAATACATCATGTCTTTATCTCAGCCCAGGGAGAGTTAGCCAGCCACCCTATAGGGGATCTTATTTGTTTGAGTAATGGGCAGCTCAAAGTAGAGAGAGAGAGAGAGATAACTACAAAAGAACCCCAGAGCAAATGCACTGGGGCATGGGTCATCCCAGAGGATGTTGGCTATACAGCCAAATGTTAAAGAAAACACAAATTGCGTATACCCAAATAATGCACAGTATAATGGGAAAAATATGCAAATACCCATGAATTAATTTGGACTTGCTCAACTTTAAGCAGAATTGCATGGTGCCAAAAGGCCTCACAACTCAAACAGCAAAGGTTGAGAACAGCAGACACTGACACGTGTTTCGTCTTCATTTGGACTCATCAGTGTGCCATATCTGTATCTCAGCCCAGGGAGTTAGCCAGCCACTCTATAGGGATCTTATTTGTTTGGGTCATGGGCAGCCCAAAGTAGAGAAAGAGAGAGAGAGAGAGAGAGAGAGAGAGAGAGAGAAGAGAACTACAGAAGAACCCCAGAGCAAATGCATTGGGCATGGGTTATCCCGTGATGCTTTGCATTATTGGGGTATGTGCAGTTAGAGTTTTCTTTAAAATTTGGCTGTATTGCCAATATCCTCTGGAATAACCCATGCCCCAGTGCATTTGCTCTGGAGTTCTTTTGTAGTTCTCTTCTCTTTGTACTTTGGGCTTGCCCATGACCTAAACAAATAAGATCCCCTATAGGGTGGCTGGCTAACTCTCCCTGGGCTGAGATACAGATATGGCACACTGATGAGTCCAAACGAGGACACAATATGTGTCTATGACTGCTGTTCACAGCCTTTGCTGATTTTATTCTGAGGCCTTTTGGCACCATGCAATTCTGCTTAAAGTTGAGCCAGTCCAAATTAATTCATGGGCATTTGCATATGTTTCCAATGATGCTTTGCATTATTGGGGTATGTGCCATTTGTGTTAGACATATAGATATATATATATATATGTGTGTGTGTAATAGATAACCCACTCTAAGGTGTGCGGTTGCACTCTAATATATGCATGGCTTGGTGTGCGTCAACCACCCAAGGCGTGCGTATATCAGAGCATGACCGCACATCCTTGAATGGGTTATCTATTTTATAAAATGGCAAAATTGTTTTGGAGAGAGGTGAAAATGCAAGTGTGCGGTCGCACTCTGATATATGCATGGTCATGTGATGTGTTTCAGCCAACCAGCAGAGATAATTTTTCCTACCCATGTGTGTGTGTGTGTGTGTAGATATTTATATATTGATTGTCCACATTTAGAAAACCTGAGAATTAAATGCTTGGGTCAGTATTTGGGTATGTTGAAATCTACAGCAGAAGACTTTCTTCTAAATTCCAATCAACTAGGCATTCATTTTTCTGTTGCAAAGTTTGCACTTGCCGCATCAAGACAACGTGAAGTGTCTTTATTTTACCCAAGGGCTGCTTTGATAGCCTTTTCAATTCATATCATATTTTATTGAAAATCTTTTGTACATTGTCTGTTGTTCAGCTTATGACTTAATGCTGTATTCTGTTTATGTATGCATTTGTGCTAGCTGTATGTGTACCCTTTGGATTATAAATGCTTTTACCAATAAATCTGGATCTGAACTGAAAGCTGAAAAATCTGAATCCACTCACTACTGGCCTAGCTTTATTTATTTATTTATTTATTAGCCTTTGTTTACTGGGTAAGCACACTAGACAAGGAATGCCTGTTTTCAGGCGTGACCTCGGAGATTACAGGGTAAGTTTACAAACGGTAGGACAATATTACAAATAAGTGATGTACAGGCAGTGAACAGTAGGAACAAATAATCATGCGCATAATGAACAGATAAGAATGTGCATAAAGGTAAAGACAATCAGACAGTGTAGTGTAATAAACACTTCATGGAAGAATGCAAGAGCATTAAGGTGGGACGTGGTGCAATTTCCCCATTTTAAGAATGGTAAGTGCTTTGGTGCAAGAGCTAATAAGGGTCAATGGTTACCTTTCTTAGCTCAGAGGGGTAGGGCCTGGTGACCATGGTAATGGGTAGAGCTCACCAAGATGGGGTAGGAGATACCAGGCAGCCTATAGACAGTTACAGGCTGGGATAGACCTCAGGTGTGTCTGTAGGGAGCTGTTAAACAAGGAATGGGTGGGAGTACATCTGGTGAGTGTAGGTAGGTAGGGTGTTCTAGAATCTAGGGGCACAGACAGCAAAGGCATGATCACCTGATAGAGTATGAGTTTTAGGGACAAGGAGTGGATGCAAGTTGGCTGACCTGAGCTGATATGATGGCAGCGCTGGCTGAAGGAGTTTAGACAGGACGGGAAGGTTAGCATTACAGACAATTTTGTCTGTGAAGCAGCCCAGGACAAATGAGCAATCGTTACTCGTGGACAGCCAGTGTAGTTTTTTGTACAACTCACAGTGATGGGTAAGTCGGAGGAAGGCGAGGGCAAAGCGGCAGATATTATTATAGGCCACATCCCATTTTGCAAGGCTAGTTTTTGTGATGAGGATAAAGGTTGTCAGTCCATAGCTGAGTAAGGAAAGAAATATTCCTTTGGCAAGGGCAAGTCATGCAGCTACTGTAAGGGACCCACGAGCCCTATATGCAAGTCCAAGTTTGATGTTTGTTTGATGTTTGTTGCCCTGCACACATTTTGAATATGTAGGGAGAGGTCTAACTGGGGTTCAAGTGTGACTCTCAGGTATTTAAAGGAGCATGACATGCCAACTGGGACAACATCAAGACTCAAGACTTTAGTAGGGCAGGACACTGCTTGAGCTTGGCCGAGGAGCATGAGATTAGTGTTCTTTATGTTTGGCACAAGCTTATCTGTTAAGAGCCAGTTTTGCAGCTTATGGAAGTCGGCTTGTAGATGGTGATTTATGGCATTGGCATCACCCGAGCTGGATAGGAGAATCATGTTATCTACATATAGGGTAGTGGTACGGTGGGTAGGGACCGTTGGGAAGTCATTGATGAAAAGAGAAAATAAGATAGGGTCTAAGATAGACCCCTGGGGAACACTAACCATGACTGGATTGGGTTCTAAGAGAGCTCTATTATATTTTACAAGCTGTAGTCTGCCAGTGAGATAGTTGGAGAACCAGTTTAGGGTTGGACCAGACATGCCGAGGGAGTGAAGCTTGGTGCAGAGTAGGGTGTGATCCACTAAATTAAAGTCCTTGTAGAGTTCCATGAAAATAGCCCCTGACAACTTGCCATGGTCTGTGGCTGTTCTTATTTCGGATGTAACCTTAGCAATGGCTGTAACAGTGCTATGGCCTTTACGAAATCTGTGCTGTTCAGGGGACAGTAAGGTTTAGTTAGTCAAGTAGTCCATCAGCTGTACCTCCACCACATTTTCCATCCTATATCTTGCTGACAGCAGACAGGTTGGCTATAGGGCAGTAGTTTTCTATGCATTTCCGGTCATGCTGCTTTAAGACAGGGACAACCTTTGCTACTTTCCAGATTGGTGGAACAACTCCACTATACCATACAACATTAGTACTCACCTTTGATCTATGTGAATACCGTACAACATTTATTTATTTCAAAAGTTTCACCAGGAAAGACATACTGAGCTGAGTAACAGCTCGTTTCCAGATGTGTCCTGTGGGGAGGGGTCATGGGAGAAATATACATATACATAGTATTTTCTTATACATATTATTTACAGGACATAATAGGATAAGCTGTACAATGAAATAAACATAATATTTACAGCGCATAGGCGGATAGATTGTACAATGAATTGACATAGAGCATTTACTGTGCATAGTAAGCAGAATTAAGCAACATCAGTATTATAGTAAACATAGCTTAGGTTCAACATATACAACACATGATAGGGCCAGCCAAAAGGCTAAGACAATGTAAAGACACGCAGTGAAAAAGGGAGAAGAATATAATGGGTAGGGATTGAGGTGGAGTTTACAGGAAGCAACCAGAAGGTAACAGTAGAGGTAATGGAAGAAAAAGAAGGAGAGGGAGAAGGAAGAAAGGAAGACGACAGAGTAGTTGAGTAGGGGTGGAGAGCTCAGAGCTCAGGTACAGTTGCAGGAAGGAGAGGTGAAGTCTCGAAGAAGACAAGAGAGGGAGCGGAAGGAGGCTGCATTGCGGATGGGGAGGAGAAAGGCATTCCAGAGTTTAGGAGGGTGGAAGGAGAATACAGCTTTGCCAGAAGAGGACGACCTAGACATGAATGCTAGGATCCGGCAGCCAGCCTTACAAAGGGAATAGGAGGAGCGAGTGAGAGCAGAAAGTAGAGATATAATGTAAGAGGGGAGTGAGTTCAGCCAGTACTAGGCAATAAGGGTGAAGACATGTGCAAGCCATCTGGCTTCAAGAGAGGGTAGACTAAGTGAGGTGTAGAGGGAGCAGTGGTGAGCCAGAGGAGGGCAGTCAGGAAGAAACCAACAGAAGGAGTGATAGAAGGGGTCCAGTCTGGCTAGGGTGGACTTTGGAGTATTGCCATAAATGGTGTTCCCATAGCTGAATATCGGGAGAATCATTCTCTGTAAAATGGCTCTGTACACTGGCAAGGGGATATACCCTCTGTTCGGGTACAAGGCATCTAGTTTTGGGTGTAGCTTTTTGTGGATAGAGTCCATGTGAACAGAGAAATCTAGGTGACGGTCAAGCCACACCCCAAGGTACTTGAAGGAAGGGATGTCTTCAAGGATGGACCAGTTTAGGGTGTGGTATGAGGGTAGTCGGGAAGTCTAGAGAGCTTTTGCCTGGTTCCAAAGGTTATAGAGACCATTTTTTTTTTTTTTGCATTAAGGGACAGCTGATTAGAAAAGAACCAGAGCCCGATGTTGTCGAAATCCAGCTGTAGACTGGTCACCAGATCAGCAGGGGAGGAGCCAGAGGCAAATATGACAGTATCATCTGCATAAATATGTATGGATGCAGATGTACAGGCAGAGGGGAGGCTATTTAGAAAAATGGAGAAGAGGACTGGACCTAGCACCGATCCTTGAGGGACGCCAGTGCTGATGGGGGGGGCAGGGAGTTGCCAATTTTAACTGATTGAGTTCTGCCCAGAATGTATGAACAGAACCAATCTGTAGCTTGGGGGAAAGTTCTGCAGCAAAGAGCTTTGCAAGGAGGAATGGGTGGGCTACGGTGTCAAAGGCTTTGGCCAGGTCAACAAAAATCACTGATGTGATCAAGCCCTGATCCATACCTGATAGAATGGAGTCAGTCACCCCAAGCAGGAAGGTGGAGGTGGAGTGGAATTTGCAAAATCCTGACTGAAAAGGGGTGAGGTGAGAGAATGAGTCAAGAAAAGGAGAAATTTCATAAAGAACCACATATTCTTGAAGTTTAGTGAGGGTAGGAAGTACAGAGATAGGGCGGTAGTTCCCAGGAACAGAGGAGTCACCACTTTAGGGAGGAGAATGACTGTGGCATGCTTCCACAAAACTGGGATGGAGGCCAGGGAAAAGCAGAGGTTAAGGAGGGATGGGAGGTGGCAGGGGCAGAGAGATGAAGGAGTTTTGGGTCCAGCCCATCTGGACTCTTTTTTTTTTTTTAAACTTCTTTATTGGGTCAAGTGTCAGCTCACATTGTACATCTCATACATCTTAGGTCTATCAGCATATCTTCTGTATCTTGTATATTTAATTTCTTCTCTTCAATACATATCATTCTAGTATTGTTTTTATGTTGGCTCGTGCATGCACGCCAGCCAACATCTTGCGGTAGTAGCAGATTTGAACGTGTGGTCACTGTGGGCGAATGCAGGGCACGCATCAGTAGGTGTGTCCCTCATTCCCCAATAAGCCAGCAGCAGGTGCTGACATCATGCATAGCTAATGTGGCCACCAGATCTAAGAAAAAGTCTGCTGCAATAAGAGCGATGCTCTCATGCAGAGAGACCACAACACGCCTCCCAACGTGCAAGTAACATGGTGGCAGTGACAGCCGCAGCCACCTGTCACAATGCCGACAGGGGAGCCCACTCCCATTTCTGCTGTGTGCCGAGGGGGTGCCCAATCCCCCTCTGCATCATGAACCGCCCCCCAAAAAAAGTCTTTCTTTGCCGACAGGGGGCCCAATCCCCATCGGCTTCAGTCCCCACCTTCACAGTTCAATCTGCCGATGGAGGAGCCAACTTCCCACCGGCATAATGTCCCTCCCCTATTTGTTGTGTGCGAGTGGGATGCACAACTCGGCCTCCCGCCCCACTGGTATTTGCCGACGGGTGCCTCAATCCCTGTCAGCTACAGCCCCCCAAAAACACCAGGTGGCATGCTAGAGCCCACCCAGCATGCCAAATTACCCTGTTAAAACAAAAATGTCTCGCAATTTTTATTTTTTTTACTTTTACCTGTAAACAGAAATGGTCCCTCGCAGTCTCCCTGCCCCTCCCCAACCACACCCCCTCTGCACACCCTGCCTCCCAGACACCCCTCACCCCATGCTTACCTCCGGAGCCTGGCACGACAATCTTCGGTGGATCGGGAACACGTCTGCACTCTTCAAAGCCGACCACAAACTGAAGAAATGCCGGTAAGCTGTATAATGGCATAAATAGGGTTTTTTTAAATTTGGTGAATATCTCAGGCATTTTGGGGAATTTTGACACCAAATTTTCAACATGGGGTTTTTGGGACACCTCCTCATGAATTCAGGCACTGTCATAGTGTTATTTTGTCCCAAAAAGTGATTTTGCAGTCACTGCCTGGAATCACCTTTCAGGGCCGATTAATGAAGTGACAGTGCCACTGTTCATGAAGGGGGGCTCTCAAAAAGCCTATGTTGCAAATTTGGTGGAAAAAAATCCAAAAAATGGCTGTTTTACGAGTGTGCGTTGCGCAGTTTCCACGCACGCTCGTAACTTCGTGAATTTGCAATATTTTCACTCCAGATTTTCAAAATTGGCATTTTCCACACCTCCTTATGAACAATATAGCTGTCATTTTACATATCCTGGCTGAAATGTGGTTTTGCACGTCCAGCGCAAAATAGCATGGTCACTGTGTGAAATCAGTTTTTGGGATAGTTTGAGGAAATGACAGTGACACTGTTCATGAGCAGAGGTCCTAAAATGCCTATGTTGAAAATTTGGTGACGAAATTCCATAAAATGACTGTGTTACAAGTGTGCGTTGCGCAGTTTCCATGCACCCTTGTAACTTCGCAAATTTGCCATATTTTCATGCTAGATTTTCAACACTGGCAATTTTTCATACCTCCTTATGAACAGTACAGCTGTCATTCTTTTTTTCACATCCTGCCCTAAATGTGTTTTCGCACCTGTGGCGCACAATGGCGTGGTCACTGTGGGAAATCAAAGTTTGAGATAAATTAACAAAATCACAGTGCCACTGTTCATGAGGGGAGGTCCCAAAATGCCTATGTTAAAAATGTGGTTAAAAAAAATCCCAAAAATAATTGGGTTACGGACGTGTGTTGCACAGTTTCTATGCATGCTCATAACTTCACCAATTTTTCATATATTCACTCCAGATTTTCAACGTTGCCATTTTTTTACATCTCCTCATGAACAATACAGTTGTCATTTTCCACATACCGCCCAAAATGTGTTTTCATCCCTGTGTCGCCAAATGGCACAGCCGCTGTGCAAAACCATCTTTCAGCTAACAAACTGATAGTGCCGCTCTTCATGAGGTGGGCTCACAAAAAGCCCATGTTGAAAATTTGGAGTGAAAATACCAACACATGCCTACGGTGTTAGGGTTTCCAACTGTAGCACCCCCACCCTGTAGAGACTGACAGGTGTCAGGGGTGTGACTTGGGATCATCAGCTGTAATGCTCATGCCATTCCACCCCCACCCCATCCCTGCAGCCAGTGACAGGCATTGTGGTGTGCCTTGGAGTGTTTGGCCACAAAGTTCACCCCATTCTCCTATACTGCACCCACCCTCAGTTTATTTCCTTATGGAATGGGGTAAGTATAATGCCCAAAGACCCCAAAGCACACCACGACACTTGTCAGTGTCTACAGGGTAGCGTGAGGTAAAATGGCATGGGCGTTATAGCTGACGACCCAAAGGCACACTCCAACACCTGTCAGTCTCTGCGGGGTGGTGGGGGTGGAGTTGGCGTCATTTCAGTACTTCACTGCCATTCCTATTATGCGTCTCTAACTCCAGCACTACCAATGCCAGCGAGACAACATTTGGCATTGACAAATGCTTGTTTAATTTAGTTACGATCTCTATTCCTCTTTTCTTGGTGGCTGACCACTCTCTTTCAAGAACTTAATCAGGCTTTATTTTTTCATAACAGTCACATTAACAATATAAGCATTTCAAAACTGTTCAGGTTAAACTATCATGAGATGCTTCTCACTTAAATCCTATCTATGTTTGTGCAGTAAGTTACAGTAAAAAGCAGTCTCTCCTTTCCCCCATGTCATATGGTGTCAGTCCTGGGCTAGTTGTTCTAAAATCTGAGTGCCTTCTAGCTCTTCCACCAAGTGGTAAAAAGGCAACCATCTGGGAGTTAAACCGTTCTGTTCTGAGGTTTAAGAAAGATGTGATGAGCTCCATCTCTTATTTTCTTACAGTTTTTTATCCAGTCCTGCAACGTGGGGGTGTTGTGTTTAGCCATCTCTGGGTTATAGCCTTTAATGCAGCTACTGTCAGAATATTAAACATATAGTGCTGGTTATTCCCTCTCAGCTGTCTGGGGTACTGACCCAACAGCAAGTTTTCTCCTCTGTCAGATCAAATATTTTCCGGGTATGAGACTACTCTGTCCCAAAATCCCTGTAATTTTTCACACTCCCAAAAAATATGAGTGTGTGTCCCTGCTTCATTACAGTCTCTCCAGCTTTGCCAGATGTCCCTGGTTTAAAGTGTTTTAATTTGTTAGCTGCCAGAAGGAATCTGCGGACTATTTTCCACTTAAACTCCCTCCAGCTCCCTGATAATGTTGTCTTATGTGTGGCTTGCCATACTTGGGCCCAGTCCCCAGTGGAATTTACTTTATTCAGTTAATTTTCCCACTTTGTTTGAATTTCTGTTACTTCCCCCACCCCTACTTCTTCATTTAGCAGTTTGTATAGATTAGAAATAACCTGCTTAGGCTGAGGTGAGTAAGTAAAACAATGTATCTGTTCTGTTGAAGGGTGTTGGGCATCTGCTGCTACTGTCTGTAACCCCTTTTCTCCAATAAAAGATCTAATCTGGAGATAATGGAAAAAATATCTATGTCGTAGCAGAAACTCCCTTTGCACCTGTGTAAATGATTTGATTCTTCCCTCTTCCAAAAAGTGAGAGAGCCTCAACAGACCTCTAGTCCCCCACTTCCTAAAGGTACCATCCATTTTGGTTGGTAACAAACTACTAATCTGCCAGACAGGCACTCAGTGTAATTGTTTATCTCTTATGTTAAGCTTCATTTTGACCTCAACCCAGGTCATATATGTCTGTCTAGTCCATCTGTTCACCACTCCTTCAACGTCAATTTTATGGGTAGTGTCCCAAATTAAGTTTTCTAAATGAGTTCCAGGATTAGTTCCTTCCTCTTTCTCTTCCCATGTGGTGTTTATTCGTGGGTTAGAGAGTTCTATCAGGTCATTCATTTGTGCTGACAAGTAGTCATTTTTGAGATTGGGTACCCCATATCCCCCCATCTTCTTGTGGCTCGGAAGTAGCTGCCATTTTAGTCTGGGTTTCCTGCCCTGCCAGATGAAGGCCCTCATTCTATTAGTAATTTCCTTCCAGTCCCTTTTTGGTATTTTTATAGGTATGTTTTGGAAAAGAAATAGGAATATTGGGAGTACATTCATCTTACAAAGCTCTACCCTGTTTGTAAATGAAGTTGGTAACTTAGCCCAACGGTTCAAGTCTGTGTAAATATCTTTTTTAAGTTTGCCGTAGTTTTGTGAGTATATTTTGACTAGTTTCTTAGGTATCTGTGTTCCCAAATATCTAACTGATTCTGCCCCCACCTCCTCACCTGCTCTAGGGTTTGGCCACTAACTTGAATAACTTCAGTTTTCCCCAAGTTAATCCTAAAACCCGAAATTTCTCCATAGAGTTGAATCAACTTCAATAGGTGTTGTAAGTGTGTCTGTGGGTCTCTTAGGTAAACTATGGTGCCATCCGCATAGAGCGACACCCTATTGTCTACTCCCCCTACCCTAATGTCCTGAATGTTTGGGTGCTTCCTTATCACCTCAGCCAGTGGCTCTATACTCAAGGCAAATAACAGGGGTGACAGAGGACATCCCTGTCTTGTGCCTCAATGTATAGCAAAGCTCCCCATCAGTGTGCCATTCACCTTGACATGGGCAGTAGGTTTATCATAAATGGTGCCTAATATTATCATGAATTCTCCATTGAATCCCATGTACTTCGATGTTTCTTTCAAGAATTCCCAGTTCAGCCTCTCAAATGCTTTCTCAGCATCTAACAGAATAGCTATCTGGGATTCTTTATTGTTCTGACTCCCTGCCAGTATATTTATCATGTGTCTCACATTATCCTTCAGATGTCTCCCTGGGACAAAGCTGATTTGATCTGGATGTATTAATTTTGGTGCCAATTTTTGTAGGCGAGAAGCCCAGATTTTTGTGAAAATTTTAAAATTCTAATTTAGTAAAGATATAGGTCTATATGACTCACACATTTTAGTATCTATCCCTTCCTTAGGTAGAACTGTAATAATAGCTTCATTCCAAGTCTGTGGAATGACTCCTTCCTTTTGACAGTGTCTATATGATTTCCCTAGCAGGGGGGTGAGTTGTTTGTTGAATGTTTTATAAAAGTCTGTGTTGAACCAATCAGAGCTTGGTGATTTTTTTGATGGGAGGTTTGTGATTACTGTTTTAATTTCAAAATCTTTCATTGGTCCATTCAGCCAATCTATTTCTTCCTGTGATAATTTGGGGAGGGTGAGTCCTGTCAAGAAGATCTCGCACCCCTGATTTCCCGGCTGAGTCTATTCTTCTGAGTACAGTTTAGCATAATATTGGGCAAAAGCAGAGGCCATTTTATTCGAGTCTACCTCCTCAGCTCCTACTGTTTGTTGGTTTATTATTTTACCCACTGTTCTTTCTGCTGCTTCTTTTTTAGTTCGAAGAGCCAATAGTGCTGTAGCTCTGCCTCCTACCTCATAATATTTTTGTGCTGAGTATCTAAGTTGTCCCGCAATTTTCCTATTCGTTAAGTCTTGTAATTCAGATTTATGTTGGTTAATTTGTTTCAAGATGTTCTTGCCTCCTTTTTGTTTGAGTCTGTTCTAATCCTTTTTTTTCTCTTCCAGGGTCTCCTGTCTCGTTATATGCTGTTTTTTCTTTTCCACTGACCAACTAATGATGTGACCCCTCAGAACTGCTTTCATGGCGTCCCATAATATTGGTTCTTCCTGTCTCTGTCCTCCATTCAACTGCCTGTATTGTTTAATATGAGCTACCATTATTGTTCTAAACATGTTATCATTTAATAAAGATGTATTAAATCTTCTACTTGTGTGTTCACTGTTTGAGTAAGCTGAACCTCCAGCGTTATAGTAGCATGGGCTGATGCTAGGGCTGTGTGTATTTTGCTGTCTACTATCTTATGCATATGTGTTTTATGTGTAAAAAACATGTCTATTCTAGAATAGGTCTGTTGAGGGTGTGAGGAAAAAGTTATAATATCTCTCTCTCTCTCTCTCTGTCTTATGTTGTGCTCTCCAAATATCCACCATTCCCTGTTCCTGTATCAAATCCCTGAACATTCTACTTGCAGCTCTATTTGTGTATTTGTTCTTGGATGATCTGTCTTGTTGTGGGTCCCAGACACAGTTAAAATCGTCTCCTATTATTAAGCTCCCATCTGCTATAGCGGGCACATCTCCAAAAACTTTTCTGAGAAAGGGAGAGGCTCCAGAGTTTGGGGCATACACATTTAATAGGTGGATCTTAACTCCTTGTATCAGGCCTGATACCAGCACCCAACTCCTTTCTTTATCCACTTTCCAGTCGGATATTTCCAGCCCCAGCCCCCTCCTTGTCAAGATAGCACCATCATTATTTTTAGTGTTTTCTGTGGATGAACCTACTACTTGTCCTACCCACTCCCTTGTTAGCTTTAAGTGCTCTTCTTTAGAAAGATGTGTCTCTTGAATAAGAGCTATATCTGTATTGAGATTTTTAAGTTCTCTTTGCACTTTAGCCCTTTTGATCACCGAGTTTATACCTTTCACATTCAGGGAAGTAACCGTAATCTTATCCATTGGTATATTTAAGCAATAAACCATTCGAGGGTGTGGGTTATGGTGGAATTTACCACAGCTGGTGTGGTTTGGCCACAAAGCTGCAGGCTGAGTTGTCAAATCCTCAACAGCCATGGTAAATCCTATCATAACCCACACCCTCGAGTGGTTTATTGCGGTTATACAATGTCCCCCTGTATTTTCTGTAAAAAAAGAAATAAAAGAAAGGTGACTTTTTTGACAGTTGTAATTATTTTTTTTAATTATTATTTTGCCACAAAATGTAGTTCCTTGTTGCAAGGTACAATATTGAGCATTACCTCCTTTTACAAGTGACAGCTGAGGGACTAAGTCACGATGAAAAGATGTGTGTGACACTGACAAGCAGTGGGAAAGCAATGTCTGAAAAGGAGGGGGAGAGACAGATAGGCAGGTTGGCTGTCAACGCTATTTAGTATATATTATGCCTGGCACTGAATGAGGAGCAGATTTTTTTTTGTTAATCTGGGAAAGAAGAGATTTTTTTTTATTGTAATACATACTGGAGGGACTGAGGCAAAGACAGCATGGCAGCAGTGTGTGTGTTTTTTAAATGAGCGTGTCCATTGTTTTTTTGTTTTACCGAACAGCTGGGTGAACAGAGCATTGGGAAATGTAAGGAGCTACTGACTTGCATCCTCCACCCCCACCTTGAAGCTAAACGGATGTCCTTTCTCTTTCAGGAAATGTAGCGTTTGTTTTTTTTTCATGTGCCTTGGCCTTCCGGAATACTGGAGAGGGTCTGTGTTTGAGAGGGTGCCGACCGCCAATGGCGGCAACTTTGGAATATGGAGCAGATTTGTACAGTGTGCTGCCCTACCAGTATCTGCTGCTCGGTATTCCTGGGAGTGGAGGGTAAAGGCATCAAGATGTTGGGGATGAAGAGGTACAGACTGAGTTTAGCAAAAACAAAATGTTAAACCTTTTTTTTTTATGCCAGGTACTTTCTAGTGAGCAGACGGGGGAAGGGGAGGGGGAGAATACAGCCACCCGTGACAACAGAGTTCTGCATCTCGCCATCGGCTGCTGACCTGCCATCTTTGCGAGTCCTGGCATTGTCGAGCTTGCAGTGATTTTAGGGGACATTTCTGATGTGGCTGACTGGTGGCTGGCACCGTTTCCCATTGGTATATCTCAGCCAATCAAAATAGAGCATTTGGCAGTTTGGATTTCTGCCATGGTATAATGGAAGCGGGGCGGACTGGCCGGGTCACAGGCCAGGATGCTACATAAGGAGGACAGGCTGCATTTGCCTGAGCTGCCAGGCGGCGGCACCTTCCTACATGAAACCTAATTATAGTTCTTACAGTAGTAGTAATTGAACTTTGTATACTACATTTTCAAGCCCAATTAACATATCAATATTAAACATCAACTTGTTAATTCAACAGCTACATAAAAGAAAACGCACAGAATGACTGATTAATCTTGCTTACTGAATCTGCGGATTGATTGCACAGTGCTGAATATCGGGGTTGATGCGCCTAGCGCAACTGCACTTGTGCATCCCCCTACTCCCGTTCTGCCACTTGCGCTGGCACAGTGCCACTGCACCATGCACAGTGTGTGCGCCATCAGTGCCATATTCAACGGTGCTGTGCCATGGTACAGCACCGTTGAATATCACCTGGTCCATGCCCTGGCACAGCCCAGTTGTGCTGCACCTGGGCTTGCGCCCCTGCCCAGCGCAATTTAAATATCCAGCCCTTTGTATACACTGTGCTCCCATCAAGGATTTTACACAGGTGTTTGAAAGAGATCATGCTAAGAAAGAGCACCACAGACTCCCAGAACTCTAACAAATCCAAAAATAGCATGCTCAAACCTTTTGTGTTACTTCACACACTGGAATTCACATTTCTTCTAAGGGGTGCTACTAGGTTGTGGCATACAACATACAATCTAAAGATACTAGCGCGCATCAACCCCCCCTCCCCAACACACAGCATAACATTTTTAAACTTTCTGCTGCCAAAATTGGCTATATTTACTTCAAGCTTCACATGACGAGTGGGTCCTCTTGGTTTCAGACTGGAATTCACATTGAGTAAGCTAAATCACAATCGTCAAGGTGGGACCCTTCGATTTAGTCCCTAACTTCCAGTGCCTCAATGACTATTTTGTCAAATTGACTATTTTTATACACTGTGCTCCCATCAAGGATTTTACACATGTGTTTCAGGGGCAGTTAATGAATAAACCTTTTTTTGGGGGGGGGGTTACTAAATGTCATTTGATGGGGAGAAGGTGGCTAAGTAAGTTAATTCTTCTTACCGGAGGTGGTTAGAGATGAAATGTCGATCTGTATCGACAGCTGCTGGTGACATGGCTAGGAGAATCCACTATACAGGAATTTAGTATAATGAGAAGGGGATGCCTCTGTAGGAGGGGGAAGGGAAGATGCTGTTAAAGTGTGTATATGTGTGGGGGGGTGTGGGGATGCCTCTGAAGTAAAGATGAGATGCATCTGAAGTGGGGGGGGGGGAGAGATGCCTTACCCGGTTACAAAAAGACTAAAATATAAAAACAATTTTAACATTATTTCACAGCGCAGAGTTATCTGCTATGAGCCTATCCCACCTGTCCTGTGACCTCCATTCACAGCACTAATCACAGCTCCAGAACCCTGCAGCTGTGAATGGCCTGGCAGTCTCATGCAGATGGTAGCAGAAGTGGGCATCTAGCTGCAACCATCAGCGGTCGGGAGGATTGTACAAATAAATAATTTCTGTATATAAATTCTATAGTTAAGTGCGTGCACATATGTGTATGCAATAAGAGTTTCCCCAAATGGGGCAAAGAACTTCAGCTTCATTTTTGGTTGGCGTGCCTGCCAATCCTTGTGAAAAAGGGTGGGAATTACAGCAGATTGTCATACTAACATACTATGAAGTCAGCAGAATAGGCAGTATGGTCTCTCCTCACTCATTGGCCCTCATTGCATGCCAACGCCTGAGGTTGAACAAGGAAAACACCACCTGTCTCTCTCCCAGGTGATGACTCCTCGCTGTACATCCTTGGTTCGTTGGGGCAGACTCCGTTGTGCAGGTCCACTTCGAAACAGTTGTTGGGGAGGTTCAAATGGGGGGGGGTTCTCCTCACCCCACACCGGGGGGGTCAAACCGGGCATCAAGAGTCAAGAAGTGGTACCTTGTACTCTAGGGGCAGAATCTGACAATGAGGCTTGTGTATGGGGCAGTCTGAGACAGTGGAGAGAAGTGGCAGTAAGGCACAAAAATACAGAAAGTAAAAAAAAAATTTCACAGTTCAGTCCCACACTCCAAGAGCTCGGCTGAGCTCCCTCTCTCTGCTTGGTCCCTCCCTCTCTCGCTCTCCGGTGCTGCTGCAGGCCACCCATTAAATAGGGCAGGAAGTCTGCAGTGTTTTGGCACCAAAAATAAAATTGCAAAGTTCAGTCCAAGAGCTCCAATGAGCTCCTCTCACTGCTCGATACCTCTCTCGCTCTCCAGCACTACTGCAGGACGCCCGGTAAATAGGGCAGCAAGCCTGCAGCCTTTTGGTGCTGAACATAAAATTTAAAAGGTCAGTCACAGTCTCAGAGCTCCAATGAGCTTCCTCTTGCTGCTTGAGCCCTCTCTCGCTCTCCAGCAATGGTGTCTATACCCATGGATGGATGTAATTCTTACCCTGGGGGTCAAATGGCTGTTCACACATGGGCAGGACTTGCAGAACATGGGTCAGGCAGTACTCTGTGTGCTGGGGCAGGTCCTGAATTAGCTGCAGTGGCACAGTGTGGGACCAGTACAGCGTGGGACAGCCATCACTGTGCACTGGGACAGTGGGATAGACAGGCTATGCACTGTGCACATGGGATCACCAGCACTGGAATGCACAACCATCCCCAAGTGCACCAACCAACCTAAATGCCCTCCCACCCTCTTCCCCTGCCACAATATCACATGACCTCCCTTTTTCAGCTGCAGTGCCCTCTACACCTATTCCTCTGCTGGAATACTAGCCCCCCCTCCATCATTTGTCCATCTGCAATGCCACCCCACACCTTTTCGTAATACTACCCACATCACTGGCCCAGCTGATGCCCTTATCCTTTCTTCCTTAACCAGAATGCCCCTGGCTCAGTGCCCAGCCCAGCTGGAATACCCTCCACCATTTGGCCCAGTCTGAATACCCTCTTCATCCGAGTGTCCCAACCTGAAGGTTCCCTGGTCTGAGTGCCCCAGCCACAATGCCCCCACCCTTCTGCCAGACTGGAATGCCTCCTCATCTTTCTGCCTGGCCAGAATGTCCCCCTCCACAGGTGATCACCATCTGCGACACTTGGTCTGTTCTGTCTCTCTAGTCTCGCCAAGTAAGTGCCACACTGGGAAGACCGGACCGCCCAGCGCAAAAGAAAAGAAAAAAAAGGAAACAAAAACCCTAAACCAACTCAAATAAGCCGAGTGGCGGTGAGCGATCTAAAGGACTTGATGTTGCATGCTGTGCATCATTGCCATAATTGTGGCAAATGGCAAGGAAAGGGCATTAGGGTGCTACTGATATTAGTCAGGAAAGGTCCTGGTCCAATAACTGAAACTATAATGTTTGCATGGCTCTGAACTTTTTTAAAAACTTGAGTTTTGGTGCCAAATCTGCCACTTAGGAATCAGTGCCCAGGGAGCAGACAAACGAAATGCAGCCCTGGCAGTCAACAAGATCCAACCTGACTCACTGAGGGGAAATCCTATTACTGGACTGGACCAGCTTTTTACCTCCCCATTCCGTTGTGTGTGTGTGTGTGTGTTTAAACACCACTGTACCCTGCAATAAATCAAATAACCACTGCACTCTCTGGGGTAATCAAGTGTCATCGATATGTTATATCTCTTTTAAGATATACAATATAAAACTACACAGCTTTTATAGATTTAAAAAATGTTGGAGCAGCTTGTTATTGTTTTTTTTTTTTTTGCCTTCTTTTAACATGTAACTTGTACCTACTGGGAGGTTTCAGATAATGTGCAATGTGTTGCAAGGCCAGTGGCATCATGAATTACTGCTCCCTAGCAGAACTCTTCCCCCCTCAATACTGCTTTGCACTTCATGCTGCTTTTTTCCTCCATCTTCACCCCAACTCTTTCTGTTTTAAAGTAGGTGGGAGAATCAGTGAAAGTAAATACATACAGTACACATATGTGAAACAGGAACATCTATCTGAGTGGCTACACCATTTGATTACTGTGCTGCAGTCCTGTCTTATCGTCTCCCATGCAATGACTATTATCAGACCAAAGCATGCAAAAAAACGCAATCAATCTTTATGTACAGTGATTCACGGGCAGGTATTATTTGTTTGTTCTATCAAGCAGTCTGGAATCCTGGACCTCATTCATCGCTGTCAACACACAGCTTGACTCTCACAACATCTAGCTATACTGCTATAGATTTTTATTATTTCCCCTTATATTCCTGGAAGTCATATTACTTTGACAAGCGAGCAAGCTCTATTGCCAGGTGGCAGGTAAGCCCAGCCATACCAGTATAAAGCGCCACTGATCAATCACCATCTTAGATCTCTCCATGCTAGTCAAACCACAAAATAGTTATAGACCAAGAAGCCACCGTGATCGCCACCACACCATTTTGAATCTGTTCACTTACTTTTTTCACCACACCACGACAAGTTCGCAGACAACCGTACACGCCACGGTTCACGTCTGAGACGTCTCCAACTCTCTTTCTCTCACCTTTTCTCGAGTGCCCCACACACTTATTCGAGGAAAGACTACTACTGATCCAATTCAAATCTGCCACCAGCTATGTACTAGAGATGGGTGCGGCTCTGTCTGCGGCTCCGAGTCCGAGCTCTTCTTGACACACTGACTGCTTCATCTCTACTAAGAAATGGCACTGCAGTCCCTCACCACTCAGGATTTGCCGCCAACCTAACGGTACAATTACGGCACTAAGCAGCGCGTGTGCGCTGGCCCGAGTCCGACCCGCATTCCCCTGTTTAGACAGACAGTGACAGTCTATATATCTCTCTCTCTCTCTCTCTCTCTCTGGGGGCGGCCGGCCACTACTTGACTACAGTCTGCCGCTCGGCTGGGATATGTGTGCTGCTAGCCTAATGGTACTCGGCGGCGGTGCTCTGAGTCTGCGGCTAATTTTTTTAGACCCTACCCCCCCGAAAAAAAAACTCGATCTACAATATGATGGTATGGGGCAGATGGCGAAAAAAAAAAATATATAAAAAAAAAAAACACACAAAAAGCAAGCAGCGCACAGGCCACATACCGACACAGGCCAGGATGCATTTAGCATCCCAGGCACCCCGGGCCAGTCCGCCCCTGAATGGAAGTGATACCACCATTGCATTCCATAGTAAGGACTGCTTTCTTTTTTTATGCCCATTTTGTGGTAGAACATGACACATTTTTTGTTCATCTGCGCCTTCTGATCTGCTAATAAGATAATATAACATTAACAAAACAATTTTAACTCCAACTTATGTACATTAAGTAACAGCATTCCATTTCTCATTGATGTCAGTTATTGACTTCTGGGCAACTTTAGAGGTTAAATCTGTCTCGAGGTGCAATTTTACCTCAAGTCGGTTGGATGTTCCTGATATATCTGAGGATCTCAGGAAGGTCCTCACACTGGTTGTGTGAGGAGTGACTCCATAAATAGGTATGTCACTACCCTCCCACAAGTAGAAGCAGCTACTTCTCCTCAGACAGTTCGCATCCCACCCCACCTTGTATTCTCTTAATTTTTACATTTGGAAACATTACTTTTAATTATTGTACCAAATGTATTTTATCCCTTCCCCCCACCCCTGGTTATCTTGCTCTTTCTCCTTCCCCTTCTCCCTCCATATGTAAAATGTGTTTGATTCTTTCCTTTTCTGTCCACCCTTTTCTCTCTACCTCTTTATCCGATCCAGGCTGAACTCTAAACCCTTCACTCATCCTCCTTCAGATTTAACCCCTCCCCCTTTTTAAGAATGTTTTAAGAGTATTTCTATTCCCTTATTCTGTTTAAGCTTTGTCCCCCTACCACCCCTTTGTCTCCTGCGGAATGTTTCCTGTTCGTTATTCCCCACCAAATATATTTCATGTACAGCAAAAATACGTTCATTTTTCACAAGCCATCGCTTCTTGCTTCTCCGCCTTCCCTCTGAAGTGAGGTGTATAAACATTAGGAAGTTCCCTTCTACTCCGAGAAGGGAGGTGCCTTAAATTGTTCAGATCTGGTGCTTCAAAAATTATTCAGTCCATCTTCTTGGATCCACTGGACCCATTCTGTGGGTCCCTTCAGTCTGCAGCATAATTTTAATGTCTTTCTTGGCTTATTCTGCAGTTCGTCTTCCAGGCGCTGGCATTTCCAGTTGCTTCCCGCTTTGTTCCAGACTACCCTGCGCAGCTCTTCTTCCAGCTCAAGTGGCCCCATTTCTGGGCAGTCTAGGCCTCGGTCTGTCAGCAATGGTGAAGCTTCCAATATGTTTTTGGAAATTTGGGGGCCATTGTCCATATATATTTTTAGCCTGGCTGGATATAATACTTGGGCCCTAATGTTTTTCTTTTCCTTTAGCATCTTCACCACTTTCCTAGCAGTTTGTTGACTGACCTGAAGGGCAGGCGAAAAGTCTTGAGCTATGAATATCTGTTTACTGTCCAGCTCAATCTTGGGCATTTTACACGCAGTCGAGAGAATCAGCTCTTTTGTTGGAAAATGTAGCATTTTGACAATTATGGATCTTGGTCATGAGGTTGGATCTTTGGGCTTCTGCTCCAACGACCTGTAAGCCCTCTCTATGTCCATCGGTACTGTCTCAGGGATTTTTAGCACTGTTTTGAGCACATGTGACAGAAAATCCTTCATCGATGGGAACTCTCTTCTACTCCTTCTGGAATCCCATGAAAACTGATGTTGTTGCACCTCGCTCTGTTCTCTGCATCTTTTAATCTATAGTGAATGTCTCTGTCTTTTTGTAATAAGTACATCAATAGCCTGCCATGCATGCCTTGAGTATCTGCTAACTCCCCCAAGCGTTGCTGTGTCTGTACAAGTTTACAGTCAATCCCCTTTAGTTGTACCTTTAGGTCTGCCAACGCTGACTCCAACATTTAGACTGTATTTATTACTTTGTGAACTGTGGCGTTGATCGCACCTAAAGGTTCTCCCTCATCATCGAACTCCACGTCTTGTTCAGCTGAAGAGATTGAGTTTGGGGATCGAGGGTGGGAGGCCTGCTGTCGACTCGACTGCATGGATTTTTCTTTTTCCTTGTCTGCAATTAACTGGCGCAATTTGTTCACTGGGGTGCCCGAATTAGCTCTATTGTTTTGCCCGGACATTCCCTTTTTTCAATACTGTGGTTCTGTGAGGGATGAAGGGTTTGATATTCGATATTTTGCAGTTTTTAAAACCCATGGGGTGAGGAGCTGTCTCTTTCTGCTGCCACCTAGCTCATGATGTCACCAGAAGTACCCGTCTAGACTCTTACCCTTAAGAGAGTTTAGAGCCAGGAGGGCCTTAAGAGTGGCAGCTGTTGAGACTGGGGAAAAGGAGAGTAGGGAGGATAGGGAGGGCAAGGGAGCAGTGGGAGGGGGGAGGTGGAGAGGAGGGAAGAGGCACAGGAGGTAAAGCAGTCATTAAATTCAGCAGTGACAGCAGAGGGGTTGTAGATGGTGGTACCTCTCTTCTAGAGGACTGGGACAGAGGACCGGGTGGAGGGGGGGAGAAGAGAGAGAGTGGATGACCTTCCAAAACTTTGAGGGGTGGTTAATATTGTTTTGGAGTGTGGCAGAAAAGTACCCTGACTTAGCATGCTTTGTAGCCCTAGTGCAGGCATTATGTAAAGTACGATATTTATGGTAGTCAGCAGTGGAGCCAGAGGTCCTGTGGGCTTTCCATGCCAGAGCTCATGCACGCAGGCAGGCTATCAGTTCAGCAGAGACCCAGGGGAGACAAGAGTCTCAAACCCTAGTTCTCCTAAGTGGGGTGTGGCGATCCCAAATCGACATGAAACCTGATGTGAAGAAATTTAGGGCCAAGTCAATGGAGCTGGCAGTAACATAGAAACATAGAAGCTGACGGCAGATAAGGAGCGCAAGGCCCATCCAGTCTGCCGACTTTTTTCTACCTTATAAATGTGCCATAGGTCTTTGCTCTGTCAATGGCCTATCTATTCATACTCATCTGTATTGCGCCGTTATGCCTATCCCATGCCTGTTTGAAGCCCTGCACTGTATTCATATCCACCACTTCCTGAGGTAGGCCATTCCATGCATCCACCACCCTTTCTGTGAAAAAGAACGTCCTCACATTACCCCTTAATTGGTCTCCCTCTAATCTCATGCTGTGTCCTCTTGTCCTGCTATTTTTTTTTTATCTTGAAACACGTTAGATTCTTTCACCTTGTTAATGCCCTTAAGATATTTGAATGTTTCGATCATATTACCTTTCTCCCTCCTTTGCTCTAGGGTATACATATTGAGCTCCGTTAATTTGTCCTCATATGTTTTCTGATACAGTCCCTGCACCATTTTGGTTGCCATTCTCTGGACTGCCTCCATTTTGTTAATGTCCTTGTGCAGGTGCGGCCTCAAGTACTGCATGCAGTACTCCAGATGGGGCCTAACCAGTGTCTTGTAAAGAGGGATTATTACCTCCCTCTTATGACTTGTGATTCCTGTACTAATACACCAACATCCCTCTAGCCTTACCTACTGCTTTAGTGGTCTGCTTGGATGATTTCAGGTCATCGGTGATGATGATGTCCAAGCCTCTTTCTTCCCTTGTCATTGCCAACAACTCCCCTCCCAACCTACAGGTAGTTTCAGGGTTTCTCTTCCCTATGTGCATGATCTTGCACTTATTTGCGTTAAACCCCAGTTGCCACTCTTCAGACCATTTTGCCAGTTTTTCCAGATCTCTTCTTATTCTGCCCACCCCATCTGGATCATCTACTCTGTTGCAGATCTTGGTGTCATCTGCAAACAGGAAAACCTTACCCTCTAGTCCATCTGCAATGTCACTGATGAAGATATTGAAGAGCACTGGCCCCAAGACTGATCCCTGAGGTACCCCACTTGTGACTTGCATCTCTTCTGACTGTATTCCATTTACCACCACTCTCTGTTTTCTGCCCGCCAACCGGTTTGCCACCCAGTTGACCAACTCCTGACCCACACCAAGCCTACCTAGCTTATTAATCAATCTTCTATGTGGCACAATATCGAAAGCTTTGTTGAAGTCAAGGTAGGCGACATCAACTGCACTCCCTTGGTCCACCACTCTGGTCACCCAGTCAAAGAAATCTATGAGATTAGTTTTGACAGGACCTTCCTGCTGTAAACCCATGCTGTCTTGTATCCTGTGCTCCTATGGATTCCAGGTGTTGCACTATCCTTTCACTAAGGAATGCCTCCATAATCTTGTCCACTACTGAGGTAAGACTGACTGATCTGTAGTTTCCTGCCTCCTCCCTGCTGCCACTCTTGTGGAGCGGGATCACATGAGCCCTTCTCCTGTCTTTTGGAACCTCTCCTGTGCTCAGAGACTCACTAAACAGTTCTGCTAATGGCTCTGCTAGTTCTACCTATAGCTCCTTTAGTACCGTGGGATGTATGCCATCAGGTCCCATTGCCTTGTCCACCCTGAGCTTAGTGAGCTCTTGTAGGACCCTTTCTTTTGTGAAGGGACTTGTGCACACCTCCCTCCCATGTCCATGGTGCTGAGCTGTAGGTCCTGCCTTACCATCTCCTCAGTAAATACTGAGCAGATGTATCTATTTAGGATAGATGCTTTTCCTTGGTCCTCCTCCACACACTCCCCCTTATCCTCTTTGATCTTAGCAATACCCCCTCTGGACTTTCTCCTTTCACTAATGTATCTATAGGAAGTCTTGTCCCCTTCTTTTACTGTTCGTGCTGGTGTTTTCCTCGGTTTGGGCCTTCGTCTGCCTTACTGCCTTCCCTGCTTCCCTTAGGGAAGTTTGTTATGCCCCCCATCTTCGTCCCACTACGTTCCCTTATATTTCCAGAAGGCCAGCCTTTTGGCTCTGACCTTTTCTGCTACTGTTTCTGAGAATCAAAGAGGTTTCCTCCTTCTTTTGCTCTTGCTTTTCTCCCTAACACAATGGAATGTTGATTCAAGTAGTGCATCCTTAATGCTTGCCCACTTTGCCTGTACCCCTTCACCTGTATTTCTTCTTGCTAGGGCTAGCTTAACTCTGTTGGCCATCTTATCAAAGTCAGCTTCTCTGAAGTCCCATATTTTTGCCTTGGAATGGGATGATTTAGTTCTAGTGGCCAAACCGAACCATACCATGTGATGATCACTGGCCCTCAGGTGACCTTCTACATGGAGATCTGTGATCCTTTCCTCGTTAGTCAGTACTAGATACAGGATAGCCCTGTCTCTTGTGGGTTGTAGTACCAATTGTTTGAGATGCTCCTCCTGAAGGGAATCCACTATGTGCCTAGTTCTGGCAGATGTTCCAGCTGGTATTGACCAATCTGTATCTGGCATGTTGAAGTCTCCCATTAGCAGAACCTCCCCTTTAGCTGTCATATTTTGCATATCTTCTAACAGAATGTGTCTATGTCCTCCCCCTGGTCTGGAGGCATATAGACAACCCCAGTTCGTATGGTTGTCCCATTTCCTGTTTCCAGGGTGACCCACAGTTCTTCTGGCTCCTTATATGTATTCTGAATTTCTGTAGCTTTAATATTTTCATTGACATAAAGGACCACTCCTCCCCCCCAATTTTTATCTTGGTCTCTTCTGAGCAGTACATAGCCAGGTACGGTAGTCTCCCAAGTGTGGCTACTGGTGAACCATGTCTCGCTAATGGCTATTATGTCTAGTTTAGCCTCTGTCGTTGTTGCCTCCAGGTCTGGTATCTTGTTTCCCAAACTGTAGGCATTTGTGTACGGGATTTTCCATTGGCCAGATTTTGGTGTGTTACTTGTGGGGCAAGGTCTGACTTTCCCCCTGTGCATCGTATGTGGAGCCAGACCTTTTTCCTCAGCTGGTGATGCAAATGAACTACAAACATGCTGAACTCCTGTTTGATCACTAGCTGGGGGGGGAGGGGTGCTCTTCCCATTTGCTGTATCGGGTGCTGTAGAGATAGGAGACCAATCAGTAGCTGCTGGGTCCTCGTGAAGGGAGGACAGGTTCAAGGACTGGGATGATCGAATTAGTAAGAGTTTGGGCGGACTTTTGGTCAGTGAACCTTGCATTTACAGTAGACCATGTGGTGGTCACTGAGGGCATCCAGTATGGTGCCAGATGCAATAATTCTGTGTGGGTGGGAGGCAAGGGCCCAGTCCAAAAGGGTGTGATTTAGTGATTTGAGATTTAGCCGGTTAGGATCAGAGATTAGTTGAGGAAGGTTTAGGGATTTAATGTTATCACAGAATTTGGATAGTGAGGGGGAGAACCAGTTTTTATTAAAGTACATGAGGATGAGATGGTCACCGGTAGAAGTATGAGAAGTGATAGTGGAGAGAAGTTCAGCAATAGAAAAGAAAGGCAGGCCAGGGCAGCAATAGATGCTGGCAGCAAAGATGGGAAGAGAGAAGGGGAGTGTGAGTTTAATGAGGAGGAGTTTATAGGCAGCTGGGGAGGAGATAAAGAGTATAGGGACATACAGTATTGAATGGGAGAGGTGAGATGGGGAAAGGGAAGATGGTTTAACCAGGAGTAGCACACTAAGCCGAAGCTTGTTTCCAGATGCAACCTGGGAGCACAAGGAAGTTAAGTGACTTGCTCAGGATCATATAGTATGCACCTAGGTGGCTGAGATAGATGTCAACCCCACCACCCCTAGTGGCTCTATCCTGCCGGGTAAGTGAATAGCCAGGGAGGGTACCCACCGAGTTTGGAATCCTGTTGGAGAGCCAGGACTGAGATAACCAGTATGTCAGGATTAAGGTTGACCACGAGGGCTTGCAGTAAGTCAGTTTTGGGGAGGAAGCTGCAGATATTAACATGAAGTGAAATACTGCACAATAAAATAGCCTAAATATACAGTAAATAGATATGAACACGTAACATACAAGTTGTTTGGAAATCAAGCTGACAGTCAAATAGAAATCAATTTAGAATATTGGTTACATCGTACAGCATTAGTGCTTGCCTTTGTCCTTGGTTCACACTGTACCATATTAGTTTCTCCTCTGCACTGTTCTCTAACCAGATTTCTACCCAGCTTTTCTCTTCAGTCCCTTGTTTGTTGGACTCCCACTTCCCTACTCCTCAGCTTATCCATTAACTTCTACTGGAACTGTCGCTGACTTTTCTTTTCAGCCCCGATTATTATCTAGCCCTACTGTATCATATCACTGTTAATGCTCCTTTTCATGGCTGTGGGCGGAGCCTACAGCCATCTTGCTGTCTGTAGCTGAAAAAATGATGGAACGTGGAACACATTTTTTGAGTTTTCAATGTATCCTTCCACAACTATAAATCACAGTTGAAATAAAATACTCCATTCTTTCTGTTTAGAATGTTGGAGACAGAACTCCAAGCTGCTTATCAGATGGCCATTAGGAAACTGAAACAGCTTGTTAAATATTGGTTGCCTATTAAACTGGAGATTTATTTACCCCCTTCAAAATGCAACAACTTGCACATTTAAATACTTGGCATTTAAACATTTTCTTGCTACTAGCTTCAGTTGGGCAGGTATTATCTTTCAAGAAAGATTCATACTTCATAAATGTCACCCTTTCCCAGCAACGAATCAAAAGATTTACACTGTTTTTTAACCTCTTAAGACACTATCTGATAAATACTGTCATAGACATATGCCAGATCTTCTGTGAATTAGCCAAGACTAAATATATAGCAATCAGCAAGTATTTTTTATTATGCTTTTTTGGGGAAAAAAACATACTGAGCTACAGCAAGCACACACGCACGCACACACACACACACACACACACACACACACACACACACACACACACATATACATACTGTACACACCATCCTCATGGCCACAACATTTGAAATAAATACTGCAATCTAATATGTTATAAAACAATAAAGAAACTGTGTTTATGTCAGTGAACACAGTGAAGTTCAGTTTACAGTAGATTTCCTTTAAATATTTATCATATATTTTGTATCCTGGAGAGGGCAAGGGAGATGCTACATCTCATTGTCATAAGGATCTTCATTTACACATTTTTGCAGTGTATTTACTCAGGCTGTCCCAGATTAAATGCAATATCTTGTTTACAGTAGGGTAATGGTTTTACCATTGTTATAATGTATTTATTCAGGGTAGCCTAGTGGAAATGTAAAATATTGTTTTCAGTGTGTTTTGATTTTACGCAATGCGGCATAATATTGTGTAGATGTAGAGCCCCACTGAAAATAAGATGCCATGTCTTCTGTGAACTATCCAGGCTAAACATATAGCAATCAGCAGGCACATTCTAGGAAAATACATTGTAAAAATGTGTAAAAGGAAGACCACATTGAAACTGCCTCTCCACAGATCTGCATTGTGCAACTTCATTAGAAATAATGGATAAAGACATCCCAAAAGCTCTCCACAACCATAACGGCTCTGACCAGCTCTTATTTGTATTACTGCATCCTAGCCTGCATAATATTATTTTATGCACTGTTTTTGCAGAATGTGTGCCCCCCGTTACTTTGTTATTCTTCTCACTATTCTGGTTTTACTGTTGCGGGTGGTGGTGGTGATATCTGCTCTACTGTCTTCATAGCTGCATTGTATCAACTTGTTTAATGTTTTTCTCCTATTGTTTTATTCTTTTCCTGGATCGCACATGGAAATGAGCATCCACTCAATCGTGTCAACAAATTTCAAAATAATAAGTAAAACATACCCCTTCTGTAATCTCTCTCTAATATATCTTTCTACTGCATGTCATCCTGTGTGCCTAAACTCACTTTCACCTCTGTCTCCTGGCTTGTAAAGTGCTTTGGGAGACAGTTTGGAGGGCACTTACTGACCCACGTTGTCTTCTATATTCGAGGCATTTTCAATGGCAGTGGCAGGTAGATATTCATATAACATATCTGCTTGTTTTTGCCCCACTCCCAGAAACTCAGTAATTCATTACATCTGTGTCAGCTGTTTGAGCCATAGTTACTTCTAAACAATATTTTTTTAATTTGCTGTGTCAAATGGGACTTTTCTCTCAAGCCCCTTAAGGAATCATTTGCAAGTCCTGATCCTCCTTAAGTTTGTAAATTGCCAGAGTTTGAAAGGACTAAGCCACAATGGCTTTGTACTATTGATTTTGGACTTACCCCCATGGTCTCTACTTTCAGGACTTTCATTCATTATCTCTGGCTAAGGCCCTGTAATCTGATAGGTTTTTACAGGCAAAGGAATTGAGTTATAGAGATGAGTAGCATTTGCAGATCATGTCATAAAGTGAGCAAATCCACGCTGGAGCTACAAGAATCTTTGTGCACCATGTGATCTCTGCCAGGATTTTTATGACAACAACCAATCTTTGCCTTCATACCAGAACTACATCCTTAAAGGAGAACTGCGCTGAACATGAAAGTAATTGTTCCCACTAGAAGCAGTTTTTTAGACCTTAATTCAAATTCTGTTATTGTTCCATCCATACTTGCCTGTTGGTGACCTTGGTGATTTTTTTTGATTGACAGTCTGGTGTTGAGTGCCATTTTAGAATTGTATGATGTAGTTTATGTCCCTCTCCTACCACAGAGTTCTATAGAAGAACATGAATGCATTGTTCCAACAATGGAAGAGCTGAGTATGGGACTTAAACTACATCATACAGTTCTAAAATGGCACTTACTATCTGTGTGTAAATCAGAAACACACAGTAGGACAACTATAAAGGCTTTAGAGATGGAACAGTAACACAGTTTGAACTAGTACTTAAAAATCAAGTTCTACAGGGAAAAATTACGTATAGGTTCAGTGCAGTTCTCTTTTAAAGGTTAGCACATGGGTCAGCAGTGGAAGTCTGTGTGAACTAACACACAAAGGGCTGTGTGTTCACACTAATTTGCACCTTGCACAAAGAAGGCATATTGAAAACATTCTGCTAACACATTGGGCTGCATTAAAATAACTACCAGCATGCATTCTTTGGAATGCAGTGTAAACCAAAGCCCTAACCTTGATCTGAGGCGCACCAGAAGTCACCATTCGCTACCCCCCAGCAGTGGATGAGGCACAAACATCATAGCACAGAAGCACTAAACTGCAATATTTGTACAAAAAATGTTAATTACCCAACTCAAAATGCACAGTGCTGCAGCCCCCTTACCATATTTATACCATCTGATAAATCCTCATTAAAATGACAAATTGCTCAATGACAATGGATGGTGTCTGTTGAGGTGTGCTCGCTGTGCTCATCCAGTCCACATAGGGTATGATAATACAACCCCCCCACCTTGTTTCCTGTCATCAGCTCCCTGGCATCCAGTGACATCTTTCTCCCTCAACTGGTCCCATTAAAGCTCTCCCTGGTGTCTGGTGATGCCCCATCTCCTTCGTCCATCCCTGGTAACAATATTCATGGTATCTGGTATTCCATAGTGTCCAGTGATCCCCCCACCTCCTTCTTCCAATCTCCATTAAAGCAATCCCTAGTATTAAATGGCCTGCTGTCCCAGTCCTACTCCCAGAACCCTGATCCCTGGTGTACTATGGCTCCCCAAGCCCTTTAAACCCCCCCCTCCAGGTCCCAAAATGGTGTCCGATTCATACCCTCTGATTATCTCTACAGCTGACACTGGAATGAGACACTGAGCACTAAAACAATGTACATGAAGCTAAATCACTGTAGTACTTGAGGGTATGTTATGAAAAAAATCACAGATGTACCACGATTTTTCATAGACAGCATGTCAGGGGATAATGAGAGGGGAGTGAATGTCAGGGAATGTGGAAAGTGGATGTCACATCAGGGAGTGGGGATGGGGAGTGGATAACATAGAAACATAGACTTTGATGGCAGATAAGGACCACTTGGCCAACCCAGTCTGCCCATTTCCCTACCTACTGGATAAGCTGCAGATTCTAGTTAACCAGCAGCCTATTTCCTGCCACCCCCACTATAATTGCCTTATGTCTGTCCCATGCATGTTTGAATTCCTACTGTTTTAGACCCAACAACCTCCCAGGAAGGCGGTTCCATGCATCCACCACTATCTCCGTGTAAAAAAATTTCCTCACATTACCCCTGAGCCATCCCCTCTCTATCTTTAAATTCTGCCCCCTTGTTCTTATACATTTCTTTTTCTGAAAGATGCTACCCTCCTGGACTTCGTTGATTTCCCTGAGGTACTTGAACGCTTCTATCATGTCCCCCGTCCCCTCCTTTCATCAAGGGTATACATATTAAGCTCTCTCAGTCTCTTTTCATATGGTTTCTGATGCAGACCCTGCACCATTTTAGTTGCCCTCCTCTGGACTGCTTCCATCCTGTCTATGTCCTTGCGTAGATGAGGTCTCCAAAACTGCACACAGTACTCCAGATGGGGTCTCACCAACTGTCTGTACAGAGGGATAACCACTTCCCTTTTTACATTCGCTTGCGCGCATGCGCAAGGAACGTTTTGGGAGAGTAGTACACTTTGGAGGTGTGCCTCTCCCTTGCAATCCAGTGCTCCGTTGAGCAGGTGTGGCGGTCCTGCACCAATGGGTGCGGGAGCTCTGTATGACAGCGGTGGTCTTCTGCTTGAAAGAAAACCACCGCTGTCATACCAAGCACTGCGTCACGCCGCCCCCCCCTCGTGTCACGCCGCCCCCCCAAAGCTTTGGTGCAACGCTGGGACCCCACTCCAGCGTGGCAAATGTTGTTTGTCACGGGATGCCCAACTCTGCCGGCCCATGCCCCAAGCCATCCTCCTTCCACATGTTGGGAGCCCACCCTCGCGTGGCAAACATCCGTTTCTTTTGCCGACGGGTGCCCAATCTAAGTTACCATATGTCTGACCATTCCTCCAACCTTGCCAAGTCCCTTCTCATCCTTTCTACCCCCCTTGTATATCAGCTCTGTTGCAGATCTTTGTGTCATCTGCAAAGAGGCATACCTTTCCTCCAGACCCTCTGTAATGTCACCTATAAAGATGTTAAAGAGGACTGGACCCAGTACTGAGCCTGAGGGTACTCCACTAGTGACCCCTCTTTTCTTCGGAATGTGTTCCATTCACTATTACCTTCTGTGTCCTGTTGTGCAGCCAACATGTCAGGAATAGGGAGAGGCGGATGTCTTGTCAGGAATGGAGAGAAGGGAGCACTCTTTAAACTTCATTAAAATGTGCTTTTTGGAAGCAGTAATTAACGCTGAGCAAACAGCCCCTCAGTGCACCCATATGCATCTCTTTGCATCTCATTTGCATGTGCTCCTGGGGTGACAAAATGGTCACATGCTAAGAACTTTGCTCTGCACAAACTGAGGCTTCTAATATGCAAGTACAGTGCCAACTACCAAACCAGGGAGCAAACCTCAAGTTCCACAAAGTAAAGCCTGTCCACACAGTACTTCGGCTTCTGATATGGGGCCTGTGATGTTTGCCACTGGCTTCCCTAAAGTCCACTTCCCCATTTATTCCAAGGTGTGCAAAGGAAAACTTTGTATGTGCTTATTACTGTCAATATTCTATTATTTTGTAGCCCTTCTTAATTAGTGTGCTTCCCTGCCACCAGGCCATGCTGATCAATAAGAGACACTTGCTCTATGTAAAAGAACTGTGACGTATGCCTTATGGTGGCTGTTACTCTGTGAGGCTCCTATGGACTCTGCCTCACAGAATTACAGTCACCTCAAGATCAGCATCATGCCTCATTTGCATAGGGCAGGCAGCTGTTATCACTCAAGTTTGCTCTGGCAATGGGGAAGCAAATCACTTATGCAAAACCTTCACACTTTAAGTGTCAGTTTCAATGTACAGTAACTGCGGGTCAGGTAATCATTAATGACATGTAACGGGGTAATTACACTGTAGTTACACATTTGTTGCAGAGAACATGGAAACGGATACCCTAATGATGGGCACACTGCCACCGGCACCCTGAATGAGTAGAACCCCACTGGACAGCAGATCGGTGAGAGGATGTCTCCAACATCAAAGGGGGAGCCTTTCAAGCCATCAGGCCAAGGCATCTTCAGGGGGAGGTGGAATGGGGGGAAACAGTAGGGCCTGGATGCATGATTTAGGGGGAAGTGCAACAGAAGGAAACAGCAAGGACTTTATGCCATTAGGCTGTGGTGTCTACAGGGGGGAGTTGACTGGAGGAAACAGCAGAGCCTGGATATGAGGACGAACCTGCGATCTTGCAGACTCTACACCTGATGACCAGCCATCACTCCACATGGAATTCAATCACCACTGGGAGTGGCCCCATCCTGGCAGACTCACCATGGGGGGGCGGGGGTAAGACACCTGCTAAGCACACTCAACAACTCACATGGAGGGGGCAAGCCACATGCTTAGCGCACTCAACCCATTACAGAAATGGGAGGTAAGCCACCTGCTAAGCACACTCAACCCATCACACATGGGGGGGGCAAACCACCTGCTAAGCACACTCAACCCATCAGACAAGGTGAGGGGCAAGCCACCTGTTAAGCACACTCAACCCCAACACAAGGTGGGGGCAAGACACCTGCTAGGCACACTCAACCCATTATACAAGGGAGGGAGTCACCTGCTAAGCACACTCAACCCATTACATGGGGGGGGGGGCAAGTCACCTGCTGAGCATATTTAACATTCATATAAGCCCTGGGGTAACATTACACCAACTGATAAGCATCCTTGACATTTCACCCTTGACACCCATAAACAACATTATGCTTTTCCCATCTGCCCCAATTCTGGCTGTCTGGTTTTCACCAGGTTCCTGGCATGGCTGAAAACTGGACTACTGGAATCGGACTGGACTAGATCTATAAAAGCCGAAGTGGCCTGCCTGGCCAGACTGGAATGACTGGCAACATTTTCGCAGCCTGCACATGGTCCAGTTGTTCTGGCTAGACCAAGCTGTTCAGCTTTTATTGATCTGGTCTGGTCCAGTTCTGGTGGTCTAGTTTCCTCCCATGCCCTTCTTCGTCCGCACCTGGGAAGGAGCCAAACACTCCCACTCAATTATGCACTCTTCCCTCCAGATCTGCTGTGAATTTTCTTCAATTATACATTAGCATTTTATAAGCATATCATAAGAGTATGTCCCCTTTAAGGCTCCCACCTTAGACTTCTTGCTCTGTGGCATCACCTCTCAGTGGGGATGAGGGCAGCAGGATTCGATGAGGCCCTGCTGACCCTAATCACGGCTCCAGCAAGGATTCCAGTTTACAGGTCAAAGAGTTGCACAGACTTCTCACTTTTCCTGTGGACAATATTTCAGAAAAAAGATACCTGTCTCTTTGTCACATACAGGGAACGTAGGTCCTGAATGTTGCACTTCTTGTGGTGTGCCACAGAAATGTAACCCCCAAAACGTGCCATGCCACAAGGTCCTGGGCAATTATCAGGGCTACAATTCCAAATGTCAAATATAAATATATTTCTGAAATAAAACAGATTTTTTCTTCTTTTCCCTGGTGCCCTGGATTTCAACGATTTGATTTTTTTTATGAAGCTCCCTGTCTTTAATATAAATCATCTCCGAATCGTTACTTTAAGACCTTAAGCCCTACTCAGAGCGAAGGTTTTTTGGGATAATGAGGCCTTTGGGGAGTTCACTCAAGTTCTACATATAACGGATATAAAATAAGAAGAAGGGAGATGAAATTTGCTTAAAAAAAATTACATGCAGACTTAACATGCAGAACAAACTCATTCTAATTATTTGGACGTGTTGTTTTAATTAAAGGAAATTACCTAACATGGATGGGTCTGTTCCTCATAGCTTTTAATTATGGGTGGATTTTGGGGGGTGTGGTACTTATGAGCGAGATGTTTATGATTTTCCTTTTTGGAGGACAGATTACAGAAGCAGGTGTATTGATTTTGGAAAAAAAAATATGGTGAATGTATGTTCACGGAGGGTTTTGCAAATGTGCCTTGAACCAGAAATGTGTTTTTCATTCTTAATTGTGTGACTAAAAAAATTGAACTAGATGCACCCATGCCTTGCTTTTTAAAAGTAAAGAACAGTTAGAACTTGACTATATGACAACCCTGGTCTCAGTCAAAAGAGGTCCGTATTTTACTTTTGTGTTTCAGTTCTTTGTGATGAATTAAGTGCTTAGCATAAAGGTGAAGCACTGAAGAGAAGATGCAGATCTTCTGTTTACCTTCATGACACGTACAGCATGGCACAGAAGCCCGACACCGCCTCCCACACGCCCATCAGTGAACTCTAAAGTATGTGACAGGGTAGTCCCAGACCCCGTCCCCCTCACTCCCACAGGCTTTCTAGTGACACTGCTCCAACTAGACTACCAGTTAAAACTGACTATAATGGTGTGTCTTGTGTAGCGGACACCTGTCCAAGTTGAAACTGAATTAAGAACTGCCACATATAGAATAGTTTCTGGGCAACCATACACAACAAGCCTGTGTTTCCATAGAGGGACTGACATGACATCATAGAGACCCTGAGAGCAAAACGTGAGAGGTCCCTAATGTCATCTCCTTCCCTGAGATGGTAAACACATGCCTTGTTGTGCACGGTGGGGCATATACTGTTTTATATAGCATATGGTTGCTAAAAAACATGAAATGCAGAGTTGTGAGCTTCTTTCTCCCAACCACTCCTCATCCGCCCGACTGCTCGCCAGCTGACCCAATTCAGGTTGCTGTAGTTGTATAATGACATTTTTTTTCTGTTGTTCATTTACTATTTTTTTTGCAATGTTTCTTTTCCTTTCTGTTAGCTGTGGTGCGGCTTTCCTTGGTGGCGCGTAATACCGTATGCAAACTGCTGCCATCCCACTCCTCTGAGATGCACTTGTGCTACTAAAAAGAAATTGAAAGTTTAACTACCCCTCTAGGCATTAACGCCCAGGAGCAGGCTAAGGTAGGTGTTATTACTGTAACTTGTGCACCTCAGAATGCTCTCCCTTTCGCTAATGAGGAACGCGGACGGTGATGTCACAATGATACTGCAACAACTATTCATGACCTTTGAACTGTTCTAGAACAGCTTTTTGAAAGCCACTAAAATAGAGCTACAATCAGGAGTACAGTATCCTAAAATTCTGCAGTTGAATGAACCGCTTTTTTTTTTGCCCTGACAAGCAATGATCTGAAATAAATTCTCCACCATTAATTGTTGACAGAGCATGCCTGTTGCTTATACCACTACCATCTATTTTGCATTCAATGTATCAGTCGCATCGGTGATGCTCCCCACACCCTGTGTCTGGTGAACCTCACTCCTCCCCAGGACTGCTGTTGCTCACCCTCTCCAAAGCACTGGTGTTGTTCACCCTCGCTATCACACCGTGTTGCTTTGCTTCCCTTTGCCAGGACTGGTGGTGCAGCCCCACCCCACCCTCATTGTTTCTTCTACAGTACTCTAGCTTCCACTTGCACAAGTCTTCCACGATCACCCTCAGTTTGTGGGTATGTTTCACTGGGTGTTGTCCAGTTCACGATGCAGCCTATAATCATTAGCCTAGCCTGAAATTCTCATTTATCAAGTCGGTTTGTGTAACCTGCTTGTAAGAAAGTGACAGTACTCTATAGGGGTTCATTTTATTTTCATCAATGCGGCAACCAGTCTCCACCTGTTTCTGCTCTAGGAATAAGCCTACTACTTTGACCACCAGTAACACCATCAGTCTCCACTGGTCTCCAAGTATTTATGTTTGCTGACAAGACCTTTGGCTGCCTCTTCTCCTCCCCATCACCTGCACCTCCCTTCCTTACAGCATTGCCCTCTACATGGCCACCACTTATACTGCATAGGTTGGCTACTGACTTCCCCTGCCCCACTGTCCTCTCCCCACCCTCTCTCTGGCTCCACTACCCCATCCCACCATCCTCTCCCTCCTTTTACTCCCTCTCTCTTTTCCTTTCCTCCCCCACTATTTTCCTTGTTTTTCACTTGACAACGCCACCTGGCAGCAACTTTCACCCTCCCCTTAACTACTTGTCTTCTTCCCTACACTCTAAATATGAACAAATCTGTATTACTGACTTCTTATTGTACATTGTAAATAATTTGTTCCTCCCCTTGTCTTCGTCGACCCCTCCCACAATGCGTGGAACCTTTGTAAATGAGCTGTTCTGTGCTCAAAGGTATTGTAATCCGAGGATGAATGAATAAATAAATAAATACAATAAATAGCCAGCAATGCTATGCCCATCTGTTCCACCATCAGTCATCAGTTATTTCTGTAATAAGCCTGCACTATTATGGTTTGCCTATGCCACCACCAGTCACCAAGTATAAAAGTCACACAAATAAACCAGCAATACAATGCCTGCCTGTGTCGTTGCCGATCTCCAAGTATTTCTGTTCCATAAATAAACTGCAGTGCTATGCCTTAAAGTACCACCACTAGTCTCCAAGTACTTCTGTTCCAGAAACAAGCCTGCAGTTCTATACATATCAGTGCCACCACCTGTCTCCAAGTATTTCTGTTCCTGAAATAAGCCTGCAATACTGCCCACCAGTGCCAACACCAGTCTCTTAGTGTTTGTGTCCTTGGCATAAGCCTACAATAATAATGATCCAATGCCAAAGTTGCATGCAATGAACTTGCCGAAGACCTACTGCAAAGCAGGTCCGAAGAAGTCTCACTTCTCTTCAGCAGTTCAACACTTCAGTATCATGATGCAGCTCTTTTTGCAGGGAACACACTGAGCAAGTCCAAGCTGGTTGCAAGCCACATGACTTGTAGCAGCCAATCAGCGATGCTGCAAATTGAGAACTCTGCGTGCCGCACACATCTCAGTGCAATTTTCAGCTCTCGCTCACATTGGAAGGACCTGGTATCAAGGAGGGAGTTCCTTTCATGTGAAAAACAGTGACATTTGGTCAGTAAACTTTCAAAATCATAACAGAACTGTGCATTACCTTTCCTGTTTGATAATTTTCATGAGATTTAACTGTAGTGCCAGGCAGTCAGGCTAAAGAAATCATGCTGCAGTGGAGAGAGGCACAGTATAAGACTGTGCTGGCAGCAAGGGCAGGCAGAGTGGATTCAGCAGACTGGGAGAAGGTGTAGCGGTGATTTGTGAAGGATTTATTTGACAAATCCTATTTTTACTGAATTCTGGTGGTAAAGTGGTGGGCATAGAAACTGAGTATTTATTGTTTTATTTTTCCTACCTAGAGCTGCACTAGCCCCCATCCATTCCTACCAGAGGAACATGAACCACCACCTTAATCACTTCCCAACAGAGCGATTTTAGTCCCCCAACATTAACCCTCCCACTAGACCACAGCACTAGTCCCACACACACACACACACACACACACACACACACATATCATTATCCATAACCACCAGTGAAGCAACCTCCACCTTAGTCACTTCCCATCTGAGCACAGCAACTCGTTCCTCCCATAATAGCAGTAGCCCCCATCTTAATTCCTTCTTTCTAGAGCAGCACTAGCCCCCACCAGATGCCTTTTCAACAAAGGAGCACCAGGTCCCCCCCAAACACACATACCATAATCCCTTTCCACTGGAGAAGGGCTAGTCCCTCACCTCTAATGCCTTTTATGCGGAGTAGCACCAGCTCCCCTCAACATGCTTTTATCTCAATGGATCCCCTCCAGAATAATCCCTTCCCACATGATAAGCATTCACCCCCAGCACCTTAATCCCCTCTCACCAAAGCAGTACAGTACTGGCCCCTCACTTTAATACCTTTCTAGTAGAGAAGAGTTAGTCCCCACCTTAATCCTTTCCCACTAGAGCAGCACTAGCCCCCCACCGTAATCCCTTCACACTAGAGCAGCACTAGCCCCCACCTTAATCCTTTCCCACTAAAGCAGCACTAGTCCCGCTCTGTAATCCCTTCACACTAGAACAGCACTGGCCCTCACCTTAATCTCTTCCCACTAGAGCAGCACTAGCCTCCCAATTTAATCCTTTCCCACCAGAAAAGCACTAGCCCCCACTTTAATCCATTCAGCCTAGAGCTGCCCGCCTGCCCTAGCCCCCATCTTAATCCCTTTACACTAGAGCAGCACTAGCCCCCCACCGTAAACCTTTCCCACTAGAGCAACACTAGCCCCCACCTTAATCCCTTCCCACTAGAGCAGCACTAGCTCTTACCTTATTCCTTTCCCACCAGAAAAGCACTAGCCCCCACTCTTTAATCCCTTCACACTAGAGCAGCACTAGCCCTTCACCATAATCCCTTCACACTAGAGCAGCACTAGTCCCCCACTGTAATCCCTTCACACTAGAACAGCACTAGCCCTCATCTTAATCCCTTCACACTAGAACAGCACTAGCCCTCACCTTAATCCTTTCCCACTAGAGCAGCACTAGTCTCCACCTTAATTCTTTCTCACTAGAGCAACACTAGCCCCCACCTTAATCCCTTCCCACTAGAGCAGCACTAGCCCCCCACCGTAATTCCTTCACACTAGAGCAGCACTAGCCCCCACCTTAATCCCTTCCCACTAGAGCAGCACTAGCCCCCACTTTAATCCCTTCACACTAGAGCAGCACTAGCCCTTCGCCATAATCTCTTCACACTAGAGCAGCACTAGTCCCCCACTGTAATCCCTTCACACTAGAACAGCACTAGCCCTCACCTTAATCCTTTCCCACTAGAGCAGCACTAGTCCCCCCACTGTAATCCCTTTACACTAGAGCAGCACTAGCCCTCACCTTAATCCCTTCACACTAGAGCAGCACTAGCCCCCACCTTAATCCCTTCCCACTACAGCAGCACTAACCCCCCACCGTAATCCCTTCACACTAGAGCAGCACTAGCCCTCACCTTAATCCCTTCACACTAGAGCAGCACTAGCCCCCACCTTAATCCCTTCCCACTACAGCAGCACTAACCCCCCACCGTAATCCCTTCACACTAGAGCAGCACTAGTCCCCACCTTAATCCCTTCCCACTAGAGCAGCACTAGCCCCCACTTTAATCCCTCACACTAGAGCAGCACTAGCCCTCACCTTAATCCTTTCCCACTAGAGCAGCACTAGTCCCCCACTGTAATCCCTTCACACTAGAACAGCACTAGCCCTCGCCTTAATCCATTCCCACTAGAGCAGCACTATTCCCCACTTTAATCCCTTCACACTAGAGCAGCACTAGCCCTCACCTTAATCCTTTCCCACTAGAGCAGAACTAGTCCCCCACTGTAATCCCTTCACACTAGAACAGCACTAGCCCTCGCCTTAATCCCTTCCCACTAGAGCAGCACTAGCCCCCACTTTAATCCCTTCACACTAGAGCAGCACTAGCCCTCACCTTAATCCTTTCCCACTAGAGCAGCACTAGTCCCCACTGTAATCCCTTCACACTAGAACAGCACTGGCCTCTCCCTTAATCCCTTCCCACTAGAGCAGCACTAGCCTCCCAATTTAATCCTTTCCCACCAGAAAAGCACTAGCCCCACTTTAATCCATTCCGCTAGAGCTGCCCGCCTGCCCTAGCCCCCACATTAATCCCTTTACACTAGAGCAGCACTAGCCCCCCACCTTAAGCCTTCCCCACTAGAGCAACACTAGCCCACACCTTAATCCTTTCACACTAGAGCAGCAGTAACCTCCCACCTTAATCCTTTCACACTAGAGCAGCACTAGCTCCCACTTTAATCCTTTCCCACTAGAGCAGCACTAGCCCCCACCTTAATCCTTTCCCACCAGAAAAGCACTAGCCCCACTTTAATCCATTCCACCTAGAGCTGCACTAGCCCCCACCTTAATCCCTTTGCACTAGAGCAACAGTAGCTCACACCTTAATCCTTTCACACTAGAGGAGCAGTAGCCTCCCACCTTAATCCTTTCCCACTAGTGCAGCACTAACCCCCAACTTAATCCCTTCATACTAGAGCAGCACTAGCCCTCCACCTTAATCCTTTCCCACTAGAGCAGCACTAGTCCCCACCTTAATCCTTTCCCACTAGAGCAGCATTAGTTCCCACCTTAATTCTTTCTCACTAGAGCAGCACTAGCACCCACTTTAATCCTTTCCCACTAGAGCAGCACTAGCCCCCACCTTAATCCTTTCCCAATAGAGCAGCACTAGCCCCACCACCTTAATCTCTTCCCACTAGAGCAGCACTAGCCCCACCACCTTAATCTCTTCCCACTAGAGCAGCACTAGCCCCCCATTTTAATTCTTTCTCACTAGAGCAGCACTAGCCCCCACCTTAATCCTTTCCCACCAGAATAGCACTAGCCCCCACCTTAATCCTTTCCCACTAAAGCCCGATTATTTGAACGAGCTCCTGGTTCCTTACAACCCTTTGCGACAGCTCCGCTAGGCTGATGAGGCTTGCTCGAGAGTCCAGTGGGAATTAGAAGTCATCAGGTGATCGCTTGCCTTTGGGTTTTACGGCACCTACCCTCTGAATTCTCTGCCCTCAGCCTCCGGGAGTGCAGGACGGTGGGAGTTTAACAGACACTTGAGACTTTTTATGGTGGGAGGCATTTCCTGTATTGTTCTGATTTTATATTGCATGTATTTGTACATGTGTTTTGTTTTATGAATACTGTACAGCGCTCTAAAATTTGAAAGGCACTTAAAGAAATTTTATTATTTTTTATTATTATTATTATTAAAGCAGCATTAGCCCCCACCTTAATCCCTTCTCACTAGAGCAGCACTAGCCCCCCACCTTAATCACTTCCCATCAGAGCAGCACTAGCCCCCCACCTTAAACCCTTCCCACCAGACCAGCACTAGCCCCCACCTTAATCCATTCCCACTAGATCAGCACTAGCTCCCCCACTTAATCCCTCCCCACTAGAGCAGCACTAGCCCCTCCACCTTAATCATTTTCCACCAGTGCAGCATTAGTCCCCCACCTTAATCCCTTCCTACTAGAGCGTACCATCCCCCACCTTGCTCCTTTCCTACTAGATCTGCGCTAGCCCCCACCTTAATCCCTTCCCACTAAAGCAGCACTAGCCCTCCACCTTAATCCCTTTCCAACAGAGCAGCACTAGGCCCACACCTTAATTCTTTTCCCACCAGAGCCGCACTAGGCTTGCATCTTAATACCTCCCACTAGAGCAGCACTAGAGCCCGACCATAATCCCATCCCACTAGAGCAGTGCTAGCCCCCACCTTAATCCCGTTTCACCAGAGCAGCATTAGCCCCTCACCTAATCCATTCCCACCAGAGCAGCACTAGGCCCCTGCCTTAATCCTTTCCCACCAGAGCAACACTAGTCAACCTAATTTAATCCCTTCCCACCAGAGCAGCACTAGCCCAACTTAATCCCTTCCCACTAAAGCAGCGTTGCCCCCCCACCATAATCCCTTCCCACTAGAGCAGTGCTAGTCTTCCAACTTAATCCCTTCCCACCAGAGCAGCACTAGCCTGCCCACCTTAATCCTTTCCCACCAGAAGAGCACTAACCCCCAACCATAATCCCTTCCCACTAGAGCAGTACTAGCCGCCACTTTAATTCCTTACCACCACAGCAGCACAAGCCCCCCACCTTAATCCATTCTCACAAGAGAAGCACTAGCCCTCCCACTTTAATCCATTCCCACTGGAGCAGGACTAGCCCCTCCACTTAATACCTTCCCACCAGAGCAGCACTAGACCCCCAACCTTAATGTATTCCCAATAGAGCAGCACTAGCCCCCACTTAATATCTTCCCACCAGAGCAGCACTAGCCCCCACCTTAATCCCTTCCCACCAGAGCAGCACGAGACCCCAATCTTAATGTATTCCCAACAGAAGCACTAGCCCCCACTTAATACCTTTCCCACCAGAGCAGCACTAGTCCCCACCTTAATCTTTATCAACAGAGGAGCACTAGCCCCACCTTAACCCTTTCCCAGCCGAGCAGTACTAGCCCCCACCTTTAATCTCTTCCCACTAGAGTAGCACTAGCACCCCACCTTAATCCCTTCCCAGCAGAGCAGTACTAGCCCCCACCTTAATTTCTTCCCAACAGAGCAGTACTAGCCCCCACCTTAATCCCTTCCCAGTAGAACAATACTGGCCCCCTACCCTAATCCCTTCCCAACAGAGCAGTACTAGCTGCCCACCTTAATCCCTTCCAACCAGAGCAGCACTAGACCCCCACCTTAATAACATCCCAACAGCAGTACTAGCCCCCCCCTTACTCCCTTCCCACCAGAGCAGCATTAACCAGTTTCCAGCAATTTATTAAACAGGGCTGCCAGTGGTGCTGCTAGCATCTCCCTAAACTCCTTTAATATTCTAGGATGTAGCACATCTGGTCCTGATTCTTTGTCTACTTTCAGTTTTGTGAGTTTCTTTAGAACTCTCTCCTCCACAAATGGACTGGTGTCCATCTTTCTGCTCTTATTGCTCCTGCCACTTAGTTGTGGTCCCTCACGTTCCCTCTTCTGTGATTAATGAACAAAAATACAACACAGTGTGGCAGTATGTGGCCATTTAAGCCCAGTAGTTGGCTAGACCTCACATAGTCTACTTATATTTGGCCATTTGAGATCCATAGCTAGCTGGACACTAACACAGTCTGGTTGATTTTGTCCATAAGTTTCATAGTTGACTGGACTCCACAGTCTGGTAAAATGTGGCCATGTAAACTATGTAGTTGGCTGGGCTCCACACAGTCTGGTAATGTCTGACCACGTACTCTCAGTAGTTGGCAACTTCTTTGCGAGTGGCCTGCAGAACTATTTGCACAGCAAGCTACAGGACTGGGACAGTGTGTGCCATCACATAGCTGCTTCATGAAAGCAATTATGATTGATACTATGCTTTGCACTGGGCCCACAGGGCCCCACATGAAGCAAACACAAAAGTACTGTGGCTATCTTAAAAAGACAGGAAATTAACTGCAAACACTACATTAAAGCATCTAGTAATAGCGTTAAAGCATCAAAAGTCAGGAAATTAGAAAAGTAGGTGTCAAAGTCTCTGGAACTTTGTAAAATCTGTGGTGTGGTATTACTATGGGGTTTGAATGATCATACTATACAGGGTTGGCATCAGCCTAACAATGGCACTGTACTATCATGCCGAAGTCCTACCGAGTCTCTTTGTCATCCACTCTACAGCATACGACAAAACCGTGTAACAGTAACAGCGTGGTAGGGAAGAGCGAGAGGGTGCAAAACCGCAAAAGACAGTATACGCGGTAGTGCACCCTCTCACTCTCCCAGGCAGAGGATATGACCTCTGCTGGGACAGGGGTCCACTGAGCAGCTGCTGTGGCTTGACAGGATGAGCCACTGGCAGCAAAGGAGGCAGGCAGTGTGTTTGGGACCAGGTTTTGATTCCCTGTCCCAGACACATGGATTTTTACATTTTTCACATTTTATGCAATTTTTACTGTTAACCCCACCCCTACCCCAGAGTTAGATATTTTAATTGGGGGGTTCAGGGGGTTTAGTACCCTGTAACGGGAGGTGCGGGGGGCAAAGCCCCCCCACAAAAAAAAAGACATATGCCACTAGCAGTATATTGCGCTATATTGGCAGCGAGGTATATTGCTGCAGCATAATGTCTTGCGACATTATGACCTCATGCCATACAAAGTAAATGGCACAGCAATGTTTGCATAGAGAGAGCTGATTTTACGGTAATGCCAACCCTGTGTCACATGATCATTCAAACCCTGAGGAAGACCACACCACTGATTTTCTACAGTTCCAGAGATTTAACCACTAATTTTTTTCATTTCTTGACTTTTGGTGCTTTGACCCTAATAATAGATGCTTTTATATAGTTTCTGCAATATGTATATAAAAGGGGTTATGACATGGCCTGACTTAAGATATTATATTTATCTTCATGAGAGGCCAATGATACGATTAAGCAACACACCATGACAAAAAGTGGGTATATTAGTGGATTTAAGCAATATACCATGACAGAGAGTGGGTAAAGTGGTGGATTTACCACACCTGGTGTGGTTTGATAACGAGGCACAGCCGAGTGACTTAACCACACCAGATGTGGTAAATCCACCCATATACCCACTGTCTGTCATGGTATATTGCTATTATACAATGTTCAACTTGTATTTTTGTTTTTATAGTGATATAAAACTTTTACAGTGGGTATACTGGAGGATTTATCAAGGTCATGTGATGTGTTTTGACCAATGAGATTACAGGATTTTCATACCCCATTGTATAATATTTAATAAGTGGCAAGGCCACGAGTAAGATATCTTAATATCAGTGATGGTGAATGCCCTAACTAATGAACGGTTTACAGTTTATTAAAGCAACAAAAGTAATGAAATGTGGCGTTCCGTTTTTTTTAACCCAAAGTCTGCCCACACCATGCACCACCCCCATGAACCTCACTGAATCAAATGCCAAAGCACAATCCATATTACAAATTTATGTTTAAAACATCATAAATAAATAACATAGTAAAGGAATGCAGTTACACCCCATGAAGAACACTGCACTGATGTGCTACAGGCCACTCAACAAGTCCACTACAGGGGCCACTCAGTTTGTGTGACCATACACCTGTTTCATGAGGGCCCTCTCAAGTCAGATACAGGTCTATTCCAGTTTTTGTGATAAAGCAGGGTCTTTAAACTCACACACACACGCCAAGATACATGCACCCACACTGACCAAACATGGTATCCTGTGGCTTGTTTCTCACAACATACTAGGGCAATGTTTGTCATCAGGTGTAACTGTATTCCTTGTACTATGTTAACATAGAAACATAGACTGGGCTTGCAGTATAGCCTAGAGGTTAGAGGAACGAGGTGTGAGCAAGCTTGGTACATCGAGCAGACCAGACCTGAGTTTGATTCTCACAACCTCCACTTGCATACTGTGTGACTCTGAGCAAGTCATTTAACCACCCAGTGTTCCCATGTCACCCCTGAAAATGGGCACTTGTGCCTAGTGGGCCTTACCTGGTTACCAAAAGAATAAAATAAAAAAGTTTGATGGCAGATAAGGACCTCTTGGCCCATCCAGTCTGTCCATTTCCCTGCCTACTGGAGAAGTTGCAGATCCTAGTTAACCAACAGCCTACTTCCTCCTACCCCCACTAGAACTGTTTTGTGTCTGTCCCATGCATTCTCTTTTTTATATAGCTCTTTGATTCCCGTCACCACCTCCCACCTACTTGGCGATGGGAATACATAGACGGAGCTGGTAGGCTGCTCTAGCCCCCCCTCAGAGGGACTCGGTCTGTGGTCCACTGCGGCCTTGCACTCGACCCTCCTGGCAATCTCCCATGGGTTACCCCCCCTCATGGCAGGGCAGAAGGTGAAGGGCACTGACTCCCCCCCCCCAAAGAGACCAACATCTAGACTCTGGAGGGTTGGTGCCAGTGCTGCAGGGCCATCATAGAGCCTGCCAGCTCCATTTTTTCTTATTTTCTCCCTGCCCCTTGCCACAGTGGCTTGCACCTGTGTGGAGGCATGTGCATGCAGCAACAAGTGGCACCCTCCCTATTCAAGTCACTCCTGACTACACTACCTCTGGGCCTCCATCCGGGGGCAGCCTTGCAGCAGGCGCGGCTGGGCCCCTACCTGGGAGGGGAGAGCTGCCTTACAGTTGCTCAATCCATCTCCCGGCCTCCCCCAGCCGACCGAAGCTCATTCCCAAACCCGAGTCACTTGCATGGCGCAAGGTGTGGCATCCAGTGCCTCAACCCTCAGGAAGTCTGTTCCATGAGTCCACCACCCTCTCAGTGAACAAAATACTTCCTCACATTGCTCCTGAGCCACCCCCCCTCTATCTTCACTTATTTATGATGTTAAAACATATTTTTGAAATCTGGATTGTGTTTTGTCATTCTGGCATTCAGTTTGGTGTGGTTCCCGGGGATTTGTTGCTTTAATAATTTATTTAGTTGGTTATTTGAATTTTGACCAGGTAGGCCCACTGAGACATGACATTCTATTTTTTAAGGGAGATCCACAATTAGTTGCATACATTAAATGAAAAAAAATCATAGTATTTACAGAGCAGAAACATTAGCAATAACTATTGTAAGAAAAATAAATCTGAGGAATAATCATACATAAAAGGTACAATGGATTAGTTACAGTCAGAGCATCATGAAACATACATTCAGAAACAAGTATCAGGATAAACTCTGACTTGTGCATAAATAAAGCTTTTTGAGAGAGATATATATATATATATATATATATATACACACACACACACACATACTGTACATAATGCTGGCACAGTAGAATCAGTATAATTTGAGTTGAGTAGCGTGTTTAATGTTAAACACCTATTTTTGCACATTAATAACTTTGGCAGTATTTGACAAACCTGCCCAAACTTTGACATGCATTTTCTCAAAGGCAAGTTCTCAGGATGTGAGACGTGTCATTATGACAGCATGTGTGGTTTCCAAGATACAGAATACGCTGGTTTTTAATTAAAAGGGATGCTTTCTTTATCTATACTGTACTTAGTACACATTTGATTTGCTCTAACCTACAGCCTAGATGGCATGGGATTTTTTCCAAAACTTTTATGGTAGAAGGGACCTGTGCCAGGATAGCACCATTTGAAGGTTTCATGAAAAAAATATTAATTTGTTCCAGAGTTATATGGATTTAACTTTTTTTTCTGAATATGCTCAGTAGGGTTTCTGGATAACCTGCTGATACAACAAGAACATTTTTGTGTTGCAAAAGCATTTTGCTTTTAAACCACGTGGTTCTCATGACACAAAAAACATTATTTCAGTTAATGATGGCTGTCATCTTGTTTTTTATTTTTTAAATTAAAAAACATGGAAAATACCTAAAAATGATCTATTTTTAAAATCAAACACCTGGGATCCATTTAGCTAGAGTCTGGTGTTTCTTTTTTTTTTTGTTTGTTTTTTTTTTTTAATTTGACCTAGAAATATCTTTTCTGCACACACCAAAACCCTGGTTGCCCAACTTAGTGAGAGGAACCGCAGAGTCACATTTACCCTGACATCTTGTTTCTGTTTTATCAAAACCCAACTATGTAAATGTTTTTGCAATACACACCTGTTTTATTAGGTGTACCAAGGTATGCCATCACTATGGCAACAACTTTACCGTGGACCGACACTATAGTGACAACAGCTTACGTCGCAGTAGTCCTGGGCGCAGGGACCCCGCATTGCTTTTTGTGGGTATTGCACCTCCCTGAAGCAACCCAACTCGGAGTTGATTAATTCAGCAGCAGAAGGTGCAGGGGGCAGAGACCCCTGAAGAAAACACAGTCTGAAGTGACTCCCTTTATGCCAACCACAAATATAGTCAACATAAAGGAGTCACTGTAACATCGGTCGACAATTAAATTGTTGACTGACTATCATAGATGTGTGTACCAAGACTGGCATATGTTTTATTGAAATAATGCTCTATTGAAATGCACACACGGGGTGCAAGTTTTATTTATTTATTTAGTTAATTTTTGTTGACCGGGAAAGGAGGACTAGGCAATTCTGCCTATTTTCAGCCTCATCCTGGGGGAAGGGGGAAAATACAAAGGCAAACTGACACACTGAATCAGATTGACCTGTTGCTGGTATTTTAGTAAATGGGGGAAATCTGGCCAGGACTCCGGAGAAATACTCCTACTCTTTTTGATATTATTATTATAATGAAAAAAAAATCCTTCCTTAATTACATATGCCATATCACAGTTCTATTGAACAAAAGTAGTGCAAAACAGTCTGTGAAACTCATTCCATAATCTTTTTAACTTACTGTCTAGTAATATAGCCAGTTCTTGCAAGTATAATTTCTGCATACATTTCTGTACCATTTCGACCACTACATGTGGAGACATATTGTTTTTGACACAAGGTTAATGCAAAACATGCCTGCCCTAAATTATATTTACATGCTACAAAGCACACCTGTAATATACTTTCATTATACACCCTCCATTCAGGTGGATATATCCTCAGTACCACTATCTGATAATTTACAGTAGCAAACAATGAAGCATTCCATACTCAATATGCATATTTATGGATTCTGCCAAGTTTAATATGTTTATGGTTTGTATGATTTGTTCTGCTAATAAAAATTCCTCTACTCCTTTTGAGATGTGCCATGGTATCTTTAACGTCCATCTGATCAACTATCAGAACAGACAGACGAGACATCAGTTTAACGTCTCGTCTAAAAGATGGTACCTCAGGAGTGCAGCACCCCCTCATGCTGCACTATAGTGTCAGTATTGGAAGTTATCCTAAGTTCCCAGTGTGGGGCCAGAACTCACAACTTTCCAGTCTTCCAGCCTCAGGTGAGTGTGCAACCTGCCAAGCCACTCACACTGATGATAATGTTTAATACTGTTGTGCAAACATATCACATAATAGGATACATATCATGTAACAGGACACACTGCACTAAATGAAATGTACTGCTGTAGTTTGCCCTTCTTCTCTATATATATTGATTTACTTATTTCAAAAGTTTCACCAAGAAAGACATACTGAGCTGATAACAGCTCGCTTCCAGATGCCTCCTGGGCGTAGGGGATGAGGAAAATTATATACAGCAAATACAATATATCATGGAGAATAATCAGAATTTAAAGACAGATCAAAATAACACAGTTTGAACATACATATATATATATATATATATATATATATATATATATAAAGAGAGAGAGAGCAAATATTAACAACTGTAGAATGCAAATTAAATACACTGATAAAACATATCCAATAGACCTATTAACAGTCTACTGAGATCATTTCTATCTTCGAAAAGCACCTCTGCATCAGTATGGAGAGAGAGAGAGAGAAAGAGAAACAATTTCTTAAAAAAGAATAATCATTAATACAAATACTGGGGCACGTTAAAGGGTAGAAAGGATTGGCAGTGTCATATATTTAAAGCAAATGTGCTGCTCAATTACATAGCACCCCCGGTAGCAATCTATTATTCAGACCCAGTTCTCAGAAAATTTGGACTTTTAAGCAGACTATCTTACTGACACGATTAGTAACTGTATTTAACACCAGTACTGGTGTAATGGTTGGATCTGGGGAGTTTTTTTTTAATTCAACCTGAAAAGAAGAAAATGGTCCCTCATCGATCTTGCCCCCCTGTACCTCCACCCACCCCGACCCCCCACTCAGCACCTACCACCCCACACCCAGAAAGATTTATCCCAGAAAAGCTGGTGGATTGGGTGGAATCCCAACAATACTACTCAGGTATGCTGCTCCAGTAATAGCCCCTCCCTTAGTAGATATTTTTAATTTATCTATATGTACAGGTGCTTATGCTCAGAATAGAAAAACACACAAATGGTTCCCATTTTTAAGTAGGGTCACAAAAATAAAATAGAAAATTATTGCCCAATATCACCCTTGTATATCATCTCTAAGGTTTTGAAAACTGATTTGTAATCAACAAGAAAAATTTTTGGAAGAGGGATATTTATTGAACACATTTCAGTCAGGGTCCAGGCCACTCCACAGCATAACATCAGCCTTAATAAAAGTCACTGGGAATTTCCAGGAGGCTCAGGACAGGAGGACATCTGCTGGAGCCACATTTGTGGATTTTTCCAAAGCTGTTTACATCTTGGACCACGACATCCTCATGTCCAGACAAGAGAGTATAGGAGTGGCTGAGGATGCTTTGGACTGGTTTGAGTCCTACTTGAAAAGCCATCAACAACTGGTTGTGGTTAACAAATTTCAATCCAGTTTGGCTCCAGTAGTCTCAGGCATACCCCAAGGTTCAGTATTGGGGCCAATCCTTTTAACATGTGCATGAATAAGATTGCTTTGAAGAACCCTCAAATAAATACCACTTATACGCAGATAATAATGTGATTTACATAGAAGGTATACCCTTCCCAAACTAAACCATATTACGGAGGCTTTAATAACTTTGGATTTTTCTTTCAATCTAGACTTGCATGTAATGCAAAAAAAAATCATGTATATAAGTAGAGATAAAAATGTAACTTCATCTGTAACTTCTCTGAAAATCAAAACTTTTTATCATATTATTTTACAACATGTTCAGAATTACAGGCATGTAGGAATTTGAGGCAGTATAGTGCAGCAGGTTAAGGCTCTGAGCTGCAGATCTGGAGACCTGGGTTTGACTCCCATAGCTGCCTAGATGCATACTGTGTGATCCTGAGCAAGTCACTTAACTTCCTTGTGCTCCCAGGTCGCATCTGTAAACAAGCTTCAGCTTAGTGTGCTACTCCTGGTTAAACAACGTTCCCTTTCCCCCCTTACAGATACTTGGGGGCATGGCTTGACGATAAAATTAAATAGATGTCTGTATATATAATTAAGGAAAAACCTGGGAAGACAATTATGCACTGTATAAGCAAATAAGTGAGAAAAAAGGTGGTTAACACTATGATTCTTCCCCTTTTTGACTATGGGGATCTGGTGTTTGCTGGAGAGTCAGGGATGGAGCTGGCAAAATTGGATGTGAGGTACAACAGGTTTGCTCACTCCATCCTTGATGCCCCTCACAGGAGGACTCACAGATGTGAGCTCTATTGCAAACTGGACTGGATGAATTTAATAGAGCGTTGGAGAGACCATTACTGTGCTTATATGTATAAATGTTACAGAAAATTGGTCCCTGGATATCTCTTAGAAAATGTACATCAGAGACATATAAAAAATTCTCTTAGATCTTCAAAAGCAGTAGAACTTAACCCACCCAAAAGAAGTCTGTAAGACCCACTCCTGTACCTTGGACCCAAAATTTTGGAAAAACTCCTGCACAGTGACCTCTGGATACTCACTCGTGGCTTCGCCATGAGTGAATATCCAAAGGTCACTCTAAAGGAGTGACAATATTTCCATATCACACTCATGCCCATCATGTATCCCCTTTAAACATATATATACAGTATATATATATATATATATATATATAGATACATATATCTTGCAAAAAACTCTGTTAGTGCATCAGTTAGGGTTAAAGAGACAAAAGTAGGGAAATGTGGCATTAGGGTTTCCAACAACACCCTACCTCCACCCTGCACATACCAACAGGCATCAGGGGTGTGCCTTGGGGTCATCAGCCCTAACGTTCACCCCATTCCTTAAGCAAATAAGCTGAGATGGGTACAGTATAGGAGAATACAGTGAGCGTTAGGACTGACAACCCCAAGGCACACCCCCAGCACCTGTTGATGCATGCGGGGTGAGGGTTGGGTATTAGGGTTGGAAACCCTAATGCCACATTTCCCTCCTTTTGTCACTTTAACCTTAACTGATGAATTAACAAAGTTTTTTGCAACTAATTTGTTTACTTTTTGAGACAGAATAATCATATCATTATTTTCCTGTGGAAGCGTATGGCCCAGAGGTCCGAGCACTCCCATCCCTCCATAGATTGCGATATATATATATATATATATATATATATATATATATATATGTTGCTATAGAAGCACAGGGCCTGCTATTCCATTTATAGGACAATAGCGACCAAATTGTCAGCATAGCCATCTTATTACCCACCTCATGTACCTGGTACAGAAAATTTTTGAATCCTGCCAAAATGTAATTCTGCGCAATGCAACCCCATTCCGCACCACAGGTGCGAAAACACATTTTGTCCAGGATTTGAAAAATGACAGCTGGTGACATACATGAGGTGGGGTAATAAGAAGGCTATGTTGAAAATCTGGGGTGAAAATCTATAACATTTCCAAAGTTACGAGCGTGCATAGCTAAATTGTAACAAATGGTCATAACATTGCCATTTTTACATATTTTGACCCCAAATTTTCAACATAGCCTTCTTATGACCCCACCTCATGAACAAGGGCTGAAAGATTTTCAAAATCCCACCCAAAAGGTAAATTTACCAAGCAACTGTGAAATCGCCTTTCTGGTGGGAGTTCTGTAATGACAGTCATATTGTTCATGAGGTGGGGTCCCCAAAAGGCAATGTTAAAAATCTGAGGTCAAAATGTTAAGAAATGGCAGAGTTATGAACCAAAGTTAAAAACACCATTGAAATACACTGAATGACAGCACGAAATAGGATCCTCTTTCGAAAAATGATCCTTTATTGTACTTTCCCATTGACTACAATGGGATTAGCAAGATCTAGAATCCTGTTTTGCAAAAAAGGATCCTTTATTCTGCTTTCCCATTGTTGTCAAGAGGAAAGCACGATAAAGGATATTTTTGCAAAACAGGATCCTAAATCAGGCTAATGCCATTGTAGTGAATGGGAAAGCACCACAAAGGATCCTGTTTCATGCCAATCCTTTTAAAATTATGTTGAAAATGTACCTGATAGTGTAGTAGGGGACTATGTGTGGCGACCATCCTTATAAGAAAAATAAATGTCCCTGGTAGTCTAGTGGTCTCCCCTCCCTTGATGTTTGATTGTTGTTACCTTATGAAAAAAAAGGATACAGCAGTCTAGGGATCCCTCCCCTCCCACAATGTCCAATCAATGTCAGGAAAAAAAATCAGCCTGGTAGTCTATTGGTCCCTGTCCATCCCCAATGTCTGATCGCCATCCCCAGTAAAGACACTGATCCTTGTAGTCCAGCGTACTCTCCCTCTCCCCTAATGTGTGATCACCGTCTACACCACCAGAGATCTATGTTACTTTTCACGTGGGGGCAAATGGGGAGGGAGGAGGGACTATGCCACTACCAGTATTTTTTTTATAACAGAATGGTGATCACACATCGGGAGGGTCCACTAGACTACCAGGATCAGTGTCTTTACCGGGGATGATGAACAGATATCAGGGGTGGAGGAACCACTAGACCACCAGGATTTTTTTTTAATACCAGAATGGCTATGGACATCAGGGGATATGGGGGTAGGGTCCACTAGACTACGAGCTGTTTTTATTTTTTCGGAGACGAGCGATCAGACATCGGGGATAGGGACCAATAGATGAAAAGGAATTTTTTTTTCATACACAGACAGCGATTGGACATGGGGGGGGGGGACCACTAAACTATCAGGACATATTTTCTAGATATGGGGGGCTGCAATCAGACAACAGGGGAGGAGGGAAGGGATACAAAATAATGAAGACAGCAATCGATGGGTGAGTGGTGCCACTAGACACCAGGGACAGGCAATGGGGTGTGGGGAGCAGCAAACGCCCCATAAACAGTGGCTCACAGATCACACTGCAGCCAGCAGCAGGAATTCAGCTGCAGAAGTCAAGAAATTCCTGCTGTTCTCCTATAGAAAATACTGGGGAAGCGTGCCTCTCGCTAAGCTGGATATCATGGAGAAAAGGTATTTATTGGCATCATTTTAAAAAACAAACATCAGAATGTAGCTAAACAGGTCCAGTTTACCTAGGTTCTGATGTCTGTTTTTTTAAATGCATTCAGTTTTATTCAGTTTTATATGTTCTCTTTTTCTCGCTTACTACCAAACAAAATGGCAGCAGCTCGAAAAAGGATTGCCTACCTGTGACACGGGATGAGCTATGTGAGAAAAGGGATTACATACCTGTGACAAAGGATCCTTTTTCATGCTGAACATCTATAAATTCCCATTGAAAATAATGGGAACTTCAGCATTGTGTTATGTTTGTTATCCATGGCACTCCAGACATTACATCATGGGTTATAGCCCACCTGATAGGCTAGTGATGCACATGTGACCCAGAATCAAATTTTGCAGTATACCTTGGTCCCAGGAGTCCCTCTTCCCTAGTTCTATCTTTGGATCTGAAAAGGCTACAAGCACACCAGGAGTTCCCTTTTGTGACCAAGAACTAGTTTACTGAAGGTAGGCCTATTTATTTTTGAACCACAGAAAATAGTTCTCTTGTTTGTTAGTTTTTCCCTGCTGATAGCCACTGGGCTCTTAAGCAGTCTGGTTAATACTGCTTCTTATTGTTTTGATTGCTTGATTGAGGTTGTTTGAGTTAATTGGTGTCTGGCTCTGACTGTTAGACCTTAATTAATTCAAACTCTATTGTTCAGCAGGGCCCCTTTAGGCATTTGTGTGTTTAAAGAAAGTATAAGCTCTGGTATTACATCTCCCCTTTCTTTCTGCCTTGACTCTAGCTGCATGCAGGTCACAGTAGGGAGCTATTTGACAAGTTTTTGTTGTGTTTTATTTTAAAGAAAAAAATAATTTAGTCACAGTGGTTGTTTTTTGTAAGAGATTAGTGCCAAATATGTTTTGTTTTGGTCTTCCTCATGAGCACATTTGCAGCGCATATGACTTTGCTGCATTTGGATTTTGCGCGCCCCCTCTCTCACTTACTGATTGTGGCTCCCTCATCCCAAGTGGGGACCGCGCGGCACTATGAGCTAAGAGAGCTCACTTCAGGGGATCTTTTTTTTTCATAGGGAGAGACTGCCTGGCTCCTTTGTGGCTCTCCTCCTTGCTACTTGCATGCGCCTCTTTAATGCGACTCTCCCTTTCCAACCGGAGACCGCATGGCGCTGCATCCAATATTGGCTTGTGCTACCCCCTGCCTAGTGGGTGGTATAGTTCACACTCATCAAAGAAAATTCCCCAAGATTAAGGATTCGGACCCTATTATAGTGGCCCACTCCTACTCTACAACTATATATTTGCTATTTTCTATGCTCAGATCATTTCAGGTCCCCTATTGCAGCACCTAGTGATCCCTGGGCATCCTGCCCCACTATCACCATGGCTCCATCCTTCCAGCGAGCCGCGTCCCATATTATGGGTGCACTAGGGCATCAAACAACCGGGGGAGATGTTATTGGACCAGTCGTGTGGTTTTTAAAAAAAATAAAAAATCTACTGTTTTCACAGGGTGAATGGGGAGAGACCCCTTGTAGAGGCCATGCAGGATTCCTTGGCCCCTTTCTCTTGGACCACAGCCTACTCTCACATGGACGGCTGCCATTTTGAGTTCTAACTCTGTCTAGTTGCCATTTTGAATCAAGCTTGTTCCGAGCATGCATGACTGTCTTAGCGGCCAGTTTTGTAGTTCTCTGTTAGGAACTACACAACTATTATGGGAGGATCTTCTGTTGCTGCTCTGCAGCACCTTTGTTTTCCTTAAAGAATATGTTTTTTCCCATTATTCCTAATGGTAGCGACAGAAATCTCATTGGGCACTTATATCCTTCGGGATTATGGCATTTCATTCCAGATCATGAACACTTCTAATTGCTGCCTTATAGGACAACATTGGTACCTTTTAGGCATACTCTCAATAAAAAATATCTATTATTATGCAATCTTGTGTTATGATACATTGTTTGACCTTATAGTTTTAATATCTCAGTTCAGTGGGGACCGCTGATCTCTCCCACTGCTGAGCAGGTTTATGATCCGTTTGGGCACAGAACTAATTCTGTCCTTCTCTCATCTTTTTAGATGGCGAAGGCTGAGTGTGGTGCCGCCCTGCTGCCCCACAGCTCAGGACCTCAATGCCATCTATGTTTGTACAAGGAGGAAAAATCATCCAGGGAGCAATTCCCCAAACTGATTCAGACAATTAAGGGGCGAACACCTCAGGGTGGATGAACCCGGGAGCCCTGCTTATCCAGACCCAACAGGCCATGGTGGCCATGATGGAGAGCCAGAAAAATTTCATGCTCAAATTAATAGAGAAGCTGGAATCCCTGACAAAGGCAAGGCCAGCCCCAACACAGTTTCTGAGATGCAGGTGGACAAAGAAACAGTACAAAACATATACATTTAACAATATTTCAGTCTCTGTATCTCAGAAACCACACAAGCGATTCAATTGAAATGTGCCACATCAATAGTTCTGTCACACAAGATTATGCATGCACAATTTCATGCACATTTGTTGAACCATTATGAAGGTATTAAAGTACAAAAATTGGGCTTTAACATAGAAGTCATCCCTCAACCTTAACTATACTGACACTACTATGCTAGTATATATATGTGTGTGTGTGTGCGTGTGTATATGTCTATATATATATATATATATATATATATATACACACACACACTCAATTATACATACAAATGTGTCAGCCATGATGAAGAGCAGTAACTTGCAGTAATGACATGTCACAAAATCCTGCATGACAAATGGGCTTAATTGCCATTGACCTACAATGGCTGCTGCAGTAAACTGCAGTATTTGGTGATTTTCTGCAGCATTTCTGTGCTTCATTCTGGCTTGACACATCTGTATAAAGTGCTTACTCAACCCTAACTATAGGGGCACGACCGCACCCCTATAATATATATATTGCAAAAAACTTTGTTAATGCACTATTAGGGTTGAAGCATCAAAAGTAGTGAAATACAACCTTAGGGCACCCAAGCCTAGACATCATGCCACTGTACATGCAAGAACTGGCATGATGGGTGTGTTTTGGGATTGTGAACTCCAATGCTCACCCCATTCCATGAGTAAATAAGGTAAGATGGAAACAGCATAGGAGAATGGGATGAGCATTAGGGTTCACAACCCCAAAACGCACCCCTCATGCCTGTTCTTGTGTGCACAGTGGGGGTGTTGTCATAGGCTTGGGAGCCCTAAGGTTGTATTTACCTACTTTTGATGCTTCAACCCTAATGGTGCTTCAATGAAGTTTTTTGCAATGAATTTCCTTACTTTTTGAGAAAGTATAATCATAGCCTTATTTGATTATGGGAGCAGTAGAAGCACAAGCCCTCTGGACCCTGTGCTCCCATCCATGCCTGCTGTAATTGCCCTTCATTTCCATGTGTGAGCACAGAGATCTTAGAGCCGTGCACTCCTGTCAGTCCATAGTAAGTGGTAGGGCCCTGTGCTCTCATACATACCTATTGTACTTGCCCCTCATTTCTATGTGGGACTGTAGGGCCCTCTGGGCCCTCCACTCCCATAAGTCCATAGTGAGCGGTGGGGGCACAGGGCCCTCCAGGCCCTGTGTTCCCATCCATGCCTATTGTAATTGTCCCTCATGTGTGTGGGGGTCTCCTATCAGTGCATAGCATGTTGTGGTACCACTGTGCCCTGCAAAGCAGTACTGCTGCCATGTTGATAATGCAAGCCACAGTATAGGTCGTATATGCCCCATTCATTACAATTCATCAACAATTTGAAAAAGGGCATGGTAACATGCAGAGCAACTTAGCACACCCAATGGTGTACTAAGCTACCCATAGTGCCAAAGCTGTATCTTGAAACATTTTCAAGATACAGCATCTGTAAAGTACCCTAACCATTACAATGTTACCCTAAGGGAAATTCTGAAACTTCAAAGTGTTATAACTGTGCCGTGCAGTAACATTTTTCCACCAAACCAGATAAAGGCACATCTTTGGGATAAGTCCTTTGTACCCTGAAAATTTCAGCCCAAAAGCCCAAACCATTTTTTAGTTATGAAGTGACAAAGAGACATACTGTATCTGGAAAAGTAGTACTGCAAACTGCAGCAGTACCCTAGTTCTTTTGGAAAACAATGTCAGTATTAAGCAGTTCAAACTAAGTTAGCCACATCAACAAAACTACCCCTCAAGATTATGCACGGAAAATTTCATGCACATCCGTTGAAGGGTTGCTAAGTTATTAAGGTGCAAATTATACAAAACTGGAAGACTGCAAAAATGGAAAAACATGTAAATTTGAGAATGTTTAAGACACAATATCTCAAAAGCCACAAACGCAATTCAAATGTGAAATTAGCAACATCAACAGATCTTCCCCACAAAATTATGCATGCAAACTTTCATACATATCTGTTGAATGGTTGCAAAGTTGCTAAAGTGCAAAGTGTGCAAAACTGGATGACTGTGAAAATGGGAAAAACGTACATTTAAGGATATTTGAGACATGGTATCTTTGAAATTACACAGGCAAGTCAAATGGAATTAAAGACACCAACAGAACAACCCTACAGAATTATGCATGCAAAATGTTATGCACATATGTTGTAGGGCTCCAGAGTTATCAAAGTACAAATTATGCAAAACTGGAAGACTGTTAGTAAAAATGGAAAAAAAACATGTAAGTGTAATGATGTTTGGGACACAATATCTCACAAATCACAAAAGGGGCTCAAACAAAATCTATCACATTTACAGACATACCCCCTGAAATTATGCATGCAAATGTTCATGCAGATCTGTTTAAGGGTTCTAAAGTTATTGAGGTGCAAATATGCAAAACTGGAAGACTGCGAAATGGGAATAAAACATGTACATTTAAGGATGTTTGAAACACAGTGTCTCCAAAAATGCACAACAGAGTCAAATGATATTAACCACATGAAAAGACTTACCTCCAGAGGTTATGCATGCCAAATGTCATGCAAATCCATTGAAGGGTTGCAAAGTTATTAAGGTGCAAAGTATGCAAAACTGGATGACAGTGTGCAAAATGTACTTAAACTTTCGAACATATATTTTTTCCCCATAGGAAATAATGGAAAATTAAAAATGTAATAACTTTGAAACAGATTAATGCTTTTTCACCAAGCATTCAAAAGGCACATCTGTGACCTAGCAGCTTTCTACCCTGAAAATTTCAAACCACAACATAAAGGCATTTCTGAGATACAGGGAGACAAAGAAATGTGAAAAACTGGTAATTTTAGGATTTTTTGACACTTTCTATCTCAAAACTATACAATAGATTCACATGAAATTTCACACATCAATGGACCTATACCTGGATATTAAGCATACCACATTTCATGCAAATCCCTATAATGGTTCCAACCTTATTAAGGTTCAACATTTTGGGTTTAACATAGAAGTTTGCATTCAACCCTAATATATTGGTGCTAAGGCGTCAGTATAATATATATATATATATATATATATATATATATATATATAAAATCATGGCAAAAAAACACCATTTAATGCATTAGTTAGGGTTGCTCCACAGCGACAAAAGCGAGGAAATTCAGTGTTAGGGTTGAAAACCCTAACTCCGCATTCACCCCCCCAGCACCACACACACACACACAGATGCATGCAAGTAGGGGGAGGACCAAGGCAACACGACCAATCACAGACAACCAGCAGCAGGTGACAGAAATAAAATACAACTGTCTAAATGCAGTACAAGACATCCCTGCCCACCTGACCAGGTATTGCATGCTCAGTGGAGATGCACAGCAAAACTGAGGCTATGTACACCAAAAGTACACATCCCTGATTGCTGGTGCACACAATGTACCACACTTACGAGTTGCATGGCCTTACCTAGTGATGCACCATGCCCCAACAGACATGATAGTGCATCCTGACTGGATATCAACAGTGCAAATCTCTGTTTGGACCTGTGTACAGGTTTGTACACTTAAGGGTAGACAGAAACAAATACAGCTAGGTAAATGTAGTAAAAGACACATCCAGTATTAAGATACAATCAATGTTGCATTTCTGTTTCTCATCTGCGTTGTACTAGGTTTTCCACGTCTGTCCACCCAACATACATAACTTGATCTGGAGGTACAGTGCAGCTATTGCTTGTACAAGGTTGTGCAACTCCCAATGGTGGTAAGACATATTCAGTTTCTGTGATGTAGGTGTTCTGTTCATGTCCATGGACTTACTTTAAACTGTGTTCCTATATTCAGAATGCAATAACTGGTCTGTCTGCCAGGGTGTGTAATTACTTGGCTAAGCTCATACAACTTATTAACATCTAACATGACTGTATCTACAATGATGAAGGTGTATCACAGATGTCAATAGACTCACTTTTCCTACAGTTTTGTACAGGAGATGCAGTACATGGTGAAGAGAATAGAATTGGCTGTCTGACGCCACACAAATCAAAATAGTGTTAAGTTGAGTATCCTTGCAATGAGTGAGGTGCACCATTTATCTACATACCCTCTGTTTTTTGCTGTCGGTCTCCACTCAGGATGTAGTGTATGGTGTTTGGGTGTGGCAGGTCATTATGTGCGTGATGCCATAGTACTGATAACTGTGCTAACTGGAGAACACCAGCAAACAGGGAGGTGAACTGTAGATGTAAATAGAGTTTCTTTACCTGTAGCTTTGCAGTCATTATGGACCAAGCATACTAGAACATGAGGGGGGTCACTCTCTGTCTCAGACTCTGCAAGTCGTAACTGTGCAAATCTTTGCAAAGCTGCAATCACAGAGTATTAGTGTTGATCTTCATGGGTTCATTTTGACTGGGGTTGTTCAATAAGCAAGCAGTAGTTGGTCTCAGTGGGTGGGACACTGTATCACTAAGGCCTCCATTGCCTAACAGTGTGAAGTTGTGTATACCTGAAATCAACCACATATACCGTACTTGTACAACTCCTTAGTTTTTTCTGTGCTTCTATACATGGGGAACAGTTCCAGGTGTGGTGTGGTGTGGTGCATTGTTAGGTAAGACCATGCAACTCATAAGTGTGGTACGTTGTGTGCACCCACAATCAGGGATGTGTACTTTTGGTATACGTGGCCTCAGTTTTGCTGTGGATCTCCACTGAGCATGCAGTACCTGGTCAGGTGGGTGGGGATGTCTTGTACTGCATTTAGACAGTTGTATTTTATTTCTGTCACCTGCTGTTGGTTGTCTGTGATTGGTCATGTTGCCTTGGTCCTCCCCCCTACTTGCATGTGTGTGTGCGTGGTGCTGGGGGGGTGAATGCGGAGTTAGGGTTTTCAACCCTAACACCGAATTTCCTTGCTTTTGTCGCTGTGGAACAACCCTAACTAATGCATTAAACGGAGTTTTTTGCCATGAATTTCCTGTCTTTTTGAGAAATAAGCCTGTGATACTATTTAAAATGTCTTATTAAGAACCAATATTTGTTTTCTGAACACATGTTCAACAAGATATTGAAACATTAATCTGAATAAGTACTTATCTGATAGTAATCATACAAAAATTGTTCATGTACTACAGCGTATACATGAACATAAAATTATGTTCCTACAAAATAGAAGATGTATATCTTTACCACATTGAACAATACCACTTTCATTGTGATAAGTGTTAACTGTCTATCAAGGAATATCACACACTATGTTTGGATGCAGCACTGCACCAACAGCAACATACATAGTATCACTCTTCCATAATAGTTAAAGAAAGACACAAGACAGGTAGACAAGGCTTCAAAAAATGTATTGCCCAATTAATAATAGTGAAAAGACCAAATTAAGAAATCAATTAGTACACAAAATCATTCTCACAAAACAATCAAATGTTTCTCACTGCTGCTTGAAATATACTGTATGTAAAGCAGTTTCACAGATAGTAAATGGGTGACATGTGACAGAATCAAAAAATACATAAACTCAGGCATCACATCACCCTCTGAACACGGCTTACACATATTTAGCAGTAATGATGGTGTTGTTATTGTGTGACTGATAGTGTGAATGTTCCTGGGATGGGAGAAAAAACAGATGCACTTTGTTAACTGATATCACTGCAAACAGACTATGGTCTAGAAACAACTATTTATGTAAAAGCAATAGTTGAACATTTAATACTGATGTGTCCTATGTGTAGACATATGAATATATACACACATAGGTGTCCATGGCAAGACTTATCAAAATATTACTGCACTGGAAAATTCCCACTCAACCCCTCAATAGAGGCGATCAGAAAATCTCATCAGGAACACAAGAAATAGTCAGTTGTTATCAGTGACAGTGTCTGATGCACAATTGTCAACAATTATTAACATACATAAAGGTAAGTGTAAACCAAAAAGATCTGATATCATAAGACTATTATATTACATACATGACTGTTAACATTTAAATCAATACTTCATAACCACAGTAGTACTTAAGTACCTAACTCTGTTATATTTCATACTCACATGGAAAACATTTGCTGACAGAATACTATAACAAGTTTCAATTTCATTTCAGAAAACATTCGACAGTGAAAAATAATTAAAGATTTGTGTGACGCCATACTTTAAGTTTGTATTTATGATGCCATTTAAAATAATGGAATAGTACATATCGGAAACTGTATAACATAAAAAGTTTAAAAAATGTTACCATACTACTTCTTACTATGAACGAGTACACAAATTGTTAAGAGAAAAATGTATGTATTCTGCTAGCAAGCAACACATATGTTAATTAATACAAGAACTTGTAACATTACACTAGTAAATACTACTTAGAAAAATAGATGACAGCATATATATATATATATATATATATATATATATATATACATATATACACACATACATACATACATACACATATTTACAATGCAGATGCACGCCAATTAAACAGTCGTAGTATAACACAGTTGCAAGGAAAAAATGCAGATATTAATTCAAGGCGCAAGAATAAGAAGAAGGAAATCAACGCAGGGCACACATCATAGTACTCAAGATGTGACAGAGTGATCAAAATCTTTAGTGAAAGATATGTTACAAAGTGATGTCAATGCACATGGACAAGTATTGTGCCTTATTACAGACACATATTGAGCAAGTGTGCCAAGTATGACTTGTTAAGTCTGTATATGGCATACTCAAAAGAAAAGACAATGTCTGAAGATTTCACCCAGACAGTAATACCTCTTTTGACATCTACAAGTCTTTCTTAGACATACATAGATACATAGATACATAGACAGTGTCAGCAGATAAGGGCCTATGGCCCACCCAGTCTGCCCATTTGAGCTTGTAAGTTCAGTTTGTTTTCCTAGAAGTCTGTTGCACCTTACCCCGGACCTCCAGAATTCCTTTATGTCTATCCCATGCATTCTTAAATCCCGTGATTGTTTCAGCCCCCACCACTTCCTCTGGCAGGGTGTTCCACTTGTCCACCACCCGTTCTGTGAAGAAATTCTTTCTCATGTTTCCTCTGAATCGTCCTCCCTCCAACTTCATCCCATGCCCTCTAGTCCTGGAACATCTTTTTCACTTAAAAATAGTGTTTTCCTGCACCCTGTTCCTCCCTGTAAGATACTTGTATGTCTCTATCATATCCCCTCTCTCCCGCCCCTCCTCCAGGGAGTACATGTTCAGTTCCTTCAACCTGTCTTCATAGGACTTGTGATGCAATCCATGCACCATCTTTGTTGCCCTCCTCTGAACCTTCTCTACCCTATCTATGTCCTTACATAGGTATGGTCTCCAGAACTGTACACTGTACTCCAGGTGGGTCCTCACTAGTGTCTTGTATAGCGGAATTATGACCTCCCTTTCCTGCTGGTAATGCCCTGCCTATACATCCTAGCATCCTATTTGCTTTACCTGCTGCCTTGTCACACTGTTTCCTACCTTGAGGTCATCAGAGATGATAACCCCAAGATCCCTTTCCTGCTTGGTGCAAGCTATATCCTCACCCCCCAACTGATATATTGTGCCAGGGTTTTTGTGCCCCATATGCATTATCTTGCACTTCTTTGCATTGAATTTCAACTGCCAAACCCCTGACCATTCTTCAAGTTTCTGCAGGTTGCTTCTCATTCTGTCTACACCCTCTGGTGTGTCTACTCTGTTACAGAGCTTTGTGTCATCAGCGAACAGTGAAATTCTGCCTTCTAGGTCCTGCGCCATGTCACTGATGAAGATGTTGAATAGGACCGTCCCAGCACTGATCCCTGTGGTACCCCACTGGTAACTCTTCCCTCTGTGGAGTGACAGCCATTTACCACCACCCTCTGTGTCCTGCCACCCAGCCAGTTACCTACCCACCACACTACTGTCCTGCCCACACCCATATTCCCCAGTTTGTGTAATAATCTTCTATGCGGCACAGTGTCAAAGGCCTTGCTGAAGTCCAGATAGACATGTAAGCATGGTTTCCCTAATGACTGTGAAGACAGTTGGTGCTGATTAAAGACCACTGCAACTATTTTCATTGTGTCACTGATCAATGCAATAATCTTATATGTCACATTGAGAAAACATATGCAAGTAAACCATGTGACACGTAACCCCCTTGTTACCCGGGGTTACTAGAATCCCAGTAAGACCTAGTGGTGGGCAAAGAAGGCAGCTTGTGAAACTCCAGTTAAATGGGTTTCACACTGTCTCACTCTGTTCTCAGTCTCAGCTGAGACTGAGGGATGACATCACCATAGAACTGTCGCAGCTGAATGAGCCACAATGGAATCTGCAGCAGGGAGTTGGAATAGAATGTTGGGAGGTTTGAACAGTAGTCTGTAGTCAGTTGGAGTTTGGAGCTTGCTGAGAGAGCAGCACAGCAGCTCTGTGTAGGCTCATGAAGCCTCAGCCCTGACATAAGGCTACATTCAGAAAAAAGGTGTGTTTCCACCAAAAGAGAGACACAGAAGATATTTTTTAAAGTGGTGGAGACCGCTGATTCAGGTCTCAGTGCCCCCTCCCTCCAAGGATGGGGGCAGGAAAGGTTTTCCTGCAAATTCCAGGGGCAACCCCCTGGTTTTTACTGCTAGTGGAGAAGCTGCCTATTTGTCCAAGAGTTTTTGGGAAACAAGAAGATTTGTGAATCGCCTGTAGGGCACCTGCAACCAGAGGGTGAGTGTCTGCTCTTTCTAAAGGGCCTATGTTTTTCACCCTGGGACTTGTGTGATAGTGGGGATTGGACTACTGAAGTAGTAGGAGGCCTAGAGTAATAGGCTTAGCCCAAAGTAAAAGTATGTTCAAGTCCAGCACTTATGGGCAGGGCCCCGATTTTTCCGCAATTCCGCGGATGTGGCAAACCGCGGAAATATCCGCGGAATTTGCCATCACCCGCGGAATTCGCAGCCGCCCGCGTAACAAACGTCCGCTTCATTTGCTGACAGGGGTGCCCAATCCCCCGTCGGCTTCACTGTCCACCCTTCCAATGCTTACATGCCACGCTGGGAGCCCACCCAGCGTGGCAATCAATGATTTTGCCGAGGGGTGCCCAATCCCATCGGCTGAACGCCTCTATCCTCTGTGCCACGCTGGGAGCCCACCCCAGCGTGGCAACGCGGTATATTTTTGTTCGACGGGGGTGCCTAATCCCCATCAGCTGAACGCCTCTAAGTCGCGCAGCATGCTGGGAGCCCACCCCAGCGTGGCAAGCGGTCCCGCAACGCCTTTTTTTTTTCCTGTAAAACAAAAACCGTCCTTGGCACGCCTCCGAGCCTCCTCCCACATCCCGCACCCACCCACTGCGCACCCAGCCTCCCCACACACCCCAACCCCATACTTACCCTCCGGACTCTGGCACGACGATCTTCGTGGACCGGGAACACGCCTGCACTCTTCAAAGGCGACCGCGAACTGAGGAAATGCCGGTAAGCTGTATAATGGGCTAGATAGGAGGTTCAACTTTATGCATATTCAGAGTTTTTGGGAATTTTTACCAAATTTTCAACATGGAGTTTGGGATTCTTCTTCATGAATGATGTCACCGTCATGGCGTTATTTGGTCCAAGGGTGATTTCGCGACAGTGACCGCGCAGTGGATCATGCGAAATCACCTTCGGACTGAATACCGCCATGACAGTGACATCATTCATGAGAAGGGGGCCCAAACCCCCATGTTGAAAATTTGCGCCAAAATTCCCAAAATGACTGTTTAACGAGCGCAAGCGAGCGTTCCTACGCAGGTTCGTAAGTTCGGCGAAATTTCAATATTTTCACTCCAGAGTTTCAACATTGCCATTTCACCACACTGTCTTATGAGTAGTACAGCTGTCATTTTCACATCTCACCCAAATGTGTTTCCACCCTTGTAGCACAGAATGGCGAGTCGAAGCGAAATCAATGTATGGGACAAATTAAGAAAATCACAGTGACACTGTTCATGAGCAGAGGTCTTAAACTGGCTATGTTGAAAATTTAGTGACAAACACTCATAAAATGACTGTGTTAGATAGCGCATCAGTCTGATATGGCAAAAACAAAAAAAAAAGGAAAATTAGTGGTAAAATGTGCCGCAGAATTGCCGCAGAATTAGTGTTGAGTGCCGCAGAAGTTCTGCGGCAAATGAGAACCCTGCCACAGAACTTTGCTCCGATGTGCCGCAGAAAAATCAGGGCCCTGCTTATGGGAAGTCAAGTTATGTAGAGGAGATGTGACATATGTCTACCCAGTAATCTACATTGCCAAGCTATCAGTAAAAGAGTTGTTTAGTTTCCAGAGAAATGGCCGGGTATGGATTGTGGGAGCCGAAATTGGGAGACCCTCCCATCTTTAGTGACCAGGTCCACCTCTACGGATTTGCTCTGTGGATTTCTACTTTGCCTTATGCACTTGGCCAGTGATAAGGGAAGTACCCAGACGTGGGATTGGAAGGAAAATTCCCTCTAGGAGTCAAAGGCTGTAAGGTGGTTTGGGGAGCCACCAATTGAAAACTGGTTAATTTCCCAAAATGGACCGTGGATCAAGTGGCTGGCGGGGGAGCCGGGCCTCTGGGGAAAACCCAAGTAGTGTACAAATCGGACTGTGTACCCAAAGCTGCGTGCAAGTCCGGGCTGTGTACCTGGTGGGTTCAGAGCCCGAGGGCTGAAATGTGAAGAAGTGTTCTGTTGACTCATATCTGCATTACCAGGAATGTAGCCCCGTGAGGGTCCATCTATGCTTTGTTTGTTCAGCTTGGATGTGAATAAAAGCCACACTGTAGAATCCCATTCTTCCTGTGTTCAGATTTACTTGGGTGCCCCTGTGCAGAGTAGCCAAACCTAGGCCCCCTGTGCCGAGTAACCTAGTCCTCCCCAAACCCAGTCCCCACCAGGTACTGCTGTCAGCTTCAACAGCATGCCACCTGTCGGTTTTGACAAAAGGCAGGGGTGAGGGGTTACAAAAATGGAGGCACCGCTTTGGATTTTTAATTCTGGGAGGAAGGTGCTTGGCCAAGGGGGCTAGCATTTTGGTTATCTGGCAGTGGGTAGCCCAAAAAAGCTGAAACAAGTTAACTAGTGTGTTGCTGTGTGCTGTGGATCTTATGCTGCTGTTTAAAATGCCAACTGTTTACCAAGGAGCAGTAAAGCCAAAGATTGTGCCCTTGTCCTGCATCAATTGTTTACAGCATTTTGCCAGCTTTGTTAAAAAAGAACTGTGGTAAAGAAAAGTGTGGAAGACTAGGGGTAGCAACAGGAAAATTGTACCCTGGATGTTGGAAATGCTTTTAAAATGAACTGTGGTAAAAAAAAGTGTAGAAGACTAGGAGTAGCAACAGGAAAATTGTGCCCTGGACGTTGGAAATGCTTTTTGAATGAACTGAGAGACTTGCAGGTGTAAATTGCTATGTTAAATGGCTAAAATGGGGTCCCGCCGTGGAGTCAGTTAAGGAAAAAAAAATGCATTCTGCAGTTTAAATTTGCCTGCTCGACGATCGCCGTGAGGAGAACAGCACTCACAAGGAAGAAGAAGCTCATTTGCATGACGTTGTGTGATTGGTGAGGCTGCAATTAGTCCCGCCCTTCAGCCAGCTCTACAGTGACTGCCCCAACATTCGAGAGGGAGTGTGAGTGGAGTGCATGTACTGGCTTGTGGAGGAGCGTCACAGAGTTTTAAAAACACTGAAAATATTTAAAAATAGATTTGTTTTGTTCAAAATTGGGCTCAACCCACTAATAGATCATCTGAATTGCAAGTGTGGTGGTCGAGGAGATGATCGGCAGCACTGCCTGCCTGTTTCTGTTCTGAGGCCTCCAAGAACTGGCTGCAGGCCATTTTTCCCCATCGCAGCAAACTGCTACTGATAACAATAAGTACTAACAGTGAAAAGTGCTCAAACGGTGAATTTCTGCCCTATGCCAGCCAAATATGTGTGTAGCAGTGTAGTTACTTTGCAAGTAACGACTGTGTCAAGTCCTGCCAGCAAGTGCAAGTCTGTTAAGCCATTGACTGTGTGCATAGTAATGAGTTCAGCCTCAGTTTAAAGTTTAAAGCCAGCGAGAGACTGTGAGTTGAAGCCAAATGTGCAGCACTAGTTTTACAGGCAGTCCTGTGCTTAAAAACCTGAAGCTTTAAGGGACTGTGAGTCAAATAAATGTTTCCAGTATGTAAAAAGTCTGTGAAAAATCATGTAAATGTGTTTAAAACAAGAACAGAGCAAGGTTGTGCAGTTTGAGCAAAAGTTATCAGTAGTGTGTGTAAATCGGGTGCGCAGTGGCTTGCCCAATTTCTGAATGTTGATGCACAGGAGTGCTGCCGCCGCCATCACAGGGTGGGGTAGTAAAGTAAACACAGCAGCAGGAGAGCCATTTTAAAATTAAAGAGAGTGTTCAGTAAAGTGGGACTTTCAGTTACAGTGAGCTTTTGTTTGTTTTTCTGCAGTTATGGCCTCAGGACCAGCTCGCTATCCGGATCATGCCCGGGTTGCAGTAACAGCAGCAGTGAATAGACTGAGGGATATTGAAAAGTGGTGCTATGGAGGACAACTGCCTCCTCATGTGGTGATTCCTGGTTCTCTAGTGCATGTGTGTCAAATATGCTTGAGAGCTGGAAGGGACGTCTTCATGATACCTCACTGTGCTGGATACCTAGAAAAATATGGCTTGTATAAAGTGCCTTAAATTTGTTTGGCTCCCACATGGACAAAGGTTCAGGAATCTGCAGTTGGCAGCACACAGCACCAGGCAGAGCCTGTGGAGGAAGGCCCCTCGGGGGAGTGTGGCACAAAGCTAGAGGGTGCAGATTTAGAGACAGAACCAGAAGTTGAAGTTTCGGATGCTGGATCTCAAAAGGAAAGTTTGGATAAAGCATCAGTACACCCCTGGAGGGTGGGGCCTAGCCCAAGTCTCTTAGGAGAAGATGAGATGCGGGAGGCCTTTGAGTGGGAGGTGTTGACCTCTGCACCTAGTGATGAGTGGATAGTCTCAGGAGTGAGAACGACTGCTCACTCCTGGGCTCAGATCCTTAGTGAAGAGGAAGATGAGGGGAACCTATGTGGCCTTGTGAAAAAGGAACAGGTACACAGCCTCAAGATCTTGCCTCGGAGGAATGCATGGAAAAGAGTGGTGATGCCACTGCCCTGGCTATGCAAGAAGAGGAAGTCAGGTATCCGTTTCTAATTTTAAGGATGCGTAGCTTGCAGAACCAGGACTGGTTACCCCCAAGCCAGGCCAGTGGTCTCAGGTTGACCAAAGCTGGTAAAGAGGAGAGACTGGTTCGTAGAAAGGTGAATGAGATCCATGGTATGACCTTTCCTACCTTTCCTCGGAAAGTCTGGGAGGAGATTGAGAACAGCAGGAAATCCTGGATCTGGGCCGAAGCAATGAAAGGTGTGCATCCTGGGGCAAACAAGTATGTAAAGAACAGACTGTTTCATGAGAAATATACCCAGTGGAAGAGAGGCAGGACACTGTTTATGGACAGAGTGCGAATAGTGGATGGAGAGGGACGTGAAATCTCCCACTGTGTGAATTATGTGTGCCCTGACGGGGTAATAATTCAAACTTCTGACCCCCTCAGTGCAAGGACCTCCCAGCAAATGTGCCCGTGCCTATAAATGGAAAGCCGAGCAGTTGTAGTCAATACTGCCACACCAGCCTGTGAAGCGCCTTTATTGATCTGCCAGTATGGACATCCAGGACTCAGGTGCCCCACATTCATCAGTTCTACAGTGTACTGGCCTTTCCAGAATCCATCGACTGACCCACCAGATGACTTCAGATCCAGAGAGGACACCCTCCCAGCTGTATCCCGATCCATCACCTGGTAATCGGATGATGTCAGACCAGCTGTTTTCCTTTTTAGTTCCTGTTCTAAGGTTCCATCTCCAGAGATGACATCAACCCAGCAGTTCCCAAATGTGCCCTCCTGTGGTTCCTGGAAGATGTCCACCCAGCTGTATCGGAAGAAATGCTGCCAGGGAGAGTCTTCATCAGAGGTGCAGGTCGGTTCAGAATTTTCCATTCTACAAGGGGCTGGTAAGTCCAAACTTTTCTATCTTTATGACATTGCAGTACACACCCTACACTAGCAGACTCCTAAATGTGTGAACTGTCCTCAAAGACTCTCCCCTTCGGGACTGTGGCCTGCTAGAACTGTGCTTCACCGCTGCTCCGGCCCAGGAGAGACTCTTTATTGGACTAGCCTTTGGGCATTGTGGTCACTAGTTGGGACTTTTAAGGCACTCCATCCCCCCAAATGTGTATTGTAAATGTCGTTGATTTTTAATAAATATACTGTTTTCTACCTTTTCTAAAAAAAAAAAAAAATCTTTTTGGGATTCTTCAGTGTTTTGATGGTAGGGGTTTAGGTAGACTGTGTAAGCAGATTAGGAGTGTGTGTTGTCTTTCTTTTTCTTTCAGGTGTTCCTGGAAAAGATAGAAGAGAAGACAAGAAGAGGAGAAGGAGCTCATCGGAGTTCCTCACTAGTACTTTAGCGTGAAATAATTTAAAGTACTGCGGTGTTGGTATTGTTGTTGTTGCTGTATTAACCCCTTTCCTTTCACAGGTGTGGTTGTGGGGGTAGGAAGGAGGCAGTAAAGTGATATAATAATGTGGTATTATTCTTGGTGTGTGGTTTCAGGTTGCCCAAGGTCGGGGAGGTCCCCAGATTGTTTTTGTTTTTGAGGAATTAATGTAGAGGCAGATAGGTTTTCCCTAGAGGTCTAGGGGGATAGACAGGCTGTGGCCCTGACCTGCAGTAGAGGTTGCAGTGCTGAGCTTTTTGGGCTATGCTCTGGGCAGTTCTACCAGAGCCACTAGGCGTCCATAGTAAGTGGGTAGTGTGGAGGCTGATACGTCAGCTAAAGGCCTCTAGGCCCTTAGTGTTGCCTGCCCTGTCATAGACATGGTGGAGGAGGGGCCTGACCGCCCCCTCCGCAGGTAGCACACATAGGGTGGGATGGCCTAAAGTCGGGTAAACAATGACTGCGGACAGTCATTTCCCTGGTCAAGGGGCAGTGTAACCCCCTTGTTAGCCGGGGTTGCTAGAATCCCAGTAAGACCTAGTGGTAGGCAGGGAAGGCAGCTTGTGAAACTCCAGTTAAATGGATTTCACACTGTTTCACTCTGTTCTCAGTCTCAGCTGAGACTGAGGGATGACATCACCATAGAACTGTCACAGCTGCATGAGCCACAATGGAATCTGCAGCAGGGAGTTGTAATAGAATGTTGGGAGGTTTGAACAGTAGTCTGTAGTCAGCTGGAGTTTGGAGCTTGCTGAGAGAGTAGCACAGCAGCTCTGTGTAGGCTTGTGGAGCCTCAGCCCTGACATAGGGCTACACTCAGAAAAAAGGTATGTGTTTCCACCAAAAGAGAGACACAGAATATAGTTTTTAAAGTGGTGGAGACCGCTGATTCAGGTCTCAGTGTCCCCTTCCTCCGGGGATGGGGGCAGGAAAGGTTTTCCTGCATATTCCAGGGGCAACCCCCTGGTTTTTACTGCTAGTGGAGAAGCTGCGTATTAGTCCAAGAGTTTTTGGGAAACAAGAAGATTTGTGAATCGCCTGTGGGGCACCTGCAACCGGAGGGTGAGTGTCTGCTCTTTCTAAAGGGCCTATGTTTTTCATCCTGGACTTGTGTGATAGTGGGAATTGGACTACTGAAGTGGTGGGAGGCCTAGAGTAGTCAGGCTTAAAAGTAAAAAGTATGTTCAAGTCCAGCACTTATGGGAAGTCAAGACATGTAGAGGAGATGTGACAAACATCTACCCAGTAATCTACATTGCCAAGCTTTCAGTAAAAGAGTTGTTTAGTTTCCAGAGAAATGGCCGGGTATGGATTATGGGAGCTGGAGATGGGAGACACCCTTCCCCATCTTTAGTGACCAGGTCCACCTCTACGGATTTGCTCTGTGGATTTCTACTTTGCCTCATGCACTTGGCTATTGATGAGGGAAGTACCCAGACGTGGGATTGGAAGGAAAATTCCCTCTAGGAGTCGAAGGCTCTAAGGTGGTTTGGGGAGCCACCAATTGGAAAACTGGTTAATTTCCCAAAATGGACCATGGATCAAGTGGCTGGTGGGGGAGCTGGGCCCATGGGGAAAACCCAAGTAGTGTACAAGTCGGGCTGTGTACCCAAAGCTGCGTGCAAGTCTGGGCTGTGTGCCTGGTGGGTTCAGAGCCTGAGGGCTGAAATGTGAAGACGTGTTCTGTTGTCTCTAATCTGCATTACCAGGAATGTAGCCCCATGGGGGTCCGTCTATGCTTTGTTTGTTCAGCTTGGATGTGAATAAAAACCACACTGTAGAATCCCATTCCTGGTTCTGGACATTACAGTTTTTGCTTCCTGTGTTCGGATTTACTTGGGTGCCCCTTTGCAGAGTAGCCATGCCTAGGCCCCCTGTGCCGAGTAACCTCATCCTCCCCGAACCCAGTCCCCACCAGGTACTGCTGTCAGCTTCAACAGCATGCCCCCTGTCAGTTTTGCAAAAAGGCAGGGGTGAGAGGTTACAGACATATTCCCTGTGTGATCACAGCTGTACATTTGTCACTAACAATATGATAGTCTCCTAAAAGGGACTCTGAGAAAACGTTGCACAGCATTCGAAAAGAATGTCACATGTTGTGTGACTATTCCTCTGACACATGAAGATTGGCATAATTCTTCAGTATCAGAACGTATGCATTTTTTAAGTTTTGTGGCAGTCTCTGTTTGAAAGAGCTTGTTTAATCGTCGCACTCAACCCATTCAGTTCTGTATCTCAGCAAAGAAGTATAATGGCCAGAATGTACAGACTGTCCATAGTGATAGATGACAGCATGAGTGTCAAACACTGCTTGGTTAAACACTATTCTACCAGCTGTGAAATCAGTGATAGGTGTGTCACCTCTGAACCCATCAGAGGCAAATCTATGCAATACTAGCATAAGATATTGAGATGAAGTCCTCAGACGTATGGACTGAGTACTTGCACCTCCACACCTCATACACAAGTGACCACTTTGAGCATTAGTGAACAGCTGCCAGAACTTGACACTTTTACTCTGAGGCACAAAGAGAGAAACCCAAAGCATATCTTGTGTGGTTTCTCGCTCTGAATGGTCACATAAGAGACTTACACATTTGGTAACATATGACACAGTGAAATACTGATGTATTGAAGTTCCCTCTTCATCTAAGCTGTTGGTGATTGCCATCATAAACTCACTAGCATCCTGCTGCATATTCGCAGCAAATGTACTGCATCCATCATATGTACCCAGCACCTGCCGTAGAGGTGTTAGTGACTGCACACTGTTTAATTGATTCAAAGCCATATTGATAACCTGCTTCAATTCCTGTGATATGGCAGTGTCTTGCAAAGCAGATTTTGCCTGTACAAAGTGTGGCATGTGGAGAAAGACTTACGTAGCTGAATTAGCATAGCAGTTAACTCTAGTACTGTTGTCAAGCACTGGCACAACAGCCATGCCTACTGACTTCTGACCAACAGGCGGCTCCACATTTGTATTTGAGATAGTGACCTTCTTGGAACACTGCACAGTGGTATCAGGAATGCAAGCTCATTTTCTTTGTTGGCAGCTCTAGATGTGACTGATGCATGTGAGACAACCACATGTGTAGGTAGTGGTATTAAAGACATCTGTGGCTGGTATAGAGTATGTAATCTGTTGTGCTCAACTATACAGCGCTTGTCAGTGCATATCTTCTGAGGTGCCAATGTAATGATGTGCAACCCAGAAAGGCTACGTACACGTGAAAGTGCACATAGCTCATGCCATCTTTGAAAATGTCTGTCCCTATATCCACCATAGCTGAATCCAAACTCAAGCCTTGATATTTGTGAATGGAAACAGCATATGCAACACATATTGGGAATTGCTTCCTGTTCACATAGATATCTTTCAATATCTGGAATTTAACACAGATACAATCGATCTTGACAGGGTGTTCCATGTTGTCAAAGTGGACAGGAAGTGTCTCAATAAATGTCTTTTGAACATTGTACACAAAGTCAACGATGCAACCCATGGCACCATTTACCATGCCACGTTCCACATCAAGATTGCATCGCAGCATGACATGAGCATTTTTACAAACTGTAAGAATAGCATCTAGGCCAGCTGTGCGGGAAACATCTGACTTCAATTCAGACAATCGTTCAGTCATCTTTGTTACCAGCTTGTGACTTAAAATGACACCATCAACAGTGTCAACAGCATGCAGTGTGAGAATCTCTTGATTCTCTCTCTGCAACATGACACTGTTGAACTCAGTGCATTTCTTTAGTCGCAGCATAAGACACACAATGTGTGTGCCCATGGAACACACATCACTGGAAACATCACATGCACTTTCCATGGATGAAGTGTCTATTCTGAGTTTCCGTCCATTCAACATAGCAACAAGTTCTGATGACAGATTATCTGTTCGAGCTTGATCCAACAAAGCCTTGTAAGCGATGTCACCACTTTGTCGTATGTTCTCATCCAGCTCAGCATAGGTAAACAGCTCCCACAGGTTAAAACCTCCGCAGCCAAATGTATTCTGGCCTCTTTACAGTCAGAGCTGCAAAGACGTACTTGCATTCACAGAGCAAGCAAAAGGTCCCCAACACAACAATGTTTTTTCTACCAAATGCATCTCCATAGTCAGTCCCCAAGATCTCCTGTAGACGAGATGTATACAGGCAAGCATCAAATTGAGACCATACTCATCTCATCAATGATGAGTCACTTCATCTTACTAAACATTGAGCGAAGCTGAGATGCAACCTCAAATGATGTCTGCGATACTCTCCTGTTTTGCCATGCTCCACTGGCAACATAAACAAATGGTGCACGGTAACCCCACCAATGTTGTATGCAGCCAGTCCGGTGGGAGCACTAACAGCAACAGACATTGATGATCGTGTCAGGCTCTATATTTCAGCTATTATGGCCTCAATAAGGAGAGATGCAACCTCAAATGACAGTGTGCGATACTTTCCTGCTTTGCCATGCTCCGCTGGCAACATAAACAAACAGTGCAAGGTAACTCCACCAATGTTGTATGCAGCCAGTCTGATGGGAGCACGAACAGCAACAGACATTGATGATCCTGTCAGGCTCCGTATTTCAGCTGTTATGGCCTCAATAAGGAAACTCTTTCCTGTACCAGCTGAACCACTAACAAACATCAACAGAGGTTTGTATTCAACACAGTCACATTTCTTTTGGTCATGCAGTGTCTCATGCCGGACAGTATCTATTACCTGAGAGTGAACCAACACGTTGCTGGTCATTGAGTCTCTCTCTCTCAACTCAGCTGGGTCAACACTGCAGTGCGTCCCATGTTCCATGGCACTCTCTACTTCTGACATGAGTACTTCTGGGGCATTCAGAGGCAGAGGTTCCCCAAGAATACCTTGTCCTTCAGGATCAAGATTGTCCCAGAGCTTACAGGAGTATCCTCCTGAAGTATCTTCTGTGCCTCTCGTTGTTCCTTCTCAGTATCTAGTCTCTGTATGTAGATCTCTGAGTATTGACTTTTGAATGTGTCGAACTGCGGTTGAACTCTTCCTCAAATGTATCAGAGTCACCTTCAACTCAGACTCATTCCTCCAGGGTTCAAATAGGAATAGAGCAAAGTAGTAATGCTCTCTGCTCTCAGATGTGCCTAGATGTAACTTACAGTGGTCAATGAGCCACGGCTTATGTCTCTTGATGAGACAGTCATCCACTCCTCTGAACTTGAAAATGTCATGTGTACAATCAGGTGAGACATCTGTCTTGTAGTCATACCACTTAGCCACCTGAAATAGACACATATCATCCAGATCTTCATGTCTACAGGGGTAGTATGTGTCAACTAGGTTATTCTTCAAGATATGTCTTGAAGAGGGTCTATTGACAGCCAGTTCCTCAATCTCGCATGAGGAAGAAGTATACGCTTACTTTCTTGTAGTTCACACTGAGAAAGCTAACATCATCAGACTTGCTGTACAAATGTGTACCAATCATGATCATCACTCTCATAAGCACCATATTCTATGTGAGAGGCTTCAAGCCTAGTGACCACAACTGAGATGTCAGGCTCTTGCTTGAACTAGCAATATCTTCCCAAAGATCTTGCAAGCTAGTCTGTTCATGTTTTGTAATGTACGAGGTAATGTACCATACCAGCGCCAACGAGTTGTCAGCCACGAATTGAACATCCATGTTTGCTTGCCACATTAGGAGAAGAGACGGGTTGTGGTCATTGATGTACACCTCTTTCTCATCTCTAAGTAACTCATATACCCTCTTGGTAGATTTTGCTTTCAAGTGGTGTCGCATTGTTGAAAACAGGTCATTCATGCAACCATCCTGACTGACACGACTAGTAAATCCAAAACGACTTCTTGTGTACTAATCAGATTTGTTCTTTACTACCTGGCAGCAGTATTTTGCACAAATATGCCGTTGGAACTTTTACACCAACTTCCACAGTGTAGGACTGTCGTACTTGTCCGGAATGTGGCAAGCAATGTATTGCCTGATGAATGCTAGCACTTCTGCTGCTTCATGTTCCCCTATACATGGCGCATCCTTGATCCACAGCAACATGTGAATATGAGGAGCACCTCGTGCCTTGTACTCCATTCTCCAAAAGTAATGTTCCACAATACCAAGAGGCAGATTGTCCTTAGACAAAATGAAAGTCAGAATATCATGGAGCCGCTTGTAGAAATGCTCTCAGGACAGAAACTGGAACAAGTGAGCACATTCTAGAGTCACTGGAGATGCCCTCCATATCCGAATTTGCCAACTTCAGCAGTTCAATGACCTCATCCCAGGCATACTTTCGCACAACTGAGTGTGAAACTGTAGCTGCACCATGCCTCATGGCATTGTTATCACCTCAGAGTGTCTGCGTACTAGCATTTTTTGCGCCACGAATCTGACAAAATGGAAGACAACTCACCTGCAGATTTTCATCTTTCTGCTTCAATTTTTGCAGAAACTGTACAGCTGTTATTCCATCAAGTGGAGTGTCAGACGAATCATGTGTGCAAATAGACGCAGACAGTATGTTAAGCTCACTGTCCTACAGGAGATGAAGCAGATACTGTATGTTGCATCTGAACTTGTCATCCTTACTAAGCATGCAGCTCGTTCCATACTCAGCGCCCTGTATACACACTTTCTGTTCATCCAGGTGACCACCTGGCCCTTTTGGGAATAAGTCTGGGAAACAGCGTGCTTTCAGTGTTGCCTCCCCAATGCTGACAGGCTCACCTTCCACCTGTTTCATCTGATGCAGATCAATGTTGTCCCCTACCAGATCTCTGCCATGTAGTGGATGAATTGTGTACTGTTCATACACATTGTCACTTCTGTCCACATTGACTTTCTCAATCATTGGCTTTGTGCTTTCCAACTCATGATGATCAAAAGACGCACTAGTCATGTGATCAATATCAAGGTCTGCATAAAAAGGATTGTTGTTCTTTAAATAAGTAAGGGAAAGCTTCACCTTCTGCACATTTACAACATCCTGCCAAATCACCTTAGACTTTGTTGGCACACCATTTACAAGAATCACCAAAGTGTTTTCAATGGAGATAGCCTTCACATTTTCCTGTAGAGGAAGTGGGAGATACAGTGCATGACAGAACCCTTTAGAGATCTAATGAGTTTTTGTGAGGAATATTCCGTGTCTTCATATTCATACACAGAATAGTTTGAAACAGTTTCACCGTCTGAATCAAAATCCTTTCAAACAAATTCAATGTGGCAATCTCAGTTGGTGTTACATGTGCCTCTATGTTGTTCAGTACTAACCTTGGTGGCAGAATGTTACACTTCACTTTGGAAAAACAGTGCCTGCACATCACAATGATTGGGTCTAAGTGAAAGTCACACTTTAGTAGCAGATATGCTGACATCCAAAACCACATGTCATTGTATGGTGACAAGGTTTCCAGATTCACAGTGACCGCTTTGTTTCGTGAATAAAGGATGATCACATACACACAGACAGAAAGCCAACCTCTCTTTGCCAACTCAAATTTGGCCATGGATTTCCCAAACAGTTTGAGAATATCACTTTCTACAGCTGAGACACAATTTCCATCAACAGCTGATGACTGATCAATAACAGTATCTCTCACACTGCTGACACGTTGCAGCTGTTTCAAAAATGCTATCGCGCCATGCATGTCACCAGACAACATCAACTCATTCAGGCAAGTGTATTGAGCGACAACTCAACAGACCTCATACACCCTGTATACAAAGTTCCTCATGCCTGACTGATGAACTCCCAGCATGCGCATGTGGTGAAAGACACTGTCACAGACACCACTGTCTATGCATGCAAGCGAGTGACCCATAAGTCCAGTGTGTGGACGTATGTCACAGGGGTCTATGCTCTCAGTTGATATCTGTCTTTACGATCAGTAATGACAAATGGGTTGATAAAGTGCTCAACTTTGTCAAACGATGCTTGCCTACGGTTGCATGTATCATTGCATGTCCATGAAAGACAGTGGTGTTTACAAGACTGACTAGTTGCCTCACATTCATTATCTGACTCCACAGGAGTATCTTCACAGACACTGAGCACATTACACACTTTGCCAGACTCATCAATGCACAACTTGCTGTCCTTTCTCTGAGAGAAATATGACTCCTCCCAGAAAAATGCCTCTGAGTGCTGTGTGGAGCCACTGTCCTGTGAAAACATCACAGAAATTGTGTACATTTAAGGTAGGATACCGCTGTAGCCTCATCTTAACATCATACACAACTTTTCTAAACTGCTCCAGTGCAAGAGACATCTTACGCCACAAATGCTGAAGAACGAAAACTGCTCTATTAATGAACGTGCATACTTTCAGAAGCAATTTCATCAAACTGAAATGACTGTTTATTTTTTTGCACTCACATCTCATCACAGCAGCAATAAGTCTCTCAATCTTTGCTCTGGAAGCTAAAGATCAAAAGTATTTCTGCTTTCTCAGATAAGCATCAGCACCAATGGATTTCTGATGTTGCTTAGCACGTGTGTTTATGTGAGCTTTTGCTGTAGTAGTCTTTCTACCCACTGATCTACACAACTTTTGCATCGCTTCAGATCCTTCTCTTGCTGTTGAGCAAGCATGTCGTTTTCTGATAGAGTTATCAACCTTTGCATTGATGCCTTCACTGGGATGCAGAATCATCTTATGTCTTGAAGAACTATCACTGGTCTTAACATTACTCTTATGCAACAGTGAACTACAGTGATACCCGATACGTCTCTGCATAGACTTCTGTCTCTGTCTAGAAGGCATCTTCCCTCTTTTACAGTGTACAATTAAGTACTCCAATCTTACAGAAGAATCAGTCACCTGTATGGGGAGTTCAGGAAAAAAAGTTGCAATTAATTTCTGTGGTGCACTGCAAAATTCAATACTATCATGCACTATTGATATCTCATATAATAACAAGAAATTCCATTATCGACAAACCCCCCTTGCAGATAATGACAGTACCAAGGAAAACTCAGAAAATAATATAGAAACTTCTCAAGTCTGCTGAAACATATGTGAAATAACAAAAAAAATGAAGAAAAAAATTGTTAGAACTGAAGCAATGTTACAATGCAAATAATTCACTGTACTGTTCTACATAAAAAAAAAATTACTGAAGTGTGACCTCGAACCTGCGACACAGGCAAGCATAAGTCAAATATCAAAATAACAATAAAGAGTGAGAAAACATAAAAACTATGGCAGTGTTACAATACTAAGCATTTTATCTCTGTTCTACATTTTAAAAAAGATTTCCTGAAAATTACCCAAAGGGGGCTTCAAACCTGCGAAGCTGTCAAAAAATAGTGCTGTGCATTTGACACTTTCACAAACCATAGCATTGTGCATGCAACACTTTCGCAAAAAATAGTGTCAAATATGCGAAACTGTTTAAAACAGTAATATTCGAAAGTTTTGTAAGCACGAAAGTGTTGCATAACAGTGTCGCACACACTGTTACTTTCACAAATCATTATTCTTGCCACCCACTTATATACTCAGCCAATGACAGATTCGAGCCTATTTGAGTGTCACACGCTGCAACTAATGAAGCTAGAGAAATGTCAGGCCACATGAAGCAACCAATCAGAAGCATGGAACAATGAACAAGAAGAACATAGCAGCCATCTTAGAGACAACTGTAGATACATTGCATTTCATCATGTAAGTACATCACATTTTCAAATAAATATTTCTACTGTCATGAGAACTATTAAAAGTTAAACAATAGCATTAAACAAAACATTTTTTCATGCTATATTTCACTATGTTAATATAAATTAGCTATCTTGCTGTGGGACAAAAATATAACAGTTTAAAGTCAGACCATCAAAGAGTACTCACTAACACAGACAGAGCTGGAAATGGAGTCAGAGACAAGCAGCACGTGCACCATAAGCACAGACACAACCAATCACATACATCTGTGACCTGCAATTATTTGAACTAGCCAATCCAAGATTGTTATTTTTCCCACTAAAAGAAATTTCTACATCTGTGTTTGACAGCAAGAACAGTCACTCACTGTAGTAATACTCAGTGCATGCACTGGACAGGTCAACCACTGAAAAGCTGTAGCCAATAATATGAATTGTCAGTGTGTGGTAACAGCCCACACAACTACTGTTCAAGAAAAGACAGAAATCTCAGTTTCACATTCACTTGTGGCTAGCTAGTGCAGGAGTAACACTGATTTTTTTGTAGCTCTCTGATAATTTTGGAGTGTAAAAGCTAAGAATGGCAGAAAACAGCAGCTGGAATGTGTGGGTAGTGGGCAGCAGTATAGTAAGGCATGCTTCAGAGTATGCTCAAAGGGGTGAATTTGGGAAAGACCTGCAGCTTCCAAATTGCTCCATCAAGTGGTTTGGTAGAGGTGGCATGAGGTGGGAGCATCTCATGCCAACGATGCACAGACTTCTGACTACTCAAGCTCAGCCAGACACACCACTGATCCATCTCAGAGGCAATGATTTGGGCACTAAAAGGTGGATAGATTTAGTCACAGAAGCAAAATTGGACCTTGCTTCTATCATGCACATGTTGCCTGCCTGTAAAATCATATTTTCTGATATTACAGAGCGTAGAGTCTGGCAAGCAGAACAGCACATGTACCTGCTTGACAGAGCTTACAGAAAGGTAAACATTCAAATATCTGGATACCTTCGCATGGCTGGGATGCACACCGTACGTCATCCTCAAATTAAGCATTTTAACAATTCACTCTACCTGCCAGATGGTGTGCAGTTCTCACATGCTGGCAATTGCCTTTTCTTGGGTGACATTCGAGATGGAATACTCACAGTCCTCTAAAAATATTAGACTGTTACAGCAGACAGAATCATTAACCAAAGATTCTTTTAAGAACCCACTACTTTGGTCAAAAAATAGAACAGCTGCACTACTCACACTCACACAACAAAATATACAATGTCAGTATGACAGTCTCACTTAGATGCAGATGCATGCACATGACCACAGTAGAAGCATATATTTAGAGATATGTAACAGACACATTTAAAAAAAATCTTGTGTTTTACACACATCTGCCATATAACAGCATTTATACATCGAAAGCAATAGATTGTCTTACAGTGCCATATTATGTTATAATTTCTGCATTTATTTGACATTCTGACCAGCATTAATTACCCCACCCCCACCCCACAACTATCTATACATGTTTGTGACACTGATAGTGTAAGTAATACCCCCCACCACAAACTGCCTATACGATGACACAACTCACAACATGTTACCAATTTTGTGGACCACAAAGTGTGTAATGCTGGTAACAACACCACAGAATCTCTTCATATTGCTGGTGACATTGTACAAGGAACTGTACAATGAAACCTTAGTATAATAAGACACAACCACATATTACATTCACAAAGTCCATAGCTTCACTTAATCCTGGGAATACTGTTCTCTAAGTATTGAATCACAAATTAATAACTGTGTGAGACTCTTTAACATGACATTTGAATATGTGTGAAAAAAACTTTTTCCATTACACTCTGTAATAACATACTGTTAATTCTCTATTTATTTCAGCTTTTCAGCAAAAAAAAAGAATACCAGCAGAATGCGTATGTGGTCACAGAAGGAGGTGTGCTCTCTGGCCCAGTCAGCCCAGGCATGGGGAAATGCACACATTCTCATGCGGAGTACCAACATGAAGCTGGAGAAAATGTGAAGGCGCATCCACGCATACATGCAGGGCACATACAAGGTCCGCAACAAAAGTCCTGCAATGTGCAAGAGAAAGTAGAAGCTGTTGTGCCAGCATTTCTACATTTTGAAACAGAGAGAGGAAATACCAGATAATGATGTCACCTGGTACTACCTCGCTTTTGAAATGTGGGAAGTGGCAGGAAAGCCAAAAGCAGGGGAGCGCCTAACTAGCCGTAAGTACAAAATCCATCTGTCAACAAGCAACTCTTTGTGTCCACTGAACAAATACTGTCACTGTTCTGTGAATTAAGGAATGATAAAATGCAATGGTTATATAAATGAAGTACTTAATCAACAGCTGGGGTCATCATATCCAAGAAGACAGACCTGGGTGTCATATTGTGTCAAAAGATTGATTATGTGGAACAATCATGCAAGCCCAACCTTTTGTAACTAGCCTGAATAAGCACAGTAGTAAGGATATAGATACTGTATAAGGTTTTCACAATAAAAAGTATTGATAAGAATCAAAAAAATATGAGTGAACAGGTAAGTTCTTAACATCAGAGCAGTCAAATATGTATCTTGTGTTAATATGCATATGCAGGAAACCTAGTAGGTAGCAAGGTTTCACAGTGTATCTCACTATTATTAATAGCAATACCAAAAAGGTACAGTATACATTGTCCCAATGGCAAATCAATTGATGCTTACATTTACATACTGCAGAGGTAAAAGTACTGTAACACGACACTGTATTGCTGTCATCCAGCGCCATAGATATCATATTACTGGTATAATCTCATCCTAGCATGAGAAGGCTAAGAAAAATGTTTCTGTCTCGTTAGCCATAAGACAACAATTGCCTTAGCTATATCTTAACTGGTAGAAAAGAGAAATCATTGTTTAAATAAATGATTTATCAATACATTTACACACAAATCCCTCACTCAGCACAATCTTTTAAATCTCTCATTTCATAGAACGCCAAAGGCGCTCCCCTCCCCAACGGGAGGTAGTACCAGCTGTGACTAAGCCTGTGGAGGCCGAACACTCTGACGACAGTGTCATCATCGTTGAGTCAGAAGGTAAGAAAATTGCACAACTCAGAATAAAAAATGATTACTATCTCCGATGTCCAGGGGTCACACATACTGATGCTGTGACCCACAACAGTTTCCTAAAATTTCTATGTTCTTAACCATTGTTTACAGGCAGCACAGTACAAACCTAAAGTTCTATGTGCATCATTAGGGGAAAACAAATTTTGAGACCACATAGAACTACTTATTTCCCAAACATATTTATCTTAATAATTCTAAAACTGCAATTCGATTGTTCGCAGTACTACTTTCCCTGTGTTTCCACAGCCAAGAAAGACCAGATTTTTTGTCGCATAAAAAAGGAAAAGTTTGTAAAACAGTAGTAATGACTTCGGAAGAATGGTATACAGAGCAAGGTAGAATGTAACTATTTTTTTTTCACAATGCACAGTTCTACCTGAAAAATAGTTAACTCATTTATATCTACCTAAGCTATTGCCATAGTAATTTGCTAAGGTTTTCCGTAGAAACTCATAAGTGTGAATATGTAACTGTAAAACTGAAAGACAAAAACAATCTGAGCCTGCTTATACAAAACAGGGGGGGGGGGCTGCACAGCAACAGAAACCTTTCATTATCAGATCACAGCAAAAGAAAAAAAATGTTTTTTGAGAAACTAAAAGCTTATTCATGAAGTGAAGTGTGTGCACCCATTGACTGAACAGCTCCAATACATGCAACTGAACAAAACCCACGACACAGTATACACCACACACACAGATTTAAAGCATTCATCTCCATGCACTGGTTCACACTATGACTGTAAAACAGCAACTTAAACTTCATGAAGACACACGGTACATTGCCTCACCATGGGATGCCACACCCAGGTGTTACAAGTTGTCTGACATTTAATCACAACCTGTTAATTACAGCTGCATAAGTTTTGCTAGGCATACTAAATACAGTTATGCTGTTCATGATGTAGGGGAAGGGGGCAGAGGAGAAACAACAGCACCAGACAACATTCAATTGGTGACACAACCTGTTTCCAACAGGTCCACTGTTTCTCAAATTGTATCAGACCGCATTCAACATTACTGTATTCATACTAGGTATCACTGTAACTCTTTACTCAGGATACACTATCTCCCCTCGCTGTTGCATAAGAACTCTCATTGTTTAAGAAGTGATAAACAACTGTTTGTTTACAACAAGCATGTAGTGCAAAGATAGAGTTGAACTGATGGATATATTTCTTTTTCTTACATATCACTAAACAAACTACTTATCTATGTTACAGTGTCCGGGGAGACGTTAGCAACACCACAGCCACAGGTGAAGCAGGAGCGTGCTGCCACCCTGGAGCATAAGTGTATGAAAAATAATTAATACATGATCCATACAGTTCTGGGGACAGTATCAGGTTTAACCATATAAAAGTATGCAAAAATACAACAATTACAGGTATACAGTACATTAGGTTGTCATGTCTCAGAAACCCACAGGTATGAACAGATACGTATCGCCCCTTCTTTAAACAGATCACGTATGTACACAGTCAGAGTAGGTTAGTAGCAGGTTATCCACTCTGTACTTGTGTAGAGATCAAATCCCTTAGTCTGTATCATCTCACTATGTACTTTAATTACTTCTTTCTTTCCCAATAATCAAAGTGTTACGTAAGTGACCATACACTGTTTTGTTGTGACACTCAGGACCAATAAAACAGCAACTAATCCACTGGCAATACATGCAAGAATCTGGTATGTACCTTACGTAACACCACAAACACATAACTGCATAAGACAGCAACTATTACACACAGAGAAAGATATTATAAATTACAGGAAAATAGTAAATTCTACATATCCACTCAAGACACAGTCACCACTCTGTGTCTGTCTATGATCTAGAGGGTGATGCACTGGGATAGGTAAACCAGTGCATTATCCCATTTAACTTCAAAATTCACTGCAATCAAACTTTTGGTTGTTTTATTCATTGTCAGCTTGTCTCCCTGTAACCAGACAGCCAATAAATAATACATCCTGTGCATATGTCTGTTTACAGATCCATAAATATTAACAATGTGCACTTACATACCCTCTACAGGCATGTTGTTGGCAGCCACACATCATCCCACAGTCTTCCTCTTTAAGATGATTTACAGTCCATTAATGTTAGCCTTTGTTATGCCTTACATAACAAATTATACCTGGTAGGGTGGGCATTATTAGGAAATACCGGACCGCCCAAGGGCATAATGAGGTGCAACAACACAGGCGGAGGTCCTCGTAGCCCCTGGAAATCCAGTATTTTCAAATAATGCCCACCTTGGAGAGTATAATTGTGCTTAGGAAATGGCTTTGATAGTAAGTTTTAATAACATAGTAAAAGGAGAGAGGAAATGAATATAGTAAATGCATGGGGGGGGTGCAAATTGCCCAGGTGAGGTATTCAACCCATAACACTGCTAACTTTACAGTACTTGCAATTAGCTAGCAGTACCATTGATGTCCATGAACTCAGTTTTGCTCTGTCTCTCAAGACAGGATCCAGCACCTGTCCTGCAGTGGCAGGGCCTGCAGAAAGGGGGTATAAAATTTCATGATAAACACCCTGCAAGTCAGGCGTGAAGTGACGAAGAAGCGAACAGTGACGCAAACAGACATGTAACCACGGGCAATGGCAATTATTTCAATGACATAACCCACTCAAGAAGCACAACCTGCCCTGGTTTGGGGGAGGGGGGAATCCTTGCTGACACTGACCAACTCCTAAGTGTGCAAACTTCTGCACAGGTTCAACCATGGAGCTGCACCATCCATATACAAATTGGTATTATTGCTCTAGCTGAACAGTCAGTATCCAGTACCTGGTGTCTGGGGGGTGAAAATTGCCCAGCTGGAGTATTCAACCCATAACACTGCTAAGTATACAGCATTTGCAATTAGCTAGCAGCACCATTGATATCCATTAACTCAGTTTTGCTCTGTCTCTCAAGTCAGGACCCAGCACCTATCCTGCAGTGGCAGGGCCTGCAGAAAGGGGGAGTAACATTTCATGGTAAACACCATGCAAGTCAAGCGTGAAGTGATGAAGAAGTGAACAGTGATGCAAACGGACATGTAGCTGCTGGCAATGGCCACTATTTCACTTACATAACCCACTCAAGATGGACAACCTGCCCTGGTTGTGGTGGGGGGTGATCCTAGCTGACACTGGAAAACTCCTAAGTGTGCAAACTTCTGCACAGGTTCAACCATGGAGCTGCAGCATCCATATACAAATTCATATTATGTCTCTAGCTGCACAGTCAGTATCCAGTACCAGGTGTCTGGGGGGGTGCAAATTGCCCAGGTGAGGTATTCAACCCATAACACTGCTAACTATACAATACTTGCAATTAGCTAGCAGCACCATTGATGTCCATGAACTCAATTTTGCTCTGTCTCTCAAGTCAGGATCCAGCACCTGTCCTGCAGAGGCAGAGCCTGTGGAAAGGGGGAGTAAAATTTCATGGTAAGCACCATGCAAGTCAACCGTGAAGTGACGTACAAGCGAACAGTGACGCAAACGGACATGTAACCACTGGCGATGGCCATTATTTCACTGACATAACCCACTCAGGATGCACAACCTACCCTGGTTGTGGGGGGGGGGGTAATCCTTACTTACACTGACCAACCCCTAAGTGTGTAAACTTCTGCACAGGTTCAACCATGGAGCTGCACCATCCATATAAACATTTGTATTATTGCTGTAACTGTACAGTCAGTATACAGAGCCTGGTGTCTTGGGGGGGTGCAAATTGCCCAGGTGTGGTATTCAACCCATAACACTGCTAACTATACAGTACTTGCAATTAGCAAGCAGCACCATTGATATCCATGGACTCAGTCTTGCTCTGTCTCTCAGGTCAGGATCCAGCACCTGGCCATTATTTCACTGACATAACCCACTCAAGATGTATAACCTGCCCTGGTTGTGGTGGGGGGGTGATCCTTGCTGACACTGGCAAACTCCTGAGTGTGTAAAGTTCTGCATAGGTTCAACTGTGGAGCTGCACCATCCATATACAAATTTGTTTTATTGCTCTAGGTGCATAGTCAGTATCCAGTAGCTTACCATTCTAACATATATATGTATACCTAGGGCACTCTGCACAGGCCTAACCTATAAGTCACTGTCTCTTAGTACCCAGGTTATGGAGGCTAGCCTCTCAATGCAGCTGGTTGGGGCCCTGCCACAAACACAAGCACTTGAGTCCTATGAGGATTAAGTAGAGTCAGCAGGCTCAGTTCGTGTAGCCCGACAGCCACCAGTCAAATCCTGCCCACACCATGACCATCTGACAGGGATCTACCCTGACTTAGTACTCATGATTCCAGCAGAAAGATCGCTCTCACACCACTTGCAGCGATGAGCCTGGGATTCAAACACTCCTCCACACATTTATATGAAGAGCAGAGGGGTACCATACCAGGCAGCTGCTGTATACTCCCGATCGCTTTCACTGCGGTACACCAGGCCCAACGACACAGCTTCACTTGTCCTGACAGACCAAGTGCGATTGAAGTAGATTCTCCAGTCCTCTACAGGGTGAGCCTGGTAGGTAGCTGCACTTTTGCATAGCCTCCTCTGACCGCTACCTAGCGGATTTAGTCTGACACTTGTTGGCATTCAAGCCACCCGACTCTGGCCTTCCACAAGCGCTTCCCACATGAAAACTCAACGGCGCAAGAGCCTAGAGCTCTTTCCTCGCTCACAGCCACAATGACTCTGACCCTTGGCAGTCTGGGCAAAGACTCTCAGTTCGGGCACCACCCGATCCCATTGGTGGGCTGCAGATACCAGGCACTTAAGTCTGTCCCCATTGGTGCAAAAGGGCGCCCTAGCCCGGAACTTCATTTCCCCAGAATTACTGGCTGTATCCCCTATGGCCAGCCGGCTCCAAAATGAGTCCTGATCCTGGCTGGCTCAAAAGCTCTCCATTTTAGTCACCCCTCACTCACTATTCACCCAGTTCAATAGTCCGGGTCCAAAATGGAGGGGCCAAGTGCACAAAGTCCCAGCTGTAAGGAAAGCAGGTTACACAAACTGTAATTTCACTAATTCTCTAAACGATTATAGCCAAACAGCTACATCTAACAGTGAGGCTCCCTTTTACACTTAAAGCAACTACAAAATGGGAGTGATTTCATCTCAGCTCAGGTGGGATTCGAGTAAGGAAACCCCGGTCCCCCCTGTACAAACCACTGAAGCCTGCGAGCAGGTAGCTCTTAAAGGGACCATACTGGAGGCTTTAAAACACTCACAGCGGCCACATTTTGGTGGCATTGCGCCAAACACCAGTTAGGCAAGGAGCTCCTAAGCAGCTCCGGGAAGGCTTTTAGGAACCCCCATTTGTAAGAAGGTTACACCCTTCCTGGCCTGGAAAGAACCTGGCATCCGTGTCAAGTAATTACTGTTAAATCACTTTAAGGCAAACGGTTTACACTTACAGAACATCAGTCCTTTGGTTACATACATTGGTACTGTAATACACAGTTTACGATTGTTTATACAACATTACACATACAGACAACCTTTTTTTTATTTATAATTCAGGTCATTACCTCCTGCCCATGGCACCTGGATAGAGGAAGCCCTTCCCTATCAGCTACCTGAAGGCTAACTGGAGCAGTAGTACCATACTCAGAGGGTAACACTAACAGTTGGGCATTATCTCCCAGGGCTAGTTTGGGCAAGGAACTTGGGTACACGTACACCCCTTTATGGACCACATTCAGAGGCAGATCCACAGGCCAGCCCAAGGATTCATAACTTAATCTTACTACAGGCTGTACTTCTTGGCCGGTGTGTCTAGGAGTCTCGGAAAAACCTGCTGCAGGCCCTGATTCCATTTCAGCCTCACTTAGGTTAGGTGTGGGAACCTCCATAGGAGAAGGGGACCCAGGGCCCATAGTACTTTCGGGAACAGGACCCTCTAAGTCAGGACTCACACTGCTTGGTTCAGCTAGGGACATTTCTGGTACTACTGGGGTGCTAACAGGGCACTCAAAGTATTCTTCTTGCTCTGGCATATCACTAGCTGGCTCCCCCACATCACTTCCTTCTTCTGAAAAGTCAGGTAGCTCAGCCAGGCTCAAAGATCCCACCTCTTCACCTCTGATGCTACTCACTTCACCCTCTGGAAGCATGGGCTCCAGAGACAAAGCTGGGGACTCAGACAGTCCAGGAAGCCCAACTTCATCCCCAGAGTTAATTAGGGGATTGCCCCTAAAGAGTTGGCTCAGTTCATAAGACGGGTAATACTCAACATCATTCTCACTGTCCTCAGACACAGACTGTGGATTAACTTCCTCAGAGGGGGGTGGAGAAGGCCTCTTTAGTTTAATTTCTGAGGAGTCAACCTATCTTGATTTCTTCTTGGCAGCAGCTCTAGTTATAGGCCCGGAGGGGCATTGGGAGGTTCAGCTTCTATCAAAATGTGTCCAATTGGCAACAGGTGATTTCTGTGTATAGTTTTCACATCTTTTGAATTGTTTTCAGGCGGCACTTTATATACAGGTAAATTTTCCAGTTTTCCCACAACAGTATGAGGGAAGCGATGCAATCTGTCAGCAATCTTATGTTTGCCATGCAGTCCCAAATTCCTCAATAGCACTCTATCCCCTTCTTTCAGTTCCATTGCTTTCATTTTTTTATCATATCTTTCCTTATTGGCCAGGTTTCGCTTAGCAGCCATGGTCTGGGCTAGTTGGTAAGCATGACTGAGTTGAGCCTTCAACTTTTGTACATACTGTAGATGATTAGCTGCTTGAACACCATCAGGAGAAACTCCGAAACAAACATCTACTGGCAATCTGGCTTCCCTTCCAAACATCAGTCTATATGGGGAAAATCCAGTGGCATCACTTTTGGTGCAGTTATAGGCAAGTACCAATGTGCTGATCTGCTGGCTCCATCTAGGCTTGTCTTAGGGTGCAGTGTGCCCAACATATCAAGCAAAGTGCTGTTGAACCCTTCAGGTTGGGGGTCGCCCTGAGGATGGTACGGGGTGGTTTTTGACTTCTGTACCCCCCACAAGGATAGCATTTCTTTAATCAGGCGGCTTTCAAAATCTCTCCCCTGATCGGAATGAATTTGCTGTGGGGCCCCATAGTGAACAAAGAAATTCTCAATAAGTACTTTAGCCACCGTGGTTGCTTTCTGATCTTTAGTAGGAAAAGCCTGCGCATACCGGGTGAAATGATCAGTAACTACCAATATATTGCTGATGTTCTTCAGATCTGGTTCTAGACTCAGGAAATCAATGCAAACCAGTTCCACAGGGGCACTAGTAGTGATGTTGACCGGGTGGGGCAGCCCTCTGAGGCAGGGCCTTTCTTCGTAAGCATCAGCCACAGGTCCTGATATACTGCTCCACATCAGCACTCATTTTGGGCCAATAAAATTGGGACCGCACTAAGTCAAGGGTTCGGTCTATGCCGAGATGTCCCATGTGATTATGTAGGGACCTCAACACCTGTTCTCTAAAAGCAGTGGGCAACACCAGTTGTTGTTTGACTACTTGCCCCTCTTCACCCACTGTCTCCCTGTACAATAGTCTATTAATCAGTTTCAACTTTGGTCCTTCTTTGTACAACAGCGCAGTTCTCAGGTCAGAGGAAGGCAATTTTGACACATCTCTCCCTCCTTGCAGAGTTTCCAAGACAGGGTTTATCATGCGATCTCAGGATTGAGCCTGTTGGAGGCTACCATTATTGAATTGAGGCAGTGCACTAGTGTCTAATGCAGAAAAATGACAGTAAGCACCAGGTAAGCAGTTCTCAGATGGCCCCAAGCAATCCACCATGTAGTCCACAGCATCAGGAGACACCTGTTCCTCCCTATCAAATTTTTGGCAAAGGGCTCTTATGTCAGGTTCTGATAACCGGACCCAATCAACTCGGGACACGTGCCTCAGGAAGAGGGCATCAGCATCTATATGGTTCAGGCCTGCTCTATAATCAACAGAGTAGTTGTAGGTTGACAACGCGGAGAGCCACCTATGGCCTGTGGCATCCAGCTTAGCTGAAGTCTGCACATAGGTTAGGGGATTGTTATCAGTCTTCACCAGTATCTTAGCACCATACAAGTAGTCATGAAATTGATCAACAATGGCCCACTTCAGGGCCAGGAACTCTGGTTTGTGCACCGGGTAGTTCTTTTCTGAAGGAGTCAAACTTCTGCTGGCAAAAGCTACAGGTCTTAGACCGTTTGGGTGCTCTTGATACAGTACGGCCCCCAATCCTTGCAGACTGGCGTCAGTATGAAGAACGTACAGTTTGGCAGGGTCAGCATAGGCCAGCACTGGGGCATGAGTAAGTTGATATATGATGTAATGAAAAGTTTCCTCACAATCAGCAGTCCAGCGGGTGCCAAACAAATCATTTGGGCCGAAATAATTTCTTTCAGTCCCAGATGGTACAGTCTTCTTATATTTTTTATAAGTTGAGGGATACCCCTGCGTAAGGTTAAGCAAAGGGCGGATCACCCGAGAGTAGTCTTTGATAAATCGACTGTAATACCCACAAAACCCCAGAAACCATTGCAGCTCCTTCAAATTCTTTGGTTGGGGCCAAGTAGGCAAAGCTTCTACTTTGCTGGGGTCAGTCTCTATGCCCTCAGTGGATACTATGTGCCCCACATATTTTATGGAGGTTTGAAAGAATTGGCACTTATCTATAGATAATTTGAGACCAAAATCTTCCAGTTGATCCAGGACTTTGAACAATCGACTTTCATGCTCTTCCAAGGAGCTGCCAAACACTATGGCATCATCTAGGTAAACCAGACATTCGAGCAAATTCATGTACCCTACAGCACACTCCATCAAATGCTGGAAAGTAGCCGGGGCACCTGAAATTCCTTGGGGCATCCGCATAAACTCGTAGAAGCCTAGGGGGCAAATGAAAGCAGTCTTTTCTCGTTCCTCCGGAGCCATCGGGATCTGGTAGTACCCACTGTGGGGGTCTAACACACAGAACCATTTACTGCCATTTAGACAGTCCAAGACATCCTGAATGCGTGGTATGGTGTACTGGTCTGGTATGGTCCGTCGGTTTAGAATACGGTAATCCACACACATCCAGACAGCTCCATTCTTTTTTCTCACCACCACAATAGGGGATGCATAGGGGCTCCTGGATTCCTGTATCACCCCAGCTGCGAGCATCTTCTGCAGGTGGCACCTTACATCATCTATATCAGCAGGGGCTACGCGTCGAGATCGCTCATGGAAAGATTGCTCATCCTGTAGCCGGATGTGATGCTCAGCCCCCTGTACACATCCCACATCCCATTCCTTCAAGGAAAACACCTGTTCCCTCTGGGTGAGCCTTTCATTGATCCTTTTCTTCCATTTGGCTGGTAGTGGGGAATCACCAACATCAAACAGCTCGGGGGTCACTCGGCCACCTCTCCCGGGAGTCCTGTTGTGGGGCAGAACAGCAGAATCGGCACAGTGCACCATGGCCAGGGTGTAACCCTGTTTCACTCGAATCTCTCGATCAGATACATCATGCACTTGAACCATTACTCTCCTAGCAAAGGCATGGGCTCTAGCAGGTAAGATACTGGGTTTAACCAGCAACCCCTCTGGCAACCTTCCCTCACCAGGTGCATCCAGCATCAATATCTTATTCTTAACATCTTTTTAAATCTTTTTTCCCCCTGCAAAACACACTGGGCATTTGGGGCTAGTAGCAATGGTTCTGGATCCTTCTTCCAGACAACACCCACCGGGCCTTCGGGTTCCACCTGGCCAGCCTTTTTCTGAGTCTCATAAGCCTTCTGAATCAAGGTGGGTATTCTGAGAGCTCGCTCCATCCTGGACATCTGCTTCTCAGAGCACAACTGCGCCAAGTGACCAAATATGTGAGCATTGGTTCCAATTAGTAAGGGCACCCCATCATACAATCCAGAGAGGGGACACACTAGGGCCAAGTTTTCCACTTGTTCAGCCACCTCAGCCACAGAAGTAGGAAAAGACAACCAGATCCGGATATACCCAGAATAAGGGTAGGCCTTATCACTCAGCCCCCAAACATGTAGTCCATCTAAAGGTTGCAGAGGCACCTCAGGCAAGTGTTTCCGATACCAGTCCTGGAACATAATGGTCACCTGGGAGCCACTGTCCAGCACAGCCCGGGTGGGTACTCCATTCACTCTTACAGTAGTTTCCATGGAGGGTCCCACCACATCAGACCATTCGGGGGAGCATAGCTTTGGGAGTTGCTTGGGCATTGGCCCGGGTCACAAAACTCTTCCTAGGAGGCCCTCCTGGAGGTCCGGTATGGGCCTTGCAATGCCAGGCAACTAGCCTGCTGTTGACCCTCCTTAAATTCTCTGGTAACTGGCATTCAGCCTAAAAGTGTCCATCCTCCCCACACCGGTAACAGAACTTAGTATCTCGGGGGTCTTTGTTGGGAGGGGGATATCTCGCCTGCTGGGGGGCATCATGGGTTCTAGAGGGCTCTTCTTGGCTAGGTCGTTTATTTCTAGATAACTCAGGTTCCCCAAACTTTACAGGGTGGGCAGCAGTTTGCTTTAAGTCCCTCACCAGTTCTCGTAAATCTCTAATCTCGGCCCTCAAGTCACTTTCTACCCAGGGATCAGAGGAAACAGCATGCACCCCACTCCCCCGTGGCCTCTGGGGGTACAGTAGAAGCATCATACCCTCTCAAGGGGTGGGTCTCATCTGGTTCACTGGATTCAGGGGTCTGGCATAGGTTCACAGCTCCCACATAGGGTTCCCACCCCTCTTCATCAGTCTCTACTTCTCGAATCTCCCTCATCAATTGACAGTATTCGGGAGGGGCAGCTCGTCGGTCATGTAACTTAAGTTTTAACAGTATCACACTGGAAAACTTAGCAGATTTCAAAATATGATCCAACCAGACCTGGTTCAAGGCTGTGGCAGTTATCCCCCCTTTTCGATAAGCTTTTTGCAATGCCCTTTCCACCCCGGTGACAAAGGCAGACAATTTCTCATTCCTCCATTGTTTGGCAGACTTGAACTTCCATAGTAAGTCTTCCCCAGTTTCTGTACTCCCAAACACCCCCTCTAAGGCAGAAAGATACTCTACTGCAGTGGCATTGGGGCTAGTAGCCCGCAAGAACCAAATGGCTTCCAAAGCTGGGCCCCTCAGGCTCTCCATCAGTCTCTTTCATTTCTCCCCCTCAAAGCACTGCCACTCTTGGACTAGAGGGGTAGCATAGTCCATCCAAGCCTCCAAATCATCTTTCCCTGAGGGTACAGGCACAGTACCAGAAAAAAGTTTTAGTCTATGATAGGAATCTAGCTGAACAGGGGGACATCTAGGTGAGGTGAAGCCAGAATAGAACTCTTGGGGGGCCCGGGAGAGGTATCTGGGGAGGCTTGGGGGGTGGGTTCACTAGAAAGGTCCAACCCCTGCAGTAACTCCTGGGTAGTCCTCCCTTCCACAGCTAGTAATTTAAGAAGTTTATCTTTAAAGCTATTAGTCTTGGGGGACCCCCCGGGTGACTGACCCACTCTGAATGTGAATGACCCTCCACCCCTGTTGGGCACCTTCCGGGTAAATCATTGGGGGTACCCTCTCGGGGTCTATAACTACACTGCATAAGAGTAGCACCTGCAAGGTCTGGTTGAGTAGATCAGCCATACACCCCTTCACCTCTACCTTGCCTAAACATTTAACACGCTCCACTGCAGAAACAAGATCAGCGTTCTTTGTTCCCTGGGGTACATCCAGTAGTAACACAATTTTCTGGGAATCCAACTCTTCGGCTTCACCCCACCCCATTAGTTTATGCACCATCGTCTTAACAGGGTCCAACTTAATCTTAGCCATGATATGCCCCCTCCAGTTTTTCCTTTAGTTTGGCCATGTTGAGGTACTTTGTCTACTCGGCCACTAGGGGATGCTAATCCCAGCAGGTCCTCCAAAATGTAACCCCTAGGGGGTGCTATCCCAAGGGCTACTACCCCTGCCTGCTCTGACATTAACAGGTTGAGGAGCCTGGATCCGATGGCTGGTGCCTCCACTCAGAGGTTGGGGTTGGAACAGTCTGATATGACCTGGTCACAGCCCTCTGGGTCACTGCAACCCCCTTTCTGCCCACTAGTGGCCCACTCAAGTAAACCACAGGACCCTTGCCATATACACTTACCCCCAGGGTTGGTTCAATCAGCTTGCTCTGGGGACCCCCTGAAAAGTAAGATGCAGTTACACAATAACTACTGTACAGTAATTCAACATAGACACAGTTCAGTAAGTATACCTTTGCAAAACAACCAATCTTATTTATTTAGGGGGAGATAACAAGGACTGAGGGAAATCAGGTTAATTAGCTTACCACTCTAACATATATATGTATACCTAGGGCACTGTGCACAGGCCTAACCTATAAGTCACTATCTCTGGGTACCCAGGCTATAGGAGGCTAGCCTCTCGATGCAGCTGGTTAGGGCCCTGACACAAAAACAAGCACTTGATTCCTACGAGGATTAAGTAGAGCCAGCAGGCTCAGTTCATGTAGCCTGTACAACCGCCAGTCAAATCGTGCCCACACTATGAACATCTGACAGGGAGCTACCCTGACTTACAGTAGTACTCACGACTCCAGCAGAAAGATCGCTCTCACACCACTTGCAGGGACGAGCCTGGGATTCAAACACTCCTCCACACATTTATATGAAGAGCAGAGAGGTACCATACCAGGCAGCTGCTGTATACTCCTGATTGCTTTCACTGCAGTACACCGGGCCCTACGACGCAGCTTCACTTGTCCTGACAGACCGAGCGTGATTGAAGCAGATTCTCCAGTCCTCTACAGGGCGAACCTGGTAGGTAGCTGTGCTTTTGCACAGCCTCCTCTGACCACTACCTAGCGGATTTAGTCCGACACTTGTTGGCGTTCAAGCCGCCCAACTCTGGCCTTCCACACGCGCTTCCCATGTGAAAACTCAACAGTGCAAGAGCCTAGTGCTCTTTCCTCGCTCACAGCCACAACAACTCTGACCCTTGGCAGTTTGGGCAAAGACTCTCAGTTCAGGCGCCACCCAATCCCATTGGTGGGCTGCAGATATCAGGCACTTAAGTCTGTCCCCACTGGTGCAAAAAGGGCACCCTAGCCCGGAACTTCATTTCCCAGAATTACTGGCTGTATCCCCTATGGCCAGCCGGCTCCAAAATGAGTCCTGATCCTGGCTGGCTCAAAAGCTTTCCATTTTAGTCACCCCTCACTCACTATTCACCCAGTTCAATAGTCCAGGTCCAAAATGGAGGGGCCAAGTGCACAAAGTCCCAGCTGCAAGGGAAGCAGGTTACACAAACTGTAATTTCACTAATTCTCTAAACGATCATAGCCAAACAGCTACATCTAACAGTGAGGCTCCCTTTTACACTTGAAGCAACTACAAAATGGGAGTGATTTCATCTCAGCTCAGGTGGGATTCGAGTAAGGAAACCCCGGTTCCCCCTGTACAAACCACTGAAGCCTGCGAGCAGGTAGCTCTTAAAGGGACCATACTGGAGGCTTTAAAACACTCACAGCAGCCACATTTTGGTGGCATTGCACGAACGCCAGTTACGCAAGGAGCTCCTCAGCAGCAGGAAGGCTTTTAGGAACCCCTATTTGTAAGGGGGATACACCCAGGTGAGGTATTCAACCCACAACACTGCAAACTATACAGTACTTGCAATTAGCTAGCAGCACCATTGATATCCATGAACTCAGTTTTGCTCTGTCTCTCAAGTCAGGATCCAGCACCTGTCATGCAGAGGCACAGCCTGCGGAAAGGGGGTGTAAGATTTCATGGTAAACACCATGCAAGTCAACCGTGAAGTGATGTACAAGCGAACAGTGACATAAACAGACATGTAACCACTGGCGATGGCCATTATTTCACTGACATAACCCACTCAGGATTCACAAAATACCCTGGTTGTGGGGGGGTAATCCTTGCTGACACTGACCAACTCCTAAGTGTGCAAACTTCTGCGCAGGTTCAACTGCGGAACTGAACCATCCATATACAAATTCGTATTATTACTCTAGCTGTACAGTCAGTATCCAGTACCTGGTGTCTGGGGAGGTGCAAATTGCCCAGGTGAGGTATTCAACCCACAACACTGCTAACTATACAGTACTTGCAATTAGCTAGCAGCACCATTGATATCCATGAACTCAGTTTTGCTCTGTCTCTCAAGTCAGGATCCAGCACCTGTCATGCAGAGGCACAGCCTGTGGAAAGGGGGTGCAAAATTTCATGGTAAACACCATGCAAGTTAACCGTGAAGTGATGTACAGGCGAACAGTGACGTAAACGGACATGTAACCACTGGCAATGACCATTATTTCACTGACATAACCCACTCAAGATGCACAACCTGCCCTGGTTGGGGGGAGGGAATCCTTGCTGACACTGGCAAACTCCTAAGTGTGCAAACTTCTGCACAGGTTCAACCGCGGAACTGAACCATCCATATACAAATTCATATTATTGCTCTAGTTGTACAGTCAGTATCCAGTACCGGGTGTCTTGGGGGGGGGTGCAAATTGCCCAGGTGAGGCATTCAACCCATAACACTGCTAACTATACAGTACCTGCAATTAGCTAAGAGCACCATTGATATCCATGATCTCAGTTTTGCTCTGTCTCTCAACTCAGGATCCAGCACCTGTCCTGCAGTGGCAGGGCCTGCAGAAAGGGGGTGTAAAATTCCATGGAAAAAAACTCGCCAGTCAAGCGTGAAGTGATAAACAAGTGAACAGTGATGCAAACTGACATGTACGCACTGGCAATGGCCATTATTTCACTGACATAACCCACTCAAGATGCACAATCTGCCCTGGTTTTGGTGGGGGTGATCCTTGCCGACACTGGCAAACTTCTGAGTTTGCAAAGTTTGGCACAGGTTCAACCGTGGAGCTGCACCATCCATATACAAATTCGTATTATTGCTCTAGCTGCACAGTCAGTATCCAGTACCTGGTGTCTGGGGGGGTGCAAATTGCCCAGGTGTGGTATTCAACCCATAACATTGCTAACTGTACAGTACTTGCAATTAGCTAGCAGCACCACTGATGTCCATGAACTCAGTTTTGCTCTGTCTCTCAAGTCAGAATCCAGCACATGTCCTGCAGTGGCAGGGCCTGCGGAAAGTGGGTGTAAAATATAATGGTAAACACCACGCCAGTCAAGCGTGAAGTGATGAAGAAGCAAACAGTTATGCAAACGGACATGTAACCACTGGCAATGGCCATTATTTCACTGACATAACCCACTCAAGATGAACAACCTGCCCTGGTTTGGGGGGGAATCCTTGCTGACACTGACCAACTCCTAAGTGTGCAAACTTCTGCACAGGTTCAACCGCGGAGCTGCACCATCCATATACACATTCGTATTATTGCTCTAGCTGTACAGTCAGTATCCAGTACCTGGTGTCTGGAGGGGGTGCAAATTGCCCAGGTGTGGTATTCAACCTATAGCACTGCTAACTGTACAGTACTTGCAGTTAGCTAGCAGCACCACTGATGTCCATGAACTCAGTTTTATTTATTTATTTATTTTATTTAAACAGCAGTTTGGAAAACCTTTCAGCCATAGGCTCATTTACAAAGGTACCTTGTCACAGTAAGACAAACCAAAATACACAGTATAGCAGTACAACACATAAGTATAACAGTAAATTAAGACATAGATACAAACAAGCTGGTACAGGTAGGATGGATGCAAACAATACCAGAGTTATGTTGTCCTTAGCAGCTTAGTAATAAGCTTTGTCATAAGTATTGAGTACGGCTTTGACTAGCGGCAGTTACAGCATCGGGTGTTAATAAGGTGGTTACGTAAGGAAGTTTTGAAGCACGATATAGTTGGAGCTTCGGAGATGGAGGGGGGCAGTGTGTTGAACCAGGAGGGGGCCCTAAAGCTGAAGGCTCTTTGGCCGTGAGAGGTCCTAGCTCTAGGGATAACAAGAGAGGTTTTCCCAGAGGTCCGAGTATGAACTAGTGGGACAGAGCGGCGTATGGTGGTGGTCAATCCTGGTGGGGAAAGCCCAAGGAGGGTCTTTTTTGTAAGGGTACAGGTAAGATATTTGAGGCGCTCGTCGAGATCAAATACCAGCGCTTTAGCATACAGTAGACAGGTGTGTGTCATCCTAGGTGCTCCAGTATTAACCTGCAGGCCTTATTCAGAGAAGTGCGAATTTTATGGAGGCGGTCTGATCAGCAGCACCATACACCGCAGTCCATAGTCCACTAGGGACAGGATAGAGGAGGTGACTGCGAGTCGAAGAGCCTCCGGAGGGAGGCAGTGTTTATACCGATGTAAGATGCCCAATCGGATATTAGTGGCAGTGGCTAGGGCAGCGATGTGTCCATGGAAGGAGAGGGAGGGAGGGGTCAAAATGGATCCCTAGGTATTTATAGGAGCAAACTTGTTCGAGTGGGAAAGAGGACCCAGAGTGAATGAGGAGTTTGAAGTTGCAGGACTTGTTTTGGGGATGAGTGAAGAACATGGTTTTTGTTTTTTTAAGATTTATCACCAATCTATAGCCTTGAACCAGCCCTCGGCTTGGTGAAGGACTTCTGCAGCGAGTCCTGAGGGTAATAGGGTTACGATTTGAGGCAAGATGACTGCATCATCAGCATACAATAGAATGTTCCCAGAGCAAGAGCGTGGAAGGGTGTTAAGGTAAAGGGAGAGTCAGTGGCCCAGAATGGAGCCCTGGGGAACCCCAGAAAAGATGGGACAGATGTCTGAGTAGGTCCCATTAATTTTACACGCTGAGCGGTCAGACAGATAACTGGTGCACCAGGAGATAGGTCCAGCAGCAAAACCAGAGAGACTAAGGGCATCAAGAAGGAGGGGTGGGAGACAGTGTCGAAAGCTTTCGAGAGGTCAATGAAGACAGCACCAGCCAGAGAACCAGTGTCTAAGGAGGAGGAGAAAGTTGGAGAACTCTAGGAGGGCTGTGTTGGTACTGTGGCTCGCCGAAGCCATGCTGCTCAGGACAAAGGACATTGTAGGTGGAGAGGTAGTCAGAGATTTGAGAGGCCACCACTTTTTCCAAGGCCTTGGAGAGAGAAGAGAGAATGGAGATCGGTCGATAGTTTCCAGCCACAGTCCTATCACCACCTTTAAACATAGGGGTGACAGTGGCGACTTTCCAGGCAGTTGGAACCTTTCCCAGGCAAAGAGAGTGGTTGATGAGGCATGTGATCGGGGTAAGGACTGTGTCTAAGACCAGCCGTAGGATACATGGATCCAGGGTGTCACTGCCTGTACTATTACTCTTGAGGGCAGTGACAAGGTGCGCCTAAGTTCTTGGGCAGAAACACGGTGGAGGAGAAAATAAGGGCGAGAAAGATTTACTGCAGGTGCTGGGGAGGAGGGTCAAAAAATTTGTAGGGAGGATAGGGCTAAGGTCAGTGAATGAGGTGTTGAGGTGGTTGGCTATGAGGGCTGGGTCTGAGGAGATCACACCATTAATGTTGATCTGGTGGTGGGGGGGAGGTGCACTCCCATTTAACTGTTTAATGTTATCCCAGAGGGTTGTGGGATTCCCCCATGAGGCAGTGAGTGAGGACCGATAGTGCTCAGACTGGGCCTTTCTGATGGCCCGAGTGCACTTGTTTCGGGCGGCAGCATATAACCGCCTGCCATTGGGCCAGCCAGTCTCAATGGCACGGTGTCATAGGTTGTTCTTATGTTTGAGCTGGTGGATCAAAGCTGGGGTAACCCAGGGGGCATTCTTCCTTTTAGAACAGCGGGTCAACACTGGGGCAAAGATATCACAGGCATTATTAAAAGTTTGGGTAAAGAAGGAGAGAGCTGTGTCGATGTCAGGAGTTGCCTGTATAGGAGACCAGTCAATTTGGGACAGAAGTTCCTTAGTTTTATCAGTCCACCAGGTATTAGACGCCACTGCATGTGGACTGTGCTATGGGTTTGGGACTGAGGTTGACCAGTGGAATAGAATGGGGAGTGATCGCTGAGAGAGTCTGGGAGGACTTGTACATTGGGGATCCGATTAGGGCGGCTGGTGAGTACCACATCAAGCAGGGTACTGGAGCCTCTTGGGGTTAGTCCTGGTAGGGTGGGAACTAGTTGCGTTAGGTCTATTGCAGAAAAGGAGTCTCGGTAGAGGAGGAGGGAGGGCTGAGCAGTTGACATTTAAGTCACCCACCAGAATTTGATCAGCGGAAGGAGGTAGAGAGGTAAGGTATTCTGTAAGAGAGGCAATGGCTCTGCTTTGGTCCCTGGGGGCACGTGATGCAGTAGTCAGATAAAGGGGTCCCTTAAAGGGTCAGGGGTTAGTTTCAGCGTGAAGTGCCTGGGCCCTGGAGTCAAGGATGGGAGCGGCAGGGCTAGTACGGAGAGATTCCTTGACATAAATAGCGCAGCCACCGCCTGCCTCCCAACACGGTCGGACCGGAAAGGGTGAAACCAGGAAGGAGACTAGGGAGTCAGGGGAGGATTTCGACAGCCAAGTCTCAACCAGGGTGATGACAACAGGGTTAATTGATGTGACCAGGCATTGTAGTGAGTCAAACTTTTTTAGGAGGCTACAGATATTCATGGAGACCATGCATAGGCCTGTGGTGCGAGTTGGGGAGCTCCTGGGAACCGGGCCAGGGTTTGGATGAATGTTCCCTGACAGGAGTAGTGGCATGACTAACACCCTAGCTGGGAGATGGTGAGAGGTTTTCCTATGATTGACATGGGGGAGGAGGCTAAGGGGCAGGGGTGGGCAGGGAGGTACAGGAGGGAAAGCAAGAATAAGAAGACACCCAGATGTGCCTGAGGTGAAGCGAAGCTAGGGGGAGGGCAGGGGACGGGGACACAGAGGTCCCAAGGGGCAAGAAAGGAGGTTCAGGAGCAAGGGAGGGAGGGGTGCCAGGCACAGTGTGGACTAGCAGATGGGTAAGTGGGTAAGGCACTGCTAGTGGGGATAGGCACAGGCAGAGCATGAGGCAGGGCCACCACATTGTGGTGAGCAAGATCCCAGGAAGAAAGTGTGCAGGTAGGAGTAGGAAGTAGTGAGGAGCATAGGTCCTCTAGTGGCCAGCAGGTATAACCTGCAAATGGGAAAGTGGGGAGATAGGTTCTGGGCAACAGGACGTGATGTCACCGGATGTGATGTCACGGGTGGATCCCCTAAATTGACAGCTGCCCTGGGTGGGAGGGTGGTTGGGCGGGGGGCAGAGGCGCAAAGCGCCAGGCTAGCACCCTCTGCAGGCGCCCAGACGAAGAGACTTCTGTCTCGGTCAGGATCCAGTTTCGTCCCGCAGTGCCAGGGCTCATGGAAAGGAGTGTAAAATTTCATGGTAAACACCATGCAAGGAAGCGTGAACTGACAAAGAAGTGAACAGTGACGGAAAGGGACATGTAACCGCTGGCAATAGTCATTATTTCACTGACATAACCCACTCAAGATGCACAACCTGCCCTGGTTGTGGGTGGGGGGGGGGAGTAATCTTTGCTGACACTTGCAAACTCCTGTGTGTGCAAAGTTCTGCATAGGTTCAACCACGGAGCTGCACAATCCATATATAAACTCATATTATTGCTCTAGCAGCACAGTCAGCATCCAGTACCTGGTGTCTGGGGGGGTGCAAATTGCCCAGGTCAGGTATTCAAACCATAACACTGCTAACTGTACAGTACTTGCAATTAGCTAGCAGCACCATTGATGTACAAGAACTCAGTTTTGCTCTATCTCTCAAGTCAGCATCCAGCACCTGTCCTGCAGTGGCAGAGCCTGTGGAAAGGGGGTGTAAAATTTCATGGTAAACACCACGCAAGTAAAGCGTGAAGTGACGAAAAAGCGAACAGTGATGAAAATGGACACGTAACCACTGGAAATGGGCATTAATTTACTGACATAACCCACTTAAGATGCGCAACCTACCCTGGATGTGTGGGGGGGAGAATCCTTGCTGACGCTGGCCAACTCCTAAGTGTGCAAATTTCTGCACAGGTTCAACCGCAGAGCTGCACCATCCATATACAAATTCGTATTATTGCTCTAGCTGTACAGACAGTATACAGTACCTGGTGTCTGGGGGTGAAAATTACCCCGATGAGGTATTCAACCCATAACACTGTTAACTATACAATACTTGTAATTAGCTAGCAGCACCATTGATGTCCATGAAATTAGTTTTGCTCTGTCTCTCAAGTCAGGATCCAGCACCTGTCCTGCAGTGGCAGGGCCTGCGGAAAGGGGGTGTAAAATTTCATGATAAACACCACACAAGTCAAGCGTGAAGTGACGAAGAAACAAACACTGACGTAAATGGATATGTAACTGCTGGCAATGGCCATTATTTCACTGACATAACCCACTCAAGATGCAGAACCTGCCCTGGTTGTGGGGGTTGGGGATCCTTGCTGACACTGACCAACTCCTAAGTAAGCAAACTTCTGCACAGGTTCAACCGCAGAACTGAACCATCCATATACAAATTCGTATTATTACTCTAGCTGTACAGTCAGTATCCAGTACCTGGTGTCGGGGTGGTGCAAATTGCCCAGGTGAGGTATTCAACCCACAACACTGCTAACTATACAGTACTTGCAATTAGCTAGCAGCACCATTGATACCCATGAACTCAGTTTTGCTCTGTCTCTCAAGTCAGGATCCAGCACCTGTCATGCAGAGGCACATCCTGTGGAAAGGGGGTGTAAAATTTCATGGTAAACACCACGCAAGTCAACCGTGAAGTGATGTACAAGCGAACAGTGACGTAAACGGACATGTAACCACTGGCGATGGCCATTATTTCACTGACATAACCCACTCAAGATTCACAACCTACCCTGGTTGTGGGAGGGGGGTAATCCTTACTTACACTGACCAGCCCCTAAGTTTGCAAAGTTCTGTACAGGTTCAACCGTGGAGCTGCACCATCCATATACAAATTTGTATAATTGCTCTAGTTGCAGAGTCAGTATCCAGTACCTGGTGTCTGGGGGGGGGGGGTGCAAATTGCCCAGGTGAGGTATTCAACCCATAACCCTGCTAACTGTACAGTACTTGCAATTAGCTAGCAGCACCATTGATGCCCATGAACTGTGTTTTGCTCTGTCTCTCAAGTCACGATCCAGCACCTGTCCTGCAGTGGCAGAGCCTGTGGAAAGTGGGGTGTAAAATTTCATGGTAAACACCACGCAAGTCAAGCACAAAGTTACGAAGAAGTGAACAGTGACACAAACTGACATGTAACCGCTGGCAATGACCACTATTTCACTGACATAACCCACTCAAGATGCAGAACCTGCCCTGATTGGGGGGAGGGAATCCTTGCTGACACTGGCAAACTCCTAAGTGTGCAAACTTCTGCACAGGTTCAACCGTGGAGCTGCACCATTTATATACAAATTCGTATTATTGCTCTAGTTGTACAGTCAGTATCCAGTACCGGGTGTCTGGGGGAGGTACAAATTGCCCAGGTGAGGCATTCAACCCATAACACTGCTAACTATACAGTACTTGCAATTATCTAGCAGCACCATTGATATCCATGATCTCAGTTTTGCTCTGTGTCTCAAGTCAGGATCCAGCACCTGTCCTGCAGTGGCAGGGCCTGCAGAAAGGGGGTGTAAAATTCCATGGAAAAAACCTCGCCAGTCAAGCGTGAAGTGATGAACAAGCGAACAGTGATGCAAACTGACATGTACCCACTGGCAATGGCCATTATTTCACTGACATAACCCACTCAAGATGCACAATCTGCCCTGGTTGTGGTGGGGGTGATCCTTGCTGACACTGGCAAACTCCTGAGTGTGCAAAGTTCTGCACAGGTCCAACCGTGGAGCTGCACCATCCATATACAAATTTGTTTTATTGCTCTGACTGCACAGTCAGTATCCAGTACCTGGTGTCTGGGGGGGGGTGCAAATTGCCCAGGTGTGGTATTCAACCCATAACATTGCTAACTATAGAGTACTTGCAATTAGCTAGCAGCACCACTGATGTCCATGAACTCAGTTTTGCTCTGTCTCTCAAGTCAGAATCCAGCACCTGTCCTGCAGTGGCAGGGCTTGCGAAAAGGGGGTGTAAAATGTAATGGTAAACACCACACCAGTCAAGTGTGAAGTGATGAAGAAGCAAACAGTTATGCAAACGGACATGTAACCACTGGCAATGGCTATTATTTCACTGACATAACCCACTCAAGATGCAGAACCTGCCCTCATTGGGTGGTTGGGGGGGGATCCTTGCTGACACTGACCAACTCCTAAGTGTGCAAACTTCTGCACAGGTTCAACCATGGAGCTGCACCATCCATATACAAATTCATATTATTGCTCTAGCTGAACAGTCAGTATCCAGTACCTGGTGTCTGGAGGGGGTGAAAATTGCCCAGGTGAGGTATTCAACCCACAACACTGCTAACTATACAGTACTTGCAATTAGCTAGCAACACCATTGATATTCATGAACTGAGTTTTGCTCTGTCTCTCGGGTCAGGATCCAGCGCCTGTCCTGCAGTGCCAGGGCCTGCGGAAAGGGAGTGTAAAATTTCATGGTAAACACCATGCAAGTGAAGCGTGAACTGACAAAGAAGTGAACAGTGACGGAAAGGGACATGTAACCGCTGGCAATAGTCATTATTTCACTGACATAACCCACTCAAGATGCACAACCTGCCCTGGTTGTGGTGGTAGGGGGTGATCCTTGCTCACACTAGCAAACTCCTGAGTGTGAAAAGTTCTGCACAGGTTCAACCATGGAGCTGCAACATCCATACACAAATTGGTTTTATTGCTCTAACTGCACAGACAGTATTCAGTACCTGGTGTCTGGGGGGGTGCAAATTGCCGAGGTCAGGTATTCAACCCATAACACTGCTAACTGTACAGTACTTGCAATTAGCTAGCAGCACCCTTGACGTCCAAGAACTGAGTTTTGCTCTGTCTCTCAAGTCAGTAACCAGCACCTGTCCTGCAGTGGCAGGGCCTGTGGAAAGGGGGTGTAAAATTTCATGGTAAACACCACGCAAGTCAAGCGTGAAGTGACGTAGAAGTGAACTGTGACACAAACGGACATGTAACCACTGGCAATGGCCATTATTTCACTGACATAACCCACTCAGGATGCACAACCTACCCTGGTTGTGGGAGAGGGGAGAATCCTTGCTTACACTGGCCAACTCCTAAGTGCGCAAAGTTCTGCACAGGTTCAACCGCGGAGCTGCACCGTTCATATACAAATTTGTGTTATTGCTCTAGTTGCAGAGTTAGTAACCAGTACCTGGTGTCTGGGTTGGTGGGTGGTGGTGCAAATTGCCCAGGTCAGGTATTCAACCCATAACTCTGCTAACTGTACAGTACTTGCAATTAGCTAGCAGCACCCTTGATGTCCATGAACTCAGTTTTGCTCTGTCTCTCAAGTCAGGATCCAGCACCTGTCCTGCAGTGGCAGAGCCTGCAGAAAGGGGGTGTAAAATCTCATGGTAAACACCACACAAGTCAAGCATGAAGTGACGAAGAAGTGAACTGTGACGCAAACGGACATGTAACCACTGGCAATGGCAATTATTTCACTGACATAACCCACTCAAGATGCACAACCTGCCCTGGTTGTGGGGGAGGGGAGAATCCTTGCTGACACTGGCCAACTCCTAAGTGTGCAAACTTCTGCACAGTTTCAGCCGTGGAGCTGCACCATCCATATACAAATTCGTATTATTGCTCTAGCTGTACAGTCAGTATCCAGTACCAGGTGTCTGGGGGGGTGGTGGTGCAAATTGCCCAGGTCAGGTATTCAACCCATAACACTGCTAACTGTACAGTACTTGCAATTAGCTAGCAGCACCATTGATGTCCATGAACTCAGTTTCAATCTGTCTCTCAAGTCAGGATCCAGCACCTGTCCTGCAGTGGCAGGGCCTGTGGAAAGGGAGTGTAAAATTTCATGATAAGCACCACGCAAGTCAAGCGTGAAGTGATGAAGAAGCGAACAGTGACGCAAACGGACATGTAAACGCTGGCAATGGCCATTATTTCACTGACATAACCCACTCAAGATGGACAACACCTACGGTGACAGAAACAGAAACAGTAGTGTAAATGCCAATGGTAACAGTAAGGAAAACAGAAGCGCAAATGACAACGCAAAGGGTAACGCACACGGTGGCGTGCACGGGAACGCAAATGGGGACAAAAACACAAGTGGAAACAGTAACTATAACAGTAACGGAAGCGCAAACCCTGTTGTTGCCAAACAGGTGCATAGAGAAACACACAGAATGTATGCATTGTAATGGGCATCGAAGCTTAAAACAAGCAGTGGAAGTACTTGATTGCTAATATCTCAGCAACAGCACGACATAGAAAAAATTTTTAAATTTCTCAAAAGTCATGATTTTCCTGGCTAGTTTTTTGCTATTATATAGCCCAGAACTCACAACAAAAAATGTGTATCTCGCATCGTTTTCGAGATACGAGCCCCGAAAGGCATGGCGTATGCCATCATGCTAGTCTATGGAAAAAAAATCCAACTTTGGAGTACCGTATCTTTGCAGCTGTGCAATCTTTTTTGACCAAACCACCAAAAGGCACATCTGTGAGATATTGGCTGCCCTCCTTCCAAATTTCAGCCAAAATGACCAAACCATTTTTTTGCAGCAGAGTGGCAAAGAATCCCTGTCATTTTGGCCACAGTCTGAAAAACTAGTGTCACAATTTGCAACACTTTTCGTAAACATTTGCGAAAGTGTCGCAGGTTCGACACTACTTTGCGACACTACTGTTTCCAGAAATTTGAAAAACATATTTCTGGGGTGTTAAACCCCAAAATAAAGACATGGCTAGCATCCTCAGGGTCCAACTAGGTGAACACAGAAAAAATGGTGTCCCTAGAGGGTCCCAATTTTAAATGACAAGCCTTTTTGTGATCACCAATTGAAAACAAAATGGCAGATTTGTGACACTACTAGGGTAATTTGCGACACTAAAAAGTGCATTTGCGAAAGTGTCAAACTTTTTGTTAACTTTTCCCATTGACTTATAATGGGAACCTTTTTTTTGAATAACTTTTGAACAGTTCAATATTTTTTCATGAAATCTTCAAAAGGCACATTGGGGACCCCAGTCGCACGTTCCTTGAAGTTTCGGACCGGTTGTGCAAACCGTGCGACCTGTAGGCGAGAGCAAAGAATTCTCAAAAAAGCGTAATTACTCACTTTGTTGTCACTTAATAACTCTGCAGCCGTATATCCAACCAGTACGAAACTTAGCAGATCCCAAGATCCACAATACCCTATCGTGCATACTAAATTTCAGGCAAATCCGTTGAACAGTGGTAACGTTATTAAGGTGCAAAATTTGACCCTTTAACCTTAAAAGGGCTACTCAACCCTAACTATGGTGGCACTACCGTCCCACCATAATACTGTATCTATTCATTGCAAAAAACTTTTGTTAATGCATCAGTTAGGGTTGAAGTGACAAAAGAAAGGAAATGAGGCATTAAGGTTGAGACCCTAACAACCCCCCACACTACCACCCCACCCCCACCCTCCACAGACCAACAAGTGACGGGGTGTACCTTGGGGTCATCGGCCCTAGCTCTCACCCCAGTCCAGGTGCAAGAAAGCTGACATGGTACCATATAGGAGAATGTGGTGGGAGTTAGGCCCAATGACCCCAAAGCACAAACCATCCCCTGTTGTTCTGTGAAGGGTGGGGGTGGTGCAGTAGGGTGGGGGGTGTTAGGGTCTCAACCCTAATGCTTAATTTTCTTACTTTTGTTACTTCATCCCTAACTGATGCATTAATGAAGCTTTTTGCAATGAATTTCCTTGCTTTTTGAAAAAGTGTAATGATACCCCATATGGTTTTGGTGATCTCCCTGTGGAAGTGCAGGGTACCAGAGGGTCCTGCGCTCCCAGCACTGCATAATGGATGTCCCTGCAGTACCATTACTGCATAATGGTATCCATATGTGGGAGCACAGAGCTCTACAGGTCTTATGCTCCCAGCTACCTATAATTGTAGAGACGCAGCACAGGCCTAGACTCATTCCAAGTAACCCTTGTGCTGCAAATGGTGCAATATCTCAATAACCGTAGCAACCTTGGAAAAAAATTCCACTGTAGTTGCAATCATGGACTGGTAACCTGCGTGTGTGCTTAGCACACCTAAAGGTGTACTGAGCTGTGTTTAGTGACAAATCTGTATCTAGAACCATTTTCAAGATATAGTCTTTGAAAGGTGCCACATTTGCCTCAATGATATGCTATGGGACATTTCTCAATTTCAGAATGCCATAACTATGGAACCAATGCCGATTTGTCCACCTAATCAACATAAGTCACATCTGTGGGACACCTCCTTTCTACCCTGCAAATTTCAAGCCACAAGTTCTGTTTCTTTGCAGTGAGCTGGCAAATAAACAGCAACCTTTAAAAAAATCCCTGTTCGTGAGCTGTCAAAATCCCCATTCGCAGGCCGAATCCTTGTTTGTGAAGTTTCAAAATCCCTTTTCATGAGAAATCCCTGTTCACGAGGTAGGGCCATCTGGTCATAGTCTCAAAAACAAGGATTTTGACAGCTCACAAACACGGATCAGCTCACAAACAAGGAATCTGACAGCTCATGAACGAGGATTTTTAGGGACATCTGGTCGCCATCTCATGAACAAGGATTCAGACTCCTCACGGACAAGGATTTCTCACAAACAGGGATTTTGACACCTCACGAACAAGGATTTTTTTTTTTTTTATAATCCCTGTTCATGAGGTGTCAAAATCCCTGTTCGTGAGCCGAATCCCTGTTCATGAGGTGTCAATTCTGTTCTCAATTTTTATCAACAATGCAGCTGAGGTCCTGGAATCCTGCTCAGCTATTCTTTACGCTGATAACCTGATCATCTATACTAGTTCTTCTAGTATTGCCTGCATAAACACATCACTTACTTCAGACTTCAATAAGGTCTTAGACTGGCTACTAGACCGTAAGCTTGTACTAAATGAAAAGAAAATGAAAGTCATGCTCCTAGGTTCCGCACCGAAGAGTAAGGCCTGTTCTAGTTTGCTGGAGGTTCTTCACCCAGGAGGATTTCCACTTGAAAATGTTACTTCCTTCAAGTACCTTGGGATCCTGCTGGACCAGTCCCTGGATTTTAATCTTCACATTCAGTCCTCGTGCAAAGCTGTAAACTCAAAACTGGGAGTAGCTTACAAAACGAGCTACATGCTTACATCCTCGGCCAAATTAGCAATTTCTCGAGGTATTCTGCTCCCAACCCTTACTTATGGTGCCTCTATTCTTACCTCTGCCCATAAAACCTCCCTACTAAAATGGAACGTAACTTATAACAATATATGCCAGTTTGCCTCTTCGTCGCCTCAAACATCACTGTCTTCTTTATAAGGATCTGAATTGGCTCTCACCCTCTGCCAGTAGACAATACTACCTTGGATCACTAATGGACTCGATCATCTGGGGAAAAAAAAAACATCCCAGCTGGCGGCATTGCTGGTCCCTCAACCATCCTCCCATGGCCTGCAATCAGGTGACAAATCCTTGCTCTATGTTCCAAGGTGTCGGACGACTAAAGGCACAGGGGCCTTCCAATTCTCTGCTCCCAGGCTATGGAATGCTCTTCCACTCAACCTCCGGCTGTCTCAGTCTCACTTTGGATTTAAAAGTGAATATCGTCGTTATCTATCCTTAGCTGATGCTTGTACATGCTTTGACCCAACCTGAAGCCCCTGAGACTTACCAGTAATGTCACCCCTGCTCTAATCTAGCTCCAAGACTGTCTCTTCTTCCCCATCCCATATTTTTCCTTCGCTTTGTAAATAACTTCTTGACCACTAGCTCTCTTCCTTCTCGAACCTTGCTGCTGACCATCTACTGTTGTTTTGCCAATTACCACCCCTGATCTTCTTTCTGCCAGTCTTTCTTGTTATGTTTGAACATTCCTCACATTTCTCTCTATATAACCTTACTATCTTATTAACCCTTTCACTCCACAGATCAGGTCCGTGGTTTCTGCACTTATTATATATCTTACTGCCATTATCTGTATAATGCTTGCCATTATTTTTTGTTGTTTCTACCCATTGTATTTTTGTAGCACTGCTGTACTGTTCCTCTATTTGTATTATTGTACCCATGTTGCTGTTGTTCAACTGTTCTCTTTTTGTTGTACTCTCCCGGGTCATGCCTGAAAATAGTCATTTTATGGCTAGTGCACCTACCCAGTTAACAAAAACTAAATAAATAAAACCCTTGTTCATGAGAAATCCCTGTTCGTGAGATAGGGCCATCTAGTCGTCGTCTCATGAACAATGATTTTGTCAGTTCACAAACAGGGATTGGCTCACGAACAGGGATTCTGACACCTCACAAACAAGGATCAGAAGCGAATCACGAACAAAGATTGTCAAAATAAAAAATGCCCATTTTTTTTGAGAAAACTAAACAGAACCAAAGCCATGGGTTTGTAGAGGGCATCGCCCTATACAAAACACATACTTCAATCTCCACAGAAGACATCTCTGGGGCAAGTTAAAACGTTTTGTTTTTTGAAAAAAATGAAAACAAGAATGGTGGCTTGCGAACAGGGATTTTTTTCATATGAACAAGGATTTAATGAATTCCTGTTCATGAGGTGTCATAATCCCTGTTCGTGAGACCAAATCCTAGTTCGAGGCTGTGCAGCTATCCAAAAGACTGAAATGAGCATGCTCAGAACCTGAAATTTCAAAATGGAACAACTTTGGAATGGATTAATATTGTTTCCCAAAATCAATGCTGGATTGTTCTTTGGGACAAGCTCTTTCTACCCTGAAAATTTCAGGCCAACATTCCAAACGGTGTGGCCACACATGAAAAGGAAAAATCAGCAAAAATGGGCAAAAAAAGTGAAAAACACACTTTTTTCACTATGCACTGCACAGGGGCGTAGGCAGGGGGGGGTGTTCAGGGTGTTCAAACACCCCCCGAGAAAATGACCGCAAAATTTAATTTTAAATGTGACTGTACAAGTGTACAGAACAACAGCGTGGAGAGCGCTGTTCCTTTAAATGTGTGCCTTAGTTAGCACCGCGCCACCCGACCACTCAGGGAGTCTGGGTAGTCCATCCTTAGCCAATGAAATGCCATGTGGTGGTTGGCTTGTCGCGAGGAGCCGGAGGAGGAGAGTGGAGGGAGACGACTGTCGGACATAGACTGCCAAGACTGGGTCACCTGACTGGATGGCGGGAGCGGACTGCACTAATGAAACTGGCGGGAAGGGAACCTAGAAGGCGAGAGAGTGCGACGGCGGATGGAGCGACTAGCAAGAGCCTGAGGCTATAGCGCGAGCGGAGAGAAAAGGCAAGGAATTTAAGGAGGATTCGAGAAATAGGCAGTTTGGCTGTTGGGAGTGTTGGCAGCAGTTTACACGCACGGTGGTGAGGCTGATGGTCCTGACCCTGCACCTGTGTTGCGGTAAGATTGTTGCATCGTCCTGAGCTGAAGCTGGTTGGTTCTGTATAAAAATGGTGAACAGAAGCAGTCTAGTGCGGTCAAACACAGAGTACAGGGGAAAAAGCACAGTAGGAAACCAAGTCCGCTATGGAGAAAACAGGGCTGATCTTACTGTGTCCTACACTTTGTTAAACCCAAACTTTCTCTAACAAACTCCAGTCGGAGCAGCAGTAGTGAATTGGCAGTTTTGGATGGCAGTGTCGTCTGTGCCATTTCCCCCATAGCAGTTTTCACAGATGTGATTTTGCCTTATGCCTTTTTTGACAGCACCCTTTTTACCACACTGTTCTGCCAGTGCTGTCTTGTTGGGATACCACTGAAGTCTTGTGTACAGCTGAGGAAAAAAAAAAAGCAGAATGTACCCCAACCAGCTTTCCAACATGAGTGAAGTTGAATCACAAATGTTCTTGAATCTCTCTGCTTCATCTGTTTATCTTCACCTGTCTTTTTATCTGCCCACTTCCTTCCCTTGCCAGATCTACTTCTATCCATGCACTCCATCTAAAAAAGTCCCTTGATTTCCTTCACTGGCACTCTGTTTCTCTCCCCCTTCTCCAATAATGGAGTCAGCTCGGTGGTGCTCTGTCCCGCTCCCTTACTCAAGCAGCAGAGCTGCTCTGTGGCACCCCTTACTGCTCCCCGCCCCCAGCAGCAGAAAAGCTGGGTCCTATTCTGCTCTCACTCTATCCCACACTGTGCCCATATGTGTTTGCCCTTATAATCCGATCTGAACCCCCCCCAAGCAGCAGAAGAGTTGAGGTCATATTCTGCCCATGCTCTGCCCCTTGTTGTGTCTGTGCTCAACTTAGACTGAGATCCAAACCCCCCCATGCTGTTTGACTTCTTGATGACCCACTGGTACAAAGTAAATGTCATCTTAATTCAGTCTGAAGTTTAGAAAGTGTTTATGGTCTGTGTTGTGTGGTTCGCTGCTGCTGCTGAGGCAGTGGAAAAAGAGTTTGGGACAAAGGGAGCAGATAGAGAGGAATAGAGAGCATCCTGAAACAAACCAGAGTGAGACATTTAGAGCAGCATGTGCCATAAATGTACAGGTGGGAGGTGGATGGCTTGCCCCTCCTGGCCCCACTGGGGAGGCAATCCATAGGAAAATCCCTGGGACTTTCCAGTGGCAGGGGTAGGTGAGTGACAGTCATAGGGACTGAGGACATGGCTGATAACAGCTTGCCTGCAGCCCAAGGGAGAAAAGCCTTTACAGAAAGAAAAAATTCTTTCTGTGACTTACAAATATTTAAATTGTTTGGACCCAGAATAAAGGTGTTAACCTGTCCTAAAAAGTTTTGTGCACTGTACTTATGCTAAATTGTTACTGACTGAACCCGTCTTAAAATTTCTGTGCATTGTACTTATCTTATGCTAAATCATTTCTATTGCTGTTAGCTACCTACTCTAGCCCTGTTAAGCCTGTCATGTTTCTGGATGTCAACCTCTGATATTACCTGATTGTATGTAAACTCAGCTTTCTCACTGTTCTTCTGTGACCTAGCTTGTAACCCTCCCGGGTCTCACCTGAAAATGGGCACTTGGCTGTCTAGTGTGACTTACCCGGTTAACAAAAGCAAATAAATAAATACATTCTGCCACATTCCCCATGTCACCTTCATTCTTTGAATTAACTGTTTTTATCAGTTCCCAAAAGATACATTGAAAACTGTAGAGAGTCGTTCTTTTGGGTATCAGGCGGCCACATTAAGGAATGTGTTGCCCGTTGTATAATGAATCTGCACTGCAGCATCTCTTACTGAACTGAATTCACTGCTGAAGGCTTTAAAATTGTTTATAATGATGGGTAAATTGTTTTGTACTTCAGTGTAACTGACATAGTTAGAACTGTATATGCTGTATTATCTGTCCTGGTTTTGTATGCATCTTGAATTGTTTTGATATGCAGTTTTTGCTTCATTTCTTTTAACTGCTGTACAGCAGTTTGAACATATACACAACAGTATGGAGAAGCACTACATAGAAATAAAGGGATATATAGGTTGAATGTACTGTGTTGCACCTGGGTACAAAAACAACAGATTGACATACAATTTAAAGGCACAATAGACAATGCAGTTCAAAAATTATATTATAGCGCTAGACAGAGTACAGCATAAGGCTACAAACCCAGGAGCAAAATTAATACTAGCCTGCCCATCAAGTGAGGGTTGATCTCCACTGGGCAGAGTGTCTGTGCCTCTGCCATGTGCAGTTTCACAGTGCTGCACTTCAATGATCAACAAGTCAGCAAAACTACATGTCCCAATGTCCCTTGTTTGAGTTGCTGGACTTGCTCTTCGGACCTGATGTTAGTTTCACAGTGTCTGCATTGTGAACCTCACTGTCAGGGAATAAGATGTAAAAAAAAGGATAGGTGACAGAAAAAAAGTAATAATGGGAAGAGGGGTCAGAAAAGAAGACAGCAGCTGGCCTGTCAGCACAGCAGTAGCACTACTGCTTGTGTCAACAGCAACCTGGGTCTGGGGGCAGATTGGGTTTGTTGAGGTCCAGCTGGGGGAAGGAGGACTGAACATTCCAGAAACAGCTCTGCTCTTTCTGGGTGTAGTCTGCAGTGAGATCATACCCCTATTGGTGGCTAGAGCGTGATTTTAGTTGGGGCTGCCAGTAGTGAGGGATGTCATCAGATGCTGGCAAGGACGCACAATGGCATGTGCGTGTATGCATCACTGCACAATGGAGTTCCATGGAGACAAAACAGGAGAAGAAGCAAAAGCCTCCAGTCCTCTGGAGACTATGCTAGCACCCCCTGCAGGTCAATGCATTTTTGACATGGCACCTCACCCACTACAGATCTACCTTGTACAAGTGGTAAGCTAAGCTTCAAGGGGGCAAGATAAGGAAAAATGTCAGGAAACATTTTTTCACTCAAAGGGTGGTGAATCTGTGAAAGAGGCTGCCAGTTAAGACTGTAGAAGCAGGAAGTGTGGATCACTTAAAGAAATGGTGAGATATGTTTCTATTGGAGAAGACTGTTATAGTGTTACTGGATAGTAGGCCCCATGATCAAAAGGTCTGTGTGACCAGCACAAATTGTACTAGCACTGCCCATGTTTTCCACATATTTGTCATATTCAGCCAGTAGCGCTGTGCCTGTTATTAGTGTTAGTGCTCAAGCACAAAATGAAAGTATGCAGCACATGAAGAGAGAGAGGCATTGATGTGCATATTCAGCACAGCGCTATATGCAAAGGTAGCGTAGTGCAGCACAAAATAAGGACTATAAGAAGCAGGCCTTAACCTAGTGGCAGGGGCTAGAAAGACAGGCTTGCCACTTGCATGTTCACACACTCTGAAAGATAAGATGCCCTTGAGAGGGTTTATTTCTCACTGTGTCATGCCGACCTGCTTTTGCACTCATTAACTAACCTTAAGAAATACCATCAACACATTAGAGGCAGCTGGGACCTTCAGCCACTACATAAAGGCAAAAATGCTTAAGTCGGGTGCCCCTTTCTGCATCCGGTGGCCTTGGCAGGACTCTAGTTCCAAGTCCAGTTTGGTGTATTTCAGTTTTGAACTAATAGCACAGAACTAAGTGTAAAATCAAATAATTTTGAAATGCTCGCTCAGAGCACATAAGAAATGTTGCAGTATTCAGGGGTTTGCAGAATTACTGCTTGTACATTTGTTTCTGGGATACGCTGTTCCCCATGTTAAACTTTTTCTGTCATTATCATAGGCAATTTCAGCACTGCAGTGCAAGACTGATTTGATCTACCTTTGCTGATTTCTGTCAGTGGTTCTGGTGGGACTAAACTTTAATTGTACATAATTGATGAGAAAGGAAAATAAGGGAAGATAACTGCATCTGTATAAAATAGCAACTTCTCACTATCAGCTAAATTGATATCCCGCTCTAAAGGGAGATGTCCTCTGGCTGTTAACTTGCTGTCACTGGCTGTGTCCAGTTGGGGTGAGGCCTGAAACTGCAGATTTCACACAGATAAGCATGCCTAGTTATGTTTAAAATAAGCTATTGGAAATGAGTAGCTGGAAATGGAGCAACTTACACTGTGCCTTGTTTTCTTGTCATAATGGAAGAGTGAAAACAATTTGAAAATGTATAGCTTCTCCTAGGCTTTTTTATTATGATAGGTCATTCTGCTTTCAGAATGAATAAGAAAATACGGGTATTTAAAGATGTGGAGTCCTAAAAGAGTAAAAGGGCAGTGCCCTTGACTATTTCCAGTGATTTAAATAAACAATATACCCTGAAAGGTGGGGTGATGCTAGGATTTCACCCATGGGGTGTTGTTTGGTCATGAGGCCACCGTGGGTGGGCAACACCCCAGGTGAGGGTAAATCCCAGCATCACCCACACCCTGGAGTGGGATATTTCTATTATACAATGACTTCCCTCATTTTGTTAAAAACAATAAATATAATATGTTTTTTTTTTTTTTTGATTAGTAGGTCCACCAGACAAAATATTTCTCTGTTGCTAAGAGACATAGGGCTTCATTTGTAGGTAAGCTAGGTGTTGGCAAGGCAGAGGTACAATATAGGCGCAGGTAGATGTGGTAGTGGAGTAAGAACAGCTGCTGATGTAAGTGTAGCACCATCCCCCTTCAGCTAAACTAACAGTTTAACACTTTGAACAATGGTGAACTGCAGAAGTGTGTCTCAATTAAAAACCAGGGCTACAAGTTATGGAAATGAAGGTGGAAAATTCAAGCAGTGATAGTGGGCATGAGGGTATGTGCAAGCTGAGTATCATGAGTCGGCTTTTGGTTGTGATTTCTGAAACTTCTAGACATCATTTTTAATTGAGACGCACTTTCCAGGGTTCAGTATTCTTCAAAGTGTTAAACTGTTACTTAGTTGAATGGTGATGGTGTGTCACTGTAACAAAATGTTTTTCTGCAGGAGAAAGCCCCCAACACCCCTCAACTTTTATATTATGAACTCTGAGTTGGAGTTGTGTCGGGAGGAGGTGTAATCACCTGGGAAGAACTGTTGGTTGGTGTAAGCCAGGACCATTACAACGACTTGTGGGTTTTGTTACTGTAATGGTCTTTATGGTAATGCATCCGCTGTGCCAACGTATACCATCTCATGGCATGCAGGTTTGAAATAATGATAGGAAGTCGAGCTCACACTTGTTTATTTTTAGCAGGCAACTGATGCGGTGATAGACAGAACTCTTTCTCAATGTGAACATATCCTTTGAGAGGAACGGCAGGCTCAGGAAGTGTAATGGAAAGTATTTTTATCCTGCTATGAATGAGTTAGGAGTTTTTGTGAGAGACCAAAAAATGGTCGGTGGTATGGAGTTTTGTGAGTACCTATCTCACTATTCATCCTATCTTTGCAACTCCTGAGTTGGTCATGGTTGGAGTGATTTCAGGCAGGGGTCCTGATGCAGCTGGCTGGTGGAAGACACCTTTTCTGTGAGGTTATACTAGGATTTATCATGCTTAGAAGGTGTCAGCCAGCCAATGTGCATTGTATTATGTAAAAGACAAGGCCTCTGAGGCAGCTTACTTCCAACTCATGTCATGCATTGCTTTACCTACTAATTGTATAGATCTTAACCACTCATTAGGTACATATGTCAATAGTTCTGCCCTGTTTTAGCTACCAAATGAATAGGCATTAACCTGCTCATTGTACCTATACTCTATAATTGCTCACCCACATTTATTCTATGTATGTACTGGTTTGAATGGCTATGTTTAACCTCTACATCCTTCCTTCCACTTCCTGGGTACCTCTATTTGGTTGTCCCTCATTTGCCAGTGTGGCATATGAGTTCTTGAGAGGAATAGGATCTGGGATGTGCCTCTGCCTGACTGTCTAACCCTCCCTGAGCCCACTGGTCATCTAAGTGCTCCCTTTGCTGCATCCTTTGAGGCAGCTGCACTGGACTGGGTGGTCGCTGGATAGAGGGTGATGGTACTCTGACCCAGTTTACTCCGCTCTGAGTCATGGCTACCCATCCGCAGTCCAGAGAGATGCATGCAGATGGGGCAGCACCTCAGTGTCCAGAAGGTCTGCCTGAATATGGCTGCCCCACAGCCACTGCATTGCACCACTCCCCACATTATACTGCAATTCCACGGGTTCTCTGCTACTGAAGCTCTCTTAGTTCTCTTTTATTTGTTTACAGTACTAAAATCCTGTAACTGAACTAAGTTTAAAAGAAAATACCAATTACCAGTTACTCTAAAGCACTGAATTGAATATGTTTCCTCCTTCACCTTCTGCTTCTTCTGTGTTGTCCATGAATGGAGTAATCTTGCCTCGATAACTACTCTTTATGTTGCTGATGAACGCATTAAACAGGACTGGGCCTAAGACCGAGCCCTGTGGGACCCCACTCATCACTTCTGCTTCCTCTCCCCATTGACCACCACCCTTTGCTTCCTTCTGTCAAATCAATTTCCCACCCATATGACGATGCAGTTTGCTATGCCCAGATCCTCTAGCTTTTTCAGCAAGCATGTGTGTGGCACTGAATCAAAGATTTTGCTGAAGTCCAAATAAAGGAGGTCAACTGGCTAGTCACTATCCACTTCCTTAGATGCCCAATCAAAGAAAGCAATCAGTTTTGTCTTGTACGGCCTCCTAGTAATGAAACTGTGTTGTTTTTCATCTTGTAGGCCATGCTTATCTAAGTAATTACATAGGTTTTGTTTAATCAGGGCCTCCATTTGCCTTCCTAGCACTGATGTGAGGCTGACTGGTCTGTATTTAATGGCTTCTTCCCAGCTACCACCCTTATGCAGAGGCACCACATCAGCTCCTTTCCAGTCATTAGGTATGACTCCCATCTGGAGAGAATGGTTAAACAGGTGCACTAAAGATTGTTCAAGCATAAGGTGGTTACAGACAGTAGTTACAGACACGGTTATCAACATGACACAGTTTTGCCCTGGTACTACTTGGCATAGTGATATACATGAGGTAGCATTGGTCCCTAGGTGTCCAGATACTAGAGGGAGATACATGGTCGGTTCACCTTTGGGAAGGTTTGATGCTTAAAAAAGGGGGTACCTTAAGAGCCGTGGCAGTGGCATGCACTTGTGGCCAGTATATGGGACTTAAGCCTGGTGCAAAAGTTCGTGAATGAGGAGGAAAGAAACATGCCAAGCGAGTCCAACAGAACGGGGTGGTGGTGGTGGTGAGGGGGGAACTTTGAGCTGCACGCACCTACCATGAGACAGAACTATTTTGGAATGGTTTTAACCATTTCACCTAGGGCAGTTCTAGAGCTGGAACAAACTGTGGCCTACTATATGGGGAGGAAGGGGCTGGCAAAGTTTTCTCAGTGTGCCCTGCTGTGGTGGAAGGCAAGAGAAAGAGCAAAGTGTATTTACAATGATTGGTTAATTACTCAAACCAAGTGCACATCCCTGTAAGACTAATGTAAGAGTATACTGAAATTATTTTTAACATTTACTTATATGCAGCTCCTCCACATTGATTCACCCATTTCACCTACCTTTTGCTGCCAGCTAGCCAAATTCGAGCTGTCCCTGAATGTTGATGGAGTGTACACAAAGGCTGGTCGGAGAGACAACTCTGGGGGTTATGCCCAGGGGAGCCATGGAGGAGGGGTGTGGATATAAATCTGCTATATACAATGTTCAACTTGTTTTTATAGTGATATAAAACGTTTACATGGGTGTGCTGGAGGATTTATCACAGTCATGTAATGTGTTTTGACCAATGAGGTTACAGGATTTTCATACCCCATTGTATAATTTCAGTTTTTCAGTGTAAGCTGTTTTCTGTAGGAGCAAGTTAGGGCAATCATGACAAAGTGGTTTGGTGGTGCTTTCTGATACAGTGATTGTATTGATGTTTGTATGGTCACGTCATGTAGTGTTGTCACATGACCAACAGGCACTGGCAAGAACATTTTTTTGTGCTTTAGTATCACATTTCACTTGCAGTGGCATGTGTGCACACATCTTGAACAAGAGCCACTCTAACATGTGGTGTGATTTAAGCAAAAATACCATGAGAGGGAATTGGTGATGCCAGGATTTTTCCACGCCCTGGGGTGTTGCTTGGTCACGAGCCACAACCAAGTGGCTAAAACACCCCAGTGCATGGGTAAATCCTGGCATCACCAACATTTTCGAGTGGCATATTGCGATTATACAGTGGACATTGGTATATTTCGCCACCTGACTTCCTCAGCGCACAGAAGAATGGCATTGGTGATTTAAATCCCTTGCCCCCCTACTTAAGGATTTTCAGCTCTGGATGGGTACATGTTGGGGGGCAAAAGCAAAACAAAAATATCAAGTTTTTGGGCGGGTGCAAAAAACCACAGTAGTGCCTAGACCAGAACCCAGAACCTCAGCAGTGCAAGCAGAGTACTAACCCCCAACACCACGATGACAATGGTCAGCCGACTGCAATGCCAACCCAAATCCCACTACACACTGACTGCACTTCAATATCATCATTCTAAAACTGTCAACTGATTCCATTGTGGCTCAAGCTGCGCAACAGTTCTAAATGACATAAACATCCTCTGCTGAGGATGAGTGAACAATGATGTCATGTAAAGAGCTTCTAATAAGCCCTCTACTAGGTACCCCTATCATCCTATTAGGAAAGTGGGGCAGCTGGTAGATCATGGCTAACACTTGGCTGAGTCATCTTTATTGATGTTTCACTTGCAATTTCAGTGAATGGAGCCTTAGGCACACTCATCAGCTATCAGGCATAGCGTCAAACAGTTCTTCAAGCTGAAGAAAAACTGGCGGATTTTATCACTGGTGCCCGATAGAAAATTTGTGTTTATGTAGCCTTTTATGGTTTTCTTCGCATTCATCTTGTGCTTTGTTCAAAGTTTACTCTACTTATAATGTTTACTTCTTCTTGGTGAACCATAGCACTGATGAGCATTAATTTGCACTTTTTGTTACACCTTGCTGGAGTTGTAGTCCTGGTTAGTTACTACCTGCGTGCGTGACAGTCTTATCACTTTGCCTGCAGTAATCATATTGTGATCCAAATAAATAGCAGCACAAGATGGATATACAAGAAGGGAAAAAGAAAAAATCAAGCAACACACTGCTAAACTATTTTCCGCAGAAACCCCGCATTGAAGATGTACCAGAAAACACTGACAGTATACTCAGTGACCGGGATCCTCATGTTTCACAAGTGAATAATCACAGTGACAGTTCTTCAGAACCACAAACATCGTGTTCCACCAGTGTACGTGATAATATAGGGAGATCGTGCTGGCGCTGCTGCTGCTGAGTGCACTGGCACTTATAATGCACTTGACATAGGGCAATATGCAGGGACAACTGGTGCAATTGGTGTATCTGAACAGCTGAAAATTGATTTACTCAGAAATGTGTTGGCTGACCTTCAAATGATTATTCTTTCCTTGAAAATGATCATAAATTAGCATTTCAGGCTTCATGGTTAAGCAGATTTGTCTGGTTGTGTTACTCTGCAAAAGACAACGGAGCATTCTGCAAAGTTTGTGTTCTGTTTGCTAAAAATGCTGTTGGAAAGGGATCACATCAGACTTTAGGGGCACTGGTTGATAAACCTTTCACAAAGTGGAAGAAAGCACTGGAGGTATTTAGTCATCATGCAAAAACAGCTTATCATCGTTGCCATGAACTGGCAGAAAATTTTTGAAAGTGAAGGCAGGATCACTAGTAGACATCGCCACAAATAGATTCCAAAAAAAGAAGACTGTGGAACAAAATCGTAATAAATTGACATCAATTATTGATACAGTGCTTGTGTGTGGGAGACAGGGACTTGCTTTTCGAGGCCACCAGAGACAGTGGACCAATACAGTCCTATGATCCAGTAGTACCTATAGAAAATGATGGAAATTTCCGTGCACGCTAATAAGGTTTAAGGCTTATAGTGGAGACAAAGTGTTGCGCAGATCATCTCCAAACTTCCTGTCTTAATGCTACTTACATTAGTCCACACATTCAGAATGAGATTGTCACTACATGTGGAGCTATAATCCAAAGGAAGCTGGTAGACAAAATCTGGAATGCAAAATACTTTACAGTCCTTGCAGATGAAACAACAGATATCTCTGGAATAGAGCAGCTTTCAGTGTGTGTCCGATATGTTGATTGCCAACCTAGTGAAAGTGAACCTTTCACAACTTATAGCGTGAGAGAAGATTTCTTGGGTTTTATGCCTGTACATGATATGACAGGAAGAAATCTGTCTGATAATATTCTGAGGTTTCTTGGCAGTGTTGGAGATCGTGGTCTCAACCTTAGTGATATGCGAGGTCAAGGTTATGATGGCGCCAGTAATATGTTGGGCAGAGTACAAGGTGTACAAGCATTAATTCAGCAGCAATACCCAACAGCTCTTTACTTGCACTGCACTAGTCACTCACTAAATTTAGCTCTAAGCAAAAGTTGCACAGTGCCAGCTATCCGCAATTGTTTAGGGACTGTCAGTGATGTTTGCACCTTTTTCGAGCTTCTGCACAGCGTATCGCTATCTTAAAGGAACAAGTAGGCATGCTCCTTCCTCAATCAAAAAAAGACAGACTTTTACCTCTGTGTGACACTCGGTGGGTTGAACGACATGACAGTTTAATAACCTTTAGTGAGCTGATTTCTCCAGTCGCAGCAGCATTGGAACACTTCATAGAACATGGAAACAATGACTGTTCTTCCAAAGCTACTCAGTTTCGTGCTACAATCTGCCACAGCGAATTCCTTGTTGCACTGCACTGCTGTGTACAAGTCTTCAGTGTCTCCTCCCTCTGTCCAGGTACTTGCAGCAAGAGAATTGTGATATAAGTTCTGCCTATCCCATGTATCCAGTGTCAAAGATGCCATATGTGAACTGCTGATCATACTGTGACAGTTCCTTTCATAAAGTCTTTGAGGGCACTCAAAGAACAGCCCATGGCTTGGGCGAAGAGTTCTGATTCAAGACTAAGTGGTAGGCAGCAACACATGGCAAACTACCCAGAAGACAACATCGAGCAATATTTTCGGAGAGCTGTGTACATTCCTTTTCTTGACTTTTTTTTGTCTGAACTAGACAATCGCTTTACCTCCCATTCAAAAGTGCTTTCTGGTTTCAATAGCATCTTGCCAGTATACCTAGCTGAAGGCTTAGCAAGTCATTTACAGTCTGGAGCATCAGATCTTGTAAAATTTTATGAGTCTGATCTTGATTCTGAACAAGTTGTATTAGCGGAAATGAAGCTGTGGGGCCATAAATGGAAAAATACTGCAGAAAAACCTAAATCTGCAATAATTGCACTTTCTCAGTGTGATGCACAGTTTTACCCAAATGTGCACAAGCTTCTGCAAATTTTGGTTACGCTACCTGTTTCTACAGCATGCTCAGAGCGATCTTTCTCCTCTCTCAGGCAGTTAAAGAGTTATCTTCGCAATACCAGCTGTGAAAACAGACTTGTTGGTCTTGCACTTCTAAGCATTCACCACGATATTCCATTGCAAAGTGAGGAGGTGATTGACAGATTAGCGACCACACATAGCCGGCGTTTGAACCTACTACTTTAGAGTGTTTGTCCAGCAACACGAGTGCTTGCAATCCCACATTTCAAGAAATATTCTAATAAAATGTTTCCAGTAACAACTGTTATAGGACCATATGGACCACTATCTCATGATGACTGGTGTGGGACTACTTTCCTACAACTGGTCTGGAAACAGTTTCCTGGAATACTGCTCTGTCAACAGTTTCAATGAATGTCTGAGCACTGCTCCATCTGGGACTCTGGCACCAATTCCCAAACTTATCTGGGATCACTAGCTGACAGATATGTGTATAACTACAAGCTTGCCATGAAAAAAAGGGGCTTGATAATTGATGAAAAAGCCTAAAACAGGCTTCTAAATATTACCTGCTGGCTGGTAAACGGCCCAAGGAATTATGTCACAAGTCTGTCCACAGGCAAGTGTGCAAAACTCCGTTCTGGTACACCATGACATAGAAACATAAAAGTTGACGTCAGAAGTTGTTCGCTGGCTCATCTCGTCTGGCCATTTGTTATAACCCTATTTGGACTCTCGATTTGTCCTTCGTAGTCAGGGCTCCCTTGTGTCTCTCCAATACAGTATTGGTTCCCAGCCACTGTTGACTCCCATAACCTCCTGAGGTAGGCTGTTCCAAGCATCCACCAGTGTTTCTGTGAAGAAAAACTTCCTGGTGTTGGTAGAGAACCTATCTCCTTGCAGCCTAAGATCATGGTCCCTGATCCAGGAGTTCTTCATGAACTGAAAGCATTCCTGTGCCTGTTAATGCCTGTTATGTAATCAAATGTTTCATTCATGTTCCCATCCTCTCTTCTCTAGGGAGTACATATTCTCTACAGAGGCAAAAAGATCCACCTCTGAGGTGCCCCACCTTCTCAAAACTGTACTGAGTATCTGGGGATTCAGACACCACTCATGGTGGTCCTGATTTATCCTGCTGAGGGAATATATCAATACATATTCCTTCCCTGAAAGGTGTATGGCTGATAAGGATTCTTTCATGGAGTATGTCAGTAACCACAGCTTCATTGCTTCTGCACAAAGTTGGGCTGATCTAGTCCCTCCCTGTTTTGTTCATGATGTACATAGTTCACTGTCCTAGGCAGCCAGTATTCAATTCACTAGTGCTAGAGATTGCTGTGCATGCTGTCAGAATTGACCCACTACTAGCCAGTCATTCAGGTATGGAAAAGACCGTTACCCCCAGTATTCTCAAACACTCTACCATTACGGCCAGGCTGGGGCCAGGTAGTATGTGAAGGCCCTTGTAGCAGAAGTTAGTCCAAATGGAAGTGCTATTAACTGACAGTGGCATGAGGCAAGCCTGAATCTCAAATACTTTTTGTGACATGGTCTGATAGGGATGTGAAAGTAAGTATCATTTAAGTCTAGGGAGGCTAGCTAGTCTCCTATTTGCAATGTGGGACTGATTATTGAAAGAGTAACCATTTTGAACTTTGGTTTCAAAATGTGTCTACAATTCTTAGATGAAGAGTATGTCACCAATCACCATTTTTTCATCCTTGTGAGGAAGTATCTGAAGTAAAAGCCTTTACCCATTTGACTTGGGTGCACTGGCTCCATTGCTTTGATTGCAGAAGATTTTTACCTCTCTTTCCAGAAAGATTCTGTCTGCAGATCTACCTGGTGCCAAGCTTCTTGTTCTCAGCTTGGGGAATGATCTTAAGTGAAGTGCTTGACCATGACTCCTTATCTCCAGGGCCCACTTGTCTCCTTTATCTGCTTGATTTGGAACCTGTACACAACATCTATTCTGAAATATTTTCCCTTGTCCATGCCTACTGTTAGCCATAGTGACTCAAAGCCCTCAGGTTGCTCTTTTACTGGCTTCCATCATATCGAAAGAAAAGCTTTTTTTTTCAGAAAAGTTGTGCTACTTCCATATGTAATGGTATCCTGTGTCTTAGCACCAATCACACAGCCATGAGTTGAATTCACATATTGCAATCTCTCTGACTCACTTGGTGCTTTTTCTTTTTCACTACACTGGCAGCACTTCTGAGAAGGAAGGCTGCTTTGCATGGAAAGGAAGACTAGGTGGGCCAAGCAGTCCTTATCTATCATCAAATTCTATGTTTCTACATGCAGCATGTGTATTCCTACAGAGGATTTCTTTTAATTTGTGCTGCTTGGTGAAACTGCTGATTGCACATAAGATACCATTCTAAAACATTTGCTTCAATAAACATCTTTTAACAGTTGATACCAAGATGTTGAAGTATCCATAGCACAACCTTACACAGTTAGCAGCATCTCCAGTGATGTGGTGCTAATGCTTTTTCACTTGTTACAGGCCGACCCAATGACAGACAGAGAAATTAAATCAGCAGTCAGTGAGGGAAACTGGGCATCACGGACTGTGATCCAGGTGTTCATTTCAACTGTTGACTACAATCCAGGTGGTCTCAGTTTCAATCACAATTTCCTCTAAATGTATTTCAGCCTCAAATTTCACTTAGCGGTGATCATGGTGAAATGATGTTGGAATAGTGATTCTACACTAACTGGTGTAAATGGCAATAAATAAATATGTCAGACAAACTGTTCCCAGACCAGTAAATTTATCAGTCTCTGACCAGTTGTGTTGGGAAACTTGTCTTGGGCTAGCCATTAAGAAAAGCAGGACCCAGAACAGTCATCTCAGGAACAAACTTACTGCAGCTCAGAACTGAGTGAAATTAAATACATAGTAAGGAACGTGTACTGTCATCATCAAATGCATCTCTCTGCACCATGTCATTGCAGAACTCCTACTCATGAAACTAAATACAACAAAAAGAGTGATTTGAGCATTAAAAAAATCTTGGGACTGTGAATTGCAACAGTTGGTTGGAAGACAAAGGCACTATTGAAGCCTACTGAGGCAATTGGTGATAGCATGTCAGCTTACAGTGCTTTTTGAAAGCAATGTATTCTCTTGTTGAATAAACACCACCTAACACAATTTTTGTAACATGAGTTAAGTTTCTCAAAGACATCGAATGTCCCAACCATTCTTCAAAAGATTGCATACTGAAACAGACTGGGCTGCCTTATGACACCTTCATGAATGCTACTACACTATCCTCCCAGAGGATAGGTACCACCAACGATGTCTCCGGAAAATCCTCCCCATCAAGTGGCAAGTGCACCACACTAACGTCAGTGTTCTCACTGAGACCAATGTCACCAGCATTGAGGCAATGATCATCCGACATCGATTCCGCTGGACTGGACACTGTGTACGGATGCCCAACTCTCGACTCCCCAAACACATTTTATGCTCCCAGCTCCGTCACGGCCAGAGATCCCATGGTGGTCAAAGGAAATGCTACAAAGACACACTGAATGCATATGTCATGAAAACAGATACAGACATAACAAGCTGGCCACCAACCAATCTCAATGGTGCCAGAACCTCCATCAAGCGGGGGCCTGCTTCAAAGAAAAATGCCTTGCCCTTGAAGCCGAAAACAAAGAACGTAGGAATGAAAAGGGAAAGAAACCCCAGCCAGCGGGCAGCTCTCCCCACATGGAAACATCTGCAATTTCTGCAGACAAATCTGTGGCTTTATGATTGAAGTACTGAGCCACCTCAGGACCCATCAGTGAACCATGGTAGAGATCATCCTGGAATCTAGGGATCGCCGCCAATCCTTCCAGATGCATGACACCATTGCAGATTGTCAAATACCATGGAGAAGCTAGATGCTGCTATGAATGAAGAACCAGTGAAAAGCTAGCTTTATACCAGATGAGTCCACACAAGACATCAGCAATTGCATGAATAATCCTCAGTCTGGCCCCTAACAGAACATGAAGAAAAATGAAAACAAGAAGACACTAAATTGTAAGTACAATGTTTATTTAACACTCACATCAACGTGTTAAAAATTTTTTTTTTTTACACAGTAACTTTACTTCAAATGTCTCTCACAGGCTTTAAGGGCTCGTGTTGGTGGTGTGGTTTATCATGGCACTGTTGGTCAGTCACTGCACTACCATAGTTACTTGCAGCCTTGCTGGCAAAACTGCATATTGTACTGCATGTGGAGTGAGGGGTTGATGGCACTGTTGGACAGTCAGTTGTCCACAGCCATTGGAGGTCCTACTGACTGTAATGCCAACAAGAGTTTTCCACACCGGATTCTTTGTAATAAAACATTCCAATGAAATTAGCAGTGTGAAACATGTAACTAAACTGCACTTTACTTAAAAAACACTAAAACTCACCACAGAACACGTAAACACTATAGAGCTTCTGGGCTTACCAGCCCCAGACATCAAGCAGCAGCCTTTATGTTGAATTATACAATGGCATATAAAATCCTGTAACCTCATTGGTCAAAACACATCACATGACTGTGATAAATCCTCCAGTATACCCACTGTAAAAGTTTTATATCACTATAAAAAACAAACAGAACAAGTTGCACATTGTATAATAGCAATATATCATGACAGAGAGTAGGTATATGGGTGAATTTACCACTTCTGGTATGGTTAAGTCACTTGACTGCGCCTCTTGACCAAACCACACCAGGTGTGGTAAATCCACCAATATACCCACTCTCTGTCATGGTATATTGCTTAAATATTTCAAACATCACAGTATATTACAAAACTGCATAAGCCTAACAGCACTCACTCTCATAACTGAAAGTATATATAACTGCTCATTTTTGACATACAAATATATAAAAGGGGCACATGCTTGCACACTGGCAACATTGGGGGGGAAAATAGGGCACCATGGCAGAAAACATGGGGGAGTTTAGATGGTGACCTGGTGCTCACGGCATACTATTCCACCATAATCTGTGTACATAGTCGAACAATGCCTTGTTACCAGGCAGCATTACTAACACAGCAGGTAGAACCATGGTGGTTGATCGCACTGTTAGAGAACCAGTTGTCCACAACCACTGGAGGTTCTGTAGACTTAGGACAGTCACCACCGTCTACCACAACCCTGATTCTATGTGAAAAAAAAAGTTTCTCATGAAATTAGGGGTGGAGAACATGTAACAAATGTGTGTGTTTTATTCCAGAAAACCTCCAAAATTCACCAAATATCATGTACATACCCCAGAGCTTCTGGGGGCCTGGCGGACCCCAGACCCCCAGCTTTATCTCTCCTTTTTAAAATGTCATATTTAACACCCCCAAATAAAATTAGCTCGCCCTGGCACTGCATGGAAATCTGCACATTCGATCAAAACAAAACTTGGTACATCAAGAGATCTACTCCACTGAACTGTGCTTACCAAATTTCATGCAAATCTGTAGAATGATTGCAAAGTTATTAAAGTGTACAATGTGGGGTTTAACATTAAACTGCTCAACCCTAACTATAGTGGCGCTACTGAGCCGCTAGAATATATATATTATATATACATATACTATTGGTTTAAAGAGATAATACTATTAATGGAGAGCCGTAATACTATTGTTCAGAGCTCTGAATGATAGTATTATCACAGAAAGACAACGTTTTTGTTTGTTTTTTGTGCTCTATCCCTTATCTGGCTCTCTGTGGAGCTGGTTACTAGGGCTGTGCGAATAACGAATATTATTTCCTGAATACCATGAATAATGAGCTATTCGTTATTCAGATTCCGAATAACGAATAGTCCACTATTCGTCCGGTATTCGGGAAACATTTCTAAAAAAGCTAAAATACTTCCCACCTCCTCCATAGCCCAGATCTGGCAAGATAAAGCCCCCCTCCTCCACCCTCAGCACCCCAAACCCCTCCTCCCCCAACCAAGTTGTAATTGCAAAAAAGAAAAAGATCATCAAAATCCAATGGGCCACCGGCACAACCCCACCCACCTCCATGGCCGGACGCCAAGTTTCTTCAATACTGTGTACCGCCACCCACCCATCCCTACACCAGTAGCCAGTAGCGGCATGCACCCCACACCCTGCAGCTAAAGAGAAGTAAAAAAAAAAAAAGGCAGTCGGCACAGCCTGCCCTCATCCTCGGCCTGCTGCCTTCTTGTGAATGAAATCATTCATTTGCTTGCACTTATATAGTAGGGCAGCTGATCATAACTTCTCTTTAGCTGCAGGGTGCGGGTGCATGCGCGCTACTGGTGGGATGGGTGGATGTGTGTGTGTGTGTGTGTGGGGGGGACATTAATGAAGAAACTTGGCGGCCGCCATGGAAGTTGGTGGGTTGTGCCAATCGCCCATTGGATTTTGATGATCTTTTCTTTTTGTAATTACGACTTGGTTGGGGGAGGAGTGGTTTGGGTGCTATCTGAGGGTGGGGGGAAGGGGAGTTCTATCTTATCTTGCCAGATCTGAGTAAGGGAGGAGGGTGGGGGGCAATTTTAGCTTTTTTGTGCAAAAGTGCCCGAATAGAATATTCGGCTGAATATTCGGATGCATGGGCTCCGAATACTGAATATTCTAAAAAACGTATTCGCACAGCCCTACTGGTTACTATGGTGCCCAGTGCAGTTTCTGGGGATGCAATGTGCCAGTCACAAAGCATGGTTTATTATTTGCTGCTTTTTGACTGTGAGTGGGCAGAACAGTTTGAAAAACATGGCAGCTGTATCTCGCTTAGCTAGACAAATTCCTAGCCATCGCAATCTCTAGGCTATGAGTTCTATTTTTTTTCTGTTACATTTAAAGGATTATTGGGTAGATCCTGCCTCCACTGTGCACCTCTGCAAATCATCTGAAAGGTAAGACTCCCAGCAAAGCTGATGACCAGAGCACTGTCACCCTGAGAGAGAGTGGTCATCGGATGCCTGTTGTTGAGCGAGTGAGTGTTCTGTGTATTGGTCGAGTGCCTGTTGTCGAGCCAAGGGATTTGTTTAATCAGATCCATATATTACAAAAAATAAATAATAATAGAGTGTGTCTTACAAAGGAGTAAAACCATCAGTTTCTCTCTCGAGGTTCCTATATCCCTAGAACCTCAGTGGTATTACTCCCTTGTAAGACACACACTGTTATCTATTTTTATATATATATATATATATATATATATATATATATATATATGTAATAGATAACCCACTCTAGGGTGCAGTCATGCTCTGATATACGCATGCCTTGGTGTGTGTTGTTATGCACCGAGGTCACAGGCAGGAGCATCTCAACCACAAGGCCGTATAGCAGAGCGCGACTGCACACTCTAGAGTCAGTTATCTATCTTATAAAATGGTAAAATTGATTTGGAGGAGGGTAAAAGTACAGGTGTGCAGTCATGCTCTGATATACACACAGTCATCTGATGTGTTTCAACCAACCTGATGATTCCTTTTTCTTACCTATTTCATAAATATATATATCTCTTGCAAAAAATTTCATTAATGCTCCAGTTAGGGTCAGAGAGACAAAAACTGGAAAATGTGACGTTAGGGTTTCCAGCCCTAACACCCCCTTCCCCAAACCACGCAGGAGAGCAGGTGTGGGGTGTGCCTTGGGGTTCTCAAGCCTAACACCCCATTCCACCTGTAAATAAGGCCAGATGTGTAGTCTTTATGACAATGAGGTGAGCATTTCTTTCATCTTTGAGGGAGGGTGCCTGCTGTATCTACACTATAGGATTTTACTCAGATAAACTGTTTGGTATCCTAACACAGCATGTGTGGATTTCTTCTGGGCAGAGACCAAGCAGCCGAGATACGCGTTCAGTCAGTGCTAACTGTTTATAGATCACTGGTGAGGTCCCACCTGGAGTACTGTGCCCAGTTCCTCACCTAGGGAGAGATAATTACAGGCTCGATATAGTGCAACGTGGGGTGACCAGAATGATTCAGGGCCAGTAGGGCAGATCTTACCAGGACTGGCTCAAGGCACTGAACATGTAATCGCTGGAGGCCAGATGAGAGGAGGGAGCTATGATAGAGACCTTCATGTTCCCAAAACTGAGTGAGCAAAGTAAAATGTGATGAACTGTTTAGCATAACTAGTGGATCAAGAATATGGGGTACGAATGGAAGATGATTGGGGGGTTAAAGAAGAAAGTGAGAAAGTTTTATTTTATAGAAGAGGGGGTGGAACCCTGGAACAATCTGCCACCTGATGTGGTGGATGCCAAAACTATCAATGGTTTCAAAATTCTCCTCATTTCCACTGGCAGAATGTTCCCCTTCTAACATACTGTACACACACACACAGGCCTTTTCTAAAGCCACAGACTCAATTATCTCACTGTCGAGGAAAGCAGAAGAGATTTCCCTGATGAGCATGGTAAAGATAGAATGGGGAGTTTTCACTGTCAGCAAATAAACAGTTGTAATGAAAACTATAAACAATAAGTATTGTTTCTAATTTGTTTATGTGTGTAAGTAGAGTGTGATGATCAAGGAAAAAACATTTAATTAATTTGTTTTTTTTTTTTATTTAAGTTAGTTTTATTTTTAGGGCCCAGTTGAAGGTTTTTACAGTGTAAAGGTAGCAGCCACGTCTGTGATGGAAAATCAGTTCTGGTTGTAGGGGAACTGATAGAAGATAGTTCTGGTTGTAAGAGGACTGATTTGCTTATTGTGTGATGTGGTTTAGGACCAGGATGACTGTGCGTATATAGAGATTTAATGTACGATCAGCTGATATCTCTTGGCCAATTAGATTTCTAGATTTTCACTTGCCATTTTATAAAACAAGATATGGTACAGCAACATGCAAGGAACTGTAAAATACAAGGATTCAGTGCCGATATTTCACAATGGAAATTAGAAAATTGTTCAGAAAGATGGGAGATTAGCATGTAAATAATAAATTACATCAAAATTTCAGAGCTAGCTGCAGAGAGTGAGCATTAAGCAAGTGGTGCATATGTGATTAAACCAAGTAAAGGTGCCAGAATAAGTGTTGAAAGAAGGAGGTGGCCGAGCTAGGCTTTGTCAAAGGTATGTCAAAAAAAGGGGGAGAGGAGGGGTGGCAAGAGGGCATCAGTCCCTACAGTGTGTATAACTAAGGTCTAAGAGGGGCAGTTACATGTACATTGTTCTGTGTTATGGGCAGACTGGATGGACCAATGATCTTTTTCTGCCATAATTGTCTCTGTTTCCATGTTTCTAGCATCTTTTGGGTGGGATTTGAAAATGTTCACCCAACTGGTTCACCAGGTGGCGTCATAAGAAGACTGTTGAAAATTTGGTGTAAAAATATGTAAAATGACCAAGTTATGAGTGAACATTGAAATATTTCAATGTTCACTTAAAACTTCACTAATTTTCAGTATTTTTCCACAAAACTATCAACATGGCCTTTTTGAGACCCCATCTCATGAACAAGGCGGGTGAATTGCTTTCAAATCTTGGCCAAAAGGTGATTTTGCAGTCACTTGGCAAAATAACATTTCGGTCAGGATTTGAACATTTACACCTACCAGGTTCATGACATGGGGTCATAAGAACACTATTTTCAAAATCTGGGGTCAAAATATAAAAAAACAATAAAGTTATGAATGTACATTGATATTTTTCCATGCTCATTCACAGTTCTGGTAATTATCAATATGCTAACTCCAAACTGTCAAGATAGCCATTTTTTCACACCACCTCATAAACATGACTAGTGTTGTTTTTCAAATCCTGGACTAAATGTGTTTTCGCATTTGTGGCACAAAAGGAAATTTTACCAACTATTCTATAAAAGCTGTGTATCATGTTTATAAGGGGGAGTTATAAAATGACTGTCTTGAAAGTTTGTGGTCAAAAGTTTGAAAACAATCATTAAGAAACGGGCCAGTTATTCAAAACTTTGCACTGGGCGCAAACCGTTTGCACAGGGTTAGCACAAGTCCGCTATATTCAAAAGGTCAAATAGTGCATGCAAACTGCATTAGCACCGGGCAAAATTACAATGTATGCAAGGGGCAAACTGAGGGGACCTTTACATGAATACAGGCGCAATGTTATATTCAGCGAATAGTGCCATGCAAAGTATTTTTGCGCAACTTAGCGTAACACTTTGCACAGTGCAAATTACCATCCAGGAAAAGGTAGTCTTAACTCTGGGCAAACCAGCTTTGCCTGACTTTGTGGCTTTGTGCAACCCTAACCAGTAAATATGACACACAGAAATAAGCCAGACATAGAGGAAACATGCTGCTCACTGATGGCATCCCTATGATGCCATCATCTGCCATCAGTCCCAGCCATGCCAGGCAGTAAGTGGTGACCTGGCTCCCAGTGGACACCATGGCAGTGTGGCCATACAGCATACACCTACAGACCACCCTTCTGTGGACACCAACAGACACCAGCACACACATGCAGCACTATGGACATGGAGGGTGTTGAAGGGAGGGTGTACAAGAGGCCAGGCTGCACCACAGACTGGGTGCAGCCACAAGGCTGGGACAAACCATGCAGTGCACATGGGCAAATGTTGGGAATACCCCAACACTAGTGTGCCCCCATCCATATACCACACATCTCTACAGACACCACAGCACACACAGCCAGCCGTGTATATGTCACTGTGAGCATCCCATGCCAGTGGTACAGCATCTGTGGGTCACACAACAGCATAACAGTAATGTCCTCTGTCAGTAAACACCTGCAAGTTGAGCCTGTCACTGTGTACAGTGCAGTGGTCATCACTGCCCTACACACCATAGGCATTGCTGTGTCCCTCACACTACTGGTCCCCTTGCTACTGTAGTGTCTGTTGTGCACTGTAGCATGAACTACAGTTTAACAATTGCATGCAGCACCACCACCTGTGCCCGTGCTGTGTAGTCCCCTGGGGCACAATATTCTATGCTGTACTGTACAAATGTAGCCTACAGTTACCACCATGCACTCCCAGACTGACCTACATGTGGAGCTGTAGGCAGCCCCAGCCAGCCCCTGTACTTCCAGACTGACCTACAGGTGGAGCTGTGAGACCCTGCAATAGTGCTGGGCAAACTGCATGCAAATCAGGTCATAATGAGATGCTAATCTGGATGTTTGCCCACAGACTACCTAAGTAGGCTCATTTGCATGTCACTTTTGAATATAGCAATGTTTTGCCCCGGACAAACGTGACTGCGCTGGGCAAATGGCTTAGCTCCATGCTAAACCTGCACAAATGTGTTTGCACTGTGCAAACATTTCGGAAATATCATACATTTTTGCGCAACGTAATTTCACATGCACTGCTGCTTGCAGCTTTGCTGACTCTACTTCTTTGCTAGCACACACACTGGCCACATAGTTCACCTCTACCTTCCTTCACGTTGCTGTGAACTGGGATGCTGTTGTGGTTTGCACTTCCTGGTTGTTCTATTCAGAGCTGTCTGATTCCCAGGCTATTTTTGCACTGCACTCCCAGCCCAGTTTGCCCAGTTTCCTTAGCATGCTATATTCAGCAGGTTTAGCACCGGAGTTATCTCTTTTGAATATAGCGGGCTATTGGGTCCAGGCTAATTTATCATACCAGGCAGTGCTAATTTAGCCCCGGGGCAAAGTCTTGAATATCTGGCCTGTTGTGTGTATTGCCAGCCTTTAACCCAGTGGGTACTGCTTTGTGATCCCACACCAGTGAGCCGAGTTCAGAGGCAAGCTCAGTGAGCTATTTGGATTGGCCAAGACTGGGGGGACAGTGTTTTCATGTGGCACAAACCCCCAGGCTGGGAAGTGAATGTGCAGGGTTGCCTACATGGGTCCAGTTACCATACAGTGAAAAGAACTATCCTATTGGCATTGGGCCCTGCACCTCTGCACCAGTGGGATTAGAAAAAATAATAGAATTGGGAACGATGAAGGAGGACTGGCTGAACTGGGAAGGGGAGAATTGTGTGGGTGCAAACTGAAAAACAGCTCCTCTCACTAAGCTGGGCACCAAAGATTGTGGAGTGCCAGAAAAGGTATTTTAGGTCTTACTTTTAACAAACAAATATCGGAATATAGCTAAACTGGTTCCATTTAGCTAGGTTCAGGTGTTTGTTTTAGAACTATGTCATTTTTAGGTATTTTTCATGTTTTTAAGTTTGAAAAAGAAACAAGATGGCAGCCAGCGCAACCCAAAAATCTGTTTTTCAGGTTATGATAACAAAGTGGTGTGAATGCAAAATGGTTTCACGTCCCAAACATTTTCAGGTGATATCAAACGTTGGCAAAAAACCCTACTGAGCATGCCCAAAAAAACAAACAAACTTTATATAATTATAACTCTGGAACTGATTAATATTTTTTCACAAAACCTTTGAAAGGCCCTGTCTACCCTAAAAGTTTCAGAAAAAAAATTTTGTGCCATCTAGGCCGTACATGACAGCAAATACAGTGTTTAATAAGTACAGAAAAAGACACAGTCATTCATTAAAAATCAACAATCCTTATCTCAGAGCCCACACAAGCTGCTGTCACAAAACTTTTCACATTTTGAGAAGTTGCCTCCAAGACAATGTATGCCAAATTGTTGGGAATGTTGTTGAACAGTACCAAAGTAACATTAAACACCTTACTCAACCCTAACTATACTGGCACTACCACACCAGCATTAAATATATATACTATGTACATTACTTTTTTTTTTCTAAAAAAAAAAAATAAGCAATACTTTTCTCAACAGAACACCAATAAGCTAGACAATTTTTTTATCTCCGCAGCAAGGTATGTCACAAAATGTACCTTGCTAGTTGAATACATTATAGATAAATTGCCAGTCACCTATGCTGAGCCGTAGTGCTGCGTGCGAGCTAATTACGTTCCACAACATGTGCCAGCTGGCAGCACCTCAAATCTCCATGCTGTACTCTGCCCAAACTGAATCTTGCACTTCGCTGTGATGCTGCCTTTGCGACGCCACCATTTACAACCTTGAAAAACAAATAAACTCCGAGAGTCAGAGGGTCAGCCCGGGGGGGGGGGGGGGGGATTAAGCAACACAAGGACTGCTCTCCTCTTCCTTCTCCATGGATGAGTGGGACCAGTGGTGGAGTTAGTCTGGCCCCTAGTGGTGGCTGGGGGCTCAGCATACCAACACTGTACAAAGGGAAGGGTGAAGGTGGGGCAGACGCCTGGCTTCCTGCATGCGGAATCGTGCACAACACAGGCATTGGTATCATTACATGCCACTTCCTCTGCGCCGGGGAGAAAACAGGGAAAACTGGTAGCATGACACTGGTCTCCTGCAGGGTCCACGCCCAGCTATCTGGGCACATCCTGGCGAAGTGGATCCTTTCCTCAGTGGGGCTTGGGGAGGCAAGCCCTGAGGAAAGAGCCAGACAAGGTAAGTCCCAGAGGACACTGCAGTGATGGGGCTGGGGGGACTGGTGGATGCGGATCAGTCGGCATAGGGGAGGATAAAGAAATTAACCAAAAAGAAGGAAAAAATAAACTCCTCTAAATTTCTCACAGACCTTGACCATTTCAGTGTGACACCCAAAATCCTTAACCATTTCCAACTTCACCAAAATCCCACATGTCCACAGTTCCAAATGGGGGGCAATTGTCCATACAGCCAGCATACAACACGGCTTATCTTGTCTAATCCTCACCAATTGTCCCTAGTCTCCAACACAACGTATCTTCACTGATTGATGGCCAGCCACATACTGAACTTGCACATGTGCCAATAGTTACAGAAACACCCATTTCAATGACAGCCAACATCGTTAAAAGTTCCCACATTACAGTATCTAGTGGAAACACCATAGCAACTGTTGCTTAGGCACCTGTTCCCATGGATGTTGTAACTTGGAAAACAATGGCTTCTGTGACTGACAACTTCTAAAAAATAACCACAAGCTCAAAATAGGAAACTTACTTTTTCACAAGCTCAAAATGGGAAACTGTTACTGTTTAACAAATCACAATTCAGTGCCAACTATTTAAAATTGGTAATGTGCTTTATATAAACTGGACATGTGATGGTCACTTATGAGGTATGCTGTTTATCTTCATTCATGGGCAGTGACCTGTTTTGACTTCACTCGTATCTTCAGCAATCATGAAAATCAAGAGGTCACTGCCTACTCATGGAGATAAATAGCATATCTCATAAGCGACCATCACATATCCCATATATAGTATATGGTGGAATGCTGTTGTATATGAAAATCCATACACTTGAAAAAGTCATTCTGCTGGAGTAGTCATCTAGCTACTAATGCAGAACGACTTTTTGTTCTGCGTTAGTAGTTATGTCACAATGCAACCACCCCTATCAGTGCTGTTTATAGGACAGAGGGCAGTTAAAGCATCACATGCACAAGCTGGCCGGCGGGCGGATGGTGGTGAATTGAGGTCAGTAGAACGTAATGACTGTAAATGATTAGGGTTTTTTTTTACTATACACTATATAGAATAGTGTATGGTAGCCGCAATACAAAACAATGCTCTTCTAACGGCTTATGGTTACCATGATGACAAAGGGACCTCTTGAGCTTCGCTTTCGAAGTCCTTGTGTCATGACAACCACTCAGTATAAGAATAGCATTGTTGTGTATGGGCTACCATACACTATCCCATAGATAGATAGATAGATAAATAAAAGGGGCACGATAGTGCCCCTATAGATAGGGTTGAGTAGCATGTTTAATGTTAAACGTTACATTTTGCACTGTAATAACTTTGCAACTGATCAATGGATTTGCTTTACATTTGGTATGCACTGTTCCATGGGGTAGTTCTCTTGATGTGGCAAGTTTCATTCCAGTTGGATTTGCAGATTTGGAGATCTGGACAGTGCAAAAACTCATAAAGCCGCCACTTTTTGCAGTTTATTTCTCATCGTCCTGCATCCAGACAGTGTGGAATTTTGGTATGATTTTTTCATGGTAGAACCAGCTTGGTTAACAGAAGAGGCATGCTTAGTTTTATTAAAAAAATTTTAATCTGTTGCAAAGTTATAAGGTTTTTCATTTCCCATTGTTTTCAATGGGAAGATAACTTTTCAGGATAGAGGGAGAAAGTTTGACCAAGGATTTGTTCTCAAGAAAAAGGATTCACTCTAGCAAGACCCATTCCTTTTTTACGAGAATAAAATCCTTTTTTGTGAGAGGAAATTCCTTTTCCATGAGCTGCCATTTTGTCTTCCATTTAAAAAGAAATTCAAAAGCCACAAAAATGACATCGTAGAGTGAGACCACCACACCTAGCTGGCTGATTGGGACCCCCTTAGGTGCAATCTACACCTCAATGTTAGAGAAATGGCCAAGAATTGTGTTTTATTTCCTGTTAGGAATCATTTTTCATGACCACATGATACTAAAAAAGAATCCTTTTTCATATCACGAGTCACAAAAAAGGATCCTTGATCGTAAATTCTGTGCCATTCCCCCATGCTGTACTGTATTTCCCTGGTGTCTAGTGGCACCCACATTACCTTCCTGCTTTTAAAAAATATAAATTCCTATAATCCAACACTGGGATGCCCACCCCTGGTGTCAGATGCCCCCCCTGCAGCCCCTTGTTTTATTTGCATTAGCCGACATTGAGTTGCCCAATCCCCATGTCAGCATTTTGAAGCCCCCACACCCAGCACTTTGGGACACTGGAGAGCCCACCCCAGTGTCCCAATATATATTTATATGTACCTACAAAAAAGAAAATCATCCCCGCCTTTTTTTGTAAACCTGAAATAAAGAAAACTGTACCTCGTCATGCTTGCCATCCCCCTCACCCCATTCCAACCCTCCCATTGACCACCACCCCTTACCCTATACTTACCTCCGGAGGTCATATTATGTCATCCAATGTGGACTGGGACGCATCTGCACTCTTCAAAGCCGAACCGTGAGCTGAGGAATATGTGCTGTATAATGTATTTAAATGGCATTTTGAACTTATGTTGATATCGTTGCCATTTTTTGGAATTTTTGCACCACATTCAACATGGCCTTTTTGGGACCCCACCTCATGAATACTGCAGCTGTCATTTCCCTAATGTCTATGTCTCCTTAGACTGTTACCCGTTACCCTTTGGTCAGAATGGTAGTATACTGTGTACAATATTAATAACTACGTCCCCTTAGACTGTAACCTGTTATTTTGTTGTCAATATTAGTCTTTCTTTACTGCTTGTACTAATTTGAGTTTAATATGTCCTGGTCATCCCATCAGTTGCTCTACCTTGTCTCTTGACCATTGTTTACCAGTATCCAAAGTTTGTTTATTGTCTGCTAGTTCTCTCCTTTGAAGTTATTGCAACTTGTATTCCTCTTGTTCACCCACTTGAAATGTTCCTATCCCCCATATATTACCGGCCTGTTATTACTGTAACTTTCTGTATCCAGCTGTTAATTGTAATCTTGCTTGTTCTCTGACATGGAGCCTTTGTGAATGAGTCCCTGGCTCAAAGGTTATGTAATTCCAAGATTAAAATAAATAAATAAATAAATACATACATACATACATACATACATACATTTCGTTAATCAGGCCCGGAAGGTGATTTCATGGTCACTGCGTGAAATCACCTTTCAGGACCACAAAATGAAATTTCATCACCAGTGTTCATGAGGTGGGGGTCCCAAAAAGGCCATGTTGAAAATTCGGTGCAAAAATTCCAAAACATTGCTTGAGACACGTGCGTTCATTGAAATATTTCTACGTACATGTATAACTTCGGTAATTTTCAATATTTTGAGTCCAAATTTTCAACATAGCCATTTTTTATGCCACCTCATGAACAGTATAGCTGTCATTTTTCACATCTTGTCTGAAATGTGTTTTCACACCTGTGGCATAGAATAACGTTTTGGCACAGATTTAAACATTTTTGCCTATGGGGTTTATGAGGTAGGGTCATAAGTAGACTATGTTGAAAATTTGTGGTCAAAATATCAAAAAATGCCAAAGTTTTAACCATTTGTTGCAATTTCACTATGCCCGCTTGTAACTTTCAACATAGCCTTCTCCTCGCACCCTCTTCATTCCTCCAGTGAATACCTCCTGACCATTCCCAGAACTAGGCTGAAATCGGCTGGTGATAGAGCATTTAGTGCCGCGGCCCCTGCTCTGTGGAACTCCTTACCAACTATGGTCAGAGAGGCTTCAACGGTGGATGTTTTTAAGGCCCAGCTAAAGGCCTTTCTCTTTTCTAAGGCATTTAATGCTTAGATAAAGATTTATAGTTAAGGTTTAGTTTTTGTAATGATTTGTATTTATGTGTAAATTTATATATTTATTATGTTTAAATGCCTGTTTTAATGCTTTGTACGGCGCCCAGAGCCTCTGGGATTGGGCGTCTTTTAAATAAATTTTGCCTTGCCTTGCCTTATTACCCCACCTCATGTATGCAATAGCTGTCATTTTTCAAATCCTTCCCAAAATGTGTTTTTGCTCCAGTGGAATGGAATGGCATTGTAGTTGCGCCGAATTAAGTTTTGGCAGGTATTTGAACATTTTCTGTAACAGGTACATGAGGTGGGGTAATAAGGAGGCGATGCTGACAATTTTGTCACTGTTGTCCTATACATGGAAGTGCAGGGTTCAAAAGGGCCATGTGCTTCCACAGTTACATATATATATCTACGGAGTGATGAGAGAACAGGGTCTGAAGGACCCTGTGCTCCCACAGTAAAATAAGGATACTATCTCAGAAAGCGGGGAAATGAATTGCAAAAAACTTTGTTAATGCATCAGTTAGGGTTAAAGTGACAAAAGTAGGGAAATGTGACGTTATAGTTTCCAACCCTTACACCCCACCCTGCATAGACCAAGAGGCATCAGGGACCGACACTGGGGTCATCATCCCTGACACTCACCACATTCTCCTATTCTGTTACCCACCCAGCTTATTTTCTAATGGAATGGGGTGAGCCTTAGGGCACATGACCCCAATGCTGACCCCGACACCTCTTGGTCTGTGCAGGGTGGGAGTGGGGTGTTAGGGTTGGAAACCCTAATGCCACATTTCCCTGCTTTTGTCACTTTAACCCTACCTGATGCATTAATGATTTTTGAATATATATATATATATATACACATATATATTTATTTATACAATAGGGGCGAGTGATAGATGAGTAGAATAAATCCTGTTATTTTTACCCCAGTGAGATAAATTCTGCTGACGTAGGCAGAGTGAAAATATCTGACATTTATACATACCTTCCTATGTCAGCAGGTGATATTCTCATTGTGGTGACGTCTCCACATGCACTTCCCTCACCGGACTACTTTTCTGTACCACAAATCTATAAATACACCCATCATCTAAAAAAGATATAAGAAGAACATTTCATTTCACTAGGAACAACCATAACTAAGCAAATCACAAATTCTCCACAGTGAAGTCATGCTTGAAACACTACAACCTCAACAACATTACAAACTCGCAGTCCGAGTCAGATCTCAGCCACAACTAACATGAACAGCCAATGTAGCCAATCCCCACACTAGAAGACACTGCCCTACAACATCTCACAAACTAAAAGTTTTCCTTACCAGCATTTTATTTGAGACTCCTACCTCAGTCTTTAGCGTGCCACCACATGCAGCACTGAAACTCAGGGAGCCGCACCACTGGTAATCATAACTGCAACGGACTACCAAATGAAACACACACCCAACAGATTAAAAAGCACTGGTGATGCAAAATAAAAATAACACCATAAAAAAAACACATACAACGAATACTGCACAATAAAAAAACAGAGCTACCATAAAAATCCCCAGTCAGGAAGACATGCGGCGAACTCCTCCCACTGAAATGAAACACCCAATCACATCACAGAACTAAAGAAAACACAACCAATCACACAGTACAATGAAGGCAAAACACCAATCACACAACAGAAAACAACTCCCATTCATACAGTCAACCAATAACATTACCAGACTCACTCCCATTCACAAAACACACTTCAATACCAAAAATCAAGCAAACACTCACCGGAAGAATACCACAAAATAAAATAAAATCACAAAAACACAGAAATAAAACTGCCATTACTCTATCCCCCTATTGTATATATCGCACACATGATGTGCAGATCGTGGGATATGGAAAATATTCTGACTCCTGCAGAGTGAGCTTTGGGTACTCTCACTTGTGCCTTCAGCACTCATGAATATCCAGAGCTCACTCTGCAGGAGTTAGAATATTTCCCATATCCCACTCCTGCCCATCATATATCTATAGAGAGAGAGAGATGGGCAGAGCATGGGGCGGATTTTTGCTGTTTCTATTTTGCATTTGTGTCTCTGGTATTTTGTTTGTGCTTTCATGTTTAGGAAACTATGTTTCACATTTCAGATTTGATTCTGTTAACGATGGCATAAGACCAAGGGTTTGAGAGTTATCGATAAATTATATAGATTTATTAATTAAAATGCATTCCTGTAATAAGCAGTAGTAATCATGTGAGTCACTGAACCTCAGCACAAGTCTAATGCTTCATTATGCTGTCTACCACAAATACACATATTTTAAGTGATATTTGTATTTGTAAAATGTGTAGTATTTGTGTGTTTTTGACCTGAATAATATTTATTTTGCACAGTCTGCACACATTATATATAGTATATGTATATATATCTTAGGAAGTGGGCATGCATTGAGCTGTTACAGGTGCAAGGGAGGTCCACTTATGGAAGGAGGGTCTGCAAAGGAAAGACAATTATCAGGAGCAGAATGTAGATGGAAATGCATGAGCCTGGAAGCCCCTTTCCCTTAAGCTTCAGCAGCTCAGCTAAGAACAGCATTTTAAATATCTGCATCTAAATGAGTGTAATAAAGTCACAACACCAGTGCTGACAATGTCTTTCCTACTGGCACCATCTTCTGGTGAATTCTTTCGCTGCAGTTCCAAAGTTTGATTGAAGGAAAATAATTTTGGTTTTGTACAGTAATCTACAATACAAAGAACCTTGGTAGAAAGCACAAAGGCAAGGCTTACCTAGCAAGTGGATTGGCAATAAAGTCAGGATGCAAAGAAATATAAAATTGCTCGTGCCCCAATAATGCAAAGCATTGTGCGAAGTAAATGCAAATTGTAAGGGAAGACTTTAGACAGGTACTGCTTTAAACAGGAGTTTATAGTGCCATACATGCCTGCTTAAAGTAAAACCAGTCAAAATTCTTTCATGGTGATTTACATAATCACTGGCTGGCAGTATAGCCTAGAGGTTAGAGTAACGAGCTGTGATTGAGCTTGGTACATCCAGCAAGCCTGGGTTTGATTCCCACAATCTCGGCTTGCATAATGTGTTTCTCTGAGCAAGTCACTTAACCACCCAAGTGCTCTCAGATCACCCCTGAAAACAGGCACTTGTGCTTAGTGGGCCTTACCTGGTTACCAAAAAAATTGAATACATAAATAAACTTTCCATGATGCTTTGGACTGTTGAGGTATGAGTGATTTTATATTTCTATTGTTTTGTACAGCACCTTTAACACACACTGTATCACAAAATGAAACAGAAACAGAATTTATCAGCAAAAAAAGGACCGCTTAGCCCACAGAGTCTGCCCAGATGGTCCCTGCCTAGTCTGCCTCCACAGACCCTAACTGGTTTCTGGGGACCCTTCCTCTTCCCTGCCCATTCCCTAATATTCCCCTATGTCCATCCCATGCAGACCTGAAGCCCCCTACTGTTTTCACCGCAACCATTTCACTGGTAGTGTATTCCAGGAGTCTACCACCACTATTTCAGTGAAGTAGTACTTCCTCAGATCCCTCCTAACAGCCCCCCCCCGCTTCATGTCCACTGGTTCTAATGCTCTTCCTCATTGGAAAGATACTTCTCTCCTGCACCCTGTCCACCCCCATGAGGTACTTGTAGGTCTCTATAGAAACACAGAAAGAAGTGCTTTAAAAAAGTAATGGGTTAGATACTGGCAGTGCACATGATGTAGAACAGAGTAGAATATGCATTGCCTTTCTTACATACTGTATTCCAAAGCCCTTTACAATCCAGGAGAGAGAAGGGAAAGAACATGGTACCATTTTTTATTGAATTAGGAGAGTAATGACACAGAGATAGGTAAGAGGGAGTTTTATGGAGTTTGTTACGCACAAGAAGGTTAAGTAACTTGCAGTGGGTTACACAGTGAATACATGGTGATTGAGGGATTCAAACCTGGGTCTCCAGATTTTGCAGCTGCATCATGAGGCCAAACTGACTCTCTTTTGGTTTGCTGGACTGGAGAGAGAACTATATGAGCAGGTCGGCAAACAAGAGTGACAGCTTTCAGAAGTCAAGTCACCCAGATGCAAAAATACGAAGGTGTGTCGTGAGACAACTTAGATTGGAGTGGAAGGGGCACAAGTTTTTAATCTTAACTCAGTCCACTGAGGCAGACATGTTGTATCATAGTTAAGCAATGGAATGTTCCAACTTCTAAAAGCACCATTGGAAGAAATGGGTGTTAATGAGAAAGTTCAAAATGCATGCATTTTTAGACATAGATGTTAGCATTTTCAGTTACTGAAATGAATGATCATGGTAGACAACAGTGATAGTCCCTTCCCACTAAAATTGCATCAGCTGTTCCTCAGCATCTCTCTTTCCATCTCTCATACTCTCACACCTTTTTTCCTCTCTTCTCATCTCCCTCTCTGTCATTCCCCCTCCTTCTCTCTCATTGCCTGTCTCACACTCACTCACTCTATCTCTATCTCTATCCCTTTCTCTCTCTCTCTCTCTTCCTCTCTTTCCATCTCTCTCATTCCCTCACTCTCTCCATCTTTCACCCTCCCTCACTCCCTCTCTTTCCTGAGTTCACACTCTTACTCCCTGCCCCTTTCCCTCCCTCTCTCTCTATCTCTGTTTCCCTCTCGTTCTTCCTCTTTTTCAAGCTCCCTTCTCTTTTGCCCTTAATCTCTCTGTCTTTCCGTGTCTCACACTAATTCTCACTCCCTTTCCTTACCACTCTCTTTTCCTTACCCTCCCAATCTTTCCCTTTTTCTTTCTCCCTATCCCTCTCTTTCTATCTCTTCCCCCTCTCTGTCTCTTTCCAACTCTCTCCCCCTCTCTTCCCATTTTTATACACTCTCTTGTTCTAGCTCATTCCCTCTCTCTTTCACCATCTTTTTCCTGTCCCATACTCTTACATTCTTTCCCTCCCTCTCTCCTTCTCTCTTTCAATCTCTCTCTCTCCCTCCCTCTTTTTCTATCTCCTTCACTCCCTCCCTCTTTATTTCTTCCTTCGCCATTTCTTTCTCCTTCTCTCTCCTTGTCACGCCCTCTCCTAGGGCCACTATGACAAGAAAATGTCTGGGTGGGGGCACAAAACATGAATCCTGGGAGGGCACTAAGTCAGTGTGTTACATCCTTCCTCAGCTCAGAAACAAAACTTGGATGTGAATTTGGGGACATGTGCCCCACCTCCAACTCTATAGCCATGCCTATCCCTCTCTTTCCCTACCCCTACCCCAGCAGCACCCTTCCCTCAGTAAACAGCAAGAGCAGCAGAACATTTTTGTAAATGTCATCTGTATTTAAGCTGAAATAACCATATAATAGTAAGACAGGGTAAAATATTGAGCGGCTCCACTACTGTACATGAAGACTCATGGAACATGTAAACAGCTGATATAAAAATGAAAAAATAATGCACCAAACTATTCTGACACAACAAGAGAGTAATATGACAAGCTTATAATGTTACTCCCGTGCTTCCATTTTCCAGTTCATTCTTCCAATGTATTACAGCCATTGGTACAGGTAATAGATTGAATGCAATGCAGCGTGCATCTGGCCTCATTCCCATTACATCAGCCCAGGAAGAGTGTATCTACAAGAGTCTATAACCCACCTGGACACTACAGTTCATGCAGGGATATCAAAAATACCCAAATGTAGATGATGCAAGTAACAGTATATAATACAGGACACCTCTCCTTGGAATTCTACCTGTCCCCATCATCTATAAGCTGTATTACCCAGTGTTAGTGCCTGGGTTGCCATAACTGCAAAAACTTAAATCTCCAGAATTGGATGTCCACTGTAGTATAGGGTATCCCATGAATACAGCAAGTACTTTACAGGGAGTCAAATAGGGCAAGGTCAAAACAGTGAGTGTTTAATGGGTTATGTGGTTTTTTAAGCAATAAGGCATGACCAAGGGTTATGTTAATGGTCTGTTAATCACCTTCTAGGGGTGTACTGTGGCACGAGGTGTAGCCGAGTGCCACATGCACCTAGAGGGTGATTAACTGACCATTAATATAATCCCTGGGAGTGCCTTATTGCTATTATAATAAACAATGTTTTTAAACAGTGTTAAACCTTGTTCAGCATAAGGCTAAGCTCTACATGTATGTTAATAAAAGATTAACATAAGGCTGTTAGAATGTTTGCAGCCAAGCAGAAAGCTCCATTTCTCAGACCCTTTTTATAATATAGAATATTGTTAGGTGGGTGCTTTTTAAGCGCTTTTTGAGTGAGCTCAGTATGGTAAGGAGAAGTCATGGTATAGAGTATATAAGGAGTTGTTTGTGCTGCCAGTTTTGAGCTGGCCATCTGGTATAGGTATATGGTTGAAGTCACTGCCTGTGTAGCTGATGGACCCGGTTTGGAACTGGTTGTGGGATACTTTTCCAGGTGTGTGTACATATTTTTTGTGTTTTTTTTTCATAGTTGCCTCCTGTTCCATCCACCCTCCCAACTGTGTTCCCCACTCACCCATAGGTTGCCCCCCCTCAACGTTCTCCTCCTGCCAGCGTCAGTCCCCCTTGGGAGTAGATCCCCCTCCTGAGTTTCCACCATTCCTCAGTGTCATGCCCTCCATCCCTGGAGTTAGTTATTTATAAGTCAGGGGGGTGTGTGGGGCAGAGACCCTAGCAGAAAAAGCAAAGGTAGCAGCACTGTTTTGTAGCACACTATAGTGTTATGCGCTGTTTCGTTTTTCATTTTTTTTGTAGTGGCTGTTATTCACCGTTATGACATGGTACTGTAATATGGTTCATTGTTTCTAGTTCCTGCAACTTCTGATTTGACATTTCAAGAGTGGGACGGAGTGGGGACAGCCATTTAATTCTTATATATTTCACTGCCACTAAATGTAGAATCTGCACCCAATCGGTGCAGCTGTCTGGAGCCCTGAAGAAGGTCAGGGAAGCCCAGCACCATAATGCAAAACAAGACCGGTAAATTATTGTTAAGTATTGAGTTCATTGCATGGTGTGCCTCTCTCCAAAATGGGGCTATCACAGGAGAAGCCCACAGAATCTGGCAGTGGGATCCATCCCCCCACACACACACACACACACACACACACACACACACTGCTGCCAGCAGACATCTGAGTGAGTCAACGCTAAGGGTTTCATAACTGTGGGTGTCATTAAAAAATTGTATTAGAACTTTCCAGTTGAATGCACGCCACATAGGGGAACACCAGAAAATTTTTAATAGATTTGTGGTTGCCATTTAAAACATAGTTATGACTGGATGTTGTACTGTGATACCCTTTTCTGCAGTGTGCAAGACCAAGGTTTGCGCTGATGTAGAAAATACTAGCAGCACATCAAGGTAATGCTGGCTCCATCCTCTACCAGCAAGGTGTTAGTTTGCCTGCATGGAGGATCTTGTTTAAGTTTTAAAAGTGACGTTTTGCAAATGAACTGTGGATTGACCTACAACAATACGGTAAGCTAAGCAAACTGTGTTTTCCTGGTGAAGTTCTTGAGTACTGTTTGTGCTTTGTAAGTGGGACCGCCGCAGTGCAGTAATTGTGCTTTTGGACTTAGACATTTTGACAACTTGTACCGCATCCGTTGTTCTCCCACATTCAGGAGTGAGCGCAGGCAATTGGGGAGGCGACAATGTAAAACAACTGTTTGTTTCACTGTGTTTAGCCATCTGTTATTTTTATATACATCCGTAAACATTGTTATAACTTCACATGTGATACTTTAAATGTAATGATGGCCAAACGATGCAACTTCAGTGCCATTTGTTGTGGGAGACAGTGATTAGCATTCAGCCTTTGGGGCATTTACCCAGTGTGCGAGAAATCCAGTGTTCAGGTAGCCATCATTGTATTTTAAGTGCCAACTGCATGCTTATTCAAACATTTCATGATGACTAAGATTACTACGTAGTAAAAATAATGCAAAACAAGCATTTGTCAATGCTGAACGTTTGATGTTTGTTAAACAATTTGTTTTGTTTTTAATGTTTTGAACCCAGCTTTTGAAGAGACTTGTTTACATCTCATGCAGGATTTTAAAAACACCACATGACATGTTTATGCGGTGACGTGCAAAAATTGCTGTGTTGAAAGTTTGGGGTCAAAATATTGAAAATTACCAAAGTTACGAGCCTGCATTCGCAAACTTTAACATAGGCTCATAACTTTTTAAAACTTTTTAAGCCAAATTTTCAACATATTCTTCTTATGACTCCACCTCATGAACAATAGTGGGGACATTTTTCAACTCTTGCGTGAAAGGTGATTTCATGCAGCAACTGCGAAATCACCTTTTGGGATGCAAAAACATGTTTTGTCCAGGATTTGAAAAATGAGAGCTGTCACATTCATAAGGTGCAGTTAAGAAATGGGTATGTTGAAAGTTTGAGGTCAAAATATTGAACATTACTAAAATTACAAGCCTGCACTTGTAAATTCCAACATAGGCTCATAACTTTATTGTTTTTTTAATATTTGTGCCCCAAATTTTCAGCATAGCCTTCTTATGACCCCACTTCAAGAACAATAGTGAAGAAAATGTTCAGCTCCTGCCTGAAAGGTGATTTCGCGCAGTGACTGTGAAATCACCTTTCGGGATGCAAAAACACATTTTGTCCATGATTTGAAAAATGACAGCTGTCACATTCATGAGGTGCTGTGAAGAAATGGCTATTTTGAAAATTTAGGGGCAAAATATTGAAAATTACCAAAGTTACAGGCCTGGGTTCGCAAACTTCAACATAGGCTCAAAACATTGTTGTTCTTTTAATATTTTTATGCCAGATTTTTAACACTGCCTTATGACCCCACCTCATGCACAATGGTGGAGAAAATGTTCAGCTCCTGCCCAAAAGGTGATATCATGCAGTGACCACAAAATCACCTTTCAGGACAGATTTATCTAACATCACTTGCACTATTCATGAGGTGGTGATCAAAAAAAGGTATGTGAAAAATTTTGGGCAAAAATATTTAAAAATAGCCAAGTTATGCTACTAAGTTCAAAACCCCATTGAAATACATTGAACCTCTTACCTGATTTCCTCAGTTCACGATCTGGTGTTGAAGATTTAAGACGAGTCTGTGGTCCAGAGAAGATTACGGCATTGGACCCCTGCTGGGTAAGTAAAGGCTTGGGGGTGGTGGGTGTTGAGTGGGAGGGTCAGGTGGGGGTAATAATGGTGCAACAGACATAAATGGGTGGCGTTTTTCTTTTTTTACTGGTTTACACAAATCAAAAAAAAAACAAACACGATGAGGGATGGTTTTCTCTATTACAGCTAGCAACACTGGGAAATTGGGCTCCCACCAGTGTCACTGTTATATTTGGAAGCACTGGGGGTGGGCTCCCTGGTGCTGCATTACTAAAATGGGCAGGGTGGTGAGTGGCAGCTGGCATGGGGATTGGGCACTCCATGCCCTAATTACAACACGGGTTGGGTTGGGGGAGGAGTTACGACAGGTGCTGCAACAGACATTGATGGACAGTTTCTTTTTACAGGTTTAAGAAAATAAAGAAATGGTGAGGGGATGGACGCTGGGGTTGGGCCCCTCCAGTGTCACTGTTATATTTGGCAGCACCAGGAGTGGGCTCTCCAGTGCTGCATAATTAAAGCCTGGTAGGGTAGCGTGGCAGGGGGGGGATTGGGCACCCCCATGCCATCATTATAATAACATGAGTTGGGCTGGAGGGGCAAGCTGCAACAGACATCGATGGAAGGTTTAATTTTTTGCAGGCTGACAGACTCCTACCATGAAAAGCTGCTCAGCTGTTTGCTGGCCGGCTTTATGTAAATCAAAGGACTGAAGCCATCTCTGATTAGAGTGGCTCAGTCCTTTAAAGTACACGAAGTTTCCACCCACCAAACAGCGAGTGGTGTCACAAACCACACTGCTGGTCACTGGTGTAGACTGCCGAGCCCTAGCTATTTTGAACTGGAAAGGGCTCGGCAGTGCCCCCCCCCCCCCAAATCCCAGTCACTCCTACATTTGGTACACAGGTACGCATCAAATGTAAAAATGGATAAATGAAGCAAGGGGTTGGAGGGACATGATGGGCACAGAGTCACTTTGGATCTTAAATTACTATGTTACTAGAATTGTTAATGCTGATCACATTATTCTGTGAAGTAAGATAACTGCCTTAATATGTATTTCTCAAATCGATTATTAACCACTGTAACCACTGTATCAGATACATCCATGTTAATAGTTTATTGCTGTTCATTAAGCACTAATTAACATCTATTAAGTAGCAATGTCATGTTTACTTTATTGTACTGTTTTCTGCAGGCAGGAGCTTATCCCTCCACCCCATAGTTCAGAGCTCATAAGCATGGTCCAAGAGGTTGAGTCTGGTCCATGGACCCAATGGAGTGTTTTCCAATAGGCCTCAAGCATGAACAGGGGGTGCCCAATCCCCTCCTCATTTATTCTTTCCTCTGGCCATGATGTTATAACTGGTTGGGGTCTCCTCCAGTCATCCCCTTTTAAATGTTTGGGGTCTCCTCAGGTCATCCCCTTCTAAATGTTTGGGATCTCCTCCAGTCACCCCCTCCTACTCCTTCAGATAGGCAACAAGATCTCTCAAATTAGAAGCTCTGGCTGTGACCTCAAAATGTTTGAACTGTAGGCCGAGAAGTTGGTTCTCCCATGTAAGGCCCATCATTTCAGGAGTCAGTGTCTGTTGAGATTAAGTAGACAGATACTTTATTAGAAGTAGAAGGGGTCTTATTTAGGGTTAAAAAAAAGAAAGAAAGTCAGTGTGTGTTCTGTGCTGGGAAGGGTACTGTATCAGCTGACTTTGCTAAACCAGTAGGAGGAGGGAGAGCTTAATTGGGGGTGTGGCTTAGACATTATAAAAGCAGGTGACTCAAATTACAACTTCCTGTTGCTAGACTTTTTTCTTACTAATTGCCCTCCATCCCACCCTAAGCCAGTTCTACTTTTATAGCCACTGGATTTGACTGTCAACAGGAACTTCCTGTTTGGCAGTAGGAAGGGAAAGATCATAGAGAAACATTGATTTTGTCAACCCTAAAGGAAAAAAGAAGCTCACTCTCCCCCCCCCCCACCAGCTGCTGGTGGTCTGACATTGAGCAAGGAAGAAGGAGGCTTCTGAAGAAAATAGGAAGTTGCTGTCCCAGAACAGGAAGGGTGAGAGTTGTAAGGAGAGGAGAGAGTAAGCACACAGAGAAACAGGAGAGGGGACACAAAATAAGACATGATAGGAGTGGTGCAGTGCAATGGCTGTGGGGCGGCAGTGTTCCGGGAGACATTCTGGAGGATGCGATGCTGCCTAATTTGCAGGCACCTCTCTGGTTTGAGAGAGGAGGTTTCCTGTCTCCAGGCTGACCTGGCTAGGATTCGTGAAACCTCCTCCCCCAACCAGGGACCACCAGGTCCAATGCCACTGCCTCAGAGGTTGCCAAGAAAGAGGAGAGGCTGGACCAGGGTGGGCTCAAGGAGGGAGAGGAGGGTGGTGGAACAGAGATGCATCGCTCCAGCTGTACCTCTCCACAATTCATTCACTCTTCTGGTGGCTAGTGGTTCCTCTATGGAGGCACCTGCAGTGGAGATCAAGGAGGATGCTGGCAACCTTCACAAAGGAGACCCACAGGAGGGTGGCATGGGACCCCACAGGGGAAAGAAACAACTCCTGGTGGGGGACTCAGTCACTGGGGGGGTAGAAATGGGGGAGGAAGGGGAGAGGGAGGTAAGGTGCCTTCCTGGAGCCACGGCTTGGAGGGACAGGAAGCGAATCCTCAGGATCATGGGAGGAGCTGCACGAGGGAGGGAGCTGGATGTCATTGTCCACCTAGGGACAAATGACCTGGCTGAGAATGGGATCAGAGCAGTGCAAGAGGAGTTTGTAGAGGTTGGGAGGGCCTTACACAAGTAGCGCATACGGTAACCTTCTCGGAGGTGCTGCCTGTCTATGACAAGGGTGATGCTAGGGCACTCCTCACCATGGAATTCAATGAGTGGTTGAAAAACTGGTGTGGAGCTCAGGGGTTTGGCTTCATTGGGGACTGGGGAGCCACCTGGAGGGATGCAGACCTATACTGGTGTGATGATCTGCATCTGTCCAGGTGGCGAACCAGGATCCTACTGTAGGTGAGAGGTTTAAATGCTTCATTGGCAAGTATTTAAACTAGCCAAGGAGGGAGACACTGAAAAGGAGCAGGGGGAAATCTCAGCCTCTCCCCACAAAACATGGTAATTAGTGAGGTAAACACCAAGGTAGAGAAGTTATTAGGGAGCAGGACAGAGGTAAATGTAAAAAAAGGCAAAGGCAGTAAGGACAGGAATGGGGCTAAAAGGGGTAAGGCTACCAAAAAGTGGACGGTGATGAGTACCAACGCCCGTAGTCTGTGTAACAAGCTCCCTGAACTAGTGGCCTTGATGGAAGAGGGTTGTCTGGATATTGTGGCAGTCACAGAAACATGGTACACAGAGAACCATGACTGGGATGTCAACATACCAGGATACACAATCTACAGGAGGGACAGGGAGGGTAAAAAGAGGAGAAGGAGTAGCTCTCTCTGTGTAAAGGAAGGGATCAAAGCAACAGAACTAAAGAGTAAACAGGGAGCAGATGAGGCACTCTGGGTCACCCTGGAGACAGAAAATGGCACCACAATCCGCATGGGAGTTGTATACAGACCCCCACCTCAGGGGGAAGGAATGGACAAGGAAATGATAGAAGGCTTCCTTAGAATGGCAGAAAAAGGGGAGAGATTGTTGATGGGGGACCTGAATATGCCAGATGTTAAATGGAGCACCTTTGCTGTAGGCACATCCAAGAGCAGGGTCATTCTTGATGCCCTACAGGGGGCATGCCTCAGACACTAGTATTGGAACCCACTCGGGAGGGAGCAATCTTAGACCTGGTACTCTCAAATGGGGACGGAGAAAGAATCTCAGATTTAGAAGTGGGTAGCCATCTGAGAACAAGCAGCCACCAAACAGTGTGGTTCACAATAAACACAGCCATGCAATCAAGCCATATAAAAGCAAGAATATTGGACTTTAGGAGGGCTGACTTTGGGAAAATGAGAGAGTGCCTCAGAAAAGCATTAGCAAACAGGCAAGAAGGAGGGTGGAGGAACAATGGGGAGTAATCAAAACAGCCATCACAGAGGCAGCAAGCCTTTGTGTAAAGCAAATCAATAAAACACGACTAAGGAAAAAAAAAAGGCCATGGTTCTCAAAAGAGGTGGCAGGGAAGGTTAAGGAGAAAAGGACAGCATTCAGGAAATATAAGGAAACACAGAAGGAGCAGGACAAAGAACGTTATCAGTTAAAGCAGAAAGAGGCTGGGAAGGCAGTCAGAATAGCAAAGGCCCAAACCGAGGAAAGGATAGCCAATTTTGTTAAGAAGGGGGATAAGACCTTTTATAGGTACATTAGGGAGTGAAGAACGACCAAAGGAGGGATACTGAGGCTTAATAAAGGGGAAGGAATGTGGGTAGAGGGTGACAGTGAAAAAGCAGGGATACTGAACAAATATTTCTGCTCAATATTCACAAAGGAAGAGGAGGGGGAGGTACCTAAACCAAACAAGAGAAACACTTTGAAGATGGGGGTCATGATAGAAACTTTCAAGTACCTCAAGGGAATCAACATAGTCCAAGAGGGTAGCATCTTTCAGAAAAAGAGATGTGCAAGAACAAGGGGGCACAATTTGAAGATAGAGGGGGAGCGGCTCAGAGGTAATGTGAGGAAGTATTTTTTCACAGAGAGGGTTGTGGATGCATGGAACAGCCTCCCTGAGGAGGTCGTGGAGTCAAGAACAGTGGGGGAATTCAAGAATGCATGGGACAGATATAAGGCAGTCCTAGTGGGGGGTAGGAGGAAGTAAGCTGTTGGTTAACTAGGATCTGCAGCTTATCTGTTAGGTAGGAAAATGGGCAGACTAGGTGGGCCAAGCGGTCCTTATCTGCTGTCAAATTCTATGTTTCTATGTTTCCAGGATCCCTGCTGCCATGTTAACAGTGGCATTGAGTATGCCTGTATCTCGTTCAGCTTGGCCTGTAATATTACTGCTGTGACACTGAAATTTCCTGACCCCATAGTCCAAGGCTTGGACCACCAGAAGGATGTAATGTATACTGCATGAAAATAGATTTATTCTGTCAGTGGGTTTGTACTGAGGCAGCCAGGAAGTTCTAGGGGTATAACATCAATGCTACCAGGATCTGGGTCTAGAGCTGCTGCAAACTAATGCTAATGTGTTGTTTTTGGCTCTGGACGCAGGTTGCTTATTGGCCAGCAGATGGCGTAGACTGCTAGGAATGGTTGTCTTGTAAGTTACTGTGGCATGAATTATGAGCAGTGTACCAAGAAACCACAGAAGAAAAGAATATTTATTTGTAACTGGTGAATCTATTCAACGTTGCAGTGTATGGTGGCACAAAATGGGAGGGGTGACTTTGGTCCAATTGCTCAGCCACATTTTAGGATTACACACAAAAAGACTGCTTAGTAGTCACAGGGAGGAGTGTTCCCCCAACTAAGGTGAACTGGAAATGAGGCTATCAATGGGCACAAGTAGTGTTTGTGTTCACTGCCACCCATGTTAATGACAACCAAGGGGTCTTCACATGGCACAGTGCCTGTTCTATGGTGCTACACCATACTCGGAGCCTTTAAATTTGATGGACTGCATCTGACTAAAGAGGGAGTCAGTGCATTGGGGCAGAAGTTTGACGTCTTTGCAGAATATTTAAACTAGCAAATGGGGAGAGGGGTGCAGCACCCCATACGTCGAATGGGAAGAACACCCCTCCCCTCAGCTAGTGGTCAAACAGGAATTCAAGCGTGTTTGCCATTCATTTGCATCACCAGGTAAGAAAAAGGTTTGTCTCCCCATCGTGCACAGGGGTAATGCCAAACTTCACCCAACAACTAACACACCAAAATCTGGCCAATGGAAAATCATGTACACAAATGCTCACAGCCTGGGAAATAAGATCCCAGACCTGCAGGCAATAATGTCAGAGGCTAAACTGGACATAGTAGCAATTAGTGAGACGTGGTTTACCAGTAACCACACTTGGGAGACTTCAGTACCTGGCTATGTATTGTTCAGAAGAGACCGAGGTGCAAAAGGGGGAGGAGGGCCCTGTATGTTAATGAAAATATCAAAGCTACAGAAATTCAGAATACACATATGAGCCAGAAGAACTGTGGGTCACCCTGGAAACAGGAAATGGGACAGCCATAAGAACTGGGGTTGTCTACAGGCCCCCAGACCAGAGGGAGGACATAGACACATTACTGTTAGAAGATATACAAAACATGACAGCTAAAGGGAGGTTCTGATAATGGAGACTTCAACATGCCAGATATAGATTGGTCAATACCAGCAGGAACATCTGCCAGAACTAGACTCATAGTGGATTCCCTGCAGGAGGAGGGCCTCAAACAACTGGTACAGCAACCCACAAGAGACAGGGCTATCCTAGATCTAGTACTGACTAACAAAGAAGGGATCACAGATCTCCAGGTAGAAGGTCACCTCGGGTCCAGTGACCATCACATGGTATGGTTCAATTTGGCTACTACATCTAAATCATCCCATTCCAAGGCAAAATATGGGACTTCAGAGGAGCTGACTTTGATAAGATGGCCAACAGAGTTAAGCTAGCCCTGGCAAAAAGAAACACAGGTGAGGAGGTACAGGCAAAGTGGGCAAGCATTAAGGATACAATACTTGAAGCAACATCCCATTGTGTTAGACAGAAAGGAAGTGCAAAGAAGGAAACCACTTTGGTTCTCAAATACAGTAGCAGAAAAGTCAGAGCCAAAGGCTGGCCTTCAGAAAATATAAGGAACACAGCGGATGAAGATAGGGAGGCATACCAAACTGCCCTAAGGGAAGCAGGTAAGGCAGTAAGGCAGGCAAAGTCCCAAACTGAGGAAACACTAGCACGAACAGTAAAAGAAGGTGACAAGACTTTCTATAGATACATTAGTGAAAGGAGAAAGTCCAGAGGGGTATTGCAAGCTTAATGGAGAAAAGGAGCATGTGAGAGGAGGACCCTGTAAAGGCATCTATCCTAAATAGATACTTTTGCTCAGTATTTACTGAAGAGAAGGTAGGGCAGGGCCCACAGCTCAGCATCATGGACAGCGGGAGGAGGTGAGCACTACTCCCTTCACAAAAGAAAGGGTCCTACAAGAGCTTGCTAAGCTCAGGGTGGATAAGGCAATGGGACCTGATGGCATACATCCCAGGGTACTTAAGGAGCTAAAGGAGGAACTAGCAGAGCCATTAGCAGAATTGTTTAGTGAGTCTCTGAGCACAGGAGAGGTCCCAGAAGACTGGAGAAGGGCTCATGTGATCCCGCTCCCACAAGAGTGGTAGCAGGGAGGAGGCGGGGAACTACAGACCAGTCAGTCTTACCTCAGTAGTGGGCAAGATTATGGAGGCACTCCTTAAGGAAAGGATAGTGCAACACCTGGAATCCATAGGGGCACAGGATCCAAGACAGCATGGGTTTACAAAGGAAGGTCCTGTCAAACTAATCTCATAGATTTCTTTGACTGGGTAACCAGAGTGGTGGACCAAGGGGAGCAGTTGATGTCGCCTACCTTGACTTCAGCAAAGCTTTTGACACTGTTCCACATAGAAGATTGATAAATAAGCTAGGTAGGCTCGGGTGGTCAGAAGTTGGTCAACTGGGTGGCAAACTGGTTGACTGGCAGAAAACAGAGAGTGGTGGTAAATGGTATACAGTCAGAAGAGATGCAAGTCACAAGTGGGTACCCTCAGGGATCAGTCCTGGGGCCAGTCCTATTCAACATCTTCATTAGTGACCTCGCAGATGGACTAGAGGGTAGGCTTGTCTGTTTGCAGATGACACCAAGATCTGCAACAGAGTAGATGATCCAGATGGGGTGGGCAGAATGAGAAGAGATCTGGATAAACTAGCAAAATGGTCAGAAGAGTGGCAACTGGGATTTAATGCAAAAGTGCAAAATCATGCACATAGGGAAGAGAAACCCTGAAGCCACTTATAGGCTGGGAGGAGTTGCTAGCAGTCACAAAGGAAGAAAGAGACTTGGGCATCATCATCACTGATGACCTAAAATCATCAAGCAGACCTCTAAAGCAGTAGGTAAGGCTAGGGGGTGTTAGGGTGTATTAGTAGGGTATCACAAGTCGTAAGAGGGAGGTAATAATCCCTCTGTACAAGACATTGGTTAGGCCCCATCTGGAGTACTGCGTGCAGTATTGGAGGCCACACCTTCACAAGGACATTAACCAAATTGAGGCAGTCCAGAGAAGGGCAACTAAATGGTGCAGGACTGCATCAGAAGACATATGAGGACAGATTAACGGAGCTCAATATGTATACCCTTGAGCAAAGGAGGGAGAGAGGTGATATGATCGAGACATTTAAACACCTTAAGGGCATAAACAAGGTGAAAGAGTCTAACATGTTTAAATATAAGAAAAATTGCAGGACAAGAGGACACAACATGAGATTAGAGGGAGGCGATTAAGGGGAATGTGAAATTCTTTTCACAGAAAGGGTGGTAGATGCATGGAATAGCTTACCACAAGAAGTGGTGGCTATGAATACAGTGCAGGGCTTCAAACAGGCATGGGATAGGCATAAGGGAGCAATACAAATGACTATGAATAGATAGGTCACTGACAGAGCAAAGGCCGATGGCACATTTATAAGGTAGAAAAAGAAATGGGCAGACTGGATGGGCCTTGCGGTCCTTATCTGCCGTCAACTTCTATGTTTCTATGTTTCTATAGGCTTCTCCTACCTTGTATTACCTCCCACCCAGGTTAATGACACCTACAGAGGTCTCTGCAAGGCACAGTGCCTGTTCCATGGTGCTACACCATACTTAGAGGCCACAGAAATATAGAACTTAAAAACATAGAATTTTTCAGCAGAAAAGGACCACTTGGCCCACCCAGCCTACCCAGATGGCCCGAGCCTGGTCTTTCTCTGCAGACCCTAACTGGTCTCTGGTGACCCTCTCTCCTCCCTGCCTATTTATTAATATTCCCATGTCTATCCCATGCATGCTTGAAGCCCTCTACTGTTTTCGCCTCCACCACATCCACTGGCACTCTGTTCCAGGCATCCACTACTTTTTCAGTGAAGTAGTACTTCCTCACATCCCTCTAAAACTCCCCCCCCCCCAGTTGTCTTGCAAAGCTTCTAGTCCTGGTGCTCTTTCTCATTTGAAAGAGACTCCCCTCCTGCACCCTTTTCACCCCCATGAGGTACTTGTAGGTCTCTATGATGTCCCCTATTGTTCTCTTCTCTTCCACAGTGTACTTGTTGATATCTCTCGGTCTCTCCTCATAAGGCTTTTGATGCAACTCCTGCACCATTTTCTGCCTCCCCCGTCTATGTCCAGACTGAGGTGTGGCCTCCAGAAGGAGACAGTACTCCAGATGGGGTCCCACAAGTGAGCGATACAGTGGCAGCACCACCTCCCTCCTCCTATTAGAGATACCGCTCCCTATACCCAGCATCCTAGTGTCCCTACCCACTGCTTTGTCACACTGACCTGCCACTTCAAGGTCATCGTGATAACCCCAAGGTCCCTTTCCTGCTTAGTGATTGTCATTGCCTCCCCCTGTCTTATACTCAGCTCTTGGGTTCCTATGTCCTAGATTTATACTAAGATTCATACTAAGAAAAGTAGATACACAGAAGGCCAAAGCCCATAGATGTGTATCTCCAGCCAAGCTGGTATATCATCCCTTAGTTAGTAAATATTGATCGAGATTCCATTCAAATTCTGCGTGGTTTGAAGATTCCACTACTAATTGGGGCAACGAGTTCCATAAGGGAATAATTCTCTGGGTGTAAAAAAAGCGTCTTTTGTTATTTCTAGGGTAAGCAAGTATCAGTTGATGTTTATGGCTTCTGAGGTTACATTCCCATTGACCAAAGGACATCCCTAACTGTGACAACAGTTCACTGTCAGTTGACAATTTATGCATTAGAAGAAGGTCTCCACTAATTCTCTGCTGTTCTAGGGAATATAGATTAAGTTCATCCAGCCTTACACCATATTCTTTGTTGTGCATATTTGTGACAATTTTGGTAGCTCTCCTCTGGACACCTTCTAACCTATTTATATCTCTCTCCTGTGGTAAGGACTCCACAGGGGACAACAGTAATCCAAATGAGACCTTACATAGGCCCTGTAAAGTGGTAATATACAACCCTTATCTCTTGAGTTAAAACTCATTTTGATACATCCTAATACTCTATCAGCTCCATTTATAACATGATTACAGTGATTGTGAAATGATAAATCTTGGGTAATTATTATACCTATATCACTATGTTGTGCTACTGTGGTGAGAACTTGGCTATTTAAAGTAAACTGATGCTGCTTATTATTTGTACCTAGATGCATTATAACACATTTACTGCTGTTAAAGGACATTTGATTTTTTGTGCCCAATTCTCTAGTGTTTTTAAGTCACTGATGAGTTTACATCTTTCTTCCTCAGTTTTCACCTGTCCTGCTAATTTTGTGTCATCTGCAAATCTGATAATGAAGCTACTGATATTCTCCATCCTATCTGATATAAAAATGGAAAACAGTACAGGGCCCAGTACTGACCCCTGTGGCACTCCACTATTTACTAGACATAATTCAGATGAATAACCCCTAATACACTCCCTCTGGTTGTGATTATTTAGCCACTCTTCCACCCAGTTTGTGATGGTATTATTTATTTTTTGTGTCCTCATTTAAGTTATTAGGATGTCATGTGGCACCTTATCAAATGCTTTACAAAAGTCCAGAAAGATCACATCGACGGGTTTGTTACTCTCCAGCGTTTTACTGATGTACTCGTAAAAGACCAGATTCCCATACAAACAGGATTTGTTGTTTTTGAATCCATGCTGGGTATGATCAGTTAGCCCCTTCATTTCTAAATGCTTTTGCAATTTAGCTTTGAGCAGTGACTCAAAAATCTTTCCCAGTACACTAGTCAAGCTAATGGGCCTATAGTTGGAAATATCTGCATGATTGCCTGTTTTATAGACTGGTGTTACAACAGCTATTTTCCGGTCATTAGGTATAATGTGGTACCATAAGGACATATTAAAATCTGATAGAGTGGTTCTACTAACCAGTCCTTTAGTTCCCTCAGAAGTCTTGGATGTAACTTGTTGGGCCCTGGAGATTTGTTTACATTTAAAGTATTCAGTTTGTCCAGTATCTCTGATTCGGAAAATTCAAGGGGATCCACTACATCCTTACTTAATGATATATTATTGGTACTAGTCTTAGAGTTGAACACAGAGCAGAAGTATTTGTTGAATTCCTTGGCCATATCCTTGGGTGCAGTTAGTTCCTCAGTGTTAACCTTTAAGGGCCCAATTGCCCTTGGATTTAGTTTTTATTGTTAATATAGGAATACAAACTCTTACCCATCTTTCCTATAAGCCAAACTGTATTCAAATTTATTTTTTCTATTTTGATTTTGTTTTACATTCCTTAAATTTTCCCATATCTCCATTTGTTGAAGTCACTATTGTCTCTTTTCATTAATTTATATGCCTTTTTTTGCTTACTTAAATTTACTACGTTAGTGTAACATAGGTGGGATCCTTCCCTTTTAGTGTATATTTATCTTATTTGGAACATATTTTGCTTCCAGTTTTAAAATGTTTTCCTTAATTCTTGTCCAGAGCACTGATGGAGAAAGACTCATTGTCCCATTTCAGTTGTATATATCCTGCTTGAATGCAACAAAGTTTATTTTATTTTATTTATTTCAAAATCGGATTTACAAACCTTTAGGTCAAAGACTCATTTACAAAGGCACCTCATCACAGGAGGAGACAACATATTTGTGAAGCAAGACAGCAGAAGAACAATACAGGTGAGATACAGAAGAGTATACAGAGCAAGGCATTTCAGAGAGCAAATAGGCGATACAGACGCGCATACAAAATTAAACTATTTAGTGTCCCAGTGGAGCACTCAGGTTACAGTGCATGGTGTACAGACTACAACAAGCTATTTTAAGTGGACTAGTACATATGTAATGCTATAAGAGCAGATTGGTTCAGAGCAGGCACTTCGGAAAACCCTGTAATGGGCATTTACAGCTCAGTGTCAGTGAGGTGTTTTCGTGAAGGCGACTTTGAATGGGGCTGATTTTGGGGATGTTTGTAATGTGCGAGGGGAGAGAGTTATACCAGGAAGGTGCTCTGTAGTGAAAAGACCTTTGGGCGAGCGAGGTCCTAGCTCTGGGTACCTGGAAGGTGGCTTTGGTAGTATTGCGGGTTTGCCTTGTTGTAGTTTTTAAAGACTATTTTGCCCAACTCTGGTTTGATGTGTATATTAGTATCAAATGTTATGACCATATGGTCACTATTTTGAATAGGTGCTTTAGTACTGATATTGCTGATTTTATCGGGGCTGTCTGTCAAAAGTAAATCCAATATATTTATTTATTTTTATTTATTAAATTTTGGTGACCAGGTAAGCCCACTGAGCCGTGAAGGTCCCTTTTTCAGGGGCGACCCGGCATAACAATACATTTATGATACAGTGGATAAAACATTTGGTTACAGGATTTTACAGGCTTACTTTAGCTGTGACATACATGGTTATCATCATGACACAGTCTTAACTAGAATGCTGCTTGGCTTAGTATTAAGCATGGCAAATTGATGTGAAGTTTTGAAGGACAGTAACCTCCCATGCAAGAGATAGTATATAGGGTTGAGGAACCAGGGTGCCCTGGATATTGGGAGGGTTGCTCTGTAGGCTCACTTTTTGAGAGGGTTGATGTGGGAGAGGGAGGCAAGCTACGAGCCATGACAGAGGCATGTGCTTATGGCAATCATATGGGCCTTAAGTCTGGTGCGGAAGTTCATAAGTGAGGAGGCCTCCTGCACCAGTGGAGGGAGGTTATTCCACAGGTTGGGGGCTAGGGAGAAGAAAGATCTGCCACCTGCATTTGTTCTTACTCTGGGGACATTCAGTAGCATTAGTTCTGGAGTCTGTAGTCTCTTGGAGTTTTGTTTTATTGCTATTGTTCCTACTATGCTGGGAAGGGCAGGCAGTTTTAGTAGCTTGTAGGCCTGGACGAGCAGGGGATATTGTAGGTGAGCGGTCAAGGAGGGTCAATGTAGCTGGGCAAGTGTATCACAGTAGTGGCGTCGTGGATGGTCCTGGGTAGCGAACCAAGCCACCTTGTTGTACAGGATTTGCATCCTGGAGACCTCTTGTTTATCCATGCCCTGTATGATAGGTGCGGCATAGGTCAAGTTAAGGAGCAGGACACTTGTGGCAATGGACAGCCTAGCCTCAGGGATAAGCTGGTCCTTGAGTTGGTACGAGGTTCCAAGTTTACGGTGTAAGGTCTTGATGACCTGGTCCACATGGTCCTTGAATGTGATAGACTGGTCAAGAGTCAGGCCTAAGTATTTAAGGGAGGGCACTACATTGATGCTTTTTCCAGAGAGCGTGATAAGATGCAGGGATGCAGTCCTGTCATGACCCAATGATCTGGGCCCCGAATAACATTGCCTTGATTTTGTCTGCGTTTAGCGCTATTCTGTTCTCTCTCTCTCTCTCTCTCAGCCATGCCTCGATGGATGAGAGGTCCTTTTGGAGGAGAGGACCAAGAGCAGCTACGTCACCCAAGGATCAGTAGATGATTGTGCCATCAGCGTACTGGACGACCGAGCTTTCCCCACAGTAGGTACTCAGGTCGTTGGTGAATAAGAAGAATAGGAGGGGGCCCAGGATTGAACCCTGCGGCACACCCTGTTTTAGGGGTAGTGGTCCAGACATGGCTCCCTTCCAGGAGACTCTTTGTGTCCGGCCTGTTAAGTAGCTCTCAAACCACTTGAGAGAGTGGGGGTCTAGGCCCACGTTGTTCAGTTTCTGAAGCAGGAGATTGTGGTCGACAAGGTCAAATGCCTTGGACAGGTCTATGAAGACTGCACCTGTGGGTATCCCTTTGTCCATTGCTCTGAGTACTTCATCCGAGAAGTTAATGAGGGCAGTATCAGTCCCATGGTTAGCTCTGAATCCGTGCTGAGAGGGAGCTAGAAACTGATAAACATCCAGGTAATCACAGAGCTGATTGTAGACAAGCCTTTCTTGTAGCTTATAAAGTGTGCAGAGCAGGGAGATAGGGCGGTAATTAGTTAGGTTTCCCTGGGGCCAGCTTTGTGGATTGGGACCACATTGGCCTGTTTCCACTGGTTAGGAACGTTTCCTTCCCTTAGTGATCTATTTAAGAGCCAAGTCAAGGGCCTGGATAAGGAGGTGGCCCCTGCCTTGAGTAGCCAAGGGTTTATCCCATCAGGTCCCCTGAGCCTTTGACTTTCAGCGCCTTTGGGAGGTTGGGACCTCTTTTAAGCTTTACTAGTCTCAGGTGAAAAGAGGGTCGTTCATAGTGAGTTGGTTCACCTATGTTCAGCACAGAAGTCTGGGAGGTCTGCCCAGCCTTGTAGGCCTCAAGGTCTGTGAAGTGGTTGTTAAGGGCAGCTGCTATTTGTAAGGCCTTACAAGCTGACCGTTGACCACAATGAGGCAAGGTTCAGTCTTTTGTTGCCCTTGATTAGGTCGTTGGCATGACTCCAGAATTGCTTAGGGTTACCTAAGTTGGTTTTCTGGAGGTTTGTGAGATACCCCTTTTAGCAAGTTTAATGGCATTCTTGGTTTTGTTTCTTAGTGCTTTGTATGCCACAAGGTCTGCCGGAAGGGAAGAGAGCTTGTACTTCTTCCAGGCCTTGTCCCAACTAGTCATGAGGGATTTAAAGGATGGGGTTATCCATTTGTAGCAGTTGCCCTTAGCTCTCAGCCTTTTCAGAGGAGCAAAGAGGTTGGCCGCTGTACATAGTAAGTCCTGGAAGTATTCGAGGGCCTCGGTCAGAGTAGGGCGGAGTGTTATTGGGCTCCAGTCCCGACTGCTTAGGTAATCATTGAATTGCCCTGCCGAGAATTAGGTGTAGTCCCGGGCCGTGAGGATTCTGGGCTGGATCCTAGGTGCCCTGTTCTTCCAGATGCAGAAGATCGGGGAATGGTCACTCAAGGAGTCTGCCATGGTACCAGCAAGCTGGGTGTTGGCAGGGTTGGACACAAGAGCCCAGTTGAGGATGGTGTGATTCCCAGTTTTGTAGTTCAGTCTGGTCGGTTCAGAGATTACCTGCGTCAGACCTGCCTCTTGGGTCAGTGACATCAAGGCATGGTCAGGGTTCTGGGCCCATTTGAGGCTGAAGTCTCCCAAAATGAGAAGCTCAGTTGAGACTTCTGGGGCCAAGGCATTTGTGATGGCCTCGAGGGATTGGAGGGCCATCTTAGGAGGATTGTAGACACACTCTATAGTAATTTGCTTGGTACGTCCAAGGGTACAGGATGAATATAGATTCTCCATGGAGAGGGGCTTTGCTGCAGGCTTAGGGGTGATACAGTAAGGTCTTCTTTGGTATAGATTAGTACACCACCCCCTTTTTTGGACTCCCTGTCCTTACGATAGGAGCTATAGTCCAGTGCCTGAATCTGATGGTCGAGGATGTGGGCTTTTAGCCAGGTTTCTGCGATGGCTAGGACATTGGGCTTGTAAAGGTCAAGCCAGGCTTGGACTTCATGTATTTTGGGTCTGATGCTACATACATTCATATGTGCTATCTTGAGACCCTTTGCTGACACCCAGTGAGGGTCCTGTGAGGATGTCACTGAGATATTGGTGGTGCTAGGGCCAGGGTTGGGTTGAATATCTCCTGCCAGGAGAAGCAGCGCACCTATCAGGCAGAGAAGCTTAGGGCTAGGTAAGGTGAGTGGGTTTCATCGACTCATCCTGCCTGCAAATTAGAACAGATCGTAACATATGCCCTTTCTTACCATCCCATGAGCAGATGATAGAGCAATCACGCTTGAACTGAGCATTCCATTATGAAAATTAAGGAGGGGGTCATTATGCCGATGGCCCCATGCTTCAGAATGACCTGGGTCGATGATCCTGTCCACCCAAAGTAGAGACAGTGAGTAGATTAATGCAAGAAGTACCCCCCTATTTGGGAAGGTGGTGCTTAGGTCTCGTGTATCTCGGGGTGCTGGGGCTGGGGCAGGTGTTTGGTGAGGTGTCATTACTTTTCCTCGTTGTTTTTTTAATTAACTGATACAGACCATTTGAAGAACATACAGTATGTCTAGGAAAGAGTTTTCCTGATTGTTGGTTCCCACAGCATCATTCCAACTGATACCAGGAGATTGAAATCATCCAGTAGTATAGTCTCTTTATAATTAGATTTGCTACTAATACTGCTTAGAATATTCTGATATTCAGTTAGATTAGACTCGGGAGCTATAACAAACACAAATAGGTAGCTTTGGTTGATTTTACCTTAATAGTTCTATCCAAATTATCTCAGTGGCTGAATTTTCAGTTAAATCAATAACTGGTTTATACTTAATGTAGTTTTAATAAAGAATACCCCATATCCCCTTCTTCCTGTTCTGTTTTTTATGGAGAGTTGAATAGCCTTGTATATTTGTATTCCAGGCTAAGAAATCACCCCACCAGGTTTCAGTTACAACAGCTATGTCAATATTATCCCTATTCAGTGCTATTTGCAATTCATCCAATTTAGTGCCATGTAGGCTCCTAATATTAGTCAGGAGAAAGGACAGACCGTGTTTCTTTTTGATGGAGTTTTTTGTATTTTTATAATTAATCTCTAACAATAATCACATTTACTGTTTCCTTTTTTACTTGTACTGATTAATGGTTCCCTTTGCCCCACGATCATCAGTTTTTAGTTTGTTTTTGATTTAGTATATTATAAAAATACATCCAAGATGCCTGGATCCCTGTCTGCTCAGATGAAGACCATCATACCAATAGAGTGTATAATTAGTTTCAACGATTTTCCCAGATTTTATACATTTTATATTATTTGTGAGACTCCATCTATGCAGCCAATTATTTAAGCAATAATGCATGACAGGGTGTGTGTTGTGCTAGGATAACGTCCATGCCTGGGGTGACTGGCACGAGGCCGTAGGGCCGAAAAGCGCCTAATCACCCCAGTAGTGACGTTATCCCAGCACAACACACATACTGGAGTGCATCATTGCTATTATACAATGGCTTGTTTGTGAAAATTAAAAAAATAATAACAAAAATATATATTTAAGTTTTTAATTGCTTTTTTTACATGTGGAGGTATACTTTTTAACAAAAAAGTCCAATTTCTATTCTGTGCAGCAGGTGGTACTATGTAAATGTGGTAATCCCCCCCCACTGCCGCTTCATTTTTGACTCACATTCCACACTCTGTGTTTCTGTCTGGCTCCTCCAACCCGGATGTCAGCAGGTGGGTCCATTTTCCCGGTACAGTGAAACGTGAGCATTTGTACCAGGAGAGAGATAAAGAGTTTCTACAGAGTTCCCGATTGGTGACTAGACTGCTGGAGGAGCGGAAATGCTACTTCCGGTGCTTGAGGAGCGATGGTAGCTAGTGCTGAAAAACAAAGTTTATTTGTGTAGTGTGCTGCTTTTTTATAGGTCTGGCTTCTTTCTTTTTTTTTTGCTTTATTAAACCAGCTGTAAACAGCATGGTCCTTTCTTTCAGGAGCAGAGTGGTGTGTGGAGCGAGCGCTCTACAGCTGAGGGGGAGCTACCGAAATGCCATTTCAAAGAATGGCTTTTAGTGAAAGATTTTGTTTGTGAGAGAATTTTGTGGGGCCAGGAGTCACTCATTTGTGGTTTCAGGAAGCGGTGCCAAGGAGCGAGTGCATTGCTACATTGAGCCTGAACCAGCAGCAGTGAAACAGGTGGCGCTCAGTGTCTGTTTCTCATATTTAAATATGATTTTTCCCACATTGAGTTTTTGAAGGTACTGAGTTGCCTGGGGAGTGACAGACACAATGTGTATGGGGAGGCGCCTGCATGGTTCACTAAAGCCACTTGCATGTCCAGTGGAGTGATTTTTTTTATTTTTATTTTTTTATATTTGATGCGGTTATATGTGTGCTGGGACTAGATCCATGATGTTGTACTGGGATAACATCACAGGTCTAGCGCCAGCCTGACCAATCAGAGTCCATGGATTTTTCTTGCCATTATATAATAAAGCTTTTGATGTTTCTAGTTCTTTTAAAACTTGCCCTAGGTACAGGTAAGATTTCTGAAATTATTGGAGTTGCATTTAGTTCCTGTATTGTTTTTATTGCAACCTCCATGTCTTGAATTATGTTTCCACATCCTGTTTGCCAAAATCATTTCATACCTACATGCAGCAATACAGTTTTGGGTTCAGGGACATTTTGTAATATGCCAGGTAGAAGTTGGGTAATGTCTTTAATAGTTGCTCCACTGTAACTACAGCTTGTAACATTTTGTTTGTTTCCCCTTGTAGTATATCTGTCTGCAAACCTTGTTGTAGAGTCCCCTAATATAAAAAAAAGTGTTCTTGTTTTTTGCTTGTCGGAGTTAGGCTATCTAAAAGGCTGTTATTAGGGTCTAGCTGATCTTTATTTATTTCATTTGGGTCTGCTTGCTCAAAAGAGATTTCATCTGTTTGTTTTGAACTGTCAGCAATGTTGAAAGTGGGGTCTAACTGTTCTATGTCTATTTCATTTGGTGCTGATTGCTCTGTAGATGTTTCTTGTGCCATATATATATTTTCTTGTTCAGCAGGGGGCATCAATGAGGGGGGGAGTGGTAGTAATTAAGGTGGACATGCCTTCATCACCAATTAGTTTTGTTAGTGGGTCAAAACTATTCTGCAGGGTTAAAGTAAAAGCCTCAGATTTCTCCCCTTTTTTATTTTTTTGCTGGTCTTTTAAACTGTTCATACCCCAGTCATCGTTTGGATTTTCTTGTGCTTCATCACCCCGAATTCTCTTTTTATTTAGAGATGACTTTAACCCTGTGCTTGTGTCTGGATCAAAATCCTGATCTAACTGGGTGGTAGAGGGCAGGTTATGACATACATTTGGGTTGGGGCCTTGTTGTAAATCTAGGGATAGGGTAGTGGTTACCATGTTATTGTCAGTGTATACATGTTCTGTACTCATTTTTATGTTGGCTTGCCACGCTTGGGCGCAAGTCAACATCTTGCGGTAGTGCGGAGATGGGGGGTGCGGCTGCTGTTGTGCGAATGCAGGGCATGCATCAGTAGGTATGTCCCTCATTCCCCAATCAGTCTGCATGCCCAGCGCCACACCATGCATACATAATGGGGCGAACACATCTAAGCAAAGGTCCGCTGCAATCCGAGCAAAGCTCGTCATATGCAGCAGTCCTTTACTTGCCGTGCTTGCCGCCATTATGAGCATGGTCGGAGAGCAGGCAGCAGCCTCACAGCTGCCGACATCAGGGGTGCCCAATCCCCCTGTCGTTAACCACCCCCGCTGTCCTTGTGTGCCGATAGGGGAGCCCACTCCCATCAGCATAACCCCCACAATGTTGAATCCGAGGGGGTGCCCAATCTCCTTGGCTCGTGACCCCCCACCCGCTGTCTTTGTGTGCCTCGTGAGGCCCAATCCCCATCGGCATTACTCTCCCCCGTGTTGTGCAGCCGGTGCCCAATCCCCGTCGGCTACTGACACCCCCAAAAACAGTTAGGTGGCACGCTGGGAGCACACCCCAGTGCCAAATTTCCTGCAAACGAAAACTGTCCCGTGATGGTTTTCCATTTTTTTACCTTGTAAATGAAACCGCCCCTCGTAGTCTCGATGCCCCTCCCCCACCCGCACCCACCCACTGTGCACCCTGCCTCCCTCACCCCTCACCCCATACTTACCTCCAGAGTCTGGCGTGACGATCTTCCATGGACCAGGAACACGTCTTCACTCTTCAAAGCCGACCGCAAACTGAGGAAATGCCGGTAAGCTGTATAATGGAATGAATAGGGTTTTTTGGAATATCGATTTGGATATGAAAAGGTGGGCTCAATTTTCTCTATCACTTTGGGGCAGGATTAGCATAGTAAAAATGAACATTTTTCCCAGGCTTTTCTATCCATTATCTATGTTAAATATTCAACTCCGATGGCTTGGTTCAGTAGAATTCATAAGTTAACAGCCAATTTCATCTGGAATTTTAAGAAAGCAAGGATGTCATATAATAAGCTGGCGAAACAAAACCCATGGGGGCCTCGGCTTCCCACTTTATATTGGGCGCACAGATTAACAAGTACGACGGGTGGCTGGGCTCCTCTACTTCTGTTGGGCATAATGAATATGTCCCTCTCTGGTATGATCTTGAACTCTCTATTATTAAGGGATTGGGTCTTAACCATGAGGCCTTGCTGTTTCCCCAGATTAGTTCCTCTCTCACGAGTCTCCCCCATTGGTGTTTCCCTCAGGATTCATGATCAAGTCTGCAGTTTTTTGAAATACGAATATAGGTTAGATGCGTCTCAGCCTCTCACTGGCAGCCCATACTGGTTGATTGGAGGGAAGCCGATTGGGTATAGATGGTTACCCGGCTTAGAAGATATTAGGTTGGGAGATTTTTTTGATGAGGATGGCAAGCTCTATATGACCCCCCAGATACTCAGCAGGTTGAACCTACCGGTGGGTGAGTGTTTTAAGGTATTTCAGGTGCGTCACCTTATAGTTCAGAAGCTGGGACTAAATGGTTTTAAGCCTCCTAAGATAGATTTTTGGGATACTATTAGACCTTTGGTGGGCACTCCGCATGCAATATCCAAAATATATGCATTACTTCTGAACTGGGCTTTCCCAGATGGTTTTTCTCCTCCTTCAGTTTGGGGCAGTGTTTTTCCTAATTTGGAGCTAGATTGGGCTCAGATATGGTCTAATTGTCAGAGGTTTTTGAAGCAGGACCCTCTTAAATTAACCCAGTTCAAGATTTTACACAACATCTATTATTCTCCCCAGAAATTGCTTAATTTAAAAATGTTATCGGACTCTTGCTGTTTTAGGTGTGGGTCAGAGGGAGGAGATCTACTACATATATTTTGGCATTGTACCAAGATCGCTCAGTTATGGTCAGACATTAAAGAGAATGTGAGCCCCCTTCTGGGCCTAGACGAATTGTTTAAGCCAGAGATCTGCAAATTAGATATATGCCTGAGGTCTTTGTCACACAGAGAAAATTTCATATCTTTTTGATATCTATTTCAGTTAAGAGGCTCGTGCTTAGACATTGGAAGGAAACTAATAGAATCCATTACTCTGAATGGTTATCTGAGCTTTTAGCCCTACTTAGGATAGAGAGACGAATAGCAATATTGCATGATCAGCTCCCTAAGTTTGAGAAAATTTGGTCTCCATTAGTTTGTGCCTATTCATGATTATTATGTATCAAACCTTTCTGTTTGTATAAGCTTTGTCTGCTAATGTCCATGATTTTTTGTGTCCGGGGGGGTGGGCGTCGAGGGGCCCCAGGGAGGCAGGGGAGGACGGAGGGAGGGAGGCATTAATTTATGAGGTGCTCATTTACTCTTTTATGTTCACATCTACGTAAACTATGCTGTATTGTGCACCTTGTGATACTTTGTATACGTAGAGTATCGCCTCTGTTCATCTTAAATTGTCAATAAAAAGTTAATGGCAAAAAGAATAGGGTTTTTTCAACTTTGTTGCATATCTCGGGCATTTCTTGGAATTTTGGCACCAAATCTTCAACATAGGTTTTTTGGGGCCCCTCCTCATGAATTCTGTCACTGTCATGGCCTTAACTGACCTCAAAAGGTGATTTCGCAGTCACTGCATGAAATCACCTTTCGGGACCCATTAACGAAATGACAGTGCCAGTGTTCATGAGGTGGCCTCTCAAAAAGCCTATGTTCCAAATTTGGTGGAAAAAATCCAACAAATGCCTGTTTTATGAGCGTGCATTGCGCAGTTGCTACGCAGGCTCGTAACTTTGCGCATTCACTGTTTTGGTTCCATTTGGCTACTATTCTTGGTCCATGTATTTTGACCTTTCCCAAAATGTTTTCTGAACGTTCTGAATGCACCATGGTTAACCATGATTATGAACTGAGGATCGTAAATAGATGAATCTGATTGGCCAAGAGCTCTTTGAAGCCGTGATGATATCGGGCTACATCATCATGGCTTCAAAAAAGTTCCGGCACCACCAGCCTCTTTGCTCTCTACTGTCTGAGAACTATTTTTTCAAAATGTACTCCTACACCACCCAAAACCTCATTCATAAAATGTTTTAAAACCTGCTTATTTTATTTTTTATTTATAAAACTTCAAACTCAGTTCATAATAGCAATAAGTAACTCCAGTGTGTGGTATATCATGGGATATCATCACTTCTTGGGTGGTTGGCACTTTCGCCTGCAGCCTGCGTGCCCAACCACCCGAGGCATAACGATATCCCATGATATACCACACCCTGTCATGCCTTATTGCTTAATTATACAATGGCAAGGAAAATTCTCTATTCTGATTGTCAGTGTGTGTTGAACAGTGATGATATTACACAATAACATCACTGTATGAAGTTCAGGCACACACATAACCAGACACACCATAAAACCATGCCTCTCTGCAGAATTTACTGCCGCCTCTGCCACTGCTCTAAAAACTGCAGGCCCCCGCACCCAGGATGTAGGCTTACAACATAAAACCTCCCACCCACCTCATAACACACTGTCCCAAAACACAAAACCTATATTTTTTCTTGTTTTCTGCTCTTGTTGTAACAATAACGAAGCCTGCAACTGTATAAATGAAGTTCACCTCAAAATGCTGCTCTGGCCATTACTGGGTGTACCATACTTCACGGACTGTTGCGGTCAGCTGCCCATTGGCTGAACATCATTTTAAACTATAAAAATATAATTATCAAGTAAAATAATGCCAATTTTAAAGGAAACGGCTCTTCCTTCTCGGTTGCCGCTGATGTTATTGCGAGTGTGTGGCCAGTGTGAACTCACAAGCTGCACAGTTTCGAACAGCTTCACAGCCTCAAACATAAAGAGACTCAGTTTAAAATGCAGAAAAAGACAAGTCAGAAAGTTTCCCCTTCTAGCACCATCCATTGTAATGCGGAGCCAACAACAGAGAAGGTCAGAGGGAGACTGATAACACACAGCAGCACAAGCAAAAAGCTTTGAGATTCAGCAGGCAACATTATTCCGGCAACAGTTCCACCCTGTGGTGGAAGAAATATTGGACTTTTTTTTCAACTATACACCTACACTCACTAAAGTCAAAGAAAAAAAAATGGACCAAAAAAAGTATTTTCTTTCTTTTTCTTTTTTTTTTTTATTAACAAACGAGCCATTGTATAATAGCAATAAGGCACTCCAAGGATGTGTGTTATTGTGTAATAACATCACTCCTCGGGTGGTGGAAGCACCTGGCTTCACCTCGTGCTTCAACCCACCCGAGAAGTGATGTTATTACACATTATACAATGGGAAGAAAGAACTAGGGCTCTGATTGCCAGTCTGGGACTGCACCGTGATGTTATCCTGGCATAACATCACGGCTGTAGTCCCAGCACAGTTATGACCACATCACATAAACAAGCAAAAAGAATCACTGCCCACTTGCCAGTACTTGCACTGCCCTGTGTACTGCTAGAAGCAACATTCATCCCTCTGAAGCAGACATTCAGTTGCTCCATTACTAATTTTTCAGCCCACATGTAGCCCCAACAAGTTCAGAAGTGAATCCCAATTTTGTTTAAAAAAAAAAAGCAGCTACACATAAAACAAAGCAAATCCCTGAATCCAGCAGTTCTACATTTCCCAAGAGCTGGTGTACAAGCAATTCCCCGACTTCAAAAGTGCCGCGCTCGTTCTTATACAATGACCGCTTCTCCATGAATATGTAGCCCCCCGATACACATAAATATCATTTTCTCCCCAGTATATCTGTTCATTTAATCACCTAAATAGTACAGAATTGACAAAAGAGCTGCTCCATGCAAGTGGCTTCATCGTGAGTGAGCGAGCAAGCAAGCATCTCTTCAAATATCCACCATGCGACTCTCACTTTTACACACGCTGCTAAGTCACTTTATTTCTCTTTTTTAGTTTAAACCCCACAGTGAACCAAATAACAAATATTATCCCTACCTCCACCCTACATCTGTTCCTCTCATGTTTACTGCATTACGAGAGTCAAGAAACTGTGGGGTGGATGGTAATGTCCCATTCATAACAGCAGCAGCAGTACTATGAACACTGATAAAGAAAAACAAAATAAAACCACTGGAAACCGTCTCTTAAAAACAGAACACATACAACAAGGGAACAGGCTACATCAAGAAAGAGCAGCAGCACTGACAAAATGTTCCTGTGTGGAGTACAGAGCCACATAAAAATGCAGCAGCTCCACCCATTGGCTGAAACAAGAAATCAGCACTTTTTTTTTTATAATGTAACCTTACCCATTAAAAAATATGGCAAAAATCTAATTTAAATGCAGTTTTTCAATGTTTTTTTTCCTTTCTTTTATGAATGAGCCATTGTATAATAGGAATAATGCACTCTAGGGTGTGTGTCGTGCTGGAATAATGTCACTTCTGGGGTGATTAGTCACACTCGCCTGTGGCCCCGTCCCTAATCACCCCAGGCATGACATTATTCCAGCACGACACACCCTGTCATGCATTATTCCTTTGATACACACACCCTGTCATGCCTTATTGCTTATTTAACCATGATTCATCCATGTTTGGCCATGGTTTGACCATGGAAAACAAGGGGAGGGATAGCAAGGATAAGAAAGGGGGCAGGGGGAGACTGTGCAAGAGGGCCAAGAAAAAGTTGTCATCCTGAACAAGTTCTTCTGCTTAGTCTTCACTGTTGGGGAGGGGGGAAGCAGTAGGAACAAAGTGGGGGAGGTGGACACAAATCCATTTTCAGAGGAAAGACCCCTGGAGGGACTTACAGCTCTGCAAGTGAACAAGGCTATGGGACACGACAGAATACACCCAAGGGTTCTAAAGGAACTCAGGGAAGTATTAGCTGCCCACTGACAGCCTTGTTCAACAGTTCTGAAAACAGGCATGATTCTGGAGAAGTGGAGGAGGCGGACAAGGCCACTTTATATAAGGCGGCAGCAAGGAGGAGGCTACCAACTACAGGCCTGTCAGTCATCAGAGGTGGGAAATTAATGGAAACCCTGCTAAAAGAAAGGCTGGTAGAGAATCTTGAATCCAATGGGCTGCAATACCACAGACAGTTTGGCTTCATGGTGGTGGTGGTGGGGTGGGGTCATGTCAGACAAATCTGACTGATTTTTTCGACTCGGTGATCTGGGAAATAGATCACAGGAGGGCAGTGGACATGGATTATGGTTTCCAGTGCTGGAGGCCACACTTCAGAATGGACATGGACAGGGTGGAGGCAGTCCAGAGGAGGGCAACTAAAGTGGTGCAGGAGCTGTAACAAAAGTCCTACAATAGACAAAGGGATCTCAACACGTACATGCTGGAAGAAAGGAGAGCAAGATGGGACATGATAGAGACCTACAAGTACCTCACAGGGATGAACCGGTTGCAAGAGGAGAGTCCCTTTCAAATGGAAAAGAGCACCGGGACCAAGGGGAATGCGATACAGCTGGAGGTGGGAGATCTAAGAAGAATGTGAGTAAGTATTACTTCACTGAAAGGGTTGTAGATGCCTGGAACACGCTGGCAGCAGAAGTAGTGGATGACAAAACAGTAGGGTCCTTCAAACATGCATGGGATAGACATACGGTAATATTAGTAAATAGGCCGGGAGGAGGGAAGGTCGACAGAGACCAGTCAGGGTTTGAGGAGAAGGACAAGTCAGGGAACATCTGGGCTGACTGGGTGTGCCCAGCGGTCCTATTCTGCCATCAAATTCTGTTTCTGTTTCTATAAATGCATGCAATAACAACCAAGTTTGTATACTTTATTTCCCTATCCGAATACAAAATTTGACAATTTAAGATAAATAATCATAATAATAACTGTGGAGGAATATAAGGTTTACACAAGGAACATAATTGTTGGAGCATGAAAACATTAATATTAGAACTAACCACGTCTTAAAAGAGTTTCTGTTTATGGTGATATAAATTGCAGCACAGCACTTCTGTATACAACTAGTCACAGAACCAACCAGAAGGAACCACAAGACAGGCAAGAGCTCGCTCATTGACTGGATCCTCACAAACTCCCCATCATGAATATCTGAGGTCAAGGTGCTACCAGATATGCTGAGTGGCCTCCTCTGTCACCCTCAGATGGTCAAATAAGTCTAAAACAGCCTCCCATCTCTATATAGAGCAGGATCCTGAAAAGAGGTCAGTTAGGATTGCTTAAAATGCCTTATCCTGCCATGACTGGTCACCCAATGACAGACTGCCAGACCTGGACCAGGTCCTGAAGTACTTCACAGATGGCGTTAACAATATTTACCACTGATGCGTGCTGTTAAAAGGAGGAAAGTGCAGGGACCACTAATGGTTGGATCTGCGAGCTCCTAGTCATGATGAAGGAGAGGGACAACCTCTGGTTAAAGACCAGGTCCTCGGTAAAGACCATGACCACCAGCTGTACCAGGCAGTTAGAAAATGCTGCACGCATGTAATATGGAGGGCTAAAGCAGATAACCACAAAGGAACTGCTCGATAAAAGCTGGGTGACAGCAAAGGTTCTGGGAAACAAAGAATCTTTTGGAGGAAGACAAAAGAAACCCACAGTTGCTCCACATTAGCGGCTCTACTACCATTGACTCACGCCTCATCGCAGAGTCCTTCTACTCTGCCTTCACAGATCTAAGCACAATACTCCCTCCTGACTACCTACACCCTGCCAAGTTTCCCTCAGATGACAAGGCACCCAGAACCTCTCACCCTACCTTCTACCTCAAGAGAGTTACTATAAAGGAGGAGGCAGCATTCTATATAACAAGCATTTGTCAATGCAACGTTAAACAGGTATTTGCAGTGGTGTTTGTACGTATGGTGCTTTACCCTAATGCCCTGTGCGATTGCTGGTATTTGCACAATAAATTTTCAGCATGACCTTTTTGTTACCCCCATTGTGCGCTACATAGGCGGAAACACGTTTTGGGCAGGATGTGAAAAATGACAGCTGTACTGCTCATAAGGAAGTATGGTAAAATGGCAATGTTGAAAATCTGGAGTGGAAATATTGAAAATTCGCAAACCTACGAGCGTGCATGGGAACTGTGCAACACACGCTCGTAAAACAGTCATTGTTAGGAATTTTTTCACCAAATTTTCAACATTGGCATTTTAAAACCTCTGCTAATGAACAGTGTCACTGTGATTGTCTTACTGTGTCCTATACACTGATTTTGCATACCGACTGCGCCATTGTGCACTGCATGGGCGGAAACACGTTTTGGACAGGATGTGAAAAATGACAGCTGTACTGCTCATAAGGAGATGTGGTAAAATGGCAATGTTGAAAATCTGGAGTGAAAATATTGAAAATTCGCAAACTTACGAGTGTGCATAGGAACTGCACATGCGCTCGTAAAACAGTTATTTTTAGGAATTTGTTCACCAAATTTTCAACATAGCCATTTTAAGATCTCTGCTCATGAACAGTGACACTGTGATTTTCTTAATGTGTCCCATACACTGAGTTCGCACAGCGAGTGTGCAATTGTGCGCTACATGAGCGGAAACACGTTTTGGGTAAGATGTGAAAAATGACAGCTGCACTGCTCATAAGGAGGTGTGGTAAAATGCCAATGTTGAAAATCCGGAGTGAAAATATTGAAAATTCGCAAACTTACGAGCGTGCATAGGAACTGCGCAATGCACACTCGTAAAACAGTCATTTTTAGGAATTTTTTCACCAAATTTTCATCACAGCCATTTTAAGACCTCTGCTCATGATCAGTGTCACTGAGATTTTCTTAATGTGTCCCATACATTGATTTCGCACACCGGCTGCGCCATTGTGCGCTACATGGGCGGAAACACGTTTTGGGCAGGATGTGAAAAATGACAGCTGTACTGCTCATGAGGAGGTGAGGTAAAATGCCAATGTTGAAAATCTGGAGTGGAAATATTGAAAATTCAAACCTCACAGTGTGCATGGAACTCGCAACGCACGTAAAACAGTCATTTTAGGAATTTTTTCACCAAATTTTCAACATTGGCATTTTAAAACCTCTGCTAATGAACAGTGTCACTGTGATTTTCTTACTGTGTCCCATACATTGATTTCGCACACCGACTGCGCCACTGTGCGCATGGGCGGAAACACGTTTTGGGCAGGATGTGAAAAATGACAGCTATACTGCTCATAAGGAGGTGTGGTAAAATGGCAATGTTGAAAATCTGGAGTGAAAATATTGAAATTCGAAACTTACAGTGTGTAAGGAACTGCCTAGCCTTACGCTCATAAAACAGTTATTTGTGAATTTTTCACCAAATTTTCAACATAGCCATTTTAAGATCTCTGCTCATGAACAGTGTCACTGTGATTTTCTTAAATGTGTCCCATACACTGAGTTCCTTTTACCAACTGTGCCATTGTAGCTGCATGGTGGAAACACGTTTTGGGCAAGATGTGAAAAATGACAGCTGCACTGCTCATAAGGAGGTGTGGTAAAATGGCAATGTTGAAAATGTGGAGTGAAAATATTGAAAATTCGCAAACTTACGAGCGTGCATAGGAGCTGAGCAATGAACACTCGTAAAACAGTCATTTTTAGGAATTTTTTCACCAAATTGTCAACACAGCCATTTTAAGACCTCTGCTCATGAACAGTGTCACTGTGATTTTCTTAAATGTGTCCCATACATTGAGTTCGCACATCGACTGCGCCATTGTACGGTACATGGGCGGAAACACGTTTTGGGGGAGATGTGAAAAATGACAGCTGTACTACTCATAAGAAGGTGTGGTAAAATGGCAATGTTGAAAATCTGGAGTGGAAATATTGAAAATTCGCAAACCTACGAGCGTGCGTAGGAACTGCACAATCACGCTCGTAAAACAGTCATTTTTAGGAATTTTTTCACCAAATTTTCAACATAGCCATTTTAAGACCTCTGCTAATGAACAGTGTCACCATGATTTTCTTAATGCATCCCATACATTGATTTCGCACACCGACTGCACCACTGTGCGCTACATGGGCGGAAACACATTTTGGGCAGGATGTGAAAAATGACAGCTGTACTGCTCATAAGGAGGTGTGGTAAAATGGCAATGTTGAAAATCTGGAGTGAAAATATTGAAAATTCGTGAACTTACGAACCTGCGTAGGGACTGCGCAATGCACGCTCGTAAAACAGTCATTTTTTGGAATTTTTGCACCAAATATTCAACATGGGGTTTTTGGGACACCTTCTCATGAATGATCTCACTGTCATGGCGTTATTCAGGCCCGAAGGGTGATTTCGCGCAGTGACTGCGCACTGACTGCGAAATCACCCTCCGGGCGAATAACGCCATGATGGCTGTTTATCGCGAAGGAGGGTCACGCCATGTGATGCAGGCTCAAAATTAAACCTGAGAATATGCAATAAAGTTGAAAACCCCTATCTAGCCCATTATACAGCTTTCCAGCATTTCCTTAGTTCGCGGTTGGCTTTGAAAGTGCAGGCGTGTTCCAGTCCACGAAGATCGTCGCGCGAGCTCGAGAGTAAGTATGGGGTGAGAGGTGTGGAAGGCAGGAGTGCACAGTGGGTGGGTGCGGGTTGTGGGAGGGGCGGGGAGACTGCGTGGGACGGTTTTTAATTTACAGGTTTTTTACAATTGGCGGACGCTGGACTTGCACGCTGGGGTGGGCTCCCAGCGTGGCAGGAAGATAGCTGGGGAGGTTGAGGAGCCGACGGTGGATTGGGCATCCCGTCCGGCAAACAACTATGAACGTTTGCCACGCGGGGTGGGCTCCCAGCATGGCACCAAAGCTTTGGGGGGGCGTGGCGGGGCGAGATGATGGGCTTGTATGACAGCGGTAGTTTCTTGAGCGAAGATCACCGCTGTCATACACAGTTCCTGCACCCATTGGTGCAGGACCGCCACGCCTGCTCAAATGAGCAGTAGATTGCACAGGAGAGGCACACCTCCAAAGTGTGCTACTCTCCCAAAACGTTCCTTGCGCATGCGCGCAAGCGAACGTAAAAAGAATTTGTCAATGCCTAATGTTGATTGCTTATATGTGCTGTTTAGGATGTGAAGTACCATGCCTAAGAACTGTCATGCACACCCCAAGACATCCACTGTGTCTTTCTGTTCAGCATGCACAGAAGAAGGAGGGCAAGGGCCACAGCAGTTGCAAAGGCGTGAAGAGGTGGACAATACTACATTCACAGGCAGAAGAATCCTGCAGAAGGTGAGTAAATTGAAGGTGGACAAAGCAATGGGACCAGATGGCATACAATCAAGGATATTAAAAGAACTGTGAAGGGAAATAGCAGTACCTATGGCAGCCATGTTCACTGAGTCATTCAACACAGGGGTGGTACCAGAGAATTGGAGGAGGGCCCATGTGGTCCCTCTATTCAAATTCAGCAGTAGGGAGGAGGCGGGGAACTATAGGCTGGTCAGCCTCACTTCAGTAGTGGGGAAGATCATGGAGACATTGGTTAAAGAAAGGATAGTGGGGCATCTAGAAGCCATTGGAGCCCAGGACCATAGGCAACATGGATTCACAGTGGGAAGGTCATGTCAGATAAATCTGGTTGATCTCTTTGACTGGGTGACAAAGGAAGTAAATCAGGGTGGGGCAGTGGACAACGCTTACCTTGATGTAAGCAAAGCCTTTGACACTGTCCCACATAGGAAGTTGAGTAGGCTGGGCATGGGGAAAGGGTGGTAAACTGGGTTAGAAACTGGGTAAGAGACAGGAGGCAGAGGGTGGTGATAAATTGGGCGCAGTCTGGGGAGAGGGGGTGACCAGTGGGGTGCCGCAGGGATTGGGCCTGGGGCCAGTCCTGTTCAGTGTCTTCATCAGTGTCATTGCAGAAGGGCTGAAGGGAAAGGACTGCCTGTTTGCAGATGACACCAAGATCTGTAACACAGTGGATACCCCAGAGGGGGTGGAGAAAATGCCGAGGGACCTGGGGAAGCTTGAGAAATGGTCTGAGGACTGCCAACTGAAGTTTAATTCAAAAGAGAACAAAATTATGCACCTGGGACACAGAAACCTTAGGGAAAGGCACAGGATGGGGGGGAGTTGCTTACAGTCACAAAGAAGGAAAGGGACCTGGGGTGACCTGAAAATATCAAAGTGGTAAGGCAGCTGGAAGGCCAGTGACATGCTGGGGTGCATAGGCAGGGGTATCACCAGCATAAGAAGGGAGGTAGTGATGCCATTATATAAAACCATGGTCAGGCTTCAGATGGAGTACTGTGTGCAGTTCTGCATTGCACCTTTGTATTAACAGGCAGGAGATGGTCCAGAGAAGGCGAATGAGATGGTACAGAGCTTGCAACACAAGGCGTATGAGGAGAAATTAAGGGACCTCAATATGTACTCAGTGGAAGAGAGGAGGAAAGAAGGATATGACAGAAACATTCAAGTACCTCAAGGGTATAAATATAACTACTGAGAAGCAGGAGACTGCTATAGGCATATGTGCCAACTTCTGTGTGATATTCTTTTGTTCTTATAAATATGTAATCTCCAGTATTTCAGTAACCACACGACCACACTACCTTCTTTAGGCAATTTTGTGCTGGTTGATGCCTGGAGTCAGATGGCAGACAGAGGGCTCACCAGATTGTGTTGCCATTTGAAAAACTTCATAGTGTTCTTTTACTGGTAAGCGTTTTGGAAAGCTGGTGAAGGTCTCACAATTTTTTAATATGATTTTATCTCCTTATGTCTGTCCCCTTTGGTCCTCCCATCCCCACACCCCAGCAGGCATCAGTGGCCACAGCTGCAGCCTTCTTCTTGCCAAGATGGTGGGTGATAAACATAGAAACATACTGATGGCAAATAAGGACCGCTTGGCCCACCTTGTCTGCCCATTTCCCTACCTGATGGATAAGCTGCAGATTCTAGTTAATCAACAGATTACTTCCTCCTACCCCCCAGTAGAATTGCCTTATATCTGTCCGTGAGCAGCTGCCTTCACAGTCTATGAAGTCTGACATCTTTCAACACAGGTGAGGCACTGCCAGCAAAAAACTAACTCAGAACAAGCAGGTTTGAAAGTGGGCAAGAAATGGAGTGAGCAAGAATCAAGTACTCATTCAGATGTGGCATCGATTTTAAGATCAGCATACTGGTGTGGACACTGCAAATAGAACCCCAGCTCTTTAAGCAGCCTTATGAAGAGCAAAGGCTTCTAGAAGCACTGGGGTTCTGTTTATTGTACTGTAAGTGGGCTGCATCTAATTCGGTAATTTACCGTACCTTACATCTGGATGTATGGTAGGCCCAACTTTTAATGAATACTGCACCTGAATTAACACATGATGCCATAGAAACATAGAACTTGTCAGTAGAAAAGGACCGCTCAAGCCCACCCAGTCTGCCCAAGTGTTCTCTACCTACTTGTAACTCCTGCCTATATATGTTACTGCATGTCTTATTCTACCTGCATCCATCAGGACCTCGTTGTGAATGACCTTGCTTAATGGATTTTTCCTGCAATGAACTTGAACCTACTCCACGTCCGTGGCCCTATTGATCTCCGTTGACCCCCTCCTTCCCCTTTTTCTAATATACCCCAATGTTTATCCCATGCATGCTTCATGCCCCCTACCATTTTAGCTTCCACCACTTCTCCTGACAGTCTGTTCAAAGCGTCTACCACCCTTTCAGTAAAGAAATATTTCTTCATACCTATCCTGAATGCCCCCCCAGCTTCACTGTATGTCCCTTGGTGTGGGTGCTCATCCTCATTTGAAGAAAACTCCCCAACTGTACCCTCTTTACCCCTGTGAGGTATTTTGTAGGTCTTGATCATGTCACCTCTCACCCTCCTCTCTTCCAGAGTGTACATGTTGAGATTCTTCAGCCTTTTGTTGTAGGGAGTCCTGTGAAAATTCTGAACCATTGTAGTTGCCCTCTTCTGGAAAACCTCCACCTTATGTTCCTTCTGAGGTGTGGACTCTAAAACTGGACACAGTACTGCAGCTGGGGGTATACCAGGGAGTGATACAATGGCAGCACAACATCCCTCCTCCTCCTACTGGAGATGCCACTCCTTATGCATCCCAGAATCCAATTTGCCCTGTCCACAACCTTGTCACACTGTACTGCCACCTTAAGGTCCTCTGATATAATAACCTCAAGGACTCTTTCATGTCTAGTGAATATCAGTACCTCCTCCTATCCTATACCCAGCATCGGAGACCCTATGCCCTAGGTACAAGATTTTACACTTGCTGGCATTGAACCCAAGTAACTAAGAAAATGGAATTGATTTGAATGAATTGCAGGCTTTTAAGCAGCTTCGGAGTGTGTATGTGTGTGTGTGGAAGGGGACTCTGCTACTATAACTATTTGCTTTTGATTTGGTGTAATGTGCGAACAGACTAACCCTGCTCCCACTCCGTGTGCTATATCGAAGATAAAGAGCCCAAATAACATTGGGCCAAGCATTGAGCCCTGTGGCACCCGTCTGTCACTGCTCTGGGTGCAGAAAGCTACCCCACTACCACCACCACCCTCTGCACCCTCTCCTGTAACCAGTTCTCTATCATTTAACCAGACCACCTTCCACCCTGTACCCCTCCTTCTCCTCACTTTTCTCCTCCTTGGCCTGTGTCACTCCTCCCAGTGGTCCACACCCTTTCTCCTCCTTATTCTTACGGGGTGGTGGTGCCTTCTGTATTACACTCAAACCACTCTGCCTGCCCCCTTCCAGGGTTACTACGCCTCCACCTTCACCCATCTAGGGTGGTGAACTCATCAGGCTCCCCTGTCCAGACCTTTCTACCAACCTCAGTCGTTTGGTCTCCCACCCCATTTGTTTAAATCCACGTTAGTAGAGATATACCATTCTAATCCTGCCTTTTTTTTTTTTTTTTACAAATTTTCCCACTGGGCTCTGATCGGCTTGGTCATCCCAGCCGACCCCTAACCCTGCCCCTGACATCAGGCCGACCTGCTCACCTCCACGGATTACTCCCATGGTGGGGTGGTGAGGAGCTTCCAGTCGACCCACGGAGCAGGATCCGGTTGAGGAGGCGCCATTCGGAGCGGGCGGGGGGGGGTCAGAAGCTTGTGCTGCCTGACCATAGCCCATTTTCCACTTTTCTCCCCTTTGCGGAGTGCGGGCGTGCAATGACGCTTAGGCACAGCGTGTCAAAGTCTGCCACACTCCGCCACCCTTTACTACACCGTTGTAGTAGCACCCGCGGTCATCACCAGGGGTCGCTACAGAGTCGTGGGTCCCTGGATCCTGCCCCGGGATAGGAGAGTAGTCCTCCAGATGCTCAATCCTATCCCTCCCTTGCCAACCCCTGGAGGCCCAGGCTTGCGTCTGAACCCGGGTTACCAGCATGGCGCGAGGTGTGGCATCCAGCACCTCAACCCTCAGTGCCAGTAGCCAGTCAGCAATGCTGCCTTTAATACTCCCCTCCTCTTCCTGCTCCAGTGTACCCTGTCCCTCGTACAAGTCACTATTCCCCAGACCCTACCCCAGTTAGTCACTAACCCATAATGTTTCGTGTGGCACCAATCCCTCAGCCACTCAAACTCCTGAAGCCTACCCTTCCTCCCCTTGCTTGCATATGGTACCAGCAGTACCTCCAAGAATGCCACCGACTTCCCCACCCCCTCACACTGCCTGCCCAAGTACTCAAACCTCCCCTCACTACTTTCACAGTGTCCCCTGCCAAGTCGTTTGTACCCACGTGCAACAGTAAATGAGGTTTCTTCCTCCCCCTCACTGCACACTTGAGCAGTGCCTACCCTGCCCCTCCTGCAGTCAACCTGGGGACAGCTTCAACCCAAATATGGCTGTACCTTCCCCCTTTCTGCCCCATCTCACCCATTTCAGTATAGAATCCCCCAGGAGGAGTACCCCTTTTGCCTCTTACCCCCTTTCCCTTCTAATGCCCCTTCCACCACCCCAGTATTTGTTCTTCCTTGTCCCTTACCCCCGCCAACTGCACCCTCTGTGACTTCTGTATCTATACCCCCTACTTCCACGTCACCCCTTTTCTCTACCTTATTCCTCCCATCCCCCTTGAACCCCTTCCCAGCCTGACTACTTCCTACTGGGCTTCCCATGTCGACCTCCCCTACTCCCCTGCTGATTTCCAACCCCTCTCCTCCCCGCTGTTGTCGATTTAGAGCCCCCATTCCCTTCTACCCCGATAGTGATGCCCTCTCATCCTTCCTCCTTCCCATAGCCTTCTCTCCTTCAATCACCACTCCCTCCTTCCTTACTAGCCCCTTCTACCCTTTTGTCCTCGCTATCTCTTCCCCTACCTGTTGCCATCCCTCTGATGCCCCACTTGTCCTCCCCCTTCAGTATGTTCCTGCTCCCCCTCTCTGTCCCATAGCAGAGGTTCGAATCTATTCGTAGTCAATACCTGTCCTATATCTCTTCCCCTATCAGTTCCCCCCTCCTACCTGTTCCCCTCCATGCCACCCCTGGTCCCTCCTACCCGCAGCCATCTGCTCTCTCCCCTCCGGTACTCCTCAGGATCTCCCCATCAGAGGCCCCCCCCGCCTCGGGCACCCTTCCCTTCTCCTCTCTTTTCTGCTAGTGCTTCTGATACTGGGGTCGGTTTCAATCCCTAGTTATTCTTCCTCCATCCCCCTTTGCCATCCCCTATTCCCACCCCTCAGGATGCCTACCATACTCATCTGCCCTGCCACTTACACTCCTCCCTAACCTCCACAGTTCCTCCCTCAAACTAGCCAGTCATCTACCGACCATACACCCCCCCAATCCCAGTTCAGGATCATGGCAGACCCACTCCCTGTATACACCTCAACCCTTCCAAAGATGCCCGCAATACTGACATGTGGCACCTGCCCTATTTTGGCCCCCATCTTATGTTACGGGCTCTTACTCCCAGGTTCTGTACCCTACTACAACTGTTACACCCCTATTTACTCAAATTTCTGTCCCCGCCCCCACACTTGTCCCCCTACTGAGCCCTTGCTGACCGGGGTAATTCAGTCTCAAATCTCATCCGTTAGATACTGTATTACTGTAGCAATCCTAAAGCCTCCTTGTCCATTTTTCACTCCTCAGCTACCATACTTTTTCTTCTCGGCTTTCAAATAGTTTCACTTAGCCCAGTTAGAAATCCTATTGCATGCCAAGTATTACTCAGCTCAGTTAGAGAAATAAACAGAACAAATAAATATGTATTATTACAGCAATCATAACAGTATAGCTCAGTACTCAGCTCAGTTAGAGATAGAAACAGAACAACTAAATCTGTATTATTACAGCAATCCTAAAGTATCCAATCACTGCTTTGTCTCCACTCCAGAGACCCTGCTGTAAAATAGGACTACAGAGGACACTGGGTGGGAGGGTGAGCAACTGTAAAGTCCCGGCAGAGCTCCATTGAGCTCGCTCACTCCCCCTAGCTCATTCTATTTCTCCCGACACTGTAGGCTGCCCTTTTGTACTGGGCTCCTGCTTGCATTGGTGCCTTTTTCTGACCACAAGGAAATCTGCAGCAGTCCCGACAGAGCTCCATTAAGCTCGCTCACTTCCCCTCTCTCACTCGCTTGTTCTGTTTCTCCTGGCACTGCAGGCTGCCTTTTTGTACTGGGCTCCTGCCTGCATTGGTGCCTTTTTCTGCCCACAAAGGAGTTCACAGCTGTCCCGACAGAGCTCCATTGAGGTCGCTCACCCCCCCCCCACTCACTCATTTTGTTTCTCCTGGTGCTGCAGACTGCCCTTTTGTACTGGGCTCCTGCCTCCATTGGCACCTTTTTCTGCCCACAAAGAAATCTGCAGTAGTCCCGACAGAGCTCCATTGAGCTCGCTCCCTCCCCCTCTCTTACTCGCTTGTTCCGTTTCTCCAAGCGCTGCAGACTGCCCTTTTGTACTGGGCTCCTGCCTGTGTTGGCCCCTTTCTCTGCCCACAAAGAAAGACGCAGCAGTCCCGATAGAGCTCCGTTGAGCTCTCTCACTCCCCCTCTCTCACTAGCTCGTTCTGTTTCTCCCACCGCTGCAGGCTTCCCTTTTGCACTGGGCCCCTGCCTACATTGATGCCTTTTTCTGCCCACAAAGAAATCTGCTGCAGTCCCAACAGAGCTCAGTTGGGCTCAGTCACTCCCCCTCTCTCATTCGCTCGACCCTAATCTGTCCCAAACACTGATTTCCCAAAGCGACTGTGCCATTCTCGCCGGAAGTGCAAAAACACATTCGGCCAGGATCTGAAAAATAACAGCTGTACTGTTCCAGGAGGGTGTGAAAATGCCAGTGTTGAAAATCTGGCATGAAAATATTACTAATTTGCAAAGTTACAAGGGTGCGTGGAAACTGCACAATGCCGTTCATAACACAGTCATTTTATGGACTTTCATCACAAAATTTTCAACATAGGCATTTTAGGACCTCTGCTCATGAACAGTGTCACTGTGATTTTCTTAATGTGTCCCAAACACTGATTTCCCACAGCAACTGCGCTATTCTGTGCGGAAGTGCGGAAGCGCATTTCAGCCAGGATGTAAAAATGACAGCTGTACTGTTCATAAGGAGGTGTGGAAAAATGCCAATGTTGAAAACCTGAATTGAAATGCTGCAAATTCATGGAATTCACAGTGTGCGTAACGGCGCTCGCAACCTGCGCTCGATACAACAGTAATTTTGGATTTTTCCTACCAAATTTATTACTCAGCTCAGTTAGAGAAATAAACAGAACAAATAAATATGTATTATGCCAGCAATTATAACAGTATAGCTCAGTACTTAGAACAACTTAATCTGTATTATTACAGCATTCCTAAAAGTATCCGATCATTGCTTTGTCTCCACTCCAGAGACCCTGCTGTAATATAGGACAGCAGAGGACCCTGGGCAGGAGGGTGGGCAACTCTAAAAGTCCAGGAGCTCCACTGAGCTCGCTCCTCCCCTCTCACTCAGCTCATTCTATTTCTCTCGGCGCTGCAGGCTGCCCTTTTGTACTGGGCTCCTGCTGGTGTTGGTGCCTTTTCCTGCCCACAAAGAAATCCTCAGCAGTCCTGACACAGCTTCGTTGAGCTCACTCACTCCCCCTCTCTCACTTGCTCCTTCTGTGTGTCCCGGCGCTGCAGGCTGCCCTTTCATACTGGGCTCCTGCCTGTGTTGGTGCCTTTTTCAAGTTACAAGGGTGCGTGGAAACAGTTCAACGCACGCTTATAACACAGTCATTTTATGGACTTTCGCCACCAAATTTTCAACATAGGGATTTGAGGACCTCTGCTCATGAACAGTGTCACTGTCATTTTCATAATCTGTCCCAAACACTGATTTCCCACAGCGACCGTGCTATTCTGCACCGGAAGTGCGAAAACACATTTCAGCCAGGATGGGAAAAATGACAGTTATACTGTTCATAAGGAGGTGTGAAAAAATGGCAATGTTGAAAATCTGGTGTGAAAATATTGCAAATTCGAGAAGTTACAAACGTGCGTAACAACTGAGCAATTCACGCTCATAAAACAGTCATTTTTGATTTGTTCCACCAAATTTGCAACATAGGCTTTTTGAGAGCCCACCTCATGAACACTGGCACCATTGTTTCATTAATCAGTTCCAAAAGGTGATTCCGTGCAGTGACCTCGAAATCACCTTTCGGGATGGAATAACACCATGACAGTGGCCGAATTCATGAGGAGGGGTCCCAATAACCGCATGTTGAAAATTTGTGCCAAAATGAGAGACCTGTCTGGGGATCAGCCCCTGCTCACGCTTGAACAGGAGCGGCGCCTCGGCCAATCATGTGGGCCCTGCTTCTCCTAGCACTCCAGATCAACCACCTGCAGACTCAATTTTCGTCCAGCCTGTGTCCAGTCTGGGGTATCGTGAGTAATCATCAGGGTAGCTCCTGCAACAACAGCCTAATCTAAAAGTGTGTCACCTGATTGTCTTGTTGTTTCTTTTCATGAACTTAGCCCTCCGGCTCGGATTACAATTAGTGTGTGTGGTGCATGTTGTTTTCCTCCATCACAGGGCCCCAACCACCTGCAGCGTTCTGGCTAGCTACCATTCTCCATTTGGGTACCCAGAGTGTGTGACTGTTTATGGACCCTGAAGTACATGCATAACTGTTTGATTGAGACAGCCTTTAAGCAAATTAACCTGATTACGCCCCTCCCTTGTTCAAGTCCCTTAAATAAATCTGTAACCCCCTATAAATGGAGGTTCCTGAAAAGTCTTCCTTGAGCTTGCCTAAATGCTCACTGCCAGGCTGGTGTCCTGCATTTTAGCAATTTAAATGTGATTGCCAGAGAGTGCCTGTATAGCATCTGTGTACTATCTTTTTAAGAGTTGCCTGGTTTGCAGTTAAAATGGATCTGGAGGGGGGGCTGAGTGTTTCCATGCTCAAGTCCTGCCTGAGCTGTTGGATAATTGCTCCGCTTCTGCCATTGCTAATTGCACAGAGGGAGCTCTGTTAATAGATGTAACTGTTTGCTGATCATTTATTAGAGTATAATGATAATGTAGTTTGTCTAACCTGCCTTCTTTGTAGCAAGGACTATTTTGTTTATTCCCACCATTTGGCCCGGGACTGCAAATTGTACCAATCAGTACTGGTGGGACCTAAAATGGAGCCGGACTACAGGAGCTGTCTGAGTCAAAATCTGTGGAACTGTAGTTTTGGGCTTTTGGTGCCTTTTGCACCTGAAGGGAGCCTTTGTTGTGACTGACAGACAGACAGATCAGCTAACGAACCTTTTGGATTCTGAGGAATCCCAAGCTTGCTGGCAGTTGAGTCAGATCTAAGTTGGGAGCTGAAGAAGCAGCAGCTTAATACGGTCTCTGTGGAAAGGCCTGAGTTTTAGCCTACATGCCTGCCTGCTGCACCTGAGAGGGAGAAGAGAATCAGTTCGGACTGAATCAGAGTTTGTGAGAATGAACTAAGCCACTGAGTTGTGACCAGGATCAAGCTGAAGAAGACCAAAGATTTGCTGAATGCGATCAGACTGTCAGGATTTCCAGCTGCTTTTGAATCCCCGGTTTGTGCAGAGACTTTGCGATTGTGATCGGAGAGCGGTTTGCCTGGTACAGTAGAATTTCTGTACATGTAAATGTACTGTGAGTTGTTAGTGGGTCATGATTTGGTTCCCCACTGTGTGAACTGTGTTCTGCTTGCTGGAAGCTGTATCCAGCCCAAAACGGACTGTATCCAAATTTGTCTCTATTCAGCCTGGGCCTTGCCACACTGGCCCAGCCAGACTACCTGCTGCACAGAGAAAGCCATCAATGAGAGACCTGCCTGGGGATCAGCCCCCTGCTCCACACTTGAACAGGAATGACGCCTCGGCGAATTGTGTGGGCCCTGCTTCTTCTGGCACTCCAGATCAACCACCTGCAGTCTTAATTTTCGTCCAGCTTATGTCCAGTCTTGGGTATTGTGAGTAATCATCAGGGTAGCTCCCTGCAACAACAGCCTAATCTAAAAGTGTGCCACCTGATTGTCTTGTTTTCTTTTCACGAACTGAGCCCTCTGACTCCGGATTACAAATAGTGTGTGTTGTGCATGTTGTTTTCTATCACAGGGCCCCAACCAGCTACAACATTCCTGGCTGCCCACCATCATCCATCTAGGTACCCAGAGTGTGTGACTGTTTATGGACCCTGAAGTGCATGCATAACTGTTTGAATGATAGAGTCTTTAAGCAAATTAACCTGATTACGCCCCTCCCTTGTTCAAGTCCCTTAAATAAATCAGATCTAACTCTTTTTTGCATTTACCTTTATTGTGAAAGTGATTATTGTGTATTGTTCCGGCCACTAGTAAGGAAAGAGGGGGGTTACAGTGTCCCAGAGGGCTGTGCCCAGGTTAGCTTGACCACTACCAACCCTGACCTCCGGTTGAGACACCCGTTTCAGAACTCAGGCCCCTTAATCTGCTACTAGCCCAGCAGGCAGGGGTAGTAGCCCTTGGGATAGCGCCACCTGAGGTTACATCTTGGAGGCTCACTGCTGGGATTTTGTGCCTTTTAGTAGCCAAAAATTACAAATTATTGTTAAAGATTAATGGCTACCCCAGTAGAAATGGCTGTACACCAGTTGGTGGGGTGGTGTACTGTGCAGGAGATCGACCCACAAAATGCTCTACTTATACTGGATATTCCCCTGGGTACCAGTAAAGACACTGTAGAGGAAGTACTCTCCAAAGTTGAATGTTTAAAAAACCCTGTGGTGGTGGTGGGTCAACAGGCTGATTTGATCACCTAAACTTTCATAGCCTTAGTAGAGTATAGTGACCTTGTGGACAGCTCTAAACTGCTACAGACTATTGCCCCAGAAGGGGTTCCAGCTGCCTGAAGAGTGATAACAAAAAACAGTAAAGACCCCCGGGAGGATAAACTCCCACCATTATCTGAGACTTTTGAGGAGAAATTTGCTAAGTTGTTGCTGGACGAAGGGGAAAACCGTAGAGGACTGTAAGAAACTATTCCTGCCACCTGGGGGGTGTTCCTTCCCCAACACCCCCTCTCACACCAGCACCTGTTACTGCACTGCCTTCTGTGCCCATGCCAATGCTGGCCCCATATTGGTACCTGCCATTAGTCATGACTCCTACAAAGGCTGAGAATCTTCTCGGGCACCCTTCCCACCCCCAGGGGAGGATGACTGGGAGACCTGGATTGACTATGTTGCCCCCTTGGTACCCGAGTGGCAGTGTGTGGAGGCTGAGAAATGGAAAAGAATCATAGAAAGTTTGAGGGGCCCCGCCCTTGAAGCCATTACATTTTTGAGGTCCACGAACCCTGATGCATCTGCTCAGCAGTACCTATCTGTACTTGAAGGCAATTTTGGGAGCATTGAGTCAGGGGAGACTTTGATGTGGAAATTCCAAGGTACCAAGCAATGGAAGGGGGAAAGTTTGTCTGCGTATGTTACTCGCCTAGAAAGAGCTCTGTAGAAAGCTTACCGGAAAAGTGGGGTAGCCGCTAGTGATTTGAACCGTGTGAGATTGGGGCACATACTGCAGCATGCCAAGCATTCTAAACTGCAGATCATCCAGTTAAGGCTCCAGGATAGGAGAGGTAACCCACCTGACTACTGTGACTTGATAAAAGAACTCAGGGAGGTAGAAGGTGAAGAGGGAGATTGTAATTATGGAGTGAGTGCAGCCCAAGTGATCATGGCACCAAAAGGCCCTTCCGAAATGGAGACCATTAAGAGTGTCCCATCATGGGCTAAACGGTGGGGGGAAGAATTGCTGAAGGAAGTCAGAAAAGCACAACCAGGTGCATTTGCTAAGGTATCCTCTGCTGACAGAGATCCTGATCCCTGTCAGAACGTGACTGTTAGTGGGGTGGGGGGGTGCACCCTCAGGCATTCTCTACTGGGGGTGGCTTCTCGGCTGAGCTCAAGGAATTGACTGCCACACTAAAGGAACTTTTAAGACATGGTACACTACCCGCAGAAGTCAGATCACAATCTCCCATCGATGCTCCAGCTTTCCCTGCTATGTTTTCCCCAAGGATGCCCTGAGAGAGAGTGTCATTTGTCACAATTGCGGCAAGGATGGCCATATGAAGAGGGAATGCCAGTCTCAGAAGGACTTAGAGAAAGTGGTGAACCAGCTTCAAGGACAGCTTCGGAAAATGAGTCAGTGGTCAAGGGGTGCATGAAATGACTGCAGTAAAAGCTTCAGCCATCCTAACTCAAACCCGTCTATGGCTAAATTGTCTGTCCAGGCCCCTGCTGCTGTCCCTCCAGACTGGTCCAAGATAGTGGGCCCTTCAATGGAGACTAATGTGGCTGTGAATGGTATTCCTACTCGGGCTGTGCTTGACAGTGGGTCGTAAGTGACCATTGTGTTTCAGGACTTGTATGACAAACACTTATCTGATGTGCCCTAACAATCCCTGGAAGGCCTACATGTGTGGGGGCTGAGCGACAAGTCTTATCCATATCTAGAATATGCCCGCCTCTGGTTGTCTGTTCCTGCAACTGTCACTGGTGTAGAGGAGCAAGTAGAGACACTGGCCCTAGTGTGTCCCACCACCCGACTGTATGATGGGGTTCCCCTGTTAATTGGAACAAACACCCATATGTTTAAGAGACTGGTGCAGCTCTGTTACGAGAAAAAAGGGCGACGGACTGGGAGGGCCCTGAGAATTCTGGCTCTGATCAAGAGGGCCTATGATTTGCAACAGAAACCCGAGGAAGTAGACCAGGATGAACCAGTAGGGATCATGTGGAAGAAGGATCCCAATTCAATGGTACTGGCCCCTAACGCCCAGTGTACCATTCAAGGGGGAGGTCCACCTCTGGAAAAATGTCAAGAACAAAATACTGATGTTGGATGAGCCAGGCAATGGAAAATTGCCAGAAGGATTATTGGTCAAGCCCAGCATCTTGCCTGCTCATGCCCATGCCTATGCACGATGAGTGATGGTCCAGATTCACAATGTGTCAGATAGGGAGATCCTGGTGAACAGAGGATGCACCCTAGCTACAGTACACTGTGCAGACACTGCAGTATTGCCCAGCAACAAGCACCCTGGTGAGAAGGCAAGAGTGACCCCAGACTTGCTTGACTTTGGTGACTCCCCGTTGCCAGCTGAATGGAAGGCTAGAATTAGCAAGAGACTTGCCCAGAGAGACAAGTGTTTTCGTTGAAGAAATGGGATGTGGGATGTGTCCAGGGTGCGGAGCATCAGATTCGCCTGCATGATGAACGCCATTTCGAGAGAGGTCCCGACGCCTAGCCCCAGCAGACATAGATGATGTGAGAAGACACCTGCAGGAAATGCTCGCTGCTGGCATGATACAAGAATCCAGGAGCCCATACACCTCTCCCATTGTGGCTGTGAATGAGAAAAATGTTTCTGTGAGGATGTGCATTGATTATTGAACAATGAACCAGCGGACCATCCAGACCAATACACTATGCCTCATATACAAGATGCCCTGGACTGCTTCAATGAGAGCAAATGGTTCTCGAGCTGGATCTTCGCAGCGGATACTACCAGATCCCGATGGCCCCAGAAGACCATGAGAAAACAGCCTTTATCTGTCCATTGGGGTTCTATGAGTTTCTGAGGATGCCACAGGGGATATCGGGCGCACCATCCACCTTTCAGCAACTGATGAAACATGCGGTAGGAGATATGAATTTGCAGGAATGCCTGGTGAACTTGGACGATGTCATTGTGTTTGGGAGCACATTAGAGGAGCATGAGAACCGACTGTTTAAAGTCCTAGACCGACTGGAAGACTTTGGCCTCAAGCTGTCCATTGACAAGTGCCAGTTTTCAAAACCTCCGTGAAGTATGTGGGCACATAGTAGCTACAAAGGGATAGAGACTGATCCCAGTAAGGTTGAAGCACTGATTACTTGGCCCCAGCTCCATAATCTGAAAGAGCTACTACTGCAGGTTCATAAAGACTATTCCAAGGTGATTCACCCACTCTTGAACCTTACCCAGGGTTACCATCCTACCAATCATAAATACAAAAAGGGGCTGCTAAAGAACCAGAAAAAGTATACTTCCACCTAGATGAACTCTTCGGGCCCTGCTGGATGCCCGACTGTGAAGCAGTCTTCCATGAGATCAAATACCAACTCACCCACGCCCCCATCCTCGCCTATGCCGACCTCACCAAACCCTATGTGCTGCTTACGAATGCTAGTCTACAGGGTCTAGGAGTGGTGCTGTATCAAGACCATGAGGATGGCCTGAGACCAGTAGCTTTCACCAGTAGGAGCTTGACCCCATCCGAACGAAACTACCCTGTGCATAAGTTGGAGTTCCCTTGCGCTAAAATGGGCCATCATTGACCAATTTCATGAATACCTCTATGGGGCAAACATATTGGTGAAGACTGACAATAACCCGTTGACCTATGTACAGACTTCAGCTAAGTTAGACGCCACTGGGCACCGGTGGCTTTCTGCATTATCATCCTATGATTATGCTGTCGAATACAGACTGGGCCGGAACCATATTGATGCTGACTCCCTAGCACGAAAGTCCACTTCCAAGAAGTGATTGGGTCAAGCTGTCTGAACCTGACATTCGAGCATTGTACCAAAAGTTTGATAGAGATGAACAGATGTCTGCGGACACAGTGGACTGTTTAGTAGATTGCTTGCGCCCTTCTGACACCTGCATACCAGCTGCTTATTGCCACTTCTCTACTCTAGACATTAGTGCACTACCTCAATTTGACAATGACAGCATTCAGTGGGCTCAATCCCAAGATCCTATGATTCAGCCAGCACTTGATGCCCTGCATGCAGGGAAAGATGTGTCTAAGTTACGTTCCACTAACTTGTGAACTGCTTTATTGTTTAAAGAAGGCCAAAGATTAAAGTTGCTCAATCAGTTGTTGTATAGAGAGACAGTAGATCGTAGTGGCAAAGAAAACAAGCAACAATTGGTCCTGCCCAACGGCCTTTAAAGATTTGATACTGAGGTCCCTCCACAATCACATGAGGCACCTCGGTATTGACAGAACCTTGATTTGGCACGATCTCGCTCTACTGGCCGAAAATGGGGCCATGTTGAACACCATGTAAAGACTTGTAGTGTTGCCTGCAAAGAAAAGCCCTGCCTCAGAGGGCTGCCCCCCTTGTTAATATTACTACCAGCACCCCCATGAAACTAGTCTGCATAGACTTCTTGTGTTTAGAACCTGATCAACGGAACACTGGCAATGTGTTAGTTGTTACGGATCATTTTACACAGTATGCACAAGCTTTTCCCACCAAAGATCAAAAGGCATTTACCGTGGCCAAGGTGCTAGTAGAAAATTTCTTCGTCCAGTATGGTGCCCCCCAGCGGATCCACGCTTAACAAGGCAGAGACTTTGAGAGTCCACTAATCAAAGAAATGCTCTCTCTCTATGGGGGAACGAGAGTCAAGAACCACCCCCTATCACCGGCAGGGAGACCCTCAACCAGAAAGTTTTAACCGCACCCTTCTAGACATGCTGGGCACCCTCCACCCAAAAGACAAGCATAAATGGAGCCAGCAGATTAGCACCTTGGTACACGCATACAATTGCATGAAAAATTGTGCTACTGGGTTCTATACCTACTGCCTCATGTTTGGGAGAGGGGCCCGGCTGCCAGTTGATGTCTGTTTTGGGGTCTCTCCAGATGGGGTCTGAACTGAAAACTACTTGCAATATGTACTAAAACTGAAAGCTGAAATGAACCATGCCTATCAACTGGCCCAGACAATAGCTGCCTAGAAATCTAGCCAACAAGAGAGGCATGATAAAAAAGTAAAGGCTCAAAAGCTTCGACATGAGGGGCACAGCAAGCACTATTGCTACCAGGGGAACCACAAGCATTGTTACTACCAGATGAATTGCAAGCACTATTACTACCAAGGGCACTGCAAGCATTATTACTACCAGGGGAACTGCAATCACTTGTACTACCACAGGAACCACATACACTATTACTACCAGAGGAATTGCAAGCACTATTACTATAAGAATAACAGCAAGCACCATTATTACCAGGGGAACTGCAAGCACTATTACTACAATGAGAACCACAAAATTACTACCGGGGAACTACAAGCACTATTACTACATAGAGAACTGCAAACAATATCACCACTAGGAGAACTGCACGCACTATTACTACCAGAAGAACCGTAAGCACTATTACTACCAGAGGAATTGCAAGCACTATTACTACCAGAGGAACCCCAAGCACTAATACTAAAGGAGGAACTGCAAGCACTATCACTACCTGGGGAAAGGCAAGCACAAGTTCTACCAGTGGAACTGCAAACACTATTAATTCCAGGTGAACCACATGCATTATTACTACCAGAGCAACTGCAAGTACTATTACTACCAGAGGACCCACAAGCACTATTATTACCAGAAGAACTGCAAGCGCTACTACCACCATGGGAACTGCAAGCACTAGTATTCCAGAGGAACTGCAAGCACTGTTACTTCCAAAGAAACTAGAAGCAACAGTAACACCACACAAACTGCAAGCCTTATTACTACCATGGGAACCGCATGCCCTAGTACTACCAGGGGAACTGTAAGCCCTACTACTACCAACAGAACCGCAAGCCCAATTGGTACCAGAGTTACTGCAAGCACTATTGCTACCAGGGGAACTGCAAGCCATATTACTACCAGGGTATCTGCAAGCACTATTAGTACAAGGGGAACCACAAGCCCTATTACTACCACAGGAATTGCAAGCACTATTACTGCGAGGAGAACCACAATCACTCTTACTACCAGAGGAATTGCAAGTACTATTACTACCAGGAGAACTGCAAGCAGTATTACTACTAGGGGAACCGCAAGCACCAGTAATACCAGAGGAACTACAAGCATGATTACTACCAGGGGAACCACAATACCTTTACTGCCAAGGGAACCACAAGCACTATTAGTACCAAGAGACCTACAAGCATTATGTGTACCAGAGAAACAAGCACTATTATGACCAGGGGAACTGCAAGCACTAGTACTACCAGAAGAACTGCATGCACTATTACTTCCAGGGGAACCGCAAGCACCAGTAATACCAGAGGACTTGCAAGCACGATTACTACTACAGGAACTGCAAGGACTATTACTAACAATGGAACTGCAAGTCCAAGTACTATCAAAGGATGTGCAAGCATTATTACTACCAGGGGAACGGCAAGTCCTATGACTACCAGGGGAACATCAAGAACTATTAGTACAATGTGAACTGTAAGCCCTGTTACTATCAGAAGAACTGCAAGCTCTATTACTACCAGGGAAACCTCAAGAACGATTGCTACCAGGGGAACTGCATGCACTATTACTATCAGGAGAACTGGAAGCACTATTTCTAGCAGGGGAACCACAAGTCCAATTACTACTAGAGGAACTGCAAGCACTAGCTCTACTGGGGAAAGAAAATCACTAGCACTACCAGGAAAACACAACCACTATTACTACCATGGGAACCGAAAGCACTTTTACTTGCAGAGGAACCGCAAGCACTATTATTACCAGGGGAACATCAAGCACCATTACTATCAGGATGCAAGCAACATAAGCACTGCTACTCTTATGAGAACCACAATCACTATTACTGCCAGGGGAACCACAACCTGCATTACTACTAGGAAACTGCAAGCACCACTACTACCAAAGGAACCACAAGCACCATTACTACCAGAGTATCTGCAATCACTATTATTAAGAGAGGAACTGCAAGCATATTGCTACCAGGGAACTACAAGCACTATTACTAATAGAGGACCTGCAAGCACTATTGCTACCAGGGCTGCAAACACTGTTACTATGACGTAACCACAAGCACTAATGCTACTACTACATGTGGAACTGCAAGCACCATTATTACCAGGGGAACTACAGGCATGATTAGTACCAGAGTAACCACAAGCACTATTACTGCCAAGGGCACTGCAAGCACCATTATTACCAGAGGAACTGCAAGTACTATTACAAAAAGAGGAACCACAAACACTATTACTATCATTTGAACCACAAGCGCTACTACTACATTTGGAACTGCAAGCACTATTATTATCAGAGGAACTGCAGACATTATTATTACAAGAGTAACCACAAGAACTCTTACTGCCAGGAGCACTGCAAGCACTACTACTACCAGAGAAAGCACAAGCATTATTACTACCAGGGAAACTGCAAGCAGTATTACAACCTGAGAATCTGCAAGCATTATTACTACCAGGGACTTGCAAGCACTATTACTACTAGGGCAACCACCACCATTATTTCTACTAGGGAACCACAAGCACTGTTACTATTTGGAAACTGCAGTTACAACTGCTACCAGAGGAACTGCAAGCACTACTTATACCAAGGAAACTGTAAGCACTATTACTATTAGTGGAACTGCAACCTCTATTATTACAGAAGAAACTGCAAGCACTATTACTACCAGAGGAACTGCACACACTATTACAACCAGGGAAACTGCAAGAACTATTACTACCAGGGGAACTGCAAGCATTATTACCACTACAGAAAGTACAAGCACTAGTATAACAGAGGAACTGCAAGAACTATCACTACCAGGAAAAACACAAGCAGTATTACTACAAGGGGAACCACAAACATTATTACTACTAGAGGGACTGCAATCGATATTATTAGGAAAGGAACTAAAAGCCCTATTACAACCAGGGGAACTGCAAGTACTACTACCAGGGGAGCCGCAAGCATTATTACTAACAAAGGAACTGCATGCACTATTACTACCAAGGGTATGGCAAGAAGTATTACTACCAGAGGAACCACAAGCCCTGTTACTATCAGGGGAACTGCAAAGACTACCACCACCAGGGGCACTGGAAACATTATTACTACCAAGGGCATTGCAAGCACTATTACTTCCAGAGGAACCACAAGTACTATTTCTACCAAAGGAACTGCAAGAACTATTACTACCATGGCACTGAAAACACTATTACTACCAGGAACCACAAGCACTATTTTACTAGGGAACTGCAAGCACTGTTACTACCAGAGGAACTGTAAGCATAACACAATCAGAGGAACTACAAGGACTATTACTACTATATGAATTGAAAGCACTATTACTACCAGGAAAATTGCAAGCCTTATTGCTATCAGAGGAACACAAACACTATTACTACCAGGGGAACTGCAAGCACTAATACTATGCGAGGACACACACATAATTACTACCAGGAGATCCACAAGCAGTATTACTATGTTGGGAACAGCAAACAGTAAGCATGTGGTACCAGAGGAACCGCATACACTATTACTACCAAGGGAACTGCAAGCACTATTACTACTAGGGCAACCATAAGTACTGTTACTACATGGGAACTGCAAGCACTACTACTACCAGGTGAACTATAAGCATTGTGATTACCAGAGGAAGCACAAGTACTATTACTACCAGAAGAACTACAAGCACTACAGTATTTCTACCAGGGAACTGTAAGCACCACAACTATCAGTGAATTTGCAAGCACTATTACTGTAAGAGAAACTGCAAGCACTATTACTACCAGGGCACAGCAAGCATTATTCTTATCAGAAGAACTGCAAGCACTAGTACAAGCAGAAAAACACACAAGAGCAAGAGGAATAGGAGGCAGTATAGCACAGTGGTTTAAGGCTCTGAGCTGTAAACCTAGAGACCTGGGTTTGAATTCCACAGCCCCCACTTGCATACTGTGTGACCCTAAGCAAGTCACTTAAATTTCTTGTGCTCCCAGGTCACACCTGTAAACAAGCTTTCAGCTTAGTGAGTCTCTCTGGTAAAAAAAAAAAAAAAAAGAAATATTTTGCAGGCACTATTCCTACTGGTATCCAGTGAAGATGGTGACCACAATTGGCGCCTACAAAAACAGCGAATCAGTTATGGTGCCTGTGTTCAGGGCTACCTGGCAGGGTAGACCGGATATCTAGGTGGGTGAGGTAGGGTGACGGAAGCTATGCATGTGTATGCGCATGCACACGTGAAGGGGGAGAAGGAGAGGAAGGTATGTGGGAGGTGTGGTGGGGAGCTGCTGAGCTGGTCCACTAGCGTGGTGGGAGGGTGGTTGGTCGGGAGGTGCAGGGTGCAGGTGCAGGGTTAGAGTCCAGCACAGCATGGTTTGTTTTTCCAGCTGTTAGCTTTTTATTTTGTAAGTATTCCTCCCCCCAACATACCCCACCCCGGAGTTGAGAATCCTTTAGTAGGGGTGTGTGGGGGGGCAAAACCTCCCACATTAAAACAAATCCCATAGATCTCTAGATCTCAGGCGCCCTCTTGCTGTTCGCCGTGAGTGTGCATCACTGAAATTCATTTTCATCAATGTACACTCGCCCAAATACGATTGCTATTCCGAGATCGCCGTTATCGCATAGAACCATTACTAACTGTAAAACCACAAGCCTTATTACTACCAGAGGAACAGCAAGCTCTATTACTACCAGATGAACTGCAAGCACTACTACTATGAGGGGAACCACAAGCAGTAGTTCTGCCAGAGAAACTGCAAGTACTATTACTACCAGAGGAACTGCAAACACTGTTAATTCCAGGTGACCCACAAGCATTATTACTACCATGCAGCTGCAAGCATTTGTACTAGCAGGGGGACCTCAAGCACTAGTACTACCAGAGGAACTGCAAACACTGTTATTTCCAATGCAACCACAAGCACTAATAATACCAGAGGAACTACTAGCACTATTATAACCAGGTGCAGCGCAAGCGCTATTATTACCAGAGGAACTGCAAGCACTATTGCTACCAAGGGAGCCACAAACACTATTACTACCAAAGAAACTGCAAGCAGTATTACTATCAGGGGAACTACTAGCCCTATTACTACAAAGGGAACTGCAAGCACTACTACTACCAGTGGAACTGGAAGTACTATACTGCCAGAGGAACTGCATGCACTATTACCACTAGAGGAACCACAGGCACCATCACTGCCAAGGACACTGCCAAGCACTATTATTCCCAGAGAACCCACAAGCCCTACTACTGCCAAAAGCCCTATTAATTCCAGGGGACTGCAAGTACTATTACTACCAGGGAACTGCAAGCATAAGTACAACTAGTGGAACTGCAAACACTATTACTATCAGGGAACTGCAAGCACTATTACAACTGGAAGAACTACAAGCTGTATTACTAACAGGGAACTAGAAACACTATTACCACAGGGCACTGGAAACACTATTACTACCAGGGGCACTGCAAGCACTATTACTTCTAGAGGCACTGGAAGCACTATTACCACTAGGAACTGCAAACCCTATTGCTACAAAAGGAACTGCAAGCTATATTATTACTGGAAGAACTGCAAGCACTAGGACTACCAGAGGAACTGCAAACACTATTACTACCAGAAGAGTCGCAAACACTATTACTACCAGAGGAACTGCAGGCACTTTTACTATCAGAGGGTATGCACCTCCCGTGGCGAGACCTCTACAGTGACATACGTCACTGCCGACAACAGTGCCAGGTCACTGTAGAGGTTGCGCCTGGGACCGGGCAACACTTTTCCCTGACCTGCACCCCTCCCCAAACCAACTCAGACTTGGAGTTGGTATCTATTACAACAGTGTGTGCAGGGGGCAGAGCCCCCCATATGGGGGGTTGGGGGGGTGAATCCCCCCAAAGAAAAAAAACATTCCCTGCCGTGTGCAGCTCCCTGTGGACTGCAACTTGGAGTCAACAAGGAGCCTGGTGCTGCAATGCTGGTCGACGAATTAGTTGGTGACTCGGCATCGTAGATCCACTATCAGAGGAACACAATCACTATTACTGCCACAGGAACTGCAAACACTAATACTAGCAGAGGAACTACAAGCACTAGTACTACTAGAACAACCGCAAGCTCTGTTAATATCAGGGGAATTCAAAAGCACAGTTACTTCCAGAAGAGCCGCAAGCACTATTACTACCAGACGAACTACAAGTGCTATTACTACCACAGGAACCACAAGCACTATTACTAGCAGAGGAACTTAAAATACTATTACTACCAGAAGCACCGCAAGCACTATTACTACCAGGGGAACTGCAAACACTCTTACTAGCAGTGGAACCACAAGCATTATTACTAGCACCAGAACTATAACCACTATTACTAGCAGGGGAACTGCAAGCATTATTTCTACCAGACTAACTGCAAGCATTGCTACTGCCAGGGAAGCTACATAAACTAAAACTATTAGAGGAACTGCAAACACTCTTACTAGCAGAGGAACTGCAAACCCTATTACTAGTTGGGGAACCACAAGCTCTATTACTAGCAGGGAAACTGCATGCACTATTACTACCAGAAGAGTCGCAAACACTATTACTACCAGAGAAGTTGCAAGCACTTTTACTATCAGAGGAACACAATCACTAGTACTACCACAGGAACTGCAAACATTGGATGCTTTGCATGAAGCAGGTGGGGGGAACACGAAAAACCCACATACCCTGCCAGCACCCCTGCCCCCTGTGGACAGGTGTGCAGCTGCCAGAATTCACCAATGCTGGCCACCCATCTGTGGCTCCTCCCCTCTGGCATGCAGGTTTCTGCAGGGTGGCTGGGGGAGGAGACACCATCCTGAGTGGGCTTCCAATAGGAGGCCCCCCTGGGGCACACAGTGGATCCCTTGCACTGGGTGGCATGGGTCCAGGGAGCACCCAGACCCACGTGGCACCCACCAGTCCTGTTGCAGCTGGCAGCAAGGTCTGGGGTGCTCACCTGACCAGCTGCCTCTAGCCGCCCCCTGCAGCCCTGCTGTCGGGGGCATCACGGTGCATCCCATCCTAGTCCCCCTGTGATTTCTTGGTGGCACCAGTGGGGGCACACAGTGGGTTATGGCAGGGTCAGCCCTGGTGTACCCTGCATCACCAAGTGCACCCATGCGGCCAGCACTAGTGGGTTACTGAATCCCATGTAGTGCTGGCAGGCCCCGATAATGCCCCCTGCATGGAGTTTTCCATGGACGTGGGAGATCGGGTGCAGTGGATCTGCATGCCCCCCTTCCTGAATGCTGCACTGGAGGCACAGCAGGTGCAGAGTGCCTATGTGCCCCTGATATGCGGCGTGTAGCCACTCCGCACCTTTCATGCATAGCACCTATTATTACTAGCAGAGGAACTGTAGGCACTATAACTACCAGAGGAACCATAAGCACTACTACTACTACTACTACCAGAGGAACTGCAAGCACTATTTCTACCTAGGGAACTGTAAGCACTATTACTACCAGAAGAACAGTAAACACTATTACTACCAGAGGAACTGCAAGCAGTATTACTGCCAGGGGAGCTACACAAACTAATACTACCAAAGGAACTGCAAACACTTTAACTAGCAGAGGAACTGCAAGCCCTATTACCACTTGGGGAGCCACAAGCTCCATTAGTAGCAGGGAAACTGCAAGCACTATTACTACCAGAAGAGTCACAAACACTATTACTACTACTACAGGAACTTCAAGCACTTTAACTGTGAGAGGAACACAATCACTGTTACTACCACAGGAGCTACAAACACTATTACTAGCACAGGAAATGCAAGCCCTATAACTACCAGGGGAACCACAAGCAATACTACTACCAGAGGAACTGCAAATACTATTGCTAACTGGGGAACTGTAAGCACTATTGCTACCAGAAGAACTGTAAACACTATTACTACCAGAGGAACTGCAAGCAGTATTACTGCCAGGGGAGCTACAAAAACTACTACTACCACAGGAACTGCAAACACTTCTACTAGCAGAGGAATTGCAAGCCCTATTACTACCTGGGGAACCACAAGCTCTATTACAAACAGAGAAACTGCAAGTACTATTACTACCAGAAGTCGCAAACACTGTTACTACCACAGGAACTGCAAGCACTATTACTAGCATGGGAAATAAAGACATTGTAAGTACCAGGGGAACCATAAGCACTACTACCAGAGGAACTGCAAACACTATTACTACCTGAGAAACTGTAAGCACCATTACTACTAGAAGAACCATAAACACAATTACTACCAGTGGAACTCCAAGCAGAGCTACAAAAACTAATACTACCAAAGGAACTGCAAACACTTTAACTAGCAGAGGAACTGCAAGCAGTATTACTACCTGGGGAGCCACAAGCTCTATTACTAGTAGGGAAACTGCAAGCACTATTACTACTAGAGAAATGCAATCACTATTACTACCACAGAACTGCAAACACTATTACTAGCACAGGAAATGGAAGCACTATATCTACCAGGGGAACCACAAGCACTACTACTACTAGAGGAACTGCAAGCACTATTACTACCTGGGAACTGTAAACACTATTACTACCAGAAGGACCGTAAACACTATTACTTCCAGAGGAACTGCAAGCAGTATTACTGCCAGGGGAGCTACAAAAACTAATACTACCAAAAGAACTTCAGACACTTTAACTAGCAGAGGAACTGCAAGCCCTATTTCTAGCAGGGAAACTGCAAGCACTATTACTACCAGAAGAGTCGCAAACACGATTACTACCAGAGGAACTGCAAGCACTATTACTACTAGAGGAACGCAATCACTATTACTACCACAGCAACTGCAAACATTAGTACTAGCACAGGAAATGCAAGCACTATAACTGCCAGGGGAACCACAAGCACTACTACTACCAGAGGAAATGCAAGCACAATTAATACCTGGGAAACTGTAAGCACTATTACTATCATAGGAACTGTAGTCACTAGTACTACCAGGGAAACTGCAATCACTAATTCTACCAGAAGAACTGTACTCACTATTACTACCAGAGGAACTGTAGGCACTATTAGTACCAGAGGAACCACAAGCACTTTTACTTCCAGAGGAACTGCAAACTCTAGTACTACCAGAGGAATTGCAAGCACTATTATTACCAGAGGAACTGCAAGCAGTATTACTACCAGAGGAACTGCAAGCAGTATTACTACCAGAGGAACTGCAGCACTTATAGTACCAGACAGAAAGCAAGCACTATTACTCCAGAGAGAAGTAAGAGGAGAGGTGGGGAATTGGGTGAATGTGAAGACATTTTCAGAGGGCTTGCTTCCCTGAAAGTGAATAAGGCTATGAAACCAGAATGCTACATCTTAGGGTACTCTGGAAGCTCAGAGAAGTGTTAGCCACTCCACTGACAGCCTTTTTTCAATGACTCACTGGAAACAGAAGTGGTTCCAGTGGACTGGAGAAGGGCTGAAATGGTCCTTCTGCAAAACAGTGGCAGCTGGGAGGAAGCTAGCAATTACACACCAGTCAGCCTACCTTCAGTGGTGGTGAAACTAATGGAAACCCTACTGAAAGAGAGACTGGTTGATTAACTAAAAGCCAATAAGCTGTAGCACCATAGGCAACATGAATTCATGTGGAAGATCATGCCAAATGAAGCTGACACATTTCTTTGACTCGCTGACCATGGAAATAGAGCAGGTGTGGAAGTGGGCATAGCTTATCTAGACTTCAGCAAGGCACTGTGCTGCGCAGGAGTTTAATTAGGATGCTGACCAATTTGGGGGGAGCCACAGTGGTAAACTGGGTTTGCAACTGGTTAATGGATATGAGACAGAGGGTAGTGGTAAATGGCACACACTCTAAAGAAGGGGGTGACCAGAAGGGAGCCACAGGGTTCAGTGCTGGGACGTGCCATCTTCAAAATCTTCAGAGGACATTGAAGAGGAACTGGAGGGTAAGGTTTGCCTTTCTGCAGATTACACCAAGATATGCAACAGGATGGACACACAGGATTAAGTGGACACAATGTGCAGGGATCTAAGAAAACTAAAGGAGTGGTCAAATGCATGGCAGTTGGGATTCACTACCAAGAAGTGCAAAATAATGCACATAGAGAACAAGAACCCCGGTACCGAGTACAGGACAATTCAGATATATTAGCTGTGGTTGAAACCTGGCTCTCCCCCAAAATACCTGACTCCACAGTAACCCTTGGAGGGTACTCCCTATTCAGAGAGGACTGGCTTGATAAAAAAGGGGGTGGTTGTGCCATCTACCTATCTGAATCCCTACAGGGCCATGCACTTCTGACCATTCCCACAGGGAACAGTGCCCAGGCTCTTGCTGTCAAAATATCCTTGGGAAATCAGGGGAAGTCACTCACTGTCCTTTCTGTCTATATCCCCCCGTGGGAGATAGGAAAAGGATTTAACATGGTCTTAGATTACATTGCCAAACTGCCAAATCCCACAGAGGTTGTTGCACTTGGTGACTTCAGCCAATTGGCTTGCATCTGAAACTGACCTCTACAAGGATGCAGCCACAGCCATTGACCTCACCCAGCTGGTATCTACACCTACTAGGACAAATTATAGAACTGGCAGCCACACTCTGATTGACCTCATCCTCACAAAGCATTCTGAGAGGATTACTGACACCGTGGTCTTACCAGATTCCCCAGATGACCACTCCCCAGTCACCTGTCGCTGGTCAAACATGTCCTCCAAAACTCCCAAAAAGCACTCTCATCAGTGTACCCTCAGAAGAGGGCAGCTGAAGCTGTTTCAGGCTTTCCTCCTTCAATGTGACTGGTCCCTGGTTGACATAGCCACAGGTGTAGACAAGGCTTTTGGGAACTTCATTATCACTTTTAACATGGCTGTGATACCTTTCCCCCTACAGAAAACAGAAAGACAAAGGAGTTAGCAACCCCTTGATCACCACAACCCTCCTTAACCTTATGGCCTCTCGTGACCACCTCTGTCATGTAGCACGTGCCACAGGCAAAGCTTTGACTGGCAGTGCTACAAGGCTAAAGGATTGCATGTACCTGAGATCCATGCTGCCAAAACTCCCACATCCAAGGTATGTTCTCCAGCTTCTGTGAAACAGCAAAGAATTCTGAGAAAACATCAAAACTCTCATTGGCAAACCCAATAAGTCCCCCCAACTCTGCTGAACATTAATGGTACAACCACCAGGACCCGAAAGTTATAGCTGATGTTTTCAATACTGCCTTCACTGACCTGAGTGGAACTCCCACCAGACTTCTTTAATGACCCATCCAACCAGCTGGATGTTCATAGTGCAGACATAACCCCAAATACCCTCCCTTCTACTTCAGAACAGTTACTTCAATGGTAGCAAAGAAATACCTACTGCAGGTTCTCGGCAAATCAAGGTTTAGCAGCGACACCCTTGATCTGAAACTGCTCCTCCTCACCATTGATGCAGTCCTGTTACTTCTCACCAAGATTCTTAACCTATCCCTCTGCCTCGGACAGTTCCCCCAGCAATGGAAAGTGGCAGTGATAACACCTGTTCACAAGTGTGGAGAAAGGTCCTTGCACTCAAACTACCACCCAATCTCCATCCTGCCATCCCTTTTCAAAGATTTAGAGCATACAGTATCTGACCAGATGACTGATTACCTTATCACCTATGGAATTCAATGCCCCAAGCAGCATGGCTTCAGGAAAGGCCACAGTACCACCACAGCCCTCCTAGACTATACCACCACCTATGTCCACAAGGCACTGCACTGTGGAGACCTTGTGGGCTCAATATATATTGATCTCACAAAGGCATTTGACACGATAAACCATTCCCTACTGCTTAAGTCGTTACTCACCCTTAGTCTCTCACATGATGTCACAGCATGGTTTAAAAGCAATCTTGAAGGTAGAACCCAGCGGTAAAATCCAAGATACACTATCAGTCAGTCTCCCTGTATGCTCTGGAGTCTCCCAAGGCTCAATCCTTGGTCCCCTCCTATTTAGCCTCTTCCTTAACACCCTTCCCAAAGTTTGGTCAACCAACCTGCTCCTATATGCGGATGATGCCGTGTTCTTTACTAGCTAGCCTGATCCATTTCCCCTTGCCAATACTATGCAACAATGTTTCACGGCCATTGAGGATTGGTTTTCCCAACAAAGATTAATCATGAACTATAAAAAGACAAAAATTATGCGCTTCGATAACCCCCACAACAAGAATAAAAATGCCCAACTAGACATCGCAAATAATCTCGGTGTGCCTCTCAAGCAAGTCCACAGTTTCAAATACCTAGACATAACTCTGAATAGCAACTTATCATACAATGATCATGTAAATATTATCTCCAAAGAGGTTAACAAAAGACTTGGGCTCTTACACAGACACAGACTGAGTATGACCTAAGAAGCACTCTGCCTAGCTATCACTAGCTCTATCCTCTCAATTATAGACTACAGTCTCATAATTTATGGTTCCACCACTGACACTACTCTTAGAAGAATTAGTGTTTCATTAAACAAAGTAGCCACCTGGTCACTGGGGCACACAAATACACTCAGACCTGTGACCTATGTGCCCTGACAAACTGATTGAATCAAAAGGTAGGAGTCATACCATACCTGTCTGTTGGCAAAAAATCTGCCTCAGGCAATCCCTCCCTTGCACAGCAGCTTCTCATTAGGGCAAATAAAACCCTCATTGTATGTGTAGCACAACAAATCTCACCTTTCATGTCCTTTCCTGTCAGACGCGCAAGCTCAGAGGGCATTTATGTTTGAGCACCCTGCTGGCTCAACAGCCTTCCTCTAGTGTCCTGACTGAACCTACAATCAGACCATTCAAAAATAAACTTTTGGTGCAACTTTCCAAACTTAGTAGCTTTGTCTGCTCCATAATTCAGGTGTGGCTTCACCCCTTGTTCGCCTCACCTTATTACCTCTATTTTGAGCCAACCTACCCATTCCACCAATCTTCTCCTCTCTCCACTACCCCCATCTGTTTCACCATACCTCTTGTATCCCTTCTCAGCTGGACACCACCATTTGACTTTCTCGAACTCTCCGTACATTGCCTTGACAACGCCTCCACTCTGAGTACACTCACCACTACTGTCTAGACCCTACAGTTATCTTACCCAGCTGATAGGACTTTCCTAGCACCATTTGGACAATGTCATCTATTGACTGCAAACTTTTTATGTTACTGCCTGTAACCTTTGTAATCAACCTGGCACTTTTTAGCACTTATTGTTAGTCGTGCTTATTGTTTATTGCATTACCATTCAGTCTACTATATCATGTAATTTCCACTTGTTTTTACATATCCATGACATGGAGTCTTTGGAAAAGAGTCTCTGACTCAGGTATTAATTCTGAGAATTAAATAAACAAATAAATAAAAAGAAAATATCCCATTAATGCAGAAACTGAAACAAGACATGAAAAGATGGGCTCTTCTTCCCTTTCCTATGCATTCCAGAATTTAAGCAATTAAAATGAACATCCTGGCCAGCCTTGTGGATGCCACACCTCACATCACGCCAGCAACCCGAGTTCAGGAGCGAGCTCGGGGCTGCCAGAGGTCATCTAGGAGGGGGAGGGAGAGGAGCAGGATTGAGATCAAGGCAGCTCTGCTCTCTGGGGAGGGACGTGAGGGTTTCCCGGCTCTTGGCTGACACCTGGTGGAGGCTAGGTGGTAGTGCCAAGCCACAAGGGAACCTTGGCATTAGGCGGGGTGGTGGGAAGGGGCCATCACTGGAGCCGCGGAGCACATGTGTGCCTCCCTGCGTATGTGCAACCACCTTCCAGGGTCCCGGGGTAACGGGGAGAAAAACAGAAAATGTATGTCTCCCCCATTGCCAAACAGGTGCATGTGATAATTGGGGGAGCAAAAAGTAAGATAGAAAAAAAATTAATATCCTGCCTAGGTATCTATACTTATTCCAGGGTGCCCCAGTACTCCTCCCCCAGAAAGTGATTTGCTGAGACCCAGAGATCTTTATATAAATTTACATGGGCAGACACAAAGCCTGGAGTCCATAGCATTATTCTCATAGCAAAAAAAGAGTGCAGACAATAGACATTAGTCTCTTTATACCTCTATTGGAAGGCCTCCCCAATGAAATTGGCTCTGCAATAGGACTCTTTGGAATACCAGGCACACTGGAAGCATAATGAAATTGGGTTCATTAGGCAATTAGCACAACTTAGACATTCTCGGCATGCTACCTGTCTACAATAGGGGAGGACAGGATTCTCTGCCCCAGGAACGCCAATGTATGGTTGAAGGAATGGTGCCGAGAGGAGGGATTCATATTCATTTCGGACTGGGGCCCCGCCTGGAGGGATAAAGGCCTGTACAGGAGCGACAACTTGCATCCATCCAGGAAGGGCATTGTGGTCCTCAGTGAACAGTTTGAATGCTACATTGGCGAGCATCTAAATTAGGCGGGGGGGGGGAGAATGAAGCAGGGAGACATAAACTGTCCCACCCACAGGCTTACAAGATCAGTAGTGGGAATCCAGAGGGAGGGAAATCCCAAAAGGAACCAGTAAACATAAGAATCCAGGGGGGATAGAAGGAAAGGAGATAGAAAGAATAGTGGAGGAAATAAGGAGGACAAACAGGAAAAAGGAGGGAGGGTGTCAGTACAATCTGAGAGCCATGTGTGCCAATACTCAAAGTCTGGGCAAAAGATTACAGACCTAGAGGTCACATGGCAGAAGTGGACCTGGACATAGTCACAATTACCAAGTCCTGGTGCAATGGAAACCAGGACTGGGATGTAGCCATACCAGGTTATACTCTATTCAGAAGGGGCAGGATAGGTAAAAAGGGGGAGGAGTGGCTCTTTATGTGAGGGAAAACGTAAAAGTTATGGAAATACAGAGGGAGCAGAGGTACTTTTGTTTACCCTGGAGACACAGAAGGGGGCCGCTACTCACACAGGAATGATCTACAGGCCTCATGTACAGGGGGAAGAGGTGGATAAGGATATGTTGGAAGCAATCCAAAGGATAGCAAGCAAGGGGAGTAGACATTGGTGGGAGACTTCAGTCAACTGACGTGGACTGCAGCCTCCCAGCTGTGGTAACAGTTAGAAGTAGGGACATCCTGGACTCCCTCCAGGGGGCATTCCTCAGGCAACTAGTTAAGCAGCCTCCTCATGAGGGAGGGGGAATACTGGACCTGGTACTGACAAATGGGGGCAGTGTTGCTGACGTCACAGTGGGTAGCCACCTGGGGACCAGTGATCATTGTATGGTGTGGTTCAATATAAGAACTGGGCCAGTATCGAACCACACTAAAACAAGGGTCCTGGACTTCAGGGAGGGCCAGTTTTAAGAAATGGAGAATGCCTCAAGGATGTTCTAGCAGAGATAGGGAAACTGGATGAAATCAAGGAACAGTGGGCAAAAAATAAGAAGGGCATTGAGAAGGCAACAAACCTCTGTGTCAGGCAGGTTAACAAGGGCAAGAGAAAAAAGAGACTGCTATGGATCTCTAAAGAAGTAACAGAGAAAGTGAGGGAAAAAAAAACTAGCATTTAGAAGGTACAGCTCAGTTCAACCTATCACTAGATACGGGAAGTTCTTGGGGACTGGAAGAGGGCAGATGTGGTCCCACTTCACAAAAGTGGTAATAGGCAGGAGGCAGAAAATTACAGACCTGTCAGCCTGACTTCAGTGGTGGATGGGTAAAGTAATAGAATCACTACTGAAAGAAAGGATTGGGGAATACCTTGTGACCAGTGGATTACAGGACCCGAGGCAGCATGGTTTCACAGGGGGGGGAGATCTTGCCAGACAAACCTGACCGACATCTTTGACTGGATGACCAGGGAAGTGGATGAGGGTGGAGCAGTGGATGTGGCCTACATGGATTTTAGCCTTCAACACTGTTCCACACAAAGGACTAGTGAGCATTCTGGGCAGCCTAGGAGTAGGTCCAAAAGTGGTACAAGCATTTGTCAGTGCCGAATGTTTGCTTGCTGGCATTGTTAGTGCAGAAGTTACAGAGCTGCATAATAGGAATGACAGTGAAGTATTAAACTGAAGCCAACCCCACCACCACCCTGCAGAGAGTGACAGGCACTGGGGTGTGCCTTTGGGTCGTCAGGCATAACGGCCACGCCATTTCACCACACCCTACCCTGCAGACACTGACAAGTGTCACGGTGTGCCTTGGGGTCTTTGGTTTTATGCGCACCTCATTCCATCAGGAAATATGGTGAAATGGTGCGTATAGGAGAATGGGGTGAACTTTGGGGCCGAAGAGTCCAAGACATACCTCGATGCCTCTCACTGGCTGCAGGGTGTGGAATGGTATGAGCATTACAGGCAAGAATCCCAAGTCACCCATGATGCCTGTCATTCTCTACAGGGTGGGGCGTTATGGTTGGAAACCCTAATAGCTCAGGCATTCGTTGGTATTTTCACTCCAAATTTTCAACATGTTTTTTTTGAGACCCCCGGCTCATGAACAGTGGCAATATCAGTTTGTTAGCCGGAAGTTGCTTATGCACAGCGATTGATGCATTTAGCAATTACAGGTGCAAAACACATTCAACAGGATGTGAAAATGACAGCTGTACTGTTCATGGGGAGGTGGGAAAAATGGCAATGTTGCAAATCTGCAGTAAAATATTAAAAAACTGGTGAAGTCACGAGCATGCATAGAAACTGCAGTGCAACGCATACCTGTAATGTAATTAGTGTGGGATTTTTACAGCAGATTGTCAACTTAGGCATTTTGGGACCTCCGATCATGAACAGTGTCACTGTGATTTTCTTTATCTGTCCTGAACAATGATTTCCACAGCGACCACGAGATCTCTGGCGCTTGAAAGTGTGAAAACACATTTCGGCCATGTTGTGAAAAATAACAGCTGTACTGTTCATAAGGAAGTGTGGAAAAATGCAACTGGTGAAAATCTGGACTGAAAATATTACAAAGTCATGAACTTACGAGGGTGCGTGGAAACTGCACAATGCTGACTCGTAACACAGTCATTTTATGGACTTTTGTCACCAAATTTTCAACATAGCCATTTTAAGACCTCTGCTCATGAACAGTGTAACTGTGATTTTCTTAATCTGTCCCAAACATTGCTTTCGCACACCGACAGCACCATTGTGCGCTACATGTGCGGAAACACATTTTGGGCGACATGTGAAAAATGGCAGCTGTACTGTTCATAAGGAAGTGTAATAAAATGGCAATGTGGAAAATCTGGAGTGAAAATACAGAAAATTCGCAAACTTATAAGCGTGCGTAGGAGCTGCACAACGCACGCTCGTAAAACAGTCATTTTTAGGAATTTTTTCACCAAATTTTCAACATAGCCATTTTAAGACCTCTGCTCATGAACAGTGTAACTGTGATTTTCTTAATCTGTCCCAAACATTGCTTTTGCACAATCGACTGCACCATTGTGAGCTACATGGGAAACACGTTTTGGGCAAGATGTGAAAAATGGCAGCTGTACTGCTCATAAGGAAGTATAATAAAATGGCAATGTTGAAAATCTGGAGTAAAAATGCACAGAAAATTCGCAAACTTCAGTGTGCGTAGGAACTGTAGCATATGCTTTCAAGTAAACAGTCATTTTAGGAATTTTTTCACCAAATTTTCAACATAGCCATTTTAAGACCTCTGCTCATTAAAAGTGTCACTGTGATTTTCTTAATGTGTCCCATACATTGATTTCGCACACCGACTGCGCCATTGTGCGCTACATGGGCGGAACACATTTTGGGCAGGATGTGAAAAATGACATCTATACTGCTCATAAGGAGGTGATGTAAAATGGCAATGTTGAAAATCTGGAGTGAAAATATTGAAAATTAGCGAACTTACGAGCCTGCGTAGGAACTGCGCAACGCATGCTCGTGAAACAGTCATTTTAGGAATTTTTCACCAATTTCAACATAGCCATTTTAAGACCTCTGCTCATTAAAAGTGTCACTGTGATTTTTTTATGTGTCCCATACATTGATTTTCAAGACAACCGACTGCGCATTGTGCGCCACATGGCGAACACATTTTGGGCAGGATGAAAAAATGACAGCTATACTGCTCATAAGGAAGTGATGTAAAATGGCAATGTTGAAAATCTGAAGCGAAATATTGAAAATTCGCGAACTTACGAGCCTGCGTGGGAACTGCATAGCGCGTATAAAAAACAGTCATTTTAGGATTTTTACCAAATTTTCAACATAGACTTTTGAGAGCCCACCTTATGAACAGTGGCAGTGTTGTTTCATTACTCAGTCCTGAAAGGTGATTTCATGCAGTGATCATGAAATCACCCTTCGGCCCGAATAACGCCATGACAGTGCAATAATTCATGAGGAGGGGTCCCAAAAACCCCATGTTGAAAATTTGGCCCAAAATTCCCAAAATGCCTGAGATATGCAACAAAGTTGAAAAAACCCTATCTATCCCATTATACAGCTCATCGGCATTTCCTCAGTTCAGCGGTCGGTTTTGAAGAGTGCAGATGTTCCCGATCCACCGAAGATCGTCGGCCGGAGTCCAGAGGCAAGTATGGGGTGGGGGTGTGGGGAGGCAGAGGCAGTGGGTGGGTGCGGTGGGGCAGACACAGCTAGGGACCGCTTTTGGTTTTCAGGTTTGTTTTTTAATGAGACAACGTGGACGTTTGCCACGCTGGGGTGGGCTCCCAGCATGGCAGAAGGACGGCTGGTTGGGGCGTGGAACCGACTGGGATTGGGCACCGTCGGCCATAACATCTGTTGCCACGCTGGGTGGGCTCCCAGCGTGGCACCCTACTCGGGGAGACAGTGGAGCGGGGATTGGGCACCCCCCCATCGTCTATAGTTGCACATGGAACTGTGTTTGGGGGTGCAGCACAGCCGATGGGGATTGGGCATCCCCGTCGGCTATACGAGAGGTACATGGAAACTGTGTTTGGGCGATAGCCGACGGGGATTGGGCACTTGGCCGGCTATAAGCAATGTGTGCATGGGGGCATGTGCATGTGTGTGTGTGTGTGTGTGTGTGTGTGTGTAGGGGAGCGCGATGAGTAGGCGATATCTTATCGCTGCTCACTGAAGCGTAGCTCCCCCTTTCAACTGTACTCCACTGCATTTTGGAGCTGTCATAGGCAGCTCCAGCAGGCATTGGAGAACTGCGGCCGTGCCTGCAAACACACTGACTGAACTGGAAGAGGGCTGACACACCTCTGAAAACTCCAATGATGGCACTATGTTTCTTGCACATGCATGCAAGCAAACATAAAAATGGGTAAGAAGATGGCTAAGCAACAGGAGTCAAAGGGTGGTGGTAAATGGTGTTCACTCTGAAGAAGGCAAGGTGGCCAGTGGGGTGCCTCAGGGGTCAGTACTAGGCCCGGTCCTCTTCAGTGTCTTTATTAGTGACATTGCAGGAGGACTGGAAGGGAAAGTATGCTTGCTCGTGGATTACACAAAAATCTGCAACAGACTGGACACACCCGGGGGGGTGGAAATAGAGATGATTTGAACAGCTAGAAGACTGGTCAAGGGTTTGGCAACTAGGTTTCAATGCAAAAAAGTGCAAAATCATGCACTTGGGGCACAGAAACCCAGGAGCAATGTATTAATTGGGTGTGAAGGTATTGCCAACCACAAAACAGGAAAGGGACCTGAAATAATAATTTCTGATGATCTGAAGGTAGCAAAGTAGTATGATAATTGGCAGTGGGGAAAGCTAGCAGGATGCTTTGGTGCATAGGGAGAGGTATCACATGCAGAAAGAGGGAGTCCGTGTTACCCCTGTATAGATCGATGGTGAGGACCCACCTCGAGTACTGTGTCCAGTTCTGAAGGCGTCATCTCTGGAAGGACATAGATAGGGTGGAAGCAGTACAGAAGAAAGCAACCACAAGGGTGCAGGACCTGCATCAGAAGCCCCATGAGGAAAGACTCAAGGAATTAAATATGTACTCCCTCGAGGAAAAGAGGGAAAGGGGGCACATGCTATAAATGTTCTAATACCTCACAGGTATTAAGGTACATGAAGGTAGCATTTTACATAGAAAAAGATCCTTGAGGACAAAGGGTCACGCTACGAAGCTGGAGGGGGAACTCAGAGGAGATGTGAGGAAATACTTCTTCATGGAAAGTGTGGTGGACACCTGGAACAGCCTCCCAGTGGAGGTGGTGGGTGCTAAAACGGTAACAGGATTCAAGCATGCATGAGATAAACACAAGGGGACCTTAGAAATAAGGCAAGGGTGAAAAGATCAAAGATCGAGTAGGGTCTGTGGTGGCACAGTAGGTAGGGGAAAATAGGGCAGACTAGGTGGGCCAAGAGGTCCTTCTCTGCCGACAACTTCTATGTTTCTGTGTTTCATTAGAGGAGGTCCCACTATCAGCTCTCTTTTATGATAATACCCTACGTAAAAGTATGGGAAGTACATTTTTAAGAGCCTTAGAGATCACTCTCAAAGCTTGGGATAGGATGGTAAAGTTGCCTAGGATAAAAAGTAAACAATAGAGATGTAGATATTTTGTGTGGGATAAAGATTATCCCCCTGCAAGCATAGATCATTGGTACAAAAAGCAAGCCAAATGAGACTTCCGAGCCCCAAACTAAACACTTCAGGGACACCATTAAAACCATTGAAGACCTCAAAAAAAGAATTTAGATGGCAGAACACAGATTTATTTACTTTCAAATCCAAGACTTCATAGCTAGGCAGTTGAAGAGAAACACTTCCCTTCACGCCGTCCAGCACGGAACTGAAAGTTTTTCCTTTCATACACTACATTCTTCTCTTCAATAGAAAGGTGCCATATCACTTCTATATCAGGTCCTACTTCAGGAGGAGTCTCACCAAGCACAACAAATTAAGTCTAAATGGGAACTGGAAGCAAATATACAACGATCCAGTAAGGACTGGAACTGATTTGGAAAGGTACCTTTTGTACCACTTTGGTGCCTAGATGTACGGATGATTAAATCCCACTGTTTTATCACCCCAGTCTCCAAAGCTACATAGGCCCTGGAATCCAGTGGAGCTTGTTGGAAGGGATGTGGGAATGTATGAGGAACCCACACTCACATGTGTGTTACAAACAATTCCCCATAAGTCTAAGGTTGGTTCTCGTGCTTTTTCAACTGCAACTCCTCTTTCTTGGAATGGACGTCTGGCTATGCTTTGTTCTATTGATTCTTTTTACAGTTTTAAATTTAATTTTAAACAATACTGTATTTGTTAACACATGATGTTTGTTAATGTTAGTTAATATGTTGTTGCTTGTTTGTTTCATTTTGTTGTATATTTAATTGCTTGTATTTTGTTGGGTCAGACCTGAAAAAGGACTTCTGGTCCAGTGTCCCTACCTGGTTAACAAAATTAAAAATGAAAAAAATTAAAATATGCTACAGGCCTGCACTAAGCTTATGTCATACTGGGAAGAAGTCACACGTAGATTTCAACAAATGTTCTCACTCCCCTAGCTTCCAAAAATGCCACAACTAGTGTTAAGAGGGAAGGAAGCACAGGCCCACCAGCACAGTGGAAGCGGTACTGCTTGCGGCACCTGCGACCCAAGTTCAGGAGCAAACTCGGGCTGCTGGAGGGATGGCCGGGGGAGGTAGATGGAGCATCCTAGGAGATGCTCCTCTCCTCTGGGGGGGGGATTGCCGTGCCCGCTGCAGTACCGCCACCTGGGTGACCACAGGTGGAAGTGCAGTTGGGTTAGCTAGGGGAAGGGAGGACGCCAACCAAGTTATGGAGCGTGGGTGCACATGCGCTCCTTGGTCCTCTATGAGTGTCAGCTCTTCAGGGGGATGAGGGATGAAAATAAGGAAAACCCCCCGCAGCTTTTCCAACAACAGACCCTGGTGCCACTGGACGGCAGTGTTCAGTCTTGAATGATCTCAGAGAGGCCACCTGACGAGCGTTGCGTTCAGGTGGTGGGAAGGATTGGGGCCACTCCCTCTCCACAAGGGGGTAAGTCAAGGCAGTGTGGAGGTAAGCATTGGGAGGAGGCTCGGAAGGCTGTCACTGCTCAGGTGAATCACCTTGGGGATTCCAGAGGGAGGGGGAAGCTGCGGGAGAGAAGGGGTCTGGAAAAACTGCAAATAAAAAAAAAGAGGGCAGGGAAACCATATACCTAAAGTATGTCCTTGTTGCTGCAGCACTCAAGGCAGTAATGAGAAAGGTGGCTTCAACCGACCCCACCTACCAGGCAGGACTGGACAACAATAGTAAAAGAGATCTCAGAAATGGAGAGATTGACTTTTCAGGTCCAAGGGTGAACAGATGCTTTCATAAACAGTTGGAAAAGATGGGAGCTAACTCAGGGAAAGGAAGATGAGGGGGACTGAAACACTATGATACTCTGGGAGGGCAGTTGTTCTCTAGCCCATGCAGGGTATCCAGTAACATGAAGGATATATATGAGATGGAGGTGGAATAGGAGAAAGTGAGGCAGAGGTGAAACAAACTAAATAAATCAATTATTCAGAGTGTTGGGGAGAGGCTCATTAGTACTGACCCCTTTGCTCTTGGCCAGCCACTCCCCCAGAGGTCCTCCCATTTATTCATCTTTCTTGAGTATTTAGTCCATATGATGTCAGCATTAGGTCCTCCATAGTTATACTGTTTGTTAGTTTTCTGTTCGGTTTTGTTGTATCTCACACACACACACACACACAAAAATACTGAAAACAAAATAGGGGATTGTACACTACTCTGAACATTTGCTATTTCCAGATTGTACCTGATGGTAATTATGTCTGTGATTGCTGTCACAGATGAACTTATAATAAAGTGCAAAAAAAAGACCTTACAGGTGGACATTTTCCGGCTATCACATTATACTCCAGTAAGGACCCTGCCTGAAATCTTTCTCCCACTATTTCACTCTCCTGAAAATACTGGAAAAAGCTACACGAGTGGCTTGGGGAGCAGCATGCCCCATGGATGTGGTCCCCCTTGTGGGGCAACTTAGATATACAGATTGGGAAGTCTGCCGGTACACTGGCCACTATGGGAAAGACAGGGCATTGATTTGGTCAAAGACAACCTTTCCCTGGTCACATCTATCTTGACTCCTTCAATGGCCTGATCCAGAGAATCCCGATCCTCAGGCAAGACTTCTGGAGATTTCTGCAGATCACGGATGTGGTCCAAACCCTGAAGCCCAAAAGTAAAAACACCTCTTCACCCTCAAGGGTGCACCACTTGCATTGATTCACAAAGTTACAGAGAAAGACAGCTAGCGTGATCTATAGGATGCAGAGGGATGCCCAAACAGACCCCTCCGTACCAGCCCAGCTAGCATGGCAATGCTTGACTCTCAAATATCTCCCTAGCAATAGAGCTACTGATGGGACAGACTCCACAAGGCTTGTAAGGATAGCAGGAGAAGGCTGATTGAGAACAATACCATGCATAGATGATACTGTACGCCCAAAATGCTTAAATCCATGGGCTTACTGAGCCATGATCTCTGCTGGAGATGCCAAGGCCCAGGAGCATCCTTGAGATATATTCCGTGGAGCTGTCAGTCCCTTCAGACCTCTTGGCAATTGGTTCTCACCATATGCAATTCAATATCTAGGCAGTGGGCATCAGGTTTCCCCATAGGCCTTGTTACTGGGATCCTTTCAGGAAACCACTACCAAAAGTACCCCATGGGCATAATGGATTACAGCAGCTGGAGTAGCTGCAAAGCACCTTATACTGTGCAGATGACAGTCATAGGATGTCTCCTCAGTAAAAGAATGGCTTCTTTCTCTTGGACAATTAGTGACACACAAACACCAATCGAGCTTTGCCAGCCATACCATGAAGCAATATTATCTCTGTTGGGCATCCTTTCTTGAATTCCCCCTTTTGCCAATTGACAGGTGGTCTGGTCACTGGATAGCCTAATTGCATCCCCTGTGAATGGATCTCCATGGTCCCATGACCCCCTACCATAGTGTCTCCTCTCTGCTATATAATACTCGTTTAGCAACAGCCGGTATTAAAGGTTCATTAGTGTTAGTTGTTTCTATTTCTTTGTTCTCTAGTGGGTTTTGATCTGATTTTATGTCAGTTTGTTGACCTAGAGGATAAATAATTGCTTTGCAATGCTTTTATCTAGTCACATTAATGTCTATAGAATGGTAGATATATCCATGTACCTCTAGCAATAGAACATACTCAATTCCGTTATTACTGTACGTTGACTGTTGTCTTAGACTTCTCTGTCTTTTTCAACAAAAATTGATTAACCACAAAAAAAAAATCAAGCATACTCTCACCTACTCCAACACCACTAATCAACATCATGCATGCTCCTGCAATCTCGACCACCATCAATCAACATTATGCACTCACCTACCCTCTCCAGCACCAACAATCAAAATCATGCATATTCCTGCAATCTCTAGCACGAGCAATCAAAATCATGCATATTCCCACCTGTTCTGGCACCAGCAATCAATATCATATATACTCCCACCTACTCAAGCACTAGCAATTAATATCATGCATACTCCTGCCATCTCTAGCACCACCAATTAACATCATGCATTCTCCTGCCATCTTGACCACCAGCCATCAGCTTCATGCACACACCCACCCTCTCCAGCATTAGCAATCAACATCATACATACTCCTGCCTACTCCAGCACCAGGAATCAACATCATGCATACTTCTCCCATCTCATGCACCAGTAATCAACATCATGAATACTCCTGCCATCTCCATCACCAGCAAGCAACATCATGCATACTCCTGCCATCTCCAGCACCAGCAATCAACAGCATGCATGTTCCTGCCATCTCCAGCACCAGCAATCAACAGCATGCATGCTCCTGCCATCTCCAGCACCAGCAATCAACAGCATGCATGCTCCTGCCATCACCAGCATCAGCAATCATCATCATGCATGCTCCTGCCCTCCCCAGAGCCAGTAACCAACATCATACATACTCTCACCTACTCCAGCTCCAGCAAGCAACATCATGCTTGCTCCTGGCATCTCCAGTATCAGCAAGCAATGTCATGAATACTCCCACCTATTTCAGCACCAGAAATTAACATCATGCATGCCCCTGCCATCTCCAGCACCAGCACTCAACATCATACAGCTCCCGCCATCCCCAAAATCACCAATCAACATCATCCATACTCCTGCCATCTCCAGCTCCACCAATCAAGATTGTGCATGCTCCCGCCCTCTCCAGAACCAGCAACCAACATCATACATACTCCCACCTAGTTCAGGACCAGCAATCAACATCATGCATAGAGATGCAGCGAATTTAAATTCCACCGGCGAAGTGAATGCAAAGTGGGCACTTCGTGTTGCTGCAAAGTGCTCACTCCGCCTTGTCATTGCCACTTTCGTTAAGGCAGAATGGCAATGTGAAGTAAGGCAAAGTCATTATTTTTAATGGACTTCGCGTTCCTCATTACGATACTAAGTGATCCACTTGGTGTTTTAGATTTGGCAGCCTCCCCAAACATCACATGGCTTACAGTACTGTAAGTCACATGCTCTTTAGCTAGGCAGGAAGAAAATGAGTCATACAAGCAGACACTTTTACTTTCTTCTGTGCAGACGGAGCAAGAGTAGTGTGTTTTGTGATGGCTGATACTTTGAAATCAGAGTGAGGAGGAGATTTAAACATTGATTTAGACCCAACAGTTTTTTTAAAAGCTACATTTTTTCGTCTTTTCTGTACTCTTTTTTTACTTAATTTGTTCTTTCTGTAAATTTTATTTTTCTTACCTTTATAAGTAGTCAGTTGATTATCTGTGTCTGTGTGACTCTGTGTGTGTGTTGTGTGACAGTGTGAGTAGTGATTGCTTGGACTGAGGGAGCTCAGTAGGAGAGATGGACCAGGGTGAGGGAATGTCTGGGGCGGGGCAGCTCTGGGAGAGCGTGGTAGTGGTAAGCGTCATAGCGTGCACATGTGTGGAGGGCACGGGCACCCATTCCTGTTGGTCCGCTCAAAACTCTTGAGTGCCCCCCCCCAGAAGCAGGACCAACACCACCTCCTGTACTGACTCTGAGGCAGTTGAACCACCACCACCACCGCCAAGTCCAGCACCAGGTCCTCTGGAGCAGGACGTACCTGTTCCCCCGGGCCCAGGTGTGGATCCCATCCCTGTTCAGCACCGTGACCAGCCAGCTGCCAGTTCATCTGGCCATCCCCTGCCTGTGCCTGGTCCTATCCGCACATCCACTGTTTGGCAGTTTTTTGACTGTGTCGGGGGGGGGAACAGCAGTGTGGTCAAGTGCTGCCAATGTGAGGTGGAGGTGCACCATGGCCCCTGGGAGACTCATCTGGGGACTGGGGGCCAGCACACCCATGTGCTCAATCACCAGCAGTTGGAGTGGCAGACTGCCACAGAATGGATCATGCCTGCACCTGCTGGCCATTCTGTGGCAGAGGGTGCAGCTGTGCATTGCGGCATCCTTAAGAAGAGGAGAGCCACAGCAGCACCTGCTGCTCCACCAGCATCAGTAAAGATACCACAAAGAAGTACAAAAATCACACAGCTGCAGTGGATAGCAGCTTCACATTGCTAAAATTATTATGTGGCACAATAAAAGGTGTCTCCAGCACCAGCAAACAACATCATGCATGATTCTGCCCTCTCCAGCACCAGCAAGCAACATCATGCGTGCTCTTGCCCTCTCCAGCAATACCGATCAACATCATGCATGCTCCTGCCCTCTTCAAAAATACCAATCAACATCATACATGCTCCTGCCCTCTCCAGCACCAGCAATCAGCATCACGCATGTTCCTGCCATCTCCAACACCAACGATCATCATCAGGTATATTCCTGCCATCTCCAGTACCAGCAATCAACATCTTGCATGCTCTGCCCTCTATAGCACCAGCAATCAGCATCACACTTGTTGCTGTCATCTCCAAACCAATGATCATCATCATGTATACTCCTGCCATTTCCAGTACCTGCAATCAACATCATGCATGCTCCAGCCCTCTCCAGTACCAGCAATCAACATTATGCATGTTCCTGCCCTCTCCAGCACCAGCAATCAGCATCATGCATGCTCCTGCTATATCCAGCATCAGCAATCAAAATCATATGTGCTCCCACCTATTCCAGCACTAGCATTCTATAGTGTGCATGCTCCCAACTACTCCAGCACCAATAATCAACATCATACACACTCCACCCATCTTCAGCACCAGGAATCAACATCCTGCATGCTCCTGCCATTGCCAGCACAAGCAAGCAACATCATGCATACTCCCACTTACACTCACCTACTCCAGCACCAGCAATCAACATCATGCATGCCCCACCTATTCCAGCACCAGCAATCAACAACATAATGCATACTCCTGCCATATCCAGCATCAGCAATCAACATCATACTCCTGCCATCTCCAGCACCAACAGATAACATCATGCATGCTCCTGCCCTCTCCAGTACCAGAAATCAACATCATACTTCTGCCTTCTCCAGCACCAGCATGCAACATCATGCATGCTCCTGCCCTCACCAGCACCAGCAAACAGCATAATGCATGTTCCTGCCATCTCCAACACCAATGATCATCATCATGTATACTCCTGCCATTTCCAGTACCAGCAATCAACATCATGCATGCTCCTGCCCTCTCCAGCATGAGCAATCAACATCATACAAACTCCCACCTACTCCATCACCAGCATTCGGCATTGTGCATGCTCCCAGCTACTCCAGCACAAATAATTAACATTCTGCCTACTCCACCCATCTTCTGCACCACAAATCAACATCATGCATGCTCCTGCCATTGCCAGCACCAGCAAGCAACATCATGCATACTACCACATACTCCAGCACCAGCAATCAACATCATGCATGCTCCCACCTACTCCAGCACCCGCAATTAACGACATCAAGCATACTACTGACTTCTCCAGTACCAGCAATCAGCATCATACTCCTGCCATCTCCAGCACCAGCAAACTATATCATGCATGCTCCTGCCCTCTCCAGCACCAGCAAGCAACATCATGCATCCTCCCACCTACTCCAGCACTAGCATTCAACATTGTGCATGCTCCCAGTTCCTCCAGCACCAATAATCAACATCATACACACTCCACCCATCTTCTGCACCAGGAAACAACATAATGCATGCTCCTGCCATTGCCAGCACCAGCAAGCAACATCATGCATACTCCCACATACTCCAGAACTAGCAATCAGCATCATGCATGCTCCCACTTACTCCAGCACCAGCAATCAATAACATCATGCATACTCCTGCCATCTCCAGTACTTGCAATTAACATCATACTCCTGCCATCTCCAGCACCAGCAAACAACATCATGCATGCACCTGCCCTCTTCAGCACCAACAAGCAACATCATATATGCTCCCACCTACTCCAGCACTAGCATTCTACATTGTGCATGCTCCCAGCTACTCCAGCACCACTAATGAACATAATGCATATTCCACCCATCTTCAGCAACAGGAATCAACATCTTACATGCTCCTGCCATTGCCAGTACAAGCAAGCAACATCATGCATACCCCCACTTAGTCTCACAATCTCCAGCACCAGCAATCAACATCATGCATGCTCCCACCTACTCCAGTACCAGCAATCAACAACATCATGCATACTCCTGCCATCTCCAGCATCAGCAATCAACCTCATACTCCTGCCAACGCCAACACCAGCAGATAACATCATGCATGCTTCTGCCCTCCCCAGCACCAACAATCAGCATCATGTATACTCCCATCTACTCCAGACATCAACATCATGTATTGTCCTGCCATCTCCAGCACCAGAAAACAACATCATGCATGCTCCTGCCCTCTTCAGCACCAGTAAACAACATCACGCATGCTCCTGCCCTCTTCAACAATACCAAACAACATCACGCATTCTCCTGGCCTCTCCAGCACCAGCAATCAGCATCATGTATGTTCCTGCCATCTCCAATAACAATGATTATCATCATATATACTCCTGCCATTTCCAGTACAAGTAATTAACATCATGCATGCTTCTGCCCTCTCCAGCAATCTGCATCATGCATGCTCCTGCCATCTCCATCACCAGCAATCAACATCATACATGCTCCCACCTACTACAGCACTAGCATTCGACATTGTGTATGTTCCCTGCTACTTCAGCACCAATAATCAACATCGTGCATACTCAACCCATCTTCTGCACCCGGAATCAACATCATGCATGCTCCTGCCATTGCCAGCACCAGAAAGGAACATCATGCATGCTCCTGCCCTCTCCAGTACCAGCAATCAACATCATACTCCACCCATCTTCTGCACCACAAATCAACATCATGCATGCTCCTGCCATTGCCAGCACCAGCAAGCAACATCATGCATACTCCCACATACTCCAGCACCAGCAATCAACATCATGCATGCTCCCACCTACTCCAGCACCAGCAATCAACGACATCATGCATACTCCTGACTTCTCCAGTACCCGCAATCAGCATCATACTCCTGCCATCTCCTGCACCAGCAAACAACATCATGCATGCTCCAGCCCTCTCCAGCACCAGCAAGCAACATCATGCATACTCCCACCTACTCCAACTCCAGCAATCAACATCATGCATACTCCCACCTACTCCAGCACTAGCATTCAACATTCTGCATGCTCCCAGTTCCTCCAGCACCAATAATCAACATCATACACACTCCACCCATCTTCTCCACCAGGAAACAACATCATGCATGCTCCTGCCATTGCCAGCACCAGCAAGCAACATCATGCATACTCCCACATACTCCAGAATTAGCAATTAGCATCATGCATGCTCCCACCTACTCCAGCACCAGCAATCAATAACATAATGCATACTCCTGCCATCTCCAGTACTTGCAATTAACATCATACTCCTGCCATCTCCAGCACCAGCAAACAACATCATGCATGCACCTGCCCTCTTCAGCACCAACAAGCAACATCATATATGCTCCCACCTACTCCAGCACTAGCATTCTACATTGTGCATTCTCCCAGCTACTCCAGCACCACTAATGAACATCATGCATATTCCACCCATCTTCAGCATCAGGAATCAACATCATACATGCTCCTGCCATTGCCAGTACAAGCAAGCAACATCATGCATACTTCCACTTACTCTCACATACTCCAGCACCAGCAATCAACATCATGCATGCTCCCTCCTACTGCAGCACCAGCAATCAACATCATGCATACTCCTGCCATCTCCAGCATCAGCAATCAACATCATACTCCTGCCAACTCCAACAACAGCAGATAACATCATGAATGCTTCTGCCCCCCCCCAGCGCCAACAATCAGCATCATGTATACTCCCATCTACTCCAGACATCAACATCATGTATTCTCCGGCCATATCCAGCACCAGAAAACAACATCATGCATGCTCCTGCCCTCATCAGCACCAGTAAGCAACATCATGCATGCTCCTGCCCTCTTCAACAATATCAATCAACATCACGCATTCTCCTGCCCTCTCCAGCACCAGCAATCAGCATCATGTATGTTCCTGCCATCTCCAAAACTAATGATCATCATATATACTCCTGCCATTTCCAGTACAAGTAATCAACCTCATGCATGCTCCTGCCCTCTCCAGCTCCAGCAAGCAACATCATGCATACTCCCACCTACTCCAACTCCAGCAATCAACATCATGTATCCTCCCACCTACTCCAGCACCAGCAATCAACATTATGCATATTCTCTTGTACGCCAGCACCAACAATCAACATCATGCATGCTCCTGCCCCCTCCAGAATCAGCATCATTATCATGCATACTCCTACCTACTCCAGCACCAGGAATCAACATAGTGCTTGCTCCTGCCATCTCCAGCACCAGCAATCAACATCATACATGCTCCCACCTACTCCAGTACTATCATTCAACATTGTGCATGCTCCCAGTTCCTCCAGCACCAATAATCAACATCATACACGCTCCACCCATCTTCTGCACCAGGAAACAACATCATGCATGCTCCTGCCATTGCCAGCACCAGCAAGCAACATCATGCATACTCCCACATACTCCAGAACTAGCAATCAGCATCATGCATGCTCCCACCTACTCCAGCACCAGCAATCAATAACATAATGCATAATCCTGCCATCTCCAGTACTTTCAATTAACATCGTACTCCTGTCATCTCCAGCACCAGCAAACAACATCATGCATGCACCTGCCCTCTTCAGCACCAACAAGCAACATCATATATGCTCCCACCTACTCCAGCACTAGCATTCTACATTGTGCATGCTCCCAGCTACTCCAGCACCACTAATGAACATCATGCATATCCCACCCATCTTCAGCATCAGGAATCAACATCATACATGCTCCTGCCATTGCCAGTACAAGCAAGCAACATCATGCATACTCCCACTTAGTCTCACATACTCCAGCACCACCAATCAACATCATGCATGCTCCCACCAACTCCAGCACCAGCAATCAACAACATCATGCATACTCCTGCTATCTCCAGCATCAGCAATCAACATCATGCTCCTGCCAACGCCAACACCAGCAGATAACATCATGCATGCTTCTGTCCTCCCCAGCACCAACAATCAGCATCATGTATACTACCATCTACTCCAGACATCAACATCATGTATTCTCCTGCCATCTCCAGCACCAGAAAACAAACATCATGCATGCTCCTGCCTCTTCAGCACCAGTAAGCAACATCATGCATGCTCCTGCCCTCTTCAACAATACCAATCAACATCACACATTCTCCTGGCCTCTCCAGCACCAGCAATCAGCATCATGTATGTTCCTGCCATCTCCAATACCAATGATCATCATCATATATACTCCTGCCATTTCCAGTACAAGTAATCAACATCATGCATGCTTCTGCCCTCTCCAGCAATCTGCATCATGCATGCTCCTGCCATCTCCATCACCAGCAATCAACATCATACATGCTCCCACATACTCCAGCACTAGCATTCGACATTGTGTATGTTCCCAGCTACTTCAGCACCAATAATCAACATCGTGCATACTCCACCCATCTTCTGCACCCGGAATCAACATCATGCATGCTCCTGCCATTGCCAGCACCAGCAAGCAACATCATGCAAACTCCCACATACTCCAGCACTAGCATTATACATTATGCATGCTCCCAGCTACTCCAGCACCACTAATGAACATAATGCATATTCCACCCATCTTCAGCATCAGGAATCAACATCATACATGCTCCTGCCATTGCCAGTACAAGCAAGCAACATCATGCATACTCCCACTTACTCTCACCTACTCCAGCACCAGCAATCAACATCATGCATGCTCCCACCTACTCCAGCACCAGTAATCAACAACATCATGCATACTCCTGCCATCTCCAGCATCAGCAATCAAGATCATACTCCTGCCAACTCTAACACCAGCAGATAACATCATGAATGCTTCTGCCCCACCAGAGCCAACAATCAGCATCATGTAACTCCCATCTACCCCAGACATCAACATCATGTATTCTCCTGCCATATCCAGCACCAGAAAACAACATCATGCATGCTCCTGCCCTCATCAGCACCAGTAAGCAACATCATGCATGCTCCTGCCCTCTTCAACAATACCAATCAACATCACGCATTCTCCTGCCCTCTCCAGCACCAGCAATCAGCATCATGTATGTTCCTGCCATCTCCAATACCAATGATCATCATATATACTCCTGCCATTTCCAGTACAAGTAATCAACATCATGCATGCTCCTCCCCTCTCCAGCTCCAGCAAGCAACATCATGCATACTCCAACCTACTCCAACTCCAGCAATCAACATCATGTATCCTCCCACCTACTCCAGCACCAGCAATCAACATCATGCATACTCTCTTGTACGCCAGCACCAACAATCAACATCATGCATGCTCCTGCCCCCTCCAGAATCAGCATCATTATCATGCATACTCCTACCTACTCCAGCACCAGGAATCAACATAATGCTTGCTTCTGCCATCTCCAGCACCAGCAATCAACATCATACATGCTCCCACCTACTCCAGCACTATCATTCAACATTGTGCATTCTGCCAACACCTCCAGCACCAATAATCAACATCATGCATACTCCACCCATCTTCTGCACCAGGAATCAACATCATGCATTCTCCTGCCATTGCCAGCACCAGCAAGCAACATCATGCATACTCCCTCTTACTCCTGCAACAGCAATCAACATCATGTATGCTCCCACCTACTCCAGCTCCAGCAATCAACAACATCATGCATACCCTGCCATCTCCAGTACCAGCAATCAACATCATACTCCTGCCATCTCCAGCACCAGCAAACATCATCATGCATGCTCCTGCTTTCTCCAGCACCAGCAAGCAACATTATTCATACTCCCACCTACTCCAACTCAAGCAATCAACATCATGCATGCTCCTGCAATTGCCAGCACCAGCAAGCAACATCATGCATACTCCCACATACTCCAGCACCAGCAATCAACATCATGCATGCTCCCACCTACTCCAGCACCAGCAATCAATGACGTCATGCATACTCCTGACTTCTCCAGTACCAGCAATCAGCATCATACTCCTGCCATCTCCAGCACCAGCAAAGAACATCATGCATGCTCCTGCCCTCTCCAGCACCAGCAAGCAACATCATGCATACTCCCACCTACTCCAACTCCAGCAATCAAAATCATGCATACTCCCACCTACTCCAGCACTAGCATTCAACATTCAGCATGATCCCAGTTCCTCCAGCACCAATAATCAACATCATACACACTCCACCCATCTTCTGCACCAGAAAACAACATCATGCGTGCTCCTGCCATTGCCAGCACCAGCAAGCTACATCATGCATAGTCCCACATACTCCAGCACCAGCAATCAACATCATGCATGCTCCCACCTACTCCAGCACCAGCAATCAATGACATCATGCATACTCCTGACTTCTCCAGTACCAGCAATCAGCATCATACTCCTGCCACCTCCAGCACCAGCAAACAACATCGTGCATGCTCCTGCCCTCTCCAGCACCAGCAAGCAAAATCATGCATACTCCCACCTACTCCAGCTCCAGCAATCAACATCATGCATACTCCCACCTACTCCAGCACTAGCATTCAATTTTGTGCATGCTCCCAGTTCCTCCAGCACCAATAATCAACATCATACACACTCCACCCATCTTCTGCACCAGAAAACAACATCATGCATGCTCCTGCCTTTGCCAGCACCAGCAAGCAACATCATGCATACTCCCACATACTTCAGAACCAGCAATCAGCATCATGCATGCTCCCACCTACTCCAGCACCAGCAATCAATAACATCATGCATACTCCTGCCATCTCCAGTACTTGCAATTAACACCATACTCCTGCCATCTCCAGCACCAGCAAACAACATCATGCATGCACCTGCCCTCTTCAGCACCAACAAGCAACATCATATATGCTCCCACCTACTCCAGCACTAGCATTCTACATTATGCATTCTCCCAGCTACTCCAGCACCACTAATGAACATAATGCATATTCCACCATTCTTCAGCATCAGGAATCAACATCATACATGCTCCTGCCATTGCCAGTACAAGCAAGCAACATCATGCATACTCCCACTTACTCTCACCTACTCCAGCACCAGCAATCAACATCATGCATGCTGCCACCTACACCAGCAGTCAACAACATCATGCATACTCCTGCCATCTCCAGCATCAGCAATCAGCATCATGTATGTTCCTGCCATCTCCAATACCAATCATCATCATCATATATACTCCTGCCATTTCCAGTACAAGTAATCAACACCATGCATGCTTCTGCCCTCTCCAGCAATCTGCATCAAGCATGCTCCAGCCATCTCCATCACCAGCAATCAACATCATACATGCTCCCACCTACTCCAGCACTAGCATTCGACATTGTGTATGTTCCCAGCTACTTCAGCACCAATAATCAACATCATGCATACTCCACCAATCTTCTGCACCCAGAATCAACATCATGCATGCTCCTGCCATTGCCAGCACCAGCAATCAACATCATGCATGCTCCCACCTACTCCAGCACCAGCAATCAATGATATCATGCATACTCCTGACTTCTCCAGTACCAGCAATCAGCATCATACTCCTGCCATCTCCAGCACCAGGAAACAACATCATGCATGCTCCTACCCACTCCAGCACCAGCAAGCAACATCATGCATACTCCCACCTACTCCAACTCCAGCAATCAACATCATGCATACTCCCACCAACTCCAGCACTAGCATTCAACATTGTGCATGCTCCCAGTTCCTCCAGCACCAATAATCAACATCATACACACTAAACCCATCTTCTGCACCAGGAAACAACATCATGCATGTTCCTGCCATTGCCAGCACCAGCAAGCAACATCATGCATACACCCACATACTCCAGAATCAGCAATCAGCCTCATGCATACTCCCACCTACTCCAGCACCAGCAATCAATAACATCATGCATACTCCTGCCATCTCCAGTACTTGCAATTAACATCATACTCCTGCCATCTCCAGCACCAGCAAACATCATGCATGCTCCTGCCCTCTTCAGCACCAACAAGCAACATCATATTTGTTCCCACCTACTCCAGCACTAGCATTCTATATTATGCATGCTCCCAGCTACTCCAGCACCACTAATGAACATAATGCATATTCCACCCATCTTCAGCATCAGGAATCAACAACATACATGCTCCTTCCATTACCAGTACAAGCAAGCAACATCATGCATACTCCCACTTACTCTCACCTACTCCAGCACCAGCAATCAAAATCATGCATGCTCCCACCTACTCCAGCACCAGCAATCAACAACATCATGCATACTCCTGCCATCTCCAGCATCAGCAAGCAACATCATACTCCTGCCAACTCCAACAAGAGCAGATAACATCATGAATGCTTCTGCCCCCCCAGCGCCAACAATCAGCATCATGTATACTCCCATCTACTCCAGACATCAACATCATGTATTCTCCTGCCATATCTAGCACCAGAAAACAACATCATGCCTGCTCCTGCCTCTTCAACAATACCAATCAACATCACACATTCTCCTGCCCTCTCCAGCACCAGCAATCAGCATCATGTATGTTCCTGCCATCTCCAATACCAATGATCATCATATATACTCCTGCCATTTCCAGTACAAGTAATCAACATCATGCATGCTCCTGCCCTCTCCATCTCCAGCAATCAACATCATGTATCCTCCCACCTACTCCAGCACCAGCAATCAACATCATGCATACTCTCTTGTATGCCAGCACCAACAATCAACATCATGCATGCTCCTGCCCCCTCCAGAATCAGCATCATTATCATGCATACCCCTACCTACTCCAGCACCAGGAATCAACATAGTGCTTGCTCCTGCCATCTCCTGCACCAGCAATCAACATCATACATGCTCCCACCTACTCCAGCACTATCATTCAACATTGTGCATTCTGCCAACACCTCCAGCACCAATAATCAACATCATGCATACTCCACCCATCTTCTGCACCAGGAATCAACATCATGCATGCTCCTGCCATTGCCAGCACCAGCAAGCAACATCATGCATACTCCCTCTTACTCCTGCACCAGCAATCAACATCATGTATGCTCCCACCTCCTCCAGCTCCAGCAATCAACAACATCATGCATACCCTGCCGTCTCCTGTACCAGCAATCAACATCATACTCCTGCCATCTCCAGCACCAGCAAGCAACATCATGCATGCTCCCACATACTCTAGCACCAGCAATCAACATCATGCATGCTCCCTCCTACTCCAGCACCAGCAATCAACGACATCATGCATACTCCTGACTTCTCCAGTACCAACAATCAGCATCATACTCCTGCCATCTCCAGCACCAGCAAACAACATCATGCATGCTCCTGCCCTCTCCAGCACCAGCAAGCAACAGCATGCATACTCCCACCTACTCCAACTCCAGCAATCAACATCATCCATACTCCCACCTACTCCAGCACTAGCATTCAACATTGTGCTTGCTCCCAGTTCCTCCAGCACCAATAATCAACATCATACACACTCCACCCATCTTCTGCACCAGGAAACAACATCATGCATGCTCCTGCCTTTGCCAGCACCAGCCAGCAACATTATGCATACTCCCACATACTCCAGAACCAGCAATCAGCATCATGCATGCTCCCACCAACTCCAGCACCAGCAATCAATAACATCATGCATACTCCTGCCATCTCCAGTACTTGCAATTAACATCATACTCCTGCCATCTCCAGCACCAGCAAACAACATCATGCATGCACCTGCCCTCTTCAGCACCAACAAGCAACATCATATATGCTCCCACCTACTCCAGCACTAGCATTCTACATTGTGCATTCTCCCAGCTACTCCAGCACCACTAATGAACATAATGCATATTCCACCCATCTTCAGCATCAGGAATCAACATCATACATGCTCCTCCCATTGGCAGTACAAGCAAGCAACATCATGCATACTTTCACTTACTCTCACATTCTCCAGCACCAGCAATCAACATCATGCATGCTCCCACCTACTCCTGCAACAGCAATCAACAACATCATGCATACTCCTGCCATCTCCAGCATCAGCAATCAACATCATACTCCTGCCAACTCCAACACCAGCAGATAACATCGTGCATGCTTCTGCCCTTCCCAGCGCCAACAATCAGCATCATGTATACTTCCATCTACTCCAGACATCAACATCATGTATTCTCCTACCATCTCCAGCACCATAAAACAACATCATGCATGCTCCTGCCCTCTTCAGCACCAGTAAGCAACATCAAGCATGCTCCTGCCCTCTTCAACAATACCAATCAACATCACGCATTCTCCTGCCCTCTCCAGCACCAGCAATCAGCATCATGTATGTTCCTGCCATCTCCAATACCAATGATCATCATATATACTCCTGCCATTTCCAGTACAAGTAATCAACATCATGCATGCTCCCGCCCTCTCCAGCTCCAGCAAGCAACATCATGCATACTCCCACCTACTCCAACTCCAGCAATCAACAACATCATGCATACTCCTGCCATCTCCAGCACCAGCAAACAACATCATGCATGCACCTGCCCTCTTCAGCACCAACAAGCAACATCATATATGTTCCCACCTACTCCAGCACTAGCATTCTACATTATGCATGCTCCCAGCTACTTCAGCACCACTAATGAACATAATGCATATTCCACCCATCTTCAGCATCAGGAATCAACATCATACATGCTCCTGCCATTGCCAGTACAAGCAAGCAACATCATGCATACTCCCACTTACTCTCACCTACTCCAGCACCAGCAATCAACATCGTGCATGCTCCCACCTACTCCAGCACCAGCAATCAACATCATGCATACTCCTGCCATCTCCAGCATCAGCAATCAACATCATACTCCTGCCAACTCCAACACCAGCAGATTACATCATGAATGCTTCTGCCCCCCAGCACCAACAATCAGCATCATGTATTCTCCCATCTACTCCAGACATCAACATCATGTATTCTCTTGCCATATCCAGCATTAGGAAACAACATCATGCATGCTTCTGCCCTCTTCAGCACCAGTAAGCAACATCATGCATGCTCCTGCCCTCTTCAACAATTCCAATCAACATCACGCATTCTCCTGCCCTATCCAGCACCAGCAATCTGCATCATGCATGCTCCTGCCATCTCCATCACCAGCAATCAACATCATACATGCTCCCACCTACTCCAGCACTAGCATTCGACATTGTGTATGTTCCCAGCTACTTCAGTACCGATAATCAACATCGTGCATACGCCACCCATCTTCTGCACCAGGAATCAACATCATGCATGCTCCTGCCATTGTCAGCACCAGCAAGGAACATCATGCCTACTCCCACTTACTCCAGCTCCAGCAATCAACATCATGCATGCTCCCACCTACTCCAGCACCAGCAATCAACATCATGCATACTCTCTTGTACTCCAGCACCAACAATCAACATCATGAATGCTCCTGCCCCCTCCAGAATCAGCATCACTATCTTGCATACTCCTACCTACTCCAGCACCTGGAATCAACATAGTGCTTGCTCCTGCCATCTCCAGCACCAGCAATCAACATCATACATGCTCCCACCTACTCCAGCACTATCATTCAACATTGTGCATTCTGCTAACACCTCCAGCATCAATAATCAACATCGTGCATACTCCACCCATCTTCTGCACCAGGAATCAACATCATGCATGCTCCTGCCATTGCTAGCACCAGCAAGCAACATTGTGCATACTCCCTCTTACTCCTGCATCAGCAATCAACATCATGTATGCTCCCACCTACTCCAGCTCCAGCAATCAACAACATCATGCATACCCTGCCATCTCCAGTACCAGCAATCAACATCATACTCCTGCCATCTCCAACTCCAGCAATCAACATCATGCATGCCCCCACCTACTCCAGCACCAGCAATCAACACCATGCATACTCTCTTGTACTCCAGCACCAACAATCAACATCATGCATGGTCCTGCCCCCTTCAGAATCAGCATCAATATCATGCATACTCCTGCCTACTTCAGCACCAGCAATCAACATCATGTTTGCTCCTGTCATCTCCAGCACCAGCAATCAACATCATACATACTGTCTTCTACTCCAGCACCAGCAATCAACAACATGCATGCTGCTGCCCCCTGCAGCACCAGCAATCAGTGTCATTCATGCTCCTGTCATCATCAGCACAAGCAATCAACATCATACATATTCCCATGTACTCTCGCAGCAACAACCAGCATCATGCATGTTCCTGAAATCTCCAACACCAGGGATCATCATGTATACTCTTGCAATCTCCAGTACCAACAATCAACATCATGCATGCTCCTGCTCTTTCCAGGAATACCAATCAACATCATGCATGCTTCTAGCCTCTCCAGCACCAGCAATCAGCATCATGCATGTTCCTGCCATCTCCAACACCAACGATCATCATCAGGTAAACTCCTGCCATCTCCAGCACCAGGAATCCACATTGTGCTTGCTCCTCCCCATTCAAGCATCAGCAATAAACATCATATATGCTCCCACCTATTCCAGCACTAGCATTCTACATTGTGCATGCTCCCAGCTACTCCAGCACCAATAATCAACATCATGCATACTCCACTCATCTTCAGCAACAGGAATCAACAACATGCATGCTGTTGCCATTGCCAGCACAAGCAACCAACATCATGCATACTCCCATTAACTCCAGCACCTGTAATCAACATCATGCATGCTTCCACCTACTCCAGCTCCAGCAATCAACAACATCATGCATACTCCTGTCATCTCCAGTACCAGCAATCAACATCATGCTCCTGCCATCTCCGGCACCAGCAAACAACATCATGCATACTCTCTTGTACTCCAGTACCAACAATCAACATCATGCATGCTCCTGACCCCTCCAGAATCAGCATCAATATTATGCATGCTCCCACCTACTCCAGCACCAGCAATCAACACTGGGCTTGCTCCTGCTATCTCCAGCACCAGTAATCAGTGTCATTCATGCTCCTGCCATCTCCAGCACCAGCAATCAACATCATACATACTGTCTTCCACTCCAACACCAGCAATCAATATCATGCATGCCATTGCCCCTTGCAGCACCAGCAATCAGCATCATTTATGCTCCTGCCATCACCAGCACCAGCAGTCAACATTTTACATACTCCCCCTACTCTAGCAGCAACAATCAGCAACATGCATGTTCCTGCCATCTCCAACACCAACGATCATCATCATGAATACTCCTGCCATGTCCAGTACCAACAATCATCATCAAGCATGCTCCAGCCCTCTCCAGCAATATCAATCAACAACATGCATGCTCCTGCCCACTCCAGCACCAGCAATCAGCATCATGCATGTTCCTGCCATCTTCAACACCAGCAATCAACATCATGTATGCTCCTGCCATCTCCACAACCAGCAATCAACATCATGCATGCTCCTGCCCTCTCCAGCTCTAGCAATCGGCATCATGCATGCTCCTGCTATCTCCAGCATCAGCAATCAACATCATATATGCTCCCACCTACTCCAGCACTAGCATTCTACATTGTGCATGCCCCTAGCTACTCCAGCACCAATAATCAATGTCATGCATATTGCACCCATCTTCAGCATCAGGAATCAACATCATGCATGCTCCTGCCATTGGCAGCAAAAGCAAGCAACATCATGCATACTCCCACTTACTCTCACCTACTCCATCACCAGCAATCAACATCATGCATGCTCCCACCTACTCCAGCACCAGCAATCAACATCATGCATACTCCTGCCCTCTCCAGCACCAGGAAGCAACATCATACTCTTGCCATCTCCAGCACCAGCAAACAACATCACGCATGCACCTGCCCTCTCCAGCACCAGCAAGCAACATCATACATACTCCCATCTACTCTTGCAGCAGCAATCAGCATCATGCATGTTCCTGCCATCTCCAACACCAAGAATCATCATCATGTATACTCCTCCCATCTCCAGGACCAGCAATCAATGTCATGCATGCTTCTGCCCTCTCCAGCACCAGCAATCAGCATCATGTAGGTTCCTGCCATCTCCAATAACAAGGATCATCCTTATGTATACTCCTGCCATCTCCAGTACCAACAATCAATGTCATGTATTCTTCTGCCCTCTCCAGCACTACCAATCAACATCATGCATGCTCCTTCCCTCTCCAGCATCAGCAATCGGCATCATGCATGTTTCTGCCATCTCCATCACCAACGATTATCATCATATGTACTCCTGCCATTTCCAGTACCAACTATCAACATTATGCATGCTTCTGCCCTCTCCAGCACCAGCAGTAACCATCATGCATGTTCCCTGCCATCTCCATCACCAATGATCATCATCATGAATACTCCTGCCATCTCCAGTACCAGCAATCAACATTGTGCATGTTCCTGGCCTCTCAAGCATCAGCAATCAACATCATATATACTCCCACCTACTCCAGCACTAGCATTCCACATTGTGCATGCTCCCAGCTACTCCAGCACCAAAAATAACCATCATGCATACTCCTCCCATCTTCAGCACCAGGAATTAACATCATGCATGCTCCTGCCATTGCCAGCACAAGCAAGCAACACCATGCATACTCCCACTTTCCCTCACCCACTCCAGCACCAGCAATCAACATCATGCATGCTCCCACCTACTCCAGCTCCAGCAATTGACATCATACTCCTGCCATCTCCAGCACTAGCAAGCAACATCATGCATGCTCTTGCCCTCTCCAGCAATACCAATCAACAGTGTGCATGCTCCTGTCCTCTTCAACAATACTAATAAACATCATGCATGCTTCTGCCCTCTCCAGCACCAGCAATCAACATCATGCATGTTCCTGTCATCTCCAACACCAACGATCATCATCAACATGTATACTCCTGCCATTTTCAGGACAAGATCTCAACATCATGCATGCTCCTGCCCTCTCCAGCAAGAGCAATCTGCATTATGCATGCTTCTGCCATCTTCTGCACCAGCAATCAACATCATACATGCTCCCACCTACTCCAGCACTAGCATTCAACATTGTGCATGCTCCTAGCTACTCCTGCACCAATAATCAACATTGTGCATTCACCACCCATCTTATGCACCATGAATCAACATCATGCATGCTCCTGCCATTGCCAGCACCAGCAAGTAACATCATGCATACCCAAATTACTCCAGCACCAGCAGTCAACATCATGCATGCTCCCACCTACTCCAGCACCAGCAATCAACAACATTATGCATACTCCTGCCATCTCCAGTACAAGCAATCAACATCATATTCCTGCCATCTCCAGCACCAGCAAACAACATCATGCATGCTCCAGCCCTCTCCAGCACCAGCAAGCAACATCATGCATGCTCCTGCCCTCTCCAGCACCAGCAGGCAACATCATGCATACTCCCACCTACTCCAACTCAAGCAATCAACATCATGTATCCTCCCACCTACTCCAGCACCAGCAATCAACATCATGCATACTCTCTTGTACTCCAGCACCAACAATCAACATCATGCATGCTCCTGCCCCTCCAGAATCAGCATCATCATGCATTCTCCCACCTACTCCAGCACCAGCAGTCAACATTGTGCTTGCTCCTGCCATCTCCAGCACCAGTGATCAACATCATACATACTGTCTTCTACTCCAGCACCAGCAATCAACATCATGCATGCTGCTGCCCCCTGCAGCACCAGCAATCAGCATCATTCATGCTCCTGCCATCACCAGCACCAGCAGTCAACATTATACATACTCCTAGCTACTCTAGCAACAGCAATCAGCATCATGCATGTTCCTGCCATCTCCAACACCAACGATCGTCATCATGTCTACTCCTGCCATGTCCAGTACCAACAATCAACACCATGCATGCTCCTGCCCTCTCCAGCAATACCAATCAACATCATGCATGCTCTTGTCCTCTCCAGCACCAGCAATCAGCATCATGCATGTACCTGCCATCTCTAACACCAATGATCATCATCATGTATACTCCAGCCATCTCCAGTACCAGCAATTAACATCATGCATGCTCCTGCCCTCTCCAGCACCAGCAATCAGCATCATGCATGCACCTGCTATCTCCAGCATCAGCAGTCAACATATATGCTCCCACCTACTCCAGCACTAGCATTCTACATTGTGCATGCTCCCAGCTACTCCAGCACCAATAATCAACATCATGTGTACTCCACCCATCTTCAGCTCCAGGAATCAACATCATGCATGCTCCTGCCATTGCCAGAGCAAGCAAGCAACATCTTGCATACTCCCACTTACTCTCACTTACTCCAGCACCAGAAATCAACATTATGCATGCTCCCACCTACTCCAGCACCAGCAATCAACAACATCATGCATACTCCTGCCATCTCCAGCATCAGCAATCAATATCATACTCCTGCCATCTCCAGCACCAGCAGATAACATCATGCATGCTCCTGCCCTCTCCAGCACCATCAATCCACATCATGTATGCTCCCACCTACTCCAGCAATCAACTACATCATGCATACTCTTGCCATCTCCAGCACAGGCAAACAACATCATGCATGTTCCTGCCCTCTCCAGCACTAGCAAGCAACATCATGCATATTCCCACATACTCCAACTCCAGCAATCAACATCATCCATGCTCCCACCCACTCTAGCAGCAGCAATCAGCATCATGCATGTTCCTGCCTTCTCCAACACCAATGATCATCATCATGCAAACTCCTGCCATTTCCAGCACCAGCAATCAACATCATGCATGCTCCTGCCATCTCCAGCAGTACCAATCAACATCATGTATGCTCCTGCCCTCTCCAGCAATACCAATCAATGTTATGCATGCTCCTGCCCTCTCCAGCACCAGCAATCAGCATCACGCATGTTCCTGACATCTCCAAAACCAATGATCATCATGTATACTCCTGCCATTTCCAGTACCAGCAATCAACATCATGCATGCTCCTGCCCTCTCCAGCACCAGCAATCTGCATCATACATGCTCCCACCTACTCCAGCACCAGCAATCAACAACATCATGCATACTCCTGACATCTCCAGTACCAGCAATCAACATCATACTCCTGCCATCTCCAGCACCAGCAAACAACATCATGCATGCTCCTGCCCTCTCCAGCTCCAGCAATCAACATCATGCATACTCCCACCTACTCCAGCACCAGCAATCAACACCATGCATGCTCCTGCCCCCTCCAGAATCAGCATCAATATCATCCATACTTCCATCTACTCCAACTCCAGCAATCAACATCATGCTTGCTCCTGCCATCTCCAGCACCAGCAATCAACATCATACATACTGTCTTCTACTCCAGCACCAGCAATCACATCATGCATGCCCCTGCTCCCTGCAGCACCAGCAATCAGCATCATGCATGCCCCTGCCCCCTGCAGCTGATCATGCTCCTGCCATCTCCAACACCAGCAATCAACATCATTCAGACTATCACCTACTTTAGCACCAGTAGTGAGGCTCATGCCTGCTCCTACCCTCTTCAGCTTAAGCAATCAGGCTTTTTCATGTCCTTGTCCTCTGCAGCTTTAGCAGTCAGGCTCATGCACAGTCCCATTCCCTTCAGCTTTTTTTCTCTCTTGCTAATGATACATCTCTAGCTTGATGCCTGGGGTTTGAATGATCTTCAGAATCTTCGCACACCTCAAGATCTAATATTAAAGTTTTTCTTTTTTCTTCTTTTTATTTAAATATATGTTTTGCTTCCCTTTTCCTTGTCTTCTTTTCTGTTTTCATTTGTCAGCTTTTATTATTGTTTTTCTGGTCTGCTGTTCTCTCCTCCAACTCTGCAAGAAGATTAGGTACTCTAGATACTGTACATTACATTTTTTCAAAAAGTTGAATACTTGTTTGTTTTGTTTTTTATATGTATAATTTTTATTGAGGAAGTCTGAATTGAATACTATAAATACATACAGTAATACAGAATCAAGTCTTAATGCAGTGGGCATACAATCATTTATAAATTAGGCTGCCCGCCCTCTATGGTACAGCATGAGAGGGGGTATACAGCAGTCCAGATAAGCACAGTTGCATATTTCATGGCCAGAAAATCTAGCTCAAGGACCAATACCCTGCAGCCACCCCACCCCCACCCCAAGGTCTGTGGGGCAGTACAACCTCTCCTAGTTATCCCTAAACTCATACGAACATGTCCTAGTGTCACCAGAGGTGTGAGACACATTGTTCACCCTTCTCCATGTGTACCCAAATGCTCCCTTTCTATGGGACATGCACAGCCCTCATCTTTTGCCTCAAGTAATATGCCCTTTAAAGTAGCAGTTAATGATATGCACATTATTAGTAGAGCCCTGTATACTGAGTGGGGTGGTTTGTATGTCAAGGATTGTAAATAGTATTGCTTGACATCAGATGCAAACTGTTTAGAGCTCTGAAAATGTATGGTTTGGGCTCTAGGCTCACCAGCTTCTCTGCCCTGTCAGGTCTGCAGTCCTAATGGCAATACAACTGGTGCTAACATGCTCAGCCCTGATCTGAAAGGTCCTATTTGTATGGCTGCAGTGGGCATAGCCCTGCAGATGTTTTGCTTTGAGGAAAGGACTCCCTGCATGAATTACCTACCAAACAACATGACAGAGTGTTAAAAACAATGTCCTCCACTGAAGCCTCATTATTACACTGCCTGTGTGTGTATGGGAGCTTGACAGCATTATTTTTCCTCTAGCTTAAGAAGTTAATTGAGCCCTCCCAAGTACTTCCTTTTTTTGCAAGTTGAAACTTCCTCCATAGTGTTGTATGGGGCTTTTCTTTGTTTGTTAAGTTTCTGTACTTAATTTACTACCTTTTGCAAACTGAGAAACTCCTGCTTTGCCGATATCCCCTCCCCCATTCATTCAGAGGTGTGAATCACTTTGTTTCTTAGCCATGCTGGTTGATTTTACTTGCTTGGTTCTCCCACAATATGAACGTTTTATGTTTTGAGTAGATGAGCCAACCAACTCAGTTTTCCTCTCCCCCACCACACACCAACACAAGTAGAAACCATATAGCATCTCACACAGTATATATACAGATTGCATGCAGCAGTAACTGCTGCTGAGATAAACTGATGTGTCTTCTGCTATGCAATGGGGGAAGGGGAAGGAGCATTGCTGGAACAGTCGCAGACTCATTTTATAAATAGCTGCCTATGCTCCATGATGTTTCCAAATTAGTCTATATAAACCATTCCAATGCTGCATATATAATTTCATTTAGGGGCTACTTGAACAAACTATAAGGTGCTGTTCCATTTCTGCTACTTAATACTGGTGCAAAAACTGAAAGGGACTAAGAGGAATCACAAAATGAGTGCAAACAAAACTACTTTAAACGGTGACATGCTTAAACACGTGCACACACACACACACACACACACAATATCTTAAGCAGAACACAGCTGGATAAGGTACCGATATTTAGGAAACATATTACACTTACCCATAGACTAGTAGTGTGACTCCTGGCTGCTGTGTTCTCTCTGCTGTGGCTGGGCTGTAACAAAGACCCTGTAACAAGACACTGGCCTCCTGCAGGGGCTATTATAAATCAGAGCAAAAGCACTCTGGGAAGACTCTCTGGGACAAGATGCAATAAAAGAAACCTGAATGGTAGCCTCAGGTCCATAAAACAGCCAGGGAAAGTTAGAAAAAACTCCTCTCACAGCCTGAGAGGGAAAAAAATGAGATGAAGTAAGAACACACAAAAAAAGGTAATAATACATACATTTTCATGATTTTAACATGCAGTTTTCCTTTAATAATCCACAACAAGGTGTGGATTGGGCTGGGATTTACCCACACCTGGCAAGTGACCAACAATGCCAGGCATGCATAAGCCCCAGTGCACGCCACATTGTGCAGTGGATTACTGAGATTGTACAACTGGTAGGAAGTAAAGAATTAAAAAAAGTTATTAAAATACTCAATTTCTAGAGTGGAGCATAGGTGCAAAGGGGATGAGGTATTGGGCTTATCTTTAGATGTCAGCTGTCCAGGCATATCCCTGTCTAAATCAGTCTTATCTTAAATCATGGCAGTAGCCATATCATAGAACCATGAGACTGAAACTGATTCTGCAATTGATAAAGCTGTGCTGGGCAGCATATAGCTAGCTAAACTCTGGCATCAGTTTCTGTCTCAAGGTTTTGTGAAATGTCTTCTGCCTTTCTGTATTGCTTTGTTGCAGACATGTCAAAACTGATATTGCTGGACAGCTGACAGCTGGGTAGCCCGTCACACCTACATAGAAAAGAATTTATAAGACATTACCTCCTGACTTATAGGGTTGTTATTCCTTTGGTATCTTCCAAAAACCTTGCTCCTCATCTTTTTTTTTTTCCATTAACAATTTTTATTGGTTTTCTTCAACAAACAAAACAAAACAAACAGACAAACATTCACATGAGAAGGGATCCATAAGATCATTGTACGTAACATTCAGATAAGACTAACCTGTACAGGACCCATTCTCCAACCCTCCCTCCTCCCCTCCCTCCCCTCCTCAAACCCACCCAGGCACATACCCTCCCTCCCTGCAACATGGCATAACCAGACTGACGTAGAATCCAGTTGCTCTGTAAAGAAACAATATCACAAATATATACAGTGGACCTCTTAAAGAGAAAACAGTGTATGTAATGATTCCCATTTCTTTTGTATCTCTCGGTTGATTACTAGGACTGGCTATAGTTTTCTCTGTTCTCAAATTGGCAAGTAACTCCCTTAACCATTCAGTATAGGCAATGTCATCACTGTCTTTCCAATGCCTTAAAACTATCTTCTTGGCAGTAATGGAAATAAGAGCCATATGATAACGTCTAACTGAAATACTAACTTTACTATAATCACCTAATAAACAGATATCGGGGGTAAATAGCTCCTTCAGACCTAACAATGGATCAGTGTGTTGTTGTATGTTGACCCATAAGGCTGTAGCTTTAGAGCAAGTCCAGAAAATATGGTAAATAGATCCTTCTTCTTTACCACATTGATTACAAGACGGAGTAGAAAGGAACCCCATTTTGAATAATTTTTGTGGAGTATAATATAAATTATGCAGTATATGAAATTGAGTGAGATGTAATCTATCCTGTGATACATATTTATGACAGTTCTTCCATAAGGACTCCCAATGTAGATCCTGAGTAGGAAAAAAAGAGGTCCAGAAATCTGATGGGGCGAAGCAATTCGGATAGGCCCATTTATAAAGCATTTTATAAGCTTGAGAAACCATTTTTTGAGCCCCAATTAAGGTACCCAATTCATTCCTAAACTTCTTGGACTTAGTTGAGGAGGGGAGGTACCAAACACCTTTACAATAAGATGTCTTAATTGGTAAATTTTAAAAATACATGTACCAGGCAGCTTCAAGACCGATATTATCTCGAAGACGATAACCACTTATGGTCCTCTGAAATTAATGAGGCAAGGGTAGGTCCCTATAGATGCTAACCATGTGGTGATAAGTGATTTATTATTTATCTTTAGTTGGGATTACCTCAATCGGTTGACATACGCCCCAGCGTGTGGTTGTATTTGAGAAAATTACACAACTGCGAATGCACTCTAACCCAAATTGCTATTGGTGTGGTTTTTAATGCACCGGTAAAGAGCTAGATCTAATATAGAAGAGAGCTGCGGAGTTAACCCATGAGCCACCATAAGAGAAAATTCAATTTTAAGCCAGAGAGGAGAGAATGAAGAAGAGAATTCTTCCTCGGTGTGAGCCATCGAGAGGTATTTAGAATACAAGCAGCCCAGTAATAAAAGGTGAAGTGAGGAAGGAGCAGACCACCCATATCTTTGGGGCAGCCAATTTATAATATGCCAATCTAGGATGCTTATTCCCCTATATAAACTTAGTAATCATCTCATGAACTCTTCGGAACCAGGAAAGAGGTAACCAAATATTAAGCAGATTCATAGGATAGAATAGCCTTGGAAAAACATTCATTTTAATTAAATTAGTCCTACCCCACAAGGATATAGGGAGTTTAGACCATCTTCCAAGATCTGAATCAATAACTCAAAGTAGCAAGTCTAAATTAAGCTTCTGCATAAGAGCAGTATTTCTGGAGATAATTATACCCAAGTATTTTAAAGTATCCTGTGCCCAAGAAGGTACGAAGCCTCAACGGAACTCCATTGAGCCTTGTGATTAAGGGAAATATAAATCCGCTCTTGTCCATATTTAACTTATAATTAGATAAAAGACTATATTCTCTGATGACAGTGAGCATAGCCGAATCGACCTTTCAGGATCGGACAATTGTAACAGAATATCGTCCGCATATGCTGAGACCTTAATTTGATGATCAAGAACTGTTATGACCTTAATCTGAGAGCACCCCATTAGACAGCGAACCAAAGGCTCCAAATACAGGTTAAAAAGTAAGGGAGATAGTGGGCACCCTTGCCTGGTACCAGATTCTAATGGGAAAACTGATGACATCCCCCCATTCACCGTGATTCTGGCAGAAGGAACCTGATATAAAGCCCTTATCCATTGCTGAAATTCGAAGGGGAAACTATAAGCCTTCAGTGTACCAAACAAGAAATTCCAGTTCACCCTATCTAAAGCTTTCTCAGCGTCCAAGGAGACCAGCACTGCCAGGTGATGAGCATCTCTTGAGACAGATAAAACATGCGTTAATGTTCTAAGATGATCCACAGAGGACCGCCCTTTCATGAAACCTACTTGTTCCAGTCTGATAAGAGAGTTGCAAAACTTCATTGAGGCGGTGCTAATTAATCTGGTCAAGATTTTGATATCCTGATTTAAGAGTGAAATGGGACGATAACTAGAGGTTAATTCCGGGTTATGCCCCGTTTTGGGTAATACCACAATTAGGGCTTTGAATAGCGTGGAATCTGTCTCATTTTCCTTTAAAATGTACTGATAAAGTATATGTAATAAGGGGATAAGCTGCTTTTGGAATTGTTTATAAAAGTTAGAGGAGAACCCATCTGGACCTGGGGATTTATCAGAGGGTAAACTGTCAATTGTCTTAAGTATCTCCTCCAACGAGATGGGCATTATTAATGATTGTTGTTGTGAGATCGACAGAACTGGTAAGTTAACTTCTTCTAAATAGCGATCCACTTCCTGAATAGTAGGGGGCTGCAACATCGAGCTATATAAGTTAGAATAATAGGTTTTAAATTCTGAGACTATATCCACCGGGGAGGTTTTCAGAGTACCATCTGTGTTAGATAGAATAGAGGGAATGTACCTGGCCGATTCCTGTTGTTTAAGGTGCAGCGCTAAAAGTCTTCCTGTTTTTTCCCCTTGATCCGTATACTAAGCCTTAGTCTTCTGTATAGCAAATTCTGCCTTTTCCTTAAAATTTCCAAGTATCTATCCTTTAATTTGCACAATTTAGTACTCGCTTCCTCGGTTGGGGAAGCTATGACCTGAGCCTCCAAGGCCCTTATTTGTGTGAGCAAGGCAGTTAATTCCTGTTCCCTTTTCTTTTTCCTTTGAGAAGAGAGACTAATCAAGACCCCCCCCATATATGCTTTAAACGTGCACCATAATAAATCTGCTCTAGATATAGACCCCATATTAAATTCTATAAATTGTTCAATATGTCTACTAATGGTACTAATCATTGCCTTATCTTTCAAAAGCTGGTTATTAAGCTTCCACCGTGTCGATCTACCCAACGTGGATACCATGGACAGTTGGCAACTCACCAGTGAGTGATCAGAAGGTGGACCTGGTTAAATAGATGCTTCAAACACTCCAGCCAATAAAATTTTGGAAATAAATATATAATCTATTCATGAAGAGGTCTTATGCACAGGGGAGGTGAAGGTATAACCCCTGTCACCGGGATGGAGTACTCGCCATACATCACATAGCCCCATGCTATCAATAAATTCCCAAAAGGCCCAATGTACTTGTGAGAGCCCTCTATGTTGCCCCGATGTACAGTCCATCATAGGATCAAATACTATATTCATGTCCCCGGCCAAGATCATGGGTAACAATAAAAATGGAGCTAAGACATTAACCAGTTGCATAAAAAACCCAGCAGAATCATAATTAGGCCCATACATACTCCCCAATAACAATTCCGTAGAATATAAACAACAATGAACAAATACATATCTGCCTTGAGGATCATTAAGTACTTGAAAAAGTGTAAAAGGAATCTTTCTAGAGATCAATATGAGAACCCCACAACTTTGGGATGTACCTGCTGAGGAGAAAATGTGACCAACTTGTTGTCTCCGCATCCGTAATGCCTCAGAATCTAGGAGATGAGATTCCTGAACAAACACAATTTCAGTAGATAATGCCAAATGCTTCAGGACTTCATATTGTTTTAGCTGGTGTCTCAGTCCTTTCACATTCCACGAGGCAAACTTTAATAAACTCGTCATAATATCACCTTAGGAATAGTACATAGGGTATATGGGAATAAAATTCCGATCCACCTTCTAATTCTACCTCCTCGCCTTGGTCTAACCTGATTGCTGTATACCCCCCTTCCCCAACCCCTTCCTCCTTCTCCCTAATGTATCCCTTCAACTCAAAACTAAAACCATAAACACATAATCCCTCGAGCCTCCTGACACCCCCCCACCTCCTATTATGGCCCAAGCCAGCAGCTAACTACACAGCAACCACTCCGCCCAGCCATCCCGACCACCTAACTGCCACATCGCCATAATTATGGACCCCAACTCACACTTAATATCCTTAACAATCAGGTGTCTAGTGTGAGAAATATTACACTAATATCGCTGCGCATCCCAGCAAGAAAATATTAATTTAAGCCTACTACCTCTAGACACCTAATATGAATAACCCTTGTACAAAACCAGAGTATTTCCCCAAAGATTAAGATAAAAGCCCTGGAACAAAATTAAAACTTTAGTGGCATCATGCAAATGTCACCTAATTCCAACCGCGACTAGATGTATGCTCTTTCGACTTCCACCTTTTGTCACTTTTAATTAATATTTCTATGAAGCCTTAACCTACCCTACCCTTTCAAGTCCCATGTGCACGAAGTAAAAACATATCTAAGTAAAATAACAAGTCTCTAGGGCCATCCAAGCAGTCTAAACTCCGGTGCCTGTAAGAGACTGAGACTCCTTCTAAACCCCTAATATGGCCAAACAAACATTCCTTGACCAGTATATTTTAACCAAGAACTAAAATACTTTTTAAGTAAAACAGAACTGGAACTGTAATGGCATCATTCAAATGTCTCAGGATTTTAAATTCAACAGTAGGTATAGTCTTTCGATTTCTTCCTTTGCCCCTTTTAATTAGCATCTCTGTAGAGCCTTAACCAACCCTACTAAATCCCATCTGCTCGAACTAGAAATATAACTAAGTGAAAGATCGAGTCTCTGGGGCCATCTATGCACAATGAACTCCAGCGCCTGCAAAAGACCCAATAGTCCAGTCTATGGCTCCCTCATGTGGGCAGAGACGAGAATCGCACCTAAAACTCTCCATATTTCTCTCCTCACATATAGCGAAACAAGCTCCTTTGTTCCACTTCAGTCAAGGGTGTTGGCCACAGGAGCTACAATGTTACCAGACAGGCAGCGAAATCTCCACAAAGGAAGCTCCATACAAACGGCAAAGCATATAAGACTGCTGTTCTTTAATGTCTTCCAAACAGCCACTTCAAACCAAAAGATAAAGTTCACTCAAATCACCTCCATAATTCCGATTATACTTCGTCTTTTTTATCTATTTTTTAACCGAGCTTCTTGGCACCCTACCCTTCTCAGGCACATCAGCGATCCCGAAATAAATCTGGAAAAGCACTCTTCAATTCTGTAGCCACCGACTCCGCGTCTTCAAAGGTGGTCCAACTACCATGCATAAACACTTGAAATCTCGCTGGGTACCCCATTCTAAACTTAATACCAGCAGCAAGTAACTTAATTACCACTTGATGAAAAGAAGCTCTTCTTTGCCTTACTGATAATGGCAAGTCTTGGGCTACTCGGACCTTCGATTAAGCCCAACGGATTTCTTGTAATCCTTTAACCTTCACAATAAAATGCTGGCGCTCTTGGTAATTTAGAAATCTAAAAATGAATGCACGAGGAGGGGACCCCTGTGGTGGGGGTGGACGGAGGGCTCTGTGGGCACGTTCAATAATATACTTGTCCCCAAAAGGCGAGGGACCAGCTATAGACTCCACGAACTTTTGAGCAAAACCAACAGCATCTGGACCCTCTTCCTTTTCTGGTAGCCCAATTAACACTGCATTGTTGCGCCTGCTCCTACCCTCCAAATCTTCAACTTTATTCTCCAGGCTTTTAATTCTGTGCTGGGTGGAAGTTAACTCTGTCTCCATTCTTTGCTGCTTTTTTTTTCAGTGGAGAGCAATCTAGCTTAATTATCCGAGGTATGGGTTGCCATGTCCTCAAGAGCTTGTGCCATAGATTTAATTTCTTCTGAGATCGATCGGAGCTCCGATCGAAAAGGTTTAAACTCCTCCAGGAATCGTGAAAGAGTAAGCAGTTCAGTTTCAGGATCTCTGGGAATGGGACTTGCCGAGCTAGCCATTTCAATGGCCCTTGCCTTCTTAGGAGCCTTTTCTGGGGTTGATGGCGGCGGCGTATGTTTCAAAGCTGATTTCTTCATTCCTTGGGACTTCTCGTCAACTCTCCTTTGATATTCAGGTAGGGAAAAGGTTCCAACGTACAGATTGCTAATTATCTGGGTAATCGGCCAATTTTAAATGTTGTTTTAAGCCGAATTAGGTGGTCCAGTGGCCGGAGCGATCTCAAGAAGCTGCTATCCAGCAAGCTGCATCACGTGGTCTCCACCTTGCTCCTCATCTTAACAAATTTGAATTGAATAGACCAGAATCTTGGTCTAATTTAAAGCAATTGTATGACACAGGTTTATTACTTAGAAATCCTCAACACAGCACTAAATATAAAGAATACTGGATGGGCAAATATGCACAGCCAGTGTCTTCTGCCACAGAGAGGTTTTGATTCCCTCTGACCAGGACAGCGAAGCTTGAGAGGTCCATGGGAATCAGAACCCAGAGGTGACAGAACACATTGGTTATGCATAAAGTTGCTCATCCTATGTAGCAATAAGACATGACAGGGTGTGTGTTAGATACTTTAACACACAGCTAGGAGGCATAGTGAGGCATGAGGCCACCGGCTGAGTGCGTCCAGCCTCCTAGCCATGTGTTAAAATGTCTAACATACACCCTGCAGTGGCTTGCTGTGCTTATGAAATGATCACCTAAAATATAGATGTATGTGTCAACTAAAATATATAGCATTTAATAATGAAAAACTTAAAAATTTGTCTTAATTTTTAATAAAATAGTTTCTCCGCCTACTGTTTTTTTTTTTTTTTGAGTTGAATACTTTTGAGCTGTTCAGGCTTCCATATCTGTATTTTTTCCATTATGTAGTTGCTATGGTACCACCTCTCCACACCCCACCCAACTAGTAGCACTCCTAAGTTTGGAAAAATACGTTATGAACCTTTTTCTGAAATGTGACGAGGGCTCCCAGCCAGTTACTGCAGGTTAGTTAGCAGTTTCAGCCTGAGTTGAGTGCAGTTGATCTCACGCTTTGGGCTAGTGGCTGCACCAGGTCCTGCGGCTGCCGCTCAGCATCTCCCAGCCAGACCGGGGGGGTAGAGAAGAGAGGTCAAGCACTGGGCTTGCATAGCTGTGATGGGTCCTGTGGCTGCTACTCAGCATCTCTCAGCTGGGAACTGGGGGGAGGGCTCAAGCACCATCGGTCTCGTGCTCGGGGATAACGGCAATTACACCGCCGCTGAGGACTCGGATTATGGCTTCCTGCAAGGAGCTCAGTGACAGGGGTTCTGTCCCTCTGCACCGAGCCAACTGCCTGTAAGTCTTGGGCAGACTGCTGGATGAAACTGCTTCTGGTACATTCAGCATTATTTTTTTAGTTAGTGGAAGAATAAAGATGGCTGCATTTTTTTTGAACATTCCATTTGGGCTGATTACTTGAATCACTACTCAGCTGGAGAAACCTGTACTTCTTTATGTGTGTAAGAAAAATTAACACATGCCTGGCAGCCAATGAAATGACTGCAAATTACTTATCCATTTCATAATTTTTTTATAGTGTATAGTAGTATTATGTGAAATGTGTCAATTGTGTTTTTTTCTCTCTTTCATAATGAAACTGATTTGTGAAGTCTCTAGAGATTCCACCACCCTTTCTGTGAAGAAATACTTCCTTGCAGTACACCTCAGACTACCCCCTTCCAACCTCATGTCATGCCCCCTCGTTCCTGGACATCTCCTTTTCTGAAAGATGCTACCCTCAGCACCCTTTTTATGCCTTTTAGATATTTGAAGGTTTCTATGATATCACCCTGTGTCTCCTCTTCTCCAGGATAAATATATATATATATATATATATATATATATATATATATATATTTATATATTGAGGTCTCCCAGTCTCTCCTTATATGACTTTGAGTGCAGGCCCTGTACCATCTTTGTTGCCCTTCTTTACTGCCTCCACTCTGGCTACATCCTTATGGAGATGCGGTCTCCAGAATTGGACACCATATTCCAAATGAGGCCTCACCAGTGATCTGCGCAGTGGCATCACTACCTCCTTCCTTCTGTTGGTGATACCTCTCCCTATGCACCCCAGCATCCCCCTGGCTCTTCCCATAGCCTTGGTACATTGTTTAGCCACCTTTAGGTCATCCAGTATGATTACCCCCCAATCCCTTTCCTGCCTGGTGGTCATCAGTTTCTTCCCTACCCCCGGTAATCCTCCCCTGGGTTTCTGCAACCCAAATGTATGATTTTGCACTTTTTTGCATTAAATCTCAACTGCCACACTTCGGACCATTCCTCCAGTGTAGCTAGGTCCTTCCTCATTTTTTCCACCCTTCCTGGAGTGTCCGTCCTGTTGTAGATTTTAGTGTCATTTGCAAAGAGGTACACTTTCCTCCCCAGCCCTCTGCAATTTCATTTATGAAGACATTAAACAGGATGGGGCCCAGGACTGATCCCTGTGGCACCCTGCTGGTCACACCCCTTTCCTTACATTGAGCACCATTTACAATGCCTCTGTCTTCTATCATTCAACCAGTTCCTAACCCAGTTTATCACCTTGTGACCCACTCGCAGGCTGTCCAGCTTGTTCACAAGTCATGTATGGAATGGTATCATAGAACTTACTAAATGCAATTCATGTTTATGTTTAAGCCCATGAAACACCATTATCTAGTTAATGCATTTGCAGCCGTAGTGGCTCTGCCAGAATTTGTTTATCCTATTTTTACTGCTGTAATCAGTTTTGCCAGACTTTGCAATATTTTAAAAATAACTCCACTTCAGTACTATGCTGTGATTGCACAAAATAACAGCACTTGAGTTAGTAAATAAAAAACACTACCCATCTTTTAGACAAAATAGCCAACAATATCATGTCCTCCTCAATTGGCAAGGTCCAACAAAGAGTTTATAACCTTTTCAAATTATGACTCTTGAGGTACGTGCCACGTAAAGTCCCCTATCCAAATTGCAAAATAGCAGGGTGCAAAGTTTGCTGTCTGTAAGACAGCTTACAGCAGAGCCCCTAAATCAGGTTTGAAACTAGCCCCTGGAGAGCAGTTCAGTCTAAAGGGCTAACAGATGCTGAGGCTCAAAGTATCCCCTCAAGCTAGCTACAGGAGTGTATAACGCTATATAGGAACAATAATGTTCCAAGGTGCAAAGTAACAGTTAGGAACATAGAAACATAGAATGTGTCAGCAGAAAAGGATCGCTTGACCCATCCAGTCTGCTGAGATGTTCCCTGACGAATCTGTCTCTGCAGATCCTAAATGGTCTCTGTTATCCCTCCCTATTTCCTGCCTATTTGCTAATATAATCCTATGTCTATCTCATGCATGCTTGAATCTGCCAGTGTGTTTGCCTTCACCACTTCTGCTGGCAGTCTGTTCTAGGCATCTACCGTCCTTTCACTGAAGTAATATTTCATCACATCCCTCTTAAATCCCCCCCACGCCATCATCACACGCCTCCTGCTCCTGGTGCTCTTTCTCCTTTGAAAGAGTCTCCCCTCTTGAACCATGTTCACCCCTGTGAGGTACTTGTAGGTTTCCATCATGTTCCCCTCTTACTCTGCTGTCTTCCAGGGTGTGCATGTTGATTTCCCTCAGTCTCTCCTCATAGGGCTTCTCTTACAACCTGTGCATCATTTTAGTGGCTGGGAGGGAGTTGTTGATGGTCACCAGGGAAGAAAGGGATCTGGGGATATCATTTCAGATGACCTAAAAGTGACCAAGCAGAGTACAAAGGGTGCAGAGATGGCCAGTGGCATGTTGGGGTGCATAGGCAGAGGTATTACTAGCAGGAGACAGGAGGTGTTGATGCCATTGTATAAAACACTGGTTAGGCCTCACCTGGAGTACTGCGTGCAGTACTGGAGACCACACATGCGTAAAGACATAGACAAGGTAGAGGCTATCCAGGGAAGGGTGACAAAGATGGCACAGGGCTTGCACCAGAAAACATGTGAGGATAGATTAAAAGACCTCAATATGTACTTACTGGAGGAAAGAAGGGAGCAGGGAGACATGATAGAAACCTTCAAGTATCTTAAAGGCATAAACAAGGTGCAAGGGGGTGACACCTTTCAATATAGGAGTAGTACAAGAACAAAGGGGCATGATATGAGATTACAGGAGAGCAGGATAAGGAGAAATGTGAGGAAGTTGTTCTTCGAAGAAAGGGTGGTGGATGCATGGAATAGTCTGCCACAGGAGGTGGTGGGAGCAAGCACAGTGGGGAGATTTAGACATGCATGGGACAGGTATAAGGGAACCCTAGAGATGAAAAGGAGAGGCTAAAGCTGTGACCAAGTAGGGTCGGAGGCCCCGATAAAGGTAGGGTCTACGAGCAGACTAGATGGGCCTAACGGTCCTTATTGGCTATCAGTTTCTATGTTTCTGTCTACTGAACTGCTTCCATCCTGTCTATGTCCATTCTGAGATGTGGCCTCCAAAACTGGACACAGTACTCCATGTGGGGAGTCACAAGTGAGTGATACAGTGGTAACACCATCTCCCTTGTCCTGCTGTAGATACCCCTCCTTATGCACCCCAGCATCACACTAGCCCTACCCACTGGTTAATCACACTGTACTGCTACTTTGAGGTTGTTACTTATGTTAACCCTAAGGTCCCTTTCCTGCTTAGTGACTATCAGTACCCCCCCATCCTATACTCAGCTCCTGGGTTCCTATGCCCTAGGTGCATGATATTGCACTTTTTGGTATTGAACCCAAACTGACATGTTCTTGAACACTCCTCGAGTTTCCCAAGATCCCTGACCATTTTCTCCACCCCCCAAGTATCTACCATATTGCAGATTTTGATATCATCTGTAAAAAGACATACTGTCCCTTCCAGTTCTTCTGCAGTGTCATATATGAAGAAACTGAAGAGGACCATAGTACTGAGCCCTGTGGCACCCCGCTGGTCACTCTCTCATCATTAGAGTGAGTGCCATTAACCAACACCCACTGTTGCCTATCCATTAACTAGTGTCTGACCTCAATTCAACACTCTGGATCCCACCCCTAGGCTTCTCACAGTGTCGAAGACCTTGCTAAAGTCCAGATAGCCCATGTCCATTGCCCTCCCCTGATCTATTTCTTTTGTCACTCAGCGAAAGAAATGAATCAGATTCGTCTGCTGCTTGTGGTCTTGCAGCTCATTGGATTCAAGGTACTACACTGGTCTTTCCTTTAGCCGGATGTCCATTAATTTCCCCTCCACTGAAGTGAGACTGACTTGCCTGTAGCTGCTATCCTCCTCACTGATGCCACTCTTATGTAGAGGAATAACCTCAGCTCTTCTGCAGTCCTCCAGAACCTTGCCTGTTTACAGTGAGCTGCTGAATAAGGCTGTCAGTGAGGCAGCAAACACCTCCCTGAGTACCCTTGGGTGCATCCCTTCTGGACTGATAGCTTTGCCCACCTTCAGAGCTGTAAGTCCCTTCAGGACTCTTTCCACTGAAAATGGACTTGTGTCCACCCCCCATCCCATTCCTGCTACTCCCTGGTGGTCCACCCCCTTCACTGTGCAGACTGAGTAGAAGTACCTGTTCAGGATGGCAACTTTTTCTTGGTCCTCTTCTGTGCAGTCTCCCCCTGCTGCTCTCCTAATCCTCTGTATCTCTCCCTTTGCTTTCCTAGTCTCACTTTGTCCTTTCCTCTGTCTGTACCTTTTTTCCCCTCACCACCTTTGCAGCTTCCCTCTGTTTTACTTGGTATACCTCCCTGTTCCCTCTCCCTCTGCATTTCATTGTACCTCCTGAATGCCACCTTTTTTCCTTCACCACCTTGGCCACGTCCCTAGATAATGGACTCACTCATCACATATATTCTTCAGTTTTCATCATTTTTTATTTAATAACTATTGGTCACAGTACTGTTAAAGTTGCCCGTCAACGTTTCAAAGGAAAAATCCCTCTTCCTCGGGGTGGCAGTTACTGTCTACATGATTTTCTGAGCAAAGCAAACAGTTTTTCATAAAATCATTCAAATTCCCTGTTTTTTAAATGTTTTCAGCCTTGCTGGCGTACTCAGAGAGATCTTGACTCTTCATGTGCTATTTCCCTGCCTCAGTAGAGTAAACATGCTGGTGCCCTGTCTGCCAACTGATAGCCAGTGCCAAAAATCCAGTGACAAACTGGACCATGATTTTATAATGAAACTGCCACACCATTTGTATCAACAAGCTGGCTGTCTGGATTTGCTCCTCCACAACTACTATGCTCCCACTGGACCGCAGGTCAATTTCTGACATGAGGCAACTACATGTGCAGCTCTGACTTCCACTCTCTGAGGGACACAGAAGTGGTTCAGTTAAGAACGCAGGCTGAGCAATCAGGATAGACGAACTTAACAGGCATCATCCTTTTAGAGGGAACTGTCATCTTCAGGACTTCTTAATGTCTGAAACCCATAAAAGGCTAATTTGAGTGAGCTAATGTGCTTACCTCTAAGTCTTAGTGGTCCAGAGTTATTCATATGTAAGTCAGCCTATAATTAATGGCTGGGGGCAGCCATGTGTTTTTAGGCTTCTGACAGGCAATGATGTCACTGCAGTATTGGCTCTGCTTAGACTGCACATAATCCAATACGTTAAATAGCAAGTTACATGTTTTATTAAAGTGATTTAGTCACATTCCACAAATGCCTGTTTACATAGCATGCCATTGCCACCCATGCTTCAGATGTTGAAGCTGCAATTTGTTTAGTAAAAAAATCTGTTATAGTCATTTTTTCGTATGTTTTTGTTTCTGCCCACCCTCCAGTTTTCTGTGTGTGGCCACACCCCCAGAATGATGTCATGCAAGGGAACTGTCAATCTTTTACATACAGCAACAAGGAATTCTGGGTAAATTATAAAGTTGACTTAAATGTTGGTTACTTAGAGGTGCAGTTCCTTATTTTGGTAGTGGGGACATCTAATCTAGTTCTAGAGAAGCTTGAAGATGCTAAGTACGTGCGCATGTGGGCAGACTAGGTGGGCCGTAGGCCCTTATTTGCTTTTAACATCTATGCATCTATGTATATATATGTAGCATGGCATTGTGGGTACAGTACTCAGCTAATTTTTTTCTGTCTCCCTTATCAAAGTGCAGTCTCCTATGTCGGTAGTGTTTACAGCAGTACAGTCTGTAGAAAACTTCTGGAAAACTGTTTTTGTGATGCAGATAGGCTAAAAAGATAATTTGCCAGTCTGTCTAGATGTTGTTTGACTTTTACTGCCTGCTGGTGAAGTGATAGGTCTGAAGTGGCGGCTCCTGTCAGAATGTGGGAGCTTGTGTAGTAGCGGGGGTATAATAACAGACACAGTTGGCAGTAAATAAAGTGCATTAAAATGCAAAGCTTGTGTTTTATTTTGACACTTTAGAAAAATAACAAAAAATATTAAATATATTCAAAAAGGAAAAGGGTGTTAGTCCTTCCACCTTAACATACAGGAAATGCTTTTCTCTCAAGAACTCCTGAACATTCCTTTGTAATCCAATGAACATAGAACAGTGTATAAGCCTTCACTCTCAGCTCCTTCTGTCACTGTGGTCAGTTGATTACTGACCCACCTATCTCCTTCATAGCCCCTAGTGGTGGGTTTATAAAGAATAGCTAGGGGTGACATCACAGTCATGTGAATCCTCGTTAAAGTAAATGACTGCTTATTTTCCTTTCACTTCTCTGAGGCTCAGTAAACATTTTGTACCCTATTTCCGACAAAAAGGCTTCACATTAATACCAATAATATCTATGTCTCCAGTCTGGAGGACTGCTAAAACCTTAATTATAGGGCCTCCGATGATTTAGGAGCTAAGCTGCTCCCTCTAAGGAGCGACATCACAGCCTACTCAGCTATATAAACAGCCATTGCTTGGACTGCCAGCCCTTGGTAGGGCATTTGAATTCACACAGGTAATTACAACTTAATACCTTTTGGAATTATATGTTAATAACTCAGGCGTCCCTGAGTTGGCATGGGGAAGGGGAGATTGAGGGCGCGCTCCTCATCTCCCTTCTCCTGCCAGCTCCTGAGACCCGAGAAAGCTGCTGTTAAAAACTGAAGTCTACCACAGTTTGTTTCTTTATTTTATTAATTATTGTCATGTCTCTCAGTCTCTAGCCCAAATTTGCTGCACCATCATCTCTTTATTCCAGGGCTTATTTGTAGGCACACAAACAGAAACCCTCTTTTATTCAGGAGTCCAGCTCAAACGCAAAAATAATTTCAAAAAGCAGATGGCTGAAATATCAGCGGTCGGGCTGCAATCTTATTTTGGCCCTTGTTCAACTGTGGCCCATTTATATATCAAACCAGCCCCTGTTACAGCCTTCTGGGGCTGCAATCAACTTTACTGGGCACATTTAAGAGTACTTAGGACACTACAGGGCTTATTTCCTTTCCTGCCCATAGTGTCACACAATTTAGCATTACTACCTTTTTTAGTTATCTTTGCCGTACCATGCGGCACTTCCTAGTAACTTGGAGCATGCATTTATTTATTTTTTATTTATTTAGTGATTTGGAAAAGACCTTTGAGTGCAAGCTCTTTTACAAAGATTCCACGTCATAGATTACAAAACAAAGTACAACAGGAGAAAGCAAAGACACATCACAATGAACGATACAGCTTGGATTCAGAACCTACAGAATAACTCAAAACACAGGTACAAGTTAAAATAACATGAAAAACACTTTATAAGGGTGGGGGGAATAAGCAGCCACAAAGTGCCTTGTCAGTAGTTCAGAGGGATGGGGATAACTGGTAGTGGGGTGAAAAAAGGAGATACGAGAAAGAGGTAGATACTGCAGTGGAGGTGAAGGGTGGGAGAAGAAGGGCAATAAGGTATAGGGAGAAATAGGGGGGTGAGGGAGGCGGAGTGGAGAAGACATGCTAGAGTAAATGGTGGGGTGCGAGAGGGCATGGTCAGGCAGCTTGCATTAGTAGTGATTGTTAGGGAACTCACAGGACTGGGAGATGGGGGGGAGATGGGGTGGCGGGTGCCAAGGAGCATGATGCAAACTGATTGCTGAGGCAAGTCATGAGAAGAGACAGAGGGAGGGGGTACTTGAGGCCTGCCTAGTGCTTGCTGGGGGGGCAGAGAGAGAGCGGATGTGGCTGGACTTAGGAGCAGGTGCACTTAGAGAGTGTTATTAGGTGCTGTCTGAGGACAGTTTTGAATTGGGCCAGACAATTGGTGGTCAAGAGGTACTCAGGGAGTTCATTCATCCACAGGGGAGCCCAGTAGGAAAATGCATGTTGCCCAAGCAAGGTGCGATGGAAGGGGACAGCCAAGACCCCTCTAGTTCTCCCCCTGGTGACCCGTAATGAGTTGGCCACCTTGATCAAATTGCCTACACAAGGCGGTGTTTTACCCAATAGAGCCTTCTTTCCTAAGATGCAAGTCTGGAATTTGACCCTGTTTCTTAATGACAGCCAATTTGCACGTTCGTACAGAGTACAGGTGTGCATGCCATGCTCAGCATCCAGGGTGAGTCTGTAGGCTTTGTTGAGCACAGTCTGAACCCTCTTGAGCACTGTATCCTTTGCTGCCCCATAGACCACTAGTCCATAGACAATAGTAGATATGATGGAGCTGTGGACTGAGAGGCAGAGGGTCCCTGGAGAGAGGTATTGCCTGTGCATGTACAGGACACCAATCTTGGTATTGGCTGTCTTGACCAGAGAGTCATTATGGTGCACAAACGTGAGGGTATCATCTCTTATGACCCCAAGATACTTGAACAAGTGGACTTGTTCCAGCGGCTCATTGCATGAGTTGGAGATGATGAGGGGGTAGTGCTTATTTTTGTTGTGTGGGCTGGATATAAGCATGACCTTGGTCTTCTTGTAGTTAAATAGCAACTTATGAGTGCAGAACCAGTCCTTGAGTTTGGAGATGGAGTTCTGCAGCTCAGATTGTAGGGCAGCCTGAGATGTGCTGCTGCTCAGGAGCACAGCTTCGTCTGCATATAGTATGAGTTTGGTGTTGCAGGCTGTGGGAAGGTCATTTAAGAAGAGGCTGAAGAGTAAGGGCCCCAGTATTGATCCCTGAGGTACCCATAATGATACCTCTCTTGCGCTGAATACTGTTTGCCCAATTTTGACACATTGCTTTCTCCGTAACAGGTAGTCTTGGAATCAGCAAAGGACATTGGGCACCACACCCATGTTTTGCAGTTGGGTCAGTAACAGGGGGTGGTTGACTGTATCAAAGGCTTTGGTGAGGTCAATAGAGACAGACCCCACCAGTTTGCCTTCATCCAGGGCCTTATGTGCATAGTCCATGTAGTCCAGCAGGGCAATGGTGGTACTGTGCTTTTGTCTGAAACCATGCTGGTTGGGATATAGTAGATTATACTTATTGAGATAGTCGATGAGTTGACCCACCACAATCTTTTCCAGTGCCTTGGACGGGGGGGGAGAGGATCGAGATGGGTCTGTAGTTGGCTACCAGAGACTTGTTGCCTCCTTTATGCACTGGGATAACTAGGGCCTGCTTCCAAACTGCTGGAAATTGGGCAAGAGCCAGGGATTTATTGTACAGTGTGGTAATGGGCACTACAAGAAAGTCCAGGGTGAGGGACAGAAGTTTCATGTCTATTCCGTCACTGCCCAGTCTGGTCTTACTTAGTACTTTCTTGACCATAGTTAGGGCCTCCTTCACCATCACCCTTTTAAAGTAGAAGGTCAGGTCCACAGCTGATTATTAACCACACCATGTGGTGATAAAGACATGGAGCATCTCGCTCCAATGCATATTTCATTCTAGGGTCACATGCTGCGACCAGAGCCGCATACAGCAAGTGGCTGCAACAGTCAGCGCCTCTGGAGCAGGCACCACACAAAGGAGTTTATCTAATTTATGAGGCACCAGGTATAATCATACCTCTGGACACTTAGCTAGGGAAAAAAATGGGGAACCCATGTTTAAAACATTTTGTGCTACGTGCGCTAAGTATATCCTGATCTGGGATGTATTTATAAGCACTTCCAGCACTGCATATGTACAATACAAATGGGAATGTAGAGGTATAAAGTGATAGTAAAGGATATAAGAATGTCAGGTTGGCCACCCTGACATGAAAGAAGGGAAAGCACAGAGAGAAAAAGAGAAAAGAGTGAGAGATGAAAAGGGTGTGTGTGCACATCTTTATTAGGCCTTAGAAAGGGGAACCTTATTCATAACAGGAGTCACCCCGTTACAGTGTGATGATACTTTTCCATGTTTATGGTATAGGGCCTGAATGACTATAAGTAGTTCAGGGGTGTAATTATGGATCAGACTACTTTTCTTTTCCCTTGGTGTCCAGCTCTGCTATGAGTCCAAAATTGTGAACAGAATGGGTGTCTGCAATACCAAGACTGACCAACAGAGGTCTCTGTATGATGTCACAGTTGGGGCTTGCAGCACAAAGGAAAACAGGGCAGGGCTATACAAATGAAACAGGGCACAGAAATAAAAGCATTTTTTTTCATGGAAAACAGCACTTTTTGGCAGTTTAAATGGTAGGAGATTGAATCACAACTCCTACAGGTTACAACTCCCATTTGCTGTCGCAAATATGACAAAATTATTTTAAGTGCATTTTAAGGTGTTATTAGAGCACTTTCTACATCTATAATAATTGTTTTCTATGTGCATTGAAACTAGTCAGTTAACAACTTTACATTTCAAACTGTTAGTAAAAATAATCCAATAGAATTCTGGTATAGTGTAAGGTGGAACATTGTTGAGGATAGAAATCCATCCTCAAACAATGTTGTTGTACTGCACTAGCTTTGTCAGCTAGTTGGTTGTGCTGTACTAGCTACAGTACAAAAACCTGGAACACGTTTACTCATGCATGCATCGCTAACTCCTCTTTCAACAGAATGCCAGCGGCAGTGAGAGCTGGACCCGGAAGACAGTGGCAGTGAAAAAATAAACATAAAAATAAGGACCCTACAGCTGAATTTTAAACAAATAAGACTCAACAGTTTTGTGTGGCCCATACACTATAAAAGACAATGGGCCCTATGCACGAATGTGTGAGAAAAGTGTGCAAATGCGAGTGTTATGCAGTACACAGCTGCATGGCTTGCAGGATCAGGCAAGACACGGCATGCCCCAACTGATAGCTCGCAGGCCCTGCATGCAGATCCAGGCCACAGAGGCTACCCCCAGCAACACGGCCCCACCCCTTGACCCCACCATATAAGGACAAAATCCCCGCCCACCATGCAGACATGGAAGTTAATGCGGACAGCAGAGCAGATGGAGGAACAATGGCCAAATGGGAGACTGATGTGGAACATGTGCACAGGCACAGGCAGTGCCAGAGAACACCCACCAGCCAGCAGGGCAGAAAACTGGAGGTGCACGCTGCAGTAGCACAGGCAGATCCTGAGTCTCCAACTTCACGGGGGCACAGGTGGTGGCCATGGTGGTGGAGATCAGTACCAACCATGCCAGATTATTTGGTGCACTGGCCCCATCCGCCCCCATGAACATGAAGGTGTGCCTGTGGTTGGATGTGCAGGCAGCAGTGAATACCGCAGGGCCAGACGGATGGACCCTCACTGCCATTAAATGCAAATGGAGGGATCTGTGCATGGTCATGAAGCTCAATGTGGCTGAGGGCACACAGGCACAGAGGGGCACAATGGCAGTGGCTCTCCCACCCTGGATAGTCAGTTGACACCTGTGGAGAGGATGGTGGCGGGCACTTTCACAGTTGTCAGTATCCACGGGTGGCCAAGGACACTGACACTCAAGTCGGTGAGTAATGCACAGAAAAGCACAACACAACCAGGGAAACAAGCACCTGGCAGTGGTGCCCACTAAAGTAAATGCATTGTGCCACCAGAGCATGCCTTGGAGAGCGGACATGCAGGGAGAGCGCTGGCAGAAAGACAGCCCACCACAGGCCCTGACATATGGCATGGGCAGGCAATGGAGGACAATATCGCAGGTGAGTATGGGGAGACACATAGCAGGTACACAGCCAGAAACATGATGCAGCACAATAAACACTCCCCACGTCCCCTTCCCCAACAGGTCCAGAACAGCCAGCTGAGGACAGACAGCATGTGTTCGAAAACAACACCACCCTTGCCGTGGAGAGCGATGAAGGGGACAGTAGCGGAGGAGGCCCCAACAATGGTGCTGGGGATGCACAACCCCACACGAGCTGTAGGCAATGGTCACAGGAAAAGGAGGTCCACAGCACCTGGACCGTGAGCGTGGGAAATGTGCTGCATCTGTGCGGCATGATGCAGATCGCCAGTCATGTAGGGATGGACAGCGGTGCCGAGGGTCTGTCCAGCAAACCCACCAGACACAGACAGCCATCATGGGCCACCATAATACTGGATGCCCAGTACAATGAGTTGAGGAAGTTGGAACATAACAGGCTGGAGGCACAGCACAGGCTCACGAAGGCCACAATGGAACTGACTGGTGCAGTCCATACCACGGGGCTCGATGTGTCAAGGATGACGCAGGAGTGTGCTGTGGAGCTGCTGACAGCATGGGGACCACCTACATGGCAACCCAGCATGGCATTTCCGCATGCCCAGGGCCAGGGAACACAGAGCCAAAATGACAGCATGGCACCACACATGGCCATCTGTGTGGCCGGAGAGGGGATGACCGGAAGCAACTGCATACCGCAGGGCCAGCATGATGAAGGGGACAATCCAGAGGACACCATGGTGCCGGGCACTCAGGACACCATAGCGGAGGATGCACTGACACAGGATGAGCAGTGTGATGGTCCATCGGCCAGTGAGGGGCCTGTGAACACACTAGTGGGGGGAACACAAATGCAGCCGACACCACGGCACAGGGGCAGCGGCGGTAGGGCAAGGGGTCCAGCACATAGGTGGGAGATGTGGTCCTGGGTGACCAAGCAGGCTGCCCCATAGACATCATCACGACCATAATGGACACCGGGATGGCGCGTAGTAGCATGGCACGGCATCAGGGTATGGGTGTGCCCCCCCACACACACACATGCCATGGAGCATACATGGGGTGCTCGTTGACACAGACAATGGCACACGGTGGTGGCAGGCACACTCCACAGGCATGGGCGGGAATGCCCATGCAGCGGCCGGGAGGGCAGTCCCCTGTTCATCTGGCTACCTTGTCATGGTACAGGTGCTTAGCACAGTGGCACATGTGCCCTGTCATCAAACGCCAGTCAGGGTCAGCACAGCACCGCATCGCCACTGCTAATCTGCACCCTCAGTCCCATGTCATCATGGGGAGCAATGTCAGCCATGCCTGAAGATGCCGTGCTATGCCATGTACAGTTTGATTGATAGTGGGGCACGTGTACCCCATGATCACAGCTGACGGGCAACGGTGAGCATGAAACACTGATGCTAACATCTGAACATGCCGTTCATGACCTCTGCATGTGCTGCATGACCTGCAGCCATCTTCTGGCAGCGACAGTGGTTGTCTCCCTGATGTCCCAGTGGCATGTTCGGAGGGTTGTACTGTGGCATTGGAAGGCTCCGCCACACCACCATGTTGTGGAGCATCATGCACATGGTGAACACATGGCAGACACAGAGAGGTGCAAGCATGATGGTGCCCCTTTTGTGGTCCAGGCATTGATAACACATCTTCAGTTTCCCAATGCTCCTCTTGATAATGGACTGCATAAGGAGGTGTGCAGTGTTCAAGGCCTCCTCCACTGCAGTCGCTGGTGCCAGAAAGGGCGTCAACAAGTATGACCGTAGTGGGTGTCCGCTGTCACCTGTGAGGAAAGGGGAACACGTCAGTGTGCTGTCGGAGGATGTGGCCCAACCGCCCAAGAGTACACAGTACCTACCCAATAGCCAGCCACCCAGTCATCTGGCCTGGAGCAGTGCACCAAGGCCCAAGGAATTGAGGATGTATGCATCATGGCACGACCCGGGGAACCTGGCGCAGATGTCCATGAACACACTCATCGCGTCACACACCACCTGGCAATTGAGACTATGAAAGCTCTTATGGTTCTGATATGCCTCTGACAGTGTTAGGATGGTGATATGGGTGCCATCCACAGCACAGAGCACATTCAGCATCCTGTGCAGGGCATAGAAGGCCTGTTTGATGGCACAGACCTCACCGTCTGTCACTGGGAGGACTATTCGGTTGTGCGTGTGTTCCAGCAATGCGCCCGTGATCTGCACCAGGGCACGGGACACAGACAACTGGCTGATACCGATGCCATCACCTGTCACATGCTGGAATGAACCTGTGGCATAATAGGTGAGAGCACATATAACCTTCATCTCCACAGATATGACACGGGAGCGCCAGGTCCTTAGAGACACCCTCTCATGGACAAGGTCGCACAGCTGCATGACCATGTGCCATGGCATTCGGAAGCGCTCAATACAGTGGGTGTCACTGAGCTCATCACTGGCCATGTGTGTCCGGAACACGCACTCTAATGGCCATCGTCCCCCTCCACCCGCACACCCAGTATGCTGAAGGTACACATTCATCAGGAGTCCAGGGCACATCAATGTCATGCACGGTACACAGAGTCACTGATGGATGGTGCAGCAACATGGCGGCACCCATCATATGTGTCTGGCAAGCATCACACCATGTGTGTGTGTGTTGCCATGTGCAGGGCACAGTCTGCCCCATGGCTGGCACATGCCACCCCACATGCGTGCCTTTGAGCCATACCCAGGCCTTGCACCCATGCACCCTGTGGGACAAATAATCCGGGGTGCATTCGGGACAGTGAGCCATATTGTGTGTGGCACATGATGCACAGCTGTAAGGGTGCACATGCCGCGTTGGCACAGCCACCCAGGAATGGGCCAGTGGCAGGCATGTGCTCCAGTACACAGGTGGCAGCACAGCATCTGTCCGGTGGCATGTCCTACCCCTACTCACAAAATGCAGTTGCACCACAGTACATGCCAGGCCTGTACGGCATGCCTTGTGCATCACGGCACATTGCAACCGTTCTGGCTGTGCCACGGGTATGGTACCACGCCCACCATACACCATGCATGGCGGGATCGCAGCCCATGCAATGCCCTCCTATACATGCACACTGCACACTCTCACATGCATGCCATCCAGCCCCCCCCCGTGGTGTGCTCAGCCACTGTCCACAGCCGTGCTGTGTGACGCGCCCATGCACATTTGCACACGGGCCACCCAAGCTGTCACTCTGCAGCACCTACACCAGCGATTGGCTGCATGCCACCACAGTGTGCAGGGCTGTGGCACATGTGCAATAACACACCTTCGTGACTGGCACTTGTCGCACCACGTGGCACATGCACAGGCCACAGCACATGGAGTGTATATAAGGGCACAGGCCTGCACTTGTGGGCAACAGCATCAGAATACAGCAATTGCCACAGCAGCTGTGGAGGGTGGCCGAGCGGTCCTTCTGTGATAGTGGTGGTTACGTGACTCTGTGGGAGGCCCACGGCCATCGACCAGTGAGTACCACTAGCATGCCATGTGTGTGTTGTTTTGGGAAGTGAGTCATTGCCTGTCACTGTGCACTGATGTTTCTTTCCTGCTTGTGTCTCCCTACCCCTCCCCATGCAGGATGTCACAGGTGGGCTGGAGCTGGTGCAACTGGTGAAGGCAGATGGTGCTGCCATGATGGCGGTGCACTCCTGTGGGCTCTATCACTGGAGCTGGCAGTGGAGGTGCCCAAGCTACCTGTGGCAGACAGAGGTGGAGGAACAGCTGCATTACAAGGCAGAGACAGGGCTGGTGGAGGAGGAAACACTGTGGTGGGTAACGGTGACATCAAGAACAAGTGTGTTGCTTGTGTTGCACATAGTGAGTCATTGGGCATGGGGGGAGATGGGGGAAGGGGAAGGCCTGGGATTGCCAGTGTGCCATGGACCTCTAGCATGCCATAGTGGATACAGTGACAGCTGCAGCCCTGCATGGTCACCTCTGGCATTACACACCACCACTCATGTTCAGTCACTGCAGCTCTGCAGGTCACACTGGCATGGGCTTGGGCTGGTGTGGTGTCACCAGTGTGTGTGCGATGAGCGGAGATGGCCCTGAGATGGCTGCCAGGATGCCATGCTGCATGTCCAGTGCAGGCTGGGGGTTGGTGGGCCACCGACCAGTCATGCTGTGCTGATTATCTCCTTTGTCTCCACAGCACTACAGGGGTCCTTTTTCCGAGGATGGTACTCCTCCATGTGCCATGGCCCAGGAGGACAGAGGAGGATGCAGGCAGCACCAGCAGCGAGGACTATGTGGATGGAGGGCCATACAGGAGGTGTCCAGGGAGTGGAGAGGAGCCAGCAGCTTGTCATGGTGCCACTGGCGAAGGACCCTTTGGAGGCTTCAGTGAACTGAGGGTGGGTGGGGGACCTGTTGTTCTTGTTTATGGGGGGCACTGTTGCGGGAGGGGGATGTTGTGGGCTGATTGTGGACCATTGATAATCATGGGCCTTGTACTGTATTGTGCTTTGCACTGCACTGATTAGTAAACAGCTGTTTACATATTTCCATATGTGTTCACTGTCTCGCGTGTGTGTGTCCTGGTGGGTGAGTGTGGCCAGATGGGTGGGTTGTTGGTGAACACCACCTGGGGGGGCTGTTGTCCTTCCCACAGTTGCGGTGGGCATGGCCATGCCAGGGTGGGGGGACTGCCCTACACCTGTGTCCACTTATATGCGTACGGGTGTTGGCCATCTGTGCCAGCCCCAGGGGGGCCCCTTCAGCAGGCACCAATGTGTATCCCCTTGCTGTGCTGCCGTGGCTTGCCAGGTGTGCACGTCCAGGGCAGTGATGCATCATGGCACCATGGCTGTGCACCACATGTCCCTGTCTGGTGTTGTGTTCACCTGTGTACAGCGAGCTGCTCACATCTCCCCTGTGTTGGCATGACTCAACCCACCCACTGGGCCATATGCCAGTCATGTCACATGGTGGACGGGTGCCAGTCGTGCCACGCACAGGTGCAGCTTGCCTCTCGCACGCTGACGTGTCTCTGCCCCACTGGTGTGGTGTTTTCCTACTGCTCGCGTATCCACTTCCACGGCAGCTTATGGCAGCCCCTGGCCACATGTATATGTGTGTGTGGCCTGCGCACCACATGTGGTGTTCCTCCGTACGTTCATGCATGCGCTGAGCATGCTTGGACACCTGTTATGCAGCCATGCTCTCACATACACAGCACACTACCACTCCATGTGAGTGCATGCTGCTGCCCTGGGCGGTGGCTGCCCGCTTGCTATGTGTATGCCGCCACTGGACATGCGGAGCACACGTTGGAAGCGTATACATGCTGGTGTGCTCCATGCTCCCATGCACACCGGCACTGATGTTGTGCATGGGACCCATTGTATGGTCCACTATTAATAACAAGTGTCTGTAGCCATCTCGGTAGCCATGGCAAGCCAAAACCTCTTGAGATTCACTTTTGAGGTTTAAATGGCTGCTATGGCTATCTCTATGGACACACATTCTTGTTGTCAATAGTAGCCTATACATTTTCCTCTATATTGTTATGTTAGAAAATCCCATTCAGTCCAATGTATTTCAATAAGAAACTGTTATGCTTTTAATGTTATAAAAATAACTAAAATACTTTTAATAATATATTTTAAGTTATTCATGTTTTAACACTGTTGTACATCTATTTGTTTTTGCATATATAAACAAGTAAATGTGACCTACTATATTTTTTTCTTTTCAAGTCAAATCTAAATAAAAAAAATAATATTTGCAGGATCATAATGAACACTCAGATTGTTTTTAATACCTTTGTCCAGGAAAGGCACACTGAGTTACACCTTGTTCCTGGGTGTGTTTTTGGAGCACAAGGAGGTTAAGTGACTTGATCTGGGTCACAGAATATGCAAGTAGAGCATGTTGGAATCAAATCATGTTCTACTGGATGAACCAAGCTTGTTCATGGCTCTTTGCTTTAACCTCTAGGCTATACGGCCAGTTGATACCTATCTCCAGCCAGGGGTAATGGTCAGATGTCTCCCAGGTACATCAGCATGGAGAGACACTGACCACATTGCTAAGATTATTCAGGAAGCAGGAGAAAACATTGACGTCCTGGTACACATAGGGACTAGCGATCTCGCCAGCCGGTCAGTTGTGGAGACTAAGGAACACCTGACTAGGCTGGATGACAAACTATCATCCATTTTGTCTGGCATCTCCTTCTCCAAGATCCTGCCAGTCTGGGAGAGGGGGGCAGATGGACGGAAGGTCAGAGAAGGGGAGATAGGGGAGCTAAACATGTGGCTCAAGGGATGGTGCCAGGAAAAAGGACACAGATTTGTAGGGAAATTTGTACTGATTTGAACACAGCCAGGGTCTAGAAATCCTGATATGGGGCCCCATACCTATTGGTACCATATAGCCAGCCTTGAAATGTGTATTTTTTGATGATCAGCTGGCACTGTAGCCTACATGTTAGAGCAATGAGCTATGAACAGGTTTGTTTCATCCAGCAAAACTGGTTTTGATTCCAACCTGCTCTGCTTGCACATTGTGTGACCCTGGGCAACAAGTTTTAGTATAGTCATATAAGCAAACCATTCCAACATGGAAGGCAGTTTGTTAGTTATCCAGTTTCTCATTAATAACCACTTAACCTCAAGGAAACTTGCTAGCAACCAATGTTTCTGAAAAGAATTTAAATGAGGATTCTTCGGCCTACAGCCCAAAAGTGTGAAAGTTGGGTTACTGAAAATTTTCACTTTAGTAATCTCTGAATAGAAGTTTAGGATTTTGGACCATAAATGTTCAATACTTGGACAGTCCCATAGGATATGCACTATATCTGCATGTGAAACACTACATCTCCAACAATATCCTCTGGGATTAAGCCCCATATCTTCTCATTTTTTCTGGGTATGATAGAAAAAATGCAGAATTTTGTAGTGTATTAATTCTCCCTGAACTTCTCTGCTGCATATATTAGCACTGTTCCAAACTTCTTCCTAGAGTGAATCATTTATTGCAACCTTCAATTCATTCTCCCATCTAGATCTGATGAGTTCTAGGGGGTGCTAGTTCTTATTAGAGAGAATGTTATACAAAGGACTAACCCCTTTGTGCATGGGGCAAATTTGAGCAGTTGATCCCAAAAGTGATGTTTTGGCACTGAAAAATCTTATAGAAGAATTTGGTTCCCAAGTATTTCTCTTAAGTTGTAAATAAAGACAAAATTGAAATTAGGGTAGCTTAAATTTCTTCTGAAGTTCCCCAAAGGAATACAGAATTCTGGTTTGAGGGTCCACAATATATGTTAGTCTGTTCACACCTAATTTACTCCAACCCTTGTTGTCAATTCCTTGTAATGTCTTGGTAAGCAAGCCATTATTCCATACGGATGCTATCTCCCAAGGGTAGTCAGGTGCATCCTTGTCCTTAAGAAAACCCCTATAGCTTTTGTTGAACTAGTTATACAAATATTGCTTTGAAGTGCACGAGGAAGCTTGATAAATATAAAATCAGTCAGAATAGCTTCCTGCAATAACCTGAACTCTATTTCTAACCACAAGGGGGCATCTTGTCTGTGGGCATTGGGTAAGTGGGAGAAGGATTTCTTAACTATGAATGCCAAATTGTATTTTTCCCACCAGTGCAATGAGAAATCACCTTGGGTGTGGGGAGCTCTAAGCTTTGATAGTGAAATCCTAGAAGATTTCCCTTCCCATATAAAATTCCTTATTATTCAGTCCATGTTTTGGAAAATTTTACTACTAGCAATTCATGGAATTGTTTGATAGATATAAAAGTTTTGGGGGCCATAATCATCTTAATTGCTTGTATTTTACCCTATAAGGATAGGTATAGCTTCTTCCATTTTGCAAACTCTAATTGCATATTTGTAAGGAGAGGTTGTAAATTCTTTTCCATTATTCTTTCAATGGGGTTTGAAATGGATAAGCCTAAGTAGGTTATTTCTTTTGTAAGAGTATCATTCACAAGTAAATCTATGAGTGATGATTTTAAGAATTTGGGACAATGCTGAGTCATAATCTGGGTTTTCCCCAGTTTAGGTGAAGGCCTGAGAATGCAATAAAAATCTTAAATATTTTGGTAAGCGCTAAAGCAGAGTCAGCGGGCCTACTTAGAGTGAGTAAAACATCCACAGAAGCAAAGACCTTGTTGCAGACCTTGCCCATAGTGACTCTGTGTGTTTGAAGGGAGGTTTGTAATGTATGAATAAGCAGCTCAGGGGCTAGGATGAATAAGTGGGGAGAGAGAGGGCAGCCCTGCCGGGTGCCACTGAAGAGTCTGAAGGGTTGGAAATTAACACTGTTGTTGTTAATTTGACTGTAGGGTGATAGTATAAGGTGACAACTCTCTTGTGAAAATTCTCATCAAAGGCATAATGTGTGACAGTAGTCAGCATAAAATTCACTGGATAGACCATCTGGGCCATGCATTTTCCCATTCAGTACTTTTCCAATAACCAAATTTATTTCTTGCAAACTAATTTTACCACCTAATTTTGAGCTTTTGCTTGGGTTAAGAAATCATTGATAGGTTTATTCTCTGCCTCCTGTTTTTCTTTATAAGTGTTTATATAGAACTGGGTGAAGGTGTTATTAATGTCTTCACTATTTAAGGCCATGGATCCGTCTGGCTTCTTGACAGCAGAGATCAGATTCTGTTTTTGCCTTTTTTTAAGTCTGAAGGCAAGAAGTTTCTTGGCCTTTTCTCCCAACTCCCAGTAGCGTTGCTTAATGTGGAATAATGCGTATTCCATGTTAGCAGAATAAGCTTTATTTATCTCGTATTTAAGGTATGTTATCTGGTAAAGGAGGGAGGGCTTTAAAGAACAGTCAGACTTTAAGTTGTTTCTCTGGATCTTTAAGTTTTTCCCCCCACATCTAGTAGTTGCTTAGCCGATTCATTTTTCTTTGTAGTGGAGCAACTAATAATCTGTCCCGTAATAAAGGCCTTGCAAGCCTCCCACAGGAAGACATCAGATGTGTCATTTGTGTCATTATTCAAAAAATATTCTTGACTCTCCTTATGCAGCATAACCTTAAAGACTTCATCACTCAGATGGGAAGAGTTGAATTTCCATCTAAAAGAGTGTTCCTTCCTAATTAAGAAGAGCAGGGATGCACTCAATAAACTGTGATCTGACATGATAATGCTGTCTATGTCTGCATCTGCAAGGCCTTCAACAAGATATTTGTGTATGTACAAGAAATCTATTCTACTGTGTGTCTTGTGTCTATGCAAGTAAAAGGAGAAGTATCTGCCAGTTGGATGAGTTATTCTCTGTGCGTCTGTTAGGGCATGGTCAGATAAAAGCTTCAAACTTGAGGCCCTGGCTTTCGTCAGATCTAGATTGGGGTTCTGAGTGTTTTTTCTAGTGTCAGATCTGGTACCTCATTAAAATCTCCCCCAACACTAGTTTCTAATCTTGCAAATAGCTAAGCTGAATAGTTTGTCAAAAAAGAAGTCTGCCTATGTTTAGGGGTGTACATGTTACACAGCCCCACTTTCTCTCCCTCTAAGGTTCCTAACAAAATCTGAAATCTCCCCTCTGTATCAGTTGTGTGCTGGTGCTTGACAAATTGCACCCCTTATTTAATTAAAATTGAAACTCCCTTTTTATGACTGTGTGCGTAGCCCAGCAGGCATTTTGCATTCAGAAAAGGGCTGATGTCATTTTTGCTACCAAACAACATGATAAAGTGTTAAAAATATATTCCTCCACTGAAACCACATTACTATGCTGCCTGTGTGTATAGGAAGCTGTAGAGCACTAATTTTCCTCTGTCTTGAGGAGTTAATTGAGCCCACAGAAAGTTAACTCATTATCTTCCGGCAGTCATTCTGTGTCAGATTACCAATGGATAGTACACATCATAAAAGCTATTGGAAGTAGAATGGGTTAAATACTTCATGGATCTTTCTCATAACAAATAAGCTCTGCTGTCTCCCTAAGTCCCTAAGCCCCTATGAATACCTCATTAAGCCATTTGATGCCAAAGCAGTCATTCTGCAACTTTGCAGGACATTCCATAGCAGGAGTCCCAGTGTTGCCTGTTTCCAAATAATACACCAACTTCATTTTTTCAGGCAGGCAGTTCTGGGCTACTGTTTATAATCTACTGAATGTTCTTAACCTGCAATTTGTGACTATAGGTGTTTACAACTGAATGATAGTAACCACATTTGCTTCACTTGCAAATAGGTAGGCATGTGTGTGTTTAATTTTTATTTGACTTGGATTACACATAGAATCTGATCAGTTCATAACATGCTGTATTGTGATTAAATGAACTGATAAATTGGGGCTTTGGTTTCTTTCACAAATTCATTTTTTCTTGACCATGGATATACGAAAACAAAAATTTCTCAATAAAATGTTTAAAAATAAGGAGTTTAGCAGTAATTTAGTTGATGTGGGGTAAATAGCTGCTGTCTAGAAAATTACCTGGTTGGAAGGGGGGGCTGCCACAAGCAGAATGGGACTTCATGGATGGGGAAGCTCATGGCAGCAGAAGAGGCATGATGGCATTAAAAGCTTAATGGTGTGGATGTAGAGTCACCATATTTAAGCATGACTTTGGTAGAGGACTAAGTGTTACTTGGGTGTGGGGGAGTGAGTCTTGGTATTTTTAGCATAATGGTTTTCTGAAACTTCAGCTTTCAATGGGTTAGACTCTGCATCCATCTGTACAGTATGTCACTAAGCCACATGCAGTGGAGGATGGGTAAAAACCAGATCACCAGACCTGGACCAGAGCTGTAAAATCTGGACTGGGCACAGCTTGTGCAAATATTGCTGATCCACTCACTCCAGATGATCTGGTCTGGCTTTTACTTATCTGGTCTGGTCCTGATGGTTCTGTTTTCAATCATGTCAAGGAAGAGTTGAAAAACAGATTTCCAGGAGCAGACCAGATAAATAACAGTGACACATTTACAGCATGGGATATAGCTGGAGGTACAATTCAGGAACATGAACAGTTGGGTGATGCATCGAAAAGAAGTGCAAGTCCTGAAGCACCCAGATCCTGCATGCTGACGAGCATTCCCACTGCATGATCTGCCTAGGCCCCAAACACTGGGTCAAGGATTGTGCACCCTGCCAATCCTTTAACCAGACCACATAGATTAGGCACCAGAAAAAGCTTGAAGCCTGCTTGCTGGAGAGGTGACTAGCTTTGATGGAAAAGGAGCTGCAGAATCTGCTGGAAAAATCTTCTTCTCCAACGCCAGAACCCAAAAAGAAGAAAAAGGACAAGGAGAGTTCCCAAGACCACGATAGGTCTTCATCTACTTGGCAGTGACCATCGTGCACCACTGACACTGGAGGGGCGTCCACTTTGGTAAGTACCCCTACTGCCAGGTCTCCTACCGCTCCAGTGGATCAGACCACAGCCTCCCTGCCTGCTTTACTCACAGTGTAGTCGGGGCTCTTCTTGGACAACAGAACCCCTATTGTGCTCTTTAGGCCCATATCTTCTTCAGGGTCTATCCCCAGCAGCCAGGTCATAAGTCGCCCTCAGCTCCACTGAGGAGCGATAGTCACAGCCAGTAAACTGGACTCCAGCTCCACTGTTGTCTGCATGGCCCAGGCCAATACATTGGACTTTAGCTCTTCTGACAGCTGCACTGCCATGGCTGATAAGTTGCTCCCCAGTTCCTCTGGGGACCACACATATAGGGCTCTCCTGTCGGGGTCACAGTATACCCCTGACATCGAGTTGAGCCAGCTGCTGACATGCAACAGTTTTTTGAGGGTTCCTCACTCCCACTGGCACAACCAGACCCTCCAGGCTAGCCTGAAGATCAAGAGACAGAGGTGGGCACTAATCTGGAGATTTCTCCTCCTTTGCTAGGTCAGCCTCTTCCTGATTTGCCCACTGGGCCTATTGTTAATCCCTCCGGGGACCTTCTGTCGGGACTTCCTCAACCTAAGCCCCCTTGGACAAGCAGATTCCACCATCTTGGACTCCAGCTCCCCAGATGATGGCGGGTCTTCCATCGGGTTCTACTCACACCCCGACCCCAAGTGACCCTTCTCCATGTGACCCTTCATGGGGTCAGGGTATATCTGGCACTCCAGCCATTCCTCAAATGCTGGATGGCCTTCCATCAGGCCCCCAGGCACAGAATCTTCCTGTGCCAGACATTCCTGTGCCTGATCCAGTGCCAGCCCCTTCGAATGTCCCTACAGGGCCGACGCCTAATCCTTCTGGACCTCCTGCCGGGCCTTCAGCTCCACCTCTGGCTGGGCCTATGGGCAATGTTCCAGGCTGTCCACCCCCATAACACCTAATATACCCTTCATCGGGCTATCCAATGCCTGGTCATCAACCCCATTATGTACCGGGGTACCAGAGGCTGGGCTATGTCTAATCAAGGGTATGATCCTTCTGGCTTTCCCTACTCCTATCAGGCTTATGGATACCCTCAATATCAGACACCAGGCTATCCATTATACCAGCCTCCTCCTCCATGACCTCCTCCTCATCCTCTGCCTCCAAAGCAGTCTCAGGCTGATATCCGGGCAGTGTTTCAGACCCTGATTCAGGAGGACAGGACTCAACTAGCCTCAGAGCCTGACCCTTGGAAACCAGTGGTGGCCTCTACTCCCGCCTCCTTTCCGACCCCTAGATAAACCTCTCCTTTGGATTCCCACCTTTCCAGAGAAGGCTCTTCTAGACACCAGGTCAGGGATAAAACCCCGGACACTTCTCTAAAAGGGTTCAGACCACCAGCAGACACTCTTGGACTCCAACTCTGACTACCTCCAGCTCTTGACGCATAGCCATAATAGATCCTCAGCCTAAGGAGTCCCGAAGTCCACTCAGGAGGACCCTTCTTTTGCAGAACTCCTCATAACTATATAAAATGCCTGTGGCTTGGCTATCCAGGAACAGGGACCAAAGTGGAAAAGGCTTATGGAGCATCTAGACATGACTAACACAGCTCTTATGCCCATACTGCCTTGGACTGGGCCCCATAAAGACCTGACATCCACTATCTTGCAACAGCCTTCCTCTATTCTGGGTATTTCAAAAAGGCAGACAGGGTGTATCACCCCAGATGGGGTCACACACCTACTGGCCATCCTAATGCAGACTCGGTTGTTATCATGGCTGGTCCTCTAAACCTAACATTTGAGCATGTCTCTTCCTGATAAGGAGTCTAAGCAGCAGGACAATTTTGGTCACAAGATCCATTCCTTCTCCACTTGTGCCCTCAGGTCCTTTAATTATATGTCTCATATGGTTTCTTATCAGAAATCTTCCCTGGCCTCACTCAAGTCAAAGATGAAAGCTAGCCAGGACCAGGAACTTAAGGCTGAGGTTGCCGAGACAGTGAGAACAGCTAAAATCTTCTGTCGTCATGCCCTCCAGGCCACTTATGACACAGTAGACTTAGTTGCTTGCACCATAGCCACTGCTGTCTTCATTAGGTGACATTCATGGCTCAGGATTGCTGGCCTGGCACAAGACATCCAGACCTCCATCCTGGATGCCCTTTCAGGATCCATATTATTCAGAGGTGACACTAAGGAAGGATATTATCACTGAATTGAAGGACTAAGGTAAATCCATCTGTGACGTCCACTTCATGTACCGAGGGGTTACAAGGCAAACAGCCTTTTCTTTGGCAACAGAGACACCAAGCCAAAGAGGCCCCAGTCAAACACCAAGCCAAATGCTGGTATCCAGCATCAGGAACCCCTACTCCCCCTGCCAAGTCCCAGAATCCTCCCTGGAGGAACTGCCGACTCCCTCCTCTCAGCCTCCTGACACTGCCTCCTCCAGATCCTCTAGGGGAACCAGTGGGGGGGGATTTACCCTCCAACTTCTGGGGTCACAGGACATAACAATGGACTTGGGTCCTTCAGTTAATAGCAAGAGGTCACACCATAGAGTTCCTAGACAGGTCTCCGTACAACCCCCCAGGCCTCTCCCATTATTCTCCAAGGCACCTGTCTCTGATAGGGGATGAGATCCAGGCTCTTCTGCAAAAGTCAGCCATAGAGCCAGTGGCTCCAGTACAGATAGGAAGAGAATACTACTTCCATTTCTTCCTAGTGCCCAAAAAGACGGGCAACCTAAGACCTATCTTGAACCTCAGCAAGCTCAATTTGTACATCGAGTACAAAAGGTTCCGCATGCTCACCATCTAGGGACTTCTACCCCTGTTCCACAAGGGCCATTGGCTTTGTGCTCTGGACATGCAGGATGCTTAGCTACACATTCATGTCTTACAGGCCCACTACCACTTTCTTCAGTTTACCTTCCGGGGGGAACATTACCAGTTCAAGGCTTTCCATTTTGGCCTGTCCTCAGCACCTTGGGTTTTTACCAAGTGTCTAGCAGTGGCGGTGCAGCCCTATGTCACAGAGAGATCTAATTGTGCCTGTATCTGGGTGATTGGCTTTTATCAGCCCCATCACAGAGCAGTCTGAGGGAGTCACTCTCCTTCACCCTGGACCTCTTTTCCAGACTTGGAATAACAGTCAACTACCCCAAGTCCCACCGCTCAGCTCTCAGCACCTACAATTAATTTGGGTCAGTGCTTGATACAGTCTAGGCAGGGCCTTCCTCCCATCGAACAGAGCAGAAACCCTGCAGGAACAGGCCAGATTGGTTGCCAACTCACACTGGAATTCGACCCAGTCAATATTCCGTCTTATCAGGCTGATGGCAGCTGCAATCCCTACAGTTCCTCTAGCCAGACTGCATATGAGGGTGACCCAGTGGACTCTTTGTGTCTAAAGGGATCAGTGTCTGGACAACCTGGACCACAGGGTCCTAGTGTCCAGGTATATGAAGAAGGATCTTCTTTGGTGGCAGGAGTTGTCCAGTCTCTCCACTGGGGTTCCCTTTTAACCCCCCACTCCTAACATGACCCTTACAATGGATGCTTCATGTCAAGGCTTGGGGAGCCCACCTAGGAGACCATCAGACCCAGGTAATATGGTCTCAGCTGGAACTGTCTCTACACATCAGTGTGTTAGAAATGAGGGCAGTACTGTACACCCTCCAGGCCTTTCAGCCTCTTCTATGTCCCGGGACAATCCTGATTCAGACTGGCAATATGTCTGTGGTCTGGTATCTGAACAAACAGGAAGGCATTTGCTCGTACCTCTAAGTTGACGGGAGGCGATGAGTAGGTACTGGGCAGTCCAGCACCACTGGCCTGACTGCTGTCCATATGCCGGTGTCAGCAATATCCTGGCAGACAGTCTCAGCCACACCACTGTCAGGGTTCATGAGTGGGAGCTAAATCAAGAGGTGGTTGAAATTGACCTGTTGGGGTCAGCTGGAAATAGACCACTTTGTCTCCCTATCCAACGCAAAACTACCCAGTTTTTGCTTGCTTGTTCCCAGGCGTGGTGTTTTCTGGTGAGACATGCTGTCTCTTTGCTGGACAAGGAGGTTCTTGTATGCCTTTCTTTCCTTCCCAGTGCTTCAGAGAGCTCTCCTGAAGCTACAGGTGGAAGGGGCTAACATGATTCTAATAGCCCCTCTTTGGCCTCATCAGATTTGGTTCCCTCTGCTTCAACAGCTATCAATGGAACTCCCAGTACCTCTGCCTCTCTGCCATGATCCCTTGACTCAGGAGCAGGGCAGACTGTGCATCCGGACCTCAGATCCCTCCACCCGCATGTGTGGCACCTGTGACATATGTGGAAATACTCCTATTGGTATTATTTTTTTACAAAAATTGTCAACTGTGCAGACGCATTTATAAAAAATGAATTATAATAGTGAGACTTTTTATCGTATTTCTATTTTATCCTCCTCACCCACGGAGTGAATCTCTATGATCCCCAGCTGCCGACACACACACACGCGGGCCGGTCTGGCACCCCCATGAGACCGGCTTTCATCACTCATGCACTCTGTATGCAGGATCCTCTCGGGAGCCGGGGGTGCCATGCACAGCCATCAGCTTCCAAGATCACTGCCCCACTATTTTCCACCTGATTACTGTCCCTGGAGAGCTGAACATGCAATGGCGTCTGAGGACACATGTGCTGATGCTCGACGCATTCCCCCGCCGCTGCTGCTCACTGCTGTAGTGCTGCTCCAGCTGCCACTACAGTGTGCTGCAGTGCTCCAACCCAACCCAGAGGAAGTAGAGCAGTTGTGGGATGCTCAATCTTTCCTCTCCCCTGCAAACCCCCAGTGGCCCGAGTCCATTCCCAAACCTGGGTCACCAATGTGGTGCGAGGTGTGGTATCCAGCGCCTCAACCCTCAGTGCCACTGGGCCGGCCATAGTGAGACTTTTTGAAATGTTATTTGACTTACCATAAGCATGCTTGTCTACCCACTTACTCAGTCTCCTACTTGTTTCTGTAATTATACTAAATAATTCCTGTTGCTTCATATCAAGGGGTTATTGATTTTCATATTGTGTGTGCCTGGGATGGAGCAACAATAAAAGATAATCTATGCAATACCCTCAATAACACACCTACCCCAGTTTACTTTTACCTAACACCCATTTTTAGGCCTCGTACAATAAGCTCTTCCTTCAAGAGAACAACTTGTAATGAAATTTGTAAGATTTACATTGACATTTGGATATATGCACTTTTATTTTATATTAAGTATATGTGTGAACTGTATAGCAATCTCTAAAAAAATCAATTAAACGCATCAAATGTCTTCAAAAACATGTCTCAACATTGTGTTTATCTTCCACCTTGTCACAACATATAGTTGTCTCAGCAGTGTTTGCAATTAAGGTACAGTACCTTCATGTATATGATGGCCCACTTCTGTTGAGTTGATTGCTATAACAGTGCATAGAATAAAATGTAAAACATATAGGTAACTAATACAGACAGTGGCATTATTTTTATATCTGCCCTTTCTCAATGTACCGTACTTTGATTCAGTTAGTGTATGCAACAGCAATTCATGTTTCTGTTTAAGCCCATGAAACACCCTTATCTAGTTAATACATTTACAGTCATAGTGGCTCTGCCAGAACTTGTTTTTGAAGAGAAGCAATTGTGCTCAACAAGAGACACCCATTCTCTACAAAGTTTATCAGCTTCAAATTTGACAGATGTGTGTTTTTTTGCAGAAAAGCTATGTCCACCTGTTCTTTCTTTAAATAATTAAGAACTTTTTTCCTTTTATAGATGATCCCAAGCCATTCACATTCCAGGATGCACATTTTGGATGATTTTATATATCACTACAATTATATCAAGAGGCAACTGGAAAACATTTAGTAGTCAGAGTTGCAAATGAGAAATCAGCTGTTGACTACTTTTTTTCAATATAAAGTTTATTAGACATTTTCAATACAGAGAATAAATCTGTGGTACATAGAAACCAGACAGTTTACATTACTGGAAATTAGCAATCCATTCTCTCCCCTCCCCTTCCACATCCCTCATACTTCCTCCCTCCCTCCCACACCTTGCAGAGAAAGTTGGTAATAGTTTGTGAACAATACCTAGTTATAGTAATACATTACAGGTTATAGAATAGAGAGTTTGTAGCGGTCCCCATATCTGGTTAAATCTTTTGGTCTTGTTGTGGAGACTCACTGTAGTTTTCTCTGTGTGAAGATTGGCTAGAAACTCTTGGAGCCATTCCTTGTAAGTAAGTTCTATATCGTCTTTCCAATGCTTCAATACTATCTTTTTGACTGACATAGAAATCAGTGCCATATAAAACTTTCAATTTAAAACAGAAATGGTTGAAAAGTCCCCTAGTGGGCAGATTTCAGCTGAGAAAAGATCATCCAAACCTAGAAGTGGATCCGCTCTTTGTTGGATTTGAGTCCACAGGGGAGCCACTTTGGGGCAATTCCAAACAATATGTAATGAATTACTCTCCCCTTGATTACATCTTACACATATAGAAGATCTCACAATTTCAGATTTAGCCAATTTCTGAGGCGTATAATAAATATTATGTAGAATCTGGTATTGCATGAGACGGAGTCTGTCCTGGGTAATTATTTTGTGACAGGAGCTCCATAGTTGAGACCAGTTAAATAATTTCTCTGGGAATAAAGTGACAGAGTAAGCTGTAGGACCAAAACTGTCCAGACAGGCCCAATTATGTACCATGTTAAAAATTTGAAGACCGCACGAGAGAGGCCTGCTAGTGGGCTTAATTCCCCTTGAAAATCAAATGGGACAGGTGGGGGAGGATTAACTCCAATCTCTTTAATAAGAAGGTGCTGTATTTGGAATGCTTTGAATATGGCAGGCTGTGGGAGGTCAGATTTTTCTAAGATTTCTAAAGGGAAAGCCAAGAGACATCCTCCTTAACAAAATAAAGAAGAGAACAGTCCCCTACTTGTAGGAGCCATCTTGTTGAAAGGAATTTGCCCCCTAGTCTGACATTGGGGTTGCCCATCAGTGGTTGATTCAGGTCAAGGGTATGGTGATAGTTTAAGTAGTTACAAAGTTGTGAGTGGACTCTAACAGATATTGCAATGGGTGTGTGTTTAATTTGGGATGGGAGGGAGGCTGTCTTCAAGTGTAATAACGCCAAGGGGGAAGTCCTTGTCTTCTCAGCATATCCTGCTCTATCTTACATACGAACATATGAAGAAGCCAGCAGAAGGTCATTTGGTCTATCAAGTCTGCTCGTACTGCAGGGTCCACAGCTTGAGCTAATATCCCTGCCCTCCCTCCCCACCTTCCCTACCCATGATTCTTACCTTCCCCCATGCCAATCCCAGCCCCTCTTAAAGCTGCCCACTGTCTTCAATGAGATGACCTCTTCTGGCAGTGCATTCCAAGTGTCCACCACCCTCTCTGTGAAGAAGTGCTTCCTGACTTCCCTCCTAAACCTCCCACCCTCCAGCATAAGACTGTGCCCCCTTGTGATATGGTTGCCACTCAGTTTAAAGAGACTCTCCTTATCAACCTTATTTATCCCTTTCAAGTACTTGAATGTACCAGTCATGTTTCCTGTCTCTCTCCTGTCTTCCAGGGAGTACATGTTCAGTGCCCTCAACCTCTCCTCGTATGCCTTGCCCTGCTGACCAGCTATCATCTTTGTAGCCCTCCTCTGTACCTTCTCCAGCAGGTTAATGTCCTTTTTGAGGTGTGGACACTAGTACTGAACTCCATACTCTAGATGCGGCCTTACCAGTGACCTGTACAAGGGCAGTATAACCTCCTCTCTCCTACTACTGATCCCCCTAGCTATGCATCCCAGCATCTTGTTTGCCTTTGCTGCTGCTTTCTTGCACTGCTTGGAGTACTTCAGGTCACTAGGGATCATCACTCCAGGTCCTTCTCCTCCTGATGCAAATACTCAGACTCCACCCAGGTAATACTCTGTCCTGGGATTCTTGGCCCATATGCATAACTTTTGCATTTCTTGGCATTGAAGCCAAGCTGCCAGATCCTGGACCACCTCCCAGCTTTCCAGAGCTTCCTCAAGGTTCCGTATCCCTTCAGCTGTGTCCACTCTCCACAAAGCTTGGTACACTGCGAATAGGCATATTTTGCCTTTAATGCCATCCCCAATGTCATTGATGAAGACATTGAACAACACTGGCCCCAGCACAGAGCCCTGTGGGACCACACTGGTAACCTCTCTGGTGCCAGATAACTCTCCCCCTACCACCACCCTCTGATTTCTGTCCCTCAGCCAGTTTTCCACCCAACTGTCCATCTTTTCCCCAACACCAACATCCACAAACTTCCTGATCAACCTTTTGTGGGCCAGACAGGAGTGAATGGGGGGGCATCTTGTGATTCTCGCCAAAGTCGCCATCTGAGATATTTGTTAGCATGACTCGCCCAATATTAGAGATCTATATGCGGCAAGTTTAGTAGCCCTTTTTCTTTCGGGGCAGCTAATTTGTGATACGCCATCCTGGGTCTCTTGCCCTCCAGATGAAGTCTGTGATAAGATTATGGACTTTTAAACCAGGATAGAGGTAACCAAATATTTATAATGTTTAATGGATAAAAAAGACAGGGAAACAGATTCATTTTGATTAAATTTACTTTCCCACATAGGGAGATTGACAAGTGGGACCACCTTTTTAAATCTTGAGTTATTACCTGGAGAAGAGAATCTAAGCTTAATTTGAAAATGCAGTTTGAGCTTCTTGCAAGAATGATACCCAGATAAGTCAAAGAGCCCAATTTCCATGCTAATCCAAATTCGGCTATATTTTGTTTTAAGACTTTATGGTTAAGGGTAAATACTACTGTTTTTTATATATTTATAGTTAGACAGTTTACTAAACTCTTTAATAATTGTAAGCAATTCAATAACTGATTATTCAATTTCCATCAACCTCCTGTTTAGGGGAGAAATGCAAAATTAATCGTACATGAAACTAGAGAGTGATCTGAGGGTGGGCCGGGGTGAACTGAGGAGTCGAGAACACCCGATATCAAATATTGTGAGATTAATAAATAGTTTATTGGAGAAGAAGATCCATGTACGGGAGAAGTAAATGTGTATTCTCCGGTATCCGGGTGAAGGACTCCCCAGATATCACACAGGCCCAGTTGGTCGATCATATCACACAGAGCTTCTCTGTGCTGGAGAGAGACCCTGACGTGAAGTACCTGATTGGTCAATGAGTGAGTCGAAGTTATGTTTAGGTCACCCCATAGAACTATTGGAATGGACAAGTATGGGGTTAGGGCATTGAGTAACTGCATAAAAACACCGCGAATCCACGCTTGGACCATATACACTAGCTAACACCACCTGAGTCGTATGGAGAATTCCTTGGACCAAAAGGAACCTACTTTGAGGATCCCTAATGATCTGAGTTGAGATGAAGGGAACGTTTCTACCCACCAGGATCATTTATTTATTTATTTATTTAGCTTTTGTTGACCGGGTAAGTGCACTAGACAAATCCTGCCTATTTTCAGGCACGACCCGGGGGAAGGGGATACAGATGAATGCCAACTGACCTTGAACCAGATTAAGCTGTTGGTGGTATTTTAGTGAATGAGGGAAATTTGGCCAGGACACCGGGGAAATTCCCCTTCTCTTTTCGATAAGTGCCATGGGATCTTTAACATCCACCTGAACTACCACCAATCTAGGCAGATGGGACCTCGGTTTAACGTCTCATCCGAAAGACGGCACCTCAGAAATGCAGCACCCCTCTCAAGCTGCATTACAGTGTCAGTACTGGGATATTAACCCAAGTGCCAGATGTGGGAACTGAACCCACAGCCCTCTGATCTCCCGGCCTCAGAGGCGAGTGTGCTACCTACTGAGCCACTGACACTGCCATCATAACCCCGGAGCTTTTCATGCTTCCTTCAGCAGAAAAAACACTGTCCTACCTGTTGCCACCTTAATTGCAAGCTTTCTGACTAGCACGGATGTGATTCTTAAATAAAACTAATACCAGCCTTTAATAGGCTCAAATGTTTGAGTATCTTATATTGCTTAACCGTATGCCTGGCTCCTTAACATTCCAAGTAAAGAGTTTTAAGTTCCTAGCCATATAGATCCTCTGTTTATGTAATATTCCTGTAAACCTGTAAAGTACATATAAATCCCTCTTGTATTATTCAGCATACCCTCAGCAAGGCCCACCCTAACCCTAATCCCCTGGCCCACCTTCCCAAGCCAACAGCACGAAATCCCAACTACAGTAGGTAACAAATGGTTATCTAGATTGTAAGTAAACCCAGAGTTCCGGTATATCGCTAATCTAAGATAGTATACCCAACCCTCCCCCTTTTTTATTTTGAACAGCATTCTGCAGTTCACAACCCTTTTTTCCCTCCTCCCTCCAGCCACCCTATTAAATTAACTTTGTACATCCTTATCTTCCTTAAACTAACCTATCTGGGTTATCCTTAACATATGATAATATTACTAAACTTCTCAGGTTCCCTGCATGTTTGTAGGTATGTTATGGTATAACATCACCAGGTTCTTCCACCCCTGAAGCCTAAACCCATTCATATAAATTAAAGAATTATTGAGCTACTTAAATTTACCCAGCTTTCCAAATTTGGATCCCTGCAAAAAGCATGAGGGATATTACTTACTGTGCTTTAAAATGCAAAATAACAGCCCATAATGGGGAAGAGTTAACAATTAAAAAGTATAGCTCCAATTCGAAGCTTGAAAATCAAATTTAACATCAATATGGAAGTAACATCACAGTATAAAGATCTTTTATTATTTAAAAAACTGAGAAAATGTCCTTGCCAAGACAATGAAAAAAAAGTAAATGTCCCAGGGTTAATTTCCCCCTTATTGCCTCAACTAAATTAACTGGTCGGCTCCTCAAAATTATATGCGGTAGCCATATTTCCACCCAGCTAAACTTAAGGAGAGCCCACGTAACCCAACAAACCTCTGGGTCTCGACGAGGCAGACATGTCTCTGAGTCTCTTGAAGAACAACATAATAGTAAAAGAATAAAAAGAGTAACTTGTCCATTAAAACTGTGTAATTTGACATCAGGAAATAAACCTGAGCTGTGTTTAGTGCTTTAAATAGACGCAACATCCTTAACACCGATGCGGCACTAACCCAACAATAAGAGAGATATTTGCTGTCAGTAGGGACATAGAAGTAGCCCTTGTGGATGCAGTTGTAAGGTAATTGTCCTGGGGTTAACTTCCCGTAATCTCCCCGGATAAATTAACTTGTCAGTGCATCAGACTTAAATGCAGCGGCAATGCTATTTCACCCAATATACTGTAAACTCAGGAGGAACCAGCGATTCATATCCCCCCTTTACAACCAGACAAAGCAAGCATTTCCCCTTGTTTCTTGAATAACTGGTATGGTGAGTAGAAAGAAAGAAAATCCAGGGATTTACTTGGTTCTTGACTCTGTTTAGTGTAAGATCAGAAAGCAAACTGGGGTTGTGTTCGGTGCATCAATAGTTGAGACAAAACACCGTGGTGGGGCTCCCTCTAGCGGCTCTAACATTGGTAGCCATGGGGAACAGCTGAGTCTAACAAAGCCACTCAGTGGTACACACTCTCGCATGGCCAATAAGCGCCCATACATAAATCTGAATAAACAGGAAAGGACCTTTGGGACCATCAGTTACTCATACAGGCATCCTTTCCTGTAACATGCAACGAATTGTCTGACCTTTTAGCATACCACAAGGTGAAAATTAAGGGGGATAGGTAATGCTCTTGCTTGGGAGCCAACAAAATTTGGACAGCACTGTCTTTGGATTGCTTTTAAATATCGGAATTCAAGCCACTGAAATCTCTGTATTACTTTGTTTTATTTATTACTGTGTTCCCATCATGTGAGTCTACTTCAAGGGTCAGAAAGAGATCAGGAAAGGATGTTTTCAGACCCATGGCCACAACTTGGATCCTCATATAATGACCAGTTCCCAGCTATCAAAACCTGCAGTTTGGCCAGATAAGACATCTTAAATTTAATCTCTGCTGCTATGAGATGTGAAACCAGTGGATGGAAGGCTGTTCTTTCTGACTTACAATGGTAGGTAAATCCTGTATAATACTGATAGTTTTCTCCTCCCAATGTACTGTTTGCAGTTCTTTAATTTTCTGAAATATGCTGCCTTTCAAGGAAGTTTAAAATTGAAAATCAATGGACGTGGAGGGAGCCCATTGGTGGTTTAGGGTGAAGAGTCCTGTGAGCCCTTTCAATTATGTATTTTTGCCCAAATGGTGAGGGGCTCATGAGTTTCTCAAGCAGTTTTGTAAGAAGAGGACAGCATCAGAACCCTCTTCTCCTTCAGGAAGCCTTATTAGCATTGCGTTATTGCGCCAGCTTTGACCTTCAAGATCTTTTACTTTCAATTCAATTTAGCCATTTTTTGTCGATGGCAGTTAGCTCGGATCTGTTTTTTCAGCTTTCTTTTTAGGAAATAATGCATGCTGTATTATTGAGGCTCTTTGGGATATATCTTCCATGGCTTGTGACAGTGTTTTAATTTCAGTGGAGGGTTAACCCATGCCACAGTGACAGTCAGCATGGAGACATCCCTCACAGCGACAGCCACAGTACCGACTGTTGGCATTGCAGTGTTGGGATGCCTCCGTTGCATCAATGCTCTGCCCCCACACCCCCGGTCTCTAGGATTCTAACTACGAGTCGGAGTTGGACCGGGGCCGGGGACACCCAGCGAGGCAGTCCCGATCGCCAAACAGACCACCACAGTGACACGCGGATTTTGCCTGATTCCTGTCACTGTGGAGGTCTTCATGATCTGGGAGTCACTGCGGCAACGATATACCTCAGTGGATATGTAGTAAAGTTCTTCTTTAAAAGGAGCAAATTTGGCCCAGAGCTGCTATAGCGTGAGTGGTTCCCGATCCATCATCAGAGCAGCAGGAGTTGTAGATTCGGTGAGACCCTTGGCCCAGCGCTTCTTAGGGGCCTTTTCTGGGGTCGCTGGAGGAGTGTGCGCTGGTAGAGCTCTTCTCATTTCCACCTCCATTAGGTTGTTTGGCTGGGAAGCTGGTGTTATCTGCAAACAAATTAAGCAGGCAAGTTGAGCTTTGTTGTAAAATAAAATTATAGAAAAACTTTTAAATGCAGAGCGGGTGGCTGGTGCAGTAGCGAGGAGCCGCTAGTGCGTGCTCTGCATCACATGGTCTGAGCTGCTAACTACTTTATAACTATACTAGTGTATAACCTAAATGCAGATAACAAAATCAGAAAACTGTACTTCCTGAACTTGAATATACTTAACTAGATATAATAAGTAATATACTAAGTAAATTATTAAAACCTCTTGCAACCAAGATATTACTTTCTTAGAACTAAATACTGGTGTTTAAAAACAATATAAACTTGCAACAACCCTAGGAGCTGTTAATACAGTTTCTAATAAATCTCAAAAGTGTAAATATGTCTTATTTTCTTTTGATATTTGTTAGTTAAGGATAGCAAATAATGGTAATATGAAGATGTAATTCTGGAGTAAAAAGCAGGAAGAGGAAGAGGAAGGGAAGGGATGGAGCTGTGTAGGCGGGTGAGGTGGGGGGGTGTTCACTTTAAGACACGACAATCCAAATTACTAGAGCAAACTCCAAAGGCAACGGAGGGTGGTGTATATGAGTGGTAATTGAGGTTAAATTAACAACTGTCAGAGGAGCTACTAAGCCCATAGCAACAACAATTCCAACTACAGCTCATGAGCAATAAAATAAATTAAAAAAAAGTGAACCAGGTGTTTAGGAGGGAGCATGGTAGTAGCCTGCTAAATCCAAACATCTCAGTTGCCAGGGTGGTGAAGTGACCAATATGCCTAAGGCAGTAGAATAGGGAATTTAGCTAACAGTTAGTGCCACCTCCTCTGTCAAGAGCTAGGTTCCTGGACCAATGTCTGAGCTAAGGTTAACACAGTCATGTCACAGACTCATTGCCCAGGAGCTAGGTGGTTGGAGGAAGCCGCCCCATGCCAGAGCTCCACCCCAAGGCAGTAACATACTCTGGCCTGGATATACCCTATGTTTGCCTGATCTCAGAATATATCTAAGCATGTTTAGAAAGAGATCTAAAAGATTCTTAAAGTTTACATATTCCATAGAGTGCCAGGAAAAATCAGAGGTGGAGCAGGATAGACACTAAGAATGATAATTTCCTTAAAAATAAAAATATCTTTATCCAAAATGCAGGATATTGGTCACATTAAATACTCCAGGTCAAGTCAAATAAGGATGAGACTGCCCACACTCAATGGAAAGAGATGGGCCATTCAATCCTAAAATGGAGGTTCACCAAACTTAAAGCACACTGTTGTAAGGGAACTTAAGTGGCACCAGGATAAATGAATTAAGTTGTAACTTGCTTTATGTTTGCTTGCAAACATGTGCAAGAAACATAGTGCCACCATAAGAGTTTTCATAGGTGTCTCCCCACTTCCAGTGCCCTGCTCCTTTTGCAGGTGTATACACACCAAGGGCTAATAAATGTCCGAACTGTCTCATGACAGCCGACCAGATACAGTGGCGTACAGTTGAAAGCGGAAAACCACTGCAATCAGCAGTTGTAACATGTAGGCAATTTGCATACTGGTGTTGGCAGGTAATTTACATACTGCCGTCGGCAGTATGCAAAGTGTCTACACTCAGCACTGCATCCTGAACAGCTGTCATAGACAGCTTTGTTTGTGTCTACTCTCCCCCCTCCCCAAACACTCAAGTAACATGCTGGGAGCCCACCCCAGCATGCTCATGCACTCCCCCACACACCACATATGGCTTACGGGGTGCCCAATCCCCGTCATCTCCACATCCCCCAGACCTCTAGGTGCTGGTGCTGGGAGCCCACCCCAGCGTGGCAAAAGTCAGAATGACAAATAGGGGTGCCCAATCCTCATCTGCTCCATTGAAACCCCCTCAAAAGAAACAGACTTCCAGTTGCCACACTGGGAGCCACCCATTATGTAGGAAACATCTGTATGGCCGATAGGGGTGCCCAATCCCCATCGGCTCCACTGACCCCCCATAAATCTTCCAGCTGCCATGCTGGGAGCCCACCCAGCGTGGCACAAGTCCTGTGTCATCTTCCTAAAAGTAAAACAAACACCAGAAAACAAAAAAAGGTCCCTCGTTGATTGTCTTGCTCCCTCCACCAACCTGCGCCCACCCTCTGTGCATCCACCTCCCCACACCCCCTTACCCCATACTTACCTCCGGAGTCCAGCACAATGATCTTCGGTGGACCGGGAACATGTCTGCACTCTTCAAAGCCGACCGTGAACTGAAGAAATGCCGGTAAGCTGAATAATGGCATAAATGTTTTTTTTCAACTTTGGTGCATATCTCAGCCACTGAATTTTTTGGGATTTTTCACCAAATTAATATAGTTTTAGGGACCCCAACTCATGAATTCAGTCACTGTCATATTAGTATTAGGTCCTGAAAGGTGATTTGCGATCACTGCTAGAACCAACTTTCGGACCAAGTAATGAAATGACAGTGTCACAGTTCATGAGGTAGGCCCCCCAAAACCCTATGTTGAAAATTTGGTGAAAGAATTCCCCAAAATGACTGTTTTACGAGCGTGCACTGCACAGTTCCTACACATGCTTGTAACTTCGCAAATTTTTAATATTTTCACTCCAGATTTTCAACATTGCCATTTTACCACACCTCCTTATGAGCAGTACAGCTGCCATTTTTCTTATCTTGCCCAAAATGTGTTTTTGCGCATGTAGCACCCAATGGTGCGGTCGGTGTGCGAAATCAATGTTAGGGACAGATTAAGAAAATCACAGTGACACTGTTCATGAGCAGAGGTCTTAAAATGGCTATGTTGAAAATTTGGTGACAGAAGTCCATAAATGACTGTGCTTATAAGCGCAGCATTGCGCAGTTTTCACGCACCCTCGTAAGTTCACAAATTTGTACTATTTTCAGTCCAGATTTTCAACACTGGCATTGTTCCACACCTCCTTATGAACAGTACAGCTGTAATTTTTCACACCCTGGCCGAAACGTGTTTTTGCACTTCTGGCGCAGAAATGCATGGTCGCTGTGGGAAATCAGTGTTTGGGACAGATTAAGAAAATCCCAGTGACACAGTTAATGAACGGAGGTCACAAAATGCCTGCGTTGACAATCTGCTGTAAAATATCCCCAAAGTAATTACATTATGGGTGTGTGTTGTCCAGTTTCTATGCACACTCGTGATTTCAGTTTTTATATTTTCACTCCAGATTTTCAACATTGCCATTTTCACACCTCCCCATGAACAGTATAGCTGTCATTTTACACATACTGTTCAAAATGTGTTTTTGCACAATCAGCTTTGGTTTATGAACTGATATTGCCACTGTTGATGAGGGTGAGGTCAACAAAACCCATGTTGAAAATGTGGAGGAAAATACCAACGAACACCTGGGGCATTAGAGTTTCTGACCATAACGCCCCACCCTGTAGAGACTGACAGGCATCAGGGTGTGACTTGGGATTGCCACCTGTAATGCTCATGCCATTCCACCCACACCCACACCCTGCAGCCAGTGACAGGCATCGAGGTGTGCCTTGGACTCTTTGGCCCCAAAGTTCACCCCATTCTCCTATACTGCACCCATCTCACCGTATTTCCTTATGGAATGGGGTGAGCATAAGGCCCAAAGACCCCAAGGCACACCTTGACACTTGTTGGAGTTGCAGGGTGGGGTGTGGTGAAATGGCATGGCCGTTATGCCTGACGACCCAAAGGCACACCTCAATACCTGTCAGTCTCTGAAGGGTGGTGGTGGGGTTGACTTCAGTTCAGTACTTCACTGCCATTCCTATTATGCATCTCTCTAACTCCTACACTACCAATGCAAATGCCAGCAAGCAAACATTTGGCATTGACAAATGCTTGTTAGAAAAGTCATCATTAAAGCCCTAAGAGGCTGGATGGTAGCAAGCACAACAAAGTTGACTCTGGCTTAATGGTACTATCATTATTGTTATTACATATGAATTCAGTTTCACATCTAACAATATTAGGTCAAATGGCTGTTATTAGAGAGCTAGTACATAATCAGAGATAAGAAAAACTGACTATACAGCAAGCAGAAATCAGACAATGAACAGCATTCCAGGCAGAAAGGTTCCTATAGTAGATATTTGGATCATGAAAGATAAGCTGAGGTTCAGCAATGCTGTGCCACAGCAGCACCCTGCAAATATAGTATATCATCAGAGACCATCCTGAAGATCAGATACGGTTCCTGAGGGTAGTGCATAAACCCGGACAGTACAGTCTACTTGAAAAACCATTATTATTATGCTAAGCCTCTGAGATGTCTTAGAGTCATAGGCTGATTAATAAGAGAAACCCCTGAAAGAATTAAATCTAGTTTTGGCTTTGATCTCTCTGGCAAAGCAAGACTTACCACTGACCAGGATACATAGACTGCTTTACAGGACCCATTGGAAACATGTGGGCTAAGAAGTGAAAAAATACATACTCAGAAGGAAAAAGGTTTTAAGGAACATGTAAGATGAATCTGCACCTCTGTAATGTTACTACGAAGAGACAGTGTCAGGAACAGGAACCAGAAAAAAATCCTAGAGGATAAAGGTCGTAAATCCGTCTGTCACTTTAGCAACCTGTAGAAGTGTCAGGATCCTCCATTTTTACCTAGGCACAATTATTATTCTTCCACTCAGGAGATTAACAAGAAATGGGGCTTGAGGTAAATGGTGCTCTCTGCTAGTACTCCTTCCTCTCTTCTTTAGGTTTTTCTGTGCAGGATTGTTGAAGGAGGAGAAGGACTTGGGTGGGGGGTCTGCTTTTCCATTGAATGGAGAATACTGAGAGTCATATTATTGTTTTTATTAGTAGATGCAGAGGATGAGGAGGGGTGTGGCAGCTTAGATGTAAACTTATCAACAGGGAAGCATTTGTTGGTGGCTGCAGCTAATTGTTTTATGGGCTGTGAGACATGGTGATGTAAGTTCTGTGGGGCACTGTCTCACGCATTAGAGGAGGCTTGTGATCCCTTGCTCATGGGTCTTTGGTTTAAACTGGGCTTAATGTTCTGATAAGTGTTTCTTGATCACTGATCGCTAACAAAGTTCCAGGCTTTCTTGGGGGAATCGCAGTAAATAAGTTCCCTGCCGGGCTGCTGTATGACTAATACTGCAGCGTATTTTAAGAAATAAGACACATCAAAGTTCTGAACAGCCTTCTTCACCTCACTGAAGGCTTTCCTTTTTTCCCATCAATTCTGATATAAAGTCCTGATAAATAAAATATCTCCCTCCCACGACAAATGCCTCTTGTTTCTCATTAAAGTAATATCCTCTTTAACTGAAAATCGCAGGAAATAAGAGATTGTGGGTCTGGGTCTAGGTCTGGCTCCTTTCTGTGGTCAGACAGTGAGGGACCTATGCATCCTCTCTGTTTCAAGGGGCCATGGCCACTAACAGTTAAGGTGCTCAGGGAAAGATTTTTGCAGAAATTAGATCATATTGTTCCCTTCAACCCCTTCTGGGAAATCCACGATCCAGATGTTATTCGGCCACCCCCTGTTTTCAAGATCATCGCTTTTTCCAGCAAATACCGAATCTGTTTGTTTTGGAATTCACATTTCTCCTCAAGCATGAATACAGTGTCTTCTAATAATGTTAATTTCTCCTCCGCTTTATCAACTCTGGATACTGTCTGGGTGAATTCCATTTGTACTCTGTCAAAAGTATTTTAGAGACCCCCAATGTCTAGCTTAATTTTAGCAAACATGTTTTTTTATTTGGTTAATGTCCAGCTTACTATTAGCAGGAGCCAAAGCTGGTGAGGGAGCTGCAGAGCCGTGAGCAGAACTCTTACCACTGTCAGTGAACTCGAGGTGGTTGAAGACACCATGAAAGCCCCACTGCACTTTGCGTGTACAAAGCTTGTAGCACTCGGTTTCACTCGAACTTCAGGGTGAAATAAAGAGACTATACAGAAGCAATCCACGCTCAAACTGCAGTTTAATGACTGAAGAAAACTGCAACCCTAGCACCTCGGCCCTACAATCAGGCCTTCAATTAGGACATGGAAAAATAAACAAAACTTGTTAATTTTGCTAAACGATAAAGAGAATTTGTTTTAGCAGAACGGCCACTAACGAAAGACACTTTGATTCACTGTTTTTGAGGAATGAACATCGCTTTGAAGTGATCAGTTGGTCTTATTCAGCAAGTTCCACTTACCCTGCCATGCAGATGACATTGTCCTGCACGTTTCTAAACCTTCAATCATCTCATCCTGCAGCTTTAGAAAGATTGTAGATTTCAGGGCGCTCTCAGACTACAAGCGTAATGTTTCCAAGACCCAAGTTATATGCCCTTAAATGCTGCAATAAATAAGCATACTATAACCCAACTTGGCCACGTTTGGGCCCTCACCAAACAGAAGTGTTACTTGGGCATGGATCAAGTAGAAGCACATCTAAATTAAAATCATATAATCTAGACAGCCTGGTAGTTACTATAGAACTGGACTTGCAGAGATGGAAATCCCTACCCTAAGCTTATGGGGTCACATATTCATAATCAAAATGAATGCACTACCCAGACTTCTGTACCCCTGACCATGCTAAACATAATGCTACCTAACACCTGATTTATCAAAATACACAGAAAATCTCAGCCTTTGTGCAGGCAGATAAATGTCACAGGAGAGCATATCATGAACTGGCTAGACCTAAAATTCAGGGTGGTCTTCACCGTCCCCATTTCTAATTTATTACCTTGCAGCCTAAGCTAGCAAGTACCACAAATGAGGTTCCAGTAAACCAATTTAGAAGCACAGGGTGCACCCTCCAAATGCTCATAATAGAAATTGACCTGTGCACCAACTCAGGTGCAGCTTTCTCGCCCTGATACATGTGCCCCAGAAAGTTACCAATAAACCTCAAACATACAACTATCCATTCCCTCATGGTACACCATCAATTATGTCATCTTTTACATTCCTCCCACTAAGGAAACTCTGCAACCCATATTTCTTAACCTAAACTTCAAGACTGGAAGACAGACCACAAAGCCATCGATGGATGGGGCTAGACATCCCTTTGGTAAATTATATCCTATTAAGTGGCAGCCACTCCCTTTGCCTCATTCAAAGCACAATACAGTGTTAATAATAAGGCTATCTTTAAATATCTGCAGCTAATAACACACTAGCTCAATATTTTGGCCCACCCCTGGGAATCTCCACACCAGGATTTAATAAACACCCTTAGACTAGCAACCACCCAAACCCATGCCATCTCTAATCTATACAATCATATTTTCAACAAGTCTCCTTGGAAAGGTGATGGCAGCTGCCCCTACTGGAGTGAGGTGTATGCCCCAGATACAACCCAGGTGGGAACAAATTTGGAATGATCTACATGTACACATTAAAAGTGATAACATCAGACTAATACAGTTTAAACAAATTGAATTAGCTTTATTTTACTCCTGCAAAGCTTTCCAAAATTGGTAAAAATGCTATCAGACAACTATACCAGATGCGAAAAAAGCCACATCTTCTGGGAGTGTGAACTGGTTTGCGATTTGTGGTCCAATGTCCAAAATTGAATGGACCATCTCCTAGGCCTCCAAGATCTATTTACAGTTGATGACTGCATGATGGGCAATCTTCAAGTTCCTGTAAGAAAAGGAGGCATCACGTTTTGTTGATAGAAACACAGAAACACAGAACATAGAAGCTGATGGCAGATAAGGACCGCAAGGCCTATTCAGGCCACCATTTTTTCTACCTTATGAATGTGCCATAGGTCTTTACTCTGTCAATGGCCTATCTACGCATACTCATCTGTATTACTCCCTTATGCCTATCCCATGCCTGTTTGAAGCCCTGTACTGTATTCATATCTACCACTTCTGGAGGTAGTCCGTTCCATGCATCCACCACCCTTTCTGTGAAAAAGAACTTCCTCACATTACCCCCTTAATCAGCCTCCCTCTAATTTCATGCTGTGTCCTCTTGTCTTGCTATTTTTATGTTGATTGCATGCATGCGCAAGAAACATATTGTGGCAGCTTGCTGCAGAAGCAGGTTGTGGAGGCGTGGCACTGTTGTGGCCATTGCCCCCACGGCCTTTGGAGGCTTGGTCCACTGTTGCCAATGGGGTGGCACGCTGCTGCTGACACTAGTTTAGCCAGCATGCCACAACCTTGTAAGGTTTCAGCCACTGCAATCAGGGGCCGCCTCGTCATTGCAGCGTAAGCCATTCTGCTGCAATGAGGGAGCAACCCGTCATTGCTGGGCGGAACATGATACTATGATATTGTTTGTGAACATGGCGTGACTTGTACCGTGTTCACAAACAATATAACAATACCCACTGCTGGGGGTGCCCAATCGCCTCGGCAGCATGTGCCCCCCACCACAGTATTTGTTTGCCGACGGGGGCCAAAATCCCTGTCGGCTTCAGTTCCCTGAGTTCATGTTGCTGACGGGGGAGCCCAATCCCCCATGGCATTATTTCCCCTTCACAGTTTAATTTGCTGATGGGGGATCCAACTCCCCATCGGCATAATTCACCCCCCCAAACACCCAGTGCAGTTGTGCTGAGGGGGGGCCCAATCCCCCTCGGCTCTTGTGCCCCCCCTTTTGTGCCGATGGGGGTACCCAATCCCTCATCATCTAGAGCTGCCCCCCCCAAAAGAAATACTCTGTGGCTCCCAGCGTGCCAAATAGCCTTATAAAAAAAGAAAACCATCCCGAGATGTTTATTTTTCTTTTTAACCTGTAGAGAAAGAAAATGGTACCTCGTTGTCTCCCTGCCCCCACCTACAACCGCGCCCACCCTCTGTGCACCCTGCCTCCCCACACCCCCCTTAACCCCATACTTACCTGTGGAGTCCGGCGTGACGCTCTTCTGTGCACTCTTCAAAGCCAACCGCAAACTGAGGAAATGCCTGTAAGCTGTATAATGGCATAAATACGTTTTTTTCAACTTTGATGCATATATCAGGCATTATATGGACTTTTGGCACCAAATTTTCAACATAGGAATTTTGGGATCCCTCCTCATGAATTCAGCCACTGTCATAGTGTTATTCGGCCCCGAAAGGTGATTTTGTGGTCACTGCGTGGAATCACCTTTCAGGACTGATTAATGAAATGACAGTGCCATTGTTCATGAGGCGGGCTCTCAAAAAGTCTATGTTGCAAATTTGGTGGAAAAAATCCAAGAAATGACTGTTTTATGAGCATGCGTTGTGCAGTTGCTACGTATGCTTGTAACTTCGCAAATTTGCAATATTTTCACTTCAGATTTTCAAAATTTCCATTTTCCTGCACCTCCTTATGAACAATACAGCTGTCAGTTTCCACATCATGGCTGAAATGTGTTTTCGCACTTCCGGCACAGAATAGCACGGTTGCTGCGGAAATTAGTGTTTGGGACACATTACGAAAATCACAGTGACATTGTTCATTAGCAGAGGTCCTAAAATGCCTATGTTGAAAATCTGGTGATGAAAGTCCGTAAAATGACTATGTTACGAGCATGCATTGCGCAGTCCCCACGCATGATCATAACTTCGCCAATTTGCAAAATTTTCACTCCAGATTTTCAATATTGCCATTGTTCCACACCTCCTTATGAAAGGTGCAGCTGTCATTTTCACATCCTGGCTAAAATGTGTTTTCACACTTCGTGCAGAATAGCGGGTGTGTGGAAATCAGTGTTTAGGACACATTACAAAAATCACAGTGACACTGTTCAGGAGCAGAGGTCCTAAAATGTCTATGTTGAAAATTTTGCGATGAAACTTCATAAAATGACTATGTTACGACCATGCATTGTCCAGTTTCCACGCACCCTTGTAACTTCGCAAATTAGTAATATTTTCACACCAGATTTTCCTGGCATTTTTTCACACCTTCTTATGAATAGTACAGCTGTCATTTTTCACATCCTGGCTGAAATGTGTTTTGGTGTTTCTGGCGCAGAATACCGCAGTCGCTTTCGAAAATCAGTGTTTGGGACAGATTAGGATCGAACAAGTGAGAGAGGGGGAGTGACTGAGCTCAAATGAGCTCTGTCGGGACTGCTGTGGATTTCTTTCTGGCCAGAAAAAGTCACCAACGCAGGCAGGAGCCCAGTACAAAAGGGCAGCCTGCAACGCCGGGACAAACAGAACGAGCGGGTGAGGGAGGGGGACTCAGCGAGCTCAACGGAGCAAAGCAATCAACATTCGGCATTGACAAATGCTTGTTCTTATATTGAAATATGTTAGACTCTTTCACCTTGTTAATGCTCTTAAGATGTTTGAATGTTTCGATCATATCATCTCTCTCCCTCCTTTGCTCTAGGGTACACATGTTGAGCTCTGTTAATCTGTCCTCATACTGTATGTTTTCTGATGCAGTCCCTGCACCATTTTGGTTGCCCTTCTCTGGACTGCCTCCATTTTGTTAATGTCTTTGTGCAGGTGCGGCCTCCAGTACTGCATGCATTACTGCATGCATTACTCCAGATGGGGCCTAACCAGTGTCTTGTAAAGAGAGAGTATTACCTCCCACTTACGACTTGTGATCCCCCTACTAATACACCCCAACATCCCTCTAGCCTTACCTACTGCATTAGTGGTCTGCTTGGATGATTTCAGGTCATCTGTGATGATGCCCAAGCCTCTTTCTTCCCTTGTGATTGCCAGCAACTCCCCTCCCAACCTATAGGTGGCTTCTGGGTTTCTCTTCCCTATGTACATGATCTTGCACTTCTTTGCATTAAACCCCAGTTGCCACTCTTCCGACCATTTACCAGTTTATCCAGATCTCTTCTCATTCTGCCCACTCCATCTGGATCATCTACTCTGTTGCAGATCTTTGTGTCATCTGCAAACAGACAAACCTTACCCTCCAGTCCATCTGCAATGTCACTGATGAAGATATTGAAGAGGACTGGACCCAGACTGATCCCTGAGGTACCCACTTGTGACTTGCATCTCTTCTGACTGTTTTCCATTTACCTCTTGCTTTTCTCCCTAACTCAATGGGATGTTGCTTCAAGTATTGCATCCTAATGCTTGCCCACTTTGCCTGTACCCCTCACCTGCATATCTTCTTGTTAGGGTTAGCTTCACTCTGCTGTCCATCATATTAAAGTCAGCATCTCTGAAGCCCCATATTTTGCCTTGGATGGGATGATTTAGTTCTAGTGGCTAAATTGAACTGCACTATGTGATAGTATCACTGGCCTCAGCTGACCTTCTACCTGGAGATCTGTAATCCTTTCCCTGTTAGTCAGTACTAGATCTAGGATAGCCCTGTCTCTCATGGGTTGTTGTACCAGTGGTTTGAGGCTCTCCTCCTGCAGGGAATCCACTATGTGTCTAGTTCTTGCTGATGTTCCTGCTAGTATTGACCAAACTGTATCTGGCATGTTGAATTCTCCCATTATCAGAACCTTCCTTTTAGCTGTCATGTTTTGTATATCTTCTAACAGTAATGTGTCTGTGTCCCCCCCCCCTTCTGTTGACAACCCCAGTTCGTATGGCTGTCCCATTTCCTGTTTCCAGGGTGACCCACAGTTCTTCTGGCTCCTTATATGTATTCTGAATTTCTGTAGCTTTGATATTTTCATTAATATGAAGGGCCCCTCCCCTCTTCCCTCTTTTTGCACCTTGGTCTCTTCTAGACAGTACATAGCAGGGTACTGAATTCTCCCAAGTGTGGTTACTGGTGGACTCATGTCTAGCTAATGGCTACTATGTCCAGTTTAGCCTGTCATTGTAGCTTCAGGTCTGGAATCTTGTTTCCAAGACTGTGGGCATTTAGTGGGCTTATTTTCAAAACTTTTTAAAAGTTTAATACTTTTTCATAAAATGAAAGACACCACTCAACTAATAGGGACATTAGTAATTAGTTGAGTGGTGTCTTTCATTTTATCAAAAGTAGTTTAAAGTTTTAAAAAAAAGATCTGAAAATAAGCCCCATGGACTTGTATGGGGCACGTCCCTGTGCTCTCCTAGTACCACGATCACAAAACGGGGGAGCGCAGGGGTGGAGCAGGCAGCTAGGAAGTGGGAAGGGATCAGCTAGCTTGCGGATTGGAAAAATTATGATTCCTTCCCAAACTTTAATCAGTGAGTACAACATTTTTATTTTTACACAACGGGGCTCTTGCCGCCCCAGGGTAGCGGGCTATGAAGCCCAAAGTGTGACATCACACATTTACTTTAATAAAGCAAAATGAAAATGATATAGATAGCAATTTTAAGAAAAATAAGTTCTGTAGCTTTATTGATCTAGTATAAATTACCAAATTCCATGAAATTCTTTGGTTTTATTGGCGTGCAGACATTTAAAATTCAAAATTCTACCATTTTCTAGTAAAAACAAAACCCAGTGGCCTTGATTATAACTCCCTAGCAGCCAAGTGGCCCCCCACGCATGTATGCCACTGTAGCACCCTCACTGGTAATCTAGTGCCCCCAGTGCTGTCCTCCAAGACACACTCCACCATCCATCCAGCACTCAAAGCGTTGTACAGCAGTTACCTCCCTCCCCTTTGTGGCTGGCTGCCATCAGCCACATAGTATTGAAAGGCAAATTAAGTCCTACAAAAGGCTACTGTGCATGAATGCAGACTTTGTGTCATCTATAAGTTTACAGTTATACACTTGTTTCTCACCAAACCTGTGTTTTCTCTTAGTCGCCTCCTTCCTCACAACCACATAAGTGGGTAAGTATAAATCCACACCAAAATGTGCCTTTGGTGAGGCCATCAAGTCTGCTGTTGGTCATAAGGGCCATTGTAGTCTGCATTCTGTTACAGAGGTTGTGTACTCAGGCAATGGGGTAGCAGCAATGGATCATGTGTTGTATTACAGAGGTGATATAACCCCACTATGGTGGGGACACCAATGGAGCCTGCATTGTGTTACAGATGTGGTGTAATCAGACTATGGTGGGGCACCAATGGAGCCTGCACAATGTTACACAGGTGATGTACCCAGGCTATGGAGGGGGGGCACTAATGGAACCTGTGTTGTGCTACAGAGATGATGTACTCAGGCTATGAGGGGGCACCAATCGAGCATGTGTTGTGTTACAGAGGGGATGTACTCAGGCTATAGGGGGGGCACCAGTGGAACCTGCATTGTGTTACAGAGGGAATGTACTCAGGCTATGGAGGAGGGCACTAATAGAACCTGTGTTGTGCTACAGAGGTGATGCACTAAATCTATGAGGGCACAAATGGAGCCTGTGTTGTGTTACATAGGTGATGTACTCAGGCTAGGGGGGCACCAATAGAGCCTGTGATATGTTACACAGGGGATGTAGTCCCACTATAGGGGGCATCACTGTAGCCTGTGTTGTGTTAGAGAGGTGATGTACTCAGGCTATGGGGGCACCAATAGAGCATGTGTTGTGTTACAGAGGTGACATACTCAGGCTATGGGGGGGCACCAATAAAGCCTGTGTTGTATTACAGAGGGGATGTACTCAGGCTATGGAGGAGGGCACTAATGGAACCTGTGTTGTGCTACAGAGGTGATGTACTCAGCCTATGGGGGCACAAATGAAGCCTGTGTTGTGTTACACAGGTGATGTACTCAGGCTATGGGGGGCACCAATGAAGCCTGCATTGTGTTACACAGGTGATGTACTCAGGCTATGGGGACACCAATGGAGCCTGCGTTGTGTTACAGAGATGATGTGCTCAGGCTAGGGGGGGCACCAATTGAGCCTGTGTTGTGTTGCAGAGGTTATGTGCTCAAGCAATGGGGGGCACCAATGGAGCCTGTGTTGTGTTACAGAGGTGATATACTCAGACTATGGTGGGGACCAATAAGGCCTGTGTTGTGTTACAGAAGTGATGGTGTCAGGCTATGGGACTCACCAATGGAACCTGCATTGTGTTACACAGTTAATGTACTCAAGCTATGGGGGGAGGGGGCACCAATGGAGTGTGTGTTGTGTTACAGAAGTGATGGTCTCAGGCTACTGAAGGTCACTGACAGATCCTATGTTCTGTTAGGGAAGTGAAGCACTCAGGCTAAGGGAGGGGGCACCAGTGGAGCCTGTAATATGTTACACAGGTGATGTACTCAGTCTGTGGGGGAGGGACCAATGAAGCCTTCACTGTGTTATAGAGTGATGTACTTAGGCTATGGAGGAGGACACCAATGGAGCCTGTGTTGTGTTACAGAGGTGATGTACTCAGGCTATAGGGGACACCGATGGAGCCTGTGTTGTGTTACAGAGGTGATGTACTCAGGCTATGGGCAGTACCAGTGGAGCATGTGTTGTGTTAAAGAGGGATCTACTCAGGCTATGGGGCACCAGTGGAGCCTGTGTTGTGTTACAGATGTGATGTACTCAGGCTATAGGGTCACCAATGGAAACCTGTGTTGTGTTACGGAGTGATGTACTCAGGCTATGGCCATTCCAGTGGAGCCTGTGTTGTGTTACAGAGATGATGTACTCAGGCTATGGGGGCACCAATGGGGCTTGTGTTGTGTTACAGAGGTGATGTACTCAGGCTATGGGGCGGCACCAATGGAACCTGTGTTGTGTTACAGATGTGATGTACTCAGGCTGTGGGAGTCACCAATGGAGCCTGTGTTGTGTTACAGAGGGTGATGTACTCAGGCTATGGGAGGGCACCAATGGAGCCTGTGTCGTGTTACAGATGTGATGTACTCAGGCTATAGGGGGCACCGATGGAGCCTGTGTTGTGTTACTGAGGGGATGTACTCAGGCTATGGGCAGTACCAGTGGAGCCTGTGTTGTGTTACAGAGGGATGTACTCAGGCATGGGGGGCACCAATGAACCTGTGTTGTGTTACAGATGTGATGTACTCAGGCTATAGGGGTCACCAATGGAGCCTGTGTTGTGTTACAGAGGTGATGTACTCAGGCTATGGCATGGCACCAATAGAGCCTGTGTTGTGTTACAGATGTAATGTACTCAGGCTATAGGGGGGCACCGATGGAGCCTGTGTTGTGTTACAGAGGTGATGTACTCAGGCTATGGGCAAACCAGTGGAGCCTGTGTTGTGTTACAGAGGTGATGCACTCAGGCTGTGGGAGTCACCAGTGGAACCTGTGTTGTGTTACAGATATGATGTACTCAGGCTATGGGCGGTACCAGTGGAGCCTGTGTTGTGTTACAAATGTGATGTACTCAGGCTATGGGGGCACCAATGGAGCCTGTGTTGTGTTACAGAGGTGATGTACTCAGGCTATGGGGCGGCACCATGGAGCCTGTGTTGTGTTACAGATGTGATGTTCTCAGGCTGTGGAGTCACCAATGGAGCCTGTGTTGTGTTACAGAGGTGATGTACTCAGGCTATAGGGGGGCTCCAATGGAGCCTGTGTTGTGTTACAGAGGTGATGTACTCTGGCTATACTGGAGCACCAGCAGAGCCTGCGTTGTGTTACAGAGGGGCGTACTCATGCTATGGAGGGGGCACTAATGGTACCTGTGTTGTTTTACAGATGTAATGTACTGAGGCTATGGCCAGTACCAGTGGAGCCTCTGTTGTGTTACAGAGGTGATGTACTCAGGCTATAGGGGCACCAATGGAACCTGTGTTGTGTTACAGATGTGATGTACTCAGGCTATGGGGCACCAATGGAACCTGTGTTGTGTTACAGATGTGATGTACTCAGGCTATGGGAGCACCAATGGAGCCTGTGTTGTGTTACAGAGGTGATGTACTCAGGCTATGGGGGGTACCAGATGGAGCCTGTGTTGTGTTACAGATGTGATGTACTCAGGCTATGGGGGGCAGCCATGGAGCCTGTGTTGTGTTAAAGAGGGGATGTACTCAGTCTGTGGGGGCACCAATGGAATCTGTGTTGTGTTGCAGATGGATGTATTCAGGCTTTGGTGGGGACCAATGGAGCCTGTGTTCTGTTACAGAGTGATGTACTCAGTCTGTGAGGGGTACCAATGGAACCTGTGTTGTGTTACAGAGGTGATGTACTCAGGCTATGGCTGTATCAGTGGAACCTGTGCTGTGTTACAGAGGTGATGTACTCAGGCTATGGGAGGGCACCAATGGAGCCTGTGTTGTGTTATGGAAGTGATGTACTCAGGTGATGGGCGGTACCAGTGAAGCCTGTGTTGTGCTACAGACGACATGTACTCAGGCTATAGGGGGGCACCAATGCAGCCTGTACTGTGTAACAGATGTGATGTACTCAGGCTATGGGTAATACCAGTGGAGCCTGTGTTGTGTTATAGAGGGATGTACTCAGACTATGGGGGACACCAATGGAACCTGTGTTGTATTACAGATGTGATGTACTCTGGCTATGGCCATACCAGTGGAGCCTGTGTTGTGTTACAGAGGTGATGTACTCAGGTTATGGTGGGGACCAGTGCAGCCTGTGTTATTTTACAGATGTGATGTACTCAGGCTATGGGAGGGGTACTAATGGAGCCTATGTTGTGTTACAGAGGTGATGTACACAAGCTATGGGGGGGCACCAATGGAGCCTGTGTGGTGTTACAGAGGTGATGTACTCAGGTTATGGTGTTGACCATTGAAGCCTGTGTTATGTTACAGATGTGATATACTCAGGCTATGGGTGGCACCAGTGGAGCCTGTGTTGTGTTACAGAGGTAATGTACTCAGGCTATGGGAGGGCACCAATGGAGCAGTGTTTATGGAGTAGTTACTGCTGTTCTATTTTATTCTTTTATTCAATTAATACTTTTTTATCGGGAGCTATTTTACTAGCTTTTTATTTCAGTTTTCTGTGATGCCCAACTTTGGAAGGGATTTATTAAGTATTTACGCTGTGACTCGGAATTGTTTTATGTTGCTGCCTTTTAATGGAGATGTGCATAATTGCAGCCAACATTAGAAACATAGAAACATAGAAATTGTTGACAGAAAGGTTGCTTGGCTCACCCAATGTGCCAAGATTTTCCCGCTTATTTTGCTCCGCAGACCCTACCTGATCTCCGTCAACCCTCCCTCCTCCTGCCTATGTACCAATATTTTCGTATGCTTTTCCCATCGTGTTTGATGTTTGGAACCCCCCACTGATTTTCCTCCCACCACCTCTGCCAGCAGATTGTTTCAGGCATCCACCACTCTTCAGTGAAGTAGTACTTTCTCACAACCTTCTTAACCCCCTGCCAGCTTAATTACATGCCCTCTTGTCCTGGTGCACTTCCTTATTTAAAATAGACTCACCTCCTGTGCCCTGCTCACCCCCAAAAAGGTAGTTATAGGTCTCTATCATGTCCCCCCTCTCTCTCCTCTCTTCTAGGGTGTACATAATAAGATAACTCAGTGTCTCCTCATAGGGCTTTTGATGTAACCCCTGTGCCATTTTAGTGGCCATCCTCTGGACTGCCTGCACCCTGTCTATGCCCTTTCTAAAATCTGGTCTCCAGAACTGTACACAGTATCTCAGATGAGATCTCACCAGCAACCAGTACAGTAATAACACCGCCTCCTTCCTTCTTCTGGTAATATATCTCTTTACGCACCCCAGCAGCCCTCTAGCACTAACCACTGCCTTGTCTCACTGCCCGCCATGTTGATGTCATCACATAGACAACCCCTACCTCTCCTATTTTATATCAGTTCCAGGGTTTCTACTGCCCTAGGTGCACGATTTTGCACTTTTGCATTGAAACCCAATTGCCATGCCCTCGACCACTTCCCAAGTTTTCTAAGGCCCTTACTCATTCTCTCCGCCTCCTCCTGAGTATCCACCCTATTATTACACATTTTGGTGTCATCTGCAAAAGTCATACCTTCCCATGCAGTTCTTTTGCAATGTCACTTATGAAAACATCAAAGAGGACCGGTCTCTGTACTGAGCCCTGCTGCACCCCACTGGTCACTCTCCCTTCATTACCGTGAGTGGCACATGCTGTTCGCCACCACTCTCTGTCTCCTGTCCATGATCCAGTTTTTTACCCACTTTACCACTTTGTATCCCATAGCTAGACTGACCAATTTCTTTGTCAGTCTCCTATGTGGCATAGTGTTGAAGGCCTTCCTGAAGTCCAAATAGGCTACATCCGCTGCCCTTCCCTGATTTATTTCCGTGGTCACTCAGGCAAAGGAATCAATCATATTTGTCTGGCATGACTCCCCCCCCCCCTTGCCTCCAAGCTGCCTTTGATCTTGTAACCCATCTGATTCAAGATACTCCACTAGCCTTTCCATTAACAGGGCTTCCATTAATTTCCCCACCTCTAATGTGTGACTCCCCAGCCTATAATTGCAAGCCTCCTCACTGCTGCCACTCTTGTGGAGCAGTACTACATCTGCACTCCTCCAGTCCTCTGGTACTACTCCTGTTTCCAATGAGTTGTTAAATAAGGTTAGCAGTGGTACAATAAGCACCATCCTGAGTTCCCTTAACACCCTTGGGTGTATCCCATCTGGTCTCATGGCCTTGTCCTCTTCCAGATTTGCAAGATCCTTCAGGACTCTTTTCCCTGAAAATGGACTTGTGTCCACCTCCCCCCCCCCCAGCATTCTTGCTGCTCTTTGGTGGTCTGTTCCTACTCCCTTCACCATGAAGACTGAGCAGAACTACCTGTTCAGGATGTCTGCTTTTGGCCAGCCCAGTGGCGCTGAAGGTTGAGGTCCTGGACACCACACCTCGCCCCATGCCGCTGACCCGGGTTTGGTAACAAGCTTGGATCATCGGGCAAGCCTGGATCATCGGGGATCGGCAGGGGAAGGAGAAGATCGAGCATCCGGAGGACTGCTCTCTTCTCCTGGGGTAGGCTCTGGGGATTTCCCCACTTGGTGGTGGCTCCTGGCAGAGGCTAGGGGGTGAAACACTTGAGGCGGAGACAGCAAATGAGGTCTGGTGTCGGCAGATGTCTGTGGGAGTGGGTAGGCTCACTTACTCTGTATGCTGACACCATTGCATGGCCACACCAGGGGGCGGAACAAGGAAAATGGCCCTGCCTCCCGGTAGGTGAAGGGGGGGTACAGGGGCCCGCCAACCATGCCCAGCGCCAGGTCTCTCTGTTCACACCTCTGGCTCTCCTCCCTGCCTGGTCATACTGCTAGATTATAGATAGCGTGCAAGGAGGAGGCGGTCCCACCTCGGGGGACTCATAGCCAGGGGGTTGGGTGGTCAGGTAGTGGATACAAAGGTGGCCTTCGGAGGAGGAATGGAGGACTTCAGGCAGGTGGGATCATGGCCAAAGCCAGCGACACCTGGATTGAAAAAAAAGGATGTCTGCTTTTTCTGGTCCTCTTCTGCACAGTCACCATCTGCAGTCCTCCTTATCCTCACTATCCCTCCCTTGCCTTCCCTTCTTGCTTATTTACCTGAAAGTAAGTCTTGTACCCTTTGCCACCCTTTGGCTAAATTTTCCTCTGTTTGTGCCTTTGCTCCCTCACTGCCTTGCCTGCCTCCCTCTGTTTTATCTAGTACACCTCCCCATCCTCATCCCTCTGCTTTTCTTTTACCTCTTGAATGCCACCTTTTTTCCTTCATCTTCACGGCCACTTCCTAGAGTACTACAGTTGTCATTTTTCCTCCAGCTTTTGCTCCATTCCTTCACACAGAGACTGGGTGCCTTCACTATGCCTACCCCTAGTAGTAGTAGTAGTAAAACATTTTTATTTATACAGGCATATGTCAAAAGAGACAGGTAACCCCCCCCCACACCAAATTGGGGGCTTACTTGCAGCCCATAGCTCCCATTTCTTGCTCTCCTCTCTGGCGCCTGCTGAAATGCCTGCATATTTTGTTTTCTGTCCCCCGGTCTTGTCTGTGCCCCTGGTGCCCCATGCCATAGCCCCAGTGTACAATTCAGTCCTTCAGGGCTCCAAAAACTTGAACCGTGATCCCCGAGCTGCCAATGCACTCTGGTGCGGCAGGGATCAAGTAAGCACCGGCGGCACCTTTGATCCCGCCACCACCTAAACTTGCGGTCAGCCTGATGAGTGGTCTCAGTGGTCCGGTGTCCCACCTGCTAAGTGGGACCCGTGACCATGAGGGAGGGCCCTGACAGCCCGCTCTTCTGAAAAATTAAAGAAATCCATGAGGTGTCTAAGATTGGGGCTCATGAATATTAACAGTGAAAAGTAACAGTGTCAGTGGCTCAGTAGGTAGCACACTCACCTCGGAGGCTGGAAGATCAGAGGGCTGTGGGTTCAGTTCCCACATCTGGCACTTGGGTTAATATCCCAGTACTGACACTGTAGTGCAGCATGAGAGGGGTGCTGCACTTCTTAGGTGCCGTCTTTCGGATGAGACGTTAAACCGAGGTCCCATCTGCCTGGATTGGTGATAGTTCAGGTGGATGTTAAAGATCCCATGGCACTTATCGAAAAGAGTAGGGGAATTTCCCCGGTGTCCTGGTCAAATTTCCCTCATTCACTAAAAATACCACAAACAGCTTAATCTGGTTCAAGGTCACTTGGCATATTCATCTGTATCCCCCTCCCCCTGGGTCATGCCTGAAAATAGGCAGGATTTGTCTAGTACACTTACCCGGTCAACAAAAAATAAATAAAAATAAAAATAAATAAAAATGAGCCACAGCCCCAATCTCATGGATATTAATGAGGGTCTGTTCTGCCTTTAGGAAGCTATGTTCTGCAATCGCTGACAGGAGAAAATGTAGTTGGATAATACTGTAACGGCTGTACCTGAGTTTGGGGAAATTGTTTAAGCAGGAGGCAGTGTTTAAAAAGATGCTGTAATCCTGGCTGCACCAGTAAAATGTTGGGACTCAGAGAGACAGCCTGCCTGCTGCAATAGGTGGGGCTCCAGCGACAGGAAAACAGACTGAGAAATTTGTTTTGATCTGGGCAGCAACAGCAAGTACACATCCAGGGTTACTGAACTGTGGGGCATTTGTGCAAATACTCAACTTATTCTTGCTGTACCTGGACTTAATTTGGGACTGTATCTAATCTGCTTAAGGGACTGTGTTTACAGTAGCCATTTTCAAGCAGCCACAGCCAATTGGAAAGCTAGGATTTTAAAGCCAGGACTTGTGGAACATTTACCAAAGCTCATTGGAAACTTCCAAGTGCTCATGGGAAACTGCAGGGGCTTAATTTAGGCACTAAAAGAGTAAACCAACTGTGCATCGAGTGTGGTTCAGGCATAATTCATTTTCTTGATTGACAGGCCCTCCAGCCAATCAAAGGCTAAGCATCCAATAGCTTCAGCCAGTCAGGAGCCTCAGGAGAGCCCCATAAAAGACTGGGTTTTCAGCAATTTCCAGATTTGAGCGGGAACTCCACAGGGTAGGGACTTCGAACCCCAGCCATGCAACTGGGCCTGGTGATCCAGTTAATCCTTCCATCCAGGAGAGGATGTTTGCCTTCTTTGTAGTACAAGTTCTAAAGTAATTTAGTTAATGCAAACTCAGTAGCCTGGGGTTGCCAGAATGTCCTCCAGGTGCTAGCCTCCTTCCACATCAGGGAAAGATGTGGCTCTGCAACTTGATGACATCAAGCCAGCTGTGAGAGAGCTGATTTCACATCAGTTGTGAGAGAACTGAAGACATCAGGAACCTTGATTGCAGAGATCCTACCGTGAGGAGCCTGAATGAGCACTTGTACCCCCAGTGCAAGAAGGAAAGAAAGTGCTTAATTGGGACTGCCAATGCCCTTAGTGACTGTGCTGATTTATATTGCTCAACTGGTCTTCACCCCTGCATCCTGCTGTGCCTAACCTTAGCCCAGCGCAGGTGGACCCTCCTTTGAAACTTTTGCTGTCTGAGACTGTCTAATCCTGGTCTGCACCTTGCAACTGTTGTGCCAATCTTGCCCAGCCGAGGTGGACCTAACTGTTCTGGGAGACCCAAGTGAGCCCAGAGTATCGTATAATTGTTCTGGGGACCCAAGTGAGCCCAGAGGATTGTATAACTGATCTGGGGAACCCAAGTGAGCCCAGAGTACCGTATGAATGTGCTGATATATATGTGTTGTGTGTTCTAAACTATACGGTCAAGACATCTAGTGGAGCTGCAAGATACAGCCATGTACCACAAAAGTACTGAGACCCCAGGCCTTTTGGATCTGACTTCTGTTACCTGGAAATGACTGTTTTCTGAGTAAACTGACCAGGGCGGCCATCCTGGCCCCTGGTTGAAGAAGCCCTATCTTCTTCTTCAATTGTACCAACTGTGCCTAGAATATAAATGTGCTGAATGTACTGGAACATATAAATGTGCTGGATATTCAGAAATACAGATTAGAAACAAACTGTGTAACTGGTCGGTTGCACGTCACCAGTGTTTCGACTGCAACATGCAGGGCAATCCCTGCATACACCAAAAAGACTATAAATAGTTCAAATATCTAATTTGGGGAATTTAATTGCTACTCTTTATTAAATCAAGCCAGCCATAATCCAGCTTCAACGTCTCCCAAACCTGCAACATGCAAGAATTGTAAAGTACTGGGTACCCAGAGATAAATCTGCAGGAATGGGGGACTCATACTAGATCTTGGGGAACTGGTACCAGTTGTGGGAATGAATGTGGTGTGTCATCTGATTCTATGCAGTTTATTTTATTTTATTTATTTAGCTTTTGTTGACCGGGTAAGTGCACTAGACAAATCCTGCCTATTTTCAGGCACGACCCGGGGGAAGGGGATACAGATGAATGCCAACTGACTTTGAACCAGATTAAGCTGTTGGTGGTATTTTTAGTGAATGAGGGAAATTTGGCCAGGACACCGGGGAAATTCCCCTACTCTTTTCGATAAGTGCCATGGGATCTTTAACATCCACCTGAACTACCACCAATCCAGGCAGATGGGACCTCGGGTTTAACGTCTTCATCCGAAGACGGCACCTCAGAAATGCAGCACCCTCTCATGCTGCATTACAGTGTCAGTACCGGATATTAACCCAAGTGCCAGATGTGGAACTGAACCCACAGCCCTCTGATCTCCTGCCTGAGAGGCGAGTGCTACTATTGAGCCACTGACACTGATAGCCAGAGCTCTGATATCATTGTTGGTGTAATGTGATTGATTTCTGATTCAATAGCAGGTATCTACCCAGCTGGAGGGTTTTCACCAGCACCAAAATCCAAACCAAACCAAATCAAATGTAAATAATAACAACGATATTGATTGCATAACTCCATTCCTTGTTTCCCTGTTCCTAAGCCCCAATCCCCTGGTGAATAAATATTGTTGCTGTTGTTTTGCAAATATGGCATCATGAGCATATTATTAGCGAGAGTCATTAAATGATAAAGTGTTTGAAATGTGGGGAAATGTTATTGGGTCATATGCTGGGGTGGCTGATGGTTACAGTAGGTGGTATGAAATCCCAAGTAAAAGCTAGCCCACTTAAAGCTAAACTCTGGGTGGAGGCATTGCACAAAGATAATATCATGGAAAGAACCAGTTCTAAAGCAAGTTTGGAAACCCAGGCCCCTCAACCTTGTTTAGGCCTGCAAGGCAGGGGTAGTAGCCCTTGGAGTAGCGCTGCCTAGGGGTTACAGAGAAATTCACCATTAGGGCTATTAATACCCTGTTTACAAGGTGGCACTGTTGTTCTTACATGTGATCAAGTAACACATATGAAAATTTCAAAAATAAAATGTTATAAAACTTTACATCAGTACTTAAGGTTATAAACTAGGCATACCCAAACAAAACAAGATTTTTAATACAGATCATGGACAGACATGCCCAAACAAAGTTAATAAATGTTCAACACATGTACTATAACCTTAATTTTCTCCACTGTTCATCTACACCTCCTTGGCAATCCTGCCCTGCTAAGCTGCTTATGAACATATGAACATACGGAAATTGCCAGCAGAAACAGGCCTCACGGTCTATTAAGTCTACTTGAATGAGCAGCTAGCACCCTTATATTGCAGCTGCCATGCCCCCATCTTGCCTCTCACATCTGGGAACTTCTCAGTGTTGTTTTCCCACCCCCCACTGCCCTGTCCCATGCCCTTTGAAACTGCCCACCATCCTGCATGACATCACCTCCACTGGCAGGGTATTCCATTTCGACACCACCTTCTCTGTGAAATAATTCTTCCTCTTCCCTCCTGAATCTGCCCCTCCAATCTTAGCCATGCCTCTTGTGTCCTTTCGCTTCTCAGCTTAAACAACCTATCTGTGCCAGATTTGTTGATCCTCTCAAGTATTTGAACGTTTCAATCATATCTCCTCGATCCTTCTCTCCAGGATGTACAGACTCAAATGTCTCAGTTTTTCTTCATAGGTTCTGCCTTCCATCCCTGTATAATTTTTGTTGCCCTATGCTGCACCGCTTAGCAGCCTGATATCCTTCATCAGATACGGACACCAGTACCACACGCAGTACTCCAAATGTGGCCTGTCCAAGGACCTGTACAGGATCACATCCTTGTGCCTGGACGAGAACCCCCACACAATGCACCCCAGCATCCTATTGGCCTTAGTCGCAGCCTTCTTGCACTGGGCAGAGTTCTTCATGCTCCCTGTTACTACCACCCCTAGATCCTTCTCTTCCTCAGTGGCTCCCAACTGCACCCCACCCAACCAATATTCCCTCCATGGGTTCTTCACCCCAAGGTGCATAACTTTTCACTTCTTTGCATTAAAACTCAATTGCCACCTCACTGACCACTCCTCAAGTCTGGTTAGGTCACCCTATACTTTCTGCCACCCCTCTATGTCATCCACAACTGCTCCCATCTTGGTGTCATTTTTGAACAAACTGATCCTGTTCCCAACACCATGTACAATATCCAATATGCTTCTGTGGCAGTCTCCCATTATGCTTGGAAAGTGCCATTGTCAGTTTCCAGAGGGGTGGTCCTAGAGTCCGGAAGAACTCAACTTAATAACTTTTAAGCCTGGCTTGACCATTACAGAATAAACATTTTACAATTTATTTACCCAGGATAACCCAACTGAGATGCAATATCTCATTTACAGTGGTGTCCTGTCTCTCCCCAGTTCCACAGTAGTGTGGACTAGAGCACTGAATGTCATATCCTCCTGGGGCAATGGGAGGTTAAGTGACTTGCTGAAGGTCACACAGCAAGCAATTGTGTCTAGCGGGATTTGAGTCTGTGATCTCTCAGTTCCCAGGCCAGTGATATAGCCACTAGACTACACTTACTACTAAATGTTGCACAGCAGTATTGAGATGGTAGTAAACTTTGCCAAGGAAGTCTTCCTGCTGTGGCTACTAAATTTGTGAGCTGGACTGTAAGGAATCCCCTGAGTTGGAAGCTCAGTGTGACAACAGAGAACACTATCTGTGCTGAAGTTAAATTTCTTCCTTGAAATCTTTTACCAGACTTGCTTGTGAAACTTTATTTTTTGGAGTAATTAAAGCTCCCCTTCCCCACCTCATGAAATAGGTTCAACTAGTTTTGTTTAAAAAATCCACAAACATATGTAAAGATTTGTTATGAGTTGAAAATGCAAATGCGGGTAGTTTACTTAATATTCTTGTTATGGTTAACACTAATAAGATCCTTTAATATTCAGAATCAAAGACATTTCTTTGGATGTATGTTTTTTATATTAAAAAATAAATGCATCACATCCTACATGAGTGAGATTTTCTGTTTTTTTATTGCTAAGTCACCAGGGACAGTCGAGGCACATAAACAGATGCCACTCACGCTGATTCTGGGGGCCTTTGCATCATTAGATGCTGGTGAACTCTGAACTCCCCTGCTTTGGAGGCCCTCTTTGCCGATGAGGAGGGGGTCCCCGGTGGCTTGCCAGCCTAGCCCAGCACTATCACTCAGGACTTCAAATCAGCACCAGCCACTTTGAAGCTCAGCTTTCTTTTCTGGGCTGCATGAATGATTCATGTGCTCTGAGTCAGAGAGAGAGAGAGAGAGAAAGAGAGAGAAAGAGGGGGAAAAACAAAGAGCAAAACCATTTTATGTCCACACTGCTCTGTGTAGCTTATTATCACCAGTGTTGAACAAATTACTTACAAGATGTTCACGTTGATTCATCAGCCTTGAGAATAACGATTCTTGATGGAGCAACTGTTTTTTTTTTACAATGTATAAATACATATACATCCAGATTCCATATAGTCACACACAGGCCCGCATGCATGTACACAAGTAGGTGGGCAGACAGACATACAGAAAGAAAAGCAGGTAGACATATATTTACATGTAGATATACTGGCATAAACATTTACTTACATTTACACTCAGACACGGACAGACATATGATAGATAGATAGATAGGTAGGTAGGTAGGAGGGTGGGTGGGTGGATGGATGGATAGACAGAGATAGCTGTAGGTAGATAGACACAGACAGACAGACAGAGACAGACAGATAGATGGACAGATAGATAGATGGATACTGTCTGCAGATAGATAGATAACTAGATAGGTAGGTAGGTAGGTAGCTAGAATAGACAGACAGGCAGGCTGGCAGACAGACAGACTGATGGATGGATGATCGGACGGACAGACAGACAGATAGGTAGGTGGGTAGATCGGTTAGGCAAACAGACAGACAGGCAAGCAGACAGACAGACAAGTGCTGTGCAATAGATAGATAGATAGATAGCTAGACAGATATCCGTAGATAGACAGACAGATATCCGTAGATAGACAGACAGATAGATTGATAGATACTGTCTGTAGATAGAGAGATAGATATGTAACCCCTAGATGGCGCTATCCCAGGGGCTACTACCCCTGCCTGATTTGCCACTAACAGGTTGAGGGGCCTGATCCAATGGTGGTGCCTCCACCAGAGTGTCAGGGTTTGCATAGTTAAACTAACTTGGTCACAGCCCTCTGGGACACTGCAACCCCCTTTCCCACTAGTGGCCCACACAATATATCAGAATTACATTCTCAGTATACACTTACCCCCAGGTCTGGTTCCGCACTGGGACCTCCTGTGAAATGAGATACAGTGCAACAATCACAGTAATAGTACTTTAACATAGACAAATACCTCAGGTAGTATAACTTTGCTGAAACAAGCAGCTCTGATTTATTTAGGGGCATATAATAAGGACAGGGGGAAATCAGGTTAATTAGCTTATCACTTATTAATTCATTTATGGCTCCTGTGCACAGGCCTATCCCTATCAGTTACTGTCCTGGGTACCCAAGCCCTAGTGGCTAGTCCAAACTGTGGCAGCTGGTAGGGGCCTTCACACAGAGAAAAGGAGAATTAAACAGTCAGCAGTACAGTAATTCCATTTGGATTTAATGTGGCAATTCAACAGGGAGCAACCTGAATTAGTACTCACGACCTCCAAATAAGATAGGGTCCTTCAATGTCAGCAGGGCTCACTTGAGGTACACAAACCTCTTCACACATCCATATAAAAGAAAGTACTATATCCGCAGGTTGCATCTGTATCCCGATCGCACTACTGCACAATACCCGGGAGAACACACACAGATTCAGTTCCTGACAGACCGAAAAGTAATTCTTCAGCAATTCTTCCAGTTCTACAGGGTGAGCCTGGTTTCTACTCTTCAGAGATCCTTTGATTCTTTTCACAGGACGGATTCAGTCCTAACAAGCTGTTACACAAGCTGCAGACCGGAACTCTGGGCCTTATACACGCTTTTTTGACTAAAACTGCACACTGAAAAAGCACAGGCCCTTCCTCTTTCACTGCCAAAGCTCAACTCAACTCCAACTGACGAAACCGGCACTTCCTTTGAGTTCCTCCCAGTTCTTGACTGGATTGGCTGTCACCACAATAGACTGCTGCTGTTGGTCCAAAAGGCACTGAAGTCTAAACTACATCTCCCAGAGTCACTGCCCATACAATCCTCTTGTGGCTGGCTCAGATTATGAGTCCAAGTTCTGATTCGTCCACGGCATCATTTTAGAGCTAGCTTTACCCCACACTGATTGGTCCAGTTCAGCAGTTCAAAACTAGAATGGGGAACTAGCAGACACAGTTCTGACTGCAAAGAACAGGTTAGACAAACTGTAATTTCATTATTACTCTAAATAATTTCTGGCAAACAGTTACATCTTTCAGATAGGTTCCTTGCACTCCTAGTGACTGCAAAATGAAGTGAATTGGCAGCAGCTCGAGTGGTACTCAGAGAAGCACACAGTCCCCCATACAACTAATTATGTCTGCAAGCAGACAGCTCTTAAAGAGACAGTACCAGAGGCTCTAAAACACTCACTGATAAATGGCTTAAATGCCAAACACTATTCAGGCTTGGAGCATTCAAGCAAGCTCCTGGAAGTCTTTTGGGAACCCCCATTTGCAGGGGGGTTACAGATAGATAGATAGATAGATAGATAGATAGATAGATAGATAGATAGATAGATAGGTAGAGTGCAGTCTCATTTATCAGAACAGCATGGGCAACAAATATGAAGTTCGGATAAACAGGAGTTCGTAAAATCGGGGTTACATTGAACTAAATGGCATACTAATTTTTAATTCTTAATTCTAGCCTGTGTTCCTCCTACTATCTCAGCATGTACTTCTGACCAAATTCCTATACCAGAGCAAGACCACAGCATGAAAATGCCTAAACTTAAAACGTACAGTAATACAGTACAGTACTGGGCATCCAGCGAAATTCCGCACTGATCTCTGACCTGCTACCACTTCCTTGCTACCACTCTCAGTCAGTCAGTTCCCCGATTCTGTTCTGCTTAAATTTGGGAGTGAGATTAAAGCAGCAGTGAAACTCAATAAAAACTGTGAAGAAAAATGCTTCTATACTCGGAGGAGGGTAGTCAACTGCCACCATGGCCCGAATGAAATTGTATCCCGACCGTATTGTTCTTATCCCCGGTGCTGCAGTTTAGCTAGTCTGGTGAGTAAGGGAGCACTAACCCTTGATCAGTCAGACCAAAATCTGAACTGAGGAAAAACTGTGCCTTACTCAGGGGAGGGTAGTTAACGGCAGTCCTGTCCACACTAGATTTGTCTCCAAAACCTCCTAGACATCGACATCCAGATGAAACCCCACACTGACCTCTGACCACATCTCTTGCTACCACTCTCAGTTAGTCAGTCAAATTCCCAATTCTGAATCTGTTCTGCTTAAGTTTGGAGTGTGAGATTAAAGCAGCAGTGAGGAAAGACAGCAGAACTGCACAAACTCAATAAAAACTGTGAAGAAAAATGCTTCCCTACTTGGAGGAGGGTAGTTGACTGCCACCATGTCCAGAATGAAATGTTATCCTGACTACATGGTTCTCGCCCCTGGCGCCAGTAGTGCAGCTAGGCTGGTGAGTAAGGGAGCAAGGATTGTGAAATATGTACAGTTCTTGAGCGCCCCAGGGAAAAACTAAAACTGGGCAACTGTCATAAAGTTAAACTAGAAAAAAGTACAACCCAGACTATCCAGTCCAATTCAAGAAATTAAGAAAAACTCAGGTGACATGAGTCTGGTTGTTAGATAGGGATGTTTGGTTGATTGGGGTTGATAATTGGGGTTGTACTGTAAGACAGACAGATAGATAGATAGACAGACAGACAGGCAGACAAGCAGGCAGACAGACAGATAAGTGCTGTTCAGAATGTACCATTCCATTGGCAGAATTCGGCAAAGACAATTCTGATTTCAGAATGGATTTTGGAATTTGTGTTGTAAATCACAGACTATAGTTCTGTAGTTTATGGTTAGGGTTATTACAAATAGAAAGCTGTGTTGCAGGACAGTTGAAAGGTCAAAAAGTTGTTGTACTATCACTCTGTTTCCTGATTGGCTGAAACATCGCACTTTTCAGAAAAATACGGGTCAACATTGCGGGCGCCGCTTAGCGAGCAGCTGGGAGAGCAGGTAAAAGATTCTTTGGACAAGAACTCTGCCATAGTTGGCTCCGTGACTCCAAACATTCAGTTTGTCAGTTTTAGTGTTTGTAACACACTGCCTCAATTCATGTTCGTGGTCAGCAGCACAGTGGAACAGCAGTGAGAACGGAGATACTCAGGTCGGCAGCAGAGCAGCACGGCAGCGAGGACCGGGTAGATGCGCAGTGTGACTGAACACAAGGTACGAAATTGGACCGCAATCTTGAAACTTTGTGAATTAAATCGGCCACATTTTTGGGGGGTACCATATACTATATAAAATAATAGATAGGGAACTGTGCACCGACAAGGTCATGTGTTTCCATCTCGGGTGGTTGATGACATCATAGGGACCTCAAGTCGCCCCTGAAGGTCTATGATGTCATCAACCCCCTCGATGGAAACACAGCCTTGTTGTGCACAGTTCCCTATCCATTATTCTATATGTGAGTGTTTTCTGTATTGTGATTGTGCCATTCTAAACCACTGGAATGCTGTTCCATGGATCTAAAGTTACTACGGGTTTTGTAGTGGAACTGTGAATTCACTCTCCGTGGGTGTGTTTTAGTGATACAAAGTGAAGGTTCAGGAATAGTATTCTGTATTTTTTTTTAATGATTCTCTATGAGAACTGTGGAATACAAGTTATTCAGTGGGTACAAATTCTGCAATTTTGGAACATGTGCCCATCTACTTTACTTTTACTTATAGGAGTGTGAGAGGACTTCTGGTACAGCTTCTGGCTATATGGCTGCTTAGACATCATGTTCTCGACCGCTCCCCCATTTTAAAGTTGATAAAATGGCCGCAAACCTAAACAAACTTGATAAAAGTGACCTAATAATATATGGCTACAAGTAACTTGCACGCAGGACCTAACAGATTTGCCACACTTTGCCCTAACACAAAAAACTCAGAAGGAGACGCAACTGACTCCAGAGCCTCCACGCACCTACAACAAGTGTCCAGGCTCAAGAGACTGAACAAACCTAAGCTGAATCAGCCAACTGAAATGGAAAGCAAACTAGACAAATTACTCCAGGAACTTCAGGAGTTCAAATCGGACTTCCACAAATTCCAACAAACACAAGAATCCTTTCAAAAAGATCTTGCTGATCTACACTGCGAAGTTACCTCTCTCGATAACAGGACATTAGAACAATCTGCCGTTACATCACAACTGCAAGACACTCTCAACCAGATGGCTCACCTCTTTCAGCTCACTGTGGATTGACAAGAAGGTGTTGAAAATCGTAGCCACTATCAGAATCTACGGATATATGGCATCTCCAAAAACAGTGAAGGCCCGAATTTACTTGATTTTGTGGAGACTTTCTTCGAGGTCTTCGCTATCTGCTGACTACAATTTTGAAATTGAAAGACTGCATCGAGCCTTAGGCCCGAAGCCTACACAGCCGACAGCATGCCACAGATCTATAGTTATTAAATTCCTTTGTTTCCAAATAAAAGAATATATTCTAAAGCAAGCTTGGGCCAAGTCCCACCTCTACTGTGGAGAACATCGCGTTTTTGTGGATAATGACTATGCCTCAGTCACCATGCAACACAGACAGGCCTATATCCCATTATTTCCAATCCTTAGGCAACAGAAATTCAAATTTAGAACACCATACCCCAGCAGACTGGTTGTTCAATTTCCATCGGGGCAACAGTTGTTCAACACCTTCAAGAGGCCTGCATAGATCTTTGAGAAGCGTGACTTGTTGTTCCTCAAGTCACCACCTACCAAGGAAATCCTCGAAAAGAAAGATTCCCAAGAACTGACATCAGTGAGGCAACCACCAGACCAGAGAGCCACCATAGCTGCAATCAAGAAATGCTGGCACAATTCTCCAGAAAATCAGACTAAAATCCCCAGAACTTATGGTGCACAGTGAGTGGAGGGCCAGTGGGGGTGGGGGGCCTGGGGGTTGATCCCATGGAGACCACAGTGTTGACAGACTCATGGTGGTTTTGGCATGCATTTCTCTCCTCGTTAGATATACTTGAAGTTTCACAGTTGACCGAATTAAAGCCGGAGTCCCTGTGTTCGGGGAGGAGGGAGGAGGCGGGAGGTGCGCACTGCGAAAGGTGGGTCCGCTGGGTCCATCTGACTGGGTCGCAGAGGTGTCAGGTGATGGAGGGTATCTTTGCACGGACTATGGGGCTGATGGAGCTCGAGGGTTGATGAGCCGGAGACAAGCCATACACAACTGGCCACAAAAAGCCCTCGAGATGGAGAATCTAACAATTTGGATGTTTTGCCGCTGGACGAAACCAGGCAGGAGAACATTGGCCCTAGACCAAGGGGAAGCTCATTCGCTCTGATTTTCTCCCACTAAATAGGAGATTGGCAGAGAAGTCCAGTGTCTGTCGGGTTAAAAAAAGGCTCTCGTGGCTGGACAGTCTGCTTGGGCCTGGATACCCACCAGGACTGGGGGAATATATTTAAATGAGCTCCCTCGCTAAGTCTGCATTTGCTTGTTAAATAGAGCGCAGTTATAGGGTCTTCTCGATCTGGTGACACACCTAGATATTTTGCCCGGATAACCTGAGGTGGAATTTATGGTTGGTGGGCTCGCTTCCTGGCTCACCTCCCCAGGACACGTGGCCCTGAAAATGTCTAGAACGCAAGGTAGAAATGTTCCCTCTCCCCTGGATGTCTATAGCTTCCCAGGAGACATGAGACTCGGTTAGGTCTCCGGTCGGGGCTTCCCCCTGCTCTTCCCCCTCTCATGATTGACACTGGCTTTGCTCTGGTTCTACTGATGAGGAGTAGAGAAGTGTGTCCCTCCCCGAACCCCTCTGGCAGGTTTGAGTCCCTCCACCCTCACTATGTGGACACATTTGAAGTTCCTATACGAAGGTCCTTTATTGACTTTTAAGATCCCTAGCTTCATGTCCTACTAGACACTCAGCCTGACATTGGAATGTACAGCGGAAGCCCTCTCAGCTCACTAGGAGGGATCAAGATATGAATGGTTGAGCAATTAGCAGTTGATTTGTGATCTCCTGGAATGCAATTGTTACATGAGGTCCCTGCACCCTAATTGATACCTCAGGGTACACTGTAGACAGCTAATGTTTAGGCATAGGCTATACTAATACATAGGGCTAGGGCATGTACCGTATAAGAATAGATGTCAGGATATGAATAATTATTGTAACTCACTTTGCTTGCTAATGCACACACATTATACCATGTATTTTCTTCTATTTCTTACTTGTCAGATGCCAAGACACCTGTCCTTGAAATAATTATAATGTGTAAGGCAACATTGCCATCTTTCGTGATGGACACCACTTCACCTTGTTATGTAAGACTTTGTATAAGAACGTCTTTGTTCTAAAACTGATGACTTTACAGAATTATATAATGTTATCTTGGACCGTGGAGCCACCTCTAATTTAGCCAATAGGGCTCATCTCTGTAACTAGAAATGTTTCTATCTTTCAGTAACCATAGTAATTATCACAGGTATATAATGTTATGCACAGGCTTTACACCTCGGAGACCCGAGAGATCCCAAGAGACTACAGAGAAACTTTGAGGTGTAGGGAACACTTAGCACTGGCTCCCGGTTCGTATTGGTAAGAACTGCTTAGGGCAACTGTGATTTATCCCTTTCTGTAGTAATAAACTTGTTTATTACTTGAATGCAACTTGTCTGTGATTATTTGCATCCCCAATATTGCCAAGAACCTGAAGGTGAGGTTCAGACCTCTTACACCATGGTCTGGGTAGCTGATCAGACCTATTTGCTTTTTCCTCAGCATAAATTATTGCTGACCCATCTCCTGGAGGTCTGCACAGTTATGGGGGAGTGTGATTGGAAGTGTTCCTTGCAGGTCACTGCCAGTCCGACGGCTCCTTGATCAATGAAGCACCCCAGCCGCTTTTGGAGAGGCTGCCATGCTTCCAGTGTACTTGGGACACAGTAAGTGAGTAGATGCTGGTTGGGGGACCTGAGAAGATTCAAAGAGTCTGCAAGGAGTCTTAACTTATATATTCTCCCCCCTGATCTACCGGATGAGATATAAGTTTCTCTGCCCAGAGCTAGGTTCGCTGTCTCCTGGGAGGGGGAGGACCAGGGCACATCCTATGGACCATTAGATCCATCCATTTGGACTGTGGGGATGATGAGGGGGGGACAGGGGTCTCTCTGCTCTACCCCTGCATCCAATGGTAATAGGGGGGTGGGGTTGGGAGAGGCCGGCCCTGTATGGGGAGGCCGGGATGTACCCTCTTAATCCAGAACCAGTAAATGATATGCTATGCCACAAGATGGATCAAGGAAGGAGAATATAGACTCACTAGCTTCTAGAAGGGTTGGGAGCTCATTCCTTCTGGTCCCCCCCCCCGCCCAAATAGGGGTTTGTCAGATATGCCCAGTATCAGAGATGGGCAGATGGGATCCGAGTCACTAAACAAATGGCTCGGACCCAGAGTCCTGTCACAGCTGTGAGATCCTGTTTATAAAACAAAAAGGGCTCCTTTACTATGATGACACACACTACTAAATAGGCACAGTCATAGGACATCCCGGCCTTGAGAAGTCTGGTGACAATTGAAGGTTTTCAATCTGAAGAGTCAAAAGGTCATCAGAACACATGTCCTAGCCAGGGCAATACTGAGGGTCTTCTGGTATGTGGGCTCACCTCTATCTTACCCACCTCCGGGACCAGACAATACAGTTGACATCTGGGATCAGGGGTGGGGGTCATTTTCCCCTCTCGGCATTCATGCCCTTATGGAGCACACAGAGCGTGGTTGGAATTCTGACGGGGTCTGCCCTGGGTACTCCTTCTCTCTGACCTGGCTCAGCCCAGGGTCCGGGTCCCTCATACTGGCAGAGAGCATGTGGTGGTGCCCTCTCGGATCCCTCCGGGTTCCTGTGCTCCTCCACCCCCACGACTCTGTACACAATTGGGGGTCTTCCTGGGGACCCCAGCTTAAACTGATAATGCAGATTTCATAATAAATGGTTGCTTTTCCTATTAAGCAAATTGAGGTAGTCACCTCAAGCCACAAACACATCCCGGGAGCCCTCTAGCATCTACCTCCTGGAGCAACATCCCTGGTTTCAGAACTGTGTAGTGATTCCCCAGTCTCTCCTCAGCAGGGAAAAGATGCAGACAGGCTCTGTACTTATGGAGTCCATAGAGAACTCCCTAAGATACCTGGGAACAGGCTACATCTCAATAAAACCTTGATTATGGAAGGATCCTGGAGAGGGGTACACGGAGTTGCCTCTATATACCTAGGGGACACCCAAACTGTCAAAAATAGAGGTTGTCGGACTTGGCTCAGACCATTTTTATCTCCCCCTTAGACACAACCTCATTTAATTGGGGGCAGTCTGGAGATCACCACTTAAGCTAAGCTCAGACCATAAAGGTCCTGCACCTTTTTCCCCTCCGAGACCTTCCCTATTCCCCACCAATTATAATTAATTTTCTTCTACCCCTGTTTTTTTGTTATCTCTACTCTCACCCTCTTCCCTACCAGACTTAGGGGCAATGGTTTCTCCAGGGCTCCACACCAATTGGTGGTTAAGGAGTCCACTCTTGAACAGCCAAATGTCCGTTCCCCAATGCCTGCTCTACTTGAGCATGCATTATTGAAGTCACCACATCCCCAGAATAGGGGTTTGTATATAGTTACCAGTTTAACCTATTGGTAAATACTCTCTAAGCAGGCCCAGTTGGCAGGCTAGGTTTTATTTAGTTCTTTCTCTCTGGCTAGTTTCTTTCTTTTTTTTTCTTTATTATTATTATTATTATTTTGGATCACATGGTACTGAATTATTGTTTCTGGTACAGATTTTACCAGTTGTGTGCAATTGGAAATCCTGGGGAATGGGTGGGGGATCGCTATGGCCTGGGGCCCGATGAAAATGAAAAACCATATATGAGATAGTAATGCAACACCCTTTAAACTTATATCTCATAATGTGAATGGACTGGATGGCCCCATCAAGAGGGATCGGACACTTAGAGCTCTCAAAAACTGAACCCGACATTCTCCTTTTACAGGAGACACCTCTCTCGGCAGAACACCACAAGCTGCTCAAGTTTGGGTTCACCCAGATTATTGAATCTGCATATCAGAGGGGTAGAAAAAGAGGCTCAGTAATTTTAATACCGAAACATTCCAAACTACAACTGCTGGACCAGTACGCCGATAAAGAAGGTAGACTGGCATTGGCAGTAGTCAGACTGAATCAACAAATTATAACAGTTTGTAGCCTTTATATTCCCCAGAGATCAGATGCCTCCACCATACAGCATCTAATGGATGTCATCCTGGTCAGGCAACAGGGAATTTTAGTCCTTGGCAGAGACTTTAACTGCCTCCTTAACCCTCCTGGATTCATTGGCGACCCGGCCCCTCCGCCAATCATTGGGACAAAGTACTACGTCTCATACAAGACGAGGCCTGATCACATGGTGACAACTGCACCCCTCACAGTGAAAATTTACTTACCCCATGCCTTTAAACACTATTCTAGATTAGACTACTTTTGTTCTAGGTAAGGAACACCTTTGATCTAATTTTGACAGCGGAAATTCACAACATATGCATATCTGATCATGCCCCCATTATCTTGACCCTTAACATTAAGAAAGATAAAATAAACACTTAATGGAGATTCAACCCATCTCTTTTTCGAGATAAAGAATTCCGGGACTTATTAGACAAATGGATGCCAGAAATAATTAGAGATAATACCTCATCAAAGACTACCCCACAAATCCTCTGGGACACCCTCAAGGTAGTATTTAGAGGCTATATCATAGCCTACGCCTCTCAAAAGAAAAGACAAGCGGAGTCCAAATTACTACCCTACAGGAGACACTTAAATTCCTTCAAGAGGCCCACATGCAAGGAGATACTGATCTCCTTCCGCTGATAACACAAACACAAGTAAAGATCCAACAATTACTGACAGCGAGAACTGAGCAGGTTTTGACGTGGCTGAGGCAATGCTATTATGAAGGAGGAGCTAGAGCATCCAAACTTCTAGCCTTCCGCCTCAGAAATCAAATACAACAACGCACTATCCCTAAAATAAAGGACCCCATATCAGGCCAAACTAAATATTCTACACCACAGATTTTAGAGGCATTTAAGAATTACTACCAGAAGTTGCATTCCTCCCTTACCCCTCCAGAATCACATAACATCCCCAAGTTTTTAGACCAGTTACAACTTCTGGCACTTTCGGTGGAACAGCAAAACCAGATAGTAGCACCAATTACAGAACTGGAGCTTCAAAACATAATTCAAACTCTTAAGAATGGTAAATCCCCGGGCCCAGATGGCTTCGGAGCAGAATTCTATAAAAACACACACGGGGACTTATAAAAAACTCACTTCTCCAGGCACTAACATCTGCACATACTACCTCCTCATTTCCTGTCTCCTGGACAGAAGCCACAATTTCAGTGATCTTGAAACCCCAAAAACCTCCGCATTTATGCGATTCATACCGACCTATCTCAGTACTCAATCAAGACTACAAAATATATATGAGAATACCGGCACATAGACTCGATCACATCCTTCTCGCATTGATACACCCAGATCAATCGGGATTCATTAAAGGTAGGCAGACCACCGATAATATCAAAAGAACATTATATCTTATAGACCATGCCCAATCTAATAAATCCCCCCTGTTAATATTAAGTCTGGATGCCCAAAAGGCTTTTGACATGGTCTCCTGGGGATTTCTTCAAGCAGCCTTGCTAAAGTTTAATTTTAAGAGATGCAATCAGCGGAATTTACACAGGACCGGAGGCAGTCGTGAAGTTAAATGGCTCCCACTCAGAGTGCTTCTCCTTACATAGGGCACCTGACAGGGCTGTCCCCTTTCCCCATACCTGCTTGCTATTTTTGTTGAATCCATAGCCCAGTTTCTTAGACAATCCCCTAACCTACATGGATATGAAATTCCAGACCAATCATATCATAAAATAGCATACTATGCCGATGACCTCTTAATTTATATTACCCACCAGGAGGAATCATTGCCAACTTTATTCACCATGTTAAAAGAAATAGAGACTCTTACTGGATACACCATACATACTAGTAAATCAGAGCCCCTGACCGTGCAATCCTCCCTCTCATCGGACTTTACTCAGAAATTCCCATTTAATTGGGATAAAGCATACCTAACATACTTAGGAATCAAAATCCCCCCAAAACTAAGAGAACTCTACAACCTGAATTACTCCTCCACCCTCTCTCGAATAAACTTGGATCTCCAAAGGTGGGCCCTCTTCCACTGTCTCTTGATAGCTAGGGTGCAGTCTATTCAAATGAACTCTCTCCCAAAGGTCTTATACTTACTACAAAATATTCCTTTACCCCTCTGACAGACGGACATACAATTCTGGAATAAATCCATTAGTAAATTCTTATGGGGGAATCAATAGCCTAGAATAGCTTTGGCTAAGATGCAATGCCCTAAAGAGAGAGGAGGTCTGTCCCTACCTAATATCTTCCTCTACTCAATGGCCTCACTACTTGCCCACATAACTACCCTGGCTGTTGCCTCAGACGCAGGCCCCAACTTGGGTATCAATACAGCAGAATATGACTTCACGATCCCTGTCCTCTTCATGGATATTCCAACCAAATAATAGAACTCATATGCAGGATGCCTTTCGATTTACCAAAGAGATGCATCATGCCTGGACTCGGTTCCTGGCTCATCTGTCCCATGGATTTCTCACCTCCTGGTTAGGGATCCCAGCTGAGGATCCTTCTTTGGACCCCAGCAGGGTTAGACTCCACTTTTCGTTTCTGGGCTAGAAAAGGACTCCGATTTGCTCACCAATTCTACACTAACGCAATATTCAAAATGTTTGATTAGCTTAAACCGGAGTTCTCTTACAGCGGTGTGACTTTTTCAGATACTTACAAATCCGCCATTTCTTAAATTCAAAGATCGGACTTGATGTCTCCGATCAGATTATCCCACCCCTCTACAACCTCCTGACCCAGTTAGAAGAGAGAAGTCCCCGTAATCATTTGATCTCTCAATTTTATAAAGCCCTACAAGAAGCTCCATCTCAGGTTATGGAGTTGGTGCAATTTCACTGGGAGGCCAAACTTCAGACGGACCTGACTCAAGAAGACTGGCTCTGGATATGGAGAAGACAGCACAAAACCTCTAGTTCATACACATGGAGAGAATATTCATGGAAAATAGTCTCCAGATGTTTTCGCACACCATAGATCACAGCTAAATTCTTGGCAGGTGGGGACTCCTCATGTTGGAGGAATTGCAAATGCGAGGTAGCCACCCTCACACACATTCTTTGGTCATGCCCAGTAATAGTTACGTATTGGGCTACTATAAGAGACAGAATAACATACCTCTTCCCGACACTGACCGAGTTCTCTCCAGCGACGAGTCTACTGCTCCATTATACCCGTTCCTTTAGAAACCCACACCAGATATAGCTCCTCACCATCCTATTGGGAGCGGCCAAGAAATGTATAACTAGACTCTGGCTCCAGCAAGAGTCTCCTACCATTACAGCCTAGGAAAACATAGTATATGACATATACAAACTTGAACATATGACAGCAAGGATTCATAATAAGGTTCCTGAGCTGACGAATAGGTGGAATCCTTGGTTCCTCTTGATTAATCAGTTCAGATCGGACCAGATACCCTAAACTAAGAGTTTGGTCAGAAAGCTGGGGAGGGATCTGATTGATGGGGTCCGGCCAGTCCCAGACACAGTTCTCCCCTTAAGTGTCCTTTTAGTAATAATAGGGGACGGGGTACCTGCCTGCCACTGTCTCCCAAGGGAACCTCCCTTTGGTGCCGGGGCCTCCCTCGTTCATTTATTTGAATATGTACCTACCTAATTACCTAGTCCAGGAGATATTTCACAAAGTATAACCTAGCTCAGAATACCTGCAGATGTAAGTTCACCTCTAAGCAAGAGAGGACTTAAATGATCTTTTGGTATTAATCAATAAGGTAAATATTAATTCTCAACTCATTTATATTAATATTGATTTATATGTTATCTATAGAGTCCGCACAATTTATGGCTGGATACTTTATTAGTGAAACTCGCAATCTTGTCATGTACAGTACAATATGCTCCTGTATGATTACAATGCGATCCTAAACTTGTTAAAAATGAAACAAAAATAAAGTAAATAAAGTTAAAAAAAAAAAAGTGTGAGAGTTGAAAGAGGGAGGGTGAGGGAGAGGGAGAGAGAGAGAGAGAGGGGGAAAATAAACTGATTTAAGTATATGCAGAATGAGGTGACTACTGTTGAGGGCATTCAGGCCAGTCAGGGAAGAGATCAGCACTGCCAAAGGAGGGTGAGTCAGAGGCCCAAACTGCCTGTCACAATACCTTCCAGGACACCCTAGTTGGTAAGTGTAAACAGACTTTTTACTCAATCATACTGCTACCCACCTGGTCCCAACTCATGCGAGGCTGTTTCCTGCAAAGCCTACCACAGGCTTCTGCTCAGCCAGAACAAGACAGGGCTTCATCTCAACCAGAACAGGGCAATGCTCCTGCTCACATGGAACAGGGACAGGCTCCTGCTCACACAGAACAAGGCCAGGCTGCTGCTGACACCATAAAGTGTAATATGGATAAACTGGCTTTTTAGGCTGCACTGCCCATAGCCCATCAGATGTCTTCGATCACTGTAGAGAAAGGGAGCTGACTGTATACTGAACTGATTTTTAAATAGTGGAGTGAACACAAATCACCATGTGTCCACTCCACTATTTTGTCTGTCGGTACTGGTGGAACATGGCACTATCCGCCATGTCAAAGATGGCCAACAGAGTTTTCTGCACATACATGATGACTGGCGTATGTGCACTGAAACTCCAGCGGCACAGTCCGCCGTATCCAAGATTGCCTCTGGAGCCCAGTGTGCATGCACAAGTCGTCATGCTTGTGCAGAGAACTCCGGTGGCCATCTTGGACACGGTGGACAGTGCTGCGTTCCACCGAAGCTCGGCTGCAGCTGTATTGGCTCTTGCTAGAATTTGTTATCAGTTCTGTAATTTTACTTTGTTTTCCTGCTTTCTGTAATAGTCTGGGGCATGTCACAGGACTGCAACCTAAAACCCTACAGTAGTGTGGAGCATAAGTCACAGGGCTGCAACCTGAAACCCTAGGATAGTGAGAGGCATAAGTCACAGGGCTGCAACCTGAAACATTGACTATGCTTTAGGTGAGCAGTGAGAAGAGGGAAGGGGCAACAAAAAAGGTAAATGTACTCTATATATGTGGGGGGGGGGAGAGAGAAAGACAGGGATAACAGACACCATAGTAACCAGGATGCACTCTTGCCTCATTGGCTAGTTGCACATTGCCTTTCCAGTGGTGTGAGTTCCTTGTGGAAGACCCTGGAAGCCTGGGGATAACAGACTCCATAGTAACCAGAATGTACATTTTTGTTTGATTGGCTGCCTCTGGCTGCCCAGGCCTTGGTGAGGGTATAAAAATAGCTCCAAGCGAGGGGGGAGCAGGACAGCTGAGGGGGATCCATGCTGTCCGTGCTGCCCTCACCGCTAGAGGACAGCAGCAGAGCTGAGGGGGATCCATGCTGTCCATGCTGCCCTCACCCCTAGAAGACAGCAGGAGAGCTGAGGGGGGATCCATGCTGGTCATGCTGCCCTCACCCCTAGAGGACAGCAGGAGAGCTGAGGGGATCCATGCTGTCCATGCTGCCCTCACCCCTAGAAGACAGCAGGAGAGCTGAGGGGGATCCATGCTGGTCATGCTGCCCTCACCCCTAGAGGACAGCAGGAGAGCTGAGGGAGAACCATGCTGTCCATATTGGTTTAACCCCTGGAGGAAAGCAGGGCAAAGGGAGACTGCTGGAGCTGCTGCCTGCAGAAGCTCACTGTGTGAACTACAGTCCATTGGGGAAAGTTCCGCTACCAAGAACAAGAGACTGTGGAATAGAGCAGAACTAATACTGATTCTGTTTCTGAGCTGCAGAAAGGGAACTTTTTGTGATGAGAGACATGCCCAGAGGACTTTCTAAGGGAACTTAAAGAAATAGCCCTGGAACTCTCACTCTCTCTTGTTAGATACAAGGTATGCTTGTGGGTTCTGTAACTGCATTTCTCAGAATTAGTATTGCATTCATCGATGGGTAAAGGGTACTCTGACTATTTTGTCTCCAGCTGACTGCATGTAACCCCCTACAAATAGAGGTTCCCAAAAGTCTTTCTTGAGCTTGCTTAAATGCTCACTGCCAGGCTGGTGTCCTGTGTTTTAGCAGTTTAATGTGATTACCAGAGCCTGTATAGCCTCTGTGTACTGTCTCTTTAAGAGCTGCCTAATTGCTGTTTAAGTAATCTGAGAGGGAGCTCTGTTGAAAGATGTAACTATTTACTGAAAATCATTTAGAGTGATAATGATAATGTAGTTTGTCTAACCTGCTTTCTATATAGCAAGGACTGTTTTGTTTGTCTCCACTATCTTGGTCCTGGACTGTAAATTGGACCAAACAGTACTGGTGGGACCTAAAATGAAGCCGGACTACAGGAGCTGTCTGAATTCAAAATCTGTAGGAACTGTAGTTTGAACTTTTTGCGCAATTTTTGCAACAGAAGGGGGAGCTCTTCCCCTGACTGACAGCCAAATCAGCCGACCAAACCTTTTGGATCTTGGGGAAGTCCTGGGCTGCTTGCAGTTTTCAGTTAGATCTAAGCTGGAAGCTGAACAAGAAGGAGCTGAAGGATTCTGAGCAGCAATCCTGAGTGGATTCGCATAGATGAACTCTGAAAAGGCTAAGTTTTTGGCCTGCAGTTCAGTGTGCTGCTCCTGAGAGGGAGAGAAGAGAATTATTTTGGACTAAATCCAAGTTTGTGTGACTAAAGTAAGCTACTGAAGTGGGCCAGGCTCAACCTGAAGAAGACCGAAGATTCTGCTGAATACGATCAGCCTATCAGGAGTTCCAGCTACCCCTAAGCTCCCGGTGTGTGCAGAGACTTTGCGATTGTGACCCGGGGAGCACTCTGCCTGGTACAGTAGAATTCTCTTACATGTAAATGTGCTATGAGCTGCTAGTGGGTCATGAGTTACTCCCCCACTGTGTGAACTCTATTCTGCTTGCTGGAAGCTGTATTCAGCCCAAAATGGACTGAATCCGAATTTGTCTCCATGCGGTCTGGGTCTTGCCAGACTGGTCCAGCCAGACTACCCACTGCACAGAGAAACCATCGACGAGAGACCTGCCTGGGGATCAGCCCCCTGCTCCACGCTTGAACACGAATGACGCCTCTGCGACTCGTGTGAGCCCTGCTTCTCCTGACATTCCAGATCAAACACCTGCAGTCTCAATTTTTGTCCAGCCTGTGTCCAGTCTTGGGTTATCATGAGTAAATACCAGAGTAGCTCCCTGCAACAACAGCTTAATCTGAGTGTGTCATCTGATTGTCTTGTTGTTTCATTTCCTTTACAAACTGAGCCCTCTGGCTCCAGATTACAAATACTGTGTACTATGCATGTTGTGTTTTCCATCACAGGGCCCCAACCAGCTGCGATGCCGGCCAACCCCAGACAACAGTCCTGACTAGCCCATCTCTTATCCACCTGGGTGCCCAAAGGTGTGGCTGTGTGGGGGGGACTCAAAGCGCATGTATAACTGCTTGATTGATATACAGTAACCTGCAAACTAATTAACCTGATTTTGTCCCTCCCTTCCTCCCTCCCTCCCTTGTTCAAGACCCCTGAATAAATTAGATCTAACTTTTTCTGCATGTAATCTGACTGTGGTTCCAGTTTGTGCTCAAAGTACTGTATTGTTGCTATTTGCTGTGCATAACCTTGTTTTACAGGGGGCTCCCAGGGTCGAGCCAGAGGAACCAGCCCTGGTGGTAAGTGCAAACAGTGTGGCTACTTGTGTGGTGTACCAGAGGTATTGGGAAAGTGATTATTGTACAATGTTCAGGCCACTAGAGTGGTAAGAAGGGGGTTACAGTGTCCCGGAGGGCTGTGCCCAGGTTAGCTTGATCACTACCAACCCTGATCTCCAGGTGGAGGCACCCATTTCAGAACTCAGGCCCCTTAACCTGGTACTAGCTATGCAGGCATGGGTAGTAGCCCTTGGGATAGTGCCACCTAGGGGTTACATCTTGGAAGCTCACTGCTGGGATTTTGTGTCTTCTATTGGCCAAATTTGCAAATTGCTGTTAAAAATAAATGGCTACACCAACAGAAGTGGCTGTACACCAGTTGGTGGGGTGGTGTACTGGGCAGGAGATCGACCCCCTAAATGGTATACTTATCCTGGATATTCCCTGGTACCAATAAGGACACTGTAGAGGGAGTACTTTCCAAGGTTGAATGTTTACAAAACCCTGTGGTGGTGGGTCGACAGGCTAATCTGCTTACCCAAAGTTTCATGGCATTAGTAGAGTGTAAGGACCCAGTAGACAGTTCCAAAGTGCCATGGACTGTCACCCCTGAAGGAGCCCTCACTGCCTGGAGAGTGATAACTAAAGACAGTAAAGACCCCAGGGAGAATGAGCCCCCCCCCACACTATTTGAGACCACTGAGGAGAAATTTGCTAAGTTGTTGCTGGAGGAAGGGAAAACTGTGGAGGACTTAAAGAAACTATTCTGCTACCTGGGGTGTTCCTCCCCAACACCCCCTCCCGCTCAGCACCGTTGTGCCCCTCCTTCTGTGCCCGTGCCAATGCTGGCTCCTATGTCTGTACCTGCCATTAGTCACAACTCTACCAAGGTTGAGAATCTTCTCCGGCATCCTCCCCACTTCAGGGGAGGATGATTGGGAGATCTGATAGATTGTGTTGCCCTTTGGTACCTGAATGGCAGTGTGGAGGCTGAGAAACAGAAAGGATAATAGAAAGTTTGAGGGTCCTGCCCTAGAGGCCATTAAATTTCTGAGGTCCACAAACACTGATGCATCTGCCAAGAAGTACCTATCTGCACTCGAAGGCAATTTTGGGAGCATTGAGTCAGGGGACAACTTGATGTGGAAATTTCAAGGTACAAAACACAAGGCCAGGGGAAAGTTTGTCTGCATATGTTACTCGTCTGGATACAGCACTGCAGAAGGCTTACTGAAAAGGTGAAGTAGCTGCCAGTGACTTAAACCATGTAAGGTTGGGGCACATACAGTACTGCAACATGCAAAGCATTCTAAATTGCAGCTCCTTCAATTAAGGCTCCCAGATAGAAGGGGTAACCCACTGGACTTTTGTGACTTGATAAAAGAACTCTGCAAGGTTGAAGATGAAGAGAGGGATTGTAATTCTAGGGTGAGCACAGCCCAAGTGATCACAGCATCGGAAGGCCCTTCCGAAATGGGGACCAATGAGGGTGTGCTGCCATGGGATGAACTGCTGAGGGAGTTCAGGGAAACAAAAAACAGTCTCTTTATGAATTCCACTCTTGCAAGTACAGGCACCGACCCTTATCCAACTGCATCTGTTATGGGGTGGGGGTGTCCACCCAGGCATCTCCTGCTGACAGCAGCTCAAAACTCGATGTTTTGACTATGAAAGTAAGAGAATTGACAAGATGTCTCCAAATGCTCACCACACAGCAGACAGAGATGGCACGAGGTTTTCAATTGGTAGTACCACTGCCCCAGCTCCCAGTGTGATGCCTGCCACCCCAAATCCCAGAAAACATATTTTGCCATAATTGTGGGAAGGATGGGCACATGAAGAGAGAATGCTGGTCCACAAAGACCTAAATAAAGTTGTATACAGGCTTCAAGGAGAGCTTGGAGAATGAATCAGTGGTCGAGGAGCCCAAAATGACCGTGAGTGAGGGTTCAAGAAGTAGTAACTCAAATCCCTATGTGGCTAAATCATCTGTCCAGGCCCTGCTACTGTCCCTCCAGACTGGTCAAAATAGTGGACCCTTCAATGGAGACTACTGTGCCTGTGAATGGTATTCCTACTAGGGCTGTGCTGGACAGTGGGTTGCAAGTGACCATTGTATTTAAGGACTGGTATGGCAAACACTTATCTGCTGTGCCCTTACAATCCCTGGAAGACCTACATGTGTGGGGGCTGAGTGGCAAGTCTTATCCCTACCTAGGATATGTCCACCTCTGGTTGTCATTTCCTGCAGCTGTAACTGGTGTAGAACAGCAAGTCGAGACACTGGCCTTAGTGTGTCTCCCTACGGGACTGTATGATGGGGTTCCCCTGTTAATTGGGACCGATGCCCATTTGTTTGGGAGACTGGCACAACTCTGTCATGAGAGACAAGAGCGATGGACTGGGAGGGCCCTAAGTATTCCTGCTCTGATCAAGAGGGCTTATGATTTGCAACAGAACCCGAAGGGAGTGGACCAGGATGAACCGGTAGGGGTCGTGTGGAAGAAGGATTCCATTTCAATGGCACTGGCCCCTAATGCCCAGTGTACCATTCAAGGGAAGGTCCGCCTCTGCAAAGATGTCAAGAACAAAATACCGATGTTGGACACTCCAGGCGATGGAAAATTGCCGGAAGGATTATTATTTAAGCCCAGCATCTTGCCAGCTCGTGCTCATGCTCAGTGATCACTCCCCGATCTTATTCCACTGGTCGACCCCCACCCCCCCACTTAAAGCCCAACCCACACTCTGCAGTCACCTCAGATCTGGTGGGCTAAAAAGTCTCAAACGACTTCTTGCCCAGATTAACTGGTCACCCATACAGCATGCTCCTGACATAGACACAGCTCTCACCTTCTTTTCCCAGACTTTCAACAAAGCCTGTGACCTCTACGCACCCCTTACCAGAACACGTACCAAAAAGCTCAGTGTGCCCTGGGTTACCCCTGCCCTATGTCAACTGCTCAAGCACAGGGATAACTTATGGCACCTTGCCACTGAAACAGGCTGGGTAGCTGACAGACAGGCTTATAATGCAACACAGAACAAGTGCACTTGGGCTATCCGTAAAGCAAAGGCCGACCATTACCAGGCCACGCTCACCTCCTCCTGGGAGTGTGCACAAACCTTCTGGGACAACGTTAAACAACTGAATGGGAGTGCCCGCACCCCCCCCAGCCCAGATCACCATGGACAGGACTACCTTGACTGACCCGGCCTGCATAGCCAAATTCCTAAACACTACCTTCACGGACCTTAGCTCAGTCCTCCCCAGTAATTTCTTCGACCCTCTCCCCTCACGGCCGGCCCCTGTCATCCAACACCCTTGTTTCCATCTACGCAGGGTATCTGACCAGGAAGCCAGACCGCACCTGCTCAAAGCTTTAAAGAGCAATAGTCCCGGCAGCGACTCCCTGGACCCCAGCATTCTCCGTCAGGTGCTGGACCAGGTACTTGGTCCGCTCACCACCCTACTCAACAAATCCCTCTGCCTGGGGCAATTCCCAACTGCATGGAAACCGGCCATAGTTCACGCCCATCCACAAAGGCGGTGACAGGTCTAATGCACGGAACTACAGACCTGTCTCCATCCTCCCACCCCTCTCCAAAGCCCTTGAAAAGCTGGTCGCCTCTCAAATCACTGAGTACCTAACCAAGTACAACATCCTCTGTCCAGAACTGCATAGCTTCTGGGCAGGGCACAGTACCAGAATGTCTCTAATTGAGTTTTCAAATTTCATACACTCCTCCATGGATGCCGGCACCCTAGCTGGTGCAGTGTTTGTAGATCTCTCAAAGGCTTTCGACACTGTCTCCCACCCCCTCCTACTGGAAGCCCTCTCCCATACTGGCCTATCTACTGGGCCAATCTCTTGGTGCACAAGCTACCTATCTGACCACCTCCAATGTGTCAAAATCAACGGGACACTTTCTACAACCTGTCCCATCCCCTCAGGTGTCCCCCAGGACTCCATCCTAGGACCGCTACTCTTCTCAATCTACCTAAACACCCCACCCAGTGCTTGCACTGGTAGAATTTTGTTATATGCAGATGATGCTGTCCTCTTTGCCACCCACCGCAACCCCAATGCCCTCCAGGACTCCCTACAACTCGCCTTCAATGATGCAGAAACCTGGTTCAAAGAGCACCGACTTGTCATCAATCTCAACAAAAACAAATCAATGCTCTTTGCCCACCCTCAAAACAAAGCCAGTAACTTCCCACTACACATGCTCCCCAGCTCCAAGCAACCCCTTGAACTAGTCCGCTTGTACAAGTACCTTGGTATCAGCTTCGACACTGCCCTCTCTTTCCACAGCCATATTGAGGCACTTGCCTCTGCTACTAATGTGTGGCTAGGTATCCTCTACTTCCATAAAAAGTTTCACCCCACCCCGTTGCCCTCTGACTAGCAGTTACATCCTCAATACTGTCCCTGGTGGGCTACGGCCTACCTGTTTATGGTGCGGCTGACTCGACCGCCCTCAACAAAATCCACGTTGTCCTGAATAAGGCATGTAGGCTTATTACAGGGGCCCCCAGGCTCACTCACACATGTCAGCTATATGACTTGGCAAGGCTACTAAATCTGGACTAGCGACTTCAATACCAAACCAGCCTCATTACGAAAAAACCTTCTGGGCTATCTCCCCTGGAGCTGACAGCCTCCATCCGCCAAGCCAAACCCTTAATTAATACCCAAACCTCCTGCAAAATCACCCTTCTGATCCCTAGAACCAGGACAAGCCATGGACAGAGATCTTTCTGTTATAGAGCCCCAGCCTGTTTAACGCTTCCCACCAGCAATTTCTAACACCCTACTATCTCCACCTTCAAAACTGCACTGTGGAACCAGCTATTTAATGCATGATTGTACCTGACACTAGTCGTGACTTAGTCCAACTACATACTGACAATGCTCGCATTAGCGCACCACTGTAACTAGAATGGTTCCTTCGCTCTACAAATATCTGTAAATATATATGGCTGTCAATTTAATTGGTTGTCATTTTATTACAACTTGAAACTCTGTGATGTAACAATGAGCCTTTAATATAATGTATTTGTCCTCAATGTGATGAAACAATGAGCCTGTAATGTAATGTATTTGTCCCCAGTGTGACGAGATACCTTTGGAAATAAGCCTCTGGCTCAAAGGTTGTAAACTGATGCTCAAATAAATAAATGCCTATGCATGGAGAGTAATGGTCCAGATTCATAATGTGTCAGATCGGGAGATCTGGGTGAACAGAGGATGCACTCTAGCTATGGTACACTGTGCAGATACTACAGTGTTGCACAGCAACAGGCCCTCTGGCAAGAGAGATACAGTGACTCCCAACTTGTTTGATTTGGTGACTCCCATTGCCAGCTGAATGGAAAACTAGAATTAGCCAGAAACTTGCCCAGAGATCAAATGTTTTCGTTGAAGGAATGGGACATGGGATGTGTCAGGAGTGCAGAGCATCACATGCCTGCCATGATAAATGGCCATTTTGAGAGAGGGCTCAATGCCAGCCCCTGCAGACATAGACGATGTGAGAAGACACTTGCAGGAAATAGCTCACGGCTGGTGTGATACAAGAATCAAGAAGCCCATATGCTTCTCCCACTGTAGTTGTGCATAAGAAGAATGGAACAGCATGAATGTGTGTGGATTATCGGACCTCAACAGGTGGACTATCCTGATCATACACCATGCCCTGTATACAAGATGCTCTGGATTGTTTGAATAGGAGCAAATGGTTCTGTGTTGGATCTTCACAGTGGATATTACCAGATTCTGATGGCTCGGAGGACCATGAGTAGACAGCCTTCATCTGTCCTTTGGGGTTCTACAAATTCTGAGAATGCCACAGGATGATGGTGTCCCAGCCACTTTCCATGACTGATCGAACGAGTGGTGGGACATGAATTTGCTGGAATGCCTGGTGTACTTGGACGATGTCATTGTGTTTGGGAGCTCCCTAGAGGAACATGAGAGTCGATTGTTCAAAGTACTAGACCGACTGGAAGATTTCAGCCTCAAGCTGTCCATTGACAAATGCCAGTTTTTCCAAACCTCTGTGAAGTATGTGGGGCACATAGTGTCTACCGAGGGGATAGAGACTGATCCTAGTAAAGTTGAAGCCTTGACTACTTGGCCCCAGCCCCACAATTTGAAAGAATTACATTTCCTGGGATTCTGTGGTTACGACCACTGGTTCATGAAGGACTATTCCAAAGTGAATCAGCCACTCTTGAATCATACCCAGGGTTACCCACCTACCAATCGAAAATGCAAAAAAGGACCCATCAAAGAACCAGACAAAGCATATTTCCACCCAGGTGAACTTTTCTGTATCTCATAGGACACCTGACTGTGAAGCAGCTTTCACAAAGTCATATACGAGCTCACCCATACCCCCACTACGCTATGCTGATCCCACGGGGTCCCTATGCTGCTGCATACTGATGCCAGCCTGCAGAGTCTAGGAGCTGTATTGTATCAAGACCATGAGAATGGTCTTTAGACCAGTGGTATTCGCCAGGAGCTTGACCCAGTCAGAGTGAAACTACCCTGTGTAGAAGTTGGAGTTTCTGCTAAAATGGGCCATTGTTGACCAGTTTCATGATTACCTCTATGGGGTGTGAAAATGTTGGTGAGGACTGACAATAACCCGCTGACCTATGTACAGACTTCAGCTAGTTAGACACCGTGAGGGCACTGGTGGCTTTCTGCATTGTCAACATATGATTATGCTGTTGAATACAGACTAGGCCTGAATCATATTGATGCTGACACCCTATCCGGAGGCCCATTTCAAGAGTGATGGTGTCAGGCTGTCTGAACCTGACATCCAAGCATTGTGCCAAAGTTTGATAGACATGAACAGATGTCTACGGAAACATCAGACTGCTTTAGCAGATTGCTTTGGGCTCCTCTGACACCGCATATCGGCTGTATTGCCACTTCTCTGCTCTAGATATTAGTGCACTACCTCAGTTTGATAATGACAGCATTCAGTGGGCTCAATCCCAAGATCCTATGATTCAGCCAGCACTTGACACCCTTTGTGCAGGAAAAAGGTGTATCCAAGTTATGCTCCTCTGATCTCATGAACCGCTTTATTGTTTAAAGAAGGCCCCAGGTTGAAACTACTTAATCAATTGTTGTATAGAGACTTTTAGATCAAGGTGGCCAAATAGACAAGCATCAATTGGTCCTGCCCACAGCCTTCAAAGATTTAGTACTGAGGTCCTTCCACAATCATATGAACCACCTTGGTATCGACTGGACCTTGACCTAGTACGATCTCGATTCTACTGGCCCAAGATGGGGGCTGCTGTTGAGCACCATGTAAGGACTTGTAGTCACTGCCTGCAGAGAAAAGCCCTGCCTCTGAGAGCTGCCCCTTGTCAACATTACTACTAGCACCCCAATGGAACTAGCCTGCATAGACTTCTTGAGTTTAGAGCCTGATCAGTGAAACATTGGCAATGTGTTAGTGGTTACAGACCATTTCACACAGTATGCACAAGCTTTTCCCACAAAGGGTCAAAAGCATCTACTGAGGCTAAGGTGCTAGTGGAAAATTTTCTTTGTCCACTATGGTGCCCCCAGCTTAATTCACTGTGATCAGGCCAGCAAATCAAAGAAATATTTCTCTATGGGGGTGGTGAGTCAAGAACCACCCCTTATCACCTGCAGGAAACCTCAGTCAGAACGCTTAACCGACTCCTGCTAGACATGTTAGGCACCCTCCACCCAAAAGATAAGCATAAATGGAGCCAGTAGATAAACACCTTTGGTACACATACAATTGCACGAAGAATGATGTTACCAGGTTCTCTCCCTACCTCATGTTCAGGAGAGAGAGGCCCAGCTGCCTGTTGATGTCTGTTTTGGGGTTTCTCCCGATGGGGTCCAAGATGAAGATTACCTGCAATATGTACAAAACTGAAAGCTCAATTGAACCATACCTATCAACTGGCCCAGACAATGGCCGCCAAAAGAATTGTAGCCAACAAAGGGAGACCGTGTGTTGTTGCAAAATTTAGGATTGCATGGTAAACACAAAATTGCTGATCGATGGCACCATCTTCCCCATGTCATAATTGGAAAGTTGGATGATTTGCCAGTATACAAAGTGCATCCAGAGAATACCTCCAAAGCTGTCAAGACCATGCACCGTAACCACTTGCTACCTATTGGTCAAGTTATAATTGAGGCTGAACCCACTGATTGGATTCCCCTGGACCAGTGACTCGTGCTGCTGCAAGAAAGAAACAGAGTCAGCCTGCCCCTGTTGTTGCTGATTCAAGACTTCCCCCGCAGCAGGCCCAGAATGATAGTGACTGCCAGTCTAACTCAGATGACAGTGAGTGTGATAATGCCTATTATCCCTCATATGAACTGAGTCAGTTGTTTCGTGGAAATCCTATGTTGAATTATAGGGATGAAGCTGGGCCTTCTGGACTGCCTAATGCCCCGGCATCACCCTTGGAGCCAATGCTCCCTGAAAGTGAAGTGCAAAGTATTACATCTGAGGATGTTGGTCTTGGTGTATTGGGGAACTGTAATGATTTTCCTGAAGGGAGGCTGATGGTATGGAGTCTTTCTGGTGACATGCCAGAACTTGAGGAATACTATGAGGGTGCTGACAACCCCCTTCAGTGCTACAGTGTCTTCAAACGAGCCAAGTGTCGAGAAACAGAGACTACAGAGCAAGGGGCTGACGGTGCTCCCAGCTTGGACATTCCCTTCATGCAAAGGCACCTCACAAGTGATGAAAGCTCCAAGACCATTGCTGAAATTACAGAGACTGTGATTGTTCACCCCAGAATGACTGGCTGAGCTCATCCAGAGCTGATGGTGCACTTCAGGTACTGATACCCAGGAGGCCAGTGGATTTGCCTCTCAATGTAGTCCACAAAGGTGTTTATGTCTCTCTGAGCTCACTGCCCAAATTGAGCTTGACTGTCCATTTCAGGTTACTTGTTTTGCCCTCTCACCATGGTACCCCATCTAACCTCAAGTTAACTGATAGGGAACGACACCTCTCTTGCATTGTTTAGAGTACAAGGTTATTACATGATTCTGTATAGTAATGTTCAATTTACCTGTGAGATATATGCATAATGTATTGTCAGGAATGGAAATGATATAGTGGAGTACATTGAAATGTATAGTAAAGTGACAAGTTATGCCAATTGAATCAGATAGTACTTGTATAGCATGCTAATGGTACAAATATATTGTATGTGTTGCATTTTCAATGTTATGATGGTACAGACTTGATGCGGATGCCAGGTTTTCCCAGGCAGGGAAGGGTGTAACCCCCCCTACAAATGGGGATTCCCAAAAAGTCTTCCTTGAGCTTGCCTAAATGCTCACTGCCAGGCTGGTGTCCTGTGTTTTAGCAGTTTAAATGTGATTACCAGAGCCTGAATAGCCTCTGTGTACTGTCTCTTTGAAACTGCTAATTGCAGTTTAAGTTATCTGAGAGGAGCTGTGTTGAAAGATGTAACTATTTACTAAAAATCATTTGAGAATAATGATAATGTGGTTGTCTAACCTGCTTACTTTGTAGCAAGTGCTGTTTTGTTTGTCTCACTATCTTGGTCCTGGACTGCAAATTGGACCGTCAGGTAGCAAGTGGGACCCAAATGTAGTCGGACTCAGGAGTTGTCTGAATTCAAAATCTGTAGAACTGTAGTTTGAACTTTTGTGCCTTTTTACAATTGAAGAGCTCTTGCCTTGACTGACAGCCAATCAATAACCAAACCTTTTTGGATCTTAGGGAAGTCCGGGCTGCTTGCAGTTTTCAGTTAGATCTAAGCTGGAAGCTGAACAAGAAGGAGCTGAAGGAGTCTGAGCAGCAATCCTGAGTGGATTTGCATGGGAGAACTCTGAAAGACTAAGTTTTTGGCCTGCAGTTCGGTGTGCTGCTCCTGAGGAGGAGAAAATTATTTTGGACTAATCCAAATTTGTGTGACTAAGTAAGCTACTGAAGTGGGCCAGGCTCCAGCCCGAAGAAGACCGAAGATTTTGCTGAGCACGATCAGCCTGTCAAGAGTTCAACTACCCTAAGCTCCGGTGTGTGCAGAGACTTTGCGATTATGACGAGGAGGCGCTCTGCCTGTTACAGTGAAATTCCTCACATGTAAATGTGCTATGAGCTGCTAATTGGGTCGTGAGTTAGTCCTCCACTGTGTGAACTGTGTTCTGCTTGCTGGGCCGTATCCAGCCCAAAACGGACTGCATCGAATTTATCTCCATGCGGTCTGGGCCTTGCCAGACTGGCCCAGCCAGACTACCCACTGCACAGAAGCCATCGGCGAGAGACCTGCCTGGGGATCAGCCCCCTGCTCCACACTTGAACAGGAATGATGCCTCTGTGACTCATGTGACCCAGCTTCTCCTGGCACTGCAGATCAACCACCTGTAGTTTCGATTTTCATCCAGCCTATGTCAGTCTTAGGTATCATGAGTAAATACCAGGGTAGCTCCTGCAACAACAGCTCAATCTCAGTGTATCATCCGATTGTCTTGTTTCATTTCCTTTATGAACTGAGACCCTGGCTCCGGATTACAAATATTGTGTACTATGCATGTTGTGTTTTTCCATCACAGAGGGCTAACCAGCTGCAGTGCCAACCAACTCCGAGCAACAGTCTGGCCATCTTTTCTCACCTGGGTACCCAAAGTTGTGACTGTGTGGGGACTCAAAGTGCATACATAACCTTGATTGATATAACCTGTAAGCTAATTAACCTGATTTTGTCCGTCCCTTGTTCATGTCCCTAAATAAACCAGATCTAACTTTTCTGCATGTTATTTGACTGTGGTTCCAGTTTGTGCTCAAAGTACTGTACTGTTGCTATTTGCTGTGCATAACCTTGTTTTACAGGGGCCCCAGGGTTGAGCCAGAGGAACCAGCCCTGGTGGTAAGTGCAAACAGTGTGGCTACTTGTGTGGTGTACCGGGGTATTGTAAAAGTGATTATTGTACAGTGTTCAGGCCACTAGAGGTGAAAGAGGGAGGGTTACAGTGTCCCGGAGGGCTGTGCCCAGGTTAGCTTGATCACTACCAACCCTGATCTCCAGGTGGAGGCACCCATTTCAGAACTCAGGCCCCTTAACCTGCTACTAGCCAAGCAGGCAGAGGTAGTAGCCCTTGGGATAGCACCACCTAGGGGTTACATGTAGGCATGTAATTCTGGTGCCATGCAAGAAGCTTGTGTCTGTGCCTCCTATTAAGGGGAGGGGAAGGGATCAATTTTAAGCTAATTAGTACTAAACAAGAAGGAGTAGCCATTGTGAAATAAAGTCAGCATAAAGGTCTTTTTTTTTTTTTTTTTTATCACCAGGAAAGCAGGATGAACTAGGGAACTAGGTAAAAGTTTTCTCTAGTATTTCAGACACAACTAGCTCCTTCAAGCTGTCAAAAGTGACTAGTTTTGGCATGAAGAAAGAGGTTTACTGTTTTTCTTGCATTTCGTACTGTGTGTATGTAACCCTAGGTGGCACTGTCCTGGGCTACTACCCCCGCCTGTGTGACTATGCACAGGTTGAGGGGCCTGAGTTCGGTGAACAGGTGCCTCCACCTGGAGTATGGTCTTGGGGTAGTGTAGCTGCTGTTGGTATAGCCCCTGGGATGCTATAATCCCCACCAACCCCTCTAGTGGCCTGAACAGTTTAGCAACAGAACATTCACATTTACCATATGATGATAATGATATGCTCACACTCTTTGCACTTACCACTAGGGCTGGATCTTCTGCAACTACCCTGGAGACCCCCTGGAAAATAAGACCAGTGATGCAACAATACAATAGCAGGACTGTATCCCCCGAGAAGGTACACACTAGCCAGGTTAAACGTAAAAAAACAGCAATCTGATTTATTCAGGGGGATGCAAGCAAGGGTGGGGTGTAAATCTAGCAAGTATTTACAGTTCTGATTAAAATTCAGATTTATTAGGCATGCACGGGGAGTCCCTTTGACACAGTCCCACAACCCTGGGTACCCAGATTGTTACACAGGCTAGCCTGAAGCATTGCCCAGGACAGGCTAGTGTTGCAGCTGATCATTGAGGCCCTCAGGAAGAAAACAATTATCATGCACTCATCCCAATCCAGAGCCAGATGACTCAGTCCATTGCAAATAACCCAGAACAAGAAAATCAGATGAACACACAACGTGATTGCAGCTTTGTTGCAGGGAGCTACCCTGTTTGTACTCACACTACCCAAACCAGGAGAATAGTCCAACGACATGAGGCCTGTAAACAGATTTCATGAAGCATGAGGAAAGTTCCCTGGTGGTCCTCGTCGAAATGCTGGTCTTTGGGATGTGGAAGCAGGCAGCCGATGCTTAACTGGTTTAAATATGCAAACTGAACGTCTCGAACTAGTCAGCCACACAAACACTACGGCAGCTAAACACATTTATATTAAAGCTTGTCCTTTTCTGATCCTCCCAGCCAGCTTGCAGGCCGATCCTAATTTTCAGCTTGATTGCTGCTCGAATCCCCTGCTGCTGTGACCCCAACTTGGGCTGACTGGACACCTGGACTCGCGGACTAATGGCCGAAACAGTCTAGGCCTGGCAGGCCTAACCTCTGAGAGCTGGCAGGCTCCCCAGAGGCAGACAATGAACTCCTGGGCAAATATGAACAAATCTGACTTATCTGAGCAGCTCTCCCCTTTTATATGGGCTTGGGTCCAGAGGATCTATTGGCTGCAAAAACTGTCCTGAACAATTTCTAGTTGATAATTGTCTTACTTTTTGGCACCTAGACATTGTCGCAGATTATTCCCCATAAATCTTTGGCAGTCCCCCAGAAATTCCTTTGTTAAATCCTGGCCATTAGTTGGTTGAAAGGCACAAAAATGGTGGCTGCAGTTCAAGTTTAGGCAATCTATTTCAGTGTCCCCACAGATTAGAGTTCTGGTGGAGCCAGCAGTTTAATTTTTATTTAATAATGTCCCCACTATTTTGTAGCCCCAACAGTTCTCTTTCAAACAAGTCCACTTTTAAGTTAATTGTAAGTACCCCCGGGGAGTCATAGCTCCCGTAGCACACTGCCCCTAGAAACTCTGCAGAGCTTATGAATATTCACTAGGGCATCCCTTGCCCTGACCTTTGCCCTTTGGCTTTTGTGCCCCAGGGGCAGCGCTTACAGTGTCTGCCTATTTATTTAGTTTAAAATATTTTTTCTTTTACTGTGTTATGTCCCCAGTGCTTCTTTTAACTTAGACTGGCACCGGGAACCAGAGAAACACCTCAGTTTTGACCGCAACATGAGCAGTCCGATACAAGAGTGCATCTTCCTCGGTAGTGTGAGCAGCAGCCCCAGAAACATGCTGACCACTTGCAAATGGATTTTACTAGCCCCAGAGGAGCACTCGGGGGGGCGGGGATGGCAAAGTGCTGTGAAGACAGCGGAGATGCCGGCAGCAGCGAGAGCACACCCGGAGGCGTTCAGGTAAGCCCCTACATGGGGGGGGGGTGTCACATGTAGATTTTTGGGGATTTCCCTTGGTTAGAAAGTCTGCTATGGAAGTTTTGCTTAGAAACATAGACTTTGATGGCAGATAAGGACCGCTTGGTCCATCTAGTCTGCCCATTTCCCTACCTACAGGATAGGCCGCAGATCCTACTTAACCAACAGCCTATTTCTTCCTACCCCCCACAAGAATTGCCTTATGTCTATCCCATGCGTTCTTGAATTCTCCCACAGTTTTAGACCCCACAACCTCCTCAGGAAGGCTGTTCCATGCATCCACTACCCTCTCTGTGAAATAATACTTCCTCACATTGCCCCTTAACCGCCCCCTCTCTATCTTTAAATTGTGTCCCCTTGTTCTTGCACGTCTCTTTTTCTAAAAGATGCTACCCTGTTGGACTTTGTTGATTCCACTGAGGTACTTCAAAGTTTCTATCATGTCCCCTCTCCTTCTTTCTTTCTCAAGGGTATACATATTAAGCTCCTTTAGTCTCTCCTCATACGGCTCTCTTGCAGACCCTGCACCATTTTAGTTGCCCTCCTCTGGACTGCCTCTATCCTGTCTATGTCCTTGCGGAGATGGGGTCTCAGAACTGGACACAGTACTCCAGATGGGGTCTCACCAACTGTCTGTACAGAGGGATAACAAATTCCTGTTTTCTGCTGCTGATGCCTCTCCCTATGCATCCCAGTATACCCCAACCCTCCCTATTGCCTTCTCACGTTGCTTGCTAACCTTAAGGTCATCAGATATGATTACCCCAGGTCCCTTTCCTTTTTGTTTTTGTTACTACCTCCCCCATTGTGTATTCTTCCCTGGGTTCTTGTTTCCCAGGTGCATTATTTGCACTTCTTTGCATTGAATCCTAGCTGCCATACTTCTGACCATTCCTCCACTTTCCAAGTCCCTTCTCATCCTTTCCACGCCTCCTTGTATATCAACCCTGTTGCAGATCTTTGTGTCATCTGCAAAGAGGCATACTTTTCCTTCCAGTCCCTCTGCAGTGTCACTTATAAAGACATTAAAAAGGACTGGACCCAATACTGAACCCTGCGGTACCCCACTAGTAACCCCTCTTTCTTCAGAGTGGACTCCATTTACAATTACCTTCAGTGTCCTGTTGTCCAGCCAATGTTTTACCCAGGCTACTACCCTCGGACCCACTCCCAGGCTGGTTAATTTGACTATTAATCTTTTGTGTGGGACTGTGTCAAATGCCTTGCTAAAGTCTAGGTAGACCATGTCCACAGCCCCACCCTGGTCTACTACTTTGGTCACCCAGTCAAAGAAATCTATTAGATTCGTCTGCTATGACCTTCCCGCTATGAACCCATGCTGCCTTGGGTCCTGTGCCCCACTGGCCTCTAGGTACTCAACTATTCTTTCCTTCAGAAGTGACTCCATCACTTTCCCTACCACAGAGGTTAAACTGACAGGTCTGTAGTTTCCTGCCTCTGTCTTGGTCCCACTTTTGTGAAGGGGAATCACATCCGCCTTCCTCCAGTCCTCGGGTACCACCCCATCCTCTCATGATTTATTAAAAACTGTAGCCAGTGGTTTCACTAGTTCCCCTTAATTCTTTTAGAATTCTGGGGTGAATTCCATCAGGCCCCACTGCTTTGTCCACCTTCAGTTTTAGGTGTTCTTGCAGAACCCTTTCTTCTAGTGAAAGGACTGGGATCGACCCCCCCTATCAAGAGTGCTTCTGTTAATTGGATTAGGCACCTCCCCCTCCTCTTTTGTGAATACTGAGCAGAAATATTCATTCAGTATCCTTGCTTTTTCACTGTCCCACTCTGCCCACCCACCGTTCATTCTATTCAGCCTCACTATCCCTCCTTTTGTCTTTCTACGCTCGCTGATGTACCTATAAAAGGTTTTATCTCACTTCTTAACCAAGTTGGCTATCTTTTCCTCAGTTTGGGCCTTTGCTATTCTGACTTCCCTCCCTGCTTCCTTCTGCCTTAACTGATTTCAGCTCTCTGTCCTGCTCCTTCTGTGTTTCTTTATACTTCGGAATGCTATCTTTTTCTTCCTGACTTTCACAGCCACCTCTTTTGAGAACCATAGTGGCTTTTTCTTTCATTTTGATTTGTTTATTTGCTTCACACAAAGGCTTGTTGCCTCTGTGATGGCAGTTTTGATCATTCCCCATTGTTGCTCCACACCTCCTTCTAGCCTGTTTGCTAGCGCTTTTCTGAGGCACTCTCCCATCTTGCCAAAGTCAGCTCTCCTGAAGTCCAGTACCCTCACTTTTGTATGACTTGAATCTGTAGCTGAGTTTAACAGGAACCACACTGTCTGATGGTCACTTGTTCCCAGATTGCAACCCACTTCTAGATCTGAGATCCTCTCACTGCCCCCGTTTGAGAGTATGAGGTCTAAGATCACTCCCTCACAGTGGGTTCGAAACTAGCTGTCTGAGGCCTGCCACCTGTAGGGCATCAAGAATGGCCCTGCTCTTAGATGTGGTTGCAGCAAATGTGCTCAGTTAACATCTGGCATATTCAGGTCTCCATCAACAGTATCTCCCTTTCTCTGCCATTCTAAGAATGCTTTCTATCATATCCTTGTCCATTCCCTTCCCCTGACATGGGGGTCTGTACACAACCCCTGTGCAGATTGTGGTGCCCTTTCCAGTCTCCAAGGTGACCCACAGTGCCTCCTCTCCTCCCTGTTTACTCTTTTGTTCAGTTGCTTTTATCCCTTCCTATACATAGAGAGCTACTCCTCCTCCTCTTCTACCCTGCCTCTCTCTCCTGTAGGTTATGTACCCTGGTATGTTAACATCCCAGTCATGGTTTTCTGTGTACCATGTTTCTATGACTGCTACAATATCCAGGCATCCCTCTTCCATCAAGGCCATCATCTCAGGGAGCTTGTTGCCCACACTACGGGCATTGGTACTCATTACCCTCCATTTCCTGATGGCCTTACTCCTTTTGCCCCATCCCTGCCCTTCTTGCCTTTGTCACTTTCTCCATTTACCCCTGCCCTTCTCCTATCAACACCCTCTATGTTGGTGTTTACCCACTTACTACTGTGATTTTTTGGGGGCTAAGTTTCCCTGCTCCTTTCAGTGCCTCCCCTTGACTAGTTTAAATGCTTCCAATGAAGCATTTAAACCTGTCACCTAGGATCCTGGTTCCCCTCCTGGACAGATGCAGCCCATCATGCCAGTATAGTCTTGCATCACTCAGGTGGACTCCCAATCCCAATGAAGCCAAATCCTTGAGCTCTACACCAGTTTTCAACCACTGATTGAATCCATGGTGTGGAAACCCTAGCCTCTCCTACAATAGATGGGCAGCACCTCCGAGAAGGTTACCGTGTGTGCTACTTGTCTAAGGCCCCTCCCAATTCCACAAACTCTTCCTGCATTCTCTAATCCCTTTCTTAGCCAGGTCATTTGTCCCTAGGTAGACAATGACATCCAGCTCCCTCCCTGTGCAGCTGCTCCGGCAATCCTGAGGATTCGCTCCCTGTCCTCCAAGCCATGGCGCCAGGCAGGCACCTTACTTCCCTCTCCCCTTCCTCCCCCAGTTCTACCTTCCTAACAATGGAGTTCTCCACCAGGAGTTGTTTGCTTCCCCTGCAGGGTCCCCTGCTACCCTCCTGTTGGTCTCCTTTGTGGAGGTTCCCAGCATTCTCCTTGATCTCCACTGCATGTGCCTCCATAGAGGAACCACACTTTGCCAGAATGGCATAGGAATTGTGGAGAGGTACAACTGGAGGGATGTGCCTCTGTTCCACCACCCTCACCCTCCCAGAGCCCACTGTGGTCCAACTGTTCCTCTTTCTTGGTAACCTCTGAGGCAACAGTAGTGGCACTGCTGGTCCCTGGATGGAAGGAGGTCCCACAAATCCTGGCCAACTCAGCCTGGAGATGAGCAACCTCCTCTCTCAGCCCAGAGGGTGCCTGCAGATGGGACAACACCGCATCCTCCAGAGCGTCTCCTGGAAGACTGCTGCTCCACAGCCACTGCACTGCACCACTCCCATCATGTCTTATTTCTGGCCCTTAACTGTTTGCAATCCTTACTCTTTCCTCCATGTTTTCTCTCTTTCTCTCCTTACCTTCTGCCTGTGTGCCCTTTAAGTTCCTGATTGTCCTGTTCTGAGACAAGAATATCCTATATTTCTCAGTAGACCCCTTACTTGCTCAGAGGCAGACCTCCAGCAGCTAGAGGGCCGGAGAGCTACTCTAGCCCTTCTAGGATGGTGGGTCTTTGGTGGTTCTGTGATCACTCACTTCCTGCTCCCAAACAGGAAGTTCCTGTTGTCAGTCAAATCCTGTGCTTATAGCCGTCTTGTAAATTTTCACAAATAAAATTTTATTGAGTTGCACATTAACTCTGGCACTTGGCATGTGTTGCTTGTGCGTCCAGCTTACTGACCAAATTTTCCCAATTAAAAGAATCTATGCATTAGACAAAAGAAAAACAATAATAAAAAAGAATACATTTTCCTCTGGGAGTTTTCCTGGAGGTGATGTAGTCAAAAAAAAAAAAAGTTAGCAATAACCCATGACAGGTTATGGGGTTATAGGCATTTAATCCACAACTGGGGTGCACGAGGCTGCAGGCTGAGTCTCCTTACAGCACCCCAGGTGTGGATTAAATGCATATAACCCCATATACTGGAGAGGGTTATTGCACTTATAACTGACCACATTTGCCCAATTAAAAGAACCTATGCATTAGACAAAAGAAAAACAAGAATAAAAAAAGAATACATTTTCCTCTGGGAGTTTTCCTGCAGATGCTATAGTCAATAAAATAAAAATAAATTAAAATAAGTAAATCTCACTCGGCTCTGCTATATTGGAGAAACCTACAGTACATTAAGCCACCCCCCCACCCATTACAACCTGGCATAGTCAGTAATACTGGGAATAATTATATTGGTCTGTGTCTGTGTGCTTACTCACCACCCTTTCTTATGATGGGGAAGAAAGTTCAGGGGAACTCTCTAATGTTCTCATATTTTATGAGGCCCTTGGGTTCCAAAGCTTAAAGAGCATATTGTTGAATCTGGGGATCTGGGGCTAGCAGAATTGAAGGCTAATCTCTATGTTCTTAGTTCACAGGATCCCAGAGCAACATAAGTTAGATTTAGTTCTCAGTAGTCTGGATGGGGGGCTAAGAGAAATACTAGTCCTGCTAGATAGGAGAGGCATACAGTAGATAACATTTTTGATAAGTTCAAGTTTTCAAGTTTAATACTGACATATAAATGTATAAAATCCAAGAGATTTATAATATTCCATGTAAAATTACATAAATATCACCAATACACATACATAATTTGAGAAATCTAAATTCCACACACCAATAAAAATTTTGCAATACCAAACATAACATTTACTTTAATTTTAAAATTTCTTTCTGAGCGACAAAGGAAGTCCTGAAAATTCCTGATACAAAAAGTGGAGACAGCCATCTCTTTTCTCTTTCTCCTAGTTATGACATTTATACATAACGTGAAGCATTCTAGGAGTGACTTATCATTGCAATCACATTTCTTAATCACAACATAATTTTGTTTAACACAAGTTGTATCTAAGCCTAACATATCCATTCTTAATTTACATAAAACATCTCTATGCAAAGCCTTTTCACAGAACATAAGATAGGGCTCCATACCCCACTGTTGTTTAAGTGATGAATAAACACCAAATGTGTCAATGTCATGTACTGATTCGAGATCCTTAGCAATAGTTATATCTTTTAATCTTAACATGGCATTATCTATATTGTGTAACATTATATTCCACTGTTGGGTAAATGAGGCCTTTTAGATCTGCTGCTTTGATTTTGTCATTTAATCTTGAGAACCAAACATTCTTAACATTCTGTGTTTGTAGACGATTAATAAAATCATTCCAACAAAGCCTTGTATTTTACCCCAAAATGTAATTGCTTTAAGCAGCAATCTTTCCTTTAGGGGTAATATACCAGATTCTAAGTGTAAAAATGCAGACGGACAATGCCTCAGCAAATTCAATACAAGTTTAAAAAATTCTATTCTGAGCAGCTTCAATATTATCATATTTATCGAGGGAAATCCCCCAAATTTCACCACCATATAACAGTTGACAGATTGCTTTTGCCTCAAAGGTTGATAATAAAGATTTAAAACTATTTCCAGCAAATTTGTTTGCAAATGCCAAAATGGCACTTGTAGTTTTATAGGAATTATTTTTAATTTCCCTCAAATGAGCAGACCAGGCATGATTTTTCTCAAATGTTACTCCTAAATATTTATATGACTGAACTACATCAAGGTTAACACCATTTATATTCCATGCTTTTCTCTTATCATATGTTCTACCTACTACCATAGTCTTGGTCTTTCTAATATTCAGTTTACGATCTAACTCCTTTAAGGATGACATTATATTAGTAATGTCTCTTTTCAGGCCCAAAGGTGTTCTTGATAAAAGTATAGCATCATCTGCATACAATAACAGCTTTAGATCTTCATTATCAACCCTGGGCGCAAAAGTGTCAACATTCATTTAGTCCAGAAAACAAGAATTCAATATATAAATTAAATAAAGTTGGGGCTAACAGACACCCTTGTTTTACACTCTTAGAGATTTTTATCTGATCAGTTAGAGCTCCATCCCTAGTATAACGAATCCTTGCAGTGGTATTATGATGTAACATTTATAAGATGCCCAATAAGTGTGGATCAATATGCATTTTCTTTGGAATATCCCAAAGAGTAGGTCTATTAATGGAATCAAATGCAGCTTTAATGTCAATAAAACATAGATATAATGTAGTTCTCTTAACTGCTACATAAATATCTATGATATAATTCAACATAAAAATTAAATCCAAAGTACCACACTGTTTTTGAAAACCACATTGACATTTGGATATTAGTTTATTTTCAGCTATCCAACTCTCTAATCCATTTAAAATTAATCTAGTATAGATTTTTTTGTACAATTGGTAGAAGTGTAATTGGTGTATAATTCCTAGGGTCTTGTTTGTCTCCTTTTTTAAATAGAGGTATAATTATACCTTGGTTCCAACCATCCAGTAATATCAAGCATTGACTTATAATATTGAAAATTAATGTCAGAAGCTTAACCCACTCTTCAGGTTTATGGAGGAGGAAAATTTCCGCTGAAAGACCATCATGGCCAGCTGCCTTTTTCCTTTTTTGATTTAGAATGGCTAATCTAACTTCCAATATTGAAAAAACAGAAGAACAATCAAGCTTATTTTCTAATAGGTTACAGTCTTCTACATTCTCAATACTCACTTATAGACACTCTCAAAATATTGGACCCATGTGTTTCAGGTATAAAGCCATATAAATTATATCTCACATTCTTTTCATCACAGCCAAAAGCAACAAGTGTCCAAAAATTTTGTATCTTTTGTCCAAATAGAATTTTGTAATTGTGACCATTAATCTAATTTGTACAGTCTTTCTTTATATACTAATAGCTTCTTAAATTATTTTTTCAAATTTTGCAGGGCAAAAAAACTGTGGGATTGAACATTTCTGCCTTAGTTTCCCAACTTTCCTTATTTCTTTCCTTATTTTCCTACAGTCATTATCAAACCAAGGTTTATCCACACCAATATTACCTTTAAATGATGGACGCTTTACCTTACAAAGTTGATCACTACAATTTGCCATGAACTGATCAAAATTTTTATCATATTGTCACAGTTCATTTCACTTTCATGGTTAATTTCCTTATTCTGATCAAATAAGGTTTTCAGACACCGATTACAATCTATAACTCTATCAACTGTCAATTTGGTATACTTGTTCCAAATAACTTTTTTACTATATTTTATACACATATTTTGATTTATTTCCATCTCACTTTTCCTAATTCTATTAAATGTTAAACCAGTTATCTTACTTTTGCATTCCACAGGAAAGTGGTCACTATCCCAGACTCTGTGTATTTTACTATAATCTATCATATGGTATAGGGAAACATCTATTATAAAATAATCTATTACGCTGCCCCCTTTGGCTGAAGGAAATGTAATTCCCCCCTCCCAGTCCTTTCTTACACACCCATTAAATACTCTTAGATTATTTTTTCCTAAGAACTGTATCAACAGCTTACCATTACTCGTAACCATTTTATCTTTCAAATGCCTTATTGGGATATTAGAAGTATCATCCAAACCCATTCATTTTTACTTTCTTCTATCAAGTTTCCTGTACACACATTAAAATCCTCTGCCAAAATAAATTCAATGCCTGGAAGTGAACTCTAATAGAATCAGTAACATCCCCTAGATTATCCAAAATAAACTGATAGTCCTTCTGCTTTATATTAGGGTTTATATAAATATTAAACAAAGCAATACACTTAGACCCAAACTTCAGAATTAAATACATAAAAGAATCACTGTACATGCTAGATTCAATACAACTTAGAACAAATGAGTTGTGAATAAAAATAACCAAGTCGCCCTTACTCCTACCAAATCTACTTTGCCCGGTGGCAGGAACATGCCACATATTATAACCATCCAATAAAAACTCATCAGGTCTAACCATCCAGGTTTCCTGGAATAATAAAATTGGAAATTGGGTTATCCATTCCAGAACACACTTATCCTCTGTTTTAGATCTTAATCCCGCCACATTCCATGATAACATGGATGGATGACTTTCAGAGTCCAAATTACTAAGTCAGTTGTTACTATCTTCTAAATTCAGAGTACTCACCTGAGAATCATTTAATGTGGCTGTGTTATCCATTTTTGAGAAATCTGCACTAAAACTAGAATCCAATTCCAAAATTACACTATTATTGATTATATGCCCTAATTTCTTTCTCCCTCTAATATAAATTGGAAAATTCAGAGTCTCCCTCTAGGCTAATTTCATTTTCTGATGGTTTCATATAGGCTGTGATTCTTGCTTGTTTACACGCTTTATTTTCTTTACTCTTACCTAATAATCTCGAATTTATGCTTTTTTTCCCCTTCGAGTACATTAATCTGCAATGCTTCTCCAATTGTGGAGCCCAAATCTATGCCAATTTCCTGAAGATTAACTTTTTCTTTCAGTGTATCAAATCTTAGATCAGCTTTTTTTTAATACAAGACAGATCCATCCCTTATAAGGGCTTGATTGTACCTGTACACAGAGACCATATCCTGCCAACCAAATTTGTGGCCATAGACCTTTTATTAGATTATAGATTGTTAATTTCAGGGTATGGGGTTTCATTTCTTCCCTTTGGGACACCATTAAAAACAAAGTGGGTAGCATAACACCTTCCCTAATTAACCTATCTTTCCAGTTTGCTTCAGTAATAATTTTAGCCATGCTTACATTTTTTCCCTTATTCTAATTAGAAGTAACATTATTCTGTACAAAAGCCTGTTCCACCACATGACTACATCTTTCTGTCACTTTCAAATTACCTTTACCTGCAGGTTTTTCTTTCCGGTTCCTTACAACAGTCCTTTCAGATGGTATTTGATAACCACTTTTGTATTTTATCATTCTTTCCTAACTGCTGTTTTCTCTGTTTTAAATATGGAATTAGCTGATCGATTTCTTTGGCCTCCTTATTGGCAATCTCTGTTGTTATAGTTTTTACTGATTTTGGTTTTGAGTTTTCGATTATCTTTTTGTCGCCTTTTTTCTTTCATCCTGAGTTACCATATTCCTTTTTTATCCTTTTTTTTCCTTTTTGAAGCAACAGCCATATTTCTCCCACTACCCATATTTTGATCATCCTTTATAATACTATTTTTTTTCCATAGTAGGGATTATTTTTTCTTGCCTAAAAGGAGGTTTCACAAAATAATCTACCAGTGATTTCATCATAGTACTCATCTCATAGCTGTACCTAAAACAAATTTCTTTTTTAATTTCGTTAAGCATAATATTGAGATCACTATCCCTCTCTTGACTTAGCGGATTACTATTACTTAAAGTCTGAGTCCCAACTTCATAAAATAGTTTATCCAAAAGAGGGAAATTCATATCAGAACCCTTATATCCTACTTTATTTCTTGAGTTCATTAAAGTGTCTTTATGCCCTTGTTTTATATATGGTATGATAAAAGAATTAAAATCTCTCAAAAAAGATCCACTTTCACATTCATGACTATCTATATTAAGGCCACCTTCAGAAATATTTTGGTAAATATCCACAGCTTCTGGTGATAACACAAATATATCCTGAACATTGCCATTATTATCATCGAAACTAGAATCATAATCACAGTTTCCACACTTCATGTCCAAATCATTTTTTTTCATTAATAATAGTATTTTTATTAACTGTTAAAACATTTTGTACCATTCTCTTATTTCCTCTTGATGCTGGCTTTTCCTTGTTAACTATTATTTTAACTGATTTATCCTCAATGCATCTATGCTTTTCTCTTCCCAAGTTCTTCTCCAGTCAAATTTTCATGCGGGATTATATCTGAATAAGAGAGCTCTGGACCAAATTTAGGAAGCATCAAATTCTCTATACTTTTTGGAAAGTCACTTTCTTTGAATTTTCTGATTTTTTCTAATAAAGGGTGCTCACTGGAACTGGTCTCTCTGCTCCTTAAACTAAGATCAGGGGATGACATAGAGCTGGGGACAAAACCCCTATTTACAATTGTATTACCTCTTAATTCTGTCTGATCTGAAGTGGGTCTTATAAAGTGCGTTATTTTAGAAATATCAGGCAGGATAGTATTTTTTAGCCCTTTTTTGACAATTTTGTTATATTTCCCATTTTACCTGATTTAATAGACTTTTCTTACTATAGGTTTTCATTTTTTTTGTCATTATCAGATAGTCACTAAGAGTCGACTGAATTAGATACTAACTTATAAATACTGATAATACACAAAAAAAACACACAAAAAAACACAATCAGTATTAATACATAAACAGCCAGAATTAAGTCCAAGAAGTCTACAAGAGAAAGCAGTTCACAACTCAAAGCACAGGTGTCCAAATATCCAGATGTATAAAAAGTTCAAAAACAAAATCAGGTCTTCGTGTAATCCCTTCAAATGGAACCAACAAAAATGTAGCTGTAACTGCCGGTACAGTATGGCTAAGCCATAAAGTCTTGCTATTGACCAACTTTGTAAGTTGCTATGTCGCTGCTTCCCTCACTGCCCGCTAAAGCAGAAAGCAGAAAAGGATTTTAAAATATAAAATTATACCCTGTATAACACAATATAATGTCACACACTTATAAAGCAACAGTACATAGATATTAAACTATATCATGTAGTATAAAATGAAATACCAAGCACAACAAATAATTAATCAACTAAACTGTAGCAAAATGCCATACAAAATTTTTGTATTAGATTAAAAAGGACTGTAGTCTGGAAATAATCTAAATATCAGTTAAATACAATCCATATAAAAACGAAGGCATATAGACTTACAAAACACAAAAACACCAGAACATATTTCCACGGATCTCCTGGATTCAAATGCAATGCCCAAAAGACACTCAAGGATCAAGCACGCTGAAGACCCACATCAGCAATCCTTCAGCTCTTCTTCAATACAGTATGGCCAACTTGCTTGTTAAAAGGTTACCACAACAAGAAATAACGATAGCCAGAACAGTAGAAATAAAACAGGCTAATAAGGAAAAAAAAACAGCCTACAAGCTATACTGGAGAGGCAATGGGAAAAACAAATAAAGGAAATGAACCATGCACGACTGCAACCAACTGAAAAGGATTTCTGCTCACCTAAGACCAACACCAAGTATACCCAGAAAACTACCCACCTTGACAAACATAAGAGCTATGTGAAACATTGGTGGAGAGAGTGCTACTACTGCCTATTATGTGTTTTAGCTTTTTTGTGTGTATAATAAAAAGCAGTTTTTTTACTTGAGGCCTGGTTTTAGGTCTTTTGTTTCGGTTGGTCTAGTGCTCTGCTTAATGGACATACCTAATATCTAGCCTCTTCCTAACTCAGATGGTCATTTCTGACACCCAACTAATTACAAAACAGGAGCAGCTCCTCATTGACTGGCTCCTGACCACTCACCCAGAGCACATATCGAAGTCTCAGTCCTGCCTGACAGCCTTAGTGATCGCTGCTTGGTGAAGTGCACCTGGTCAAGCAATTTCACTAAGAATCTGCCTAAAGTGTCCAAGAATCACTTCCTGAGGCCTGGGTTGCTCAAGCACTTCAAGTAGTATTGACACAACTTGATTGGTCCCCATTGTCTGGAGATATTGATGGAAATGAGGCCCTTAACTACTTTGTAACGATCTTCAACTGTGCCTATGACATCTTTGCACCTTATAAATCCAGAAAAAAAAAAGGGTACTTCTAATACATGGCTTACCAACTCCCTCATTGAACTAATGAGGAATAGAGACAACCTTTGGCACATAGCAAAAGCATTCTTGTACACCCACAGCAATAAATTCATACAAGGCAGCCAGAAACTCTTGCACCAGACTCATAAGGCAGGCTATAGCCTCCTATTATAAAGATCTACTAAGTAAAACCTGGGGGTCTGAAAGAGAATTTTGGAGCTCTTTGAAATTCCTAACGGGCAAGGCCCCCCCCTTCAAATCTACTAATAATGGCACAGGGGCACCTACAGGAGCCCATTGACATTGCCAACAAGCTCAACAATGCTTTCACTGACCTAACTGGAGTACTCCCTGGTGAGTACCTTAAAGATATGCAAGGTCAGCAGGACCCAGCCATTCAGCAAATTCTCCGACAGGAGGATGTACCACCATTTTACTTCAAACATGTCACCAAGGCTGAAACCATCAAGCATATCAAAGGGGTACTTGGCAAAACCAGGATGGGGGCTGATCTGATTGATATGAAGTTGGTAGGTCTGCTACTGGATGAACTGGCCAGTCCTATTACTATGGTGTTCAATGCCTCCTTAAATCAGGAGTGTTCCAAATACCTGGAAGTCAACAATCATCACGCCTGTCTTTAAGACAGGGACAAATCCTTACATTCAACTACAGACCTATTTCCATCCTTCCTCCCTCTCGAAGGTCCTTGAGAGAATGGTCTCTGAGCAGCTTACTGAATACCTACATAAATATAATCTACTTTGCCCACAACAGCACGGCTTCTCCGGAAAAAACACTCTACATTCACCGTACTAGTTGATTACTCATCTCAGCTCTATGATGCCTTAGATAGTGGGCAGGCAGTTGGGTCAGTCTTCATTTTCCTCACAAAGGCCTTTGACTCAGTTAATCACAATCTACTACTAAGTCACCTCCTGTCTACAAGCCTGTCACCTGAAACGGTACTATGATTTGGCAGCTACCTCTCCAATAGGTCACAGCATGTGAAAATAGGGGATACCCTATTCTGCAGCTAAGGAGGTGCTACTAGGGGTCCCACAGGGCACAATTCTTAGCCCTCTACTTTTCAGCCTTTTCATCAACTCTGCACCAATGGCTTGTTCAACATGCACAGTTATCTATGCTGACTATGCAGTAATATCAATCGCGAGGAAATGACCACAACTCCTTCACTACCGTACTCCAAAGCAGCTTCCTGAAACTTGAACCTTGGTTTACACAAAACAAGCTACAATTAAACCACTAAAAACTGAATGTCTGCTCTTCTCCACTTCCCAAAGCAAAAAGAAGTACCTACCCATGCTTATACAAAACCAAAAGGGTGAGATACTTGAACAAGTAACAAACTTCAAATCTCTAGGCATTACCTTCGATGACACACTCACCTTCTCAAGTCACATAGACTCTGTAATAAAGACTGCAAACATAAAACTTGGTGTCCTATACTAACACAGGCATTCATTGACACCTTATGCTCTAAAACTTGTTATAAGTAGTTCAATACTATCATCTGTTGACTATGGTCTGCCTATCTATGGGGTTGGCACAAAAACTGCCCTTAATAGAGTTAGCACACTCCTCAATAAGGCCTACCATCTTACTTTGGGAGCTGCTCTGGATACCCACACCTGCTCACTATATACTGGTACTGGGTGGCGCCTCCTAAACTTGAGAATGCAATTCCAAACCTGCCTACTACTAAAAAAAGTGCTTCTTGGTCTCGCCTCCTTCTCTGGAAAATCTTTTAAGAGGGCAGTTCCAACAAAATCAACTAGAAGTACTGCTACTGACAAGTTAGTGACCTCCTTCAAAAGGATGAAACTTGCCCAGAATACCATCCTGTACCAAGGACCGAAATGGTACAATTAGCTACCTGCTTACCTCACTGGCACGCCCAAGATCAGTTCTTTCAAAACCGGGCTCAGGTCCCTTCTCAGCATGAAAATGGATTGCACCGGCCTACACTAATGGAGTCAGAGCCTCATCCACCCATACCGTACCTTTTCTTCACCCACTCTCCCCCTCCTTCACCCCCTCATCTCACCGGACGATGCCCACTTATGGCTGTCAACCCCATCTTACTCCCTTCCCACCTCTGATGATGCCACTTTTGGCTGACCACCCCACCCCTATCCGTCCTAGGTTGGCACACTACTTAGTGAACCCCAATCATTAGCCTTGCCGACCTTCTCTTATCAGTCCTTCCTCTCTGCTATCACTCTTTTACGATGTACATTAGTCTCAGTCATATCATACTGCCTCTGTAAATGTTTGTATACTAATCTCAATTTCTATTTATACCTGCCAATGTAAATGTCTCAATGTCATCTTCTTAATACCGTTTATTATTGTAACTGTTTAATTTTGTTTATGTAACACTGAATTGGAACCTTTGAAAATGAGTCCTTGACTCAAAGGTGTTAATCCCAAACTGAAATAAATAAAAAAAATTAAAACATCCTGACAACAGTTCTCTTCTAGGTGAGAGAGCTAACAGGAATATGTTAAAAGATCCCCTTTTCCTCCAGGATTATAAAATGCATGCCTTGTTCCCAGCAGATCAAAGAAGGAATATTTTACGATGTGTTATCACCTGGCATGTGAAGGAAGCCCTATGTGTTAACACAGAGCAGGAAAGCGACATCTGCTAGATTAGGGCTATGCTGAAGTCAGAAGGTCAACCTCCTTACCTACTGGCTACTGTCCCTAGCAGACATTCATATACACATTTATTTATAACACAAATATTATACAATATAATTATTAGCCTTGATCACATGACACTCCTCCTCCTTAGACTGAATTTGGGGGATCTATTCCTGCATGGGATGAGTTCCCCAAATTCAGTTCATATCTCAAACGGACGTGATAAACCATCAGCAGTTTTGTTAGCTGCCCCTGACCTGTGTGAGACAGTCATGTCATAACTTTGCAAGGCAAGGCTCCATTTTAACAGTCTACCACTTGTTTTACCCATTTGTGCCAGCCAAACCAGGGGGTTGTGGTCTGTTTGTACCTCAAAATGCTGCCCATATAGGTATGGCTCTAACTTCTTTAGTGCCCACACCATGGCAAGACACTCTTTTTCTGCTGTAGAGTAAGCCTGCTCCCTGGGAAGTAACTTCTTACTGAGGTACACTACAGGGTGATCATTCCCTTGGTTGGATGTTTGAATAAGCACTGCCCCAATACCCACATCTGAGGCGTCACTCTGGACTATACTATAGTCTGGACTTGCCAATAGAGGAGCACTGCACAGTACCTCCTTTAGTCGTATAAAGGCTTGTTCACAGGCTAGTTCCCAGGTAACTTTCTTAGGCATCCTTTTCCTTAACAGGCCAGATGGGGAGCAGCCAGGGCACTGTAGGTTGATGCAAATTTCTATAGTGCCCTGCTGTCTCTAGAAAACTCCGAACCTGCTTCTATGTTTCAGGTCTGGGCCATGCCTTGATTGCCTCAACTTTTCCTTGGTTAGGATGGAGCTGTCCCTGGCTACAACATGTTCAAGGTATGCCACCTCAGCCATGGCCACCTGGCACTTCTCAGATTTTACAGAAAGCCTGACCTTTGTATCCTGCCGAGCACTTCCCTAAGGTGGGACAGGAGTTTCTCCCAGCTGGCACTAAAGATGGCTATGTCATCCAGGAATGCCACGGCGTACTCCTCAGTGCCATTTAACACCTGGTTCACCAACCTTTGGAAGGTGGCAGGGCATCCTTCAATCAAAAGGCATTACTTTAAATTCAAATAACCTTGTCAGGTGATGAAGGCCGACTTCTCCTAGCTCTGGCAGTTAACTCTTTCTGCCACTACCTCTTTGTCAGGTCAATAGTTGTAGGTATGTCACCTCCCAACTTATCTAGGAGTTTGTCCATCCGTGGCATTGGGTGGGCATCTGACTCGTGACTGCACTGAGTCCATGATAGTCTACACAAAAACAAATAGAGCCATCTAGCTTGGGAACAAGGACTACGGGTGAGGCCCATGGGCTGCGGGATTTCTGTATTACCCCTAAATCCAGAATTTCCTCCACCTCCCTCCTAATGTCCTTAGGAACAGCCTCTGACACCCGATATGCCATCTGCCTTATGGGCGCTTGCATCCCTGTCTCCACATCATGCGTCGCTACAGGGGGTAAGTTCAGGCTTGGCACTAAACAGTGGGGCAAAGTCTGCTAAAACCTACCTTACTTCCTGGATCTGTTCTGGGGTCAACTGGGGTGACATTTTAATTGTCTCCACAGAGGACTCCCACTTGCTTTCTTCCAGCAAGTCCAGAAGGGAGTCTCCTTCGTCCATCCCTCCCCAGGACTACACACTACAAACACCATGTCAGCCCTATTAGCATATGATATTATCATGTTGACATGGTACATTCTTGTGTATGTCTCCTGTCAGGTAGTTCTATAATGTAGTTTCGTCATTACCTCTGACTACCTTGTACAGTCCTGCCCACTCGACCTGCAGCTTGTCTTTCTGGACCAGGATTAGGACCATGACTTTTTGACCCACAGTGTACGAGCGAGCTCTAACACTGTGGTCATACAATACCTTTTGTTTTTGTTGGGCAGCTGCCAGGTTGCTCTGGGCTGTCCCCATAAGGTCCTTCAGCTTTTCCCCTAAACTTAAGGACATAATCCACTATTGGAGTTCCCTGGGTGGCATACTTGTCTTCCCAGTCCTCCTGGATCAAGTCTAGGGGCCCACATATGCTGCGTCCATATAAACGCTGAAAGGGGGAAAACCCTGTCAACTCTTGGGGCACCTCCCTGTATGCGAACAACAGGTGGAGAAGGTATTTCTCCCAGTCCCTCCCATGCTGTTCAGCAAACACTTGGAGCATCATTTTAAGGGTACTATTGAACCTTTCCACAAGCCCATTGGCTTGCGGGTGATAAGGTGTCATGCATCTCTGCACCACCCCACACTTCTCCCGCAAATATTTTATCAGGTCCAACATGAAAGAACACCCTCGATCAGTGATAACCTCCTGCAGAAACCCAACATGGGAGAAAATCCCTAGCAAGGCATCTGCCACTTTGTCTGTCCTCAGTGAGGAAAAGGGCAACTGCCTCTGGGTACCAGGTGGCATAATCCACCACAGTCAGGATAAACCTCCTCCTGGAGGAGCTGGAGGTATTTAGAGGCCCTACAATATCCATTCCTACCCTCTGGAATGGCTCCTCACTATGGGCAAAGGAATTAGGGCAGCTTGGGTTTTCTTACCCACCTTCCCTATTTCTTGGCATTGGTGACAAGACCTGCAATACTCCTTCACCTGCTGGGTGAAGTTGGGCCAATAGAAATTCTGGGCCAATCGCTGCATACGCAATTCCCAGATGACCAGACATTGGAATATCGTGTGCAATCTTGAGCAACTGCTCATGGTACCCCTGGGGAACAACAAGCTGCCTGCCCATCACCTCTCCCTCTGTCCTTACATCCTATGTATACAGCAGTCCATTGTTCCAGTAAACTTTATGTTTCCCATCACCTCCCTGTGCTCCATCAGAGTCTGCCCAAGCCCTCAGCTTCCTAAACTAGGGTCAATTTTCTGAGCAGCTGCAAACTCCTACACATTCCAAAGCAAGGAACAGGTCTCCTTCAGTTTCTAGACTAGAGTCCCTAGCTCTAGTGTCAGGGCATTCAGGATAATTGCAATCCCTAACTCTCTGACTATGGGTTACATCTCCTTCCTAGTAACCCTCTGTAGCTTTCCTGTTAACTGCTACCTGGGGAACTTCTACTCCCCTTTTATTATTCTCCATATCAGGAGATACAGGCTGGGGAACCAGCCTCCCAGTGTTTTTCACAGGGGCTTTTATGGGGTCCAGGGAACTACAATTTACCTTGGCTGTGTGGCTGTGGGTAACTGCACACACCATCCCCTGCTGGAGATTGTTCCCAATAATTATGTCTACAGCCAAGATTTCTGCTACAGCAATCTTTTGCACAGTCCCCCCGTCTCACCCCAGTCCAGGAGAACACTAGCAAGTGGCAACATTTTCTCCTTCCCAGTGAATCCCATTACAGTCACAATCACGGTAGTAAGTGTGGCAAACACCAACATGGAGGTGTCGATAGGGAGAAGGGCAGGGGTAAATGGAGAAAGTGACAAAGGCAAGAAGGACAGGGATGGGGCAAAAGGGTAAGGCCATCAGGAAATGGAGGGTAATGAGTACCAATGCCCATAGTCTGGGCAACAAGCTCCTGAGCTGGTGGCCTTAATGGAAGAGGATGCCTGGATATCGTAGCAGTCACAGAAACATGGTACACAGAGAACCATGACTGGGATGTTAACATACCAGGGTACATAACCTACAGGAGAGACAGGCAGGGAGAAGAGGGAGGAGTAGCTCTCATGTAATGGAAGGGATAAAAGCAACTGAACAAAAAGAGTAAACAGGAAGGAGAGGAGGCACTGTGGGTCACCTTGGAGACTGGAAAGGCACCACAATCCCGCACAGGGGTTGTGTACAGACCCCATTTCAGGGAAGGAATGGACAAGAAATGATGGAAGGCATTCTTAGAATGGCAGAGAAAGGAGATACTGTTGATGGGAGACCTGAATATGCCAGATGTTAACTGGAGCACATTGCTGCAGTGACATCCAAAGCAGGAGCCATTCTTGACGCCCTACAGGTGGCAGGCATTAGACAGCTAGTTTCAGAACCCACTCAGAGGGGCAATCTTAGACCTCGTCCTCTCAAACGGGGCAGTGAGAGGATCTCAGATCTAGAAGTGGTTGCCATCTGGGGACAAGTGACCATCAAACAGTATGGTTCACGTTAAACTCAGCTACAGAGTCAAGCCATACAAAAGTGAGGTACTGGACTTTGGGAGGGCTGACTTTGGCAAGATGGGAGAGTGCCTCAGAAAGCACTAGCAAACAGGCTAGAAGGAGGTGTGGAGCAACAATGGGGAATTATCAAAACTGCCATCACAGAGGCAACAAGCCTTTGTGTGAAGCAAATAAACAAATCAAAATGAAAGAAAAAGCCACTATGGTTCTCAAGAGGTGGTTGTGAAAGTCAGGAAGAAAAAGATAGCATTCCAGAAGTATAAGGAAACACAGAAGGAGCAGGACAGAGAGCTGTACCAGTTAAGGCAGAAAGAAGCAGGGAGGGAAGTCAGAATAGCAAAGGCCCAAACTGAGGAAAAGATAGCCAATTCAGTTAAGAAGGGGGATAAAACCTTTTATAGGTACATCAGCGAGCGTAGAAAGACAAACGGAGAGATAGTGAGGCTGAATAGAATAAACAGTGGGTGAGCAGAGGGACAGTGAAAAAGCAGGAATACTGAACGAATATTTCTGCTCAGTATTCACAAAAGAGAGGGGAAGTGCCTAATCCAATTAACAGAAGCACTCTTGATAGGGGTGGATCCAGTCCTTTCACAGAAGAAAGGTTCTGCAAGAACTCCTAAAACTGAAGGTGGACAAAGCAATGGGTCCTGATGGAATTCACCCAGAATTCTAAAAGAATTAAGGAAGGAACTAGTGAAACCACTGGCTACTCTTTTTAATAAATCATGGGAGGATGGTGTGGTACCCGAGGACTGGAGGAAGGCGGATGTGATTCCCCTTCACAAAAGTGGGACCAAGACAGAGGCAGGAAACTACAGACCTGTCAGGTTAACCTCTGTGGTAGGGAAAGTGATGGAGTCACTTCTGAAGGAAAGAATAGTTGAGTACCTAGAGGTCAGTGGAGCACAGGATCCAAGGCAGCATGGGTTCACAGCGGGAAGGTCATGTCAGACGAATCTAATAGATTTCTTTGACTGGGTGACCAAAGTAGTAGACCAGGGAGGGGCTGTGGACATGGCCTACCTAGACTTTAGCAAGGCATTTGACACAGTCCCACACAAAGATTATTAGTCAAATTAACCAGCCTGGGAGTGGGTCCCAGGGTGGTAGCCTAAGTAAAACATTGGCTGGACAACAGGACACAGAAGGTAATTGTAAATGAGTCCACTCTGAAGAAAGGGTTACTAGTGGGGTACCGCAGGAGTTCAGTATTGGGTCCAGTCCTTTTTAATGTCTTCATCAGTGGCATTGCAGAGGGACTGGAAGGAAAAGTATGCCTTTTGCAGATGACACAAAGATCTGCAACAAGGTTGATACACAAGGGCGTGGAAAGGATGAAAAGGGACTTGGCAAGGTTGGAGGAATGGTCAGACGTATGGCAGCTAGGATTCAATGCAAAAAAGTGCAAAATAATGCACTGGGAAACAAGAACCCAGGGGAAGAATACACAATGGATGGGGAGGTAGTAACAACAACAAAACAGGAAAGGGACCTGGGGGTAATCATATCAGATGACCTTAAGGTTAGCAAGCAATGTGAGAAGGCAGTAGGGAGGGCCGGGGGTATACTGGGATGTACAGGGAGAGGCATCAGCAGCAGAAAACAGGAAGTTGTTATCCCTCTGTACAGACAGTTGGTGAGACCCCATCTGGAATACTGTGTCCAATTCTGGAGACCCCATCTCCAGAAGGACATAGACAGGATAGAGGCAGTCAGAGGAGGCAACTAAAATGGTGCAGGGTCTGCAAGAGAAGCCGTATGAGGAGAGACTAAAGGAGCTTAATATGTATACCCTGAGGAAAGAAGGGAGAGGGGACATGATAGAAACTTTCAAGTACCTCAGGGAATCAACAAAGTCCAAGAGGTAGCATCTTTCATAAAAGAGACTTGCAAGAACAAGAGACACAATTTAAAGATGAGGAGGGCGGTTCAGGGGCAATGTGAGAAGTATTATTTCACAGAGAGAGGTAGTGGATGCATGGAACAGCCTTCCTGAGGAAGTTGTGGAGTCTAAAACTGTGGGAGAATTCAAGAATGCATGGGACAGACATAAGACAATTCTTATGGGGGCAGGAAGATATAGGCTGTTGGTTAAATAGGATCTGCAGCCTATCCTGTGAAGGGAAATGGGCAGACTAGATGGGCCTAGCGGTCCTTATCTGCCATCAAAGTCTATGTTTCTATGTTCTATGATTGATTGGGTATAAGCTGTTCGAGGCTCAACCAAATCCCTTACCAAAGTCAGATGCTCCCATGTCCCTTAACCCATGTGTCTGTACCCCATTCACAGTGTCTGGTGCATGTGTTCCCTGGCGTTTACTACATGCTTTCAGGGACACACAAACAACCCACTTCTTTCCTAGCACCACTTTGTGCACTCTCTGCCCTTTTGGACACTGCCTGGCAATATGTCCAGGTTCTCTGCAAACCAGCATTCATTTCTTTATCAGGCAAATCTTTTCTTTTAACCTGGGGCTACCTGGTTTTGGTGGAGAGCAGGAGGGTTTAGCTGCCCTGAAGGCACGCTTTTCCCTTTCTGCACTGCCGCTATGCCCCATTCCCTCTCAGAGCAGGTCTGCTCTTTGCATAATAGTCTGAGAGTTCAGCAGCCTCTTGCACTGTTTTGGATCTTGGTCCTCCAGCCAGGTCTTCAGCTGCTGGGCATGCCCCCCAAAAATGCTCTAACAGTACAACATTTTCAATTTTCTCTACAGAATCTGCTTCAATTCCTTCACCAATGTTTTAAAACTGACGTTTTTTCGTGGCTAGCTTTTTGAAGCTCATGTCAGGGCTTCTCCTGACCTTACGGAATTTAATTCTGTAGGCCTCTCCTGTTAATCACACTTTTTTTTAGCAGGGCAGCTTTAAATTTACTATAATCATTACTGTCCTCATTGTCAATTTGACCCAATGCATCTCGAGCTTTCCCGATAAGTAGCAGGGATAGCTGGAAGCTCCAGGACTCTCTAGGAATATTTGCCTGAATACATACTTTTTCAAAGGAATTTAAAAAGGTATCCATATCTTCCCTCTCTTTAAATTCAGCTATCAAGTTGGAGTTTAATTTGTAACCCAGTCCTAGAGTCCCAGTTAAACCCAGGCCTCTTACCTACTCTGGTGCTGGTGTTGGGAGTTGTAGCTTCTCCAGTTCATGTTGCCTCTGGCACTCACGCTCTTTTCACTCAGCCTCTCACTGAAGCTGTTGTTCTCTTTCCTCTGTGGCTTGCTGCTCGCCTCTCTTCTCTCTCAAATTCCAGCTCCATTCTCCACAACTCCATCTGTAGCCTGATCCCTTCTGGTTTCAGAATATTGGTAACCTTCCCCTGCTGCTGTGGCCCTTGGCTTGCACTGGTCCTGCTGTCCTCCTCACTGGATCTGGACACTGCACTGGACCCTAGACCCTCCATATCCAAGGTCTGGTCCTTTCCAGTTACAGACTGTGACTCAAGGTCTTGTGCATCGGCTGCCACAAGAGCCTCCATGAGGTGTTGCTATTTGACTTGGCCCTTGCGCTGGACTCCTCTCTCTTGGCACAAGTGCCTCAGGTAGTCTGCAGTGTACGCACTGTAGTTGGCAACCATCTTCTTCCCTAAGCTACGGCTATACTAGCTTGCACCCGAAAAAAAATAAAACAGGAAGGGAACCTAGACTGTAAGCACAATGATATAGTTCTATTACTTTTTAAAGAGCTGGTGACACGTTCAGTGGAAAGTTAATAAAACATAATATTTAGACACAGTCCAGCTTGTATTTCCCATTAGTTCTGTATTTCTCCTCCCCATTATTTATTACTGAGATCATTTGTATAAAAACAAGATTGCTGCTCCTGAATAATTCATCTATTCCTGCTGCTTTCTCTCTACCAGAAGTCATAGAGCACTGCTTGTGAACTCACAGTTACTCCCATGGCAACAGACTGTGATGTCACAACAGAGGATTATGACTTGGAGTAGGGAATAAGCTTTAGAGGCAGATGAACTCAAAATAAACTCTTGAGGGACAACAATCATATATTCATACACTTTTCCTAGTAATAAATTATGGGAGAAAATATAAAATATAAATGGAATGGAAGCAGAATTGTACCTAATTATTATATGTTTTAAAGTTTTCCTTGAGGCATCAGTAGCTCTTTAAATCACTGCTTATTTTGCATGTGTGCTGTTACAGTATCAGTCTGACACACTGGACTGTTAATACTTGTGTTACCATTACCAAATACTTTAAATCGCACTGCCAACCAAATCTGTCACAAACATGCTCCCAGGTCAGGCCCTCTGCTCCCACAGTACCAAACCTCAAGTGCAATATGTGAACAGGAGACAAACAGGATAACCCTCCTGTCTGTTTTGGGTCTGAATCACCTACTAGCCTCGAGTCCTGGGGGTCAAATGTGAACCTTTTCACTAGCACACCTGGTTAACAGGTTCAGATATGTACCTCTTTGGGAATGCAGTACATTCCTTCACCCAGTGGCACCCTTATGACTCAATATGAGACCTAGGCAGATTCTTACCTTTAGCTAGATAGTAACACACCCTTTTCTTGAGCACTTAGTTTCAGAATTTCACAATACAGTTTCAGCCTACACATGCAAAAGAAAGACTCAAGCAGGATTTAGGAGAACCAAGAAGGTTTACTAAGATTAAAAAAAAATAGATAAAATACAAAACACATATAGAGTAGATATTCTGTACTTACAGTCCTAAAATAATTTGGAGTTTCACAGAACAAAATGCCTGATGTTTTAAAATAGTCTAGTCTAGCTAAGATACCTATGTTTTACAAAAGTGCCTTGCTTTCAGTCAAGAAAATGAAATGTATCCTTCAATTCAGAGAGAGTCTACCATTCCCTCAGATGCTGGCAATATTCAAAGTCAGTCTATCCACCTCCTTGTGATGTCACAGCACACGTGATGTCACTGTTAGTCCTGCAATAAACTTTAACCTGAGTAGGAATCCAAAAGGATGTTATTTTACCGCTGGCTGGAAATCAGCAGTTACCAATTAAAAAAATTATATTTGATGGTCTCTTTGATCAAAGCAGTTCCTTTGATGGCTCAGAACCCACATTCTGATAACAGTCCTTTTCTAGGTGAGAGAGCTAACAAGAATCTATTAAGAGGTTCCATTTTCCTCCAGGATTATAAAATGCATGCCTTGTCCCCCGCAGATCAAAGTAGGAATATTTTACAATGTGTTATCACCTGGCATGTGGAAGGAAGCCCTATGTGTTAACACAGAGCAGGAAAACAACATATGCTACATTAGGGCTATGCTGAGGTCAGAAGGTCAAGCCTCCTTACTTATTTACTGGCTACTATCCCTAAGCAGACATTCATATACACATTTATTTATAACACAAATATTATACAGTATAATTATTAGAGGATTTATTATGACACCCCGCTAGTCCAGTACAATGGTGGAATGGCCACTTTCAACAACCCAGGTGAGGTTAAACAATTGTTGTGCAGCATCAAACCAAAGCCCAAGTGTCATGGCAGCCTCCACAGTGCCCACGAGGCACAGCATAGCAGCCATGGAGTGATGATGGAAAGTGAGTACCTGCCCAGCACCACGAGCCCAGAGACTGGTAAGCCTTGCAGAAAGTGCAAAGAAGGAGGTCCAAAACATCAATAAACAGGCTGCCCAGAAAAGATCCCCTGAGGAGGAACAGGTCCCGTAGCTGACAGAGAAGGCAGAATTTATTGGATGCCAGTGCCTGCTCCCCAGGAGATTCTTCTGTAAAAACCTCAAAGAGATACACTGCCCTGGGGGAGCTGGCACCTACAGCATTGGACCTTTCTGACTCTAAACAACCCACTGATGAGCAGCATGCTCTGAACCATGAATCTCTCATGGACTGGGCACCTTTGTACCAGGAATGGGCCGAGTGCCTGGAAGAAACGGCACTGGAGAGAGATCAGTCCAAAGGGCCTAATGCAGAAGAGCTGAAGAATGGCCTCTGAACTGTCATGCTGCCACTTGTTTGCCACCTGCTAATGACCCTGTGTGGCTTGTGACTACTCCCGCTGAAGCTGGAGTATACCCCCCCATCTCTCTTCAACATAGATTTTCCCCCCTGCCTAGCAGCCCCATGTATATAATCCCAGGATGTTTCCTTTTTAATGCATACCTGGATGATCAATTGAGTTTTTCCCCTGCTGCTGCACCACGACTATGAGACTGACTTGGTACTCCTCAATGTCGAGCAGATAAACCAGCAATACCATGCAAGTGGTCATCTGACGTGGGAAATATATATATATATATATACACACACATATATATATATATATTATTATTTTACCAGGAGAGACACACTAAGCTGAAAGTTTGTTTACAGGTGCGACATGGGAGCACAAGGAAGTTAAGTGACTTGCTCAGGGTCACACAGTTTGCAAGTGGGGGCTGTGAGATTCAAACCCAGATCTCTAGGTTTGCAGCTGAGAGCCTTAAACCACTGCACTATACTGCCTCCAGTATATATGGGAGTGATGCTGGTTTTCAGTTTGACTCGTCCCTGATGGTTCCCTAGGCAGGTTTTCACTGCATCCACATGGTTTGACCCTATCCCAGGTTCCCACCATACCAGGGAGTCGTTGGTGTGTATGCCTCCAAAATGGAGAATGGGAGAAGCGGGAAGGGGGAGGAGAGGCAATACACCTGTACCTGTTGCCCCATCTTTGCCAGAATATATGTAGCCGCCTGTATGAGGCAGACCCAAATGGTAGAAGGGAAAGAAGGAAGGGGGGAGGTGCCGGCTTAGAAACTGGAATCCCGTATCTCTCAGTAATAAGACAGCTCTCCCAGTTTTAATCCAAAGAAGAAGGACCCCAGGGCAAATTTCTCTCAAATGGGAAGGGATATGCCACAGCCAAGGAATATAAAAATTTCCCCTTGGCAGGAACACAAGGAGAATTTACTCCAACCCCCGGAAGGTGACCCAGGTCTTTGGTCTGCAATGCTGAAGCAGGCCAGACTGATATGGGCGGACCCTCCCAAAACAAGTCAAAGGGGTAATTTGTTCTGTTATTTCATTATGTACAATGTTAATAAGTGCATGAATGCTGGATCGGGGAGCAAGTCCCCACAATGTTTAACAAGTTTAGAAATGTAGCTCAAGTTGGGATCCAGATGAAACATATGACTGAAAAATATCAGGGACTGAAGGCAGATGCCAGGATAGAACACAAAAAGGAAGTGGAAGAGACACTAAGGATTTACACTGACATGAGGGCAAGTGGACTAGTGGGAGTGGATATAGGAGGGAGGGAGCTACTGCGGAGAAAGCACTAGCACCGAACACCCCTGAGCAGTTAGGAATTCAGGCGCAGACCAACACTGTTAGTTTAGAATCCGACCTCCTCACTGACAATGGATAAGTTAGACATTACAAGAGCCACCTCATGGAATGTGAGGGGCCTAAACTCACCCATTACGAGGAAAACGATTCTGGCCAGATTAAAGAACCTGAAGACCCAAATTGCTTTTCTACAGGAGACTAAGCTTACAAGCCCAGAAGCTAAAAAGCTTGCAGGGAATGGGTGGGATGGTTCAGTGCAGCACAAACTGCCAATACAGGGGTATCCATTTTATGCTACAGGCAACTAAAGTGGACTTTACAAGACCACAAGAAAGACTTGGAGGGCAGATGGGTACTGGCTAAAGTATTAACACCAGCAGGGCTGATGCTATTAATAAACTTCTATGCCACAAACGAGGACTCTCCAGAGTTCTATAACCAAATTTCCCAAGCCCAAATGGAATTGACAGTAGTGGGTGTGGACATAATGATGGGAGGGGATTGTAACCTAGCAATGGACTACCTCATGGACGTCGAATGCTAGGCTGGGCCATATAGGAGGTCGAATCAGCCCATCAAGGACCTACTTGCCTTGCATTCCCTACAGGGTGTATGGAGGCTCAGACACCCAACTGAAAAGGACTATAATTGTTGCTTGGTAGCAAACAGCATAGCTAGCAGAATTGACTTCTGGTTCACCTCCTATAACCTAACAGAGCAGGTGACAGATGTCACAATAGCCTCTTATACCTCTCAGACCATGCCCTTTAACAATCTCCTTCACTAAGGGTCCTCCTACCCTAGATCCCCAAAGTGGAGGTTAGACCCTCTCTTGACACAGGATGCAGCTTTTCAGGACTGAGTGGCCCAGGAAGCAGAACAGTATTTTACCAATAACCCAGAAGGATCATCATCCCCTGAGGCCATATGGGAAGCCTTTAAGGCTATGATGGGGGGGGAATAATTAGTTATGCTACTCATCGCAGGAAACAAAGGGAACAAGAGGCTGCCGACTTAGAAACGCAGCTAGCTACTAAAGAACAGTTGTACAAAAAATACCTGAACTTACTAAAAAACAAGGAATTACTGTATGAACTGGTCTCTTTACTCATCTAGCTTAATGTATTGCCCACCAGAAAAGCTGAACTGCAGATCCAACGTACACAGCACAAATATGGGGCCTGTGGTGAAAAATATGGGAAATTACTGGCCTATTGGCTTAAAAGCACCAGGCTGAGAGGCACATCCCACAACTAAAAAATTTAAAGGGAAGTCCAAACCTCACCTCAGGGAATTAATCTTGCGATGGTAGATTTTTATAGTAGCCATCAGCTCATGAACTGGGATCAGGGCAGTTTTCAGCTTTTCTCGAAGGCTCAAGATCGTGAGTCTTACAGATTCACAAAAGACTGACATGGATGCACACTTCTACCTAGTGAATTAGAGGCTGCTATAAGAACTATGACACCCAAAAGGCACCAGGTGGTGATGCTTCTCGGATGACTTTCATAAGCTGGTCCAAAACTCAGTGATCAAACTGATGTTAAATATGCTGTCAAGTGCTTTAGAAAAAAGAGAATCGCCAGGGACAATGAGAGAAGCCATCATCACAGTGCTTACGAAAGAGGGTAAAGACCACTCACTACCATCCAGTTATAGGCCCATTTCCCTTATAAATGCAGAAACCAAAATTTTAGCTAAAGCCCTAGTCACCTGCCTAGAAAAGGTCCTCCCTCCCTGATTTACCCACATACCTCTCAACCTTTCGTCACTGAAATGAGGGGCATGGACATTTTTGGACACTGAAAATGAGGGACAATGAGGGACACAGACCCTCAGAATGAGGGACACATCCTCAAACATGGAGATATGAGCTCAGAACGCTGTGAAAACCATAGTTTTTATTCGTACAAAGTTTATTTTGGATTTAGTATTTTAGAATATTAAGAGTTTCTGCTTTAAAGTCTGAATTTACAGCAGCACCTTTGTGTGGGCAGCACCTCTTCCATGAGGGACGGATGAAGGACAGAGCAATTTTAAGGGGCAAAATGAGGGATGTCCCTCATAATGAGGGACACTTGAGAGGTATACTCCCAGGTGTGTTTTGTCAATGTGCAGGGAAGTGTCGACCATGTAAGAGCAGTGGTCATTCTAATACAACAGGCCTCCATCCTGAGTACCCCTGTAGCTGCCATCTCAGTGAAGTTTGAGAAGGCGTTTGACTCACTTGAGTGGCACTTCCTGCATGCCATACTCCGCCACTGCAATTTTGTGGAAACTTTTAGGGGCAGGGTACACACCTTATACTCTAACCCCACAGCTAGAATCACAGCGAGTGTGCTATACCTGGTTAAACAACTAAATTAAAAAAAAAAAATTACAAACAATACCATATCCGAGCACTTCAGCTTGCATAGGGGCACCAGGCAAGGCTGCCCTCTCTCCCCTCATGCTCTTTGTTTTAGCAAAAGAGGCCCTGTGGGTGCTCCCATAATGCACTATGGGAGCACCCACAAGTTCAGGGCATGGACCTGGGGGAGCAAACAATACCACGCCTTGCTTTATGCGGATGATTGCCTGTTTCTAACAAGAGACATAGCACGTAGTGCCCCACACAGGTAGCCTGTGACATCAGCACCTGAATTAATGCGCCATCCGAAATGGCGGCGATGTGATGAAAGCCCGAATGGCGATGTGGGGAGGCGACCATATGTGTGGGTGGCGACTGCAGCAACAGGATGTCGCTATTGTACACGCACATGGGGGCAAGCATAGCCTGGGAGGGGCAGAGTGGATGTAGGGGTGGCGCTGTGGTCAGCTGCCAAGCTGCACCATGGTGTCAGGGTTGGCCTCTGCTTGTGGTGCATGGGGTACACCAGGTTCAGGTCTGGGTCCAGGCGCTACTGCATTTTATTCAACACTTGAACTTTTGTTTTCTGCCCCGACATGCACCCCTGGAGTTGAGAATCCTTTAGTAGGGTGGTGTGGGGGCAAAGCCCCGCGTTGGGGGTGGAGGGGACAGCCCCACCACAGAAACAAAAGAACCAAGTCCCAGCGCTGTTCCTCCGCGAGCCAAGGATGTCAGGGTGGTGAAATTGTGTCGCCGCCTGACGTGAAAACGAGGTCGCCGCTTGGTGCTCGCCGTTATCACATAGAACCCCCCCCACACATAATGCAGTTCCTAAGCTCTTTCACAGATACATCAGGCCTCCACATAAATAAAGGGGAAAATGGAGATACTCCCCCTTAATTAACATGTAACCCCCAAAATTGCCTCCAAGATAGACCTGGGATGGGCAAACAAGGGAATTAAGTACCTGGGGATTAACATTACCAGCAATGTGGAATCGCTTGCAGACAAAAACTTTGCCCCACTGGTTGCCAAACTGCAGGCAGATACTGACCAATGGAAACATCTGCACCTCTCCATGCCTAGTAAGACTGCGGTGATTAAACAGATGCTAGTCCTGAGGGTATTCTGCCTTCTGGCACATATGCCGGTTGAAATTCTGGGTGCTGGTTCCGCAAATTAGATGCCATGTTTGGAAACTTTCTATGGGAGACATCAATGCCCAGATATGACAGAGCCAAGCTCCGAGCCCATTGGACTAGAGGTGGATGGGGACTCCCCCACTTCCAGGAGTATGCCTATGCCTTTTTAATGGCAAACACATGTAAAGTATTCCAAAACCTAGGCCCCAATGAACCATTGTGGATCAGCCTAGAAACAGCACTATTACAAGGGGTAGGCCTAGAAACTATACTAGGCCACAAGCTCCCTGCACTCCACAAAAAGTGGCTTACACTGAGGGTAGCGATATGGCCTAGCACAAGGTGCGCTATAGTACAGGGCATGTCTCAGAGTCGGAGACCTAACGACTTTCTGGTCTAACCTCACTGGCTAATAGAACACCGCATCTTTCTATGGAATGAGTGGAAAGAAAAGGGGATCAGGTCAGTTAAGGACATCATGCTACCAGGGGGCTCTACAATTGATTCCTTCTCCTTCCTGCAAGCCAGGTATACCCTACCCAAAAGGGATTATTGGAAATACCTGCAGATTCAGCATTTAGTTCAAGACTGGGCTAAAAAGGACTGCCAGTGTACAGTCTGCCTGCCCAAAAAGCACATGACCCACAGCACACTTCCCCTCACTGTCTGGATTAGCAAGGGAAAAGGCCAGGCAGGGACAATATATAGACATTTAAGAGATGCAACAGTAGATCCATCTCAGCCCTCCAGACTGCGATGGCAGAAACTAATGGGCCAGACCCATCAATGAGGCACAATGGAAATCCTGCTGGGTGCAAGCGCATAAAGCATGTGGCGATACTAGGAGTCTCTTAATACAAAATAAAATTCTTCATTTATGGTATCACACACCTACACAATTACAAAGCATGGGTTTACTAGAAGAAGATGGGTGCTGGAGGTGTGAGGAAGCAGGAGCAGACCTACTACACATTTTGTGGCACTGCCACCCCCTTTACACTTTGTGGAGCAGAGTACTAAAATGTTGCTCAGAAGTGGCAGGATGCCAGCTTTCATCCTCTCCTGCTCTCATAATTCTAGGCCTAGCATTAGATGACCTGCCGCTGAAGACACAGCAAAAGTTATGGCTGATATAAGCCACAGTGGAGGTTAAGAGACTCATTCTAAGTAAATGGAGCTCCACAGAACTTCCCACATTTAATGAATGGCTGTTAGCTATGGCAAAACTGGCACCTTTTACCAGAATGTCCCATTTCGCCTCAGGAGCTGGCTGCAAATACCTGGAGAGATGGTCCCCCTTTACTCACTATATAGACACCCGAGCCCAAGGCCCCCCAGAGTAAAGATCTACTGAAATCTCCATGAGTTGATGACCAGCTAGGAATATTTATTTATTTATTTCATCTTAGGATTAATACCTTTAAGCCATAAACTCTTTTACAAAGGTTCCAAGTCAGACAAATACAGTACAAAACCTAACAAAACCATTGGATACACAGCAAATTAGGCAGGCATAACAAACAGGGTATAAAGAAGCATATTTACATATTCATGGGTGTCATTATTGCAACACTGTAAGAGTGTGATAGGCGCTGCTATAGGTGCAGGGTACTGGAAAGAGAGAGAGGAGAGTAGTCAAGACCTCAGAGTTAAGTGGGCGTGGGGTAAAAGCAGCCTGAGTAGGCATTGTCGGGAGGCAGAGGACTGAGGACAAGGCAAGAAGGAGGTTATGGAATGGGAGTGGGGATTAGGTGAACAAGAAGAGGGTGTCATAGGGCTTCTGTGGGTGCAGGAGTAGAAAAGAGAGATGGAGAGTGGTTGAGACCTCCAAGTGCATAGGAGATGGGGGATAAATAGCAGCCTAAGTTGGGCAATGTCAGAGGGAGGAGGGAGGCTGAGGACTGAGGACAAGGCAAGAAGGAGATTATGGAACAGGAGTAGTGAGGGGTGGGGAAAGATAGGTGGACATGTTGGGGTGTCATGGGGCAGGGAGGAGGGGGTAAGGGATGTGGAGGAGTTAGTAGTAGAGGATGCAGTGACATGGAGTGATAGGCTATTCAGCATTCAGTATAGCAGGAGCAGACATTTACACTAGCCAGTTGCAAAAATAGTCCAGATTTGAATTCCAGAGTTTACTGCAGTCAATGAGGGTGGAAGGCAGGTTATTGAACCATTTGGGACCACGGAAGGAAATGGATCTCTGTGCTAGGGCAGTGCACTTGAAAGGCATGAGAAGCCCCCCTCTAGTTCGAGCTTCTTGTACTGACAGTGGGTATTGCAGTTTTGAATAAGCAGGAGGTTGAGGCAGGTGTAAGACCTAACACAGATTTTTTTGCCAGCAGGCATGTCTGGTACATGGTCCTAAGGTGTAAGGAGAGCCACTCTGTTTCCTCGTAAAGGGTGCAAGTACGGGTAAGGTGCTCAGCCCCTAGGACCAGATGGCAAGCCTTGTTGAGGAGGGTTCTGACTCACTTTAGAGCGGTATCTGTATCAGCCCCACAGATGGCAAGGCCATAGTCTGTGGTGGATAGTACCGAGCTGTGTGTTACTAGCTTCAAGGTATCTGGTGTCAAGGAGTGTCTGTGGCGATAGAGGATACCCAGTTTTATATTTGCCTATTTGACAACATTGTCAATGTGCACTGAGAAGGTAAGGGTGTCATCTAGGTGCACACCTAGATACTTGAAAGTGCAAACGTGTTCCAGAGAATCCCCTTTTGAGCTCTGTATCATCAGTGGTCTGAAGTTTTTCTTGTTCTGTGGTGTTGTAAAGAGCATGCTCTTTGTCTTCTTATAATTGAGCAGTAGTTTGTTTTTTGAGAACCATTGCTCCAGCAAAAGGAAATTGTCTTGCAATTCAGTAGTGATTGCAATCTGATTACTTCCAGATGCTGAATTTGAACTTTGAACTCCAGGAAGCTGCACTAGACCTCACACCTGGCAAGACCCCCACCTCACAGGGCACCCATTACCATGCCCGCCTAGACCTCACTCTGGCAAGGCGCCCCCCCACAGGATCACCCATCACCACCAACTACCAACCACAAAATCCAACTTAGAAGGTATAAACAATGAAAGCACCAGAACTGCCTCTGTGTCTATTTGACTGTCCAACTTGTACTTAAGTTTTCTCTGTGTAACTTCCTTAGATCAACTACAAGTGTTTTCTATTAATGTATAGCCTTAACGAATGTTTATGTATGTTAACCCACAAGTTTGAGTCATGGTTAACAACATACATGAATGTACTTGATGCAACATCTGTAACATACTAGAGTACAACTCTGTTATAGAGATTTTATGCTGTTGTTTATCAATGATACTCAATAAAAAGATTAACTGTAAAAAAAAAAAAAAAAAAGGGCAGGGTTAGCTACAGATAACAACACAAAGGGAGAAGGACCGGAAAGAGGAGGAAGGAGGGGTTTGGGTGGGGTGGGACCGCTGTAGTGATATGAAACTAAGAGCTGCACAATGGGACAGACTTGATAGACCTGTGGGCTTTTTTTCCTGCTGGCAATTTCATATGTTCGTGTATGCTTGAGCAGCACTGGGCAGTCTTCTCCAGCCATGATGAGGATTATGGATGGATCAGCGCCATATGACATCACATCCCAATGGGTGCAGTCTCCATATAGGAAAGATACAGACAAATACCACTAAATATGTACCAGGAGGTCAAGGACCTTTAGCATGGAATGGTGGATGCTGGTATCATCCAGAAAAGCTGCAGTCCATGGGCTGTACCTATTGTCCTCATGAGGAAGAAGAATGGGTCATTGTGATTTTGTGTGGGTTACCATAAACTGAATGCAGTAACTCACAAGGTTGCTTAACCTCCTCCCAAGGATTGAAGAATCCTTAACTATGATTCAAAGAACTGGACTATTCTCAACTCTAGACCTGACCAGCGATTATTGACTGGAAGAGGTGGACCCCCAGGATCAAAAGAAAACTGCTTTTATGACTCCAATGGGGTTACATGAATTTGAACACATGTCATTTGGACTTTGTAATACCCCTGCCCCATTTTAGAGGCTTATGGAGTATTGCCTTGGAAAACAGAGTTGTAGTCGCTCCTCAAATACCTTGATGATGGAACTGTGTACTCGGCTGATTTCAAGTCACTTTTAGCATCTGGATTTTGTTTTCAGTAAATTGAGACAGCATGGACTGAAACTCAAGTCCAGCAAGTGCCATCTGCTGCACAGACATGCTCTATATCTGGGTCACATTGTATATGAGGAGGGTGCTCAACCAGACTCAGAAAACATCTGTGCTGTGGAAGGTTGGAAGACCCCTGTTTCAGTAACTAAGCTACACTCTTTTCTTGGGTTTGTGGGATACTATCATTGGTCTGTTAAAGACTTTGCCAAGGATGCTGCACCTCTCCGGAGATTATTGTGTGATGCTTCACAGAAAGGGTACCCTGGCCAGAAGCAGAAGTGTATTCCATTGGAATGGACTAAAGATTGTGAAGAAGCAGTCCAGAAATTAAAGGGGCATTAGTTGAAGCTGCTGTTGTAGTATATGTGGATTTTAACTCTCCTTTTCTCTTGTACATGGATACCAGCAAACAAGGACTAGGAGCTGGCTTAACCCAGAAGTAGGATGGGCAGAAGAGAGTTATTGCTTATGAATGCCACAGCTTACACCCCTCAGAAAGGAATGATATGAATCACAGTTCATTTAAACTTGAATTCCGGGCACTGAAGTGGGCCATTACTGAGAAATTTCATGTGTACTAGGCTGGGTCACATACCACTGTTTTTACAGACAACAACCCACTGGCCCATTTGCAGACTGCTAATCTAAGTGGGGTTGAATAAAGGTGAGCTGCACGGTTGGCCAACTACAGCTTTGAAGTGAAATACTGTCAGGTCGAAGTAATCAGAATGCAGGTGCACTCTCTCAGTACCCAGTGGAGTCACCTGGACCTGGGGAAATTAATGACAGGGATGAACCCGAAGTCCCAGACTTTCACGCCATCGCCAAAGACATGGTGCAGGCCTGCTGCAACAGAATGCAAGAAACAATGGGCAGTTATGCAGAAGGGGTCCATTTCCTTCAGAAGACTGCCTGCCACAAAGTAGGAAGCTTAACTCTACCAGGGTAGGATGGAGATTGGTGGTGGAATGCTCAAGGTGAGGACCCAGTGTTAAACAGAATGCTCTTTTTTCTTCCGTGTTGGGTTACCACAGGAAGTTATCACTGATCGATGGAGTTCCTTCGAGTCGGACCTGATGAAGTGTTTGTGGGAGAAGTGTGGAGTTGTGTAAAGATGCACAACACCTTATCACCCCCAAGCCAATGGGCTTGTGGAAAGGTTTAATGGTACCCTAAAATCGATGCTCCAAGTGTTTGCTGAACAGCATGGGAGGGACTAGGAGAAATACCTTCTCCACCTGTTGTTTGCATACAGGGAGGTGCTCCAAGAGTCAACAAGGTGTTCCACCCCTTCAAATTCTTATATGGACGTAGGGTGCATGGGTCCCTAGACTTGGTTCAGAAAGATTGGGAAGGCAATCACGCCACCTAGGGAATTCCCATAGTGGAATACGTCCTTAAGTTTAGGGAAAAGCTGAAGGAGCTTATGGGGAGCAGCCCAGAGCAACCTCTCTGCCACCCAGCAGAAGCAAAAGGTCTGGTACAACCACAGAGCCAGAGCTCGCTCGCCACATTGTAGGTCAAGAAGTCATGATCCGAATCCTGGTCCAGAAGGATAAGCTGCAGGCCGAGTGGGTGGGACCATACAAAGTAGTCAGACAGGTGAATGATGTAAACTACATTATAGAACTGCCTGACAGGAGATATACTCATAGAATGTACCATGTCAACATGATGAAGCCATATGCAAATAGGGCTGACATGGTATTTACAGTGTGTAGTCCTGGGGAAGGGATGGATGAAAGAAGACCCCCTACTGGACTTGCTGGCAGAAAGTAATCAGGAGTCCTCTGTGGAGGCAAGCAAACTGTCACCCCAGTTGAACCCGGAACTGTCCCAGGAAGTGAGGGAGGTTTTAGAGGACTTTGCCCCTTTGTTTACAGCCAAGCCAGGATGTACCCCCTTAGCGACACACAACATAGATACAGGAATGCATGAACCCATCTAACAGACAGCCTACTAGGTGTCTGAGGCTGTCCTAAAGGACATTAGGAGGGAGGTAGAAGAAATGCTGGATTCAGGGGTAATTCAGAAATCCCAAAATCCCTGGGCCTCACCTGTAGTCCTTGTTCCCAAGCCGGATGGCTCTACTCACTTCCGTGTGGACTATCGTGAACTCATTGCAGTCACAAAGTCTCACACCCACCCAATGCCATGGATGGACAAACTACTGGACAGGTTGGGAGGGGTGACATATCTCACCACCACCGACCTGACAAAAGGATATTGGCAGGTGGAGTTAACTGACAGAGCTAGGGAGAGGTCAGCCTTCATCACTCCAATAGGGTTATTTGAGTTCAGGATAATGCCTTTTGGAATGAATAACGCCCCTGCCATCTTCCAAAGGTTGGTGAACCACGTGTTACATGGTACTGAAGAGTACACCATGGCATACCTGGATGATATTGCCATCTTCTGTGCCAGCTGGAAGGAACACCTGTCCCACCTGAGGGAAAAGTGATGGGCATGATATAGAGGGCAGGGCTCACTGTCAAGGCTGAAAAATGCCAGGTGGCCATGGCGGAGGTGGCATACCTAGCAGTGTAGCCTAGAGGTTAGAGTAATGAGCTCTGAATGAGCTTGGTGCCTGCAGACCTAGGTTTTATTCTCATAGCCTCCACTTGCATACTGTGCAACTCTGAGCAAGCCCAAAGCTCCCGGATTGCCCCTGAAAGCAGGCACTTGCACCTAGTGGGCCTTACCCGGTTAACAAAGAATAAATAAACATCCACTAAATGCCCAAGAGATGGATCAGGAGACAGAATATGTGTTATAGTTTCTTTGCCAGTGGGATCAACTTAAGCTACATGAACAGGTGCTATACAGAGTGGTGAGAGACCCACAAGAGCAAGAGCTAAAGCATCAGTTGCTACTCCTAGTGGTATTGAAATGCCAGGTGTGGGAGCACTATCATGAAAGGTTCATACTATGACTTGAAGCAGGCGCAGAAGGCAATGCCCATAACTGGTCCTATCGCTTAAACCCTTATTTATGAAACAATAACCCATTGTCAAGTCTTGTTTCAAATTCTTGTTCATCTTTTATTTATTTATTTAGGAGAGATTCACCGGGAAAGCAACATGAACTGTGAAACAGCTTGTTTCCAGAAATGTCCAGGGGGTGCGGGTTACATAAGGAGGAGGCGAACGCCATCAGAAAGACAGTGTAAGAGTCAAAACATTCCAATTACAACAATTACAAACCAAGTAATGAAACATGGACAAACTTGCTGAAGAACACAGACTCAAAGTGCCAGAGCAGCAATTATACTGGGTGCACTTAAAATGAAACCTTAACACAACATTTGACTTAAAGCTTGTGATAAAACAGATTGTAGTACAAAGAAGAGGTATTGACAGCAGAGAACAATGCCAGTATAGGATGTAAGTGCACATGGTAAGAAGAGGAATGCTAAGTGCTAGTTGTTTTCCCTACATTTAGAAAACAAGGAGGGAGGGAGGGAGAAAAAAATAAATGAAAAGGGGGCGGAGGAGGAGGAGGAATGGGTAGCCAGGGCCTCCCCCCTCCAGGATGCTGAGAACCCTGCAAGGGTACAGTGGAGCTGGCAGTAGGATATAGAGATGGAGGTAGGGAGGGAAGGAGAGAAGGACAGAGTGAATGGGGGTGGTTAGGGAGGGGTATTTGGAAGAGGAAGGGCATGGTAGAGGTAGACGGGTGGGAAGACAGAGGGAAGGAGAAGAAAGTGCCTTCTCCCCTTCAGGATGATGAGAACCCTACAAGGGGATGGGGAGTTGGCAGAAGAAAGAGGAGGTGAGCTAGGGGGAATGGAGTGGAGGATAGGAGGAGGGAGGGAGGGAGGAGAGTAAAGGATGGAGGGTGTGCAATTTGGGTGGGAGAGTAAGGGGTAGAGGTGAGCAATTAGGTAGAAATAGTGGGAAGCTAGAGGGCAAGGCTAGGACAGATATAGAGGAGAGTAAGCTAGGGGTTAGATGAGTTGCAGTAGTGTAAAATGGGCGGTACAAGAACTGGAACCTGAGTAGTGGGAGCAGTATTAGTTTTTTGGGGAGAAAGATCCACCCTCACCTCCATCCAAGAAGCTCCTAAAGATTCAGCCCCATTTTTTTGATTCATGTGGGAGGGACATGAGGTGGATCTATCATATTGGAACAACTGACTATCAGAGCTGCCTAAGGAAGTAATTAAGGTGTGCCTGAAACTGCATCTAGGCATATCCCTGCGCCCCAAACACACACACACACACACACACACACATAGACATCATGATTATTTTTTAATCCTAAGCATGTCAATATTTGGCTCTTACAGTATGGGCAAGTTGGGCATAAAAATAAAATAGAAAAAAAGGATCAAGCAGGTGCCTTTTCCTTTGTCAGATACATGCAGACAGAAGGTCACAAATCCTGTATGACAAGTTCATTATGTAACCCCTAGATGGCGCTATCCCAGGGGCTACTACCCCTGCCTGATTTGCCACTAACAGGTTGAGGGGCCTGGATCCGATGGCGGTGCCTCCACCCAGAGATCAGGGTTTGCATAGTTAAACTAACTTGGTCACAGCCCTCTAGGACACTGCAACCCCCTTTCTTCCCACTAGTGGCCCACACAGTATATCAGAATTACCTTCACAGTATACACTTACCCCCAGGACTGGTTCAGGCACTGGGACCCCCTGTAAAATAAGAAGATACAGTGCAACAATCACAGTACAATACTTTAACATAGACAAATACCTCAGGCAGTATAACTTTGCTGAAACAAGCAGCTCTGATTTATTTAGGGGGATATAACAAGGACAGGGGGAAATCAGGTTAATTAGCTTATCACTTTACTCATCTACCTATGGCTCTGTGCACAGGCCTATCCCTCCCAGTTACTGTCCCTGGGTACCCAAGCCCTAGTGGCTAGTCCAAACTGTGGCAGCTGGTAGGGGCTCTTTCACACAGAGAAAAGACAAATTAGTTAAACAGTCAGCAGTACAGTAATTCCATTTGGATTCAATGTAATTCAACAGGGAGCGACCCTGAATTAGTACTCACGACCTCCAAACAAGATAGGGTCCTTCAACGTCAGCAGGGCTACTCTTGAGCTCCACGAGACTCTTCACGATTTATATGACAAACTGCAACAGGCAAAAGTCCTTTAATGGCAGCAGGATTTACTTGAGCTACACAAGCCTCCTCACACATTTATATGGTAAACAGTAACTGGCAGTCCTTTAATGGCAGCAGGATTTACTTGAGCTACACAAACCTCCTCACACATTTATATGGTAAACAGTAACAGGCAAAAGTCCTTTAATGGCAACAGGATTCACTTGAGCTACACAAGCCTCCTCACACATTTATATGGTAAAAGAAAGTACTATACCAGGCAGGCTGCTTCTATCCCGATCGCTAATTACTGCACAATACCGGAGAACACACAGCAGATTCAGTTCCTGACAGACCGAGCGTAATTCAGCAATTTCTCCAGTCTTCTACAGGGTGAGCCTGGTTTCTACTCTTCAGATATCCTTTGATTCTCTTCACAGGACGGATTCAGTCCTAACAATCAGTTACACAAGCTGCAGACCGGAACGCTGGGCCTTACACACGTTTCCCGACTAAAACTGCACACCGAAAAAGCACAGGGCTCCTTCCCTCTTCACTGCCAGAGCTCAACTGAAACTCCAGCAGACAAAACCGGGCACTTCCTTTGAGTTCCTCCCAGTTCTTGGCTGGATTGGCTGTCACTCACAATAGACTGCCCCTGTTGGTCCAAAAGGCGTCAAGTCCAAACTACATCTCCCAGAGTTCTGCCCATACAATCCTCTTGTGGCTGGCTCAGATTACGAGTCCAAGTTCTGATTCATCCAAGGCACCATTTTAGAGCTACCTTAACCCACACTGATTGGTCCAATTCAGCAGTTCAAAACTAGAATGGGGAACTAGGCAAACACAGTTCTGACTGCAAAGAAAGCAGGTTAGACAAACTGTATTTTCATTATTACTCTAAATGATTTCTGGCAAACAGTTACATCTTTCAGATAGGTTCCCTTTGCACTCCTAGTGACTGCAAAAATGGAGTGAATTGGCAGCAGCTCGAGTGGTACTCAAGCAGAGAACACACAATCCCCCATACAAACTAATTATGTCTGCAAGCAGTCAGCTCTTAAAGAGACAGTACCAGAGGCTCTAAAAACACTCACAGATAAATGGCTTAAACGCCAAACACCATTCAGGCTTGGAGCATTCACAAGCTCCTGAAGTCTTTTTGGGAACCCCATTTGTAGGGGGTTACAATTATATGGATGTTTTCCATATAAAACAGAAATGTTGTTATTGTCATGTCTGTAGCATCATTTGTAGCCAGTAAACTATTATTTACATAGGTACTGTAAACAACAGGTTTTAATTCATAAATCCAGTCTTAATAAATTTGTTTTTTTAGCAGTTCTGTAAGATTTATGTCTCTCTGATGTAAGAGTGCATAGCAGAGAAATGAAAGGGTTTCTGTAATTGATTGTTGTTTGCATGAGAAGTGGGCATGACAGTGGCATGCAAGTGTGAAGTCTAGATTGTTTCTTGGCATTCTGGGATCTAAAGTTTAACACTACTGTGTGAAGAGAATAACGGTGTGTGTTTTTTGCATTTGAATAGTTTTAGTGCCTTGAAGGTAAAAGATATAAATATAATTATATATATATATATATGTGTACACACACACACACACATAGTGTCATGGGCACCTGAAAAGGAAGGAGATACTACTAAAATAAATGCTGATATTTTATTTATTTATTTATGTGTGAGATTTTAAGTGTAGTTTTGCCTAGGTCACAGACACATAAGCTATAAATAAGGATGGATGTATTAGTCAAAGCTTATAGTAGCAAAATAAAGCAAGAAAAATAATATATTTTGTATTTTTTCTTTCAATTGTTTAACCAGGAGTGTCACACTAAGTTCAAAGCTTGTTTACAGGGGCAACCTGGGAGCACATGAAAGTTAAGTGACTTGCTCAGGGTCACCCAGTATGCAAGTGGGGACTGTGAGATTCAAACCCAGATCTCCAGATTTGCAGTTAAGAGCCTTAAACCACTGTGCTATACTGCCTCCCTAGTTATGGCAGTCATCTGTTTTATGGTTCATGATGTTGGTGTAGGGGCATACCAACATACTAACATAGAAAAATGCCAGCAGAATAGGTCTAGTGGGCTTTTGTGTCTGCTTGTTTGGTCAGTCCCCACCCTGGGAGCTGACCCTACTGCCCCCTGCCTTCTTGAGCTTCTCCTTCCCAGTCCAGGGTATTCCTGCTTCATTGGACTTTGCTTCCACAACCTTTCCCCTGTACCTGTTCCACCCCTCTGAACCCCTTCATAGTCTCTGCCTCCACCAGCCCCCAGGCAGTGCATTCCATGGTTCTACTGCCTCTCAGTGAAGTAGCACCTCCTCTTTCTCCCTGAGTCTCTCCATCTACCACCCATGCCTTCTAGTTGCCCCCTTCCTTTGGAGCACCATGACTGTGCCTCCCCTATTTACCCCTTCATGTACTTGAAGACCTCTGTCATGTCCCCCTTGTCCCTTCTCTCTCTTCCAGTGTGTACATATTTAGCTGTTCAAGCCTCTCCCCATAGGTCCTTTCCCCCAAGCCCCAGATCATTTTGGTTGCCTTCCTCTGGACCCTCTCCAGGAGTTCAGGGTCCCACTTTAAGTGTGGCCTCCAAAACTACATGCAGTACTCGAGGTGCAACCTCACCAAGCAGTTATACAGAGGGAGTATCACTTCCCTCCTTCTGGAGTGATCCCCCTAGCGATACATCCCAGCATCTTGTTGGCCTTGGCCGCTGCCCTCCTACAAGTCTCCAAATTGTTCATCTTGACATCCACCACCACCCCCAGGTCCCTCTCAGTCATACAGCCATAGCAGCAGTACATTGCATAGCAGATATAAAATGTCAATAAGCAGGCCATGCAACAGATGTGCTGAGCAGTTACTGAAGCAAGAAATGTACCAGCTGTCATTTTTTACATCCTGTTCAAATGTGTTTTTGCACCTGTGGTGCCAATGGCACGGTTGCTGTGCTAAATCTCCTTTCAGCTAATGAACTGATAGTGTCACTGTTCAGTGGTGGGGTCACAAAACCATGATGAAAACTTGGAGTGAAAATACCAAGAAACACCCAGGGCATTAGGGTTTCTGACCATAACACCTCATCTCTGTAGGGACTGACAAGCATCAGGGGTGTAACTTGGGATTGTCAGCAGTAATGCTCATGCCATTCCACCCTCATCCCCACCCTGCAGTCAGTGACAGATATCGAGGTGTGCCTTTGACTCTTCACCCCAAAGTTCACTCCATTCTCTTATACTGTACCCATTTCAGCGTATTTCCTTGTGGAATGGGGTGAGTGTAAAGTTTGAAAACCTCAAAGGCACATCCCACTTTGTCTGTGTCTGCAGGGAAGGGTGAGGTGAAGTGGCGTGAGCGTTATAGGCAATGACCCAAAGGCACCCCCAGTGCCTGTCCATGTCTATGTGGGTAGGGGTGGGGTTGGTACACTTCCAATACTTTACTGCCAATCCTTTTCTCTGCCTGTCTGTCTGTGCCTCTTCTCTCTCTATATATATATGTTCATGTAATTATCTTCCTATTAATTGCATATATCGCTATTTTTGCCTATTTCTAAAACAAACCTGCATATCACATTTGCCTGCACTCTGAGCACATACTTATGAAACTGTGCATATTTGTACTCCACTTCATGTAGACCTCTTACTTTCCTAATATTCCCATTATCACAAGCATAACTACCTTGCCCCTATCAAAGTGATCCCTCTGAAAGTTAATATCACATTTTCCTCACAGTCCAATATCATTACACTTGCTTTCCTGACATCTACACATTGCTTAAATATAACTTATATCACCTCATGGACAAAACCCTGTTTCCTAAAAAAAAAAAAAAAATAAACTGTGTAAACAATCCCAGGGCTGAACATATGCCAGCCATTACTTTTCATGTACTGCCACCTTCTGTAGCATCATGGGGATTTGCATATGTTCCTTGATGCTTTGCATTATTGGGATATGTGCAATTGCATTTTCTTTAAAATTTGGCTGTCTGGCCAATATCATTCGGGATAACATATACATTAGTGACATTTGCTTTGGGCTTCTTTTGTAAGCTTCCTATTCCTTCCATTAAATGTACACCCATATATTTTCCTAATAATGTGTATGCCTTCCTTAGAACAGAAACTAAAACAAATCTTACTACTGACAAATCATTGTGTTGTTTCTCCATACCTCTTAACAATTCCACACAATGTCACTGACTTCATTATGCAGCCATGGTGGATCTGATCAGAATTTGTTTAATTCTGTTCTAATCCTCCCCCTCTTAATGTCAGTCATGTTCCTTTTTTTCCTTTTCTTGGCTTATAGCAAATAGCCTACTGTGTCTCCCATTTAAATATCGTGAAGGATGGGAACATGTCCTGGACAATAGTGACTTAGCCAACAAAATGGGGACACATCCTGGGAAATGGGGACATATCCTGGATGATTTGGCCTTTTCTTGAGGACTGGGGTCAGATTCCTGGGTGATGTAGCCACTTTCTGGGCACTGGGGACATATTCTGGGTGAAGCCATCATTTCCTGGCACATAAAATGGTAAAGTTAGCCATATTCAGGGAGTTGAGAACATATCCTGGGGACATATCACAAGGAAAGGGGAAATACACTGGGGGCAGGGAACATATACTGGGGGTTAAGACATATATTGAGGACTGTGGAATATCCAGAGATTGAAGACATACTGGGGAGTGTGGACCATATTATGGTGATTGGGACATACCCTGGGATTGGGGCATATTCAGGGACTGGGGTCATAACCTTTGGCCTGGGGACACATCCTGGGGACTGGGGACATAACCTAAGGATTTGAGATGTAACCTGGGGACTGGAGACATATCCTGGGGACTAGGGATATATCATGGGACTGGACGATATCCAGGGACTGGAGTGGAAACATATCCTAGGGACTATAGAACATATCCAGGTGACTGGGGACACAATCCAGGGACTTGGGACATATCCATGGTAGTGGGACATGTCCTGGGTGGTGGTGACATTTCCTGTAGACTGGTGACATAACCTGGGGACATACATCACCCTAGGGACTGGGGACATATCCTGGGGACTGAGAACATACATTACCCTAGTGACAGGGAACGTATACTAGGGACTGGGAACATACAATATCCTTGGGACTGGTGGCATATCCTCATGACTGGGAACATATATTACCCTAGTGACTGGCCTGGGGTCCAGTGGGGCAGGGAACAAAGGGATAGTGGGGGTAGGGGTGAAGGAAAAGGGTGATTGGGGGGAGGTCAAGAGGAATGTCAGAGAAAGCCAGGCAAGGGCGGCAGAGGCACCCTTGGGGTTAGCGCAGGAAAAATCAGTAATAGTGTTTGGGGATTCTATTACTAAAGGGTTCTGCTGGCTTTGAAAAGGAGTTGCTTTCAAGAGGAAGTCAGTTTATTGTGAACCAGGGATGGAGGTGAGCAGGGCACTCCCAAAAATTACGGAGTGCATTAGGCTGATTGGGGAAACCTAACCTGGTTCTGCACCTGGGTACAAACTACCTGGCTGGGGAGTAAGTGGAGGAGGTGCAGAAGAGATTTATGGAACCAGCAAGAGGGTGCAAAGGGATAGTTGATTCCATAGCTTTTCAGAAGTTCTGCCAGTACACTGTGTCACAAACACACTTAGCAGGTCAGGCCCTCTGCTGCCACAGTGCCAACCTCCGAGCGCATTAATGTGAACAGGTAACAGACAAGGTAACCCTCCTCATCTGCTTGTGAGTCCAAATCACCTTTGGTGTTAAGTTCTGGGGAGATTCAAACTGTGAACCTTATGCTAGTGTACCCAAATGTTCAGGCACAGATTCATACTCTCTTCAGGGATTGTGGTACATTCTTATGCCAGGAGGTACCCAGCCAGGCTTCCAAAATGAACCCTTAAAACTCTATAAAAGACCTTCAGTATATTCTTACCTTTCCCAGTTTAGTAACATCATCAAGCTTTTGAACAGTTTTTTTTTGTCAGTTTTAACCCTCTGTATGTCACATGCACAAAAGAACTGAGAGACACCCAGGCAGCCTTTTGAATGATAGGTTTTACTAAAAATGGATACATATATGAAAAATGCAAACACAGAACAATATATCAAAAAGCATACAATCACTTAAAAGGAAACAAGGAAAAGTATAACACAAAAACTCCTACCACAATACATTTAGACTTTTTCTATCTAATGTATTACCTCTACATGTCTATAGTTAGATCAGAGTGCTGAGAGCTCTGTCTCTCTAGCGTTCCAAGATGGAATATGACAACTAAGTTCAGACACAATATTCAGTTTAAACTGTGTCTCTCCACACCCCTTCAATGAGTTATCTAACTCCTCCTTTTAGAATATAAAAAAAATACAAACATGATGTCCTATCAGGAGATATTTGAAATAAGGTGACATCAGCAAAAACTCATTTCCCAAATTATAAGTCTTTGAATTCCCAGTTCCTTCTCCCAAGGCATTTCAAAGGGTTTTATGGCTTTTTAACACCAGTTGAAATTAAATGTTCTTTCTCTTAAGACATCATAAAAGTTTATGATTTTCATCCTTTGCAGTCTTCATAAAGTCCCATTTCATTTCCACTTCAAAGAAGCAACAGGTCATAAAAAGGCCATAAAATACAATGTCTCAAAGAAGTTAATTACATTACCGAGATCTCCTGGTTAATTATGCATCCTGTAGTATTCACTGAAACCAGATGGGGGTGGGGGTCACCCAGGAGCACAGGATGTCTTATGTGAGACAATCACACACTATATCTTTATATTGCAAATATAATAGAACAATCATAACCTGCTTGCCAAGCATCACACACTGTGTCAGTACAGCTAGACTACTGAGAATCAAAGACTTTAACCGCTGGCTAAGGCAGTTGTGTAGGAGGAGGGCTACGAATGTATAGGTGATTGGGGGACACATGGGTGGACCATCATATGTGTTGATGGACAGGTTGCATATAAACAATGGGGGCTAAGTTTTGAGGGAAAACTGCAGGGATACATAGATAATATACTAGGGAGTGCTTTAAACTAGAGAGGGGGGCTGCTAGGGTGTAGCACAGCAGGGAATGGCAGGAGGAACTGACCTATCCTGCCTCCCTCAGCTGGGGTAAAGAAGCCAAGGGGAGGAGAAAAGCAGGGAAGGGTGGAGGGTTTGCTAACAAATGCCAGGAGTCTAAGTAATAAGATGGGAGATCTACTAGTGGTGGTGGTGGAGGATGACCTGAATCTAATTGTAGTTACGGAGACCTGGTGGACTGAAACCACAGTTGGGAAGTGGAAATACCTGGATACGATTACTCTACAGGAGAGGACAGGACAGGAAAAGGGGGTTGCCCTTTATGTAAAAGATGGGATTAGGCGATGATGTGCAGGGAGGGATGGACCAGTAGATACCCTATGGGTCACTTTAAGCAAAATGGGGGAAGACAGTGAGGTAGGGGTGGTCTAAAGACCACCAAATCAGGGGAGGAAGTAGCTAGGCAGATGGCAAGGGAGATACTGGAGATGGCCAGCAAGGGAAAGTCGTGGTGATGGGAGATCTAAATCTTCCGGACGTGATTGGGGACATCCCCGGTAGCATCCACAGAAAGCGAGGGAGTTGCTGGAAGCCTTGCAAAAATGTTCATCAGCCAACTGGTAATGGAATCAACTAGGGAAGTACCATACTTGACCTGGTTATAACAAATGGGGACAGTGTAGAGGGGGTGGAGATTGGGGAAAATGTGGGTGACAGTGACCATAGAAAAGTAAACTTTAGAATCAGAACACAGGCACCCAGATATAACTATAAAACGGGCACAAGTACACTCATAGATAGGCTCCTCGCCTCATGCTCAGAGCACATCACTGAGGTGACAGTTCTACCCGACTCTTTCAGTGATCACTCCCCGGTCTTGTGCACCTGGACAAACAAGTTCACAAAGTGTCCTCCTATGGTCAAGAGAAATCACAAGCTCAGAGCAGGGCAGCTTGATGCCTTCAAACCACATCTGAGGCTTATTGAATGGTCACCACTAGAAACCGCTGTGGATAGCAACCGGGTCCTTGAATTCTTCCTGCAGACCTTCACTAAGGCCTGTGATATATTTGCGCCCTTCAGGACTAACAAGGCTAGAGGATCAGCTAGCCCATGGCTCACAGGCTTCCTCATTGAATTCGTGCACCTGAGGGACAACTTATGGCACAAGGCCAAGGCAACAAGGGCCCGGGGAGACCTAACTGCCAATAGGACTGCATGAAATAAGTGTACAAAGATTATTCAGCTTGCCAAGGCATCCCATTACAAAGATCTCCTGACCAGAAACTGGGGCCGTGGGAAGGAATTTTGGGACTCCATAAAATCCCTAATTGTAAAGACATCCAGAGCACCACTGGACCTCATTATAACAGGCTCTGAGACCATCTAGGAGCCGAGGGATATTGCAGATGCTTTCAACTGAGCATTCACTGACCTAAGCTTTGTGCTGCCTTGTGACAACCTCACCAAGGCATCACCAGATGAACTCCCTGAAACAAACAAGCAAACTCCTTGTAGCAATGGAGCCCCTCCTTTCTATTTCAGACTGGTCACCTGGTCAGAGACAATCAGGTATGCTAAGCAGGTTCTAGGTAAGACTAGGATGGGGAGTGACCAAATAGACATGAAGATGGTAGCCCTCACCCTCAATGAACTTGCTGACCTTCTCTCAAAAATCTTTAATGTCTCACTTAGAACTGGTGTGTTCCCTGACAAATGGAAGGTGGCACTTGTCACCCCAGTTTATAAATCAGGGAATAGAACAAACCTCTCCAATTACAGCCCTATTCCCATTCTACCCCCTTTCCAAAGCCGGAGCAAGTGGTCGCAGACCAACTCACTGAATACCTAGACAAAAATAACCTTCTCTGTAACCAACGGCACGGGTTCCAGAAAAAACACTCAACCCACACAGCACTAATTGATTACACCTCTCGGATTTATAATGCTTTTGACAATGGTCTTGCAGTGGGATCTAACTTTATAGACCTCAGAAAGGCATTTGATACCATTAATCACCACCTGCTACTAAACTGCCTCTTATCTACTGGCCTATCCACAGACACTGTTGCCTGGTCCCCGCAGTTATCCCTCACACTGCACACAACGTGTGAGAGTTAGCGGCCAGATCTCAGAACACAGGAAAGTGAACCTTGGAATCCCCCAAGGGTCCATCCTTGGGTCACTCCTCTTTAGTTTATTCATCAACAACTTACCCTCTAACTGCCCGACACACTTAGTACTATATGCTAATGATGCGGTCATCTCAGTATCTGGCAAGCAGCTGACCGCAATCACGGCTGAGCTGCATGATAACTTCCATGGACTTGAGCATGGTGCGCTAAGAACAAACTGCTGCTCAATTATAAAAAGATGAAAAGCATGCTCTTCACTGTCCCTCAGAGCAAACAAAAGTTCAGCCCACTCTTGATTCATAGCTCTAAGGGGGGACACTCTGGAACAAGTATCCACCTTTAAATATCTACTACATGGTCAAAATGGCTAACACAAAACTGGGCATCCTCTATCGCTACAGATAGTCCATGACCCTGTATGCCTTAAAGTTAGTTACATGCTGCTCAGTATTATGCACCATAGACTATGGCCTCATCATCCGTGTTGCTGGCTCTTACACCACGTTAAAGAGGGTCATGACACTACTCAACAAGGTGTGCCATCTGGTCCTTGGGGCAGACCATCTTGCACATACCTGCATCCTATACAAAGAAACCGAATGGCTCCCCCTCAAATCAAGGACCCAGTACCATACCGGCCTGCTGGTAAAAAAAAAATCCTTACTTGGCCAAACCCATGACTCAACCTCCTCCCTGTTCAAATGTGGGCATTCCAGTGTCAACACCAGAAGTGTGGCTAAAGGTGGGCTCCTAGTGCCTTTCAAGCACACCACACTGGCTCAGAGATCCATCTCATACCGAGGACCCAAATGGTTCAATGACCTGTCCTTAGCGCTCAGCGACTGTGAAAAACTCAGTTAATTTAAATCTGGGCTTTGCTCGCATCTTGCACTTGAAAATGCTTGTTCCTGCAATACGTAACTCTAGCTAGCCTACAGACTCGTAGTTAACATGCCACCAACTACCTTTGACCAACCCCCACTCCACCTTTACCACCCCTTCCACACCTGACCTACTGCCCTTACCTACCTCCTTTCCTTCCTCCCGTCCTCTGTCCCCCCACCCACATTTCACTGTCCATTTGACTATACCATGACAATGTCTTCTCTGGCTGCTCATAGAAACATAGAAACACAGAAACATAGAAAACATAGAAACATAGAAGTTGACGGCAGATAAGGACCGCAAGGCCCATCCAGTCTGCCCATTTCTTTTTCTACCTTATAAATGTGCCATCGGCCTTTGCTCTGTCAGTGGCCTATCTATTCATACTCATTTGTATTGCTCCCTTATGCCTATTCCATGCCTGTTTGAAGCCCTGCACTGTATTCATAGCCACCACTTCTTGTGGTAAGCCATTCCATGCATCCACCACCCTTTCTGTGAAAAATAATTTCTCACATTCCCCTTAATCCGCCCCCTCTAATCTCATGCTGTGTCCTCTTGTCCTGCTATTTTTCTTATAATTAAACATGTTAGACTCTTTCACCTTGTTAATGCCCTTAAGGTGTTTGAATGCCTCGATCATATCACCCTCTCCCTCCTTTGCTCAAGGGTATACATATTGAGCTCTGTTAATCTGTCCTCATATGTCTTCTGATGCAGTCCCTGCACCATTTTGTTGCCCTTCTCTGGACTGCCTCAATTTGGTTAATGTCCTTGTGAAGGTGTGGCCTCCAATACTGCACGCAGTACTCCAGATGGGGCCTAACCAGTGTCTTGTAAAAGGGATTATTACCTCCCTCTTAATGACTTGTGACACCCCTACTAATACATTCTAACACCCCCCTAGCCTTACCTACTGCTTTAGAGGTCTGCTTGGATGATTTCAGGTCATCAGTGATGATGATGCCCAAGTCTCTTTCTTCCTTTGTGACTGCTAGCAACTCCCCTCCCAGCCTATAGGTGGTTTCAGGGTTTCTCTTCCCTATGTGCATGATTTTGCACTTCTTTGCATTAAATCCCAGTTGCCACTCTTCTGACCATTTTGCTAGTTTATCCAGATATTTTCTCATTCTGCCCACCCCATCTGGATCATCTACTCTGTTGCAGATCTTGGTGTCATCTGCAAACAGACAAGCCTTACCCTCTAGTCCATCTGCAAGGTCACTAATGAAGATGTTGAAGAGGACTGGCCCCAGGACTGATCCCTGAGGTACCCCACTTGTGACTTGCATCTCTTCTGACTGTATACCATTTACCACCACTCTCTGTTTTCTGCCCGTCAACCAGTTTGCCTCCCAGTTGACCAACTTCTGACCCACCCCAAGCCTACCCAGCTTATTTATCAATCTTGTATGTGGAACAGTGTCAAAAGCAGGGTATGAAATTCGTGAAAAAAAGTACATGCCCACTTGGGCATGTAAGAAGCAAATATATATCCCCAACAAACTATTTACATGCCGCCCTTTAGTTTGCATAATTTTACACGTCATCTTCACTGGACCAAGCACTTTCATTTTCATCACCACCACTAGGGCTGGCAGAAGCAGCACGCAGTGACAGTGTTCTGGAGCCATAAGCTTTGGTAGTGGGCCTTCTTTTGCCATTTTGTCACCACAGTGATATGGCACCTTCAGGGTTGTAGTCACTAAGTTGGGGTCCATTCAGACATATAGACATTAGGTCGTGTAGGGTGTCTGGGCGTAATCCAACCCTCCAGTCATTTTTTATTCTACCTATCAGAGAGAAGCCTCGTTCTGCAGCAGCAGCGTGAACAGGAATCAGGAGAATGATTCTGACAATGGCCAGCACATTTCGAAATTGTTGATCCAGCACATCTGCAAGAATCACTTTCTGCCACAATTTCAGAGACTTACAATTTTCAACAGACAGCAAGTGGAGTAAGTGCTTTTTTAAGTCTAGCCACTCCAGCAGTACCAAAGTAACATCAACCCCACAAGATTATAGGACCACTTTATAGTGATCAACAATTGTTTGAATTGCTTGATCTCCATATGTTTGAAGTGCCTCTGTGGATGTTGGCCAGGACTGAAAATTTAAAGCTCTTGCAGCTAGTAGCACTTTATTGGTCATGAAGGACTGAAAGCGAGATTCAATGTGCTGTGACGTTTTCTGAAGAATTTTTTTGATCTCTGAAATTGTGGCTTCTACAATGTCTGAAGGAGAACCTGATCTGTGCCTGCTAGTTTCATTAGTTAAGTCAATACTGTTGTATTGAGTTAGGTTCTCATTTACAGATGTAAGTGTTATGCAGTGAAGAGTTTCTTGATTCGAGAGACCATTTAGTTTTTGAATTGTGTTTTCTACTTTGCTGTGAACTTTTTCAACAGTGGCATCCTCTTGCTGAAAGCACAGACTAAGAGCAGATAAGTAACCAAAAAACACTTTCAGAAAGTTCATGTATATAACACATTTAAAGTCTTAAGCACTTTAAATATTCCTAGTGCTTTTTGGCCATGATCCTGCTTGTTTGTCAGTGACACATGTTCGAGGTGAGGCACTAATGCAGCCCAGTTCCTTTCAAGGGCAGAAATGGCCCGTTCTCGTGTGCAAGCCACCTAGTGCCACCAGTGTTAACTGGTTTGACCACATTAATATTTAAAAGGGATCCCGTTTCCTGTAGGCCTTTCCAACTTTTTGGTGACCTGTGGTAAAACGAGTAAATGTTCAGCAGAAGTTGTTCTAATGACTTGTAAAAAGGGACAGTCTCTGAACGAATCCTTTACAGCAAGCTCTAAACGATGTGCACAGCAGTGTATGTCAATGAGGTGTGGGCACTGGAAATCTTGCTTTATTCGACTAAGGACACCTGAAGTGCTCCCCAACATTACAGCAGCACCATCAGATGCTGCACTTATCAGCTTATGTTTCCAACCACCATCCTTTAAACCACCTTCACCCTCTAAAGCATTAATTACAGTATTTAAAATGCTTTCTGAATTAGGGACGCTGACTGGTTTCAGTGCAAGAAACCTTGTTATAGGTAGGCCATTTTCAAAAACACGTACATAAATGCCCTCCTCCTCAGTCACACTTTTATCTGTGCAGGAATCAACAAGAAAAGAAAATAAGTCATTGTCTTGTAGTAGACTAGCAGTAGTGCTTTGAATATCTGGGGCAATATAGTGAATGAAGACACGGCATTGCTTGTCACTGCTGTAACTGTGACTGATAGCATCATCCCCATGATTTCTTCTTTGTAAATCTATCAACCCAGGAAAATCCCTGAAAGGCCTTTCGGTCCTAGCAACGTAATATGCAGTACAGAACAATTTACAAATCTGATCCATTTCTTTTTGTTCCATGAATTGTATGGATTTCTCTATTGGTCTTTCTCCAACTTTTGTTTTATTTGTAATGTATGCCATTTCAGCATTTTTGTGTGCTATGGACACTTCATGTGCTAAGATAATGTGTACTCTAAAAGTACTGCATCCAGTTCTAAATTATTTTTGCTTTGGCTTTTATCATAACTCTGACACCATGTACAGAACATGGCACATTTATCTGTGTCATACGTAAGCCACTTCCTGCCCTTTTTCCAGGATTCCTGAAATTTTCTAACTTTCGGGGCCTTAACTTGGCTTTCAGTACAAGCAGTAGCACTTGAGGAAACTTCAGTGGTCACAACAGTTTCACTCTATGGGCAAGGAGATGGTGGGGTTATAGCTGTGCCTGTAGTGGTACTAGTACTTTGTGTTAGGGAATCCGAGTCAGCTCCCGCAGTCTCATCAAAACGCTTTCTCTTAAATCCAAATTTAAAAAGACTCATGGCGTCTGCCTGGCTGTTCGGAGTTGAATTTGTGAATACTGATTTTAAGAATTTTTTATTTGTGTTACTCAGTATTAATAAATGCAACAAGCAAAAAAGTGTGTCTTGTCTTTTTTTATAATAAACTTGACAAGAAAACCTGACTGTGTGTTGTCTGATTATTTATTATAACAGGTATTCAGCTTTTAGATAATCCACAGACAGTGTACTGTAGCCTGTAAAAAGCTAGAGATTTTTATAATAGTATTCAGATTTTAGATAGTCCAACGAAAGTTTTTTTTAATAACAGTATTTAGATTTGATTGAGATAGTCAACTCCACCTAAAGTAGCTTTAGCTAGTAGAATAATAGTAGATCCCCCTAAGTTTTAGGTGTTCCAACAAGTTCACAAAAGCTTTTAGAACTTTAACAATTACTTTTAATTAGATTTTCTTAGTTTGCTGGGTAGTTTATTTTTTTTTTTACAGATCCCTTTGTATTTAGAGTTTAGAGTTTAGGTAATCCACCACATAGAGGATTGTGTATGCGAAGCATACACAACAAAGCAATTCTTGATCGAGAGGTTTCCGTGGCGCCTGAGACCTCAAAACAGCTCGAGGTCCGTTACCATGGAAACTCAAGATCGCTAACTGCCTTGTTTGTGTATGGTTGCTCATACACAATCTTTATAGTGTATGGGCAACCATAAATAGCACTCGTGAACACTTGGTAAAAAAAAAAAAAAAGGCTTACTTCTGTGTCTGCCGCCAAAGGCTTCCTTCCGTGTTGTCGCGCGCGTCGCCTACGCGCATACGAATGTGTTCGATCTTGTTATGCTGCACCGTGGACGCACTGGGTGCAGCACAACAGATCGTGACACACCGAGTGAAGGACAACAACGCTGTTCCAGGCATGGATTTCCATGCGGAACAGCGTTCCACCATACACTATAGATTATTTTAGGTGGTCCAAGTAGCTTTTAAAAAAGCTTTTAGAACCCAACAATTCCTTATACAATTCCTTATACTGTATATTCCCTATTAGAGTTTATGCAATACACAGCATACAAACTTATTAAAGCTTGTTAAGAGATTCTTTTAACACACAAAGTTTGTAAAACTATAATGAGCTTTTTTTTAATATGGTTTAGTTAGGCAGAGGTTTTTTTCTTTGCCTCAATTCAGTTCCCTTCCCAGCCAGTAACTGTGAATATAGTCACACTAGTGACGAGCTGACTACTAACTTGCTGCTAGTCCCCACTCCCCGCACAGTATTTAGTATCTAATCTAGCCCTTTTTTTTTTTTTATCGGAACTTCGAGCAGTGAAGTGTCTGTCAGTATCAGTATAGGCTGCTGACTGATCTTTTATTTTTTAGTTAGCTTCAGTTAGATAGAGATAGTTTATTATAGGTTCCTCCTGCAACTTAGCAAGTTTAGCTGACAGCAACTGTGGCTGCAGAGATCACAGAATAGGTCCTCTTCCTCCTCTTTGCTGCAGCTGGTTTTTCCTACTGTCTGCCTCTCCTGCTTTAAATTTTTAACACACCCTAACAGAGAATTAATATCAGGCATTAGATTAAACTCAGTAGACTGCAATGCTCAAAACTGAGTACTGTCTTTAAAAAGTCCTGTTCTTGACTTACTGAGTCTGCTTCTATTCTATTAACAATGTCAAATTGTATGATCTCTTGTACAATTCCCGATTTCCTCTGAGTCCTTATAGAAATCTGCAAGGTCTGATGCTCACCCTCTGCCTCCTCTCTCACTCCCAAGTCCCCACTCCCTGCCTATAAATGTTCCACACCTCTGACTGTAAAGAGCTCTTAAAAGAGCTTTTGGGTCTTTTTTTTTATAGAAATGCCAATTGCAGCAGCAGCACACTCGTAGTCTACAGCACGGACCTCTGTCTCCTAGATCGTTGACAGAATGGCGCACTGAGCTGCGTTCCAGTGTAACGGTGAGTTAAGGGGGCAGGTGAACTCCCGAACACAGTCACCCCAATTGGTTCACGACTTCCCGCCTGGTGCAGTGAGCAACCGATGCGACGGATGTAGGCAGGCGGCTGGCTGATGAGTGTGCCAGTCAAATCGGGGGTGTTTCTTTACTGTACTGTCAGCTGACAGTTACAGAGGCACACTCGTGATCGGCGCCTTCACTCCTTCTGAAAATAAAAAAAAAACACCACCACTAAAAAAACGGAGTTCTACTGCACCACAAATACCTTAGGTGCCCCAGTGGGCAGGCACAAAACAGCAGTAGGTGTCCAGAGGTAAAAGTGCCTGCCCTGGGGCACATAAGGTATAGGAATATCGCACCCTGGTCAAAAGCTTTGCTGAAGTCAAGGTAGGCGACATCAACTGCTCCCCCTTGGTCCACCACTCTGGTTACCCAGTCAAAGAAATCTATGAGATTAGTTTGACAGGATCTTCCCTTTGTAAACCCATGCTGTCTTGGATCCTGTGCCCCTATGGATTCCAGGTGTTGCACTATCCTTTCCTTAAGGTGCCTCCATAATCTTGCCCACTACTGAGGTAAGACTGACTGGTTTGTAGTTCCCGCCTCCTCCCTGCTACCACTCTTGTGGAGCGGGATCACATGAGCCCTTCTCCAGTCTTCTGGGACCTCTTCTGTGCTCAGAGACTCACTAAACAATTCTGCTAATGGCTCTGCTAGTTCCACCTTTAGCTCCTTAAGTACCCTGGGATGTATGCCATCAGGTCCCATTGCCTTATCCACCTAAGCAGCAAGCTCTTGTAGGACCCTTTCTTTTGTGAAGGGAGTAGTGCTCACCTCCCTCCCCCCTGTGTCCATGATGCTGAGCTGTGGGCCCTGCCCTACCTTCTCTTCAATAAATACTGAGCAAAAGTATCTATTTAGGATAGATGCCTTTACAGGGTCCTCCTCCTCACATGCTCCTTTTTCTCCATTAAGCTTAGCAATACCCACTCTGGACTTTCTCCTTTCACTAATGTATCTATAGAAAGTCATGTCACCTTCTTTTACTGTTCGTGCTAGTTTTTCCTCAGTTTGTGACTTTGCCTGCCTTACTGCCTTCCCTGCTTCCCTTAGGGCAGTTTGGTATGCCTCCCTATCTTCATCCCGCTGTGTTCCCTTATATTTCCTGAAGGCCAGCCTTTTGGCTATGACCTTTTCTGCTACTGTATTTGAGAACCAAATTGGTTTCCTTCTTCTTTTGCACTTCCTTTTCTGTCTAACACAATGGGATGTTGCTTCAAGTATTGTATCCTTAATGCTTGCCCACTTTGCCTGTACCCCCTCACCTGTGTTTCTTTTTGCCAGGGCTAGCTTAACTCTGTTGGCCATCTTATCAAAGTCAGCTCCTCTGAAGTCCCATATTTTTGCCTTGGAATGGGATGATTTAGATGTAGTAGCCAAATTGAACCATACCATGTGATGGTCATTGGCCCCCAGGTGACCTTCTACCTGGAGATCTGTGATCCCTTCCTTGTTAGTCAGTACTAGATCTAGGATAGTCCTGTCTCTCGTGGGTTGCTGTACCAGTTGTTTGAGGCCCTCCCCCTGCAGGGAATCCACTATGTGTCTGGTTCTGGCAGATGTTCCTGCTGGTATTGACCAATCTGTATCTGGCATGTTGAAGTCTCCTATTATCAGAACCTCCCCTTTAGCTGTCATGTTTTGTATATCTTCTAACAGTAATGTGTCTATGTCCTCCCCCTGGTCTGGGGGCCTGTAGACAACCCCAGTTCTCATGGCTGTCCCATTTCCTGTTTCCAGGGTGACCCACAGTTCTTCTGGCTCCTTATGTGTATTCTGAATTTCTGTAGCTTTGATATTTTCATTGACATACAGGGCCACTCCTCCCCTTTTTGCACCTCTGTCTCTTCTGAACAATACATAGCCAGGTACTGAAGTCTCCCAAGTGTGGTTACTGGTAAGCCACGTCTCACTAATTGCTACTATGTCCAGTTTAGCCTCTGACATTATTGCCTGCAGGTCTGGGATCTTATTTCCCAGGCTGTGAGCATTTGTGTACATGATTTTCCATTGGCCAGATTTTGGTGTGTTAGTTGTTGGGTGAGGTTTGGCATTACCTTTGCGTCATATGGGGAGACAAACCTTTTTTCTTACCTGGTGATGCAAATGAACTGCAAACATACTGAATCCCTGTTTGACCAGTAGCTGAAAGGGGAGGGGTGTTCTTCCCATTCGCTGTATGGGGTGCACCCCTCTTCCCATTTGCTAGTTTAAATATTCTGCAAAGACGTCAAACTTCTGCCCCAATGCACTGACTCCCTCCTTAGTCAGATGCAGTCCATCAAATTTAAAGAACTTTCGCTCCCAGAACTATTGCCAGTTCCCTACAAATCTGTGTCCTTTTTCCTGGCACCAGCCCTTGAGCCTCGTGTTTAGCTCCCCTATCTCCCCTTCTCTGACCTTCCGTCCATCTGCTCCCCTCTCCCAGACTGGCAGGATCTTAGAGAAGGTGATGCCGGATGAAATAGATGATAGTTTGTCACCCAGCCTGGTCAGGTGTTCCTTGGTCTCCACAACTGACCAGCTGGCGAGATCATTAGTCCCTATGTGTACTAGGACATCAATGTTTTCTCCTGCTTTGTGAACAATTTTGTAATGCGGTCAGTGTCTCTCCATGCTGATGTACCTGGGAGACATCTGACCATTACCCTGGCTGAGAGTGGGTATCAACTCCCGAATCATGGAGTCTCCTATGAACAGAAGTTTTGGATTTCTTTTGCTTTTTTTGTTTTGGTTCCTGATTTGGGTGAGTTTTGTTGTGCTAGCTCCTGTGCTGCAGTGTCCTGCTCTGCAGTGTCTTCTGCCTCTTTGTTTGATTTCAGAGATAGAGGCAGATACCGGTTTGTAGTGTTTATATGGTTTTTGGAGGTAATATGTTGGAGAGCAGAGAGTGATGGGGCACCCAATTTGCCCCTCCTAACCACCTGCCAACCTCCTGGACCAACTACCCACTGCGGTCGAGGTTTTCTGTTGGATGCTGGGGAAATAGTGGTGGTTCTTATAATGTATTTCCTCTTGAATATGAAATTTGAGGCGTGCAATCTCTGCCCATGCTGCCCGGAGCTGAGCCCTAAGATCTCCGAAGGCCCACCATGTAGGACAGTGTCCTAAATCCTGTAAGACTGTCCTTCTGAAAATTGTTCCACAGTACCTGCAGTTAATGATATCCATTCCAGATAAGTTGCTGGGTTTATAACTTAGAGTAATTAGAAGGAAAAAAAAGGGAAAAAAATGCAAGTAATGGTTTGATTGTGTTTTGTTTAACTTGTTATAACAAGTTAAATTACTAGTGCCCCTGTAAATGAGCTCACCTTGTGGAGGCCCCACTGATCCACCCCTTCCTGCTCTGCCACAGGAAATGTCACAACAGTGGTACCCTATAAAAGGAGTGTAGTGTGGGGTGGTTGGGGATGGGGTGGGTGGCTGGGCCCTTCCCTGCCGAAAAAGAAAAACACGGACGAAAAGAACAAGGAGGTAAGAGCAGAAACAATCCATCAACAAATGCAGTAACCCTGAAAGCTTACCCTAATGTTAGATAAAACTGTAAAACCTGTAAAGCAATACCTGTAATAATTTCAGAGAAGATATACGCTGTAAGAAACACTTTGCTACAGAGAAAAATAAAACAATGAAATGTTAGCAACAAACAGTAGCAATCCCTGTGAGTAAAAAATAAAACAACACCACACAGTAAATCTGCTCAGCCAAAATAAGTCTTAATCCTTTTCCCTTGCTCTGGTAAGTTTCTCTACTCTGCCTTTCAAGCAGTCTTAGAAGGAAAGAGCTCAGGTGAAGCTAGGTGCCTTGGCCAGCAAACCAAGTCTTCTACCTCTGCTCCTGCTCCTCCTCCCCCCACTTCACCTGGCGGCCTCCTCCAACCTTAATATCTGGCACGTACACAAGGGCTGTACCACACTGATTAAGTGTTGTTTATTGCCGCATTCTTCAAGTTGTAGCTCTGCATTCATTTGAAATCGTGTAATATTCTCGTTCTTTGTCAACAACTGTGTCCCAGCAAACAGTTCTTATTTGATGATTACCCTCATACTTGACGTGTGTAACCAATGTATTGTTTTGTATTGTATTGTACTGTCTTTCTCTGACTTGGAACCTTTGTAAATGAGCCCTGGCTTAAAGGTATTAATCTGAATCTGAAATAAATGAATAAGTAGAAAAGGTCAGGATAAGAGCAGTTCCAACACTAGAGTGCTAGACTTTAGAAAGGCAGATTTTAGGGGGATGAGGGCAATGGTTCAAGAGGAGCTAGAGGAGAAGGAAGACTTGGAAGAAATGGAGGAGCTCTGTGGGGGAATAAAGAGAGGAATACTGAAGGTGACAGAACTTTGTGTTACGATGGTTAGCAAGAAAAAGAAGGAGAGGAAACCATCTTGGTTCATAACTGAAGTAAGGAGTGCAGTTAAGGAGAAAAGGAGGGCATTCAAGGTATATAAAGTGTCGCAGAGGGAGGATGACAGGGAGGTATATAAGTAAAAACTGCGGGATGTGGGGAAGGTGATCAGACAGGCAAAGGCTGAAATGGAAGAGCCTATAGCAAGGGAGGCAAAAAGGGGAGACAAAATGTTTTTCAGATACGTGAGTGACAGAAGGAAGGGGAAGCATGGGATTATGAAGCTCAAGGGAAGGGGGGGCAATGGTGGAAGGAGATATAGAAAAAGCTGAGGTCCTGAATAAATACTTCGCATCAGTCTTCACGGTGGAGGAGGAGAAGGGGCCAAAATTAGAAAGGAGGGAAAGAATGGGTAGTGAGATGGACTCAAGTCCCTTCATGGAGGCTAGGATATTAGAAGAATTAGGTAAGCTGCGGAAGGATAAGGGATGGGTCTGGACGGGATGCACCCAAGGGCACTCAAAGAATTAAGACAGGAATTGGCAACACCACTCACAAGGTTATTTAACCTATCACTGCACAAGGGAAGTGTTCCTGGGCACTGGAAGTCGGCCGAGGTAGTACCCCTCCATAAGGAGGGAAGAAGGGAGGAGATGGGAAACTACCACCAGGTTAGCCTAACCTTCATGGTCAGAAAACTAATGGAGGCATTTATTAAGAACAGGCTGATAAAACATCTAGAGGGGGAGGTCCTCCTAAATGACAATCAATATAGATTCACAGGTAGTAGGTCATGCCAAACCAACCTGATTGAATTCTTTGACAGAGTGACAGAGATATGGGACCAAGAGGGGGCAGTGGACGTGGCCTACCTGGACTTCAGGAAGGCATTTGACACAGTCCCCTACAGGAGGCTTGTAGACAAGGTAGATAGCTTAGGAGTGGGGAGCAAGCTGACAAGCTGGTTAGGACATTGGTTGGAAGGGATGACACAGAAGGTTGTGGTAAATAGGGTGCCCTCAAAGCGAGTAAAGGTGACTAGTGGGGTTCCCCAAGGGTCTGTGTTGGGACCCATACTTTTTGATATATACATTGGGGGCATCACAGAGGGTCTTGGGGGGAGGGTGTGTCTGTTTACTGATAACAGGAAGATATGTAGCAATAGGGTTGATATGGTGGAAGGGGGTGGAGGATATAAAGGAGGATTTAGTTAGGCTGGAGGAGAGGTCAGAAAGGTGGCAGCAAAATTATGCATATAGGGCGAAATAACCCAAAGGCGAAGTGCCAGGGTTAGGGGGAGGAGCTGGAGGTAACAGAACAGGAAAGACAACTGGAGATCACTATTTCAGACAACCTGAAAGTCTGGAGTCAGTGTGACAGAGCTGTAGAAAAGGCACTCAGAATGCTGGCCTGCATAGGGAGGGGATTCACAAGCAGGAGGACAGAGGTGATCCTGCCACTATACAAAACCATGATCAGACTGCACATGGAATATGGGGTCCAGTTCTGGAGGCCATACCTTCAAGGGATCAAGGACAGGCTGCAAAAAGGTTCAGAAAAGAGCAATCAAAATGGTGAAGGGGCTGCAGGGCAAGTCTTATGAGGAGAGACTGGGAGAGCTGGGCCTGTAGACACTGGAGGAGAGGAGGGAGAGGGGAATATGGTGGAAACATTCAAGTATTTGAAGGGCATAAACAAGGTGAGGGTCAACAGCATCTTCAGAATGAGTAAGAACAATTCCACTAGTGGGCATACCTACAAACTGAAGGGGGGAAGATTCAGAGGGCACATCAGGGGGAGGTTCTTTACCGAGAGGGTGCTAAGGTCATGGAACAGTCTGCTGGAATGGGTGGTGGGTGTGGATATGGTAGACAACTTCAAAAGAGCCTGGGATAAGTACATGAGCTTAACGGGCAGGAGGCCAGCTGGTAAAGGAGGGAAGGGGTCTTCCTGGGGGGTTGGGGTTACGGGCAGACTGGATGGACCATGGGGTTCTTTTCTGCTGACAGTTTCTATCATTCTATGATTCTATATCCTGTGTACTAAGGACATATAGTTTCCTATGGACTGGGGATATACGGTATCATGGGGACTGGGAACCTGTAATGGGGACTGGGGACATATCCTGGGACTGGGGACATATCCTGGGGACTGAGGAGATATCCTAGGGACTGAAAACATATAATTAAGAGTGGGGAAATACCCTAGGGACTGGGGACATACAGAATCCTAGGGACTGGGAATGTATAATGGGGACTGTGGACATATCCTAGGCACTGGATCAGATCCTGGGGACTTGGGACATATCCTGGATGGTGGGCACAAAGCCCAGGGACTAGGGACATATTCTGAGGACTGGGAACATATCTTGGGTGGTAGGGACATATCCTGGATGATGGTGCCATAATGCAGAACAGCCACATATCCTAGGGGCTGGGGCCACATCCTGACTGATATTTATTTGCTTGTATATTTATTGAAATGTTTCACCGGGGGGCACACTGAGGCTAGTGGCTGGTCTCATGGTCGCGACCTGGGGGTCATAGGGACGAGAACACAGAGTAATACAGAATCACAATATACACAATTGGAATGGCATACAATTAAGAATTAAGCACAGCATGATTATACAATGACATTCAAGAGGAAGGGAACAAGAAGGAGCTAACAGACAATGCAAAAAAAAAACAAGCACTTGTCAATGCCGAATGTTTGCTTGCTGGTATTAGCATTGGAAATGCAGGAGTTAGAGAGATGCAGAATAGGAATGGCAGTGAAGTATTGAACTTCACGCCAATCCCACCTCCACCCTGCAGAGACGGACAGGCATTGGGGTATGCGTTCCGGTCATCACCCATAACGCTCATGCCATTTCACTTCACCCTATCCTCCAGACACTGACACGTGTTGAGGTGTGCCTTGGGGTGTTCGGCTTTACAGTCCCCCCCATTCCATAGGACATACGCTGAAATGGGTGCAGTATAGGAGAATGGGGTGAACTCTGGGGCCGAAGAGTCCAAGGCACACCTCGATGCCTGTCACTGGCTGCAGGGTGGTGGAGTGGGGCTAGAATGGCATGAGCATTACAGTCGGCAATCCAAAGGCACACCCCTGATGCCTGTCAGTCTGTAGAGGGTGGGACATTATGGTTAGAAACCCTAACGCCCCGGGCGTTTTTCGGTATTTGTAGTACAAATTTTCAACATGGCCTTTTTGTGACCCCACCTCATGAAATAATTTGGGACCTCTTCTCATGAACAGTGGCACTGTGATTTTGTTAATGTGTCTAGAACTTTGATTCCCACAGTGACTGTGCCATTCTGCACCAGATGTACAAAAACACAGATTAGGCAGGATGTGAAGAATGACAGCTGTACCATTCATAGGGAGGTGTGAAGAGATGGCAATGTTGAAAATCTGTAAAGGAAATATTAAAAATACTCGGACTTCCAGGCTTACGTGGAAACTTCGCAACCCATGCATGTAACACAGTCATTTAGTGGAATTTTTTCACCAAATTTTCAACATTGGCATTTTGTGACCTCTGCTTATGAACAGTGTCACTATGATTTTCCTAATCTGTCCTGAACATTGATTTCCCACAGCGACCAAGCTGTTCTGCCCCAGATGTGTAAATTCATATTTCAGGCAGGATATGTAAAATGACAGCTGTACTGTTCATAAGGAGGTGTGAAAAAATGCAATGTTGAAAATCTGGAGTGAAAATATTACAAATGCGAAAAATTATGATGGTGCGTGGAAACTGCACAACGTACACTCATAACACAATCATTTCATGGACTTTTGTCACTAAATTTTCAACCTAGGCATTCTAGCACCTCTGCTCATGAACAGTGTCACTGTGATTTTTTTTTTAATCTGTCCCGAACACTGACTTCCCACAGTGACCGCAGTATTCTGCGCCAGAAGCGCAAAAACACATTTCGGCCAGGTCGTGAAAAATTACAGCTGTACTGCTCGTAAGGAGGTGTGGAAAAATGCCAATGTTGAAAATCTGGAGTGAAAATATTGTAAATTCGCGAAGTTATAAGCATGCGTGGAAACTGTGCAACACATGCTCGTAACACAGTAATTTTATGGACTTTCGTCATTAAATTTTCAAAATAGGCATTTTAGGATCTCTGCACAAGAACAGTGTCACTGTGATTTTCTTAATGTGTCCCAAACACTGATTTCCCACAGCAACTGCACTATTCCGCGCCGGAAGTGCGAAAACACATTTTGGTCAGGATGTGAAAAATTACAGCTGTACTGTTCATAAGGAGATGAGGAAAAATGGCAATGTTGAAAATCTGGAGTGAAAATATTACAGATTTGCAAAGTTATGAGTGTGCGTGGAAACTGTGCAACGCATGCTGTTAAAACAGTAATTTTCTAGATTTTTTTTCACCAGATTTGCAACATAGGCTTTTTGAGAGCCCACCTCATGAACACTGGCACTGTCATTTTGTTAATTGGTCCTGAAAGGTGATTCTGCGCAGTGATCACGAAATCACCTTTTGGGACCGAATAACACCAAGACAGTGGCTGAATTCATGAGGAGGGGTCCCAATAACCCCATGTTGAAAATTTGGTGCGTAAATTCCCAAAAATGTCTGAAATATGCACCAAAGTTGAAAAAACCCTATTTATGCCATCATACAGCTTACCGGCATTTCTTCAGTTTGCGGTCGGCTTTGAAGAGTGCAGACGTGTTCCCGGTCCACTGAAGATTGTTGCGCCAGGCTCCGGAGGTAAGTATGGGGTGAGGCGGTGTGTGTGGAGAGTAGGGTGCAGAGTGGGTGGTGGGTGGGTTGGGGAGGGATGGCACCATCGTGGGACCATTTCCTTTTTAGGGAGAAAAGACATCGCGGGAAGGTTGTTTTAAACAGGCTTGCTTTCAGCACACTGGGGTGGGCTCCCAGTGTGTCACCTGCCTTTGGGTGGGGGCTTAAGCCGACAGGATTGTGCCCCTGTCAGCAAAGAATGACTGTATGGGGGCATGATGCTGAGGATTGGGCACCCCCTCGGTACACAACAAATGGGCAGGAGAAATAATTATGCCGACGGAAGTGGCCCCTGTCGGCAAATGAACTGGGTCGGGGCATGCCGACAGGGGATTGGCCACCCCTGTTGGCTTTCATGGGCTGTGAGGTGGCAGCAAGCTGCCGCCATGTTTACAAAAAATGCTACACTAGGCAAGGTACTGCCCTGCAATGATGGGTCACTACCTCATTGCAGCAGAATGGCTGATGCTGCAATGACGAGGCAGCCCCTCATTGCAGCAGTGAAATTGTTTCAACTTGGTGGCACTTTTGGAAACCAATGTCATCAGTACAGTGTACCTGCATTAGTCCACCAGTGCCAAGCCCTCAAATGCAGTGCCACCATTGGCTGCCACAGTGTCGCACCTCCACAACCCGCTTCTCTCCTAAGCTGATGCATAATGTTTCTTGTGCATGCGCGCAAGCAAACATAAAAATAGAGTGCAAATAAATTGGTCTAGGCAAGCAGGAGACAATAGCACAACAGTACAGTAAGCTATAGCTCAAAGAAGTGCAGATTAAAATTAAAGATTGAAGTACAATATAGGTTTGGGGCTAGCTGGTATATGGAGAGGAGTGCAGTGAAGGAGGAGTGAGATGAGGGTGAAGAAGGGGGGAGAGAAGTGGAGGAGAAAGGGAGGTGGGAAGCAGACCAAGAACGGACCCCTTCAGGATGTCTTGAACCCTACCAGGGGCCAAAACAAGGTGAAGTTAGAGGAGAGTATGCCGAGAACAGACCCCTTCTGGATGCTGTGAACCCTGCCAGGGGCAGAACAAGGCAAAGTTAGAGGAGAGCATGCCAAGAGCGGACTCCTGTAGGATGCTGAGAATCCTGCCAGGGGGCAGAAACAAGGCAAAGGGAGAGGTGAAGGAGAGAAGAAATAGATGGGGGTGGGTGGGAGGTAAGTATGGAGCTAGTGCTGAGGAGAGCAGTGGCGGAGAGGGGGGGAGGGGAAGGAAAGGATTGAAGGGAGGCATACCAGGGACTGAGCCCCACAGGATGCTGAGAACCCTGCTAGAGGACAGAGTGAAGGCAAAAGATAGAGGAGGGGTAGTGGGGATGGGTAAGGGTGGGGGAGCAGGAGGAAAGGAAGGAGGAGAGAAGGTTGGAGGGAGGAAAGGGGTAGCAGGCAAGGGGCATAAAATTTGAGGAGTGGGAGGGAGGGAGAGGAGATTGGAGGTAGGAAAGCGGGTAGCAGGCAAGGCTGTAGGTAGGAAAGGGGGTAGCAGGCAAGGGGATACAATTTGAGGAGTGGGAGATTTGGGGTGAGATAATCAGGAGCAGTGCTTTGGGAGGAGGTCAAGGAGGATTATAGCAAGAGCAGCTAGGGAAGATATAGTTGGTAGGGCAGAACTGAGGGAGTAGGAGGAGGAGCAGTGTCGTATTTGAAGGGGGGAGGGAATTCCAGACTTTAGGGAAGCAGTAGGAAAAGCAGACTAACAAATGATTGTAGAGCAGTGTGGGACCACCAAAGTACGAGTGTCTGTAGATCTGGGGGAGTGGAAGGGAAGGGGAGGAGTAGAAAGTGATGCAGTGAGGTAAGAGGGGAGTTTGCAGAACCAATACTTAGAGGTGAGTTTGGCACTATGGGAGATGCGCCTGTTTAAGAGGGGGAGGAAGGACAGGGCATGATAGAGATCACAATGATGAGTCCGGGAGGGAGCAACAAGAGTGAAGCGACAGAAAGAGTTAAAGAGAGTGTCCAATCTGGACAGAGAGGACTTGAGAGCAACACCATAGACTATGTTGCAGTAGTCGAAAATGGGGAGTATCATCTTCTGGACAAGTTCATGCCTGGCCGTAGAAGGTATGCAACTACAATTCCTGTATAAGGCACCAAGCTTGGGCTGCAGTTTTTTCAGGATGGCGTCAATATGTCCAGAGAAGTTGAGGTGTTGGTCCAGCCAAACCCTCAGGTATCAAAATGAGGTGGTGTCCTCTAAGATTATCACGTCCAGGGTGTGGAATGAGGGCAGGGCAGGGAGCCTTGAGAGTCTCTGCCTAGTGTCAAAGGTCATGGAGACTGTCTTCTTGGCATTTAGGAGGAGCTGATGGGAGGTAAACCAGGGCTGAACCTGATGGAAGTCCTGCTAAAGGGTGGCTGCAACATCAGCTGGGCATTTGCCAGAAGAATACAAGACTGTATCATTAGCATACATGTGGACAGAGGAGGACGGGGAGCAGACTGAAGATAGGTCATTAAGGAAGATGGAGAAGAGAATGGGATGAAGTGACGAAGTGCAGAGCCCTGTGAAACTCCAGTGGTTATAGGGAGGGGAGATGGAATCCTGGACCTTGATAGATTGGGTTCTACCTGTAAGGTAGGACCTGAACCAGGCTGTGTCGGGTGTAGACAGACCAGCTGCCAAGAGGGAGTCAAGAAGGAGGTTATGGGAGACAGTGTCTAAAGCATTGGTGTGGTTGACAAAGATGGCTGAGGTGATTCAACCATTGTCCATCCCAGTAAGGATGGAGTCAGTGAGCCTGAGTAGAGAGGAGGTGGTGGAGTGATTTTTCCTAAATCCAGATTAGAATGGAGTGAAGAAAGAGGAGTCTGTTAGAAAGGAGGTGAGTTGGGAGAGAACTAAGTGTTCTTGGAGCTTAGCAAGGATGGGGAGGAGAGATATAGGGTGAAAGTTTCCAAAGAAGTAAAGTCACCACTCTTAGGAAGAGGGAGGACCACAGCATGTTTCCATGGCGAAGGGACAGATGAAGACGAGAAAGAGAGGTTTAGGATTATTGAGAGAGTATAGGCTATAGCTGGGGCTGAGAGGGAAAGGAGTTCGGGGTCCAGATCATCGGGTGAGGAGCTTTTGAAGGGTTAAGGGCATTTAGTGATTCATCGGGGGAGACTGATAAGAAGAAGGGAGAGTGACAGAGAGGGGGTGGGTGCTTGGAGGGGAAGTGAGGGTGGGGAGGATCTTTAGAGGGCTGAGGTGCACAAGGTATAACAGGAGTTGAATTCTTCGCCACTAGGCATGGGTCAGATACAAGGGAGTTGTTTATGTTGAGTACGAGGGGGGTGGAAAAGGGGAGAAGAGGGCATGTACCACTTTCCAGATTTTGGAGGGGGAGCTGAGATTAGTGAGGAAAGCTGATCTGAAGTACTGTACTCGGATTTGGCTAGTCTGGTTGCTTTGGTACAAGAATTTCTTACCATACAGTATTTGGCATAATCAATAGGGAGTTTGGAAGTCTTTTGCATCCTCCAGGCTTTGTTGTGTGCCCAGAGGCAGGCCAGCAGTTCTGGGGTGATCCAGGGTAGATGGTTGCTGCAAACTCTAGTTCATTTGAAAGGGCTGAATGTGTTCCAGATTGTGTGGAATTTGTCTTTAAAATAGGCAAGGGCATGATTGACAGTGGGGGCAGTGGTGAGAGGGGCCCAATCGGAGAGAGCAAGATCTTGTAGGAGAGGATCGAGGTCTAGGGAGTTGAAGGAGCAAAGTTGCAGGAGTTTATGGGGGGGGGTGGGGTGGCCTGTGGACTTTTCTAACCAGGAAGATAGGGTGATGATTGCTGAGGACACCTGGTAAGAGACCAGATTTAATGACTCTGTGTGGGTGAGAGGTGAGTGCCCAGTCTGTCAGGGAATGGCTTTGTGTTTTTTGATTCAGACAAGTGGGTTCTTGGATGAGTTGGGAAAGATTTTGGGCTGTGATGTCATTGTGTGTCTTAGATGTAGAGGGAGACAACCAGTTTATATTAAAGTCTCCCAGTAAATATAGCTCCTCTTTGTGAAAGAGGGAAGTTATGGAGGTAATAAGTTCTGATGCGACAGAGGACTGGATACCGGGGTTGCAATAGATCCATGCTATGAAGATCAGGATGGTGAAGGGCAGGGCAATTCTAATTGCAAGGTCTTCATAAGCAGCAGGGAGAAAGGCAGAGAAAATAGTAGGGTATTTAAGTGAAGACAGGATAAACATAGCAACACCACCACCTCTTCCGGCCCTGTCCTGCCTAGAGATAGAGTAACCGGGGATGGAGATACTAAGGTTCATACTAAGGTTAGAAGAAAGAGCTAGTAGGCCAAAGACGATAATGCTCCTATGCTACTTGGTTTACTTGGTTTCAAGGGACAAAAGGAGGCTACTGCCCATCGAGATTGTCCCCCACCACCTTGGTGGGATAATTATACCCTGAGGTTATTACACTCCAGCCAACAATTCAACCCTTTTTTAAAGATTATGTTAAAACGGCTATCTACTAAGTGTTGAGGAGGCCATACAGTAGAATGTTAAGTCATACCCAGACATAATTAGCGTGTTGAGGCGATGTTTAAAAATCTCTTTAGTATTACTTGTTACTACATCAGATGGAAGTCTGTTCCTAGGCCCAATAGATGGAGCGGTCAGGGATCTTGTCATTGAGCCAAGTTTCTGTTAAGATTAGGATGTCAGGGCTAATCGAGGCAACCAATGTCTGCAAAAGGTCAGTCTGTGATATTAGGCTACAGATGTTCAGGTGTATGATTTTCAGTCCATTTGGGAGGGCTATAGAGGCTTGAAAATTAGGCATATGTGAGGTGGCGGTGCCATAAGAGGAGCTGGGGTATATGGGCCAGGGTTAGGATGGATGTTAGTTGAGGCAAGGAGGAGTAGGGCAATAATGAGGAAGTGGAGTTTAGGGCATTTGTGGTGGGTTGAGGATCTGAGAGATGATTTGGGGGAGGGGGGCTAGGTGTGTATATGATTAGGATGTGGTGGGAAGCAAAGTGACTAGACACTGAGAGAATAGTAGCCAGGGGGAGGTAAGGAAAATGGGATCAGAGTTTGAAAGAGGGTGCTGGTGTTATTACAAGGATAAAGGTTGGAGACTGGAGAGAGGAGGGGAAGGGCATATCTGGATTTTCAGGCTGGGTAACTAGAGTTACAGGAGCAGATAAGGTGAGGAATAGAATCAGAAGGGGTGGAGTAAAGGAGAAGTGAGGTATTTTTCTGGGAAGTAATTGTGGGGCCATAGTCTAAGAAAGCTATAATAAATATTAAGAAGAAAATGAGATGGACAAAAATGACAGGAAGGGACATTAGGCAATAGGTAATACACAGTGAGAACTAGATTAGAAGGAGCCCTCTAGCTATAGCTATATCCAGGTGACTGGTGATATATCCCAGTGACTGAGGATGTACCCTGGTGACTGGGAACATAACTCAAGAACTGGGGAGACATTCAGGGAGGTAGGGACATATCCCGGATGAAGGGGAAATAGTCTAGGGACTGGTGTCATGTCCTTTGGACTAGGGACATATCCTGAGAACTGGACACATATCCAGGGTGATATAGTGGTTTTATGGTGACTGGGAACATATCCTTGGGATGTGTCACAGGACTGTGGACATATTCTGGGGACTGATGAACATATCCTCGGGGCGCATCCCTGGGACCGGTGCATATTCAGGAACTGGGGACATATCCTGGGGATTGGGGAACATAACTGGGGTACTGGGGCATATCCAGGGACTGATGACAGATCTCAGGGACTGGGTAAATATAGTAGTAAGTGGGGACATGTCCTAGGCACTGGTGGCTTATTCAGGTGACTGGGGACATAACCCAGGGCCTGGGTATGTATCCAGGGTGGTGGGAACAAATCCAGGGTAGTGGGGACATTTTCTAGGGTCTGGGGACATATTATGTGGACTGGGGACATATCTTGGGGTTTGAGACTTATCCTGTGGGCCATGGACATGTCCTGGGTACTGGGGACATATCCTGAGAACTGGGGACATATTCTGTGGATAAGGAACATATCCTGGGGACTGGGGACATATCCTGGGGAATGTGGACATATCCTGGGTTCTGGGGACATAGTCTTTGGACTGGAGAACATATCCTGGGGAGGTGGGGACATATCTCAGGGACTGGAAGACATACATTATCCTATGGACTGTGGACATATCCTAGGTACTAGGGACATATTCTGGGGACTGGGGACATATCTCAAGGACTGGGGGACATACAGTATCCTGTGAACTGTGGACATATCCCAGGTACTGGGGACATATTCTGGGGACTGGCGATATATCCTGGGGACTGGGGAACATATCCTGGGGACTGGGGACATATCTTGGGGACTGGGGGACATACAGTATCCTGTGGACTGTGGACATATCCTGGGGACTGGGGAACATATCCTAGAGACTGGGAACATATTCTGGGGACAGAGAATTTATCCTGGGGACATGGGACATATGCTGGGGATATGGAACATATCGTGAGGCCTGGAGAATTATCATCGGGACAGGGGAACATATCCTGGGGAGTGGGGAACATATCTTGGGGAGTGGGAATGTATCCTGTGGACATGGAAACATATCCTGGGGACTGGCACACATACAGGGACTGGGGACATAACCCATGGACTGGGGACATATCCAGGGTGGTGGGGGGGACAAATCCTGGTTGTTGGTGACATATTCTAGGGACTGGTAACATATCCAGGGGATTGGGGACATATCCTGGGTACTGGGACATATCCTAGTGACTGGGAACACACTTTACGCTAGGAACTGGGGACATATCCCAGTGACTGTGAACATATATTACCCTAGGGACTGGGAACATATCCTGTGAATGGGAACATACATTACCCTAGGGACTGGAGACATATTCTGGGTACTGGGGACATATCCTGGGGATTGGGGACATGTTCTGTGGATGGGGAACATATCCTAGGGATTGAAGACATACAGTGTCCTAGGTACTGGGGAATGTGACTTGAGGAAGTACATATTTACAGAAAGGGTGGTGGAACCCTGCAACAGTCTGTTGGCTAAGGTGGTGGATGCAAAAAGTCAAGGGATCCAAGCAGGCATGGGACAGAATGAAGGGAATAGTAGTCACATGGGATGGACCAGAGAAGAGAATAGAGATAGGATGGGGGTGGCGGGGTTACTACCCTAGAGGAACAATAGGTTCCAGGGAAGGTTTCAAGTATTATAAAGAATATGGGCAGACTTGTTGGACTTCTGGTCTTTTTCTGCTGTCATGGTCTATGTTTTTATGAAATACCCTAGAGACTGGGGACATATAATGGGGACTGGGGACATATACTAGGGTATGTGGACATATCCTGGGACTGGGAACATATCTTGTGTGGTATAGCCATATTCAGGTGACTGGAGACATATCCCAGAGACTTGGAATGTATCCTGGGCATTATAACCTTATTCAGGTGACTGGGGACATATCCCAGAGACTGGGAATATATTCTGGGTGATGGGGACATATCTTGGATTATGATATCATAACCTACAGAATTACCATATATTCCAGGAACTGGAGGCATATCTCAGGTGATGAGGCCATATCCATGGGACTGGAGACATATCCTGTGTGACAGGATATATCCTGGATAATGGAGACATAACTTGCAGAATGGAGACATATCCTAGGTGATGTAGCCATATCCAGGTTACTAGGGATGTATCCCATGGACTGGGGGAATATCCTGAGTGATGTAGCAGCACAGAAGGTACAAAGAGTGTTGTGGTCCTAGCTGGACCAGCTGAGGGGACATTAGAGAGTAAGAATGCAAAGTGTGCAGACACCAAGAAAAACAGGGAGTTGAAATGACAAGGAAAGCACAAGGGTAGTAGCAAAGTAGGACCAAGGGTCACATGAAAAGGGGTATGTTTTAATGCCAGGGGTCTGGGTAACAAAATCAAGTGAGCTCCAGGAGTTGATGGTGGACACTACAGGGGACTTGTGGCCATCACAGAAACATGGGTTTCAGAAAATAATGACTGGGACTTGACAATTCTTGGGTACTCATTGTTCAGGAGGGACAGAGGAACAGGTAGAGGAGGAGAGTAGCTCTTTTTGTCAAGGATGGCAACTAGGTGGTGGAAGAGGGGTGCATCAGTGGTAGTAATGGGGAGACAGAGCCACTGTGGGTGCAACTTACAGCAGCCTCTGGCAAGAAACTGCACTTTGAGGTGATCTGTAGATCACTGGGGTAAGTGGAGGAGAGGAGAGCGACATAGAGTTTAGGGAAGGAACTGGAAAAAGGGTTGGCCTAGGGGAAGTAGCGGTGGTGGGTGATTTAAACCTGCCATGCATCGACTGAGATGCTCCAGGGTCCAGGAGTACCAGAAGTCATGCCTAGCTAGATGCCTTCCAGGATTGTTTACTGGTACAGCTAGTTAAGGAACCCATGAAGCAGTCTGCAGTCCTCGATGTGGGGCTCACCAAATCGGAGACAGTAGGAGCTGTGAGAATAATAGAGCCACTGGGGAACAGCAACCATAATTCTATTTGGTTCAAACTGTCCCTTGGATCCAGAAAACCCCAAATGAAAGCTGAAGTCCTTCATTTCAAAAGGGCAGACTTCAACAGGCTGAGGGAACTAGTCAAGGAAAAGTTAGTCGGTGTGGACAACATGGGGGGAGGGGAAAAGTGAGATGGGGGCACTAAGAGAGCCACTCTTGAGGTATCTAAGTTATGCATGAAAACAGTAATCCCGAAGAACAGATTTAAGAGACCATTATGGCTCTTGGCAAGAGTAAGGGACGCAGAAAGGGAAAAGAAAAAGGCCTTCTACAAGTATAAAGAAAATCAGGAGGAGGAAGAATGGAGAGAACACATACTGAAAAACAGAGAAGCAAAAGCAGACACAGAGCTGCGTATTGCAGAGCGGGCCAAGAACAGAGAAAAATAATTCTTCCAATATAGTAGGGAAAAAGGAAGAAGGCAGCAGGAATCATATGTAACCTCCGGGTTCCCCCTAGGGTTACTAGAACCCTGGTAGTTAGTGGGTTTTTAGGTAGGCATGCTAAGTAGCAAAGAAATAAACTACTAGGGCTCCCTTGGCAGCTTCTGTCAGTTGCTCTGGGCAGAGGTTCCAAGTGCGAGTGGCTTTCGAAGAAGCATAAGCCACAATAGAATGTTGCTGTGTCAGACAGTTTTCTGCCTCAGAGCAGTAAAGTTAGCTTGGGGTGCTCACTGAGGAGAGGCTCAGGAGAGCTGCCACCTCTCTCCTGACCCTTTTCTACCTCTGGTCAGTTCACAGAGAAACCTCGTCAAGTTGTGGCAGTGGCCTTCTCCTCTGCGAAGCCCCTGAAAAGGTGAAAAACATAGAATCTGTCAGCAGATAAGGACCATATGGCCTACCTAGTCTGCCCATTTCCCTACTCACTGCTGCAGCCCCAGATCCTATTTGATCTGTGTCTCTCCTGCTCTGTACATCTCCAGGGTACCCTTATGGCTATTCCATGCACTGTTGAACTCCCCATGTTGTTTGCACACCCACATCTTCTGCTGGAAGGCTATTCCATGGCTCTACCACCCTCTCAGTGAAAAAGTACTTCCTAACATTACCCCTGAGCCATCCACCCTTCAGCCTCATATCGTGCCCCATTGTTCTTGTACAGTTTTCTCTGAAATATGCTTTCCACTGGTACCCTGTTTATTCCCCTAAGGTACTTGAAAGTCTACCATAACTCTCTTCTTTTCTCCAGTGAATAGCTATTAAGGTCCTTAAGCCTTTCCTCATAGGGCTTCTGGTGTAGTCCATGTACCATCTTTGTTTCCTTTCTCTGGACTGCCTCTATTTTGTCAATGTCCTTCTGGAGATGTGGTCTCCAGAACTAGACACGGTACTCCAGCTGAGGCCTCACCAATGGTCTGCACATTGCCATCACCATCTCTTTCCTCCTGCTTGTTATGCCCCCCATGTACCCCATCATTCTGTTTGCTCTCCCCACTACTTTTTCACACTGTTTGGTCACCTTCAGGTCATTAGATATGTCAACCTCCAGGTCTCTCTCTTGACTTGTGGTGGCCAGAATTTCCCCACCCATCCTGTACTCCACCCTTGGATTCCTGTGACCCAGGTGCATGATCTTGCACTTTTTTAGCATTGAAAGTGAACTGCCAGACACCTGACCACTCCTCTAATAGACTTAGGTCCTTTCTAATTTTTTCCACCCCCTCTGGTGTGTCCATTCTGTTGCAGATCTTGGTATCATCTGCTAAGATGCTCACCTTTCCCTCCAGACACTCTGCAATGTCGCTAATTAAGACATTGAATAGGACTGGCCCCAGCACCGACCCCTGTGGCACCCCGCTGGTCACCTCCCTGTCCTCAGATTTCATGCCATTTGCCACCACCCTCTGAGTCCTGTCCCTTAGCCAGTTCCCAACCCACTTTACCACCATAGGACCCACTCCCAGGCTCCCCAATTTATTTAGCAATCTCCTGTGCAGGACGGTGTCAAAGGCCTTGCTGAAATCCAGGTATGCTACAACCACTGCCCCTCCATGATCTGCCACCCTGGTTACCCAGTCAAAGAAATCTATAACATTCGTGTGACAGGACCTTCCCACTAAGAATCCATGCTGCCTTGATCCTGTGCCCCGCTGGGATCCAGATTACTGCCCGACTGTCGACTTCACGACAATCATCTTCCCAAAGTCAATTTCCCATCGGGTTCATTTATCGAAATATTAAATCCTGCAGCACCATTTACCGACAATGTCAATCTGAACCTTAAAAAAATGATGTAAACGGACTAGCATTAAATCCAGATGCTTCAGAATTTCACACATGCCAAAAGAACAAAACAATGTTCAGCCTGAACGGAAAACAAACAGAACACACTACCGAAGAAAGAGATACTAAGCTTATCCTATGGAAAGGGTATCGAAACTTTAATAAATTTAATCTTTTCTTTTTTTTTTAACTGTTTAATATTTAGCCGTAGCTGCAGAGTGTGAGGCAAAGCAAATCGGTAGGGCTGGGTATATGCAACATTTATAGATTCCAATCAATGCCTCACTGTCCCTTATCAAATTGCTGTAAAGGTCATTGGTATTCAATTACATACAATTACTGCTTTTAATACTCAGTATAGTCCATTGCACGTTTCAATTTTATTTGCAACGTCCCCTTTCAGTGTGATTTAACAAGCAGCAAGCTTATCCTATGGAAAGGGTATTGAAACTTTAGTACATTTAATCTTTTCTTTTTTTTTTAACTGTTTAATATTTAGCCATATCTCTTCTCTTCAACTGCGTCCATCTGTGAGCTGTGAGTGGCAGCGGGGAATTAAAAGCAGCCAGCACACATCTATAAGGTCTCTGTGGGCTCGCACCTCTGCCTGTCTTACTATTACACACAGTACCACACAGCTCTCTCTCACTCCACATGTACACTACAGGAGGGATGCAAAATTACTTTTATTTTTTTTTTGGTTTAGCATTAATACATTCAATCTTTTCTTGAATTTCAGAGTTCATGTAGCAAAATTCTCGAGATATGTAAAACTGGGATGCGATTGCTTTTTGGTTTCTATGTAATTGGTGTTGGTCGGGAACAGATTCTGTCGGCAAATGCTACCGACCGGGAAATTCATTTGTGGGAACTTGCAGGCGGGATGTACAATGTCGGGCAATCAACAAACGGGAAGTAATACCAGACCCACCCCGCTATTCTCCAGAAACTTCACAATCCTCTCAAGTAAGGACTCCATTAATTTCCCGACTACTGAGGTCAGGGTTACAGGTCTGTAATTGCCTGCCTTCTCTCTGCTTCCACTCTTGTGGAGACAGGGACCACATCTGCCCTCCTCCAGTCCTCAGGTACCTCTCCTGTCTCTAGTGATGCATTGAAAAAGGCAGCCAGTGGTTCCTCCAGCACTTCCCTGAGTTTCTTTCATACTCTGGGGTGGATCCCATCTGGCATCATTGACTTATCTGCTTTTATTTTCTGGAGTTCTTCTATGACTCTTTCCACCATGAAATGGGCTGGTGTCTACCTCCCTTCTCTGAATACCTCTCTTACTGAGTCTAGGTCCCTCACCCTCCCCTTCCCTGGTGAATACTGAGCAAAAGTACTTGTTTAGTATTTCAGCCTTTTCTAGGTCATCCTCCACCCTTTCTCCTCCTTCCTTCTTCAGCCTAATGATCCAATTTCTGGTCTTTTTCCTCTCACTAATGTATCTGAAGAAGGTCTTGTCGCCTTTCTTAATAATATGTGCTGTACCTTCCTCTGTCTGAGCTTTAGCCCTTCTAATTATTTTCCCAGAAAAATCATGAAAAACAATGGGGCCTGTAACTATGAGTAGTACTTGGGGTTTTCCCCCATTTCTGAGAAACTTTTGACTGGAAAAGTCCTGTCCAGCTTTGGGATGGCCAGGTTTTGCTCTCCCCTGAGGGAATTCCTGCCTTTTGGGAGAAATTTACTTCATGAACTGTTGGGTGACTGTTTAAATACTCAAATGGTGCCTTCACAGTTATGAATTGATGTGGAAAAAGAGTTGCCTCCCCTCTGCCTAGAATTTGGAGTTACATATTCGCTTCTGTCTGGGATATGAGGACCAGACCTTTTCTCATTTGGGAATGTTTTCTGGGACTGTTTCTCCCTGATTTGAGGACATTCCCTGTCCTGTAAAAGACTTTGTGGAGACAGGACTTTGGTAATGGGGAAGCCCGGCGTTGCCCACCTGGTGAACCTGGTCTTCACTTTCTGGAAGATAATGGAACCTTGTAAACTGTGAACTCAGCATGTTCGCACTTATTTGGAAAAGCTCTGTCCTCTGCCCATAGCTCAGAAGATTGGATAGATGGGAATCTTGTTTCTTGTACCCTCTAAGGTGGGTGGAGGGTCCTGACCAAAGGGACCTGTAGTAAATCACTACTGTGGATTGGTGGACTTTGCTGTACCTGTTCTGCACCTGTATCCCCTGTGGGCAATTTGTTCTGTCAGTCCATCATGTCAGAGTAAAACCTACTACTTGGCTCTAGTTTGCTTGTGGATATTCTTCTGTGAGTGGACTTTGTGTTTTACTGGTGCCCCCTAGTGCCATGGCCCACTCTAGTTCCCGGTTAAAATACAGAAGTTTTTTGTGTGCCATACTTAGTCAGGGGGAGTATGCACTGTGGGCAATTCTGACTTTAGTGTCAGGTGCCAGGTACTTTGCAATACCATGGAGTACACCCAGTTTGTGCCTCAGTGTGTTTTTTTTATTCAGAGCTCTGATGAGAAACTCAGCTCAACCAGCAGTTGTCAAGGCGGACCTCCCATCAGCTGATGCCCTATTCTAAAACACTGCTGCCAGAACTGGCTCCCTTTTAAAATATGGTGGACTACCTGATTGGCTCACTTTAAATAAGGTGCGGTCCACAGAGCTCTGATCTGAAAACTAAGAGATCCCACTCCTTTTTGGGAATTAATACGTAGGTAGCCATTTGAGGTAGAAAGCACATTGTAATAATTTAGTGATTTGAACATTTTTTTGTTGGTGTAGGGTGTGCACTGGATTTCTTGTATTAATTTACATAAGCCATAACCGTCTGTATCCCAATGAGAAAAGCAATTGTTTTTCTTGCCATAAAGGCTTTTATCCTCCACGTCCAAGGCAGCTTATCAGCCTTGTCCCTGCATCCCCTGAGCTAACTACCACCTCCCCCAGGACTTACCTGTAGTCAGGTACTCCCACAAATCATCCCCTCATGGGGGTGGGCCAGAAGGGGAGGGCTGTCTTCCCTTCCCAGTACCTGAATCTATTGCAGACTGCAGGTGAGCTCCTGGGTGGTGTTACGGGCCTAGGGTGTGCAGACAACCCTTCATAAAGCCCCTGACCACCTTTCCTCTTTTCTCACCCCCCCCGCCATGTATGTTGTGCATGTGCATGGAGGTGTACATGCCAAAAGTAAACTCAGCCCCTCCCATTCTTGCTGCCCATGCTGAACTGTCACCAGGCCTTCACTTGGTGGCAGTCGTAGGCCGGGCTGACGTGTCCCCCCACCCCTGAAGAGGAGAGCAGTAACCTTCAGATGCACTGCCTGACTCGCTCAGTTTAAATACGGTACAATCCCCAGTCAATGTATTGAAGACTGGTAGGGAGCCAGCTAATAAATATAGCCATATATCTCCCAAACATAAAACAAATCCTTTATTAGGAGCTCAACCCATGCAGTTTTACAAACTTTAAATTCCTTTTCTCATTGGGGCGCAACTTTCACATCACAGTTCTGAACTGAAAATTAATAGACCCCCCCACACTCTCCTTAATAAGTAGGTAGCCATTTGATACAGAAAGCACACAGTAATAATTTAATGATTTGCCTTTTGGGGGGTGCACTAAGTCTGTTGTTTTAACTTACATACTGTATACAATAACCGGTTGCACCCCAATAAGAAAAGCAATTTAAAGTTTGTGAAAGTGCATGGGTTGAGCTGCTAATTCTGGATTTGACTCTTGAATTATACAGAAGTGGAATAGTACCATCAGAGTTCAAGGAACAATCAGTTCCTTCCAGAAAACTTTGACAAACAATAGTTAGACCTATTTTGGGTTGTATTTATTTTTCATATATTTAATTGTCAGGTATCATCCACTGGGTTTCAAGATTCCATTTGCAAGGCAATCTGGGCCTTGCAAAGCGAATACATAAAATATATGTAACAATGAGGGAGGAGTACCTGACATACTCAAAGGAGGTGACACGGGCAGTAAGGGGAGCCAAGGCATCTACAGAGCGCAGGCTGGCAGAAGTCATTAAGAAGGGGAGAAGGACTTCTTTAGGTACATTAGGAGAAAAGGAGCTGCAAGGACCACATAGTAAGGATTAGGAAGGGGTTGATGGAAGCTGAGTGCGATAAGGCAGAAGCGCTAAATGATTACTTCTGCTTGGTATATATTAAGGGGTGATACCCAAGGGGAGGAATGGCAGAAACAGGGGGGGAGGGGGTGACAGATGGGGAAATCATGGAGGACAGAGTTCAAGAGGGTTTGATGGCACTGAGGGTGGACAAGGTGCCAGGCACAGATGGCATCCACCCCAGAGTACTGAAGGAGCTGGCAGAGGTCCTTGTGGGACCTTTGGCAGACCTATTTAATGCCTCACTACACTCAGGGTGTGTACCTCAGGATTGGAGGATGGATCATGTGGTGCCCCTCCACAACAGTGGCCTCAAGGATGAACCGGGGAACTACAGACCGGTCAGCCTCACATCCATCATGAGTAAGCTGATGGAGACTATCCTGAAGGAGAGGTCAGTGGCCCTCCTAGAGGCCAGAGGACTACAGGACAGCAGACAGCATGGCTTCCTACATGGCAAATCCTGCCAAACCAACCTGGTGGAGTTCTGTGACTGGGTAACTAGGCAACTGGACAGGGGCCATGCAGTGAATGTCCTGTATCTGGACTTCAGTAAGGCATTCAACTCGGTGCTGCATGGGAGGCTGGGAAATAAGTTAGAAGGCACAGGAGCGGGTGCAAAGCTGGTGAGATGGGTAGGGAACTGGCTTCAGGGAATGCAACAGTGGGGGGTAATGGGTGGGGAGCTCTCACACCCAAGGATAGTGATGAGTGGTGTTCTGCAGGGCTTGGTGTTGGGACCAGTGTTGTTTGGGATATTCATTGCAGACGTATCATTGGACATCAAGAGCAAGATCAGTCTGTTTGCTGATGATACCAAGGTTGGCACAGTGGTGGATGACCTTGGGGATGGCAGGGATTGCAGGATGATCTGGCAAAGCTTGAAACCTGGTCAGACACCTGCCAACTAGGGTTTAATGCCAAAAAGTGCAAGGTGCTGCATTTTGTGGTGAAGAACCCGTGGAGAAGTTACCAGCTGGGAGGGAGTGCAGCTAGCCCAGACAGAGGAGGAGGAGAAGGATCTGGGGGTGCTCATTACAGGGTCAATCAACAACTCGGCACAATGTAGAAAGGCAGCTGCAAATGCCAACAAAATGCTGGGTTGCATTGCAAGGGGTATATCCTTGAGGAGGGAGGAGGTGATTCTACCACTGTATAGGTCATTGGTTAGACCGCACCTGGAGTACTATGTGCAGTACTGGTGCCCATATCTGAGGAGGGACATTAAGTTACTGGAGGGGATGCAGCGCAGGGTGACAAAGATGATCAAGGGGCTGGGGGACTTATCATACGAGGGGAGGCTGAGGGAGTTGTATATGTACTCGCTGGAGGAGAGGAGGGACAGGGGGACATGATTGAAACCTTTAAGTACATGAAAGAAATAAACAAGACAGGTACAGAAGGGCTGTTCAAAGTAAGGGAGGAGAGGGACACCAGGGGCCACGATATGAGACTGGAAGGAGGAAGGTTCAGGAGGGAGATGAGGAAACACTTTTTTACAGAGAGGGTGGTAGCTGGGTGGAATGCGTTACCCGCAGAAATGGTATCCAATAGAACAGTGGACTGCTTCAAAAGGGGATGGGACAGGGCAAGGGGGAGGGTCAATGGAGGAGAAGGGTGGAAGAAAGGGGCAGCTGTAGAATAAGGGGTGCTAGCTGCACATTTGAGCAGACCTGATAGACCTCTAGGCCTTTGTCTGCTGGCAAATTTCGTATGTTCATAATAAATAATATAATGAAAACATGAAACTATACATAAAAAACAAAACTATACATCTAAATATTAAAATAACTGCAACAATATATCAGCACTGACTTACATTGCATGTTAGTTATATTAAGGGGATACATGATGGGCATGAGCGTGATATGGAAAATATTTTCACTCCTTTAGAGTGATCTCTGGATATTCATGAATGGTGAAGCCATGAGTGAGTATCCAGAGGCCACTGTGCAGAAGTGAAAATGTTTCCATATTACACAAGTGCACATCATGTATCCGTTTTATACAATAGGGGCATGATAACTGGAGAGAACTCAAGTTATCACACTGTGATGATGTCATCACAGTGGGATAACTGGAGAAAACTCTGGTTATCACACTCTGGTGATGTCAGCAGTGTTTCATATCTCATGATGGTAGCTTTATGCTGAAATAAAGAATGGCAAATCATCTCACCGCTGTTGTATAATTAAAGAATACTAGCAACAACCTCCAATAGCTCCACCACTCCTCTTTACAAGTAAGCAATAACTCACAACACAGTGTGCATTGAGTTGAATCAACACACGCCCAAGGTGAATTGTGAGTCATGATACTGAAGGACGAGTGCCTTCAGCTAGCCAGAAAATGCATCGACTGAGCTCAATCCATGCCATGGAGGGTGTTATTGAGCTTAGAAAATGAGTCTAATTGAAATGAATGCAAATAAAAATGAAAACAAAAACACACACTTTTTTTAAAACTAAAGCTGTTTTACTTGTTTATGGAAGGTAGTTATTCCACCTGTGCTTCCCCCCACCCAGTATTGCTGACTCTTTATGCTACTCAGATTGAAGTGTGCTACTGTGCTTCTGTAGTTGTAGTCTGGCACTTTGAATATTGCCAACTTTTCTAGTTGCTCAAAAAAAAGTAATTATTTGTAATAAATGTGTTTCCTATAAGTAATAAGCAAGGAATTACGGACGAGTTATTAGTCATTGCTATGCATTCAAAACACACAATTTAATAAGAAAGAACTATTTTAACCCAAATGGGAATAGAACTCAAAGCCTTGGAATACTGTCCCAATGCTCCACTAACTAGGCTGCCCTATGAGCTGGTCAGCCCAAACCCCCCAGTCACTTTCTTTCTCAAACTGCCAATCCTGCATCTTGAAACAACTTGACAGTGATAAATCATTGGTACAGCATTCATTACTGGCAACTACTGCCCTGCTGAAACACAAGTTGAACTGAGAATGAAATAATGTGCCCTATACTGGGAATAGAACCCCAAGCCCTGCAATACCATCCCAGTGCTCTACCAACACAGCTATCAGGCTGCTGGCGTGCCCAAAACTGCCACAGCCACTTTTCTGTTAAACTGCAAATCCTGGAGCTGGGTATTTCAAGGACCTGGCTTCATTTCCCAGCTAGGTCATATGATTTATTTTTTATCATAAAACTGTGTTTTTGAGGCTAAATTATGCTGACCACTGAGATGTCAGTATAGTGGAAAACTTTGCTATGCACTGTGAGAGTGGAAGCAACTTTGCCTCAAAGACCGTTTTTGTTGTATTTTTCCATCTTTAACAATTGCACTATGGAACTGACACTTTTAAAAGATGCATGTTTACCTTGCTTTGGGCTATCATAGCATGTGCCTTTGTGACTCAGCACTTCGATGGGGCAGACCCATTTCAGTAAGGTCCCCAAAAGAAAAGGATAATGTGAACTGTATGCTAAAATGGGAAAACAAAGCAGTTTGCATTGGACTGTGCATCTTGTTCAGGAATTATCTGTAAAAAAAAAAAAAAAAGTAAATGTAGTGAAGTGGGAAAGGAAAATAGGTGGGTCATGGGTCTTAGGGAAAAAGTGGTGAAGCACGTTAAGGGTAGAAGCTGGGAAACTAAATGTTAGGCGAGAAACTGCTGAGGAGTCATAACATACAGTTGAGTCTAATCAGTGGGTAAAGTTAGAAGTGTGGAGGGAATGTTTCAGGGAAAACCAATAGAAAATAAATAAATAGTTGTGTTTCATTTTTTTGAAATAAAACTTTATTAAAATTGTAATGATAGCATACAAATAAGGGCTATATGAGTCATAGAATACATAACATAGCAGTAGAGAAAATTGTAAAACAAAAACTATTTACAGGAAAGAAAAAAGTTCATGAACTCAGAGTAATGCATATCTTGTGCCATAGTGCTGTTGTTAAATTCAGGCAACTCTTTCCATAAACAAAGTCTCATTTCCATCTATATTGTACATCTAAAATTCAATGGCACTGGATGTTATTCAATTATGTGGCAGTTTACAAAAGGTAGATGTAAGAAAAAGATTTCATAATACATATATGTCAGTTCTATTCTGACTTATGTGCACTAGTCTTTCATAGCTAACTCTTTGGGATATGTGTATGAAGTTTTATTTTTAAACAGGAAGTACCTGCTTGTGCTGATGCCTGTTTTCAGATATGCTGCTGTAACATTCATATAGTTTACATACATACAAGCATAACACCATATTCAAGATTACAAACAACAGATTAAAAACAATTAAAACATGTCTCAAGTCTTCTTCAACACCTCTATGGAACAGACTGAATGGGTGCATAATGCTGGCACCAGCACTCAGTCTGTTCCATGCCTTGTCGCATTAAAGCCAATTCCCATGTCACCAAATCTGGTATGGGTTTTTGGACCCTTTAATATTCTAACCCTTGAGCTTGGGAGTCACAGTTAACAGGTTCAAGTTGATATGGATATAGTCATAACACAAAAACCAAAACGAATATGCCCTACACACTCTGAATCTTTATGTGTTCAGGCATACCCTCATACACACATACCATGAATGTACATCCATATAAATTAGAGGGGCGTGGAGATAGGAGTAGGTGTGGTGGTAAACATGGGGTTGGGATGGGGTTTCATAGGTGAATCAGAGCCAAGAAGACCGAAGTCCATATTGCTCGCCAATTTAATTTAATTATGACCCTTGATTGATTTGTTACTTTAAAAAGTATCTAATCGAGTTTTAAGTAAATTCATGCTTTCACTGGTCACCACAGAAAGTGGTAGACCATTCCAAATTTTAGATACTCTGACAGAGAACCAAGAACTTCTCTGTTTAGTTCTACATCGTTCAACTATTAATTGTAGTGGGTGAGCCCTAGTTTCATAAGTCACCTCTCTGAAAACCAGTCCTAAGGAATCCCATAAGGTAGTATCATATAGGGCTCTATACACCAAGCATAAGTCACCTCTCAGTCTGCGATATTCTAGACTGCAGAGTCCAAGTTTTATAAATCTGTTTTCATATTCTAGACCCTGAACTTCATCCATTCTTTTGGTTGCCCTTCTCTGAATATGTTCAAGGGCATTTTAGAGAACCTCTGTCTCCTGGTGCCCAAAACTGGGCACAGTACTCAACATGAGGCCTAACTAGCGAGGAGTACAGTGGGAGTAGGACCTTGCTACTTGTGCTTTTTATATGCTTATTTATACAGTGGAGAATACCCCCAGCTTTTTTGATTATTTGTTGAAAATGTAGACCAAAGTTTAAATAATTTTTTACTCTAATTTCCAGGTCTCGCTTCGTCTTCGACAACCTTAAGCTGTTTGTTACCCATTTGATAATTAACTAATGGGTTTTTTTCCAAATGCATTACAACACATTTCTCAATGTTAAACATGAGTTTTTTGTTAATGCCCAATTTTCTAGTTCATTTAATGTATTGTAAAATAATTACATCTTCAGGTTTATTAATTATGAGGCCTATACGAGTGTCGTCAGCAAATTTGGTCAACCAGATGTTAGTTGAAGAAGATAGTGAGGAGATATAGATATTAAAAAGACAGGGTCCCAGAACAGATCCCTAAGGAACCCCACTAGTCACCGGCTCATATTCTGAGTAGTAACCCTTTATACAAACTCATTGGGCCCTATGAGATAACCATGACTCTATCCATCTAGTAATATTCCCGTCCAGTCCCATTTTTATTGTGGCATCTATTAGTTCACTGTGTGGCACCTTGTCAAAGGCTTTTGAAAAGTCTAATAGAATTACATCCACAGCTTCACCCCTATCCAAGGCTAAGCTGACACCACCGTAAAATTCAACCAGGTTTGTCATACAGGATCTGGATTTTACAAAACCATGCTGTGCAGTGTCTGGTTGCATAATGGTCTCAATATAATTTTTTACTATACCCTCCATGATTTTACTAACAGATGTTAGGCTAATGGGCCTATAGTTTGCAACATTGTGTTTGGATCCTTTATTTTTAAAAACGGGGATAACAGTGGCCTGTCTCCATACTTCTAAGACCACACCTTCTGTGAGAGATTTTGTGAATAGGGCAGCTAATGGACCAGATACAGGAATTGCCAGTTCTTTTAAAATACGGGGGTGGATTCCATCAGGTCCTGCAGATTTATTGGGATCAAGGCCCAAAAGTAATTGCTCTATTTCTTTTTTCTCAATCTTATATTGTTTGATTGTGGAGTAAATATTGTGATTTACAGTGGGGCTAGTTTTGCTATTAAAGACTGAAGAAAAGTAGTGATTACAAACTGTAGCCATTACTGATTTATCAGTTTGTAGTTCTCCATTTTGATTTTCTATTGGGCCTATAACAGGAACCTCCCCTTTTGTTATTTATATAAGTATAAAAGGTTTTATAATTGTCTTTAACATTAGCAGCTAGCCTATATTCATAATCACTCTTTGCTTTTCTAATACTTTTTTTTAGATATTTTTAAAAGTTGTTTATAATCAAGCCAATTTTTTTGAGAATTACTTAATTTAGCTTTTATAAATGCCCTATTTTTATTTTTAATATGCTTCCTAACTGTTGCATTCATCCACAGTGTTTTAGGTTTGTTGTTATCTATTTTCTTAATTTGGGGGATATACTTTTTTGTTGTAATGGTGAATTTGGTATTGAAAGATTGCCATATTTCTGTAAGTGTTTTGTGGTTAAATTCCAATTCCCAATCCCAATGGGCCATTTCGTTGTGAAAATCTCCAAAATTTGCCTTATTAAAATTATATATTGAAATGGTACCAGGGTCAAATTCCTGGTTTACTTTATAAGTAAAGTATACCATTGAGTGGTCGCTAGACCCAAGTGGTGGAATAACCTTACAATTTGTTATACTGGAACTCAGGTTGTTTAAGACTAAGTCCAGAATATTTTCTCCCCAAGTGTTCTCCTTTACTGATTGTTCCATATTGTGCTCCAGAAAAAATTCCAAATAATTATTTTCAGTAATAGTATGTGGGCCAGATATTCAAACTGCACCCAAAATGTGAGCAATAGCAGGAGCAAGCACAAGTCAACTGCGCACATGCGCAACAGGCGTGATATTCAAACGTGGAGCAAGTCAAATTGCACAACCAGGCAATGTCTGAATATCACACAACCTGCGCCATAGCGCAAGCAGGTAGGGGAAGCTGAAGTTACATGTTGCACCATAGCGAACAAGGCCAGCCCAGCTGAGCAGTCGAGATGTTCATAGCGCAAGCAGGAGCCCCCAGCAGCAGAGCAATGGAACTGCACAACCAGGGAGGTAGGCAGGGCCCACCACCCATGCCACAGACAGGCACAGGAACACAGTGTAGAACTAACATAGCACCCTCACACCAGAAGCACAGCATCACCGGTGGAGGGACGGAAAATTCACTGGCCCATGGGGACAAGCCTACAAAGCACAACTGGGCCACGGCGCCCCAGCACACCCACTGGCAAGCAAATACTGCCACACAAAGGGGTCAGACAACCTAGGTGTACCACAGCCCCCACTGTGCACAGCACACTTTGCTCTGGAACCCCAAGACACCACCCATGAGCAGTGACTGTGACTGGCACTGCCGGAACCACCGTCCCCCCCCACCTGGCACAATGCAACCGTGTGTACCACAGAACCATATAAGCCAGACCCACCAGGAGCCCACAGTGGAGTGGGGCAGCACACAGCCAGACTGGCTGACAGCTACCACCACACCAGGGACACCCCCCCCATGCAGACACACACACAATCCCAGGACCACACCACACCAGATGTCATGCACACCACTGCAACTGAGCACCTATAGCCAGCTGCAAATCAGAGACCACCACAGTATTCATAACAAAATAGATATATATATTCAATGAAAAACAGAAGAACAACAACAACAGGAACAACAATAACACTATTTACATATATACAATACAATACAGGGGTGGGGATACAGGGACAAGGTAGGGGTGGGTGTGGGGTAGGGTGAAGAACTTGGTGAGGGAAGGCAGGGTGTGAGGGAAGGGTTAAGAGTGTAGATGTGGGGCAGCTACTGCCCCCCAGGCTGCAGATCTGCAGGACAGCTCGGACCCTGTGTCCCTCTCCGGCGTCACACACCCCTCCTGTTCATCTCCCTGAGGATGCTGATTGATTCCTGTGAAATCTCCAACAGGCGGTGGATGGCCTGCTCTATCCTGTGCAGGACCCATACAGCTAGGGCAAGGGAACAGAATAAATGGCTAGGATTGTACACAACCCTGAAGCCCACCCAGTATGCATGGCATACAACCAAGTGCCCCGCCCCTGTGATGGACTGCACACACTCACAGTGACCATGCACGGGCCAAGCCCAACCAGGCAGCAACAGCCATGTGTGCCACTACACACACACACACCACTCATGCCCAGCACAGCACAACCAAGGCAGTACAGTGACAAGTGTACGTGGTGGGAAGGTAGTGCCACAGCCATGTGCCCAGTGCATGCATGGACCACCTGTGACGCACTCACAGACATGCAGTGCCACTGGACAGTGCTGACTGTCACACATCGCGTGCATGGCAGTGTTATCCATGGATGGTGGCATGTCCTAGCCCCCCCATTACATGCAATAGCATCCATGATGTAATGACACTCACCCTCATCCAGCCGCTGCTGCTGCGGCGGCAGCTGCTGCTGATGCTGCTGCTGCTGTTGCGGGCCCATACTGCCTCCTCCTCTGCTGGCCACCCCTGCAGCACCCCTGTGTGACTCAGCCTGGGCCCTCATCCGCTCCTGCATGCCTGTGGGAAACAAATGTTGAGAAGCACATTAGTGAGATCCAAATGCAGACAGCCCCCTGCCCCAATGAGTGTGCCTGCCCACACAGCCAGACCCATGCATCACACACCTGCAAACACTGACACAGCCAACCATGGAACAACCCTCCCCCATGCTCTGGCCTCAATACACAGTCATACCCCTGCAGACAATACAGGTGCATAGATGGGTCACCCACCTGGCCTAGGCACAATGCCCCTCCTGGCATGGGACCTGAGGCATGCCAGCAGTGTCTGCTCCCTCCTGTGCAGGTCACTGTAGCGATGCCTGCACTGCTCCACTGTCCTGCGCTGCCCTGTGACCTGCTCCAGTGCAGTAGCCACCTGTTGCCACACTTGGGTGTGGGCCAAGTCTAGGGGTTCCCCCCAAACAGTGGCCCATAGTGAGGCTCAACCATGGCCACTAGGTTGGCCACCTCCAAGCTACTCCACTGGAGAGCTCTCCTGTGTGCCATGTTAGCAACTTGATAGTAGGCAATATGGCGCTCTGCAGTGTGGCAACCCCACATGGAAATGTTGTGCAATACAACCCCGTCTGTCACTATTGGGCTGTTCAGGCAGCGCCATCGGTCCCTATCACGCTGTTACCGAACAGCGCGACAGAGCTGCACACATGCCAGACGTACAGTGCCAAGGGGGCAAAAGTTGGGCACAAGGACATGTCACTGGCTCAAGGCCACACACAGTGCCATCAGACGTCTACACATCCAGTGCGAGCGGTTGCCTGTGTGCCAGTGCCACAGTAGACTATTGCGCAGTTGTGCTACAGTACCATGTGGTGACCAGCACTGTAGCACCACTGGCACAATGGTGGCCGTGTCATGAATAGCTGACCGCGCACATCACGTAATCAGCACGGCAGATGCCTGTGTAAGGTATCTAGGCATGCATGGTGTGGTGTACTACGCAGTCACAGAACTGCGCCATAGGCTCAGCCGGCTCAACTGTATTGCGCAAAGCGCAACAGCGCAGTATTCAGCCATCATATGCGAATCAGCTGATCAGCCATTCAAAGGTGCAGTGGCATGATTTGCATCCCATTAAAGTTGCTCCACTCCTAATTTGCATGCATTGCACTATAAATGTGAGACAGTGGTCTGCAGTGGCCATATTCGGTTACTGCAGGTGATAGGTGGGTTGCATGCTGTGTGATGTTATGGACTATGGTCATGGGAAAATGCCGTGAACTGCACAGTCACAGGTGTCCACTTCCACCCATACAGACCGTGAAATGGCCGAGCAAGGACTGGGTGAGGAGGATGATGGTGGGCGGAAGAGGAGGCCCAACTTCACAAAGGCTGAAACAGAGGCACTCTATGAGGCCTACCTGGATGAGGAGCCACTACTCAGTGGACGGCGGGGCACCCCTGAGGCCTGTGCCGCTCCATGGGAGGGGGTAGCTCGTGTTGTAAACCTGCATGGAAGCCACCAGTGCTCCATGCAGGAATGTAAGAAGAAGGTGGGGACAGACAGGAGATGAGTTAAGGAGAAGGTGGCAGCACTGAAGGCAGCACGCGCTGCCAAAGGCGGGGGCCAGCCAGAGGTGGCGCAGCTGACTCTGGTGGAGGACCGTCTTGCTGCATCCATGCAGCACAATGCCATGGAGGGTGTTCCAGGTGGTGGCTTCCAGACAGGTGGAAGCCCATCATTGCACGATATGACATGTTGGGGGTTGGGGAGGAAGGTTGATCCCATGCACTAACATGTTCTCACTTTCTGTTACAGATCCTGTGCGCCTGCAGGGGACAGTGGTGGTGGGCCCGTGCACTGTGGATGTGCAGCCAGAGTTGGAAGAAGGTCCATTCACCTCTGCTGGTAGCCGGCGTGCATTGCACCAGTGTGCACGCCTGGCCACCATCTCCGAGGTTAGTGAGTCAGGTGTGGGGGGTGCCTGTCCTGTGTCCCAGCAGTCTGGCATGCAAGCATGCCAGCACACTGTGGCTGAGGCTGTGGCACGAACCTGCACCATTGATGGTGCTACGGCTGCTATGGGCAGTGACGCGTGTGTGTCACATAATGTACACACAGCAGGACAGCCCATGCCCATGGACCTAGAGGGTTCCAATGTGTGTGCCAGCACGTCAGCACAGTCCCAGGCTGTGCCTGTCAGCACCGGTGGGACAGCACCGGTAGCTGTGCAGGTCCCTGGCACTGTTGCGGACACAGCAGTGGATGGACTGGTCCCTTGGGCACAGCAGGCAGAGGGGCAGCAGCAGCAGTCACCCACCGGGTCTGGGGGTACAAGGTTCAGCAGTGGCGTATGCACACCGCCTGTTGACTTGCCCATACCTGGTCCTGGTGAACAGCGCCCACCCTCAAGGGGTGTTGAGCATCAGGTCCTTCCATCCCCTTGGGGACAGGTTGCCGATTTGGCAGATGACCCATTTGACAAGCACACCCGCCTGCTGCGGGCATCAGTACAGTAGCAGATGCAGGTTGTAACCTCTGTGCAGGCACTGTGTGCGGCTGTGGAGCGGCACAGCAGGGACAATGCAATGATCCTGGCAGAGATGGTCCAAATGCGGATGGATGTGACCACAGCCATTGACAGGCTGACACAGGCATTGGTCGCTGTCATGGCCACATTGGGCACACAGTCAGGTGCCCCTGTACCGCGCACCCCATGCAGTATGCTCTCCACTCCACGTTCCTGGCATCATGCGACACCCAGCCTGTCGATGCTGGGTTCTGCTGTGGGCATCCCGAGCACCCCTGGTGCAGGTATGTTCAGCATGCTGCAGACCCCTTTGCGGACAAGGTCGCGCTCGCGCAGTGGGACCCCTGGTGGTCCATCGGTGCCACCCCATGTGGCCCATGCTCAGCCTGCCAGTGCGGTTGGGTCACAGTGGGGCCGCCAATGCATCTGTGGTGGCCATGGCTCAGTGCCACGTGACTGACCTGTCTCCCAGTGCGGGCCCTGTCTGGTGCTGCCTTGTGTGCAATGTGTGTCTTGGTGGGCAGTGCACCGGTGGGTGCCCTGCCCAAGACGCCAACACACGGACCACCTGCACACCCACCCGACTGCTGCCTGCATTGTACTATACACCAAGGTGCAAGGGTGCCCAGCATCTGACACACGTACATGGACAGTACAATGGTGGGGGTGGTCTGTGGATCTGTGTGTTTGACATGTCTGTTCCTGCTCTGCTGTGCAACTGCCCCTGTGCACTGTGTGCCTGGTGTGTGTGTGTGTGTGTCTCTGTCCGTGTAGCATGTAACTATTCACCCCTCTCTGATGGTGTGTTTGTGCGCCTGTACCCTTCCACTCCCCTTGCCATCATGCACCCCTGGTGTGTTACCCTGTGTGTATGTGGGTTGCACCTAGACAGTGTTGGTTGCACGTGGCCCCATGACTTATCTGTGTTGTGCGAAATGCTCCTCTGTGATGGTGTTTTGGTGCAGCTGGGCCTGCCGGATCAGTCGGGATTCACGCCGTCCAAGGGGGGGATGCTCATCCCCATCATCACTGGCATCACCGGCGTCCCCATCGCTGTCCCCCCCTCGACCTGTACGGCTATCCCACAGTCTTTGGCCATGTTGTGCAGGATACAACAGGCCAGGAATATCCCACAGGCCTTTGAGGGGCTGTACTGTAGGGCACAGCCGGAGGTGTCTAGGCATCAGAAGCATGCCTTCAGCATCCCAAACACCCACTCAACGATGTTGCATGTGGCGGCATGTGCCTCATTGAAGCATTGCTGCGATGGGGTTGTGGGGCACCGGTAGAGTGTGAGCAGCCAGGGATGGAGTGGGTATCCACTGTCACCTGTATGGAAATAGTGTAGGTTAGTGTCATGTTCTGGTCCATATTGTCCCTAGTTCTGTGTGCCACCTCCATGGCACCTGTGGCTTGTCTACCTGTCCCCCAACTTTGCTGATCCTACATGCATACTCACCCACTAGGTGTCCTGTGGGGATGTCCCCACTCTCGAATTGATGGCACAGTGCAGACTGATACCATATGAATGAATCATGTGCTCTGCCAGGGTGCATGGCACAGACATTGATGTTGCACCCACTGGCATCACACATCACCTGGAAGTTGACACTGGCATATCCCTTCCGGTTGTGATATGCGGCCCCATCGGGGCCAGGTGGCGTGTGAATAGCCACATGGGTGCAGTCTATCACCCCTAGCATGCCACGCATATGTGCCACCCTGTGGAACTCCTGTATGTTTGCTGTACGCTCTGCCGTGGTGCTGGGGAAATGGATGTACTCTGCAGCATGTGGCAGCAGTGCGCTGAGGAATTGGGTGAGGATGCGTGACGTGGCTGACTGTGTTATGCCTGTGGTGTCCCCTGTTGGTCTCTGGAAGGTACCCATGGTGAGCAAGCACATACAGGCTGTTACCTTTGTTTCCACTGCCAGAGCGTGACTCCATCGTGAGGATGCCTGCATCACATCACTGCACAGCTCACAGAGCCGCCTCAGTATTGCCCTGTTCAGGCAGTACCGGCCCACAATCTCAACATCTAAATACAGCTCAAAGCTGATGCGGGCACGGTACTGCCTGTTGGGGGCGTACCGCCGACAGGCCCTTCCACGGCCATGTCCCCCTGCAGTATGCCTTCTCATCCCCCTCACTACAGCTTCCATGTGGAAGGTGGCACTGTCCATCTCCCTGGCTTGTGTCCCCACCCCAGCTGTTGTTGTTCTGTTCCCCCCGCTGTCCTGACTGCTACCTCCACTGCACCGGGTACACCCACTGGCCTCCAAACTCTGTGGCCCCACACGCCTTCAGCTGCCACTATTCTGTCCTGCCTACTCCCTGGCCTACACTGGTTGCTGCTGTGGCCTGCTCCCTGTTGCTGCCTCATGAGCATTCCCTGTCTTGCTCCTCTTCCTTGAGCCTTTTTATTTTGGCTCATTTCCGCCGTAGCACAACTTCCGGCTATTCCACTGTTGCACATTGCGCAAGCCTTTGAATATCGCATTGCACTCTTTATGCATGGATCCACCCCCTTTGGTTGCACATGCCTTCATTTGCATTGCACTGTTGATCAGCATGTTTTCAGTGGTGCAACTGCCTCCCACTGAATATCGCGGAATGGCACATTTTTGGACTTGCGCTGCTGCAACCCTGTTGTGCATGGCGCAACCCTTTTGAATATCCGGGCCTCAGTGTATAATGTGTTCCAGTTTATACCTGGTAAATTGAAATCCCCCATCAGAATAGCATTTGATGAAGATGAAAACACATTAACAAATTCAAGTAATTGGACATCGTCTCTTAGGGAAATAGACGGGGACCTATAGACTACACCTAAATGTATATGTTCGCCGATTTTAGGGAGAACTTTAATCTATAAGGCTTCAATATCAGGCCAGTGGTTAATTGCAATATTCACAGTCGTGATGTTGTTAGAAACATAAAAGCTACCCCCCACCCCCACCCTTAGCACAGGTTCTGTCTTTGTGGAACAAGGTGTAACCAGTAATATCCTTTTCCCATGAGTCTGTGTCTTGCCAAAATGTCTCAGTTATTGCACATACATGGATATTTAATTGCACCAGGGTAAGTATTAGTTCATCAAACTTGTTATTTAAACTTCTTGCATTAATAAGTAAAAAATTCCAATCAGGTGCATTTAGACCAACCATACTACTCTTAGACTCGAGTTTAATAGATGATCCCCCTCAAGTTACTAGTTTAAACTACTGTCAATTTTTTTCCTTAACCTGTCAGCAAATATCCATTTCCTTTGTTTGTTCAAGTGCAAACCATCCCTTGAGAATAATCCCTGGTTTAAAAAACCTTCCCAATTTTCAAGAAACTCAAAACCTTCTCTATGACACCATCATTTGAACTACCCATTTAGAAATATTATATTTTGTCTTTTTGTAGGGTTAGCTCTAGGGACAGGTAATATTCCAGAAATAATTAGGTCTCCACCTTGATTTTTTATTGAGTTCCCTACCAATTCAAAATCTCTCTGTATCTCAGTGATAGGTCGTTTGCCCAAATCATTAATCCCCACATGTAGGAGGGTGAGTGGATTATTCGTGTGTTCTTGTAATCCTGTAAGTAAATTCCTAATATCGCCTATTCCTGCACCTGGCAGGGGTGAAATGCAAATTAATAAAAAATAAGTCTGTCATTCAAACCAGATAGCTGCTGGGAGTCTAAGTGGATGATAAGCTTGTTTTTTGTGGTTTTTCTCAGGTCAGCAGCCTGGAAAGCCCCTGAAGGACACAGAGACAGATCATTAACATTATGGTTATTAGAAATATAATGGGACATGATGAGTGTTTCCATTTCCCCCATCTTAATTGTTTCTCCTCTTCTGTCGGGCACCCATCTGGCCTCATCCGCTATCTGTCTCTACTGTATACCTTGTCCCACATGGGCTCTGTGGAGGTCATCCTATGAGCCAAGGGTCTCAGTCACTTACCTGATCCCAAAGAGGTCCATGGAGGCCATCTCATCCACCACCCATCTCATTTACCTGTTACCCCCATGGTGTCCGTAGATGCCATCCCATCTGCCAGTAGTCTTAGTCACATACGTGGTCCCACAAGGGGATTCATGGAGGTAATTCCATCTGCCACCAGTCTCAGTCACTTACCTAGTACCCCATGGGGGTAGTGGAGGTCACTCCATCTGCTATCCATCTCTATCACTTACCTGCTCCCCCAGAGTGTCCATGTATGTCACCCCCATCTGCCACCAATCTCAGTCACTTAACTGGCCCCACAAGGAGGAAAAGGCATGCACAGTGATCCCTCTTAAGGATCCCTCCATCACGCTGTACATAAGAAAAAAACAAGACAAAAGGTGCTCACACTGAAAGGTGAGTTAATAAATAGTTTTATTGCTATAATGCCTAAAGACAGTGGCGGTACTCTACATACACCTCATGGATAGAGGTTTCATCAATGGATAGAGGTTTCATCAAGGAGTGGACTCCCTGATGAAGCCTCTGTCCATGAGGCAATATGTAGGAGTACCAGCTATGCCATCTAATTAGGTGTGATAGCAATAAAAGACTAATTATTAACTCACCATTTCAGTTTGTGCACCATTTTTCTTGTTTTCTTTTAACTTACCTGGTCCCCAGGGGGTTCATGGAGGTCATCCTGTCTGCCACTGGTCTCAGTCACTTTTCTAGTGCTCCAGGGTGTCCATGGAGGTCTTCTAATTGGCCACCCATCTCAGTCACCTACCTGGTGCTCAAGTGGGTCCATGGATATCATCCCATCTGTCACTAGTCTCAGTCATTTACCTGGACCCCCAAGGGGGTCCATGGACATCATTCTATGTGCCATACATCTCACAACTTACATGTTCTCCTTGGGGAGTCTATGGAGATCATCCCATCTGCCATTTCTCTCTGAACTTACCTGGTTCCACAGGAGGTCCATGGAGGTTATCCTATCCTCCACTGGTCTCAGATCAGTCACTTACCTGGTCCCCTATGGGGTCCATGAAGGTCATCCAATCTGCCGCTGGTTTCAGTCACTTATCTAGTCCATCAGAGGATCCATGAAGGTCATCCCATCTGTCACTGGTCTCAGTCACTTACTTGGTCCCACAGAATATCCATAGGGGTCATTTTCTTGGTCTATGGCATTTTCTTCATGATGGTTCCTCTGGGAGCATTGTCAGAAATGACCTCCCTCATTCTGCTCTATGTGTGTGTGTGTGTTCTCCCACATATTTCCCACTGCTTCCTAGGATTACAGTGCCAGATACCATTTGGATGTGGGGCTGCCATCACGTGTTCACCTGTGATGTCACTGACAACCCAACCTGGCCTCCCCTTGGTATCATTGGTAGAATGATATTCTGGAGCCTCCTCACCCTAGGAGGAGATCATCTGTTCTCTCCCTGATAGACCTCATTCCTGAAATCTCAGGCTAAGGGCATGGACATGGGTCACCAGCATGCCAGAGTGGTCTCTATTGCTTTATACCACAGAACTGGCATATGAGACATCTTGAGATATTGACTTGGAATGAATGGAAACACGGGGAATGCAGGAGAATCCTGGACACTTGGTACATTCCTACCTGGATGAGTGTTTGGTGTGTTATAGCCCAACTTGTTCATTGAGATTGGTCAGTGAGGCTATATCAGAGGTCTCCTCTGCAGTTCTTAGCACTGTGGAAGATAATGACATAGCAGCTGGAGACCATGTCTGTGGAATGTTCTCCTACTGCAAAGTGTGCACATCTCATCTGTAGATGTTCTTTTTTTCTTCAATACTGTTTCCAGTAGTCACCTCACTCACTCCACCCCGGAAGGTTTTATGTGGTAACAGTGAGTTTTATACAGCATCGACCACATACACTGAAGAAAACATCACCCAACATCAAAAGAGCGACCAAAATAACAGTGACTGTCGCAATAGTGATGGTTGCTGTAATTCTCAACTGCAGCAATAAAAAATAAACATATTTATGCAGGGGGCAAGCCCCCCGCACCCCCTAATTTAAAAATAACCAACTCTAGGGGGAGCGGACATAGGGGAAAGAACAAAAATGAAAAAACAAAAATAAAATGTTTTCCCACAGCCAGACCCGAACCCAGGTCCACCAACTCCAGTGGCAGTGACTCAAGCCACTATACCAAACAGCCAGCTCAGCAGTGCTTGGCCAAACACAGCCCCATAGCCTGCTATAGCAGGTGTAGCTCACTGCTACACTCACTATACTCGACTCCTTGCTACATTTTCTACCTCATTATTCCTACAGGCGGTCAAATTGAGTCGCTAAAATTGAGTGGCTCAATTTAACTCACTCTTATCACATGCTACCCCCCTGGACTAGCATTAGGTCATCCACAGTGCCTGGAGGTTGACAACATTTCTGGAGGCGTTACCACTAGCCCCAGAACATCGTTTCACTACCCTTGGTACCTCTGCATATGATCACATACTTTATAAATAGATTGTTTGAAGCAGCATCTGGAGGAGTGTTTTAGTTACTGCCATGATAGGAACCTTTTTCTATGTATGAACATATGTGTATGTAGAGGTAGGAAGGGACAATAATGGGAGTTGGAGCAGCAGCTTGGTGTTTTTATTCACAGGCATAACTAGAATGTCTCTGTCAAGGCAGAGTCACTAACCCCTAATCAGGGGGGCCTCTGCCAGAGCCAACTTGGAACCTCAGCTCAGGAAGTATCCTTCTTTAGCCATTTTTAATAATGTTGTTAAAGTGAAAATGTTACAATCACAGTTACAATGTAATTGCTTTGCTAATTAATATTTTTATGTCTTATTAGTTTATTTAGCACTGTGGAAGATCATGACATGGGTCGTGCCTGAAAATAGACGGGGTTATTGCCTAATGTACTTACCCATTCATCAAAAGCTAATAAATAAATGTGCATGGCTTGGAACATTCTGTAAATGAGACCTGTAACTCATTGAACCTATCCTGTAAATCTCAACTTTTAATAAATAAATAAACTTTTCACCTCCTTGGTGAGCCTTCTTCTAGGAAGAGTCAGAATTGGGGAAGAGAGTAAGAAGGGTAGAGTCTGAGAGCCCCAAGTGGGTGGTCAGTTGGTGTTACAGTGTTATTTTTCAGGAAGGGCACCTTTTCCTCATTTTTCACCTCCCACCCTTGGGGAATACAGGGTCACCCTGATGCAAGTACACGAGACACACTGTGCACCCTCCCTTTCCCTTTACTGGCTACATTACCACCAATGGCAGCTTTGAGGTGGTCTTGGAGCAGGGAGCATAATTTTCCCACACTGGATGAGGGAGAGCATCCTTTGGAACACTCAGTTGAGTCCTTCTTCTTCATTCCTGCAGCAATACCCCAGGTTTGGAGCACAAACCTGGCTCACCATATGGAATGCAGTGACCACTGCCACTGGAGTATCACTCCAATTCTAAGATATTTTTTAAAAATGCAATGAAAACATGTCTGTTTAAAAATCTGTTGTAAATTACTTATAATCTTTTGCTTGTAACATGATTTTAATTTTATTCAGGATAATTATCATTGAGTGAAGAAAGTGTTCATCTACAATGGTGTCCCATGCAGAGCAAACATTGAGAATTAAACATCACAAATTATACAATATAAAAGATATACAAAATAAAATTACAGAAACAAATTTGCATACTCCAGTACAATGCCTGGACCCTAAACAAATGACAACCATTTATCAAGGGGCAGGCCAATAACTATAGGCTTTAGGCTTGAGAGCAAGATCCCTAAAATATTTAATGCTTTTTTTTGGGGTGCGGGGATAGTGGTTTAATAACTTAGCGGAGTTAGTTCAGATGTGCATTCTAAGCCAGCGGCCCTTAATACAGTAACTTAAAGACTGGGAACCTCTGTTAGAGTTCATCTTAGTGAAAACTATAGCTCTGTATAATTGTTTGATTATAAGCATCCATGAACTGGCTTTATGAAAAGATGATAATAAAAACAGTCAGGTGTAAAGCCCTTATGGCAGTTAAGCATAACTAGAGTTAAATATGATTGATTCCTGTCTTCCAAGGGACTCCAGTTCAAATCCCTGTACAACTGTACAGCGATGAGTATAAAATAGACAATTAAGGGCCAGTTGGGTCATTCTACTGGAAAATACTGTCAAAATCTAACTGAAGGGCTCTTAGGGACATGACTATGACATAAATCTCAGATCAGACAGTGGCAAAATCATGGTTTGGATAATCTTTAGCAGACTAGAGGAAAGCAAAACCTTCTTCTCTTCCTATAAAGTAACTCCAGTTTTAGCCTACTTTTTAAATTTATCAATATGAGTGGCACCAGGACAGGATGGTTTTAGTCAGAATTCCAAATATTTATACGTTAATAATATCCTTTAAGTTGCCTCCATTTGTTGAGGGAAATTGTATGAAAAGCAGGACTAATCATTTTCTTCAGTTTATAGGTCAAGCCATATGTAACCCTTATCTTTCCAACATTTAGTACCAGTTGGGATTAACAAAGAAACTTTTCCATATTAGCAAAACCCAGCTCCAGCTGGCTAAAGCATTTGTGAGGAGAGCACCGAGATGTAGAACACTGCATGTTCTGCATTTAACTAGTAGCTGACACATCTGAGTATCTCCCCCAAATTTGTCAAGTATGAAGAAAATAACAGGAGACCAAGTACTCTCATGTTAGGGGATTTGAACTTAGACTGACTTTCCAGCGTATCCTCTCCCCTTAAAATGTTCTGTGATTCCCATGGGCTGTCACAGCTCATTAATGGAGCTACTCACCCTAATAAGAATAACCTTAATAAAAGTATCCTGTTAGATATCATCTTAGTTAGCAAACCCCATTTATTTTCTCATGCTGGTGTCTACTTCTCCAGCATCAATGACCACTGGCTCATTGCATGTGTAAGATCAACCTATAAAATGACAATTGCTCCTAAATTTTCTATTAAAAGGTGTACACGTAACTTTGATCCTTGTGGGTATATTACAGAGTTAAGAAACTTCCTGCATTGGCAGGACTTTTACTTAGCCAAGTCTTTATCTGCGGCATATGACATTTTCACCGAAATTGTGTTAGGGGCTTTAAACAAGCATGCTCCCCTGGTGACAGCCTGTATCAGGGAAAAAAGCTGCCTGTGGTTTACGGAAAACCTGAAGGATGCTCTGCAGAGTAGGGATGTGCTTTGGAGAACTGACAGAAAAACTAATCTCTCCAATGACTGGAATCTATTCAGGAGGGCAAGGAACCATTGTACCAAGTTAGTGAGAGAAGCAAAAGCAAATTTTTATCGTACACAACTGGAGCGAGATTCAAGGTGTTCTTCTAAATTCTGGAATACAATCAAAGAGATCGAAGGCCATTCCTCTGGTAATCACCTACCTGCCAAAATATTACTTGGCAACATTGTAATCTCTGATAGACAATCTATCCTTGACTCGTTCAACAACCACTTTGCTACTGCTGGGCTAGCCTTCGACTCCTTTCCTGCCAGCTCTCTCCATCAACAACCTGGAGAAGATACTCAAGATAAACCCATCTCCAGCCCATTATTCTCCATTCAGCCTACATCCCTGAAAGAAGTTGAAGACCTCCTTCTACAGTTGGACACCAAAAAAAGCATTGTAGCCAACCTCTTGGACCCATACTTCTTAAAGGTTGGCTACTGTATCCTTGCAATCCCAATTACACATCTCTTTAACTTATCCCTGTCCCAGGGAGACGTTCTGTCCAGCTGGAAGACTGCAGTTGTGGTCCCTTTGTTTCAGTCAGGAGATCGCAGTGATCTCAATAACTACAGGCCAATCTCCTTACTTCCAATCCTGTCCAAGCTATTGGAGAAAATTGTGAATACTCAACTAAAGAACCACCTGAAACTGGTGAATCTGCTCAATCCTCTGCAATCAGGATTTAGAGCACAGCACAGTACAATATCTGCTCTTGCCAAAGTGGCCAATGACTGGCAAACTGAACTGGATAATAAAAGAACTTTATCTGCACAGTGTTTTTGGACCTAAGTAAGGTATTCGACACTGTTGACCACAGCCTGCTTCTTTCATCCCTCTGGAATATTGGCTTAGACTCCCTATCCTTAAGATGGTTTGCTAACTACCTCTCTGGCTGACTTCAGCAAGTAAAGGCGGAAGGAGAAGTTTCTCCTCTAAAACCCTTATTTAGGGGTGTACTGCAAGGTTCCATTCTGGGACCCTTGTTTTTTGCTGTTTATATCAACAATATTGATGCTACCATCAAAGAAGCACAAATACATTTATTTGTGGATGACACGGTGCTTTACGCTAGTAGCTCTTTCCCTGAAGCTGCCTACAAAGCCCTTCAAAGTGAATTCAGTCTGCTGCAATTTCAGCTTCTAAACCAGAAGTTACTTCTAAATACTAAGAAAACCAAAGCAATGTTCCTCTCGCCCTCTCTCATGCATCTAATCCTGCTATCAGCGTGGCTCAGTTGGTAGCACATCTGCCTCTGGATCAGAAAGTCATGGGTTCTCATCCCACACCAGGATTGGACTTGCACCTAAAAATCACTGCATCCGAGTGCAGTATTGGGGGGTGCTGTACTGCTGGGGTGTGCCGTCCTTCGGATGAGACATTAAACCAACGTCCCTTCTGCCCATCCTGGTGTTGTCCAAGTGGGTGTCCAGGTGGAAGTAAAAGAACCCAGGGCACTCTTCACAAAGAGCAGGGAGCATTCCCGGTGTCCTGGCCAACATTCCCCTTCCCATAAACCGGTTCATGCAATTATACAGGCTATGTGTGGGTGATGATGTACGATATGGCCACCACCACACATTCAGTCACTTCACTACCAGTCTAGCATTGCTTGTAAAGCGCTTTGGGATACTGTATATGAAAAGCGCTATATAAATGCTGATTCTTCTTCTTCTTCTTCTTCCTCTTCTATCTCTGGGACGCTCCCACAGATCACCACTATCCTAGGTGAGCAGTTGGACTACATGACAAAGTTCAAATATCTGGGGTCTGGTTAGATAATAAACTAGACTTACAAAGCAATTATAAAAAAATGGTCCCAATGCATCTCTATCTGTCTACCGCTATGCACTCTTGGCAAGTATGCCCTGGGAAGTACCCCCAATATTTCCTTGTATGTATATAAGGCAAAATCACATTTCGGCACAGCAGGCATAAGCTATGTATTACCCCAGATGTGAAGTAAGCTGCATAAAACCTTGAAATTAACTCACCTTATCACCCTAGCAGCTTTCAAATCTCTATACCTACATCATAATAAGGAGCCTTGCACCTGTTTTCCCTGACTCATGACATTCTCATCACCTTAGTGCACTATGAGCCCTTGCTATTACAGATTCACTATGATTGGTATTGGCTAATTTCTGGCTCCCCCCTCCCCTTCCCCCTTCCTTTTGCTCATCCCACATCCATCATTCCCACTTCATATGGATCCAGGACTCAGTATGGATTTGCCAATTTCCAATTCTCCCATCCTTCTCTTCTCCTTTTGGAACCCCCTCAATGGCTAAACCTTTAACCCTAGCTCTTGTGGCTGTCCCACATCCTAACTCCATATGCTTCTCCCTCATCATTCCCCCCTGACCTTGATCCTGTCATCATCATCATCATCAAGTTTATTGTTTGACTCAAAGAGTCATCAACAAAAAGACAGAGACATTACAAAATATACATAAATACATATGCATATCTATATAAGACATTTAAATACAAAAAATTACAAAATTTAAAAACCGACCATTGTTAAAGAACTACTAATGTTCTTCTTGATTTTACTAGCTGCCAAAAATAACTTAGTTATTCTTAAAATTGAATATTCATTTTGTGTATGAATTAGAATGAGAGTCAGAGTTGCACAATCAATATTATACATAGTATTTATAAAAGGTCCAGACCAGTACACACTTTTCTTATTGTACCAGGAACATTTCCACATAACATGAACAAGATCTTCATGACCATCAGTTGCACAACTACAGTTATCATCTATAGTTTGTTTATACCTACATCTTATAACACTATTATTGAATTGCTCAAATTTATATATGGTAAATGTTCTTCTAAGAAGAGGATTTGTCAAAATATCAAGATAGGCTTTATATCCAAAATTGAAATTATTAAGTGCAAACCATTTAGAATAAGCAGACTTTTTGATATGTTCTAAATCTTGCTTTTCCGTAAAATTGCCAATTTTTTCATTACATATTTCTTATATTTATTACTTAGTGAAATCTGTTTCTTAACATATACAGCTAATGTTTGTAGTTTATATTTATTTAACAATTGAAACATTTTTGGATACTAGAATCCATGAGTATATCCCATATCAAGCCATTTCTGTTTTTCCTCCATACATAAAGCAGTGATTCTGGTAGTCAGAAGTATAGCTATACGTATCCATAAATTAACCTGTCTTACATCACATAATGCTTTAATATTAGTAATTCCAAGCTCTGATCTAATGTATGGGGCAGGGCAAGATCTCCCTATGCCTAAAATAGTCCTTACATTTTTAAACATAGGTATGGTAAGGTTTTCCATGTGGGACACTTCCCAGGTTTCAGTACCGTATAAAAGTTGGGATTCAAATTTTTATTTAATCACTTTAACCAAGGGTTTAATACTTGTTACTCTGAATCTATTATTAAACCAAACTAATCCCAACATTGTTTTATTAAGGGTGTCTAGACATCTTTGAAATTGCTGATTCCATAGTCCATTCTTTTTAAATTCAACTCCTAAATAAACATATTATTTAACTATTTCTAATTTTTCACCATATAGAAACCAAGCTCCATCCTTCTTTCTATTATTTGGGCTAACAACAAGTATTTTGGTTTTAGTGCGATCTATTTTAAGCTGTAATTCTCTAGATCAGTCTTCTAATAAGTACATTTTTTCCTGCAACCCCATCTGTGTCAAAGAAAATAAGACCAAATAATTTGCATAGGCAAGAACTGACCGTGATTGATTCTATATTTTAGGGGAATCTGATTTTTGATCAGTCAAATCTATCAATAACTCATCAATGTATAGAGCAAATAAAGTAGGGGCTAGGACACAGCCTTTCCTGACTCCTCTATTGATCTTAAAGGAAGCAGAAAGATGCCCACCCATACCTGGTCTTACCTGCACCCAGTTATTATTATATAGATCGTATATGATTTTAATCAATGCTTTATCTATGCCTTTTTTCAATAATATGTCCCAAAGCTTTATTCTGGATATAGTATCGAATGCTGTTGAGTAATCTACAAGCATTAGATACAGTTTTGCTTCTTAAGATGTACATATTTCTCAATCAAATGATGGAATATGCAAATATTATCCAGAGTAGAGAATTCCTTATGGAATCCAGCTTGAAATGGGGATAACCCACATGTTATTAATATGGCTTCATTTAATCTATTGAGTATTAATTTGGAAAACATTTTAAATTATTATCCAATAAACTGATTGACGACACATGGCAGGATTCCCTTTACTACCTTTTTTATGTATAGGATTATATATGCACCTTTCCACATATGTGGGTATTTATTTTCTTAAATACATTTATTATACAAAGTTGTCAATGCTACACCATAGTCCTGTGTTACATTGGTATACTTCTGCTAGTATATTATCCGGTCCTGGAGCTTTCTGTGATTTCAAGGTATTAATAGCCAAATAAACCTCTTCATAGTCAATTTCCAGTTGTTGTCATCCCACTTTTCTATATGCATTACTAATCATATTTGGATTTCTACAAATCTGAGTAAAGTAATTAATCCAGTCAGCTTCTGATATATAATTATCCATATCATCTTTATGATTAGTTGTACCTCTTGCCACTTACTGCCAGAATGCTTTTTGATCTCTATTCACAAGCACTGTATTCATTTCTTCCCATTGTTTGCTGTAATACTTTCTTTGTTTATCTTTTAGAAGGACCTTATATTTTTTCTAAGATTGATTGATGAGCTTCAATAAATCTTTATTTTTTGCCTCATATACTGTTTATTTAATTTTCGTAACACTTTTTATATTTCACATTCGTCATCAAACTGTCCCCTTTTTTATTAATATTTATTTTAACAGCAACTCCATCTCACTCTTTATTCTATGAAAAAGTCCATATAGTCTATCAATCAATTGTTCAGCAGTGCATATATTTAAGGACTCTGTACTCGTAACTAAAAATGAGTTATTAATAATATCTATAATAGTGTGGGTTAATTCTGATTTCCATATAATTTTTTTATTTGTTCTAATTTCCGTATGGATCAATGATCGTACTATGGGTAACTACCTAATCTGCTTTATTTTACTACTAAGCACAATTGGAAAATTATCACTTTCTGTTCTTGGGTTGACATTCAAACTTTCCCAAAAATCAATCAATCCTGTCCATGATGCCAAATCTATCAATGGTGTTCCTCTAGTCAAAAGATAGGTACGTTCCCCAGCTGATCTCCTTTTAACCTTCCATTCAGCGGGTACAAATTATACTCCATTAATATCTTAATCAGTACAATACCAGCTTTATTAATTTTCCTATCTTTTGTTGCTCTTTTTTCCCATTGATAAGGGGTTATTGCACATTGAAAAAAAGGAGTTATCTGATAAACCATCAAAGAGCCTATATGGGCATTTAAGTCTCTAATCAATAAAATTTCCACTTCTAAATATTTGGTAATAAGTTCAATTAGTAAGTCATCCAATAGTTGCCAAATAATCATATTATAAGATGGGGACTTTTCTGGAGGAACATTACCATTAAACTCTGACCCTCATATTTCAACAATACAACAATAAAATTATCACTAGACATAATACATTCACTATGTAGAAAACTGTTCAGATTGACATATATGGCTATCACACCAGAATTTCTTCCCCTTTTAGTAATCTTTTTACCTGGCAAATGCATAACTTTGAAGCCATTTATGTCAATCTTTGATCATTAACACCATGCCACGTCTCATGTAAACAAACTACATCATGTGCCACTATATACTTTAACCAATCCTCATCCTGTTGCCTTTCTTTAATGCCTGCTATATTCCAAGAAATAAACTGTAAAGTTCCATTGATGGAATTGTTTAAGTTAGAAATGGAAACTTCCATGGAAAGTTCTCTATCAGGTACCCCTGATTGTCAATCATGGTAACCAGCCATAAATTAAATTTGTTTTTATCCGTTAATTGAGTTACATAATGTTCTTCCTTCTGGACACCCAGAATTTTGGATTCTATTAAATTCAGCCCCATAAAATCCATTATCATTGTTTTCCCCAAGATTTGTTTAGCAATTTCCTTGTTCTTTACTAAAATATTCATTTGAGATCCTTTCCCTAATCTTTCTACTGCTATAATACCATCTTTTCCTAGCTGCGCCTGTAAAAAGTTTCTTAAAAGACTACATACTTCTCTGGTTAACTTTCTATGAGTTTCTCTATGTAATTCATTTAATCCAAATAGTACTAGTTCCGTAGGATTTTGATCTGATTTCTCAGTCTGCAGTTCAGGAATATTAAACAGGTGCCTGTTAGGAAATGTTAAATACATTTCTTTATCTTAAAAAACTGGTACATTAAGCCAAACATAATTGGCAGTTCGGAGCGAATGAAAATGGATATCAATTAACATGGCCGAGTCAACTTGGATGTTTTTTATCCCCATAATCTCATCTGGGCTAATATCTAAATCCATCTCTGTCTTTAGTTTCTCTGTCACTTGTTTTATTTGGTGTTCAGGTTCTAATTGAAGCCATCCCTTTGGAGCTAAAACCTTAACTAATGGGATTAAACCCATAACTTCTTGTGGTGATTGCCATGATCTTACTCAATCATCCTTTCATGACTAACTTGAATAACACTTTTCTCCTCTTGTAAACTATCTTTATTACTTTCAACATATACTGTTGTCTCATCAGAGTCTTTAACCTGTATATTATTTACCTCAATTACAGAATTTACAACTATTTAATTCCTTTTCCCATATCATAATTCAATAGTGCAATCTCCATTTCTAATTGCTGTAAATGAGTAGTCAATTTGGAAATGTATAGGTAGTTCATTACTTACTGACAAGGTATGTAGAACTAGTTTTGATGCAATTTTGGATTTCCCTTAAAACCATTTGTTAATCCTTTGATTGCTCTATAATCGGAATTTGAATCTCTTCCTTAATTATACAACTCTTGACTATATTTGGTTCAGAAGGTACTCTCTCTTTTTGTTAGTATTGTTATTCTTTTTAACCTGTTTCACTGCTACAGTAGTTTTCCTACTTTTCCTACCCTTCTATTAGCCTTTTTTGAATTGATTTTCATTGGACTTTCAGGTATATGAATACTATCGAAATTTGGTCTAATCCCTTCCCTATTCGTATGTTTTTTTCCCCTTAACTTCTTCTACTTTATTTTCCATACTCACAGTTAAAATTTCTCTAATTTGACCAATTTCACTTCTAGCTGTTTCAATTATTTCTTAATTTAGAAAAACTTGTTCCATTATCAATATGTTAGCTGTATGTTGTTCTGATACCAAAGTAATTAATTTGTCACTCAGGAAACTTGATTGATAATCACATTTTAAACCCTCTTTACATTTCATAGCACACTCTTTTTGACACCTCCTACACAACTCTGATGTTTCATTATATTCATTTAACTGTTTCAGTCCTGAAATTATGCAACACAGATCCCTTGAAACTTCCTTTGACACTGTTTTATCCCTCGTTTGATATTGTTCATTTTCCTACAAATCCGGTGTTATTACACAGGGACTAATTAACGCAGCCATCTCTTGATTAGCTGATGAATTATCCCTTACTTCCTTAACACCTCTTAGACATGAATAATTATATTCGGTTTCGCTGCCCAGTATTGTTCTTTCTCCATTGTACCTTCTATCAATGATAGGTCTGATATTAATCAAATATGCAACAACTGAGAAGCTATTTCTACAGAATTACAAGATTTACTTAGGGTGTAGAGGTTCTACTAATGTTAGAACCCTCTTTAAATTTTCTTATATGATCCATAATTTTAGTCTGTTTCATCACTTTAGTCTGTAATACTTTAACAAGGGGTGTCTAACTTAATAAAGGTGATAAATTAGTATTATTCATTCTCTGTAATCTGGTGTTTACCATTGAAATGTGATATATATATGTACAGTACACCTACTAATCAAACAGGTCAAGAACAGATCAAAATCAGCAAACTAAGAACATAATTTTAAAACCAAAAATTTAGAAATTTAGAAAATTAGAGCAAGCTTATCAACATCTTTATAGCTAAATTATTTAAATTTGAACTTGTGCAATATTTTTATTAATAACTATTGGTAGCTATAAGGTGGAATAAAAGAGGAGTAGGAGCTTCCAAATATTCAACTTCAGCTTCAAATCTTATCAGAGCTTAATTTAAAACAGGGTATTTTACAACTTAACAGCTTGATTTTGGTTATTATAACAGTCTCAATGTCCACACTCATGCGTTTGGTCAATTAACCAGTTATCCAATTACCCAATTAACCCTTTGTCCAATTCAATTCGGATCTTCCGTAATTCAGATTCAAGTTCTGATTCAGTTTTAAAATCAAATTCAGTTCCAAAATTAGAATCAATCAGCTGATATCCCAAGTAAGACAGAATAAAAGAACACAGCAGTTCAAATGTCCAGTAGTCCAAAATCAATATCAGGCAATGTGGCTCTCGTGAGTTGATAGATGTATAGCACACATCTCACATCTCAAGTCATAAATCATAAATGAGGCAATTATCCATGCAAACAGCCAGACTAGCTCAAATGATGTAATTAGCTCACAATGACTGTTCTCCGTGGTCTGTGTTCTTCCAGCCGTTACCCCAATTCTTAAAAAAAAAAGAAAAATGTCAGGATATCTAATAAAATATGTATAAAAAAAGATAAGGTTAAAAATGGCTAAAAATGGATCAACATAAACAGTAAACAATCAGTATTTCTGGTGTAAACTTACTTGCTTATAAAAAAGAAACAATTCCCAGTTCATTTAAATTACTTATATTAAGGTGGGGAAAAAAATAAATATTTCAACACTGGGCTACTTACTCAGTAGAAATCTCCATTCTTTGTTTGCTTGTTTACTGTAAATGCCCCACTTACTTTGAATATTAGTAAAATAAAAAAGACACCAAATAAGAAAGCGATTTTCTTAAAACTCCAAACTCCAATCTTCCATCACTCTAAAAGCAGTAATAGCAAGCAACTTAACAACTTAACAGAAACAGCAGCTATAATAGCTGTCAGCTCACTGCCAAGCCCACTGTCTGAGTAGCAAGCTGATCAAGAATGCCATGCATGTACTTTATATACAACCAGTGGGTCATGTGAGTCAGTCATGGCGCGAAACTTAAATAAAAGTACTTTGAAAACATTAAAATAATACTAAATTCTAAATACTAAGTAATCCTTTATTTTAAAAACAATGAACATGTAAACACAAATACATCAGCATGAATAATAAGTTAAGATACTAAAAATCCCCATGCTTTTCGTGCTTTCTATATACCTATGTTGTATTTCACACAAAAAGAAGTAAAATGTGAATAAGCAGAAAACAAGAAACACATATCCTACAAGTAGGCTCTAAGTACAAGCACCGCAGTCAGATGAATATAATCATATCACGCCCAGTATCGCTGTATGCAGAAATGCTGAACGCTAGATGCTGAGTTAGAGGAAAATGGCTATTTTTTTTTTCAGCTTCAGATTCGGTTTCCTTCACTTTGCAGTCAGTGCTCTGCAGGGTTTTCCTCACAGCTTCCTCAGTTTTGGCTAACCCACCATGGGACTCCAATCCTGTAAGGGAGAGAAAGGAGGACAGCAAAATGGAATCCAAAAAAATTGGCTGCACAAGACGGCCCGGATAGGCTGCACTCTCAGACAGGTATGGAATTATGACAGCATACCTTTTCTGGATAAAAAAAGGCATCAAACACAGCTACTGCTATGTTGGCTACTCCGCAGCCGACCAGCGTGTAGCAACTCTGTAACTCAGTAACTCAGACCTAGAGGTCTAGTCAGAGGAATGGGAGTAAATATGTCTCTTGATCCTGTCAGTATCTCTAACCTGTCCAAATCCCTACCTTTAAAAATACATTCTAGGATAGCTTCGTAATCTTCACCTCCATCCAGGATCACTACATATACTGTATATTTGTTCTGCTTATATCTGATGTACATGTTGATCTGTATATATTTACGCATGTATATATTTTTTCTTTTTCTTTTTTCTTTCTTTTTATGACCAGTTTATAATTACGTATCTCTTGACCTATATCTAAACATACATTCCTTACTATCAATGCCTCCTACTGTTATTTATTGTATATATTGTATAATTTATTGATTTGTATATTATGTATTACATTTTCAGGATATTGTTTTTCTTGGTAAACCGCAGGTCCACCTCGAAAATGAGTTTGCTTAACAGTGATCACCTGGTTAAATAAAGATTTTGATTGATCGATTGAAGTACTGACTGCTGAAGAACTCCATTTGCAATGAAAGATGTTCCAATACTGTACCATTTGACACTACCCTCTGAATGTATTACAGAACAGCTTTCAAACCATGTCAAAGCACTATTACAGAGGCCAAGTTAGAAAGTCCTTTCCATAATGTACCGTGATCCACTGTGTCAAAGGCATATGATAAAGCAACAAAAATAGTAGTTGAATCACATACTTTCCCTTAGCTATTGCAAGATTTATATTGTCTGCAATGCTTGACATGGCAGCCACAGAACTGTGACCTGTTCTGAAGCCTGATTGGTAGATGTCCATCCAGACACCAACAATAGCATGACCATAAAGTTAATCATATAATAAATGCTCAAAGAGCTTAACAATTACAGACAGTGAAGAAACTAATCAACAGTTGCTGATGTTGTCCATCTGACCCCCTTTATGGATGGATATAACACTGGCAGCCTTCTACCTTCTAGTCACAAAACAAATGTCAAATGAACCATTGAAATTGTAACTTAAAGGTTTATAAATTTCCAAAGCACTAATTTTAAGTAATTGTGTCTCCAAGCCATCAGGGTTACTGATTTTCTTTGGGTTCAAAGCCATTATCAAGTCTAGTACTTCTGCATTATCGATGGTTCTCACTTCTGTAGAGCAACCACTACTTGGACAACCCCCTGATGATTTGCTGTGTGCAAAAATCTGGTTTGATATAACATCAAGTGCAGAAGGGACATTGTTGGACATAGGAAACACATTAACCATCTCAGTAAAATAGTAATTAAACTCTGTAATATTAGTTTAGTTTAATTTTATTAGAAAACCAATGAGCATAGCTCATTGCTGTTGGCATCCATTTTCAGTACAAAATAAAACAGATAGTTACAAAGTATGCAGCACAGTGTTACATGACAAACTTAAAATTTCTCATGTCTTCAAGTATTATACATATTTATACAATGTACACACTTTATTTTGTGATTGTCCTGGAACCAAGCTTGAATTATGTTTCCTGTGGGAGATTTCCCAGTCTCCATTAAAAGCAATATGGCAGAGAGTTCCACATTATGGTGGTGGTGGTGGGGGGATGCATAGCTGAACCTCATGGTTCCCTATTTGGTTTTGTTGTGTGGCACCATAAATTCAGTCAGTCCTGCCATTGATTGTTTTTGTTCAGCAGGTAGGTCCACTGGGCACAAGTACCCATTTTCAGGGATGAACAGGTGCATAGCACAAACAAAGTACATTCAATATGGTACACAACCATACAATAAATTATAGTACAATAAAAGTACATTGTCAATATAAAAATAAATGAGATCACAAAGTAATTAAGTAATAGAAATAACCCATGATGGCGTTGGGCCTGGTTACCTACACTCCTTAAATGTGAGAACCCCCAGATCTCTCATCCAAAGGAATGAAGCAAAGAAAAACTTTGCCTAAATGCTGAACAATGCTCTGTGTCTGAATTACCACTCAGTTACATTGTGTAGTTGCATTAGTTCAAGTTCAGTTCAAGTTTATTGCGAAGGGATAAAATCCATTGAGCAAGGTCATTTACAAGGAGGTCCCTTATACAGAATGGCAACAATACAATACATAGTACAAAATACAAAATAGAGTTCAATATGATAATGGAAATAGCAATTCCTGAATATATGGTATTTACAATATTCCTGAATGTATGATATTTACAATATGTACAATAAAACATCAATAACAATGCCTTCAATAGAGGAAAACAGTTGCACAACATAAAAGTCTCTGAATCAAATAGCAAATGGTGCTGTAGGATAATAATAAGTAATGAATGATTACAATTTATTTTGTTGCTCAAGAATGATTCATACTGACCAATAACAAAGGGCAATATCAGATTACAGAGCAAGATGATGACATGAAATTACATTCTAAATATTTAAACTAATCATAAATAATTTTAATAGATCCATCTATTGATCCACAAATCAGGTGGAAGAACCTAGATAATTGTGCTCAGTGAAGAGATATGAATGTGTGTTTTTTTCCAATTGTTTAACCAGGAGAGACACACTAAGCTGAAAGCTTGTTTACAGGTGCAACCTGAAAACACAGGGAAGTTAAGTGACTTGCTCAGGGTTACACAGTATGCAAGTGGGGGCTGTGGGATTCAAACCCAGGTCTCCAGGTTTGCAGCTCAGAGCCTTAAACCACTGTGCTACTGCCTCCCAATTGATACTTGCCAATAAGAATGAATATTAAATTTTTGTGCTTTTGCCCAAACATTCTCTTTATTTTTCTTGAGATCATCAACATTCTTGCTGTTAACTGGGCTGGGGTTAGGGCAAGATCACCACAGTGCAGTAACCAGGCCAGAAGTAGAAATATAATAAGAACCCAGTGTGTACTGAACCTTACAGAAAATATTTAGATAACGATGTGTTTGTTTATTGATAACCAGAAATGACTCTTAAACAAGGCCCTTTTCAAGAACATCCTGGCAGACATATGCCACATGAAAATATAATACATACATTTGGGGCTGGCACTATAGCCTAGAGGTTAGAGTAACGTGCTATGAATGAGCTTGGTACATCTAGCAGACCTATATTTGATTCCCACAGCCTCCACTTGCATACTAGTTAACCAGTTAGGGTCTGCTGGGACAGAATAGACATGAAAAACTGGGCAAACTGGGTGGGACTAGGCTGGGTGAAATTTATCTTCTGCCTGTGAAATTCTGGCAAAATTCTGATTTCGCTTCCATGAAATTTCACAAAATTTCCATGAAAATGTTATGATATTTTGCCAATATTGTGATTTCAGTTACATCTGTCTGCGTTAAACAGTATTTGTCCAAAATGCACCACATGTTGTATTTTGACTCTACCAATATTCATACAGAAGTGTACCAAGTTTCAGATCATTATCTTTAAAGGTGACTGAGTTACAAGCCTCCATACTTTCAGAAATTTTAAAATTACATTTTGCAATTATGTAAACTGCAGAATTTTAAGCCCCTATACCTTTAAACTAGATACAGAATATCATCAATTTTGTTAGGTTCATTGACCTAAATATTAGGATTTGTGTCCACCCCATGGCCCAACAACAGAGCATCATGCTGCATGCTGATGATCTGGGTTTGAAACAAGCCCAGGGAGTCACTTTGGGAGACAGGCTATGGTTGGGACAGCTGCCACTTGGCAGCTCATCTCGGTCGGGGAGAGTTGACAGTGAGTTCCACTAACACAGCAACCTCTGTGGCTGGGCCAGGTGAGGCTGTGGTTGTATGAGGCTGATAGAGGCACTATCCTCACCAGGGAAGATGGAAGGGTAAACATTTTGGAGAAAAACCCAGTAGTCAACTGAATGATGGCTGGGTTCTGCTTGATCAGGGTACATCCCTGTGAACAGGGTGTATCCCTAAGCGATAAGCTGCTGGCCAAGAGAAAAAAAAAGCAATATGAAAAAAAAAGAGGTTGTGTGTCTCAACTCTCTCATCTCTTGCTCAAAGGCTGGCCAAGTTATAAGCAGCCAAAAATTCCAAAATAACCAAATAGTTTCATGACCTATTACATAATTTAAACTGGCAATTGTCTTTTTCTTGTCTCAGGTATAGCACATGGGCATTTCCTGTGCATAATATACATATATATTTGGTGTGCTTTTAAATGTTAACATCGTTCTAGTCATATGCTTGATCATATGTTGTATCTGATGTTTTGATACTTTTTGATTTATACACACTTAAGTGCTTCTGAGCTACACACACACTTTCAGGGAGGTAATTAAGCTATTGACAACTTATAGGCCTTTTGCTGTCACATTCCATTCATAGGGAGGATCTGATTTATACCCAACTAGGACTTAAAAGACTGTTTTTTTTGTCTCTGAATAGTATCCAAGTATTATTCTTCTTGTGTATCAACAGAACTGGCACATCCATGTATAATTTTTTTTTACCAGTTGCACCTAGGCCAGATATTCAAACTGCGCCATTCTGAGGCGCAGCTCCTATGCTGCTCAAAATAGTTAAAAAGAGGGTGTGGGTTAGGTGATATTCAAAGGAGCTGCGCTGAGCAACCCTTGAATATCACCCCCCAGCCACAGCCACTGTGCATGGTGCAGTGGAACTTGTGCCACCGCAAGTTGCCAGAGTTGAGCATTAAACTTGCTGTGGCGCAAGTACCATTGCGCCATGCGCAAATTTCTGATATTTAAAAGGTGACATGCAAATGGGGCCATAATTTATGCAAGGCGCGGGGTCCATTTGCATCTATTTATGGCCCCATTTGCATGCCATTAGCATGTAGGTGCGCCGATCCCCGAGGACTTGCGCCTGGCCGCCCTGCCAGGCAGCAGCCGTTGGGGACCGACGCACCCTGCAGCCCGATCACAGGCAGTATCTCTATGTCTACATTCCCCCCCACACACAGATCCTGAAGCCCGATCGCGGGCATACAGTAACATGCCCCCCGCCCACACATCTCCCGAAGCCCGATTGCGGGCAGTAAAGTAACATGAACCCCCCACCCACACAGCTCCGAAGCCCGATCGCGGGCAGAATGTGTCAACTCCCCAGTGCCCAATCGTGGGCAGAATGTAAACCCCAACCCGAATATCTCCCTGGTGGTCCAGTGGACCGTAATGCCCGATCGCGGGAAGAATGTCAAGTTACAACCACCCAACATCTCCCTGATTGTCTAGTGTCCCCCACCCACCGACGCCCCTCCACCCCGCTCCCCGCGGCCGGTGAGGCAGGTGGGTGGGATACTGCCGCTTCGCCGGCTCTTGTAGGCGAGGGTGGAGGGAGGGCTTCGTGGGTGGGTGGGGGACACTAGACACCAGGGAGATGTTTGGGGAGTTGTAACTGACATTCTGACCGCAATCGGGCATTACGGTCCACTGGACCACCAGGGAGATATTCGGGTTGGGGTTTACATTCTGCCACGATCGGGCACTGGGGGTTGATACATATTCTGCTCACGATCGGGCTTCGGAGCTGTGGGCGGGGTTCATGTTACTTTATTGCGGCGATCGGGCTTCGGGAGATGTGGATGGGGGGTTCATTTTATGCCCGCGATCGGGCTTTGGGAGATGTGTGTGGGGGTCATGTTACTTTATGCCTGCGATCGGGCTGGTGGGGGGTCACAGGGACTCGAGTTGGGGCCAGCCAGGGGTGGCAGTTGCTGTGTTGTGCCCTGCAATACAGCAGCTCACCTGTGGGTGGCCCTCAACTTGATCCTTTTTTTTTTGGCTCAAAGTTGTGCAGGCGCAGGTTGGGGGTTGCGCCTGCACAACTCTGCACAGCCCGACTGAATATCGGTTTGTGCAGTTTATGCATGGTTCCTCCCCCTCATGTTGAGCATGCATTCATTTGCATTGCGCTGTTGCTCAGCCTGTTTTCAGTGGCGCAACTGCCTCCTGCTGAATATCGCAGAATGATGCAATGTAGGACTTGCGCATGCGCAACCCTGTTGCGCATGGAGCAACCCTTTTGAATATCTGGGCCTATGTATTTAAAGTGAGTTCTTTGTGTAGCCTATCATTTTCTGATGAAGGCTCTGTGTAGTTCTAAAACTTAAAATTCTGTAAATCTATTTTTAGTCCAATAGAAGGTATCAAATTGCCCACTTTTCTCAAAATAAAATCTGTATTTAAAGTTGAATTTCATGAGCTGTGTGAAATTGTGGAATGTTGTGATTCCTTTGTCAAGGCCATGTCCATACATTTTGCCCAGTCATACACCTCAGTTGCCATTGTAGAGGAAGGTAAGAGCTGGGTAAAGTAGCAGTAAGGTAGCTTTCATATGAGGCTCTATAGTTAAAGAATAGTGGTGCCAAGTGTCAGGTCACTGTCTTGAGTGATGAATCATGGAGAATAGTCATGAATATCACTGTGCACTAGCTGAATTCTAGCAATATGCCAGATAACTACTAGAGCTTACTGACTAATGACTTGTGGACCCACATGCAAATGCAGCATTGTTTCTGTACAGTACAATGCCACCTGCTGATTCTTTAACAGCCCTGTGGATAACAATGTATTTTTTACTATTTCAAAACAGTGGCACCAAATGATGCCAAACCACATGCCTTACAACTAGTGTTGATGGAGGCCATTGTGACAAAAATATCTAGAAAGCTTTAGTCATGATGGAGCATGATGCTGGGCATCACTGTCGCAAAAGTGGTGGAGGGATATCACAGGGCCTTGATGCTAGTGCAGGTAAGGTAATTCAGTGGTGATAAGTACTTTGTGAAAATTAAGTTCCCCAAGTGGAATTCTAGTGGCATTACCTATTATGCATCCATGAATATTTGAGCAAATCAAGCAACCAATCAATTACTTTATTTAACCAGGCATAAACACCATTGAGCAAGCTCATTTTCAAGGTGGTCCTGGGCATTAATACAATACAGTACACTTCATAAGATTACAATTACGGTGGACAACGGTGCAAAAAAAAAAAAATGTTGTGAAGGTGCCGTCAATATGGGCCTATACATACCGGTCAACATAATTAACATGCAAAGGTACATAATGATAAGCTTTACTGAAATGAGAAGAGACAACAATCCCATATAGTCTCTGCTAAGTAAGAGCTCATACCTAAATGATAAAAAATAAGGAGTTATTAAGGCATAGGGTAGAAATTGGGGTGAAAGAGTAGGCAGCCAAAAGAGAGGCCAGAATAGGTAAAAGGTAGAGAATAGGCAGGGCCATTTTGGATTAAGGGAACTAGGCGTGTAGGTCCTAGGTTTCTGTTGTTAGGAATGTGGGGTGGATGAGATACTTAGGCATAGGATTTGAGAGTGGCACCTGGGACTTCGGGTCATCGCGTGCCTGAATAAGTTGCTATGATTCCTTCAGATAATCCGTTAATAGAGCTTTGAATGTGAAAATGCAAATGTTGCCAATTATAAATTCTTGAAGTATCCACAATACATTTTAACCTACTAAACCACATTTATCCAGCTTAATTAGATTCTAGGACATATTAACTTTGGTATGCATGCCAAATCTTGAGTGTATACTCTACAATAGCAGTCGAGTTACAAACATCCAAATATTTTGAACATATTTCACACAATTTAAAAAAAATTGTGAAAGTTTGTACTCCTCTAACTTACAATTTACAGATCAATTACCTCTATTTAACAGTTTCTATGCCACTTCCAAGAAAGTATGCATATAAATATTCAGTTGTCTAGCGTCAAAGGTGGCTGAGTTGTAAGCATAGAAATAGTTTCAGAAATTCACAAATGAATAATACAATGCCAGACTTTGAGCCACTATACCTTCCCCGCCCCTCAGTCTAATGTCATAGAACTTGACAGCCTTATAGGGACACAGCCAAGCAATACACATACCAAATTGCAGATATCTACCTATAATACTGACCAAGTTATAATCAATTTAACAATTTTAGAAAATTCCATAAAATGTTGCAACATTGTGTGAAATTTAATACAATTTCATGAAAATTCTGCAAAATTAGAACTTACTAATTTTCCCAGACTTAGGTGAGACAAGTGTTATTTTCTGCCAACAAATTTTATATTTGTATACCATATGACCCTGAGCAAGTCACTTGACCTCCCAGTGCTCCCAGGTGACCCCTAAAACAGGCATTGTGCCTTGTGGCCCTTGCCAGTTACCAAAGAAGAAAATTACTAATACAACTACATAATAAAATGGTAGGCTTACATACATTTAAAAACTTTGCATGCAAGTAAAAATCTTCTAAGATTCTGTTTCAAAGTAGACACTGATTGACTGTTTTTTATACTGCTTGGAATTTGATTCCATATTTTGATAAGATGATAAGAAAAAGCTTGCTTGCCAGAAAACGACTTTCTAAGGGTACACTTTAGTATATAGCCATCTCTAGATCTAAGATTGCCATGATTAGTAGATAAGTCAACTATTTTCTGTAAAATCAATGGAGAATTGCCATGTATCCTTTTCTAGATAACCAGGGCTTCAAAATAACCTGTTCTTTCTTCGATAGACAACCAGTCTAACTTTGCATATAAACAACACCTATGTGTACTTGAGGCCACATTTAGAATAAGGGACAATTTGTTGTATAAAATACAAATTTTAGAAAAGGTATTTTCAACAAATTGGTTTTATAAATGGGAAGGCCACAGTCCAAAATACATCGAATTAGACTCTGGACTGCCAGTTTTCTAGTTTTGAATGTTAAAGATGCCTTATTAATGAGTTAGTGTACTGCATAAAACTAATATGAGTTTTTAAAAGCAGCTATTAACTTCTAAATCTGAGGTACTATTTCTTTTCCCTTGGGGTAATTAGATAATTTTTTGCCTGATGTTAGTAGGTGTGATGGTGTAACAACACTGTGCCTGGCAGCTTACATAGCTAGCTCTGTTCCTCCCATCACAACATCAGCCTTGTGACCTCGCTGATTGTGACATCGTAGCTGCTCAGGAAGAGCCACTAGGTAGATGCTAGGTCAGTCACCTATGATGTCACAGTTGGTGAGGTCACAATGCTGATACTGTAGTGGGAAGAATAGAACTGGATATGTCAGCTACCTGGCAGAGTACTATTCTGGAACATCAGAATAATTTCCATGGCAACAGTTTGTGATGTCACATGCAGAAATTAATAATGTCACAGCAGGTATAAGCAACTCCAATGTCAACAGAATCATAGTGAAGATAAAGTAACAGTTTGCAAAGCCAAGGTGCTGGAGGATTGCAAAGTGGCCAGTGTGGCCCTTATCTTCAAGAACAGGGCAAGGTTGGGCCCTGGCAACTAGAATCCATTATCAAGGTCAGGTCCCGGCAACTAGAATCCTTATTGAGGTCAGGCTCCGGCAACTAGAATCTATTATCAAAGTCAAGCCCTGGTAACTGGAATCCATTATCAAGGTCAGGTCCCAGCAACTAGAATCCATTATCGAGGTCAGGCCCTGGCAACTAGAATCCATTATCAAAGTTAGGCCCCAGCAACTAGAATCCATTATTGAGGCCAGGCCCCAGCAACTACAATCCATTATCAAGGTCTGACCCTAGCAACTAGAATCCATTGTCAAGGTCAGGCCCTGGCAACAAGAATTCAATGTCAAGGTCAGGTCCCGGCAACCAGAATCCATTGTCAAGGTCAGGCCCCAGCAACTACAATCCATTATTGAGGTCAGGCCCTGGCAACTAGAATCCATTATCGAGGTTGTGCCCCAGCAACTACAGCAGAATCCATTATCAAGGTCAGGCACCGTCAACTAGAAGCCATTATCGAGGTCAGACCCCAGCAACTACAATCCAATATCGAGATCAGGCCCCTGGCAACTGGAATCCATTGTCAAGATCAGGCCCCGGCACCTAGAATCCAATCTCAAGGTCAGACCCTAGCAACTAGGATCCATTGTCAAGGTCAGGCCCCGGCAAGTGGAATCCATTACTGACATCAGGCTTTAGCAGCTAGAATCCATTATCAAGGTCAGGCCCCGGCAACTAGAATCCATTATCGAGGTCAGGCCCCTGGCAGCTAGAATCCATTGTCAAGGTCAGGCCCCTGGCAGCTAGAATCCAATATCGAGGTTAAGCCCTAGCAACAAGAATCCATTGTCAAGGTCAGGCCCCAGCAACTGGAATCCATTACTGAGGTCAAGCTTTAGCAACTAGAATCCATTATCAAGGACAGAATATCAGAATAACAACAGGTCCCAGGTTTCTTAAGATTTATGGGCAGATTGGATGGATTAGTGGTCTTTTTTGCCATCATTGTATGTGTGTCAGTGTTTCTGTGAATAATGGACCATTTGATTGAGTCTAAGTTCTCATCCCCTGCTCTTTATGAGGGACGATCATGCTAAACCAACCTGATCACTTTCTTTGAGGGGGTGATCAAGGAAGTGGACAGGGGCAGGGCCATTGACACAGTCTATTTGGACTACAGCAAGGATACTGATACTGTGTCACATGACAAGCTTCTGGTCAAAGTAAACCAGTGTGGTGTACATGAGGCATAGACAAGGTGGGCTGCTAACTGACTTGCTTGTAGTGGTTGGGTACTACTCTGAGCTAGGAGGGGTACACAGCAACATCCCGGAAGGACCAGTGTGGTGATTCTTGTTGTTTAACAATCTTTATCAGCAATCTGGAATCTGGAGCCTTCTGCAGGCTGCTTATGTTCGTGGATGATTCGTAACTGGCCAGGGTGGAGGAACCTCCTGAGAATGAGGACAAACTGCAGGTGGACCTGAACAAGATGGGCAACTGATCAGACTCCTGGAATGCTCGACTCTATGCCACCAAATGCAAGGGATTAAATTTAGGTAGTAACCCGAGGTAGGACCTACCCTTTGTGTGGGGCTCATCTTGCTGCAGTGTTAAAGTAAAAGGACCCAGGGGTCATAACAGACAAGTGACTAGAGCATGGGCTGGCCCAGTGGCATGGAGGGCAAAGGCATTCATGCCTCACCTGCCGCCATGCCAGTGACCCGAGTCTGGGGAAGAACTTGGGTCACTCAGGGGCCAGCTGGGGGGAGGAGGATCGAGTGTCCTAGTGGACACACTCCTCCTCGGGGGAGGGAGGATGGACTGCTCTGCTGCAACACTGCCACCTAGGTGACCATGGGTGGTAGTGCAGGTTGGAGCAGCAGTTCAGGGTGGGGGATGCTCCCTGACGGAATATGTCTGCACATCCTCTGACATGCACACATCTGGCCATTACCTCCCCAGAGCATCTGTGGGTCAAGAACCAGCAACAATGGAAATACACCACCGGTGGCAGGATGCCAGCCCATAGAACCTAGCAGACCCCACACTGCCTACTGGGTAAAGGGACAACTGAACTGAGCATGGCACTGGAGGAGGGGAGTTGGGAGTCCCCCAGACAGCCCCCCACAGGGAGCACTCTAGGGAGGACTTGGTGGCACCCAGGTAAGTCCCAGAGATGGTGGATGATGGGGTTGGAGGAACCACAAGGGCTGAAGGGGCATGCCCAGTGGAGTGGGAGGGAAACAAAAAGTGGCTAGAGCATGACAAGCAATGCACAGCCTCCATCAAGAAGGCTGGAAGAATGCTGGGGTGCACAAACAGAGGGTGACTAGCAGAGCAGGGGAAGTAATTCTGTCACTTCTCAGGGTCTAGTTAGGCCCCACCTGGAGCGTTGTGTGACGTTCTAGACTCACCAATACAAAAAGGACTCTAAGGCAGCAGAGCGGGTGAAGGGCAGGTCCACCAAAATATCAGGCTTAAGGAAGAGAGACTGGAGGCCTTTAACATATTCACTTTGGAGAAAGAAGGCCAACAAGGGTTATGATCTCACTCTTCCACATACTCAAGGGCATTAACACTTGCCAAGATTTATAAAGAGAAAACTGCTGCTATATGGCTGTACAGAAAACTCTACAAACTGAAGGTGATGCAACGACTGGGGAATCAGAACCAGCAACAGGAATCTCCATGTAGCAGATGTGCAGGACAGGCACAGAAATGTGTACACCCATCGAAAATGCAGAAAATGGCAAGAAACCACTGCAAAACCGTTGAAATGGAGCCCCACCCACAGATTTACAACAGCATCCATGGGACGTCACGGTAGGGAAACCAACATGGATGCCAGCATGTCTGTATCAGCCGTGCTTGAAGACAGTCAAAGCAATATCAGCAGTGAAAATGAGCAGCCTGATGCAAATAATGTTGAACCACAGGACAGCATGGACCCCTATCAGGATGACCCATATGTCATGGATACCAGCAGTGGTTCGGAGCATACAGAAGACAGTGAGGATGAGAACATGTGGCGCTACATACAGAAGCAACCAGCATCTTGAAACTATGACTGGTGAGCAATGCACACCAAGGATCCCACACAAGGCTGGTAGGCATATTTGCAGCATGGCCAGAAAAAGGCAGTCCCAGAAAGTGCTGTGTAACACCCATGACCAGGTCGAATAGAAGTGCCCTCCCCTAAACCCCAGCAACTGCACAACTACACTGTGCAGGCAGGGACAGCCCCCCCCCCCAATCCCAGGGAGAAACATCAGTGGGCCTGCATGGATGAGGAGGTCCCATGCAAAAGCACCCGGTGGCAACATGGACACAAGTTCCTCCTCACCCCTGGATATACAGGGGACACAGGTGGCACATACGATCCACAATAGGATGTGTGTGCACAGTGTAGCCTCCCCCCTCGGGAGGAACTGGACATATAAGGGTAGCATCTGACCTGTAACAGGAGGTGTGTAAACAGTATGGCTCCTCCCACCCCTATATGCTGCACAAGCACAGCACTGTGCAGGAGGGATAGCCACCCCACCAGTAGCAAACAACACTGAGATGCAGCACGGGAGAGCACGCTCAGTGCAGGAAGCCCCCACACCAAGTTGCACATAGACAGACACAGTGGGCACCCGAAAGCACCATGTCAACCCGTGTTGCAGCATCACCGTGACCAGCCTGATATGTGTGCCCCCTGCCACCCCAGTGCACAGCACAGGTCTCCAGTGCCTGTAGACACCGGACACAACTGCCACCAACCCATGTCAATACTGCACACACACACACACACACACAGCACAGGTCTGTGAACAAGTGACATATCCTATGTAAAGCCACAGCACTGTACACAGTGAACATGAGGGCCCACCCCCAGGACAGTACACTGCAGGTAATGCAGGGGAACACATGGGACAATGTGCAATGTGTGTGTGTAGATTGTGTCAGGGAGATGCGGGACCAATGTGTCCCATCTGAGACAAGGCAAGCAGACCCTCAGTGACATTGACAAGGCATTGACAAACACACTGGGCAGACAATAAGATATAATGGTCCAAGGTCATACATCCAGGCTGCACTGATGCCAGTGTGGTCTGTGGGAGCCATGGGGAAGGCACACACCTCAACACCGTGTAACATGCCAGACCATGTACAGCAACGAAAAAGGGGCGTGCACAGGTGTCCTATGGCCAATATGCTGTGCAAGACCATCCACATACAGGTGCTGTGATGTAGCTGGAGGCCTCAGTCAACCACAGTGAATGACACCGTGCCACATGAGGCCAACCATAGGCACAGCACCACATCAGAACGCAGTGCGGCATGGGTGGACTATGTCTGGAACATGGGCCCAGTACTGCACCATGACTGCCAGTGAAGTGTGATGGCATACCCTGCACTCAGTGAAACTGTGGGGTACTGTCACAGGCAGCGCAATCCCAGACATATCAGGAGGTCAGTCATGGCGGGATACAGGTCATGCCATGACAAAGATCACACACAGCCATCCGGAATGTGTGTGCATCCCAGGGGCCAGGCGAGGACAGGCTCCATTTGAAGGTGGGGTAGCACAGTCCCCGGTATGCACAGCATGATGTGGATGCACCACACCAGTGGCCCATGTGCATCCCAACCCGAGGGTGGGGGATGTGTGACGGAGGCCCAGTAACATGTGGAACATGATAACCACCCATAGAAGTATATGAGACCATGTAAGGGCTGAAAATGAACCCCCCACCAGCATGTTCCACTTGTGTCTCATGTCATGTGACTGGAGGGTAAGGATATGCAAACCAATGTACACCACAACTCAACCTACAGGGTGGCAGGTAGTGACATAATGCTACAGGGTCCCCATGTGGGGACCAATGGTGTGAAAGGTGTTGGCCTTCGTCACAAATGCAGTACTAGGGAGCACAGGCAGATGCAAATAGACAGTGGCAGGCCTGTAGCAGTGGGCAACCCAAAGACCATGCATCGCGTGGTCACACAACCACACTCTGGCCATGGCGCAACACAGACCCACTGGCATGCATGTGTGCCAACAACATAGAGGTGTCAGCAGACAGAACACAGGCAGGCAGACAGACACTTGGGGTGCACCGACAGGTGTGCCACAAAATGTTGTTGCACTAGTCGTGGAGACCAGCAGTGCCATGTCACTGTATCTGTCCACCCCTGACAGTGTATGCCCTCATGGCCCCATCCACTTGCTGGCATATTTGGCCAATGCCTGGATGCCACACATGTGGCTATAGGCAGACAAGCATACATCTTCCCAGCCCACCCACCCACTGCTGGCATGGCCAGACACACACAAATGGCAGCAGGTCTGGACCTTCGACACAACCACAGTCGCCAAGGCGTATGCCGTATGCCACTAAAGGGCAAACAGATATAATCCCATGCCCTAACCTCCCCCACACACACATACACATGCACATGAGTCAAGAACCAGACAGGGTATAGCAAAATAGAATATTTATGTAGATACCAGACAGACAATGTACAATAGAGATCTCCAAAATGAACACATGCAGTATATGTATACAAAATGAAAACAATCAATAAAGCAGCCCCCCCCCAATCAGAAACACACACCCCACCCACAAAAGCCTGCTAGCCCTGCACAAATGTGTCCACCTACCCCCAGGTAGTATGGCTATTTTGATGGCTCTGCCTTTGGGCTGCACTCCCTTCCAGCTTTGGGGCGGCCACACATGCAATTTCTTCTGCTCAGGCGAGGTCTCCTTGTCAGTGCTCAATGGTTCCTCCACTCACGGGCCATTCCACATGGTGTAGCACAACCGCCTGACCGTTCACTGTAGCGCTGTGGAGAGAAAGGGACAGTTAGTATCAAGCACAAGGGCATTGCTCCCCCTCGTGAGATCCGGACACACATCACTGCGATGATCCCCCGCATGCCACGTGATGCAGTCACCCACAGCCTGACATGCAGATGCCAGGCCTTTCTGCAGTTTTGCTATACATGGGAACCATAACACCCACAGTGGCAGAGTGGCAGGACAGCAGGACAGGCCAGTGACAGACCAGGTCCCATAACGTGAGTGCCATACAGGCATCATGCAGACACTGCTGCCAGGCTGCAGACTCATAGCCATCACAGTCACCTCAGACAAACAGGACTGTGTCCACCAAACAGCTCCCCCAAATGCAAGGCAACAAAACTACATGGTGCAGCACAGGAGAAGAACACTTACCCTGAGGTGTACTGCCACGCCACAGTGTGCATGGATCACCTGCCCCATGCTCATACTCATAGTGGGTGTGGTCGTCATGCTGCACATGCCATAGATAGTGTGGCATCAGTTGCTGCCACTGCTTGTGGTACAGTCCCTCTGGTGCACCATCAGCACATCCACCCGTCTGCCTGCACCTGCTGATATATCTCCAGCACAGCTGGCATGCCGTACTGTCCTGCATGGGGAAGGGAGGAGACAAAACAGTAAACAAGGTGTCATTACATACTGGCATTCAAACCCCCATATCATACACCAATGCCTGCAGAGAGTTACTTACCATCTGGAAGGTCTGGGTGGCCCACAATGTCCCAATCCCCGCTGTCACAGAATTCCATCTCAGACACATGCCACAACAGATGTGGAAATCTCTCCATTCTGTCCCTGTGGCATGTTGTGGGACCACGTCTTTCATAGTGTTCAGGGAAAGTTGTGCACGTGCCTTGCAGTGCCTATACGTACCACCTGACGTGTATGTTTTGCCACGTGCCCCACACCCCACCCACACAGTGACAGTCAGCGACAGAGGGCATTTGCATGTCCCACCACTACAACATACTGCACACATGCCTGCACATCTCACATATATGTATTATGTTGTCCCATGTAGTTGAACTGTATTTCCTGTACTCTCCTGGGTTGTACCTGAAAATAGGCAAATGTCTTGTCTAGTGTACTTACCTCTTAACAAAAGCTAATTAAATAAATAAATGTGCAGTGAAAGCTTATAGTGTATGCAATGTCAAAACCAACAACAGATTGCGGTTATGCGTGTGAGTGTGCGTGACACTGCACTGCCTGCAGGGACATGCCAACGCTGTGTGCAGACAAGGGAAGGGAGGCAGTACATACACAGTGTAGGCCTTGGTATACACATGCATATGTGAGGGCCAACAGTGTTGCACAACCCCATGGGCAACATGCTTCCACCCTCCAATGTTAGAACATGATTGATTGACGCTGTGTAAGAAAGTCAATGTGCTCATGCATCCCGCGGTGGTGCACAACCATTGAGCATCACAGAATCCACAGCTAGAGCCAACCAAGTGAGTACAGCTGGGGACAACAAGGCCTATACGCTGGGGTGTTCTGGGGTTACATGCCCCCCCCAAGAGAGAATGTGTTACACTCTGTGTCACTTTGTTTGCATTCTGTCCTGTATGCCTGTGTTCCCTTTTATTGGTACAGGCACACAGATGTGGAGGCACAAGAACAGACAGCTTTGTTACCACACTGCCTGAGAGGAGACTCCCACACAATGCAGTCACACTATAGTCAATGGGGCTTACAGTCCTGTAGTACATGCACAGTGCCGGCAGTTCCACCTAGGCCAATAAAGCTCCCCCCACGTGCTTGCAGTTACATCTTTGCCCCCCCATTGTCTGACCAGCATACGATCCTGACAACAAACGTGTCTGAGAAACACAAAGGGTACCACTGGGTAACAAACACAGTGTAGGAAGCAAGATAAAATGTCATGGTGGCCACAATGAGGTACACACAGCATGTTCACAACAACTGCACTGTGTGTAGCCACTGAGCTGCCTGCGGATATGGCCAAGACACAGATGTTCATGGCTGCAGCACGGGAGGCAGCAGACCTGCACCGCACAGGATGCACAGGCAGCGTATAGGCATCGAACTGTGCAGAGGGTGTTTGATGGGGATCACAGCATCACATGGGATATGTCTGTGTGACAATACTGTATAGGTCACTGTGTATGCCACCATGTATGCCCATACTGTAGCTATGTATGAGTGACTATGGCCACACACTTTGGAGCATCGCACGCTGCCGCGAGTGGGACCCTTGGTTGGCAACACGTAATGAGGCCCATTTGTAACATGCACATGCAACATCATTGACATGGCCTCGTGTAATACAGTGCCACAGTGCTGCATTAATTGTCAGGGTGACATCTGTGGGGGAATGGCGCTACATGCATAGTTGCAGACAGCCACTTCAGTGGCCTACATGCTGACATCTTTGTACCTGTGTGAATTGTGACACGTCACCCACAACATAAGCCTGGATGGCCTGTTCGTGGTCACTGACCATGGTGCAGGGAGGCGGCTGTGGCCCCATCTGCACACCATGACTGACCATGGAATAATGTCAAGACCATAGTCCCATGGCATGTGGCACCATGTGCTGTGTTCAGTGTGGCACAACCCACAAAATCTAAAGGCAACATGGCCCATGCCCATCTTGTGCAGTTGGTAGGCACAACACCATGGTCAGACATGCACAATGTGGTGGTCACACATCCCCCCAGATAACGATTCCAAGGAACACATACAGGGGGTCGTGGTGGTCTGCCACCAGTGCCACAGGCCACTTGCATATGCACATGATTGAGGCACCTATGAGTGTCACTGTCAACATGATGTCACTTTACGAGACAGTACATCATCCTAGAGATAGTGTATGGGTATAACTGAGCACTGAGTGCAAATAGCGGTATGTGTGTTCCACTGTCACTTAAAGGACGCCTGTAACATCCACAGGTGTGAATGTGGGGGCTGCAGTGACATGGAAGATCCCCTTGAATGCATCTGCTGCAACAAAATTGAACAGATGACATGGAGACGAGATGAGGAAGGGCTTCATTGCATCACCAGCCACACTGGATTCAGTCAGTTAGTCCTGGACCCCATGTGCTGCAGATGACATACTATGCCTATCACCAGCAATACCATGGTGTGAATGCACCACCCCAAATCAATGAGTAGATATAGGTTTCCAGCACTTATTACTGTCAGGGCCTGTCCCCATGCACCACCACAGGCAACGTGTCACAGTAGGAAACATGTACGCTTAGACACCAGACAAGCAGACACATCAAAGGATGCCATGGGCCAGCACAACTGAGATGTACACGGGTGGTACACATAGTGTAAAATGGCTGGCACAACCACTGACTGCCATGTCCTGTGGAAGCACACTTCATATGCCATGGCCTACACCATGGGAGTGACACACTGTGGTGTATCCTGTGGGCCCAAGCAGCATGCATGCAGACACAGAGCATGACATGTATCATGGCCCATCATGGATGTCCTTTATTAGCACAGTGATGGAACAGCACCTCACAATGTACACTGTATGCAGTGTGTATACATGTGCAATACCAAACACCAAGGGGCATACAGTCACATTGATGCAGCACCATTGGCCTCTGCTGGTGCCAGACAACCCACAGCTCACAGTGGCCAGCTGCACAACAAGTGGATGGGCTGTATGTCGCCTTGTGGTGTTGCTGACAAACGTGGGCAAGCCCACGCGATGGCAGCATCCACAGAGTGACGGTGTGATGTGGGATTGCCATGCCCAATGGCTGTACACCACGACACACTCTATAAGAGTGCAGCAGACACAATGTATGGTGTATGCAAATAGTTGGCAGGGTGGCAAACCCACTGTGCAGTCCGGGTGTTGTCGCCCTATTGGGGGTGCTGGTGGGTAGTTGTCACAACCGTGACAGTGACCAGTGGCGTATCCCATGTGTGTATATTTGTGGCACTGACTTTTATTACTGTCTGTCATCTTTTTCTGTCTGTCTAGGAAGTACTGATACACTGCCTACTGACAGCTTGTCCGCTGGTGCTGGGGCTATCTTGGGAGAGATGTTTGTGTCCTCCTACCATCTTGTTGCCTGACAGCTGTACGCCAATGATACTCCAATACCTATACGCACTTCAGGCCTGAAAGAATACTGCCACCATGACAGAGTATTGAATGTTGACCAGCAATTACGACAAGGAAAACCTCTGGACATTCTCTTTACTAGCGGACACGTGTTGAATTTTTTTTTCTCTCTCAAATAAAGGGCTGCATTGACAGCATGCAACACTGACAGGCAAGCAATACACAGAACTGTGTCAAACAATAACGAATGGAAAACTGCTTGGCATGCTAGCAAATAAAATTGAAAGGTTTTGCCTGCACAAATGTTTGACATCCAAATATGCCCATTTCTATAGTGTTCATTCTGTATGTAGTATATGCACATATCTTTGTGTGCGTAGCCATGGCCACATAGTCAACGCTACATGGTGCATGTGTGACCATTGATGTTGCTGAATCCCTGAACAACAGATGCACCCTAGACAGTGTACAGTGTGTCGCGAGGAACCCGACATGCAGTCCAGGTGGTATGCAGATGATCACATATTGTTTATGGGTGTCAATTGACAGATGATAAATGTTACAGGTTGGTACATCTGTATAGCATGTGCTGTGCATATGGCCAGTCAGGCATCAATGTTGAATCTCGATTTGTAGGCGTCAACTGCAGACTCCCTGTTGACATCACTGGACTGGGAAGCCAGGGAGGGTGGTTCACAAAAGGCCTGTGATTGTCCCAGGAGTCTCTGCTTCCCTTCATGCAGGCAGAGTGCTGAGTGCATTCTTTCCATGACCTTGTGTGTGTAACCTATGTAGAACAGACAAGAGGACACTATCAGTAATATTAGGGATATGTAATGTATCAGTTACTTTACCTTGTGTTGCACATACAATAGGAACAATACTGAGTAACCGTGTTCTATGTGTGGTTACTCTTCTGAGCAGTGCTACATGTACAATTAGCACTAATGTTACTCTGTCAACACACTGTCCTGGCTCACCCCTCCAGCCAAACAGAGAGGGGGTGCATGATGTCATACCATGTCAGACATGGGTGTTGTGGGTGCTGGCTGACAACGGTGGTAGGCATGTATGGTGACTCGTCATACGGACAGGTGTGATGCTGTTTGTGGACACTCACAACATCCACACATGTCCCCTGGATGAGATGCATGACAATCATGTCCTGTGCCAAGTACAGTGTACTGTGATGTACTACGTGGCCGATGTCTGCACCTGTGGCAGCAGTGTCATGTGTGCATGACACCATATGCTGGTCGTATGCGTCCTAGGCATGTTGTGTTGTGTGCCCACTATGATTGTGTGACATGTGCATGACCAAATGGCACAGTATACCCATACTGATGTGCCATGTGGTGATTGCCACACACTGTTCGGCAACGTTGGGTACCATGCATGTGCCCATGTTGACAGCTGTACTGTAGCACAGTGATTGGGTGGTACAGTGTACATTGCACACCTTCTGCTATGATGTGTGAGCATATACCCCAGTGCTGGGGTACATGCAGGCAGTGACACGCATGTTGTGCAATGACAGTGCATGCTGGGCAACACATCTGTGACCTGCTGTGTGCCTGTACTGTATGTGCATGGTTGATCACACTGCCAAATGGTGAGTGGGAACTGCAACATGCATTCTATGTGTGTAGTCATTGCAAGGTATGCTTACTATAGGTGGATGCTGCCTTCAGGCACCACACAGAGAGTGCTCCCTTCTTAGCCTTGCTGAAGTACACCACCAACTTTGGTCTTCCTGTCCCGTCTGTCACAATGTCGTTCCCGCAGTTCTCGCTGAAGTGTATTCCAGCAAGGTATAACCTGTGTGGACATGAGGGATAGTCAATGCAGATCTAGACACAGTCCTGAAGCATGTTCTCACTTACAGTCAATATCATACAATGGAGTATTGAGACATTCATTATCATAGGCATACATCACACCATACTTGGACAGTGTTGTGCACATGCAGCGCAGGGTGGCACAGTGAATCAATGTTATGGGTGTACTGCATGTGTAGATGCGTATTCTGGACATGCCACTGTGGGACACGGCTTACTGTGGCCAGGAGACAGGGCCAGGCCTGTTGGGTACTGTGTATGTAAAACCCAACACTGTTTCACAATTTAAACATGTTTTGTGGTGCAGCACACACACACACACACACACACACACACACACACACACACACACGCATACCTGTGTACTGTGGTGTACTACATGTGGACCATGTGTGACTATCCATGGTGGCACGGTATTGCCTGGGCATGTGTACAATACAGTGAGGGCTGGAAGAAAACATACAACATTGCTCGCTGTCATCCTTATGCTGCTGGGGAGTCACTGCACTGGACATTGTGTGCTTCAAGTTGTGTTCCAGCCCTTGTAACACTGTTGGTGTCACAGTGACCTATGGGTGTGCAACACTATCCAGCCTGTCAGACGAGGGAGTTGCCAAACACTGGGTGACATTGCAACAGTGACTGAACCTCAGTAGGCTATGGCATGCTGACCACTCCAGTAAACATGGGTGTACCCCAGATGTGTTGTGCTGGACGTCAAGTCCCGTCAGTCACACTGATGATGCAGTCAACGTGGTGCATACTTCTGTGCATGCACAGTCCTGCCAAAGGTGTAGTGTCATTGCCACCTGCACCTGTGCATTGTGCTCTGTTCAAATGGCCATTGTCATGGTGTGCTGTGTACAGTACCTGCATTGCATGTCATGGAAGGAGTAGGCTGTGTGCTTGGTCATAAAGTGGAGTATGGTGCTGTGGAATGCCTCCACCACAGATGTTTGCTGTATTGGTGACAGTCGGGTGATGTCTTTCAATAAGTTGCCATTCACCAGGATTGCAAGAAAATGTACTGTGGCTAGATCACCTGTGGATGGGTGCAGCATAGATATGAGACAGCCGACTAGTGACAAACACACAGTTGTGGCATCACGTAATAGTGAGGAGTGCACAATTACACAGTACGGATGCTGCCCAGACACACACACACAACACACTGTAGGATGTACCATGCCTACATTAGCGTGTCAACCCTGATGTCACACCCATGCCAACCATTAGCCGGCCTCAGCCACTTCTTCTTCCTCTTAAGTCCAGTCAGTGCGCCAAGCTGGCATGTGGTGTAACGGGGGTTTGGGTGGTCATGCACATCTTGGATGTGTCGTGTCATTGACTCCCACTTTGTCTTGATGAGTTTGGTGTCCCTACCTGGTGATAATGCTGCCACCCAGTAGATGTGATTGTTGATGCTCTTCTTCAATGGATGTATGTTTTCAATGCCTCTCTGCTTGCACAGTGCTTCAATCTTCTTTGGATACCTGCCCATCAACGACATTGTTCTGTGTGTTAGTGCACAGTTGTGACTTTTACTGAACAGTGTGTGGACACCTCACATGAAGCGGACATTGCAGCAAACAATACTGGCACCCTTCACCACAGTGCACTTCACAACACACATGTAGTACAGTCACAGACATGGCTATACTTGGCAGAGGCATGTCTAGTCAGCTGTTCATTCACCTTAGCAACATGTCACACATCATAGAAATGTGTGTCCCCCGCCATCAATTGTGTACCGGCCAGCCATGCATTGATCTGCTTGTGTCAATCCATCACTATTGTGTTGATGGACAGGTGCTGTTCCAGCACAAGCATTGTCATTGCCCTCTTGAGGCCCTCCAGCTCCATCCAGCTGGAGTTTCTCACTTCGTTGCTCTGTGCGTATGTGAAAACAGAAATGGCACATTATAAAGGTGTCACAAAATCACACCGGAGCATGACAATATCACATCACATTCAGCTGGTGCAACTCACCAGGACAAGCGTTATGCTGATCACTTTACCAATGCAGTACTGTATAAGCCATATTTAACACACTGTCCCAGGCTGTCTGCTCTGCCTTCGCCACCCAATATCAGACCTCCTGGCATCTGCTTCAGTTCATTCAGTAACTGTGCCTGCTGTGCACTCCACATACTCTCAATGGTTGGCAGTACAAGCTCTTCTGATGTTTATCAAAGGTCTGCCTATATATACCAGCAATATTCATGAACTGCAATATCCTGACACCCTTGGATACTGGGCAGCCCGAGGTGTGAATGGCCAGCCATGCAGACATTGGAATGGATGGTCTCTACATTTACGGGTTGATTCTGCCATCTGTTCTAATATCCACATGTCTGGCACTGCACTTCTACAATTAGCTATGTCCTCTGCCAATGTTTTGGGTCATCAGTGGAGAACAACGGTGATGTCAGGGCACCACAGTGGAGGCAGTGGCTGAATAGGTGTTCAAGGCTTGACCAGTACACTATGTACTTTGGCTCATGTTGGGGTGGGTAGGTTGTATTCTAGTGACACCTGTGGAGCAAGGGACAGACAGTGAAGCATTGCAGTGTGATTAGTATGTCAGGGTCAATTGGGACAGTGGCATCCTACTGTTATGGTGCTGTGTGTACCCCTGGTGGCATGGTGGCCTGCACTTGCCCTTTGTGTCCTGTTTCCTGCCATTGTGCACATATCCTGATCAACTCACAGGGTGTGTAGTCTGATGATGTTGAGACATCACTGTCATGCCATGATGACAGCCCTGTTGAGGACAACGGTGATTAGAGTGGTGTGGTTGGCTGACATTCATGGTGGATGTTCTGTGGTCATTCCATGTCACAGAGCAGTTCCCACTGTACACAGACATCAATTGTCTTCCTAGTCTTCACCTGTGTGCCTAGGAACCAGAATGTGTACATTGGTTACTGCTTTCAGGTGCATGTTGCTGTGTGTCACTGCTCAATGTGCATGTCACTTACCCTTTTTATGGATCAGTAGTGTCTGATGTATATGTGTTGACCTTGACACTTGTTTAGTGGCCTGACATGGTGACGATGACATATAGCTGTTTGACCTCTTTATTCCTGTGTTCCAGAGCTGGTCCCAATAGTACTACCATGTGAACTGGCTGTTTCTGTGGGGAGCACTCCCGTGGTGTGTCCATCACTGGTGATAGTCTCACACATCCCCAACACAGTCACATTGCTGGTGTTGTCAATGTGCGTTTCATTGTCTGCACTTGGCAGGGACTTGGAGAGCATCTGTATAGAGACAGGAGAGATGATACAACTGTCAGGTGTTGTTGGTGTTTGAGTGTGCGTGTTACATACAGTTTGTGTCAGTGCAATGCATCATACTGTACAACCATGGATGGCTGTGGATCTGTGTGTACCTGGCTAATGGTATGTGTGGACTGCAGTGGACACATGGCTTCTTTGACATTGTGCATTACCTGTGCAGTGACATCCTGTCATGTTCCATGCTGTACTGGTGTTCTAGTGGGCCTGTGTGATGCATGTCTGCAACATGTGGACACTGTGTTTGATGTTTTGGCAAGAGCATTATCCTGGTGTCCGCGGCAGAATGCTCGTGATTGTCGAACACAGCATGCACCAACAATGCATGGTCCACAATGTCCTGCTCTCCTGTTATTGTAATGGTGTGGTGGGGAAGGAATAGGACGAAATGTACATGCTGCTGAGCGGTCATGTGCATGTGTACTTGGTAATGTCATGGACACACACTCAGGATGATGTGTTTTTCATTTGTGCTTGACATGTGTGTTGCAGTGCTGGGTTGCATCATTGGATGGCACTGCTGTGCTCGTGCATGGCAGGGATGTCATGTCAGACGGGGTGTTGGGGTTGCATGGTTATGTGGCATGGTCACCTGGCTGTCTGCACTGTGTTGCATGTGCTGTCATTGCAGTGGTCGGCTGCTGGGTGTCAGGGTGCCATGTACACATGCTGTGCTGCTGTGTGTGCATTCTCTGCTCAGTGCATATCGTTCCATCATAGATGGTGCATGTGTCGCTGTCGTCTGCATTGCTGCTGCATATGGACACTGTGTGCGTTGGGCAATGTGTGGCATACATATGTTCTGCATGTCATGGGTTTCTTTGTGGGTTTACGCAGACTTGGGTGTCTGTGTAGCACGACCCATTGTGTCTCGCCATGTTGTTACTTTGTTGCTCTGCACACGCTCCTGTAGTCGTGGCAACCACCACACACATGCCATGTTTATATGTCCCTGTATGTCAGTTATAGTAGTGTTCATTTGGGGCACAGTGCCTCTGCCATTCACCACAGGTCCGACAACAACAAGTGCATATCGGCCTCTACAAATGCTGTCGTTCTGACAGGCTCTACACATAGTGGTGTGCATGGTACATCCCACTGCACTGTTATGCATAGTCATTGTGTGGACATGTACTAGTGGCTGACTCGGGGGAATACCACCCCACCATTGACATTGGTCTTGTACCCCTGTACATGGGCGGGATTAATTGGGTGTCTCATACCCCCCCACATTCATGTGGGTTGGCAGTGTTCTCATGATGTTTTCTGCTACACCCTTCTGACAGTGGCATCCCATGGCCATTTGGTGTTCTGTACACGTGCAGGCCAGTCATGGGGTGCCCTGCTGTGGTTGTCTCGCAGCACACCTGTGATCAGCGGGCTGTGTGGTTAGTGATTGGTGCTGTGTGTACACACAGTGCTCCTTTGCTGCTACAGCGATTTCACACATTACTTTTGCATGTCAAGTGTCACACACCTGTAGCTTCATTGGGCATGGTGGCCTGTGTCACTGTTCTTGATTGTGCTGTTCACAATATCTGTCCTCATGGCATGAATTCCATGGCATGGTGTGATTGCACATGTATTGTGTCTCCTGCTCCTGCCATGTCTTGCATGAACAGCTGTCATCACATGCCCATGACCACTACCCCACCCCATCTTGGACTTTTGCCATCATTGGTTGTTCCTGTTTGTTGTGCATGTTTACTTACCATTTCCATGAAGGTGACACCTGCAGTAGCCTGTTTGGTACTGGTCCCTGGTACACCTGGTGATGCTGGCCGCTTGCTGGTTACGGGGGTGCTGGTGGTTAGGTGGTCACTGGTGGATGTTCTTCTCATTGGCACTGCAGATTGTACTTTCTACAACTCACTTTCAAGGAGATTGTAACCTGTCCAAAGATTGCAGCTTTTAAAGTCAGACTCAAACAAACTCTGGTCAGAGCCAATACAGCTGTGAAATCATGGTATTGATGCAGCCATAAAAAGTGAGAGGCTGCTTCAGACCTGAGAAAAGATGAAGATTTCACTGATGCATGAACAGAAGCAGATGTTCACCTTTGGGCCATGTACTATGGGAAGATTCCATTCACTTACAGAAGTGCAGGGCCTGGCACATTCACTCTTCACACATTCAGTACACATTGATTCATTCTTCACATATTCAGTCTTCATATATTCACTCTTTTTTAATATTGGTCCCAAATTTTCAAGATAGTCATTTTATAACTACTCTTATAAACATGACTTGTAGCATGTAGTATATTGGCCAAAGTCATTTTGTACCACATGTGTGAAAAGACATCTTGTCCAGGATTTAAAAAATGACATCAGTCACGCTTTATGAGGTGGTGTGGAAAAATTACTATGTTGAATGTTTGGAGTCAAAATATTGAAAATTAGCAAAGTTAGAGAGAACATTGAAATACTGCAATGTTCAGTCATAACCTAGACATTTACCATGTTTGCACACCACATTTTCAGCAGAACTTCCTTATTACCCCACCTCATGAACTCCGTAGGTGAATGTGTTCAGATTCCCCACCAAAATGTGATTTCATGCCACCAAACATCATTCCATACCACAGGTGTGAAAACACAATTTCAGGATTTGAAAATGGCAGTGGTCATGTTCATGAGGTGGTGCAAAAAAGAGCTATGCTGAAAATCTGGAGTCCAAATATTTAAAATTACCACATAGTAATTAAGTGCAGTGATATAGACACTTGTTAATGTCTTGGGAAGGGATGCCAAATGTACTCCCCACCCTCACCAGAAGACCTGTTTGAATATGTTAACAAGCTACTATCAGCAGCTAGTGCACCAAATCCATTCCTCCTAGATAATGTACAGATCAGCATTAATTCAGTGACTGGTGAGGCATCGACACTTCAAGAAGCCTTTAAAGAGCTTCAAAAACTCACACATAAGGCACGCAGAATTTACTGGAACCAACTGAGCTCGGAAGCCTACCTTAAAGTATCTAGAATTCCAAGGGTCTGAGATGTATTAAAAATCCCTCCTATGGGCACAACAAGGAAGCTTTATGAGAAGATGAAGAGCCATTCTAACAGAATCCAGCATAACATTTATTAACCTCATTCCAGAACATGGGAGGGGAAGTGGAGACAGCACTGAAGGAGGAAAGAGATTGAAAGAAACATTTGCAATAGCGATGGGTTTGACAGAAAAATGAGAAACTTAAAGATTCATTTAAAAAATTGGACAAAGATCTACAGGCACTGAAACACAGAAAATTTAGAGATAAAGATTACAGAACAACAGCATTTTTTTATTGGAAAGAAGACAACAGAGGTAGAGGAATACTTAAAAGAAACCGCAGGGTATCCTTTAATTTCTGCACAGATACAAATGGCTCTGAATTAGAAAGTACTGAAAACTCCCAGCATCATTTAGAAGAGGATAGGCTACAAGAAGACCCCCCACTGAGGTGAAGTGCTATAAAGCACAAATACCAGGTCTCAGAGGCAGGCAATTTCTAGTAAGCCCATACAGGGTGCAAGAAAGAGGAATGGAGAAGGAGGACAAACAGATTGGAACAACAGGAGTCAGGAATCAGTATAAGCAGAGAGACAGCAATATAAGAACCACCGACAAAGAGATGGGAGACAGTGGAGGCAGTGTTAGAACCATCAAAAGTGAGCCGGCCCACTGGTGCAGCGGTTGGATTTCCACTTGCGACACCGGTGACCTGGGTTCAGGAGTGGACTTGGGTTGTCGGGGGACTAGCTGGGGGGAGAAGGAATTTAGCGTTCCATGACTGCTCTCCTTCTCCGGGGGGGGGGGTGGTGGTGCAGGATGTCGCTGGTGCAAGGGGAACCCCTGGTGGAGAGCAGGAGTGCCACAGCATACAGTGCCAGCAAGGTTACAAGGGAGCGGGATGGATGCTGGTGTCATTGAATGTTCCTGCCCCCAGAGGGAGAAAAACCAAGCCTGCCTCCTCTCTGCCTAAGTGATGCCTGCCCCTCAGCTGCGATTGGCTCTCCTGGCCAACTCCCATCCTATCCGTTGTTTCTGTGGCACCTCAGGGGCCGGGTGCCACATGTCTGCCCTGGGGGTAATCCAGGAGTCCCGGAGAGCGGCTCATGTGGGATGCTGCAGCTGGGGGTCCATGACCAGGCAGATGGCCCAGCAGAGAGGTGTGGCACAAAAGACTAAGTAGAAAAAGAACCATCAAAAGAGATACATTTATGTGAACATGAAATAACCAATGCTGAACAGTACTCATTAAACTAGGGTCTATTGTTTGTTCCAACAACACTTATTAACCCTTGCTGTGTCGGTGGACTGATATATTAGTCCAGAATTTCTATACATTCTAATTCTGTTGGCAGCCTAAGAGTTAATAAGTTTCAGCTAGTGATAGACTTACATATAGTATGCCATAATTTAGGTTTAAAGTCCTTTTCAACACTCTGACGCATTGCTACAACCCTCAACAACGCCTGTCGCCTCATCTCTGGAGCCCACCGTTCACCCATACGTGTAACCTCTACGCCCAAACTGGCTTGTTACAACTCTAACCACAAAAAATATCGAACCTGCCTCATGGCCAAGAAGACAACAATGGGTTTTTCTCTTCCTGGCGTCCAAGCTCTCCTTTCCCCTGCTTGTAACTCACGTCATACTAGGGGCACTGATTCTCAACTCCTTCTGATCCCTCACTGCCGTTCCTCACAGGGGCAAAGAGCTTTCACCTACAGGGCATCACTCTGGTTGAATGGTCTCAGTAGTGACATTTCCTCCCTTCCCAAGCTTGGCCCCTTCAAATCTAGACTACATCTATTCCTCTCAGCCTCCAGCACCTGCGACTGTTTCCCTTAAACAGCCATCCTGTCCCTCTACCTCCCTCGGCTGCCCCTGCCTCTTACTCTCAGCACTTACTCTGTCCTCTACCTATCTCCTCCCCTCCCCCATGTACACCCATCCCCCCACTCACCTCTGCACTTCCAATGCGCTGCTGACAAGGCCTCTGGCTGCCACTCCCTATTGTATCCTACCTAGTACTGTCCCAATATGTCTGTCTGCATTGACATTTGTTAAGCCTCCATGTTTTCTGTAACCCAATGTTTATTTCAAATCTTGTACTTATTGTCCTGTGTTACATTGTATCCCTCCTGACGTGGAACCTTTGTAAAAGAGCCTTGGCTCAAAGGTACTTGTAATCCTAGATTCAAATAAACAAATAAACAATATGGGCTTCACAGAATCTACAGATATAACTTTAGCAACAACTGATGCAGACTTGAATACCAGAGAAACAAAGATGGGACAACTCAGAAAAATAATCACTTTTTGCCGTCTCCAGGCTTGGCCATACTGACCTTCCAAGATCTGGTGGAAAAAGACTTAGATGAATTATTCAAAAGAGGAATCATTCAGAATTTGCCATCACTGACTTTTCAAAATCCAACTAATGCAGAGAAAGCAGCACTGAAAACCTTGAAACAGGACCAGGCTTTGATAATTAAGAGTGGAGACAAAGGACTGAAGTGTTGTTTTGCTGGACAGACATAATAATACAAGAGAAGTCCAAAGACAGCTAAGTAATAACTTTTACACCAAACTGGACAAAGACCTGACAACAGAGTTCAAGTGGAGTATAGATGAACCCATCAAGCAAGCATATGATCAAGGACACATAGAAGAGAAGACATTTGAGTTTTTAATCACAGAACATCCAGAAAGGGCAGCCTTTTGTGTACTATCTAAAGTACGTAAGCCATTGGTTGATCCCCCTGTGGGTCGATAGTGAATGGCATAGGGTCACTTACAGAGCCATTGTTGCAATTCATAGACATGTACATAAGGCCCCATGTCACCTCACTGAGGTCATACTTGGGGGACACTAAAGATGTTCTGAAAATTATGGAAGACTTTGAAGTGGACAGGGACTATTATCTTGTGACCCTAGATATAGAGTCCCTGTTCAAAAACATACTCCATGAGAGAGCTTTAGATAGAATAGAATATTTTTGTTAAAGACACCCAGATGCTACTACTCCTACTGAGTTTCTTTTGAAATTACCAGAATTTGTTCTAAAATGTAAGGTTTTCTCTTTTATGGGATATTATTATATTCAAACAAAGAGGACAGCAACGGGGGCTATATGTGCTCCGTCATTAGCAAATCTACATGTAGGGGCATGGGAACAACACTTTGTATATGACAGAGAAGTGAGTCATTATGAGAAGCCATTCCTTTGGTTTAGTTTTGGTGTGGGGACCTGACAGAGCTGGAGAATTTTGTAGCATACCTACACAAGACAAATCCAAATGTAAGGTTCACTTGCACATCGAGTAAAAACAGAATTCTATGGATTTAAAACTGACCAAACAAGAAGATGGAACAGTCATTTCAGTAGCCTGTGATGAGAGTGATTGCTATTGAGTGCTTTCAAAAAGGGTGACTCAATAATGGCGTCATCTGCACAGGGCTACTGGACAGAGCAGGAGTGACCGAATAGGGGGCAGTGAATAGTGACAGGAAGTCGCTTATGTACACGTGTGGGGGAGGAGCATGCCATGCAACGGTGGAAGGGGAGGCGTACTGTGGTGGTGGGCTGACGAGCTGGCCCTGTGGCATGGTGGATTGGTGGCAGGCTAGGGTTGAGAGGGTGCTGGGTTCGGTTCTGGGTGCACATTTGTTATTTTGTTGCACCTGGCCTTTAAATTTTTTTAAGTATTTTCACCCCTCCCCAACATGCACCTCCCTGGGTTGAGAATCCTTTAGGATGGAGGTGCCGGGGCACATCCTCTGCATAAAACAAACAACAATAAAAACATGTGTCCGTGCCATTTTGTTGAGTCCATGGAGTGTTACATCACCAAAATTGATTTTCGTGATGTACAGTTGTCTCTAATGGCAATCTCCTTTCGCGATCGCTGTTATGACATAGAACCATTATTTCAGATATTTATAGAAAAGACACAGACTGCAGCACATTGTTGCAGGCATAGTTGTCACCCATGCCACACTGTCTCAGACATCTCAAAGGGACAGTTTCTCAGATTGAAATGAAACTGTGGCAGTGATGAACTCTTCAGCAAAGGGGTAGATGACCTATAAACTAGATTTATGGAGAGGGTATGGCGTGAATTAATGAGAGAGGCTAGGGAATGTTCAGAAATGCAAGACAGAAATGATCTCATTTATGGGGAGAATAGCAGGGAGAGGAATGATAGTTTACCGTTGTCACCTCATTTTCAGCACATGCTGGATACGTTGAAAAAATTATCAAAGGACATTGGCATGTGTTGGAAACGGACAGGGACTACTGGAATTGGTTAAAGACCCCACACCGATGACATTCAGAAGGGCAACCAATGCTAAAGAGGTACTGGACCATAGCCATCACAGGGCAGTGCAACCCAAAACATGGCTGGAAAAGGATCTGAAAGGCTGCTTCTAGTGCAAAAATGCAGCTATTGTAAAAATATCACACAGGGAAATGAATTCTCCAACACAGACTGAGACAACGAGTTTGAGATCTGACAGTTGACCACCAATGACAGCATGGTGGTGATTTATCTGACACAATGCTCCTGCAGTGCTATTTATGCCAATAAAACAAACATTTGTCAATGCCGACTGTTGATTGCGTTGGTCCGTTGAGCTTGCTCACTGGCCCTCTGTCACTTGCTCGTTCTGTTTCTCCTGGTGCTGCAGGCTGCTGTTTTGTACTGGGCTCCTGCCTGCGTTGGCACCCTTTTCTGTCCACAAAGAAATCTGCAGCTGTCCTGACAGAGTTCTGTTGAGGTGACTCACTCCCCCTCTCTCACTCACTCTTTCTGTTTCTCCTGGCGCTGCAGGCTGCCTTTTTGCACTGGGCTCCTGCCTCTGTTGGTGGCTTTTTCTGCCCACAAAGAAATATGCAGCAGTCCTGACACATGTCCGTTGACCTCGCTCACTCCCTCTCTCTCACACGCTCATTCCGTTTCTGCCAGTGCTGCAGGCTGGCCTTTTGTACTGGGCTCCTGCCTGTGTTGCTGCCTTTTTCTGCCCACAAAGAAATCCACAGCAGTCATGATAGAGCTCTGTTGAGCTCGCTCACTCCCCCTTTCTCACTCGCTCATTGTGTTTCTCCCAGTGCTGCAGGCTGTCCTTTTGTACTGGGCTCCTGCCTGCACTGGCACCTTTTTCTGTCCACAAAGAAATCTGCAGCAGTACCGACAGAGCTCCATTGAGCTAGGTCACTCCCCCTCTGTCACTCGTTCGTTCCGTTTCTGCCAACACTCAGGCTGCCCTTTTGTACTGGGCTCCTGCCTGCATTGCTGCATCCTTCTGCTCCACAAAAAATCTGCAGCAGTCACGATAGAGCTCCTGAGATGGCTCACCCCCTCTCACTCACTCATTCTGTTTCTCCCAGTGCTGAAGGTTGCTCTTTGTACTGGGCCCCTGCATGCATTGCTGCCTTTTTCTGCCCACAAAGAAATCCACAGCAGTCCCAACAGAGTTCCGTTGAGCTCACTCACTCCCCTCCCCACTCATTCTGTGTCTCCCGCTGCTGCAGGCTGCCCTTTTGTACTGGGCTCCTGCCTGCATTGGTGGCTTTTTTTGCCCACAAAGAAATCTGCAGCAGTCCCGACACAGGTCTGTTGAGCTTGCTCTCTCCCCTCTCTCACTCATTCATTCCGTTTCTGCCGGAGCTGCAGACTGGCCTTTTGTACTGGTCTCCTGCCTGCATTGCTGCCTTTTTCTGCCCACAAAGAAATCTGCAGCAGTCACGATAGAGGTCCGTTGAGCTCACACACTCCCCCTCTCTCACTCGCTCATTGTGTTTCTCCCGGCGCTGCAGGCAGCCCTTCTGTACTGGGCTCCTGCCTGCATTGGCACCTTTTTCTGCCCACAGAGAAATCTGCAGCTGTCCTGACAGAGCTCAGTTGAGGTAGCTCACTTCCCATCTCACTCGCTTGTCCTGTTTCTCCCGCAACTGCAGGCTGCCCTTTTGTACTGGGCCTCTGCATGCATTGCTGCCCTTTTCTACCCACAAAGAAATCCGCAGCAGTCCCAACACTAGCTCCATTGAGCTCACTCACCCCCTCCCTCACTTGCTTGCTCATTCTGTGTCTTCCGCTGCTGCAGGCTGCCCTTTTGTACTGGGCTCCTGCCTGCATTGTCGGCTTTTTCTGCCCACAAAGAAATCTGCAGCAGTCCTGACACAGGTTCATTGAGCTTGCTCACTCCCCTCTCTCACTCGCTCATTCCGTTTCTGCCAGTGCTGCAGACTGGCCTTTTGTACTGGGCTCCTGCCTGCATTGCCACCTTTTTCTGCCCACAAAGAAAACTGCAGCAGTCATGATAGAGCTCCGTTGAGGTCACTCACTCCCCCTGTCTCACTCACTCATTTTGTTTCTCCTGGCGCTGCATCTGCCTTTTTGTACTGGGCTTCTGCCTCTGTTGGCACCTTTTCCTGCCCACAAAGAAACCGCAGCAGTCTCAACAGAGCTCTGCTGAGCTTGCCAACTCTCTCTCACTTGCTCATTCTGTTTCTCCCACTGCTGCAGGCTGTCCTTTTATACTAGGCCCCTGCATGCATTGCTGCCTTTTTCTGCCCACAAAGAAATCTGCAGCAGTCCCGACACAGCTCTGCTGAGCTCGCTCAGTTCCCCTCTCTCACTCGCTCATTCCGTTTCTGCCGGCACTGTGGGCTGGCCTTTTGTATTGGGCTCCTGCCTGCGTTGCCGCCTTTTTTTGCCCAAAAAGAAATCCGCAGCAGTCAGGACAGAGCTCCATTGAGCTTGCGCACTCCCCCTCTCTCACTCGCTCATTGTGTTTCTCCCAGCACTGCAGGTTTCCCTTTTGTACTGGGCTCCTGCCTGCATTGGCACCTTTTTCTGCCCACAAAGAAATCCACAGCTGTCCTGACACAGCTCCATTGAGGTCGCTCACTCCCCCTGTCTCACTCACTCATTCTGTTTCTCCTGGCACAGCAGGCTACAGGTTTGTACTGGGCTCCTGCCTGCGTTGCCGCCTTTTTTTGCCCAAAAAGAAATCCGCAGCAGTCAGGACAGAGCTCCATTGAGCTTGCGCACTCCCCCTCTCTCACTCGCTCATTGTGTTTCTCCCAGCACTGCAGGTTGCCCTTTTGTACTGGGCTCCTGCCTGCATTGGCACCTTTTTCTGCCCACAAAGAAATCCACAGCTGTCCTGACACAGCTCCATTGAGGTCGCTCACTCCCCCTGTCTCACTCGCTCATTCTGTTTCTCCTGGCACAGCAGGCTACAGGTTTGTACTGGGCTCCTGCCTGTGTTGGCACCTTTCTGACCACAAAGAAATCCGCAGCAGTCATGATGGCTCCATTGAGCTCACTTACTCCCTCTCTCACTTGCTCGTTCTGTTTCTCCCCGCTGCAGGCTGCCCTTTGTACTGGGCCCCGCGTGCATTGCTGCCTTTTTCTGTCCACAAAGAAATTCGCAGCAGTCCCAACAGTGCTCCATTGAGCTCACTCACTCCCCCTCCCTCACTCACTCGTTCTGTGTCACCTGGGCTGCAGCCTGCCCTTTGTACTGCGCCCTGCCTACGTTGGCACCTTTGCCTGCCCACACAGAAATCTGCAGCATTACGACAGAGCTCAGTTGAGCTCAGTCACTCCCACCCTCTTACTCACTCGATCCTAATCAGTCCCAAACACTGATTTTTGACAGTGACTGCATTACTCTGAGCCGAAGTGTGAAACACATTTGGTCAGGATGTGAAAATGACAGCTGTACTGTTCATAAGGAGGTGTGGCAAAATGGCAGTGTTGAAAATGTGGCATGAAAATATTACCAATTCGTGAAGTTACAAGGGTGCGTGGAAACTGCACAATGCATGCTTGTAACACAGTCATTTCATGGACTTACATCACCAAATTTTCAACATAGGCATTTTAGGACCTCTGCTAATGAACAGTGTCACTGCCATTTTCATAATGTCTCCCGAACATGGATTTCCCACAGGCACCGCGCTATTCTGTGCCAGAACAGTGAAAACACATTTCAGCCAGGATGTGAAAAGTGACAGCTGTACTGCTCATTAGGTAGTGCAGAACAATGACAACGTTGAAAATCTGGAGGGAAATATAATAAATTGAACTTACAAGCGTTATGCAACCGTGCAATGCACGCTATAACACAGTCATTTTATAGAGTATCATCGCCAAATGTTCAACATAGGCATTTTAGGCCCTCTGCCCATGAAGAGTGTCACTGTCATTTTGTAATCTGTCCCGAACACTGATGTCCCACAGCGACTGGGCGTATTCTGCACCAGAAGTGCAAAACACATTGCAGCCAGGATGAAAATGACAGCTATGCTGTTCACAAGGAGGTGTGGAAAATGCCAATGTTAAAAATCTGGCATGAAATATTTCAAATTTCATGTGGTTACGCAGGCGTAGTAACTGAGCAACGGACGCCAGAAACAGTCATTTTTGATTTTTTCCACCAAATTTGTAACATAGGTTTTTGAGAGCCCACCATGAACACTGGCACTGTCGTTTGTTAATCAGTCCCAAAAGGTGATTCCATGCAGTGACCGTGAAATTACCTTTCGGGGCCGAATCACACCATGCCAGTGGCAGAATTCATGAGGAGGGGTCCCAAAACCCCCATGTTGAAAATTTGGTGCCAAAAGTCCAAAAAATGCACGAGATATGCAACAAAGTTGAAAAAACCCTATCTATGCCATTATACAGCTTACTGGCATATTCTCAGTTCACGGTCGGCTTTGAAGAGTGCAGACTTGTTCCCGGTCCACCGAAGATCTTCGCGCTGGGCTCCAGAGGTAAATATGGGGTGGGGAGACAGGGTGCGCAGAGGGTGGGTGCGGGTTGGGAGGGGCTGCCGACCTGACAAGGAACGTTTTTGCTTTAGGGTACAAAAAGACATTGCAGGACTTTTTTTTTACAGTGCATTTCTGGACATTTGGCACACTGGGTGGGCTCCATACGTGCCAACTGACTGTTGGGGGTCCAGCCAGCTGGCGGAGGATGGGTACCCGTAGGCACAAAAGCGGGGTGCAAGAGCGAGGGGATTGGGCACCTTGGCACAACTCTCAGCTACTGTTTCAGAGGACTTATGCCGATGGGGGTGGCTCCCCCATCGGTAACTCATACCACGAGGGGATGGATGCCGGCGAGGACTGGGGCCCCGTCGGCAAAAAAAAACATGCTGCTGTGGGAGGGGCACATGTTGCCAAGGGGATTGGGCACCCCTTGGCAGGGGTTTTACTATATTGTTTCTAGAACATGGTGGTAAGCCACTGCCATGTTCACAAACAATATCAGAGTACCAAGGTTCTGCCCAGCAATGACGGGTCGCCCCTCATTGCAACAAATGGCTTACACTGCAATGACGAGGCGGCCCCTGATTGTAGCAGCTAATTTTTTACAAGATTGTGGCACGCTGGCTGAACTAAGTCCAGCAGCAGTGTGCCATGGCATTGCGGAAAGCGGGCCAAGCCTTTAAAGGCTGTAGGGGCATTGGCCTCAACAGTGCCGCGCCTCCACAACCTGCTTCTGGAGGAAAGCTGCCGCAATATGTTTCTTGCGCATGCGCACAATCAACATCAAAAGAAGCATAAAGACCCCAGTGAGAGAGCACTGCAGTGCAATTGAGAAAGCTGACATCACGTATGCAACAGCTTGTCATGTAAAAATTGCCCAGAACCCACAGGAGCATATATTCAGGTTCAGTGCTATTGATAAAGTTACACACTGAATTCCAGGGGTAGGGGCCATGATAATGCAATCCTAAAATAAGAAACATTTTAGATCTATAACTTGAGGGCCACAGCATTTCCAGGATTAAATACAGCATTTGAGTTAGCACTGTTTCTCAAGAAAGGAAATTAATAGTTTCTAATATTCTTATGATTCCTTGACGTACTTACTATTTTCTGCCTATTAATTTCACCCCCGAGTCGCTGCAAGGACCGTGAGGTATGCACTAGGTTCAGAGAAACACACACGGAGTGGCTGCTACCACATGTGATACTGCACTGCTGCTGGTTTTGCAAGTACATTTTAGCAGAAATAATTTATGTATTTAATGTGACACATAAGCTATTTAAGGAATGCTAAAATAACATTTTGAATTCTACGATCCAATGTATGTTTCAACACAGGTGATATTTATTGCTATTATACAGATATGAGCAATAGTCATTACATTTAATACAGTATCAAAAGTTTCCTTTTAGGTTATAAATAAGTTGTATGTTGTAAATAGTAACTTTTAAACTTTTTGTTGTTACTTTGATTGTGTCTATTTAATATGGAAGCCATGTAATCAATAAGGCTTTAAATAGCAATTCACCAACTGAAACCAAGTCAGGTTGTGATGTTATTATTAAGTGCTACTATTTAAATGCTAATCCTTCAGTGTCATATGGATTTTGGTAAAGGATCTTGATGCAGATCTGAAACGACATACAGGTGGCTTTCTGGAGTCTTCTGGCTTTTTGTCCTGCACTTTATTAATAAAATGAAGCACTCTGGACTATAACTGAAGTTGGATTAGGCGGTATCAACTTTGAAGTACTGGAGGTGGTGAGTACCCAGTTATTTTGTTTACTACAGTTACTCACTAGTATTGAGAGCGCCTGTCCCTGCACACACTACTTCAGTTCTACAGGGTTGCAGGGATTCATTGTGGGCCCATTGTTACTAGCCTCTAGCTATAGCTATCTAAATAAGTTTTCCTCTCTGAGTCTGGGAGTTTGTACCATCCCCCTGTGGATGACGGGATCCTTTTACCATAGGAGGTTGTTTACTCAGATGCAGATTGAGCTCTAAAGAGCTTCTGACATCGTCCAACAGTATTTGTTTGAAGAGAAACTAGTACTAGATGTTATTAAGTCTCAAGCAATGTTATTCATTTTAGACAGTAAGCTCAACCAGACTAAAGATGTGTTAAAACCAGTATTAGAATTACAAGGGGGTTAGGGCTTGATCCCATTAACTCTGAAACGAGTCCCGGTAGCTCACACATCACTGTCATTGACTTATAAAGGGAATGGGGGCTCAATTTAAAGATAGGGCCCTTAAGGGCACCCCCCCCAGCTCCCAAAGCTCAGTAAGTGTAATTCCAACACTGATTTTAACTTGTTACATACAATGACTCCCATCTTCAGCAGGTGCAGGCATGGACATATTTGGGACTATGGCTTGACAATCAATGTAAACGGAATGTTCTATATCGATCAACTAATGAAGTGCTGGGGCTGAAAATCATGATATACAGGCAAAGAAAATGCATATAGTTTGAGTCCCACAGACACATTGTGAACTCAGTGACCATCCTCGTTCTGGATTATAGTGATCTGTTTCGGGGTAGGGCACTGGGGATGGGGTTGGCAAAGCTGGAACTGATGTATAACAGGTTTGTTTATTTCAGCCTTGATGTCCCATGTACCCAGCATTACTACCCAGAGCCCCTGTGATTGGGTAAATACACTTTTACTTACTTACTACCTGTTGTATCTTGACCTGGATGAGTTTAGACTACAAAACTGTAGGCAACTGTATGCTTTAATATTATGGCTAAATGTCACAAAAGACAAGTTCCTGATGATAAGAAGAATGACTAGAAAAACTATGAGACCTGGATTAAGATTGGTTCAGAGGGATGAATACTAGGCCCCCCCCCCACCAGGACAAGCCCTGGCTCATCCTCTTTCTTTTGTTTGCGTCCTACTTCTATGACGACACTTCGCTCCCAGCTGCTCAGCCAATTTTGTTCCCATTCCATTATTCTGCACTATTTTGTGTTGCAACTCAACAGGGCTTGCTGGCATTGCCCGTTGTTCCACCAGCTTTTTGCATTCCTTTGTTTTGTATGATACCTTATAGTCGATAGGGAACTTCAGTTCAACTAGTTTGTTTTTGCAGCATTATTTATTTGTCCCCACTTACGAGGTGGACATGAAGGATAGAGAGTCCCTTCTGACCTTAAATTTCTACTTATTATAGATAGTTTGTGGGTATTGCACAACACTTTTTATCCTTCTATTAGAAGCTTTTATTGTGTGGAATATGCAAAAGCAAACTGCTAAAAAGAATAGTTGATACTATTGTACAGTAACAACACCAGTGCCACATCAGTTTGGTCTGCCTGCCTGGCTACCTCCCTGTTATAAACTCAGTAATCCTGATTACTGACTGGTTTTGCTCCAATTTATCTGCACCGAGATTTTGTCTCAGACATAAGTTGATGTACACTGCTATGCTATTGTAGTCAGGATGCCTGGTTTGCAGTATTTTCCATCTGAGTTTCTCTATAGTTTGCGTTGCATTTCATTTTTACTCACTGCTTGTACCCTCTCCTAGTTGTCCCCCCCTCTTCGCTGCACCCTCTCCCTGAGGACACAAAACTAGACACAATTTTTTGCAGCAGCATAGTGTGACTTCCCAGCATACATATCTCAAATAAATGAATTAATGAACAGGGTCGATGAACTGCGTAATCCACTTGGTTTACCTACTTCTGGGTCCCACTCAATATCTGGATAATTAAAACTGCTCCCATCAGTGCTACTGCTCTGCTTGTCCTTTAACTCTGAACACACGAACGTACGCATCAGTTTCATCACCATATTACATTACATTGTCCTGTTTCCTCATTCTACACCCCCCCCCCCCAACATCACCCCTGGAAACTAAGCTTGGCTCAGTGTGCCTTTTCTAACCAAAAATTTCAAACAAATAGACAGATAGAGACAGACAGACAGACAGACAAACATAGATAAATACTGTCTGTAGGTAGGTAGGTAGGTAGATACTGTCTGTAGGTAGGTAAATTGGTAGATGGATAGGTAGGTAGATTGATGGATAGGTAGGTATGTAGACAGCTGGATAGGTAGATAGATAGATGGATAGATAGGTAGATGGATATGTGGTAGGTAGATAGGTAGGTAGACAGCTGGATAGGTAGGTAGATGGACAGATAGATGAAGGAATCAGTAAATACTCTATTTCCTTTTATGTTGCTTTGAAATCTCATTATAAAACTTGAGGTCCATAATCTCATCCTCTTGGTGTATAACATATAAAAGCCACCTCTGATTCTGTGGCACTGTTTGCTCTTCAACATTTAAGACAGGCCTCCTTTGTCTTTCTGTTGACCTGCCTTTGCAGTGTTTTCTGATGGTGGGTGCCCCCTCCTCCCCCATCCTGGAGTAGCCATAATTTATGGGCCTGAGATACTCATATTCTCTAGAAGCTATGGAAGCTTCAGGGGGTTTCAGGGTAAGACACACAAGGCTTTTGTGTTTTCCCTTCTTACTCCAGGGAGGCTGCAGCCCACATCTTGTGATCTCTGAGGGCCTCTGTGTTTCCTGTGCAGCTACAATGTATAATAAAATAATTCAAGCACCTGATCAGTGACTACATACAACATTTCTTACACACAGCACCAGAACAGCTACATGCAGGCCAGCAGGGTCATCAGCACAGATGTTTAAGGGTAGAGATCTTAAATTCATAAACGAGTCAGAAATATATGCCCAGTCCTGCTCTCTGCATTCTGCACTGCCATTTCCGTGCCCATGCTGGCAGAGCTGTGCCTCCAGGGCTATCAATATGGCTGTGCAGCAATGCAGAGATGTCACACTTGTCCGTAGTGGGGAGGGGCAGAGAATAACACTGACCTTTGCTAAATGAGTATAGCAAATGCACTGAAATATGAATTTGGTTAGCACATAAGGACCATTAGGTCCACCTAATCTTCCCATTTTTCCCTGCCAGTAGTATCACCACAGATCCTGCTTGTTCTCCAGCTCATTCACACCCCTTCACTTTTGCTAAGATTCCCCTTATACCTATCCCATGCATTCTTGAACCCCACCACTGTTTTCGCCCCCACCACTTCCGCTGGAAGACTGTTCCTGGAATCCACCACTTTTTCTGTGAAGAAGTACTTCCTCAGATCTCTCCTGAATTTACCCCCCTCCAGATTTTTATTGTGCCCTCTTGTCTTTGAGCACCTTTTTTATTTTGATTGTGTGCATGCGCAAGAAACATATTGCAGCAGCTTTCTCCAGAAGCAGGTTGTAGAGGCGTGGCACTGTTGTGGTCAATGCCCCCACAGCCTTTAAAGGTTTGGCTCACTTCCTCCAATGCCGTGGCACACTGCTGCTGACACTAGTTCAGCCAGCGTGCCACAACCTTGTAAAAATTTAGCCACTGCAATCAGGGGCCACCTCATCATTGCAGCGTCAGCCATTCGCTGCAATGAGGGAGTGACCAATCATTGCTCGGTGGAACCTTGAAACACTGATATTGTTTGAGAACATGGTGGCTTGCCGCCATGTTCACAAACAATATTAAATCCCCCCCACCGAGGGGTGCCCAATCCCCTCGGCTGCATGTGCCCTCACTCATTTCGCCGACGGGTGTCCCAACTCTGCCGGCTTCAGTGGCCCAAAGTTTATGTTGTTGACGGGTAGCCCACTGCCCGCTGGCACTGTGTAACCCTCCGACTTTTGTTGTCTGCTGATGTGGTGCCCAATCCACGTTGGCATAATGTCATCCCTCCTTTTGTTGTGTGCCAACAGGGGTGCCCAATTCCCATTGGCATAATGTAAACCCCCCCCTTTTGTTGTGTGCCGATGGGGGTGCCCAATCCCCAATCAGCTACAGCTTCCCCCAGAAAAGACTCAGTTGGCATGCTGGGAGCCCACCCCAGTGTGCCACATGCCCCTGTAAAATCAAAAACGGTCCTGTGATGTCTTTTTTTTTAACCTGTAAAAGGAAATGGTCCTCGACGGTCTCCTGCCCCTCCCACAATCCGCAGCCCACCCACTGCGAACCCTGCCTTCCCACACCCTCCTCACCCCATACTTACCTCTAGAGTCTGGCATGACGATCTTCGGAGGACTGGGAACACGTCTGCACTCTTCAAAGCCGACCGCTAACTGAGGAAATACCGGTAAGCTGTATAATGGCATAAATAGGGCTTTTTCAACTTTGGTGCATATCTCGGCCATTTTTGGGAATTGTTTCACCAAATTTTCAACATGGGGGTTTTGGGACCCCTCCTCATGAATTCTTGAACTGTCATGGCGTTATTTGGCCCCGGGAAGGTGATTTCGTGGTCACTGCGCTGAATCCCCCTTTGGGACCAATTAATGAAATGACAGTGCCAGTGTTCATGAGGTGGGCTCTCAAAAAGCCTATTCTGCAAATTTGGTGGGAAAAATCCCCAAAATGACTGTTTTATGAACGTGCATTGCGCAATTGCTACGCACGCTAGTAACTTTGCGAATTTGCAATATTTTCACACCAGATTTTCAACATTGGCATTTTTTCAGACCTCCTTGTGAACAGTACAGCTGTCATTTTCCACATCCAGGCCAAAATGTGTTTTCGCACTTCCAATGCAGAATAGCGCGGTCAGTGTGGGAAATCAGTGTTCAGGACAGATTAAGAAAATGACAGTGGCACTGTTCATGAACAGAGGACCTAAAATGTGTATGTTGAAAATTTGGTGATGAAACTCCATAAAATGGCTGTGTTACGAGTGTGCGTTGCGCAGTTTGCATGCACGCTTGTAACTTCACGAATTAATAATATTTTCACTCCAGATTTTCAGCATTGCCATTTTGCCACACCTCCTTATGAACAGTGCAGCTGTCATTTTTCACATCCTGGCTGAAACATGCTTTTGCTCTTCCAGTACACAATAGCACGGTTGCTGAGAGAAATCAGTGTTCGGGGACATATTAAGAAAATCACACTGACACTGTTCATGAGCAGAGGTCCTAAAATGCCTACGTTGAAAATTTTGTGATGAAACTCCATAAAATTGCTGTTTTACGAGCATGTGTTGTGCAGGTTCCACGCACCCTTGTAAGTTTGCAAATTAGTAATATTTCTACGCCAGGTTTTCAACACTGGCATTTGTTCACAGCTGCTTATGAAAAGTACAGCTGTCATTTTTTACATCCTGGTCAAAATATGTTTCCGCACTTCTGGCGTAGAATACCGCAGTCACTGTCGGAAATAAGTGTTTGGGACAGATTAGGATCGAGCGACTGGGAGGGGGGGAGTGACCGAGCTCAACTGAGCTCTGTCGGGACTGCTGCGGATTTCTTTGTGGGCAGGAAAAGGCGGCAATGCAGGCAGGAGCCCAGTACAAATGGGCAGCCTGCAGCGCTGGGAGACACAGAACGAGCGAATGAGGGAGGGGGAGTGAGTGAGCTCAACAGAAGTGTATTGTGACTGCTGTGGATTTCTTTGTTGGCAGGAAAGGAAGCAATGCAGGCAGAACCCATTACAAAAGGGCAACCTGCAGCAGCGGAGACAAACAATGAGTGAGTGAGAGGAGGGGACTGAGTGAGCTCAACAGATCTCTGTTGGGACTGCCGCGGATTTCTTTGTGGGCAGAAAGGGTAGCAATGCAAGCAGGGGCCCCAGTACAAAAGGGCAGCCTGCAGCAGTGGAAGAAACAGAACAAACGGGTGAGAGAGGTGAGGAGGAGTGAGCTCAATGGAGCTGTATCGTGACTGCTGCAGATTTCTTTGTGGCCAGAAGAAGGCGGCAACACAGGCAGGAGCCCAGTACAAAAGGGCAGCCTGCAGCGCCGACAGAAACAGAACGAGCGAGTGAGAGAGGGGGGAGTGAGTGAGCTCAACAGAGCTCTGTCAGGACTGCTGCACATTTCTTTGTGGGCAGAAAAAGGCACCAACAGAGGCAGGAGACCACTACAAAATGGCAACCTGTGGCACCAGGAGAAACAGAATGAACGAGTGAGACAGGCGGAGTGAGCGACCTCAACAGAGCTCTGTCAGGACAGCTGCGGATTTCTTTGTGGGCAGAAAAAGGTGCCAACGCAGGCTGAAGCCCAATACAAAAGGGAAGCCTGCAGCGTCAGGAGAAAGACAATGAGCAAGTGAGAGAGAGAGAGAGAGAGAGAGAGAGAGAGAGAGAGTGAGTGACCTCAACAGACCTCTATCGTGACTGCTGCGGATAGCTTTGTGGGCAGAAAAAGGCGGCAACACAGGCAGGAGGCCAGTACAAAAGGCCAGCCTGCAGTGCCAGCAGAAACGGAATGAGGGAGAGAGGGGTAGTGAACTAGCTCAACGGACCTGTGTCAGGACTGCTGCAGATTTCTTTGTGGGCAGAAAAAGCCGCCAACAGAGGCGGGAGCCCAGTATAAAAGAGCAGCCTGCAGCGCCAGCAGAAACAGAATGAGCGCGTGAGAGAGGGAGAGTGACCCACCTCAACAGAGCTCTGTCGGGACTGCTGCAGATTTCTTTGTGGGCAGAAAAATGTGCCAACACAGGCAGGAGCCCAGTACAAAAGAGCAGCCTGCAGCACCGGGAGAAACAGAACAAGTGAGTGACACAGGGGCAGTGAGCGAGCTCAACGGACCAACGCTATCAACATTCGGCATTGATAAATGCTTGTTTTCTGAAAAATACTTCCTTCTTGTACCTTGTTTAACTCTGTGATGTATTTAAAGGTCTTTATCATATACCTCCTCTCCTCTCCTCTCCTCTCCTCTCCTCTCCTCTCCTCTCCCAGGGTGTGCATATTTAGGTCCTTTAATTTCTCCTCATAGGGCTTCTTATGCAGACCCTGCATGATTTTTGTTGCCCTCCTCTGGATTGCTTCCACTCTGTCTATGTCTTTTCTGAGATGTGGTGTCCAGAACTGGACACAGTACTCTAGGTGGGATCTTACCAGTGATCTATACAGAGGTACTGATAGCTGCCATGGAGATAGAAGATCCACTTGCTTTGTTGACCAACATATCAGTGGTCCAGTGCAGCTGCCAAGATGAGCATGGGGCATTGAGGAGACCAAGTGATCCACACCATACCACACCACAACATACCACAACACACCACACCACAACACACCACACCACACCACACCATGCTACACCATGCCATACCACACAACCTCACACCATACCATACCATACCATACCATACCATACCATACCATACCATACCATACCATACCATACCATACCATACCAATCCATACTATACCATATCCTATAATTCAAAACTATACCACATCGTATCTTATCATATCATATTACATTGTATCATGTCATGCCATACCATGCCATACCATACCATACCGTACTGCACATCGATCCTATAATTCAAAACTATACCCCATCATATCTTATCGATCATATCACATCGCATTACCACCATACCATAGCATGCCATGCCGCACCATGCCACATCATTCCATGCAACACCACACCACACCATGTCATACCATGCCATGCCATACCAAACCACACCATATCTGTGCATGCCATAATACCATGTCACACCGTGATAGGGTTGGGATAAGACCCAGTCCGATTTATTATGCTGAGAGAGTTAAAGCAAGGTTCTATTTCTTTTCCGGTCCTATTCTGCCACTTTTCTGTTTCTTGTCTGTCTGACTGTGCAGTCAAATTTTCCTTGTGGAACCTCAGAACTGACCAGTCTGATGGTCTCGCAAATTCCCCCTGCTATCTCCTTTCCTTTACTTGTTGTTTCTGGTCTTACTTTCTCCACTTCCTTCTCTGTGGTTAGAAAATAAATGTGAATCTTTATGTGATACTGAGATATCTTGGTTTGCAAATGTATATAATTATATTGTTTAAATGATTGCAAAATGCTATTTGGAACTCAGGGGGGTTAACCTTGACAAGCAGTTTGACCTCCACAAGCTCATTTGCAGAGTTGTCAACAGAAGATTAGTTCTGGGAGACAATGTTCTATTTTGTTTGCACCTGAAGGAAAGAAACTGACAAAGCTGTGACACATTTTGTAAGAAACAGAGATATATCTTAACAAGCTCAGGATGCAAAAGTTAATTGCCGATGTAACCCCTAGGCAGTGCTATCCCTAGATTTACTACCCCTGCCTGCCACAGGTTGAATGACCTGGATTAGATATTATGGTGCCTCTACCCTGAGTAACAACAGTGAGGGTATCTACCTAACCTGGTATAGCCCTCTGGGAAGCTATAACTACCCACAAACCCATCTAGTGACCTTGTACCTTTAGTAGCAGTTAACACACAGTCAGCAGTGAACAGTAATAATATGCACACACCCTTTACACTTATGAACAGGGTCTGGCCTTCAGCAAATTCCTCAGATCCCCTTGTAAAAGCAAGGTTAGCAAAACTGGTATACACTTTTATTACAGTAACCCAACTAATAATATGCATGTGAGCCAGGTTAAACGTAAAACAACAATCAGATTTGTTAAGGGGGTCATGAATAAGGCTGGGGACATGAATTTAGATGAATGATTACTATACTGATTAGATGTCAGGGTACTTTGCATGCACTTTAGTCCCAAATAATCAGTCTTACAACACTGGGTACCCAGGATGTTATACTGGTTAGCTAGAGGCATTGCCCTGGGGTGGCTGGCACTGCAGCTGTTGTTGGGGCCCTTGATGGAAAGAAAAAGGCAGTTAACATGCACAATAGAGCTTTGATTATTTGTAAACCTGGCCGGTTGGCCCAGTCTCTTGTAACCTGGAAAATTACTGAAGCAATTAGGTGGTACCACTGGTAATTAAATGATTTGTTGCAGGGAGCTACCCAGGACGATTTCATGCTACCAGTTGGCTGTGATGAGTCGGGCGATGGAGACCTCATGTGGATCACTGATGAGCATGGGAAGCAGGGCCGGCATGACACACCTCCACTTCACGGCCTTTTTCCTCCAGTTGGCTTCAACCTGCAGAGCTGTCTCTGCACAGGGCTGGATCCCTGAAGCCAATCTTCGCCAAGGGCAGTCTCTGATGCAATGCAGTTGATCTGGGCTGGGTTGGCAAAGGCCCAGGCATGATGAACACTTTGGCAAAGTTCAGTTTGTTTTGCTGGTGAAGCCTCCAGCTGACATAACAATCTGGTTGCGGCAAGCAGGCCTCGACCCACGATGAACATTCAGCACATCTAACAAGAACAGCATTAACTTTTCTTCACAGTTTGGTTCTGTACCAGTCGCTATTGCAGTCAATTCACTGAGCAAACCTCTTGAACACTAAATCAGTCTCGAACAACCTCTGGGCTGACCTCTTCACAGGAGCTTCCTCTTGGTCCAAATCTCAGGCTGTACTTTCAAATATCTTGGAGCTTTCTGCCACAAGTAAAGGTTTCTTCTCGGATTATTCCAATTACTGCAACCAGGCAATCCAATGCAGGAGAACAGCAACAGGGAGGGAAGTCAGGCCTCCCTTGCGGATTTCCTTCAGCTCCTTACAGAGAGCAGTTGCTCGGAAGCGCAAGCTGCTCAGTCTTTAAACTCCATCGCTAACTGATCCACTGTCTCTAACAGTCCTGGGGATTTCCCTTGGTTTCCAGAGTTCTGGCTGGCGGGGGGAGCTGTCGGTCACAGTTTGGGTGCCTCCTTCTATTCAGTTTAGGTGCCAACCTAAAAACTACAAAAACTACAGATTTTCCTTCCCATGAGGCACTTGAGCTAAGGACACTTAAAGGCCCCCTGAGTCCCATTGGTCCAAATTCTGGAAGTCCTGGACCTAACATGGTGGCTCCCATTCAGAAAGGCAAAGCTGCAAGAAGGCAGGTTAGAACAAACACTCCAGTTCAAATACAATAGCAAGCTAGAAATAAAGAAGTACAATTCCAGTTCAGGGTCCCTCTGCTCTTCTATCGACAGCAGAGTGGAGCACATTAAAAGTGGTGTCTGGCCAGCCGCTAGCTTTGATGCACTCGGATTCAGCCCAGACCATTTACTATACACATACAGGCTAGAGTCTTAAAGGGTCAGGCACAGAGGCACAGCATGGCACTCTCACATAAATCAACAGGAGCAAAGCAATACCCTTGGATGCTCTACCTATAAAGGATGTCAGCCTGGCAGTGGGCATAGTTAGAGCCCAGGAAGACATTAAGGTAAACTCCAAATTGGTAGGGGGGTTACACCAGGAAAAGATAACGAGAACAATCTTTTTGTTAGAGAGAGCGAGAGAGTTTGAAATTTAGAGATATCTCAGATGAAGGACTTTGTTTTATTTGAACTGCCTATATAGGAGCTATCTTGCACAGTTTTATTTTTATTTTATTTTACTGTTATTGGTAATAAACCACTACTTGTGAATTGTATGACTTCTCCTGGTTTACCTATGCTTCCTGACCTATGTCTTCACACTGTTGGTGTCAGATAAAGTGGGATTTACACTGTGCATACTCAACGCCAGGAGTTTTGTGCATGGGTACTAGACTTGGTACCAGGAAGCACAGAAGAAAGATATGGAAAAGGGATACTGCACATGCAGAGAACTGTAAATGTTTCCCTTCACTTGACTGTAGGTACCTATTTCACTGCACTGTGTTCCTCTCCACATTCTGGTTCAGTGCCTTCTTTGCTACCTCTCCTTCTCCTCCCCCATTCCCTCCTCCCTTACTACTCCCTCCGTCCCTCTGATTCTCATTCCTTTGTTGTCCCATGTTTCAGAATTGCACCTAGGCAATCTGTTTTCTCCTCGCTCTTTCCTCTTCTTTGGAAAAATCTTCCTCTGGCTGTCCACTCCACTTCCTCCCTATGTTTCAAAGGCCTCATTTGAGACATCTCTTTGTATTTCTGCTTCTGCTTTTAACTCCTTCCTCCTCTGACTTTCCCACTCTCTCCTACTGCTGTTATCTCCTCCTCCTTTCCCTCCCTTCTTGCTGCCACATGTTTTGTGCAGCTAAGGGACAGCTTTTACCTGCCTCTTTCCCTCAGCTTGCCCCCTCTCACCTCAGCCAGTGACTTCCCTGGCTCTGTTGAGTGTCCCTGGGTTTCCTATCACTGTAAGAGCATCTGATATTTAATATTACTCTGTCTCAGTGGACAACCCCTATTTTAACTAATTTGTACCGATATACCTTATTTTATTTATTGTTACACTATTTTGTATAGTACCGTTTTATCTACAATTGTACTATATAGAGAATAATGCATATGTAGGGAGTTGATATGGAGTTTTTTCACACGTCCAAGTTGTATGATAATATGTAAACCTCAAGAGCCAAGCTCAAGAGGTTTTACTATTATCACACAACGAGGGTGTGTGAAAAAACTCCATTTCTACTCCCTACATATGTTTTATTTTTTATAATAACTGGCACTAAAAAAAAAATCCATAGAAGAATTACCACTACTAGGAGACGCGAGGGGCCAACGCTTAATACTTTACTATAGGCATGCACCCAAGCTATTCAAGGACTGACATCACATAACGTGTTAGCGTAAGTGCCTACTAGTAAGGGCACGAAGCGGCCCGTGGGTCTCGTGTGTTGGTTTTACGAAATAAATAAATGAAATAAATAATACTGCACACATACAGATCTCTAAACCAGAGGGTAAGCCACAGAATTCATTTAAAATGATTACGCTTTCTCATTTGGATCTGTAAGTTATGGAGGTCATGCTATGAGTTTGAATCTGTTTTACTCTGGAATACGTTGCTGCAGGCTTCTTGGCCTTCGAACTATAAGTACTACCGTATCAACCTCCGGGTTGATCACGACTTTACAGCACTAAAATGGGTTGATAACAGGGATCACCAGTTATTATTAATATATACAACTTAAATTCTTACTGCAGTTTCATACACTTCTACAGTTGTCGTCTATTTATGTTGCATATTTTATTTTGTTTTGTATTGTTCTCCCATCCTCTCCCCCTTGTCGCACATGAATTTTTTGTTTCTAATGCAATGTTTTTCCTTTTTTCGCTTACATTCGTGACCACTAAGACTCACAAAAATGGAAGCGTTATTTCACAAAAATGGATTTTGCCTCACGTAAATGAAGAACACCGTTGTTATGAAAAACACCTTGTAAAATGTGTTTTGAAAAATGAACTGCACATGTGAAAAATTGCATTTTATTTTCTTAATAATTTAAAAACTACAATGTTCTCAGTAAGGCCACCTATCAAAAAAAATATCCTCAGGCCAAAGTCTTAAACTACATGTAAGCAATGGGGGATTGATACTTGATGCTATCATTCATCTAAAGATGAGGGAAACAATGATTAAAGGTGGAGGAGTCTGCCCCTATATCCCTAAACTTGTTGATGCAAATGATGGAGACCATAACTTCTAAAGATATTATGAAAATATAGTTTTATTGATATAGCTTAAATTGCCACCAACTTGCCAATGTTTCACAACCCTGGGGCTACTTCCGTGAAGGCCCATGGTGATTTTTTATGCTAATTTTCTTTGTCAACACTTTTAGGAACTTCCTATCTTCTGGTTGCAGATGGTTACCTGCTGGGCCTAAGTCCTAGCTACCACTAATTTACTGAGGTCACATATGAACTTCTGAAAGTTTCCTGCTTATGGAACCTACTGTACCAGCCACAACTTTACAACCAGTGGCAGATGCTCAACCTTGCTGCCATTACCCTCCTGCCACCTGCCCTGACTCAAAATAGCCAGTGGTAGGTGCCTCAGCCCCACTTCTGTTACTCTCCTTCCACCTTCCCTGATTCAAAATAGCCTGTGGTGTGTTTCTAGCCCCACTGCTGGTATCCTTTAGCCCTCACCAACATGAAAACCTTACCTTCCTACTTACTGGCCAAGTTCCCCATCCCACCCTCCCCACTCATCCCATATAATAAAAATACCCACCCTAACCCACCCTCTAGCATCCACACTACCTTTCTACCCCCACAGTGCCCACAACTGCAGGTCCTGTGTTGTGATTCTTCAATGTCCCACATTGTGATTCCTCAATATTCCACATCATGATTCCTTAGTGTCCCACATCCTGATTCCTCAATATCCGACATGCTGTGATTCCCCATTGTCTCAAATGTCATGATTCCTCATTGTCCCACATTGTGATTCCTCATTGTCACACATCGTGACTCCTCAATGTCCCACATTGTGATTCCTCATTGTCACACATCGTGACTCCTCAATGTCCCATATTATGATTCCTCAGTGTCCCGCATCCTGATTCCTCAGTGTCCCATATCATGATTCCTCAACAACCCACATCCTGATTCAGTGTCCTACATGTCGTGATTCCTCAATGTCCCACATCCTGACTCCTCAATGTTCCACATTGTGATTTCTTAGTATTTCACATCTTGATTCCTCAGTGTCCTGTATCATAATTTGGCAGTGTCCCACATTCTGATTCCTCAATGTCCTACATGTCATGATTCCTCATTGCCCCACATCCTGATTCCTTAATGTTCCACATTGTGATTCCTGTGTACCACATTGTGATTTCTCAATGCCGTGCATCATTATTCCTCGATGTCCCACATCATGATTTCTCAATGTCCCACATTGTGATTCTTCAGTGTCCCATCTTGTGATCCCTCAGTGTACCAAACTGTGATTCTTCAATGTACCACATCGTGATTCCTCGATATCCCACATCATGATTCTTAAATGTACCACATAGTGATTCCTCAGTGTCTCACATTGTGATTCCTCAATGCACCAGATCACACCTCAGTGTCCTGTATCATGATTCTTCAGTGTCCCACATCCTGATTCCTCAATATCCTACATATATGTCATGATTCCTCAGCATCTCACATTGTGATTCCTCAATGTCCTGCATCATTATTCCTCAATGTCTCACATTGTGATTCCTCAGTGTCCCACATCATGATTCTTCAAAGTCCTACATTGTGATTCTTCAATGACCCACATTCATGATTTCTCAATGTCCCACATTGTGATTCCACAATGTCCCACATCATAATTCCTCAATGTCCCACATTGTGATTCCTCAATGTCCTACATCATGATACCTCAGTGACCCACACTGTGATTTCTTAATGTAATTCCATCGTAATTCCTCAATGTTCCACATCGTGATTCCACAATGTCCCACATCATGATTCCACAATGTAGCACATCATGATTCCTCGGTGTCCTGCATTGTGATTCCTCAGTGTCCCACATTGTGATTCTTTAATGTCCTACATTGTGACTCCTTAGTGTCCCGCATCGTGATTCCTCAATGTTCCACATTGTGATTCTTCTGTGTCCCGCATCATGATTCCTCCATGTCCTGCATCTGGATTCCTCGGCGTCCTGCATCATGATTCCTCCGTGTCCCACATCGTGATTCCTCTATGTCCCACACCCTGAGTGTTCTGTGACCCGCACCCTGATTCCTCAATGTCCCACACCCTGATTCCTTAGTGTTCCACACCCTGATTCATCAGTGTCCCACACTCCGATTACACAGTTTCCTGCACTGTGATTCCACAGTGTCCCACACCATGATTCCACAGTGTCTCAACATCATGATTCCTTAGTGTCCCTCATCACAATTTCTCAATGTCCCACATCGTGATTCCTCTTTGTGCTGCACCCTGAATCCTAAGTGTCCCATACCCTGATTCCTCTGTGTCTCACACCCTGATTCCTCAGTGTCCCATGCCCTGATTCCTCAGTGTCTGACACCCTGATTCCATAGTGTCCCACACCATGATACCTCAGTGACCCACATTGTTATTCCTTAATGTCCTACATTGTAATACCTCAGTGTTCCATATTGTGATTCCTCAATGTACCACATCATGGTTCCTCAATGTCCCACATCATGAGTCCCTTGTAGGTATCTACCCCTTATAATGCCTGTCTGATTCTGGGTGGACCAGACTTCCTACTCACAGCTGCAACCTTCATGCTAGCATAGAAGTGAAGTTCTTTAAGTTCAACTGGAGTAGGGAGATAGGATGGAATACTCCACAGTCTCCAGGGTAATTTCCTGGTTTTGGAATAATGGTTATCTGGTCTTGGTTCCAGGACAGGGGTGCCTCTCCCTTGAGGACCTCCCTGAAAGTACCCTATAATATCGGAACCAATTCCTCTTTGAGGACTTTATGGAACTCCTCTAGGAGCCCATCTAGCCCTGGAGCTTTCTCATTCTATAACTTGCTAATGGTGTCCTGGATTTTCTCACCTCCAGTTTTGGTTTCTAGCTGTTTTTGACCCACTGAGGACAATTTTGGGATGTTCAAATTCTGCGGAAATTCTTGAATTTTCTCTGCATGGAAGTCTGTGCTTTCTACCCTGAACAAGTGTTTGTAATACCTGGCAAAAGCATCAGTGATGTCCTACAGTCTGGTGTATGCTGCCCCTAAATTCTCTGGGTCTCTTACATAGAGCACTGCTCTGTTGGTAGCTTGTTGTCTGATTTGCCAGGCAAGGATTCTCCCATCTTGGTTGCCATGCTCATATAACCATTGTCTGGCATACAAGAGGTTCCCTTCAATGTGATTGTCTAGTATTTTGTTTAGGGCATCTCCTTTAATTTTGAATTCTTCTTTAAGGGTCTCAGTCAACATAATTTTATGGTGAGCTTCCAGGTCAAATATTTGATTCTCGAGACAAAGTCTCTTAGCTGCTGTTTCTCTGTTCTTATGTGAGGTGAATTGGATAATTTTACCTGTGAGCACAGTTTTGAGTCCATCCCACCTTGCCCCAGCGGTGGTGTCCCTCTTTGTTGTGCTCCAGATACTCCTTAATTTGGGAGTGAACCATGATTGTGAAGGTGGGATCATTCAACAATGGGATATTTAGTCTCCATAAGGAATTCTTGTTTGCCAGAACAATGGCTAAGTCCACAACTACCAGGGCGTGGTCTGAAGCTGTAACTTACTTTACAAAACATTTTTCTATAGTGTGGAGCCAGTTGCTGGAAATCCGGAATAGGTAAATTTGGAATATTGTTTGTGTGGTGGGGAAAAGTATGTGAAATCCCTGCCCTGGGGATGATGGTGCCTCCAGGCATCTGTCAGACCTAACTCCCTTAATAATTTAGCTAACTTTTGCTCGAAGGCTTTGTCCCCTCCCTATTGCCCAGTTCTATCTTTGTCTGGGTGTGGGATGCAGTTGAAGTCCCCTTCCAGCAGAAAAGTCCATTCTGTTCTCTGATGGTATCTAACAACACATGCTGCAGAAATTGTGTTCTTTCCTTTTCATCACTAGGTGTATAAACATTTAATAAAACCACTCAGGTATCCCTGCAAGAACCTCCTCTCTAGATGTTCTATGACCTCCTGAATATCTATTGGGATGTCTCATTTAATTAGTATAGCCACCCCTACGATAAGGATGGGACCCACAGGTGGCAGTGAAGACCTGCCCACCCATCTGCATTTCAGTTTGTTGTGCTCAGTTGGAGTGAGGTGGGTCTCCTATAAAAATGCCACTGTTGTTTTCAATCAGTTTAGTTCTTGAAGAATGTGTGTCTGCTTGACTGGGCTGCCCAGGCCTTTGACATTAGATTCAATTCAATTTTTATTTTACCAGGAAAATACACAGTTGAGAGAATTCACTTACAGTGTGGTCCTGGGTGGACTGAGACACAACCCAGAATAACAATCAACTAGTACAAGAAAACAAGGAAACCTCTAAGTACAGAAGAATATAAAACAATAGAAAACAATAAGTACATAATCTTTACACACGTAGAGTTCTGCAATAGTGAAGTAGGTAAAAATATAAACAATGTATTAAACAATAAGTGCTCAATCTTTACATACACAGGGTTCTGGTAACAGTATCAAGACAAATTAAATGCTATAATTGGTTCAGAAAATAGCACAGAGATAAGAAAGTATAAGGTCTAAAGGGAATATAGACCAAAAGTGACAGGAGAAAAATGGAAATGGGGTAGGAGGATGGATGCAGGCGAAATGATAAGGGAGAAGGATGCTAGCATGCAAGAAGTAGAAAGTAGAAATACAAAGTAGGGAAGGTGGGGTAAGTTATGAGTAGCAGTGACAAACATCTACAACATAGCGACTGAGGAGAGCCTTAAAGTGGGAAATCCAAACCCAGTGGGACAGTTTTAAGGACTGTTGAAGGGTATTCTACAGAGCTAGTATGATATGACTCAAGGATGAAGAACCAAAATGAGTTCTTACCCTGTGGACATCGAGTGTAATGTAAGCATATTTTTTGAGGGGGTAGACACAGAGGGTGCATTTGAAGAGGGCAGAGATATAAGGAGGCAGTTTGTTGGAGATGGTACTATAAGCCCAGAGCAATGCATTTTGCATCCTCCTAGTGTCAAGAGAGGGCCAGCCTATAGTAGACTAGAGGGAGCAGTGGTGAGTTTTGTAAGGGCATTAGAGATGAATCTAAAGGCTCTATGGTACAATGTGTCCAGCTTTGCTAATGTAGATTTAGGGCTGTGACTATAAAGAAGTCAGCATAATCCAGCAGAGGAGAAATGTCATCTGAAAAGTCTCGACTTGCATGTTGTGTTAACAGATGTTTGATGCGAAAGAATAAGCCTAGACACAGCCTTAATTTTTTAGCCAGTTCATTGATGTGAACTGAGAAGGAAAGCTTGCAGTTGATACAGACACCTAAGTATTTAAATTTGTTAACATGTTCCAGGGATTCCCCTAGTACTGGACTGTGTAGTACGGTATGGTCTGCACGCCCATTGGCCCACGCTGTGGACCAATGGACGTACAGCCGTACTGTACGCAGTCAGTTGGCGGGTGGCCGGGTGGCTTGCAGGTGAGGAGCTGCTGCCCACCACTGAATGGAAAGAAGCGGGGTGGCAGGGCGCAGTGGGCGAGTGGGGAGGGGTGTACTGCTGGACCACCAGGGATGGTTTTAAATGTTCATTAGACCACAATGCCCGCTGACATGGCAGCGGTCCACTGGACCACCAGGATATTGGACATGTTATTATATTACTCATGCCCGTGAGCGGGCATTGGGACACTATGTGCCATGATGTGCAGGTGGCTTCAGTCCCTGATGGCTGCAGCCTGGCAGGGCGACAGGCGCAAGTCACAGGGATAGGTGCACCTGCATGCAAATCGACCATAATGACATACCAAATGGCCTCATTGCACCTTGCATGCATTATGGCCCCATTTGCATGTGCACCTCTGAATATACCGGTGGTACCCCAGCAAGCGAATACACTTGCGCCTAGCGCAGCCCCCTGCTCCCTCCCTGGTCACTTGCGCTGGCGAGTGCCACTGCGCGCCACGTGCAATGCAGGTGGTTATGGAGTGATTCTTCAAGGTGCTGGAGCCAAGGCGCAGCACCATTGAATATCACCCCTGTCAACACCCTGTCACATCCCAGTTGCGCTAGGCCCAGGCTTCGCGCCACAGCCTGGCTTAGTCTGAATATCCTCCCAGTGTAAACAATATGAGTAAAGTACAGAGTTTAGTGCAGGGTACAGAACTATACTGTAATTTTAGCCACCTGTATAGGTAGGATAAAATAGCAAAAAGTCATATATTGTGAGGAGAGCCTATACATCTAGCAGAAGGCAATGGGAGGTAGTACAGTTAGACAGAAAAACCCATATAGGGATGGTCAGAAAGTGGGTCATGGAGACAAGACAAGTAGCAAGTAAACTCCATGGGGGGAATCAGCCAAGAAGAACAGATCAGAGTGACAAGGGACAGGTAACATAGAAGTGGAAGGGGAAGGCAATCGAGAGTAGGCAGTGTAAGAGCAACAGGAGGCGAGCCATATACTATGGGGGCTTGAAACAAGACCATTGATTGAATAGGATGAGATAACAGTGGAGTGCTTTTTTAAAGGCATAAGGTGAGGGTGCTAGGCAGATATTGAGCAGGAGGGAGTTCCACTGTAGGGGGGGCATGGAGGACAAAAGCCCTGGCACTCTTGGTCGATTTACATTTTGGTACACTAAGGAGAGATTTGTCAGATGGGTGAATGCCATAGTTGGAGGACTGAGAGGTGAGCATCTCAGCTAATGTCAGGGGGGGCGTCTGAGTTCTCATAATACTGTCAACTGTGGAGCAGAGGGAGTGAAGTCTGGTGGCACTGGGAGATAACCAATTTAACTCGGAGTAAAGGAAGCAATGGTGTGTCAGCCTAGGAGATGATGAGGCATACCTACATATATTGTTGTAGGTTACCTCCCATCTATGGAGGTGCAGTTTTGAGGAGGCAGCATATGTAGCAACCCCATAGGTCAGGGTAGGCAGGAGAATACCCCGGGCAATGGCCAGTCTAGCCGATGGTGTTAGGGCATAGCTGGTCCGGTACATAATGCCAAGTTTGGAGTTTACAGATTTGTATGTTATCTGTATGTGTTGGTCAAAGCTTAGGAATTGGCCCAGGGTTACCCTTAGGTATTTAAACGAGGTCACAATGCCAGTGGGTGAGCCATTAAGGCAGGAGACTCCAAAGTCTATATATAGGAGGGAGGTCGGGCACTGATTTTGTATGCGGAGGAAGAAGCATGTCTTTTTATTTATTTATTAAGAATTCAGATAACACCTTTGAACCAGGGGCTCTTTTACAAAGGTTCCACATCAAGTAACAGGACATGTAGAAAAAGCAATACTGCAAAGACATACCACACAGTGCAATATACAAAGTGGCAGCCATAGGCGTTGTCAAGGATTAATGAGCGACTGAATCATGCAGTGGAACAGTACACCAGGCATTGTACAATGTATGCCTAGTGAAATTCAATAGAGCGTTAGAGTAGGGAGTAGGAGTTACAGCTCACAGAGGGCGCTTTGGATTCTAAGAAAGGGGTAGGTGGATAGCAGCTCGAGGCATTGTCAGGAGGGGAAGGAGGGAGTAAGAGGGTATATTGGGATAGTGTGGGGATGTAGAGTAAACAGAGATAGAGAGAGGGGAGAGGGGTAGGAGTGGAGGGAAGGGAGGATGGGGATGAAAGCATGGTAAGGGTGTTGGGAGTAAAAGGTAGGGTTTGGGGGAGTGATGCACGGTAGAAAAGCAGATGGAGAAGGACAGATGGACATGGAGGCTATAGTAACTAAGGAGCAAGCAGGCAGGGTTTATGGGGTGGATGTATGTGTGCCAGCGGGTGGGGGAGGTGGCAGGTGAGAATGGGTGGTGAGCAGGTAGGGAGCAGGCATGAAGCAGTTTAAGTGAGGCAATCACAGGATGCACTAGCCAGAAGGTGCTGATGTAATTAGTGCTTAAAGTGCCAAGTGGCAATGTTAGTAACTTTCGACGGAAGAGAGTTGAACCAGTTCGGGGCTCTAACTTTATAGGAGCGCTGACTTTGAGTAGTCTGGCAGCGGGAATGGAGAATGTTTGATTTTCCAAACTCCTGGTTAGTGGGGATACAACGAGGCTTGAGTATCTGCTGAACTCCAGGGGCATGAGACAAGCCGAGGCCTTTTTGCTATGATGCAGGTCTGGTACTTTATTCTACCTTACGTAGCTGCAGCCGATTTGCCTGCTCGTAATATCACAAGTGTAAGAGAGGCGGGGGCAGATGAGGAGCTGAGTGTTTCAGTGAGCTTAGGCTACGCCGCGTCAGAAAAGGTGTCAGTGGCTGATCCATAGACCACAAACCCATAATCTATTATTGAAATTACTAAGCTCTGAATTGCAAGATTTAGGGCATCAGCTGTCAGACGTTGCTTATGCTTGTATAACAACCATATACGGGTATTCACAGCCTTTGCGATGTTTGCGATATGAAGCCTTTCGTATTCTTAGCATTGAGCAGAAGCTTCAAGTCAATCAGAGTTCGTTGTAGTAGATCAAATTCACACTGCAATTCCACACAAGCAACCTCAGGGGAAGGCCAAGCAACATAAAGCAGTGTCGTCTGCAAAGAGATGAACACTTACTAATATAATGTTGTAGTTAATATTATCAATGTAGATAGTAAATAACAGAGGCCCTAAAATGGAGTCTTGAAGTACCCCTCTCAGCACAGATTTTAATAGGGAAAAGTCGCCCTGAGCTTTTGCCAGCTTATGGCGGCCTGTCAGATAACTGAAGAACCACTTCATTGCCTGGGCATCAAGTCCAATGTTCTGTAGCAAATTCAATAGAAGGCTGTGCTGCACAGTATCAAAGGCATTGCTTAGATCAAGGAACAGTGCACATATGTAATTCTTGGAGTCAAGGGCAGAGAGCCAGTTATTTGTGACTTTGGCCAGAGCAGTTACAGTACATGCTTGGGTCCGAAGCCGGACTGCATTGGGTTGAGCATGCTTGAGTGCTCCAGGTATTCTCTCAGAGTTAATGATTTTTTCGAGCAATTTAGACAGAATAGGTAGCAACAAAATGGGCCTGTAATTGTTAAGGTCACAGGGGTCACCTGATGTGAAAGTGGGATGATATGGTCTGTTTTCCATGCAGATTGAAGAGCCCCCTGGGAAAGGGACAAATTAAAAAGATGGGTAATGGGAGGTGCCAGGTAGTGAAAACCAAGTTTTAAAAAATATTGTTCGAGTTGATCAGCATTTGCACTTTTCTTAGTGTCAAGGGCGAGTAGGAGGTCTTCAGCCTGTTTGAGCGTGATAGTGGTGAATGAAAACTTAGATGGGTGTGAGGAGGAATAGACAGTGGAGAAAAGCGGGCTACAAGTATTGGTTTGCTGGGAGAGCTTGCTTAGGGGAGAGGTGTCGGAAAGCAAGCCCAGCTATAGTAAATGATTGTTCAGCTGTTCCAGAATGCAGTGCTTACTAGTACAGGTGTCAGCTCCTACAGTGATTTGACTAGGTAGGGCAGACTAGGAACTGTGGCCTTCTATATCCCAGGCAGTTGCCAGAATTTAGATGCATTGTTTTCGAGGAGTCAAGTGCTGATTTAAAATATCTTGATTTTTCGTCCCGTATTAGTTTGTGCAACTGTTCTAGCTGATCTAAAGGTTGACCAATCGGATGATTGTTTAGTTTACATGCCTTTTTCCAGAGGAAGTCTCTGTTGCGTGGGGCAGATTTCAGAGTATTGACAAACCATGGGCAGGTTCCTTTCCTGGATCTATATTTCATAAGTGGGGCATGTGAATTGATGACCTTTAATACACAGTTGTGGAACAGGTCAAAGGCCTCAGAGACAGATGGCGCAAAGTAAAAGGACTGCCATCTAATTCTACTTAGGTCAGATAGGAAGTCAAAGGGGTTGATGTTCCAGAGGCACCTTTTGTGTACGAAGTTAGAAGAGCAGGGGTGTTTAGGGATATATCTTATGCAAGCAACCTCCCTATGATCACTGATATCGTTGTGAAAAGTCCCAATATAGGACATTTTATAGAGTTTATTAACAAGTATAAGGCCTAGAAGGGTACTATGGAATAGATTTTTAGGATTTGTTTGGGTGACCTCGGATATGAGCTGAGAAAATCCGTAAGCATCGCACAAGTCTTTTAAAGGTTTAGAACAGGAGGAGAGCCAGTCCAAGTTGACATCACCCGTGATAGTAACTTCAGAATTAGTGGTTTCTAATACTTTGTGCAAGTGGGATAATATCTTAGTACCCCTTGATGGTGGTCTATAGCATCCAATGATGTACAAGGCCTCATTAGAGGGTAAGGAGATCTTCAAGGTCAGGTTCTCAAATTCTTTGATCATGCATGTGATGTTGATGACTGAGGTCATAAGTTTGTGTCAGACACATAGATGGTGACCCCACCTCCTCTCGATTGCCTATCTGCCTTGAACAAGTTTTATGCTGGAATATTGGTAATCCGTGATGTGAGCTACTCAAATTGCATGACTTTATATGAGCGACTCAATTTGAGCGACTGTGGAGATAGCGAATATGAATGAATTGCGAGGGGAAGTACAGCGAATGTAAAAGACAGCTATGGATTGAATAGCTAGGCAGAGGTATTACGTGAAGGAAAACAGGTGTGTTTGGGAGGGCTGCTTCCAGCTGGCTGTCTAGCATGGTGGGTTAGATGATGGCCTGTGATGCTGGTGGACCAGGGTTCAGGACTGGAGTGTTGCTTCGCTTTTTTTGTAGTTTTCTGTGTTTCTAGTTAATTTATTTTTTCGTTTTTAGATGTTCAGTTCCTCTGAGATTGTTTCCTATCCAACATTCTCCCCTTGTGCACAGCATCCCCATGGTGTAGCCCCCGTGATTTCTCTTTCCTCCAGTGTCAGCGCCCCGAGTTGAATATATTAGTTATGGGGGATCCGGGGGGCAAAGCACCCTGCAAAGGGGGGTGTGGGGGGTGTAGCCCCACACATAGAATGATGTTTCTCTGTTGTTTTTCTAGAAATGAATGTAAGATTGCATATTTTGTAGGGTGCTGTGGTGTCTGTCGTTCTTATTATCATTGGCAATATTCATTGACCGTTTAGTACAATGCTCTTTTTGGTGGTGCTGCTATCACGTGGTACCAGAATATTAATATTGTAGTCAGGAGCATCGGAGATTATGATCACATCTGGCATAGAGTATAAAGCCCAGGCTTGTATCAAATTGTTTTTTTTAAGAAGGCTGCAGGCATTAATATGTAACAGTCTAATACCTTTAAGCTGGGCAAGGTCAAGGGGAAGGGGCAGCAATGAGAGAGGAAGGACCAGGATTAAGTTCCACATTCCCGGAGCAAAGCAGCAGGATAAGTTAAAGCTTCTTGAGGGCATTTATGATATCTTTGAGAATTGAACAGCGCCCCTTAAAGGAAGATGCATGCCTACTGGTAAGTGCACTTGTGTTAGGTGACAGGTGGGGTAGGGATGATGCATAAAGGGCCCGTGTGCAGGAACACTAAAAGGTCATGTTTTAAAGAAGCAGGCTTGGGGTGAGAGGCCACCCTGCAAGACCCATTACATTAGTGCCAAAATGAAGAAAAGAATCTGCATCACCAGGTGTGACAAAGCTGAGAGGAGGGACAGGGATGGGGCAGTAGTGCAGATAAGTTATGTGTGTCAGTGCAAGAGATTCTGAGGCAGTAAAGGGGTACTGATATGATCAGGCACATTACATATGAACATATGAAGAAGCCAGCAGAAGAAGGCCATTTGGTCTATCAAGTCTGCTTGTATTGCAGGGTCCACAGTTTGAGGTAATGTTCTTTCCTCCTCCCTCCCTCCTCCCATCCTCCCTACCCATGATCCTTACCTTCCCCTATGCCTATCCCAGCCTCTCTTAAAGCTGCCTACTGTCTTCAATGATATGACCTCTTCTGGCAGCGTGATCCAAGTGTCCACCACCCTCTCTGTGAAGGAGTGCTTCCTGACCACCCTCCTAAACCTCCCACCCTCCAGTTTAAGACTGTGCCTTTGTGTTATAGTTTCCCTCAGCTTAAAGAGATTCTCCTTATCAACCTTTATCCTCTCAAGTACTCAAGAAGTTCCAATCATGTCTCTCTCTCTCTCTCTCTCTCTCTCTCTCTCTCCTGTCTTCCAGGGTGTATATGCTCAGTGCTCTCAGTCTCTCTCCTTGTATGCCTTACCCTGCTGACATGCTATAATCTTTGTAGTCCTCCTCTGGACCTTCTCTAACAGGTTAATGTCCTTTTTGAGGTGTGGGCACCAGTACTGAACTTCATACTCTAGATGTGGCCTTACCAGTGACCTGTACAAGGGCAGTATAACCTCCTCTCCTACTACTGATCCCCTTAGATATGCATCCCAGCATCTTGTTTGCCTTTGCTGTTGCTTTCTTACACTGCATGGAGTGCTTCAGGTCAGTAGTGATCATCACTCCCAGGTCCTTCTTCTCCTCTGATGCAGATACTCTGACTCCACACAGGTGGTACTCTGTCCTGGGATTCTTGGCTCCAATATACATAACTTTGCATTTCTTGGCATTGAAGCCAAGCTGCCAGATCCTGGATCACCTCTCCACCTTTTCCAGATCTTCCTGTTGGGACCTGTGGTTGCTGAGATTATCTAGAGTTCCTTGAGGAGTGGGATTTTTCCACAGGCTTTGAAAGAGGCCTTGGTTAGACCCCTTTGAAAAGTCTTCTCTTGACCTGGACTGCCTCAGCAACTACAGGCCAGTGTCAAACCTCCCTTTTAGGGATGGTTATTGAAAAAGTGGTGGCAGTGCAGCTTGAGAGATACCTCACTTATTTGTCTTCCTATGAGCCATTTCAGTCTGGTTTCTGGGAGAGGCATAGCATGGAGAATACCCTGGCGAGGGTGTTGGATGACCACCTGATGGTGAGGGATAGGAGAACCGTGCCATCTTAGTCCTCCTTGACCTCTCCATGGCATTTGACACCGTGGATCACGAGGTGCTGCTTGACCACTTGAGGTTCTGGTGTGGCCTGTCTGGCAAGGTCATCTGCTGGTTCAGGTCATACCTAACAGGCATAGTGCAAAAGGTAAAGATGGGGCTTGCCTCATATGCCCCAATCCTCTGTGCTGTGGAGTTCCATAAGGTTTGGTCTTGTTGCTCTTGTTGTTCATGGTGTACATGCTGCCACTGGGGGACATCATCAGATGATACGGACTGGGTTTTCACTGTTATGTGGATGACATCCAGCTGTATCTGTCCTGTATCCCAGGAACCAGGTTTCAGTGGCCATGTTTAACAACTGCCTTGAGGTGATCCAGTCATGGATGGCTCAAAATTGGCTTAGAATAAACCCAGACAAGACTGAGGTGCTGGTGGTGGAAACAGGTCATGGGAGGGGAGGGGAAGGGGTGGGGGTAGCCTTCAACCTAGTGTTAGGAGGTGTTCCTATTGTCCCCTCCTGACAGGAGAAGGATTTGGGTGTGTTCCTGGATGACGGACTTGACCATGGATAGCTAAGTGTCTGCCATCGTCAGGAGTGGTTTTATCACCTTCAAATATCTTCTGAATCTGATCCCTGATTCTGCCTGATGACCTGCCCACACTAGTACATGCCTTTGTCACCTCCAGACTGGATTACTGTAATGCTCTGTACCTAGGTTTATCTGGAGGCAACCTCCAAGACTGCAGCTGGTGCAGAATCGCAGCAAGATTACTGATGGGTACTAGAGAGATCTGAGCAAATCACCTCTGTCCTCTGTGAACTGCACTGGCTGCCGGTCAGGTGGAGGATTGTCTTCAAGGTAGGGTTCCTGACCTACAAAATCCTACACAATGGGGAGCCTGTTTATCTGCAAGATCTTGTCCACTGTCGTCCCTCTTGGGCACTTCATTCTGCCGGGGGAGCCCTTCTTGAGGTTCCCAGGGTGAGACTGTGGTGTTCCGGAGATAGGGCATTCTTGGTTGCTGCGCTCACCTTGTGGAACTCTTTGCTTGAGAATCTGAAGAGGGTTTCCTCAGTAGAAGCTGTTAAGAAGGGCCTCAAAACATATTTATTCTGGCTGGCATGTTATGACTAACTGCTGAATGGAATTGCACTGCTGTGATTTTAATTTTGTTATAAGTTGTATATTGGTTGGTTTTATTAACTAGTTAATTTTATTGTTGTGGTATGTACAGTGCCCAGAGTCTGTGGAAATTGGAAATTAATAAATGATCTATCTGTCTATGTGTAGGTCCTGTATCCCTTCAGCTGTGTCCACTGTTCCACAGAGTTTGGTGTCATCCATGAATAGGCACATTTTGTCCTTAATGCCATCCCCAATGACACTGATGAAGACATTGAACAACACCGTCCGCAGCACCGAGCCCTGCAGGACCCCACTGGTTACCTCTGGTGCCAGATAACTCTCCCCACACAACCACCCTCTGAGTTCTGTCCCTCAGCCAGTTTCCACCCATCTGGCCATCTTTTCCCCAACCCCAAGATCCACCAATGTCCGACATCCTGATCAACCTTTTGTGGGGCACAGAGTCAAAGGCCTTGCTGAAATCAAGAGAGAAGATGTCTACCACTTGACCTCTGTCTACTGTCTTAGTGACACAGTCAAAGAAGTCACTCAGATTTGTTTGACACGATCTCCCCCCATGAACCCATGCTGCCTTGCATCCTGGAGATCATGCTCCTCTAGATATTCTACCAACCTTTCCTTTAGTATGGTCTCCATGAGCTTGCCCACAATGGACATCAGACTGACTGGTCTGTAACTCCCTGGGTCATCCTTGGGATTGCTTTTGTGGAGGGGCACTACATGTGCTGTTCTCCAGTCCTGCGGTACCATGCCTGACTCTAGTGAACTGTTAAATAGGTCTGCCAGTGGCCCTACCAGCTCCTCAGCCAGTTCCTTTAGTACCCATGGATGTACTGTGTGATTTGTCCACCTTCAGTGCCAGCAGCCCCTCCCTCACTCTATCCTCCTCTATCACTACATCTGTGTTCCCTTCCCCCCTGCTCCTCTTTTCCCTCCTGAAGGCACTTGTCAATGCTTCTCCCTGGTGAAGACGGAACAGAAGTATTCATTTAGTATCTCTGCTTCCCCCCATTAACCTCCACCCACTCCACCCCTTTCTTAAGCCTAACCATCCCTTCTTTCTTGTCCCTTTTCTCACTCACAGTATATAATGAAAGAAAGCCTTCTCCCGCTTCTTAATTCCTTCAGCTATCTGCAGTTCCTTTTGTGCCTTTGCTCGACGGACTTCCTTACTTGCCTCACTAGCCAACCTTAGGTAATTTTCCCTTACATCAACATTTTACATTCACCAGAATAAGGCAGTGCAATAAAATGTACGGAGCAAAATGGATAATCATTGTCTTCACAGGTGTGCACTAGCAGGTGCCTTACGTTTGGAGTGGCAAGTCAGGGGGCAAGGCTGTGTCACCTGCTTAGGTAGAGGTAGAAGTACTTGCAGCGGGTTAGATCAGAAGGAAACAAGTGAGTGAGGAAATTAGTGGATAATGGACTGCATAGGAAGGAGATACAAGTAAAGGAGGGTTTCACAAGTCAACAGAGCTCTCAGTAATACTCTCTAATGCAGTGCAGTCCTTTTCTATTAGGCGTGTCTTTAAGGCGTAGGCCAGAGAAGCCAATCAGGGGAGGAGGGTTGGGGAGGATGTATGGAGCTGAAGGAAAGTGTATTTAAAGAGTGACGGGCAGGAGAATTTAAATAGAATTACAGAGCAGGACAGAGAGACAGAGTCTGAAGAGAGACTTGAGGAGCAGACCAATAGGGAGCTTTGGGAATCAGATCTGGCCAATCAGGGCCAGGCGGTGACTCGGAGCAGAAGTGGAGTGGGTTCCACAGCTGGCTGTACCTAATAACTAGAACTTGCGGGCAGGAGGAGAGAGGGCGCTGTGTTTGGGAGATGTTCTGCAGCGTGTGGGAGCACCGATCAATGGGCCACCTCCTGGGGAAAGAGGGAAAGAACAGAAGAAGTGTAAATAAAATACAGAGGATAATTGGTGGGCAAGAGCAGATATGGCAGGGAGACAGAGGAGCAACTGGGGGTCAGAACAAGGGCAGGTGTAAGTCAGTGGAGGCTAAGTGTTGAGAGACATGGGGGTTAGATGAGAGGAGTGAAGGAGTGAGGAAAGTAAAAGTCAAAGGAGATTGCAGCAGTGAGAGAATGGAGAAGAAAAAACAGCACTTAATCAAAAAGACTGTAATCACTTACCATTGTCTATTCTTAGACTGGTAACTCTAAAAGCAACCAGTAGTTAAACATTTGGCAATAACAGTTAAAAAAATGGAAAAATAAGAAATTTAAAATAGAATTACAGAGCAGGAGCGCGCGAGAGAGAGCCCAAGGAGAGGCTTGAGGAGCGTACCAATGGGGAACTCGGGGAATCCAAAACTGACCAATCATGGCCAAGAGCAGTGACTCCGGAGCAGGAGCGGAGCAGGTTCCTCAGCTGGCCGTACCTGATAACTGGCTTGTGGGCAAGAGGAGAGAGGGTGCTGGCTTGAGTGGTGCCGATTCAGGAGGCTGTTCTGTGATGGGTGGGAGCACCTGGTCAAGGGGCCACCTCCTGATAGATGGCATGTGGGCAGGAGGAGAGATGGCACCAGCTTGAGTGTTGCTGCATTCCAGGAGATGTCCTGCAGCGGGCAGGAGCACCCAGTCAAGGGCTGCCTCGATATATGGTTTGTGGGCAGGAGAGAGGGCCCTGGCTTGAGTGGTGCTGCGTTCCAGCGAGATGTTTTGTGGTGGCGTGAGCACCTGGTCAAGGGTCACCTTCTGATAGTTGACTTGCAGGCAGGAGAGAGAGCACAGGCTTGGTGGTGCTGCATTCTATGGAGATGTTCTGCGATGGGTGAGAGCGCCCAGTCAAGGGGCCACCTCAGAGCAGGAGAGCGAGAGACAGAGTATGAGGAGAGGCTTGAGTAGTGGACCAAAATAGGAGCTCGGGGAATCCAAAACTGCCCAATCAGGGCCAAGAGTGGTGATTCCAGAACAGGGGCAGAGTGGGTTCCTTGGCTGGCCGTACCTGATAGCTGGCTTGCGGGCAGGAGGAGGAGGGAGGGTGCTGGCTTGAGTGGTGCCATGTTCCAGGGAGATGTTCTGCGGTGGGAGGGAGTGCTCGGTTAAGGGGACAGATCCTGGGGAAAGATGACATTACCGTGAGGTCTGTTCATATTCCTTTTATTAACCATCGTACTAGTGTGGTGTGTTGCACCCTGCGAGAATGCTGCTTCCTGTGTGCACTGTTTTCCTCTTGACCACTCTTACAACAAAAAGAACTATAAGTATAACTGTTACCCTTTTGAACTCAAATCAACAGATATGCAACTTCAGGGTGTTTTGGTGCTGTAGTAAGAATTGCACCAGTGTGGGTGATCCACTCATGACACTTCACTGTGTCAAGCAGTACAGATATTGTGGCTATCAAGTGCTGTAAATATGAGGACATCACTTAATGAGTAAGGTTGTGCTTGCCCATCGTGTCCTTCTCTTCATGTGAATGGTTTAGAAGTGCCATTCTAGGTGCATAGATAGCCATCTTCGTTACACTTGGGCCAATATTTGTCCCACTGGAAATTCTCCCCCTGCCCCCCAAGCCATTACTGCCAAGTGTCCGGCTTGTTGAAGGGGCCTCCAGTTCCCCTCCCCCACTTACAGCTAAAGTTAAATTTAGTTTCCCTCCTTGTTAAACCTCTGATAGAACATACATGTAGGTACAGGCAAATTCAGATATTCAATATTTTTCCCTGAATTCTGGGCATGTGTCTCCCCACCCGGGATCAGCTCATTCTGAGCAAAGTGGTCAGGTAAGAGAGACAATGTGCTATATTCTTTTACCAAACATTCATTTCTTTTTATTTTGTTTAAAAGTGTAACCCCCTACTCGGAAGGAGCCTTACCTGAGTGCTTTCTTCCTCTCCTCCTGAGGTTCTTGTAGCTCTGTACTCTCTGCTGGCTCCCTTCTACTCAATTGCGTGTGTGGCTGTGGATGCTGTGTCTTCTACTCTGGTCTCCGAATTTTGGCAGTGGAGACCAGAAACTTCAGGGCCAGTCCTCTTTCTGGTGCTAACTGTGCCCCAGCATAGATTGCTGTGGATGGCACCAGAGAGAAAGTGTGTGTTGCATGGGGCTCCTCCCCATCGTTTTCTCTCTCTCTCTTTCTTTCCTCCCAACCCTGGTTTACCCAACTCCAGACCCTCGACCCCAGCACTGAGGACAGACAGACCAAATGATGGCCTTAAGGGGCTGCTACACACCTTGGGGCCCAGCACACTTATTGGGGCCAAGGAAATGAAGACAATAATGACTTTGGAGAAAAGGGCTCCATCAGCACATGGCCATTTTGCAGCCCTCTGACCCTGCCAACTGACCAGTTAGAGGGCTAGAAAGCCCTAGCAAAAGGAGGAGTGGATTATGGGAAGATGATGCAATCAGATCCTCCCACATAGACTTGCAGGCTATTAGGGCCAATCAGGGCAGGACAGGGCAGAAGGACTGATAGACAGCTCTGCCAGTACAATGAGACACAGAATGCAGGAAAAGAAGTTCTGGGCTCCTGAGGAGCTTGGGAGACAATCCTGAGAGGGACACTGAGCTGTTAACCTGCTACTGGTGGGACCAGGTGAGAGGCCTAGCCAGGCCAACTATCCCTTGAGCCCTCACCAGGGTTCCTTTAGTGAACTCTGATTCTATGTCAGATGAGCATCAGGGAGAATAAATTTCTGAGCCTGTGGGCCATTGCTGCATTTTAAAACTGCTGAGCTGTACCGAGAGCAGACAGGGACCTGCATCTTACTCAGGTTGCTCAGGAGCCAGGTAAGGGTCCTGCTAGCTCTTATCTAGCTGGGTGTATTGGGGAATAGGAAGCCACAGGGCATGTACCTGAGTACAGGTGCACTCTCAATTCATAGGGAGTCGGACTGTAGAAGTTGCTCCTGGGGTCTGGGTTCCTTGGAACCAGGAAGCTGCTGCATAGAGCTCCTGTGACTAAGAGTTAAGCCAGAAGGGCTGTATCCAGACAGATGTGAGCCAGAAGTCTGTACTGCTGCACAAGATTCAAGAGTATCAAAAGCTCCTGGTGATTGTTGCCCAACCTGCTGCTGTGTGCTGGTCCCTGACTTGACTGAATTGCTGCATCTGTGTGCAATGTAAGTGTCGACTGCATTTTTTGTGCTCTTTCAGCTTTGGATTACAGTTTTGGTTTTCAAGCCTTCTCATTTGGAATTTCAAGTTCTCTGAATTGTGCTAGCACACTATGGCCTGTTGGGGGGTTAAATTGCAAGCTTGCTAACCTTCATCAAGTGCACCACTGAAAGAACCTAGGCAATGTAGCTACCAGGCCTGCACTGGGACTTTAGTGTAATTCCTGGGTACCCAGAGCCATCTTGCATTTGTGTCATACTTGAAACTGTAGTTCAATTACTGGTACCAGTTAAAGAATATACTGTGCCCTGTGTAAAATAACTCATCTTTCTGAGGCCCTTGATTGGGTGGGTGCAACTGTGTGGGATCTAAGAGGGTGGCAGACACCCCCCAATACAGTTGCTGTTAGGGTGCATTGCTGTAGGTTGTAAGTGCTCAAGGTGACTTGCAACTGCTTAAGCTTTCCTTCCCTTCATGCTGCCAGGCACGTGTTCTTTAATAAAAGCACTGTTAACTTTTTGAATTTTTATTTCTGTGTGTGTGCTCAGTTTGTACATTCTGAAGTGTTTATTGGTGAAGGTAACAACTGCCTTCGTAGTCCCCGGGGGATGGTCCAGTCCAGTGAAAGGAGGTGGGTAGGTACTACATCCCAGAGGGTGGTACTGCACACAACATCTGGCCTATTTATTCTCTCTGAGTGGAGGCACCACACTATTTATTATTTGTTCTGGGATGAACCTCCTACCATAGGAAGAAAAAAAGAACCTAAACCCCTCAACTTGGTGGACCCTGTACTGTCATCAGACATGGATGTGAATCTGGGCACAGCGTTGTGATGGTTACAAAACCTTTCAGGAGACATGAGCAGTTCATTGGTGAAGGCAGTTTCTGCCACCACTGCAATGGCAATGTTTAACTTCTTTGCTCGAGGCCCATGATAGTCTGTGGAAGGCCCATGTGCCTATGAGGAAAAGTTACTTCAGAGCTTGAGTCAGCTTGGGGCAGTTTACTGTGCTGGACCAGGGATGTGTTTGGTGGGAAAGTTAATGAGATAAAGGTCCATGGAGCTTGCCTTCTCCTCCCAGCCTCTCAGTCTTCATTTTATTCCTGGTGTTTGCCTCATGGCACAGTGGGTGGGGCCAAACATAATTTTTAATAGAACCTGGTGAGTATGGTTATAATGTTAGGAGTGTCAAGTGTCCACCAAATTATGCTCTCCCCTCTCCTCTTGTGCCTGAATCATCCCCCCCAATCCCTGCCTTCATTTGGTAATTGCCATAGGGGATGCTTAGGGGAGTAGTTTACTACCAGAGTGAGGGAAATACACTGGAATGGTGGCTATTGAACTTCCATGGGATGGGACCAAGAGAAAAGTGGGATACAGACTATCCTGCCAAACAAACACTGTTATAAATTTATGGGTCCAGTTGGAGGGCCTCTTATGGATATAAGAGTGTCACCTCTTGTGTTCTTAGGACCAGAGGACTGTGAATTGAAGGTGAGCAGCTCTGTGGTCCTAAGGACACTAGAAGCAACACTCTTACATTCATAAGAGGTCCTCAACAGACTGAAAATTATGATGAATCGCTAACTTTTCAAAATAAAAAAAATTTTTTATTTAAAATGCTGATGGCGTGAGTGATCTGCGAGAATCCCATTGCAGTGGCTCAGCACATGAGAGACTGTTACGGTAAAGTGTATGTCACACACAACTGAAGGAAGTGCTGTGATTGGTTGAGGATGCTACCGAATCTATAATACCCTTTGCAGATCAAAAACAATCGTAGGACATACCAGTTAGTTGAGTAGGACTGTTTGCTTCAGGTGGTGGATGGTCCTGCTTCACTGCCCAGCATCACTTTTGCCTGAAATTATGAGTCTGGTCCCAGTAGCTGCTTGGGAACTGGTGCTCTGTGGTCTTGTCTTGCTCTGGCTCCAAACGTGGCTCTGCAGGTCCCACACAGTTTAGCTCTGGCCATCTTGATCACTGTGGAGGGACACCTTGTTGTTGCAGAAATTGTTGAGCTTCCCCAAGGTGTTGGAAAATTCTGATTTGACCTTCTGAGCTGATTTTCAACTGTGCCAGGGCTATAAATTGTGCCTTGATCTCTATGTCTCTAAGGACTTTAATGGCTTGCAGAATCTGTCTTTGTTGTGCCATTACTCTTGATGTAAAGTAATGGCCAAAATAGAGAACAGCACAGCTGAAGGAAACCCCCTTCTTAGCCCATGCCAGGTGGAGCACTAGCATTTTTACATGGTAGTCCAGGTGTGCAACAAAAAGCATGGGTTAGCATTCTTCCCTGGAGTTTTTGGTCTAGGGTTCTATGGGCCCATTCTATATCCAGCCACTGCTCAATTGGGATCTCCAGGGTTTCTCTCAGAAAGCTTTAAAAACAAGACTGTCTCATGTCTGTGTCTTTGGGTTAGTATGAATGGCGTTCCTACTGGTTCACCCCATTCAGTGCAGAGAACCCATTGTTAAACCGTATACAGCATGACAAGTGTTCCCAAAGCTGCTACTAATGTGGAGATGGCAGGCTTTGGAGCAGAGCATTAAAGATGGTCATTTAATCAAGCTTGGGTTCACCATCCTTACTTTTCAACCCCTCTGACAGCAGCCAAAACAAACAGCAACTCTCAACCGCTCAATGGCAAGGAAGACTTTTTGCAATATAAGAATGTAGTATGCAGACTGAGAAGGCTTGTCTGGCAGGAAGTAATGCTCGAAAGGTATGAGGAGGTCAGTAGGGTTCCCCAAGGGTTCAGAATTCTCAAGTTTCCCTCATCTGGATGAGACCGACCGAATGTTTTTGATTCCTGGAAGGAGGAAATTCACTCTACCTCCTCCAGCTCATTCAGTCAATATTACCTGACTCTGTTGAACAACAAGAGGTATTGAGCAGGAAATGAAGCTAATAGAAGAGGCGCTTACAATTTTCTGATTTGGCGAATCTTCAATCCTTGAAAACAAAACTTGAAAATGCACTGAAACATTTGAACACTGGAACTCAAGTCTATAAGCAAAGACAATTTCCAGGGATGAGGATGATTATAAGAATAACTGTGTCTTTAACTGGCAAAAAAACAAGAACCAACAAGCATTTGTCAATGCCGGATGTTTGCCACTGGTATAGAAGCCCGGGGGTGCTAGATCCTTTGCATGACTGTGTGGTGTGAATGGTGGTAAAGGACATGCTGGCAGAGGGTTAAAATAAGGCATAATGTTTTTAACAAAGTATGTAAACTGCCTTTTTTAACTTAAGATTATCTAAAAATCTGTAAAGGAACGGACTGTAGAAGAGGAGAGTGAATGAGTTCCGTTGTTGTAGTGTAGCACAACCGAGCAGTGATAATGGTAGTAAAGAACGTGTTGCCAGAGGTTTAAAATCAGTCAGCTTCTCTTAAAAAAAGTGTATAAACTCCTTTTTTTAAGTTTAGATATCTGTAACAGAGGCTGCCGACTGCAGACCAGCGCTTCTGTAGCTATGGATACACATGAACACTTGCACACCACCTGGGAATTGTGGCAAAAAATTCCCAAAGGATCACATTGTAAATTTTAAGTAAATAATAATGTATCACAGGATGTGTGGCAATACTAAATCACTGCATGCTCCAGCTGGACTGTGAGGCATGAGGCACGGCTGAGTGCCTTCAACCACCTGGGAAATGCAGTATATGATTCCCATAGGATCACACTGTAAATTGTAAATAAGCAATAACACACAGCAGGGTGTGTGGCAGTGCTAAATTGCTACATGCTCCAGGTGGGCTGTGAGGCATGAGGCATGTACAAGTGCCTTCAACCACCTGGGACATGCAATATAGGAATTCCCTTAGGTGAACATTGTAAATTGTAAGTAAGCAATAACACACAACAGGGTGTGCGGTAATGCTAAATTACTGCACATGCCAGGTGGATTGTGATGTGGGTTGTAAGGCATGAGGTGCAGCTGAGTGCCATCAACCACCTGGGAAGTCGGATGTCTTCACTAAGGTGCTGAACACACCTATGCTACCATGGAAGCACATGCTAAGGATGTGGGATCCTCAGATTGTTTCTGACACCCATGCATGACAAACTAGGAACAGGGAGCGGAGAGTATATGCACACAAGTAAGTGCCGAGCTACATTACACTTATGAAATAGGAATCGCTGGTATGAGGCAGGGTTATTATACATATGAGCAGGGGCCACATGGAAATACCAGTCAGATTGAGACAGCCTGTAAACAGGGTTGGGACATGGTCATGGAACTCTGGGAAATGGCTAATGGAGTGATAGGGGCACAGTCCCATGACTAGACAGGCTTGGGCAGATCAGATGGGGCTGGTGGGGGCAACTGCTGCATCAGAAACTGCTTGTCAGTTCCGTCAATGTTAGGTGAAACCTGTAAAGGGGCATGAGTGTCGAAACAGTCTGAGGATCTTTCTCCTCCAATTAACCAAACTGCAATTTGCTTTCAAATAGCTCCCACCTCCTTCCTGCTGAACAGGGAGGGGTGCAAGACTATTATACGCTTAATGTTTCCTTTTCTATTTGTCCCTGCTCTGTCAATGCTGCTTCAATTTCCTCACATTGACAGTGTGAGCCACAATTCTCATATTCCACTTACGTTATCAGACAAAGTGATCTAGGGCATGCTGCATTTCTCATGCAGCCACCTTCCTACACCTCCTTTTCTTCCTTGCAATTAATCAGTGCACATGAAAACTGCCTTCTCCATACTACTAAGAACTACATCTCACTCTGCTGCAATTTCCCTTTTTTTGGTTTCTTTTTCTGTCATTCAGCTGTGTGTCATTTAAGTTGGAATATTAGCTGTTTCCAGGCAAAGAAGCCAGGGGCCTGGTGCTCCTCAGAGCAGCCACCTGCTGACTCTCCCATGTCCTTAGCATGCACTTCCATGGCAGCATAGCTGCCTTTGGCATTTGAGTGAAGACATCCGCACTTCTCAGGTGGTTGATGGCACACAGTTGTGCCTTGAACCCACCTGGGGTGTGCGGCAATTTAGCATTACGCACACCCTGTTGTGTGTTATTGCTTACTTATAATTTACAATGTGGTCCTATGGGAATTTTATATTGCACTTCCAGGGTGGTTGAAGGCACTCTGGCTGCACCTCTTGCCTCACAACCCACCTAGGGCATGCAGCAAATTAGCCTTGCTACACACTGTGCTGTGTGGTATTGATCACTAAAATTTATAATGTAATCTTATGTGAATTGAATACCGCACTTCCCAGGTGGTTGAAGGCACCCAGCTTTGCCTCATGCCTTACAACCCACATGGAGCATGCAGCAGTTTTACAATGTGATCCTATGGGAATCATATACTGCACTTCCCAGGTGGTTGAAGGCACTCAGCTGTGCCTCATGCCTCACAACCCACTTAGGGCATGCTGTAATTTAGCATTGCCACACACCTGTCATGTGTTATTCCTTACTGACAATTTACAATGTGATCCTATGAAATTTTCTACCACACTTCTCAGGTGGTGTGCAAGTGTGCATGTGTATCCATGGCTACAGAAGCCCTGGACCATGATGATGGATGTCTCTTTTGTCATGGAGAAAGAGTTGTATGCTGTTTGTCTGAGCTAATGATGGATGTCTGTGATTGCTTGTGTTGCCTTGCCCCTTTGGCTGCTGGGGGTATGTGGAGTTAGTGTTGAAAACCCATACTTTTCTCGCTTTAATAGTAACACAAACTGATGAATTCACAGAATGTTTTGCAAAGAATATATAAGGGATAGGCTACCCCTTACTGGAAATATTGTTGATATTTTTTGTTTGTGTGCCAATTGACATCATGAGTGGCAAAGCCACGAGCAATGTCATCAGGTCAATCGGTACTAAAACAAAAAATATCAACAATATTTCCAGTACGGGGGGTAGCATATTCCATTTATGCCATACCTCCAAAAAAGTGAAAACAAATTTTAATTTCCCTGCTGTTCTATGCTGATTATAACAAATCTAAAAGGTATTTATAAATGAAACACCACTCATTTGGTAGACATTTTTGCACTGAACAACTTTTTTGCTCAAAGTACCATGCTATCATTTTTCATTTTAAAGCTATTTGCATTTGTTTGTTGCAAAAAGAGAAAAAAATTGAATTTTCGGCTGTTTTTTAATTATAAAAAAACTAAAAGGTATATAAAAATGAAACACCATTCATTTTGTATATGTTTTTGTGCTGAACAAATGTGCTCACAGAACCATGCTATCATTTTTGTTTTAAAGTAATTCACATTTGAATAAGGTTTGTACAGCTAGTGAGGGAGAGAGAGAGAGAACACACATACTTTTTTCTGTTACAGCTGTTTTTGCTGTTACAACTGGCCTGAGTCCTTGGATGTTTGAAATTCCAGGCTGATCAGACAGAACAGCTCTGCTACCTAGATCAAAGGAAAGAGCTGACCCTGGTGGCTTTTGTTTTGAAGTACATGACATTTCTGCCTAGCAAGCCAAAAGTCTGTCATTAGCATGAATGATGATTGGTGTGGTACTGACTCACCCCTTAAACTCTGCTCTGTATTGGACAGACAGTGTCACATCCCTCAAAAGGCAATATTATGTTCACTGTTGCACATGCGCAGGGGGAACATAAAAAGGAGACCTATTAAAAGCAATCCTTAAATCATCCTGTAGCAACTCCTATACACAAGTTCCTGTTGACGGTGAATCTGAATGGGTATCCTCAGTTTTTTTAGAGGACTCTCTGTCATCTGAGGAGAGCCCACCCCACTCCCGCCCATGCACAAGTCCGATGATCACCTTCCAGGAAGAAGGAAGACAAGGTGGGGCCACAGGGCCAGGAGGAAACCAGGGACCACCAAGGAAAAGCAAGGCAACAGACAGAACCAGAGATACAGGAATGACTCAGGGAACAACTGAGGAGGAGTCACTGGTAACTCATGCAACCAACATAATTAATTTATCCAGTTATGAACTTTCAGAGTCTGAATTTGTAGTATTAAACAGGGGCTCAGGTTTGTTCCCACCTCCAATCTGAACTATTTTGACACTACTGTACAGTCGATTGCCATATGTTTGCACGCTTACTTAACTTGAAGTGCTTCTTCTCAAATCACGGAAAAGAAAAACACAGCAAGAGACTTTGAACTCTGTCCAGATGGATACATCTATACAAAGCAAGGCATTTCTAGGTGATGTGGACAGTACCCGATGGAATATCCTGATGGAAACTTAGGGAAATCCATTTTGTTCCACCAAGGAACATGACTGTTGATGTGTTCCTCAGAGCATGTGAAGAGGATTTAAAGCACCTTGTTGTTTAGGATGTTGAATCTCAATTTGTGAACGTGTTTGGAGATGAGTTCAGAGCACTCAAAAATCTACAGGATAAAGGGAAAGGGGAAATTGTTTAACCAGGAAAGGCACACTAAGCCGCAGCTTGTTTCAATGTGTAACCAGGGAGCACAAGGAAGTTAAGTGACTTGCTCAGGGTCACACCGTAAGCAAGTGGGGGTTGATGGGATTCAAACCCAGGTCTCAGGTTTGCAGCTCCGTGCCTAAACTACTGCGCGATACTGTCTCTGAACAACACTATAACAATGAAACCTTCAGGCAAGGGGAGGGTGTAGTAGTGTAAGGCACTGCAAATTACATACTATAGCTGAGGTCAAATGCCAGTGGGCAAATGAAAAAATCTATAAACCCTGCCCGCTGACCATACCTCCACTTTCAAAACACAGATTGATGTGTATCTTGAGAATCATGATGCAGTGGTATCATTAATAAGGACATTCTAGCATTTCTTGTCACAGACCATCCCACATATCCTACAATCTATACTCCCCAAGGTACAGCATACAAAGATCTGAAATTCCCACCTGGTCACTCTATAAATATCAGGGACCAATTCTTTGACAGAACCATTGTCCCAATATGTGGCTTTTTATATTCGCTTCTTTGTCAGCAGTCTAAGTTCATATGTGAGGGACTCCATGGAAGCACTGACTCTCATGAGGGACATCCACCTCGAGGAATCTTGCCTTTTGGTCAGACTCAATGTGGAGTCCTTCTACACAAACATCACCCACGGGGAAAGCCTGGAGTCACTAGAGCACTGCCTAAATAGTGTCAGTGGCTCAGTAGGTAGCACACTCGCCTCTGAGGCCGGGAGATCAGAGGGCTGTGGGTTCAGTTCCCACATCTGGCACTTGGGTTAATATCCCAGTACTGACACTGTAGTGCAGCATGAGAGGGGTGCTGCACTTCTGAGGTGCCGTCTTTCAGATGAGATGTTAAACCGAGGTCCCATCTGCCTGGATTGGTGGTAGTTCAGGTGGATGTTAAAGATCCCATGGCACTTATCGAAAAGAGTAGGGGAAGTTCCCCGGTGTCCTGGCCAAATTTCCCTCATTCACTAAAATACCACCGACAGCTTAATCTGGTTCAAGGTCAGATGGAATTCATCTGTATCCCCCTCCCCCGGGTTGTGCCTGAAAATAGACAGGATTTGTCTAGTGCACTTACCTGGTCAACAAAAGCTAAAATAAAATAAAATAAATAAATAAAAATAAAAATAAAATAAATAAATAAATCATAGATCAGTCTTAAATCCTATCTTTGATTAGACTATCACAGTTTCTATTGGAGTATAATACATATATTTTCCTTTGGGAGTACTTCCTCCAAACAAGTGGTACTGCGATGGGGTGACCTTCACCCTAATTACTCAAATTTGTACTCTGGTTGTTGGGAGGAAAACTGTGTGTACTGTGCGGAGAGCAATATCTTTCTGTGACATTTAGTGCTGTGGCATCAATATATTGATGATATTTGATGGTGTGCCAGGGTGGTGAATCTGAGCTTCAGCCCTTTGTGTCTTACTTGAGAGCATGAACAAGAACCTTAAGTTTGTAGTCTCCCATTGTAGAGAGGCCATTTCATTTTTGGACATCAGGATAATTAAAAATCACAAAGAGGGTATTGACACAGATTTGTTCTGTAAACCTATGGACAGAATTAGCTTACTATTGCCAGCCTGACAGTAGAGTAGTAGCACTGCCATTTGTGACGCTGACAGCCTGGGTTCAGAAGTGAATCTGGGGTGCCGGCCAGGTGGCCAGGGGCAGGAGGATCGAGCATCTGTAGGACTGCTGTTCTCCTACGGAAGGGGGAGGATGGGCAGAGCCTGGCACTTGTCTGGCACCTTGTGGAAGCTGGAGGGAAAGGTAGCCCGGGCCAAGAAGGTAGGGAGGTGGGACAAACATTGGTGCACGTAACATGGGAGTGTGCAGTGTACATCATTATTTCCTTGCACACCACACCTCTTCAGGGAACAAAAATCAGAAAACTGACTGGTAGCAAGGTGACTATGAGCACCCATAGGCTTCGCACCCAACCAGCTGGGCATGCCAGCCCAAACTGGATCCATTCAACAATGGAGCTTGGGGAACCACGCTGACTCCTTGGCCCCTCGGGGGGGGGGGACCCTGGGGGAAGACAGCTGGCAGATAAGTCCTGGCAGACATCAGGATGATGGGGCTGGGGCACTCATAGGAAGGAGGGCCGACTGGGGTGGGAGGGAAAAAAAAATACTCTGTTGTTGGCTAGCTCGCTCATCCCAGCCACACTATCAGAAATATACCTATAAGTCAATTTGTGCATGTATGACGCACTTGCAGCACAAATTGTTCCTTTGAAACAGAGCACATGAACTCCAACAAAGATTTATTGATGGGGTATAATTTCACTGGTGCTGAGAGGGCTTACTAGAGAGCCAAGGGTACTGACAGGGGCACTTTCCTTATACCAAGACCAAAAAATGATGATGCCAGTAGTGGTAGAATTAATTTTGTAATCCCCTTTAGCACTAGGGCATTACAAGTGCAGGCTGTTTTGAGGAAGCACTGGGACATCCTCCAGATGGAACCCAAATGTATGGGGTATGTCACACAGCCACCATGCATGGTGTATTGGAGAAATGAAAACATTGGTGACATGGTCACTGATAGTATGCAACCATCTAAACCTAACAGAACTTGGTTGCTACACTCCTTCTGGCTATCCACTGTTGTAGGAAGTGCAAGTACTGCAAAGTGGTTACTGTGACCTCCACAGTTCATAACTCTAGCACTGGGGAACTTATCACAATCACGAAATTCATTAACTGTGACACCATCTTTGCAGTTTACTTAGCCTCATGTACCTGCGGTGCGTTCTATGTGGGACACACCAAGCGCAAATTCAAGGAAAGAATGGGGGAGCACTTATTGTGCATCTAGCACAACAATCTGGACTCTGCCTTGCTGACTCACGCCTATGTCCTGTGTGCAGGATGCTGGATGTTTATTTATTTATTTATTGAGTATTCGGAAAGTACCTTTAAGTCAAATACTCGTTTACAAAGGCTCTGCATCGCAAAAAGTAAAAACATTACAACAGTAATCACAATTCAAAGTAGGATTCAGACAGACTTGTTACAGATAATACAGTAGAAGGCTGACAGTCAGATCCTAAGGAGTATTAGGACAGGTCTAAAGTAGCTTTGTATAGAGGTTCTAGCTATAGAGCTACGTAGGCTCATCATCACCATCATCAAAATGTTATTGTATGGTTACAAACCTTCACAATCATATTATCAAGTACAATACATCCATAAATATCATAAAAGAGAGAAATAAATTCCCCCTTTAAGCAAAATAGCTTAATACAAAAATAATTTATACATACTTCCATGTCCAAACTTCAGCCAGTACAATACATATCCAAAGAGACAGCAAATAAGCACTATCATAAAGTGCAAATTTTCATACTCAGTATAACTGCTCTTATACAATTATACAATTTAATTTGACTTCAACTGTTTTAATGGCAGAACAATAATTTGCCAACCTATTTACTGTCCAGCTATCTTCTGTATGGAGCAGAATGTCAATAAGTTCTGATTTATCAACACAATATAAATTATTTAAATAAGGACCCAACCAGAACATTTGTTGCCTGGCATACCACCTACAGACCCATAAAACACGATAGAGATCCTCCCTGTCCCCGTTACTGCAATTACATTCTCCTGAAATAATACCTGTTTTTTTATACCTGTAATCCAAAACTTTACTGGGAAACTGCTTGAACTTATATGCTATAAAATTGGTATGTACTTCGGGGTTGACTAAGATGTCCAGGTACTTTTTGTATCCATGTTTATAATTATTAGCAGCAAACCATTTCAAGTGCCAGGATTCCTTGATTTCCTTCAAATCACTTATATTCCAAAAATTACTGATTTTTGTACTTATATATTTTTTTATATTTGGAACTTATTTGAACGCCCTGTTCCACTGATTTTTTTTAAATGGGCTAATTTATACTTTCTTAAAATAAGGAAAACAGTGTTCAACCAAAAACCGGATTTGTATCCTATATCTTGCCAATACTCTTTTTCTAACAAACATTTTTTTGCAAGTGTTTTTTCATAAACATTTGTTATCCTAGTCCAATAATTAACCTTCCTTTATTCAATGGCTGCGTTAATATTAGTTATACTCAATTATGATCAAATGTAGGATGAGGGACATGAATGCCCTAGCCTAAGGGTGTATCTTAATGATTTATATAAAGGAATATCAGCTTATTAGTCATGTTCGACTCCCATATTTCACAGCCGTATAACAATTGAGCTTCCATCCTAGTTTTCATCACTCTTAATAAAGTCCTTATAGACATGCCCCCACATTTACAATTAAACTTAACAACCCAGCCAAGTTTTCCTCATCTTTTCTTTCACTAATTCCACATGGCGGTACCATTTACAGTTTTGCTGGATCTCTAATCCTAGATTCCATAACTGGACACCACTTCAACCTTATCTAATCCTATAAACCAAGTACCACCATTAATTTTTAACATTTTTTCCCCAGAATCATGACCTTAGTTTTACTCATATTGATTTTTAATTTTTATTTTTTGATTCATACTAACATACTAAAAGCCAGCAGAATAGGCCTGATGGTCTTTCCATGTCTGCTTTCATTAGCCAGCCCCCTGCTCGGTGCTTGCTCCTCCATATGTCTTGAGAGGTCAATCTTGGCTTCAGTACCCCATGCATCTGTCCCACACCCTCTTGAAGCCCTCTGCAGTGCTTTGCTTGACTAGACTCCCAGGCAATGCATTCCATGGCTCCACCACCCTCTCTGTGAAGTAATGTCTTTTATGTTCACCCCTATAGATTCCTCCCTCCAGTTTTCATTCATGCCCTCTGGTTGTGCCCCTTTGCTTTAACCTGAACATTTCTTTAGCTCTACCCCTATTAATCCCTTTCACATATTTGAAAACTTCAGTCATGTCCCCCCTATCACTCCTCTCCTCCAGTGAATACAGCCCAAGGGCTTCCAGCCCTATCCTCATAGGTCCTATCACCCATGCCCCAGATCACCCTGATTGCCCTCCTCTGGACCATCTCCAACAGTACTATGTCCTTCTTAAGGTCGGCCCAGAACTGCATGCAATACTCAAGATGTGGCCTAACCAAGGCATTGATAGAGGTATGATCATCTCAATCCTCCTGGACGTTATTCCCTGGGCTAGTAGCTATGATTCCTTACTTAAAAGTTCAGTTTTTTTTAAGCCAAATTTAGTTAAAGACAAAACAGGAATGTGATCAGCGTATGCCAGAAGGGGCAGGGAGATCCCTAATTTTTGGAGAATCATCATCTATTGCCACGCTCTGCTTCAATATATTATCCAGATATAGTGTAAATAACAGTGAAGCAAGAATACAACCCTATCTTACACCACGATTACATTCAAAAACATTGGCTAGCTGACCCCTAGGTCTGAGTCTAATTTTTGCCCAGGTATTAGCATATAACCGAGCAATTATACTAATTATATTTGGATCTACTCCTCTGTCCAATAGAGTCTGCCATAACAGACTTCTCAAAACACTATCAAAGGCAGTACTATAATCTATAAAACACAAATATATCTTTTGACCCAATAGTTTTACATATTTTTCTGTCAAATGGTTTAGGACAAAAATATTGTCCAAGGTGGACAGACCGTGTCTAAACCCTGTTTGATAAGGAGAAACAAGCCCGTTTTTCAACCTCCTGTTGAAGCTGATTCAGTATTACTTTTGAAAAAATGTTAAGGTTTACATCTAGGAGACGTATTGGTCTGTACATCTTTGGGTCATTTAATGGCCCTTTTGTGAAGAAGTACAATGTTAGCTCCTTGCCATGATTTAGGATAGCTGTTTGAAATTATACATTTATTATAAAACACTGTCAGATATCTACCATAATGGACTTTCTGTTAAAAAAACTTCGGCTGGTACCCCATCCAGGCCTGCTGCCTTCTGCTTTTTCAGTGTATATAAAGCTAAATAGGTCTCATCTAATGTTATAGGTTGGAAGTTATTAAGAGCCTTTCCTAACACTTGATAAATTTCTACCTGGGGATCAAAATACATTCCCATAAAATAAGCTACCCAAGTCTCTTCAGAAATAAATGTATCAATATTGGCTTTATATTGATTAAAACCCTTAGCCACATGGGACCAAAATGCTCTGTTGTCCTTTCCTTGCACTGCCTCAAGCATTTTCTCCCATTTGGCTTTATAAAAACCTTTCTTTTTGTTCATAATAAGTTCCTGATAAGCCCTCTTTTTCCCATTCAGCATCTCAAGACTAACCTGTTTTTGACTTTATTGTATATTCTGCAGAATTTCTCAACCCTGCCTTAGCATTTCTGCAACCACTGTCAAACCAAGTATCAGTAGACAAAATCTTACCTGTTTTCATTGGTTCTTCAGAACATTTTGATTTCAACGAAAAGAGCACTAATTCATTTGATATATATCCAATATCATAATTACTGATACTCTCAGAAGAATGAGTTAATACTGAACTTTGAATGATTGGAAGTATATCACTATAAGAGTTCTGCTTCCATGTAATTTTCCATATAGCTCTAATTTCTGTAAATGGAAGTGGCTCTACAACCTGTCTATTTACCCAGCCAAATTGAGCTTCCATAACAAAGGGATAGTGGTCACTTTCTGCTCTTATTAACACCTCACATTTCATCCAACAGCACAATTGACTAGTTCATAGGGCAAGATCAATTACAGAAGTGCCCATTGAGAAAACATAAGTAAAATTCCCCTCTTTATCTCCCTCTAATCTTCCATTTAAGGGGTACATGTTGTTTTCTTTAACTATTTCTAATACAGATTTTCCACTTTTATTAACCATTTTATCTCTAGACTGACTACATGGTAACTCATCTATTTGGTTACAAATAAAAAAAGAATGATCTGCAAGACCATCATACAGGCCAGTTTAGGCATTTAAATCAACCACCAGGAGTATCTCTGTGAAGAAATATTTGCTGTACCTCTTTTTAGTTGGTCAGAAATTTCCTGCCATATACCCTCTGAGAAATAACTTGAGTTATCCAGAAGTATATACTGATTCATCACTATTATTTCCATTAAACCACACTTAAGTGAAATAATCACATAATTTTCTGCACTTTTCAGATTACAACCTTACAAAGATACCAGTTTTAACCAAAGTGATAATCCCACCAGAGAATCTCCCCAACTTTTTACATTTATGACCAGGGACTTGAAAGGCTTCATCTCCATTTAAATCAATAGCAACCTCCTTGGAGTGCCATGTCTCTTGGAGACAAATTATCTCATGTTCCATTAAAAAGTGAATCCACTCTTCATCTGCCCACATGGGCTACAAGCCAGCTATATTCCAAGTAATAAATCTGGTTCTCTGGTAGGGGCTATCCATCTCCGGAGCAAAATTAGCCACCAAGGAAGGTAGTCACTCATTATACCAGGCTATCATCATAAATCTATTTGCTAAAGGCAAAACTGGGTTATCAGATTACTCAGATCTATAGAATCTGTCATCAGTAGCAACAAGATCTACCATATGTAGACCTAAATGGTCTAATTTTCCAGCTTGAGTAACATTAAGTCAGCTAGCCTCTCATTGGAGACACAGATATCCACCTGGCTCCCTCATGCCTACGCTTTGCTTGAATATTGCTAAGATTTCCTATTGGTACTGCCAAAAATTCATCGGTAGGTCACAATTGCTACATTCAGACTAGAGTCTGTTTCTTGTATCATGTGATTCATTCCAAAAACGTTATAATTTTGCTTCTTTTACTACTTTCATTCCTTGAATTCGACCCAGTAAATTTATACTTATTAAATCTCTCTCTATTGGGGTAAAACAGACACCTCATTGTCAATCAGCAGTTCTCTATTAACCCACACAAAATTTGCAGTCCTAGGGGAGTCAAACTAGATATCAATAATGGATGTCTCCCTAATTGGCACCCTCTTAATCTCCACAGTGTCAGCCTTTGTGAGTTCCATATCCAGCTCCTTATTCAGGAACTCCAAGACATGGAAATACAACATTGTATCCTCAAAGTGACCCCAATTAAGGGGACCATATAGTCTTATTATGGGATTACTATCCCAGTCTGGGCAGAATGGCACAGGATCTTTTTTATATCCTTTTGAGTAATTACATCACTACTATTTATAATAACTTGTTCTCCACTTTCATCCTTACTCTGTGAACTCCATAAAGGAACACTCACTTGCCTTTATATCACCCTTAATCCTATCACTTCCTGCTCCAGCTTTGCCAGTTTCCTTCTCTAGTTTAGATGGTACATTCATTCTAGAGTCACTTGATTTTGTGTGTTTTCAATCACCTCCACCTCTTCTCCTTGCTTTCCATTTTTTTGCATACTTCCTTTGTTTTTATTTCTAGATCTTTTCCTTTTCCTTGGGTTTTTTACCCATAAAACCCCTTTATTAGGAGAATCTGGAAAGCCAGTTGTACTAAAATCTGGTCTCAACTGACCTGTCTCTAAACAGTTAGATGACTGTTCTATATTTTTAACCACTTCCATGTTTTTAGATTGTGCTATCTTTTCTAGCTTATCTTGCAAGTGATTAACTTTTTCCCCAAATCTGGCTGAGTTTACTTCCATTATTAACCATTTGTGTTTTCATCTCCTCTAATAAATCCTTACTAATCACCAGTTGCTCCATTAGAATAAAAAAATAATTTTTTAGGATTCCTTAATAGAGAAATTAATTCATCACTCAACCTAGAGGGAATAACATTCTCAATTTCCTGTGCACAAGCATTATTACTATAGAATTTTTCCATCCAACCTTCAGCCCCACCTTTACAATAACACCTGGAGTTAATAAAATTATTTTCCATAACTCTAAGGCCATCTATTGTATGTTGTAAATCCTCTAGCACCTCATGAAGTTTATTTTTCCTATGCACTAGACTCACAGGCTGTGGTTCTAATCCCACTACCTCAGGTTCTTTTGGATTTTACTATCCATAGAGGTGGAATCCCCAGACTTTCTCCATAAACTGGGGGATCTTTCCAAACTGTCAGAGTTGTATGAAAAACTTTAACTGTGTGAGCTGTACACTCGTAGGAACGGTACTCATATCCAGCTCCAGAGGTTCCATCAATATCATTACAACCATTAGCTTCACCTCTGCCCCCTACTCTCCTGTGTAATCTAGGGCTATAGAGACATTGACTGCTTCTATTAAGTGTCTCCCATTATGTACATCCTTCAGAATCTCAAATGAGGTTACATTACCACTCAGGATGGCGTTGTTAAAATTCTCATTCTTTTGTTTTAGATGATCAATAATCTTAGTTTGTCTCCCCATTATTTTAATTTTTCTGTCTGGTAATTCATATAAAGGGGAGGTTTGACTATTATTCATTCTTTGACTTCTGGTAAATACCATTTCACTTGTATCTCAAACACAGGCAGAGAAAATTAAACATCTCTCTCATATGTCACACTATATAGGATGTGTAGAAAAAGCAGGACTATAAAACAAAGGCAGATAAATTTTTGCTTTTAACCTACTCAAAAAAACCAAATAGGAAGTCTTTTTTATATCTCTTGTGTCCAGCCCAATTTAGCCAGTCCAAATAACAGTCCGAAGTAACAGCCTGAAAGAAAAATCTTGTCTGAAGATAGCTGTATAGTTGGAAAGATGCAGGAGTAGCTGCCTCTCCTCTTCTCGAGTAAGCATTAATCACTGACAGAGGAGGGCTCTGCCGGTGGATTAATGCCTGCTGGGGGGGGGTTGGTGCCCGAGGGCGAAACCCGAGGGGTCCAACCACCCAGTGGGCATTAATCACCAGCAGATCCTGATGCTGGAGGTGATTAATGCGCTTGTAACAGGGCAAGCGCCATGGGGACATTATGTGAGCCATAGATCAGTTAAACATACACAAGAGGTGCCAAAAGTCATGCTGCTACAGGATTGTTTCATGGTAATTTGCACAAATAGCGAGCAGCAAGCACTGTATACCTACCAAGTAACAAGCCTCAGGGGCCTCAGAGAGATGAGACATTTTCTTTGCTGACAGATGAGAGAGAGAGCTGAAGGACAGGGAGTGGGGCGGAAGGGTTCTGCAACATAGATTTACACGCTGTGTGCTGGTGGGCAAACTGGTATCAGAAGCCAGGCAGGGTTGTCTGTATCTGATCTGGGAACTCCGAAGCATTGCCGTTCAGCTTTCTAGGCTTCCCCTTAGGAGGGCAAAGAATAAGGTCGACTGGTAGTTTCATTATATGTTATGTATACACGTGTCCATGTTCATGTGGGGTTACAGGTATTAGTTTTTTATGAAACAAATATTTCTGTTAGAAATGGTTACCGAGGTCAAATGGCATGCCGACAAGACCATAAGTACTGTGTGTTACTTGTATTGCTCACTCTGCCTCACCTAGGGTTACCACCTTTTAAGAAGCCCAAAGTGGGACATTTCTTACTAAAACATGATGTTTTGCAGGACAGTACGTAACCTCAACCAATACAACAGACTTGTTTTTTCTACAAAATCAGAATTAAGGCTAAGTGCTATAATTTCTTAGTTGCTTCTATAGTTTCTTATCATTTTAAGGTACTTTAGTTAAAGTATGATAGTTTTCTGCAACATTTAGTGGAAAATTAGAAAATATTTTTATTACTACAAAGTCAGGACATGTAGCATTTTTCATGTTTTTTTGCAGGACACAGCTGCCCAAATCAGGACTGTCCTGTGAAAATAGGGACAGGTGGTAACCCTAGCCTCACCAGCACTCCATCTGGCAACAATAGGTGGTGACATAGCGGGCTGCTACTGTCTGCTGCTGTGGTGGCCACAGGTGGTACTAGCCCAGCAGGCATTACCTGTGACTTACTCACCGCTCAGGACTTGTCACCTGGCGCCTTTAGACGAACCGTCCGTGTATTTCAGAGCTGTGTCCAGAGCCATGTTAAAAGTTCTTTAAGTAGTATCTTTGTTCACAGCAGTGTCCCAAAAAGTCTTAAGCTCTTTCTGAAAACCAAGTACCACTGTGTAAAGTAGCAAAATCCACATGCAGCTTCCAAACAGCTCTTCCAATTTAAAACTGCTCACTGACAATATTATTGCAGACTGGCGACTTATCCGTCGGACCCCAAATAGCGTAAAGCTTCAAAAAGAAATAAAGTTTCAGTTAAGAACTCTGTCATAAACATAAAAACATAAAATAAAATCTAAGCAAAAATTCCTCGGGTAGCTAGTAACATCACGGACTTCTGAAAGTTCAAAACATGCCCACACAACCTCATCGCCTATAGAAACACCTATAAAATTGCTTGTGAACTCCTTAAGTAAAAAATGAAAACACTTACACCATGTTCACACCAGCAATCCATACCGAGATGCTGAGATGCTGGTGAAAGAGCAGGGCAGTACACTGAAAAGATGCACGGTGCAGCGGACCATGATAAAACTTCACGGAGAATTCGACAAAATGCAGGCTGCATTTAAAGCTCACTCCACACCCTCTCTGCTACAGAGTGGTCTATTTTCAATCATCAGTGCATGCGTATTAATGCCAGAACATCATGAGGGACAAAAATAAGATGTGGTGCAAAGCGTATTCAATTATAAATAAAAACTAAAACTAAACTAAACAGCATTTGTCAATGCCGAATGTTTGCTTGCTGGCATTGGCATTGGTAGTGTAAGTTACAAAGCTGCATAACAGAAATGGCAGTGAAGTGTTGAACTGAAGCCAACCCCACCACCACCCTGCAGAGAGTGACAGGCATTGAGATGTGCCTTTGGGTCGTCAGGCATAATGGCCACGCCATTTAACCACACCCTACCCTGCAGACACTGACAAGTGTCACGGTGTGCCTTGGAGTCTTTGGCCCTTATGCGCACCCCATTCCATCAGGAAATACAGTGAGATGGGTGCGGTATAGGAGAATGGGGTGAACTTTGGGGCCGAAGAGTCCAAGGCATACCTCGATGCCTCTCACTGGCTGCAGGGTGTGGAATGGTATGAGCATTACAGGAAAGAATCCCAAGTCACACCCCTGAAGCCTGTCATTCTCTACAGAGTGGGGTGTTATGGTTGGAAACCCTAACACCTCAGGCATTCGTTGGTATTTTCACTCCAAATTTTGAGCATGGTTTTTTTGTGACCTCCACCTCATGAACAGTGGCAATATCAGTTTGTTAGCCGAAAGCTGCTTATGCACAGTAACTATGGCATTTAGCACCACAGGTGCAAAAATACATTCCGAACAGGATGTGAAAAATGACAGCTATACTGTTCATGGGGAAGTGTAAAAAATGGCAATGTTGCAAATCTGCAGTAAAAATATTAAAAAAACTGGTGAAGTCACGAGTGTGCATAGAAACTGTGCAACGCACACCTGTAATGTAATTAGTTTGGGGATTTTTTACAGCAGATTGTCAACACAGGCATTTTGGGACCTCCGATCATAAACAGTGTCACTGTGATTTTCTTTATCTGTCCTGAACAATGATTTCCCACAGTGACCACGCATCTCTGTGCTGAAAGTGTGAAAACACATTTCGCCACGCTAGAAAAATGACAGCTGTACTGTTCATAAGGAAGTGTGGAAAATGCCACTGGTAAAAATCTGACTGAAAATATTACAAAGTCATGAACTTATGATGGTGCGTGGAAACTGCGCAATGCTCACTCGTAACACAGTCATTTTATGGACTTTTGTCACCAAATTTTCAACATAGCCATTTTAAGACCTCTGCTCATGAACAGTGTAACTGTGATTTTCTTAATCTGTCCCAAACATTGCTTTCGCACACCAACTGCACCATTGTGCGCTACATGTGCGGAAACACATTTTGGGCGACATGTGAAAAATGGCAGCTGTACTGTTCATAAGGAAGTGTAATAAAATGGCAATGTGGAAAATCTGGAGGAAAATATAGAAAATTCAGAAACTACGAAAGGCATGAGGGAACCAAGTAACGACGCTCGTAAAAGTCATTTCTAGAATTTTTCACCAAATTTCAACATAACCATTTTAAACCTCTGCTCATAAACAGTGTCACTGTGGTTTTCTTAATGTGTCCCATACATTGATTTCGCACACCGACTGCGCCATTGTTTGCTACATGGGCGGAAACATGTTTTGGGCAAGATGTGAAAAATGACAGCTGCACTGCTCATAAGGAAGAGTAATAAAATGGCAATGTTGAAAATCTGGAATGAAAATATTGAAAATTCGCAAACTTACGAGTGTGCGTAGGAACTGCGCAACACACGCTCGTAAAATAGTCATTTTAAGGATTTTTCCACCAAATTTTCAACATAGGCTTTTTCAGAGCCCACCTTATGAACAGTGGCAGTGTCATTTCGTTACTCAGTCCCGAAAGGTGATTTCATGCAGTGACTGAGAAATCACCCTTCAGAGCCGATTAACGCCATGTCAATGAGATCATTCATGAGAAGGGGTCCCAAAAACCCCATGTTGAAAATTTGGTGCAAAAATTCCAAAAAATGCCTGAGATATGCAGCAAAGTTGAAAAACTCCTATCTATCCCATTATACAGCTTACCGGCATTTCCTCAGTTCGCGGTCGGCTTTGAAGAGTGCAGACGTGTTCCCGGTCCACTGAAGACTGTCACGCCGGAGTCCAGAGGTAAGTATGGGGTGAGGGGGGTGTGGGGAGGCAGGTGTGCAGCGAGTGGGCGAGGTGGGGGAGAGACACAAGAGGGACCGCTTTTTGAGTTTCGTGTTTTTTTTAAATGATGACGACGGACATTTGCCTCACTGGGTGGGCTCCCAGCGTGGCACAAGGATGGCTGGTGGGGAGCCGTGGAGCCGACGGGTGATTGGGCACCCCATCGGTGATAGCATGTGTTGCCACGCTGGGGTGGGCTCCCAGCGTGGCACCCTACTCTGGGGATCAGTGGAGCCAATGGGGGATTGGGCACCCCATCAGCTATGCTGATGTGTAGCCGCGTTGGGGTGGGCACCAACGTGGCATATAGAACTCTGTTTTTGGGGATGCAGCACAGCGACGGGGATTGGGCACTCACGCTATTGCCACAGTGTGTGTGTGTGGGAAAAGTAGCACGCAGTATGCTGTAGGTGTAGGGGACACATGAGCAGGCGATATCTTATCGCTGCTCACTGAAGCGTAGCTCCCTTTCAGCTGTATGCCACTGCATTTTGTCTGCTGTCATAGACAGCTCAGCAGGCATTGGAGAACTGCGGCCGCACCTGCAAACACACTGCCTGAGTTGGAAGAGGGCTGCCACACCTCCGAAAACTCGGATGATGGCACTATGTTTCTTGCACATGCGTGCAAGCAAACATAAAAAGCAGAACTATAGAAAAAAGATTTCCCCTCCTAGCTCCGGTTGAGGAAATTTGCAACGTCAATAAATTTAGGATAGTTTAGGGAATAAAAACAGCAAAATTATCTGAAAAGATTTATTATTAAGCACTTTGAACTTTCCTTATTGAACCAGTTGAGGTATCACAAATATCTTCCCTCCTTTAACCAGGATAACCACATTCAGCCAAGATTCAAGGGAATAGGCTGCCAGGGCAAATGCTCCAACAAGCAGCTGATGGTCACCACAGTCAGCGGAAACCTCTGCTCACCGAACGCACTCCGCAGCACTTTCTTCATCACCTCTCCCAGGCGGGCTACTCCCTCCTCAGTGCTCCAGCCTGCGGGAGAGACAGAGGACCACAAGAAAATGAGCCACACAAGACGGCCTGGAAAGACCTGAGTATTTAGATGGGTATGGAACAAAGCGAGATGGCATACCTTTTCTAAAAAAAAATGCTTTACTCAGGTCCTGCTGTATTGGCTTCTCCTCAGCTGAACAGTGTGCAGCAGCTCACCCAGAAATCCTCCTCCTGCCTAAGCAGGCAACTCAGGCAGTGGCATAAGAGGGGATGTATTAATCATGGATTTTCTACTGGAAGGATACTCTTGTGTTCCTGGTACAAAGAGAATAAATTCCATGTTCTGTTCAGATTGCATGGGCTTCACAGATCTTACTGTGCTATCCCAGGGCAACAGTTTTACCAGTCTGATAACTTTGAAGCCTCTTTTGACCCATGACACTATAACATATCCATCCATGACTGCTAAATGTTATTGTCTGTATGTGGTTTTGCACAGTTTTTATTTATTACACCAGCACTGCTATTAATGAATTTTTTACACTTTGTGCTACACATTGCATTTTTCCTAGTACTGCCTCTTGGTGTCTGTACCTTTAACAGTACTGTATAACTTGTGTAAAGTGCATGGTTAGTTTCTTGAAAAAGCACATGTGTGCAAAACATTCAGATTGCACACCTGCATTCTTCTCCTATTAGTTTTTATGTTTATGCTGAATAAAGAAGCTTTGTATCTGCAAAGAATCCTTGGACTTACTGACATACTAAAATGTCAGCAGAATAGGCCTGATGGTCTTTCATGTCTACTCGTTTGGTCAGCCCCCACCCTGGGAGATGAGCTTGCTGCCCCCCTCGCCTTCTCTGGCTTCTCCCTTCCCAGTTCTGGATATTCTCGCTGCATTGGATTTTGCTTCCAGAACCCTTCCCCTGTACCTGTCCCACCCCCTCTTGAACCACTCCACCACCTCTGCCTCCACCAGCCCCCTAGGCAGCGCATTCCATGGCTCCACCACCCTCTCAGTGAAGTAGCACCTCCGCCTTTCTCCCTGAGTCTTCCCCTCCAGCTTCCACCCATGCCCTCAGTGGCCCCCTCCTCCTTCCTTCAAGCAGCCTGACTGTTCCTCCCTAGTTACCCCCTTCATGTACCTGCAGACCTCTATCATGTCCCCCCAGTCCCTTCTCTCCTCATAGGTCCCGTCCCCCAAGCTCCAAATCATTTTGATTGCCCTCCTCTGGACCCTCTCCAGGAGTTTAATGTCCCTCTTTAAGTGTGGCCTCCAAAACTGCATGCAGTACTCGAGGTGCGGCCTCACCAAGCAGTTGTACAGAGGGAGTATCACTTCTCTCCTTCTGGAGGTGATCCCCCTAGCGATGCATCCCAGCATCCTGTTGGCCTTGCTGCTGCCTTCACAAGTCTCTGAGTTGTTCATCTTGACATTTACCACCACCCCCAGGTCCCTCTCAGCCATCGAGACTTGTAGCACTCCCCTCAAGGGTGTACACTTTGCCCGGTTTCTGGCCCCCAGGTGCAGTACCTTGCATTTCCTGCATTGAACCTCAGCTTCCACTTTCTAGACCATCATTCCAGAGCCTCCAGATCCCCTGTAGGGCCACCTCCCCTCTTCCCCATCCACCACCACCCCAGTTTTGAGTCATCCACAAAGAGACTCATCTCACTCCTGATACCTGTCCTCGTGTCAGAGACATAGCCGTGAACAGGAGGGCCCAAGGACTGATCCCTGTGAGACCCCACTAATGACCCTCCTTGGGGATGAGACTATCCCACCAACTACGACCCTCTGGGTCCGGGTCCTGGAGCTAATTGCCTATCCATCTGATTATCTGGTTCCCCACCCCCTTTCTCCCAGCTTATCCACCAGGCCCACGTGAGGAACAGAGTCAAATGCCTTGCTGAAGTCTAAAAGAGGACATCCACTGGTCTACCCAGGTCCAAGGCACTCATCACCCAGTCATAGAACTCCACAAGATTTGTCTGACACAATTTCCTTGGGACGAATCCATGCTGTCTATCATCCAGGCACCCTGACTTTCCCAGGTCCCCATGCCTCTCGCTGACAATGCCTCCATCACCTTGCCCACCACCGATGTCAGGCTGACAGGCCTGTAGTTCCCTGCCACCTCCCTTGATCCCCCTTGTGGATAGGCACTGTATGCACCACCTTCCAGTCCTGGGGCACCCACCCTGTCCTCAGAGAGATGGTGAAAAGCTCCGCCAGGGGTTTCACCAGGACATCCGCAAGTTCCTTCAGCACTCTGGGATGTAATTTATCCAGCCCCGGTGCTTTCTCCATCTTAAGGGACCTGAGGGCTTCCTTCATACTCTCTGCTGTGATTTCCACTTCCTCTACCTCTTCTCCCTGCTTAGCCTTCCTCCTCCTGCCAGTGATGTCTCCCTCTCTCCCCAGACTCACCGATTGGTAAGGGTCCCCCTCCTCAGTATCACTGTCTCCTCCCATGTATGATGCAGCACCCCCATTTTCCTTGGTGAAAACTGAGGCAAAGTACTCATTTAGTACCTCAGCCTGTTGCCCCGGGTCTTGTGTCCATCTCCCCTGTTTTAATCCTGCTAATCTGCCCCTTCACCCTTCGTTTTCACCAATGTATCTAAAGAACCCTTGTTCCTCTCCTAATTTCCCTGGCCAGGTTCTACTCCTTCCTTGCCTTAGCCACCCTCACCACCCTAGTGGCCCTTATAGCCATCCAGCTCCTTCTCCCTCGATCCTTTCACTCCTTGAGCACTTGAATTGCCTATAGGACTGCCTTCTTTCCCGCACCACCTACTGGACCTCCCTGGTCCACCAGCAGGGTTTTCGGGCCCTACCATATTTTCGTCTTATTCTTGCACAGGTGCTGGTAGCATCCTGCACCCCTCTCCTGATGATTTCCCACCTACTATCAGTGTCCATGTCTGACCCAATCCCATCCAAATGCTCCTTAAGGATCCTTCCCATTTCCTTAAAATCTGCCCCCCTGAAGTCAGTTACCTCCGTCTTTGTGCAGTCTTCTACCTCTCCTAGGTCCAGGCAGAACCAGACCGTGGCATGGTCACTCCCCGCCAATGGGTCCCTTACCTCCAGGCCCCCAATCTGGTCACTGTCTGCCAGGACCACATCCAGTACCCGCGACTCCCTGGTCGGTTCCCCCACCTGCTGAGTTAGGAATGCGTCTTGAAAGGCATCCAACAACCTCTGTTCCCTGGCCACTGAGGATGTCATAGTCTCCCAGTCTGTTCCTGGCATGTTTAAGTCCCCGAACACTACCACCCTTCCCCTGCCCAATCTGCAGTGTCTCCCAACATCTGCCACCAGACTCTCCTCCAGCTCCTCTGCCAGTGCAGGGGGTCTATACACCACTCCTATTTTTACTCTCTTGCCCCCCCTTGTTATCAAGGTGACCCAAATCGCCTCTACGGTTCCCTCCACCTCCTCTACTCCCCCTATGCCAATGCAGTTTTTGACTATCATTGCTACCCCCCTTCCTCCCTCCTGTCCTTCCTCCTGAACATAGTGTAACCCTCCAGGTTCAGGTCCCAGTCGTGTCCTCGTGGGTGGCCCAGGTCTCAGTGACCACTGCCACATCCACCATTCCCTCAGTTAGCATCACCTGGAGCTCAGGCATTTTATTGCCCAAGCTCCTGGCATTTAGCAGAATTATCTTCCACCCTTTTCCATACTTCCATTTCCCCAGCTCGTGTTCCCATGGGGATTCTGTTTTCCCTGGTCTGCACTTTACCAGTTGCCTTTCCCACATTCCTCCAGCTCCCAGAGGGGTGACAGACCCCTCCTTTCTCAGCCCCCGACAGCCTTTTCTCCCATCCCTCCCTCCTTCAAAAGTTTAAACCCCACTTTCACCAATGAACCCTCTATTTTCAACTTAAGGATTCCCTCCTCCAAATTGAGATGGAGCCTATCTCTAGCATACAGCTCCTTATCCTCCGAGGTCTCCCCACAATCCCCCATCAGCCCATACCCTCTGACCTCCCACCACTCCCTGAGCCACTGGTGTATCTCCCCAATCTTCATTTTGTGTTCCCCACTAGCCCTTGGCACCGGCAGGATTTCTGAGATCCTATGTCATGACAGACCCTGGCAAGCTCCCTGAACCTTGCCTGTATCTCTAGCTCGCTATTTCCTTCAATGTCATTTGTACCCAGGTGGACCAGTATGTCCAGGGAACCCCCACAATCCTTTGCTGCTGATATACCTCGTGCTTGGCCCTGTGCACCATTAGTCCAGGGAAGCATTTTGTTCTAACTGGCCAGGCTTCTCCCTCCCTATGCCATTTGATACCCCTGATCATAGAATCCCCAACAGGAGCACTCTGACTGCTCTTTTCTTCCATTTCCCTTCCATGTCCCTCATCCTTTCTACCGGCCCCTCCATCCAGCCGGCTCCTTGTTCCTCCCTATCTGGGTGCCACTTCTGTTATGCTTGTGAGTGGCATCACTTTTTCTCTTTGCCTGGACTTTCTGTTCACTGGCTGCCCTACTGCTACTTCTGTGTGTCTCTTTTCCCTTCCTAGTTATGCCATATACTTGAATATTGTTCCTATGTGACCTAAGTTCCAGGTCTTTGAGTTTGGCTTTCATTTGGCGCCCCCGTTGATATAATTGCAGGAGTGCCGTGTTATGGTGGTCTACCAATTTGGATGCTACTGTGAGGCCCTGTTCCAAGTCTGTCACTCAGTTTGTCAGTTCTGCCACTTCCCTCTTGGTTTCCAAAAGCCCAACTTCCACCTGCTGTACTGTGTCACTGATCTGCTGGATCTCTAAAAATAACTTTTTAGATGTGATGGTAAAGTTATCATCATCGTCATTGAAAACTCCTCTGTGATTCAGTGATCCATCTGCGGAAGAGACAGGCTACTGCTGTGATCCTGAGAGATTATCTCAGTGCCCATTGTGTTTTGAGGCTCTTTGCAGCAAAATCAGCCAATTTATGCTTAGCAGCTGCCCTAATGTGACTTATGTTAGCAGTTTGCTGTATGTTGAATATTTTCAAAAAATGCTTTTATACACTGTACTTGAGACACAAGGAGGAGCTGACATGTGGTGTGGCTAACCCATTTGGTGACATCACCAGAAGTCCAGGACTTAGGTTTTTTAAGAGAAAAAAGGAATGATCAACACACAGTTGGCAGGTTCCCCTTTGGAACAACTGCACCATGGCCATCCGCCTCTCCAGGGCTAACTATTTCAGGAGTCACCTCCAGCAAGGTCATAATACTCTGGCTACTTTTTGAAAGGTACTGCATTCTCTTCTTGACCCCCTTACCCAACATGCCTCCCCTGTCCTCAGAATTGATGGTTCCCCAGTCTCTGACCCTGCCACAGTAGCTGAGACCTTCAATAACTTTTTTGCAACTTGTGTTCTCCCCATTAACCCCTCTCCCACCCCTCCCCTGGCTCCCCTTCAACACCCTCAGATGCACCCATCCCCTTGCCAAGTTCCTCTTCCCCACTTTCTCCCCCCTTGAAGTTGCTATGGCCATCCTCGCCCTAAACCCCACCAAAACCAGTCCTGACAGTCTCCCTCCCAGGCTTCTCCACATCTAAGCATCAGCCATAGCCACCCTCTTACCCATATTCTCAACATCTCCCTCTCTACCGACGCCATCCCTAAGGCCTGGAAATTTGTGAAGGTGTTACCACTTCACAAAAGCAGAGACCCTTCTGTCCCTGGAAATTACTGTCCCATCTCTCTCCTCCCTTCTGTCACCAAATTCCAGGCTGACTGATACCTTGCCATGAAACAACATCCTCTCACCCATGCAGCCAGGTTTTTTAGGAAACACCATTCAATGGTCTCCTCCCTCTTGTGGATCACCCACTGCATTTTTTCAGCTATGGAGCTGATTCACATCACAGCAGCCATTTTCATTGACCTGGCAAAGACCTTTGACTCTGTCTCCCATACCCTTCTGCTACATAAGCTTAAGTATGTTGGTCTTGCAGAACCTGCTGTCAAGTGGTTCCAGTAGTATCTACACCATAGGCATCAATCAATATAAATAGGCAATGCCCTCTCCTCCCCTCTCCCTCTCCTTACCGGTGTCCCTCAAGGCTCCATCCTTGGTCCCATCCTTTTCTCCTTTTTATTAATGACCTCCCTCAGTTTGCAACCTATCAAATATGTACATGTACACTGATGATACTATTATCATATCTGGACCCTTCTCTGACAGCGTGCAATACCCCCTCCAGCAAGACTTCTACAGAGTGCAATTTTGGTTTCAGGCTAACCAACTGAAACTAAACACCAGAAAAACAGTGGCTATGACTTTCGGGTCTAGACAGAAACTGGCCACCCTGCAGTCCCTCCCTACCTTCACTACTGCAGATGGTTCCCCCCTTGAAAATGTTCCAGCTTTTAAATATTTTAGAGTTTGGTTGGATAGCCACCTGAACTTCTCCACACACATTGACGCCATCTGCACCATACTGTGTCCCAGGCTGGGAGTCCTATACGGTCACAAAGATAGTTTCCTTCTCCCCACCAGTCATGAGTTGGTAATCAAAATGTCTGTTCCTGTCATTGATGATGCCGACGTGGTATACAGCACTGCCCCAGTCACCCACCTCTAGAGACTTGACACACTCCAAAATTCTTTCTGCCATTTTGCTACCTCCTGCCCTCCCTTAAAACTCCACTGTCTCCTTTACTTCACTCCACTCTCTTTCTATAGCTTCTTTATCACATAGGAAGGTGGTTCATTGTTCCTCCCTTGTCACTAAGTTCTGGTTTGGAACTCTCCCCACATACCTCTCCTCCCACCTTTCTCAAGTGTCCACCTCAAACTACTCCCTCTGCCACAGAGACTTTTGCACCTTTTCTGTCCCTCACCCCATTCTGCTGCTGGTCAATCCACCTTCTCCTATCATTTCCCACCTCTCTGGAATAAACTCCCCTCTGAACTTTGCCTATCCCCTCCTTTTCCTCAGACTTCTCCCCTCCTCAGTGCTCACAATACCACCCACAAACTGAGTGTCCTCCCTCCCTCTTGTCGGTACCTTGTAGTACAACTGCCCTTCCTCCCAAATGCCCTCTTTGATGACCTATTTATATTGTCTTTACTGTTAAAATCAGGACACTTCAAAGCTTGTTTTTGATTTCTGTATTTTTCTTTTTGATGATGTTTTCTCATAGTGTGACTGTATGTTCTTCTGTTACTGCACTTGATTGTTATCCTCTGTTTTTTGGGTCTTGTAACCACGACCCTTGTGCACATTTTGTTTAATTTCTGTAGATCCCTATGTAACTCTGTCCATGGATCGCACCTGGAAATGAGCCTCGGCTCAGTGGTGACTTTCCCAGTTACCAACTTTTAAATAAATAAATAAATAAATAAATTCATACCTACCTAATGGATATGCTGCTTTGTGTGGGGACCGCATGGCCCTGCATGAAGCGATCTAAAGGTCTCGGGCCATGCCCGGCAGTTGTGCTGCTTCGTGTTGGTGTGATACAAACAACAGGTCTCGGCTCCTATCTAATGGGACTACTGCTTTGTCTACCACCTGCAGGTCCTTCATGATGTAAGATATAGGCGTGGCACAGTGAACATCATTATGTAGCTGCCTTGTGAGGGGCCCACAGGGCTTTGCATGAAGTAAGCTACAGGTCTGGCGCAGTGAGAATTATTATGCAATAGGGCTGTGCAAACTTCTAACAGTTCTACCTCGCAAACTTTCTGAGTAGAACCCAAAAAGGTTCTACCAGGCAGAACCTGGTAGAATTGGGTTCTACCAGGTAAAACAATGTTCTACTAGCTACAGTATAACCAGGTTCTAACAAGTAAAACTACATTTTCTACTGGATATAACCAGGTTCTACAATATATAACTAAGTTCTACCTGGTTCTACTTAGGAAATCCACAGAAATATATAGTTTTTTGGTTTTTTTTAACCAGGAGAGACACACTAAGCTGAAAGCTTGTTTAAAGGTGTGACCTGGGAGCACAAGGAAGTTAAGTGACTTGCTCAGGGTCTCATAGGATGCAAGTGGGGGCTGTGGTGTTCAAATCCAGGTCTCTAGGTTTGCAGCTCAGAGCCTTAAACCACTGTGCTATACTGCTTCCTTATTTTGTTTTTGCATGTTTGGGATGTAGAACTAAGAAAGGTATGTTTTGCAAAGTTTTGGTGCATAGGATTCTGTCTCAGTGCACCAAAACTTTGCAAAACTTACCATTCTTAGAAACTTAGTACTACATGTACTTTCCCAAACATGCAAAATATGTGGATTTTTTTACTCAAGCAGAACCGGGTAGTCCTTGGTTATGTATTATGTTGTAGAACATGGTTACACTCAGAAGATGTCATAAAAGGTTCTACAATGCCGGTTTGACAACAATTTCATCGACCGCCGGCAACAATTTTATCGACCAGCATCACAACGATGGAATTTATGTCAACTGCAAGTTGCGGTCGACATAAATCCTGATGGACTCCCGATCTGTTTTTCTATCAGGGGGCTTTGACCCCCGAACCCCCCTGCAGGGGCTCCTGCCCCTGCACCCCCATTCTAATTATAATCAACTCTAAGTTGTAGTTGATTCGGGGAAGGGGTGCAGGGCTGGGAGACAGTGTGCCTCTGTCTCTGGTGCACCACTATAGTGACCTGTCAACGAACTGTTGATTTTGTCGGCAGCAAGGTAGGTTGCTGTATTGACATTGTTGTCCGGGGGAGGGGGGGGCTATACCATTATAAAATAGCGTTGAAACAGATTAAGTGATAAAATTCAAGGAAGATATATGACTCATATTTCATCCCTGACATCTTTCTCTTTCTAAATCTGGTTACAGCCCAAAGGGTTAGCCCCCTGAGCTACTCCCTGTTATAATAATTTAAATTCTTCCCCTGTTGTTGGATCAAAGTACAGCTAGCTCCCAATGGCTGTGGCCATGGGCCATGAGGAAATACATGGATGACTGGCATCCACTATTAATCTTGGGTTTTCTGTTATTTTGAGTAAATATCAAAATTCCCTCCCGCTTCTCAACTGTCCTTGTAGTACACTCTCCTACCCTGCTCCCCACATGCAATTTCTGGCAGACTTGTCAGGTAGTGCAACCAAGAAAGGTGGGAGAGTGTCCGATAAAGGGTAAGGAGGAATTCAATGGATGGAAGAGGAGGAAAAAGCGAGTTAACTCGATGTTTCACTTTTTTGGTAGCATTTATTGAATAGTGAAAAGGGTTGTATACATTTTCTAAAAGTGAAAGGGCAGGATTTTCAAAGTATGGTACAGAGCTTTCATCCGCCCTGTGCCACAACACTTTTGTTTTGGCAGTGTGCCAATCCCATCGCTGCAACTGCACCTGATTTTTCAATGTCGGTGCAACTGTGACAGCTTTCATGAGTTATGGCAGCTTGGGCCACATATCTAGTGCATGCTATGTAATACAGGCTCTGGATTACTGCAAGCTAGACCAGAAAACGTTGGTTTAACTTGCAGCAATTGCTACAGGGGATAGAAAATCTATTAGATCACTGCAAGCCCCATGCGCTGTATCATAGGCGCACTGTGATTACGCCAATCTAAGTGTTTTGAAAAATCCTGTCCAAGTGTTGGGGAAATTATCTATGTGATATTGCTAAGGAGAAGTGTGAGAGGGATGTATGTAAGGGTAGGTGAAGGGGAGGTACTGGCATACCTGGGCATCTGGTTAAGGAGGATGGGAGTCAGTAGAGTCAAAGTGCACTTTTGGAAATGAGAAAAGGAGATCCTGGATATATTTGTCATCTTTACTCAAAATAATGAAAAAAAAGAAACTCGTAACAGTCTATCATCAGTAATTTTTCTTTATGATGCCAGTGTGGGGTTGAGGATCTAACAATGGAGGGTGGGGTGGATTGTAATTGTAAAAGGGAGGGCACAGAGATCTGGACTTGGAGCTGAGGGGTTAAGCGAGAACAAGAAGTTATTATTTTTATTTTGATGATGGTCACTCTCAATCAGTATGTGGAACACAATGTTTTAAAATTCTATTACTTTCATTTTCCAGGTTAGGATGAAAAGTTTGTATCTGGAAGATAGCTCATTTTGGATCAAAGCCTTGGATGTGTCCTTGGGTGCAGCACTAAAATAGAGAAGGGAAAGTGGATGGACATTGTTGCAAAATACAAAAAAAATAAATTAAATTCCCATCTAGACCTGGGTCTCAGTGGCACAGAAGTAGCAGTAGACATGTGTTTGGGAAATGAATGGAACTTAAGGAAGTGGAAGAGGAGGAGGAGACAGGAGAACCCACTGGAGGAAAGACCGGCGGAAAGGCTAGTGACAACCAAATCCCTCACCATCACCATTAGCATCTCTGTGACATGCCATCTGGGTGCTGTCATCCTGCTTATATTTTGGACAGTATGGACTAGACATTCAAAGGAGATGCACCCGGCACAACTGAATTGCACCGCGCATCCCTAGAAATGCGCCCTGGACTATATTCAAAAGGAAGAGATGCGTGGCGCAATTCCGGATGCGCCATAGTGCAAAGATAATGTATGCAGCACATCTGGAGGGGCATTCCCGTGAATGTGCTGTGCATCCATGTTCAAGCCCAAATGGGTGGTAATCTCCCAAGATGTGCCACACAAAGTTAAGCATAAAAGGAAGTGGCCTAACTGCAAGCCACCTACAGGCAGCCAGCTGAAATTATAGGAGCAAGATGGATGGGGCTGTGTTTCTCATGGCAGAGGCAATGAGGGATGTGAGGAGTCAGGTGGAACAGCAATGTGGCCATGGAAGGGCCTATAGGTGGTATGCCCAACAGAGATGGTACCGTGCCCATGTCACCTTGAACATCACAGTGACATTGAGATAGTGGGTTGGTACCAACTCAACAGGGCCATCCTGAGGCAGCTCTATGAGCTATGCCATGATGAACAGCAGGCACCCACCAGAAGGGTCATGCCATGTCAGTGGAGATCAACGTGACAGCAGCAATGTGCTTGCTAACCACGGGTACCTTCCAGAAACCAGTGGGTGACACCACTGGTATCACACAGTCAGCCATGTCCCGACTCCTCACACAGTTCCTCAATGCCTGCTGCCACAAGCTTTGAGTTCATCAAATTCCCAAGCACACAGGCAGAGGTGTACAGAAAACATGCAGGAATTCCACAGGGTGGCATGCATGCCAGGTGTGATTGGGACCATGGACTGTACCCATGTGGCAATAAACACACCTCCTGGCCCAGACAGTGCCACATACATGAACAGGAAGGGGTACTATTCCATCAACTGTCAGGTGGTGTGAAATGCCACAGGGTGCGTCAGCAATGTCTGCACAATGCACCCTGGGAGTACACACGATGCCTTCATCTGGCACCAGTCAGTCCTGTGCCACAGATTTGAGGGTGGGGACATCCCCAAAGAGCACCCAGTGGGTGAGTTGTGCAGGAGCCCATGACTATATCATGAACACTGTGGCACAAGCACACAGCCGCTGACAGTGCATGGGGGGGAGAGTGACAGGGACAGTGCAGTGGCTCAAAGCCATGTTGAACTGTGGAACCAGAAGAACTGCCAGACTAGTACATACAGATACAGAGATATTGATGTGGAGGGCTACAGGGCAAGCATGGCAGGATACAGCACAGCAGCCACATGCTGCACTGCAAGGAGCAACAGATGCCCCAGCACCACCATTATACAGGTGATCGATGAGCGCAATGGCTGGACAGAACAGTGGCATGGTGCCCACGCAGCAGGGATGGGGCCCACAGGCCTGGGAGGGTCGGACCGGCTGTGGCTGGCCAGGCTGCAAGTAGGTCACATATGCGGGGTCCCACAATGGCAGGACAGGACCTACTCATGTGCGGTGGTGGGATGGCAAGCAGGTAACAGGTAGTGGCAGCATAGATAGCAAGGGGTGTGTGTGGTCATAACAGGCCAGGCACACACCTGAGTGCAACTAACATGTATCTGCTCCTCCCGGTGACAGTGCTGCCCCTTACGCCGGGCTGCTCACCCTCACATGGCGGCCCAGCAGTGGGGCCGAGGACAGATATAATGAGGCACACACCGTAACATGCAACATAATAGAGCATGAGTTTGGCACGCTAAAAATACAATTCTGTTGCCTAGACAGGTCCGGTAGTGCTCTACAATAGAGCCATGAAAAAGCATGTGGCATATTCCTGGCCTGTTGCATGCTACACAACATGGCCATTGACCATGGAATACCTGTCCAGGTGGAGGAGGGTGACAGTTCAGATGAGGAGGAACCCCAGGAAGGGGGTGGGCAGCCATCCATGGAGAGGAGGGACCCAAGGCTGGCAGCCCAAGCCAGGAGGCACTGGGACACCATTGTGGAGGAGCATTTTTGGAACTGCAGGTGAGTAACCCAGAAGGAACAAATTGGGCAGCAATGACACACACACACACACACATATATATACACATGGGTCTATATCATTTTGCTTCTGCTAATTCGTTCCCAGACAACCCGCTCCTGACAACTCGCTCCCTGCAATACCACTCCCCGTCAGCTCACTCCGTCACTCGCTACCATCCACTCCCTTTCCATTTTATGTTACGCACTCGACAGCCAGCATCGTGGAACAGTGCAGCTTTGGAGGCGCATGTCACTGTTGGGCTTAATGCAGGGCACACACCAGTAGGTGCGTCCCGCATTCCCCAATCAGCCTGCATGCTGGCGCCATGCCATGCATACATAATGTGGTCAGCACATCTAAGAAAAGGTCTGCTGCAATCCAAGCAAAGCTCATCATATGCAGCGGTCTTTTTCTTGCCGTGCTCGCTGCCATTATGTGCATGGTCGGCGATTGGGCGGCCGCCTAACTACTGCCGACTTCGAGAGTGCCCAATCCCCCTGTCGGTTAACCCCCACTTTCTTTGTGTGCGATGGGGGAGCCCTCCCTGTCAGCATAATCCCCAATTATTGAATGCCAAGGAGGTGCCCAATCCCCCTCGGCACCATGCTCCCTGCTTTCTTTGTGTGCCGACAGGGTGCCCAGTCCTCTGTCGGCATTAATTCCGTGTTGTGTGCTGACGAGGGTGCCCAATCTCCGTCGGCTACAGACACCTCCCAAACAGTTAGGTGGCAGACTGGGAGCCCACCCCAGCATGCCAAATCCCCTGCAAAAAAAAACTGTCTCGTGATGGGTTTTTTCATTTTTCCCAGTAAAATGAAAACGGTCCCTCGTAGTCTCGATGCCCCCTCCCCACCCAGACCCACCCACTGCACACCCTGCCTCCCTCACCCTCCCTACTCCCATACTTACCTGTGGAGTCCGGGCGCAACGATCTTCTGTGGACTGGGAACACGCCTGCACTCTCAAAGCTGACCCAAACTGAAGAAATGCCAGTAAGCTGTATAATGGAATGAGTAGGGTTTTCAACTTTAATGCATATCTCTGGCATTTTTGTGAATTTTGGCCCCAAATTTTCAACCTGGGGTTTTGGGACCCTTTCTCATGAATTCTTGCAGTGTTATGGCGTTATTCGGTCCTGAAAGTTGATTTCGCAGTCACTATGCAGAATCACCTTTGGGACTGAGCAACGAAATGACAGTGCCACTGTTCATGAGAGGGCTCTCAAAAAGCCTATGTTGCAAGTTTGGTAGGAAAATCCAAAATGACTGTTTTACAAGCATGCATAGCAACTGCACAACGCACGCCAGAAGTTAATGATTCGCCTATTTTCATGCCAGATTCTCAACATTGGCATTTTACCACACCTTCTTGTGAACTGTACCACTGTCATTTTTCACATCCAGCCCTAAATGTGTTTTCGCTCTTCCGGCGCAGAATAGAGTGGTCACCTCATGAAATCACTGTTCAGGACACATTATGAAATGACAATGACATTGTTCATGAGCAGAGGTCCTAAAATACTTTGTGCTGAAAATTTCTGAAAATACCCATAACATGACTGTGTTACGAAGCGTGGCTATGCAGTTTGCACGCATGCTCGTAAGCTCGCAAACTTATATTTTCACCAACATTTTCAACAGTGCCATTGTTCTACACCTCTAATGAACAGTGCAGCTGTCATTTTTCACATCTTGACCAAAATCTGTTTTCGCATTCGGCTCACAATAGCTGGGTCGCTGTGGAAAGCCCATGTTCGAGACACATTATGAAAATGGCAGTGACACTGTTCATTAGCAATGTCCTAAAATGCCCATGTTGAAAATTTAGGGACGAAAGTCAATAAAATGGGTGTTTTACAAGCGCACGCTATGTAGTTTGCACGCACGCTCGGACTTTGTGAATTTGTAATACTTTTTATTCCAGCTGTTAAACATTGCCATTTTTCCATACCTCCTTGTGAACAGTCAGCTGGCTGAAATGTGTTTTCGCATGTCCGGTGCAGAATTGCACGGTCACTGTGTAAAATCACTTTTCGGGACACTTTCAGGAAATGACGGTGACACTATTCATCAGCAGAGGTCCTAAAATGCCTATGTTGAAAATTTGGCTGCGAAAGTCCAGACAATAAGTGTGTTGCAAGTGTGCATTGCGCAGTTTCCACGCACTCTTGTAACTTTGTCAATCTGTAATATTTTCATGCCACATTTTCCCCACTGGCATTTGTGCACACCTCATTATCAACAGTCCAGCTGCCATTTTCCACAGCCTGCCCAAAACGCGTTTCTGCAGCTTTGCCACACAGTGGCGTACTCGCTGTGCAAAATGACCTTTTGGGACACATTAACAAACCCACAGCGCTATGCCTCTCCACCTTCACCACTGCCAATGCCAGCTCGACAACATTCGCACTGACAAATGCTTGTTACATATGAAGCAGTACTAGAAAGTAAGTTTGTGGAAAGTAGTGTAAAGTAGCATAAAAATTCAGTGGGCACACTTACAGTTCTGACTGAATGAGCATCTAGTCACAGCAATTTACTTACACTTACAGTTCTCACCAGCAAGCCACAATTCTAATTGTTATAACCTTAGGACTTAGTACTGTAATTACTTAACTGTGCATCTTTGACACCTGGGAGCAATTAGTATAAAATATAATAAACCGTGTCTAATATGGCTGCTTATCTGAAAAAATGGCAGCTCGCCTTTTTTGTCCGAGCTAATGAAAAAAAACTTGTGGATGAAGACAACTGTATATATATATATGTGTATATATATATATATATATACACACACACACATATATATATATATATATATATATATATATATATATATATATATATATATATACCCACCACAAGTTCAGTGGTATGGCCAACTGGCAGTATGAACTGGCAGCAAAAAGAGAAGAGCTGCAATGCCAGGGTGCACACCACAAGCTATGATGAGCCTACTATCATTTCTAAGTTCAGTACACACATCCACGCCCAGACCCTGCTGCTGTGGAGAGGGATGAGGCAGGGAACAGAGCAAAGGAGAGCACTGCCAGCTCTCAAAACACCACAGCACTGGTGCTCCTGCGTTGTAAGCAAAATGTCTCTTTGACTGCTCAAGGAACTTTGGTGGACAGAAACATGAAATGCACCATACAAAGAGTGCGAGTTCACAGTACCCCACCGAATCCAAGAGACCTGAAAGATCTCATTATCCCTGACCACTACCTCACCTATACATCAAGCTCTGGAGGTGAAAAAATTAACTTCCTGATGTATGATAGCGGCCCAGGAGATGACCGCATTTCAGTGTTTGGCACAGAATCAAATCTTTCAATTTTAGAAAATGCCAAGCATGTCAGACAGTGTTGCGCTCAACACGCCCATGCCACATACAACACCACTGCCCCCACATGGCCTGTACAACACACAGACAGCACAGGCAGGTGTGACACCAGGGTGCACGTGTTTCACAGCATGTGGCCCTGGCCAGCCGCCTGATGTGCAGCTCACAATGGCAGCAGGTACATGAACCTGGCAACCACACCTGGCAGGACTCACTGTGAGCCAGTATGGCTGCCACGCCCATGTTGACGGTCATGCACTGACTGGGAGGCAGCCACAGGCAGGTCACCAGTCACAGGGGGTGACGACACATCCCTGGTAGGGGTTGACTCCTGAAAATGTGACCAAGTTCTCATGGATGTGTCCCTCCAGGAAATCAGACTGGAGCCGGGGGTGTCGGGGATGACATTGGCCGGAGGCAGCATCAGCCCAAATGGGGTCAATTGATGTTGAGCCCTGGGGGTGCTCGTGTTACTGTGTGGTGTGCAGTGGGACACACTATGACCATGAAATGCCAGGGATGCAAAGCCCACTGCAATGTTCTCTGCAACCCTATTCAGCGATACGGTCATGACCTCCCACAGTTGGCGTAATTTGCCAAGCAGCTGGGCACGTCCCATGGCCTCATGCTCTACCAGTTGCCCAACCTGCACATGCAATCCATGGAGCTCCTCTCTGAGCACTGCCTGGTCCACAATAGTTTCCTGCAAGAGATGGATTCATAGATTCATAGATGTCTACACGTTCAGGAGGCAGGTGCCCATAAGTGAATTTGCCACCATGGTTCAGTGGTGGAAGGAAAATTTCCGTCACCCATATAAGAGTCAAGTTTTTCTTGAACTGTTGAATGTTATTGCTATTAACAAAATCTTCATGTAATGAATTCCATATTGAAGGGATCCTCTGAGTAAAACATTTGAAATGTTTATTTGTTTAACATAATGAAATTTTAAGTTTAAAATTATGTGATCTCATTTGAATATATGTAAGATTTTTTTATAATCCAATTGTATTCAACAAGGCATTAAAAGTATAAATCAGGCCCCCTCTTAATATTCTGTATTCCAAGGAATACAACTGTAGTGTTTTGAGTCTGTACTCATAATCCATATCAGACATATTGTCTATTCTTTTAGTGTCTCTACATTGTACCCTTTCTACTATATTTAATTAGCCTGTTGAGGTTGGAGCACAAAATGAGGCACAATAATCCAAGTGTGGATGAACAAGGCAAGAATACAGTGGCAAAAAACAGATGGTTTTCACTTCTAATGTGTTTCAAAATGTTACCCAGAATCATGTGACATTTTTTTAACAGTTTTGTTAGTATGAGAATTAAATTTCAAATTGTCAGATATTATAATGCCCCGATCTTTTTCTTCTGTTGTGACCATTAAATTCATAGGGCTGGATATTCAAACTGCGCTATTCAGTGGCGCAAGCCCTTGCGCTGCACAAAATAGTTGTGCAGGGGTGTGGCCGGAGCGATATTCAAAGGAGTTGCGCCTTGAGCAACTCCTTTGCATATCACCCCCGCCACAGCCACTGTGCATTGCGCAGTGGAACTTGCGCCACTGCAAGTGGTCAGAGTGGTGCATTCAACTTGCGGTGGTGCAAGTACCATTGCGCCATGTGCAAATTCCGATATTCAAAAGGTGACATGCAAATGGGGCCACAATTCATGCAAGGTGGAGGGGGCCATTTGCATCTGATTATGGCCCCATTTGCATGCCATTAGCATGCAGGTGCGCCGATCCCCAAGGACTTGCGCCTGGTGCCCTGCCAGGCAGCAGCCATCGGGGACTGAAGCCCCCTGCAGCCCGATCGCGGGCAAAAGAGTAAAACATCCCCCCCACCCCTCCACCAGCCCGATCGCCAGCAGCAAAGTGTCCCCCCCAACATATCCCTGGTGGTCCAGTAGACAGCTAAGCCCGATCGCGGGCAGCAAATGTATCAACACCACACCCCCTCCCGAATATATCCCTGGTGGTCCGGTGGACCGCTAAGCCCGATTGCGGGCAGCAATGTATAACACAACCCCACCCTCCCGAATATATCCCTGGTGATCCAGTGGACCGATAAGCCCAATTGCGGGCAACAAATGTGATAACACAACCCCTCCCGAATATATCACTGGTGGTCCAGTGGACCGATAAGCCTGATCGTGGGCTGCATTAGTTTGTGACCTCGCCCCCCAAGATCACATCCCTGGTGATCTAGTGTCCCCCCCCACCCACCCACGAAGCCCTCACTATCCCGCTCCCCCGCGCTGCAGCATCCCACCCGCCTGCCACCCTGCCTGCCTGCCGACTGACTGCCCGGTAGGGCTCACGCCTATTGGTGTAGAGCAAGAGCTAATGGGTGTGCAGCTCATATCTGCATAAGGCAGTCCAGATTCAGAATGAATGAATTCATTCACAAATTCATTCATTCGTTAATCTGACTGCCTTAGAGTGGTATGGGCTGCATGCCCATTGGCTCTTGCTCTGCACCAATGGGCGGCAGCCCACCAGGTAGTCAGTCGGTGGGCGGCAGGCGGATGGGATGCTGCCACCCGCCGGCTGTGGGGGGGAAGTGGGGTGGTGGGGCTCATGGTGGGTGGGTGGGGACACTAAATCACCAGGGATGTGGTCTTGGGGGTGGGGGTCACAACTAATGCAGCCCGCGATCGGGCTTAGCGGTCCACTGGACCACCAGGGATATATTTGGGGGTTGTTACATACATGCTGCCCGCGATCGGGCTTAGCGGTCCACTGACCACCAGGGATATATTCGGGAGGAGGGGGTTGTGTTAATACATTTGCTGCCCATTATCGGGCTTAGCGTCCACTGGACCACCAAGGATATGTTCGGGAGGAGGGGGTTGTGTTAATACATTTGCTGCCCACGATCGGGCTTAGCGTCCACTGACCACCAGGATATGTTCAGGAGGAGGGGGTTGTGTTAATACATTTGCTGCCCTGTGATTGGGCTTAGCGTCCACTGGACCACCAGGGATATATTCGGGAGGCGGGGTTGTGTTATACATTTGCTGCCCATGATTGGGCTTAGCGTCCACTGGACCACCAAGGATATATTTGGGAGGGGGTTGTGTTAATACATTTGCTGCCCAAGATCAGGCTTAGCGGTCCACTGGAACACCAGGGATATATTTGGGGGGGTGTGTTAACACATTTGCTGCCACCGACGGGCTTAGCGGTCCACTGGACCACCAGGGATATATTCAGGATGGGGGTTGTGTTAATCACATTTGCTGCCCGCGATCGGGCTTAGCTGTCCACTGGACCACCAGGGATATATTTGGGAGGGGGTTGTGTTAATACATTTGCTGCCCGCGATCGGGCTTAGCGGTCCACTGGACCACCAGGAATATATTCGGGGTTGTGTTAGTACATTTGCTGCCCGCGATCGGGCTTAGTGGTCCACTGGACCACCAGGGATATGTTCGGGGACACTTTGCTGCCTGTGATTGGGCCAGTGGGGTGGGGTGGGGACTTTTACACTTCTGCCCGCGATCGGGCTGCAGGGGGGCACAGGGAGGGTTGAGGGCCAGCCACAGGTGGCAGCTGCTGTGCTGCGCCCTGCAATGCGGCAGCTCACCTGTGGGTGGCCCTCGACTTGATCCTTTTTATTTTGGTTCAAAGTTGTGCAGGCGCAGGTTGGGGGTTGCACCTGCACAACTCTGCACAGCCCGGCTGAATATCGGGCTGTGTAGTTTATGCATGGTTCCTCCCCCTCCAGTTCAGCATGCATTCATTTGCATTGCGCTGTTGCTCAGCATGTTTTCAGTGGCGCAACTGCCTCCTGCTGAATATCGCAGAATGGTACAAGTTCGGACTTGCGCAGGCGCAACCCTTTTGAATATCTGGCCTATATTCTGTATAGAATAGTTAAATCTTTGATTGTTATTCCCCATGTGCATTACTTTGCATTTTGCCACATTAAACTTCATTTTATTATTTACTGCCCAAGTAGTTAGTCTGTTTAAATTTTCTTGTAGGATGTTAGCAGATGAAATGTCATTAACAAGGCAACCTATTTTATAATCATCAGTGTACTTGTTGATCCAGACCTCCTTTGACGTTTGTATACTGGAGACTAATATATTAAAAAGGAGAGGACCCAGAACAGACCCCTGTGGTACACCACTAGTAATTGGGCTCCAGTCAGACGCATGCCCAAGTATGACCACCCTTTGTTGTCTATTGGATAGCCATAAAGAAATCCATTTAATTATGTTAATATCTAAATTTATATTGAGAAGTTATTTAATCAATATCTTATGGGATACAGTATCGAATGCCTTTTTGAAGTCCAGAATGACAGTATCCACTGGTATGCCATTGTCCAAAGCATTACTGACAGGTTCGAAAAAACTAATGAGATTAGTTAAACATGACCTACCAGGAGTAAATCCAAGCTGTGACATATCTATACAACCTGTGCTTAAATATGGTTGGAGATTTTAGTTTGAATCAAACGTTCAATAATTTTACTAATAAGCGATGTTAAGCTAATTGGCCTATAATTAGATGTCTGCTGTTTATTACCACCTTTTAAAATAGGGGTTATATTAGCTACCCGCCAAGATTGTAATGTAATACCACACTTCACAGATGTGTCTAGGGTGTCTTAAAAAAAAAAGAAAAGAAATAAAATCAACTGATGGTGGTATGTTGAGGTTTATGGGTTCTTTAGGACTAAATATACTTATGAAGTAATGGTTAAGTTCTGCAGCCATTTCTGTTTCATTAATAATAATTTTATCGTTTAGCTTTAGGGGCCAATTCCTGTATGATGTTGCTTGAGAGAGCCAATATAATTATAAAACTTTTTTTTGTTATCTTTGATATTAGTAGCTAAGTTGATTTCTAGTTTTTGTTTTGCCATACTTATTATTTGTTTGTTTTGTTTTGCAAGTAACTTAAACTTGCACCAATCAGAGTCTTTTTTGATCTTACTAAATTTCTTGTAGGCTTGATGTTTTTTATTTATAATATGTTTTATATCTTTGGACCACCATAGAGGTATTCTTAGTTTGGTATTGTTGTTGTATTTAACTCTATCTGGTACTCATGTATTTAAACAATGATCTATTTTGTCATTAATTTTTACCCATATATGTTCAATGTCAAGATTTTTCAATTCATTTTGCCAATTCCACATAGTTAAATACTTTTTTATACTAGTGTAGTCAGCTGTATAATATTTTTTTAATTTACTTTTTCCTTTGTTACACTTGACATGTGAGATATCACATGTGATCATATTATGATCACTGTTGCTCAAGGAGGTAATATGACTGGAGAAGAACATAAATCAGGGTTATTCGTAAAATGAGATTGAGTATATTATTATTCCTTGTAGGAGATACACCAATTGCTCTGGGCCAAGTTTAAAGGTGATTTAAGAATTGTCTCTCTGAGGGGACTGTTAGTGTCAAATGTTTCCCAGTTTATGTATGGGAAATTAAAATCAACAGGTAACATTCAATTACTGTCTTTAATTTTATTTTCGAGCTGGTTCAGAAAGGTTAAGTTCTCTTTGTACTTTAAACTGGGGGACCAATACCACAGACCAATTGTTAAAGTTTCTTGGCCAAGCTCAATCCTAGTCCATAATATTTCTGTTGGAGTGTCTTCAAGAATTATCTCTTGGCAATTAAATGTATTAGATAGGTATAGTGCTAAACCTCCCCTTTTATTATTCTGTCTATTTTTTAAGAACTTTGTAAAACTAAGCATGTCTGTATTCCAGTCATTATCTAAAAAACATGTTTCAGTGATGCAAAAGATATCAATTTCTTTACTAATGAGAACATGTCTTAACTCATCCAATTTGTTTGTTAAACTACATGCATTAGTTAATAGAATTTTTATTTTCTTGATACTTTCATGATAAGTAAGATTTTATTTGAAGCACTATTTTCATAGATTGGGGCAAAACTGAGGTTGCACACACTAGGGTTGGAAAGTCTTTTCATCTTTTTTTTCTTTTTCTTGGTTTTCCTTAAATTTGTAATTTTGCCAATATTGGATTTATAATTCCTATTACTCAGGTTACTCAAGTATTTTATTACTGAGAGAAATAATGTGGAATTAGATGCATCCCCTCCCCCCATCACTCAGTTTAAAACTGCACCTATGTAATTACTGTACTGGTATTTAAATAATTGTGTGACCCTTTTTTGCTTAAATGTAACCCATCATTACATATTCTCAATATTTTCCTCCCAGTGGTTTATACAATTAATATTTTGTTTAAGGCCCCATTGTCTAAGCCAGTTATTTATCTCTTTTGGAATGCAGTTTTGTCAGTATGTTGCTCTAGGAATTGGTAATATTTCAGAAAAAGCAAACACACAACCCAAATCTACAAGTTTATTAGTTAAGTTGACAAATTCCTGCTTAATCTCTTGAGGTTGTTGGTAAAAGATATTATTAGCCCCTGTGTGTATGATTACTGTTTTATTAACATTGGATAAATTATGTCATTGATCATTTTTGTGAGATCAGAGATTTTAGCACCCCTAAAGCATGACAAGGTTTGATGGGCTTTGTCTATGTCACAAATAGCTCGGTCCAGCCCTTTGACGATGGCGTCACCTAGAACAAAGATTTCAATTATTTGTTCTTGGGAGGAATCAGTTTCCATTCTATCTTCAGTTTGTTCAAAAGCTATGGGTGCAGTCTCTAATATTATTAAAGGTACATCTACAAGACTATCCATTTGCTTTTTGTCTGTGCTGGGATGCTTTTTATGTGCTACTGGAGCGATTTCAGGTGTTATTACATCATCTGAAACACTGGTCACAGTAATCATTTCCTCATGAGTTGAATCTAGTGGTAAGGGATCAAATATATTGGAAATTTCTATATTAAAGTGGTTAGATTTCCTTCCCCTTTTTTGGGGGGGTGTTTTAAATGTTGCACCAAATACCAAGCATCTTCTGGGTCAGTGGTTTCTTCTTCCTCCCTTATTCTTTTTTATTTGAAGGGTATTAATCACAAGAGCAGAAGCAGTGTTACATGATGTTTTATTATTTAAAGGTACAGTAGTGTGGTCTAGATTTAATACATTGTTTGATGATTGTGCTTGAAGATGAACTTGAAAACGTTCAGCCACATCCAGTTGGCTACGCCTATTTCACCAAGCCTTTTGCTAAACTGAGCTAACAGGGTTGACATCTCTACATTCTCAGTACATTTGGTGAAAGTAAATAGATTATTTGATGGCTGACTGGATACTAACATATACATGTTGCAGGATTGACATAATATACCTGTTTCACCCTTAACTGTTTGGACAAATGATTCCATAATTACAATCTGGTACTATATTACTGTTGTCAATGAAACAAGGGCAAAGAAACGTAAGCCACTTAGGTTAGAATAATATGAGGCCTAGGCAGGAAATAAACGTTTGTACTTACTACTAGCATAGTCCCACTACACTAGCCTTTCTCGCCTGACACGCTTAACATGCGCATCACGGTGACATGCACAACACCGCGTTTGCCCTGTTTGGCTCGCTCTGCTCACTGGGAGCTGAGTTATAAGTAGTACAATGACCTGGAAGGGTATTCGCGAGTCAAATATCCCTTGGGTAAAGTGCAGTTTTTAAAAGTTAAAATGTTTCCAAAAAACTGTTGCAATATACTGCACAAAGTTAAATACAGTTGCAAATCACAGTATAATATGTGCCCTAGAAGAAATATATCACAAAACACTGTCTGTAGTTCTGCAAGAGTGCAGTAAAACTACAAAACTCTCTTCCTGGTTCCTGGTTTAGGAACAAGGGCTCCAGGCATATGGGTACAAGGCTCGAGGGTCTAATTACCTGAACAAAGTTTCATTTATAGTAAAATCATATATATTAGAGCAGAGAACATAGCGTGTGTGATGTATGATAAGATTTAGGATGTGGTCATCGAGCCTGTCAGTGGGTGATGTATTGGGGGCTGGTCACTGACAGGCAGTGGGGTCTCAGCCTGCTGTGCCACTTCCTCATACAGGAATGCTGTACAGGAGGCCACTGTTTGGGTGGGACTGGGCATGTGCATGCGGCAGGCCCTTGGGTGGGTTGGACAGTGTCTCCACTGGCCATTGCAGCACTGCAACACCCTGCTAGACTGTGCTGGCCGTCCCATGCCCCACAGCAGCCCTGTCCCCATCCACCGCCAGCCACTGCAGCAGCAGGGGTGCACTGGGGAGCGTGTGAGGGCACAGGACCACTGCCACTGCCTGTGTTTGTACCAGACCAGCCGGAGGGTAAAAGCTGCCTGTCGTCCCTCAGTGAGGGTATTATCAGTGTCATCATCATCTTCCTCCTCCATTGCTGGTGCAAGCATAGTGCGGTCCTCCTGCAGGACAATGCTGACAAGGGGTTATCGGCACACAACCACAGTATGTCCAACAGCCCAGCTGCTGGGCAGAGGTCATCAGCATTGGCCATGGCACCAGAGAACATGGAAGGCACTGCATCATCCTCTGCTGGTGCCACAGGGCTGGCCCCTGTCTGGTAAGCACCCCTGGGGTGAGATGGAGCTGATAGACAGAAGAGAAACATGGTTAGTGACACATGTCTGTATGGTAGGCAGACAGCTAGATGAGAGGATGTGTGCATGTGGACCACAGGTGTACCTGTGATGCCACACATGCCTGGGACTACCATTGTGGCCTGTGTACCACCAATGCACTGATGGTGTGAGACACGCATGTGTGCAGGGAAGCGCACACATGGCAGTGTTTGGCACAGGGTCACAATGCACAGGCTGTGGCCAGGTCAATGCCCCTCCAGCCCTGCCACAGACACCTCAGTCCTACTGTAGAACACCTGACCACTGTGGCCGGTCATGTGGCACCACACCCAACATGGTGTCCCCTGAGGGCATACATGGCCACCATTGGCCTGTGTTGTTGGGCCACACCACCCTGTGTCTTTCACTATGGCACTGTTCAAGCACAACTGCACATAGGGAGGCATGTGTGCCTATGGTGTGGCTGTGCATTTATATCAGCTCTGCACAGCACACCATGGGCATGGTACAGACCCCTGTGTAGCATACCAGGCACACCTGTGGCCTGCACCCCCACCCCCCCACATGGGGTTCCACATGCATACTCAATAGTGCTGCGATGGCTGCCCCTGGTTTGACCCCCGGACACCCACGATGGATGCTGCTGCCAGTGGGCACAAGCAGCTCCTTCACTGGTGTGAGGAATGGTGTTGTGGAAGTACCACCACTGGTGCGTGCCAGGATGCCCAAATGGTGGCAACCTTCTTCTTGGCCCTCCACCTATCTGTATTCATTTTTCTTCATGCACTCCTGGGAGTGCGGTTGAAGCCCATGGGCATTGATGTATATAGCAACCTCATCCCAGCCCTTTGCCCTCTCCTGCCAGGTCCCAGTAGCTCCACAGAACAGTGCCTCCCTGTGGATGTAGGCCTCCAACAGGGCATGTGTTTCATCCTCCATGAAGCTGGGCCTACATCGTTTAACCTGCTCCCCTTCATTCTCACTATCTGACATCCTGTTGCCTGCAGACTGGAATGAGGCAAGCATGAGCACATGGGCAGCATGCCCTGGAGTTGTGCAGTATCACACATAATGCAGTACAAAAGAGGCGGTAGTAAAAGGAATGTAAACAAACCTACCTTCCAGGCTGCAGTTCCTGTCAGTGAACTGTGGTGTGGGCTGGCACTTTTATGTCCATCTCATACAAATGAGCTCTGGAGCAGTCAGTAATGAGATGCTAATCAGTTGACATACCTGGATTGGATAATGAGGTGATTTGCATATCCTGGCTGAAAATTGCAGATTTGCTCCGGGCTCATCTCAATTGTGTCTTACATCTGAAATGCACCGAGCATCTCCACATGGCACATTTCCCATGCATGCGCAATGCGCAGTACAGCAGTTGACATGCATGGTGGAGCATGCCCAACTTACCAGGCCATGTATCGTGCATCCACCTGTGCTGTGCATGTGCCCTGTATGGCGCATGTCTGGGGATATGCACAATGTGGTTGGCTGCTAGTCTTACATTGTCCCTGGATCGCGATCCCACTGTGCCGTGCTTTGGTAACATGGCGCACATTTGCGGATATGCGCCACGGTTGGCTGTGCGTAGCACTGACTACCTCCACAAGATGGCACCTATGCGTGATGTGCATTCAGGGGTCACTGTGCTGTGACCCCAGTCTTCTGCCAGGCTTTTCAGTACTATGCATTTGTGGTAATGCACAATTGGTGTCAGTAGCGCATGCCTATTGCGCATGTGCGTGGGCATATAGTGGCATGCATAGTAGGCCTATTGTGCAATGGGCATGGACCTGCCACACTTTGTTCAGACTGCCTGTTTTACAGTGCCACACACTGCTAGGCTGTGAGACCAAGGCACATGCTACTGGAGGGAGGCCCAGGGCCATCAACTGCTCGAAGGTTGAGGTGGCCAAGATGGTGGCACTTGTTGCTCCCCTAGAGGGCCAGTTGTTTAGGGCTGAAGAGCTTTAGGTGGCATGGTCCCAGATCTGGGCACGTGTTGCCCAGCAATTGGAGAGGAGGACCGGCATCCACAGGACTGGGGAGCAGTGCCGACATAGATATGGGGACCTGAGGAGGAGGGATCCTGAGAGGCTCCGGAGACTGCAGGAGCATGCCGGCATGGGGGCAGTTCCATGACCAGGTATGTATGTGCTGTGTGCATGCTTTCTTTGTATGCTCTTGGGGGTTTTGGGGTGTGTGGCAGGTGCATGTATCCCTGCCCACATGGTTGACATGGCCCTTGCTGCAGGGCCAGATTGTTGATACCATGCATGCCATGGTTTTCCCTGTGTGGATCAGTGTTCCACTGTGCTGTTGCCATGGCACTGTGACTCCACATTGTGGGGTGCCCCTCAGATGGGCACACAGCATGCTGCACCGTGCTGCATTGTGTCACCATTTGGGGGAGTGGTTTATATTCATGCATGGTGCTCACAGTGCTCTTTCATTGTGTTTCTCTTGCAGGTCAGGAGGACTGGTGCCAGGTTTGGGCAGGGACTGAGCAGTGGTCCCAGGTGGTGGGTGCTGGCAAACTGGCACTCGTGCCAGGACATGTGGCAGGTAAGTACGAGGCACGTGCTGCATCTGTGTGTACATGGGGTATGGGGGAGTGGTTGCATTGCCTACAGTGGGCCCATGCCTGCTTCTTGTGTATGTCTATGTGGTGGTGGTCACATACACATGGATCTTGTGTCGGCAATGTGTGGTTGTCCGCACAGCCCATGGCACCTGTGCACTAGTCCCCAGTTGCAATGTCCAGTACTGGCTGTGGCCCCCACTGGTGCTCACATGGGCTCAACCCAGGGCCTGCGTGATTGGTGCACATGTGAGACAGGGTCCTACACTGTGGGGAGCATGGACACATGTGCCTTGGCGATATACTCTGCCTGTTCACTGTGCCACATCCCACTCATTGTGTGGCTCTGTGTCCCAGCATGTTGCCAGTGTGTGCTGTGCATGGTGTGTTGACAGCCCTCTATAAGGGGCCAGCCAGCATCAGGCATGCATGCCCAGCCCATTGGGGGGGGGGAAGTACCTGTGTGGGCTGTGGCACTGAGTATGTGCTCTCTGTTTTCCCAACATAGGTCGCCCAGCTGGTGCAAGGGGTAGACGGTGGAAAGGTGTGCTTGTTGATGGTGGGATGGTCTGTGTACAGAGAATGATAAATGCCACCTACCAAAGCAGGTGGCCTGGTTATGGGTTTTGAGGTGACAGATGAAGGAGATGGGGCACCTTATGAAGGAGGTCCAGCAGCTGTGCCAAGTTGTGCAGGGCCAGGTGGCACATTGCTGTGGACACTAAGCCTCAATGGACATTTCCCCCTGTAAATAGCCACATTGATCCTATTCCCCACACCCCATTCACCATTGTGAATAGTTCTCCCCCTGCATTCCCTGATCCACCTTCTACCCTTTCCCACAGTGTTCTATTTGTATACAGTTTTATATTTTATATTGGTGTTACACAGGTCTTGTTGTTGTTGTTGCTGCTTTTTTCTTCGATGTTGTTCTAGTTGTTGTTTGTATACTTTTTCCTATTCATTGTTATTAAATGTTTCTTCTGCTACGTGTGTGTGTGTGTGTGTGTGTGTGTACTCCTCACATTACAGTTGTTCCAGTCACCTGTTGTTGTGCATGGCTGACCCACTTCCCCTTGTGTACCACTGCCCATTTGTGTCTATGCCGTGGCACAATCGTACACCCTCTCCACCTTGATTTACCACACTTTGTTTGTCATGCTGTCCCCTGGGCCACCTCTGAGGTGTCCATTGGTGCTGCTAATGTTGTCATTTGCACATTGCCCTAGTTCTGGTGCTGTGAATGCCTCTGCTGTTTTCCTGGTCCTCCTGCTGCTGTGTTGTTTGCAGTCCTGTGTCTCTGTTAGCATATGCCACATGTGCGGCATACTGCCGCCAGCCTGTGTACCAGTCTGCCTCTGGACGACTGTGCCTGTGCTGCGGTCTCTGTGACTGCCCTGCTTTGTTCCTCTGCACTGTCATCACGGTGCATGGCTGGTCCATACTGTCCATTGGGTCTCTGGTGCTGGGGTGCTCTGTTCCTGCCCTCCTCTGTGCCATGCACAGTGTGCCCCTTTGTCCCCTAGGTTGGTGGTGTCTGTGTGCTGACTTGTGCTATGTCCATGGGGTCTTGATCTGTGTCCATTGCACACTTTATCAGCACCTTCCTCCACCCCTCTGGCCTTGGGATGCTTCTCTCCCTACTGTGGCTGTTGTACCTCAACCATGTGCCATTGCACATCCTTCCCTGTTGTTCCAGTGTCCCAGACCAGGTTGCTCCTGTCGCTATCTTGAGTCCTGCCTGGTTGCTTTAGCACATTTCAAGCTGTGCAGGCATATGTCGGGTTGCACTATGATGCATATTTGCTATATTCAGCTTGGGATACGCTGAAGCACTCTCTTGCATATCTTCTGAATATAGTAATTTTGCACTCTGGCGCATCTCAGTTGTGCGGAGCAACCACTTGTGCCCTTTCCGGTGCAGTTTGAATATCTAGGCCTATATGTTCTTGAATTATGGCAGGTTCATTTTAGAAAACAGCCTCTTTACATTTTTTGTGGAAAGACATGCTCTTTGTCAGTCACTATTGCCCAGCAGCACTGAAACATCTCTCTGAATATGTGCTGGTGGTGGGCAACTGAGGTATTCAATTGTACTCTCAGTTAAAGAAGGACACATTGATTTCTTCTACTGCCAGTAGAATAATGGTTCATCCCCAGTGGTGACATGCACAGTCTCCTCCATATAATTGTTCATCATTTTTGCAGCAGGGATTTCTGCTACCACAATAGCCGACTGAGCCTTTCCAGCTGTCTTTATCAGACCAAAGTCTGACAGCATGTCCCACAGTGGTTTCTCTTCTTGTGGTGTAGCAGCAGTCACCTCAGTAGTAGCAGCAGTTCTGGTTGGTGTTTGATGGCCAGAAGCACCTGTAGGGGTGGCACCAGCAGCAGCGATGGTAGATTGGGCTCCCTTCCTCTCAATCCGATTTTGTGCAGAATTTGAATGTGGACGAAAAGGACACTGATGATATACTACTTTTCTCAATTATACTCACCAACACTTTCTCAATTAATAGTTCAGGATAATATTCCAGGTTCTTAAAGTCACGTGGTGTGAAGAATGATTCATTTGTGTCCTTAACCTGAGGATACAAAAGTGTGGCCAAAATGTAATGCTCTGCTTTGATAATGCGCTCATCTCTCAGGACGGTGTTTAGCATTTTTCTGGAAAGTGATGCAGCATCGCCGTCATCTTTCTTGAGAAACTGCGACTTGAGATGCTCCAGTGTCAGCCTGTGAAGTGAAATTAAGGGTAGTATCTGGTTTAGACCAGCATCATTGGCACTTACCACCTGGTAGCCTCTGAGGGTTTAAAGACACAACAAAGATTCTCCATCAGACGCCGCTGATTGGGGCTGATATTCACATCTCCTTTCCCAATGTCATATTGACTGCATACTGATGGATGACTTTCTGTTGTTCAAGCATTCTCTGCAGCATATGCAGTAATAAGTGGAATTCCACTAGGTTGGAACTTCCTATACCATCTGGTGAAGAGGGAGGCTATTTGCATTATGAATTTGCTGCAACAACTTTTGGGCTTTAAATAGAATGGCTAAAGTGGGTGCACACAGTGCAGGCAGCTGCAATCAAGTTCTGAACATTTCTGTCTTCATCAATGAAGTTTTTACCACCAAATTTATAGTGTGTGCAAAGCATGGTACATATGTAAAGTTACCAAGCCTTACTGCCTTAAGAATATTTAAAGCATTGTGAGACACTATAAACCCAGGTTGCAGGGACTTTAGAGTCAGCCACTCAGCAAATTTTTCTTGAAGGCCCTCCAGAAGATGTTCCACTTTGTGGTCTTTTTCAAAACCACAAATACATAATGCTACCTTGCTTTGAACAGTGAAAGTCCCTTGCATCGTGCTGCTGCTGCCAATACTGCCACTACATGATGATGATGAGGAGGAGGAGGAGGAGGGAGAAAAGTTTACCCAATGGGCAGTCACAGTCATAGGTATGCCTCCAATCAGCAAAACATTTACAGCAAACATGTCAATGCTGACAACATTGTCAGTTCATTGTACAAGTCCTCCTGAGACCCTGACACTCTTTCTCCGGTCCTGCACCCCTTCCTGAATTAGCTCTGACTCGAGTTGATAATCCTTAAGTTCGGGGGATGCAGGGGACAGAGTCCCTTGCATGTTGGGTTTGGAGGGGGCCAAACCTCCTGATGAACAGCAACTGTTTCTCCTGATGGATTTATGTCAACCACAAATTGCGGTCAACATAAATCCATTGCCATAATGTCGGCTGACAAAACATTTGTTGAACCGGCATCATAGAGCCACAGACATATAATCAGTCATCTGACCACTGGTCCACATATCTGTGGTGACATGCTTTTGCCCACTGAACCTTTCAGACACACTTTTCCAAACAGCGTCATACAAGTCTGGGATGGCAACAGTTGAGAAATAGGTTCAGCTTCGGACCTGGTACTGTGGCACTGTAATTTCCATTAGTGCCTTAAAACCTGCGTTAGCCACAAAGGAAAATAGGATCGAGTCAATGGCTATCATCTCCCCAATTGCATTTGTTAATCACCTTGCCTCAGGCCTGTTGGGTTTATATTTCTGTGCAAGCTTGAAAGAGTCTTTCAAAGAAATTTAATGGCCTGTACGCCTAAAATCACCTGATTTTTTGGTTGCTTTCCTGGACCTTCACTGCCAGATGATGGGGTCATGGTAATGGATGGTATATGACTCCTAATAGGTTGTGGTGGTGGTGGAGTCAAAGGGGTAAATAAATTAATAAAAGATGTGCTTTGATTGGAAGACAGACTTTTATTGTTCCCCTCCTCATCAATTACTTCCTCACCTTGGTAAACATCCATATCCTCATCTTCCTCAGCTGAGTGCACCACTGCAACAATTTGTGTGTGTGCTCCTTTAATGCTTTTTGAGACAGATAAATGTGAGGCTTGTTTATATGTCTTATTATTGTTGATGGTCCCATCTGAGTACCCACTTTACTGCAACTTAATTGGTTTGCATAGTTTGCAAACCACATGGTTACCAGAGGATTTATCTTTTGTGAAAAAGCCCACACTATGGATTTCACAGATTTTGTTGCACTGCTGCTTATGGGGAGGTGTTCACCACCACCAGTACCACCACCACAGCCACTAGTAGTGCCAGTGCCAGTATCTCTTTAAGGTTTTTCCATGTCCATCTGCAAATTCTGATGCATAGCATCTTTGGCTGGCTTGACTGCTTCTGTTTCTACTCCTCTGGAAGCATACCCATCATCTATCCTCTGTTTTTCCTCTGCCTGTATGGGTGTCTCCTTATACCCCACTAGATTCATTATTTATTTTTTACCACCACCACCACCTCCTTCCTTCCTAGAAGTCTTTTTTTGTTCTTTTCCTGGCCCTGTATTCCTCCTCGTCATCCCACTCCACAGAACTACTGCTGCTTGACAGACTGACTGCTGCTTTATCTACTGCAAACTCAGGATCTGTTCCACTGATTTCCCCTTTAGTCTCATCTGTCTTCTCCTCCTCCTCCTCATCCATCACTCTGCTTAATAAGACTGGCTACTGCACTATGATGGCCCTTATGCTCATCCTCAGAGTATCACAACGAGTTACTCCTGCAATGTCCTGAATTTTCTGTATCATTGTCTCTTTCCTGGATTGTGTAACAAGTGCTGCTACTGGTTTCTTTTTTACCCATGGTTTTGCATAAAGGGTCCGACACACATGCTTCCTATCTTTTCATAATGGATTTTATAAATGTTCCTAATTTAAAAATTTTATACCAAATGGTGGTTGCGTCTCTTATTCCCAAACAGGTCAGTAAGTGCAGCACTGCTGGCTGTGTCATGTCAATAGTTTTAGTAGAGAAAACACAAGGAGATTTACTCTTGGACAGGGAGGTCAGTACAAAACTGCTGACTACGTTGAGTCAAGTAGTTTTAGTAGTGAAAAGGATATTTATTCTCAGACAGGTTAATACAGCACTGCTGGCCGTGTTGAGTAGCTACACCAAAAACAGGGATATTTATTCCCAAACAGGTTAGTGCAGCACTGCTAAAAGTAAAAGAAAACCAGCACTCCAAACATCAGTTCTCAGCAAACAAAGAGGTATTGCACCTTGAAGCGCTGGGGCTGGTAGTCCACGTTTGGGAGTCTAAATCACTTATTCATTGTAAATTTTCTTTATGGTCTACAAAGTACGAGAATACAGTAAAGATTTGCTGAGAACTGATATTTGAGTGTTGGTTTTCTTTTTTTGGATGACTGTTTTGCTAGCACCAAGTCTTCACCATGAGCACAGTCTTTCCTTTCCTACCAGTACAGCACTGCTGGCTGCATTAAGTCAAATTGTTTCAGTAGTGACAACACAGTAATATTTGTTTACAAACAAGTCAGTACAACACTGCAGGCTGCGTCGAGTCAAGTAGCTGAAGTAGTGAAAACACAGGGATATTTATTTCCTAACAGGTCAGTACAGCACTGCTGGCTGCATCGAGTCAAGTAATGAAAAAAAATACAGGAAAATGTATTCCCTAACAGGTCAATAAAGTACAGCACGGTTGGCTGCATTGAGTCAAGTAGCTGAAGTAGTAAAAATACAGGTACATTTACTGTATAACAGAAAATATTCACTGCCTTTTTATTTTCACTATATTCACTGGTTCCATACTAGACTGAAAACAAAAAGACAGTGAATATTAGGTAGATCACTATACATAGCAGCACTAGTGTTCCACCAGTGAAAATAAGAGGAAGTGACTATGGGGTTTGGGTGTGTATGTATGTGTGCATGGAGTGCTAAATATAAAGGGAGTGAATATAAACTGCTATACAGTATTCCCTAACAGTTCAGTACAGCACTGCTGGCTGCATCAAATTAAATAATTTCAGTAGTGACAACACAGAGATTTATTTCCTAACAGGTCAGTACAGCACTTCTGGCTTTGTCAAATCAAACAGTTTAAGTAGTGAAAACACAGGGATATTTATTTACAAACAGGTCAGTACAGCACTACTGGCTGCATTGAGTTAAGTAATTTAAGTAGTGAAAACACAAGGAGATTTATTCCCAAACAGATCAGTACAGCACTGCTGGCTGCATTGAGTAGCAGCACCAAAAACAGGGAAATTCATCCCAAACAGGTCAATAAGCACCTAATGGCTGCGTCAAGTCAAGTAGTTGAAGTAGCGAAAAAAAAACCTGTGATATTTATTCACAAACAGGACAGTACTGCACTGCTGGCTAGTTAAGTAGTTTAAGTAGTGAAAACACAGGGAGATATGGCTAACAGGTCAGTACAGCACCGACTGCTGGCTGTGTTGATGAGCTGCACCCAAAACAAGGACATTTATTCACTAACAACAGGTCAGTACAGCACTGCTGCATCGAGTTAAGTAACAACAGAGAGATTTATCCTAATACCTAACAGGTAGGTTAGTTACACAGTCAAAAAAAATGTTTTGCCTAACCCTTTGTAGGTAAGGTTGTTGCCTGAGTCTTTCTCTCTCTCAGACAGAAAGCAATTGTTGTAAGATACTGCACAGACTGGAATGAAAATATGAATCAGACTGAGTCTGTGATTTCCAAAGGATCTCAGACAGTCTAGAATCTCCTCCACTCTTTACCCCCTCCCCCCACACTGCTATGCTGCCTCTGATGTTAAGGAAAAAAAATATATAATTTTTATGTTTGCTTGTGTACATGTGCAAGAAGCATTATGTGGCAGCTTAGAAGAGAAATGGGTTGTGGAGGTGCAGCACTGTGGCAACCAACGGCGGCACTATATTTGGGGGCTTGGCACTGGTGGACCAATGCAGGCACACTGTGCTGATGACATTGGTTTTCAAAAGTGCCACCAAGTTGAAATGATTTCACCACTGCAATGAGGGGCCACCTCATCATTGCAGCATCAGCCATTCTGCTGCAATAAGGGAGCGACCTGTCATTGCAGGGCGGTACCTTGACTAGTGTAACATTTTTTGTAAACGTGGCGGTGGCTTGCCACTGCCTCACAGCCCCATGAAAGCTGATGGGGGTGGTCAGTCCCCCTATCAACATGCCAACAACCCAGTTCATTTGCTGATGGGGAGCCCACTCCCCGTCGGCTTAATGTAACCGCCTCATAGAATTTGATTTGAAACATAGAATTTGACGGCAGATAAGGACCGCTTGGCCCACCCAGTCTGCCCATTTCCCTACCTAATGGATAAGCTGCAGATCCTAGTTAACCAGCAGCCTACTTCTTCCTACCCCCACCCCCTAGAATTGCCTTATGACTGTCCCATGCATGCTTGAATTCCACCACTGTTTTTGACTCCACAACCTCCTCCAGAAGGCTGTTCAATGCATCCACAACCCTCTCTGTGAAAAAATACTTCCTTAAATTACCTCTGAGATGCCCCCCCGTCTTCAAATTGTGCCCCCTTGTTTGTGCACACCTTTTTTGAAAGATGCTACCCTCTTGGACTTTGTTGATTCCCTTGAGGTACTTGAAAGTTTCTATCATGTCCCCCCTCTCCCTCCTTTCCTTGAGGCTATACATATTAAGCTCCTTAAGTCTCTCTTCATATGTCTTCTGGTGCAGACCCTGCACCATTTTAGTTGCCCTCCTCTGGACAGCTTCCATCCTGTCTATGTCTTTGCGGAGATTGGGTCTCCAGAACTGCACGCAATACTCCAGATGGGGTCTCACCAGCTGTCTGTACAGAGGGATAATAACTTCCTGTTTTCTACTGGTGATGCCTCTCCCTATGCATCCCAGTATCCCCCCAGCCCTCCTTGCTGCCCTCTCACATTGCTTGCCCACCTTAGGTCATCTGATATGACTACCTCAGGTCCCTTCATTTTCGTTGTTGTTAGTATCTCACCCCCCATTGTGTACTCTTCCCCTAGGTTTTTGTTTTCCAGGTGCATTACCTTGCACTTCTGAGCATTGAATCTAAGCTGCCATACATTTATCCATTCCTCTAACCTTGCCAAGTCCCTTCTCATCCTTTCCACCCCACCTTGTGCATCAACTCTGTTACAGATCTTTGTGTCATCTGCAAAGAGACATACTTTTACTTCGAGTCCCTCTGCAATGTCGCTTATAAAGACATTGAAGAGGACCAGTCCTAATACTGAACCTCATGTACCCCACTAGTAACCCTTTCTTCAGAGTGGACTCCATTTACTATTATTCTCTGTGTCCTATTCTCCAGCCAATTCTTTACTTAGGCTGTCATCTTGGGACCCACTCCCAGGCTGGCTAACTTGTATATTAATCTTTTGTGTGGGACTGTGTCAAATGCCTTGCTAAAGTCTAGGTAGACCATGTCCACAGCCCCTCCCTGATCTACTACTTTGGTCATCCAGTCAAAGAAATCTATCAGATTTGTCTGGCATGAACTTCCTGCTGTGAATCCATGCTGCCTTGGGTCCTGTGCCCCTTTGGCCTCTAGATACTCAACAATTCTTTCCTTCAGAAAGTGATTCCATCATTTTCCCTACCACTGAGGTTAAACTAACAGGTCTGTAGTTTTCCTGCTTCTGCCTTGCTCCCACTTTTGTGAAGGGGAAATCACATCTGCCTCCTCCAGTCCTCGGGTACCACCCCACCCTCCCATGATTTGTTAAAGAGGGTAGTCAGTGGTGTCACTAGTTCTACCCTTAGTTCTTTTAGAATTCTGGGATGAATCCCATCAGGCCCCATTGCTTTGTCCACCTTCAGTTTTAAGAATTCTTTCAGAATCCTTTCTTCTGTAAATGGGCTGGTATCAACTTCTGTATCCAGAGTGTTTCTACTGTTTGTTTTAGGTACCTCTCCCTCTTCCTTTGTAAATACTGAGCACAAATATTTGTTTAGTATCTCTGCCTTTTCACAGTCACTCTCTGCCCACCCTCCATCCCATTTATTAAGCCTGACTATCCCCCCCTTGGTCTTCCTTCACTCCCTGATGTACCTATAAAAGGTTTTATCCCCCTTCTTAACTGAGTTGGCTATCTTTTCCTCAGTTTGGGCCTTTGCTGTTCTGACTGCCTTCCCAGCCTCCTTTGCTTTAACTGATACAGTTCTCTGTCCTGCTTCTTCTGTGATTCCTTGTACTTCCTGAATGCTTTCTTTTTCTTGAACCTTCACTGCCACTTCCTTTGAGAACCATAGTGGTTTCTTACATCGTTTTGTTTTGTTTATTTGCTTCACACAAAGGCTTGTTACCTCTGTGATGGCAGTTTTTAATTTTCCCCATTGTTCTTCCACACCTCCTTCCTGCCCATTTGCTAGTGCATACCTTAGGCACTCACCCATTTAGGCAAAGTCAGCCCTCCTAAAGTCCAGTACTTTTGCCTTTGTATGGCTTGGCTCTATTGCTGTGTTTATTGTGAACCATACTGTTCGATGGTCGCTAGTTACCAGATGGCTACCCACTTCTACATCTGTGATCCTCTCTTCATCTCCATTTGAGAGAACCAGGTCTAAGATTGCTCCCTCTCGAGTGGGCTGCAATACTAGTTGTCTAAGGTATGCCCCCTGTAGGGCATCTAGAATAACCCTACTCTTCAAAGTGGCTGCTGCAACTGCACTCCACTTAACATCTGGCATATTCAGATCACCCATCAGCAATATCTCCCCTTTTTCTGCCATTCTAAGTATACTTTCTATCATTTTCCTGTACATTTACTCCCCCTGAGAAGGGGGTCTGTATACAACCCCTGTGCGGATTGTGGTGCCATTGCCGTTCTCCAAATTTACCCACAGTGCTTCTTCTCCTCCCTGTTTTCCCTTTTGTTCTGTTGCTTTGATTCCTTCCCTTATGTAAAGAGCCCTCCTCCTCCTCCTCCTCTTTACCCTCCCTGTCCCTCCTGTAGATAGTGTATCCTGGTATGTTTATGTCCCAGTCATGGTTTTGTGTGTACCATGTTTCTGTGACTGCCACGATATCCAGAAGTTCCTTCTCCATCAAGGCCACTAATTCAGGAAGCTTGTTACTCAGACTGCGGGCATTGGTACTCAGTGCTCTCCATTTTTTGATGGCTTTACCTTCTGTTGCAGCATCCCCCACTGACCTTTCTACCTCGGTCTTTTTCTCATTTAGTACCCTGTTTTGTAGGGGGAGGCTGGGATTTTCCTGCTGCTTATCAGTGCCTCCCCCCTTGACTAGTTTAAAAGCTTGCCAATGAAGCATTTAAACCGATTGCTCAAAAGTCTTGTTCCTGTCCTGGACAGATGCAGATCATCCTGCCAGTATAGGCTGGTGTCCCTCCAGGTGGAACCCCAGTCCCCAATGAAGCCAAACCCCTGTGCTCCACACCATTTTTTCAAACATTCATTAAACTGCATGGTGCAAAGTACCCTCGCCTCACTCATGCCATTGACAAGCAGCACCTCTGAGAAGGATACAGTGTGTGCTACTTGTCTTAGGCCCCTCACCAATTCTACAAAGTCCTTCTGCACTGCTCTAATCTCATATTGAGCCAAGTCATTTGTCCCTAGGTGGACAATGATGTCCAGCTCAGACTCCCATGCATCTGTTCTCGTGATCCTGAGGATGCGCTTCCTGTCCCTCTAAGCCATAGCACCAGGCAGGCACCTTACTTTAGTTTACCCTGCTCCCCCCAGTTCTATCCCCCTAATAATTGAGTCCCCCACCAGGAGCTGCTTCCTTTCCTTGTGGTGTCCTCTGCCTCCTTCCTGTGGGCCTCCCTTGTGATAGTTGTCCTCAGACTCCTTAGTCTCCTCTGCAGGTGCATCCATAGGGGAGCTATGCTCCCCCAGAATGGTGTATGGATTGTGGAGTGGAACAACTGACTGGGTGTGCCTTTGTTCCTCCATTCTCACCCTCCCTGAGCCCACTGTGGTCCAACTGCTGTGCTTTCTTCACAACCTCTGAGGTAGTGGTGGTGGCTCTGGTGCTCCCTGGATGGGGGAGGTTCCCTTCCTACCGTCCAGTGTGGCCTGGAGGAAGGTTCCCTTACTACTGTCCAGTGTGGCCTGAAGATGGGCAACTTCCTCCCTCAGGGCGGAGAGTTGTCTGCAAATAGGGCAGCATCTCAGCCTCCAGAAAGACTCCCGGAAGACTGCTGCCCCACAGCCATTACATTGCACTACTCCTCACATGTTTATCTACTTTTTTGTGTGTGTGTGTTTGTGTGTGTGATTGATTTGTTATATAGAAATATATATATTATACAATGTGTATGCTTATATTGTCAGTGCAGTGTGCTTAGAGAGGATATGACAGTGATATGCACCTTGCACTCTTGAGGAAAAGATGTCAGAACCCCAGGTATAAAGGAACTATTTCCAGGGGTGGGGTGAGGGGTGGGAAGGGGTTGGGCCTAAACTGTGCCCTCACAAAACAATCAGCTAAGAGCTCTGACCCACTGCTGCGATGAGTGCCTTCCTGTCAGCAAGATGCCCTACACAACAATTTGACACAGAAAATACCCTGCTAATCAAACAGAGAAAAATCCAAACATCCAAGTCAGACACAGGTAAACCTTCCCAGTCCCAAAACAGCCTGGTTGTTTGTGCTCTGAAAGCAGTCAGCCCCAAAATAAGTCAGCTGTGCTTTAAACTCTTCCTGCACTGAAAATCTTGAGAATTGTAACAAACGTAAAGCTAGATCCACCTCCCCCTGTTGCTTGACAGACTGTCTTTTCCTGATAATTCTAAGTTCCTTATTTCACCTTTCAGTTAGAAGTACCCTCCACCCGCAGAAAATCTGCTACAAACCAAAGACAATTGTAAGGTTCACCTCCCTCTGTTGTGAGCACAACTCACTTTCTTGCAAATCCTATGTTCAGTATTTGCAGCTTCCAGAAAGAGGTAGTTTCAGTTGAAGAATATTAGCTGTTCTCCCCCATTTGTTGTGTGCCAAGGGGATGCCCAATCCCCCTCGGCATCATGCCCCCCAAACAGTCGTTCTTTGCCAATGGGGGGCCCAATCCCCATCGGCTTAAGTCCTCCCACCCCAAAAAAGGAAGGTGGCACATTGGGAGCCCATCCCAGTGTGCTGAAAGCAAGACTGAAGAATAAAAACCTTCCCGCGATGTCTTTTTGTTTTTTTTTTTGTCCCAGAAAGAAAGGAAACGGTCCCATGCCGGTTGCCATCCCCTCTCCCAATCTGCATCCACCCACTGTGCACCCTACCTCCCTACACTCCATACTTACCTCTGGAGCCTGGTTTGATGATCTTTGGTGGACTGGGAACATGTCTGCACTCTTCAAAGCCGACCACGAACTGAAGAAATGCAGGTAAGCTGTATAATGGCATAGATAGTTTATTTTCAACTTTGGTGCATATCTCAGGCATTTTTGTGAATTTTGGTACCAAATTTTCAACATGGGGTTACTGGGACCCCTCCTCATGAATTCAGCACTGTCATGTTGTTATTCAGTCTCAAAAGGTGATTTTTGCGGTCACTGCTCGGAATCACCTTTTGGGACCACTTAATGAAATGACAGTGCCAGTGTTCATGAGGTAGGCTCTCAAAAAGCCTATGCTGAAATTTGATGAATAAAATAAAAAAATGACTGTTTTATGAGCTTGCGATGCTCAGTTTCTATGCACGCTTGTAACTTCGCAAATTTGCGAACTGGCACTTTTACACACCTCCTTATAAACAGTATAGCTGTCATTTTTCACATCCTAACTGAAATGTGCTTTCGCACTTCCGGCACAGAATAGCACGGTCGCTGTGGGAAATCAGTGTTTGGGACACATTAAGAAAATCACAGTGACACTGTTCATGAGCAGAGGTCCTAAAATGCTTATGTTGAAAATTTGGCAGTGAAAATCCATAAATTGACTGTGTTACAAGCATGCGTTGCGCAGTTTCCACGCACGCTCATAACTTCACAAATTTGTAATATTTTCACTCCAGATTTTCAACATTGGCATTTTTCACACCTCCTTATGAATAGTACAGCTGTCATTTTTCATATCCTGCATTTACACATCTTGCACAGAATAGCATGGTCGCTGTGGAAAATCAATGTTCGGGACAGATTAGGAAAACCATAGTGACACTGTTCATGAGCAGAGGTCACAAAATGCCTACGTGGAAAATTTGGTGAAAAAAATTCCACTAAATTTATTTTTTTATTTAGTTTTCATTGACTGGGTAAGTGCACTAGACAAATCCTGCCTATTTTCAGGCACGACCCGGGGGTTGGGGATGCAGATGAATGCCAACTGACTTTGAACCAGATAAAGCTGTTGCTGGTATTGTTAATGAATGAGGGAAATTTGGCCAGGACACCTGGGAAATTCCCCTACTCTTTCAGTAGCCCGTTCTCAATATTTTCTGGACAAATAGCAGGCCCCTGTGTGGAAACCATTTACCAAAATTCCTACCGGGACATCTGGATACCTTATTGAAATTTTTTAAAAGATAAAACTGTGGAAGGTGTCCTACAATATAGAAGTGTTACAGAATAGAAAACACTTATATTCTTCTGTTATGCAAACAATGTTTTTGGTGTCACCATATTTTTATGTGCCGTGTGACACTCAATGTTTGACCAAACAATTACTGGAGGGTCGGATTCCGAAGAAAATGTGGGATACCTTGTGGTTATGTTGTCATAATAAATTAAACGTTAAGGAAAACCAAGCTCATAAGCAATTGACTGAAAGGTATGGTGTTTGGGCCACCTGTATATGCAAAACTGAATCCATGTCACACCTGTTTTTTGAACGTCCTTATATAGCGCTATTGTGGACTCAGTTGGGTCAGGAATGGGCTTTACCTATGTTCTCTGCTTTAACTTATTCAGATTTAATTTATGGGGAGTTTGGGCCTAGTTGGAAAATCTTTTTACTGGGTACACTACGGGTTGTGTTTGCAGTTTGCAAATGGTGTATCTGGCAAAACTTGCAGGTATGTCTGTTTGTACTTCAACAAAAGACGGCTTCTTTGTAGGAACTGTGGGACCACATTAAGAAAGAAATTTCTCATATTTATTGTTCGAAGAAAAAATCTTTGCCTGCAACCTTAGTGGCGTTTTGGTGGAGAGCGCTGCCTTTAATCTTGTTTGAAGGGGTTACTTGAACATTGTTATCTGAGGGGGGATTGGAGCTAGAGGATTGTTATCTGTATTTTTTTTCTGTTTTTTCTGCTTGTTCTTACCCTGAATTGAAGGTTTTTCTGTTTCTTTTTTTTTGTATTTATGTATGATGGTATGATTTTTATATGACTTGTCTTAAGTTTTTGCCTTATTATATTATTTTCCAATAAAAAATTCCCCTACTCTTTTCAATAAGTGCCATGGGATCTTTAACATCCACCTAAACTACCACCAGTCCAGGCCGATGGGACCTCGGTTTAACGTCTCATCCGAAAGACGGCACCTCAGAAGTGCAGCACCCCTCTCATGCTGCACTACAGTGTCAGTACTGGGATATTAACCCAAGTGCCAGATGTGGGAACTGAACCCACAGCCCTCTGATCTCCCGGCCTCAGAGGTGAGTGTGCTACCTACTGAGCCACTGACAGTGATACTGTGACACTGACTGTGTTACGCACTTGCATTGCGCAGTTTCCACATAAGCCCCGAAGTTCGAGTATTGTTAATATTTTCACTACAGATTTTCAACATTGCCATCTCTTCACACCTCCTTATGAATGGTACAGCTGTCATTTATCACAACCTGCCTAATCTGTGTTTTCATACATCTGGCGCAGAATGGCACGGTCATTGTGGGAACTCAAAGTTCGTGACACATTAACAAAATCACAGTGCCACTGTTCATGAGAAGAGGTCCCAAATGCTTTCATGAGGTCCAGGTCACAAAAAGGCCATGGCGAAAATTTGTAGTGCAAATACCAACAAACGCCTGGGGCGTTAGGGTTTATAATCATAACGTCCTACCCTGTACAGACTGACAGGCATCAGGGGTGTGCCTTTGGATTGCTGACTGTAATGCTCATGCCATTCCACCCTCACCTCACCACCCTGCAGCCAGTGACAGGCATCGAGGTGTGCCTTGGACTCTTTGGCCCCAGAGTTCACCCCATTCTCCTATACTGCACCCATTTCAGCATATGTCCTTATGGAATGGGGTGACTATAAAGCCGAACACCCCAAGGTACATGTCAACATGTGTTAGTGTCTGCAGGATAGGGTGAAGTGAAGTGAAATGGCATGAACATTATGGGCGATGACCCAAAAGCATACCCCAATGCATGTCCATCTCTGCAGGGTGGAGGCGGGGATGACGTGAAGTTCAATACTTCACTGCCATTCCTATTCTGCATCTCTCTAACTCCTGAATTTCCAATGCTAATACCAACAAGCAAACATTCGGCATTGACAAATGCTTTTTTTTTTAATATCTTAACTTCTCTCTCTCCTGTCCATTCTCTTTGCCACTTAGTTAGCTTGCTTCATCTTTTTTGCTCTCTTTAAAAAACAATCCTGCAATACCTATCACTGCTTTCTGAACTGATGCCCTGATCTGCAGTAAAACTGTCAGCTCGCCTGCAGCTGACACAAATTTGCCAGCAGTCCATGCAGAATACTATTTGACATTGTTTTATATAGTGGTGTGTATTTTTGTTCACCTGGATAAGGAAAAGTTGCTTTTGATATTATTATAAATACTATTATTTCAGGAGTGACTTTAAATTTGCTTTTATAAATAAATGTGATCATAATTTGTTTTGGCATTCCCATGCAGATAAAAGGGGTAATTAAATAGCATGTGAACAAGGGCAGGTAAAACTACCAGTTGTAGAACAGACTAAGTACAGCACCTGATATTTCATTGTAAGCTCTGCTGATTTGCAATATTACTTAGCAACACCTGTCCACCTTGTATTTACCTCTTCACGTTGAAACGAAAAGCTGTACAACCCAAGAGAGTAACAAAAAGCCTGCAGCAGCATTTTATTACAGAAAAGTCTGTTTGCATGCCCCATCTGCAGGGTGCATGTTTGCATGCTATTTAGACTACATGAAGCACCTGTTTCTGTTCCAGGACTCAATTAAGGACAAAACTTGGACATAATTCAGGCACGGTTAGAATTAAATTTTTAGTAAGTTTAAAGGACAGCTCTGCTCCCTCCTTAATATTTCACTTTTATCTCTTTTCCTACACTGTCTTTCATTGCTATTGTTTAATTGTGCATTTGGAACATCATGCAATGACCTGTTGATAGCCAGGAACCATATTTCTGTATCTCTAAATAGACTCTCACTGTGCAATGCCCCCCACATAAATCTCAAAGCGTTGAAAAAGTCTGTCATGTGCAGTATTCAGGACATAAGATTTGGGATCTAAACACCACTAACAATTAATGTTGGTGCCTTCAACAGCTGGGATGACAAACTCACAGCAAACTGCTGCAAGACATCCATGCCACATCACAGTTTAAGTCGGCATCATGTCCCCCCCTTCTTCTGTGCTGATGGGGGTGCCCAATCCCCCATCAGCTACTGTACCCCCCAAACATTTTTCTACACCTCCTTGTGAACAGTACAGCTGTCATTTTTTCACATCCTGGCTGAAATGTGTTTTCGCACTTCCAGCGCAGAATAGTGCAGTCGCTGTGTGAAATCACTTTTTAAGACAGCTTGCGGACACAACAGTGACACTGCACATGAGTAGAGGTGCTAAAATGCCTGTGTTGAAAATTTGGTGATGATACTCCACAACATGATTGTGTTATGAGCATACGTTGCGCAGTTTGCACGCACACTCGTAACGTTGTGCATTCGTAATATTTTCACCTGGATTTTCACCATTGGCATTTTTCCACACCTCTTGATGAACAGTAAAGCTGTCATTTTACATATCCTGCCCAAAATGTGTTTTCGCACTTCTGCTGAAGAATAGCACGGTCGCTGTGCGAAATCACTTTTTTGAGACAGCTTGAGGACACAGCAGTGACACTGTACATGAGTAGAGGTGCTAAAATGCCAATGTTGAAAATTTGGTGCCATGCACCCTTGTAACTTCGCATATTTGCAATACTTACATGCCACATTTTTAGCACTGCCATTTTTTACACCACCTTATGAACAGTACAGCTGTAATTTTTCACATCCTGCCAAAACATGTGTTTCCACAATGCACTACCAAAGGCAATGCCAGCACGACAACATTCGGCATTGACAAATGCCTTGTTTTACTACGCTTTATGGCAATCTCTCTCCTTCTCTCTCTCTCTCTCTCTCTCTTCTCTCTCTCTCTCTCTCTCTCTTGCCCCATCATGTTGCAAAGGGCTGAGCGAGAGAAACAGAGAGCAGTTCAATGCATTCCTTTCTGAAAGGACCTGAAGTTTACAATACAGATTATCTTAGTGTTCCCTTCCCTATTAGGTCAGTAATGCACATTTAACAAATTAATAATAGTTGGGGATTTCATGGTTTATGGTAGCAAATGTTTTTCTTTTCTGTGTGTTTTTTACAATGACATGACAGACGCTGCAAATAACAACTTTGTTACATCACAGTTAACTGACTAAATTACAGTAAATGACCAGACCACCATAGCAGTCTAGCTATTCCACTACTTGCAAACTTCTACGCTCAGTGTTGCACACTAGGGTGCATGCTAAATAATGACCTAGGACCAAACTGGGTTTCATCTGATAAATAGCTAGACTTGGTATTTAACAACCAGGGCCCTGAAATTTATAAAATTTATATTTGAGAAAATTGTTTAACCAGAAAAGGCACACCAAACCAAAACTTGCTTCCAGATGCAATCTGACAGCACAAGGAAGTTAAGTGACTTGCTCAGGGTCACACTGTACGCAAGAAGGAGCTAATGGGATTCAAACTGACCTCTCCAGGTTTTCAGCTCACTGCCCTTGACCACGATGCAATACTGCCTCCTATTTCATTTGGACCTTCAAATTGGCCATTGTGAGAACTGCGCCAACAACCCATAGTAGGCATGCTTTATATTCTTTCATTTTCTTTCTGCTACCATGCCATGGTTTCCTAATTTTAATAGACAAAAAAGAGTCAAGACATGAAAACAACAATGATGCCATTTTTTGCATTACTCTAAAACGCAGTAGGATACCTGCAGTTTATGAGTGGCAGAAACAGTCCGTTAGATTTACAAGCTCTTTGTATGTGCATGCATGCACACATTGTATATTCGCAATAATGAGGCTGAGAAACATATAAGCCACAATATAGTCTGATAATATTACATGTTGCTAATTATCTTACTTACCTCTACTGTCACAATGTTCTGTGCTAAGGTATGTCTGTCCAACTAACGTTGCACCCCTCCACACTGTCCTTGTTTACCTCCTTCAATACATTATTTAATAGACATAAAATACATTAATCAAAACCATTACAGTACATGATGGCAGCACTTCTGTGATCGTCATGTCTTCCTGATTTACTAATGCTATTCATGTTTTGCCACAGACCAGAGAGACTCCCTGCTGTGTTTCAAATGCAGACCTCAGGAAATCCAACAGGAGATAGAAACACTGTAGCCACAGACTGCCTGTCTGATAGCATGTCATAAAATGTACAAAGTATCACTTTCTGCTGCTTTTCAATGCTACAAAGTGCTCTATAGCAATAACAAGCCTACAGATATGACACCTCAAAGTACAGCACTATTCTCAAACCATATTTACAAACTTAGAAATCCAAAAAGAGACAAGCATTTGTCAATGCCGAAAGTTCGCTAGCAGGTGTTTGCAGTGGTGTTTGGCATGGATGGTGCTGTACCCTAATGCCCTGTGCAATTGCTGGTATTTGCACAATAACTTGTCAGCATGACCTTTTTGTTACCCCCATTGTGTGCTACATAGGCGGAAACACGTTTTGGGCAGGATGTGAAAAATGACAGCTGTACTGCTCATAAGTAAGTGTGGTAAAATGGCAATGTTGAAAATCTGGCGTGGAAATATTGAAAATTCGCAAACCTAGGAGTGTGCGTGGGAACTGTGCAATGCACGCTGGTAACACAGTGATTGTTAGGAATTTTTTCACCAAATTGTCAACATTGGCAGTTTAAAACCTCTGCTAATGAACAGTGGCACTGTGATTTTCTTAATGTGTCGCATACACTGAGTTCGCACACCGACTGCCATTGTGCGCTATGTGGGCGGAAACACGTTTTGGGCAAGATGTGAAAAATGACAGCTGCAGTGCTCATAAGGAGGTGTGGTAAAATGGCAATATTGAAAATCTGGAGTGAAAATATTGAAAATTCGCAAACTTACGAGCATGCGTAGGAACTGTGCAACGCAGACTCATAAAACAGTCATATTTAGGAATTTTTTTCACCAAATTTTCAGCACAGGCATTTTAAGACCTCTGCTCATGATCAGTGTCACTGTGATTTTCTTAATGTGTCCCATACATTGAGTTCGCACACCGACTGCGCCATTGTGCACTACATGGACAGAAACACATTTTGGGCAGGATGTGACAGATGAAAGCTGTACTGCTCATGAGAAGGTGTGGTTAAATAGCAATGTTGAAAATCTGGAGTGCAAATATTGAAAATTACTGGAAACATCACAGGCGTGCATAGGAACTGTTTACCTTGCCTTTAAAACAGTCATTTTAGGATTTTTCACTAAATTTTCAACATAGCCATTTTAAGACCTCTGCTCATGAACGGTGTCACTGTGATTTTCTTAATGTGTTCCATACATTGATTTCACACACCGACTGCACCATTGTGCACTACATGGGCGGAAACATGTTTTGGGTGACATTTGAAAAATGACAGCTGTACAGCTCATAAGAAGGTGTGATAAATTGGCAATGTTGAAAATCTGGAGTGAAAATATTGAAAATTCGCGAACTTACGAGCCTGCATAGGAACTCGCATAGCATCGCACGCAAATAGTCATTTGGAAATTTTGCAGCTAAATTTTCAACATGGGTTTTTGACCCCTTTTCATGATGATGTCACTGCCATGGTGTTATTCAAGGCCTAAGGGTGATTTTGCACAGTGACTGCGCAGTGCCTGCGAAATCACCCTTCGGGCTCGAATAACACTATGACAGTGACATCATTCATGAGGAGGGTCCCAAAAACCCTATATTGAAAATTTGGTGCAAAAATTCCAAAAAATGACTGAGATATGCAATAAAGTTGAACCCCCATCTAGCCCATTATACAGCTTACCGGCATTTCCTCAGTTCGCGGTCGCTTTTGAAGAGTGCAGACATGTTCCCGGTCCACTGAAGATCGGCTGCCGGAGTCTGGAGGTAAGTATGGGGTGAGGGGCTGTGAGAGGCTGGGTGTGCAGTGGGTGGGTGCGGGTTGTGGGAGGGTTGGGAGATGCGCGCGGGACAGTTTTGTTTTACAGGTTTGAAAAAAAAAGACGACGTGGGACGTTTGTCACGCTGGTGGGCTCCCAGCATGGCAGAAGATGGCTGGGGGCCGGAGGCTGATGGGGGTTAGGCACCGTCAGCAAACCACTGTTTCGAGAGCCGACGGGAGATTGGGCACCCCACGGCAAAATAAAGAACGCTTGGCCACGCTTGGGTGGGTTCCAGCATGGCAGCAAGATGGCTTTAGGGGGCAGTGGAGCCGATGGGATTGGGCACGCCCATCAGCAAACAATGTTTGCCACGCTGGGTGGCTCCCAGCGGCACGCAAAGCTTTGGGGGCGGTGTGGCGGACATGTGCGGGGAGGTAGCACGTGATGCAGCAGGAGCTCAGTATGGCAGCGGTGTTTTCTTTGAAGCAGAGGAACACCGCTGTCACTGAGCTGCTGCACCATTGGTGTAGGGACCACCATGCCTGCTCAAGGGAGCAGTGCATTGGCGGGAGAGGCACACCTCTAAGTGTGCTATCTCCAAACGCTCCTCGCATGCCGTAAGTGAACGTAAAAGGAATCCATGCCCTAAATCGCAGGGCTGCTCAACCCCAGAAAAAGAGCTTTTGCTTCAATGCTCTTTATTAATAAATACCACTACCAACTGTGTTATTGGTGAGCACATTCATGGGTGGTCAAATGGCAGGGGAAAAAAACCCAGAAACCCACTTTCCATAGCACTTTAAATAATGCAAAAAGGATTTATTTTCCACAACCTAACTACAAATAGCAACAAAGTGCTTACAACAATTCAATGTAATGCAAAAGTACTGTCTCCTACCATACATACGACCCACCCGAGTCCAGTGCACCTAGGCACTACTAACCCCTGTGCTTCACCGCTGTGGCTTCCTGAGGGGGTGCAATTCCATATCCCCTTCATTCTTCAATACTCAAAGTGCATGTACAAGATAATTAGAAAATCCTAAAATTTGACAACTGCCTTGATCACTTAAACACAATTAAATTTATCAACAAAGTGGTCATTAAATCTTATGTTCCATTTATACATTAAGCATTTCTATTGCAAATAAATTTAAACATTGCTCGACATTCTAAAATAATAGACTGTTCACATTAAATGTATTCACAGCATATGCAATTCAAGAACCTATGCACTGCTATATGTATGATTGCATTGTTATACACTTTAGGTTCACAATATGTATATAAAAATATATATGTGTAACAAGACATCCCATTCAATACAGCCTCTTACAAAAAATGCAGTACCATGCCATATCAATCAATTTAAATAAACAGCTATGTTAATTCTGTTGTTTCTAATTCTAAACAAATACCAAACTCCAAATTCTGAGTATAATAGTATAACTGCAACTCAACTCAATTTAGTTTACTAATGTCCACCACTGAATGGGCTCACCCATAACAGAGTCAGACTGCACTCATTATTGATGCTATTTACGCGCTAAAACGAGTCGCATGCAAATCGTATCCAATTCATTTGCAGCCCATAATTAAGGCTTTAAAGTTATATTTATCGATCTTGACAGCAAGAGACAAAAAACTAAGTACAAGGACAGCCAGAAGCAATACAAGATGAAAATAAAGCAATTTGATCCAATGTTCAGTATTTCTTGCATTTTAAATGTTATGCTTCAGTTCTACATTAAATTGTACATGATTGATTGAAAAGAAAAACAACAAGCATTTGTCAGTGCCGAATGTTGCTTGCTTATATTTGCTGTTTAGGTATTTGGAAGTGAAAGTACCATGCCTAAGAACTAAGACCCCCTGCCCCAAGACATCCATTGTATTATTACAGCAATCATAACAGCATAGCTCAATACTTAGGTCAGTTAGAGAAATAAACAGAACAACTTAATCTGTATTATTACAGCAATCCTAAAAGTATCCAGTCATTGCTTTGTTTCCACTCCAGAGACCCTGCTGTAATATAGGACCATAGAGGACCCTGGGCGGGAGGGTGTGCAACTCTAAAGTCTCGGCAGAGCTACACTGAGCTAGCTTACTCCCCCTCTCTCACTCGCTTCTTCTATTTCTTCCAATGCTACAGGCTGCCCTTTTGTAGTGGGCTTCTGCCTGCATTGGCACCTTTTTCTGCTCACAAAGAAATCCATAGCAGTCCTGACAGTGCTCCGTTAACCTCGCTTACTCTCTGTCTCTTACTCACTCATTCTGTTTCTTCCAGAACTGCAGGCTGCACTTTTGTACTGGGCCTGCATTGGCACCTGTTTTTGCCCACAAAGAAATCTGCAGCAGTCCTGACAGAGCTCCGTTGAGCTCGCTCACTCCCCCTTTGTCACTTGGTCCTTCTGTTTCTCCTGGTGCTGCAGGCTGCCCTTTTTGTACTGGGCTCCTGCCTGTGTTGGTGCCTTTTGCTACCCACAAAGACATTCACAGCTGTCCCAACAGAGCTTCGTTGAGGTCGCGCGCACTCACTCACTCATTCTGTGTCTCCTGACGCTGCAGGCTGCCCTTTTGTACTGAGCTTCTGCCTCCGTTGGCACCTTTTTCTGCCCACAAAGAAATCTGCAGCAGTCCTGACAGAGCTCCATTGAGCTTGCTCACTCCCTCTCTCTAAGTCACTCATTCCATTTCTCCTGGCACTGCAGGCTGCCCTTTTGAACTGGGCTCCAGCTGATGTTGGTGCCTTTTTCTGCCCACAAAGAAATCCACAGCAGTCTTGGTAGAGCTCCGCTGACCTCACTCACTCCCCCCTCTCACTCACTCGTTCCGTTTCTCCTGGCGCTGCAGGCTGCCCTTTTGTACTGGGCTGCTGCCTGCATTGGCACCTTTTTCTGGATACAAAGAAATCCTCAGCTGTACCGATAGACCTCTGTTGAGCTCACTCACTCCCCCTCTCTCACTCGCTCATTGTTTCTCCCACTGCTGCTGGCTGCCCTTTTGTACTGGACCCCTGCCTGCATTGATGCCTTTTTCTGCCCACAAAGAAATCTGCAGCAGTCCCGACAGAGCTCCGTTGAGGTCGCTCACTCCCCCTCCCTCACTCACTCATTGTTTCTCCCAGCGCTGCAGGCTGCCCTTTTGTACTGGGCTCCTGCCTGCATTGGTGCCTTTTTCTGCCCACAATGAAATGCAGAGCAGTCCCGACAGAGCTCATTTGAGCTCAGTCACTCCCCCTCTCTTCACTCAATCTTAATGTGTCTCAAACACTGATTTCCCAAAGCGACTGCGCTATTGTGTGCTGGAAGGGCGAAAACTTATTTCAGCCAGGATGTGAAAAATGACAGCTCCACTGTACATAAGGAGGTGTGAAAAAATGCCAGTGTTGAAAATCTCTTGTGAAAATATGACTCATTTACGAAGTTACAAGGGTGCATGGAAACTGTGCAATGCATGCTTGTAACACAGTCATTTTATGGACTTTCATCACAAAATTTTCAACATAAGCATTTTAGGACCTATGCTCATGGACAGTGTCACTGTGATTTTCTGAATGTGTCCTGAACACTGATTTCCCACAGCAATGCATTGGCACCCTTTTCTGGCCACAAAGAAATCTGCAGCAGTCCCAATAGAGCTCCATTGAGCTCGCTCACTCCCCATCTCTCACTCCCTCATTGTGCTTCTCCCAGCGCTGCAGGCTGCCCTTTTGTACTGGGCTCCTGCCTGCACTGACACCTTTTTCTGCCCACAAAGAAATCCACAGCATTCCCGACAGAGCTCTGTTGAGGTCGCTCACTCCCCCTCCCTCACTCACTCTTTATTTCTCCTGGCGCTGCAGGCTGCCCTTTTGTACTGGGCTCCTGCCTGCATTGACGGCTTTTTCTGCCCACAATGAAATCTGCTCAGTCCAGACAGAGCTCAGTTGAGCTCATCACTCCCCCTCTCTCACTCGCTCTTAATGTGTCCCAAACACTGATTTCCCAAAGCGACTGCGCTATTATACGCTGGAAGCGTGAAAAGTTATTTTGGCCAGGATGTGAAAAATGACAGCAGCACTGTTCATAAGGAGGTGTTAAAAAATGCCAATGTTGAAAATCTGGCGTGAAAATATTACTAATTTGCAAAGTTACAAGGGCGCGTGGAAACTGCACAATGCACACTTGTAGCATAGTCATTTTATGGACTTTCATCACAAAATTTTCAACATAAGCATTTTAGGACCTCTGCTCATGAACAGTGTCACTCTCATTTTCTTGATGTGTCCCGACAACTGATTTCCCACAGCGACCGCGCTATTCAGCACTGGAAGTGCAAAAACCCATTTCAGCCAGGATGTGTAAAATGACGGCTGTACTGTTCTTAAGTAGGTGTGGAAAAATATTTTGAAAATCTGGAGTGAAAATATTACTAATTTGCGAAGTTATGAGCGTGCATGCAAACTGCGCAATGCATGTTGTAACACAGTCATTTTATGGACTTTCATCACTAAATTTTCAACATAGGCATTTTTTAGGACCTCTTGTCATGAGCAGTGTCACTGTGATTTTCTTAATGTGTCCCAAACACTGATTTCCCACAGCGATTGCGCTATTCTGTGCCAGAAGTGTGAAAACACATTTCGGACAGGATATGAAAATGACGGCTATACCGTTCATAAGGAGGTGCGGAAAAAGTTGAAAATCTGGAGTGAAAATATTGCAGATTCATGAAGTTACGAGCGTGCATAGCAACTGCACAATGCACGCTCATAAAACAGTCATTTTTTTGATTTTTTCCACCAAATTTGCAACATAGCCTTTTTGAGAGCCCAACTCATGAACAATGGCACTGTCATTTCATTAGTCAGTCCCAAAAGGTGATTCTGCGCAGTGACCATGAAATCACCTTTCGGGACCACATTTATTTATTTATTTAGATTTTGATAACTGGGTAAGCCCACTGAGACCAGCGGTCCCTTTTTCAGGGGTGACCTGGGATTTGATACGTACAGCAGCGGTTACATACAGTGGACTATAATACAGTGGTTAGACTGGAGACATAACATTGGAGAGACAGCAGTTACAGGTTGTCAGTCAAGAAATCACAGTTGCACAATGCATAGAATTAACAGGAGTCAGTCACAGTAGACACAATCGCCAGATAGGGCAATAGTAGTACAATGGTCATAGCTGATAAGAAGGGGAAAGGGGCTAGCAATTACAGCCACAAAGGCTAAGTTCCAGGAGGTACACTTTGAGGCCTGACTTGAATCCTTGGAGAGATGGCCTATCAACCAAGTTTGCTGGGAGTGAGTTCCATAACTGCGGAGCAGCGTATTTAAAGGAGCGCTTGCCAGGGTTGGTGCATACACGAGGGATGTCAAGGGGATGGCCAGCTGAGGATCTCATGTATCGGCATTGTACTCTGGGGTTGAGCAGTCCATGCAGATGAGGAGGAGGTCCAGAGGTGGTGAATTTGTAGGTCAGGCAGATGGAGGAGAATGCCAGCTTGTGACGTGTGGTGGGCCAATAGAGGTCAGCGAGGACCTCACAGTGGTGCCCCCTTGGGGGGAGTTGGAGGCAAAGCGTGCCACTCTGTGGTAGAGCACCATGATTTTTCTATGATCCCCTTCTCGTAGGAACTGTAGCAGGGGAGCCCCATAGTACAGGTGGAGGAGAAGCATGCAGTTAGCAATTGCACGTCACGCCTCGTCCAAAAGGGAGCTTCCCAGATGGTAGAGGGAGTCCAAACCTCTGGTTGATGGACTTAGTTAATGAGTTGATGTGAGGTTTGTAGGACAGTTCCTGGTCAAGGAGGATCCCTAGGTATTTGATCCTATCTAGGACCTCGACTCACTTCCCCTGGGCAGTTTTGAGCAAATAATGCCATATCAGTGTTTGAATTCATGAGGAGAGGTCCCAAAAACCTCATGTTGAAAATTTGGTGCCAAAATTCCAAAAAATGCCTGAGATATGCATCAAAGTTGAAAACCCTATTTATGCCATTATACAGCTTACCAGCATTTCTTCAGTTCGCAGTTGGCTTTGAAGAGTGCTGAAGTGTTCCAGTCCACTGAAGATCATTGTGCCAAACTCACAGGAGTATGGGTGGGGGGTTTGGGCAGGCAGGGCGCAGAGGGTAGGTGTGGGTTGGGGGTCGGGCGATGGACTCAACGAGGACCGTTTTATTGTTTACAGGGTAAAACAAACAAAAAAACATTGCAGGACTTTTTTAAATTTCAGGTATATTTGGCATACTGGGGTGGGCTCCCAGCATGTCACCTGAGTGGTTTGGGGGGCTGTAGCTGGCAGGGGATTGGGCACCCACCATCAACACAAAGGGGAGGCAGATTGGGCACCCCAGTAGGCAAACAAAACATTTGGAGGGACATTAAGCCAACGGGGATTGGGCGCCCCATTGACAAAGAAAGGGGGGCATGATGCTGAGGGGGATTGGGCACCCCTCAGCATATAGCAGAAACATGGGGGTGGGGACATTATGCCAATGGGGACTGGGCTCCCCATCAGCAAACTGGATCGGGGTCGTGCAAGGGACTGCCCTGCAATGAGGGGTCACTCTCTTATTGCAGCGGATGATGCTGCAATGACGAGGTGGCCCCTGATTGCAGTGGGTAAAATGTTTCAAGGTAGTGGCATGCTGGCTGAACTAGTGTCAGCAGCAGTGTGTCACTCCATTGGGGAATGTGGGCCATACCTACAAAGGCAGTGGGGGCATTGGTCACAGCAGTGCCGCACCTCCACAACTTGCTTCTGCAGCAAACTGCCGCAACATGTTTCTTGCGCATGCGCGCAAGCAGCATAAAAATGTAAACTATTTATTTGTATATTTGGTTATTTCGTTAATTGTCCAGCGATTTCAGCATAATCGAACACTATGCCTTGAATAGTAACAAAGCCACACTAGCCCCTAGTAACTTTGTGCTTTGATGACAGATCGATAAATATAAATTTGAAGCCTTAATTACGGGCTGAAAAATAACTGGATAAAATTTGCATATGATTCATTTTAGCGAGTAAATACTGTCAATAATGAGTGCAGTCTGACTGTGTTACGGGTGAGCCCATTCACTGACGCACATTAGTAAATTGAATTGAGTTGCACTCATACTATTATACTCTGAATTTGGAGTTTAGTATTTCTTTTAGAATTAGGAAAAATAGAATTAACATAGCTGCTTATTTAAATCAATTGATATGGCATGGTACTGCATTTTTCTAAGAGCCCTATATTAAATGGGACATCTTCAAACATATATATATTTTTATATACACATTGTGAACCTAAAAATATAACAATGTAATCATACATATAGCAGAGCATAGACTCTTGACGTACATATGCTGTGAACAAATTTAATGTAAACAATCTATTCTTTTAGAACTTGGAGCAATGTTTAACTTAATTTACAATATAAATGTTTAACATGGTTTTAGCGAGTAAATACCGTCAATAATAACTGCAGTCTGACTCTGTTATTCACACTTCACATGCAGGTATTGGAGGGAATGGGTTGACAGCTGATCTCTTACTATACCTGCACACTGAAGCAGACTTAAACCAGGTGATCTGTTTCTGCTGACACATTCATATGTTTGTATGTTCGCCGTATGCTGCAATAAATATTCCTATATGGTATAACTACATTCTTAACATTACTATCTTTATCATATCTCTGCCTTCCTGTGCTTTCTATGGCAAGCCCTACTCTGCAAAACCTTCCACTTTTCCCCTCATAAATACAGTACCCTTCCCACCCTCCGCCCCTTAGTTGTTACTATCTCCCCGCACCTATGAACACTTGAAACTGTCTGCTATGACTGTTATAGCCCATGACACAAAGGCACACCCCCAACACCTTTCACTGTCTGAAAGGTGGGGGTGGCAGTTGGCATTACTACAATATCTCACTGCCATTCCTATTATGCATCTCTCTCACTCCTGCACTACCAATGCCAATACCAGCAAGCACACATTCAGCATTGACAAATGCTTGTTTTATTTTTCATCCTGCACAGAGGATTAGAGCAGTCAATGACCAAACTGACCCTCACACACACACACCCTCGCCTGGTGCTCCTTTTCCTTTCCCTCTCCTGAGTCTGATGTCCTCTGTCCAGAGTCCTCCTCCTTCTCAATTTATTCAACTGCCCTGGCCTAAACCAAATGAATCTTGAGGAATGGGATTAGTTTAGTTGTTTTTTTCTGGCTCACGGCTACTCAACAAGTGTGAAGCAGATAGCAGAATGACAGTGCACACACACTGCTTGTTTTCTCTCCTCCGATGATCTTTCTGCAACTGTGACTGCTGCTGCATGTTGGGTTAGCCAGCAGCCACCCCACATGATTCATTTGCTGCTAGCAGCCAATAACATTGGTCTCCCAATAGACAGTTACAGCAGCCAGCCAACCCCATTCATTCCTGGTGGGACTTCTAATGGTGATGGGGCGCTGGTTACTTTGTGACTGCTGGCAGACACAGAGTCACATAGTCCATGGATGTATGAACATTTGCATGAAATCTGCAGACTTTGGTTTGCCTGGTTCACCCCCACTCTCTGCATCATGTCACATGATGCAGTGAGTAGGGGCAAACCAAACAGATTTCATGCAAATGTTCGCTCATCCATGGACTAGCCTGAACACCAGGGGTTCAACCATTTAGGGAGAATGGTCAAAACAAACTTGCAGCTCTACTATGCAGCTGCCTAGTGAAGAGGCCCATAGGGCCCTGCGTAAAGTAAGCTACCAATCTGGCACAGTGAGCATCATTATGCAGCTGCCTTGTGAGGGGCCCACAGGGCTTCTCTTGAAGCAAGCTACAGGTCTGGTGATGTGAGCATTACTTTGCACCTGCTTTTTTCTTGTTAATATCATCTTTATTAATTTTCAACAAGGTTTGCTCAATACATCATTACAGCAATAAAATCTTGACTATACATACTGTGTTGTGACTCTACACAGTGAACTGGTACAGTGCTCACCTACATGTTTTCTGATACATAAACTCGATCTCTCTTAGGTACAGCATGAAGGGGCCTTCAGTCATTATTATTTTCTTAATCAGGTGGCCACTGCCTCTAGGTATTATAGCATGTTCTGTTCAGTGGCCCTAAATGTTGGCATGGGGGCCCCAGAGAGGCAAGGGGAAGAAACCTTCCAGGGCAATGGGTGTCTTGTCAGTTAAACAGTGGAGAGATATAGTTGGGTTGTTACCTTCTGTTGGTGGGGCTATGTTTAAGTTAAGCCCTTTGGGATAAATGTTGGGTCTTAACTCATAGCATGCAGGAGCCGGTTATTCCAACATGAGGAGCAATCTCTGTTCAGTCATTTAAAGAATGGGTAATTTTTTCCATTTGATAGAGCTGCTTTACTGAATGCCTCTAGGAGGTCATCTCAAGGGACTGACAAATGATCCAGAATTTTGTAATGTATTTCTTGGAGACAGTCAGCAGGAATTTCATAGTGAGAGCCTGGGTCTTGGAAACCTCTAGAGAAGGACAGGAATAGGCACTTCTCATGGTGAGTGGGAATGGTCTACCAAATAATTCTTCCATTTCAAATTGCTGAAAGAAGGGTGCAGGAGTGAATAGCTCCACAAAATGGCCCCTATGCACTACTGGGTATAGGTTATGTGCCAAAAGTGCGTAACCCACCCACCCAGCTCCGCACCTGTGGACAGGTGCACACCGGCTCGCATTCACTATTGGCCACCACCAGTCCATGGCCCCACCCCTCCTGGCGGGCAGGACTCTGCAGTGTGGCCAGGGGTGGAGTTGTGGTCCTGGGTGGGCATCCAATGGGATGCCTGTTCCAAGTCCCAGGGTTGATCTATTGCACAGCAAGGTGTGGGTCTGGGGAAGTGAATGCCCACTGCAGGCACCCAGACCAGCACATCCATGCCCCAGTGGTCAGCCAGCAGTTGGGTCCTGCAACACGACAAGACCACCTATCCAGTACCCAGCTACATCCATATTGTCACATGGCCACCCACTCACCTGCAGCACTCCCCACCCACCCACCCTCCCACGGGAATGGATGTCCAGCAGCACAGCCTCACCACACCTCTTCGCCCACTGGCCATCCTACTGCTGCTGGAAGCTGCCCCAGCCCTCCTTGGCTGCCTAGTGGGCTGGGACTGAATGGAGAGTTGCATCCTGGTCCCATTGCATCCAGCTGGTGGAGTCCATGGGAGCATGCAGTGTGTTACAGCAGGGTTCTAGCTGCCATACCTGCACCCATCTCTGCACCCATGCGGCTAGCACTACATTGTTTAGTGTATACTGCATAGTGTTGACATGCCCCAGAAATGCCCCAGCATGTTGCAGTTCGTGCAGCTGGGGGAGCATACCTGCCTTGTGCCCTATTCATGAATGCCACGTGGGGTCCATGGGACCCTGCTCTGAGGCATTCAGGTGTATTGGTGCCAACGTGCCTGGTTTATGCGATGCGTTGGCATCATGAGTAGGACCCAATATGAGAATGTATGACTCGATTTTCACCAACACCTCTTCAGCATAAGGCTGAGTGTGTGGGAAGGTAGCGAGCCATGATAACTGGGGTTTGAAAGAACCAGGTCAATAGTTTCTATAGATGGGAACTAATGACCCTGGAACAGACTTTTCAAGCTTCAAGCCATATGTCTCTGTCTAGAGGGACCATAGTCTCCTCTGCCACATCCATTGTGTTAGTACCTGTCAACGTCACCAGGGTCCTTGTAAATTTGAAAAATCGTGGGGTTGGACTCCAGTTTTGAAGAACTCTATCATGTAAGTGATAAGAGCTGGATGCTGCTCTGGGTTACATGCCTCAAGTGGGAGGGAGAGAATATAATGTCTAACCTGTAAATATTGGTTGACTCTGTCTGATGTAAGGAATGCTGTTCCTGGAGTTCTTTGATAGTCCAGACCACAGAGTCAGACATAAATTGGTGAATATATTGAGGGAGTATCGCTCTCATTTCTGAAACCCTGGGTCAGGATGAAATTCCCCAGGTGTGCTACAGTGCATAGAAGAGGAAGAATTGGGACTAGGTGGTAAGATCTGATTTTGTGCTAGACCTTCACCTGTACCTGAAGTCACAGGTTGAAGTTCTTGCTGAGATCTGAAGGAGTAGTCAAGTAGTATAGTGCCTGAACAAAGTCATTGTTGGGAAATAGATCTCGCTCCTGGTCCAGCCACACTACATGTGAGCCACTCAGATGTCTGTGTAGTAAAAATTGGATATGTGCTGCCCAGTAATACAGTCATAGGTGGGGGAGGGCAAGGCCACCTTCTTGTCTAGCAAGGAATAACTGCTGGTGTATGATGTGGGGCCTCTGTCCCACCCATATAAACTGAGAGATTTCCAATTCTAAGCCATCCAAGTTGAGGTTGGTAGTGCCAATGGGACATTTTGGAAAAGACAGAGAGCCCTGAGGAGGGCCATGTGGCTAATTTCTACTCTCTGGGATACACTAAATGTGACAGTTCCCCAGCATGTGAGATCTTGTGTCATCCACTGTGTGAAGGGAGAATAATTATCCTGGTAAGCCATACCCATAGAGTGGCTACTTGAATTCGAGGTATTTCAACTTCTGTAAGTTCCATCAGAAGAGAAAACACTCCTTGGTGTGTTGAGATGGGGTATAGTGAATGTCACAAATTGCTCCCATTAGCTTCCACTCATGCCCCCATTCTTGAGTCACCATTCCTGCTGAATCTTTTCTCACCATCGTCCTTGTTCAGTCCTTTCAGGAACTTGAAGGTCTCTATCATATTGCCCCTCCCCTTCTGGTATCCAGCGAGTACATGTTCATACTAAAGCCTTAAACTGGTCCTCATATATTAAGAAGAATCTTTAAAAGGAATTGCACATGGCACCAATATTTCTACCCTCTTTCTGCATCTGCTTTGGTGTGAAGACGCAGTAATCTGAAAAACAAATGTATTGCTAATTTAGTGAAGATAAATGAGTCTCCTGTAATAGGATAACATTTTTTTTTGCCTTTTTGATTCTCCTACAAACTTATGTCATTTCACCAGATGTCCCAAACCATTTACATTATTGGAATAGATCAGTAAGTAGTAGGCATTGTTTTGTGTGCAGAAAGTGGCCCACTGACCTACTTGACCTGATACCTCTTCCTCCTCCTCTCCCCCTCAGGTTGCCTTGCCCTTCAGCTGTCCCATATGTATCTATCATTGCACTGCAAAGCTGCAAGCTGTGATCAAGAACAATATATAACCAGAAACACAGTAAACAACCTGCTCTCTCCTCTGAGAATGTTGGACTTCCTAGACAGAGGGCACCTGATACAACAGCACCATGTGATGTCAGTGTTTAACAAGTTCTGGCCAGTGCCAAAACAGCTACTAATGCATCAATCCGACAAGGGATATAGAATATTTTGTGGATTGGATTGTAGTCAATACTTATACACATACACACACACACTATTATTTTATTACCCCACCTTATGATGAAGAGAAGTGGATTTTATTTTGTAAATCCTATCTGAAAGGTGATTTCATGGACGGACTGCAGAAACATGTTTTGGAGGGGATTTGAAAAATTACACCTGTCTTGTTCAGGAGGTGGGTTAAAAAAGGCTATGGGGGCCAGTCCGTGGCATGGAAGGCTGAAGCACTGGTGCCTTAGTTCCTGCCATGCTGGCAACCCATGTTCATGGTGAAAGCGGGCTGCTGGGGGTCGACGGGGAGGAAGAGAATCAAGTGTCTGTAGAACAGCTCTCCTCTCTCAGGGAGGGTGATTTGGTAATCCTGTTGAATGGCTGTTTCCAGGTATAGGCCTGAGGGCAGAATGGGTCAGGGATACCAATGAAGAGAGGGTGCTGTGGGACTCCTCAGTGTGTGTACACCTCCATGTGCACACACTGACATGTCGTGTCCTAGCGGGGGGGGGAGAAAACAGATGGAAAACACCCTCGGTGGTGTGATGAAGATTGACCCCCCCACCCCCACCCGCAGGCTCCTCACCGGTGGCTGGGCACAGCCATGATTCTGTGACAGAGGACAGCAAGAAAGGTAAGTCCTGGAGGAGCTGGGTGATGGGGCTGGGACGATCTATCAGATGGGGGCTGCGGGGAGACCCAGAGACAAAAGTACATTGACCTCTCCAAGGCCTTTGACACGGTCTGTCACCCCCTCCTACTTGACTCCCTCCACCAACTTGGCTTCTCCCCTGGCACACTGGCTGGGTTCACCAGTTACCTCTCTGCCAGATCACAGTGCATGAAGGTAAACGGCACCCTGTCCAATACCCTGCCCGTTCACTCGGGGTTCCCCAGGGTTCCATCCTGGGCCCTGTTCTGTTCAACCTATTTCTCAATACCCACCCCAGCTCCTGCTCGGGCAATATGGTACTCTATGCCGATGATGCAGTTCTCCTTACCTCCCACCCTGACCCCGCATCTCTACAGGAATCCCTGCAGCACACATTCAACTAAGCTGAAAAGTGGTTCCTTGACCACCGGCTGGTCATTAACCTCAAAAAAAACAAATCTATGCTTTTTTTTTTTTGCAACAGCAGAATAAGGCCAAAAATGCCCCCCTCTGCATTCTCCCCAGTGATGCTCACCCTCTCGGGCGGGTGTCGTCCTACAAGTACCTGGGCATCACCTTGACTCGGCTCTTACATTCCACACCCACATCAATACCCTGTCCTCAGCCATAAACTTTTGGATTGGCCTTCTGTATCACCACAGAGATTGCCTCCCCCAAACCGCTCTCCGACTGGCCATCAACTCCTCCATCCTGTCCCTAGTGGACTACGGCCTACCTATCTACGCTGCAGCTGACAATACCGCCCTCACCAGAATCCAGACCTCGATAAACAAGGCCTGCAGGCTCCTGACCGGTGCATCCCTCCACACCCATACTTGCCTGCTGTATTCCACCACCAACCTGATCACCTTGGAGGAGTGCCTGCGCTACCAAACCTGCTTACTTGCCAAAAATCCTGCTGGGACTCTCCCCCAGGGTCCACGCATCCCTGTGGCTTGCATCCCATCCATTACAGTAGCTCAGTTAAGGCCACCTTTCTGGTGCCTGTGCAAAACTCTAGCCCAAGGTCCTGCCACTACCACACCCCCATGGTTCAACTCCCTCCCGCTCTCTGTCACTAAGTCTACCAAAATTGGTCACTTTAAAGTCACCCTCCATAACCACCTCTTTGGCCCAAAGCTGCAGTTGTTCTAAATCAACCTAATGTTGGGGTTCCTCCCATTTCTTGCCCATAGCCCTGACAATGTCCATTGGACTGCTTCCCCTCCCTTCTTTTTTTTTTTAACACAATTGCTATTTACTGCATGTAACTTTATCCCTAAACCACTGTTATATTGTATTCTTTTTATCTGTATTGCACCTGTATGTTACCAGTGTTGTATCTCGCACTGTAACCATGTCTACCCTCCCTGCAACGAGGTGCCTTTGTAAAATGAGTCCCTGAGCTCAAGCGTTGTAAATCTGACTTTCAAAATAAATAAATAAAAATAATAAATAAATAAAATATATATATATATATATATATATTTTTTTAAAAGCTATGTTAACCAGACCAGTGGTGTAGCGGCAGCACTACTGCCCACCATGTCAGTGACCCGGGTTCAAGAATGACCTCGGGTTCCTGGGGGACCATGGACTGCTCTCCTGTCCTGGGGGCATGCCATTCCCACTGAATGATTGCCACCAGATGGAGGCCTGGTGGTAGTACGTATTAGATGGGTGGCACTGAAGGGAGAGTGCTACAGGACTCTGCAGTCTATGTATGTGTGCCTCCAGCAATGGGGAGGGAAAAAAGTCAGAGGAAAAATGGTGGAGCAGAGCACAATGATGCCCTGTGCCAGCCCTCACCCGCACTACCATCAGGGGACCCTGGCCCGAGCTTGAAGAGTAATAAAATCAAAACAAATAAGACTAAGAAGAGAGGAAAAACAAAGAGGAAAATGAATGATTTTAACATTGCAGTGCTGGGCAGTGAAGAAGTTCTTAAATTTGGTGAGAGAAAATAGTGTGCAGGGGGAGGGAGAAAGAAGGAAACATGTTGTACTAAATGGGGAGGATGCAGACAGATTTGCAGGAAGATGTGCTTCAACTTCACTCCACCATAACAAAACAGCTGTGCTGCATTAGGAATTCCAGTCAGATCCCTTACTTTTCTTCTTCTGTTCGCAATACTTCAGCATAGCTCTGGGCTACACAACCGTAAAAATAAATAAGTGATTTTGTGAGAAAATGGGTTACCTATTTATTTATTTAAACATTTGGTAACTAGGGAAAGCACACTGAGCCAAGGCTCAATTTCAGGTGCAACCCAGGGGGAAGGGAGATGGGAGTACATACAATTTGCATAAATAGACACCTGTTACAGCAGTAGATTCATAACACAGCAGCTATAGCATTATAGGTCAATTACATGTCATTGGTACAAGTAGACACCAGATTACAGCAATAATACACAGACAAACAGTATACGGTAATCTAAGCAATACAGGACCTGAGACAATGTGAAACGAGTTTACAAAAGCAAGTTTTGAGTAGTCACTCTTCCTTCATCCAAAAAGTAATATGGTAAGATTATGGCATAAATAAATCTTTGCGGTATGTAGGGGCACTGTCATGCAGCCTTTATGGCTGAGATGGGAAAGCCAAGTTTCTGTCCCTCATACCAAGTAAGCGAAGAGATACTAGTTTAATTTGCCTGCCTGGACTGAGGTAATGCTAAAATGTCAACTTTAAGAGTGGTTATTTTAAAACAGCAGTATTTGCTCATAAATACTTGCATTTTTTTATTCAATCTGTCAAACAATGAAAAATTCTGACATGCCATGTGTTTTGGGGTTTTTTGCCTCATTTTGTCATGTCTCCATTTTTTTCAATTCATGCTGCCACCGATCTGCACGAATCCTCAACAGGACTGCCATGACAGTTGTAGAGCTGTGGGGTGGAAACAACTAAACAATGCTGCACAAGTCTGTTCCTTGTTGGCTAGTTCAATATGCCTGTCAACAGTCTTCATAATCTTGACATTGTGCTGGAGTCATGGAGACAGACAACTCATTTGTTGAGTCTGTGTGCTGTGACATTAGTGATAGATTTATATATTATTAAATGTTTTATACATAAAATCGTATTCTTTGTACAGCAATTAAAATTTATCTCGCTGTATTTATTTTTATGTTGATTGCAGCTATGTGCAAGAAACATGTTGCAGCAGCTTACTCCAGAAGCAGGTTGTGGAGGCGCGGCACTGTTGTGGCCAATGCCCCCACTGTCTTTAAGGCATGGCCCTATTCCAAAATGTTGTGGCACACTGCTGCTGACACTAGTTCAGCCAGCATGCCACAACCTTGAAAAGTTTCAGCCACTGCAAGCAGGGGCCGCCTGGTTATTGCAGCATCATCCACTGCAATGAGGAGCGCGATCATTGCAGGGGCGGTCCCTTACAGTTTGCCGACAGGGAGCCCAGTCCCCATCAGTGTCTGTTACGTGCCAAGGGGGTGCCCAATCCCCCTTGAATCAAGTACCCCCTTCTTTCTTTGCTGACAGGGGTGCCCAATCCCCGTCGGCACATCCCCCCCATTTCTTGTGTGCCAAGGGGGGGTGTCCAATCCCCCTGTGGTCATGAGACCCCCCAAGTATGTGTCAACGGGGCTGCCCAATCCCCGTCGGCTCCAGTGCCCCCACACCCCAAAACACACAGGTGGCATGCTGGGAGCCCACCCCAGCATGCCAAATACCTCTGTAAAAAAAAAAAAGTCCCGCAATGTTTTGTTAACCTGAAAAGAAAAAGCGGTCCCTCGGGTCTCCCTGCCCCTTCCACAACCCGCCTCCTCCTCTGCGCACCTGCCTCCCCACACCCCTCACCCCATACTTACCCTGCGAGTCTGGTGCGGCGATCTTCAGTGGAGCGGGAACATGTCTGCACTCTTCAAAGCCGACCTTGAACTGAAGAAATGCTGGAAAGCTGTATAATGGCATAAATAGGGTTTTTTCAACTTTGATGCATAACTCAGGCAGTTGTTTGGAATTTTGGCACCAGATTTTCAACATGGGGTTTTTGGGACCCCTCCTCATGAATTCAGCCAGTGTCATGGCATTATTTGGTCCCGAAAAGTGACTTCGCGGTCACTGCGCGGAATCACCTTTCGGAACTGATTAACGAAATGACAGTGCCAGTGTTAATGAGGTGGGCTCTCAAAAAGCCTATGTTGCAAATTTGGTGGAAAGAATCCAAAAAAATGACTGTTTTATGAGCATGCATTGCGCAGTTGCTACGCACGCTTGTAACTTTGCGATCTTGCAATATTTTCATACCACATTTTCAACACTGGCATTCTTTCACACCTCCTTATGAAGAGAACAGCTGTCATGTTTCCCATCCTGGCCGAAATGTGTTTTTGCACTTCTGGCGCAGAATAGCGCGGTCGCTGTGGGAAATCAGTGTTTGGGATAGATTAAGAAAATGACAGTGACACTGTTCATGAGCAGAGGTCCTAAAATGCCTATGTTGAAAATTTAGTGACGATAGTCCATCAAATGACTGTGTTACAAGTCGCATGCGCAGTTCACACACACCCTTGTAACTTTGCAGATTTGTAATATTGTCATGCCAGATTTGCAGCACTGGCATTTTTCACACCTCCTATGAACAGTACAGCAGTCATTTTCATATCCTGCCCAAGATGAGTTTTCACACTTCCGTGCAGAATTGCGCAGTTGCTGTGGGAAATCAGTGTTCGGGGCAATTAAGAAAATGACAATGACACTGTTTATGAGCAGAGGTCCTAAAATCCCATGTTGAAAATTTGGTGAGAAAGTCCATAAAATGACTGTGTTACAAGTGTGCATTGAGCTGTTTACATGCACCCTTGTGACTTCGCAAATTTGGAATATTTTCATGCCACACTTTCAACACTGTCATTTTTTCACACTTCCTTATGTTTTTGCACTTCTGGCGCAGAATAGCATGGTCGCTGGAGGAAATCAATGTCTGGGACAGATTAAGATCAAGCAAGTGAGGGGGGTGTGACCGAGCTCAACTGAGCTCTGTCAGGACTGCTGCAGATTTCTCTGCGGGCAGAAAAAGGTGCCAATGCAGGCAGGGGCCCAGTACAAAAGGACAGTCTGCAGTGCTGGGAGAAACAGAAAGAGAGAGCGAGTGAGGGAGGAGGAGTGAGCGAGCTCAACGGAGCTGTATCGGACCTGCTACAGATTTCTTTGTGGGCAGAAAAAGTGCCAATGCAGGCAGGAGCCCAGTACAGAAGGACAGCCTGCAGCACCGGAAAAAATGGAACGAGCGAGTGAGAGAGGGAGAGTGAGCGAGCTCAACAGAGCTCTGTTGGGACTGCTGTGGATTTCTTTGTAGGCAGAAAAAGGTGCCAATGAATGCAGGAGCCCAGTACAAATTGGCAGCCTGCAGTGCCAGGAGAAACAGAATGAGCGCGTGAGAGAGGAGATGAGCGACCTCAACTGATCTCTGTCGGGACAGCTGTGAACTTCTTTGTGGGCAGAAAAAGGCTCCAACGCAGGCAGGAGCCCAGTACAAAAGGGAAGCCTGCAGCGCTGAGAGAAACAGAATGAGTGAGTGAGTGAGAGAGGGGGAGTGAGCGAGCTCAATGGAGCTCTGCCGGGACTTTAGAGTTGACCACCGTCCTGCCCAGATCCTCTGTGGTCCTATATTACAGCAGGATCTCTGGAATGGAGACAAAGCAATGGTTGGATACTTTTAGGATTGCTGTAATAATACAGATTAAGTTGTTCATTTTATTATGTTTGCTTGCACGCATGTGCAAGAAACATAGTGCCATCATCGGAGTTTTCGGGTGTGTCAGCCCTCTTCCAATTCAGTCAGTGTGTTTGCAGGCACGGCCGCAGTTCTCCAATGCCTGCTGGAGCTATCTATGACAGCTCCAAATGCAGTGGCGATACAGTTGAAAGGGGAGCTACGTTTCAGTGAGCAGCGATCCGGATATCGCTGCTCATGGTGCCTTCCTACACACACCGCTCGCGTGCGCACAACGCACACACTGTATGGCCGACAGGGTGCCCAATCCTCAGTTGGCTATGCTGCTCCCCGAAACACAGTGTCATATGCCATGCTGGGTGCCACCCCAGCGTGGCTACATGTCGATAGCCGATGGGGGTGCCCAATCCCCGTCCGGCTCCACACCCCCAGCCATCCTTCTGCCATGCTGGGAGCCCACCCAGCGTGGCAAATGTCCCGCCGCCGTAATAAAAAAAACAAAAAACTGAAAATCGAAACGGTCCTCGGTGTGTCTGCCCCCACCCGCACCCACCCACTGCACACCCTGCCTTCCTCATTACCCCATACTTACCTCCAGAGCTCAAAAAGACGATCTTCAGCGGACGGGGAACACGCCTGCACTCTTCAAAGCCGACCGCGAACTGAGGAAATGCCGTAAGCTGTATAATGGGATAGATAGGGTTTTTTCAACTTTATTGCATATCTCAGGCATTTTTTGGAATTTTTGCACCAAATTTTCAACATGGGGTTTTTGGGACCCCTTCTCATGAATGCTGTCACTGTCATGGCGTTACTCGGGCCCGAAGGGTGATTTCGCAAGCCACTGCGCGATATCACCTTTCTGGAATGATTAATGAAACAACACTGCCAGTGTTCATAAGATGGGCTCTCAAAAAGCCTAGTTTGAAAATTTGGTGGAAGAATTCTTAAAAATGACTGTTTTACGAGCGTGTGTTGCGCAGTTCCTACGCACGCTCATAAGTTCGCGAATTTTCAATATTTTCACTCCAGATTTTCAACATTGCCATTTTACCACACCTTCTTATGAGCAGTACAGCTGTCATTTTTCACATCTCACCCAAAATGTGTTTCCGCCCGTATGGCGCACAATGGTGCAGTCGGTTGTGCTGAAATCAATGTATCGGGACACACTAAGAAAATCACAGTGACACTGTTCATGAGCAGAGGTCTTAAATGGCTATGTTGAAAATTTGGTGAAAAAAATTCCTAAAATGACTGCTTTACGAGCCGCATGTTGTAGAGTTCCTACATACACATAAGTTCGCAAATTTTCAATATTTTCACGCCAGATTTTCAACAGTGCCATTTTACCGCACTTCCTTATGAGCAGTACAGCTACCATTTTTCACATCTTGCCTATAATGTGTTTCCGCACATGTAAGCACACAATGGTACAGTCAGTGTGCGAAACAATGTTTGGGACAGATTAAGAAAACCACAGTGACACTGGTCATGAGCAGAGGTCTTAAAATGGCTATGTTGAAAATTTGGTGACAAAACTCCATAAAATGACTGTGTTATGAGTGAGCATTGCGCAGTTTCCATGCACGCTCTTAAGTTCATCAGTTTGTAATATTTTTAGTCCAGATTTTCACCAGTGGCATTTTTCCACACCTCCTTATGAACAGTACAGCTGTAATTTTCCACAACATGGCCGACATGTGTTTTCACACTTTCAGCACAGAAATGCGTGGTCGCTGTGGGAAATCATTGTTCGGGACAGATAAAGAAAAACACACTGACACTGTTCATGATCGGAGGTCCCAAAATGCCTGTGTTAATCTGCTGTAAAGAAATCCCCAAACTAGTTACATTACGGATGTGCGTTGCGCAGTTTCTACGCATGCTCGTGACTTCACCAGTTTTTTTAAGATTTTCACAGCAGATTTTCAACATTGCCATTTTTTACACCTCCCATGAACAGTACCGCTGTCATTTTTCACATCCTGTTCGGAATGTGTTTTTGCACCTGTGGTGCCAAATGCCATAGTCATTGTGCAAAAGCAGTTTTCGGCTACCAAACTGATATTGCCACTGTTCATGAGGTAGGGGTCACAAAAAAAACATGTTGAAAATTTGGAGTGAAAATATCAACAAATGCCTGAGGCGTTAGGGTTTCCGACCATAACGCCCCACCCTGTACAGAATGACAGGCATCAGGGGTGTGACCTGGGTTTCTTGCCTGTCATGCTCATACCATTCCACCCCCACCCACACCCTGCAGCCAGTGAGAGCCATCAAGGTGTGCCTCGGACTCTTCGGGCCCAAACTTCACCCCATTCTCCTATACCGCACCCATCTCACCGTATTTCCTAATGGAATGGGGTGCGCATAAGGGCCAAAGATCCCAAGGCACATCGTGACACTTGTCAGTGTCTGCAGGGTAGGGTGTGGTGAAATGGCGTGGTCGTTATGCCTGACGACCCAAAGGCACACCCCAATGCCTGTCACTCTCTGCAGGGTGGTGGTGGGGTTGGCTTCAGTTCAATACTTCACTGCCATTCCTATTATGCAGCTCTGTAACTTCTACACTACCAATGCCAATGCCAGCAAGCAAACATTCGGCATTGACAAGTGCTTGTTTCTCTAACTGAGCTGAGTAGTAAATTTGGTAAACAAAATCCAAAAAATGACTGTTTTACGAGCGTGAGTTGGGCAGTTTCTAGGCACACTCATTACTGAGCAAATTTGCAATATTTTCACTACAGATTTTCAACATTGGCATTTTTCCACACCTCCTCATGAAAAGTATAGCTGTCATTTTTCACATCCTGGCCGAAATGTGTTTTCACACTTCAGGCACAGAATAGCGCAGTCGCTGTGGGAAATCAGTGTTCGGGACAATTAAGAAAACCACAGCGACACTGTTCATGAGCAGAGGTTCTAAAATGCCTATGGTGAAATTCTGTGATGAAAGTCCATAAAATGACTGTAGTTATGAAGCGCATTGTGCAGTTTCTACGCACCCTTGTAACTTCGCGAATTAGTAATATTTTCACGCCAGATTTTCAGCACTGACATTTTTCACCCTCCTTATGAACAGTACAGTTGTCATTTTTCACATCCTGGCCTAAATGTGTTTTCACGCTTCAGGTTTCAGAATGGGCTGGCAATATAGCATAGAGGTTAGAGGAACGAGGGTGTGAACGAGCTTTATACATCCAGCAGAACAGACCTGAGTTTGATTCTCACAACCTCCACTTGCATACTGTGTGACTCTGAGCAAGTCACTTAACCGCCCAGTGCTCCCAGGTCGCCTCCTGAAAACAGGCACTTGTGCCTAGTGGGCCTTACCTGGTTACCAAAGACTGAGATAAAAAAATAAAAAAAATAGCCCAGTCGCTTTGGGGAATCAGTGTTTGGGACAGATTAGGATTGAGTGAGTGAGAGAGGGGGAGTGACCGAGCTCAACTGAGCTCTGTTGGGACCACTGTGGATTTCTTTGTGGGTAGGAAAAGGCGCCAACGCAGGCAGATGCCCAGCACAAAAGGGCAGCCTGCAGCGCTGGGAGAAGCAGAACGAGGGAGTGAGGGAGAGAGAGTGAGCGAGTTCAATGGAGTTCTGTTGGGACTGCTGTGGATTTCTTTGTGAGTAGAAAAAGGCATCAATCCAGGCAGGAGCCCAGAACAAAAGGGCAGCCTTCAGCGGCGGGAGAAATAGAACAAGCGAGTGAGAGGGGGGAGTCAGTGAGCTCAATGGAGCTCTGCCAGAACTTTACAGTTGCCCACCCTGCTGCCCAGGGTCCTCTGTGGTCCTATATTACAGCAGGGTCTCTGGAGTTGAGACAAAGCAATGACTGGATACTTTAGGATTGCTGTAATAATACATGTTTATTTGTTCTGTTTATTTCTCTAACTGAGCTGAGTAATACTTGGAGTGCAATAGGATTTCTTACTGGGCTAAGTGAAACTATATGAGAGCTGAGAACAAAAAGTATGGTAGCTGAGGGGTGAAAACCAGACAAGGAGGCTTTAGGATTGCTACACTAATACAGTATCTAATGGATGAGATTTGAGACTGAATTACCCTGGTCGGCAAGGGGTCAGTAGGGGGACTAGTGTGGGGGAGGACAGGAATTTGACTAAATAGGGGCCTAACAGTTGTAGTAGGGTGCAGAACCTGGGAGTAAGACCCTGTAACATGTAAGATGGGGGCCAAAATGGGGCAGGTCTCACATGTCAATAAGGCGGGTATCTTTGGAAGGGTGGAGGGGTGTACAGGGTGTGGGTGTGCCATGATCCTGGACTGGGCTTGAAGGATGGGATGGGGGTATGGTCTGTAGATGACTGGCTAGTTTGAGGGAGGAACTGTGGAGGTTAGGGAGGAGTGTAAGTGGCAGGGCAGATGAGTATGGTAGGCATCCTGAGGGGGGGAATAAGGGATGTCAAAGGAGGATGGAAGAAGACTAACTAGGGACTGATACTGACCCCAGTATCAGAGGCACTAGCAGAATAAAGAGGAGAAGGGAGGGGTGTCCGAGAGCAGGGCGGGGGGGGCCTCTTGATGGGGGAAGAGATGACGAGAGCACCAGGGGAGAACCAGGGAGACAGCAGATGGCTGCGGGTAAGGGAGGGACCATGGGCGGCACAGAGGAGAACACGTTGGAGGGGGGAACTGATAGAGGCAAGAGATGCAAGACTGGTATCAACTACGAATAGATTTGAACCTCTGCTATGGGACAGAGAGGGGGAGCAGGAACATACTGAAGGGGGGAGGACAAGCAGGACATGAGAGGGATGGCAACAGAGAGGGGAAGAGATAGCGAGGACAAAAGGGTAGAAGAGGGCTGGTAAGGAAGGAGGGGGTGGTGACTGAAGGAGAGAAGGCTACAGGAAGGGGGAAGGATGGGAGGGGCATCACTATCGGGGTAGAAGGGAATACGGGCTCTAAATCGACAACAGTGAGGATAGGAGAGGGTTGGAAATCGGCAGGGGAGGAGGAGAGATCGACATGGGAAGCCCAGTAGGAAGTAGTCAGGCTGGGAAGGGGTTCAAAGGGGATGGGAGGAATAAGGCAGAGAAAAGGGGTGAGGCGGAAGTAGGGGGTACAGAAACAGAAGTCACAGAGGGTGCAGTTGGTGGGGGTAAGGGACAGGAAGAATGAATACTGGGGTGGTGGAAGGGGCATTAGAAGGGAAAGGGGGTAATCGGCGGGGGGGGTACTCATGCTGGGGGATTCTATACAGAAATGAGTGAGATGGGACAGAAAGGGGGAAAGGCACAGCCATATTTGGGTTGAAGCTGTCCCCAGGTTTACTGCAGGAGCGGCAGGGCAGGCACTGCTCAAGCATGCAGCGAGGAGGAGGAAGAAACCTCATTTACTGTTGCATATGGGTACAAACAACTTGGCGGGAGACACTGTGGATGCAGTGAAGTGGAGGTTTGAGTACTTGGGCAGGCAGTGTGAGGGGGTGGGGAAGTCGGGTGGCATTCTTGGAGGTACTGCGATTGCCACATGCAAGCATGGAGAGGAAGGTAGGCTTGAGGAGTTCGAGTGGCTGAGGGATTGGTGCCACACGGAACATTATGGGTTAGTGACTAACTAGGGTAGGGTCGGGGGGGAATAGTGACTTGCACACGGGGGAGAGGGTACACTGGAGCAGGAAGAGGAGGGGTGTATTAAAGGCAGCATTGCTGCTGGGTCACTGGCACTGAGGGTTGGGGCGCTGAACGCCACACCTCGTGCCATGATGGCGGCCCGGGTTCAGATGCAAGCCTGGCCAGCCAGGGGTTGGCAAGGGAGGGATAGGATTGAGTGTATGGAGGACTGCTCTCCTATCCTGAGGTGGGATCCAGGAACCCACCACTATGTGGTGAACCCTGGTGATGACCGTGGGCACTGCTACAGCAGTGTAGTAATAGGTGGTGGATTGTGGTGGACATTGGCACTCTGTGCCTAAGCATCATTGCATGGCCGCACTCTGCAAAAGGGAGAAAAGTGGAAAATATGCTACGGTCAGGCAGCATAAGCTTCTGACCCCCTGCCCGCCCCAAATGGTGCCTCCTCAACTGGATCCTGCTCTGGTGGATCGACCTGGAAGCTCCTCACCACCTCACCATGGGGGTATCCTTGGAGGTGAGCAGGTTGGCCTGATGTCATGGTAGGGCTGGGGGGTCGGTCAGGATGACCAAGCCGAATGTAGCCACTGACAAAAAAAGGCAGGATTAGAAGGGTGTATCTCTACTAAAATGGATTTAACAAATGGCGGGGTGGGGTGGCCAAAAGACTGAAGTTGGTAGAAAGGTCCGGACAGGGGACCCTGATGAGATCACAGCCCTAGATATAGGTAAAGGCGGAGGCGTAGTAACCCTGGAAGGGGCGGGCAGAGTGGTCTGAGTGTAATACAGAAGGCACCACCACCCAGTAAGAATAAGGAGGAGAAAGGTGGACTACTGGGAGAATGGACACAGGCCAAGGAGGAGAAGAGTGAGGAGAAGGAGGATGTGGGTGGAAGGTGGTCTGACTACATGGATTGAGAACAGGTTACAGGTGATGGTGCTGAGTGGTGGTGGGGTAGCTTTCAGCATCCACAGCAGTGAGAAGCTGGGTGCCACAGGGCTCAGTGCTTGGCCCAATGCTATTTAGGTTTTTATATCTGATACAGCATGCAGGAAGAGAGGGTTAGTCTGTTGGCACATTGTAAGAAAATCAAAACAAATAGTTATAGTAGCAGAGCTCCCCACACACACACACACACACACACACACACACACACACATATATCGCTCCCGAAAGCTGCTTAAAGCCTGCAATTCATTCAAATCAGTTCCATTTTCTTACTTACTTGGTGTTCAGTGCCAACAAGTGTAAAAATCATGTACCTAGGGCTGGGTATAGGATGGCAGGAGGTACTGATACTCACTAGACATGAAAAGGTCCTTGAGGTTATTATATCAGAGGACCTCAAGATGGCAGTACAGTGTGGCAAGGCTGTAGGCAGGGTAAATTGGATTCTGGGGTGCATAAGGAGTGGCATCTCCAGTAGGAGGAGGAGGGATGTTGGGCTACCATTGTATCACTCCCTGGTATACTCCAAGCTGGAGTACTGTGTCCAGTTTTAGAGTCCACACTTCAGAAAGGACATAAGGTGGAGGTTTTCCAGAGGATGGCAACTAAAATGGTTCAGAATTTTCACAGGAATCCCTACAAGGAAAGGCTGAAGAATCTCAACATGTACACTCTGGAAGAGAGGAGGGCAAGAAGTGACATGATCAAGACCTACAAAGTACCTCACAGGGCTAACGAGGGTACAGTTGGGGAGTTTCCTTCAAATGAGGATGAGCACCCAAACCAAGGGACATACAATGAAGCTGGGGGGGCATTCAGGATAGAGGTGAAGAAATATTTCTTTACTGAAAGGGTGGTAGACACCTTGAACAAACTGCCAGGAGAAGTGGTGGAAGCAAAAATGGTAGGGGGCATGAAGCATGCATGGGATAAACATAGGAGTATATTAGAAAAACGGGAAGGAGGGGGTCAACGGAGATCAGTAGGGCTATGGAAGTGAAGTAGGTTCAAGTTCATTGCAGAAAAAATCCATTAAGCAAGCTCATTCACAAGGAGATCCTGATGGACACAGGCATAATAAGACATGCAGTAACATACTGTATACAGGCAGGAGTTACAAGTAGGTAGAGAACACTTGGGCAGACTGGGTGGGCTGAGTGGTCCTTTTCTGCTGAGAAATTCTATGTTTCTATGGCATCGTGTGTTAATTCAGGTGCAGTGTTCAAAGTTGGACCTACCATACATCCAGATGTAAGGTACAGTAAATTACCGAATTAGATGCAGCCCACTTACAGTACAATAAACAGAACCCCAGTGCTTCAAGAAGCCTTTACTCTTCATAAGGCTGCTTATAGAGCTGGGGTTCTACTTGCAGTATTCACACCAGAATGCTGATCTTAAAATAGATGCCACATCTGAATGAGTGCTTGATTCTTCCTCACTCCATTTCTTCCCCACTTTGAAAACTGCTTTTCCTGAGTTAGTTCTGGGCTGGCAGCACCTCGCATGTGTTGGAAGATGACCAATAAGTGGCACTGAAAGACGTCAGACTTCACAGACTGTGAAGGCAGCTGCTCATGGACAGACATAAGGCAATTCTACTGGGAGGTAGGAGGAAGTAAACTGTTGATTAACTAGAATCTGCAGCTTATCCATCAGGTAGGGAAATGGGCAGACTAGGTGGGCCAAGCAGTCCTTATCTGCTTTCAGATTCTATGTTTCTATGTTTCTCGCCCACCATCTTGGCAAGAAGAAGGCTGCAGCTGTGGCCAATGAGGACTGTTTTGGTGTGGGGATTGGGGGACCAAAGGGGACAGACATAAGGAGATAAAATCATAATAAAAACTGTGAGACCTTCACCAGCTTTCCAAAATGCTTACCAGTAAAAGAACACTCAATGAAATTTTTCACATGGCAACACAAGCTGGTGAGCCCTCTGTCTGCCATCTGACACCAGGCATCAGTCAGCATGACATTGCTTAAAGAAGGCAGTGTGGTCATGTGGTTACTGAAATACTGGAGATTACAGATTTATGAGAACAAAAGAAAATCACATAGAAGTTGGCCCATATGCCTATAGCAGCTGTCTCCTGCTTCTCAGTACTTATATTTATATCATTGAGGTACTTGAATGTTTCTATCATATCCCCTCTTTCCCTCCTCTCTTCCACTGAGTACATATTGAGGTCCCTTAATTTCTCCTCATAAGTCTTGTGTTGCAACCTCTGTAGCATCTCATTCTGCCTTTCTCTGGACCATCTCCAGCCTGTTAATATCCTTATGAAGGTGCACCCTCCAGAACTGCACACAGTACTCCATGTGAAGCCTGACCATGGTTTTATATAATGGTATCACTACCTCCCTCCTTATGCTGGTGATACCCCTGCCTATGCACCCCAGCATGTCACTGGTCCTCCCAGCTGCCTTACCACTTTGACATTTTCAGGTCATCTGAAATAAGAACCCCCCAGGTCCCTTTCCTTCTTTGTGACTGTCAGCAACTCCCTCCCCCCCATCCTGTACCTTTCCCCAGGGTTTCTGTGTCCCAAGTGCATAATTTTGCACTTTTTTGAATTAAACTTCAGTTGCCAGTCCTCAGACCATTTCTCAAGCTTTCCCAGGTCCCGCCTCATTTTCTCCACCCCCTCTGGGGTATCCACTGTGTTACATTTCCTGGTGTAATCTGCAAACAGGCAGACCTTTCTCTTCAGCCCTTCTGCAATGTCACTAATGAAGACATTGAACAGGACTGGCCCCATTACCAATCCCTGTGGCACCCCACTGGTCACCCCCTCTCCCCAAGACTGCACCCCATTAACCACTACTCTCTGCCTCCTGTCTCTTTCCCAGTTTGTAACCCACTTTACCATCCTTTCCTCCATGCCCAGCCTACTCAGCTAGTTTATCAGCCTCCTATGTAGGACGGTGTCAAAGGCTTTGCTTACATCAAAGTAAGTATTATCCACTGCCCCATCCTGATTTACTTCCTTTGTCACCCAGTCAAAGAGATCAACCAGATTTGTCTGACATGACCTCCCCACTGTGAATCCATGTTGCCTATGGTCCTGGCCTTCAATGGCTTCTAGATGCCCCACTATCCTTTCTTTAACCAATGTCTCCATGATCTTCCCCACTTCTGAATTGAGGCTAACCAGCCTATAGTTCCCCACCTCCTCCCTACTGCGGGCTTTCTATAGAGGGACCACATGTGCCCTCCTCCAATTCTCTGGTACCACCCCTGTGTTGAATGACTCACTGAACATGGCTGCCAGAGGTACTGCTATTTCCCTTCACAGTTCTTTTAATATCCTTGGGTATATGCCACCTAGTCCCCTCGCTTTTTCCACCATTAATTTACTCACCTTCTGCAGGATTCTTCTGCCTTTGAATGGACTATTGTCCACATCTTCATGCCTTTGCAACTGCTGTGGCCCTTGCACCTTCCCCTCTTCTGTGAATACTGAACAGAAAGACATAGTGGATGTCTTGGTGGGGGGGGGGGGAATGTAACAGTTCTTAGGCATGGTACTTTCACTTCCAAATACCTAAACAGCACATATACGCAATCAACATTCAGCATTGACAAATGTTTGTTTTTATCTATGTAGTTTCGGCAGTCACCACCTAGCATTCCACAGTGTCTCTATGTGTTGCCATGATGATATTTATGGAATTATTCAATTTATGTCCTTGCATGATGTTATAAATAAAAGAGAATAGCAAAGTGTGTTTCTATATACATTGATGCACACAGCATCATAACTGAGACAGTGCTTGTTTAGTCTAATGAGATCAGCTCTCAATTATGTCTAAATTGAACATCTCTGAATGGATCTAGTCTGCATGCATTTTGAATCTGACATTTATCCCCAAAAATAGTCCTAACATTGCAAGACAACTGGTTCATGCGGATGCTATGCAATGTGAAGAAATTTTTCTTATCTCAGATTCCAAAGTAGAGAACCCACAGTCTTGAGTCACATTTGAAGCTGATTGCATTTAATCCTCTTCCACCCCTCCCACACACACACACGCACACACAAAACACACACTAGTAATTTGTCAAGCTTTTCAATTCCTGCTACTGACAACAGGATACAAATTCAATTTGCAGTATAACCTTGTAATATTTTTATATATGATGCTGAAGATTTATATGGCAGGCGTACTTACCATTTATGAATACACAGTTATATCCTGCTTTTGAACAGTTATGGATGCATAAACATGATATCATTCAATATGGCATGGATAATTGATGTTGGACTTTTTGTAATTGTTGCCTGCATAACTGATAGTGTGTTTTATGTGGTTTTACATATTTCTGGGTATGTGGGTATCATAAATAAATGCACAATTATGTTTCTAGTAAGGCATAATGTGCATTTAAATCTCAATGTCTCCAGAAGCACATCAGCTTATTCATGTCTGTGAAAATGTAGTGTGCATTTTCAGTTATAAAAGAGGCTGAATGACTGGAGCAATGCATTGAGAAACAGAACCAGTCTTTTGTCTCTATACTTATTTTGCACTGTTCAGCTCTGGTCGTGTACCAACAATGTTCTGGACCTGCCTTGGCAGCATTCATCACTGCTTCCATGTACAGTACAGAGCATGATGTTTTGCTGTCAGATGTCAATCAACCAATTATGCACATGAATGCGTATCTGTGATGGTATTACATCTGCTGTCATCACATCAGGCAAACAAGAAAGCAACAGTGATCAGCACTACCACCTTCCCTTGAAATAGATAAACATGGAAGACTGTCTCTAGCGATCTGAGCTGCTGCTGTGCAGCAGGATTCATTTGCTGAACTGTTCTACTCCTTGCTGGAGTACACCAGCACTCCTTCAGCTCTGACATTCCTGGACAGTCTGCCATCTGGCCCACCAACAAAGTAGTGGGCAACTAGACTGAAGAAGAATAAAATAAAACAAATAAGACTAAGAAGAGAGGCAAACAAACAAAGGGAAAATTAATGATTTTAACATTGCGGTGCTGGGCAGTGAAGGAGCTGGTAAATCCGGTGAGAGAAAATAGTCCGCTGGGGGAGGGTGAGAAGAAGGAAACACATTTTAGTGAATTGAAGGACACGAACGGATTTGCAGAAGTTGTGCTTCAACTTCACTCCACCGTAACAACAGAGCTGTGCTGTGTTAAGAATTCCACTCAGACCCCTTCTTCTGATAGCAATGCATCAACATAGCTCTGATGCTATGCATCCATAAAAAGAGAAAATGGTAGTAGATACAGATATTCTACAAGAACCATAATAGATTAAACCAAACAGGAACAGGAATAAGAAGTGGATGTAACCCACAGTCCAACTTTTTGTCCTTCTGTGGGGGGGAAGCATGTTTCGGTATCCCAAGAAACTTAGGAAATCATCTGGATCTCAGTGATCCCTGACTTGGAAGAAATCAGCAGTACTAAAATAATGGCCCCTATCATGCCTCTGCATGGAAAGTGGAATGTTAGAGGGTGAGACGAGATAGGTAATGCCTATCTCTGGGAGGCAGGTATGGCATTAGGAACTGAAAATGATGTTTCATAGCATCCTTCCCCTCCAGACCCCCTTCCAATACCCTTGGTCTCCAGAGTAAACCCCCTGGAGTTTTACACATGGTAGTTAAATCAGAGATGATGGTGTACAAAGTCTCAGTGCCTATTTTCCATACAGACCCTACCCAACCCAAGGCTGAAGGGTATCCCACCCCTGAGTCATGAGAGGGACACCTCCACTACCTCCGGGTACTCTGTCCCCAACCCCAGTCACATTACTATGTGGGATCCTGTTTAAGTGTAGTGCATGTTTATATATAGAGATAAAGTATGGGTCAGGGTGTGTAATGAGAATTTACTCACACCGAGGGGTTTGATGCTACATAAACACCAAGAGTGAAGCTCAAGGGTTTATGCGTGCATCTATCCCAGGTGTAAATTGTTTACACACACCAGATTCCATATTTTATTTTATATAATTATGCTCTCTTTCTTCTTCGCCCTCAGCAATTATATAAAACAAAAAGACTGCTGTCCCGCTGCAGTCCGATTACGCCATGGTGGGCAGTCGGTTTGTCTTTTATTTGAAATTTTTTTACCCCAGTATTGTGAGGGGATTGATCCAGTAGCCATGTGATACATTTAACTTTATTTTATTTCACTTACTGCCAAGTGTCGCGTGGCAGTTTCTCTTCATGTTGGGTTTAGCGGTTTGGGAAGGAGACAGCGATGGAAGAGTTCGAGCAGGCACATGCAAGATAGTGGGGAAACTTTGCATGTGTTTGCCATTATAAACACCTTTATAATGGCAAATTATGCCATGGTTTCCTTATGGGAAAAGAGGAAGCCATTAATTATAGTAATTTATTATGACGCCATGCGATAATGAAATAACCATCCTGCTGAAGAATCTCCTATGGATACAGTGCCTGTGCTCTGCAAATAAGCAATAGATAAGGCTGGCAGTATAGCCTATGGTTAGAGTAACAAGCTGTGAATGATCTTGGAACATCCAGTAGACCTGGGTTTGATTCCCACAACCTCCACTTGCATACTATGCAACTTTGAGGATGTCACTTAACCTCCCCAATGCTCCTGACTCACCCCTGAAAACAGGCACTTGTGCCTAGCAGGCCTTACCCAGTTACCAAAGAATTAAAAAAAGGAAAAGGAAATTATACAGGATGCACTTTGATGTGCAAAAGGAAATGCTTTGAAACCATTGTGGGTTAGGCAGAATATATACTGTATGCCTTCTGAGCCAGTATTCAAACAGTGGGATACAGAGGCAAAATAAATCCACAGACTCTGGCTGATAAACAGATCTTAGGTTGAATTTTGCAAAAAGAATGGAGCATTATGCCATGTCAAGTAGGCCCCCCCCCCGGGAGGAGGTCACCCCCAGGCACCCCAACCTCCCCATTCTACTGTAATTTGCATAGCAGGAATGGCAATCATGTAATTCAAAACCTTATGGACTAGCACTGAGCTACAAACTTGAAGACCTGTGTTTGAATCCATTTAACCCCACTTGTATACTGTGTGACCCTGAGCAAATCACTTAATTTCCTTGTGCTCCCAGGTCACACAAGGAAACAAGCTCTAGCTTAGTGTGACTTTCCTAGTTAAACAATTTCCCCTTTCCCTTTCCCCTAGATGTCTCCCTCCCTTCCTGAAGTACAGCTCAGTCCTCTCCCCATCACTACAACCTGCTTCCCAACCCCTGTTTATTGTTAGTCACTAATGCACATAAATTCAGAAAAGGCTACCATAATCAAGCTAAGGTCAATTTTAACAAGCATTTGTCAATGTCGAATGTTGTCTTGCTGCCATTGGCAGTGCAGGAGTTAGAGAGATGCAGCATAGGAGTGGCAGTCAAGTATTGAACTGATGCAACCCACCTCACCCTACAGAGTGAGAGGCATTAGGGTGTCCCTGGAGTTTGTAGTAGTGCAGTGCGGAAAACATGCTGGGCAGGATGTGAAAATGACAGCTGCACAGTTCATAAGGAGGTGTAATTAAATGGCAGTGCTGAAAATGTGGCATACAAATACTGCCAGTTGCGGAGTTGCAAGGGTGCGTGGCAAATATGCAAGAACACGTTTGCAGCACTGGCAGTTTGTGGGTGTTCGGCACCAAATTTTCAACATAGGCATTTTAGCACCTCTGCTCATGTACAGTGTCACTGTCATTTCCTCAAAGTGACCCAAGAAGTGATGTCGCACAGCAACCACGCTATTCTGCGCTGGAAGTGCGGAAACACATTTTGGGCAGGATATGTGAAGTGACAGCTGTACTGTTCATCAAGAGGTGTGTAAAAATGGCAATGCTGAAAATCCAGAGTGAAAATATCACAAATGCATGACGGTACGAGCATGCGTGCAATCTGCCAACGCACGCTCGTAACACAGTCATTTTATGGAGTATCAGCTCCAAATTTTCAACATAGGTATTCTAGGAGCTCTGCTCATGAACTGTGTCACTGTCATTTTCATAATCTAGCCCAAACACTGATTTCCCACAGCGACTGCACAATTGTGTGCCGGAAGTGAGGAAACACATTTCAGGCAGGATGTGGGAAATGACAGCTGTACTGTTCACAAGGAGGTGCAGAAAAATGCCAATGCTGAAAATACGGCGTTAAAATATTGCGAATGCGCGAAGTTACGAGCCTGTGTAGCAACTGTGCAATGCACGCTCTTGAAACAGGCATTTCTTGGATTTTTTCCACCAAATTTGGAACATAGGCTTTTTGAAAGGCCACCTCATGAACACTGGCACTGTCATTTCGTTAATGGGTCCAAAGGTGATTTTGCGCAGTGACTGCGAAATCACCTTCCGAGGCCGATTAACGCCATGACAGTGACAGAATTCATGAGGAGGGGCCCCAAAAGCACCACGTTGAAAATTTGGTGCCAAAATTCCAAGAAATGCCTGAGATATGCAACAAAGTTGAAAAAACCCTATTCATTGCATTATACAGCTTACTGGCATTTCCTCAGTTCGTGGTCTGCTATGAAGAGTGCAGACATGTTCCCGGTCCAGTGAAGATCGTCCGCACCAGAGTCCGGAGGTAAGTATGGGGTGGGGGGTGAGGGAGGCAGGGTGCGCAGTGGGTGGGTGTGGGGTGGTGGGGAGGGAGGCATGTAGACTACGAGGGACGGTTTTCGTTTTCCAGGTGTAGGAAAAAGTGAAACCGTCGTGGGACAGTTTTTGTATTACAGGGCATTTGGCACACTGGGTGGGCTCCCAGCGTGCCACCTAAGTGAGTTTTGTGGGGTGTCTGTAGCCGACGATTGGGCACCTCATCGGCACACAACACGGGTAGGTAATGCCGGCGGAGGATTGGCACCCCGCCGCAAACAAAGAAAGGGGAGCACAAGCTGAGGGGATGGGCACCCCTCAGCATTCAGCAGTTGGGGGTGATGCCGATGGGGGAGTGGGCTCCCCGTCGACAACAAAAAGCGAGGAGGCCGAGCCGGTGGGGATTGGGCACCCTCGGCATTCCATATTTGCAGAGGGGGGCTGATGGGGAGTGGGCTCCCTGTTAGCACACAAACATGGGGTTGCCGACAGGGATTGGGCATCCCGATGTCGGAAATCGTGAGCTGACCGATCGCTGCTGACTATGATACTGGCGGATAGCACAGCAAGCAAAGGACTGCTGCGATGACGATTGCAGCGGACCTTGCTTTTGATGTGTGCCGCCCCATTATGAATTCATGGTGTGGCGGTGGCATGCAGGCTGATTGGGGATGAGGGACGCACTTACTGATGCATGCCCTGCATTCGCCCAAGAGCAGCCTATGCCCCCAAGACCCGTACTGTTGCAGAGATGTTTTCGCGCATGAGCGCAAGCCAACATAAAAAGGGTATTCATGCATTTAAATTTTTCCACATATCACTTTTCCCAGTCAACGTTTAGTTATTCAGAGGCTAATGTTTTACTTCAAACTATCTTCCACACAGCAAAACAACATGTTCCAACCCCCCCCCACATCACAGTTAATGTTCATCAGTCACTTCCTTTTACTGCTCCCATCATGAACACACTTTATAAGTGCAGTCATCAAAGTAAATCTCTGTTATGATGGGGGAACCACAGAAAGAGATGCTTGCAGTGTCTTTTAGTCCAAACCACTCCCTTACTCTTAACCCTTGGGCTGCGTGTGCTTTGTGAGAAAAAGATCAGTCCTTCGAGGTTTTTTTGTCATTGCGAAATTCATTTAGTAGTTCTTTTATATTCTCCATCTTGTCTGCATGTTGTCTCTGCAACACCGTAATGTCTGTGACTGTCAGTCATGTGTCTCTTCAAGGTTGAATAGACACCCTCACACTCTGTGATTTCGGGTATCTCAAATCCTCTAATCTGTGATGCTTGCATAGTATCTGCTGCTCAGTGGAAAAGAAGATCCCTTATTTCTGCTGGAAAAGGTAACAGAAACTTAGTGTTTTCTGCCCACAAACCTGTGAATGGATGGACTCTGCTTACCCTTGGTTTGATTCCAGGTGGGCCTCCGCCATCAAGGGTTGATAATTGTTAGAGGCAGGTGTTCCATGTACCCTGGTGCCCTTCCCACCCTCCCACTTACAGTCCACTTGCCCCTTTTTAGGCCTCTGGGCCCTCTGTTTCAATGAAACCTGCAGTTCCCCTGACTGATCGCTGGCCCTGGCCCTCAAGCAATGGTTCCGCCCTTGCAGCCTTGAGTTCCACTGCAATCCTGCACCTACCTACAGTCGAGGCACTGACCAAGGACCCAGAGCACCCTCTGTGTCATGACCATCCCTCAGCCTCTGCACTCAACCCAGTACCCCCACTGGTGTGCCTCCTGCATGGTGATATGTATTGTAATGATGGACAGATATCTTGGACTACCTTCATTATTCAGTACAAAGCTCCACTACATATGGGAAGATGGTTCTGAGCTAAAGTAAACCTTGCTTCACAGTGGCCCCAGTGCAACTTCTGTAGCCTACCCCAGATAGTGAGTTAGCTATTAAGCTAAGTAAACCCTGTATGCTATACCCCTGTGTAAAACTTATGTAACTCTACACCAGATAAGGAGTTGCCAGACCCTAGAAACTCATTTCTATCCTGTTGGACCTACCTTGCCTTGTAGTCAGATGAGCAGAATCCTCTGTGGAACTGTTGATACTTCATGGATGTACCTGCAGTACCATCCTCCTTCTTGTGGTCCTCACCCTCAGGATCACTCAAGCTTAAGGGTCACTTTGACCTGTGGGAGTTCAGCCATTGACTTCATTACTGGACTGCCCCAGAATCCTCATTGCTGACTTTACAAGGCATTGAATTGATCCCCAATGCTGAAGGATAAAACCCCACAATTGGAAGGCTACAGCCTGTAGTTCAAGGGGGCGGTGCAACTGGCCACACCCCCATTCGGACCATTTAAGGGCTGCTCTCCTCACTCCACACACAAGTATTTTTTCTTTGCAGCCAGAGGCTCTGTTCATCCTCTCTCCTGGCCCACTTTTTCCCTGTGCCCTGCGGCCGGTTTTAGGCACCAGCAAACCCTGCGGTTGCTGGGAGCCCCTGCTTATGGGGGCCCCAACCAGAGAAGTTTACCTTATTCATTTTTAAACATTTTTTATTTTAATATATTTTAAGACATCAGTAAGGACTGTGCAGATCCTTCTGGTTATGTCATGAAATACCTCAACAAGCTACGATCTAGTCAATATGAGATGGACAGGCAGCAATGGATGGGATGGGAAGAACAGCCCCAAGAACTGACACTGCTGTGTCCTCCAAACATTTTTAAAATACTACTGGTTATATTATACTAAAGCTATACATAGAAACAAAGAAATAAAAATTGCCAGCAGATAACTACTGCTTGCCCACCTAGTCTGCCCATTTTCCTACCTATAGTATCATCACAAATAAAATCTTGCACTTATAGGCTACAGTAAAATACATAGGCTAAAAGGTGGGCTGTAAGAGAGGCCCATGACTTCAATAATTCTGTTGGGGCCCCAAACCAGCCTCCAGGCCCTGCCCCCCACCACTGTGTTTGCCTCCTCCCTCCTTCCTTCCTGTTGGAATCTTCCGCTATGCTAGACTCCTGCCTGGTTTGTACTTCTCCTGTTTCTAGGTCAGTACATTTTGCCTTTGTTCCTGCTTCTCAGTCTGTTTTGCCTCTGGCTGCAGTCTGTGCTTCTGTCTCAGTTGTTTGTTCTCCTACTGCTCCTGTGGTCCTGTTTACTTCATTTGCTTGAGGCTTTTTCTGGTATACTAGTGCCACCTTGTTTGCATTGTTATATTTAGCTGCATTGCTGATCAAGCTCTGAGTTCATTTATCATATTTCAGCAATCTCTTTTCTCTGTACTAGCTGACTGTGTGCTCTCAGTTCCAGTTGCTGTTTCCATACTGTAGTCCCTGTGCTCATCACCTTAATTGTTTGCACCTGCCTTTAATACTGAATCCCCTCAGCAGCTATCAATCACTCTGTCTCATTCCCCTGCCTGATCCAGCAGTGTCCTGCCCTACTGCATTACTCCTCACGTCTATGTTTGTGTTATTTAGGCTCATTTATTGCTACTGTCATTTTTACCAAACCTTACTTTTACCAAACCCACAGCGGTCTGTTTATGATAACCTAATCCTGCTTTCATGGCTGGCACATATTTAACTTATTTCAATAGCTGTTTGGTGTTGTGGCGTCATGTTCATGGCTTCTTTGTCTTTCCTACAGTGGGGGCTGAGGAGTCACCATGGGCATTACAACCTCAGGCAGCAGGAGCAGCTTCCTATTTGTCATGTATTGTATAATCCCCTGGCTTGCCTGGCCTCCTCCTGCTGCTCCGAATAGTCTTTATGGCACTATGCAACCTGCTATTCCAGGCAACTCTCTACCTAAGGGCTTCTGACTCCACCCAGTCTTCTACCATCCCTTACCTAATATTATGAACCTGGTTTACACAGTCATCCCAGCCTTCCTGTCCCTTGCACTACCAGCAACGCTCATCCCCTTCCAAGTCTGGCAGCATGTCATGTTTACTTGCTTTTGAATCACATCTCCTACTGTACTGGCTTTGCAGCCTCTTCCTACCTCACCAGCTTCACAGCCTCCTCCTCTCCAACCATCGGCCCTGGGCTTTGCCTGGCCTCGCTATTCTCTTACTCATAACATACAATTAAATTCACTTCCAATTTGGCTTTCTACTGGACTTGGTCAGCATGCATTCCTGTGATTGACAAATGACATTTGCTTACCTAGACCCAGAAGGTCCATATTGCTCAGTCTGACCTATGTACAGTGGTCTCTGTTAGCTCTCATCCAGTCAAGACCCACGAGAGGGTCCACAGTGCTCAGTCTGACTGATGTACAGGTCTCCCCATGTCGGCTATCATCCATCACGACCCATGTGTGGGTGCCATGCTCATTACAACTCACTCCTCCACATTTTGGAGACATGCCGACTGTATCATTCCTTCCAGGTCACAGGGCTAGCCCTGCGGTGGATGGTCTCTCTCTGCACCCCGAAGTCCACATCTTGAGCATGTAAAGCTTGGGGTGGGGTTCTTCTCACCTGACCCATAATTGGGAATGTCCTCGCTCCAGATGGACCTTCAGTCATCAAGCACCTTTCAATGTAGCATTTAAGACTTCAGCGGTGAAGGGGTTGGGCTGTCATGGGAAGGGCCCCTTTAGCTGCCAGAGCAGGTTCAGAGGCACCCTTTAAAGCTATTCTCCCTACAACCACCTCTGGTTCACCTGGTTTGTTCTTAGATCAGTAGGCTGGCTGAGCGGCCTAGGTGGTTGTTACTCTCTTCCTCCCACCTTGGAGGTTGGCACCAAGATGCCCCAGTGTTGCAGAGTTCACCATAACCCTCCGTAGCATTCCCATTAGAAGAACAGAGGAGAGTGTTCTAATGAAATTGCAGTTCCCTGGATAGGGCTACTAAACTGCAGTAGCAGAGCCATCACTAACAAACTGTCCCAAAGTCTGGGGAAGGCTGCCTAGGCCTTGAATCCCCAAAGGTTTTTTTTCCTGTCCTCCATGCCAATGGCCATAATACTAGATATGTAGTTCCTAGATCACTTAGTTAGGTATCCGCTGTTGGATGGAGTTGGGTGGCTGCCCCATAATTGTCCCTTCTCCCTTGGTTGTTCTGTCCTCCTCTCTCTCTCTCTCTCTCTCTCTCTCTCTCTCCCTCCTCCCTCCCTCCCTTAGGAAGTCAGGCCTCCATGCCTTACAGTCAGACCTCCGGAGCAGGTCACTTGTTGTTTCCTGCCTACTCACTCAAACAATATGACCAACTGACCCATGCTACCAACTGAACCTAAACCACCAGCTGACCTCACGATAGGTCTTCTCAACCCCAATAAGTGTTCACCACCTTGTATGCTTTGAGCAACACTTTTTTGGGGCTTCTTCATAAGGTACCTTTAGCCAAGGGAATCACTCCCATGGCACCTCAAGGGGTGGAACCCTCCTCTAGGGTTCCTTGCCTTCGTAACCCTACAGGGTGGTATATCCCATGGATAGAGAGGAGAACAGCCAAAGATTATCTATGTTACACAAGCATGAAACCAGTTGCATGGGCACATTGAATTGGAAGGCTATAGTCTGTAGTTCAAGGAGGCAGTGCAACTGGCCACACCCCCATTCAGCCCATTTAAGGGCTGTTCTCCTCCTCACTCCACACACAAGCCTTTTTTCCTTGCCCCTCCCTCCACCCCTCCTTCTCCAGTGGCATGCCTCTCTCTCTCTCTCTCTCTCTCCCCCGTGGGCTTCCTCCTAAGGTACATTCAGCCAAGGGACTCACTCCTGCAGCATCTCACAGGGTGGAGCCCTCCTCTATGGTTCCTTGCCTTTGTACCCCTATAGGGTGGTATATCCCATGGATAGAGAGGCAAACAGCTAAAGATTATCTACGTTACACAAGCACGAAACCAGTTGCACGGGCATATTGAATTATAGCAATACAAAGCCAGAAGTGGTGATCTGTCTCAATACATTTCACGTGTATTTAAGAAAACCAGTTCAGCTTATGCACTCAGAAACTCTTCTCAGCAGATCTCTGAAGTAGCTGGATTTAGCAGGCACTTTGGCCAAATGGAATTTGTCTATAATACTCTAAGCACTGGAATAAAGAGCAAGCTACACTGAAAGGAGTAGGATCTAAGCTATACTATTTTCTTGTTCCTTTTTATAGCAAGATTTTTCTGGTGCATTGTCATTGACCTGCCCATCTGCTCTGTTTGCCGAGCCCTGTCACCAAACTTCTATGATTTGTCACTCCTCCGTGATTCCATCATGGATTTCCCCAATGGTGGGTGGTCTAGGGCTGGCCAGGTCCCTCTGGAGTGCAATCCAGATAGCTCTGGAGGAGATGACCAGCTGGAAGTGCAGAGCCTGCAGCAGACTGGAACATCATCTTGCTCAGTTAGAGCCCATTTTCTCTTCAGGGTTTCATGTTATGCAATGATGCACTGCCTACCTGTGTGTGTATGGAAACATGCATGCAGGTATCATGTCTGATGGTGGACTGTCCCCAAGTAGATGCTCCACTGGGCTGCTACCTGCTTCCCTCAGGTGGCAGGCAAGTAGAGGTGAGACTTGTCCCCTTCTTCAAAGGAGGAGAGCAGTTCTTGGATGCTCTATCCTGCCCCCCTAAGCCGTTCCTATACAACCTAAGTCTGCTGTCTAACAAGGGTAATCGTGTACTAGGCGATACGCCTATAGCTGTCATTGGTCTAGCTAGTTATACTATGTTTGGTTGATTAGTACTTCACCAGGAATTGTAAATACTAACATGTACAAGTTGTTTATTCTTTATGGCAGCTACTGTTAATAATGTTTTTGTGCTAGAGTTCTCTACATTTGCTAGTCCTATAGAATGGTGATCTCTTAAAGGTCAGCTTGCTAGAGTCATATGATACTCTGTGGTGGTTAACAGCAGGAAAGGAGAGCTCCACTCATGAAAATCTTTAAAAATTAAGTAAATGCAGTAAATTGATGCTAAAAGCACAGAAAAGAGTGCACCAGCCTAAGAAGCAACCCAACTCTACATAGTGGTACTCACTACTTGAAGATGTCCATCCTGCCAGCTCTTTTGAACAAAGAAGCCTTTAACACACAAATATCTTGCTGATCCTTGGCCTGTAAAAGAGATAAGTCCTCTGAGTCACCTGATGCCTCAGCAGAGCAGCTTGTCGATGGAAGCCAAACTTGATAAGTTTTCAGAGGACCTGGCAGTAATTAAGTCAGCAATGCTAGAGCGTATTAGGGAGTACAAGAGCATCACGCCAGCCCTAGAAAGCATCACCCAGTGAGTTGGTGACACAGAAGTGAGGATCATCTCACTAAAGACAAAACAGAGAGGGACAGCACGGAGCTGATCATGCTGCATCACAAACTGGCTAAGCTGAAGACGGGGTGAACGACCAAAAGGGTTGGCGCCACCAAAATAATGTAATCATCATTGGCTTACCAGAGAAAACCAAAGGCTTTGACCCTATCAGATTTACAAAAAACTATATGAGAAAATTGGGGGTCCCTCACTTAACAGCCCCACATATGTTATAGAAAGGGCACATCATGCATTACAACCACCAGAATGCGAGAGGCCAGGAGTCTTAATCTTTAAATTACTAAATAACCTGGACAAAATACACCTGCAAGATAAAGTCAGAGATGCAGATGATTGAATGGGTAGGAAGGTACCTGTTCCTCTTCAGTGATTTAAGCTCTCAGACTTGCCCAAAGCAAGCAGTGCACAGAGATATCAAACCGAAACTACATGCAGCAGGAATAAAATTCTGCATCTTACATCTAGCATGGCTATCAGCAGCAGTTAATGGCACAGTGCACCAGTTTCAATCTGCAGAGCAGGCAAAGTGGGTACTACCCAGCTTTATTCCTAACCTGGTTGCCCCAGCAACCATCCTCAACAAGTCCCAGATGCCAAGCAGGAGAGGGGGGGTGGAGACATGGTAGAACATGGACACTATATGGAATCATCATATACCTGGTTATAGATTCTTTAATAATAACAGGCCCGTTAGGAGGTGGGGAGGTGTTGCTCTGTATGTCAGGGAAGGGATTGGTTGCCTGGGTACCCATAGCAATAATGATTTTGGTAATATAGAGGTGATTGGCACAGATATACTAGGGCTAATAGGAAAAAGAATTAAGCTGTTTGTTTTTAATAAGTCACATGATACAACAGTTAGGGACACAGAAGTTTTTATTGAATATATTACTACCTTGGCAGAGGATGCTGATGTGCTAGCAATGGGAGACTTAAATATCCCAGACATGGAATGGAGAGACTACGGTTAAACACTTTTTGCAGCAAAGATGCAAGAGGATTTAATATCAGCTGGAATACATCAGTGTATACAGGAGTCCATTAGGGAGAGAACATCTTGGATGTTGTTCTCAGTAATATACCAGATGACAAACAGCATATTAATATTGGCCCCAATAGGCACAAGTGATCATGGCACTATTACCTTTAAAGTAAAGAAAATAAAAGAACTGTAAGGTAAAATGACTCAAGTCCTGTATAAGAGAGCAAATTTCAAGAAAATAAGGGATAGACTAGCAGAAACTGACTGAATAGTGTAATGAAAGGGTTATCGACTATAGAGGCTTGGGACGTGTTCACATCAACCATAAATAACTTGGTTGATAGGTATATTCCCAAAAGGAATATCTATAATAGTAGAGGAAAAAAGGCCCCATGGATCAGTAGGAGGATTATTAAACTATGTAACAAGAAGAAATTGTATTATGGAAGGATAACAAGAATAAAGGCTTCAGAAAATAGGGATAAATATAAGAAAGTACTATGATTAGTAAAAACTGAGATAAAGAAAGCCTAAAAACAACTAGAGTTTCGATTGGCTATGTCGAAAAATTATACGAAGGGCTTTTCTGCATATGTTAACAATAAAAGGGGGAACAATAGTACTGTGGGCCTCTAAATATTAATGGTGTAATATTTGTAAAACCTGAGAATGGTAAGAGAATTCAGTAAATCTTTTAGTAAGGTCTTTACTAAGGAGGACCAAATTAAGTTTCAAACTCTAACTGAAAAAGTAATTCAGACCAAGCTGAATTGATAACAGTCGATAAAGTCCTAAAAGAATTAAGATGCTTAAGACGAATAAGGCTGCTGGCCCGGATGGTTTGCATCCATTATTTATTAATGAACTCGTGTGGAGCTGGCCCCAGTTATTGCCTTAATAGGTCAAAATCAATAAGGGAAGGTTATGTGGCAAGGGAATGGAGAACGCGATGTGGTCCCAATATTTAAGAAAGGAAACAGGACTGAGGCAACAAACTATCGGCCAGTGTGTTTGACCTCGATAGTGGGAAAATTGATTGAGGGATTCTATTTGAGGAGATTAACACCTTTTTGTCGGACAGAGGATAGTTGACAAATCATAAAATGGTTTTAAAGAACAGATCCTGAGAGACTAAATTGATGAGTTTCTATCACTATGTAGGTAACTGTTTAGATCAGGGAAGAAGGTTGACATGATGATGTTGGATTTTAGCAGAGTATTTTGACATGGTCCCCGGGAAAATAATTTCAAGCTAATGGGTCTAGGAATTGAACCGAGATCATTAAGTGGATAAATTACTTGAGGAATAGAACACAGTGAGACTATAGGGTTACTTATCAGACACGGTGGAGGTGACGAGCGGTGTGCCTCAGGAGTTGGTGTGGGGACCCCTGCTGTTTAACATCTTCATCAGAGACCTAGATATTAAAAGTGGAAACAATCTGGTAAAGTTCATAGATGATGTCAAATTGGGGGTGTTGTTAGCACCCTTGAGGACAGATTCATCTTTGGGCAGGATGTCATACTGATTTCTGACTGGCGTGCATAAAATCAAATGAAATTTAATTTAAGTAAATGCATAATAATGCATATGGGGCATGGTAACATTCAGCAAGACTTCTATATACAGGAAGTTAGTCTAAAAGACTCAGTCTATGAGAAGGATCTGGGAGTATATATCAGAAACGACCTGAAGAGCAGGTCTCACAGTAAATTTGTTGCAAATAAAGCAATGCACCTCGTTAACTGTATTTGGAGAGGGTTCCAATCGAGAAATAAAGAGGTACTTCTATGACTGTTTAAAACATACATAAGACCAAGCTTGGACTTTTGCTCCTCAAGTTGGAGTTCTTTCCTGAGGAAAGATATAACCATGGTGGAGAAGCCACAAAGGCCACTTACAAAAATGATAGAAGGGATTAAGGATAAATCCTACGATGATAGGGTAAGCATATTAGGACTATGACCATTGGATATCAGACGCGCCAGGGGGTACTTATTGTTATATAAAGTACTAAATCAAGAAAACTTAATGAAGGACCTCAAACTGAAACATAAGGAACAAAACTATAATTTAAGATGGCATAATCTTCAGTTGCAGGAATACCATTGTTTTTTTTTTGTTGTTTTTTCCCATTCTTTTTTCCTCCAGTCATGGCCTGCGGAGCCTCTCTCAGGCATCCTGCCTGTTCCTGCCCACCTGAGGTCCTCTCGCTCTGAAGCCTCCTCTCCCCCATCTACAGCTGGTACCCCCAGCTTAACCCCTCCAGGGTGGGGTTGCCCCTCCTCTTGGGCGCACTTCAAGTCAGACACCGGCTATAGTGACGGGGCCCAGGTGGAGGAACTAAGAGGCTGGATGAGCTGGATCCGGCAGAGGGCATGGGGGTCAGGTGCTGTCACCTACCCTGCAGAGCTGGGTTTTTCCATTTTTCTTCCCTGTTGCTTCTCCCCACACCCCCCTTTGCGTGGGCACCCCTGACGTCAAGCGAACGGCAACCCTGCCAACTTCAGCCACACCAATTTGTGCTGTCTGCATACTGCAGCACCCCGATCTCTACCGGAGCTGCTGGTACACCGGACAATCCCCAGCCCTCCCCTGGGAGAGAAAAGCTGTCCTATAGAGCGTTCCATCCTTTCCTCACCTGCCGACCCCCCGACCGGGCTCATTCCCAAACCTGGGTCACCGGTGTGGCATCCAGTGCCTCAACCCTCAGCGCCACCGGGCCAGCTAGGAATACCATTGTAAAACCAATACATGGAAGTACAGCTATACACCTAGGGTAACAAGACTTTGGAATAAATTACCGAAGGAGGTTGTTGAGGCATCCAGCTTCAATACCTTCAAAACAAGGTTGGATCAGTTTATTTTGGTTGGCAACATCAGTTGCCTCCACTGATATGGTGGGGACAACTTACATGGGCTTATGCCTTCTGGTTGTCTTAAAATCCCCAGTATGAATCCCAGTATGAACCTGAAGAGGAGAATACTGGGGACATTGAACTTTATTTACCAGCTAATGGTGAATGAGGTTACTTTTCATATTGTCCGAGTGCAGTAACAGAGACTGCTTCAGGAACATTTACTTTTGTTTTATGTTGTGCCTATGCGACTCTGAAAGTGGGGTCCTTGAATAGAACCACCCTCCATTTTGCTGCCCTTCCCCCCCTTTGTCTGGACACCACACATTCACATAAGATGGCACCTGACAGCAGTGACATGTATTCTACTCCCAGTTGGTACAGTAACATGAGGCAGGGATGTCCACTGTCTCCCTCATTACTCAGTCTCGTTTTGGAACTCCTGATCTTCAAACTTAAACACACATCTGACATTACAGGCATAGCAAAAGAAGGCACAGCATATAAGGTCTCAGCCTATGCTGACAATATTTTACTCCACATCACATACCTCATAACATCCCTGCCTTCAGGTTATATCAGAGTTTGGGAATTTGTCAGACTATAAATTGAATGTTGATAAAAACTGAAAATAATACCCCTCAATGCTGAAGTACACAAGTAAGACATATCGGCACTGGGGCTTAAATGGCATGCTGATAGTTTGAAATACTTGGGTATCCTAGTGACAAGGAATCTCCAGAAAATGATAGCTCACAACCTAGACCCATTGATCACAGAAACATAAAAACATAGAATCATAGAATGTGTCAACAGGAAAGGACTGCCAGGACCACCCAGTCTGCCCAAACTCACTATATGAAAGCCAGATCTAAGATGCTAGCTCTCTTGATTAACTCTCCTCTTCCTAGGTCAGACAACTAAAATTATATACTAGCAGGTGGATTCTACTTCCTCTAACACTCTGGGGCAAAATCAACCTCACAAAATGAATTTACTGCCCAGAGTTCTGTACCCTCTGAGCATGTTGAATGTAACTGTTCCCAAAAAGTGGTTTCACTCTTTCACAGTAACATCTCTAAGTTTATAGGGGAAGAGAAAGTGGTTCGCAGGACATATCACAAATTGGCTACCCCCAAACTGCAGGGAGAGCTAAAACTGCCCAACTTGTTCATGCACCACCTAACAGTAAGTTTCAGTAAGCACTTAAAATAACGCAAGGATTCCCCACCACAGAAGAGAAAGTTCATACCATTATGCCTTCAGATACAGATAGCCCTGTGTAAAAAAGCTGGGATAACCACCAATTTTAGTGTACCCAAGAGTGTGGCAACTCCCAGGAACATGCAAGTACAGTTAAGCCAACCCGAATAAGGCCATTAGGTCTATTGAATCTGCTCATGTTGCAGGGTCTTCCACATCAGCTACTGCCCCTGCCCCCCCAATCCATCCTTCCTCTCCATCCAACCCTCTCTTGACCTTTACCTTTCCCTTAACTCTGTCCCAGCCTCTCTTGATGCTACCTATCATTTTCAGTGAACCTCAGGAAGCCCATTCCAACTCGTTACTACCCTCTCCACGAAGAAGTGCCTCCTAGCATCTCTGATAAACCTTTCCCCCACCATGAGACTGTGTTCCCTCAAGTTCTGGTTCCCACTAAGCTTGGAGAGATGCTCTTTGTCCAGCTTATTTCTTCCTTTCAAATATCTGAAGGTCTCAGTCATGTCCCCCAACCCCTTTTCTCTAGGGAGTATATGTTCAGGGCCTCCAACCTCTCCTCATACATCCTACCTTGATGGCCCATGATCATCTCAGTTGCACTCCTCTGGACTATCTCCAGCAGGTTGATGTCCTTTTTAAGGTATGGGCACCAGTACTGTACACAATATTCCAGATGTGGCCTCATTAATGACCTGTACAAGGGCAGTATTTCCTCTTGCGCCTGCTGCTGATCCCTCTGGCAATGCAGACCAACATTTTCTGTGCTTTGCTGCTGCTTTGCTACATTGCATGGAGTGTTTCAGGTCCCCAGTGATCATCAATCCCAGGTCCTTCTCCTCCTCTGATGCAGTTACCCGGACCCCTCCCAGGCTGTACTGAGTCTTCATGTTCTTAGATCCAGTGTGCATAACCTTGCATTTGTTTGCATTGAAGCCAGGTTAGCAAATCCTGGACTACCTCTCTAGCTTTTTCAGATCTTCCCTTAGGTCTTATATCCCTTCTGCTGTGTCCACTCTCCCACAGAACTTGTGTTGTCCTCAAATAGGCAAATGTTGTCCTTAATGCCATCCCCGGTATCATTGATAAAGACATTGAACAATACTGGTCTGAGCACTGAACCCTGTGGGACACCACTGGTGACCTCTCTGCTGCTGGAGAGCTCAACTCCTACCACCACATTCTGGGATCTGTCCCTCAGCCAGTTTTCCACCAACCTGGTCAACTTTTCACCATCCCCTAGATCCACCAATGTCCTGATCAATCTCTTGTGGGGTATAGAGTCAAAGGCCTTGCTGAAGTCCAGTTAAAGGATGTCCACCGCCTGGCACTTGTCCAATGTTTTAGTGACCTAGTCAAAAAAGTAAATCAATCAAAATTTGTTTAAAACTACCTCCATCCTATAAACTTGTGTTGCTTCTCATTCTGGAGAACAATTTTCATCCAGATAGTGTACTAACCTTTCATCTCATCCAGATACTCTAAGATACTCCTAAGAAAAATAAAGAACACACCTATTATTGCCTCAATACACATCCATTCCCAGCTCTCTGGGCTACTAAAGCTACAAGCAGCTACAGATGGCATGCTACCATGACCTGAACCCCAACTTTCTTATAAATGGGAAGCCAATCAGTACCCCACCCCATGTACTACCTCATCATAATGAGAGTAGAACAACTAACTCTTGATAACAAACTGATCACCTTCAACACATTTCACGAAGGTGCCAAGTCACAAACAGGGAAGTGTTCCCATTCCTGGTGTAGGGTCTGCAAGAGAAGCCATACGAGGAGAGACTAAAGGAGCTTAATATGTATACCCTTGAGGAAAGGAGGGAGAGGGGGGACATGATATAAATGTTTAAGTACCTCAGTGGAAGCAACAAAGTCCAAAAAGGTAGCATCTTTCAGAAAAAGAGATGTGCAAGAACAAGGGGGCACAATTTAAAGATAGAGGGGGCAGTTCGGGGCAATGTGAGGAAGTATCTTTACACAGAGAGGGTGGTGGACACATGAAACAGCCTTCCTGAGAAGGTTGTGGGTCTAAAACTGTGGAAGAATTCAAGAATACATGGGACAGACATAAGACAATTCTTGTGGGGGTAAAGAAATAGGCTGTTGTTTAACTAGGATCTGCAACGTATCCTGTAGATAGATAAATGGGCAGACTAGGTGGGCCAAGCCATCCTTATCTGCCGTCAAAGTCTATGTTTCTATGTTTCCTTCAAATCATTCACACACTAGCCAAACACTTCAGGGACTAACACTGGACATCAGACCATAGTAAAGCAATGCTTCCCCTAGTGAGCTGGACCACCCTGCCACACCTGATCTTTAACCTTAACTAGGGTATATATGAGCTCACAACCAATAAGGTAGACAGCTTGGCTCCATATTGGCAGACAATACTACCTAAGACCCAGGGGGAATGTGACTGGCAGCAAATATGGAAAGGCTTGTCCAAACACATTAAATTCGACACCTACAAGTTTATGCAGCTTAAGATATTGCATAAAATGTAGTTCACCCTGGTAAAGCTGCACAAGATGCAAGAATTACAAACAGACACTTGCACCAGGTGTAATAAAAACCATGTACATTATTGCACATACTGTCGCACTGCCCTAAAGCACAACCCCTATGGCAAGCTATCAAAGAAAACCCCCTAGTAGGGCTTCACAACACCTTTAAACCATCGATTTGCATTATTGGGGACTACAAAAATCAACTTGCAGGGGCACAAAAATTCATATGTTGCTCATTGCCACTTGTGAAAAAAAACTGTTGATGTGACATTGGCTAGATCAAGACATGCCCATCTATCAAGAGTGCAAGTTGAGCTCTTGCTTCCCTTGAAGGCAGAGAAACCATAGCCAGTATGAATGACAGGCTGAAGGGGTACGTAAATAACTGGGAAAAGCTATATATCCTTATGACCCTGGATTTAATGGTAAAACACAGATCAACAGAAATTAAATTATCAGATGGGTATTATTGGGTATGAATAATAATGAATAAAACACCGCATGGTTATGTATGAACTGGATATGCATAATACCATACTACTGCAAATTAAAACTGATTGTTGTACTTACAGTTACTCAAATGGGGTGTTGGACTGTAATGAACATCAGTTGTGCTTTGTCAAGGGACTCTGTTATGTCCGTATGTTATGTATGCCTTTTAAATGGAAAAATCAATAAAGTACATTTAATTAAGAAAGTCAACTTGCTTTCTAATGTTGGATCCTTATAACTGCATACACTCAATTACGGTCTTGTCACCTCAATGTTGATTTTTATTGCCATGTATTCTTAAACTGATCCAGGCTGTATTTGTGTTGGATTATGTAAACAGTTTCTGTAAAATTGCAAATGGTCAGTGCTGAGATCCCAACCCAGGACTTCCTTGAAAATTAGATTTGCTTTACAGAGTTTGTCCTAGTAGAACCATAAATACAGGTAAAATATCAGCAGCTGTGTGCCACTAATAGACTAATTAGGCAGGGGCTGTAAATCCTCTAATCAAAAAACATCTTTAGCTAGTTCAATTTTCTATGCTGTCCCAGCTACGACCATATCAAATAATTTAATACAGGAAAATTAGGGCAGAGTAACATGAATCTGTTGCTTCTATGTGTACTTTACACACACATGCATCTAGATATACATATAGATATAGCATACTGCATATAAAGTGTCTCTATATTAGGGTTAAGTAGGCACTTTTATATTAAACCTCCTTTTCAGTTTTTACACCTTAATCCTTAATCACAAAGTGGGGAAAAGAACTGAGAACTTTTGCTGTTCACAAAAAAAAAGAAAACTTGCTGGACGTTAAGTCTGAAGCTTGTGTGGTCAACAGTGTAGGTTGTAAGCTTGACTTTTCAAGTGTTTTCTGTTAAAAAAAATATTTTTAAAAATATTAGTGAAAACAGGCTAAAGCATATCAAGAAAACATGCTCTGCTTTTGTCATTCATGAACATGCCTTTGAAATTCCTAAAACAACTTTCTTGAGATACTGTCATACTTTTGTGACAGTCAGGACCCAATCCATGAACAGAATGGAACTCATAGGGTGCTTGCATGGCTGTGTGGTACACAGAGGTCCAGCTCCATACACATGGGAGCCTCTGCCTGTGCATAGCCCCTGTGTGGCCATCTCATCTTGGTCAGCCAAATCCCCAAATATTTCAATTCCTTGGAACACCACTTGAAGCCCCAGTTAGAGAGTAAGGTGCTTGGGCAGTACCCAAAAGTGAAAGAGCCTGACTAAATCCAATTAATTTTGTAGCCTCAATGCTCAGACATCCACAAATCAAACAGCACCCCTGGAAGGGTTGTAAGATGACTGTGTGGTGCACAGAGGTTCTGCTACACACATGTGAAGACCACAAGGCATCCATGTCCCTTGTGTATATGCCCCTTCCACACCCAATCCCTCATTTCTGACACTCCTACAGAGGTGGGAGCAGGCATGCGACCAGTTCACAGAGAGAATTCTGCAGCCAGCCTGTAGGCGCAGTGGTTGGATTTCTGCTTACAATACTGATGACCCGAGATCAGATGCAAGCTTGGGGATTCGGAGGGATGGCCAGGGGGAGGAGGATTGAATGTCTGATGGACTGCTCTCCTCCTCTGGGAGGGTGGGGAAGCATAGTTTTGTGCCTGACCCCTAGCAGGGGCTGGGATCAGTGCAGACAAGGCTTAGCAGTTCCAGGAGGTGTGTCTGGATATGGGCGCCACAGCCCTTACATCATTGCATGCCACCTCCCATCACTAAGGGAACAAACAAATGGACACGGGATCCAGTAGTGCGACCCGAAGCTGAGCCCAGAGATCCACACTACCAGAGTAGACATCACGGCACCATTCCGGAGGGTACTTGGGGTGGCCCACCACAGGGGCAATCCGGTGAACACCAGCAGGAGGCTGACAACAGTCCCCATGAGATGGGGAGAGGTGAACAAGAGGAAGGTGGAGTAAAAAAAAAAAAAAAGAGATTCTGCATTCTGGTGGGTACGTGGAGGCTACACTGGCCTAAGAGGAAGCGGTAGCATGTACACACCCTCATGGATACAGGACGGTCCTTGGGACCTGTCTGGCCCTCTCCACCAGCCCCCACCTAGCAACCCTCCATGGTGGGCTGGGAGCCATACTGGCACCAGCCAGTGACATTTGACATATTGTACTATCTCCACCAGGAATATGACAGTCCTTGAAGGACTTCCATAGGCAGCCAGCCTCTGTTCCATGCAGGGTACGGGATCCTGCTGTGAGCCATCCCAGGCATCTGATTGGATGCCTGGGGTCAGGCACCTACTCCAAATCAGCCCCAGCCCTCCATCTGGCACTGTGTATGACACCTGGTGGGCCAGGGATTGTAAATGCTAGCAGGTGCTCTGGTTCCTGAGGTTGCGAATCAACACACCCCAGATACTAAATTCATATTTATCTGGGGTACCTTAAAGGATCTGGCTTTTAGTATCAATATGAAAAAAAATGTCATCGCTTTCCTAAGGCCATGCCTGTGCACATGCAACTGAACTCTGATATCTATGCAGCTGCTTCCTGCATGGTCTGCAGGGCATTTGCAAAGTAAGCTGAAGATCTGGCACAGTGGTATCACTATGCAGCTACAGGCCCCACGAAAAGCAAGCTGCGGATCTGGTACAGTGAGTATCACCATGCAGCTGCAGGTTCCTCAGAAAGAAAGCTGCAGGTCTAGTACAGTTGGCATCATTATGCAGCTGTGCCCCCCCCCCCACACACAAACAAAGGAAGCTGCAGGTCTACTACAGTGAGTATCACTATGCAGCTGCAGGCCCCTCATAAAGCAAGCTGCAGGTCTGGTACAGTGAGTATCACTGTGCATCTGTGGACACCCTCACAAAGCAAGCCACAGGTCTGACACAGTGAATATCACAATGCCGTTGCAGGTCCTTCACAAGGCAAACTGCAGGTCTGGAACAGGGAGCACCATTATGCAACTGCGGGCCCCTCAGAAAGCAAGGGGCAGGTCTGACACAGAGACCATCACTATGCAGCTGTGGGGCCCTCACAAAGCAAGTTGCAGGTCTGGCACCTTTACTGCTGATGGCCCCTCAGGAAGCAAGCTACACATTTGGAACAGTGAGTATCACTATGCAGCTACGGACCACCCATAAAAGAAGCTGCAGGTCTGATGCAGGGAGTATCACTATGCAGCTGCAGGCCCCCTCATAAAGCAAGCTGCAGGTCTGTCACAGTGAGCATTACTATGCAGCTGCAGGCCACTCACAAAGCAAGCTGCATGTCTGGTGCAGGGAGAATTTCTATGCAGCTGTGGTGCCATTGCAAAGCAAGCTGCAGGTCTAGCACAGCGAGCATCACAATGCAGCTGCAGGCCCCTCACAGAGCAAGCTGCAGGTCTGGTGCTGGGACACTATGCAGCTGTAGGCCTCTCATAAAGCAAACTGCAGCTTGGGTACAGTAAGTATCACAATGCAGCTGTGGGCCCCTCATAAAGCAAGCTGCAGGTCTGGTGCAGGTAATATCACTATGCAGCAATTGCCCCCCCCACACAAAGCAAGCTGCAGGTCTGCCACAGTGAGCAGTATTATGCAGCCACAGCCCCCCCCCTCAAATCAAGCTGCAGGCCCCTCATAAAGCAAGCTGCAGGTCTGGCACAATGAGAATCACTATGTAGCTGCAGCCCCTCACAAAGCAAGCTGCAGATCTGGTGCAGGGAGTATCACTATGCAGCTGCAGTCACCTCATAAAGCAAGTTGCAGGTCTGGCACAGTGAGCATCACTATGCAGCTGCAGACACCTCACAAAGCAAGCTATAGGTCGGGTGCAAGGAGTATCACTATGCAGCTGCAGGCCCTTCATAAAGCAAGCTGCAGGTCTGGTACAGTGAGTATCACTATGCAGCTGCAGTCCCCTCACAAAGCAAGCTGCAGGTCTGGCACAGTGAGCAGCACTATGCAGCTGCAGGCCCCTCACAAAGCAAGCTGAAGGTCTGGCACAGGGAGCATCACTATATAGATGCAGACCCCTTATGAAGCAAGCTGCAGGTCTGGTACAGTGAGTATCACTATGCAGCTGCAGGCTCCTCATAAAGCAAGCTACAGGTCTGGTACAGTGAGTATCACTATGCAGCTGCAGGTCCTCATAAAGCAAGCTGCAGGTCTGGCACAGTGAGCATCACTATGCAGCTGCAGACCCCCCACAAAGAAGCTGCAGGTCTGGTGCATGGGGTATCACTATGCAGCTGCAGGTCCCTTATAAAGCAAGCTGCAGGTCTGGCACAGTGAGAATCTCTATGCAGCTGCGGGCCTGCCACAAAGCAAGATGCCAGTCTGGCACCGTGAGAATCACTATTGCTGCTGGCCCCTGACAAACCAAGCTACAGTTCTAGAACAGTGACCATTACTATACAACTGTGGACCACCCACAAAGCAAGCTGCAGGTCTGGCACAGGGGGCATCACTATACAGCTGCAAGCCCCTTACAAAGCGAGCTGCAGGTCTGGTAAAGTGAGTATCATTATGCAATTGCAGGCCTCTCATAAAACAAGCTGCAGGTCTTATAATGGGGTATCACTATGTAGCTGCAGGACCCTTTTAAAGCAAGCTGCAGGTCTGGTACGGTGAGAATCTCTGTGCAGCTGTGGGGCCCTCACATAGCAAGCTGGAAGTCCAGCACAGAGAGCATCATAATGCAGCTGCAGGCCCCTCATAAAAGCAAGCTGTGGTCTGGTGCAGGGAGTATCACTATGTAGCTGCAGGCTCCTCATAAAGCAAGCTGCAGGTCTGGTACAGTGAGTCTCACTGTGCAGCTGCAGGCTCCTCATAAGGCAAGCTGCAGGTCTAGCACAGTGAGCATCACTATGCAGCTACAGGCCCCACATAAAGCAAGCTCCGGATCTGGTACAGTGAGTATCACCATGCAGCTGCAGGTTCCTCAGAAAGAAAGCTGCAGGTCTAGTACAGTGGGTATCACTATGCAGCTGTGCCCCCCCACACAAACAAAGGAAGCTGCAGGTCTATTACAGTGAGTATCACTATGCAGCTGTGGGACCCTCACAAAGCAAGCTGCAGGTCCGCACATTGAGTATCACTATGCAGCTGCAGGCCCCTCATAAAGCAAGCTTCAGGTCTGGTACAGTGAGTATCACTATGCAGCTGTGGACACCCTCACAAAGCAAGCCACAGGTCTGACACAGTGAATATCACAATGCCGCTGCAGGCCCTTCACAAGGCAAACTGCAGGTCTGGCACAGGGAGCACCATTATACAACTGCGGGCCCCTCAGAAAGCAAGGGGCAGGTCTGACACAGAGTCCATCACTATGCAGCTGTGGGGCCCTCACAAAGCAAGTTGCAGGTCTGTCACAGTGAGCACTACTATGCAGCTGCAGGCCGCTCACAAAGCAAGCTGCACGTCTGGTGCAGGGAGTATCATTATGCAGCTGCAGGCCCCTCATAAAGCAAGCTGCAAGTCTGGAACAGTGAACATTACTATGTAGCTGCATGCCCTTCAAAAAGCAAGCTGCAGGCCTGGCATAGCAAGTATCAGTGCAGCTCCAGGCCCCTCACAAAGCAAGCTTCAGGTCTAGCACAGTGAGCATCACAATGCAGCTGTGGGCACCTCACAAAGCAAGCTGCAGGTCTGGTGCACGGAATATCACTATGCAGCAATTGCCCCCCACACAAAGCAAACTGCAGGTCTGCCACAGTGAGCAGTATTATGCAGCCACAGCCCCCCCAAAAATCAAGCTGCAGGTCTGGCACAGTGAGCATGTTTTATGAGCAGACTGCAGCTGCATAGTGATGCTCACTGTACCAGACCTACAGCTTGCTTCATGAGGGGCCTGCAGCTGCATAGTGATGCTCACTGTTCTAGAACTGTAGCTTGGCTATTCAGGGGCCAACAGCAGTAGTGATTCTCACAGTGCCAGACCTGCAGTTTGCTTTGGGGCAGGCCCGCAGCTGCATAGAGATTCTCACTGTGCCAGACCTGCAGCTTGCTTTATATATGAAAGCCTGGAGCTGCAGCAGGTGATACTGATATGCCCGACTTTCAGTTTGCTTTTGTGAGAGATCTGTAGCTGCATAGTGATGCCCCCTGTGCCAGACCTGCAGCTTGCTTGTAGAGAGCCTGCAGCTGCATAGGTACTTCACATTCCTTTCTGCAGCTTGCTTTGTGGGTCTGCGACTTTATGATGTCTCTCCATGCTTGGACTTCCAGCTTGCTATGTGGATGCCCCACAGCATAGAGAGTCTCACTGTACCAGACCTGCAGCTTGCTTTTGAAAGGGGTCCTGCAGCTGCATAGTGCTCAGTACCCATAATAGACCTGCAGGTTTACGTTATGAGGGGACCTGTACCTGCATAATGATAGTCATTTACCAGACCTGCAGTTACTTTTATAAAACATGCTGCAGGTCTGGCACAGGGGGCATCACTATACAGTTGCAGGCCCCTAATAAATCAAGCTTCAGATCTGGTGCATGGGGTATCACTATGCAGCTGCAGGACCCTTATAAAGCAAGCTGCTGCCCTCACACAGCAAGCTGCAAGTCTAGCACAGAGAGCATCATAATGCAGCTACAGGCCCATCAGAAAGCAAGCTGCAGGTCTGGTGCAAGGAGTATCACTATGCAGCTGCAGGCCCCTCACAAAGCAAGCTGCATGACACAGTAAGTATCACTAAGCAGCTTCAGGCCACTCACAAAGCAAGCTGCAGGTCAGTGCAGGAGTATCATTATGCAGCTGCAGTCACCTCATAATGCAAGCTGCAGGCCTGGCACAGTGAGTATCACTATGCAGCTGCAGACACCCCACAAAGCAAGCTACAGGTCTGGTTCAAGGGTATCACTATGCAGCTGCAGGCCCCTCATAAAGCAAGCTGCAGGTCTGGTACAGTGAGCATCACTATGCAGCTGCAGTCTGCTCATAAAACAAGCTGCAGGTCTGGCACAGGGGGCATCACTATACAGTTGCAGGCCCCTCATAAAGCAAGCTTCAGATCTGGTGCATGGGGTATCACTATGCAGCTGCAGGACCCTTATAAAAGCAAGCTGCAGGCCTGGTACAGTGAGACTCTCTATGCAGTTGTGGGGCCCTCACACAGCAAGCTGCAAGTCTAGCACAGAGAGCATCATAATGCAGCTACAGGCCCATCACAAAGCAAGCTGCAGGTCTGGTGCAAGGGTATCACTATGCAGCTGCAGGCCCCTCACAAAAGCAAGCTGCAGGTTGACACAGTAAGTATCACTAAGCAGCTGCAGGCCACTCACAAAGCAAGCTGCAGGTCAGTGCAGGGAGTATCATTATGCAGCTGCAGTCACCTCATAACGCAAGCTGCAGGCCTGGCACAGTGAATATCACTATGCAGCTGCAGATGCCCCACAAAGTAAGCTACAGGTCTGGTGCAAGGAGTATCACTATGCAGCTGCAGGTCCTCATAAAGCAAGCTGCAGGTCTGGCACAGTGAGCGTTACTATGCAGCTGCAGGCCCCTCATACAGCAAGCTGCAGGTCTGGCACAGTGAGCATTACAATACAGCTGTAGGACCCATGCAGGGAGTATCACTGTGCAGCTTCAGGCACCTCATAAAGCAAGTTGCAGGTCTAGCACAGTGAGCATCATTCTGCAGCTGCAGATGCTCCCCACAAAGCAAGCTGCAGGTCTGGTGCAAGGAATATCACTATGCAGCTGCAGACCCCTCATAAAGCAAGCTTCAGGTCTGGCACAGTGAGCATCACTATGCAGCTGCAGACCCCTCATAAAGCAAGCTACAGGTCTGGCACAGGAGCATCACTATACAGCTGCAGGCCCCTTACAAAGCAAGCTGCAGGTCTGGTACAGTGAGTATCACTATGTAGCTGCAGGCCCCTCACAAAGCAAGCTGCAGGTCTGGCACAGTGAGCATTACTATGCAGCTGCAGGCCCCTCATACAGCAAGCTGCAGGTCTGGCACAGTGAGCATTACTATGCAGCTGCAGGCCCATCATACAGCAAGCTGCAAGTCTGGCACAGTGAACATTACTATGCAGTTGCAGGCCCCTCTTACAGCAAGCTGCAGGTCTGGCACAGTGAGTATTACTATACAGCTGCAGGACCCATGCAGGGAGTATCACTATGCAGCTTCAGGCACCTCATAAAGCAAGTTGCAGGTCTAGCACAGTGAGCATCATTCTGCAGCTGCAGACGCTCCCCACAAAGCAAGCTGCAGGTCTGGTGCAAGGAGTATCACTATACAGCTGCAGACCCCTTACAAAGCAAGCTGCAGGTCTGGTACAGTGAGTATCACTATGTAGCTGCAGGCCCCTCACAAAGCAAGCTACAGATCTGGCACAGGAGCATCACTATACAGCTGCAGACCCTCATAAAGCAAGCTGCAAGTCTGGTACAGGAGTATCACTATGCAGCTGCAACTGCCTCAAAGCAAGCTACAGGTCTGGCACAGTGAGCATCACTATGCAGCTGCAGACCCCCTGTCACATGGACAGCTGGTTCTGATCTTTGTTATCATATTCTTTGTAAATATTGCGATGGGTTATGGACTGTCTGTCCTGAGAGCTGCTGAAACAGCATGTGGAAATGTCACATCAAGAAAAACCCGCATAAGTTCTAAGGACAGGAGGTATTTTAAACTACAGAGATCGAGGTTCAATTAGCATGTTAAATTTGCTTTGATCCCAGGAAATGAAATTAGCCATCAATGGCATCCCAGGGAAATCCTTTGATTTTGCTCTAGGTGTCATAATGAAAAGAACATGCATGTGTGTTTGGTATCAGCCAGAAACCAGATTATTTCAGGAAAGAGACCTTTGATGTGTAGATACCAAAGCCCAGATGGAATTAAGGAGTCAAATACACTTTTGCTTTGAATACAGTGACTTATATCAAGGAGACTTTTGATGTGTGGGTGAAGCAAAGCACAGACCAATTCCGACCAGTCAAACATAACAAGAGGAGATTTATTATGTCATCTCTTAATTTTTTTAAATACCTTAGTAGGCCATCTTGGTGTTATCAAAAATATAGATTTTGTTACACCAAGGCGGAGTTTGGTGACCTCAGAGAAGGCTGGCGCAGGACTGGTTTTAACTGCTGAGAGAACCTGGACAGAGACACTTTCATATTATCTGACTGAGGAAGAAACATCACAGCAGTGAAAGAAAGCAAGCATATATTAGATTAGACCAGTCTGAATGTATGTATTGTAGAAATCTGCACATTTACCTGTTTGTTTTAAGGCTGTATGTGTTGGGATATTTTGTGCTGTAATTTTACTGTTTTTCTATTTTCCTATTTTAAAGTAAATATATATATTTTAAAATGGAAACTGCCTGGAGTGCCTTGACATTTCTTTTTATTTAAGTGAAGCTTTTAAAGGTTATAGTTAACACTGTGTATGGACTTACTGTTATACCTAACTGGGTAATGGATAGAGTTCTCTAAAGTCTTGCATAGAGTTCTAAGGGTTCATTTTGTAGACCTGGTTAGGTGCCCATAGGCAAAGATATCTGGCCCCCTGAAGACAGAATTATCTGAGCCTGATAATTGGGTATGCTAACAAGAGGTTATCAGTTTGAATCCCTAAAGAATTTGAGACTAAGGTGACTTAAACCCACAAAACAGACAAGAAGGTTACCTCGTACTGTTCACTGTCCACAAATCATATGCTCAGAGGTTGGCACTTTGGGAGTAGAGGGCTGACTGGTTGAGCGAATTTGTGACACCCCCCACAAAGCAAGCAGCAGGTCTGATGTATGGGTGTCACTATGCAGCTGCAGGCCCCTTATAAAGCAAGCTGCAGGTCTGGCACAATGAGAATCTTTATGCAGCTGCGGGCCTGCCACAAGGCAAGCTGCAGGTCTGGCACCATAAGAATCACTATTGCTGCTGGCCCCTGACAAAGCAAGCTGCAGTTCTAGAACAGTGAGTATCACTATGCAGCTGCGGACCACCCACAAAGCAAGCTGCAGGTCTGGTGCAGGGAGTATCACTATGCATCTGCAGGCTCCTCATAAAACAAGCTGCAGGTCAAGCACAGGGGGCATCACTATACAGCTGCAGGCCCTTATAAAGCAAGCTGCAGGTCTGGTACATTGAGTATTACTATGCAGCTGCAGGCCCTCATAAACAAGCTGCAGGTCTTGTGCAGGGAGTATCACTATGCAGCTACAGGCCCCTCATAAAGCAAGCTGTAGGTCTGGCATGGGGGCATCACTATACAACTGCAGGCCCTTATAAAAGCAAGCTGCAGGTCTGGTACACTGAGTATTACTATGCAGCTGCAGGTCCCTCATGAAGCAAGCTGCAGGTCTGGTGCAGGGAGTATCACTATGCAGCTGCAGGCCCCTCACAAAGCAAATTGCAGGTCTGACAAAGTAAGTATCACTGTGCAGCTGTGGGCCCCTCACAAAGCAAGCTGCAAGTTTGGTACAGCGAGTATCACTATGCTGCTGCAGGCTCCTCAAAAAGCAAGCTGCAGGTCTGGTTCAGTGACCATCACTGTGCAGCTGTGGGGCCCTCACAAAGCAAGCTGCAGGTCTGGCACAGTGAGCATTACTATGCAGCTGCAGGCTCCTCATAAATCAAGCTGCAGGTCTGGCACAGGGCATCACTATACAACTGCAGGCCCTTATAAAAGCAAGCTGCAGGTCTGGCATTGAGTATTACTATGCAGCTGCAGGCCCCCACAAAGCATGCTGCAGGTCTGGCACAGTGAGAATTACTGGCAGCTGCAAGCCCCCTCAAAGCAAGCTGCAGGTCTGGAACAGTGAGAATTACTATACTGCTGCAGCCCCCCAACAAAGCAAGCTGCAGGTCTGGCACAGTGAGCATCACTATGCAGCTGCAGGCCCCCCCACAAAGAATGCTGCAGGTCTGACACAGTGAACATCACTATGCAGTTGCCAGATTGCAACAAAGCAAGCTGCAGGTCTGGCACAGTGAGCATCACTATGCAGCTGCAGGCCCCCCACAAAGCATGCTGCAGGTCTGGCACTGTGAGAATTACTATACACCTGCAGGCCCCCCACAAAGCATGCTGCAGGTCTGGCACAGTGAGAATTACTATACAGCTGCAGGCCCCCCACAAAGCATGCTGCAGGTCTGGCACAGTGAGCATCACTATGCAGCTACAGGCCCCCCACAAAGTATGCTGCAGGTCTGGCACAGTGAACATCACTATGCAGCTGCCAGATTGTAACAAAGCAAGCTGCATGTCTGGCACAGTGAGCATTGCTATACAGCTGTAGGCCCCTCAGTAGGCAAGCTACAGTTTTGGGACAGGGAGCATCACTATGCAGCTGCGGGCCCTCACAAATCAAGCTACATGTCTGGCACAGTGAGCACTACTATACAGCTGCTGCCCCTCAGGAAGCAAGCTACATTTTATATTCAGTATCATGGGGTTAAACTAAAGGCGGTGAAATTGGCCGTGTGGCATTCATCAAGATTGCAAAAGCAGCGATTCCTGTATCTGAACTAGTCTGTCCTGGGTAAGTAAGATGTGAAAAAATCTCTAAACCACAGTACAGTGCAAGATAAAATTCCCCATCAAAAATAGAATAGGTCTGAATCCCACCAAAGACACAAACTACAATGTGACCTAGAGCAACTCACCATAGCTTCCTCCCAGTGGTATGATTGGGTAGAAGCAAGTCACATGATCTCCCGCCCAGTGGTATGATTGGGTAGAAGCAAGTCACCTGATCTCTTTCCCAGCTGTATGATTGGGAAGAAGCAGGACCTCAAAGTATGAAATGAGATTACCGTGGCAAAACAAATCCTTGCTGATCAGGAAATGAGACAGTGATTCTGAGGACCTGCAACTGAAGAAACATTTGAGCAGGGGTCACTTCAGAGGAGGAGGAGACTGGTGCACAGTACACATGAAATGCAACACAACTTCAAAGCTTGTTTGCTCATTGTTTACACTGGCACACATACATATCATTTGGTACATGCCATTTGTGCAGGGGCTGTCGAAGCAAAACTCTGATAAGTGCGACATGTGTTTGGAATCCATCACAGTGGCAGTTACCTATAGAGTAAAGGCAGAGCTGCAAGTTGCATAACAGGAAAAACAGACATATACCACCGATATTTAATAACTTCTTGACTTCACATCTGTCTTATCAAAACAGAGACAGCAACACTGGGGATGAAAAGACAGGAAGGTACTGCAGCTCATCTTCTCCACTTCTGAGATATACGCTTCCCTGATCTGTACTTTTTATCCTAACAGAGTATTCATGGCACAGAATTAAAAACAAGCATTTGTCAATGGAGAACATTTGTTGCTGGTATTACTGTTGTACAGGGTCTTGCTTGTACATATTTTAACTATATATTTAACCAAGATGGAGCAGATGAGATACAGTGTCTCGTTTTCACTGGTGTCCTGCTTCGACATTGATATATTGTGATTACACAGGATAAGGCAGCTGAGATGACTTATCTACTTTTAAGTGGGCTACCACATTTTGACTCCAAATGTCCAACAGTCTTTTTATGACCTGACATTACGATCAAGACAGGTGGGATTTTTAACATCCCATCCAAAAGGTGATTTCACTGCGCAACTGTGAAAACAAGTTTCGGAGGGGATTTGAATAATGACACCTGCCATGTTCTGAAGGTGGTGTAACACAAGGGCTATGCTGAACATTAGGGCCCAAAATCTGAAAAAAATAAAGTGACGAGTAAATGTTGGAATAATTAGTGTCCTCATAACTTAGTTGGTTTTTCACATTTTTACCCCAAATTTTCAACATAATCTTTTGATCACTCCTTCTGAGCATGAAAGGTGTCACCATACTTCTCAATTGCTATGAATTAAGCATAGTGCTATGATTTTTACACTCAGATTTACCCTTGCTTCTCAGAGTTTTACCGATGTACTTTAAAGGATCCAGAAGAGCAGATTTGATAACTTTTATTGGCCCAACAGAGATGTTGCAAAAGAAAACAGGTGCTTCAGCGTTCAGACTACATCTCTGTTGGTCCAATCAAAGGTATCAAATCTTCTATTTCTTTCTGGATCTTTTGTCACAAGGACCAGTATGACAACAAAACTACGTTTTCTGATGCACTTAATAATGTTAGAGCTATTTCTGGACATGTAAACTATTAAATCATTGCACTATCTTGATAGAAACATTCCTTAATGTTAACTGTATGGGACCCACCATTTGTAGACATATTATTCTTTAAAATAAGAAAGTGCTACACATTCTGGCCGGTTTGCTATGAATTGTCAAGGCCAGTGCTATGATTTTTAATGCTGAGAAGTTGAGAGATATGGGTGTCACTGATAAAACAATGGCTGAAATGTCATTTTGCACCACAAGTGCTAAAACACATTTTGGGTTGGATCTGAGAAACAACAGCTGTCACATTCATGAGGTGGTGTGAAAAAATGGCTATGTGGAAAAGTTGGGCCAAAATATTGTCTGCGTCTTCCTACACAAAGCATGTACACTCTAATGCCATCCTGCTATTGCAAAAAAGAATGTGACAGTGAATGTACAGACGAAACAGGTGGTGACACTAGTAGTACTGCTGGTGGTATTAGTAGTAGTAGTACTATTCCGAATGCTACATGAACTAAAAGGCTTGCTTGTGGGGAAAACTATATGAGCCCACTGAATACAGAGAGATACCATCTGTCATTGTCTATGTAGTCTATCTCACCATCTTCTCTGAGTTGTATAATGTATCAATAATACACAGTGGAGCAAGACACGATGCAATTCAGTACTTTGCAGTAAATGACATGCCACAAAATATTGGATGAAAAGAGGGCTGATTGCCATTGAATTACTCTGCTCCTTGCAGCATACTGCAGCATTTTAAAGTAATTTTGCAAGATACTGCATTGCATACTGTCTGGCACCTCTGTATGAACTTTGTTTTATAATCATGCTGATGGTAGCAGTTATACTGTACACAAAAAGCAGCAGCAAATAAAAACACTGCTACTAAGAAGGGGAAGACAAGGGCAACCTTTTAATCAAACATGGAACCGAGCAAGGAACTAACAGATGACGTACAGTCAACTCCGTGAGCCAAGTCTGGCCTATTAGTGCAATAGTTTAGTTAACAAAACAACACAACAAAAACACATGTTCACAGCTGTGCACACACAAAGGCACAGACTTGGGGTGGGGGAATAATACACATGTTAATTGTGTGCAGTGGGCTGTGGAAGTGAAGGGGGGAGAGAGCCAACACACTCCTCATTTGGACAGGGATCCAAGCCCAGAACCAGAGGACTAACAATAATAATTCAGTGAGTCAAGCCTGACTGGCTTAGAACTGAAGAAGTTTATTTCAATATCTGTGTGCACACAGCAGTGCACATGTGGAGCCCAGCCTTCTGAAAAAATATATTAAGCATGCACATGCAGGGCAAAGTCTCACAAAATCAAATGTTATGCACATATAGGCAAATCATGAGCAGTGACCTACAAGAGGGAGAGTTAGCAGGCACCCTTATCAGTCATGCAGAGAACCAGCCTGAAACCAGACAACAGCAAAAAAAAAAAAAAACAACACAAAAATAAAATGTGCTTCACCCAAAAAATCACACTGGAGCTGTGTCAGATAGCAGCAGAGAAGGGAGGTTAGCAGACAGCCCTCCAAGTCCCTGTAACTGAGTACAGCAACAAGGACAAAATACCTGTCAGAAAGCCAAACACAGCTTTTCTGACACTGATCAAACAAATTATGCTAACCTTAAAAGCCTATGGAGCAATAAACTATTTCTTTTTTGGCAAGTTTATGGTCTCAGAAGTACTGCAGAGCTAGCTCGGAAACCACCGTCTCCTGTCTTCTACCAGCACAGAGTGATGAAGTCACATGCCTTTGCCTTTTGAGCTCAAAGCAGCTTTTGATTGGCCAACAAAGCTCTAGAGACTTGAAATCTCACCAAATAGTAGTGGCCAAATAGTGAACTATTCAGGAAACGCATCCAATATCTCGGAAGCCTACTATTGATGGTATCCAAAAAATACTATTCAGACCATGCACAGCCCTAACTACCATTGCTATGGGAAGTAAGGCGTTTTCTGTCTCAGCTCCATCCCTATTTAACAGGCTACTGTTGTCCATTCGCTTGTCCTCCTCCCACCTCTCCTTTAAATGTAACCTAAGATCCTGGCTCATGAAAAAATCAACTTGCAACTGTTTCCCTGCATAGTCATAAGGTCAAAATCTGTCCCTGCCTTGCTTATCTCTGCTCTTCTATGTGTCCTTGCTCACTAGTACTGCTGCTCCCTTGTCCTGCCCTGCTCTCTTATCAGTCCCTGATGCACTCTTTCTCTCTCCGACTCTGTCTCTCGACCTCTGTTGCATGTTAGATTGTGTGAGTTGTATTTTTTGCTACATTTGGCATGTATCTACTGGCGGTTATTTGTGTAATGACCTTGAATCCTCCTGTTTAGCATATGTGTTCACCGTTTACTGCTTGATAGTTGCTTTGTATCTTTATTAGCTTAACTACATTGTATCTGTGGTGTGATCATATCTTAGTTTTCTCTGTATTCTCTGTATTTTACTACTTCTGCAGAATGTTTGCTGCCACCTGCGTGGACCCATGTCGTGACTGAAACTGGTCCTTTGGATCAGCTCACTCACCTGGTTACCAAAGACATACATACATAAATAAAGAAATAAAAATAGTCCCTTGCCCACTGAGAGGCAGGGACCTTTTCTACAGCTTTTACTGTCAGCAGTTTCTTTACATTCAGTTCAAGCAGAATTCTTTCTGTGGGAGAGAGTGCTGGAAAATATAGAAACACAAATTTGCTGGCAAATAAGGACCGCTTAGCACCACCTAGTTTGCCCATGTTTCTCTGCTTATAGTATCACGCATGATCCTATTTGATCTCCTGCCCATTCACCACCTTTCCCTTTCCCTAAGATTTCTTATGCCTATCCCATGCATTCTTGAACCCCACCCTGATTTTCCCCACCATCTCCACGGGACGACTTTTGTGTTTCTGTAGTCTTGGGAATTTTTAAACTGCAAAGAGAGTCCCTGGCCACTGCCTCCAGAACGCTCTTGTCTGAGGTACTGTTTACCCATTTCTGAATCTTCCACCCACTGGCAGTGGCTGGGCAACATGGGCAAATTTTATTTTTATTTCATTTTAAATTTGTTAACTGAGTAGAGACACTGGGCAAAGCCCTTTTCAGGTCTGACCTGGACATTTAACAAAAACAGAACAAACAATTTACTACAATCACTTAAAACAATTACATACTTCAACAGACAATAAATAACTTTTAAATTTAGCCTTAAACCCAGTTATGGAGCTAACAGATCTAAGAGACAAAGGTAAATCTTTTCACAAATGAGCAGCTAAGGATACAAAAGAACAAAAGCCATAGTTATAAGTCAGGGGGTTTTGCTTTTGGCTGGGACTTGGGTGCTGGTGCAGCAGTACACTTTTGTGCCCCTTCTGCTCCTTTAGTAGCCTCTTTGTGGCTGATACTCATAAGGGGCCTATGTGGTATAGAATTTGGGAAGCAACCCCTTCCTCTGCCTCCCCTTTCAAAGGGGCCCATTGGAGGCAGAGGCCTTTTACTTCTCATTGTTACTCTTGTAAGTGGTGGTTTTCTATTCTACTTTTTCATGTATGCCTCTGTTTTGTCACCAAAAGGAGAATTTCCCTCAGAGGAGAAATCCATAGCTTTGGTTTGGACATCCTGAGAAAAAGATAGTAGTCCTTAACCAGGAGAATGTTCTTAAGGATACTGCATGAGCTAAACTCTAGCTGCAGTGTCATTAGTGCCTGCAGCAGTGTGAAAATTAAGCAATAATGCCCAACAGGGTGTGTGTCATGCTGGGATAACATCACACCACAGGTGGTTTGGCACGAGGATGCAGGCCGAGTGCGTCCAACAACTGAGGCATGACGTTATCCCAAATGACACACACACCCTGGAGGGCATTATTGCTATTATACAATGGCTCGTTGTTATATATAAAATAAAAAAATAATTTTAAAGAATGTTTTTATTAGTGTGATAAAATATTTTTGTTTCTTAAGAGGAGATGCAAAGAAAGAGCTCATCTAGCTCATCATCCAAAAAATCATCTGCAGGTTCACAGTGAGGCTGAGACTAGAGCCGTGATGTTGTACTGAGATAACAGCATGGGTCCAGCCCAAGACTGACCAATCAGAGGCCAGGATTTTTTCTTGCCATTGTATAATAGTACTTAGTGGTGTCCAGGGCTGATCTTGCAGTGACAACCAAACTCATGCCAGTTCACCATCTGCTTTATCGGCAAGTGCCAGAATTTTGTTCCACAATAATTTCTAGTACTGTGCTATATGTGCTGAATAAGCTGCCTGCTTGACAAGCAGGGAAGCTGGGGTATAAACTTTCTTGGTCATAGCATCCAACATTTTGGAGTTATTTTCAGGCAGTTGTGCAGAGAGGTTGACTTTTGCTGTCTCACAGGCAGCAGTCTGGACTACAACGTGATGACCAGGGTGGCATGCAAGTATTCCATCTCTTGTCTGTCCACCTGACATTTTCTGTCAATCTTTTTATCAATGACTGCAGCTGAAGTAGGTGCAGACATGATTTTTTATATGCCTTCTTAAGTGATTTTATGTATGGGGACTAGGAACCTCCTTGGAGGTGCTATCCCCATTATAACCATAAATTCAGCATCTTCATCCTCTTCAGTTTCCTGAGGGTGGATGTTGAGAGCATCAAGCATTTGTCTGACAAACAAAGAAAATGAAGTATAGTCTTCATCATGCCTTGGAGGAGAACCAAAGTCTTGCTCAGGTGCACCCTCTAATTCCATGGGATCATCTTCCTCCTGTTGGACATAATACTACTCCTTCTCCTTCTCCTCCTCCTCCACACACAGATAGGTTGGAGCCTGAGCCTGGGAAGGGGGTGTAAGTTACATTATTAAAATTTCTCATAGTCTGGATGGTAAGGAAACATTTCCACATTTTGATATGTCCTCAAATGAGTGCATTTTTCTGTCATCTCCTGCTCCTTTCTCCATTTAGCAGGAGTGGCAATTACATTTTTTTATTTTATTTTCTTTTTTAGCAGGCATCACTTCCAGAGTCTGCTCAGATGCTGCTTTATTTTTATTTTTGCCATCAGCGGATTTGAGGTTCCCCCTTTTGGACACCCTGGTGTCATATCCATCGTTACCATGCTTTTCAAATGACTGAGCATTATTTTTTTTGTCACCCTTTACAGAATTTAATGCTGCTGCTGAACATGAGGAGATGGGCACTTCTGATGCGTGCTTTCCATCTTCATTGGGAACTCTCACAGAGCCGTTTCTATTATTTTTGGGTGACAAGGAGGCAGACTGAAAAGCCATAATTACTTTTATTTTTTTAAACAATTTAGGGTAAAAAACATTGTAGGAATCACAATTAACAAAGCTGTGGTCTGACACGGGCACTATGGCAGTCTGTCTTTGACAGGAGCTGGAAACTATTCTTTTTTTTTTTTTCACTTTTTATAGCCTGTGGATCCCTTAGCACTCTCTCTCTCTTTCTCTCTCTCTGACATGCTAAATTAGAGAGACCGTAATAAAAAGACTCAAAGCAGTTCCCAAAAACACAAAAAAAAAAAAAGCAAGAGCCCAGTAGTAAAAAAAAAGTCTCTTACTTCCAAAAACTGTGCCAACAGTCAAATTGTGGTTTCCTGTACAGGAACCAATTAATTAGGGTGAAAGAGCACAGGCAGAAACAAAAAGTGAAAGCATTTCCGTTTTCTGCATAGTGCAAATTGGAAAAATGGAACCACTTACCAAAAAGTTATAAAACACAACTAATTTATTTATTTTCAGATTCATACCTATGAGCGTGAAGCTCTTTCTACATAGGTTTCATGTCAAGTATGGTTCACAATGGGATGAGGGTAACAACAGATAAACTGAATACAACAGAGGCAAAACATACAATGTAAACAGTATAAGTGATAATGGCAGTTATACAAACAGGTAATAGTAACAGTTGTAGAATTATATGAAATAAATGAGTAGAAGCCAGTGAGGCATTGTCAAAGGAAGTTAAGATGAGGGGTGAGTAAGTGGGGGATATGAAGGGGTGCAAGGGGAAATTAAGAATGGATGGGGAGGGGTAGTACAGCACAGAAATGGCAGAGCAGAGGCTGATAACAGCCAGGATAGATAGTGTCAGGGGAGGCCAGAGTAGTAGAGGAAAGGTCGAGGCAGGGAGGTACAGTGTACTAAGGGTTAGGACAACTAGGGTATGGGATGGGAGAGTGGAGAGTGGGAGGAGGGGGGGTGTGGTGTGAGAAGAGAGCATGAAGTTGATATCAGAGAGAGGGATGGGAGGGAGAGTTCCAAATAGCAGTGTTGAGTAAGTTACTTTTTCTATTACTTTCTATTATCATAGGTATCATAGGTATCATAGGTAAATTTCAAGCCAGGGATAGGAATTACTAACCAAATAGGCTTGCCTTCCATATTTTAAAAATAAACAAAAAATTTGCTATTTCCAAAATGATCATCAATTCCCTTTTTAAATACATTCATACTAGAACTATCTGATATCTCTGCTGGTAAATTATTCCATGCCCGACCACTCTCAAGCTAAACCAATGTTTCCTAAAATTATGCACTCAAGTTTGTTGATATAGTTGTTTTGTATGTTCCTTTTACTAATTCTTCCATGATTGAACATGATGCCCAAGTCCATTAACAAATCTACATCCTCAATATTTATATATAGAAAACATAGATCTCCCTCAATCTCTGGTAATATAGTGAATAGAGGTTCAGATTCACTAGTCTTTCCCAGTATACTTTACCTTTCTGTCCCTTTATTTGTTTAGTCAATCTTTTGAACTCTCTCAATGGAAAGTATATCTTCCCTATTGTAAGAAGGGCCCAAACCTTGCACAATATTCCAAATGCGGTCTAACAAAGCAACATACAAAGGAACCAAAACCTCCTCCTTCTACTTGCAATATATTTTAAGATGCAATTTAGGATCTGAATAGCTTTTTTTTTTAATTGTTTTCTACAATGTACCCTAAATTTTAAATCATTTGTAATTATAACGCCAGGTCTTTTCCTCCGTAACAACTCCCAAATTTATATTATCTAATTGGTAAACTGCTTCATTATTTTTCTTACTCAAGTGCATAACCTTGCACTTGGATAGATTAATTCAAATTTATTCAGGTTTGTCCATTTATTTATTAAATCTAACGCTTGTTGTAGTGCGACTATTTGCTTATCATTTGATGGAACCACACCCAGTCTACAATCATCGGCAAACTTGTACATCCATACATTTCTATTGTTAATTTGTAATGAGGCAATGTACAAGTTAAACAAAAATGGCCCCAAAACCGTTTATGTTTGGAAACTTGTTCCAGGAAGCTCTGTGCAGTCACTAGCAAGGATGGAGACGTACTAGAAAAAGTAAAACACCTTACAATTATAGTTACTTATTTCTTTTTATACAAACACAATACAAAAATAACAAATAGCTATAACAGATTGCATTTTTTGAAAGTAATAGGTTAGTTACTAGTTACTTTCAAATAAATGTAATCAGTTACAGTTACATATATCTTTTGTATAAAAAGACATAAGTAATTGTAAGGTGTATTACTTTTTCAACAGTACTCCATCCTTGATAGTGACTGCACAGAGCTTGGAACAAGTTCAAAAAGTAATAGAAAGAATAGAAAAGCACTCTACCCAACACTGCCAAACAGGTAGCTAAGAGGGCTGAGTGGCACCACGATACTAGAGAGATGGCATGCTTATTGGAGTGGTAAAGGTGTGATTAAAGATTACAGTCACAACGTTATTTGCCAAGAGGAATTGCTGCAGTTTATGTTTACAATTGCCCACCATGGGGACTAAGGTAATATCAGTCAGAAGCGAGTTAAGCCATAATGGAGCCCTATATGCAAATGAACATTGGCCTTGAGTTGTACAGCAGGCAGCACATCAAAGATCTGATTCTCAGAGCCACCGAGGTTCCCCAGGGGTTACAAATAGCTCAGAATTTTGCTGCAGAGTGCGAGTCCTAGGCTAACTTTCTTTGCTAACATGCAAGTATGGTACTTTATTCTATCTTTTTAACTGTAGCCAGCTGGCCTGAAATAGAGTCACACATGTGTGTAAAGAGTGCTGCCTCGGTGAGAAGCCTACAGGCTTTGTTAAGAGCTATATTGATTCTTTGAAGGGATGTATCAGTGGGTGAGCCATAAACAATCAGCCCATAGTCAATGGTAGAAGTGACTGAGCTGTGGAATGCTAAACTAAGAGCTTCGGCAGTGAGACTATGCTTATGCCTAAAGAGCAACCCTATGCGAGTGTTGACTGCCTTAGTAACATTCTGGTCTTTCTACTGTTTAGAATAAGCTTGTGTTTAATAAACCAATCCTCCACAGACGTGAAGTTAAGCTGTAGTTGTTTTCTAGGAGTTCAGAATCCGAGGTTGCTAAGTAAATATTATGGCGTCATCCACTAGAAGGATCGATCCTAGCTGGAGCTGGGAGTCCATTAAGGAAAATGCTGAACAGAAGGGGACTCAATATAGACCCCTGAGGAACATCAAATCAAACTGCTTGGCAGTTAGATAAGCTGTTAGCAATCTTGACTTGAGTAAGATTAGCCAGACAGCTTTCAAACCATTTAGTGGAGTCTTGGGATAGCTCTGTGCTGAAGAGTTGCTTAAGTAGAAGTTTTGTGGTTTATGGTATCAAAAGCCTTGGATAGATCTATGAAGGCAGCACCAGCAAGCTGGCCTTGATCAATAGTATTCTGGATGAAACTGGTAAGTTTGAGTAGTGCTGTGTCCTTATCGAAATCCATGCTGCTGCAGACATTGGATCTGATGTTTAAGTACTCGACCAGTTGGTCTGCCACTATGCACTCAAGTGCTTTAGAGGAGGGGGGGGAGTATTGAGACTGCACGATAGTTCCCATGAAGTGTGCTATAACCACTTTTGTAGATGGGGGTTACCAATGCAGATTTCCACACTTGTGTGACTTGAGATAGTCTTAGTGAAAGATTCATAATTTTGGTTAGAGGTGATAGAATCTCATCCAGGGTAAGAGCAACAAGTTTGAGGTTGGAGCGTATCACCACTGTATCAATCAATCAATCAAATCTTTATTTATTCAGGTGAGCATCATTGAGCAAGGCTCATTTACAAGATGGACCTGGACTTTCCAACCACCTTTTGGATGTACCTTCTAGCCATTCTTTCAGAGACAGCTTTAAAGTAAAAGGGAGGTAAGCCCGGGGTTGATTATCACCCCCTGTGAAGTCCTGGTTGGGAGTGCCATCAAATAAATCAGGGGAAGGACACTATTTAGATTTGAGAAAGCATTATTGAATATGTTGGCAATGGTCTTTGGATCCAGTTCTAGGGAACCATCAACATTAAGCATGGTGGGGGCCAGCTTAGGGTCTTTTCCTGTTAAATCCTTGATATTATTCCAGAACTTTTCCCCATCATTACAAGTATGTATTAGAACATCCCTGTAGTGTCTGCTTTTTTTATTACGAATGGCTTGGGTACAGTCATTTCTACCTCTTTTTCAGCATTGTATATCAACATGTCTTCCTGTGCATCATGCACACTCCCAGAGGTGGTCCCTATATTTCATCTAGTCTATTAACTCTGTTGTGATCCAAGGACTAATGGCAGCCTGGATCTTCCACTTTTTGATAGGAGCGTGGATATCACAGGCATTATTGAATTGATTAATGAAGTGCTCGAGAGCAGAGTCAACAACAGTAGCAGTAGCAATTGGCAACCAGTTCTGCATGCAAAGAAATTGTTTTAGGGGTTTGAGATGACCACGGAGCAGGACACTACTTAGAACTGTTATGGCTGGAGGTTTGATGAATTTATTTGACCAGTGACAAATTATAGGTGAGTGGTTGCTGATAGCGTCTGAGAGGACATTTGTGTTTGTGACATGTTCTGGAAGGTTTGTGAGAATCCAGTCTAACAGTGTGCTTGTTCCTGTCTCGTAGTTCAAACGAGTTGGGGATTCAACTAACTGGGAGAAGTTAATAGCAGAGATGGCATCCTTGAATGCACAGGCATCTTGGGAGAGCCAATTAACATTGATGTCACCCACTGGGATAATTTCAAGTTCTGCTCTTTATGGATGCAGTCCAATAGTGAGCTTAGACCCAGGGATTGTTGTTTAGGTGGAATATACACAGAGGCCACCGTTAGGGCTTTATTATGGGCACCTAACAGAACCTTGACGGTTAATGCCTGGATAGTGTTCATTGTGGGAGGTCTCAATGTCGTGACCCTTGAGTGTATCCTTTAGGAAGATGGTACAGCCACCACCTTTTTGATAGTCTGTTCTGACTAAAAACAGAGTAGCATGGTATAGCAATGGTGTCTGGAATCTTGAGGAGAAAGGTTTCTACAACTGAGAGAACATCTGAGTTGTGCTGAGCGACCCACACCTAAGATTGTCAATCTTGGACAGAAGGCTGCAGATATAGATAGAAGTGAGTGTGAGAACCGCTTGTTTTTGACATGACTTTGCTGATGTTGCAAGGGCCAGGGTTGGGATATATATTGCCAGATATTAGCAGCAGCAGCAGTAGTAGTAGTAGTAGTAGATGTCTCAGTTGCTGCAGTTGTTGCATTAATTTAGCTTTAACCACGGAATAGTCTCCAGTTCCTGGGAATCAAACTGAGAGCTGGAAGGACCACTGATTCAAAACAAGATACCCTAACTAATGCAGAGTAATAAAGGAATAGATGTAAAACACCTAAATAGTTACACTAAATATTTTTACAGCTGCATAGCAGAGCTATGCTGACATATTGCCATTATACAGAGAGAAGGAGCTCTGGACGCACATGACCAGACACCTATTCTGTGTTCTTCCACAGTGGAATTGAAGCACATGCAGGACTTGCCATTGACCGCAGTGCTGTCCCCCCCCCCGCTGGATAAACTATTTTCTTGCGACACGCTCACTTCTGGTTCACTTCCAGGTTCAGAGTTAACAATTGTTTTTCAAGCATTTGGAAGCCTGCCTGTTGTCCCCATATTTATATGTTTCCCTGGTGTCAAGTGGCACCTCTGCCTTCTGATTGTCATCCTCTTTATATATGAGATGATTCCCTGGTGTCTAGTGGCACCCCTGCCTTCCAGTCAACTGCCCCATACTTATGTAATGTTTCTCTGGTGTCTAGTGGCACTCCCCACCCTCTGACTGCAGTCCCTGTATTTGTATAATGTTTCCCTGGTGTCTAGTAGCAACCCGCACCCTCCAGTCACCATCTTCATATTTATATAATGTTTCCCTGGTGTCTAGTGGCCCCCCACCCTCCAACTGCCGTCCCTGTATGTGTATAATGTTTCTCTGGTGCCTAGTGGCACCCCCCACCCTCTATCCCCATCCCTGTATTTATGTAATGTTTGCCTGGTGTCTAGTGGCACCCCCCACCATCTGAATGCTGTCCCTGTATTTGTATAATGTTTTTCTGGTGTCTAGTGGCACCCCCCTTCCCCGATCACCATCCCTGTATTAATTTTCCAAATGTGAGCTCTCAATAAAGAAAACCATCCCTGGTCTTCAATGCTTTTTCTCTTTAAACCTGTAGAAAATAACATGGTCCCTCGCTGATTTGACCACTACCACCTCAACATCCCACTCAGCAGTCACCACCCCACACACCCACTACTCTCCCCACATACACTTACTCCCCTGAAAATGTCACATTGGGTAAATCCACTCTCTGGTCTAAGACACGTCTTGTTGCTGAAAGCGGTGACTGCAATATGAGAAACTAAGGTAATGTATTCAATAATGTTCAATGTATTTCAATGCTGTTTTGAACTCTGAGGGATAACTTTGCAATTTTTGCATATTTTCACCCCAAATTTTAAACATGATCTTTTTGGGACTCGACCTCATGTCCAGTGGCAGTGGAATTATGTGAATCAGGCCCCATGATTTTTGCGGTCACTTTGTGAAATCACCTTTGAGGCAGGATTTGAAAAATTTTCACCACCATTGTTCATAAGGTGGGGTCACAAGACATCTATGTTGAACATTTGGGTCAAAATATGTAAAGATGATAAAGTTATAAGTGTACATTGAAATTTTCTATGCTGACTCATAACTTTGGTAATTTTAAATATTTTGACCCCAAAATTTTAGCATAGACATTTTCACCCATCTCATGAGACGTGACAGCTGTTATTTTTCAAATCCTGGTCAAAATGTGTTTTACACCTGTGGCATGGAATGACATTTCGGTGGCATGGCATCACATTTGGGCGGGGATTTAAAACTTTTTATCGTAGGGTTCATGAGATGAGAACAAGAAGGCTATGTTGAAAATTTGGTGTACAAATACTGTAAAATGTCTAGGTTATGACTGAACATTGCAGTAGTTCAATATTGACTCATAAGTTTGCTAATTTTCAATATTTTGACTCAAACTTTCTACATACCTATTTTTGACACCACCTCATAAATGTGATAGGTGTCATTTTATAAATCCTGTATGAGACATCTTTTCTCACTTATGCAAAATTACATTTTCAGTCAATTCAATCAATCAATTTTATTTTATACTGGAGAGTATGTGAGCAAAAATGCCCATTTTTGCAAACGTACAGATTATAATAATTACAGATTGTACAGATTATTACATATACTGACAGATATTTACAATTTAAGACAGATTCAGGACAGACATAGGTAGTGCAGTATAAACTGTAGTCAAATGATAAACACAAATGAAAATAAGCAGAGTTTATAGACCCTGGTGAGCTGAAAAACACAAAGTGTTAGTGTAAAATATGTACAATAAATAACTTTCAGGTAATGCCAGAGGCATGTGGGCTGAGAGGGAGGAGAGATAGAAAGAAGGAGAGGTAGGGGTAGTAGGAAGAGGAAAGGAAAACTAAAATGTTAACTCTTAGGAGGGGCAACTGTTTGGGGCATGCACAGGTGGATATTTAAAGAAGGTAGTCCTTGAGAGCGCATTTGAAAGTGCTGATGGTGCTACAGGCATGAATGGCAAGGGGTATATTGTTATAAAGTTTAGGGCCCTTAAAGGTAACAGAGTTCTGAGCATGAGAAGTGTGGTAGAAAGGGATGTCGAAAATGTGTCTCGAAGACCCTCTTGTACTGCGTTTGGGGGTCGACTTGGGAAATAGGGAAAAGAAGCTGGTCAGCAATAAGTTTAAATTTACCTTGTGCAAGGAATTTAGAATTTTCAGATGGAACCTACCCTCAAAGGTGGACCATTTAAGAGCACTGTATAGGTACAGTGGTGAGTAGACCAAAGGAAGCTCAGGACAAAGCGAGAAATGTTATTATAAGTGGTGCAGAGTTTGGAGAACAGGGCGGAGGAGGTAGCAGGGTAGTAAATATGAGAACCATACTCTAGGATGGGTAGAAGCAGAGAGCTGGCCAGGCGTAATCTGGAGACAGGTATCAGGAACTTTCTGATTCTGTATAGGAGACCCAGCTGCATGTGGATCTTCTTGATGAGGTTTGCCATATGTATGTGGTAAGTTAGGCCAACTATAAATGCTACAAGTCATGTTTATAAGGGCAGTCGTAAAATGACGATCTTGAAAATTTGGGGTCCAAACAAATAAAAAAAAAAGAGTGAACTGGTGAAGAGTGGATGTGTACTGAATTTGAGAAGTGTGAATATGTAAAGAGTAAATGTCTAAAGAGTGAATGTGCCAAGCCCTGCACTTCTATAGGCAAATTAAGTCTTCCCTTTGCACACAGTCCAGAGGGCCCTACACATCTGCAGCTGTTCTTGTATCAGTAAAATCTTCAGTTTTTCTCAGGTCTGAAGCAGTCTCTCACTTTTTATGCCTGCATCAATACCATTGCTTTGCTGCCATATTGGCTCTGACCAGAGTTTGTTTTTAAATAGATGGCTGGAGATCCAGTGACACTGCAGCTTAACTCAGGGCAACTACTCTTCTCCAGGTGGAGAAGCAAATCTGGCAACAGCCAAGTGTAGTGTGGCTGCAGAGTTTTTTTGAACCAGTATTCTAAATTCTACTAATTTAGAATAGAATTCTATCTCCAGGGCATCTGTCTCCTAGGAGATGATGCTTGGAGCACAAATTAAGTGAGGGATTCCTGGGGTTAGAACCTTGCAGTGGTGAATGGCTGCAGGAATAAGAGCTGAACAGACAGTATTGCAATAGTAACTTTATTGGCATGACACGAAATTCAGGTATTGCCAAAGATTATACATCAAGTTATTCATAAGACATAAACATACTACAGTGCATTTAGATTAATACATCCTATGTTGTATTAGCCTTCTCTCCTCTTCTCTATTCCTCTCTCTGTCTCTCTCCCTCTCTCTCTCTCTCTCTCTCTCTGTGTATCAAATTCTTAAAGCACTAGTGTACTGCCTGGAATTAATAGTATATGGTTCAGTGCTGTTGTGTATGGAATGCCATACACTGCCAGATGCTGATGTACCACAGTAGTGATGTCAGAGTGCTGCTGTACCACAGTGCAACATTGGAATGCTGTTGTACCACAGTAGCAATGTCAGAATGCTACTGTATCACAGTAATGATGTCAGAATGCTGCTGTATCACAGTAATGATGTCAGAATGCTGCTGCATCACAGTAATGATGTCAGAATGCTGCTGTATCACAGTAATGATGTCAGAATGCTGCTGTACCACAATACTGATGTCAGAATGCCGCTGTATCACAGTAGCAATTTTAGAATGCTGCTGTATCACAGTAGCAATTTTAGAATGCTGCTGTATCACAGTAATGATGTCAGAATGCTACTGTACCACAATAGTGATGTCTGAATGTTGTACCACAGTAATGTTGTCAGAATGCTGCTGTACCAAAGTAGTGATATCAGAATGATATTGTACCACACTAGTGTTGTCAGAATATTGTTGTACCACACTGTTGTACAGTAGCATTCAGAAAACAATACAACAGTGTGGTACAACAATATTCTGTCAACACTAGTGTGGTACAATATCATTCTGATATCACTACTTTGGTACAGCAGCATTCTGACAACATTACTATGTACAACAACATTCTGACATCACTACTGTGGAAGCATTGACATCACTACTGTTGTACAGTAGCATTTGGACAACAATACAACAGTAGTGATGTCAGAGTGCTGCTCTACCACAGTAGTGATGTCAGAATGTTGTTGTACCACAGTAGTGATGTTAGAATGCTGCTGTACAACAGTAGTGATGTCAGAATGTTGCTGTAACACAGTAGTGATTTCAGAATGTTGTACCACAGTAATGTTGTCAAAATTCTTCTGTACCACAGTAGTGATATCAGAATGCTCTGTTTAGGACCATCTATGACAAAACGTTCGCCGAGACCTGTAAGTGTTACCGTAGTTCCCAGTAGTCCTGCTGACAGTCCAGCCCCTATTCCTACCACTTTCAGCCACGAACATAGTTCCTTCCTTTCCTATATTAACCAAGTTCACTAGTCAGCCGCCATATTGGCCCTTGGCACCCATGGCACCACTTTCCCCCATACCTCACTCCTCTCATCACCCACTCAAGCAGAAGTTACAGACCTCATTATGGGCCCCTCGGTAGCATAGGAGTCTCACCCAAGTATGTTAAATGATCACTGAGGGCTGAAATGCTAAGAACTGTACCTTCCAATAGTGGTTTGATTAAGAACAAATAATTATGCTACCTCAATTCTGTGTCCATGAAGGTTGTATATACCACAAAATGTTGTGTGATGTACATATGTTCCCATGAGAACACCTGGAATGTTTATCCTCGCTCACCACTTTTCTGTAATGTTTACTTTATCTCCTCACACATTTGTATTCTGTACCTTAACCTATGTATGTATAATTATCTTTGACAATAGCAGGTCCATCTTGTAAATGAGCTTGCTCAATGATGATCACCTGGATAAATAAAGATTTTGATTGATTGACTGATGCTGCTGCACCACAGTAGTGTTCTTTTTATTATTATTATGGAATCAAATAATAGTAGTGATACAGGAACAAAGACAACTATATTGCACAGTATAGTCATTTTACATATGGGTGGGATATTCAGACTCGCCAGACTGTGGTGCAAGTCTGGGTGCAGCGCAATTGGATGTGCCAGGGTGCTGACAGGGTGATATTCAACGGTGCTGTGCCATGGCTCAGCACCATTGAATTTCGCTCCCGTGGCACTGCACCAGCAAATGGCCAGAGAAGAGCAGAGGCGATGCGCTAACGCAAGTGCTGCTGTGCTAGGTGCTTCAACTGTGATATTCAGTGGTGGACATGCAAATGGGGCCATAATGCATGCAAGGTGCAAATAGGGCCATTTGCATGTCAATATGGCCCCATTTGCATGCAGATACGCTGATCCCTGGTGACTTGCACCTGGCACCCTGCCAGGCAGCAGCTGTCAGGGACCAACGCCCCCTGCCCCCAACGGCAATGCGCTCCAATGCCTGATCGTGGGCTGTAAATAGTAAATAACTGCCTGGTGGTCCAGTGTACCTCTTCCCTTGCCTGATCACGGGCTGTAATAATATTTTACCTCCCTGGTGGTCTAGTGGACCTATCTCCATGCCCAATCACAGGCTGTACTAATAAAAACACTCCCTGGTGGTCTAGCAGTACCCGTACCCCCCTCCCAACCCATCCACTCATTTCCGCCATCCCACTCCCCCAGTCAGCCGGCGGGTGGCAGCACCACCGCCCGTCGACTGATGGCGTCATAGTATGGCTGCCGCCCTTGGTCCTGGCGTGGGCCAATGGGCGCAGACCATATCAGACTACATAGATCCTGATATGTGAATGGATCCATTCACATATCGGATTGGTAGTAGCAGCATATCTGCATGCCCATTGGGCCACGGTGTGGACCAATGGGCGACAGCCCATGCTGTATGCCATCAGTCAGCGGGTAGCCGGGCAGCTTGCAGGTGGGTGCTGCTGCCCACCACTGACCAGGAGGGTGGGGTGGAAGGAATGAGGGTTGGGAGGGGATACGGGTACTGATAGACCACCAGGGAGTGATTTCAATATTACAGCCCACGTATCGGCAGGGGGCTGGGTCCACTGGACCACCATAGAGGTTCTTTTCTTATTACAACCCGCACAATCAGGCAAGGAGAGAGGGTCCACTGGACCACCAGGAAGGTTCTTTCTTATTACAGCCCACAATCGGGCATGGGGGGCGCTACGCCATCGGACGGTGCCGCCAGAGCTCGGCTGGCCACCCACAGCTGGCAGCTGCCGTGTTGCGCCCTGCATTATGGCAGCTCACCTGTGGGTGGCCAGCTGTTGCTCCATAAATTCTTGGCTTAACTGTGTGCGGCGCATGTAGAGGATGCACCTGCATATTCACAGCACATCCCGGGCTGAATATCGGGATGTGCAGAATATGCATGGGCATGCCTCACTCTGGCGCCAGCATTTGATAGCCAATGTGCTCCGGTGCATGGGGATTTGAAGGCGCACATTCTCCCATTGAATATCATGTCGGTGTATCAGTGGTTCCGCATGGCGAACTCTGTTGTGCCATGTGCAACCCATTTGAATATCCCACCATGGTGTTCTCTTAGTATAGCTTTACAGTCATTCTAAGTCTTATTATACTAACTTGTTTGTAATTTATTTAACACATTATTTGATGTGACATAATTTCAAAACTTTTCCAGATTTTAAAATAACATATATTGATCAATTAGTATATAATATCATATTTCCATCTTATATGAATCTATCATTGTATTTATCCAAAACTTATATTCTGGCAGAGTTTCATTCTTCCTTTTCATTAGAATACATTTATGTGCATTAATTAAAGCTAAGAGAATAAATCTTTGCTGGCTATTACTGCATTTATCTAGCAAAAATCCCAATGTTGATAATAAACAGTCACAATCTTTATTCAATAGAATGGATATAATTTATTGTGTCCTGATGGTATTCTAGAAGAAACTCCATTTTCTACATGTGACTAACGTGTTCTAGAGTTCCATTTTCAGATTTGCATCTGGTACATAGATTTGAATGATTGGCATTCATTAAATTTATTCTGTGAAGGGTGTAATATGTTCTGTGAATAATATTAAAATAAGTTTTTGATAGTCTGGTAAATAGTATGCCTATATTTTTTTTAATTAATAATTTGTTCCCATTTTTCTTCAGTTATTGGTGACCCCTGTTTGAGTTCCCATTTTTGTTTTAAATTGTCTAATGTTTGTCCAAAATAATTTTGCAAAAGTGCGTACAATTTTGATATGAGTTTTGTATTATTATTTAGATTTAGCTGAGTTTCTAATTCTTTAGGTTTAGGTTTTGTTGATATATAGCCCTTTTTTATATATATAAGCTCTTATTTGCAGATATCCAAAAAAAATGAGTATTTGGTATATTGTATCTTCATTTAATTGTGTCAAAGTCTGTAACAATATTCGCATAGACGGTTGCTAATATATACACCCGGGCACTCAGTTATGAAGTCGGGGCCAAAACAGTTTGATATTCAGTATTATCTCAGCGTTTTAAATCCTAGTGCCTACCTTCAGTAAGTTATGCCGTCTGACAGCTGTAGCTGGTCAGTGGGGCACTCAAATCACCTTGGTTCCTCTCCCATGGGCCATTCTGGTAGTCATGGAGGGAAAAAAACAGCAAAGGGTCACCTAAAATAAATAAAGGTAACACAGAAATATGCTCAAGAGACATGGAGTATATCAGGGAAAAATTACAAAGCATGCATACAGACATTGGAAATTTAAAAGCACAAGCAACTATTGAAAGAAACAACTCGGAAATTGTAGAGGAAAGGCTTTATGTCATAGAAGAGAGACTGGCTCTCTTAGATGAAATGTTCTGCAAATTTGAAGATTCCACAATTAAATTGTGCACACAGGTTGAATCTCTAGGCTCTAAGCCTCTTCAATGTCGGTCCTCTTCAATGTCTTTATAAGCAACATTGCGGAAGGACTGGAAGGAAATGTATGTCTCTTTACAGATAACACTAAGATCTGCAACAGAGTTGATGCACAGGGTGGGGTGGAAAGGATGAGAAGGGACTTGGCAAGGTTAGAGGAATGGTCAAATGTATGGCAGCTTAGATTCAATGCTAAGAAGTGCAAGGTAATGCACCTGGGAAACAAAACCCAGGGAAGAGTACACAATGGGGGTGAGATACTAACAACAACAAAATGGAAAGGGACCTGGGGGTAGTCATATCAGATGACCTAAGGTGGGCAAGCAATGTGAGAGGGCAGCAAGGAGGGCTGGGGGTTACTGGGATGCATAGGGAGGCATCACCAGTAGAAAACAGAAGTTATTATCCCTCTGTACAGACAACTGGTGAGACCCCATCTGAGTACTGCGTGCAGTTCTGGAGACCAATCTCCATAAGACATAGACAGGATGGAAGCTGTCCAGAGGAGGGCACTAAAATGGTGCAGGATCTGCACCAGAAGACATATGAAGAGAGACTTAAGGAGCTTAATATGTATAGCCTTGAGGAAAGGAGGGAGAGGGAGGACATGATAGAACTTCAAGTACCTCAAGGGAATCAACAAAGTCCAAGAGGGTAGCATCTTTCAAAAAGAGGTGTGCAAGAACAAGAGGGCACAATCTGAAGATAGAGGGGCGGTTCAGAGGTAATTTAAGGAAGTATTTTTTCACACAGAGGGTTGTGGATGCATGGAACGGCCTTCCAGAGGAGGTTGTGGAGTCAAAATCAGTGGTGGAATTCAAGCATGCATGGGACAGTCATAAGGCAATTCTGGGGGGGTGGGGGTAAGAAGAAGTAGGCTGCTAGTTAACTAGGATCTGCAGCTTATCCAGTAGGTAGGGAAATGGGCAGACTGGGTGGGCCAAGCAGTCCTTATCTGCCGTCAAATTCTATGTTTCTATGTTTATGTTTCTAAGGTTGACGATTTAGAAAATAGGAGTAGACGCAACAACTTGAGATTTATTGGGGTACCAGAATCTGTGGAGGGCAATGACATGATCCTTTTTCTGGTGGAATGCATACCTTCAATTTTGAATGTTTTCTGGCAATAGCCCTTAGAAATAGAAAGGGCACATAGATCATTAAGAGCACCTCCCAAAAGTGGTCAGAAACCCAGACCTATTGTAGTTTGGTTTCTTCACTTTAATGTGAAAGAAGAGATTCTTGCACTGGCTAGGCAAAGGAAAACACTTTACTGGGAAAGGAAATAATTCTTATATTCCAGGATTATTAGGCAGAGATTGTGGAAAAGAGAAAGGCTTATAATGATATTTGATATGTATTGTAAGAACTTCAAATCACATACTATGTTAAATACCCTGCTGTGTTAGTGTTGCCTACTAAAGATGGTTCATATAACTTTAAAACACCAGAGGAAACTTGGGGGTACATTACTAATTCTTGGCCAGAAGCTAAGCGTATACTAAATAAAAAAAACAATCTTGATATAGGCCAGCAACTCTCAATTGATTCCCCCTACAGATTTGAAAAACTACACGTTCCATTGAAGAACATCAAGCTCGAGATACCATCTCTCTGAAAAATCACCACGCGACAACAGGAATCGTCAAAGCATTATGTTCCCCTCGAATGGTGCAGCAAAAGTACACTCTAATACCTGTGCCTAAAACATCATCTAAGCCTGCAAGCTCATCTAAACCTCTTCCGAAATCGGTTACCTGGCCATCCAAGATTAATCGGAAGTCCCAAACATTTTATAAAAACAAGCAATCACTACATGCACCTTCCAGTTCTAGAATTCCTAAGACCTCAACGTGGAGTTGCCTCCAGCTAAAGCAGCTAAACTTTCTTTTAATTCCTCTAGTGAAGTACTTGATTGCATAAAAGATCCAATCAGCCCAGTTACTGATATGTTTGATGAGCCTTCTTCTCCTGGGCTCACCTCAGAACATTCTGACACTCTGGCAACCTGAGGAAACTGTTGTCGATGTTTCATGGCAGAAGTCAGAGTATAAGGTCAGACGTAGGGTCAAAGGTTATTGAACAGCATATCGGACCTTTAAGCTGTTCTAATACAGTTTTAGTATTAATGAACCTTGTCTTTAGCTTTTATTTCATTTGTGTGCATGATTCTTTATATTTTCTTCTTTTAAAGCAAATATATCACGTGTGTTCTCTGAAAGGGTTAAAGTTTGTAGGTCAAAGGGAGGAGGTAATTTCACTGATCCATCGTAAGGAAAAAATAAAATGGAAGTCTGACATGGGTGAGTTTGAACTTTGGGAAAATTTTACTTGTTAACAAGTTCTGGCCTTTACCTGACAGATGCAGCCAAGAAGGTTTTCATAAAAAATATTTGTTTAGCTCGATGCAACCTCAGAGTGCTGATGTGATGATGGCATGTCCAAGGGTGTGATGAACCAAAAGAAGAACCAACGTCCTTTTTATGTTATCGCTAGAGTGCTGTGCAGATTACCTAATATATTGCAAAAGTTCTTAAGCTTATTTCTATATATGACCGTAAGACTTTATTTGTTATTCTCAATCCATGAAGATGATGCTTTTCAGTTCATTTTAACTTCTGTCTCCTAATAATTTTAATGTTTGAAAAGGAAAAAGGAATGGTAGAAGAAGTTTGGTTTTTGGGGTTAAAGAGATGGGGAAAAAGAGAGGCAAAATATTGTAATGATGACTGAGGGGCTTGATTTCTTTGCTTTCTCTGAATAGGACTTGCTCAGTTGTATTCCTTAAGGTAGTTTTTTTACTTATATTAATACCTAATGTTTACAACATACAGTCTTGTAGCAAGAAATGGCAAAGCGAATTTAACAACAGGTTGTCTATTTTATTTAATCTTCTAAGCCTGGTCATGCCTTACACTGTCATGACTACGTGTAGTAGCTACCTATGCCTAGTGGAGATATTCTTCTCTTACAAATTGACTAAGTTATAAAGGAGTACTAGAAGCCTATGAGGTTATGCATAAAAGATATTGTGACGCCTTTATGGTGGGCTGGATAGCTTAGATTTTGCTCTAATTGCTTGTCAATTTTGTAGGGAGAGATGAGGCCTGGTGGTGAAATACTATGATGGGCCCTCTGTAAGGCAAGAATTAAAGGCATTATAGATCTACTAACGGCAAGACAAGTAATTTATTTCATGAATGAGTGTGTATAGTGCCATTTTGACATACAGTAAGTCTCACCAATTTTGTCAGTCTGATGTGCTTCAGAGAAAGATAATCTTTTACTAAGTTAAGAGACCTGTTGATTTCTTTGCTGCCAGCTTACTGCAACACTTACTTCAATGGTACACTAATTTGATATTAGTCATGCTGGGCCACTGTTCAAAGAGGTTGAGAATTACCCCCATAACCCTTTTCTCTTTTCTTCTCTTCTCTTTGCTAAAGATGCCCTTATCTATAGATATTATTCTATATTGCTATGCATGATTAAGGTGGGGTTCTCACAATGTTGCCTAAAAGATGTGTGTTACACCTTGAGATGGTCCTCCGTGAATTTTTTCATACATCTTCCTATTGTGTTTGTAGTGAGAATTCATGTTGGGGGAATAGTGTTAAGGTAGATTTCTGTTAGGGTTTTCAGTGTTTTTCAAGTATTTGTTTTTTTGATTTACCCAATATGAATTCAATAACTGTTAGCTCATGGAATGTGCAAGGGTTGGGCTCACCCATTAAGAGATGCAGAGTGCTTAATCATTTGAATAAGCATAAAGCTGATATTGCTTTGATACAAGAAACTTGTCTCGTACCCGAAGAAGCAGAAAAGCTAGCTAGAAGCTGGGTTGATTTAGTATACCATTGCTGTTTTAATTCCAAGAAGAGAGGGATTGCTATTTTGATTAGAAATGGGGTTAGTTTTATTAAACACAACCATTTAACTGATCCAGAAGGTAGATTTCAAATACTTATGGGGAAACTATATGAGAAGAATGGGGCATTCTGTAATGTTTATGCTCCTAATACAAAGTTGGAACAAAAACATTTTTTTCAAAATCTATCGTTTGCGCTAGCTAATATAGGTGAATATGAAATTATTTTAGGGGGAGATTTTAACACAGTTATGGATCCATTACTGGACAGATCCTCTATTCAAAATTCAGGAAAGCTGACTGCGTCACAACAAAGTCTGCATACATTGTTGAATGACTAAGGTCTGCTAGATATTTGGAGATTGGTGCACCCTCAAGTAAGGGACTAGTCCTTTGTGTCGGCTAGGTTTGGAACACTTAGCAGATTAGACTATTTTTTCTTTCCTCCGGATATGTGCAATAACACGAGTCAAATTGTGTATGAGAATCTATTCATTTCAGACCACTGCCTCCTAAAAAGCTCTATAGTTTTTGAAAACAAACCAGATAGATCAGTTAGCTGGAGATTTAATGCATCTCTTTTAAAGGAGCTGGAATTCTGTGAATGGATTCAAAAAGAGTCCAAGGAATACTTTAAATTCAACTGTGATGGAGAGGTTAGTCCTGAAATAATTTGGGAAGCATACAAAGCTTATATTAGGGGAGGGATTATTGGCTATGCATCTAGGAAGAAAAGAGAAAAGATTGAAGGCCCTGAAGGATAAAGAAGATATGCTGAAAGAAGCTTTAGCTAACTTAAAAAATAGGTCACCAAATAGTAAATAATCAATATTTAACGAGCTTGGCCTTAAGTTTGAAATTAACAAAATACATTCAAAGAAAACTGAATATTCACTCTTTAGAGTAAAACAAAAATATTGGGAGTCAGGTGAAAAGGCAGGGAAGTTATTGGCTTATAGACTGCATAGAATTCAAAACCAAAACACTATTAAGGGAATTAAAGATGGAACAAGGGAAGTAACACACAATGTTAAAAAAATTAATAATTGTTTCAAGATTTTTTATGAGAACCTGTATAGATCCAAAGGAGTTATACAGACAGATATAATAGATATTTTCCTCAACTCAGTAGAGCTTCCTTGCCGGTCTTCAGAAGACAAACGTAAACTTGATCAACAAATTAGTTTGCAAGAGATATCAGAGGTAATTTTGCAAGCTCCTAAAGGGAAAGCTCCTGGTCCAGATGGATTCTCGTTTTTTTTTTTATAAACATCTTAATCATATTGTTTCTCCCCATCTATTGAAGGTCTTCCAACTTTCATTTGAAGATAGCACTCTACCGGACTCTATGAATGAAGCTTCTATTAGCCTTTTAAATAAAAAAGGGAAGGACCCTTTGAATTGTGGGAATTATAGGCCGATATCATTATTGAACTTTAACTACAAGATTCTGACTAAAATTCTGGCAAACAGAATATCAAAAATCCTAAACAAATTAATAGTTAAAAAACAAGTAGGCTTAATTAAGGGTAGACAGGCCACAGATAACTTTCGAAGGCTATTTTCTGTACTTTGGATGGCCCTTTCTTCTTCTGCCTTTGAAAATAAAAATAAGTCTCTACCAACTATGGCTATTTCTTTAGACATAGGTAAAGCTTTGATTCACTGGAATGGGATTATTCATATAGAGTCTTGAAAAAATAATTTTGGTCCTAATATTTTAAAGTGGGTACAGACTATTAATGCTTCACCTCGAGCCTGTGTGATAACAAATGGTTTCAGATCATCCCACTTTCAATTGTATAGAGGCTTCTGGCAAGGTTGCCCACTTTCCCTATTATTGTTTGTTTTGGCAATAGAACCTCTAATAAGGAAAATTATGCAATCAAAGAGTATAAGGGGTATCATTACAGGCAATTATATAAATAAAGTTTTTGCATTCGCAGATGACATACTCCTCACGCTATCCCATCCAATTACTTCCCTGCAGGTTGTGAAAGAACTGTTAAACAACTTAGGGAATATATCTGGTCTCTTTGTTAATTGGTCAAAACTGAAGGATTGAAAATAGGATCGTCGATGCAGGAGTCTGACTTAATGTCAATCATTCTGGGTTTAGTTTGGCCTGCAGATGGTCTGACTTAATTAGGGGTTAAAATATTTGAAAAAATATTATGTCATAACATGACAAAGATTATTGAAGATCTGAAAAAAGATTTAAATAGATGGACCAAATTACATTTATCCCTATCGGGAAGATAAATACATTGAAAATGATTTTTGCTCCCAAATTGCTCTATTTTATTAATAGTTTTTCAACAGATATTATTAATGGTTGGTTTAATAAAATTGAAATGGTTATATCTTCCTTTCTATGGGAAGGGAAACCTCCAAGACTATCAAAACAAAAACTGAGAACTCCAGTTAAGAAAGGAGGGTTGGCCTTATCCTGGTGGCAGGGATATTTTTGTGCCTTTAAGTTGAAGCAATGGGCATATGGTTTAGGCCTTATATGTTACAAGATAATCCTTTATGGCTCCAGATAGAAAAAGAGATCGTTCTTCCTTTAAAACTGACTGATTTTTTTTTTTTTTTGGGGGGGGGGAGATCCCATATTATTTGATAAATCAACCAGCTCTTCAGGTTATGGTAATGGTCTATAGAAAGTTTAATTCTCTTAAAAAAGTAGAGTATGTCCCATTGCAATTTATGCCATTATGGAACAATCCCAAGTTAACCCCAGATAATAAAGGAATTAACAACAATGGCTGGAAACAAAAATGTATTACAAATATAGGGGACCTGTTAGATGATCAGGACAGATTACTTTCTTTTACAGACTTGAGAAGTAACTTTAAGTTAGATAAATGTGACTTTTGTATATATCCATAGATCAGAAGTTTTCTCCACAACAAATATTTGGATGCATCTTATGGCTTTCTTTCTTCATTGGCTTGGCAGACATTTTTTCAAATATGCTATCAACCTAGGGGATTTAGTTTAATATAAGCTTATTTAATTGAGTCTGATATCCAAATTACATAAAAAAATACAGATTGAAAAGGCACGAGGATCTCAGTATAAACATGTTGCCTGAATCTTGGGATAGGTTATGGGAATATGCAATTAAATCCTCTAGAGAAGTGCAAAGGAGCTTCTGGAATTTAAAATCTTACATTATTATTATTCCTCTATCCAACTGTTTAAGATGGGGGTAGAACCTAATAGTAAATGCTGGAAATGTGGCTTTGCAGGAGCAGGTCTGGCACACCTACTTTGGCATTGTGATAAAACATTATCCAATTGGAGAAGAATTCATACTTTCTGCCAAGCTGTTACTGGGGCAAATATACCTTTTTCCCCTTTGGTATATATACATTGGGGGATATTAATCTAATCACAGGTATCCCCAAACAAAAGAAATTATGGGTGGTAACGTGTGCTCTTGCATATAAAAAAAAGTATCCTTCAGTACTGGAAGGATACAAACCATCCCAACATTCAACAATGGTTAGATAATTTGGTGGGGATTGCAAACAATGAAAAATAAGTTACTCTCTTTTGAACAAGATTGAAGTATTTAATGATGTATGGGGCTCTTTTATAACTCTTTGCGTAGTTTTATTCCATCATTTACGTTTTAGTTAATGCTTACTCTTAAGGTCTAATATTATTATTATATGAGTAGAAAGATATATATTATAACAAATCTAGGGCCAGAGATTCAAAACTTTCCCGGGCTAAATTAGCACTGCCCGTGGACAAACTTAGCCCGGAGCACAAAGCAAGCTATATTGAAAGGAAATAGCCCAGTGCTAATCCTGCTGAATATAACAGTCTAAGGAAGCGGGCAAACTGGTCTGGGTGCAGGGCAAAATAGCCTGGGAATAAGACAGCACTGAATATAGCAACAGGGAAGTGCAAACTGCAACTGCAGCTCATTAGACTCTGTAGCAAGCCAGTGTTGCAAGTGGAAAACATTGTGTGTGATTGCACAGAGATGTCTCACTTCTACTGCAAACACACGTCTCAACCCCCTGCCTCGTACATCAGGGACAAGGCTTAAAAAAATCAGGGACAAAGGTTTAAAAACAGAGACATATCTTAAAAATTAGAGATATCCACTCAGGAAGCTGGTAGAATAAGTGGTTTAGTGTAAAACACATTTTCTAAGGAAGAACACGTCTGTAACATAAATGTTTGACATTATTGTATGCTTGCAACCCCCACTGTTTGGTCATGGAAACACAATATGTGGGAGAGAAAGAGTAAAATATTGAGGTAAAATCAGGGATGTCCCTATAAATCAGGGACAGTTGAGAGGTATGACTGCAGTCAACAATGTGAGCCACACACTGCAGAACTGTGCTATGCTGAAGTAAGGTTTGCCTGGGGCTAACCCGATTGCAGAGTGCTAACACATTAGCCCCGTGCAAACTGGTTAGCCCGGGGCAAACAGGAGCTATATTCAAAGCTCCCATGCAAATGAGCCTACTTAGGTAATCCATGGGCAAACAGGTATATTTGCATCTCATTAGGTGCTGCTTAGCATACATTACCATGCAGTTTGCCCGGTGCTACTGCATGGAGCACAAAGTTCCCTTTGGTCAGAATGGAAGTACCAGGCTGGACGCTGCAGGTCAAGGCATGCCACAGCATCCCCTGTTGATTGGAACAGAAGTACAGGCTGGAAGCAGCAGGAACTGTGTGGTGGCAGGCACAGTCGGAACATACATACCTCACAACCCTTGCCTCAAGAGAAGAGACAAGGCCTCAAAGGATCAGGGACGAAGACCCATAATCAGGGACACAGTTTAAGAGGTATGCACTCAGAATGCTGATAGAATAAGGGGATTTGTGTTAAGAAGCAGTTTCAGAAGCAGCACCAGTCTGTAACAGTCATGTATGACATGACTGTGTGAGGTTAATCCCCATTGTTCTGTCACAGTAACACAGTCTATTAGTGTGTTTGTCTCAGTTAGCTAAAGTGGTTATGCGAACAGTTATCTAGGTGTAAATCTCAGGTGGCTGAAGGGGCTTGATTGCTATGCAGCTTAAATTACTTGTAGAAAGATCTAGTAAGTAGAAGGGACACTCATCATACAGTCCAGTGGGGGACACACTAAGGCTAGGGTCTCTACTTGTTCGCCACTCCAGCCAATGCGGAGGTGGGGGAAAGACAGCCAAATTCGGATATACCCGAAGCTAGGGTAGGCTTTCTCACTCTAACTCCCATACATGCAGTCCTTCTAATGGTTGTAAGGGTACGCTCTGACAAATGCTTCTGATACCAACTCTGGAACATAATTGTCACTTGGGAGCCACTGTCTAATACAGCTCTTGTAGACACTCCATTCACCTTTACAGTGGTCTCCATGGAGGGACCTACTATTCTGGACCAGTCTGGAGGAGGTGGGGGCCTGGCAACTGACCTTGCTACAAAAGTGATTTGAATTAGCATTTTTGGTGCCCTCACTGGGATCATGTCGCACCTCTTAACCACTGATTTTCTCCAAGCTCTCTTGTAGCCTATATGCAACTTTGTCAGTGTCTTTGGGGGACTGGTATTCCTTTTCATGTGCCCATCTTTTCCCATACAATTATAGCAAAACCGCATTTCTGGAGTTTGAGCTGCCGAGGCGCCACACTGGGAGCCAGGGCGGGTAATACTAACTGGAAACCTTTTGTGCCATCTCTGTCTGCGGCGTGATAAGCATTTGGAGACATCTCGCCTGTTTCTCCACTTCCATGGTCAAGGGAATCGAGTTCGAGCTGTTATCAGCAGAAGATACATGGTGGGTACCTCACCCCATAGCAGATGTAGTCGATATAGGTCAGGCCCGCACTTGCAGACGGCAGCCTTCATAAAGGGACTGTTTTGAATTCCCGGATCTCCCAACAGTTCGCCCCCATTGTGACATATCTTTTCCTTGTCAGAGCACCTGCTGACTGCCAACCTCTGCCCCTGAACTTCACTTGATGGGTCACCCCAGTCACTCGGGTCGTAGCCGCAGCTATTGGTGCAGGTCCTCCCGAGGTCGCCTTTTTCAACTCCTCGAATTTCTCTATTAACTCATCATAGGAGGGTGGGACCTAGTCGATCTGCCAGGCGAACTTGAAGCAACAGCAGTTCTGAGAAGGGGCAGACTTAAGGATCCTGTCCAGCCTGGTTCGGTCCAGTTCAATCGCTGGCAAACTACCTTTTCTTGAGGCATTCTTGCAACAATTTTTCCAGCCGAGATATACACAGACAACAACTCCTTGGTACTGTTGTGCATCTCTTACTCTCCACATAGGTCCTCATCAGAATTTGGCCCTACACATTCTCCAAGGCCTCAAGATAGGCCTGCAGTCGCTTTCAGGGTTACTGGGCCCATTTAGCACGGATGGTAGCCAGGCAGGACCTCGGAGGCTCTCACTAACCCTCTTCGCTTTCTTCTGAGCACTGCCATTCTAGCACTTTGGGGGCAACATAGTTCTATCCAGGTCTCCCAGTCATCCTCCCTTGGGGTGGGAGGGTGCCAGAGAAGATCTCAACCTTCGGTAAGAGTCGTGACTAATGGCAGGTGCAGAAATAGGGAGTCTGCATTGGTTCAGCCACCATACGGGCACTGAGCAGGAGAGGGTGTGTTGGGGAGGAACACCCCAGGTGGCAAGAATAGTTTCTTCCAAGTCCTCCACAGTTTTCCTCCCAGCAAACCATTCAGCAAATTTCCCTCAAAGTTTCAGATAGTGGTGGGGCTGATTCCCCCCGGGTCTTTACTGTCCTAGTTATCACTCTAAGCAGTGAGGCCCTCCTGGGGTAATGGTCTGTGGCAATTTGGAGCTACTCCAAGGGGATCCTTAAACTCACTAGGCCAGGAAAGTGTGGTGAGCAGATTAGCATGCTGACCCACCACCACAGGGTTTTGTAAACCTTCCACCTTGGAAAGTACCCCTGCACAGTGTCCGTGCATTGATACCCAGGGGATGTCCAGGAAGGCATAGCATTTTGGGGGCCCATCCTCCTCTAGTACATCACCCACCAGCCGTAGCACAGCCACTCTGTCGGGTACCCATTTTTCTTTAACAGTGGTCTGTGAATATGGCCACTAGAGGACACACAATCCCAGCGTGAGCCTCCAAGATGTAACCCTAGATGGCGCTATCCCAGGGGCTACTACCCCTGCCTGATTTGCTACTAACAGGTTGAGGGCCTGATCCAATGGCGGTTCCACCCCGAGGTCAGGGTTTGCAATAGTTAAACTAACTTGGTCACAGCCCTCTGGGACACCGTAACCCCCTTTCTTCCCACTAGTGGCCCACAATAACAGGTCAGGAATTACCTTCACAGTATATACTTACCCCCAGGTCTAGTTCCGCGCACTGGACCTCCTGTGAAATGAGATACAGTGCAACAAATCACAGTACAGTACTTTAACATAGACAACTACCTCAGGGCAGTATAACTTTGCTGAAACAGCAGCTCTGATTTATTTAGGGGATATAACAAGGACAGGGGAAATCCAGCTAATTAGCTTATCACTCTAATAATCTACCCATGGCTCTGTGCACAGGCCTATCCTATCAGTTACTGTCCCTGGGTACCCAAGCCTCTAGTGGCTAGTCCAAACCATGGCAGCTGGTAGGGGCCCTTCACACAGAGAAAGGGAGAATTAAAACAGCAGCAGTACAGTGATTCCATTTGGATTTAATGTGGCAATTCAACAGGGAGCGACCCTGAATTAGTACTCACGACTCCAAATAAGATAGGGTCCTTCAATGTCAGCAGGGCTCACTTGAGGCATACAAACCTCTTCACACATCCATATAAAAGAAAGCACTATACCAGGCAGGCTGCATCTGTATCCCGACTGCAATTACTGCACAATACCCGGGAGACACACAGCAGATTCAGTTCCTGACAGACCGAGTGCATCTTCAGCAATTCCTCCAGTCTTCTACAGGGTGAGCCTGGTTTCTACTCTTCAGAGATCCTTGATTCTTTTCACAGGATGGATCTCAGTCCTAACAAGTTGTTACACAAGCTGCAGACCGGAACTCTGGGCCTCACACACGTTTTTGACTAAAACTGCACACTGAAAAGCACAGGGCCTCTTCCTTCTTCACTGCCAAAGCTCAACTGAAACTCCAACCGACAAACCGGCACTTCCTTTGAGTTCCTCCCCAGTTCTTGACTGGATTGGCTGTCACTCACAATAGACTGCTGCTGTTGGTCCAAAAAGCACTGAAGTCTAAACTACATCTCCCAGAGTCACTGCCCATACAATCCTCTTGTGGCTGGCCTCAGATTATGAGTCCAGTTATGATTCATCCAAGGCACCATTTTAGAGCCAGCTTACCCCACACTGATTGGTCCAGTTCAGCAGTTCAAAACTAGAATGGGGAACTAGCAGACACAGTTCTGACTGCAAAGAAAGCAGGTTAGACAAACTGTAATTTCTATTATTACTCTAAATAATTTCTGGCAAACAGTTACATCTTTCAGATAGGTTCCTTTGCACTCCTAGTGACTGCAAAATGAAGTGAATTGGCAGCAGCTCGAGTGGTACTCAGAGAAGCACACAGTCCCCCATACAACTAATTATGTCTGTGCAGCACAGCTCTTAAAGAGACAGTACCAGAGGCTCTAAAAACACTCACTGATAAATGGCTTAAATGCCAAACACCATTCAGGCTTGGAGCACTCAAGCAAGCTCCTGGAAGTCTTTTGGGAACCCCCATTTGCAGGGGGGTTACACACGGGAGACATGCAACACTTGAGCAGGAAGGGGAGTATTAAAGGCAGGATTAGAGGGGTATATCTCTACTAAGGTGGATTTAAACTAGTGGGGGGTGGCCAAAAAACTGTGGTTAGTAGAAAGGTCTGGACATAGGAGCCTAATGAGCTCACCCCACCCTAGATATAGGTAAAGGCGGAGGCGCAGTAACCCTGGAAGGGGGAGGGCAGAGTGTTCTGAGTGTAATACAGAAGGCACCACCGCCCAGTAAGAATAAGTAGGGGAAAGGGTGTGAACTACCGGAAGGAGGGACACAGGCCAAGGTGGAGAAAAGTAAGGAGAAGGAGGGGTATGGGTGGAAGGTGGTCTCTGTCAACACAAGAAGCCTGGGGAATAAAATTGCAGAGCTTCAGTCGCTCCTTTCAGAGGGGAAGGTGAAAACTGCTGCAGTGACAGAGATTTGGGCCACAGAGTACCATGATTGGGGCTTGGCAATCCCGGAATACAGGTTATACAGCAGGGACCGGGGGGGGGGTTGGAAGGGGGTGGTTTGCATTCTATGTGAGGAAAGGATTTAAATGCATAAGGGATAAGGGAGAAGAGGAGAGAACAGAGGCACTTTGGGAGCAGCTCCTGGACTCCATGAGGGCAAAAAGCTGAGGCTAGGAGTGGTCTACAGAGCACCAGCCCAGTCCGGACAACTGGATGGGGAGTTGGCAGAGCAGATAAGGAGGGTGTGTAGAAGGCAGAGTGTGGTGATAGTGGGGGATTTTAACCTACCACGGGTTGACAGGAGCACCCCAGCCACTAGCAGTACCAGGCAGCAGGTGCTCCTTGATGCATTCCAGGATGGCCTTCTGAAGCAATGGGTAAGTGGGCCTACAAGGCTTGGTAGCACTCTTGACCTAGTACTGGCAAATGGGGAGGCGGTGAGGGAGGTAAGGGTGGAGGACCCACTAGCAGGTAGTGACCACCAAACAGTATGGCTCGTTGTCGGGCTGGGCAGGGAGACAGAAGGCATGGGCACTAAGGTGATAGACTTTATTAAGGTGGACTTTGGGGGGATGGGAGCAATACTGCAAGGGAGACTCCAGGATATAAGGCTGAGGATGGATGCAGAACAAAAGTGGGGAGTCAAAAGACTGGGCTAACAGAGGCCACAGTAGCCTGCACCAGGGCCAGGAGTAACAAGAGCAGAGGCAGGAAACTATGCTGGCTGAACAAGGAAGTGCTGCAGGGGGTGAGGGCAAAGACAGCTGCATACTGGAAGTACAGGAGAACAGGGAAGGGAGAGGATAAGGAGGCTTTTGGGAGTTGGTCGAGGGAGGTTGCCAGGAGGGTGAAAAAAAAGCTAAGGCCTCTGGGCAATTAAGTTCCGCACAGGGCATAAAGGGAGGGGAAAAGGACTGTTTTAGGTATGTCAGGGAAAAGAGGAAGTGCAAGCAACATATTATGAGGATAAAAAGGGGAGGGGATTGGGTGGAAAAGGGGGAGGAGCAAGTAGAAATTCTAAATGAGTACTGCTCCATTTTCACTAAGGAGAGGGATGGCCCACTACCAGAATGGGCTGGGGGGTGGGGAATGGGGAGGATGGACAAAGTGATCACAGAAAGTAGGGTGCTAGAGGGGTTGAGGGCAGCAAGGGTGGACAAGGCACCAAGACCCAATGCCATCCACCCCAGGGTGCTGAGGGAGATGGAGGATCTGTTGGCTGAGCCGCTGGCAGATCTGTTCAACACCTCCCTGGAAACAGGGTGTGTACCCCAGGACTGGAGGGTGGCCCATGTGGTGCCCAAACACAAGAGTGGGCCTAGGGAGGAACCAGGAAATTATCGGCTGGTAACTCTCACATCCATAGTTGGTAAGCCTATGGAGGCAATACTGAAGGAGAGGTTGGTGGCATTCCTAGGCAGCAACACGGGTTCATCTCAGGGAGGTCTTGTCAAACCAACCTAATAAAGTATTATAAAGTATTGTGACTGGGTGACAAGGGAGTTGGACTGGGGCCATGTGGTACATGTCCTGTACATGGACTTCAGTAAGGCCTTTGATACAGTGCCTCATGAGAGACTGGGAGGGGGAGCTGACAGCAGTGGGGGTGGGAAAAAGGCTGACTAAATGGAAAGTGAACTGGTTACAGGGGAGGGTGCAGAGGGTGGTGGTGGTGGTGGGGGAGCTCTCGGCACCCAGATCAGTGACAAGCGGGGTGCCGCGGAGGTCAGTGCTGGGCCCAGTGCTATTTGGGCACTTTATCTCTGATATACTGTAGTAGCATACCGAGTGGGGAGCAGGGTTAGTCTGTTCACACATTATACCAAATTGGGGGTGGTGGCGGACGAAGAGGACAGATGGGAAAAACTGCAGGGGGACCTAACCAAACTAGAGACATGGTCAGTGGAGAGGCAGCTAGAATTCAATGCAAAGAAGTGTAAGGTGATGCACTTCAGGGCTAAGAACCAGAAGAGGGACTATTGGTTGGGGATCAGACAGGAGGAGAAGGACCTAGGGGTGTTGGTAACTGGGAGCATGAACAACTCAGCCCACTGCATGACAGCAGCAGCAAAGGCAAGCAGATGCTGGGGTGCATCACAAGGGGGTTCTAATCCAGACACAGGGATGTGATCCTACCTCTCTACAGACCATTGGTCAGACCGCACCTAGAGCACTATGTGCAATACTGGAGGCCATACCTGAGGAGAGATATAAAGTTACTGGAGGGGGTGCAAAGGAGGGCAACAAAAATGTTAAAGGGGGTGGAAGGAAAGGAATATGAAGTTGGGCTGAAGGAGCTGAACCTGTACACACTGGAGGACAGGAGAGATGGGGGGATATGATTGAAGCATTTAAATACCTGAGGGGGTAAGTAAACCTAGCACCGAAGGGGATGTTTAAACTGAGGAGTGGAAGAGAGACGAGGAGGCACAGACTAAGGTTGAAAGGGGGACGTTTCAAGAAGGAAATGAGGAGGCACTACTTCTCTGAGAGGGTGGTATCTAGTTGGAATGCACTGCCAGAGGGGATGGTAACATGTAGGACAGTCAATAGCTTTAAGGAGGAGTGGGATAAAACAAGAGTAAGAGTCAGGGGGCAGGGGCTGGGACAAGCAGGGGAGGAACTGAGGGGGAGGAGGCTGGGGCAGCTGCAAACCAGGGTGCTAGCTGCACACTCGGGCAGACTTACATAGACTGATTGGTGTGTTCTGTTGGCAGATTCATATGTTCATATATTTGTATGTATGTTCATATGTAAAATGACTCTGTTCATGAGCAGAGGTCCTAAAATGCCTATGTTGAAAATTTGGTGACAAATGTCTACAAAATGGCTGTGTTACAAGCATGCATGATGCAGTTTCCATGCACACTCGTAACTTCACAAATTTGTAGTATTTTCACTCCAGAGTTTCAACATTGGCATTTTTTCAGACCTCCTTATGAACAGTACAGCTGTCATTTTTCACATCCTGCCCGAAATATGCGTTTACACATCTAGCGCAGAATACCGCAGTTGCTGTGGGAAATCAATGTTTGGGACAGATTAAGAAAATCAAAGTGACAGTGTTCATCAACAGAGGTCACAAAATGCCTATGTTGAAAATTTGGTGAAATAATTCCACTAAATGACTGCATAGTTACTATGCGCTATGCAGTTCCATGCGTACCGAAGTTTGAGCATTTTAATACTTTCACTACAGATTTTCAACATTGCCATCTCTTCACACCTCCCTATGAATGGTACAGCTGTCATTCTTCACATGCTGCCCGATCTGTGTTTTCGTGCATCTGGCACACAATGGCACGATCACTGTGGAAACTCAAATTTTGGGACACATTGACAAAATCACAGTGCCACTGTTCATGAGAAGAGGTCCCAAATGCTTTCATGAGGTGGGGGCCACAAAATTGTCATGTTGAAAATCTGTACTGCAAATACCAACACATGCCCGGGGTGTTACAGTTTCTAACCATAACGTCCCACCCTGTACAGACTGACAGGCATCAGGGGTGTGCCTTTGGATTGCCGACTGTAATGCTCATGCCATTCCAACCCCATCCACCACCCTGCAACAACTGACAGGCATCAAGCTGTGCCTTGTACTCTTCTGCCCCACAGTTCAGCCCATTCTATATTGCACCCATATCAGTGTATCTCCTTATGGAGTGGGGTGACTGTAAAGCAGAGCACCCCAAAGCACACCTCAACACTTGTCAGTGTCTGCAGGATAGGGTGAGGTGAAATGGCATGAACGTTATTGGCAACAACCCAAACACATGCCCCACTGCCTGTCCATCTCTGCAGGGTGGAGGTGGGGTTGGCGTGAAGTTCAGTACCTTACTGCCATTCCTACTCTGCATCTGTCTAACTCCTGCATTTCCAATGCTTATACCAGTAAGCAAATATTCGGCATTGACAAATGCTTGTTTAAAAATCTTACCAGAATGTTTCCATTTCCAGGGCAGGTGCATGTGAGCCACTCCTCATAGAATAAAAGTCTCTCACAAGTAGAGGAAAGGAGCGTGCCGATCAGTCAGGAGTGTTCCCTCAATCCATAATAGTTTTTGATGACCAGAAAATGAGAGTTATGAAATACTGCATGAACTGCATGAATAGGGTCTACAGTGTCAAAGTAAGGATAGAGAGAAAATAGGGCAGACTGGTTGGGCCATGAGGCCCTTAGCTGCCGACACCTCCTATGTTTCTATGTTTCTTAATAGAAGTACTACTTAAGTAACACTCCGGGTCACATAGAAAATATTTGGCTGTTGCTGGGTTAGAAATTGAGATCTTTCGGTTCCCAGCAATGCTCTACCTCTTAGTCTACACTGCCTCCACTGCCTGGGGAGACTGGAAAAAGACAGTTCCTCCCAGCAATATTGTTTGTTTATTGTATTTTTATTTTTTTTAATTACTTTTTATTGGTTTTAGCAGCTTGTTATAATACCAGATGCAATGCATAGATACATTTAGAGGTAGTAAGAGTAATGGTGATAGGAGGCAGACATAGTTAAGTATATTCAGAGATCTCCAGTTCTGTATAATCTCATACCAATTTAAATTTCCTAGTATAAGCCTTAATACAGTGAGTATTTATTTATTTATTTACGAGATTTACCAGGAAGGCATACTGAGCAAACATGCTCGATTCCAGATGCGACCTAGGGGCCGAGGCCCGGTGCATTACAAAGTTCATGTATAACAATAGTAATTTAGAATACATATTACATGAAAGTGAACACATGGAGACTAGAGTCAGGGAGTTTTACAGAGAGGGGATAGATGCAATAGGGCATTGACAGCAAGTACTGAGTTGCACAACACATACCGGAATCAGAGATTGCTTAAATTAAACAGGAGCAGCTGGAGGAGAAATGTGCCATGAGTAGTTGGGATCGATGATACGGCTTTTGTGCATGTCTTATGGAGGCAGGTAGGGCATTCCAGATCTGTGGAATTCTGTAGCTAAAAGCTGCCTGACCCTTGGTAGTGTGCATAAATGGGATGTGGAGTGGTTTGGGGTCCGTACCTCTTAGGGAGTATGCAGGAGGCGGTTGTTGGGAGAGGGTAGATGCCAGGTAGGGAGGGAGAGAGACCAGTATTTAGCAGCGAACCTGGCGCAGTTTATTAACCGCCGATCGTGGAGGGATGGCAGGGTTAAGGAGCTGTATAAGGTGCAGTGGTGGGTGGATTGCGGGCAGTCAAGGATGAAACGACAGAAGGAGGAATAAGGTGTCAAGGGAGGCCAGGGCAGACGAGGAGCCATCGAGGTATAATGTGTTGCCATAATCAAGAACGGGAGAATCATTTTTGGCTATAGCATGCTTCGCTTGGGTGGGAGGCAGTTTTGTTATTTATAAAGTGCTCCTAGCTTTTGGGAGCAGCCTCTCTTGCAGGGATTCAATGTGTGAGGCAAAATCTAGGTGCTGATCAAGCCAGATGCCTAGGTATCTATAGCTAGTGCATTGCTCCAAGGTAGACCTGTCCAGGGTTATGTATGGAGGGCAGGGGGGTTGGCGGGAGAGTCTCTGTTGGGAGCCAAACATGACTGACACAGTTTTTATTGGGTTTAGAAACAACTGATTCGACCTAAATCAGTGCTGGATGGCACTGAAGTCCTCCTGTAGGAGAGATGCCACACTGCTTGTAGTGGGGCCGGAGGCGTACAGGACTGTATCGTCCACATACATTTGAATGGAGGAATGAGAGCAGGCAGAGGGGAGGTCGTTTATAAAAATGGAGAATAGTAAGGGACCAAGGGCTGAGCCCTGGGGGACACCTGATGCGACTGGAAGGGGGTTTGAGGTGTGTGATGCGATTCGGACTGCTTGCATTCTGCCCACAAGGTAGTCCTGGAACCACCCTATCGCTGGGGGAGTGAGCCCAGCTTCACTAAGCTTGGTGAGAAGCAGTGGATGTGAGATGGTATCGAAGGCCTTTGCTAAGTCAATAAAGATAGCTGAGGTGATATGACCTTTGTCAATGCCGGTGAGAATGTCCCCAGAGACTCGAAGCAGGGAGGTGATAGTAGAGTGATTTTTTCGGAAGCCAGATTGGTAAGGCGAAAAAGGAGGAGGCGTCTAAGTGTGGAGACAATTGGGAAAGGACAACTTGCTCCTGTAGCTTGGCTAGAATGGGGAGAAGGGAAATGGGTCTGTAGTTTCCTGGGGAAGAGGGGTCACCGCCTTTTGGGAGTGGAATAACCGTGGCAGTTTTCCATGCCGCAGGTAGTTTGCCCAGTGTAAAGGAGAGGTTGAGAAGAGCAGCTAGGGGGGTTGCTATGGCAGGAGCAGACAAGAATAACATTTTGGCATCGAGGGACGTCGGGCATTTGCCTTTATTTGGGTTCAGAGACCGTAGGCAGCGGAGGACTTCTGCTGGAGAAACCAATTGAAAAGAGAATTGCTGGACTGGTGGGGGTGTGAGAGGGTGTGGGGAAATGGGGGTTCTTGGGTGTGCCTGTGGTTGAGGGAGGCTAGAAGTTTGTCTGCGCAGCTGGCGAAATGGGTGTTAAAAACTTCGGCTACGCGGATGGGATCAGAGACGTGGGTGCCCTGATCTGATAGGGTTGGGGGTGGTGGCTGTGTTGGGGGGGGGAGAGCAGGGATTTGAGGGTTTTCCAGAAATTGGTCGGATGGTTTAGGTTAGTGCTAAAAGCCGATAGGAAATAGCTCTTTTTTGGCTTGGCGGATGGTGTTTGTGCAATCATTGCGCAGTGATGTATAGGCAGTAAGGGAGGCCTGGGTGCCCAATTTCTTGCATGCTTTCCATGCACGGTCCCTGGAATGGCATTTTCTTATTATATCAGCCGAGATCCATGGGAGATGAGCCCCTCTGACCCTTTTAGTACGCAGAGGCGCGTGCTTGTCCCATACTTACAGGAACCTAGTTTGAAATGCGTCATATGCATTGTTAATGGTGGAAGCTTCAGTGATGCAGGACCAGTTTACTCGGCCCAGGTCTGCCAGGAGAGAATCTAGATTTAGGGAGTTATAGGACCTGGTCCGTAGAGTTTTTGGTGGTGGGGCTGAGGGGGGCTATGTACCTTCCTGATCAGGTAGGTCATGTGGTGGTCACTTAATAAATCTGGAAGAAGGCCTGCATTCAGAATTCTGTGTGGGTGCGAGGTGAGGGCCCAGTCCAGAAGGGAGTGGTTGTTGGACTTATGATTAAGTCTGGTGGGCTCTTTAATGAGTTGGGTGAGGTTCAGGGCCTTTATTTTGGTTTTGAGGAGGGATTTTTCGGTTCCTAACCAATTGACGTTAAAATCACCTGTGGCATGAAGCTCTCCACCCGCGGCTAAGGACTGTAAGGTGGCTAGATGTGAGTATGCTAGTATCCATCATATAAATAAAGGTTGTAAGGGGGGGAAATATTCCCTGTCTCATAGAGGTTTAGCTCCTCAAAACTATCCCATCCCCCCCATAAGTTCAGATTCCCCCACATACCTTTAAAGTTAGTAATGCATATTTAAGAAACAAAGTCCCCATATTGTCCAAGTTGGTATAGCACCCAGATTCTCCATCGGCTATCAAATGCAGACAACCTGTTATTCATTTTTGCTGAGATTCTCTCAAGGTTATACATTTCATATGTTAATTTTCTCCAGGCTTCTTTGGTTGGAGTCTAGGTGGAAAGCCACAGATGAGTTATTTTTTTTTTTGCCGCTAATATCAATAAGGATAATATTTTAAAAAGTGACCCCTGGACTTTAATTCCCACTGGAGGTATTGCTGTCAGCATAAAGATCTGGGTAAGTATCTCCAGCCTCCCATATATAGCATTTAATTCACCTACGATATCTTGCCAAAATCTTGTTATGTATGGACATGACCAAATAATATGTGTCATCCCTACCTCCTCTGCCCACGTCCCCTCCAATAGCTCCCATATCCCTGTCTCCTGAACTTACCCATGATTTCTGGAGTTCGAAAATATCTCAGTCTGGCTTTCCATGCATACTCCCTCCAATATACATTGGACGAGATTCTGGAGTATAATGCTGTTGCAGTTTGCCAACGCCCTATATCTAATTCTGAATTCATATCTTTTGACCATTTAACACTAACATAGTCCAAGGTTGTCTTATCATATGCCCTTAGTGCTGAATACAAGTTCCCAATGACATGATCCTGAGGTTGTCCTCTCAAATGAAACATCACCATTTGACGGCCCGGTGGCGCTGAGGGTTGAGGCGCTGGATGTCACACTTCATGCTACCTGCCACCCGTGTCCGAACGGGCACGGGTTGCCGGGGGTCGGCGGGGCGGAGATGGATTGAGCGTCCGGAGGACTGCTCTCCATCTCCGGGGTGGGGGGATTTGGTCGGCCGGTGCTTGTCTGACCCCTAGCGGAGGCTGGGGGGACCGACAGCATGTAGCCGCAAGACTAGGGGAGGGCGGGACGTGGCTGACGTTGACTAGTGCGCCGCGACGGGAGCATGCGCAAGACTCAGTCGCTGGGCGCCATTGCACGCCATGGCCCATCGGGGAAACAAGAAAATGGGGCCCGCCGCACGACTTGCTCCCTGGTGCTATTCCTGGAGGACGCCTGGCATGGATCCGCTTGTGGTGGGTCGAAGTCACTCCTCACCACTCCTGCCGCGAGGGGTAAGTTGCGGGTGCGGAAGGGAGGGGGTCTCATGTCCGGAATGGCACCGGGGAACGTATGGAGTGCGGGGTAGCCGGAGTCTGGAATAACACCCAAAAAAAAAAATATCACCATTTGAAGCAAAAGGGAGGGGGTTTTGGCTACTGCCATTATATTTTCCTCAAATGGAGCTAGTGTATCCCTCAAAATCTCATAGAATTTACTTTGGTTGTTAGGGAGTTTACATTCTGTTTGCAGATGTGGGAAAGAGTGGATGCCCAAAGGACCTATTACTTGGAATGTATAACATAAATTAAATTTATCCCAATAGGAGATAGAGATCATGCTTAAATATCTTCTCTCCAAAGGAGATAGAAGAGTTTTCAACATTTGTATCCAGCTGCTCAGAAATTTTGCGGTGAAATTCATGAAGTTAGAAAGTGGGAGACATCTCTGTGGATTCCCCAGTATATAGGGCGGGAAGTCTTCCAATCCATTAAGGGCTACTTCGATGTCTTTCCAATGTGTCTTATAATCTGTAGCTACATGTAGTAGAGAAATTTGTATATGAGCTGCCTGGGCATATCTTTTCATGTTGGGAAGATTTAGTTCCCCTTGTGCCCTGGGAAGCTGTAAGGTGACATATTTCACTTGTGGTACTTTACCTCCCAAAATATACCTAGAGATTGACTTATCCCATGTTTGGAAGTACGTATTCGTGGGGAGTGTCGGGAGAGTTTGTAAAAAGAAGAGCAGGCGGGGCAGTATATTTTGCTGGATAGTTTCAACTCATGGGAGAATCCCCACTGGGAGGAGGGCCCATTTAGTTAGATCCGATGTGATTTGTTGAGTAATAGGTTCATAATTCATCAGATCTAAATGCAACAGTTTAGAGGGTGTTTTAAAACCCAGATATCTCATCTCCACCCTATTCCAATGAAATGGAAAATTCATTTTCATGGCAAGGGCAGGTTTAAAGGAATAGGTCAAGATCTCCGTCTTACTATCATTAATCTTATAGCCTGTTAACCCACTGAAGAAAGTTAATTGTGCCCAAACTGCTGGTACCGATGTCTCCAGGGAGGTGAGTGTCAGCAGAATATCGTCTGCAAATAATGTCAATTTGTGAGATCTTCCCCCTACTGGAACCCCCTCCACCTGGGCTTGTGCCCTAATATTAATGGCCAAAGGTTCTAAATAGAGTGCAAAAAGTAGTGGAGATCATGGACACCCCTGCCTTGTACCCCTAGATAAAGGAAAAGGTTGAGAAAGAGATCCATCTAACTTAAGATATGCTAAGGGCATATGGTACATGGCCTGTATTCGGGAAACAAGTTTATCAGGGAATGCAAACCTTTTTAAAGTAGCCCAAAGATAGGGCCATGACACTCTATCGAATGCCTTCTCAGTGTCAAGGCCGAGAAGAATTAGGATTTGGCTAGAAGATGCATAATCTATGAGCAGAAGTACTGGTCAAACAGCATCATGGGCTTGGCGTTTCATAATAAAACCCACCTGGTCTCCATCTTTTAGAGTAGGCAACAGAGGTGCCACTCAGTTTGCTATAATTTACATAAATAGCTTGTAGTTGCAGTTATGTTTCGATATAGGTCGACATGAAGCCATTAGGGATGGGTCCTTTCTAGGTTTAGGGATTGCTACCATTTCCATATATCACCATGAGGGTGGGGGAGGTCTTCCCTCTTGAATGTCTATATAAGTTGCTAATAGTGGAGATGTTAATACTCTTTGAAATATGTGATAGAATTCCACAGGGAATCCATCTGGTCCCAGAGCTTTCTGATATTTAGTCCGCTTTAGAGTATCCCAAACTTCTGCAGTTGTAATAGGAAGTAACAACCCCTCTGCTTGGGCCTGAGAAAGCTTAGGTACTGGGGAGCTATCAAGGTAGGTGGCTAGTTTCTGGGGTGGGCTGGATCTCTTCCATGTATAATCTCCGATAAAAGTCTGCCATCGCTTGTCTAACCTCACCCAGGTGTAATAATAGGTGGCCTGATATAGGGTCTTTGAGTTTTATAACCATGGTCTGTGCTTTTCTTCCTCTTAGGCATCTAGCCAGATTTCTGGCTCCTCGTGGTCCTCCCTCTTGATGGCTTAGCTTCAAATAAAGCAATTGCTGTTCCACTTGCTGATCAACCAGCCTTTGGAGATTTTGCTCTACTTTAGCTAATTCCTCTTTGACCGTTAGCATACCTTCAAGTTGCCTGGTTCGCAAGTGCAACAGCTGTGTCTGCAATTCCCTATAGGATTTCTAGCTTAATGTCTTCTTATACATGGAGTATCTAATGATTTCCCCTCTTAGGACTGTTTTGAGGGTATTCCATTTTATACTAGGGGAGGTTTCTGAAGAGCTATTATCTAATAAAATGTGTGGTATGGCCGCCTGGACCATCCTAATAAACTCTGGATCTTGCAGGTGCATAAGATTTAAATGCCAGAAGGAGGTCGCCCTCATTGGTATAACATCTATTTTTAAATACAGAGGGGAATGATCAGACAAAACCAAGGCTCCGACAATTATATCTCGGACTAAATCCAAGTGCTCACTGGAGACAAAAAAATAATCTAGTCTGGAAGATGTTTGGGTTGTAGGAGAGTGGTAAGTATAGGATCTAGTGGAAGGGAAAAAGTAGCGCCAAACATCAACCATTCCCAGCTTAGGGAGGTCACCTTAAGATATTTCTGAAGTGGTGTGGTCCGATGTCTGGAGGGAAAAGTTGTATCCAATTTAGTATTGAGAGTGACATTCAGATCCCCTCCTATGATGCACATACCCTGTGTGTGCACCAACAGTTCATCTAGAAACTTACTCATAGCCTGGACTGGGGAGTCTGGGGGAGATAGACCAATGTTTATTGTTTTGTTTTTTTATAACAATTTATTTACCCATGGTAGCCCAGCATAGGTGCAGTATCTCATTTTCAGTGGGATCCTGCTATGAAACATTTTTACAATGCATTTACCCAGGCTAGTCGAGCTGAGATGCAGCTTCTCATTCCCTAATTTCCTCAGCTAATTGGACTGAAGCACTGGGAGGTTAAAGGTAATTTGCTCAGGGTCACACTGAGTAGTAGGCTCTAACAGGATTTGAACTTGCAATCTCCCAGTTACCAAAGTTCTCTAACATCTAGAACACACTGCCTTCACCACATCCATGGTGGGGATTGACCCTAAAAGGCCAGTAGCTGTCAGAAATGTTAACAATTTATTTACCTGGAGAGACCAGCTGAGATAGCACATCTAATTGTCAGTGGGATCCTGCTTCTTCCCTTTCCCATAGTTGGATGGACCAGACCACAGAGTATGGATCACCCAGAGAGTATTTGACTCTAGCAGGGTTTGAATCTGCAATCTTGCAGTTTCAGGCTTTGCTATAACTGCAAGCTGCAGTCTAGTGGAGGGCAAGAGGTCCAACTGGGTTTGCACTAGTGGTGCCAGGTCTGGGTGGGACAGCAGGGGTAGTTAACCCCAAACAAAGAAACATAGACAGCCAACAGATCAAAGAATCAGAAGAAAGTCACTTCAGGTAAGTTTTTCTTCTTGGCCAATTTTAGTCATTTTAAGCAAATTGTTCGAGGAGTCGATGCCCCCACATGAGCACAGAGGTGGGATAATCTAGTACCTCACTACTTACACACTGGAAGCACAAATAGTCAAATCCATCTATTTGTGCTACAAGTGTGCTTACATGAGTGCGGGTACCTGTATTTTCTTGTTGCTGGGTTGGCTGCCCATTTACCTGCACCTGCCCTGCACTGCTGTATCGCAACTGCCCTGAGAACCTGGCACAGAGGTGGGACCCCACTGCAATGCAACCTGAAATGTGTTCCTGGGATGAACACGTTTTGTGCCAAATAAACAAGGTGACACTTCTGTGGTCATGTGGTGGGTGCTAATTTGGCCATCCTAAAAATGGTTAAAATTGTTCAAGATATGAGTCAAAATAAAAATTACTTGAAAACACAGCTATATCTAGGTACATGCTCAGTATGCGCATTTTGGGCTTAGAAAAAAAAATGTTATGATGATTTTCCTTTTTTTCAAAGTCCAAAAATGCATGTAGTGCAGATGCTCCTAGAGGCAAAGGAGAATTTTAGGAGGCAGTGTAGTGCAGTGGTTTAAGGCACTGAACTGCAAACCTGGTGACCTGGGTTTGAATCCCACAGCCCCCACTTGCATACTGTGTGACCCTGAGCAAGTAACTTAACTTCCTTGTGCTCCCAAAAGTCGTACCTGTAAACAAGCTTAGTGTGTCTCTCCTGGTAAAAAAAAAAAAAAAGTCAGAAATGGTATCACTTTTTTTTTTTTAGTTATATATTGGCCAGTTGAGGCTGTTTTGAGCCCAAATTTTCAGTGTGCCCAAGCTGACAACTCACTTCATAAACATGGAAGTGGGTCTTTGTAAATCTGACTCAAAATGTATTTGGGAGGTTACTTTCTCTATGTCTTCTGCTTTCAAGAAAGAAAAATCTATTCTGGTATAAGGGGAATGAGGATGGGAATAATAGGGGTTATCATTAGTATCCTGATGCAGTCCCTTCCAAACATTCTTCTTTCACCAGAACTCCTCTTGTTTCTTACACAATTTAAGCGCCAATTTTGTCTTGCTGCAGGTGGACTTGAAGTATCTAAGTCAGGATGAAACACCATATTAAAATCTCCTGCCAAAATACTGTCCTTGCGTTTATGCTCAGATTTTATCTAAGAGTTGTTTGATGTCTAAAGTATTAGTTTGGGAGGGAGATATATATTTACAGTTGTCATCTCCATATTTCGTAAACGGTCTCTAAGAATGGCAAATTACCCTCTTTATCAGACTATTACACAAAAACAGAGAAAATATTGGTAGGAAAAGATCATTGATCTGTCCAGTCTCCCCGGTTTTACCCCTATCCTACCCCTGGACCTATTTTCTAGTTGGGGTTATTTGCTCTTGCCCTACCACATCCCCCTATGTAACTATTAAGCATTTTACTCAGTCTCAGTTGTGTTTGAAACCATTAATGTTTCTTGTACCCACTACCTCTGCTGGTAGGTTGTTACACAGCTCAACCACTTTCTCAGTAAAGTAAAGCTTTCTCACATCCCTCCTGCATCTCCCCCCCATTAGCTTCCACTCATGCCCCCCATTCTTGAGTCACCATTCCTGCTGAATCTTTTCTCACCATCGTCCTTGTTCAGTCCTTTCAGGAACTTGAAGGTCTCTATCATATTGCCCCTCCTTCTGGTATCCAGCAGTACATGTTCATACTAAAGCCTTAAACTGGTCCTCATATATTAGAAGAATCTTTAAAAGGAATTGCACATGGCACCAATATTTCTACCCTCTTTCTGCATCTGCTTTGGTGTGAAGACGCAGTAATCTGAAAAACAAATGTATTGCTAATTTAGTGAAGATAAATGAGTCTCCTGTAATAGGATAACATTTTTTTTGCCTTTTTGATTCTCCTACAAACTTATGTCATTTCACCAGATGTCCCAAACCATTTACATTATTGGAATAGATCAGTAAGTAGTAGGCATTGTTTTGTGTGCAGAAAGTGGCCCACTGACCTACCTGACCTGATACCTCTTCCTCCTCTCTCCCCTCAGGTTGCCTTGCCCTTCAGCTGTCCCATATGTATCTATCATTGCACTGCAAAGCTGCAAGCTGTGATCAAGAACAATATATAACCAGAAACACAGTAAACAACCTGCTCTCTCCTCTGAGAATGTTGGACTTCCTAGACAGAGGGCACCTGATACAACAGCACCATGTGATGTCAGTGTTTAACAAGTTCTGGCCAGTGCCAAAACAGCTACTAATGCATCAATCCGACAAGGGATATAGAATATTTTGTGGATTGGATTGTAGTCAATACTTATACACACATACACACACACACTATTATTTTTATTACCCCACCTTATGATGAAGAGAAGTGGATTTTATTTTGTAAATCCTATCTGAAAGGTGATTTCATGGACGGACTGCAGAAACATGTTTTGGAGGGGATTTGAAAAATTACACCTGTCTTGTTCAGGAGGTGGGTTAAAAAATATGAGGCCAGTCCGTGGCATGGAAGGCTGAAGCACTGGTGCCTTAGTTCCTGCCATGCTGGCAACCCATGTTCATGGTAGAAAGCGGGCTGCTGGGGGTCGACGGGGAGGAAGAGAATCAAGTGTCTGTAGAACAGCTCTCCTCTCTCAGGGAGGGTGATTTGGTAATCCTGTTGAATGGCTGTTTCCAGGTATAGGCCTGAGGGCAGAATGGGTCAGGGATACCAATGAAGAGAGGGTGCTGTGGGACTCCTCAGTGTGTGCACACCTCCATGTGCACACACTGACATATCGTGTCCTAGCAGGGGAGAAAACAGATGGAAAACACCCTCGGTGGGTGTGATGAAGATTGACCCCACCCCACCCGCAGGGGCTCCTCACGGTGGCTGGGCACAGCCATGATTCTGTGACAGAGGACAGCAAGAAAGGTAAGTCCTGGAGGAGCTGGGTGATGGGGCTGGGACGATCTATCAGATGGGGGCTGCCGGGGAGACCCAGAGACAAAGTACATTGACCTCTCCAAGGCCTTTGACACGGTCTGTCACCCCCTCCTACTTGACTCCCTCCACCAACTTGGCTTCTCCCCTGGCACACTGGCTGGGTTCACCAGTTACCTCTCTGCCAGATCACAGTGCATGAAGGTAAACGGCACCCTGTCCAATACCCTGCCCGTTCACTCGGGGTCCCCAAGGGTTCCATCCTGGGCCCTGTTCTGTTCAACCTATTTCTCAATACCCACCCCAGCTCCTGCTCGGGCAATATGGTACTCTATGCCGATGATGCAGTTCTCCTTACCTCCCACCCTGACCCGCGATCTCTACAGGAATCCCTGCAGCACACATTCAACTAAGCTGAAAGTGGTTCCTTGACCACCGGTGGTCATTAACCTCAAAAAACAATCTATGCTTTTTTTGCAACAGCAGAATAAGGCCAAAATGCCCCTCTGCATTCTCCCCAGTGATGCTCACCTCCTCGGCGGGTGTCGTCCTACAAGTACCTGGGCATCACCTTGACTCGGCTCTTACATTCCACACCCACATCAATACCCTGTCCTCAGCCATAAACTTTTGGATTGGCCTTCTGTATCACCACAGAGATTGCCTCCCCCAAACCGCTCTCCGACTGGCCATCAACTCCTCCATCCTGTCCCTGGTGGACTCACGGCCTACCTATCTACGGCTGCAGCTGACAATGCCGCCCTCACCCAGAATCCAGACCTCGATAAACAAGGCCTGCAGGCTCCTGACCCGGTGCATCCCTCCACACCCATACTTGCCTGCTGTATTCCACCACCAGCCTGATCACCTTGGAGGGTGCCTGCGCTACCAAACCTGCTTCTTGCCAAAATCCTGCTGGGACTCTCCCCAGGGTCCACGCATCCCTGTGGCTTGCATCCCCATCCATTGCCACCAGTAGCTCAGTTAAGGCCACCTTTCTGGTGCCCTGTACCAAAACCTCCCTAGCCCAAAGGTCCTGCCACTACCACACCCCCACGTGGTTCAACTCCCTCCCGCTCTCTGTCACTAAGTCTACCAAAATTGGTCACTTTAAAGTCACCCTCCATAACCACCTCTTTGGCGCCCAAAGCTGCAGTTGTTCTAAATCAACCTAATGTTGGGGTTCCTCCCCATTTCTTGCCCATAGCCCTGACAATGTCCATTGGACTGCTTCCCCTCCCCCTTCTTTTTTTTTTTTTTTAACACAATTGCTATTTACTGCATGTAACTTTATCCCGTAAACCACTGTTATATTGTATTCTTTTTATCTGTATTGCACCTGTATGTTACCAGTGTTGTATCTCGCACTGTAACCATGTCTACCCTCCCTGCAACGAGGTGCCTTTGTAAATGAGTCCCTGACTCAAACGTTGTAAATCTGACTTTCAAAATAAATAAATAAAATAATAAATAAATAAAATATATATATATATATATATATATATATATATATATATATATATATATATATATATATTTTAAAAGGCTATTAACCAGACCAGTGGTGTAGCACTACTGCCCACCATGTCAGTGACCCGGGTTCAAGAATGACCTCGGGTTCCTGGGGACCATGGACTGCTCTCCTGTCCTGGGGCATGCCATTCCCACTGAATGATTGCCACCAGATGGAGGCCTGAGTGGTAGTAACGTATTAGATGGGTGGCACTGAAGGGAGAGTGCTACAGGACTCTGCAGTCTATGTATGTGTGCCTCCAGCAATGGGGAGGGAAAAAAGTCAGAGGAAAAATGGTGGAGCAGAGCACAATGATGCCCTGTGCCAGCCCTCACCCGCACTACCATCAGGGGACCCTGGCCCGAGCTTGAAGAGTAATAAAAATCAAAACAAATAAGACTAAGAAGAGAGGAAAAACAAACAAAGAGGAAAATGAATGATTTTAACATTGCAGTGCTGGGCAGTGAAGAAGTTCTTAAATTTGGTGAGAGAAAATAGTGCACGGGGGGGGAGGGAGAGAAGAAGGAAACATGTTGTACTAAATGGGGAGGATGCAGACAGATTTGCAGGAAGATGTGCTTCAACTTCACTCCACCATAACAAAACAGCTGTGCTGCATTAGGAATTCAGTCAGATCCCTTACTTTCTTCTTCTTTCTGAATACTTCAGCATAGCTCTGGGCTACACAACCGTAAAAATAAATAAGTGATTTTGTGAGAAAATGGGTTACCTATTTATTTATTTAAACATTTGGTAACTAGGAAGCACACTGAGCCAGGCTCAATTTCAGGTGCAACCCAGGGGAGGGAGATGGGAGTACATACAATTTGCATAAATAGACACCTGTTACAGCAGTAGATTCATAACACAGCAGCTATAGCATTATAGGTCAATTACATGTCATTGGTACAAGTAGACACCAGATTACAGCAATAATACACAGACAAACAGTATCACGGTAATCTAAGCAATACAGGACCTGAGACAATGTGAAACGAGTTTACAAAAGCAAGTTTTGAGTAGTCACTCTTCCTTCATCCAAAAAGTAATATGGTAAGATTATGGCATAAATAAATCTTGTGCGGTATGTGAGGGCACTGTCATGCAGCCTTTATGGCTGAGATGGGAAAGCCCAAGTTTCTGTCCTCATACCAAGTAGCGAAGAGATACTAGTTTAATTTGCCTGCCTTGACTGAGGTAATGCTAAAATGTCAACTTTAAGAGTGGTTATTTTAAAACAGCAGTATTTGCTCATAAATACTTGCATTTTTTTATTCAATCTGTCAAACAATGAAAAATTCTGACATGCCATGTGTTTTGGGTTTTTTTGCCTCATTTTGTCATGTCTCCATTTTTTTTTTCAATTCAAGCTGCCACCGATCTGCACGAATCCTCAACAGGACTGCCATGACAGTTGTAGAGCTGTGGGGGTGGAAACAACTAAACAATGCTGCACAAGTCTGTTCCTTGTTGGCTAGTTCAATATGCCTGTCAACAGTCTTCATAATCTTGACATTGTGCTGGAGTCATGGAGACAGACAACTCATTGTTGAGTCTGTGTGCTGTGACATTAGTGATAGATTTATATATTATTAAATGTTTTATACATAAAATCGTATTCTTTGTACAGCAATTAAAATTTATCTCGCTGTATTTATTTTTATGTTGATTGCGCGCATGTGCAAGAAACATGTTGCAGCAGCTTACTCCAGAAGCAGGTTGTGGAGGCGCGGCACTGTTGTGGCCAATGCCCCCACTGTCTTTTAAGGCATGGCCCCTATTCCAAAATGTTGTGGCACACTGCTGCTGACACTAGTTCAGCCAGCATGCCACAACCTTGAAAAGTTTCAGCCACTGCAAGCAGGGGCCGCCTCGTTATTGCAGCATCATCCACTGCAATGAGGGAGCGACCCCTCATTGCAGGGCGGTCCCTTACAGTTTGCCGACAGGGAGCCCAGTCCCCATCAGTGTCTGTTACGTGCCAAGGGGGTGCCCAATCCCCCTTGAATCAAGTACCCCCTTCTTTCTTTGCTGACAGGGGTGCCCAATCCCCGTCGGCACATCCCCCCCATTTCTTGTGTGCCAAGGGGTGTCCAATCCTGTGGTCATGAGACCCCAAGTATGTGTCAACGGGGCTGCCCAATCCCGTCGGCTCCAGTGCCCCCACACCCAAAACACACAGGTGGCATGCTGGGGAGCCCACCCCAGCATGCCAAATACCTCTGTAAAAAAAAAAAAAGTCCCTGTTTTTGTTAACCTGTAAAAAAGAAAGCGGTCCCTCGGTCTCCCTGCCCCTTCCCACAACCCGCACTCACTCTCTGCGCACCCTGCCTCCCCACACCCCTCACCCCATACTTACCCTGCGAGTCTGGTGCGACGATCTTCAGTGGAGCGGGAACATGTCTGCACTCTTCAAAGCCGACCGCGAACTGAAGAAATGCTGGAAAGCTGTATAATGGCATAAATAGGGTTTTTTCAACTTTGATGCATAACTCAGGCAGTTGTTTGGAATTTTGGCACCAGATTTTCAACATGGGGTTTTTGGGACCCCTCCTCATGAATTCAGCCAGTGTCATGGCATTATTTGGTCCCGAAAAGTGACTTCGCGGTCACTGCGCGGAATCACCTTTCGGAACTGATTAACGAAATGACAGTGCCAGTGTTAATGAGGTGGGCTCTCAAAAAGCCTATGTTGCAAATTTGGTGGAAAGAATCCAAAAAAATGACTGTTTTATGAGCATGCATTGCGCAGTTGCTACGCACGCTTGTAACTTTGCGAACTTGCAATATTTTCATACCACATTTTCAACACTGGCATTCTTTCACACCTCCTTATGAAGAGAACAGCTGTCATGTTTCCCATCCTGGCCGAAATGTGTTTTTGCACTTCTGGCGCAGAATAGCGCGGTCGCTGTGGGAAATCAGTGTTTGGGATAGATTAAGAAAATGACAGTGACACTGTTCATGAGCAGAGGTCCTAAAATGCCTATGTTGAAAATTTAGTGACGATAGTCCATCAAATGACTGTGTTACAAGTGCGCATTGCGCAGTTCACACACACCCTTGTAACTTTGCAGATTTGTAATATTGTCATGCCAGATTTGCAGCACTGGCATTTTTTCACACCTCCCTATGAACAGTACAGCAGTCATTTTTCACATCCTGCCCAAGATGAGTTTTCACACTTCCGGTGCAGAATTGCGCAGTTGCTGTGGGAAATCAGTGTTCGGGGCAATTAAGAAAATGACAATGACACTGTTTATGAGCAGAGGTCCTAAAATCCCCATGTTGAAAATTTGGTGACGAAAGTCCATAAAATGACTGTGTTACAAGTGTGCATTGAGCTGTTTACATGCACCCTTGTGACTTCGCAAATTTGGAATATTTTCATGCCACACTTTCAACACTGTCATTTTTTCACACTTCCTTATGTTTTTGCACTTCTGGCGCAGAATAGCATGGTCGCTGGAGGAAATCAATGTCTGGGACAGATTAAGATCAAGCAAGTGAGGGGGGTGTGACCGAGCTCAACTGAGCTCTGTCAGGACTGCTGCAGATTTCTCTGCGGGCAGAAAAAGGTGCCAATGCAGGCAGGGGCCCAGTACAAAAGGACAGTCTGCAGTGCTGGGAGAAACAGAAAGAGAGAGCGAGTGAGGGAGGAGGAGAGCGAGCTCCAACGAACTGTGTCGGACCTGCTAGATTTCTTTGTGGGCAGAAAAAGTGCCAATGCAGGCAGGAGCCCAGTACAGAAGGACAGCCTGCAGCACCGGAAAAATGGAACGAAAGCGAGTGAGAGAGGGAGAGTGAGCGAGCTCAACAGAGCTCTGTTGGGACTGCTGTGGATTTCTTTGTAGGCAGAAAAGGTGCCAATGAATGCAGGAGCCCAGTACAAATTGGCAGCCTGCAGTGCCAGGAGAAACAGAATGAGCGTGAGAGGAGAGGAGATGGGCGACCTCAACTGACGATCTCGGGGACAGCTGTGAACTTCTTTGTGGGCAGAAAAACCAGCATGAGCCAGGAGCCCAGTACAAAAGGGAAGCCTGCAGCGCTTGAGAGAAACAGAATGAGTGAGTGAGTGAGAGAGGGGGAGTGAGCGAGCTCAATGGAGCTCTGCCGGGACTTTAGAGTTGACCACCGTCCTGCCCAGATCCTCTGTGGTCCTATATTACAGCAGGATCTCTGGAATGGAGACAAAGCAATGGTTGGATACTTTTAGGATTGCTGTAATAATACAGATTAAGTTGTTCATTTTATTATGTTTGCTTGCACGCATGTGCAAGAAACATAGTGCCATCATCGGAGTTTTCGGAGGTGTGTCAGCCCTCTTCCAATTCAGTCAGTGTGTTTGCAGGCACGGCCGCAGTTCTCCAATGCCTGCTGGAGCTATCTATGACAGCTCCAAAATGCAGTGGCGTACAGTTGAAAGGGGGAGCTACGTTTCAGTGAGCAGCGATCAGATATCGCTGCTCATGGTGCGCTTCCTACACACACACGCTCGCGTGCTGCACAACGCACACACTGTATGGCCGACAGGGTGCCCAATCCCAGTTGGCTATGCTGCCCCGAAACACAGTGTCATATGCCATGCTGGTGCCCACCCCAGCGTGGCTACATGTCGATAGCCGATGGGGGTGCCCAATCCCCGGCCGGCTCCACACCCCCAACCATCCTTCTGCCATGCTGGGAGCCCACCCAGCGTGGCAAATGTCCCGCTCGTCGTAATAAAAAAAAACAAAAAACTGAAAATCAAAACGGTCCTCGGGTGTCTGCCCCCACCCGACCCACCCACTGCACACCCTGCCTTCCTCACTACCCCATACTTACCTCCAGAGCTCAAAAAGACGATCTTCAGCGGACGGGGAACACGCCTGCACTCTTCAAAGCCGACCGCTGAACTGAGGAAATGCCGTAAGCTGTATAATGGGATAGATAGGGTTTTTCCAACTTTATTGCATATCTCAGGCATTTTTTGGAATTTTTGCACCAAATTTTCAACATGGGGTTTTTGGGACCCCTTCTCATGAATGCTGTCACTGTCATGGCGTTACTCGGGCCCGAAGGGTGATTTCGCAAGCCACTGCGCGATATCACCTTTCTGGAATGATTAATGAAACAACACTGCCAGTGTTCATAAGATGGGCTCTCAAAAGCCTAGTTTGAAAATTTGGTGGAAGAATTTAAAATGACTGTTCTGATGTGTTGCGCGGTTCCTCGCAGCTCATAAGTTCGCGAATTTTCAATATTTTCACTCCAGATTTTCAACATTGCCATTTTACCACACCTTCTTATGAGCAGTACAGCTGTCATTTTTCACATCTCACCCAAAATGTGTTTCCGCCCATGTAGCGCACAATGGTGCAGTCGGTGTCTTGAAATCAATGTATAGGGACACACTAAAAAATCACAGTGACACTGTTCATGAGCAGAGGTCTTAAATGGCTATGTTGAAAATTTGGTGAAAAAAAATTCCTAAAATGACTGCTTTACGAGCCGCATGTTGTAGAGTTCCTACACACTCATAAGTTCAAAAATTTTCAATATTTTCACGCCAGATTTTCAACAGTGCCATTTTACCGCACTTCCTTATGAGCAGTACAGCTACCATTTTCACATCTTGCCTATAATGTGTTTCCACATGCAAAGCACACAATGGTACAGTCAGTGTGCGAAACAATGTTTGGGACAGATTAAGAAAACCACAGTGACACTGGTCATGAGCAGAGGTCTTAAAATGGCTATGTTGAAAATTTGGTGACAAAACTCCATAAAATGACTGTGTTATGAGTGAGCATTGCGCAGTTTCCATGCACGCTCTTAAGTTCATCAGTTTGTAATATTTTTAGTCCAGATTTTCACCAGTGGCATTTTTCCACACCTCCTTATGAACAGTACAGCTGTAATTTTCCACAACATGGCCGACATGTGTTTTCACACTTTCAGCACAGAAATGCGTGGTCGCTGTGGGAAATCATTGTTCGGGACAGATAAAGAAAACACACTGACACTGTTCATGATCGGAGGTCCCAAAATGCCTGTGTTAATCTGCTGTAAAGAAATCCCCAAACTAGTTACATTACGGATGTGCGTTGCGCAGTTTCTACGCATGCTCGTGACTTCACCAGTTTTTTTAAGATTTTCACAGCAGATTTTCAACATTGCCATTTTACACCTCCCATGAACAGTACCGCTGTCATTTTTCACATCCTGTTCGGAATGTGTTTTGCACCTGTGGTGCCAAATGCCATAGTCATTGTGCAAAAGCAGTTTTCGCTACAAACTGATATTGCCACTGTTCATGAGGTAGGGGTCACAAAAAAAACATGTTGAAAATTTGGAGTGAAAATATCAACAAATGCCTGAGGCGTTAGGGTTTCCGACCATAACGCCCCACCCTGTACAGAATGACAGGCATCAGGGGTGTGACCTGGGTTTCTTGCCTGTCATGCTCATACCATTCCACCCCCACCCACACCCTGCAGCCAGTGAGAGCCATCAAGGTGTGCCTCGGACTCTTCGGGCCCAAACTTCACCCCATTCTCCTATACCGCACCCATCTCACCGTATTTCCTAATGGAATGGGGTGCGCATAAGGGCCAAAGATCCCAAGGCACATCGTGACACTTGTCAGTGTCTGCAGGGTAGGGTGTGGTGAAATGGCGTGGTCGTTATGCCTGACGACCCAAAGGCACACCCCAATGCCTGTCACTCTCTGCAGGGTGGTGGTGGGGTTGGCTTCAGTTCAATACTTGCCGCTATTCCTATTATGCAGCTCTGTAACTTTAGATTACCAATGCCAATGCCAGCAAGCAAACATTCGCATTGACAAGTGCTTGTTTCTCTAACTGAGCTGAGTAGTAAATTTGGTAAACAAAATCCAAAAATGACTGTTTCTGTGGCGTGAGTTGGGCAGTTTCTAGGCACACTCATTACTGAGCAAATTTGCAATATTTTCACTACAGATTTTCAACATTGGCATTTTTCCACACCTCCTCATGAAAAGTATAGCTGTCATTTTTCACATCCTGGCCGAAATGTGTTTTCACACTTCAGGCACAGAATAACGCAGTCGCTGTGGGAAATCAGTGTTCGGGACACATTAAGAAAACCACAGCGACACTGTTCATGAGCAGAGGTTCTAAAATGCCTATGGTGAAATTCTGTGATGAAAGTCCATAAAATGACTGTGTTACGAGCGTGCATTGTGCAGTTTCCACGCACCCTTGTAACTTCGCAAATTAGTAATATTTTCACGCCAGATTTTCAGCACTGACATTTTTTCACTCCTCCTTATGAACAGTACAGTTGTCATTTTTCACATCCTGGCCTAAATGTGTTTTCACGCTTCAGGTTTCAGAATGGGCTGGCAATATAGCATAGAGGTTAGAGGAACGAGGTGTGAACGAGCTTTATACATCCAGCAGAACAGACCTGAGTTTGATTCTCACAACCTCCACTTGCATACTGTGTGACTCTGAGCAAGTCACTTAACCGCCCAGTGCTCCCAGGTCGCTCCTGAAAACAGGCACTTGTGCCTAGTGGGCCTTACCTGGTTACCAAAGACTGAGATAAAAAAATAAAAAAAATAGCCCAGTCGCTTTGGGGAATCAGTGTTTGGGACAGATTAGGATTGAGTGAGTGAGAGAGGGGGAGTGACCGAGCTCAACTGAGCTCTGTTGGGACCACTGTGGATTTCTTTGTGGGTGGAAAAAGGCGCCAACGCAGGCAGATGCCCAGCACAAAAGGGCAGCCTGCAGCGCTGGGAGAAGCAGAACGAGGGAGTGAGGGAGAGAGAGTGAGCGAGTTCAATGGAGTTCTGTTGGGACTGCTGTGGATTTCTTTGTGAGTAGAAAAAGGCATCAATCCAGGCAGGAGCCCAGAACAAAGGGCAGCCTTCAGCGCGGGAGAAATAGAACAAGCGAGTGAGAGGGGGGGAGTCAGTGAGCTCAATGGAGCTCTGCCAGAACTTTACAGTTGCCCATAGGGTTGCCACCTTTGGATGGGGCAAAAACCGGATCCTAAGCTCCGCCCCTAGCCCCACCCCTTTTTATGACTCATCATGCATTGTTTCTCCTAGAAGGCCATCTGTTATATCAATAAAAGACAAGATGCAGTGGAAAAGATTAGGTTAAGTAATTGCTAATGGTGTTAATGGCCATACTTTACCTCCCAGGCTGACTGCTTTCACAAACAAAGGGTTATATTGACAACAGAACTTGTTTATAAGCTGGCCATGCAGCTGAAACAATGAATAATATGACATTTGTTTCAAAAGTATGTGAGCACTCAAAAATGGTAAAACACAGCCAGCACACAGCAAAACCGGATTACCTGATAGGGACCCTGAAAACCTGATCACCAGGTAAAAAACCTGACAGGTGGCAACCCTAGTTGCCCACCCTGCTGCCCAGGGTCCTCTGTGGTCCTATATTACAGCAGGGTCTCTGGAGTTGAGACAAAGCAATGACTGGATACTTTAGGATTGCTGTAATAATACATGTTTATTTGTTCTGTTTATTTCTCTAACTGAGCTGAGTAATACTTGGAGTGCAATAGGATTTCTTACTGGGCTAAGTGAAACTATATGAGAGCTGAGAACAAAAAGTATGGTAGCTGAGGGGTGAAAACCAGACAAGGAGGCTTTAGGATTGCTACACTAATACAGTATCTAATGGATGAGATTTGAGACTGAATTACCCTGGTCGGCAAGGGGTCAGTAGGGGGACTAGTGTGGGGGAGGACAGGAATTTGACTAAATAGGGGCCTAACAGTTGTAGTAGGGTGCAGAACCTGGGAGTAAGAGCCCGTAACATAAGATGGGGGCCAAAATGGGGCAGGTTCCACATGTCAATAGGGCGGGTATCTTTGGAAGGGTGGAGGGGTGTACAGGGTGTGGGTGTGCCATGATCCTGGACTGGGCTTGAAGGATGGGATGGGGGTATGAGAGATGCTTGGATAGCTAGCTAGTTTGGGGGAGGAACTGTGGAGTTAGGGAGGAGTGTAAGTGGCAGGGCAGATGGTATGGTAGGCATCCTGAGGGGGAATAAGGATGTCAAGGAGGATGGAAGAGACTAACTAGGGACTGATACGACCCCAGTATCAGAGGCACTAACAGAATAAAGAGGAGAGGGAGGGGTGTCCGAGCGGGCGGGGGCCTCTTGATGGGGGAAGAGATGACGAGGTACCAGGAGAACCAGGAGACAGCAGATGGCTCTGCGGGTAAGGAGGGACCATGGGCGGCACAGAGGAGAACACGTTGGAGGGGGAACTGATAGAGGCAAGAGATGCAAGACTGGTATCAACTCACGAATAGATTTGAACCTCTGCTATGGGACAGAGAGAGAGCAGGAACATACTGAAGGGGGAGGACAAGCAGGACATGAGAGGGATGGCAACAGAGGGGAAGAGATAGCGAGGACAAAAGGGTAGAAGAGGGCTGGTAAGGAAGGAGGGGGTGGTGACTGAAGGAGAGAAGGCTACAGGAAGGGGGAAGGATGGGAGGGGCATCACTATCGGGGTAGAAGGGAATACGGGCTCTAAATCGACAACAGTGAGGATAGGAGAGGGTTGGAAATCGGCAGGGGAGGAGGAGAGATCGACATGGGAAGCCCAGTAGGAAGTAGTCAGGCTGGGAAGGGGTTCAAAGGGGATGGGAGGAATAAGGCAGAGAAAAGGGGTGAGGCGGAAGTAGGGGGTACAGAAACAGAAGTCACAGAGGGTGCAGTTGGCGGGGGTAAGGGACGGGAAGAATGAATACTGGGGTGGTGGAAGGGGCATTAGAAGGGAAAGGGGAGTAATGGTAAGAGGTACTCATGCTGGGGATTCTATACAGAAATGAGGTGAGATGGGACAGAAAGGGAAAGGCACAGCCATATTTGGGTTGAAGCTGTCCCCAGGTTTACTGCAGGAGCGGCAGGGCAGGCACTGCTCAAGCATGCAGCGAGGAGGAGGAAGAAACCTCATTTACTGTTGCATATGGGTACAAACAACTTGGCGGGAGACACTGTGGATGCAGTGAAGTGGAGGTTTGAGTACTTGGGCAGGCAGTGTGAGGGGGTGGGGAAGTCGGTGGCATTCTTGGAGGTACTGCCGGTACCACATGCAAGCATGGAGAGGAAAGGTAGGCTTGAGGAGTTCGAGTGGCTGAGGGATTGGTGCCACACGGAACATTATGGGTTAGTGACTAACTAGGGTAGGGTCGGGGGAATAGTGACTTGCACGGGGAGAGGGTACACTGGAGCAGGAGAGGGAGGGTGTTAAAGGCAGCATTGCTGCTGGGTCACTGGCACTGAGGGTTGGGAGCTGAGGCCACACCTCGTGCCATGATGGCGACCCGGGTTCAGATGCAAGCCTGGCCAGCCAGGGGTTGAAGGGAGGGATAGGATTGGAGTGTATGGAGGACTGCTCTCCTATCCTGAGGTGGGATCCAGGAACCCACCACTATGTGGTGAACCCTGGTGATGACCGTGGGCACTGCTACAGCAGTGTAGTAATAGGTGGTGGATTGTGGTGGACATTGGCACTCTGTGCCTACATCATGCATGGCCGCACTCTGCAAAAGGGAGAAAAGTGGAAAATATGCTACGGTCAGGCAGCATAAGCTTCTGACCCCCTGCCCGCCCCAAATGGTGCCTCCTCAACTGGATCCTGCTCTGGTGGATCGACCTGGGAAGCTCCTCACCACCTCACCATGGGGGTATCCTTGGAGGTGAGCAGGTTGGCCTGATGTCATGGGTAGGGCTGGGGGGGGTCGGTCAGGATGACCAAGCCGAATGTAGCCCACTGACAAAAAAAAAGGCAGGATTAGAAGGGTGTATCTCTACTAAAATGGATTTAAACAAATGGCGGGGGTGGGGTGGCCAAAAGACTGAAGTTGGTAGAAAGGTCCGGACAGGGGACCCTGATGAGATCACAGCCCTAGATATAGGTAAAGGCGGAGGCGTAGTAACCCTGGAAGGGGCGGGCAGAGTGGTCTGAGTGTAATACAGAAGGCACCACCACCCAGTAAGAATAAGGAGGAGAAAGGGTGCGGACTACTGGGAGAATGGACACAGGCCAAGGAGGAGAAGAGTGAGGAGAAGGAGGGATGTGGGTGGAAGGTGGTCTGACTACATGGATTGAGAACAGGTTACAGGTGATGGTGCTGAGTGTGGTGGTGGTGGGGTAGCTTTCAGCATCCACAGCAGTGAGAAGCTGGGTGCCACAGGGCTCAGTGCTTGGCCCAATGCTATTTAGGTTTTTTATATCTGATACAGCACACGGAGTGGGAAGCAGGGTTAGTCTGTTGGCACATTGTAAGAAAATCAAAAACAAATAGTTATAGTAGCAGAGCTCCCCCTCCACACACACACACACACACACACACACACACACACATATATACGCTCCCCGAAAAGCTGCTTAAAAGCCTGCAATTCATTCAAATCAGTTCCATTTTCTTACTTACTTGGTGTTCAGTGCCAACAAGTGTAAAATCATGTACCTAGGGCTGGGTATAGGATGGCAGGAGGTACTGATACTCACTAGACATGAAAAGGTCCTTGAGGTTATTATATCAGAGGACCTCAAGATGGCAGTACAGTGTGGCAAGGCTGTAGGCAGGGTAAATTGGATTCTGGGGTGCATAAGGGTGGCATCTCCAGTAGGAGGAGGAGGATGTTGGGCTACCATTGTATCACTCCCTGGTATACTCAAGCTGGGTACTGTGTCCAGTTTTAGAGTCCACACTTCAGAAAGGACATAAGGTGGAGGTTTTCAGAGGATGGCAACTAAAATGGTTCAGAATTTTCACAGGAATCCCTACAAGGAAAGGCTGAAGAATCTCAACATGTACACTCTGGAAGAGAGGAGGGCAAGAAGTGACATGATCAAGACCTACAAAGTACCTCACAGGGCTAACGAGGGTACAGTTGGGGAGTTTCCTTCAAATGAGGATGAGCACCCAAACCAAGGGACATACAATGAAGCTGGGGGGGCATTCAGGATAGAGGTGAAGAAATATTTCTTTACTGAAAGGGTGGTAGACACCTTGAACAAACTGCCAGGAGAAGTGGTGGAAGCAAAAATGGTAGGGGGCATGAAGCATGCATGGGATAAACATAGGAGTATATTAGAAAAACGGAAGGAGGGGTCAACGGAGATCAGTAGGGCTATGGAAGTGAAGTAGGTTCAAGTTCATTGCAGAAAAAATCCATTAAGCAAGCTCATTCACAAGGAGATCCTGATGGACACAGGCATAATAAGACATGCAGTAACATACTGTATACAGGCAGGAGTTACAAGTAGGTAGAGAACACTTGGGCAGACTGGGTGGGCTGGTGGTCCTTTTCTGCTGAGAAATTCTATGTTTCTATGGCATCGTGTGTTAATTCAGGTGCAGTGTTCAAAGTTGGACCTACCATACATCCAGATGTAAGGTACAGTAAATTACGAATTAGATGCAGCCACTTACAGTACAATAAACAGAACCCCAGTGCTTCAAGAAGCCTTTACTCTTCATAAGGCTGCTTATAGAGCTGGAGTTCTACTCAGTATTCACACCAGAATGCTGATCTTAAAATAGATGCCACATCTGAATGAGTGCTTGATTCTTCCTCACTCCATTTCTTCCCACTTTGAAAACTGCTTTTCCTGAGTTAGTTCTGGGCTGGCAGCACCTCGCATGTGTTGGAAGATGACCAATAAGTGGCACTGAAAGACGTCAGACTTCACAGACTGTGAAGGCAGCTGCTCATGGACAGACATAAGGCAATTCTACTGGGAGGTAGGAGGAAGTAAACTGTTGATTAACTAGAATCTGCAGCTTATCCATCAGGTAGGGAAATGGGCAGACTAGGGGCCAAGCAGTCCTTATCTGCTTTCAGATTCTATGTTTCTATGTTTCTGCCCACCATCTTGGCAAGAAGAAGGCTGCAGCTGTGGCCAATGAGGACTGTTTTGGTGTGTGGGGATTGGGGACCAAAGGGACAGACATAAGGAGATAAAATCATAATAAAACTGTGAGACCTTCACCAGCTTTCCAAAATGCTTACCAGTAAAAGAACACTCAATGAAATTTTTCACATGGCAACACAAGCTGGTGAGCCCTCTGTCTGCCATCTGACACCAGGCATCAGTCAGCATGACATTGCTTAAAGAAGGCAGTGTGGTCATGTGGTTACTGAAATACTGGAGATTACAGATTTATGAGAACAAAAGAAAATCACATAGAAGTTGGCCCATATGCCTATAGCAGCTGTCTCCTGCTTCTCAGTACTTATATTTATATCATTGAGGTACTTGAATGTTTCTATCATATCCCCTCTTTCCCTCCTCTCTTCCACTGAGTACATATTGAGGTCCCTTAATTTCTCCTCATAAGTCTTGTGTTGCAACCTCTGTAGCATCTCATTCGTCTTTCTCTGGACCATCTCCAGCCTGTTAATATCCTTATGAAGGTGCACCCTCCAGAACTGCACACAGTACTCCATGTGAAGCCTGACCATGGTTTTATATAATGGTATCACTACCTCCCTCCTTATGCTGGTGATACCCCCTGCCTATGCACCCCAGCATGTCACTGGTCCTCCCAGCTGCCTTACCACTTTGACATTTTCAGGTCATCTGAAATAAGAACCCCCAGGTCCCTTTCCTTCTTTGTGACTGTCAGCAACTCCCTCCCCCATCCTGTACCTTTCCCCAGGGTTTCTGTGTCCCAAGTGCATAATTTTGCACTTTTTTGAATTAAACTTCAGTTGCCAGTCCTCAGACCATTTCTCAAGCTTTCCCAGGTCCGCCTCATTTTCTCCACCCCCTCTGGGGTATCCACTGTGTTACATTTCCTGGTGTAATCTGCAAACAGGCAGACCTTTCTCTTCAGCCCTTCTGCAATGTCACTAATGAAGACATTGAACAGGACTGGCCCCATTACCAATCCCTGTGGCACCCCACTGGTCACCCCCTCTCCCAAGACTGCACCCCATTACACTACTCTCTGCCTCCTGTCTCTTTCCCAGTTTGTAACCCACTTTACCATCCTTTCCTCCATGCCCAGCCTACTCAGCTAGTTTATCAGCCTCCTATGTGGGACGGTGTCAAAGGCTTTGCTTACATCAAAGTAAGTATTATCCACTGCCCCATCCTGATTTACTTCCTTTGTCACCCAGTCAAAGAGATCAACCAGATTTGTCTGACATGGCCTCCCCACTGTGAATCCATGTTGCCTATGGTCCTGGCCTTCAATGGCTTCTAGATGCCCCACTATCCTTTCTTTAACCAATGTCTCCATGATCTTCCCCACTTCTGAATTGAGGCTAACCAGCCTATAGTTCCCCACCTCCTCCCTACTGCGGGCTTTCTATAGAGGGACCACATGTGCCCTCCTCCAATTCTCTGGTACCACCCCTGTGTTGAATGACTCACTGAACATGGCTGCCAGAGGTACTGCTATTTCCCTTCACAGTTCTTTTAATATCCTTGGGTATATGCCACCTAGTCCCCTCGCTTTTCCACCATTAATTTACTCACCTTCTGCAGGATTCTTCTTGCTTTGAATGGACTATTGTCCACATCTTCATGCCTTTGCAACTGCTGTGGCCTTGACCTCCCCTCTTCTGTGAATACTGAACAGAAAGACATAGTGGATGTCTTGGTGGGGGAATGTAACAGTTCTTAGGCATGGTACTTTCACTTCCAAATACCTAAACAGCACATATACGCAATCAACATTCAGCATTGACAAATGTTTGTTTTTATCTATGTAGTTTCGGCAGTCACCACCTAGCATTCCACAGTGTCTCTATGTGTTGCCATGATGATATTTATGGAATTATTCAATTTATGTCCTTGCATGATGTTATAAATAAAAGAGAATAGCAAAGGTGTGTTTCTATATACATTGATGCACACAGCATCATAACTGAGACAGTGCTTGTTTAGTCTAATGAGATCAGCTCTCAATTATGTCTAAATTGAACATCTCTGAATGGATCTAGTCTGCATGCATTTTGAATCTGACATTTATCCCCAAAAAAATAGTCCTAACATTGCAAGACAACTGGTTCATGCGGATGCTATGCAATGTGAAGAAATTTTTCTTATCTCAGATTCCAAAGTAGAGAACCCACAGTCTTGAGTCACATTTTGAAGCTGATTGCATTTAATCCTCTTCCACCTCCCTCCCCACACACACACACGCACACACAAAACACACACTAGTAATTTGTCAAGCTTTTCAATTCCTGCTACTGTACAACAGGATACAAATTCAATTTGCAGTATAACCTTGTAATATTTTTTTACATATGATGCTGAAGATTTATATGGCAGGCGTACCTTACCATTTATGAATACACAGTTATATCCTGCTTTTGAACAGTTATGGATGCATAAAACATGATATCATTCAATATGGCATGGATAATTGATGTTGGACTTTTTTGTAATTGTTGCCTGCATAACTGATAGTGTGTTTTATGTGGTTTTACATATTTCTGGGTATGTGGGTATCATAAATAAATGCACAATTATGTTTCTAGTAAGGCATAATGTGCATTTAAATGCCTCAATGTCTCCAGAAGCACATCAGCTTATTCATGTCTGTGAAAAATGTAGTGTGCATTTTCAGTTATAAAAAGAGGCTGAATGACTGGAGCAATGCATTGAGAAACAGAACCAGTCTTTTTGTCTCTATACTTATTTTGCACTGTTCAGCTCTGGTACGTGTACCAACAATGTTCTGAGCCTGCCTTGGCAGCATTCATCACTCGCTTCCATGTACAGTACAGAGCATGATGTTTTGCTGTCAGATGTCAATCAACCAATTATGCACATGAATGCGTATCTGTGATGGTATTACATCTGCTGTCATCACATCAGGCAAACAAGAAAGCAACAGTGATCAGCACTACCACCTTCCCTTGAAATAGATAAACATGGAAGACTGTCTCTAGCGATCTGAGCTGCTGCTGTGCAGCAGGATTCATTTGCTGAACTGTTCTACTCCTTGCTGGAGTACACCAGCACTCCTTCAGCTCTGACATTCCTGGACAGCCGCTGCCATCTGGCCCACCAACAAAGTAGTGGGCAACTAGACTGAAGAAGAATAAAAATAAAAACAAATAAGACTAAGAAGAGAGGCAAACAAACAAAGGGGAAAATTAATGATTTTAACATTGCGGTGCTGGGCAGTGAAGGAGCTGGTAAATCCGGTGAGAGAAAATAGTCCGCTGGGGGAGGGTGAGAAGAAGGAAACACATTTTAGTGAATTGAAGGACACGAACGGATTTGCAGAAGTTGTGCTTCAACTTCACTCCACCGTAACAACAGAGCTGTGCTGTGTTAAGAATTCCACTCAGACCCCTTCTTCTGATAGCAATGCATCAACATAGCTCTGATGCTATGCATCCATAAAAAGAGAAAATGGTAGTAGATACAGATATTCTACAAGAACCATAATAGATTAAACCAAACAGGAACAGGAATAAGAAGTGGATGTAACCCACAGTCCAACTTTTTTGTCCTTCTGTGGTAGGGGAAGCATGTTTCGGTATCCCAAGAAACTTAGGAAATCATCTGGATCTCAGTGATCCCTGACTTGGAAGAAATCAGCAGTACTAAAATAATGGCCCCTATCATGCCTCTGCATGGAAAGTGGAATGTTAGAGGGTGAGACGAGATAGGTAATGCCTATCTCTGGGAGGCAGGTATGGCATTAGGAACTGAAAATGATGTTTCATAGCATCCTTCCCTCAGACCCCTTCCAATACCCTTGGTCTCCAGAGTAAACCCCTGGAGTTTTACATGGTAGTTAAATCAGAGATGATGGTGTACAAAGTCTCAGTGCCTATTTTCCATACAGACCCTACCCAACCCAAGGCTGAAGGGTATCCCACCCCTGAGTCATGAGAGGGACACCTCCACTACCTCCGGGTACTCTGTCCCCCAACCCCTAGCACATTACTATGTGGGATCCTGTTTAAGTGTAGTGCATGTTTATATATAGAGAATAAAGTATGGGTCAGGGTGTGTAATGAGAATTTACTCACACCCGAGGGGTTTGATGCTACATAAACACCAAGAGTGAAGCTCAAGGGTTTGTCATGCATCTATCACAGCGAAATTGTTTACACACACCAGATTCCATATTTTATTTTATATAATTTGTCTCTTTCTTCTTCGCCTCAGCAATTATATAAAACAAAAAAGACTGCTGTCCCGCTGCAGTCCGATTACGTCATGGTGGGCAGTCGGCTTTGTCTTTTATTTGAAATTTTTTTAACCCCCAGTATTGTGAGGGGGGATTGATCCAGTAGCCATGTGATACATTTAACTTTATTTTATTTCACTTACTGCCAAGTGTCCGTGGCAGTTTCTCTTCATGTTGGGTTTGCGGTTTGGGAAGGAGACAGCGATGGAAGAGTTCGAGCAGGCACATGCGCATAGTGGGGGAAACCTTGCATGTGTTTGCCATTATAAACACTCCTTTATAATGGCAAATTATGCCATGGTTTCCTTATGGGAAAAAGAGGAAGCCATTAATTATAGTAATTTATTATGACGCCATGCGATAATGAAATAACCATCCTGCTGAAGAATCTCCTATGGATACAGTGCCTGTGCTCTGCAAATAAGCAATAGATAAGGCTGGCAGTATAGCCTATGGTTAGAGTAACAAGCTGTGAATGATCTTGGAACATCCAGTAGACCTGGGTTTGATTCCCACAACCTCCACTTGCATACTATGCAACTTTGAGGATGTCACTTAACCTCCCCAATGCTCCTGACTCACCCCTGAAAACAGGCACTTGTGCCTAGCAGGCCTTACCCAGTTACCAAAGAATTAAAAAAGGAAAAAGGAAATTATACAGGATGCACTTTGATGTGCAAAAGGAAATGCTTGAAACCATTGTGGGTTAGGCAGAATATATACTGTATGCCTTCTGAGCCAGTATTCAAACAGTGGGATACAGAGGCAAAATAAATCCACAGACTCTGGCTGATAAACAGATCTTAGGTTGAATTTTGCAAAAAGAATGGAGCATTATGCCATGTCAAGTAGGCCCCCCCCCCCGGGAGGAGGTCACCCCCAGGCACCCCAACCTCCCCATTCTACTGTAATTTGCATAGCAGGAATGGCAATCATGTAATTCAAACCTTATGGACTAGCACTGAGCTACAAACTTGAAGACCTGTGTTTGAATCCATTTAACCCTTGTATACTGTGTGACCCTGAGCAAATCACTTAATTTCCTTGTGCTCCCAGGTCACACACAAGGAAACAAGCTCTAGCTTAGTGTGACTTTCCTAGTTAAACAATTTCCCCTTTCCCTTCCCCTAGATGTCTCCTCCCTTCCTGAAGTACAGCTCAGTCCTCTCCCCATCACTACACCTGCTTCCCAACCCCTGTTTATTGTTAGTCACTAATGCACATAAATTCAGAAAAGGCTCCCATAATCAAGCTAAGGTCAATTTTAACAAGCATTTGTCAATGTCGAATGTTGTCTTGCTGCCATTGGCAGTGCAGGAGTTAGAGAGATGCAGCATAGGAGTGGCAGTCAAGTATTGAACTGATGCCAACCCACCCCCACCCTACAGAGAGTGAGAGGCATTAGGGTGTCCCTGTGGGAGTTTGGTAGTGCAGTGCGGGAAAACATGCTGGGCAGGATGTGAAAATGACAGCTGCACAGTTCATAAGGAGGTGTAATTAAATGGCAGTGCTGAAAATGTGGCATACAAATACTCCAGTTGCGGAGTTGCAAGGTGCGTGGCAAATATGCAAAACACGTTTGCAGCACTGGCAGTTTGTGGTGTTCGGCACCAAATTTTCAACATAGGCATTTTAGCACCTCTGCTCATGTACAGTGTCACTGTCATTTCCTCAAAGTGACCCAAGAAGTGATGTCGCACAGCAACCACGCTATTCTGCGCTGGAAGTGCGGAAACACATTTTGGGCAGGATATGTGAAGTGACAGCTGTACTGTTCATCAAGAGGTGTGTAAAAATGGCAATGCTGAAAATCCAGAGTGAAAATATCACAAATGCATGACGGTACGAGCATGCGTGCAATCTGCCAACGCACGCTCGTAACACAGTCATTTTATGGAGTATCAGCTCCAAATTTTCAACATAGGTATTCTAGGAGCTCTGCTCATGAACTGTGTCACTGTCATTTTCATAATCTAGCCCAAACACTGATTTCCCACAGCGACTGCACAATTGTGTGCCGGAAGTGAGGAAACACATTTCAGGCAGGATGTGGGAAATGACAGCTGTACTGTTCACAAGGAGGTGCAGAAAAATGCCAATGCTGAAAATACCGCGTTAAAATATTGCGAATGCGCGAAGTTACGAGCCTGTGTAGCAACTGTGCAATGCACGCTCTTGAAACAGGCATTTCTTGGATTTTTTTCCACCAAATTTCGAACATAGGCTTTTTGAAAGGCCACCTCATGAACACTGGCACTGTCATTTCGTTAATGGGTCCGGAAAGGTGATTTTGCGCAGTGACTGCGAAATCACCTTCCGAGGCCGATTAACGCCATGACAGTGACAGAATTCATGAGGAGGGCCCAAAAGCACCACGTTGAAAATTTGGTGCCAAAATTCCAAGAAATGCCTAGATATCAACACAACAAAGTTGAAAAACCCTATTCATTGCATTATACAGCTTACTGGCATTTCCTCAGTTCGTGGTCTGCTATGAAGAGTGCAGACATGTTCGCGTCCAGTGAAGATCTGCCGCACCAGAGTCCGGAGGTAAGTATGGGGTGGGGGGTGAGGGGAGGCAGGGTGCGCAGTGGGTGGGTGTGGGTGGTGGGGAGGGAGGCATGTAGACTACGAGGGGCGGTTTCGTTTTCCAGGTGTAGGAAAAAAGTGAAACCGTCGCAGGACAGTTTTTGTATTACAGGGCATTTGGCACACTGGGTGGGCTCCCAGCGTGCCACCTAAAGTGAGTTTTGTGGGGGTGTCAGTAGCCGGCGAGTTGGGCACCCTCATCGGCACATAACACGGGGTGGGTGCAGGCGGAGGATTGGGCACCCCGCGGCAAACAAAGGAAGGGGAGCACAAGCTGAGGGGTTGGGCACCCCTCAGCATTCAGCAGTTGGGGGTGATGCCGATGGGGAGTGGGCTCCCCGCGACAACAAAAAGCGGAGAGGCCGAGCCGGTGGGGATTGGGCACCCCTCAGCATTCCATATTTGCAGAGGATGCCGATGGGGAGTGGGCTCCCCGTTAGCACCTAAACATGGGGGTTGCCGACAGAGGATTGGGCATCCCCGATGTCGGAAATCGTGAGCCGGCCGACCGCTCGCTGACCATGATCATAATGGCGGCAAGCACAGCAAGCAAAGGACTGCTGCGTATGACGATTGCAGCGGACCTTTGCTTTGATGTTCTCGCCCCATTATGAATTCATGGTGTGGCGGTGGCATGCAGGCTGATTGGGGAATGAGGGACGCACCTACTGATGCATGCCCTGCATTCGCCCAAGAGCAGCCATGCCCCCAAGACCCGCACTGTTGCAAGATGTTTCTTGCGCATGAGCGCAAGCCAACATAAAAAGGGTATTCATGCATTTAAATTTTTCCCACATATCACTTTTCCCAGTCAACGTTTAGTTATTCAGAGGCTAATGTTTTACTTCAAACTATCTTCCACACAGCAAAACAACATGTTCCAACCCCCCCACATCACAGTTAATGTTCATCAGTCACTTCCTTTTACTGCTCCCATCATGAACACACTTTATAAGTGCAGTCATCAAAGTAAATCTCTGTTATGATGGGGAACCACAGAAGAGATGCTTGCAGTGTCTTTTAGTCCAAACCACTCCCTTACTCTTAACCCTTGGGCTGCGTGTGCTTTGTGAGAAAAGATCAGTCCTTCGAGGTTTTTTGTCATTGCGAAATTCATTTAGTAGTTCTTTTATATTCTCCATCTTGTCTGCATGTTGTCTCTGCAACACCGTAATGTCTGTGACTGTCAGTCATGTGTCTCTTCAAGGTTGAATAGACACCCTCACACTCTGTGATTTCGGTATCTCAAATCCTCTAATCTGTGATGCTTGCATAGTATCTGCTGCTCAGTGGAAAAGAAGATCCCTTATTTCTGCTGGAAAAGGTAACAGAAACTTAGTGTTTTCTGCCCACAAACCTGTGAATGGATGGACTCTGCTTACCCTTGGTTTGATTCCAGGTGGGCCTCCGCCATCAAGGGTTGATAATTGTTAGAGGCAGGTGTTCCATGTACCCCTGGTGCCCCTTCCCACCCTCCCACTTACAGTCCACTTGCCCCTTTTAGGCCTCTGGGCCCTCTGTTTCAATGAAACCTGCAGTTCCCCTGACTGATCGCTGGCCCTGGCCCTCAAGCAATGGATTTCCGCCCCTTGCAGCCTTGAGTTCCACTGCAATCTCTGCACCTACCTACAGTCGAGGCACTGACCAAGGACCCAGAGCACCCTCTGTGTCATGACCATCCCTCAGCCTCTGCACTCAACCCAGTACCCCCACTGGTGTGCCTCCTGCATGGTGATATGTATTGTAATGATGGACAGATATCTTGGACTACCTTCATTATTCATACAAAGCTCCACTACATATGGGGAGATGGTTCTGAGCTAAGTAAACCTTGCTTCACAGTGGCCCCAGTGCAACTTCTGTAGCCCTACCCCAGATAGTGAGTTAGCTATTCGCTAAGTAAACCCTGCTATGCTATACCCCCTGTAAAAACTTATGTAACTCTACACCAGATAAGGAGTTGCCAGACCCTAGAAACTCATTTTCTATCCCTGTTGGACCTACCTTGCCTTGTGTCAGCATGAGCAGAATCCTCTGTGGAACTGCGGATACTCTGCGGATGTACCTGCAGTACCATCCTCCTTCTTGTGGTCCTCACCCTCAGGATCACTCACGCAAGGGGTCACTTGGACCTGTGGGAGTTCAGCCATTGACTTCATTACTGGACTGCCCCCAGAATCCCTCATTGCTGACTCTACAAGGCATTGAATTGATCCCCCCCAATGCTAGAAGGATAAAACCCACAATTGGAAGGCTACAGCCTGTAGTTCAAGGGGGCGGTGCAACTGGCCACACCCCCATTCGGACCATTTAAGGGCTGCTCTCCTCACTCCACACACAAGTATTTTTTCTTTGCAGCCAGAGGCTCTGTTCATCCTCTCTCCTGGCCCACTTTTTCCCTGTGCCCTGCGGCCGGTTTTAGGCACCAGCAAACCCTGCGGTTGCTGGGAGCCCCTGCTTATGGGGGCCCCAACCAGAGAAGTTTACCTTATTCATTTTTAAACATTTTTTTATTTTAATATATTTTTAAGACATCAGTAAAGGACTGTGCAGATCCTTCTGGTTATGTCATGAAATACCTCAACAAGCTACGATCTAGTCAATATGAGATGGACAGGCAGCAATGGATGGGATGGGAAGAACAGCCCCAAGAACTGACACTGCTGTGTCCTCCGAAACATTTTTTTAAAATACTACTGGTTATATTATACTAAAGCTATACATAGAAACAAAGAAATAAAAAATTGCCAGCAGATATTCTGCTTGGCCACCTAGTCTGCCCATTTTCCTACCTATAGTATCATCACAAATAAAATCTTGCACTTTATAGGCTACAGTAAAATACATAGGCTAAAGGTGGCCAAGTAGAGACCCATGACTTCAATAATTCTGTGGGGCCCCCAAAACCAGCCTCCAGGCCCTGCCCCCCACCACTGTGTTTGCCTCCTCCCTCCTTCCTTCCTGTTGGAATCTTCCGCTGTGCTAGACTCCTGCCTGGTTTGTACTTCTCCTGTTTCTAGGTCAGTACATTTTGCCTTTGTTCCTGCTTCTCAGTCTGTTTTGCCTCTGGCTGCAGTCTGTGCTTCTGTCTCAGTTGTTTGTTCTCCCTACTGCTCCTGTGGTCCTGTTTACTTCATTTGCTTGTGGGTCTTTTCTGGTATACTAGTGCCACCTTGTTTGCATTGTTATATTTAGCTGCATTGCTGATCAAGCTCTGAGTTCATTTATCATATTTCAGCAATCTCTCTTTCTCTGTACTAGCTGACTGTGTGCTCTCAGTTCCAGTTGCTGTTTCCATACTGTAGTCCCTGTGCTCATCACCTTAATTGTTTGCACCTGCCTTTAATACTGAATCCCCTCAGCAGCTATCAATCACTCTGTCTCATTCCCCTGCCTGATCCAGCAGTGTCCTGCCCTACTGCATTACTCCTCACGTCTATGTTTGTGTTATTTAGGCTCATTTATTGCTACTGTCATTTTACCAACCTTACTTTTACCAAACCCACAGCGGTCTGTTTATGATAACCTAATCCTGCTTTCATGGCTGGTACATATTTAACTTATTTCAATAGCTGTTTGGTGTTGTGGCGTCATGTTCATGGCTTCTTTGTCTTTCCTACAGTGGGGGCTGAGAGTCACCATGGGCATTACAACCTCAGGCAGCAGGAGCAGCTTCCTATTTGTCATGTATTGTATAATCCCGGCTTGCCTGGCCTCCTCCTGCTGCTCCGAATAGTCTTTATGGCACTATGCAACCTGCTATTCCAGGCAACTCTCTACCTAAGGGCTTCTGACTCCACCCAGCTCTACCACATCCTTTACCTAATATTATGAACCTGGTTTACACAGTCATCCCAGCCTTCCTGTCCCTTGCACTACCAGCAACGCTCATCCCCTTCCAAGTCTGGCAGCATGTCATGTTTACTTGCTTTTGAATCACATCTCCTACTGTACTGGCTTTGCAGCCTCTTCCTACCTCACCAGCTTCACAGCCTCCTCCTCTCCAACCATCGGCCCTGGGCTTGGCCTGGCCTCGTCATTCTCTTACTCATAACATACAATTAAATTCACTTCCAATTTGGCTTTCTACTGGACTTGGTCAGCATGCATTCCTGTGATTGACAAATGACATTTGCTTTACCTAGACCCACGAGAAGGTCCATATTGCTCAGTCTGACCTATGTACAGGTCTCTCTGTTAGCTCTCATCCAGTCAAGACCCACGAGAGGGTCCACAGTGCTCAGTCTGACTGATGTACAGGTCTCCCCATGTCGGCTATCATCCATCACGACCCATGTGTGGGTGCCATGCTCATTACAACTCACTCCTCCACATTTTGGAGACATGCCGACTGTATCATTCCTTCCAGGTCACAGGGCTAGCCTGCGGTGGATGGTCTCTCTGCACCCCAAGTCCACATCTTGAGCATGTAAAGCTGGGGTGGGGTTCTTCTCACCTGACCCATAATTGGGAATGTCCTCGCCCAGATGGACCTTCAGTCATCAAGCACCTTTCAATGTAGCATTTAAGACTTCAGCGTGAAGGGTGGGGCTGTCATGGGAAGGGCCCTTTAGCTGCCAGAGCAGGTTCAGAGGCACCCTTTAAAGCTATTCTCCCTACAACCACCTCTGGTTCACCTGGTTTGTTCTTAGATCAGTAGGCTGGCTGAGCGGCCTAGGTGGTTGTTACTCTCTTCCTCCCACCTTGGAGGTTGGCACCAAGATGCCCCAGTGTTGCAGAGTTCACTCATAACCCTCCGCAGCATTCCCATTAGAAGAACAGAGTGAGAGTGTTCCACGAAATTGCAGTTCCCCTGGATAGGGCTACTAAATTGCAGTAGCAGAGCCATCACTAAGCAAAACTGTCCCAAAGTCTGGAGGGAAGGCTGCCTAGGCCTTGAATCCCCAAAGGTTTTTTTTCCTGTCCTCCATGCCAATGGCCATAATACTAGATATGTAGTTCCTAGATCACTTAGTTAGGTATCCGCTGTTGGATGGAGTTGGGTGGCTGCCCCATAATTGTCCCTTCTCCCCTTTGGTTGTTCTGTCCTCCCTCCTCTCTCTCTCTCTCTCTCTCTCTCTCTCTCTCTCTCTCTCTCTCTCTCTCTCTCTCTCTCTCTCTCTCTCTCTCTCTCTCTCTCTCTCTCTCTCCTCTCCTCCCTCCTCCCTTAGGAAGTCAGGCCTCCATGCCTTACAGTCAGACCTCCGAGCAGGTCACTTGTTGTTTCCTGCCTACTCTACTCAAACAATATGACCAACTGACCCATGCTACCAACTGAACCCAAACCACCAGCTGACCTACGTATAGGTCTTCAACCCCAATAAGTGTTCACCACCTTGTATGCTTTGCGCAACACTTTTTTGGGGCTTCTTCATAAGGTACCTTTAGCCAAGGGAATCACTCCCATGGCACCTCAAGGGGTGGAACCCTCCTAGGGGTTCCTTGCTCAGAACCTTACAGGGTGGTATATATCCTATGGATAGAAGGAGAACAGCCAAAGATTATCTATGTTACACAAGCATGAAACCAGTTGCATGGGCATATTGAATTGGAAGGCTATAGTCTGTAGTTCAAGGGCAGTGCAACTGGCCACCATTCGGCCCATTTGAGGCTGTTCTCCTCCTCACTCCACACACAAGCATTTCCTTGCCTCCCACTCCACCCTCCTTCTCCAGTGGCATGCCTCTCTCTCTCTCTCTCTCTCTCTCTCTCCCAGTGGGCTTCCTCAAGGTACATTCAGCCAAGGACTCACTCTGCAGCATCTCACAGGGTGGAGCCCTCCTCTATAGTTCCTTGCCTTTGTACCCCTATAGGGTGGTATATCCCATGGATAGAGAGGCAAACAATAAAGATTATCTACGTGACACAAGCACGAAACCAGTTGCACGGGCATATTGAATTATAGCAATACAAAGCCAGAAGTGGTGATCTGTCTCAATACATTTCAAGTGTATTTAAGAAAACCAGTTCAGCTTATGCACTCAGAAACTCTTCTCAGCAGATCTCTGAAGTAGCTGGATTTAGCAGGCACTTTGGCCAAATGGAATTTGTCTATAATACTCCTAAGCACTGGAATAAAGAGCAAGCTACACTGAAAGGAGTAGGGATCTAAGCTATACTATTTTCTTGTTCCTTTTTTATAGCAAGATTTTTCTGGTGCATTGTCATTGACCTGCCCCATCTGCTCTGTTTGCCGAGCCCTGTCACCAAACTTCTCTATGATTTGTCACTCCTCCGGTGATTCCATCATGGATTTCCCCCAATGGTGGGGTGGTCAGGGCTGGCCAGGTCCCTCTGGAGTGCAATCCAGATAGCTCTGGAGGAGATGACCAGCTGGAAGTGCAGAGCCTGCAGCAGACTGGAACATCATCTTGCTCAGTTAGGGGGTGCCTCCATTTTTCTCTTCAGGGTTTCATGTTATGCAATGATGCACTGCCTACCTGTGTGTGTATGGAAACATGCATGCAGGTATCATGTCTGATGGTGGACTGTCCCCAAGTAGATGCTCCACTGGGCTGCTACCTGCTTCCCTCAGGTGGCAGGCAAGTAGAGGTGAGACTTGTCCCCCTTCTTCAAAGGAGGAGAGCAGTTCTTGGGATGCTCTATCCTGCCCCCCTCAAGCCGTTCCCATACAACCTAAGTCTGCTGTCTAACAAGGGTAATCGGTGTACCAGGCGATACGTCTATAGCTGTGCTACTGGTCTAGCTAAGTTATACTATGTTTGGTTGATTAGTACTTCACCAGGAATTGTAAATACTAACATGTACAAGTTGTTTATTCTTTATGGCAGCTACTGTTAATAATGTTTTTGTGCTAGAGTTCTCTACATTTGCTAGTCCTATAGAATGGTGATCTCTTAAAGGTCAGCTTGCTAGAGTCATATGATACTCTGTGGTGGTTAACAGCAGCAGGAAAGAGAGCTCCACTCATGAAAATCTTTAAAAATTAAGTAAATGCAGTAAATTGATGCTAAAAGCACAGAAAAGAGTGCACCAGCCTAAGAAGCAACCCAACTCTACATAGTGGTACTCACTACTTGAAGATGTCCATCCTGCCAGCTCTTTTGAACAAAGAAGCCTTTAACACACAAATATCTTGCTGATCCTTGGCCTGTAAAAGAGATAAGTCCTCTGAGTCACCTGATGCCTCAGCAGAGCAGCTGTCGATGGAAGCCAAACTTGATAAGTTTTCAGAGGACCTGGCAGTAATTAAGTCAGCAATGCTAGAGCGTATTAGGGAGTACAAGAGCATCACGCCAGCCCTAGAAAGCATCACCCAGTGAGTTGGTGACACAGAAGTGAGGATCATCTCACTAAAGACAAAACAGAGAGGGACAGCACGGAGCTGATCATGCTGCATCACAAACTGGCTAAGCTGAAGACGGGTGAGACGACCAAAGGGTTGGCGCCACCAAAATAATGTAATCATCATTGGCTTACCAGAGAAACCAAAGGCTTTGACCCTATCAGATTTACAAAAACTATATGAGAAAATTGGGGTCCCTCACTAACAGCCCACATATGTTATAGAAAGGGCACATCATGCATTACAACCACCAGAATGCGAGAGGCCAGGAGTCTTAATCTTTAAATTACTAAATAACCTGGACAAAATACACCTGCAAGATAAAGTCAGAGATGCAGATGATTGAATGGGTAGGAAGGTACCTGTTCCTCTTCAGTGATTTAAGCTCTCAGACTTGCCCAAAGCAAGCAGTGCACAGAGATATCAAACCGAAACTACATGCAGCAGGAATAAAATTCTGCATCTTACATCTAGCATGGCTATCAGCAGCAGTTAATGGCACAGTGCACCAGTTTCAATCTGCAGAGCAGGCAAAGTGGGTACTACCCAGCTTTATTCCTAACCTGGTTGCCCCAGCAACCATCCTCAACAAGTCCCAGATGCCAAGCAGGAGAGGGGGGGTGGAGACATGGTAGAACATGGACACTATATGGAATCATCATATACCTGGTTATAGATTCTTTAATAATAACAGGCCCGTTAGGAGGTGGGAGGTGTTGCTCTGTATGTCAGGGAAGGGATTGGTTGCCTGGGTACCCATAGCAATAATGATTGGGTAATATAGAGGTGATTGGCACAGATATACTAGGGCTAATAGGAAAAAGAATTAAGCTGTTTGTTTTTAATAAGTCACATGATACAACAGTTAGGGACACAGAAGTTTTTATTGAATATATTACTACCTTGGCAGAGGATGCTGATGTGCTAGCAATGGGAGACTTAAATATCCCAGACATGGAATGGAGAGAGACTACGGTTAAACACTTTTTTGCAGCAAAGATGCAAGAGGATTTAATATCAGCTGGAATACATCAGTGTATACAGGAGTCCACGAGGGGAGAGAACATCTTGGATGTTGTTCTCAGTAATATACCAGATGACAAACAGCATATTAATATTGGCCCCCAATAGGCACAAGTGATCATGGCACTATTACCTTTAAAGTAAAGAAAATAAAAAGAACTGTAAGGGGTAAAATGACTCAAGTCCTGTATAAGAGAGCAAATTTCAAGAAAATAAGGGATAGACTAGCAGAAACTGACTGGAATAGTGTAATGAAAGGGTTATCGACTATAGAGGCTTGGGACGTGTTCACATCAACCATAAATAACTTGGTTGATAGGTATATTCCCAAAAGGAATATCTATAATAGTAGAGGAAAAAGGCCCCCATGGATCAGTAGGAGGATTATTAAACTATGTAACAAGAAGAAATTGTATTATGGAAGGATAACAAGAATAAAGGCTTCAGAAAATAGGGATAAATATAAGAAAGTACTATGATTAGTAAAAACTGAGATAAAGAAAGCCTAAAAACAACTAGAGTTTCGATTGGCTATGTCGAAAAATTATACGAAGGGCTTTTCTGCATATGTTAACAATAAAAGGGGGAACAATAGTACTGTGGGCCCTCTAAATATTAATGGTGTAATATTTGTAAAACCTGAGGAAATGGTAAGAGAATTCAGTAAATCTTTTAGTAAGGTCTTTACTAAGGAGGACCAAATTAAGTTTCAAACTCTAACTGAAAAAAGTAATTCAGACCAAGCTGAATTGATAACAGTCGATAAAGTCCTAAAAAGAATTAAGATGCTTAAGACGAATAAGGCTGCTGGCCCGGATGGTTTGCATCCATTATTTATTAATGAACTCGGTGTGGAGCTGGCCCCAGTTATTGCCTTAATAGGTCAAAAATCAATAAGGGAAGGTTATGTGGCAAGGGAATGGAGAACGGCGTATGTGGTCCCAATATTTAAGAAAGGAAACAGGACTGAGGCAACAAACTATCGGCCAGTGTGTTTGACCTCGATAGTGGGAAAATTGATTGAGGGGATTCTATTTGAGGAGATTAACACCTTTTTGTCGGACAGAGGGATAGTTGACAAATCATAAAATGGTTTTTCAAAGAACAGATCCTGAGAGACTAAATTGATGAGTTTCTATCACTATGTAGGTAACTGTTTAGATCAGGGAAGAAAGGTTGACATGATGATGTTGGATTTTAGCAGAGTATTTTGACATGGTCCCCCCGGGAAAATAATTTCCAAGCTAATGGGTCTAGGAATTGACACCGAGATCATTAAGTGGATAAATTACTGGCTGAGGAATAGAACACAGTGAGACTATAGGGTTACTTATCAGACACGGTGGAGGTGACGAGCGGTGTGCCTCAGGAGTTGGTGTGGGGACCCCTGCTGTTTAACATCTTCATCAGAGACCTAGATATTAAAAGTGGAAACAATCTGGTAAAGTTCATAGATGATGTCAAATTGGGGGGTGTTGTTAGCACCCTTGAGGACAGATTCATCTTTGGGCAGGATGTCATACTGATTTCTGACTGGGCGTACAAAAATCAAATGAAATTTAATTTAAGTAAATGCATAATAATGCATATGGGGCATGGTAACATTCAGCAAGACTTCTATATACAGGAAGTTAGTCTAAAAGACTCAGTCTATGAGAAGGATCTGGGAGTATATATCAGAAACGACCTGAAGAGCAGGTCTCACAGTAAATTTATTTGCAAATAAAGCAATGCACTACGTTAACTGTATTTGGAGAGGGTTCCAATCGAGAAATAAAGAGGTACTTCTATGACTGTTTAAAACATACATAAGACCAAGCTTGGACTTTTGCTCCTCAAGTTGGAGTTCTTTCCTGAGGAAAGATATAACCATGGTGGAGAAGCCACAAAGGCCACTTACTAAAAAATGATAGAAGGGATTAAGGATAAATCCACGATGATAGGTAAGCATATTAGGACTATGACCATTGGATATCAGAGCACCAGGGGTACTTATTGTTATATAAAGTACTAAATCAAGAAAACTTAATGAAGGACCTCAAACTGAAACATAAGGAACAAACTATAATTTAAGATGGCATAATCTTCAGTTGCAGGAATACCATTGTTTTTTTTTGTTTTTTCCCATTCTTTTCCTCCAGTCATGGCTCATGGAGCCTCTCTCCAGGCATCCTGCCTGTTCCTGCCCACCTGAGGTCCTCTCGCTCTGAAGCCTCCTCTCCCCATCTACAGCTGGTACCCCAGCTTAACCCTCCAGGTGGGGTTGCCCCTCCTCTTGGGCGCACTTCAAGTCAGACACAGCATAGTGACGGGCCCAGGTGGAGGAACTAAGAGGCTGGATGAGCTGGATCCGCAGAGGGCATGGGGTCAGGTGCTGTCACCTACCCTGCAGAGCTGGGTTTTCCATTTTCTTCCTGTTGCTTCTCCCCACCCCCTTTGCGTGGGCACCCTGGCGTCAACGGCAACCCTGCCAACTTCAGCCACACCAATTTGTGCTGTCTGCATACTGCAGCACCCCCGATCTCTACCGGGAGCTGCTGGTACACCGGACAATCCCCAGCCCTCCCCCTGGGAGAGAAAAGCTGTCCTATAGACGTTCCATCCTTTCCCTCACCTGCCGACCCCCGTCGACCCGGGCTCATTCCCAAACCTGGGTCACCGGTGTGGCATCCAGTGCCTCAACCCTCAGCGCCACCGGGCCAGCTAGGAATACCATTGTAAAACCAATACATGGAAGTACAGCTATACACCTAGGGTAACAAGACTTTGGAATAAATTACCGAAGGAGGTTGTTGAGGCATCCAGCTTCAATACCTTCAAAACAAGGTTGGATCAGTTTATTTTGGTTGGCAACATCAGTTGCCTCCACTGATATGGTGGGGACAACTTACATGGGCTTATGCCTTCTGGTTGTCTTAAAATCCAGTATGAATCCCAGTATGAACCTGAAGAGGAGATACTGGGGACATTGAACTTTATTTACCAGCTAATGGTGAATGAGGTTACTTTTCATATTGTCCGAGTGCAGTAACAGAGACTGCTTCAGGAACATTTACTTTGTTTTATGTTGTGCCTATGCGACTCTGGAAAGTGGGGTCCTTGAATAGAACCACCCTCCATTTTGCTGCCCTTCCCTTTGTCTGGACACCACACATTCACATAAGATGGCACCTGACAGCAGTGACATGTATTCTACTCCCAGTTGGTACAGTAACATGAGGCAGGGATGTCCACTGTCTCCCTCATTACTCAGTCTCGTTTTGGAACTCCTGATCTTCAAACTTAAACACACATCTGACATTACAGGCATAGCAAAGAAGGCACAGCATATAAGGTCTCAGCCTATGCTGACAATATTTTACTCCACATCACATACCTCATAACATCCCTGCCTTCAGGTTATATCAGAGTTTGGGAATTTGTCAGACTATAAATTGAATGTTGATAAAAACTGAAAATAATACCCCTCAATGCTGAAGTACACAAGTAAGACATATCGGCACTGGGGCTTAAATGGCATGCTGATAGTTTGAAATACTTGGGTATCCTAGTGACAAGGAATCTCCAGAAAATGATAGCTCACAACCTAGACCCATTGATCACAGAAACATAAAAACATAGAATCATAGAATGTGTCAACAGGAAAGGACTGCCAGGACCACCCAGTCTGCCCAAACTCACTATATGAAAGCCAGATCTAAGATGCTAGCTCTCTTGATTAACTCTCCCTCTTCCTAGGTCAGACAACTAAAATTATATACGAGCAGGTGGATTCACTTCCCTCTAACACTCTGGGGCAAAATCAACCTCACAAAAATGAATTTACTGCCCAGAGTTCTGTACCCTCTGAGCATGTTGAATGTAACTGTTCCCAAAAAGTGGTTTCACTCTTTCACAGTAACATCTCTAAGTTTATAGGGGAAGAGAAAGTGGTTCGTAGGACATATCACAATTTGGCTACCCCCAAACTGCAGGGAGAGCTAAAACTGCCCAACTTGTTCATGCACCACCTAACAGTAAGTTTCAGTAAGCACTTAAAATAGCATAAGATTCCCCACCACAGAAGAGAAAGTTCATACCATTATGCCTTCAGATACAGATAGCCCTGTTAAAAAGCTGGATAACCACCAATTTTAGTGTACCCAAGAGTGGCAACTCCCAGGAACATGCAAGTACAGTTAAGCCAACCTAATAAGGCCATTAGGTCTATTGAATCTGCTCATGTTGCAGGGTCTTCCACATCAGCTACTGCCCCTGCCCCCAATCCATCCTTCCTCTCCATCCAACCCTCTCTTGACCTTTACCTTTCCCTTAACTCTGTCCCAGCCTCTCTTGATGCTACCTATCATTTCAGTGAACCTCAGTATGCCATTCCAACTCATTACCCTCTCCACGAAGAAGTGCCTCCTAGCATCTCTGATAAACCTTTCCCCCACCATGAGACTGTGTTCCCTCAAGTTCTGGTTCCCACTAAGCTTGGAGAGATGCTCTTTGTCCAGCTTATTTCTTCCTTTCAAATATCTGAAGGTCTCAGTCATGTCCCCCACCCCCTTTTCTCTAGGGAGTATATGTTCAGGGCCTCCAACCTCTCCTCATACATCCTACCTTGATGGCCCATGATCATCTCAGTTGCACTCCTCTGGACTATCTCCAGCAGGTTGATGTCCTTTTTAAGGTATGGGCACCAGTACTGTACACAATATTCCAGATGTGGCCTCATTAATGACCTGTACAAGGGCAGTATTTCCTCTTGCGCCTGCTGCTGATCCTCTGGCAATGCAGACCAACATTTTCTGTGCTTTGCTGCTGCTTTGCTCATTGCATGGAGTGTTTCAGGTCCCCAGTGATCATCAATCCCAGGTCCTTCTCTCCTCTGATGCAGTTACCCGGACCCCTCCCAGGCTGTACTGAGTCTTCATGTTCTTAGATCCAGTGTGCATAACCTTGCATTTGTTTGCATTGAAGCCAGGTTAGCAAATCCTGGACTACCTCTCTAGCTTTTCAGATCTTCCCTTAGGTCTTATATCCTTCTGCTGTGTCCACTCTCCCACAGAACTTGTGTTGTCCTCAAATAGGCAAATGTTGTCCTTAATGCCATCCCAGTATCATTGATAAAGACATTGGAACAATACTGGTCTGAGCACTGAACCCTGTGGGACACCACTGGTGACCTCTCTGCTGCTGGAGAGCTCAACTCCTACCACCACATTCTGGGATCTGTCCCTCAGCCAGTTTTCCACCAACCTGGTCAACTTTTCACCATCCCCTAGATCCACCAATGTCCTGATCAATCTCTTGTGGGGTATAGAGTCAAAGGCCTTGCTGAAGTCCAGTTAAAGGATGTCCACCGCCTGGCACTTGTCCAATGTTTTAGTGACCTAGTCAAAAAAGTAAATCAATCAAAATTTGTTTAAAACTACCTCCATCCCATAAACTTGTGTTGCCTCTCATTCTGGAGACAATTTTCATCCAGATAGTGTACTAACCTTTCATCTCATCCAGATACTCTAAGATACTCCTAAGAAAAATAAAGAACACACCTATTATTGCCTCAATACACATCCATTCCCAGCTCTCTGGGCTACTAAAGCTACAAGCAGCTACAGATGGCATGCTACCAATGACCCTGAACCCCAACTTTCTTATAAATGGGAAGCCAATCAGTACCCCCACCCATGTACTACCCTCATCATAATGAGAGTAGAACAACTAACTCTTGATAACAAACTGATCACCTTCAACACATTTCACGAAGGTGCCAAGTCACAAACAGGGAAGTGTTCCCATTCCTGGTGTAGGGTCTGCAAGAGAAGCCATACGAGGAGAGACTAAAGGAGCTTAATATGTATACCCTTGAGGAAAGGAGGGAGAGGGGGGACATGATATAAATGTTTAAGTACCTCAGTGGAAGCAACAAAGTCCAAAAAGGTAGCATCTTTCAGAAAAAGAGATGTGCAAGAACAAGGGGGCACAATTTAAAGATAGAGGGGGCAGTTCGGGGCAATGTGAGGAAGTATCTTTACACAGAGAGGGTGGTGGACACATGAAACAGCCTTCCTGAGAAGGTTGTGGGGTCTAAAACTGTGGAAGAATTCAAGAATACATGGGACAGACATAAGACAATTCTTGTGGGGGTAAAGAAATAGGCTGTTGTTTAACTAGGATCTGCAACGTATCCTGTAGATAGATAAATGGGCAGACTAGGTGGGCCAAGCCATCCTTATCTGCCGTCAAAGTCTATGTTTCTATGTTTCCTTCAAATCATTCACACACTAGCCAAACACTTCAGGGACTAACACTGGACATCAGACCATAGTAAAGCAATGCTTCCCTAGTGAGCTGGACACCCTGCCACACCTGATCTTTAACCTTAACTAGGGTATATATGAGCTCACAACCAATAAGGTAGACAGCTTGGCTCCATATTGGCAGACAATACTACCTAAGACCCAGGGGAATGTGACTGGCAGCAAATATGGAAAGGCTTGTCCAAACACATTAAATTCGACACCTACAAGTTTATGCAGCTTAAGATATTGCATAAAATGTAGTTCACCCTGGTAAAGCTGCACAAGATGCAAAATTACAAACAGACACTTGCACCAGGTGTAATAAAAACCATGTACATTATTGCACATACTGTCGCACTGCCCTAAAGCACAACCCCTATGGCAAGCTATCAAAGAAAACCCCCTAGTAGGGCTTCACAACACCTTTAAACCATCGATTTGCATTATTGGGGACTACAAAAATCAACTTGCAGGGGCACAAAAATTCATATGTTGCTCATTGCCACTTGTGAAAAAAAACTGTTGATGTGACATTGGCTAGATCAAGACATGCCCATCTATCAAGAGTGGCAAGCTGAGCTCTTGCTTCCCTTGAAGGCAGAGAAATCCATAGCCAGTATGAATGACAGGCTGAAGGGGTACGTAAATAACTGGGAAAAGCTATATATCCTTATGACCCTGGATTTAATGGTAAAACACAGATCAACAGAAATTAAATTATCAGATGGGTATTATTGGGTATGAATAATAATGAATAAAACACCGCATGGTTATGTATGAACTGGATATGCATAATACCATACTACTGCAAATTAAAACTGATTGTTGTACTTACAGTTACTCAAATGGGGTGTTGGACTGTAATGAACATCAGTTGTGCTTTGTCAAGGGACTCTGTTATGTCAGTATGTTATGTATGCCTTTTAAATGGAAAAATCAATAAAGTACATTTAATTAAGAAAGTCAACTTGCTTTCTAATGTTGGATCCTTATAACTGCATACACTCAATTACGGTCTTGTCACCTCAATGTTGATTTTTATTGCCATGTATTCTTAAACTGATCCAGGCTGTATTTGTGTTGGATTATGTAAACAGTTTCTGTAAAATTGCAAATGTGGTCAGTGCTGCGATCCCAACCCAGGACTTCCTTGAAAATTAGATTTGCTTTACAGAGTTTGTCCTAGTAGAACCATAAATACAGGTAAAATATCAGCAGCTGTGTGCCACTAATAGACTAATTAGGCAGGGGCTGTAAATCCTCTAATCAAAAAACATCTTTAGCTAGTTCAATTTTCTATGCTGTCCCAGCTACGACCATATCAAATAATTTAATACAGGAAAATTAGGGCAGAGTAACATGAATCTGTTGCTTCTATGTGTACTTTACACACATGCATCTAGATATACATATAGATATAGCATACTGCATATAAAGTGTCTCTATATTAGGGTTAAGTAGGCACTTTTATATTAAACCTCCTTTTCAGTTTTACCTTAATCCTTAATCACAAAGTGGGAAAAGAACTGAGAACTTTGCTGTTCACAAAAAAAGAAAACTTGCTGGACGTTAAGTCTGAAGCTTGTGTAGTCAACAGTGTAGGTTGTAAGCTTGACTTTTCAAGTGTTTTCTGTTAAAAAATATTTTTAAAATATTAGTGAAAACAGGCTAAAGCATATCAAGAAAACATGCTCTGCTTTTGTCATTCATGAACATGCCTTTGAAATTCCTAAAACAACTTTCTTGAGATACTGTCATACTTTGTGACAGTCAGGACCCAATCCATGAACAGAATGGAACTCATAGGGTGCTTGCATGGCTGTGTGGTACACAGAGGTCCAGCTCCATACACATGGAGCCTCTGCCTGTGCATAGCCCTGTGTGGCCATCTCATCTTGGTCAGCCAAATCCCCAAATATTTCAATTCCTTGGAACACCACTTGAAGCCCCAGTTAGAGAGTAAGGTGCTTGGGCAGTACCCAAAAGTGAAAGAGCCTGACTAAATCCAATTAATTTTGTAGCCTCAATGCTCAGACATCCACAAATCAAACAGCACCCCTGGAAGGGTTGTAAGATGACTGTGTGGTGCACAGAGGTTCTGCTACACACATGTGAAGACCACAAGGCATCCATGTCCCTTGTGTATATGCCCCTTCCACACCCAATCCCTCATTTCTGACACTCCTACAGAGGTGGGAGCAGGCATGCGACCAGTTCACAGAGAGAATTCTGCAGCCAGCCTGTAGGCGCAGTGGTTGGATTTCTGCTTACAATACTGATGACCCGAGATCAGATGCAAGCTTGGGGATTCGGAGGGATGGCCAGGGGGAGGAGGATTGAATGTCTGATGGACTGCTCTCCTCCTCTGGGGGGAGGGTGGGGAAGCACTTGGTTTGTGCCTGACCCCTAGCAGGGGCTGGGGATCAGTGCAGACAAGGCTTAGCAGTTCCAGGAGGTGTGCTGGATGTGGGCGCACGAGCCCTTACATCATTGCATGCCACACCTCCCATCACTAAGGGAACAAACAAATGGACACCGGGATCCAGTAGTGCGACCCGAAGCTGAGCCCAGAGATCCACACTACCAGAGTAGACATCCGGCACCATTCCGGAGGGTACTTGGGGTGGCCCACCACAGGGGCAATCCGGTGAACACCAGCAGGAGGCTGACAACAGTCCCCATGAGATGGGGAGAGGTGAACAGAGGAAGGTGAGTAAAAAAAAAAAAAAAGAGATTCTGCATTCTGGTGGGTGCGTGGAGGCTACACTGGCCTAAGAGAAGCGGTAGCATGTACACACCCTCATGGATACAGGACGGTCCTTGGGACCTGTCTGCCCTCTCCACCAGCCCCACCCTAGCAACCCTCCATGGTGGGCTGGGAGCCATACTGGCACCAGCCAGTGACATTTGATATTGTACTATCTCCACCAGGAATATGACAGTCCTTGAAGGACTTCCATAGGCAGCCAGCCTCTGTTCCATGCAGGGTCACAGGATCCTGCTGTGAGCCATCCCAGGCATCTGATTGGATGCCTGGGGTCAAACACCTACTCCAAATCAGCCCCAGCCCTCCATCTGGCACTGTGTATGACACCTGGTGGGCCAGGGATTGTAAATGCTAGCAGGTGCTCTCTGGTTCCTGAGTTTGAATCAACACACCCCAGATACTAAATTCATATTTATCTGGGGTACCTTAAAGGATCTGGCTTTTAGTATCAATATGAAAAAAAATGTACATCGCTTTCTAAGGCCATGCCTGTGCACATGCAGCTGAACTCTGATATCTATGCAGCTGCTTCCTGCATGGTCTGCAGGGCATTTGCAAAGTAAGCTGAAGATCTGGCACAGTGAGTATCACTATGCAGCTACAGGCCCCACGCAAAGCAAGCTGCGGATCTGGTACAGTGAGTATCACCATGCAGCTGCAGGTTCCTCAGAAAGAAAGCTGCAGGTCTAGTACAGTTGGCATCATTATGCAGCTGTGCCCCCCCCCCCACACACAACAAAGGAAGCTGCAGGTCTACTACAGTGAGTATCACTATGCAGCTGCAGGCCCCTCATAAAGCAAGCTGCAGGTCTGGTACAGTGAGTATCACTGTGCATCTGTGGACACCCTCACAAAGCAAGCCACAGGTCTGACACAGTGAATATCACAATGCCGTTGCAGGTCCTTCACAGGCAAACTGCAGGTCTGGAACAGGGAGCACCATTATGCAACTACGGGCCCCTCAGAAAGCAAGGGGCAGGTCTGACACAGAGACCATCACTATGCAGCTGTGGGGCCCTCACAAAGCAAGTTGCAGGTCTGGCACCTTTACTGCTGATGGCCCCTCAGGAAGCAAGCTACACATTTGGAACAGTGAGTATCACTATGCAGCTACGGACCACCCATAAAAGAAGCTGCAGGTCTGATGCAGGGAGTATCACTATGCAGCTGCAGGCCCCCTCATAAAGCAAGCTGCAGGTCTGTCACAGTGAGCATTACTATGCAGCTGCAGGCCACTCACAAAGCAAGCTGCATGTCTGGTGCAGGGAGAATTTCTATGCAGCTGTGGTGCCATTGCAAAGCAAGCTGCAGGTCTAGCACAACGAGCATCACAATGCAGCTGCAGGCCCCTCTGGAGAGCAAGCTGCAGGTCTGGTGCTGGGACACTATGCAGCTTAGGCCTCTCATAAAGCAAACTGCAGCTTGGGTACAGTAAGTATCACAATGCAGCTGTGGGCCCCTCATAAAGCAAGCTGCAGGTCTGGTGCAGGTAATATCACTATGCAGCAATTGCCCCCCACACAAAGCAAGCTGCAGGTCTGCCACAGTGAGCAGTATTATGCAGCCACAGCCCCCCCTCAAATCAAGCTGCAGGCCCCTCATAAAGCAAGCTGCAGGTCTGGCACAATGAGAATCACTATGTAGCTGCAGCCCCTCACAAAGCAAGCTGCAGATCTGGTGCAGGGAGTATCACTATGCAGCTGCAGTCACCTCATAAAGCAAGTTGCAGGTCTGGCACAGTGAGCATCACTATGCAGCTGCAGACACCTCACAAAGCAAGCTATAGGTCGGTGCAAGGGTATCACTATGCAGCTGCAGGCCTTCATAAAAGCAAGCTGCAGGTCTGGTACAGTGAGTATCACTATGCAGCTGCAGTCCCCTCACAAAACAAGCTGCAGGTCTGGCACAGTGAGCAGCACTATGCAGCTGCAGGCCCCTCACAAAGCAAGCTGAAGGTCTGGCACAGGGAGCATCACTATATAGATGCAGACCCCTTATGAAGCAAGCTGCAGGTCTGGTACAGTGAGTATCACTATGCAGCTGCAGGCTCCTCATAAAGCAAGCTACAGGTCTGGTACAGTGAGTATCACTATGCAGCTGCAGGTCCTCATAAAGCAAGCTGCAGGTCTGGCACAGTGAGCATCACTATGCAGCTGCAGACCCCCCACAAAGAAGCTGCAGGTCTGGTGCATGGGGTATCACTATGCAGCTGCAGGTCCCTTATAAAGCAAGCTGCAGGTCTGGCACAGTGAGAATCTCTATGCAGCTGCGGGCCTGCCACAAAGCAAGATGCCAGTCTGGCACCGTGAGAATCACTATTGCTGCTGGCCCCTGACAAACCAAGCTACAGTTCTAGAACAGTGACCATTACTATACAACTGTGGACCACCCACAAAGCAAGCTGCAGGTCTGGCACAGGGGGCATCACTATACAGCTGCAAGCCCCTTACAAAGCGAGCTGCAGGTCTGGTAAGTGAGTATCATTATGCAATCAGGCCTCTCATAAAACAAGCTGCAGGTCTTATAATGGGGTATCACTATGTAGCTGCAGGACCCTTTTAAAGCAAGCTGCAGGTCTGGTACGGTGAGAATCTCTGTGCAGCTGTGGGGCCCTCACATAGCAAGCTGGAAGTCCAGCACAGAGAGCATCATAATGCAGCTGCAGGCCCCTCATAAAGCAAGCTGTAGGTCTGGTGCAGGGAGTATCACTATGTAGCTGCAGGCTCCTCATAAAGCAAGCTGCAGGTCTGGTACAGTGAGTCTCACTGTGCAGCTGCAGGCTCCTCATAAGGCAAGCTGCAGGTCTAGCACAGTGAGCATCACTATGCAGCTACAGGCCCCACATAAAGCAAGCTCCGGATCTGGTACAGTGAGTATCACCATGCAGCTGCAGGTTCCTCAGAAAGAAAGCTGCAGGTCTAGTACAGTGGGTATCACTATGCAGCTGTGCCCCCACACAAACAAAGGAAGCTGCAGGTCTATTACAGTGAGTATCACTATGCAGCTGTGGGACCCTCACAAAGCAAGCTGCAGGTCCGCACATTGAGTATCACTATGCAGCTGCAGGCCCCTCATAAAGCAAGCTTCAGGTCTGGTACAGTGAGTATCACTATGCAGCTGTGGACACCCTCACAAAGCAAGCCACAGGTCTGACACAGTGAATATCACAATGCCGCTGCAGGCCTTCACAAGGCAAACTGCAGGTCTGGCACAGGAGCACCATTATCAACTCGGGCCCTCAGAAAGCAAGGGGCAGGTCTGACACAGAGTCCATCACTATGCAGCTGTGGGGCCCTCACAAAGCAAGTTGCAGGTCTGTCACAGTGAGCACTACTATGCAGCTGCAGGCGCTCACAAAACAAGCTACGTCTGGTGCAGGGAGTATCATTATGCAGCTGCAGGCCCTCATAAAGCAAGCTGCAAGTCTGGAACAGTGAACATTACTATGTAGCTGCATGCCCTTCAAAAGCAAGCTGCAGGCCTGGCATAGCAAGTATCAGTGCAGCTCAGGCCCTCACAAAGCAAGCTTCAGGTCTAGCACAGTGAGCATCACAATGCAGCTGTGGGCACCTCCACAAACAAGCTGCAGGTCTGGTGCACGGAATATCACTATGCAGCAATTGCCCCCCACACAAAGCAAACTGCAGGTCTGCCACAGTGAGCAGTATTATGCAGCCACAGCCCCCCCAAAAATCAAGCTGCAGGTCTGGCACAGTGAGCATGTTTTATGAGCAGACTGCAGCTGCATAGTGATGCTCACTGTACCAGACCTACAGCTTGCTTCATGAGGGGCCTGCAGCTGCATAGTGATGCTCACTGTTCTAGAACTGTAGCTTGGCTATTCAGGGGCCAACAGCAGTAGTGATTCTCACAGTGCCAGACCTACAGTTTGGCACAGGACAGGCCCTTGTGCATAGAGATTCTCACTGTGCCAGACCTGCAACTGCTTCTCAAAACCTGCAGCTGCATGATGTCAATGCAGAACTCGGTTGCACAGCAGGGGTCCTGTAGCTACATAGATGCCCCTGTGCCAGACTGCAGCTTGCTTTATGAGGGGCCTGCAGCTACATGGTATTCGCTGCACCATTCCTGCAGCTTGCTTTGTGGGGTCTGCAGCTGCATTATGATGCTTTCTCCATGCTGGACTTCCAGCTTGCTATGTGACGGCCCCACAGCTGCATAGAGACTCTCACTGTACCAGACCTGCAGCTTGCTTTAAAAGGGTCCTGCAGCTACATAGTGATACCCCATAATAAGACCTGCAGCTTGCTTTATGAGGGACCTGCAATTGCATAATGATACTCACTTTACCAGACCTGCAGCTTGCTTTATAAAACATGCTGCAGGTCTGGCACAGGGGGCATCACTATACAGTTGCAGGCCCCTAATAAATCAAGCTTCAGATCTGGTGCATGGGGTATCACTATGCAGCTGCAGGACCCTTATAAAGCAAGCTGCTGCCCTCACACAGCAAGCTGCAAGTCTAGCACAGAGAGCATCATAATGCAGCTACAGGCCCATCAGAAAGCAAGCTGCAGGTCTGGTGCAAGGAGTATCACTATGCAGCTGCAGGCCCCTCACAAAGCAAGCTGCAGGTTGACACAGTAAGTATCACTAAGCAGCTTCAGGCCACTCACAAAGCAAGCTGCAGGTCAGTGCAGGGAGTATCATTATGCAGCTGCAGTCACCTCATAATGCAAGCTGCAGGCCTGGCACAGTGAGTATCACTATGCAGCTGCAGACACCCCACAAAGCAAGCTACAGGTCTGGTTCAAGGAGTATCACTATGCAGCTGCAGGCCCCTCATAAAGCAAGCTGCAGGTCTGGTACAGTGAGCATCACTATGCAGCTGCAGTCTGCTCATAAAACAAGCTGCAGGTCTGGCACAGGGGGCATCACTATACAGTTGCAGGCCCCTCATAAAGCAAGCTTCAGATCTGGTGCATGGGGTATCACTATGCAGCTGCAGGACCCTTATAAAGCAAGCTGCAGGCCTGGTACAGTGAGACTCTCTATGCAGTTGTGGGGCCCTCACACAGCAAGCTGCAAGTCTAGCACAGAGAGCATCATAATGCAGCTACAGGCCCATCACAAAGCAAGCTGCAGGTCTGGTGCAAGGAGTATCACTATGCAGCTGCAGGCCCCTCACAAAGCAAGCTGCAGGTTGACACAGTAAGTATCACTAAGCAGCTGCAGGCCACTCACAAAGCAAGCTGCAGGTCAGTGCAGGGAGTATCATTATGCAGCTGCAGTCACCTCATAAGCACAAGCTGCAGGCCTGGCACAGTGAATATCACTATGCAGCTGCAGATGCCCACAAAGTAAGCTACAGGTCTGGTGCAAGGGTATCACTATGCAGCTGCAGGTCCTCATAAAGCAAGCTGCAGGTCTGGCACAGTGAGCGTTACTATGCAGCTGCAGGCCCTCATACAGCAAGCTGCAGGTCTGGCACAGTGAGCATTACAATACAGCTGTGGGACCCATGCAGGAGTATCACTGTGCAGCTTCAGGCACCTCATAAAGCAAGTTGCAGGTCTAGCACAGTGAGCATCATTCTGCAGCTGCAGATGCTCCCCACAAAGCAAGCTGCAGGTCTGGTGCAAGGAATATCACTATGCAGCTGCAGACCCCTCATAAAGCAAGCTTCAGGTCTGGCACAGTGAGCATCACTATGCAGCTGCAGACCCTCATAAAAGCAAGCTACAGGTCTGGCACAGGAGCATCACTATACAGCTGCAGGCCCCTTACAAAGCAAGCTGCAGGTCTGGTACAGTGAGTATCACTATGTAGCTGCAGGCCCTCACAAAGCAAGCTGCAGGTCTGGCACAGTGAGCATTACTATGCAGCTGCAGGCCCTCATACAAAGCTGCAGGTCTGGCACAGTGAGCATTACTATGCAGCTGCAGGCCCATCATACAGCAAGCTGCAAGTCTGGCACAGTGAACATTACTATGCAGTTGCAGGCCCCTCTTACAGCAAGCTGCAGGTCTGGCACAGTGAGTATTACTATACAGCTGCAGGACCCATGCAGGGAGTATCACTATGCAGCTTCAGGCACCTCATAAAGCAAGTTGCAGGTCTAGCACAGTGAGCATCATTCTGCAGCTGCAGGCGCTCCCCACAAAGCAAGCTGCAGGTCTGGTGCAGGAGTATCACTATACAGCTGCAGACCCCTTACAAAACAAGCTGCAGGTCTGGTACAGTGAGTATCACTATGTAGCTGCAGGCCCCTCACAAAGCAAGCTACAGATCTGGCACAGGAGCATCACTATACAGCTGCAGACCCCTCATAAAGCAAGCTGCAAGTCTGGTACAGGAGTATCACTATGCAGCTGCAACCGCCTCATAAAGCAAGCTACAGGTCTGGCACAGTGAGCATCACTATGCAGCTGCAGACCCCCTGTCACACTTGGACAGCTGGTTCTGATCTTTGTTATCATATTCTTTGTAAATATTGCGATGGGTTATGGACTGTCTGTCCTGAGAGCTGCTGAAACAGCATGTGGAAATGTCACATCAAGAAAAAAACCCCGGCATAAGTTCTAAGGACAGGAGGTATTTTAAACTACAGAGATCGGAGGTTCAATTAGCATGTTAAATTTGCTTTGATCCCAGGAAATGAAATTAGCCATCAATGGCATCCCCAGGGAAATCCTTTGATTTTGCTCTAGGTGTCATAATGAAAAGAACATGCATGTGTGTTTGGTATCAGCCAAGGAAACCAGATTATTTCAGGAAAGAGACCTTTGATGTGTAGATACCAAAGCCCAGATGGAATTAAGGAGTCAAATACACTTTTGCTTTGAATACAGTGACTTATATCAAGGAGACTTTTGATGTGTGGGTGAAGCAAAGCACAGACCAATTCCGACCAGTCAAACATAACAAGAGGAGATTTATTATGTCATCTCTTAATTTTTTTAAATACCTTAGTAGGCCATCTTGGTGTTATCAAAATATAGATTTTGTTACACCAAGGCGAGTTAGTGACCTCAGAGAAGGCTGGCGCAGGACTGGTTTTAACTGCTGAGAGAACCTGGACAGAGACACTTTCATATTATCTGACTGAGGAAGAAACATCACAGCAGTGAAAGAAAGCAAGCATATATTAGATTAGACCAGTCTGAATGTATGTATTGTAGAAATCTGCACATTTACCTGTTTGTTTTAAGGCTGTATGTGTTGGGATATTTTGTGCTGTAATTTTACTGTTTTTCTATTTTCCTATTTTAAAGTAAATATATATATTTTAAAATGGAAACTGCCTGGAGTGCCTTGACATTTCTTTTTATTTAAGTGAAGCTTTTAAAGGTTATAGTTAACACTGTGTATGGACTTACTGTTATACCTAACTGGGTAATGGATAGAGTTCTCTAAAGTCTTGCATAGAGTTCTAAGGGTTCATTTTGTAGACCTGGTTAGGTGCCCATAGGCAAAGATATCTGGCCCCCTGAAGACAGAATTATCTGAGCCTGATAATTGGGTATGCTAACAAGAGGTTATCAGTTTGAATCCCTAAAGAATTTGAGACTAAGGTGACTTAAACCCACAAAACAGACAAGAAGGTTACCTCGTACTGTTCACTGTCCACAAATCATATGCTCAGAGGTTGGCACTTTGGGAGTAGAGGGCTGACTGGTTGAGCGAATTTGTGACACCCCCCACAAAGCAAGCAGCAGGTCTGATGTATGGAGTGTCACTATGCAGCTGCAGGCCCCTTATAAAGCAAGCTGCAGGTCTGGCACAATGAGAATCTTTATGCAGCTGCGGGCCTGCCACAAGGCAAGCTGCAGGTCTGGCACCATAAGAATCACTATTGCTGCTGGCCCCTGACAAAGCAAGCTGCAGTTCTAGAACAGTGAGTATCACTATGCAGCTGCGGACCACCCACAAAGCAAGCTGCAGGTCTGGTGCAGGGAGTATCACTATGCATCTGCAGGCTCCTCATAAAACAAGCTGCAGGTCAAGCACAGGGGGCATCACTATACAGCTGCAGGCCCTTATAAAGCAAGCTGCAGGTCTGGTACATTGAGTATTACTATGCAGCTGCAGGCCCCTCATGAAGCAAGCTGCAGGTCTTGTGCAGGGAGTATCACTATGCAGCTACAGGCCCCTCATAAAGCAAGCTGTAGGTCTGGCATGGGGGCATCACTATACAGCTGCAGGCCCTTATAAAGCAAGCTGCAGGTCTGGTACACTGAGTATTACTATGCAGCTGCAGGTCCCTCATGAAGCAAGCTGCAGGTCTGGTGCAGGGAGTATCACTATGCAGCTGCAGGCCCCTCACAAAGCAAATTGCAGGTCTGACAAAGTAAGTATCACTGTGCAGCTGTGGGCCCCTCACAAAGCAAGCTGCAAGTTTGGTACAGCGAGTATCACTATGCTGCTGCAGGCTCCTCAAAAAGCAAGCTGCAGGTCTGGTTCAGTGACCATCACTGTGCAGCTGTGGGGCCCTCACAAAGCAAGCTGCAGGTCTGGCACAGTGAGCATTACTATGCAGCTGCAGGCTCCTCATAAATCAAGCTGCAGGTCTGGCACAGGGGCATCACTATACAACTGCAGGCCCTTATAAAGCAAGCTGCAGGTCTGGTACATTGAGTATTACTATGCAGCTGCAGGCCCCCCACAAAGCATGCTGCAGGTCTGGCACAGTGAGAATTACTGTGCAGCTGCAAGCCCCCCACAAAGCAAGCTGCAGGTCTGGAACAGTGAGAATTACCATACTGCTGCAGCCCCCCAACAAAGCAAGCTGCAGGTCTGGCACAGTGAGCATCACCATGCAGCTGCAGGCCCCCCCACAAAGAATGCTGCAGGTCTGACACAGTGAACATCACTATGCGGTTGCCAGATTGCAACAAAAGCAAGCTGCAGGTCTGGCACAGTGAGCATCACTATGCAGCTGCAGGCCCCCAAAGCATGCTGCAGGTCTGGCACTGTGAGAATTACTATACACCTGCAGGCCCCACAAAGCATGCTGCAGGTCTGGCACAGTGAGAATTACTATACAGCTGCAGGCCCCCACAAAGCATGCTGCAGGTCTGGCACAGTGAGCATCACTATGCAGCTACAGGCCCCCCACAAAGTATGCTGCAGGTCTGGCACAGTGAACATCACTATGCAGCTGCCAGATTGTAACAAAGCAAGCTGCATGTCTGGCACAGTGAGCATTGCTATACAGCTGTAGGCCCCTCAGTAGGCAAGCTACAGTTTTGGGACAGGGAGCATCACTATGCAGCTGCGGGCCCCTCACAAATCAAGCTACATGTCTGGCACAGTGAGCACTACTATACAGCTGCTGCCCCTCAGGAAGCAAGCTACATTTTATATTCAGTATCATGGGGTTAAACTAAAGGCGGGTGAAATTGGCCTGTGTGGCATTCATCAAGATTGCAAAAGCAGCGATTCCTGTATCTGAACTAGTCTGTCCTGGGTAAGTAAGATGTGAAAAAAAAATCTCTAAACCACAGTACAGTGCAAGATAAAAATTCCCCATCAAAAATAGAATAGGTCTGAATCCCACCAAAGACACAAACTACAATGTGACCTAGAGCAACTCACCATAGCTTCCTCCCAGTGGTATGATTGGGTAGAAGCAAGTCACATGATCTCCGGCCCAGTGGTATGATTGGGTAGAAGCAAGTCACCTGATCTCTTTCCCAGCTGTATGATTGGGAAGAAGCAGGACCTCAAAGTATGAAATGAGATTACCGTGGCAAAACAAATCCTTGCTGATCAGGAAATGAGACAGTGATTCTGAGGACCTGCAACTGAAGAAACATTTGAGCAGGGGTCACTTCCAGAGGAGGAGGAGACTGGTGTGCACAGTACACATGAAATGCAACACAACTTCAAAGCTCTGTTTGCTCATTGTTTACACTGGCACACATACATATCATTTGGTACATGCCATTTGTGCAGGGGCTGTCGAAGCAAAACTCTGATAAGTGCGACATGTGTTTGGAATCCATCACAGTGGCAGTTACCTATAGAGTAAAGGCAGAGCTGCAAGTTGCATAACAGGAAAAACAGACATATACCACCGATATTTAATAACTTCTTGACTTCACATCTGTCTTATCAAAACAGAGACAGCAACACTGGGGATGAAAAGACAGGAAGGTACTGCAGCTCATCTTCTCCACTTCTGAGATATACGCTTCCCTGATCTGTACTTTTATCCTAACAGAGTATTCATGGCACAGAATTAAAACAAGCATTTGTCAATGGAGAACATTTGTTGCTGGTATTACTGTTGTACAGGGTCTTGCTTGTACATATTTTAACTATATATTTAACCAAGATGGAGCAGATGAGATACAGTGTCTCGTTTTCACTGGTGTCCTGCTTCGACATTGATATATTGTGATTACACAGGATAAGGCAGCTGAGATGACTTATCTACTTTTAAGTGGGCTACCACATTTTGACTCCAAATGTCCAACAGTCTTTTTATGACCTGACATTACGATCAAGACAGGTGGGATTTTTAACATCCCATCCAAAAGGTGATTTCACTCCGCAACTGTGAAAACAAGTTTGGAGGGATTTGAATAATGACACCTGCCATGTTCTGAAGGTGGTGTAACACAAGGGCTATGCTGAACATTAGGGCCCAAAATCTGAAAAAAATAAAGTGACGAGTAAATGTTGGAATAATTAGTGTCCTCATAACTTAGTTGGTTTTTCACATTTTTACCCCAAATTTTCAACATAATCTTTTTGATCACTCCTTCTGAGCATGAAAGGTGTCACCATACTTCTCAATTGCTATGAATTAAGCATAGTGCTATGATTTTTACACTCAGATTTACCCTTGCTTCTCAGAGTTTTACCGATGTACTTAAAGGATCCAGAAAAAGAGCAGATTTGATAACTTTTATTGGCCCAACAGAGATGTTGCAAAAGAAAACAGGTGCTTCAGCGTTCAGACTACATCTCTGTTGGTCCAATCAAAGGTATCAAATCTTCTATTTCTTTCTGGATCTTTTGTCACAAGGACCAGTATGACAACAAAACTACGTTTTCTGATGCACTTAATAATGTTAGAGCTATTTCTGGACATGTAAACTATTAAATCATTGCACTATCTTGATAGAAACATTCCTTAATGTTAACTGTGGGACCCACCATTTGTAGACATATTATTCTTTAAAATAAGAAAGTGCTACACATTCTGGCCGGTTTGCTATGAATTGTCAAGGCCAGTGCTATGATTTTAATGCTGAGAAGTTGAGAGATATGGGTGTCACTGATAAACAATGGCTGAAATGTCATTTTGCACCACAAGTGCTAAAACACATTTTGGGTTGGATCTGAGAAACAACAGCTGTCACATTCATGAGGTGGTGTGAAAAAATGGCTATGTGGAAAAGTTGGGCCAAAATATTGTCTGCGTCTTCCTACACAAAGCATGTACACTCTAATGCCATCCTGCTATTGCAAAAAAGAATGTGACAGTGAATGTACAGACGAAACAGGTGGTGACACTAGTAGTACTGCTGGTGGTATTAGTAGTAGTAGTACTATTCCGAATGCTACATGAACTAAAAGGCTTGCTTGTGGGGAAAACTATATGAGCCCACTGAATACAGAGAGATACCATCTGTCATTGTCTATGTAGTCTATCTCACCATCTTCTCTGGAGTTGTATAATGTATCAATAATACACAGTGGAGCAAGACACGATGCAATTCAGTACTTTGCAGTAAATGACATGCCACAAAATATTGGATGAAAAGAGGGCTGAATTGCCATTGAATTACTCTGCTCCTTGCAGCATACTGCAGCATTTTAAAGTAATTTTGCAAGATACTGCATTGCATACTGTCTGGCACCTCTGTATGAACTTTGTTTTATAATCATGCTGATGGTAGCAGTTATACTGTACCACAAAAAAGCAGCAGCAAATAAAAAACACTGCTACTAAGAAGGGGGAAGACAAGGGCAACCTTTTTAATCAAACATGGAACCGAGCAAGGAACTAACAGATGACGTACAGTCAACTCGGTGAGCCAAGTCTGGCCTATTAAGTGCAATAGTTTAGTTAACAAAACAACAACACAAAAAAAACACATGTTCACAGCTGTGCACACACAAGGCACAGACTTGGGGTGGGGGGAATAATACACATGTTAATTGTGTGCAGTGGGCTGTGGAAGTGAAGGGGGGAGAGAGCCAACACACTCCTCATTTGGACAGGGATCCAAGCCCAGAACCAGAGGACTAACAATAATAATTCAGTGAGTCAAGCCTGACTGGCTTAGAACTGAAGAAGTTTATTTCAATATCTGTGTGCACACAGCAGTGCACATGTGGAGCCCAGCCTTCTGAAAAAATATATTAAGCATGCACATGCAGGGCAAAGTCTCACAAAATCAAATGTTATGCACATATAGGCAAATCATGAGCAGTGACCTACAAGAGGAGAGTTAGCAGGCACCCTTATCAGTCATGCAGAGAACCAGCCTGAAACCAGACAACAGCAAAAAAAAAAAACAACACAAAAATAAAATGTGCTTCACCCAAAAATCACACTGGAGCTGTGTCAGATAGCAGCAGAGAGGAGGTTAGCAGACAGCCCTCCAAGTCCCTGTAACTGAGTACAGCAACAAGGACAAAATACCTGTCAGAAAGCCAAACACAGCTTTTCTGACACTGATCAAACAAATTATGCTAACCTTAAAAGCCTATGGAGCAATAAACTATTTCTTTTTTGGCAAGTTTATGGTCTCAGAAGTACTGCAGAGCTAGCTCTCGGAAACCACCGTCTCCTGTCTTCTACCAGCACAGAGTGATGAAGTCACATGATGTGCTTGCCTTTGAGCTCCAGAAACGGCTTTTGATTGGCCAACAAAGCTCCGCGAGACTTGGAAATCTCACCAAATAGTAGTGGCCAAATAGTGAACTATTCAGGAAACGCATCCGAATATTCGGGAAGCCTACTATTGATGGTATCCAAAAAATACTATTCAGACCATGCACAGCCCTAACTACCATTGCTATGGGAAGTAAGGCGTTTCTGTCTCAGCCCATCCCTATTTAACAGGCTACTGTTGTCCATTCGCTTGTCCTCCTCCCACCTCTCCTTTAAATGTAACCTAAGATCCTGGCTCATGAAAAATCAACTTGCAACTGTTTCCCTGCATAGTCATAAGGTCAAAATCTGTCCCTGCCTTGCTTATCTCTGCTCTTCTATGTGTCCTTGCTCACTAGTACTGCTGCTCCTTGTCCTGCCTGCTCTCTTATCAGTCCCTGATGCACTCTTTCTCTCTCCGACTCTGTCTCTCGACCTCTGTTGCATGTTAGATTGTGTGAGTTGTATTTTTGCTACATTTGGCATGTATCTACTGGCGGTTATTTGTGTAATGACCTTGAATCCTCCTGTTTAGCATATGTGTTCACCGTTTACTGCTTGATAGTTGCTTTGTATCTTTATTAGCTTAACTACATTGTATCTGTGGTGTGATCATATCTTAGTTTTCTCTGTATTCTCTGTATTTTACTACTTCTGCAGAATGTTTGCTGCCACCTGCGTGGACCCATGTCGTGACTGAAACTGGTCCTTTGGATCAGCTCACTCACCTGGTTACCAAAGACATACATACATAAATAAAGAAATAAAAAAATAGTCCCTTGCCCCACTGAGAGGCAGGGACCTTTTCTACAGCTTTTACTGTCAGCAGTTTCTTTACATTCAGTTCAAGCAGAATTCTTTCTGTGGGAGAGAGTGCTGGAAAATATAGAAACACAGAATTTGCTGGCAAATAAGGACCGCTTAGCCCACCTAGTTTGCCCATGTTTCTCTGCTTATAGTATCACCGCAGATCCTATTTGATCTCCTGCCCATTCACCACCTTTCCCTTTCCCTAAGATTTCCTTATGCCTATCCCATGCATTCTTGAACCCCACCCCTGATTTTGCCCCCACCATCTCCACGGGACGACTTTTGTGTTTCTGTAGTCTTGGGAATTTTTTAAACTGCAAAGAGAGTCCCTGGCCCACTGCCTCCAGAACGCTCTTGTCTGAGGTACTGTTTACCCATTTCTGAATCTTCCACCCACTGGCAGTGGCTGGGCAACATGGGCAAATTTTATTTTTATTTCATTTTAAATTTGTTAACCGAGTAGAGACACTGGGCAAAGCCCTTTTTCAGGTCTGACCTGGACATTTAACAAAAACAGAACAAACAATTTACGTACAATCACTTAAAACAATTACATACTTCAACAGACAATAAATAACTTTTAAATTTAGCCTTAAACCCAGTTATGGAGCTAACAGATCTAAGAGACAAAGGTAAATCTTTTCACAAATGAGCAGCTAAGGATACAAAGAACAAAAGCCATAGTTATAAGTCAGGGGTTTTGCTTTGGCTGGGACTTAGGTGCTGGTGCAGCAGTACACTTTTTGTGCCTTCTGCTCCTTTAGTAGCCTCTTTGTAGCTGATACTCATAAAGGGGCCTATTGGTATAGAATTTGGGAAGCAACCCCTTCCTCTGCCTCCCCTTTCAAGGCCCATTGGAGGGCAGAGGCCTTTTACTTCTCATTGTTACTCTTGTAAGTGGTGGTTTTCATTCTACTTTTTCATGTATGCCTCTGTTTTGTCACTAAAGGAGAATTTCCCTCAGAGGAGAAATCCATAGCTTTGGTTTGGACATCCTGAGAAAGATAGTAGTCCTAACCAGGAGAATGTTCTTAGGATACTGCATGAGTTAAACTCTAGCTGCAGTGTCATTTAGTGCCTGCAGCAGTGTGAAAATTAAGCAATAATGCCCAACAGGGTGTGTGTCATGCTGGGATAACATCACACCACAGGTGGTTTGGCACGAGGATGCAGGCCGAGTGCGTCCAACAACTGAGGCATGACGTTATCCCAAATGACACACACCCTGGAGGGCATTATTGCTATTATACAATGGCTCGTTGTTATATATAAAATAAAAAAATAATTTTAAAGAATGTTTTTATTAGTGTGATAAAATATTTTTGTTTCTTAAGAGGAGATGCAAAGAAAGAGCTCATCTAGCTCATCATCCAAAAAATCATCTGCAGGTTCACAGTGAGGCTGAGACTAGAGCCGTGATGTTGTACTGAGATAACAGCATGGGTCCAGCCCAAGACTGACCAATCAGAGGCCAGGATTTTTTCTTGCCATTGTATAATAGTACTTAGTGGTGTCCAGGGCTGATCTTGCAGTGACAACCAAACTCATGCCAGTTCACCATCTGCTTTATCGGCAAGTGCCAGAATTTTGTTCCACAATAATTTCTAGTACTGTGCTATATGTGCTGAATAAGCTGCCTGCTTGACAAGCAGGGAAGCTGGGGTATAAACTTTCTTGGTCATAGCATCCAACATTTTGGAGTTATTTTCAGGCAGTTGTGCAGAGAGGTTGACTTTTGCTGTCTCACAGGCAGCAGTCTGGACTACAACGTGATGACCAGGGTGGCATGCAAGTATTCCATCTCTTGTCTGTCCACCTGACATTTTCTGTCAATCTTTTTATCAATGACTGCAGCTGAAGTAGGTGCAGACATGATTTTATATATGGCCTTCTTAAGTGATTTTATGTATGGGGACTAGGAACCTCCTTGGAGGTGCTATCCCCATTATAACCATAAATTCAGCATCTTCATCCTCTTCAGTTTCCTGAGGGTGGATGTTGAGAGCATCAAGCATTTGTCTGACAAACAAAGAAAATGAAGTATAGTCTTCATCATGCCTTGGAGGAGAACCAAAGTCTTGCTCAGGTGCACCCTCTAATTCCATGGGATCATCTTCCTCCTGTTGGACATAATACTACTCCTTCTCCTTCTCCTCCTCCTCCACACACAGATAGGTTGGAGCCTGAGCCTGGGAAGGGGGTGTAAGTTACATTATTAAAATTTCTCATAGTCTGGATGGTAAGGAAACATTTCCACATTTTTGATATGTCCTCAAATGAGTGCATTTTTTCTGTCATCTCCCTGCTCCTTTCTCCATTTAGCAGGAGTGGCAATTACATTTTTTTATTTTATTTTCTTTTTTAGCAGGCATCACTTCCAGAGTCTGCTCAGATGCTGCTTTATTTTTATTTTTGCCATCAGCGGATTTGAGGTTCCCCCTTTTGGACACCCTGGTGTCATATCCATCGTTACCATGCTTTTCAAATGACTGAGCATTATTTTTTGTCACCCTTTACAGAATTTAATGCTGCTGCTGAACATGAGGAGATGGGCACTTCTGATGCGTGCTTTCCATCTTCATTGGGAACTCTCACAGAGCCGTTTCTATTATTTTTGGGTGACAAGGAGGCAGACTGAAAAGCCATAATTACTTTTATTTTTTTAAACAATTTAGGGTAAAAAACATTGTAGGAATCACAATTAACAAAGCTGTGGTCTGACACGGGCACTATGGCAGTCTGTCTTTGACAGGAGCTGGAAACTATTCTTTTTTTTTTTTTCACTTTTTATAGCCTGTGGATCCCTTAGCACTCTCTCTCTCTTTCTCTCTCTCTGACATGCTAAATTAGAGAGACCGTAATAAAAAGACTCAAAGCAGTTCCCAAAACACAAAAAAAAAAAAAAAAAAGCAAGAGCCCAGTAGTAAAAAAAAAGTCTCTTACTTCCAAAAACTGTGCCAACAGTCAAATTGTGGTTTCCTGTACAGGAACCAATTAATTAGGGTGAAAGAGCACAGGCAGAAACAAAAAGTGAAAGCATTTCCGTTTTCTGCATAGTGCAAATTGGAAAAATGGAACCACTTACCAAAAAGTTATAAAACACAACTAATTTATTTATTTTCAGATTCATACCTATGAGCGCGAAGCTCTTTCTACATAGGTTTCATGTCAAGTATGGTTCACAATGGGATGAGGGTAACAACAGATAAACTGAATACAACAGAGGCAAAACATACAATGTAAACAGTATAAGTGATAATGGCAGTTATACAAACAGGTAATAGTAACAGTTGTAGAATTATATGAAATAAATGAGTAGAAGCCAGTGAGGCATTGTCAAAGGAAGTTAAGATGAGGGGTGAGTAAGTGGGGGGATATGAAGGGGTGCAAGGGGGAAATTAAGAATGGATGGGGAGGGGGTAGTACAGCACAGAAATGGCAGAGCAGAGGCTGATAACAGCCAGGATAGATAGTGTCAGGGGGAGGCCAGAGTAGTAGAGGAAAGGTCGAGCAGGGAGGTACAGTGTACTAAGGGTTAGGACAACTAGGGTATGGGATGGGAGAGTGGAGAGTGGGAGGAGGGAAGGGGTGTGGTGTGAGAAGAGAGCATGAAGTTGATATCAGAGAGAGGGATGGGAGGGAGAGTTCCAAATAGCAGTGTTGAGTAAGTTACTTTTTCTATTACTTTCTATTATCATAGGTATCATAGGTATCATAGGTAAATTTCAAGCCAGGGATAGGAATTACTAACCAAATAGGCTTGCCTTCCATATTTTAAAAATAAACAAAAAATTTGCTATTTCCAAAATGATCATCAATTCCCTTTTTAAATACATTCATACTAGAACTATCTGATATCTCTGCTGGTAAATTATTCCATGCCCCGACCACTCTCAAGCTAAACCAATGTTTCCTAAAATTATGCACTCAAGTTTGTTGATATAGTTGTTTTGTATGTTTCCTTTTACTAATTCTTCCATGATTGAACATGATGCCCAAGTCCATTAACAAATCTACATCCTCAATATTTATATATAGAAAACATAGATCTCCCCTCAATCTACGGTAATATAGTGAATAGAGGTTCAGATTCACTAGTCTTTCCCAGTATACTTTACCTTTCTGTCCCTTTATTTGTTTAGTCAATCTTTTTTGAACTCTCTCAATGGAAAGTATATCTTCCCTATTGTAAGGGCCCAAACCCTTGCACAATATTCCAAATGCGGTCTAACCAAAGCAACATACAAGGGAACCAAAACCTCACTCCTTCTACTTGCAATATATTTTAAGATGCAATTTAGGATCTGAATAGCTTTTTTTAATTGTTTTCTACAATGTACCCTAAATTTTAAATCATTTGTAATTATAACGCCCAGGTCTTTTTCCTCCGTAACAACTCCCAAATTTATATTATCTAATTGGTAAACTGCTTCATTATTTTTCTTACTCAAGTGCATAACCTTGCACTTGGATAGATTTAATTCAAATTTATTCAGGTTTGTCCATTTATTTATTAAATCTAACGCTTGTTGTAGTGCGACTATTTGCTTATCATTTGATGGAACCACACCCAGTCTACAATCATCGGCAAACTTGTACATCCATACATTTCTATTGTTAATTTGTAATGAGGCAATGTACAAGTTAAACAAAAATGGCCCCAAAACCGTTTATGTTTGGAAACTTGTTCCAGGAAGCTCTGTCAGTCACTAGCAAGGATGGAGACGTACTAGAAAAAGTAAAGTAAAACACCTTACAATTATAGTTACTTATTTCTTTTTATACAAACACAATACAAAAATAACAAATAGCTATAACAGATTGCATTTTTGAAAGTAATAGGTTAGTTACTAGTTACTTTCAAATAAATGTAATCAGTTACAGTTACATATATCTTTTGTATAAAAAGACATAAGTAATTGTAAGGTGTATTACTTTTTCCAGTACTTCTCCATCCTTGCTAGTGACTGCACAGAGCTTTCTGGAACAAGTTTCCAAAAGTAATAGAAAGTAATAGAAAAAGTAACTTACCCAACACTGCCAAACAGGTAGCTAAGAGGGCTGAGTGGCACTACGTATACTAGAAGAGATGGCATGCTTATTGGAGTGGTAAAGGTGTGATTAAAGATTACAGTCACAACCGTTATTTGCCAAGAGGAATTGCTGCAGTTTATGTTTACAATTGCCCACCATGGGGACTAAGGTAATATCAGTCAGAAGCGAGTTAAGCCATAATGGAGCCCTATATGCAAATGAACATTGGCCTTGAGTTGTACAGCAGCGCGGCACATCAAAGATCTGATTCTCAGAGCCACGAGTTCCCCAGGGGTTACAGAAATAGCTCAGAATTTTGCTGCAGGGGGTGCGAGTCCTAGGCTAACTTTCTTTGCTAACATGCAAGTATGGTACTTTATTCTATCTTTTAACTGTAGCCAGCTGGCCTGGAAATAGAGCTCACACATGTGTGTAAAGAGTGCTGCCCCGGTGAGAAGCCTACAGGCTTTGTTAAGAGCTATATTGATTCTTTGAAGGGATGTATCAGTGGGTGAGCCATAAACAATCAGCCCATAGTCAATGGTAGAAGTGACTGAGCTGTGGAATGCTAAACTAAGAGCTTCGGCAGTGAGACTATGCTTATGCCTAAAGAGCAACCCTATGCGAGTGTTGACTGCCTTAGTAACATTCTGGTCTTTCTACTGTTTAGAATAAGCTTGTGTTTAATAAACCAATCCTCCACAGACGTGAAGTTAAGCTGTAGTTGTTTTTCTAGGAGTTCAGAATCCGAGTTGCTAGTAAATATTATGGCGTCATCCACATAGAGAAGGATACGATCCTAGCTGGAGCTGGGGAGTCCATTAAGGAAAATGCTGAACAGAAGGGGACTCAATATAGACCCCTGAGGAACATCAAATCAAACTGCTTGGCAGTTAGATAAGCTGTTAGCAATCTTGACTTGAGTAAGATTAGCCAGACAGCTTTCAAACCATTTAGTGGAGTCTTGGGATAGCTCTGTGCTGAAGAGTTGCTTAAGTAGAAGTTTTGTGGTTTATGGTATCAAAAGCCTTGGATAGATCTATGAAGGCAGCACCAGCAAGCTGGCCTTGATCAATAGTATTCTGGATGAAACTGGTAAGTTTGAGTAGTGCTGTGTCCTTATCGAAATCCATGCTGCTGCAGACATTGGATCTGATGTTTAAGTACTCGACCAGTTGGTCTGCCACTATGCACTCAAGTGCTTTAGAGGAGGAGGGGGGAGTATTGAGACTGCACGATAGTTCCCATGAAGTGTGCTATAACCACTTTTGTAGATGGGGGTTACCAATGCAGATTTCCACACTTGTGTGACTTGAGATAGTCTTAGTGAAAGATTCATAATTTTGGTTAGAGGTGATAGAATCTCATCCAGGGTAAGAGCAACAAGTTTGAGGTTGAGCGTATCACCACTGTATCAATCAATCAATCAAATCTTTATTTATTCAGGTGAGCATCATTGAGCAAGGCTCATTTACAAGATGGACCTGGACTTTCCAACCACCTTTTGGATGTACCTTCTAGCCATTCTTTCAGAGACAGCTTTAAAGTAAAAGGGAGGTAAGCCCGGGGTTGATTATCACCCCCTGTGAAGTCCTGGTTGGGAGTGCCATCAAATAAATCAGGGGAAGGACACTATTTAGATTTGAGAAAGCATTATTGAATATGTTGGCAATGGTCTTTGGATCCAGTTCTAGGGAACCATCAACATTAAGCATGGTGGGGACCAGCTTAGGGTCTTTTCCTATTAAATCCTTGATATTATTCCAGAACTTTTCCCCATCATTACAAGTATGTATTAGAACATCCCTGTAGTGTCTGCTTTTTTATTACGAATGGCTTGGTACAGTCATTTCTACCTCTTTTTCAGCATTGTATATCAACATGTCTTCCTGTGCATCATGCACACTCCCAGAGGTGGTCCCTATATTTCATCTAGTCTATTAACTCTGTTGTGATCCAAGGACTAATGGCAGCCTGGATCTTCCACTTTTTGATAGGAGCGTGGATATCACAGGCATTATTGAATTGATTAATGAAGTGCTCGAGAGCAGAGTCAACAACGGTAGCAGTAGCAATTGGCAACCAGTTCTGCATGCAAAGAAATTGTTTTAGGGGTTTGAGATGACCACGGAGCAGGACACTACTTAGAACTGTTATGGCTGGAGGTTTGATGAATTTATTTGACCAGTGACAAATTATAGGTGAGTGGTTGCTGATAGCGTCTGAGAGGACATTTGTGTTTGTGACATGTTCTGGAAGGTTTGTGAGAATCCAGTCTAACAGTGTGCTTGTTCCTGTCTCGTAGTTCAAACGAGTTGGGGATTCAACTAACTGGGAGAAGTTAATAGCAGAGATGGCATCCTTGAATGCACAGGCATCTTGGGAGAGCCAATTAACATTGATGTCACCCACTGGGATAATTTCAGAGTTCTTCTGCTCTTTATGGATGCAGTCCAATAGTGAGCTTAGACCCAGGGATTGTTGTTTAGGTGGAATATACACAGAGGCCACCGTTAGGGCTTTATTATGGGCACCTAACAGAACCTTGACGGTTAATGCCTGGATAGTGTTCATTGTGGGAGGTCTCAGTAATGCGTGACCCTTGAGTGTATCCTTTAGGAAGATGGTACAGCCACCACCTTTTTTTGATAGTCTGTTCTGACTAAAAACAGAGTAGCATGGTATAGCAATCGAGGTGTCTGGAATCTTCGGGGAGAGCAAGGTTTCTACAACTGAGAGAACATCTGAGTTGTGCTGAGCGACCCACACCCTAAGATTGTCAATCTTGGACAGAAGGCTGCAGATATAGATAGAAGTGAGTGTGAGAACCGCTTGTTTTTTGACATGACTTTGCTGATGTTGCAAGGGGCCAGGGTTGGGATATATATTGCCAGATATTAGCAGCAGCAGCAGTAGTAGTAGTAGTAGTAGTAGATGTCTCAGTTGCTGCAGTTGTTGCATTAATTTAGCTTTAACCACGGAATAGTCTCCAGTTCCTGGGAATCAAACTGAGAGCTGGAAGGACCACTGATTCAAAACAAGATACCCTAACTAATGCAGAGTAATAAAGGAATAGATGTAAAACACCTAAATAGTTACACTAAATATTTTACAGCTGCATAGCAGAGCTATGCTGACATATTGCCATTATACAGAGAGAAGGAGCTCTGGGCCGCGACATGACCAGACACCTATTCTGTGTTCTTCCACAGTGGAATTGAAGCACATGCAGGACTTGCCATTGACCGCAGTGCTGTCCCCCAGCTGGATAAACTATTTTCTTGCGTCACGCTCACTTCTGGTTCACTTCCAGGTTCAGAGTTAACAATTGTTTTTCAAGCATTTGGAAGCCTGCCTGTTGTCCCCATATTTATATGTTTCCCTGGTGTCAAGTGGCACCTCTGCCTTCTGATTGTCATCCTCTTTATATATGAGATGATTCCCTGGTGTCTAGTGGCACCCCTGCCTTCCAGTCAACTGCCCCATACTTATGTAATGTTTCTCTGGTGTCTAGTGGCACTCCCCACCCTCTGACTGCAGTCCCTGTATTTGTATAATGTTTCCCTGGTGTCTAGTAGCAACCCGCACCCTCCAGTCACCATCTTCATATTTATATAATGTTTCCCTGGTGTCTAGTGGCCCCCACCCTCCAACTGCCGTCCTGTATGTATAATGTTTCTCTGGTGCCTAGTGGCACCCCACCCTCTATCCCCATCCCTGTATTTATGTAATGTTTGCCTGGTGTCTAGAGCCCCCCACCATCTGAATGCTGTCCCTGTATTTGTATAATGTTTTCTGGTGTCTAGTGGCACCCCCTCCCCGATCACCATCCCTGTATTAATTTTCCAAATGTGAGCTCTCAATAAAGAAAACCATCCCTGGTCTTCAATGCTTTTCTCTTTAAACCTGTAGAAAATAACATGGTCCCTCGCTGATTTGACCTACCACCTCAACATCCCACTCAGCAGTCACCACCCACAACCACTACTCTCCCCACATACACTTACTCCCTGAAAATGTCACATTGGGTAAATCCACTCTCTGGTCTAAGACACGCCTTTGTTGCTGAAAGCGGTGACTGCAATATGAGAAACTAAGGTAATGTATTCAATAATGTTCAATGTATTTCAATGCTGTTTTGAACTCTGAGGGATAACTTTGCAATTTTGCATATTTTCACCCCAAATTTTAAACATGATCTTTTGGGACTCGACCTCATGTCCAGTGGCAGTGGAATTATGTGAATCAGGCCCCATGATTTTTGCGGTCACTTTGTGAAATCACCTTTGAGGCAGGATTTGAAAAATTTTCACCACCATTGTTCATAAGGTGGGGTCACAAGACATCTATGTTGAACATTTGGGGTCAAAATATGTAAAGATGATAAAGTTATAAGTGTACATTGAAATTTTTCTATGCTGACTCATAACTTTGGTAATTTTAAATATTTTGACCCCAAAATTTTAGCATAGACATTTTTTCACACCATCTCATGAACGTGACAGCTGTTATTTTTCAAATCCTGGTCAAAATGTGTTTTTACACCTGTGGCATGGAATGACATTCCGGTGGCATGGCATCACATTTGGGCGGGGATTTAAAAACTTTTATCTGTAGGGTTCATGAGATGAGGAACTAAGAAGGCTATGTTGAAAATTTGGTGTACAAATACTGTAAAATGTCTAGGTTATGACTGAACATTGCAGTAGTTCAATATTGACTCATAAGTTTGCTAATTTTCAATATTTTGACTCCAAACTTTCTACATACCTATTTTTTGACACCACCTCATAAATGTGATAGGTGTCATTTTATAAATCCTGTATGAGACATCTTTTCTCACTTATGCAAAATTACATTTTCAGTCAATTCAATCAATCAATTTTATTTTATACTGGAGAGTATGTGAGCAAAAATGCCCATTTTTGCAAACGTACAGATTATAATAATTACAGATTGTACAGATTATTACATATACTGACAGATATTTACAATTTAAGACAGATTCAGGACAGACATAGGTAGTGCAGTATAAACTGTAGTCAAATGATAAACACAAATGAAAATAAGCAGAGTTTATAGACCCTGGTGAGCTGAAAAACACAAAGTGTTAGTGTAAAATATGTACAATAAATAACTTTCAGGTAATGCCAGAGGCATGTGGGCTGAGAGGGAGGGGAGAGATAGAAAGAAGGAGAGGTAGGGGGTAGTAGGAAGAGGAAAGGAAAACTAAAATGTTAACTCTTAGGAGGGGCAACTGTTTGGGGCATGCACAGGTGGATATTTAAAGAAGGTAGTCCTTGAGAGCGCATTTGAAAGTGCTGATGGTGCTACAGGCATGAATGGCAAGGGGTATATTGTTATAAAGTTTAGGGCCCTTAAAGGTAACAGAGTTCTGAGCATGAGAAGTGTGGTAGAAAGGGATGTCGAAAATGTGTCTCGAAGACCCTCTTGTACTGCGTTTGGGGGTCGACTTGGGAAATAGGGAAAAGAAGCTGGTCAGCAATAAGTTTAAATTTACCTTGTGCAAGGAATTTAGAATTTTCAGATGGAACCTACCCTCAAAGGTGGACCATTTAAGAGCACTGTATAGGGTACAGTGGTGAGTAGACCAAGGGAGGCTCAGGACAAAGCGAGAAATGTTATTATAAGTGGTGCAGAGTTTGGAGAACAGGACGGAGGAGGTAGCAGGGTAGTAAATAACGGAACCATACTCTAGGATGGGTAGAAGCAGAGAGCTGGCCAGGCGTAATCTGGAGACAGGTATCAGGAACTTTCTGATTCTGTATAGGAGACCCAGCTGCATGTGGATCTTCTTGATGAGGTTTGCCATATGTATGTGGTAAGTTAGGCCAACTATAAATGCTACAAGTCATGTTTATAAGGGCAGTCGTAAAATGAGATCTTGAAAATTTGGGGTCCAAACAAATAAAAAAAAGAGTGAACTGGTGAAGAGTGGATGTGTACTGAATTTGAAGTGTGAATATGTAAAGAGTAAATGTCTAAAGAGTGAATGTGCCAAGCCCTGCACTTCTATAGGCAAATTAAGTCTTCCCTTTGCACACAGTCCAGAGGGCCCTACACATCTGCAGCTGTTCTTGTATCAGTAAAATCTTCAGTTTTTCTCAGGTCTGAAGCAGTCTCTCACTTTTTATGCCTGCATCAATACCATTGCTTTGCTGCCATATTGGCTCTGACCAGAGTTTGTTTTTAAATAGATGGCTGGAGATCCAGTGACACTGCAGCTTAACTCAGGCAACTACTCTTCTCCAGGTGGAGAACAAATCTGGCAACAGCCAAGTGTAGTGTGGCTGCAGAGTTTTTTAACCAGTATTCTAAATTCTACTAATTTAGAATAGAATTCTATCTCCAGGGCATCTGTCTCCAGGAGATGATGCTTGGAGCACAAATTAAGTGAGGGATTCCTGGGGTTAGAACCTTGCAGTGGTGAATGGCTGCAGGAATAAGAGCTGAACAGACAGTATTGCAATAGTAACTTTATTGGCATGACACGAAATTCAGGTATTGCCAAAGATTATACATCAAGTTATTCATAAGACATAAACATACTACAGTGCATTTAGATTAATACATCCTATGTTGTATTAGCCTTCTCTCTCTTCTCTATTCCTCTCTCTTCTCTCTCCCCTCTCTCTCTCTCTCTCTCTCTCTCTGTATCAAATTCTTAAAGCACTAGTGTACTGCCTGGAATTAATAGTATATGGTTCAGTGCTGTTGTGTATGGAATGCCATACACTGCCAGATGCTGATGTACCACAGTAGTGATGTCAGAGTGCTGCTGTACCACAGTGCAACATTGGAATGCTGTTGTACCACAGTAGCAATGTCAGAATGCTACTGTATCACAGTAATGATGTCAGAATGCTGCTGTATCACAGTAATGATGTCAGAATGCTGCTGCATCACAGTAATGATGTCAGAATGCTGCTGTATCACAGTAATGATGTCAGAATGCTGCTGTACCACAATACTGATGTCAGAATGCCGCTGTATCACAGTAGCAATTTTAGAATGCTGCTGTATCACAGTAGCAATTTTAGAATGCTGCTGTATCACAGTAATGATGTCAGAATGCTACTGTACCACAATAGTGATGTCTGAATGTTGTACCACAGTAATGTTGTCAGAATGCTGCTGTACCAAAGTAGTGATATCAGAATGATATTGTACCACACTAGTGTTGTCAGAATATTGTTGTACCACACTGTTGTACAGTAGCATTCAGAAAACAATAAACAGTGTGGTACAACAATATTCTGTCAACACTAGTGTGGTACAATATCATTCTGATATCACTACTTTGGTACAGCAGCATTCTGACAACATTACTGTGGTACAACAACATTCTGACATCACTACTGTGGTAGAGCAGCATTCTGACATCACTACTGTTGTACAGTAGCATTTGGACAACAATACAACAGTAGTGATGTCAGAGTGCTGCTCTACCACAGTAGTGATGTCAGAATGTTGTTGTACCACAGTAGTGATGTTAGAATGCTGCTGTACAACAGTAGTGATGTCAGAATGTTGCTGTAACACAGTAGTGATTTCAGAATGTTGTACCACAGTAATGTTGTCAAAATTCTTCTGTACCACAGTAGTGATATCAGAATGCTCTGTTTAGGACCATCTATGACAAAACGTTCGCCGAGACCTGTAAGTGTTACCGTAGTTCCCAGTAGTCCTGCTGACAGTCCAGCCCCTATTCCTACCACTTTCAGCCACGAACATAGTTCCTTCCTTTCCTATATTAACCAAGTTCACTAGTCAGCCGCCATATTGGCCCTTGGCACCCATGGCACCACTTTCCCCCATACCTCACTCCTCTCATCACCCACTCAAGCAGAAGTTACAGACCTCATTATGGGCCCCTCGGTAGCATAGGAGTCTCACCCAAGTATGTTAAATGATCACTGAGGGCTGAAATGCTAAGAACTGTACCTTCCAATAGTGGTTTGATTAAGAACAAATAATTATGCTACCTCAAATTCTGTGTCCATGAAGGTTGTATATACCACAAAAATGTTGTGTGATGTACATATGTTCCCATGAGAACACCTGGAATGTTTATCCTGCGCTCACCACTTTTCTGTAATGTTTACTTTTATCTCCTCACACATTTTGTATTCTGTACCTTAACCTATGTATGTATAATTATCTTTGACAATAGCAGGTCCATCTTGTAAATGAGCTTGCTCAATGATGATCACCTGGATAAATAAAGATTTTGATTGATTGACTGATGCTGCTGCACCACAGTAGTGTTCTTTTTATTATTATTATGGAATCAAATAATAGTAGTGATACAGGGAACAAAGACAACTATATTGCACAGTATAGTCATTTTACATATGGGGTGGGATATTCAGACTGCGCCAGACTGTGGTGCAAGTCTGGGTGCAGCGCAATTGGGATGTGCCAGGGTGCTGACAGGGTGATATTCAACGGTGCTGTGCCATGGCTCAGCACCATTGAATTTCGCTCCGTGGCACTGCACCAGCGCAAGTGGCCAGAGAAGAGCAGGGCGACGCGCTAACGCAAGTGCTGCTGTGCTAGGTGCTTCAACTGTGATATTCAGTGGTGGACATGCAAATGGGGCCATAATGCATGCAAGGTGCAAATAGGGCCATTTGCATGTCAATATAGCCCATTGCATGCGAATCGCTGATCCTGGTGACTTGCACCTGGCACCCTGCCAGGCAGCAGCTGTCGAGGGACCAACGCCCCCTGCCCCCACGGCAATACGCTCAATGCCTGATAAGTGGGCTGTAAATAGTAAATAACTGCCTGGTGGTCCAGTGTACCTCTTCCTTGCCTGATCACGGGCTGTAATAATATTTACCTCCCTGGTGGTCTAGTGGACCTATCTCCATGCCCAATCACAGGCTGTACTAATAAAACACTCCCTGGTGGTCTAGCAGTACCGTACCCCCTCCCAACCATCCTCATTTCGCCATCCCACTCCCCCAGTCAGCGGCGGGTGGCAGCACCCACCGCCCGTCGACTGATGGCGTCATAGTATGGCTGCCGCCCTTGGTCCTGGCGTGGGCCAATGGGCGTGCAGATACCATACTATTATACGTCCTGATATGTGAATGGATCCATTCACATATCGGACAGTAGTACAGCATAAGTCTGCATGCCCATTGGGCCACGGTGTGGACCAATGGGCGTACAGCCGTACTGTATGCCATCAGTCAGCGGGTAGCCGGGCAGCTTGCAGGTGGGGTGCTGCTGCCCACCACTGACCAGGAGGGAGTGGGGTGGAAGGAATGAGTGGGTTGGGAGGGGGATACGGGTACTGATAGACCACCAGGGAGTGATTTCAATATTACAGCCCACGATCGGGCAGGGGGCTGGGTCCACTGGACCACCATAGAGGTTCTTTCTTATTACAACCCACAATCAGGCAAGGAGAGAGGTCCACTGGACCACCAGGAAGGTTCTTTCTTATTACAGCCCACAATCGGGCATGGGGGGCGCTACGCCATCGGACGGTGCCGCCAGAGCTCGGCTGGCCACCCACAGCTGGCAGCTGCCGTGTTGCGCCCTGCATTATGGCAGCTCACCTGTGGGTGGCCAGCTGTTGCTCCATAAATTCTTAGCTTAACTGTGTGCGGCGTGACGAGGATGCACTGCATATTCACAGCACATCCCGGCTGAATATCGGGATGTGCAGAATATGGCTGGGCATGCCTCACTCTGGCGCCAGCATTTGATAGCCGTGGCCCGGTGCATGGGGATTTGAAGGCGACATTCTCCCATTGAATATCATGTCGGTGTATCAGTGGTTCCGCATGGCGAACTCTGTTGTGCCATGTGCAACCCATTTGAATATCCCACCCATGGTGTTCTCTTAGTATAGCTTTACAGTCATTCTAAGTCTTATTATACTAACTTGTTTGTAATTTATTTAACACATTATTTGATGTGACATAATTTCCAAAACTTTTCCAGATTTTAGCAAATAACATATATTGATCAATTAGTATATAATATCATATTTCCATCTTATATGAATCTATCATTGTATTTATCCAAAACTTATATTCTGGCAGAGTTTCATTCTTCCTTTTCATTAGAATACATTTATGTGCATTAATTAAAGCTAAGAGAATAAATCTTTGCTGGCTATTACTGCATTTATCTAGCAAAAATCCCAATGTTGATAATAAACAGTCACAATCTTTATTCAATAGAATGGATATAATTTATTGTGTCCTGATGGTATTCTAGAAGAAACTCCATTTTCTACATGTGACTAACGTGTTCTAGAGTTCCATTTTCAGATTTGCATCTGGTACATAGATTTGAATGATTGGCATTCATTAAATTTATTCTGTGAAGGGTGTAATATGTTCTGTGAATAATATTAAAATAAGTTTTTGATAGTCTGGTAAATAGTATGCCTATATTTTTTTTAATTAATAATTTGTTCCCATTTTTCTTCAGTTATTGGTGACCCCTGTTTGAGTTCCCATTTTTGTTTTAAATTGTCTAATGTTTGTCCAAAATAATTTTGCAAAAGTACGTATAATTTTGATATGAGTTTTGTATTATTATTAGATTTAGCTGAGTTTCTAATTCTTTAGGTTTAGGTTTTGTTGATATATAGCCCTTTTTATATATATAAGCTCTTATTTGCAGATATCCAAAAAAAATGAGTATTTGGTATATTGTATCTTCATTTAATTGTGTCAAAGTCTGTAACAATATTCGCATAGACGGTTGCTAATATATACACCCGGGCACTCAGTTATGAAGTCGGGGCCAAAACAGTTTGATATTCAGTATTATCTCAGCGTTTTAAATCCTAGTGCCTACCTTCAGTAAGTTATGCCGTCTGACAGCTGTAGCTGGTCAGTGGGGCCTCAAATCACCTTGGTTCCTCTCCCATGGGCCATTCTGGTAGTCATGGAGGGAAAAAAACAGCAAAGGGTCACCTAAAATAAATAAAGGTAACACAGAAATATGCTCAAGAGACATGGAGTATATCAGGGAAAAATTACAAAGCATGCATACAGACATTGGAAATTTAAAAGCACAAGCAACTATTGAAAGAAACAACTCGGAAATTGTAGAGGAAAGGCTTTATGTCATAGAAGAGAGACTGGCTCTCTTAGATGAAATGTTCTGCAAATTTGAAGATTCCACAATTAAATTGTGCACACAGGTTGAATCTCTAGGCTCTAAGCCTCTTCAATGTCGGTCCTCTTCAATGTCTTTATAAGCAACATTGCGGAAGGACTGGAAGGAAATGTATGTCTCTTTACAGATAACACTAAGATCTGCAACAGAGTTGATGCACAGGGTGGGGTGGAAAGGATGAGAAGGGACTTGGCAAGGTTAGAGGAATGGTCAAATGTGGCAGCTTAGATTCAATGCTAAGAAGTGCAAGTAATGCACCTGGGAAACAAAACCCAGGGAAGAGTACACAATGGGGGTGAGATACTAACAACAACAAAATGGAAAGGGACCTGGGGGTAGTCATATCAGATGACCTAAAGGTGGGCAAGCAATGTGAGAGGGCAGCAAGGAGGGCTGGGGGTTACTGGGATGCATGGGAGAGGCATCACCAGTAGAAAACAGGAAGTTATTATCCCTCTGTACAGACAACTGGTGAGACCCCATCTGAGTACTGCGTGGCAGTTCTGGAGACCAATCTCCCAAAGACATAGACAGGATGGAAGCTGTCCAGAGGAGGGCAACTAAAATGGTGCAGGATCTGCACCAGAAGACATATGAAGAGAGACTTAAGGAGCTTAATATGTATAGCCTTGAGGAAAGGAGGGAGAGGGAGGACATGATAGAAACTTTCAAGTACCTCAAGGGAATCAACAAAGTCCAAGAGGGTAGCATCTTTCAAAAAAAGAGGTGTGCAAGAACAAGAGGGCACAATCTGAAGATAGAGGGGGGGCGGTTCAGAGGTAATTTAAGGAAGTATTTTTTCACAGAGAGGGTTGTGGATGCATGGAACAGCCTTCCAGAGGAGGTTGTGGAGTCAAAATCAGTGGTGGAATTCAAGCATGCATGGGACAGTCATAAGGCAATTCTGGGGGTGGGGGTAAGAAGAAGTAGGCTGCTAGTTAACTAGGATCTGCAGCTTATCCAGTAGGTAGGGAAATGGGCAGACTGGTGGGCCAAGCAGTCCTTATCTGCCTAAATTCTATGTTTCTATGTTTATGTTTCTAAGGTTGACGATTTAGAAAATAGGAGTAGATTAAACAACTTGAGATTTATTGGGGTACCAGAATCTGTGGAGGGCAATGACATGATCCTTTTTCTGGTGGAATGCATACCTTCAATTTTGAATGTTTTCTGGCAATAGCCCTTAGAAATAGAAAGGGCACATAGATCATTAAGAGCACCTCCCAAAAGTGGTCAGAAACCCAGACCTATTGTAGTTTGGTTTCTTCACTTTAATGTGAAAGAAGAGATTCTTGCACTGGCTAGGCAAAGGAAAACACTTTACTGGGGAAAGGAAATAATTCTTATATTCCAGGATTATTAGGCAGAGATTGTGGAAAAGAGAAAGGCTTATAATGATATTTGATATGTATTGTAAGAACTTCAAATCACATACTATGTTAAATACCCTGCTGTGTTAGTGTTGCCTACTAAAGATGGTTCATATAACTTTAAAACACCAGAGGAAACTTGGGGGTACATTACTAATTCTTGGCCAGAAGCTAAGCGTATACTAAATAAAAAAAACAATCTTGATATAGGCCAGCAACTCTCAATTGATTCCCCCTACAGATTTGAAAAACTACACGTTCCATTGAAGAACATCAAGCTCGAGATACCATCTCTCTGAAAAATCACCACGCGACAACAGGAATCGTCAAGCATTATGTTCCCTCGAATGGTGCAGCAAAAGTACACTCTAATACCTGTGCCTAAAACATCATCTAAGCCTGCAAGCTCATCTAAACCTCTTCCGAAATCGGTTACCTGGCCATCCAAGATTAATCGGAAGTCCCAAACATTTTATAAAAACAAGCAATCACTACATGCACCTTCCAGTTCTAGAATTCCTAAGACCTCAACGTGGAGTTTGCCTCCAGCTAAAGCAGCTAAACTTTCTTTTAATTCCTCTAGTGAAGTACTTGATTGCATAAAAGATCCAATCAGCCCAGTTACTGATATGTTTGATGAGCCTTCTTCTCCTGGGCTCACCTCAGAACATTCTGACACTCTGGCAACCTGAGGAAACTGTTGTCGATGTTTTGCGGCAGAAGTCAGAGTATAAGGTCAGACGTAGGGTCAAAGGTTATTGAACAGCATATCGGACCTTTAAGCTGTTCTAATACAGTTTTAGTATTAATGAACCTTGTCTTTAGCTTTTATTTCATTTGTGTGCATGATTCTTTATATTTTCTTCTTTTAAAGCAAATATATCACGTGTGTTCTACGAAGGGGTTAAAGTTTGTAGGTCAAAAGGGAGGGAGGTAATTTCACTGATCCATCGCAAGGAAAAAAATAAAAATGGAAGTCTGACATGGGTGAGTTTGAACTTTGGGAAAATTTTACTTGTTAACAAGTTCTGGCCCTTTACCTGACAGATGCAGCCAAGAAGGTTTTCATAAAAAATATTTTGTTTAGCTCGATGCAACCTCAGAGTGCTGATGTGATGATGGCATGTCCAAGGGGTGTGATGAACCAAAGAAGAACCAACGTCCTTTTTTTATGTTATCGCTAGAGTGCTGTGCAGATTACCTAATATATTGCAAAGTTCTTAAGCTTATTTCTATATATGACCGTAAGACTTTATTTGTTATTCTCAATCCATGAAGATGATGCTTTTCAGTTCATTTTAACTTCTGTCTCCTAATAATTTTAATGTTTGAAAAGGAAAAAAGGAATGGTAGAAGAAGTTTGGTTTTTTTGGGGTTAAAGAGATGGGGAAAGAAGAGAGGCAAAATATTGTAATGATGACTGAGGGGCTTGATTTCTTTGCTTTCTCTGAATAGGACTTGCTCAGTTGTATTCCTTATGAGGTAGTTTTTTTTACTTATATTAATACCTAATGTTTACAACATACAGTCTTGTAGCAAGAAATGGCAAAGCGAATTTAACAACAGGTTGTCTATTTTATTTAATCTTCTAAGCCTGGTCATGCCTTACACTGTCATGACTACGTGTAGTAGCTGCCTATGCCTAGTGGAGATATTCTTCTCTTACAAATTGACTAAGTTATAAAGGGAGTACTAAGAAGCCTATGAGGTTATGCATAAAAGATATTGTGTACGCCTTTATGGTGGGCTGGATAGCTTAGATTTTGCTCCTAATTGCTTGTCAATTTTGTAGGGAGAGATGAGGCCTGGTGGTGAAATACTATGATGGCCCTCTGTAAGGCAAGAATTAAAGGCATTATAGATCTACTAACGGCAAGACAAGTAATTTATTTCATGAATAGAGTGTGTATAGTGCCATTTTGACATACAGTAAGTCTCACCAATTTTGTCAGTCTGATGTGCTTCAGAGAAAGATAATCTTTTACTAAGTTAAGAGACCTGTTGATTTCTTTGCTGCCAGCTTACTGCAACACTTACTTCAATGGTACACTAATTTGATATTAGTCATGCTGGGCCACTGTTCAAAGAGGTTGAGAATTACCCCCCCCCATAACCCTTTTTCTCTTTTCTTCTTTCTCTTCTCTTTGCTAAAGATGCCCTTATCTATAGATATTATTCTATATTGCTATGCATGATTAAGGTGGGGTTCTCACAATGTTGCCTAAAAGATGTGTGTTACACCTTGAGATGGTCCTCCGTGAATTTTTTCATACATCTTCCTATTGTGTTTGTAGTGAGAATTCATGTTGGGGGAATAGTGTTAAGGTAGATTTCTGTTAGGGTTTTCAGTGTTTTCAAGTATTTGTTTTTGATTTACCCAATATGAATTCAATAACTGTTAGCTCATGGAATGTGCAAGGGTTGGCTCACCCATTAAGAGATGCAGAGTGCTTAATCATTTGAATAAGCATAAAGCTGATATTGCTTTGATACAAGAAACTTGTCTCTGTACCCGAAGAAGCAGAAAAGCTAGCTAGAAGCTGGGTTGATTTAGTATACCATTGCTGTTTTAATTCCAAGAAGAGAGGATTGCTATTTTGATTAGAAATGGGGTTAGTTTTATTAAACACAACCATTTAACTGATCCAGAAGGTAGATTTCAAATACTTATGGGGAAACTATATGAGAAGAATGGGCATTCTGTAATGTTTATGCTCCTAATACAAAGTTGGAACAAAAACATTTTCAAAATCTATCGTTTATGCTAGCTAATATAGGTGAATATGAAATTATTTTAGGGAGAGATTTTAACACAGTTATGGATCCATTACTGGACAGATCCTCTATTCAAAATTCAGGAAAGCTGACTGCGTCACAACAAAGTCTGCATACATTGTTGAATGACTAAGGTCTGCTAGATATTTGGAGATTGGTGCACCCTCAAGTAAGGGACTAGTCCTTTGTGTCGGCTAGGTTTGGAACACTTAGCAGATTAGACTATTTTTTCTTTCCTCCGGATATGTGCAATAACACGAGTCAAATTGTATGAGAATCTATTCATTTCAGACCACTGCCTCTAAAAAGCTCTATAGTTTTTGAAAACAAACCAGATAGATCAGTTAGCTGGAGATTTAATGCATCTCTTTTAAAGGAGCTGGAATTCTGTGAATGGATTCAAAAAGAGTCCAAGGAATACTTTAAATTCAACTGTGATGGAGAGGTTAGTCCTGAAATAATTTGGGAAGCATACAAAGCTTATATTAGGGGAGGGATTATTGGCTATGCATCTAGGAAGAAAAGAGAAAAGATTGAAGGCCCTGAAGGATAAAGAAGATATGCTGAAAGAAGCTTTAGCTAACTTAAAAAATAGGTCACCAAATAGTAAATAATCAATATTTAACGAGCTTGGCCTTAAGTTTGAAATTAACAAAATACATTCAAAGAAAACTGAATATTCACTCTTTAGAGTAAAACAAAAATATTGGGAGTCAGGTGAAAAGGCAGGAAGTTATTGGCTTATAGACTGCATAGAATTCAAAACCAAAACACTATTAAGGAATTAAAGATGGAACAAGGAAGTAACACACAATGTTAAAAATTAATAATTGTTTCAAGATTTTTATGAGAACCTGTATAGATCCAAAGGAGTTATACAGACAGATATAATAGATATTTTCCTCAACTCAGTAGAGCTTCCTTGCCGGTCTTCAGAAGACAAACGTAAACTTGATCAACAAATTAGTTTGCAAGAGATATCAGAGGTAATTTTGCAAGCTCCTAGAGAAAGCTCCTGGTCCAGATGGATTCTCGTTTTTTTTTTTATAAACATCTTAATCATATTGTTTCTCCCCATCTATTGAAGGTCTTCCAACTTTCATTTGAAGATAGCACTCTACGGACTCTATGAATGAAGCTTCTATTAGCCTTTTAAATAAAAAAGGGAAGGACCCTTTGAATTGTGGGAATTATAGGCCGATATCATTATTGAACTTTAACTACAAGATTCTGACTAAAATTCTGGCAAACAGAATATCAAAAATCCTAAACAAATTAATAGTTAAAAAACAAGTAGGCATAATTAAGGGTAGACAGGCCACAGATAACTTTCGAAGGCTATTTTCTGTACTTTGGATGGCCCTTTCTTCTTCTGCCTTTGAAAATAAAAATAAGTCTCTACCAACTATGGCTATTTCTTTAGACATAGGTAAAGCTTTTGATTCACTGGAATGGGATTATTCATATAGAGTCTTGGAAAAAAATAATTTTGGTCCTAATATTTTAAAGTGGGTACAGACTATTAATGCTTCACCTCGAGCCTGTGTGATAACAAATGGTTTCAGATCATCCCACTTTCAATTGTATAGAGGCTCCTGGCAAGGTTGCCCACTTTCCCTATTATTGTTTGTTTTGGCAATAGAACCTCTAATAAGGAAAATTATGCAATCAAAGAGTATAAGGGGTATCATTACAGGCAATTATATAAATAAAGTTTTTGCATTCGCAGATGACATACTCTCACGCTATCCCATCCAATTACTTCCTGCAGGTTGTGAAAGAACTGTTAAACAACTAGGAATATATCTGGTCTCTTTGTTAATTGGTCAAAACTGAAGGATTGAAAATAGGATCGCCGATGCAGGAGTCTGACTTAATGTCAATCATTCTGGGTTTAGTTTGGCCTGCAGATGGTCTGACTTAATTAGGGGTTAAAATATTTGAAAAAATATTATGTCATAACATGACAAAGATTATTGAAGATCTGAAAAAAGATTTAAATAGATGGACCAAATTACATTTATCCCTATCGGGAAGATAAATACATTGAAAATGATTTTTGCTCCCAAATTGCTCTATTTTATTAATAGTTTTTCAACAGATATTATTAATGGTTGGTTTAATAAAATTGAAATGGTTATATCTTCCTTTCTATGGGAAGGAAACCTCCAAGACTATCAAAACAAAAACTGAGAACTCCAGTTAAGAAAGGAGGTTGGCCTTATCCTGGTGGCAGGGATATTTTTGTGCCTTTAAGTTGAAGCAATGGGCATATGGTTTAGGCCTTATATGTTACAAGATAATCCTTTATGGCTCCAGATAGAAAAAGAGATCGTTCTTCCTTTAAAACTGACTGATTTTTTTTTTTTTTTGGGGGAGATCCCATATTATTTGATAAATCAACCAGCTCTTCAGGTTATGGTAATGGTCTATAGAAAGTTTAATTCTCTTAAAAAAGTAGAGTATGTCCCATTGCAATTTATGCCATTATGGAACAATCCCAAGTTAACCCCAGATAATAAAGGAATTAACAACAATGGCTGGAAACAAAATGTATTACAAATATAGGGGACCTGTTAGATGATCAGGACAGATTACTTTCTTTTACAGACTTGAGAAGTAACTTTAAGTTAGATAAATGTGACTTTTGTATATATCCATAGATCAGAAGTTTTCTCCACAACAAATATTTGGATGCATCTTATGGCTTTCTTCCTTCATTGGCTTGGCAGACATTTTTTCAAATATGCTATCAACCTAGGGGATTTAGTTTAATATAAGCTTATTTAATTGAGTCTGATATCCAAATTACATAAAAAAATACAGATTGAAAAGGCACGAGGATCTCAGTATAAACATGTTGCCTGAATCTTGGGATAGGTTATGGGAATATGCAATTAAATCCTCTAGAGAAGTGCAAAGGAGCTTCTGGAATTTAAAATCTTACATTATTATTATTCCTCTATCCAACTGTTTAAGATGGGGGTAGAACCTAATAGTAAATGCTGGAAATGTGGCTTTGCAGGAGCAGGTCTGGCACACCTACTTTGGCATTGTGATAAAACATTATCCAATTGGAGAAGAATTCATACTTTCTGCAATGTTACTGGGCAAATATACCTTTTCCCTTTGGTATATATATACATTGGGGATATTAATCTAATCAGGTATCCCCAAACAAAAGAAATTATGGGTGGTAACGTGTGCTCTTGCATATAAAAAAAAGTATCCTTCAGTACTGGAAGGATACAAACCATCCCAACATTCAACAATGGTTAGATAATTTGGTGGGGATTGCAAACAATGAAAAAATAAGTTACTCTCTTTTGAACAAGATTGAAGTATTTAATGATGTATGGGGCTCTTTTATAACTCTTTGCACGTAGTTTTATTCCATCATTTACGTTTTAGTTAATGCTTACTCTTAAGGTCTAATATTATTATTATATGAGTAGAAAGATATATATTATAACAAATCTAGGGCCAGAGATTCAAAACTTTTCCCCGGGGCTAAATTAGCACTGCCCGGTGGACAAACTTAGCCCGGAGCACAAAGCAAGCTATATTGAAAAGGAAATAGCCCAGTGCTAATCCTGCTGAATATAACAGTCTAAGGAAGCCGGGCAAACTGGTCTGGGAGTGCAGGGCAAAAATAGCCTGGGAATAAGACAGCACTGAATATAGCAACAGGGAAGTGCAAACTGCAACTGCAGCTCATTAGACTCTGTAGCAAGCCAGTGTTGCAAGTGGAAAACATTGTGTGTGATTGCATAGAGATGTCTCACTTCTACTGCAAACACACGTCTCAACCCCCTGCCTCGTACATCAGGGACAAGGCTTAAAAAATCAGGGACAAAGGTTTAAAACAGAGACATATCTTAAAAATTAGAGATATCCACTCAGGAAGCTGGTAGAATAAGTGGTTTAGTGAAAAACACATTTTCTAAGGAAGAACACGTCTGTAACATAAATGTTTGACATTATTGTATGCTTGCAACCCCACTGTTTGGTCATGGAAACACAATATGTGGGAGAGAAAGAGTAAAATATTGAGGTAAAATCAGGATGTCCTATAAATCAGGGACAGTTGAGAGGTATGACTGCAGTCAACAATGTGAGCCACACACTGCAGAACTGTGCTATGCTGAAGTAAGGTTTGCCTGGGGCTAACCCGATTGCAGAGTGCTAACACATTAGCCCCGTGCAAACTGGTTAGCCCGGGGCAAACAGGAGCTATATTCAAAGCTCCCATGCAAATGAGCCTACTTAGGTAATCCATGGGCAAACAGGTATATTTGCATCTCATTAGGTGCTGCTTAGCATACATTACCATGCAGTTTGCCCGGTGCTACTGCATGGAGCACAAAGTTCCCCCTTTTGGTCAGAATGGAAGTACAGGCTGGACGCTGCAGGTCAAGGCATGCCCACAGCATCCCCTGTTGATTGGAACAGAAGTACAGGCTGGAAGCAGCAGGAACTGTGTGGTGGCAGGCACAGTCGGAACATACATACCTCACAACCCCTTGCCTCAAGAGAAGAGACAAGGCCTCAAAGGATCAGGGACGAAGACCCATAATCAGGGACACAGTTTAAGAGGTATGCACTCAGAATGCTGATAGAATAAGGGGGGATTTGTGTTAAGAAGCAGTTTCAGAAGCAGCACCAGTCTGTAACAGTCATGTATGACATGACTGTGTGAGGTTAATCCCCATTGTTCTGTCACAGTAACACAGTCTATTAGTGTGTTTGTCTCAGTTAGCTAAAGTGGTTATGCGAACAGTTATCTAGGTGTAAATCTCAGGTGGCTGAAGGGGCTTGATTGCTATGCAGCTTAAATTACTTGTAGAAAGATCTAGTAAGTAGAGGGGGAGTGACTTAGCTAGAAGGAAACTAGATTTAAACACTGCCTTAGAAAGATTCTGTCAGAGGCTTGGCAGAGGGCACCAGAAGGAAGGAGTGCTGTGTGACTGGACTTCTCTACTGGGACTAAAGAAGTAGAACTTTTCTAAAAAACTATATTGCCCACCCTCCCACACAAAGCTAGTTCCACTTTTATAGGCACAGGATTTGACTGACAATAGGAACTTCCTGTTTGGGAGCAGGAAGTGAGTGATCACAGAGCCACCAAAGACACACAAACCTAGAAAGGCAACAGTAGCTCTCCTGCCTCCTCTAGCTGCTGGAGGTCTGCCTCTAAGCAAGTAAGGGGTCTACTGAGAAATATAGGATCTTCTTGTCTCAGAACAGGACAATCAGGAGCTTAAAGGGCACAGAGGCAGTAAGTAAGTAGAGAGAGAAGGGAAAAAGAAAAACAGAGGAAAGAGTAAGGATTCCAAACAATAGTGAAGGGGCCAGAAATAAGACATGATGGGAGTGGTGCAGTGCAGTGGCTGTGGAGCAGCAGTCTTCCAGGAGACGTTCTGGAGGATACGGTGTTGTCCCATCTGTAGGCACCTCTCTGGGCTGAGAGGGGAGGTTGCTCATCTCCAGGCTGAGTTGGCCAGGATTTGTGGGACCTCCTCTTCCATCCAGAGACCACCAGGGCCACTGCCATTGCCTCAGAGGTTGCCAAGAAAGAGGACTGGTTGGACCACGGTGGGCTCAGGGAGGGTGAGGGTGGTGGAACAGATGTGCATCCCTCCAGTTGTACCTCTCCACAATTCCTATGCCATTCTGGCAAAGTGTGGTTCCTCTATGGAGGCACCCACAGTGGAGACCAAGGAGGATGCTGGGAACCTCCACAAAGGAGACCCACAGGAGGGTGGCATTGGACCCCACAGGGGAAGGAAACAACTCCTTGTGGGTGACTCCATTGTTAGGAAGGTAGAACTGGGGGAGGAAGGGGAGAGGGAGGTAAGGTACCTGCCTGGCACCATGGCTTGAAGGGACAGGGAGCGAATCCTCAGGATTGCCAGAGCAGCTGCACAGGGGAGGGAGCTGGATGTCATTGTCCACCTAGGGACAAACGACCTGGCTAAGAAAGGGATCACAGCAGTGCAGGAAGAGTTTGTGGAATTGGGGAGGGGCCTTAGACAAGTAGCACACATGGTAACCTTCTCAGAGGTGCTGCCTGTCTATGGTGTATGAGAGGCTAGGGTGCTCCACACCATGGGATTCAATCAGTGGTTGAAAAACTGGTGCAGAGCTCAGGGGTTTGGCTTCATTGGGGACTGGGGGTCCAACTGGAGTGATGCAAGCCTATACTGGCATGATGGGCTGCATCTGTCCAGGAGGGGAACCAGGATACTAGGTGATAGGTTTAAATGCTTCACTGGCAAGTATTTAAACTAGCCAAGGGGGGAGGCACTGGAAAGGAGCAGGGAAATCCTAGTCCCCCCAAAAAAGTTGCGGTAGTAAGTGCAGTAAACACCAACATAGAGATGTCAATAGGGAGAAGGGCAGAGGTAAATGGAGAAAGTGACAAAGGCAAGAAGGACAGGGATGGGGTAAAAAGGAGTAAGGCCATCAGGAAATGGAGGATAATAAGTACCAATGCCCGTAGCCTGGGCAACAAGCTCCCTGAACAGGTGGCCTTGATGGAAGAGGGATGCCTGGATATTGTAGCAGTCACAGAAACATGGTACACAGAGAACCATGACTGGGATGTTAACATACCAGGGTACGTAACCTACAGGAGAGACAGGAAGGGGAGAAGAAGGGGAGGAGTAGTTCTCTATGTAAAGGAAGGGATAAAAGCAACTGAACAAAAGAGTAAACACGGAGGCGAGGAGGCACTGTGGGTCACCTTGGAGACTAGAAGTGGCACCACAATCCGCACAGGGGTTGTATACAGACCCCCAGGTCAGGTCTAGAGAAAGGACAAGGATATGATAGAAGGCATTCTTAGGATGGCAGAGAAAGGGGAGATACTGTTGATGGGAGACCTGAATATGCCAGATGTTAACTGGAGCACACTTGCTACAGCCACATCCAAGAGTAGAGCCATTCTCGATGACCTACAGGTGGCATGCCTCAGACAGCTAGTTTCGGAACCCACTCGTGAGGGAGCAATTTTAGACCTTGTACTCTCAAATGGGGACAGTGAGAGGATCTCAGATCTAGAAGTGGGTTGCCATCTGGGAACAAGTGACCATCAAATAGTGTGGTTCACGTTAAACTCAGCTACAGAGTCAAGCCATACAAAAGTGAGGGTACTGGACTTCAGGAGGGCTGACTTTGGCAAGATGGGAGAGTGCCTCAGAAAAGCACTAGCAAGCAGGCTAGAAGGAGGGGTGGAGCAACAATGGGGAATCATCAAAACTGCCATCACAGAGGCAACAAGCCTTTGTGTGAAGCAAACAAACAAATCAAAACGAAAGAAAAAGCCACTAGGGTTCTCAAAAGAGGTGGGAGGGAAAGTCAGGGAGAAAAAGATAGCATTCAGGAAGTATAAGGAAACACAGAAGGAGCAGGACAGAGAGCTGTACCAGTTAAGGCAGAAGGAAACAGGGAGGGAAGTCAGAATAGCCAAAGCCCAAACTGAGGAAAGGATAGCCAACTTGGTTAAGAAGGGGGATAAAACCTTTTATTGGTACATCAGGGAGCGTGGAAAGACAAAGGGAGGGATAGTGAGGCTGAATAGAATGAACGGTGGGTGGGCAGAGTGGGATAGTGAAAAAGCAGGGATACTGAATGAATATTTCTGCTCAGTATTCACAAAAGAGGAGGAGGAGCCTAATCCAATTAACAGAAGCACTCTGGATAGGGGGGGTCGATCCCAGTCCTTTCACAGAAGAAAGGGTTCTGAAAGAACTCCTAAAACTGAAGGTGGACACAGCAGTGGGGCCTGATGGAATTCACCCCAGAATTCTAAAAGAATTAAGTGGAGAACTAGTGAAACCACTGACTACCCTTTTTAACAAATCATGGGTGGATGGTGTGGTACCTGAGGACTGGAGGAAGGCGGATGTGATTCCCCTTCACAAAAGTGGGAGCAAGACAGAGGCAGGAAACTATAGACCTGTCAGTTTGACCTCTGTGGTAGGGAAAGTGATGGAATCACTTCTGAAGGAAAGAACTGTTGAGTACCTAGAGGCCAGTGGGGCACAGGACCCAAGGCAGCATGGGTTCACAGCGGGAAGGTCATGTCAGCTGAATCTAATTGATTTCTTTGACTGGGTGACCAAAGTAGTAGACCAGGGAGGAGCTGTGGACATGGCCTACCTAGACTTTAGCAAGGCATTTGACACAGTCCCACAAAAAAGATTAATAGTCAAATTAACCAGCCTTGGAGTGGGTCCCAGGGTGGTAGCCTGGGTAAAACATTGGCTGGACAACAGGACACAGAAGGTAATTGTAAATGGAGTCCACTCTGAAGAAAGAGGGGTTACTAGTGGGGCACCGCAGGGTTCAGTACTGGGTCCAGTCCTTTTAATGTCTTTATAAGTGACATTGCAGAGGGACTGAAGGAAAAGTATGCCTCTTTGCAGATGACACAAAGATCTGCAACAGGTTGATACACAAGGAGCGTGGAAAGGATGAGAAGGGACTTGGCAGGTTGGAGGAATGGTCAGAAGTATGGCAGCTAGATTCAATGCAAAGAAGTGTAAAATAATGCACCTGGGAAACAAAAACCCAGGGGAAGATTACACAATGGGGGAGAGGTAGTAACAAAAACAAAAAAGGAAAGCGACCTGGGGGTAATCATATCAGATGACCTTAAGGTTAGCAAGCAATGTGAGAAGGCAGTAGGGAGAGCTGGGGGTATACTGGGATGCATAGGGAGAGGCATCACCAGCAGAAAACAGGGCAGACAGCAAGGAGAACCAGGGATAAATGACAACCAAGGAAGGGGCTGGAGTAGAACAGTGAAGCAGTCTAGGGAGGTCAAATCATGGAAAGCCATGTGTGCAAATGCCAGGAGCCTTAGCAACAAGATGGAAGATCTGGAGGCTGTCATGGTACAGTCAGACCTGGACATTGTGGCCATCACTGAAACCTGGTGTAATGATAACCATGACTGGAGATGGCCATACCTGGCTACAACATATTTCAGAAGAGACAGAGCAGGCAGGAAGGGAGGAGGAGGGCACTGTATGTGAAAAATGACATAAGGCCACACAGATCCAGGAGGAACAAAATGGGGAGAGATACTGTGGGTTAAGCTGGAAAGGAAAATGGGGCCAGCCATCTGCACAGGTGTGGTCTATAGACCACCAGCCCAGGAGGAAGAAACAGATGGGAGTTGATGCTAGCCATCCAAAGGATGGCAGACAAGAAGTGAGGTAGTACTGGTTGGAGACTTCAATATACCAGATGTGGACTGGAGCATCCCAGCAGCAGCATCAACTAGGAGCAGATTTATCCTGGACTCCTTCAGGGTGCCTTCCTCAAGCAACTGGTCATGGAACCAACTCGGCAGAAGGCAATACTGGACCTTGTGCTCACAAACAGGGACAGTGTGAGGGGGTAACAGTGGGGAGCACCTGGGTAACAGTGACCACCAGTCATTGTGGTTTGAAATCACAGAAAGAGCAGAACCAAACCACACAAAACACGTATCCTGGATTTTAGGGGGCAGACTTTGGGAAAATGGGAGATACTTGAAAGAGGCATTAAGAGATGGGACAGGAATCAGGGGTTGAGGAACAGTGGGCAGTATTTAAATGGGATTATAAGAACAACAGAATTATGCATTAAGCAGGTTAGCAAGAGGAAAAGGAAGAGGAGACCATTATGGTTTTCCAAAGAGGTAGCAAAGAAAGTGAACAGCAAAAAGATTGCATCAGGCAATACAAAAAAGACACAGGCAGAAGGGATAGGGAGAAGTACCAGGAGAAACAAAGGGAGGCAGGAAGTCAGTAAGGAAGCCAAAGCTCAGACAGAAGAACATTGCAAAATCAGTGGGTAAGGGGACAAAACCTTTACAGGTACATAAGTGAAAAAAGAAAGACAAAGGAGGGATAGTGAGACTGAAGGGGAGGATGGGAGCGCGTGGAGGATGACAACAGTAAAGCTGACATATTGAACAGGTATTTCTGCTCAGTCTTTACTAAGGAAGAGGGGTAATGGGTCTGAAGGGTACAAAGGGTGAGAATGGTGCAGAAATGGACACAAGTCCCTTTACACAGAAAGGGTCCTGAAGGAACTGGAAGTAATAAGAGCTGATAAAGCAATGGGGCCAGATGGGTGCACCCCAGGTCCTTAAAGAACTAAGAGAGGTGGTGGCTGAACCTCTGGCCATCCTGTTCAGCCAATCAGTGGAAACAGGGAGGTACCCAAAGACTGGAGGACAGCAGATGTAGTCCCTTATACAAAAGTGGGAACAAAGAGGAAGCAGGGAACTACAGACCAGTCAGCCTCACCTCGGTAGTGGGAAAGATCATGGAAGCACTACTGAAGGAGATTGGTGGAACATCTGGTTGTCAATGGACTACAGGACCCAAGGCAGCATGGTTTCACTAGGGGAGGCCATGTCAGACCAACCTCATTGAATTTTTGACTGGGTGACTAGGGAGGTGGATCAGGGGAGGGCAGTGGACATGGCCTATCTGGACTTCAGCAAGGCCTTTGACACTGTGCCACATAGAAGACTATTACACAAACTGGGAATATGGGTGTGGGCAGGACAGTAGTGTGGTGGGTAGGTAACTGGCTGGGTGGCAGGACACAGAGGGTGGTGGTAAATGGCTGTCACTCCACAGAGGAAGAGTGACCAGTGGGGTACCACAGGGATCAGTGCTGGGACCGGTCCTATTCAACATCTTCATCAGTGACATTGCACAGGATCTAGGAGGCAGAATTTCACTGTTCGCTGATGACACAAAGCTCTGTAACAGAGTAGACACACCAGAGGGTGTAGACAGAATGAGAAGGACCTGCAGAAACTTGAAGAATGGTCAAGGGTTTGGCAGTTGAAATTCATGCAAAGAAGTGCAAGATAATGCATATGGGGCACAAAAACCCTGGCACAATATATCAGTTGGGGGTGAGGCTATAGCATGCACCAAGCAGGAAAGGGATCTTGGGGTTGTCATCTCTGATGACCTCCAAGGTAGAAACAGTGTGACAAGGCATCAGGTAAAAGCAAATAGGATGCTGGGATGTATAGGCAGGGGCATCACCAGCAGGAAAAGGGAGGTCATAATTCCGCTATACAAGACACTAATGAGGCCCCACCTGGAGTACAGTGTACAGTTCTGGAGACCATACCTACGTAAGGACATAGACAGGGTAGAGAAGGTTCAGAGGAGGGCAACAAAGATGGTGCATGGGCTGCATCACAAGTCCTATGAAGACAGGTTGAAGGAACTGAACATGTACTCCTGGAGGAGAGGAGGAGAGAGGGATATGATAGAGACATACAAGTATCTTACAGGGAGGAACAGGGTGCAGGAAAACACTATTTTTAAGTGAAAAGATGTTTCAGGACTAGAGGCATGGGATGAAGTTGGAGGGAGGACGATTCAGAGGAAACATGAGAAGAATTTCTTCACAGAACGGGTGGTGGACAAGTGGAACACCCTGCCAGAGGAAGTGGTGGGGTGAAACAATCACGGGATTTAAGAATGCATGGGATAGACATAAAGGAATTCTAGAGGTCAGGGGTAAGGGGAAATAGACTTCTAGGAAAACAAACTGAACTTACAAGCTCAAATGGGCAGACTAGGTGGGCCATAGGCCCTTATCTGCTGACACTGTCTATGTATCTATGTATCTATGTTATCCCCCTGTATCGACAGTTGGTGAGACCCCATCTGGAGTACTGCGTCCAGTTCTGGAGACCCCATCTCTGCAAGGACATAGACAGGATAGAGGCAGTCCAGAGGAGGGCAACTAGAATGGTGCAGGGTCTGCAAGAGAAGCCATATGAGGAGAGACTAAAAGAGCTTAATATGTATACCCTTGAGGAAAGGAGGGAGAGGGGGGACATAATAGAAATGTTTAAGTACCTCAGTGGAATCAACAAAGTCCAAGAGGGTAGCATCTTTCAGAAAAAGAGACATGCAAGAACAAGGGGACACAATTTAAAGATAGAGGGGGGGCGGTTCAGGGGCAATGTGAGGAAGTACTTTTTCACAGGGAGGGTAGTGGATGCTTGGAACAGTCTTCCTGAGGAGGTTGTGGGGTCTAAAACTGTAGGAGAATTCAAGAATACATGGGACAGACATAAGGCAATTCTTGTGAGGGGCAGGAAGAAATAGGCTGTTGGTTAACTAGGATCTGCAGCTTATCCTGTAGGTAGGGAAATAGGCAGACTAGGTGGGCCAAGAGGTCCTTGTTTGCCATCAAAGTCTATGTTTCTATGCTTCTAGGGACAGTGAAACATTTGGAGGCAAAATCAGGGACTACCCTGAATAGCAGGGACAAACAGGAGGTACGAGTGCCTACAACGCACCCATGCATATGTGTGCTTGATACACACAAGTGACCCTGGTAGTCTAGTGGACCCTCCACCCCAAAGCATGACTCCCGACCTCCATTCCACCATATAACATTATTTTCCCTGGTAGTCTAGTGCCCCCAGCCCACCCCTAGCACAATCCCAGACCCCATAGCCACGGTAATGATATAATTTCCCTGGTGTTCTAGTGGTCTCCCCACCCCCTAAGCATGATCTCCGACCCCGTGGCAAGTGGTAATGATATAATTTCCCTGGTGCTCTAGTGGTCCCCCTCCCCAAACATGATCTGACCCCGTAGCCATGTTAATTTAATAAATTCCCTGGTGTTCTGATGAAAGTTACACCCCCAAACATGATCCCCGACCCCCTTAGCCATGGTATGATATAATTTCCCTAGTTGCTCTAGTGGTTCCCCACCCTCAAGCACAATCCCCAACCCTGTACGTTCATTTAATAAATTTCCTGGTGTTCTGTTGTCCCCCCACCCCCAAAGCATGATCCCAACCCCGGTAGCCCTGAAATAACAGCAACACTTGGTGGTCTAGTGGTCCCCCCACCCAGAAGTCGCCTGTCCTCCCATACAGATGCATACCGCAGTCAGGGCCGCCATGATGGTGAGAGAAGGGCTGAGCCAGTCGCCGCACCATACCTAGTCTGTGTATGGGAGGACGGGCAGCACACTTCCTGGTGGGAGCGACCACTAGATCACCAGGTACTGCTGGCTTCAGGGCTAGTGGGGTCGGGGATCATGCTGGGGGTGGGGGACCACTACAGCACCAGAGAATTTATTAAATTAACGGCTACAGGGTCAGATCATGCTTGGGGTGGAGGGACCACTAGAGCACCAGGGATATTATTTCATTAATGAGGCTACGGGGTCGGGGGGTCGGTTGAGGGTGGGGAACCACTATACAAGGGATTAATGTGCTTATTTACGGCTACTGGAGCTTGAGATCATGTTGGGGGTACCGCCAGCTTTTGTTGAAGGGAGATTAGGGCGCTGGCCAGTCATGCTAATGCCTGTAGCACGGCACTATACATTTGAATATGCCACACAGCCGGCATTCATGGCCACTTCCCTAACTCCCACCCCAGCATATATTTACTTTTAGTGTCGGCGCTATCACACAATGCCGGCGCTATTAGGGCTTCTAAATATTGCAGCCTGGTGCAAATCCAGCGCTACAGCATTGCGCCAGACACAATGCTTTGAATATCTGGCCCTTAGTGTTGTAATAGACTGAGAATCAATTATTGTATATGGTTGTGCTGTTTCATGGACTATATTTCCCTGTAATAAGTTATTGATCTTAACTTGCATTACAAATGTTCGATGATGATTATTTTGGAAAATTAATAAACTTTTAATTGAAAAAAAAAATTAATTGTGTCGAAGTCTAATAGACCTCTGACGTTAAATAGTTGTATTTCTATTAAACCATGTGTGTGCCGTAATTTAAAGCCTAGATCTATAATGTCTAGTGGACTGCTATTCTATAAAACTGCCTGACAACGGCCTCTGGACTGCTACCCTATACATTTGTAACTTCTATATGCAACATTGTCTGTTAATCTTTACGGTAATGTGTTCTTACTGTTATATGTATTTGCACCTGTATTGTTACCTCTGTTGTACCTCACACTGTTTTACTTGTCTGCCCTCCCTGCGACGAGGTCCCTTTGTAAATGAGTCCATGACTCAAAGGTTCTAAATCCGATTCCTAAATAAATCTAGTTGGTGGTTTAAAACTGCCATTTAGAAATATAGGTGTAAAGGGGACTGGTCTCTTTGTAATTTTGCTTTTCCCATGATTGTATTCCATATTTTACAGGTTGTTGCCATAGACATACATATTGTGTTAATTTTATGTATGATAGTGACCTGCAAAAAGGAAATGTCTTAGATGATCAAATGGTATTGAGCTAGCTTCTATCTGGCAAGCTTCTTGAAAATGTTCTTGATAGTACCATTCATACATTATGGAGATGTTTGCTGCTTGGTAATACCACTGGAAGTTTTGAAGTGAGAGTACTCCCAAATTCTTGGGTATATATAATTTCTCCATTTTTAACCTGGGTTTTTTACCTTGCCATAAGTATTCTTTTATCATTTTTTTCCATTTTCTTAAAAATGTTGTTAATATTTATGGGAAGTGTTTAGAAGAGAAAACGGAATTTAGGCAGGATATTCATTCTGATTACATTGACACTTCCTGTCATTGTTAATGGGCATGATTCCCATCTATTAAAATATGTTTGTGTTGTATTAATAAGCTATTCAACATTATTTGTGTATATTTTATCTAGATTATTATCTAAAATAACCCCCAAATATTTTAAATTTGTAACTTTTTTGGTTTTTGTATTGCCTGGATGGTTAAGTGGGTTTGTGTGTTTTTTAGATTCAAGCAATTCTGATTTATCCCCGTTGATTTTATATCTGGAGATGCTCCCAAATGTTGTTAAGATAATGTTAAGTTCCGTATAAATTTTATTTAACTTGTCGATATATACTGTATTAGGATGTCATCAGCATATAAGCTGATGTTATGTTCTAGCCAACTTATTTTAAGGCCTTGTATTTCGCTACTGTTTCTTATTGCAATGGTTAGTGGTTCCATGGCAAGGGCAAATATTAATGGGGATAAAGGACAACCCTGCCTAACACCTTGTTCTAGTTTTATTGTACCTGAAATTTTTCCCTTTGTTTTAATTTTAGCTGCTATGTTGGAGTACAAGATATCTATCCAGGTTCTAAACTTTGGTCTGAAGTTCATAAGTTTAAATAAAGTTTTGATGTACCCCCATTCTGCCCGATCAAATGCTTTTCGCCGTCAAGTGCTAATATTGAGAAATTACCATTCTTATGTTTGTCAATTAGATTTATTGTTGTTCTTATATTAGTTTTGAATTGTCTATTTTGTATGAAGCCATTTTAGTCTGGGTGAAATAAATCCAGAAGAATTTTATTGAATCTATTAGCGAGAATTTTGGTTAAGATTTTGCTGTCTGTATTTGTTAAAGAGATTGGTCGGTATGAGGATGTTAAGGTGTGGTCTTTATCTTTTTTTTTAAATAGTAATATTGTAGCTTCTAACACTGAGGGGTTCATTGTTGTATGTTGTAATATGTAATCGTAAAGAATTTTTAAGTGTGGAGTTGATATATTTATGTTGTTTTTATAGAAATCCATTGAGATGCTATCCAGACCTGCTCATTTACCATTGGTTCAGGATTTTATTGCCATCTGTATTTCTGAAGTCAAAATTTCTTGATCTAAAACTGTTTTTTTGATGCTCTTGTACCAATGGTAGGTTTATGCTTTGTAAAAATGTTTCTATGTTTTCATGGTCCATTTTTTTTCTGCTAAGTATAAGGAAGCATAATATTTTGCAAATATTTTATTAATTAATGTGGGTTCCGATAAAATTGTTCCTTGCTCATTCTGAACTGTAGGAATTGTATTGGCTTCTATTTCTTTTTTCAGTTGCCATGATAAGATTTTGTCTGGTTTATCACCCATAGCATAGTATTTTGATTTGGTTCTGAGTAGCTGATGTTCAGCTTCTACAGTAGCACGTTTATTATATTGGTTTCTGAGTTCTAATAATGCTTGCAATGTTATGTGGTCTTTAGTTATATTGTATTGATTTTCTTTTTGAAGTATTGAGTTTTCTATTGATGAGATTTCTTGTTTTCTTTTTTTAATTATATGCTGTGGTGATTCCTCTTTTATAAACTTTGTATGTGTCCCATATTGTTGTAGCCGGAATTTCATTATATTTGTTATTAAAAAAGCTGGTTCTTGATGGATTTTGGTATTAAAGTTTTGGTCTTTAAGTAGTAAATTATTGAATCTCAAAGTGAAGTTAAAATTAGTTTTTTTTATTTTCACTGTCATAATGACTGGGGCATGATCTGATATATACTAACATACTAATTGCTAGAAGATTAGGCCTTACGGTCTATCGAGTCTGTTCAAACCTCAGATCCCTAGTTGGGTACCGAGGTCCTCCCCCCTTGTGTTCCAGAAACCCCTATCATCAATCCCCACTTCCCTGGGCCAGGCCATCATCTGATACATCTGCTTTCTGTGTCTGTCCCTTTCTCTCTTGAAGCCCTCCACTGTGGATCTCTGAACCAGCTCACCAGGCACTGTGTTCCAAGGATCCACCACCCTCTCGGTGAAAAATCTCCTCCTCTTTCCCCCTCACCCTTCCACCTTCCAACTTCAAACCATGCCCTATGGTGATACTTTCCAGCTTTAGTCTAAAGATCCCCTCCGTGTTTACCCTAGTTATTCCCTTGAGGTACTTGAAGACCTCAATCATGTCCCCCCATCTCCCCTCCTCTCCTCCAATGAAAACAGAGCAGAGCTCCTCAAGTCTGTACTCATACGTCAAATCCCCTAGTCCTCGTATCATCTTAGTTGCCCTCCTCTGTACCCTCTCCAGGAGCTGTATGTCTCTCTTGAAGTGTGGTCTCCAGTACTGTTCACAGTACTCAAGGTGTGGTCTAACCGGTCCTTTGTACAGCGGCAGAATCACTTCCCTGCTCCTAGAGGTGATCCCCCTTATGATGCATCCCAACATCCTGTTTGCTTTGCTAGCCACTCTCCTGCACTGCTCAGAGTTATTCATACATGCATTCACCATGACCCCTAGGTCTTGTTCCCTTGTGGTGGCCTGCAGCACCTCCCCTCCCAGGGTGTACCTGTGTTTGGGGTTTCCCAACCCAAGATGTAACACCTTGCACTTGGTGATATTGAAATTTAATTTCCATGTGAGCGCCCATCTTTCCAGGGTGTCCAGGTCCCTTGCAGGGCCAACCTCCCCTCTTCCCCCTCAACTACTGCTCCCATCTTGGAGGCATCAGTGAAGAGACTCATTTCACACCCTATACCCTCCCTGATGTCCGAAATGTATGCATTAAACAGGATCAGACCCAGGACCAAGCCCTGTGGTAACCCACTACCGACCTATCTAGGGTTCGAGAGCTCCCCACCGACCACTACTCTCTGAGTGTGTCCTGCTTGCCAGTTTTCAATCCATCTGACCATCAACGGGCCTACTCCCAACCCCGTCAGTTTCTCCACCAGATCATTGTGGGGGACAACGCCTTGCTGAAGTCCAAGAATAATACATCCACAGGCTTTCCCCTGTCCAGTTCTGATGTTAGCCATTCATAGAACTCCACAAGATTGGCTTGGCAGATCTACCTGACACAAGCCCATGTTGCCGACTATCCAGACCTCCCACCTCCTCCAAGTACACCCCCAATTGTTCCTTTAGTATACTCTCCATTCATTTTCCCACCACTGAGGTCAAACTGATGGGTCTATAGTTAGCAGGTACTTCCCTCGACCCCCCCTTTATGGATTAGCTTCAGCAGGTGCCTCTCACAATCCTCAGGTACCCTCCTGTCTCAAGTGACCTGCTGAAGAGCTCCACCAGGGTGCAGCCAGTATGTCCGCCAATTCCCATAGTACTCTTGGATGAATGCCATCCGGCCCAGGAAATTTATCTTTCTTTAGGGCCTTAAGGGCTAACCACACCCTTTCGGTGGAGATAGCATCATCCGTCCCCTCCTCCTTACTGGCCTTTTTATCCTTATCCTGATGTGACACCCCTGGGGTACCTCTCCCTCCCTTTTGCTCCATTTCTGTTGTTCCCCTGATCCCACTCACTGCTGCTTCTATCCCAATTGTGCCTTGCTTTGTAGATATCCCATCCCCCTCCCTAGTGATCACAGAGGCGAAGTACTAGTTTAATACCTCTGCCTGGTCCCTCGGCTCTTCCCCCCCACCCTCCTTCTGATCTCAATCTGTCAAGATGGCCCTTAGTTTTTCTTCACTTCCCAATATACCAGAAGAATCCCTTTTCCCCTCCCCGTATCCCTTGTGCCAGCCACTGCTCTTTACTGGACTTTGACCCCCGCACCATCCGGGTGACTTTTCTAGATGCAAGATGGTACATTTCCTTTTCCCTATCCCCTCTAATTGTTTTATATTTTTTGTAGGCAGTCTTCTTTTCTCTATGTATTGCTTTATAATTAATATCTACCATATTGTACATCAGGGTCTCGGGAATTAAATAAAACTCAATTCTTGAATGAGATTGGTGAACTGGTGAAAAATAAGAGTATTGAGTGGCTGAGGATGGATATGTCTCCATGGATCTGTCAGTTTGTAATCTGACATGAACTCGGTTATTTTAGTAGCTGCTGATTGTAAGTTAGAGGAAAATAGGTTTGATTTATCCAGTTTAGCATTTGTACCAGGTTGAAGTCTCCCCCCAAAATTAGGGGCGAATTAAATGAAGCAGCAGTAAGGAATACATTTGTGAAAAATTCTGGACAATTATCATTGGGTCCATATATATTTGTTAATGTTAATTGAACTCTATTGATTAATATTTCACAAAATATGTAACGGTCATTAATGTCTGCTTTGTGTCTGTTTATTGTAATGCCTCATTTTTTTTTTGGCGGGGAGGGGGAATCTAGCCACCCCTCTGGCGTTTGAGTGATAGGGCACATTTATATCATGACCCCATTTTTTGCATAGAATTGAAAGTCATTTTGTAGCAAATGAGTTTCCTGTAGAAACATCAAGTTAGCGTCTTGTTTGTCAATGTAATTGATTTTTTTTTTTTTTTTTGCCTTTTACCCTTTTCCCTCATCCCTTTCACCTTCCAGGTTATAAATCTCAGATGATTAGCCATAATGCTGTTTTTTAATAAACTTTGACCTTACATATCCCATACTAAACACCATATTTATTAGTTATCTTTGAACGCCCCTCATCTTCCTTAAATTCCAGATTAATTTGACTTATCATTTTATTTTTATTTTTTTGTTGTATCTGTTCACTGCTTTCATATATAACTACATATTTCATTATTTGTTTTTCCTTTTTTATCCCTTTACCTAACCCTCCCGACCCCTCCTCCTTCTAATCCCTTTTTAACCACAAGTCCAATAATAAATTCTTGTCTATCATTAAATATTCTACATGACTAAGTCTTATGGACCGTGGTTCCCCACCACCACCACCACCACATCAATCTTGACATCCATGACTGAGGTGTTGCAGAGCTGAGTCTAATGAGTGCTGTCTCCATTCTCCAGTGTTTACTAAAATTGTTGCTCTCTCTCTGTATCAAATTCTTAAAGAACTAGTGTACTGCCTGGAATTAATAATATATGGTTCAGTGCTGTTGTGTATGGGAATCCATACACTGCCAGATGCTGCTATACCACAGTAGTGATGTCAGAATGCTGCTGTACCACACTGTGATGTTGAAATGCTGCTGTACCACAGTAGCAATGTCAGAATGCTGCTGTATCACAGTAATGATGTCATAATGCTGCTGTACCACAGTAGTGATGTCAGAATGCTGCTGTACCATGGTAGTGGTGTCAAAATGTTGTTGTACCACACTAGAGTTGTCAGAATGTTGTACCACGCTAGTGTTGTCAAAATGCTAGTGTACCATGGTAGTGATGTCAGAATGCTGCTGTATCACAGTAGTGATGTCAGAATGTTGTTGTACCACACTAGTGTTGTCAGAATGCTATGGTACCATAGTAGTGATATCAGAATGCTGCTGTAGCACAGGAGCTATGTGACTACAGTGGTACAACAGTATAGAATCTCATGTCTAGGAAGATTTATCACACTTGTGTCCACTGCATATTCTTCATAATAAAGATATCAGCAAGACTGAAAACACCCCAAGTGAACTGTTTTGTTAAAAGATGAACTATGGTACTAGAAATGTTGCCTGCTCATGTAGCCATTGCTTAAATTACATTAAATGTTTTTAGTCTTTTCCTGTTGTTTCTGTTTTCTGTTTATTTGTCTGCACTATAGACAGAGTTAGAAAGAAGGTAAATGAATTAAAACAAACATACTATACAAAACAACGTACTGACAATCATCCACAAGAAGGCTAATGTTTCCATCTTCCTCTCAAGCTTCACTATCGAGGTGTATGATGTCATCTCACCCCATGGTGGAAACAGGTATGCCGACTGTATGGTGACACCATTACAGCGAACAAGCCGATGCCGACATCATCAACAGTTCACTGTAATGGTCCACCTGAGAGCCCGTCACTTTGTCTCCCGGTCCCGCACCCCCTCCCCGAATCAACTCAGACTTGGAGTTGGGATCCTTTAGTTTGAGGGCATGGGGGGCAGAGTCCCCTGCATAGGGGGTTTGGGATGAAGCACCCCAATAGAAAAACAGCCAGGGTCTCCTGCCAGATTTATGTCAACCGCAACTTGTGGTCAGCATAAATCCATCACTGTGATGTCGGTCGACAACATAGTTGTTCCCATCAGAAAAAGGCCCTACAGCCCATCACATCTGCCCAGCCTACCTATCTAATACTGTAAGGGACTTAGTGTCCCTTCACTCCTCCTCCTCCACTTTTACCACTATCAGTGCTATAGGTCTATCTCACCATTTTTTAACTCTTTCTTCGTTTTGCACAGTCTACCTCTTTTGGCAGTCCATTAAACCTCTTTAACCCCCCTCTCCATGATGAAATGCTTTCTGATAGTCCTCGTACATCACCCACCCACCAGCTTCATGCTGATGGCCGTAGTACATCTCCAATCCACCAGCTTCACGCTGATGGCCCTCATATCTCTCAACCACCAGCTTCATTCTGACAGCCCTCGTACATCTCCCACCTACCAGCTTCATTCTGATGACGTTTGTACATCTCTCACCCACCAGCTTCATTCTAATAACCCTGGTACATCTCCCACCCATCAAATACATTCTGATAGCTGTCATACATCTCCCACCCACCAGCTTCATTCTGACAGCCCTCATATATCTCCCGCCCACCAGATTCATTCTGGTGGCCCTCACACACCTCCCACCCACCAGATTCCTTCTGACAGCCTTCCTACATCTCCCAACCACTAGCTCCATTCTCATAGCCCTCATACATCTCCCACCAGCTTCATTCTCAAGGACCTTGTACATCACCCACCCACACCTTCACTGAGATAGCCCTCATACATCTCCCAACCACCAGCTTCATTCTGACAGTTCTCATACATCTCCCACACACCAGCTTCATTCTTATGGCCCTCGTACTTCTTCCACCCAGCAGCTTCATTCTGACAGCCCTTGTACATCTCCCACCCATGAGTTAATTCCGACAACCCTCATACATCTCCCACCCACCAGCTTCATTCTGACAGCCATTGTACATCTCCCACCCACAAACTTCATTCTGATAACCCTCATACATCTTCCACTCACCAGCTTCATTCTGATGGCCCTTAAATATTTCCCACCCACCAACTTCATTCTGAAAGCCCTTGTACATCTCCCACTCACCAGCTTCATTCTCACAGAATTTGTACAGGTACATCTTCACCCACCAGCTTCATTCTGGCAGCTGTCATACATCTCCCACCCACCAGCTTCATTCTGACACCCCTCTTACATCTCCTACCCACCAGCTTCATTCTGCCAGCCATCATACATCTCCCACCTACCAGCTTCATTCTGATAGCCCTTAAACATCTCCCACCCACCAGATTCATTCTGACAGCCCTCATACATCTTCAACCCACCAGCTTCATTCTGACAGCCCTCATACATCTCCTGCTCACCAGCTTAATTCTGACAGGCCTTTGTATATCTCCCACGCACCAGCTTCATTCTGACAGCCTGTTTACATCTCCCACCCACCAGATTCATTCTGACAGCCCTCATACATCTCCTGCTCACCAGCTTAATTCTGACAGGCCTTTGTATATCTCCCACCCACCAGCTTCATTCTGACAGCCTGTTTACATCTCCCACCCACCAGCTTCATTCTGACACCCTGTTTACATCTCCAAACCAGCAGCTTCATTCTGACAGCCCTCATACATCTCCCACCCACCAGCTTAATTCTGATAGACCTTGTACATCTCCCACTCACCAGCATCATTCTGATGGCCCTCGTACAGCTCCCTCCCACCAGCTTCATTCTGACAGCCATTGTATATCTCCACCCACAAACTTCAATTTCATGGCCCTTATACATCTTCCACTCACCAGCTTCATTCTGATGGCCCTCACATATCTCCTACCCACCAGCTTCATTCCGATAGCCCTCATACATCTCCTACCCACCAGTTTCATTCTGGCATCCCTCTTACATATCCCACCCACCAGCTTCATTCTGCCAGCCCTCATACATCTCCCACCTACCAGCTTCATTCTGCCAGCCCTCATACTTCTCCCACCCACCAGCTTTATTCTGATAGCCCTCATACATCTCCTGCCCACCAGCTTAATTCTGACAGCCCTTGTATATCTCCCACCCACCAGCTTCATTCTCACAGCCCTTGTACATTTTCACCCACCAGCTTCATTCCAATAGCCCTCATACATCTCCTACCCACCAGCTTCATTCTGGCACCCCTCTTACATATCCCACCCACCAGCTTCATTCTGCCAGCCCTCATACATCTCCCACCCACCAACTTCATTCTGACAGCACTCATACATCTCCCACTCACCAGCTTCATTCTGACAGCACTCATACATCTCCCACTCACCAACTTCATTCTGACAGCACTCATACATCTCCCACCCAACAGCTTCATTCTGATAGCCCTTATACATCACCCGCCCACCATCTTCATTCTGACAGCCCTCATACATCTTCCACCCACCAGCTTCATTCTGACAGCCCTCATACATCTCCCACTCACCAGCTTCATTCTGACAGCCCTCATACATCTCCCACCCACCAGCTTCATTCTGATGGCCCTCATACATATCCCACCCAGTAGCTTCATTCTGACAGCCCTCGTACATCTGTCACCCACCAGCTTCATTCTGACAACCCTCATACATCTCCCACCCAGCAGCTTCATTCTGAAAGCCCTCATACATATCCCACCCACCAGCTTCATTCTGATAACCCTCCTCCATACCCACCCACCCACTTCATTCTGACAGTCCTTATACATCTACCATCCACCAGCTTCATTCTGTCAGCACTCATACATGTCCCACTCACCAGCTTCATTCTGACAGCCTTCATACATCTCCCACCCACTAGCTTCATTCTAACAGCCCTCATACATCTCCTACTTACCACCTTCATTCTGACAGCCTTCGTACGTCTCCCACCCAGCAGCTTCATTCTGACAGCCCTCATACATCTCCCACCCAGCAGCTTCATTCTGACAGCCCTCATACATATCCCACCCACTAGCTTCATTCTGATAGCCCTCATACATCACCCGCCCACCATCTTCATTCTGGCAGCCCTCATACATCTCCCACCCACCAGCTTCATTCTGATAACCCTCATACATATCCCACCCATTAGCTTCATTCTGATAGCCCTCATACATCACCCGCCCACCATCTTCATTCTGACAGCCCTCATACATATCCCACCCACCAGCTTCATTCTGATAGCCCTCATACATCACCCGCCCACCATCTTCATTCTGACAGCCCTCATACATATCCCACCCATCAGCTTCATTCTGACAGCCCTCATACATATCCCACCCACCAGCTTCATTCTGATAGCCCTCATACATCACCCGCCCACCATCTTCATTCTGACAGCACTCCTACATCTCCCATCCACCAGCTTCATTTTGACAGCCCCCATTCATCTCCCACCCACCAGCTTCATTCTGATGGCCCTCATACATATCCCACTCACCAGCTTCTTTCTGACAGCCCTCATACATCTGTCACCCACCAGCTTCATTCTGACAGCCCTCATACATCTCCCACCCACCAACTTCATTCTCAATGCCCTCATACATCTCCCACCCAGCAGCTTCATTCTGAAAGCCCTCATACATATCCCACCCACCAGCATCATTCTGATAGCCCTCATACATCTCCCGCCTACTAACTTCATTCTGACAGTCCTTATACATCTACCACCCACCAGCTTCATTCTGTCAGCACTCATACATCTCTCACTCACCAGCTTCATTCTGACAGCCTTCATACATCTCCAACCCACTAGCTTCATTCTGACAGCCCTCATACATCTCCTACCCACCACCTTCATTCTGACAGTCCTCGTACATCTCTCACCCACCAGCTTCATTCTGGCAGACCTTGTATATCTCCCACCTACCAGCTTCATTCTGACAGCCCTCTTACATCTCCCACCCAGCAGCTTCATTCTGACAGCCCTCATACATCCCCCACCCACCAGCTTAATTTAGTTTCCCCTCACACTTGTTTTCCCAGTCAGTGTGAAAAGCTCTCTGCTTTGAACTTTATCTTGTGAATGCTATTGTACAACTGGATCATGTCCTTTTCTCCCATTTTTTTCTTGTATTAACTTTCATATCCAATATGCACAGGAGACTGTTGTTAATGAGCAAATGCTCACTCTGTTGTGAGACATCTTTCTTGGTTTTTAAAATAAAATCTTGAGGGAGTGGAGCCAGCAGCCGATGGGAACAGACACTTTCAAACAGGCTCTCCATATCAACTTGGCAAATCATCAAAATAACCACTTTCATTGGTAGCAAAAGTTGTTTCTCAAGCTAAAATAGACCTTTAGAAATGAAATGTCACATTTTGATACTAAACTGGACTACCTGGCAATATGGGGAATCTGAGGAAGTTGGCACCTCCAGACAGCAGCAAGACAAGATCGGACAAGCTACATGAACTGGCAGGGGTGGCCAGCCATGTGGCAGAAGGGAATGGAGAGCCATTGAATGAAGCTTTGCTCCAAGCAATCAGGGAATCTAGAAAGAAGTAGATTCCTTGCAACCAGACTTGCAGGAATGGATACAGAGACAGAAAGGACTACAACAATGGCCAATACTGCAGCTGAGATAGTGAGCAACACTGCAACTGTTGTAACAGAAGTTTTGGTGGAAAACAAGTTGCTCTGTCTATGGATGGAGCACATAGAAAACACCATCAAGATGGTGAAGCTATGACTCCTGGGTATACTAGAGGCACAGGAAGGTACAGCTATAGCAGCATTTATGATGGAACTGATTAAATCTGTGTTGGAAATTGACATCCCTAGACCATTTGATGAAGGCATACTGGATTGCACCCAGAAGATGGCCCCAGTCAACAGACCAGCCTCAGATCATCCCAGTGTTAACCAGTGGCCCCCATATCAAGGATATAGTACTAAATAAAGGACAGGTCTCACTGGACACTGGTATTCAAATGTATTGTTTTCCTGGCATTAGTTTTGTGACCCACCTGAGGCTCCAGGCTTTCAATGCTGTTCAGTTGGGTCTGCACACCCTAGGAGTTGCCTACATGCTACAGTTTTCTGCATGGCTATGCATCTTATATGTGGGCTAAACTTTCTTTATTCCAACCCAGCTGATGCTGGTAAGTGACTGGACTCTGTTAAAGCTGATTTTGTCTGCAAACAATCAGATCACAATGCGGATGAAGGGGACTGAGGGCATTGTAATGTATTATAGTTGTGCTGTTTAAATCTGCTAAATTATATTTGCAAAGTTACAACTCATTTGATGAAATGCTTAAAATGTAAACCTGTACCTAATGCTGAGCCTTGACTAACATATTATGTTCACACAAAGTTGTGGGATGGAAATAGGTTAGCCAGTATACTTAATAAAACTATAATTGGATTACCTGTGGAGTGGTTAGGCTAGAGTTGAAGAGTTTTTGATGACCTCAAAATGGCAGATCCCATGAGGTAGGCAAGCTAAATGCTTGCATGGTGACTACTACTCATGAAGCCCTTCATCATCAGTTTTGTGCTTAGCATAAGGTGCTTAGATTATGTTTTTCACAAGCTGCTGTGAGGTTCCTATTTGGTTTCAAGTTTTCAATTTAACCTGTTTGTTGCTCTGTTTTATATACTTACATAGCAATACAAGAAATGGCCTGAGTTGTAGCTTTTCAAATGGAAAGTACTTCAGATGGAACAAACTGAATCTTACTGATCATTGGAGGGATTTGCTTTATGAGTGTCTGCAGGCTTGTCTGTAGAAAATTAGCAATACTAAGGGTTGCATGGACCATAACATTCTATAGTGCACCATTTGTTTTGTGTGTAACACAGGGACTACATTACTGGACTTCGAGGGCCTGATTTTAGAAGGCACAGTACTTGGATCAATGCAAGGGACTTGTGTCGGGGAGTTTGACGCAAGAGGCGACTTGCGGCAAACACTGTGTCTAGTACGATTTTGCAAAGAAGCCTGCTGCAAATACTGATGGAAGTCTTTTGTGCCGAACACTGCAAGTTAGACCTGCTGCCCCCGGTCTAACTTTGCGGCATGCAGGGAGCCATTTTACAGGTCTTGCACCAAAGCTTTGGTGCAAGCTGCCATAAAGTGTAGAAAATGTCACAACTGAGCCAAACTTTCTAAAATTGGGCTCACGTTGTGTCACAGAGAGTTTAGTGCAGCTGGGGCAAACACTGCGGTTGATGAAGGCTTGACGCAGGTTCTGCGTCAACCTTCTAAAATCGGTCCCTGAATTTCATTTCTAATCTATGTTCAGTGCTACAAGGCACATTCAGGTAAACTTTCTTACCAGTGTAAATAAAAATGCCTTTCAAAATGTTTAAAAAAGGAAGCAGAGTGTACGTATACTGATCTTAAGATTCTATGCACTGTACTGCTATACTCAGAACCAAGTATGATGTCTTTACTTTAATTGTTACCTTGGAAAATGAATAAAAAGAAATAAAAAAAAATACATAAAATCTTGAACTCTTAAAATCTCTGTTTACCTCCAGTGTGTACATATTGAGATCTTTAAACTTCTCCCAGGAAGTTTTTTCCTGCTGACCTTGTATTATTTTGGTTACCCTCCACTGCATCACCTCTACCCTGTGCTTGTCTCTCTTAAAGTATGGGCTCTGGAATTGCACACAGTAAGGTTAGAATGAACCAAGGACCTGTACAGTGGCAGAATCACCTCACTCTTCTAGCTACTGATCCCCCTTCCTATATATCCCAGCATCCTATCTGCCTTCCCTAATGCCCTGTCCCACTGTGCTGATGTATTTAAATTCTGCTGCAGCCTCACAGCTCCCCATTCTCACATATGGGACTAAGTAGATGTGTTGTATTCCACAGCCCACTGACTCCATCTACTGTGCAGAGCAATGTTCTGTAATAGAATGTAGATTGACAGGTAACTATGTGGTAATGATATGGTAAGGCAGAATTAGGTCTTGCATGTCAAACAGGGTCATTAACATATAATGACATGTAGATCAACAGGTAATTATATGGTAACAATATAGTAACAAGTGGTTAGGACCTTGCATAGCAAGTAGGATCATTAACATATGATGACATTTGAGCTGACAGGTAATCATATGGTAATGATATGGTAAGGAGAGGTTAGGCCTTGCATGGCAAGTAAGGTCTTTAACATGTGATGACATTTAGATTGACAGGTACTATATTGCAATGATACAGTAATGAGGAGTTAGGCCAGCGTAGGGTCATCAACATGTGATGACCTATAGATTGACAGGTAATTATATAGTAACAATACGGTAAAGAGGAGTTAGGGCCTCACATGTTGAGTAGGGTTAACAACATATTATGTATATGAATATAGGTTGACAGGTAATTATATGGTAACAATATAGAAAGGTGGGGCTAGAGTTCACATGTCAAGTAGGAGCATTCACATATGATGCCATAAAGACTGACAGGTAGTTATATGTAATGATATGGTAAGGAGGAAATATGGCCTTGCATGGTGAGTAGGGTCATATGATGACAAGTACTGTAGATTGACAGGTAATTATATGGTAACAATATAGGAAGGAGGAGTTAGGATTCCCATGTCAAGTAGGATCATTAACATATGATGACATATAGATTGACAGGCAATGATATGGTAATGTTAGGGTAAGGAGGAGTTAGAACCTTACATGTCAAGCAGGGTCATTAACGCATAATAATATGTAGATTGACAGATAATTATATGGTAACAATATGACAAGGAGGAGTTTGGCCCTCACCTTTTGAGTAGGATCATTAACATATGAGGACATGTAAGTTGACACGTCATTATATGGTAATGATATGGTAAGGAGGGGTTAGGCCTTTCATGGTGAGTAGGATTAATAACATATGATAACATGTAAATTGACAGGTAGTTATATGGTACAATATGGTAATGAGGAGTTAAGCCTCACATGTCGAGTAGGGTAATTATCATATGATGACATATAGATTGACAGGTAATCATATAGTAATGATATGGTAAGGAAGAGTTCAGGCCTCACATGTTGAGTAAGGTCATTAACATATTATGATATGTAGATTGACAGGTAATTGTATTGTAATAATAATATAGGAAAGAAGAGCTACAGTTCATATGTCTAGTAGGGTCATTCACATATGGTGACATATAGATTGACAGGTAATTATATGGTAAGTAAGTAAGTGTTAGGCATCTCATGGCAAGTAGGTTCATTAACATATGATGATATGTAGATTGTCAGGGAGTCATGTGTGTAATGACCTTGTAATTGACAAAGCCACCCAGAATCCATTCTTTTCCACACTATAAATTGTCAGTAATGATTCGCCAATCAGCACTGTTGATCATCTTGCATGAGAGGGAGACTGTGTGAAATATGGAATTCCACAGGTGAAAGTCACGCAGAATGCTAATTCTGCCTCTAAAATGTTTTTTCACATTTTTTGGGGGGGGGTAGAATTTCTTAAAATTATGAAAAAACATTTTAATGTAAACTGCTGAATAACTTTTCACAGATTGCATAAACCGTGGAATAATTTTCCGTGGATTGTGGTAAAGGAATCTGTGGTTTATGTAAACTGCAGATTACTAATCCACAAAAAAAATCCACGTTTGAAATTTAGAAATTTCAAAATTATGATTTTGACAGAATTCTGTGAAATTAGGTGGAATTTGCAGAAATTTCCATCAAGATCAGAAAATTCTACAGAGCAAGAAATTCTCACGTATGAGTCATGGCATATTCCACTTACAGAACTGAGAGGAGAGTAGCTATCTCTTCAATTGAAAAATATTTTTTAAACCAAATGTGTATAAATTACTATATATTAAATAAGATAGTTCTAGCATCACAATGTCACTTTTCTAATTATAAGAATGTTTTCTCTAACATCCTTAGGATTCACAGCCACTCAAATTCGATTCTCCACTCTTTCACCCCAAAAATTTTCTTAACCTGTGCAGATTTCTGAACTGTTTTTTCATGTATAACTGAGGATGAAGTTCTCACTTTAAATTTCATGACTAATTTGTAACCTAATTGGAAACTGACAGCTAAGAACATTGCTTCCTTTTTTATGTATGCTATAAAACCCTCTTTATTTGCTATACTGTATAACCTTGTAATCATGATTTCATTGCATGCAAATGTCTCTGTTTGTATAGTGCTGGTACCGTTAATCTTTGTTTCAGTACTTTGCTTTGACTTAGAGACTTTGTAAACGAGCCCTTGAATCAAAGGTATTAATCCCAAATTGAAATAAATAAAATATAAAAATAAATAAAAAAATTCACCAGGGATACGTGTATAACAATAAAGGTGTGATTTAGTGCTCCTATATGTAAGGGAGCTAAGCTCTCAGGGTCTGAAGGCACTCCAGTCTTACAATGCCACTAGATTCAACAATAAAATACCCTATGACTGTCACAATCCCACTCAGTAGGTCAGGCCCTCTGCTCCCACAGTGCCAACCTCCGAGTGCAGTATTGTGAACAGGAACAGAACAGGGTAACCCTCTTGTCTGTTTTGTGGGTTCGAATCAACCTTTGGTCTCAAGTTCTGGAGGGATTCAAACTGTAAACCTCTTGCTAGCGTACCCAATGTACAGGCTCAGATAATTCTGCTCTTCGGGGAAATTCCAGATATCTTTCACCTACGGGCACCTAACCAGGTGTACAAAATAAACCCTTAAAACTCTATGAAAAGACCTCAAATAAACTCTTACATTTTTCCCAGTTTGGTATTACCTGTAAGATTATGCACAGTATCAACTTTAACCATATATGCTTCACTTGTCAAAGAAAGAATTTAAAAGGCACACCAAGTAGTTTCTTAAAATAGAGGTTTAATTTAAAATAGATAAAAATGTAAAAAATGTAAATACAGAACAATATATCAGAAAATCATACAATCACTTAAAAAAACAAGGTTATAAATACAAACAAAATCTCCTACCACAGTACTCTTAGACTTGTCTTTCTAACGTATACCTTCTAACAGTGCCAGATGTTGCTTTTTCAGAGTCCAAACATGTATATCTCTAAGTGGAAAACAGAATACTGTTTAAAACTGGCTTTGCCAACCTCTTTGATGAGGTCACCTAGCTCCTCCCTGTCAGAATATAAAAATTATTCAAAACAGGATATCTTATCATTCAGAAGGTAAATTAAAAAGGTGACATCAGCAAAAACTCACTTCCCCATAACCCTTTGATCTAGTGTGTCTTTTTGCCCTTCACAGACATCAAAGGAGTGTTTATGACTTTGCACCCAAGTGACATAACCTGGTTTCTTCCAAAACATCATAAAAGTTTATGATTTTCATCCTAGCAGCTGGCTGCTCCAATTAAGCCAGATAAACAGGAGATCTTTAATTTGTGTCTCTTCTATCCTGTAATTATGTCCTGGCTTTTAGGTTAACAGCATGTAGTTGAAACCTGGGGGGGGGGGTCATCCCACAGGCTGTCTCAGCATGTCTCATGAGAGACACTTAATAACACATTTTTATATTGCAAAAATCAGAGAGTAATCAGAACCAGCTGTACAAGCGCCACCGTCCTCCCCACCTAGACTGAATTTGGAGGCTCTATCCCCTGTATGAGATAAGTTTCCCAAATCAGTTCACTCCTCATAGATGCTAGACAACCCATCTGAATTCTGATTTTTCACTCCAGCCCTATGTAAGATTGTCATATCATACCCTTGCAAAGCAAGACTCCATCTTAACAATCTACCATTATTCTTCCCCATTTGCGTCAGCCAAACCAGGGGGTTGTGGTCAGTTTGTACCACAAAATGCTGCCCATACAAATATGGCTTCAACTTCTTTAGGGCCCACACTATGGCAAGACACTCCATTTCCATGGTAGAGTACACCTGCTCCCTGGGAAGTAACTTTTTACTCAGGTGTGCTACCGGGTGATCTTTCCCTTGGTTGGATGTCTAACTCAGTATTGCCCCAATACCCACATCTGAGGCATCAGTCTGAACTATAAAGGGTCTACTATAGTCCAGACTTGTCAAAACAGGAGTGCTGCACAGTGCCTCCTTCAATCTGGTAAAGGCTTCTTCACAGGCTGGTTCCCAGGTAATTTTCTTTGGCATCCTTTTCTTTATCAGGTCAGATAGGGGAGCAGCCAGGGCACTGTAATTGGGTACAAATTGTCTATAGTACCCTGTTGTCCCAAAAAAACTCCTGACCTGCTTCTGCGTTTCTGATCTGGGCCATGCCTGGATTACCTCTATCTTTATTTGGTTAGGATGGAGCTGTCCTTGGCCTACCACATGCCCGAGGTATGCCACTTCTCCCATGGCCACCTGGCACTTCCCAGCTTTGACAGTGAGCCCGGCCCTCTGTATCCTGCCCAGCACTTCCCTATGGTGGGATAGGTGTTCCTCCCAGCTGGCACTAAAGATGGCAATGTCATCCAGGTACACCATGGCGTACTCCTCAGCACCATTTAATACCTGGTTCACCAACCTCTGGAAAGTGGCCAGGGCATTCTTCATTCTGAAAGGCATTACTTTAAATTCAAATAAGCCTAGCGGAGTGATGAAGGCCGACTTCTCCCAAGCTCTGTCCGTCAACTCTACCTGCCAATACCCCTTGGTCAGGTCAATGGTCGTAAGGTATGTCACCCCCCAACTTGTCCAGGAGTTCATCGGTCCAGGGCGTCAGGTGGGTTTCTGACTTAGTGACTGCATTCAGTCCATGATATTCTACACAGAAATGAGTAGAGCCATCTGGCTTGGGCACAAGTACTACGGGTGAGGCCCAGGGCTGTGGGATCTCTGGATTACCCCTAAATCCAGCATCTCTTCCACTTCCCTCCTAATGACCTTTTGGACAGCCTCCGACACCCAATATGCTGTCTGCCGTATGGGTGTCTGTGTCCCTGTCTCCACATCATGAGTCGCTAAGGGGGTTGGTCCAGGCATGGTGCTAAACAATGGGGCAAAGTCTGCTAAAACCTCCCTTACTTCCTGGATCTTGTCCCGGGTCAGCTGGGGAGACAATTTAACTGCCTCCACAGAGGACTCCCACTTACTTTCTTCCAGCAAGTACAGAAGTGGGTCTCCTTCATCCGTCCCCTCCCCAGGACTACACACTGCAAACACCATGTTAGCCCTATTTACATATGGCTTCATCATGTTGACATGGTACATCCTTTCTGTCTGTCTTCTGTCAGATAACTCTATAATATAGTTCATGTCATTTACCTTCCTAACCACTTTGTACAGTCCTGCTCACTCATCCTGCAGCTTGTCTTTCCAGACCGGAATAAGGATCATGATTTCCTGACCCACCATGTACGAGCGAGCTCTGGCTCTGTGGTCATACCACACTTTTTGCTTCTGTTGGGCAGCTGCCAGGTTGTTCTGGGCTGTCCCCATAAGCTCCTTCAGCCTTTCCCTAAACCTAAGGATGTAATCCACTATGGGAGTTGCCTGGGTGGTGTGCTTGCCTTCCCAGTCCTCCTGGATCAAGTCTAGGGGAGCACATACCCAGCGTCCATATAAGAGTTTGAAGGGTGAAAATCCTGTTGACTCTTGGGGCACCTCTCTGTATGCAAATAACAGGTGGGAAAGGTATTTCTTCCAGTCCCTCCCATGCTGTTCAGAAAACACCCAGAGCATTGACTTCAGGGTACCATTGAATCTTTCCACAAGCCCATTGGCTTGTGGGTGATACGGTGTTGTGCATCTCTGCATCACCCTACATTTCTCCTATAAACATTTCAACAGGTCCAATATGAGGGAACCCCCTTGATCGGTGATAACCTCCTGTGGAAACCCAACATGGGAGAAAATCCCAAGTAAGGCATTTGCCACTTTGTCTGTTCTCAGTGAGGATAGGGCGACTGCCTCTGGGTACCATTTGGCATAATCCACCACAGTCAGGATGAATCTCTTCCCTGAGGAGCTGAGGGTATTTAAAGGCCCCACAATATCCATTCCCACCCTCTGGAATGGCTCCTCCACTATGGGCAATGGAATCAGGGCAGCTTGGGTTTTCTTGCCCACCTTCTCTATTTCTTGGCACCGGTGACAAGACCTGTAATACTCCTCCACCTGATGGGTGAAGTTAGGCCAATAGAAATTCTGGGCCAACCGCTGTGTAGTGCGTTTGATTCCCAGATGACCAGACAAGGGAATATCATGTGCAATCTTGAGCAACTGCTCACAATACCCCTGGGGAATGACAAGCTGCCTACCTAGAATCCCCCCGTCTGCACAGCCTGAGTATACATCAGTCCATTTTCCCAATAAATCTTATGTTTACCATCACCTCCTTGTGCTACATCAGAGTCTGCCCAAGCCCTCAGCTTCTCTAGAGTTGTGTCACTTCACTGAGCAGCTGCAAACTCCTCACACATTCCCAAGTCATGGGACAGGTCCCCTTCAGTCGCTAAACTAGGGTCCCTAGTACTAGAGTCAGGGCACTCAGGAGCACTGTCAATCCTAACCCTCGGACAATGGGTCACCCCTCCCTCCCTCCTCAGAGCAACCCTCTGTAGCTGTTTGGTTAACTGCTACTGGGGAAATTTCTACCCCTTTTCATTAGTCTCCATATCAGGAGACACAGGCTGGGGAACCAGCCTCCCAGTGGTTTCACAATGGCTTCTGTGGGGTCCAGGGAACGACAGTGTTCCCTTGCCACTTGGCTATGGCTAACTGCACACACCATCCCTTGTTTGAGATTGTTGCCCAGGATCACATCCACTGCTAAGCTTTTGGCTACAGCCACCTGTTGCACAGTTCCCCCTGTTTCACCCCAGTCTAGGAGAACACTAGCAAGGGGCAATGTTTTCTCCTCACCAGTAAAGTCCTGTACAGTGACGTATTTATTGGGTATAACCTGACCAGGCTCTAATAGATCCCCCTTTACCAAGGTCAGGGAGGCACCTGTGTCCCTTAACCCTTGCATCCGTATGCCATTCACCATGACTGGGTGCATGTGCTCCCTCATGTTCACAGGCATGCTTCCAGGGACACACACAAATGACTCACTTCTTTCCTAGCTCTCTGTTATGTATTGCTTGCCTTTTTTGGGACACTGTCTAGCAATATGCCCAGTTTCCTTACACTACCAACATTCATTTCTTTTCCCAGAGAAATCTTTTCTCTGAAACCTGGGGCTAACTGGTTTCAGTGGAGGCAGTGAGGGTTTTAGCTGCCCCGAAGGCACACTTTTCCCTTTCTGCACTGTCACACCCACCCCATTCACTCTCAGGGCAGGTCTGCTCTTGGCATAGTGGTCCAAGAGTTCAGCAGCCTCTTGCAGTGTTTTGAGATCTCAATTCTCCAGCCAGGTTTTCAGCTCTGCTGGGCGTGCCCAGAAAAACTGTTCTAACAAAACTACATTTTCAATTTTATCAACAGAGTTTGCTTCAATTCCTTCCCACCAACGTTTTAAAAACTGACGTTTCATGGCTAGCTCCTTGTAGCTCATGTCAGGGCTTCTCCTGTGCTTACGGAATTTAGTTCTGTATGATTCAGCAGTTAATTCAAATTTCTTTAACAGTGCAGCTTTAAGTTTGCTGTAATCATCACTGTCCTCATTGTCCATTTGACCCAATGCATCCCGAGCTTTCCCAGTAAGTAGCAGGGATAGCTGGAAGCTCCAGGACTCTCTAGGAATTTTAGCCTGAATGCAAACTTTTTCAAAAGAATTTAAAAAGGCGTCCATTTCCTCCCCCTCTTTAAATTCAGCTATCAATTTTGAATTCAATTTGTAACCCAGTCCTGTAGTCCCAGTTAAATCCAAAGCCACTTACCTGCTCTGGTGCTGGTGGTTGGAGTCGTAGCTTCTCCAGTTCATGTTGTCTCTGGCGCTCATGCTCCTCACAGTCAGCATCCCGCTGTTCCCGCTCTGCCTCTCAGCATTCTTGCTCTGCCTCTCGCCGTTCTTGCTCCCTCTTCTCCTCTGCAGCTTGCTGGTGTTCACACTCCTCACGGTCTGCCTCCCACTGTTCATGGTCCCTCTCCCTCTGGAACTCCAGCTCCATTATGCGCAACTGAATTTGCAGCATGAGTACTTCTAGATCCAGGATACTGGTGACCTTCCCCTGCTGCTGTGGCCCTTCACTGACAGTGTCCCTGCTGTCCACCTCATCGGATCTGGACACTGCACTGGCCAGTAGCCCTTCCACATTCAAGGTTCGGTCCCTTACAGTCACTGTCTGTGACTCGGTGCTCTAGGTATCTGCCACCATCAGGGCATCCATGAAGTTCTGCTTGGTGGCTTTCACCTCAAACAGGACTCCTCTGTCCCTGCACAACTGCTTTAAGTAGTCTACAGTGTGCCCGCTGTAGTTGGAAGCCATCTTCTTCCCTAACTACGGCTACTCTGACTTGCACTTTAGAAAAAAAAATAAAACAGGTAGGAACTTGACTGTAAGCCAAGTGATATAGTTCTGTTTCCTTTTTAAAAATAAATTGCTGCCTTTTTCTTTTTTTGCAAGTGAGCTGACAGTATCAAGTCGACACACTGAACAATAAAGCTTGTAATACCAAACTTATGCACACAGCTGCCAACCAATTTGTTACAACCCCACTTAGCAGGTCAGGTCCTCTGCCTCCACAGTGCCAACCTCTGTGCACAGTATTGTGAACAGGAACAGAACAGGGTAACCCTCTTGTCTGTTTTGTGGGTTCGAATCAACCTTTGGTCTCAAGTTCTGGAGGGATTCAAACTGTGAACCTCTTGCTAGCGTACCCAATGTACAGGCTCAGATAATTCTGCTCTTCGGGGAAATGCCAGATATCTTTCACCTACGGGCACCTAACCAGGTGTACAAAATGAACCCTTAAAATTCTATGAAAAGACCTCAGATAAACTCTTACCTTTTTCCCAGTTTGGTATTACCTGTAAGCTTACGCACAGTATCAACTTTAACTATATATGCTTCGCTTGTCAAAGAAAGAATTTCAAAGTCACACCAAGTAGTTTCTTAAAATAGAGGTTTACTTTAAAATAGATACAAATTTAAAAAATGTAAATACAAAACAATATATCACAAAACCCTACAATCACTTAAAAAAACAAGGTTATAAATACAAACAAAATCTCCTACCACAGTACACTTAGACTTGTATTTCTAATGCATACCTTCTAACAGTGCCTGATGTTGCTTTTTCAGAGTGCAAACCTGTATATCTCTAAGTGGAAAACAGAACAGTGTTTAAAACTGGCTTTGCCAACCTCTTTGCAAGAGGTCACCTAGCTCCTCCCTGTCAGAATATAAAAATGATACAAAACAGGATGTTTATCATTCAGAAGGTAAATTAAATATGTGAATCAGCAAAAACTCACTTCCCCATAACCCTTTGATCTAGTGTGTCTTTTTTGCCCTTCACAGACATCAAAGCAGCCTTTATGACTTAGCACCCAAGTGACATAACCTGGTTTCTTCCTCTAAATGTCATAAAAGTTTATGATTTTCATCCTAGTGGCTGGCAGCTCCCATTAAGCCAGATAAACAGGAGATCCTTAATTTGTGTCTCTTCTAGCCTGTAATTATCTTCTGGCTTTTAGGTTAACCGCTTGTAGAGGAAACCTGGGGGAAGGGCATCCCACAGGCTGGCTCAGCATGTCTCATGAGAGACACTCAATAACACATTTTTGTATTACAAAAATCATAGAGTAATCAGAACCAGCTGTACAAGCATCACAGTGACATCATCTTTATTGACTTCAGTAAAGCTTTTGGCAGGGTAGACTAGATGGATCATACGGTCCCCTTCTGCCAGCACTTTCTTATGTTCTTAAGTACCCCATGACTACATAACTGTAAAATTAATGCAGAGAAACATACAAAAATGGATATACAACTGATTGAACAGTAGAACTCAGAGGGTAATCATTAACAGGAACTACTCTGGAAAATCAGGAGTCACCAGCGGAGTCTCCCAGGGCTCTGTGCTGGGCCCCTACATCTTCCAGGTTCTTATTACTGACATAACTGAAAAAATAAACAATGACAATATCAAGTTCAAAGATGATCTGAAAGTGAGGGGTGTCTGCAATACTCCAGAAAATATTATGTCAATACAGAGAGATCTTGATAATATCACTGAGTGGACTAAAAAATGGGGTATGGCTCTCAGCATCGACAAGTGTAAGGCCATGCACCTAAGGCACAAAAATAATAAGCACCAATATCACCTGGGTAGTAACATACTCTCAGTAACAACACTGGAAAAAGATCTAGGTGTACTTATAGCAGATGAGTTAAAAGTTTCCAAACAGACTAATGCAGTTATTGGGAGGGCAAACAAGATTCTTTGAACCATAAGAAAGAACACTGTCTCAAGAGATGTTAGGGTCCTTCTCCCACTTAATAGAGCCTATGTAAGGCCACATGTTGACTACTGCTCCCAACTCTGGTCACCTCACAAAAAATAGACATACTACACCTAGAAAGAATTCAGAGAAAATTTACCGAGCAAATAATGGGTTTAAAGGACAAGGACTACGCCACCTGACTTGAATCTCTTAACCTTATGTCCATGGAAAAAAGACGGCAAAGGGGGATCTGTTGCTTCTGTGGGATGTTGTCAATGATCACTTTCTTTTAATGGTAATAGGATTTGCCTTTAAACAAGATGCAGTGGAAACTAAAGGGCACCCATTACAACTACACATGTTTAAGTACGACACAAAAACAGAGGGTTCTTTTTTTCACAGAGAGTAATAAGAGCATTTTACTTATTTTATTTATTTAAAGGTTGATAGCTGGGAAAAGCACACTGAGCCACTGAGCCAAGGCTCATTTCCAGGTGCGACTCAGGGAAACAGACAGAGTAAGAATACAAAAAGGTGCGTTGTTGGATACAGAAACTGTAGTTGCAAAGTAATATAAAAGGTCATTTGAACAATGACAAATCACACACAGTAATTTAAAAATGAGTGGCAGTGCAGTAATGAGAACAAACAGTTGAATTGTTTCAGTAAGTGCATTGGAGAGCAAGTGCTAGGGAGTCAGAGATGTCAAAGAGTTTGCCAGGCTAAGATAGAGTAGGGGTGAGAAGCAAGTGAAGGGAGAAAAACTAGGGAGCAAGGATGGGGCTGGGGGGGAGAGTGACATGAGCAGGTTGGGTCGGGGAGTAAATGAAGAAGGAATTTGAGAGAAGAGAGTGAAGGGGAGTGGCAAGTGTCCTGGGGAAGTTGGTTCCATAGAAATGGGAGGCAATAGCAAAAAGGTTGCCTGACCAGCCCTGGTGTGAGGGTATAGGAGAGAGAAACAGGGAGAGTCTCTGGAATGAGGGAAGTAGGTAGACAGGCTTGTCAGCATGAGGTGGGAAAAGAGATAGGAGGGGAGTGTTCCAAAACAGTATTTAGTGATGAAGGAAAGGCAGTGCATCTCCCACCTGTGGGACAGAGGTTTGATGGAGAGGGAAGAGTAGAGGAGACAGTGGTGAGTCAGAGGGGGGAGAAAGTGTCATAGTAACAGAAAGAGTTGCGGAGAATGTCTAGTTTGGCAAGGGAAGATGTGGGGTGTGGTGCCATGAACAGTGTCAGTGTAGTCTATAACTGGAAGAATTGTTTTTGTGACAAGATCCCAGCAGGTAGGTAGGGGGAGACATTTCCTATGGTGGTAGAGAATGCTGAGCTTAGAATGTAGTTTTGTACAGATGGCATTAATGTGGGACGAGAAATTGAGATTGCTGTACAACCATATCCCACGGTATTTGAAGGTGGGGATCATGCCAAGGGGGGAGCCATCCAGTGTTACAAACTCAGAGACTGACTGAAGTCTGGATAGCCTCTGTCTGGATCCAAAGAGCATTGAAAAGTTTTTTGGGGTGTTTAGTTTTAGTTGGTTTACCTGGAACCAGTACTGTACTTCATCAAAGTCATGCTGTAGGGGTGTTATTACATCAGTAGCAGAGGTACCTGAGGAGAAGATCACAGTATCATCTGCATACATGTGAATTTGGGAGGAACTGCAGACAGAGGGTAGGTCATTTATGAAGATCGAAAAAAGAATAGGAACAAGTATGGAGCCCTGGGGGACACTGGCTAAAATGGCAAGGTGGGGGAATAGGGCATTACCAACAAGGACAGATTACTGTCTATTATGCAAGTAGGATTTGAAACAGTTTACAGCAGATGGAGAGAGGCCAGATGAAAGGAGTTTTTAGAGCAGAAGGTTGTGGGAAACAGAATCAAAGGCTTTAGCCAGGTCAATAAAGATTGCAGCTGTGAACTGGCCATGGTCCATGGCAGATTAGAGTCAGTGACACATAACGAGGAGGAGATTGTAGAGTGCTGTTTCCAGAAGCCAGATTGGTAGGGTGAGAGTATCTCGCGGGTAATGAAATGTTCCAAGAGTCTAGAGTAAATCAATGACTCTTGCAGTTTGGTGAGAAAGGGCAGGAGGGAGATGGGTCTGTAGTTACCAGGAGATGTATGGTCCCCACCTTTGTGAAGTGTGAGTACCTTGGCCCAGTTTCCAAGCCTGAGGGACATTTCCGGTTGAAAGAGATACATTAAGAAGATGTGCTAAGGCAGGGGCAGAGATATGGAGGAGAGTTAAGTGGAGCCTATTTGGGCAGATTTAGAAGGGTTAAAGGCCATGAGTGCATTGTAGACATCCATAGGGGAAATGGAGGGAAATTTGTAGCATGTATCTGGAGGAGAGGATGAAGGTTCTGTGTATTTAGCAGTAGGGTGGTCAAGGAGAGCACAAGTTGTGAAGAATTTACTGATTGTGTCTGCAATAGTGAGAGGAGCTGAGATTTTTGAGCAATCCAAATTGAGGACTAAGGGAGCATGAGATGCTGGGGGATCAAGTAGGAAGTGTACAATTTTCCAGAAGTTAGCTGGATTGCAAGAGTTTGATTGTACAGTAGTTGGGATTTAAAGTAGGAGGCTTTGGCCAAATGGATGGCCTTGGTGCAGACATTCTGGAGGATCTGTAAAGTTGTAAGTGTGCAAGGAACTGGGCTGCTTTAAATTTAGCCTAGTATTTTTCTCGGGTTCTGCATCAGGGGAAGAGGTTGGACGTAATCCATGGGTGGTGGTGATACTTGACTCAGGCCTTTTTTATTGGGGTGTGAGTGTTCCAGATGTGGGTAAAGTGTCGGTAAAGTGGCAGAAGGCTGCATCAATGTTGAGGGGCTGAGAGCATAGGAGACCAGTCTGCACAGATTAGGTCCTGGAGAAGGGAGTAGGAGTCAAGGTTGTGCACAGGGCGATGCCAAATGTACTTGGAGGCAGATTTTGGGACAGTTACCTTGCAAACACAGTAGGTGATGCAGTGATCACTGAGGGCATCTGGGAGGATCCCAGGAGTTGTGATGCGATGAGGGTGAGAGGACAGCAGCCAGTTAAGTATGGAGTGGTTTATGGTTTAGGTGTTGCGGTGAGTTGGATCAGATATCAGTTTTGTGAGGTTTAGTGCCTCTATTTTGAGGAGGATGGGTTTAGAGGAAGGGACAAGCCAGTCAAGATTAAAATCTCTGAATAGGATGAGCTTGCCTTTGTCTGCGTGGGAGGACATGGAGGAGATACATGCTATGAGTGAGTCATGCGCTAGTTTTGGGGTGTGTAAAGTACTCTGATATATATATAGGGAGGGAAGAGGGAAGGTAAAGGAGGACAATGAGATGCTCATGTGAGATGGGGCAAGCTGCACGGTAAGAGATGGAGCAAGTTAGAGATTGCCTGATGTAGATAGCTACACCCCCACATGTTTGCCTAGATCCTGGCAGTAAACATTGAAGTCAGGGATAGAGATGGAGGAATCAGGAATCCAGGATGGCACACAGGATGTCCAGGAGGTGTTGGGTGACCCAGACTTTGAGGGTATCCATTTTAGGTAGGCAGCTTCTTGCATTCAAATGAAAAATGCAAAGGTGCTTTGGAGGGGAGTTGGGAGAGGAGAGGGGACCTGGATTGAGTTTGATATCGCCAGAGAGGAGTAAGAGGAGAAGGAAGAGAGAAACTTGGGGGGATACTTTTGCCTTTTGTCAGTACATGGGGGAAGGGGAGGGGATGAAAGGCAAATACGTCAAAGAATGGACTCAAGGACAAGGGAGGAAGAGATGAGCACTCCAGGGTGAATGGGATGAATGGGAGGAAAAGGAGGAGGGGTGGAGGGGGAAGGCAGCAGGGAGGTAGGAGATGGGGAGGTAGTGGGAGGGGGAAGAGAGGGAGAGTACAGGGTAGAGAAAGCAAGCAAGGTTGACAGAGGGGGCATGGGGAAAAGGAAGGGGTGCTAGTCACATGAGGTGGACATGGGGAGGCAGGTTGAGGGGGGGATAGAGGTGGGATGAGTAGGAGGTGAGGGGGTATAGGAGGAGGAAGGGTTGCAACAGAAGAAGGTAGAGAGAGAAAAGCACTGTAAATCAGTTACTGTATTTGGAATTAAGATAGGGATAATATTAAAAAGCCCTTATGTTATACTACAAGAGCTCCAGGCGAGGGAGTCAGTACACCAATGTGTGGTGAGCTCCCACTAGGACCAGTAGTAAGAACATGTGGGAGAATGTCCAGTTTATCAAACAAGGGGAAAGTTTCAGCAGGGTAGGGCTACAGAAACTCATGCAGCTGTAGGCACTAGAGGGGTTTACAATCAGAAATTGATGACAGTATTTAGGGGGACCCACCTAGGGTGGGTGTGGGGGACAGTGGGAGGGTTTATTCCATATCAGCGCCCACCTGAGGGATACTGGAAACAAACAGACACACTACTTTGGATCTGATGTGGTCAGGTGAGTGGCAGACGGTAGCTGAGATGACTGGGAGGTGGGAGGGCAAGGAGTCAAAGGCAGAGCCCTAACAAACCTCTGCTGGTGAGGAAAGGAGACTTCCAGGCAGAGTCCGGGAGCACCTTGGATCTCATGCAGCCGGGTAAGTGGTGGACGGTAGCTGAGATGACCAAAGGGGGGGGCAAGGACTCAAAGAGAGCGCTAACAAACCTCCGCAGGCAAGGAGAGAAGACTGCCAGCCACAGTACAGGAGCAGATTTTGGGAGCGTGTGCAGCTTGGAACAACCTACCATTGAACGTAATTGCTAGTGAAAATAAGCTAACATTCAAGAATAGATTGGATAGATGGATTCTGACTGGGAGGAATCTACATCATAAGGGGTTTGAGATGGGAACTATCATGGCCATTTTGCCTCCAGTTTCCCAACCAGCCACAGTATGAACCCCAGTATGAGATCACTGTGCATGTTTTGGTCACTACCACTGCCATGTGGGCTCGACCAGGCTGCGGACCCTGTGTCCTTTTATTTCCTTGTTGATGGGGTTTGTATCCAAAGTTTAAATAGAAAATGAGCATGGTGCTCCCACCTAGAGAAAAGGAAAGGTTAAAGTGGGCCAGGCATAAGTATGGTTCAACTCCATCCCCCTCCCCACTAGATCACCCCACTTGTGAAGCAAAACACTGCAGTTACAGACCCCACAAAGTAGGCATTTTTACTTTACACAAATAGTACCCAGCCAAGTGATCCCAAACAAAAGACCAAGGATTCTATTTAGGGTCAGCTCCAGGCCCTTAATGGGGGCAAGGCAGTGGTTAGCAGCAGTGATGCAGGGTAGTATTGTATCCCTTGGCTTATCTTTTATGCCCTTCTAGGCCCAGTCTAACTTTAACACTGGCCGCACTTCAATGTCTTCCCAGGTGCAGCCAAAATAATTATATCCCTGGGCTGTGCTTCAGTGCTCTTCCAGGCTATGCCCCCAAACTGTGCCCTTGGCTTCAGCCTTCCTGTACTAGATACTTTCCCTTCTCCCCACCAGTACCAGCTTTATATCCCTTAGGTCTACTTAGGGAGCTTCCAATGCTTTACTGGGTAGCCAGCAGTGGAACAACATGGGCCCAATATACACCTGGTTGGCCAGCGGTGGTGCACTGAAAATTACATTTGCTTTGTGAAATCAGACCCTGAACCAAAATGTTTTCAACCTCAAAGTAAGGATGAGCAAAGCTGGAGTGTATTTAGATTTGGTTTTGAATTCACCAAGACATATTTGGAATTGCTTTTGCAAAGGATTTGAATTTGCCTGGGCAGGGCCTATACGTATTAATGATGGAAAAAAAGACATTAAGAGAAAAATACCACAAAATGTAAAGAGACAGTGGTGTAACAGTACAGAGCATACTTTGTGAGACACTGCATCCTGCTGTTTAAAACTGTTTTGAGTCTGACAAATCTGCAAAACAAAATGCCAAACAGTAACTGCATGGAACGAAACATAACTTACAGCCCCCTCTTCACCCACCCACCATTATGTAGCTATCTTAAATTTAGAGTCAGTCAAAAAATGTAGCAAAACAAGCAACATACTCTTATTTTATTCAGTTTCTAAGATCATGGCTAATCCAAACTTTTTTCAGTTCCCAAGAACAGATAAGGAGAAAGCAAATGCATATCCGTTAGAATGTTAGTCCTGTTGGCATTTGCCTACATTTATTTCACACGTGGGCTGATTAAGTGAATGATTAATGATGTAACAAAGCCTGCAATAAAAAGAACCAAAACTAAGTAATTTACCAGCCACATTTGGAAACAACTAATTCTGTTCATTAAAGCTAGATAGGGTTTATTAACGGGGTGTTTTTGCCCTCCTAGAAAACAATCAGAGCTATTCACATGGGTTCACTGTAAGCAGTAATTTAAGAATATGGTTCTTCATAGTACTATAGGGGTTAACTAAAGGGCACTGTGTTTTTTCTTTCACTGTCAAGTGATTCCTCATGTACTTTGTACTGATGCATTGCATAAAGTGGTAACACTTTTAGTGTTGCTTAACTACACTGCAGTTACAGTGTAAGTACAATGTAACTCCATTGCAACTGCAATGCAGTTACATGCAACAAGCATGCATTATAGAGTAATTACCCCATTGCATGTAATTAATGATTACCTACCCCACAATTACATTGAAACTGACACTTAAAACTAAGTGTGACCCATAAAGGGTTACCCAACCCACCTGTTCTGTGCTGTGTGGATAATCGGAGCAATCCAGTTTGAACCTTCTGAGGCTATGTCTGGGTCTAATACACACTCGACTGACTGCAGGAATTAAATAACCCACCAGTGAAAACTCAAATGTTTGTTGCAAAAAGGCACCAAAATACTATCAAGCTATAAACAAAGCACCAGTTTCACAGAAAATGAAAAAAAATCAGCAGTATTTTAATCCCTCTGTATGTAAAGTAGCAATCTACAAAAAGATCAGCAGTATTGCAAACCCCTTCTTGATTCAAGCAGGCAAAAAACAGGGAAAAATTTAAAGTAAGGCACACTTCCCTCAGAAATCAAACAAGACTGTGTCTTCCTTCAGTTTCCTAGTTTCTAGTTCAAGATTGTGCACCCTTTCCAGCTCCAGGTTCAGATTTGCAAAAGCAGCCTTTACCTTCAAAAACTAAGGCCTTTCTCAAGTGTTTGTTGTGAAAAATTTACCACACACAACAAACCAAAAGGAAACTAGTGGGCATGTAGTCTTAAACTTTGCAACTACATTTTCTAATGAGGGCCTAATTTTTCATGACTAAGTAGAAGCTGGTTGTGGTGTTCCTTTTTACCACCCATACTGAAAAAAAGGCAAGAATTTTGTAAATATTATGACTGGTAAACGGACAAGGATATATAGGCATATGCAAGCTACATGCAAGTTTGTATGTAAAGTTTTTTTATGTAAGAATTATATGCAAGGAATATGTATGGATTGTGAAATTTTCTTTGCATGAAAAATTCATGCAAGACAACTTCCTTATTTATTTTTTCTATTTTATTTATTTAGTTTTTGTTGGACGGGAAATGATTGCCAATATAATGAAATGCAAGGGACATTGTGTGTGTATGGGGGGGTGTTACTGGACAATAGTATTCGTTTTACATCCTGATGTCGGACTACAACCTATGACCATCTGGCTTTAGAGGAGGGTATACAACTTACTGAGCCACTGACACCATGCTCAAGTATTTTGCAAAAAAGTGTCTAAACAGATATGCGAGCAATAATCTTGATACATTCTTACATATTTCTTGTATTTTTTAAAAGGAAATGTCTTCATGCATTCTGCTCCCAATAGTTTAGTTTGAATGCATAAGACCACTCTTACAACTCTTAGAATGGTCGCCACATCAGCATTAACATGCACCTCAGGTCATAATATTGTGTTCTATTTGTGGCATTGCAGTCATTGCCCATGACTAATTGTGATGTAGTGCTAGGGGGATATGAATTGAAGTGGGGAATAAGAAACAAGGGTACATAAACTGTGACGGGATTAAGACCTTCTTTTCATACAATGTTTCTCAGTAATGACAGGAAGGAGAACTCTAAAACAGATGTATGTAATATTAGCTAAATACCACCTAACTAGTACATTTTTAAAGCTTTTACTGATGTACATGCAGCTTTTTGCAGCTCAGTTTGTACTTAAAGATTTGTACCAGTTCTATGAAGACATGCATTCTTAAATTCCTGTAGGTATACAACATAGAGCGATGCTCCTTGCACAGTTCTTACAAGGTGTCATTCATCCTTAAGCATTACATTATATACTTGCATGTTTTATGACTAGTGTGAGAAAAAATAATCCTATACTTAAACTAGTCAAGAAACATGCAAGTATAACCCCAATGCCACTTATAGCAAGTTGGACACCCCCCATAAAATCTGGCACTAGTACCCACATAAGGCATACCATTTACTTTTATCAGAAAATTCAAGGGTTGGTACCACCCTTGGCATTAGGATGTATACCAGGCTCATTTCTAAATGAAGAGGGGTGGGGGTACAAGAACAAAAAACATGAACCTTTGTAAATTACAACCAGGTCCAGAGTAGAGGCTGCTAGGCATAAGCTCGACCTAAACTGCTGAGGGGGCCACAGTAATTCCACACCAGAAGCACAAATCAGATTGTCCAGAACAGGAACTGGGATTGTGCAGTATGGCTTTATTAAACAGATGGCACACTAAAGCAGGTAGTGGACCCCGATGGGTTGATCAAGGCAAGACAGGAACAATTTTCGCAAACTCTCTTGCATACAGTACAGTTTGAGAACACAAACTTCTTTCCCATTCTCAATGGTGCACATTCAGTATGTGGAACTAGCCAAACACCCAAACACATCTTCTTTCCATGAGTGCACATACATGGAACACTGAGCCACACACTCAGAACTCTTTCACTCACTTGGGTGAACACTGAACATGTCCTTCACACACTTGGTTGAACATTGAACATTTCCTTCACTCACTTGGATGAACACTGTACATTTCCATTCACACACCTGGGTGAAAACTGAACACTTCCTTCACTCACTTGGGTGAACACTACATTTCCTTCACTCACTTGGGTGAACACTGAACTTTACTTTCACACACTTGGGTGAAAACTGAACACTTCCTTCACTCACTTGGGTGAACACTACATTTCCTTCACTCACTTGGGCGAACACTGAACTTAACTTTCACATACTTGGGTGAAAAGGGGCACTGGCAGGTGTGATCTAGCCTTCTCTAAGGGCACACATACACCAGAAGTGAATCCTGTAATTTTGGAGAACTTGTCTCCTAAAACAGTACTTACTGACCAGTCGTCCCTTCCACTGGGCATGGAACAACTAAAAGACACCTTTTCTTGGGTAGCATGTAAATCAGTCTTACACAAGTCCTTTCCAAAGGCAGCTGAAAACACACAAGGATCTTCAGGGGATTGCCCCTTGGACCCACTGAGATAGCAATTCATTCCACTTCACTTGGAGTAAGAATCAGGAAATCCTGTTGAAGAAAGGTCTCCATCACTTCAGTGGAAGCTGAAAATTGTAATCCACACTATGGTGAGAAATCCTGGACCCTCAACTCAGAGCCCACTGACAGACCTCCTGCCATTCTCACTCCCACACTGAATCTCACTGACAACTCACTGAACATCTAAAGCTCCCCAGAGCAGCTGTGCCAGAAAGGGTTATGCTGCTGCGAGAGTTCCAAATGACAATCATTCTTCCCTCAGGCTAGCTGAGTAAACAATGATGTCATTGTGTAAGAAGCCCCTATTGAACTCCCTACCAGCTGCTGCTATCTGCCTAACACTAACACTGATAGAATTCTAGTAACCCCAGGGGACTGGGTGGTTACACTCATTGCAACCATACCACTGGTTTCCACAGCCAGAACACGGCCCAGTACTAGGTCATCCTTCCTGTGATGCTCCCTATGGGGAGGGTTGATCAGGTCCTCCCCTATCATGTGTGAGTAACAGGCAGGTAGCACCAAAGAATAGAGGCCAGCTGAAGAAACTTCAGCTCCTATCCTACTACTGTACTATCTCTGGATTCTCAGTGGCGCCAAGAAACTGCCTGAAGCACGTCCTAACAGACAGCATTGGTGACCCCTGTCTAGAATCAGGACCACCAATCTGCCTTCCCCCCAAGCCCTCTAGTGAAAATCTATCTGACCTAAGCTACATACCAGGTGCCTAAACCCAAAAAGCATTTTACATCAAGACTGTAGCCCACTTTAGAAACATGCAATACATTACATTTCCTAAAATCTAAGAACTACAAAACACGTCATGCCTGCAAAGCAGAGAAATGGTTAGACATTTCAATACACAGTTACACAAAGCCTAACAACTCTACACAAAGACAGACTCCAATGAGTCCCAAAATCCTCTTCTCGCCTTCTCATCTTCTTTCAGGAACACCTGCAAAAGAAAACACTGCAAAAATACATTCTGCACACAACACAACCTGTAAAACCAAAACAGTGACCAAAAACCCTCCCACTGTCGATACTGCACAAGCCCAAAAAGCATTTTAAAAAGATTTTTTCTATAAAAGTACAAAAATAGAAAACATAAAAGCATATACAAAAACATTTTGGGGAGGGGATCCCCACAAGTCCTAAAACTAGGGAGGAGTCCAGAGTGCCAAGGCACTACAAATAGAGTCTCTCCTAGACCGGAGCCTGCTGAAACAAAGTTCTTGGATAGGCACATAACCTTCTTGCACTGCAGTCCAGTTCAGGAAGTCTATTGGTGAATAAAAGGTCCAAGGACATTCTCAATTGCAGGAAAATCATCAAATTAAAATTAAAGAATGTACTTTACCAGTTTCTAGGTGACAAATGGATGTCAACATCACCTCTCTGGACCTGCGGCCTGATGATCTTTGGATACTGGACAGATGAAATCTTCAGATCAGATGCTTCCAAGACCTTCTACTGGACCTGGACTGGAAATCTTATCCTACTACTGGGCTGACGAACCAGGATGTTTTTGCAGACGAACCTGGATCACCAGAAGAAAGGCACCTCCATCATGGGTTGCTGCCTCTTCAGTGACAGATTGCTGGGCTGTCATTCCTGCATTTACTTGGCAAGCGGGCACAATTACTGATGAGTGACACCATTCCAGGGTAGTACCACTCAGGATGTGGGGCACAGACTGTTTCCCTATCTGGACGAACCATAGGAACATTGTAAAATGTCTCTTGGCCAGACTTGTCCACAATTCTTGCTGCATCAATCAACAAAGTCCTGCCACAATTCTAGAATTGCAGTCTCTCGTTGCACACTTTTACGCTGACCCACTTGTTTACTCTAGGGTGCAGGTTGGCACAAGCTTCCTCTCACAACCAGGCTTGCCTGTTTTCCTCAATTTCTTCCCAGATTTGGTGAGAGAAGAAAGGGTACGAAGGTCCATGCTTGGGCACAGCACATCTATGAACAATTATCTCTTCTTTGCTGCTTTTGACCAACTCCAAACTGGTGGCATGGCTTGGGGGTGGCCAGTCCTGCTTAAGCCAGCTTCAAACACACACTGCTGAGTAAAAGCAGTCCACCCCTGCACCTGTTAGCACATCTCTAGGGCCTTCCTCCATTTCTTCCTCAGAAGGCTCCACTGAAGCCAGTGCTAATGGTGAGTCAGAGGGTCCCACCATAGCCACTGCAGCTTCTTCTTCTTCTTCCTCCTCCACACTTCGTGCCCAGGAGCTGATAGTTGCACCAGGTCCCAAAATTGTCCATTCTTTACTGCCCTCAGAGACATTGGCCTCCCAACACAATGCTTCTTCTACCTCAGACTCTCCCATAAGACTTGGACTTGGGCCTTCCACCCAAGGATCTGCTAAACCTGTTGTTGCAGCATCCAAATCCACCCTCTGTGGCATGGAAAATTCTACTTCTTCCTGGCCTTGCAAAGAATCTGCACATACATTCTCCAAGAACTCCTTGACAAACTCTATGGGGTCTCTCTGACTGCACACAGCCTGCTGCTGCTCTGATCTGACAGGGTTCCCTGCCAATGTCCATGTTGGAGCTAAACAGATGTGTTTTGTTTTAGCTTCCATCGTGCCACCTGATTTTCTCATTCCAAATCACTTTAGCAGACTGTGCAATGTGGAATTGGCAAAACATCTCTCCCTGGCTTCAGGCGCACACAACACACACATTAACTGGAAAATTCAGCAAAGCCACTTCAGATGGTGCTGACTCACAGTCATACAGATACTCAAAATTAGCTAACTCTTGTTCTTGCTGGGCAGCCCACACCCTGGCATGGAGCAGGTAGTGGGGGTGCTGATGTGCCATTTTCTATAAATAAACACACAAGTCACAAATTACTACTTTTGCAATCACATTACGATTTGGCTTTAACACACTGGTACAGTTCACTGACAGGCTGCCTGGCTTTTGCTTTGTATTCCACAACATTTAGCACAACCATTTGAAACTTTGTTTGGATCTGAAACTCTGTCCAAAATGGCGCTGCGTTATTTACATTGCTGACTACACCCCAAAATGGCGACTGCAACTTTTTCTTTTACACTCAGTTCAAAACTGCTTAAAATCTTGTTGGATCTTTTTTTTTTTTTTTTTTAGCTTTAAAGATTTTATTAAATTTCCAAAGAAAATTACAGTATACAATTAAGGAGACCAAACAGAATATAGTTTAGCAAATAAACTTCTTTGTTAATATCAGGTTTATTGTTAGGTCACGAAAGACAACATATAGATACATGTACAGTAAAAAAAATACATTCAATGGCTAGAAAAGAGACAGCATAAGGGTCTTACTCAAAACAACTTGTTGGCTCTTTTGCATTTTAACTGATTTCTTCAAAGCACAACTTTACTTTTACTTATACCATCGCTACAATTATCTTGGACCAGAAAGATCATTTTTGCCTTAAAGTTCACTGTCTTTGAAACAGTTCTTTCACACACAGTCCAAGATTTTTAAATTTTCATAAAACCCTTTCTCTGATACTTTTGCTGCATTGCTCTTACAGTTCTCACCGTTTTCCGACCACAGTCAGTTTACTTTTACACAGAGTACTTACTAAACAGTAGCTGGTTCCCACCGTTGAATTAGAACAGCCTTCTGCTGATTCAAGGAAGGCCTCTGGGATGAAACAGGCTGGCAGTCCTGCCAATCATAGCCATGATCACCTCAATCAGTCTCCAGTGGGTCGGAATACAGGTTGAGCCCAGTGTTACTGCAAAAAGTTCCTAAAAAATGCTGGTTTAGAAATGTTTTCTGCTGTTAGCGCTTCTTCCTGCTGCTGCACAAACTACCATGCTGCTCACACACTACTGGCTGCTCCTCCTCGAATGCTCCACAGCTCTGAGACTCAAGCAATCGGCTGGGCTTAGGGTCACTGGACTAATCACACAACACCATGCAAATGAATTTTGTCTTTCTCAGCCGCACTCCTGCACGGCTATTGCTGAGGAGGCAAATTTAAATCTCAAACTGTCACTTTTTTTCTCAGCTGGCAATTTCAGTGGGGAAAGCATTTTTAAAGCATTTCCACTCAGTACTTGGTGCATTTTTCTTAGTGACTCTCCCAGTTTTCCCTGTACACACATGAAACTTTCTGGGCTCTTAGAAAAGACTGTAATTAAAGTCCACAAATACTTTTATTTGGAAATTTGCAACTTTTAACAATTTTCAAGCACTTTAAATGACAAGGCAAGGGCAATCATTGCTCAACTTTACAGTCCATATTTGGAAGTTAAACACACAAGCAGCACATTTTTCCACTTTCTTTTCACAGAAACACAGGCAGCAAAAAATTCTCAGGTGGCAATTTTTTTTGGCATAACTTTGTTTTTCTGGCAAATGATCTTCTGTTTGGGTGCACTGCCACCAGACAGAAAGATCCTAGACATACCATCAGCATTTACCACTCACCCAAAACATAAATTTAGGATGAGCCCCAATTTTTTGTAACCCAATGCCACGTATAGCAAGTAGGACACCCCCATAAAATCTGACACTAGTACCCACATATGGCATGCCATTTACTTTTATCAGAAAATTCAAAGGTTGGTACCATCCTTGGCATTAGGATATATACCAGGATCATTTCTAGAGGAAAAGGAGTGGGGGTACAAGAACAAAAACACATGAACCTTTGTAATTTACAACAAGGTCCAGGGTATAGGCTGCTAGGCATAAGCTAGATCTAAACTGCTGAGGGGGTGCAGTAATTCCATGCCAGAAGCAAGAATCAGATTGGCCAGAACAGGAACTGGGATTGTGCAGTATGGATTTATTTAACAGATGGCACAGTAAAGCAGGTAGTGGACCCCCATGGGTCGGTCAAGGCAAGACAGGAACAACTTTCACAAACTCTCCTTGCAGGCAGTACAGTTTGAGAACACAAACTTCTTTTCCATTCCAAATGGTGCACATATGTGAAACTAGCCACACACCAGAACACATTTTCTTCCCATGAGTGCAGTTACATGGAACACTAAGCCACACACTCTGAACTTTTTCACTTTCTGGGGTAAACACTGAACATGTCCTTCTCTCACTGGGGTGAACATTGAACATTTCCTTTACCCATCTGGGCGAACACTGTACATTTCCTTTTACACACTTGGGTGAAAACTGAACATTTCCTTCACTCACTGGGGTGAACACTGAACTTTACTTTCACTCAATTGGGTGAAAAGGGGCACTGATGGGTGTGATCTAGCCTTTTCTAAGGGCACACTCACCCCAGAAACAAATACCCTAATTTTGGAGAACTTGTCTCCTAAAACAGCACTAACTGACCGGTTGTCCCTTCCACTGGGCATGGAACAACTAAGGACTTGTTCACACTGGGGTACTTAAAATGTTTTATAGATTGTAAAATGTTTTAAGTACCTATTAGCACAGTTAGTGTTCACACTGAACATGCATTCTGAACCATTTTTATCAACCATGTTCAAACCCTGCTTCAAGGTAGGCTTGAGCATGGTTTTAAAAATGGTTCAGAATGTAATCTGAACTTATCAACAGTGCTGACTGGATAGCATGACTTCCCCTTGACCTGATCCTCCATAGTTCCATGATGCACTGTGCTCAATCCCATGATGCCGCTACATAGCAATTTGCGCATGTGTGTGTCCCAAGTCATGGAGGGAATTTTGACTGAATGAGCACCAATTTGAGATGGATACTGATCGATGGGCTTTGTAATCCCTTCACTTATTACAGTGTCTGTGCTTTAGGATGCTGTGTACTGATTCATGAGTAGTAAAAGCTGACATACAATTTAATTCCTATAGTTTGTGTGTGCTGTGAGGTGAAAGAAGAAGGGCAGAGATTCAAGATGGCTGAAGTATAGTGAGCTACTGAACTGGAGGGCATTATCTTTCAGCACTGTGCTGTTACCCAGTCATTAATGAGCTACTGAACTCTGGCATTCTTTTTCTGCACTGTGGTTTGAACCTGCCATTAATGAGCTAGTGAACAGGTGGCATAATCTTTCTGCACTCTGCTGTGAACCTGCCATTAGTGACTCAAATGTCTACTGACAGAGCAGCAAGCTGGAATGATCATTCCATCAAGGCATTAATAAACTAGCCCTGGCAAAAAGAAACACAGGTGAGGGGGTACAGGCAAAGTGGGCAAGCATTAAGGATGCAATACTTGAAGCAACATCCCATTGTGTTAGACAGAAAAGGAAGTGCAAAAGAAGAAGGAAACCATTTTGATTCTCAAATACAGTAGCAGAAAAGGTCAGAGCCAAAAGGCTGGCCTTCAGGAAATATAAGGGAACACAGCGGGATGAAGATAGGGAGGCATATGAAACTGCCTAGGGAAGCAGGGAAGGCAGTAAGCAGGCAAAGTCCCAAACTGAGGAAACACTAGCACGAACAGTAAAAAGAAGGTGACAAGACTTTCTATAGATACATTAGTGAAAGGAAAAAGTTCAGAGGGGGTATTGCTAAGCTTAATGGAGAAAAGGGAGCATGTGAGGAGGAGGACCCTGTAAAAGTATCTATTCTAAATAGAAACTTTTGCTCAGTATTTACTGAAGAGAAGGTAGGGCAGGGCCCACAGCTCAGCACCATGGACACAGGGGGGAGGGAGGTGAGCACTACTCCCTTCACAAAAGAAAGGGTCCTACAAGAGCTTGCTAAGCTCAGGGTGGATAAGGCAATGGGACCTGATGCCATACATCCCAGGGTATTTAAGGAGCTAAGGGTGGAACTAGCAGAGCCATTAGCAGAACTGTTTAGTGAGTCTCTGAGCACAGGAGAGGTCCCAGAAGACTGGAGAAGGGCTCATGTGATCCTGCTCCACAAGAGTGATAGCAGGGAGGAGGCAGGGAACTACAGACCAGTCAGTCTTACCTCAGTAGTGGGCAAGATTGTGAAGGCACTCCTTAAGGAAAGAATAGTGCAACACCTGGAATCCATAGGGGCACAGGATCCAAGACAGCATGGGTTTACAAAAGGAAGGTCCTATCAAACTAATCTCATAGATTTCTTTGACTGGGTAACCAGAGTGGTGGACCAAGGGGGCGCAGTTGATGTCACCTACCTTGACTTCAGCAAAGCTTTTGACACTGTTCCACATAGAAGATTGATAAATAAGCTGGGTAGGCTCAGGGTGAGTCAGAAGTTGGTCAACTGGGTGGCAAACTGGTTGTCGGGCAGAAAACAGAGAGTGGTGGTAAATGGTATACAGTCAGAAGAGATGCAAGTCACAAGTAGGGTACCTCAGAGATCAGTCCTGGGGCCAGTCCTCTTCAACATCTTCATTAATGACCTTGCAGATGGACTAGAGGTAAGGCTTGTCTGTTTGCAGATGACACCAAGATCTGCAACAGAGTAGATGATCCAGATGGGGTGGGAAGAATGAGAAGAGATCTGGATAAACTAGCAAAATGGTCAGAAGAGTGGCAACTGGGATTTAATGCACAAAGTGCAAGATCATGCACATAGGAAGAGAAACCCTGAAGCCACCTACAGGCTGGGAAGGAGTTGCTAGCAGTCACAAAGGAAGAAAGAGACTTGGGCATCATCATCACTGATGACCTGAAATCATTCAAGCAGACCTCTAAAGCAGTAGGTAAGGCTAGGGGGTGTTAGGGTGTATTAGTAGGGTATCACAAGTCATAAGAGGAGGTAATAATCCCTCTTTACAAGACACTGGTTGAGGCCCCATCTGGAGTACTGCATGCAGTATTGGAGGCCACACCTTCACAAGGACATTAACCAAATTGAGGCAGTCCAGAGAAGGCAACAAAATGGTGCAGGGACTGCATCAGAAGACATATGAGGGCAGATTAACAGAGCTCAATATGTATACCCTTGAGCAAAGGAGGGAGAGGTGATATGATTGAGGCATTCAAACACCTTAAGGGCATTAACAAGGTGAAAGAGTCTAACATGTTTAAATATAAGAAAAATAGCAGGACAAGAGGACACAGCATGAGATTAGAGGGGCCAATTAAGGGGAATGTGAGGAAATTATTTTTCTCAGAAAGAAGGTGGTGGATGCATGGAATGGCCTACCTGAAGAAGTGGTGGCTATGAATACAGTGCAGGGCTTCAAACAGGCATGGGATAGGCATAAGGGAGCAACACATCTGAGTATGAATAGATAGGCCACTGACAGAGCAAAGGCTGATGGCACATTTATAAGGTAGAAAAAGAAATGGGCAGACTGGATGGGCCTTGCGGTCCTTATCTGCCATCAACTTCTATGTTTGTTTCTACTGGTCCACTGAGATAGTTCAAAATGAATTGTACAGTGTGCACAGGAACACAAACGTTTATCAACGTGTTTCACAGCACCTAGCTGAACTTGGTATAGAAAGAACTGCCAAACAGCAAAGAGAAAAAAATAAAACAATTAAAGGTGAAATATCATTGTGTCAAGGACAAAAATAAAGTGTCTGGTGCCAAACGCACAGTGTGCCCCTTCTTTGAGGAGCTAGTGAAGATTCTGGGTACCAGGCCACCCACAGAACCCAGTCTTGTAGTGGAAAGCTCAGAACGGCCACAGGATACTGACATGACTGAGAATGAAGATTACCCAGTGGAGGAGTTGCCAGTATCAGGTAGCTATTTTTCATTTTTATGTTGTCTTGTGCATGCACAAGAAACATATTGCCGTAACTTGGAATAGCAGGTTTTGGAGGTGTGGTTCTATAGTGGCCAGTGGCACCACTGCTTTTTTGGGCAGGGCTCTGTGGCACAAATTAGACTGCACACTGTCTATGACAGCAGTGCAAAAGCGTGCCACCACCTTGAAAGGATTTAGCTGCTGCAGTGAGGGATTGCCCCCTCATTGCAGGATGTGTCTTCTGTGGTGCAACATTTCAATAAACATGGTGGAGCCCTCCATCTCTCACAGTCCCCATAACAGCCAATGTTGGGGGTGCCCAATCCCCCTGTCAGCATTTGCCTTCACCAGTTCATTGCCGATGGGGTAGCCCGATCCCCGTTGGCATAATGTCCCAAAAATTTTGTGAGGCGAAGGGTGCCCAATCCTTCAGCTCATGCTGCCCCAAAAAAGCACACTGTGTGGCCACGGGGATACCCAACCCGCCAGCTCCAGACCCCCAAAGAAACACTCCAGGTATGTTGGTGACTGGGGCTCACCCAAGCATGCCTAAGCTCCCATGTTGCCATTTTTACTCCCCTGTAAAACAGAAAATGGCCCCTTGCAGTCTCTCGTGCCCCCAACCCGCACCCACCTTCCCACTCCCTCACCCCATACTTACCTCCGGAGGCCAGCGCGATGATCTTCAATGGACCGGGAACACGTCTGTACTCTTCAAAGCTGACCGCTAACTGAAGAAATGCCGGTAAGCTGTATAATGTCATAAATAGTGTTCTTTCAACTTTAACAGATATCTCGGCCATTTTGGGGAATTTTTTCACCAACTTTTCAAAATGGCGTCTTGGGATCCCGCCTCATGTACTCAGTCACTGTCATTTTGTTATTTGGTCCTGAAAGATGATTTTGCAGTCACTTTGCGGAACCACCTTTCGGGACCAATTAATGAAATGACAGTGTTCATGAGGTAGGCTTCCAAAAACCCTATGTTGCAAATTTGGTGGAAAAATTCCCAAAAATGACTGTGTTCCAAGCATGTGTTGTGCAGTTGCTACGCACACTCGTAACTTCAAGAAATTTTAATATTTTCACTCCAGATTTTCAACATTACCATTTTACCACACCTCCTCATGAACAGTACAGCTGTCATTTTTCACATCTCACCCGAAAAAAGTTTTTGCACATGTGATACACAATGGTGTAGTCGGTGTGCGAAATCAATGTTCTGGACAGATTAAGAAAATCACAGTGATACTGTCCATGAGCGGAGGTCCCAAAATTCATATGTTGAAAATTTGGTGACAAAATTCCACCAAATGCCTAGTTTATGAGCGTGCATTGCGCAGTTTCCACGCACACTTGTAAGTTCGAGAATTGTTAATATTTTCACTCCAGATTTTCAACATTGCCATTTTTGCACACCTCCTTAAGAACAGTACAGTTGTTATTTTTCACTTGCTGCACAAAATGTGTTTTTGCATATGCAGCGCACAATGGCGGGATCCCTGTAGGAAATCAATGTTCGGGACAGATTAAAAAAATCACTGTGGCAGTGTTCATGAGTGGAGGTCCCAAAATGCCTATGTTGAAAATGTGGTGAGAAAATTCCACAGAATGACTGTGTTACGAGCATGCATTGCGCAGTTTCCATGCACACTCAGAACCTGGATAATTTTTAATATTTTCACTCCAGATTTTCCACATTGCCATTTTTGCACACCTCCTTAAGAACAGTATAGCTGTCATTTCTCATATCCTGCCCAAAATGTGGTTTCAAGCTACTGGCGCAGAATGGCGCAATCACTGTGGGACATCAACGTTCAGGACAGATTAACAAAATCACAGTGCCACTATTCATGAGCAGAGGTCCCAAATGCTTTCATGAGGTGGGGGTGAGAAAAAGCCCATATTGAAAATTTCTAACCATAACGTCCCACCCTGTAGAGACTAACCGGCATCAGGGGTGTGACTTTAGATTGTCAGTTCTAATGCTCACATCATTCAACCCCCACTCCCACCCTGCAGCCACTGACAGGCATCGAACTGTGCCTTGCACTCTTCGGCCCCAAAGTTCACCCAATTTGCCTGTACTACACCCATCTCAACATATTTCCATACAGAATGGGGTGAGCATAAGACCCGAGGACCCCAAGGCAGAACGCGATACTTGTCGGACTCTGCAGGGTAGGGTGAGGTGAAATCACATGAGCGTTATGGCCGACACCCAAAGGCACACCTCAGTGCCTGTCAGTCTCTTCAGGGTGGTGTGGGGTTGGTGTCACTTCCGTAATTCACTGCCATTCGTTTTATGCATCAATCTAACTCATGCACTACCAATGCCAATGTCAGCAAGACAACATTCAGCATTGACAAATGCTTGCTCATGTTAAAATTGTAGTGAAACACAGAATTTCACACATAGTCCCTCCCCTCACCCCCATTCGACCTTGCAAGCATAGCAGCCTGTAGTTACACATATCCTGCTGAAAATGTCCACCCCCTCCCAACCTGTATTTCTAGATTTCAGTATTGTTCTTCATTTCAGACTGCTAGAGGGAATTGGAAGAAGAGGATCATGCAGAAGCTCCTGCGGAACATCTTCTGGGTCAGACGCAGCTGTTGACTGTGATAGTCTGCTGGACACCTTTGACACCCCCATAAGTCGTCCAAGCACCAGCACACATATATATGCTGGTCAAAAACATTCATGTGTGTTTGAGCCACTCCAGAATTTATGGAAGAAGAAAAAACTGAACAGACTTCAGGACATAATGGAGGCCCTGTTCGAGCCCACCCAGAAGCTCATGACCAACCAACATAAGGAACTGATGAAGGCAGAATAAGAGAGAGAGCTCAGGCTAAGCTTGAAATGTAAAAGCGCATGAGAACAATGGAGGCAGAGTAGTCTGCAAACTTCTTCAGTAACCTGTTGGAAATATTGTATTCCAACCAACAACTCCAACAACTCCAACAACTCGAACAACCTCAACAGTCCCAACAACCCCAACAGTCCCAACAACCCCGACAACTCCAACAACCCTAACAACCCCAACAGTTCCAACAGTTCCAACAACCCCAACAACCAACAGTCCCAACAACCCCAACAGTCCCAACAACCCTAACAACCCCCAACAGTCCCAACAACTCCAACAACCCTAACAACTCGAACAACCCTAACAATTCCAACAACCCCAACAATCCCAACAGTCCCAACAACCCCAACAGTCCCAACAACCCCAACAGTCCCAACAGCCGCAGATGCGGTATCAACCACACTAAGCCCCAGGCCCAATGCAGGCTCTGCAGAGTAATGCATATGGTGCCATGTACAATGCTGCCAGTCAGAGCAGCATGACCATCAATGTGTTGGGTGGCAGTGACATTGGTGGTCACTGCTCCTCATCACAGGGCTCATACTATAGTTCAATAACTGCAAACCACAGTATGACTGCAAGAATTGTTCAGTGAGGATATGACATGGACTGATCTGTCATAAATCCCAGTTTTAACAGATATTTGCACCTGATGTGTACTGCACTGCAGATTGTCACACAGCACAGTACACTCTAGAAAGAAGTAATTTTTTCTTCTTGTTAAGGCTTTCAGTACAAGTTGCAATGTAGCATAGAGGTTAGAGCACTGGGCTACGAAGCAAATGATCCAATAGTCATGAGTTTGAATCCCACAACTGCCCCATGACTAGGAAATTACTTTTTGAGGGCTGGCAGTATAGCCTAGAGATTAGAGTAATGAGCTTTGTACATCCAGTAGACAGACCTGGGTTTGATTCCTACAACCTCCACTTGCACACTTTGTGACTCTGTGCAAGTCACTTAACCTCCCCAGTGCTCTCGGGTCGCCCCTGAAAACAGGCAGCTGTGCCTAGTGGGCCTTACCTGGTTACCAAAGAATAAAATAAAATAAAAGTTTATAGTGGTGCTGCATTTCAGTCCACAAACCACAGTACATGGATAAGACCAATGAAATGTTTATTTAAAGTTCATTAACATTATGCATATTTTGAGGCTGTTATATGACAAACATATCCAGTTTTTAGAAATGTTCTATTAGTACCAATTTCATTGGGCCCAATTCTCAAAAGGTTACATCTGTCTTGACATGATTTGCATCAGAGAAAATGATTCAAGTAGCAAGTTACGCCAGCAGTTGCAACATACGGTATTCTGCAAAGCAGTCTGCGACATGCCGCAGGCTGCTTGCACCTCAGAGGACTTATGCCACCAGTTATGCCATAAACCCGCTGCGACATGGCACTAGGGGGTTTAAAGCAGCAGTTGTGCCCTATTCTGGAAGGGCGGCAGCAGCAAAGTCCCCCAGGTCGCTATTCTCCAATAACCCCCGGGGGAAAACCATCAACGTGAGTTACACCAGCATATAGCTGGCATAACTGTACTTATGCCCCAGGAGGTTTCCTGCATGTACAGCCCGCCCATCTCCCTGATGGTATGCCACCCTCCTCCCAACACTGCCCTGACCCCAAAACACAAAAGTCCCGCAGGGCTAATTCTGTCCTCCCCCATGCCCTGACCCAGAAACAACATAGTAATGCCCCCATACCAAGATGCCCCACAGGGCTACAGCATGCCTCTCATCCCCAGTACCTGAAAAATAGCCCCACAGGGCTACTTCATACCTCTTACCCCAGTACTTGTAAATTAGCCCCACAGGGCTACTCACGGCATCCCCAAGCCATGATCCCCAACTATGTTATTTAAAGCCCCACAGAGCCACAAACGCCACCCCAAGCTCTGATCCCCAATGCCAGCCACCCACACATCCTGTAAAAAGTAGAAAAAATATACAAAACCCTAATCTGTAATCCCTGGTAGTCTAGTGGCCCCCCATCTCTCCCCAACCTAGCCGGTGACTGGCACAGCTCACCTCTCACCAACGCAGCCAGCCGCTGACTGAGCTCCGTCTGAGCACATACTGTATATATATGCACTCAATGAATGAATGACAATTTCATTCATTGGTGTCTATACTATGCACTCAGATGGAGCTCAGTCAATGTTCTTCTGATTGGAGGATTGGGTTAATGTGCCAGTTGCCGGGGTCAGGGCAGTGTTGGGAGGAGGGTGGCATACCATCGCCAGCCGGGTAAGGGTAGGGGGTACAGGGTGGTCTGGCAATGCAGGGTGGGGGGCCACTAGACTACAAGGGATTATGGGCTATGGTTTTGTATATTCTTTTCTATTTTTACAGGATGTATGGGCAGCTGGCATTGGGGATTGGGGATTGGGGCTTGGGTGTAGCCCCGCAGGGCTGTAAATAATGTAATGCGGGGATCAGGGATGGGGGGGCACTTGCACCCTTCATGTCCGGGGTTGCGCTTGTGACAAGCCCTTCTGATACATCCTTCATTTGGCATACATGCAGCTTTGTCGCAAGTCACAGGACTTAGCCAAGGAGACCCTGCCCCTAACAGAATCGGACGCAGGGTCCACGTTACAACTGCATCCCTCACATGTCCCAGCTTGGGACATGCGTAGATTGGGCCCATTGTTTGTAACACCAAGACATGTACAATACTGCATATATACTTGTTCTTGCTGTTTTTAATGATTATAGTTGTAAAAATAATGTTTTAAACATTAAGCAATACTTTTTAAAGTTGGTTTTAAAAAAATTTACATCTTAAAAACTTTCAGTTTTCTAAGAACATCTTAGTAAACTCTAAGCAAAGTGACAACTGGCAATGTGGTAGAAAACATTGCAAACAAGTTTAAAAAAAAATGAGGATAAAACAGTTCAAAGTATGGTTTTAGTTTGTTTTTGACCATATTGGTGGTCATTGTAGTTTTCTACAGAATGTAGTAAATTTAAAATTTTTTTAAAACCTTTTAAAAACTTCAAAACATTGTTATGAACATGGGACAAAATCCTTTTAGTAAACAAACATTTGATCTGTGCATTATATTATGCCATGTCACTAATTATTCATGGGACTTGAATGATGGGACTTTACTTGACAACACATCCTCCTTCAGGTACTTAGGTGTTTGGTTGGATCAACACCTAAACTTCTGTGGACATATTGACACCATCCAGAAAAAACTGCACCCAAGCTTGGTGCCCTGTTCAGGAACTGTAGTTGCATCCCTCCTACAGCTATGCATGAACTTGTTCAGAAGACGATACTGCCCATTTTCAACTACTGTGACATAGTCTATGGTGCTGCCATTAAATCCTCCCTGGCCAGACTGGACACCCTCTTCAATTCCTTCTGCTGCTTTGCCCTGGATGCCCCCCTTGCACCCACCACTGTGATCTTTATTGTGCCCTATACTTCCCCTCTCTTACAAACAGGCGACTCTCCCACTGTGCTATATTTACCTCCAAGCACTGGTTTGGTGAGCTCCCTTCCTACCTTACCTCCCCCTTTATAACTCCCCCGATCCTCCCATTTCCTTAGATCAACTGACTCCCGCACCCTGTTAGTCCCCTGCAGATCAATCCAAATTGGCCAATCCAGTTACTCTCACTGCCTCCCAAAAATGTGGAATTTCCTCCCCCCTCAAATCCAGCACTCATCCTCCACCTACTTCATCAGTTCTATCCTCAATAATTACCTTGCACCTATCTGCTCCTGCCATGTCCCTCCCTAAGTCCCTCCTCTAAGCCCTGGACAAACCCTACCCTCTACTGTCACCTTCATTTTACCCTGTGCACCCCTCACCCCCCCCCAAATTTCCAGGTTTCTTCCCCTTCCCCCAAACTGCCCCCCTTACTGGTCTCCGTTGATCTCTCACAGAATGTAAAGGACCCCGAATGCTCTCCATGAGTCCCTCTTCTATCCCCCAAGGGGCTTGTATCTCTCATCTACTCTCTTCCCCTACCATCCATCCTATCTCCCTAGACTTGCAGTCCTCTTGCAGGGTTCTTAGCATCCTGAAGCGGTCCTACTGCATCTAGGCATGTCTTCTCTCCTTCCCTTCCCCCATTCTACCTTTTTTCCCTCACCTTCGCAGTCCCCTTGCAGGTCGCAGTCCCCTTGCAGGGTTCTCAGCATCCTGAGGGGGTCCTACTGCACCTAGTCTTGTCTCCTATCCTTCCCCTTCTCCATCTATTTTTCTCCCTAGTCTTCGTGGTCCCCCTTGCAGGGGTCTCAGCATCCTGAGGGGGTCCTACTGCACCTAGTCTTGTCTCCTATTCTTCCCCTCCTCCATCTACCTTTCTCCGTGGCCATCGCAGTCCTCTTGCAGGGTTCTCAGCATCCTGAAGGGGTCCAACTGAGCCTAAGCATATCTCCCCTATTCTATCTAGCCACTATATAGGCTTTCCATGACTACTAGCAGGGTCCAATGCATCCTGATGGACTATTGATTAGGCCCATCCCCTCCAAAGGTGCAAATTCTCTTCTTCTCAAGGGTTTAATTCACCCTCCTCCCTCCCTCCCTCTCCTATCACTCTCTTAATCCCCATCTACTGACATTCCCCAGCCCCTTGCAGGGTACCCTGCATCCTGAAGGGTCGTCTCTTGGGTTAGGTCCTATTCTCCCTCCTAGCATTAAGTCACACCTCCTCCTTCTCTCTCCTCCCTCTTTAAATGCCTACAGCCTTATACTCCCTTTCTATCTAGCACCACAGCCCCCTTGCATGGTTCCCTACACTCTGAAGGGGTCTTGCTGGGACTCTGCATTACCCCGTTCTCTCTGGTCCCCCCAGTCCCCTTGCAGGGTTCCTTGCATCCTGAAGGGATCTCCAGGGACATGCCTCTTCCCCTTCCCCCCACCTCATCCCTCTCTCTCCTTTCCCCCTTTTCTTTCATGTAAGCACTTGTTTACTTATTAACTTGGCACTTATTATTGTCCACTCTTTCTATCTATTATGCGCAACACTGTTATAACACTGTTTGTACCACCTGCCTTACTACTGTATGTTAATGTTGATCTTGTAACTTGAATGTTTAATGTCTCATTCCTTTTATACCCCCCCCAGATTGCACCGGGCGACGACTTGTTGCAAAGTGTGCCTTCTTGGTGAAACATTGCAATAAATAAATAAATAAATTCAGGTGTCATTAAAGTGGCTACTGTTATTACAATAGTTACTGCAAAGAATGCACCAGTGTGCTGTTAACTTTTAAGTGATGTAAAGGTATTTTTATGTAATCTTATCTTAACAAACTGCAGCTTTTTTGCACATTTCAAACTCCAGAGGTATTATTAACGCTTTCACCCCTCACAGCCCCAAAAATGATCCACTACTTCACATTATGATTTGAATTATGTAGTGGTGTACAGCAAGGTACAAAGTGCTTCATGGATGGCATGTGCCTAACAACCAGTTTTTACAATGGAGATATCCTCCTGGTTTGGTTGATCATTTCCTGGTTGCTGGAAGACAAATGTTTCAGTCATCCATTCTTGCAGGGAAAACTTCAGCCTTTGCCTCACACAAATTATGCAGAACATAGCAGGCACCAACAATGACTGGTATGTGTTCTATGGAGAATTCCATGCACTTGAGAAGGCATCTCCAGCACCCTTTCAACCTCCAAAATGCATATTCCACCACCATCTGAGTATGACTTAACCTGTAATTGAAGTTGTGCTTTCTTGGGTCTGTGTAATCTGGAAAAGGTTTCATAACCCATGGAAGTAGCGGGTATGCCAGATCACCAATTAGAACTGTAGGGACAGCTACTCCTCCATGGACTCTCTCAGATGTTGGGAACAAAGTGCCACACTGTCCATTTCTAAACACGGCGCTAATCTCAAATACTCGATTGTCATGCACCCTGCCTGGCCAACCAGTATTCACATCTTGAAAACAGAATTTATTATCCACAACTGCTTGCATTACTATTATTATGAAACAGTAGCTGTTCCGGTTGAAGTGTTCTGCGGCATTTTGTGGTGGGCATATGATGGGGAAGTGGGTGGCATCTATCATTCCCCAACAGCACGGGAAGCTCCATTCCTTTTCAAACCTTGCAACAACCTCTGACATACTGGCAAACCTGATGACACATGGCATTAAAACAGTTACTATAGCATGGCAAACTTCACAGACAATCTCACATACGGTTGACAGCCCCATGCCAAAACGATGACTCAGGATGCGATATTCCACATTGGTGGCAAGCTTCCACAATGTTACTGCAACATGTTTGTCAACAGGCACACATTTACATAGCTGGGTATCGTGCCTCTCTATGACCTCATGAAAGTCCTGGCAAAGTATGTTGAAAGACGCCTTTGACATGTGGAAATTGCTTTTGGTTTTTTTTTTGACTGGCTCCCTCTTCTCCCATCACATCCCGTCTGCCCACCACCCCCATGCTCAGGTTTACCCCCCCAGGGTGAGGCCACCAAAGGGGCTTCTCACTCCCTACTGGACATTGTGGGCAGGCCCCGGATTACTCCCGGTGTGGGGCCACGAGAGCGGAACCCCCCATTGGCGAGTGGTGGAGGCAGTGGGTCGTGGAGTGAAATGGGATGTCATGCTGGGGGAGGCCAGCATTTTTTGTTGGTTTGCTGCCTTGGGGGTGGGAATGTGCAATGACATCCAGCATCTGCCCTGCCCCCCCCAAATGTGCTGGCGCCAGTCACTGCAGCACCCCCGGCTTCTGCCAGGGGTCCGTCAAGCACTAGGAAATCTTCCCTTCCCTCCCTCCCCGCGGGGAAGGACAGCAGTCCTCAGGATGCTCCATCCTTCTCCCCCGGCCAGCCCTCTGACTCAACATGTGGAAATTCCTGATCCACTCGTCATCTTGCCAGGTGGTAAGCACAATGTCATTCCACTACACAGAACTCCTATGTCTGCACCAGATCCCCTTATCCATACTCAGAGCCATGTAGGATGTCACTATTGTGCTGTACATCAGCAAAACAAATCTCATCATTTTCTGCCGAAAAACTTTCATGTTTTGCTGTTTTCCCCTTAATGTAGCCAAACACCTGGACAATCTCCACAGTTGCATGCTTTTCAAATAATTATTGTAGCAGGAAATGATTGACAGCACAGCACAATCACTCAAGGGCACCATCTGTAATTAAAACGCCTCGCAACAGAAGTTGCATTGTGGGAAGTCATACATCAATGTAAAGCATCATGGTAAGCAGCTTTCGGCTGCCACAGGAGAGCCACATTGTGCAAAGTCATTTTAAACAGTTTCAATCTGAGCACACAAGCACGGATCTGGTAAAGGAGGCAACATGGCATGGGGTACGTTTCAGCAGTGCGGATGCATTGACATGATAAGCATTAATCAGTTTTATGAAATGATTGCTTAACATGTGTTGCAGCGTCCTACTGTGTGAACAGGGCCTAAAAGACACCTCTTCCTGGGTAGCATGTAAATCAGTCTCTCACACAAGTCCTTTCCAAAGGCAGCTGAAAACACGCAAGAATCTTCAGGGGATTGCCCCTTAGACCCACTGAGATAGCAGTTCCTTCCACTTCACTTGGAGTAGAAATCAGGAAATCCTGCTGAAGAAAGGTCTCCACCACTTCACTGGAAGCTAAAAATTGTAATCCACACTGGGGTGAGAAATCCTGGGCCCTCAACTCAGATCCCACTGGCAGACCTCCTGCCTCTCTCACTCCCACACTGAATCTCACTGACAACTCACTGAACATTCTAAAGCTTTCCAGAGCAGCTGTGCCAGAAAGGGTTATGCTGCTGCAAGAGTTCCAAATGACATAATCATTCTACCCTCAGGCTAGCTGAGTAAATAATGATGTCATTGTGTAAGAATCCTCTATTGAGCTCCCTAAAAGCTCCCTGCTACCTGTCTAACGTTAACACTGATAGGATTCTAGTAACCCCAGGGGTGGTTACACAAGTAAAATAATTTTGTACCACATTACATTTTAAACTTGCAGATTCCTTGACTAGTGTTAAAAGTTATATTGTGATCTTACAAAAAAACCTGAGTATACTTGTAATAAACTCGTATTTATTCATGCAAGAAACAATTTTTGTAGTCATGCAAAGAACTACAGTAAACTGACACAAAGTATATTTTCTTATGTTCTTACAAATCATGCAAGATCAATTATAAACCTTATTTTTTTTTTTGTTATGGTAAGGGAAGCATTGGAGTCCTCCATGATGTTTCATTCCACACTCTACATTCTAGATAGAAGTGGACCACCCCCCCAATTTTTTATGTCATTACTTTTATCTATTTTTTTTTGTTTACAGACAAGATTAACAGCCTCTTTGACCCCCTCTCAATTTTTTATGTAATTACTTTTATCTATTTTTTTGTGCAGACAAGATTAACAGCCTCTTTGTCCTTCTTAAGTCAGTCACCCTTTAACTGATCACATGGTGTCTCTGTTTTTCCCTTCTTTCCTGTAATTTATCTTTTTCCCCTCTGGCCATATGTACATCAGCAGGATAATGAACACGCACACACACACTCACTAGTTCATTGTAAATATATACTGGCTCTTTATTATCAATATTAGTGTGACTTTGTAGAGAATCAGTGCAGTAAGCAAAGAGACCAAGGTTAACTTTCACAAATGTAAGACATTCCACATTTTAGGTAAAAATGGTTGTGCATATCAGACACAACACTACCAGTTGTGCTAAAGATTATCTCAGAGTAGACACTGGTCAGAGGGCAACTTAAATATAAAATGGCAATGGCTGATCTTGTGGAAGGTTTTTGTCTTTTTGCAGCTGCCGCAATATTTTGTATGTTTTGAAGGAATGATTAAAATGTCCACAGATTTTGTGTGAAACACTCAATGCATTCTAAACACTTCTGTCTTCTTGAAGGAAATCATGTACTATGAGATTGAGGGCATGAGAAAAGCAAGGTATATGCATATAACCCCCATCCTTTACAGCATTCATGATGTTAGCGCAATTATCAGAAAACCAAAAACCCTCGAGAAAGACCAGGAGGAGTAAGCCATCCAGCAAACTGTCTCCTTAGTTCCTGCGATCAGTCACTGTGATGTGATCTTTGGACTCACAACTAGTAATACACAAGACAGTCTGCTTCTTAAACGTCATGGTTGAGGTTGAGATAGAGGATGAGGCAGAGGAATCATTAAAGGTTGCCCAGTGGGACAAAATGATTCCCAGTGCTGACAAGGGGAGTGAAGAATGGGTAAGTGGTGGTCGTGGATGATCTGAATCTGTTGAATGTCGACTGGGGCATTCCAGCAGCCAGGTGCACCAGACGTCAGGCCCTTTTGCATACACTGCAGGACTGCCTGCTGGAGTAGCTGGTTCAAGAACCCACTAGACAGGAGGCCATTCTCAATTTGGTGCTCACCATCTAGGAGATGGTAAGTAGAGTAAGGGTTGGGGACACACTGGGGTCAGCGACCATAACTCCATTTGGTTCAGGCTGACCCTCAGGACCCCAATGTCCCTATCAAAGATCAAGCTCCTAGATTTCAGAAGAGTGGACTTCAGCTGGATAAGTGAGCTGTCTGAGGCAAACTGACCAGGGTGGATAGCATCGATGGTATAGAGGAAAGATGGGGGAGCAATTAAGGGACCCATTCTCAAGGCAACAAATTCACTCATGAGAATTCTAACAAAACAAAACAGGTACAAGAGACCAATATAGTTCTCAGAAAGGGTCAGAGATACAGTGAGGGCCAAGAAACAGGCTTTCACCAGGAACAAGGAAAAGCAGGGGGACGAAGAGTGGGGAAAGTACCAAGGAAAAACTAGGGAAGCAAAAAGGACAGTCAGGAAGGAAAAGGCAGAAATGGAACTGCATATTTCGGAGGGGGTCAAGGTTGGTGAAAATCAATTTTTCAGATATATTAAGGAAAAAAGGAAGCAGAGAGATGGTACTGTTAGGATACATAGTGGGGAGGATACTAGAGGAAGATGAAGAAAAAGCAGCCATCCTTAACAATTACAGTACTTCTGCTCTGTCTTCACAAAGGAAGACAGAGGGCCGCTGCCTGAAAGTGGCATCAAGGTGGCTGTTAGGGGCATTCCAGAAATGAGGCAGCCAGTATTTACCTGAAACAGGGTCCAAAAGGGGCTCGAAGCCCTGAAGATAGATCAAGCCCTAGGGCCAAATGGGATGCACTCAAGGATGCTCAAGGAATTAGCTGCAGAATTGGCTAAACCCCTAGTAGGGCTATTCAATAGCTCAATTCAGACAGGGGTAGCTCCAAAAGACTGGAGGGTAGTGGAAATAGTTCCACCTAGTACTGCACCTAGTAATGGGGGTACCTGTTTACTGTGGGACTGTATCTAGGATTAGTGGGTGACCTGATTAGTGGGTAGGGGTGTATCTTGGACTAGTGGGGAACCTGGTGGGTCACCCAAGGAAACCTACTTGGAGGGGGATGGGACCACATGTCATTAGGGCTAGCATCTTTGAGAGGGTGGTGGGGTGCACAGGGTGTGGGGTGGCCATGATACTGGACTGGACTTGTAAGTTTGGTGGTTGCCCAGTGTGCTACCTGCTGGCACAGCTTAAGGAGGAGGTTGAGGGGATTAGGAGACAGCTGGAGGGAGAGGGGAGGTATATTTGGGGAATAGGGCAGGGGCTCTCCCACACAGTTGCACAAAGCACTAGGGGGCGTGGGCATAGGGAAAGGAGTGCAGGAGAGTACTCTGGGGTTGCATAAGGACCCTGACAGAGGGGGACCCAAAAGGAGGACACTACCAAGGAAGCAGGCAGGTATCTGGGAACCCTCACAAAGGGGGGGCCAAAGGGAGGACATTCTCAGGGAAGTAGGCAGATGGCTGGGGCTGGAGAGAAGGAAGCAATGGGGGGAGGTGGATCAGACCTTAAGCTCAGTAACTGCTTCAATTCTCTTGTTCTGCTTGAGGATGAGGGGGGTGATGTAGCCATGACAGAGGCAGTTAGAGATGGAAAGGAGTGGGGCAGGAGGAAGAAGAAGAGCAGGGAAGAACAGGGGGGAACTTGGAATGTGGGAAATTGGGGGGAACGGGGGATCAGAGAAGGAAGAGGGGGGGTAGAGGGAGGAAAGCGCAAGGAGAAGGCCCAGTTGGGAGGAAAGGGCAAGAAGAGGGACCAGAAGTACAAGGAGGATACAGCAAAGGGAGCTGAGAGTTTAGGCCAGGAGAGCACGACAGGCAAGGAGGGGCTGAACGGAGATGGGAAAGAAGAGAGGACTAGCCAGGCAAGTATAGCAGATGGGGGGGAAGGACCATTCTCAAGCAGTGACGGGAGGGTAGCGGGGTGCAAAAGGATACTCAGGAGGAGGAGAGGCATAGGATCGGAGGGGAGAGGGTGGCCAGAGTAAATAAGTAGGGGGCGGAAGGTGGCACCCAGCTAGGGGAGGAGCAAAGATCCTACTGAGGGGAGGGGCCGGTAGAAAGTATGAGGGACATGGAAGGGAGGGAAATGAAGGAAAAGGGGTGGTCAGAGTGCTCCTGTTGGGTGATTCTATGATCAGGGGTATCAAATGGGATAGGGAGAGGGAAGCCTGCCCGATTAGAACAAAATGCTTCCCTGGACTAACGGTGCACAGGGGTAAGCATGAGGTATATCAGCTGGCAAAGAATTGTGAAGGTTCCCCGGACATACTGGTCCACTTGGGTACCAATGACATTGAGGGAAATAGTGAGTTAGAGATACAGGCAAGGTTCAGGGAGCTTGCCAGGGTCTGCCATGACATAGGATGCACGACTTTCTTCTCGGAAATCCTGTTGGTGCCAAGGGCTAGTGGGGAACACAAGAGGAAGATTAGAGAGATAAACCAGTGGCTCAGGGAGTGGTGTGGGGCCAGAGGATATGGGTTGATGGGGGATTGGGGGGAGACCTGGGAGGATAAGGGGCTATATACTAGAGATAGGCTCCACCTCAGTTTGGAAGGGAGGGAAATCCTTAAGTTGAAAATAGAGGGGTTCGTTGGTGAAAGATGGGGTTTAAACTTGTGAAGGAGGGAGGGATGGGAGAAAAGGCTGTCGAGAGGGGTCCGATAAAGGAGGGAATCTGTCTCCACCACCCCCCCCGGAGAGCTGGAGAAATGTGGGAAAAGGCCGACTGGTAAGGTGCTGACCGGGGGAAGATGGAATCCCCATGGGAACGCGAGCAGGGGAAATGGAAGTATACGGAAAGGGTGGAAGGTAGTCCTGCTAAATGCCAGGAGCTTGTGCAATAAAATGCCTGAGCTCCAGGTGATGCTAACTGAGGGAGAGGTGGATGTGGCAGCGGTCACTGAGACCTGGGCCATTGCAGGGCATGACTGGGACCTGAACCTAGAGGGTTACACCATGTTCAGGAAGGACATGGGGGAGGGAAGAGGAGGAGGGGTAGCAATAATAGTCAAAAACTGCATTGGCATAGGAGGAGTGGAGGAGGCGGAGGGAACTGCAGAGGAGATTTGGGTCACCTTGATAACAAGAGGGGGCAAGAGAGTAAAAATAGGAGCGTTGTATAGACCGCCCATGCTGGCGGAGGAGCTGGAAGAGAGTCTGGTGGCAGATGTGGGGAGACACTGCAGTTTGGTCAGGGGAAGGGTGGTGGTGTTGGGGGACTTAAACATGCCAGAAACAGACTGGGAGACTATGATATCCTCGGTAGCCAGGGAACAGAGGTTGTTGGATGTCTTTCAGGATGTGTTGCTAACTCAGCAGGTGGGGAAACCCACCAGGGAGGCGCGGATACTGGATATGGTCCTGGCAGACAGTGACCAGATTGGGGCCTGGAGGTAAGGGACCCGTTGGCGGGGAGTGACCATGCCACAGCCTGGTTCTGCCTGGACCTAGAAGGGTTAGAAGGCTGCACAAAGACGGAGGTAACTGACTTCAGGGGGGTGGATTTCAAGGAAATGGGAAGGATCCTTAAGAAGCATTTGGATGGGATTGGGCCAGATATGGACGCTGACAGTAGGTGGGTGCATGATGCTACCAGCGCCTGTACAAGAGTAAGACGAAAATGCGGTAGGGCCCGTAAACCCTGCTGGTGGACCAGGGAGGTTCAGGAGGTGGTGAGGGGAAAGAAGGCAGCTTATAGGCATTTCAAGTGCTCAAGGAGTGAAAGGGATCTAGGGGAGTACGAGCTGATGGCCAGAAGGGCCACTAGGGTGGTGAGGACGGCTAAAGCAATGAAGAAGCAGAACCTGGCCAGGGAAATTAGGAGAGGGAACAAGAGGTTCTTGAGATACATTGGGGAAAAGTGGAGGGTTATGGGGCAGATTAGCATGATTAAAACAGGGGAGGGATGGGCACAAGAACTGGGGGAGCAGGCTGAGGTACTAAATGAGTACTTTGCCTCAATTTTCACAAAGAGAAAGGGGGCTGCATCATACATGGAAGGAGATGATGAAACTGAGGGGGGCCTCTACCGATCGGCAGGTCTGGGAGAGGGGGGCCATCTCTGGCAGGAGGGGGGAAGGCAAAACAGTGGGACAAGGTAGTGAAGGTGGAAATCATGGCAGAAGAGTGAGGGAAGCCCTCAGGTCCCTTAAGACAGAGAAAGCACTGGGGCTGGATAAATTACATCCCAGAGTGCTGAAGGAACTGGTGGATGTCCTGGCAAAACCCCTGGTGGAGCTTTTCAGCATCTCTCTGAGGACAGGGTGGGTGCCCTAGGACTGGAAGGTGGCGCATATAGTGCATATCCACAAGTGGGGATCAAGGGAGGTGGTAGGGAACTACAGGCCCATCAGCCTGACATCGGTGGTGGGCAAGGTGATGGAGGGCATTGTCAAGGAGAGGCTAGGGGAGACCTGGAAAAGTCGGGGTGCCTGGATGATAGGCAGCATGGATTTGTCCTGGAGAAATCGTGTCAGACAAACCTTGTGGAGTTCTATGACTGGGTGACAAGTGTCTTGGACTTGGGTAGACCGTTGGACATCCTCTTTCTTGACTTCAGCAAGGCGTTTGACTCTGTTCCTCACTGGGGCCTGTTGGATAAGCTGGGAGAAATGGGGGTGGGGAACCAGATGATCAGATAGATAGGAAATTGGCTCCAGGACTGAACCCAGAGGGTCGTGGTTGGTGAGATAGTCTCATCCCCAAGGAGGGTCATTAGTGGGGTCCCTCAGGGATCGGTCCTTGGGCCCCTCCTGTTCAACGCCTACATCCTTGACATAAGAAAGGGTATCAGGAGTGAGATGAGTCTCATTGTGGATGACTCAAAACTGGAGGTGGTGGTGGATGGGGAGGAGGGAAGGGTGGTCCTACAGGGGGACCTGGAGGCTCTGGAAAGGTGGTCTAGAAAGTGGAAGCTGAGGTTCAATGCAGGGAAATGCAAGGTACTGCACCTGGGAGCCAGAAACCCAGGCCAAGTTTACACCGGGGGGGGGGAATGCTACAAGTCTCAATGGCTGAGAGGTGGCGGGGTTCAAGAGGGGTTGGGACAGGTACAGGGGAAGGATTCTGGAAGCAAAGTCCTGTGCAGCAAGAATATCCAGGACTTGGAAGGGAGAAACCAGAGAGGGCAAGGGGGACAGCGAGATCAGCTCCCAGGGTGGGGGCTGACCAAACGAACAGACACGAAAGACCATTAGGACTATTCTGCTGGCATTTTAGTATGTTAGTACATAAGAGGGGGCAAAGAGCAACAGGGTGATTACAGACCTGTCAACCTCACCTCTGTAGTGGGTAAACTAATGGATTTACTGATGAAAGAGGACCTTGTGGACCACCTAGAGAGCAACAGCCTACAAGATAGTAAATAGCCTGGATTTGTGGCAGAGAGGTTGTGTCAGATCAACTTGATAGTTTTCTTTGATTGGGTGACAAAGGTAGTAGACAAGGGTCGCACTGTGGATTTACTCTGCTTCAATTTCAGCAAGGTTTTCAACTTAGTGCCCCATGGAAGTTTGTTGAAGAAACTAGCGGACTTGGGTGCAGCTAGGTGACATAGCTAGATGGGTAGGAAACTGGTTGAAGGAGAGACTGCAGAGGGTGGTGGTAAACTGGGCCAAATCAGAAGACAGAGAGGTCACAAGTGGAGTGTTGCAGGGATCTGTCCTGAGTCCTGTCCTCTTCAATATGTTCATCAAAGACACTGAAGAGGATATCCAGAGCAAGCTATTTCACTTTGCAGATGACATAAAGCTCTATGGTAGGGGTAGATAGTGACGAAGGGATCAGGGAGATGCAGAGGGCTCTACAAAGGCTAGAGAGGTGGCCTAAGGTTTGTCAGTTGAAATTCAATTAAAAAAAATGCAAGGTTATGCACCTACCAAAAAAAAAAAACAGGACGAGTACTGGATGGGAGAAGTTAAAATGAGCACTACAGAAGAGGAAAAGGACCTGGGAGTCATGATTAGTGACTCATTAATCAGGCCAGTGAAACAAGGCCTATACAGTAGTAAGGATAATAGGATGCTGGGGTGTATCGGAAAGGGTACTGACAGCAGGAAAAAGAGGTACAACTACCTCTATACAGGTCACTGGTGAGGTTGCATCTGGAATACTGTGCTCAGTTCTGGAGTTCTCACCTAAGAACAGACAGGGACAGGATGGAGTTCGTGTAACACAATGTGAGCAAGATGTTTCAGGACCAACAGAGCAGATCTTATGAAAATCATCTGAAGGTACTGAGCATGTACTCACTGGAGACCATGTGACAGAGGGAATATAATAGAGACATTCAGGTTCCTGAAGAGAATAAAAAAGTGAACTGTGGGAATCTATTTAACAGGAGTGCAGAGTCAAAAACCCAAGGTCACAAGTGGACACTGGAAGAGGGAAGATTTAAGAGGAATGTGAGGAACTTGTATTTTACAGAAAGGGTGGTGGAGCTGTGAAACAGTCTGCCATTGGAGGTGGTGCATGCCAAGACTATAAATGGTTTCAAGCATGGCTTGGAGAGAGTGAAGGGTTTGGAGGTTGCTGAGGTCAGGAGCAGTGAGGGGGGAGCGGGTGGGAGGGATAAAAGCCTGTATGGACAACAGGTCCTGGGTTACACAGGGAACTCTGGGCAGAGTAGAGGAACAGTTTGTCTTCTTCTGCCATCATGTATATGCTTCTATGTTTCTAAAGACAAGTGACTGTCATGTACTCTACTGGTTGGCCATTAGTCCACATATCTGTTGCAATATACTACAAGCTTCAAGGCCTGCATCACGTTATCATATAATTTATAATAGATATTTGGTATTGCTTTTGTGGCAAAATATTTTGTGGATGGTATTTCATAGCATGGAGCTGCAAGCTGTATTACTTGCTTCCCAACAGACTTATATATTTGTGTCAGCAGAAAAAGACCCCGAGCTCCATACAGTTTGCCCATTTTCCTGTCAAGCTCCATGAGTAGCCTAACGCTTGACTGGATGTGGAGACCTGATAGCCCTGGTGGTCAGCTGTCTTCCCCTTTCCCAGGTATCCCTTCCCCTCTTCAGCCTGCAGGTCCCACTGTTCCCTTTTGCCTGTCCAACCCAAGTTTAAACCCTATTTGCCTGCCACCCACCTGAAGAACTTCTTCACATCCCTCATGAATCTCCCCCAGTCTCAATCCATGTCCTCTAGTTACTGCACCCTCGTTCCTTGTGAATAAGTCTTCACAATCACCCTGTTGATTCTGAGCAAGACCTTGCATGTCTCAATCATATCCTTCTTTCCCGCCTGATTTCCAATGTACACATGTTAAAGGCTACCAACATTTTCTCCTATGATCTCCCCTGCTGCCCCTCGATCATCTTTGTGCCCCTCCATTGGTATAGTCTCAAGGACACATCAAGGGAGATTTTCTGGCCTCTGAGACCCATGAATAAATGAGGACCTGCCTTGTTTGGGAAATCGTTTAATGGACTAGGCATCCATCCATCCAGGAGTTACAAAAACCCAATTTGGGTCAAAGAGCATTTGGATTTTGGGTTATAATTTGCAAGCAATGTTTTACTTGTTTAAGTGCACTACAGCCCAGCCAGTCACACGCAATGTCATAGAGCCTATGCCGTTTCCATGGGTGGGTACCCAGTAAAGCACCAGGAGCTCCCTAACACTAATTAAAGGGATATACACTGAGACTAGTGGGGAAAAGGTAACAGTCTTAATACAGGTGGACAGCAAGAGCAACCTTACTGTGAGTGAGTGAGTGAGCTGATGCTCGCAGGGCACTTAAAGCACAGCTTGATAGTTTGGAGATATTTTTATGTTGCTTTTTCAAATGCTGTCTGTGGAGAGGTTGTGTGATAGCAGATAGACCAGACACCAAACTTCAAGTTCAACACACAATCTCTGTGTGATGTTTATTTAAAAATACAGGAAATAACCTTCAGCAACGCATATTCCTTCTTCAGTACATCAGTCTGCAGCAACAGACTATGTATGTATGTCCTTTCTCTGCACTTAGCCAGCATCTACTGACACTGATCTCTGATCTAACAACTTTTCAGTGAAAACCCTTCATCCCTATGTGGGCCCCATTTGCTTGGGTAGTGGGGGCTCAAAAAGAAAAAACAAACAAAAAAACAAACAAACAAGCTAAAAACAAAGAACCTGAGTGCAGAAACACTGAAAAAAGGGTTACCCCAAAGGGCATTGACAATAAGCCAAGTTTCAAAGAAATACAACAACATACATACTTTCATAATGCAAAGCATCATGGGATATATGTAAATCACCATGAAATTTCAGACTTGTTCAACTTACAGCAATGTACATGCATTTTAAATAGCACAACTAACTTAATTTCTATAATATACAGTCACCTAGTACTTTTTACTTTTATCAAAAGCACCTAGTGCCATGGTATTTTCAACATTTACAAGCTTCATACACATAAGGTATATACATTAAAGTATTTTATGACATAGTGCTATTACATACTAAATCCAACAATGATAAACATAGCCTGTTTTACATACGCTCGGAGGTTATCACAATAACCTCCCTGTACGATGATCTGAGAGGGAAAAGGAAAATTAAAGAGGACACTATAGCATAGTCAAGAAAGGGAAGGGGGTGCCCATAGGTAGCCAGCCTTATGGACTAGAAATTGTAAAGGATGTATTAGGCTAAAAAACAGAAGAACTGTTGCAACAGAGTTAAGAAAAGGTTGATCCTCAGGAGTGGCAGGAGCTCTCTGTCACACTCTCAGGTCAGCTATTGTGCATCTCGGGTAGCAGAAGCCATGCACCAACCACACTTTAAGCAAAGACTACTTCCAGCAATATCACAGATAAAAATAATCAACAGGGCAACTTGTAAGATGCATTGCAGCTGACCTGAGAGCATTTGAAAAAGCAACATCAAAACTAAAGGAAAAATTGCACTTGCAGGAAGCAGGTATATAAAGCATTATGAAAAGCTAAATATCCCCATACAAAAAGCCTATAAATAATTAGGCAAACTGCTGGAGAGAATAGAATAAACATTTTAAAAGCCAGAAGAAATAGTTGTACAGTGGATTTGTTGTAAGGGCCTCAGCCTATACACATCTCCAAACTATCAAGCCTCACCGGACATTCAGAAGACGTGCATATAGCAAACTGAAGTAATGGCCATTACCCAAGATGTTTGCAATTGAACTTAAATCACAGTCCAAGTAAAATCCAAATGTGGTCATGCTTAGAAGGGCAGGGGAAAAGCAGCCCCATGTATGTGGGCTGAGTCTGGTAGAGCAAGGGAAGAACAGCTCCATTTACATAGGCAGGGCCTGGGAGGGTAAGAGAAGAGCAGCCCACTATATGAAGGTTTTGTCTGGAAGAGCAAGGGAAGAGTAGCCCTGTGTATGTAGGCTGTGACTGAAAGGACAAGGGAAGTGCAGCCATGTGTATGTAGCAGGGGTCTACAAGGGCAAGGGAAGAGCAGCCTTGTGAATGTAGGCTGGGCCTGGAAGGATAAAGGAAGAGCAGTCCAGTATATGTAGGCTGGGCATGCAAGTGAAGAGCAGCCCTGAGTATGTAGGCAGGGCCTGGAAGGGCAAGGGAAGAGCAGCCCTATGTATGTAGACTGGACGTGGAAGGGCAAGGGAAGAGCAGCCCTGTGTCTGTAGGCTGGGCCTGGAAGGGCAAGGGAAGAGCAGCCCTGTGCATGTAGGCTGGACCTGGAAGGGCAAGGGAAGAGCAGCCCTGTGTATGTAGGCTGGGCCTGGAAGGGCAAGGGAAGAACAGCCTTGTGAATGTAGGCTGGGTCTGGAAGGATAAAGGAAGAGCAGTCCAGTATATGTAAGCAGGGCATGCAAGGGCAAGGGAAAAGCAGCCCTGAGTATGTAGGCTGGGCCTGTAAGGGCAATGGAAGAGCAGCCTTGTGTCTGTAGGCTGGACCTAGAAGGGCAAGGAAAGAGCAGCCCTGTGTCTGTAGGCTGGGCCTGGAAGGGCAAGGGAAGAGCAGCCCTGTGCATATTGGCTGTGCCTGGAGGATGGGTATGGGAAGAAGAACAACCCTATTATGTAGGCAGGGCCTCATAGGGCAAGGGAACAGAAGTCCTGTGTATGTAGGCTGTGTCTGGAAGAGTAGGAGAAGATCAGCCCTGTGTATGTTAGCTGTGCCTGAGAGGGAAAGTGAAGAGAAGCCCTATGTATAAGCTGTGCCTGGGAGGGTAACAGATAAGCGGCACAGTGTATGTATTTGGGGCCTGGCAGTCCCTTGTATACAGGCTTGGCCTGGAAGGGCAAGTGTAAAGCAGCCCCTTGTATGTAGGCTTGGCCTGGAAGGGTAAGTGTAAAGCAGCCCCTTGTATGTAGGCTGGGCCTGGAAAGACAAGGGTAGAGCAGCTCTATGTATGTAAGCTGGGCCGGGAAGAGTAGACCTGTATATGTAAGCTGGGCCTGGAAGGGCACAGAAAAGCAGCCCCGTGTACTTAGGCTGAGCCTGGAAGGATAAGGGTAGAGCAGCCTCATGTATGTAGGCTGGACCTGGAAGGACAAGGGTAGAGTAGTCCCATGTATGTAGGCTGGGCCTGGAAGGGCAAGTGTAAAGCAACCCTATGTATGTAGGCTGGGCCTGCAAGGACAAGGGAACAGCAGACCTGTGTATGTAGGCTGGGCCTGGAAGGGCAAGTGTAAAGCAGCCTCGTGTATGTAGGCTGAGCCTGGAAGGACAAGGGTAGAGCAGCTCCATGTATATAAGCTGGGGCAGGAAGGGGAACTATAAAGCAGCCCCATGTATGTGGGCTGGGCCTGGAAGAACAAGGGCAGAGCAGTTCCGTGTATGTAAACTGGGCCAGGAAGGGCACAAAAAAGCAGCCCTGCGTATGTAGGCTGGGCCTGGAGGGGCAAGGGAAGAGTAGATCTCTGTATTTAGGCATGGCTTGGAAGGGCGTTGGCATTGGTAGTGTAGGAGTTAGGGAGATGCATAATAGTAATGGCAATAAAGTATTAAACTGAAGCCAACCCCACCACCACCCTGCAGAGACTGACAGGCATTGGGGTGTGCCTTTGGGTCATCAGGCATAACGGTCACGCTATTTCACCACACCCTACCCTGCAGACACCATCAAGTGTCACGGTGTGCCTTGGGGTCTTTGGGTCTTATGCTCACCCTATTCCATAAGGAACTACGGTGAGATGGGTGCAGTATACAGTAGGAGAATGGGGTGAACTTTGGAGCCGAAGAGTCCAAGGCACACCTCAGTGCCTGTCACTGGCTGCAGGGTGTGGGTGGGGGTGGAATGGCATAAGCATTACCGGCAACAATCCCAAGTCACACCCCTGATGCCTGTCAGTCTCTACAGGGCAAGGCGTTATGGTCAGAAACCCTAACACCCCAGGCGTTTGTTGGTATTTTCAAGCAAATTTTCAACATGGGTTTTTTTGTGACCTCCACCTCATGAACAGTGGCAATATCAGTTTGTTAGCTGAAAGCTGATTTTGCACAGCGACTACGCCATTTGGCACCACAGGTGCGAAAACACATTTAGAACAGGATGTGAAAAATGACAGCTGTACTGTTCATGGGGAGGTGTAAAAAATGGCAATGTTGAAAATCTGGAGTGAAAATATAAAAAACAAGCATTTGTCAATGCCGAATGTTTGCTTGCTGGCATTGGCAGTGGTGGTGTAGAAGTTACAGAGCTCCGTAATAGGAATGGCAGTGAAATACTGAACTGAAGCCAACCCCACCACCACCCTGCAGAGAGTGACAGGCATTGGGGTGTGCATTTGAGTCGTCAGGCATAACGGCCACGCCATTTCATCACACCCCAACCTGCAGACACTGGCAAGTGTCACAGTGTTCCTTGGAGTCTTTGGTCCTTATGCACACCCCATTCCATTAGGAAATACAGTGGGATGGGTGCGATATAGGAGAATGGGGTGAACTTTGGGGCTGAAGAGTTCAAGGCATACCTCAATGCTTTTCACTGGCTGCAGGGTGTGGAATGGTATGAGCATTACAGGCAAGAATCCCAAGTCACACCCCTGATGCCTGTCATTCTCTACAGGGTTGGGCATTATTGTTGGAAACCCTAATACCTCAGGCATTCATTGGTATTTTCACTCCAAATGTTCAACATGTTTTTTTTGTGACCCCACCTCATGAACAGGGGGAATATCAGTTTCTTAGCGGAAAGCTGCTTATGCACAGCGACTACGGCATTTAGCACCACAGGTGCAAAACATTCGAACAGGATGTAAAAATGACAGCTGTACTGTTCATGGGAAGGTGTAAAAATGTCAATGTTGTAAATCTGCAGTAAAAATATTTAAAAAAATGGTTAAGTCATGGCGTACATAGAAACTGTGCAACGCACACCCGTAATATAATTAGGTTGGGGATTTTTTTTTTTTTTTACAGCAGATTGTCAACTCGGGCATTTTGGTGCCTTCGATCATGAACAGTGTCACTGTGATTTTCTTTATCTGTCCCGAACAATAATTTCCCACAGCGACCACGCATCTCTGCGCTGAAAGTGTGAAAACACACTTTGGCCATGTTGTGAAAAATGACAACTGTACTGTAAATAAGGCAGTGTGGAAAAATGCCACTGGTGAAAATCTGGACGTAAAATATTACAAAGTCATGAACTTACGAGGGTGCGTGGAAACTGCACAATGCTCACTTGTAACACAGTCATTTTATGGACTTTTGTCACCAAATTTTCAACATAGCCATTTTTAGACCTCTGCTCATGAACAGTGTCACTGTGATTTTCTTAATCTGTCCCAAACATTGCTTTCACACACCAACAGCACCATTGTGTGCTACATGTATAAAAACACATTTTGAGCGGCATATGAAAAATGGCAGCTGTACTGTTCATAAGGAAGTGTAATAAAATGGCAATGTTGAAAATCTGGAGTGAAAATATTAAATTTGCAAACTTATGAGCATGCATAGAACTGGCAATGCACGCTCGTAAAACAGTCATTTTTAGGAATGTTTTCACCAAATTTTCAACATAGCCATTTTAAGATCTCTGCTCATGAACAGTGTCACTGTGATTTTCTTAATGTGTCCCGTACATTGATTTAGCACACCGACTGCGCCACTGTGCACTACATGGGCGGAAACACGTTTTGGGTGAGATGTGAAAAATGACAGCTGTACTACTTATAAGAAGGTGTGGTAAAATGTCAGTGTTGAAAATCTGGAGTGAAAAAATTGAACATTTGCGAACTTACGAGCGTGCATAGGAACTGCTCAACGCACGCTCGTAAAACAGTCATTTTTTGAAATTTTTCCACCAAATTTTCAAAATAGGCTTTTTAAGAGCCCACCTTATGAACACTGGCAGTGTCATTTCATTAATCAGTCCCAAAAGGTGATTTTGCACAGTGACTGCGAAATCACCCTTCGGGCCCCAATAACGCCATGACAGTGACATAGTTCATGAGAAGGGGTCCCAAAAACCCCATGTTGAAAATTTGGTGCAAAAATTCCAAAAAAATGCCTGAGATATGCAACAAAGTTGAAAACCCCCTATCTAGTCCATTATACAGCTTACCGGCATTTCCTCAGTTCGCGGTCGGCTTTGAAGAGTGCAGACGTGTTCCCAGTCCACCGAAGATCGTTGCGTTGAGGTCCAGAGATAAGTATGGGGTGAGGGGGGGTGTGGGGAGGCAGAGTGTGCAGTGGGTGGTGCGGTTGTGGGAGGGGGCCAGGGAGACTACGTGGGACCGTTTTTCTTTACAGGTGTTCGTTTTGTTTCCAGTGACAACGCAGGACGTTTGCCATGTTGGGGTAGGCTCCCAGCATGGCACAAGGACGGTTGGGGGGCATTCAGCCGATGGGGGATTGGGCACCCCCATCGCCCAAAGCCAATTGCCACGCTGGGGTGGGCCCAGCGTGGCACCCAGTACCGGGGGTAAGGACAGCGGAGCCGACGGGTGATTGGGCACCCCCCAGCTATATCATGAGTTGCCACGCTGGGATGGGCACCCAGCATGGCATTTGGAAGGCTTTGGGGGGGCGGGGGGAGCACAGCACAGCTGATGGGGGATTGGGCACCCCCGTCGGCTATACAGTGTGTCCGTGCATGCGGGGGGGCGCACACGCCTGTGTGTGCATGTGAGTGTAGGGGGGAGCTGCACATGAGCAAGCGATATCTTATCGCTGCTCACTGAAGCATAGCTCCCCCTTTGAACTGTATGCCACTGCATTTTGGAGCTTGTCATAGACAGCTCCATCATGCATTGGCTTACAGGGGCCGCGCCTGCCAACACACTGATTGAATTGGAAGAGCAGGTGACACACCTCCGAAATCTCGGATGATGGCACTATGTTTCTTACACATGCGTGCAAGCAAACATAACAAACATAATAAATGTATCTTAATTTTTGAAGACCGTTTTTTTCTTTTTTGTGCGTGCATATGTGACATATGAATGAGGGATCCACTCACTGTAGAACAAGGGAGGATGTGAAATGGTGCAGGTACATGGGGGGGTGAACAAAGTGGTAGACAATAAGCCCTACCAGAGCTTCAGGCTGATATAGCACAGCAATACATGGGGAGGGGGGTGAACAAAGTGGTAGACAGTAAGCCCTACCAGAGCTTCAGGCTTAAGTAGCACAGCTGGACTAAGGCAAGGGAGGATGTGAAATGGTACAGGTACATAGGGGGGTGAACAAAGTGGTAGACAGTAAGCTCTACCTGAGCTTCAGGCTGATGTTGCACAGCTGGACTAAGGCAGAAGCACCAACGGCATGTTCTTATAGTTCCCATGTATATGTCCATTTATGTTCTTACAGCACTGATTGCCTAATTGAGCCAAGATGTAAAACAGACACTAAAATGTCAGGTTTATTTCAGGTGACCATGTTCTTATAGTCCCCATTTATATGTCCGTTTATGTTCTTACAGCGTTGATTGCCTAACTGAGCCAAGATGTAAAACAGATACTAAAATGTCAGGTTTATTTCAGGTGACCAGGATCGAGTGGGAGAGGGGCAAGTGAAACAATGTCCTGAGTATGTGCTTAAACTTATTAACCATTGCTGTGCCAAGGAGTGATACACGGTCCAGAATCCCTACACGTTAAATTATGTTTGCAGCCTAAAGGTGCTTAGGTGGATTGGCATTTACATTACTCAGCGGCAAATCTTTTCATACTTTTGTGATCATCGTTAAGATATAACCACTAACTGATGAGACACTTGGGGGCATGAAACTGTGCTACTAGCAAAGTTGCATTTGCAAAGCCCTGAATATTTATCTGTTGATTATGAAATGAAAACTGTCGGCTGATAACATTCAGCCACTGTCCACTGCATAGAATAGACATCTCACTGATAGATCTGGAGCAAAGGGACATGCACTTGCCAATAACACCACTACAACTCCAGACACGGAAGAAAGAAGTTCATGCACTTTCATCGCTGTTAACTTTTTCAGCATTTTAAAACAGTTACTTAGCATCTGCACTAAGATGTTACACGCGCTGAACTGAATTGTGACACCAGAATCCTCAGATCAACATTTGTCAGCAAAAGTGAATTGAAAAAATCAATAGATGTATAAAATGGTAAGTGACATGAGTTAATAACATATTTGCATGTAATACTTGGCTTAAAATTTGAGCACCACCATATTCCACACCACAGCGTCAAACAGGGATGCCATTTATAATTCAGCTAATGTCAAGCAGTTTTCGAGCCATAAAAAGTATTACTGTATCAGTATGGTGGCAGCAACATGATCAGGAAATTATGAAATAAAATGCAACAGCATCTCCCGTCGGCCATATATTGTGCGGGTGGAGGGAGTGCATGAGCACCCAGGGTGGGCTGTTAGGCGGCTTCAGATTCACCGGAGAAAAGGGTGGATTCGATTGTGAGCTACGGTTGAATTTGTGTTTTCTTTTTCTATACCTAGTTTTCGCTATTTTGTTAGGGCACATGTCCAACCCTAAGATGTTTAGGGTCACAAGGTGATGTGACTTCATTGAGCATCTGATTTGAGAAAGAGCTGTGTGATTCTATCTAAATGCCAGCTCATGGCAATTCAGAGAAAAAAAATATTTTGAAGCTGCATTACCAGACTAAGTGTGCAGTTTAGTGAATTACCACACAGGGGTGTGTATATGACAGCACTAAAAGGAGAATTAAAGTGCTTCAGTCATGAAAACCTCCCCCACTGGCTGCTGCTGAAATGCATAGCAGTATGTTCTTTGTGCATTCTGGCTGTTCTTTGCTTCAGCTGCAGGTAGTACAGTACGCTGAAGTTCGTTTGCATAGGTTTTAGCAGCGAGGAGTTCACATTGACAGAGTCTAGTAAGAGAAAACGCTTGGAATTACACATACAAAGAAGTCTGAGTTTTCACATCAAATGCTGAGGTATTTTTTTTCTGGAGGATTAGAACCCATGGAGTCCATGAAGGTGTGCTTTGGAGAGCTGGCGTGTGTAAGGACTGTTAGGCACCCACACATTTTGGTGGTCCTGCTTTGGCAGGGAACTGTTTATTAAAGTAATGATGTGTGGCTTGTCTCTCTAAGCTAGACAAGACTACACCATTATATCAGGCAACCAACACAGTTGATCTGTGTGTGTGTGTGTGTGGGGGGAGGAGCTGCTCACTGAAGCGTAGCTCCCTCTTTCAACTGTATGCCACTGCATTTTCAACTACTGTCATAGACAGCTTCAGCAGTGATTGGAGAACCGTGACCACGCCTGCAAACACACTGACTGAATTGGAAGATGCTGACACACCTCTGAAAAACTCAGATGATGGCACTATGTTTCTTGCACATGTGTGCAAGCAAACATAAAAACGGGTGAAGTAACGAGCATGCATAGAAACTGCGCAATGCACACCCACAATGTAATTAGTTTGGGGATTTTTTACAGCAGATTGTCAACACAGGCATTTTGGGACCTCCGCTCATGAACAGTATCACTGTGATTTTCTTAATCTGACCTGAACACTGATTTCCCACAGCGACCACGTATTCACCGCCAGAAGTGCTAAAAACACGTTTCGCCAGGGTGTGAAAATGACAGCTGTACTGTTCATAAGGAGGTGTAGAAAAATGCCAGTGCTGAAAATCTGGAGTGGAAATATTACAAATTCGTGAACTTACAAGGGTGCATGGAAACTGAACAATGCACGCTCGTAACACAGTTGTTTTATGGACTTTTGTCACCAAATTTTCAACATAGCCATTTTAAGACCTCTGCTCATGAACAGTGTCACTGTGATTTTCTTAATCTGTCCCGAACATTGATTTTGCATACCATCTGCGCCATTGTGTGCTACATGCGTGAAAACACATTTGGGGCAAGATGTGAAAAATGGCAGCTGTACTGCTCATAAGGAGGTATGTTAAAAGGACAATGTTGAAAATCTGGAGTGAAAATATTAAAAATCTGCAAAGTTACGAGTGTGCGTAGGAACTGTGCCACATACGCTCATAAAACAAGTCATTTTGGGGAATTTTTTCCAAATTTTCAACATAGGGTTTTGGGGGCCTACCTAGTGAATCAGACACATCATTTTGTTACTAGTCCCGGAAGGTGGTTCTGCGAGTGACCGCAAAATCACCTTGGGACCAAATAACAAAATGACAGTGACTGAGTTCATGAGGTGGAGTCCCAAGAACCCCATGCTGAAAATTTGGAAAAGAATTCCCAAATGGCCGAGATATGCACCAAAGTTAAAAAAAAAAAAAAAACATTTATGCCATTATACAGCTTACCAGCAATTCTTCAGTTCGTGGTCGGCTTTGAAGAGTGCAGACATGTTCCCAGTCCACCAAAGATCATCACGCTGAGCTCCGGAGGTAAGTATGGGGGCAGGGGGTGGGGTGGTGGGTGCTCAGAGGGTGGGCACAGGTTGGGGGAGAGGACAAGACAGTCAACGAGGGACCATTTATTTTTACAGGTTTTTTTTTTCTTATTCAGGAAGACAACACGGGACTTTTGCCACGCTGGGGTGGGCTCCCAGCATGGCAGCTGGAAGGTTATTTTTTGGGGTGGCAGTGGAGTCGATGGGGGATTGGGCACCCCCATTGGCCATACTGACTTTTGCCACCTTTGGGTGGGCTCCCAGCATGGCACCTAGAAGTTGTGTTTTTGGGGGTAGATGAAGCCAATGGGGGATTAGGCACCCACGGCCGCCATAGGACTTTTTGCCATGCTGGGGTGGGCTCCCAGCATGGCACCTAGAAGTCTGTTTGGGGGCAGTGGAGCTGACAGGGGACTGGGCATCCCATCATTCATATATTGTGCGGGTGGAGGGTGCATGAGCATGCTGGGATGGGCTCCCAGCATGCTACGTAGGTGTTCACGGGGGGGGAGAGGTCGACGAACTGTCTATGACAGTTCAGATGCAATGCTGACATACATGTAGGCAATTTGCATATTGCCGGCAGCAGTATGCAAATTGCCTACACATTACCATCGCTGATTGTGGCTGTGTTTTCCTCAGAACTGTACGCACTGAATCTGAACGGCAGTTATAGACAGCTTGACATTCATTGTCGCGGTGCAGCCGTGCCAGCAAATGGGAGTAGGCATTGGAAGCGGAGGAGGCACACCTACGAAAACTTGTATGGTGGCACTATGTTTCTTGCACATGCATGCAAGCAAACATAAAAAAGAGGAGCACTGGGAAATTGGTACCCACTGATAACACAATGCAGTAGAAAAGAAAAAACTGTGGCACTCACCACCAATAAAAATGGCTGTAGGAGTAAGGTATAGCTACCAAAACTTTACTATGTAGCCAAGGTTAAAATACACCACAGATAAAACACCTGACGTGTTTCATACACTCATGTGTGCTTTTGTGTGAAATGCCTCAGGCATTTTGACCATGGTGTATTTTAACCTTGGCTACACAATAACGTTTTGGTAACTACATCTGACTCCAATGGCCATTTTATTAGTGGTGAGTGCCTCTTTTTTCTTTGTCTAATCCCAGACAACTTGTTATTTTAATACTGTGTTATAATGGATATTGTCCATCTGTGACACTGCTGTATATTGTTTCTTACTTCCCCCCTCCCTCAGTCTTATCTGTAAATTAGATTTTTGTGCATTTCTGTATGTTTACCTTACAAAACACTGTTTAATAAGTAAATGAAAAATTGATCTATTTATGTTTCCGCATGAAACACATTAATGTTCAAAAATTATATGATTAAACTTGCTGCTGACTAACAAATATGACTGTTGGAACATAACCCCTTTATAATGTTGTCAGCCAATCAAAATGCTCTGTTTCCAGCCTTTGTTGATAATGCATTAGGGTCAGTATACAAGCTTGCATGCACTAGAACGCAGAAACAGAGAAAACTGTTGGCAAAATAGGACTGCTAGGACCACCCAGTGTACCCTGCGGTTCCCTGCTCATTGTACCTCCACAGACCCTAACTAGTCCCCAGTGGCCCTCCCCACTCACTGTTTCTGTAACATACCCCTGTGTCTATCCCATGCATGCCTGCCTGAAGCCTTCCGCCATTTTAGCCACCACGTCAACTGGCAATTGGCGCCATACTTCTACCACCATTTCTGTGAAGAAGTATTTCCTCATATCCTTCTTGAAATTCCCCCATCCAATTCTATTGCTTGCCCCCTAGTCTTGGAGCTCATCCTCACTTGGAAGAAGCTACTTCCCTGCACTCTAGTCACTATTGCTTATTGAGCGTGTCACTGATCACTCCGCGCAGAACAGACTCTGATTCCAATACCAGGGAGAGTGTGCTAATGTATATTGAGTTTATCGCTGATCATTCCACTCTAAATACTCAACAGACTCTACACCAGCATTAGTGCACTAATGTGTAGGACAGACACAGCCACTGATGATTCCACTCTGAATACACTGTGACCCATACACCAGCATGACTGCACCAGCGTGTGCAAGTACAGTACTAGTCACTGAGACTCCCCTCTAAATGCACTGAGAACCATACACAAGTCTGAGTGCACTAGTGTATAGGTACAGAAGTCACTGATGACTCCTCTCTGAATAGACTATGAGCTGTGTACCAATGTGAGTGCACTAGTGAGCAGGTACAGAACTAATCACTGATGAATACACTCTGAATACACTAAAAACTATAGATTAGCATGTGTGCATTAGTTTACAGGTACAGAACTACTCACTGGTCACAGAAGATATGCAGTTTTAGCCTATGCGGACGACCTAGTCCTGTTATCACTAATGACAAGTGGTCTTCAAAGAAAACTGAATTTTATAAATAAGGAGTTCATAAAACTGAAGTTTAAAATAAACCTGGCAAAAACAACGGTGGCAGTTTTTGGATGAAATAGCCCAGGTGTAAAACAAAATAAAGGAACTTGGTACCTTGGAGACCAAAAAGTAGAAGTGGTGAACTCTTATGTATATTTGGGAATAGAAATTAGTGTGAGCATCATGTGGAATGATCACTTCTTAAAGATCTTAGAAACATTTAAAAAAAACAGTACTAGGACTGACCAGATTTATTTTTAAATATGGTGGATTAAGTCTTAGACCCTTAGTAGAAGTTAAAAAAGTGAAATATCAGGCACAGTTGCATTATGTGTCAGAGGTATGGGATATTAACAACCAAGAGTGGCTAACTATTCCTTTGAATAAAATGTTGAGAAAAACTGTGGAACTGGGTCCATCCTGCCCTGCTCAATATATCAGGGCAAAATTGGGCCTAGCGAATACAAATGCTGGTACTGAAATAAAGAAATTAATCTTCTGGCTGAAAATAACAAGGCATGAGACAGATAGGATGACCAGCCTATGCCTTCAAGAGAAGCAAGATTGGCACGATATGGGCATTGACAGAAATCTCTGGCACAGCTCAATCGCGAAACTTCTTGAAAAACATAAATTACAAGTCCTAAGTAAACATGTAGCAAAAGGAGTTAGGATCAGTTCAAAATATAAAAAGTATATGTCCAAAAAAGTTCCAAAGTACTGGGAACATAACGATTTAGAACATATTAAAAATGTGGCCTATTTGAAGTGGTTTTTAAAGAACAACTACTACTATGGTATGAAACCCTATGGATATTTTAAAGGACCCAGAAGTACGCAGAACATTTATTATGTATAAATTTGAGAGGCTCCCTAGCAGCGTATTAAAATGTCGACATGATAAATCGTATTTGGGGATGACAGACTGTTCATGCCAGGAGGGTGGAATTGAGAATCTTACCCATATTTTGTGGAAATGCTCTTGGTTTAATAAAGAACAGGCTTGTTAGTTAAAACCTTTTCTGAATACACAATATGAAATAGATACGGATATGCTGACTAACATTCTCCTTCACACAGCAGATACCTGGACTATTGATAGGGTAGCCAAGTACTTTACGGTGATAAATAAGGTAAGGAATAAGACTAAGTGTGCAATAAATCTTTAAATGTATGTAGTCTGAAATATAGATATTTTGAATATATGTGAAATAGACTCATAGATTTCCTTATCTGAAAATTATCTTTACAAATGTTATGTAATATTATTGTACTGTATACTACATATTCATGCACTTTATATGGATCTGTGTATGTATGTGAAAATTCATTTTGTATATTTATGCACTTTATCTGAATTTGAGAACATATGTGAATTTCTTTGTTTTTGTTTGTTTTTAATAGAAGTTTTTAATTGTTGGTGACTGTAAAAGTCAAACAATAAAAGTAAATGAATGAATGGTACAGAACTACTCACTGGAGACTCCTCTGTCAGTACACTACAAACCATACACCAGCATGAGTGCACAAGTATGCAAGTAGTGAACTAGTCATTGATGACTCCTCTGTGAATACACTATCAACCATACACCAGCATGCATGCACTAATGTGTAGATACAGAACTAGTCACTGATGCTTCCTCTCTGAATACTCTATGAACCATACACCAGTGTGGGTGCACTAGTGTGTAGGTAGAGAACTAGGCACTGAACAATGTACGCTGAACACACTATGAACCATACACCAGCATGACTGCACGAGTACGTAGGCACAGAACTAGTCACTGACGACTGCACTTTGAATACACTGCAAACCATACATCAACATGCATGCACTAATTTCCAGGTGCAGAAGCAGTTACTGATGTCGCCACTCTGAACATACTACAAACTGTACACCAGCATGAGTGCACTAATATGCAAGTAGAGAACTAGTCACTAATGACTCCTTTTTGAATACACCATGAATCGTACACCAGCATGAGTACACAAGTGTTTAAGTACAGAACTAGTCACTGATTACTCCAATCTGAATACACTACAAACCATAGATCAGCATGCATGCACTAGCTTACAGGTACAGAACTAGTCACTAATGACACCACTCACTATACACCATGAACTGTTCACTATTGTGAGTGCACTAATGTATAGCTACAGAACTAGTCAATAATAACTCCTCACTGTATACACTATGAACCATACACCATTGTGAGTGCACTAGTGTGTAGGTACAGAACTAGTCATTGACCACTAGTCATTGACCACTCCACTTAGAACACTACAAACTATAGATCAGCAAGTGTGCACTAGTTTGCAGGTACAGAACTACTCACCGGTGACTCCTCTTTGAATACATTATGAACCATACACCAGCATGAGTGCACTAGATTGCAAGTGATGAACTAGTCACTGATGACTCCATTCTGAATACACCATGAACCATACACCAGCATGCATGCACTAGTGTGTAGGTATAGAACATATCATTGATGATTCTACTCTGAATACACTATGAAATGTACACCAGTGTGCATGCACTAGTGTATAGATACAGAACTAGTCACAGATGACTCCACTCTGTATACTCTATGAACCATAGATCTGCATGCATTCACTAGCTTACAGGTACAGAACTAGTCACTGATGACTATACTCTAAGTACACTATGAACCATACACCATTGTGAGGGCACTAGTACTGTATGTAGGCATGGAACTAGTCAATTATGACTCCATTTTGAATACACTATGAACCATACATCCCTGTGAGTGCACTAGTGTGTAGGTATGGAACTAGTCAGTGATTACTCTGTTCTGAATACACTATGAATCATACATTAGCGTGAGTACACTAATGTGTATGTACAGAACTAGTCATTGATAACTTCAGTCTGAATACACTACGAATCTTAAATCAGTATGAGTACACTAGTTTACAGGTACAGCACTAGTCACTGATGATGCCACTCTGAATGCACTACAAACTGTACACCAATATGAGTACACTAGTGTGTAGGTACCAAACTAGTCACTGACAACTTCATTCTGAATACACTGCAAACCTTAGATCGGCATGAAGGCACTAGTTTAGAGATACAGAGCTAGTCGCTGATGACTCACTCTGAATAAACTACAAACTGTACACCACCATGAGTGCACTAGTATGCAAGCAGTGAACTAGTTACTTATGACTCCTCTCTGAATACACTACGAACTTACACTAGCAGGAGTGCAATACTGTGCAAGTCCTGAACTAGTCACTAATGACTCCTTTCTGAAGATGCCATGAACCGTACACCAGCTTGAGTGCACTAGTATGCAAATAGTGAACTAGTCAATGATGACGCCTCTCTCTGAATACACTATGAACCATACAACCAGCTTGAGTGCACTAGTGTGAAGGTACTGAACTAGTCACTGACAGCTTCCCTCTGAAAACACTGCAAACCTTAGATCAGCATGCATGCACTAATTTACAGGTACAGAACTAGTCTCTGATGACTACACTCTGAATAAACTACGAACTGTACACCAGTGTGAGTGCACTAGGATGCAAGTAGTGAACTACCTACTGAAGACTCCTAACTTTACACTAGCATGAGTGAAGTAATATGCAAGTACTGAACTAGTCACTAAGGACTCCTTTCTGAATACACCATGAACCATATACCCACATGAGTGCACTAGAATGCAAAATAGTGAACTAGTTACCTATGACTCCTCTCTGAATACACTATGAACTGTGCATCAGCATGAGTCCACCAGTATGCAAGTAGTGAACTAGTCAGTGATGACTCCTCTCTGAATATACTACCAACTGTGAGAACAGTATGAGTGCAATAATATGTATGTACTGAACTAGTCACTGACAACTCCCCCCTATTAATTCACTATGAACCATACACCAACATGCATGCACTAATGTGTAAGCACAGAACTACAGTAGTCACTGATGACTCCACTCTGAATACACTACAAATCATTGAACAGTATGCATACACTAGTTTACAGGTACAAAACTGGTCACTGATGACGGTGCTCTGAATACTTTCTATGAACCGTACACCACTGTGAGTGCACTAGTATGTAGGCATGGAACTAGTCAGTGATGACTCTGCTATGAATACACTACAAACAGTACACAAGCATGCATGCAGTAGTGTGTACGTAAAGATCTACTCATGGATGACTCCACTTTTAATACACTATGAACTATACACAAGCATGAGTGCACCAGTGCATAGGTGCAAAACTACTTACTGATGACTCCACTCTGAATACACTATGAATCATATATCTGCATGCATGCATACAGTCTTGTGTAGGTATGGAGTTAGCCACTTATGACTTCTCTATGAATACACTACAAACTCTAGACCAGTGTGAGTGTACTAGTATGTAGATATGGGACAAGTCACGGATGATTCCACTCTGATATCAGATGACCTTAAGGTTGGCAAGCAATGTGAGAAGGAGGTAGGGAGGACTGGGGGATACCGGGATGTATAGGGAGAGGCATCACCAGCAGAAAACAGGAAGTTGTTATCCCCCTGTACAGACAGTTGGTGAGACCCCATCTGGAGTACTGCGTCCAGTTCTGGAGACCCCATCTCCACAAGGACATAGACAAGATGGAGGCAGTTCAGAGGACAGCAACCGAAATGGTGCAGGGTCTGCAAGAGAAGCCATATGAGGAGAGGCTAAAGGAGCTTAATATGTATACCCTTGAGGAAAGGAGGGAGAGGGGGGACAAGATAGAAATGTTTAAGTACCTCAGTGGAATCAACAAAGTCCAAGAGGGTAGCATCTTTCAGAAAAAGAGATGTGCAAGAACAAGGGGACACAATTTGAAGATAGAGGGGGACGGCTCAGGGGCAATTTGAGGAAGTATTTTTTCACAGAGAGGGTGGTGGACGCATGGAACAGCCTTCCTGAGGAGGTTGTGGGGTCTAAAACTGTGGGAGAATTCAAGAATGCATGGGACAGACATTAGGCAATTTTTGTGGGGGGTAGGAAGAAATAGGCAGTTGGTTAAATAGGATCTGCAACTTATCCTCTAGGTAGGGAAATGGGCAGACTAGGTGGGCCAAGCGGTCCTTATCTGCCGTCAAAGTCTATGTTTCTATGTTTCTGAGTACACTATGAATTGTACGCTGGCATGCCAGCACTACTGTTTAGGTATGGAACTAGTTTGCACTAACTTCTGTCTCAATAAACTACAAAGTGTACATCAGTGTGAGCGCACTAGTGTGTTGGTATAGAATAGTGATAACTTCTGTCTGAATACACTGAAAACTACACCATCATTATTGTACTAGTGTGTGTAGGTATGGAACTAGTTTGCAATAACATCTGTGTGAATACATGATAAACTGTACATCAACACACTCAAAACCATAATTCATTCAGCTATGGCAGCTTGAATAACACAGACATCAACCTGCTTCTGCAAATTCATTGGTTCCTGATCAGAAGTAATTTCCAGATATCCCTGTGTTGTGACGCCGACATCCCAAGTTTGGGAAACAGACTTATGAGTCGGATCCCTGTCCCTGGGCTGGCAGTATAGCCTAGTGGTTAGAGTAACAAGCTGTAAATGAGCTTAGTATATCCAGCAGACAGATGGTTTGATTCTCACAACCTCCACTTGCATACTGCATAACACTGAGCAAGTCACTTAACCTCCCCAGTGCTCCTGGGTCGCCCCTGAAAACAGGCACCTGTGCCTAGTGGGCCTTAGGTAGAATGTCACCTGGGAGCCAGTGACCATCACATGGTATGGTTCAATTTGGCTACTACATCTAAATCATCCCATTCCAAGGCAAAAATATGGGACTTCAGAGGAGCTGACTTTGATAAGATGGCCAACAGAGTTAAGCTAGCCCTGGCAAAAAGAAACACAGGTGAGGGGGTACAGGCAAAGTGGGCAAGCATTAAGGATGCAATACTTGAAGCAACATCCCATTGTGTTAGACAGAAAAGGAAGTGCAAAAGAAGAAGGAAACCACTTTGGTTCTCAAATACAGTAGCAGAAAAGGTCAGAGCCAAAAGGCTGGCCTTCAGGAAATATAAGGGAACACAGCGATGAAGATAGGGAGGCATACCAAACTGCCCTAAGGGAAGCAGGTAAGGCAGTAAGGCAGGCAAAGTCCCAAACTGAGGAAACACTAGACGAACAGTAAAGAAGGTGACAAGACTTTCTATAGATACATTAGTGAAAGGAGAAAGTCCAGAGGGTATTGCTAAGCTTAATGGAGAAAAGGGAGCATGTGAGGAGGAGGACCCTGTAAAGGCATCTATCCTAAATAGATACTTTTGCTCAGTATTTACTGAAGAGAAGGGACAGGGCCCACAGCTCAGCATCATGGACACGGGGGCGAGCACTACTCTCTCACAAAAAAAGGTCCTACAAGAGCTTGCTAAGCCCAGGGTGGATAAGGCAATGGGACCTGATGGCATACATCCCAGGGTACTTAAGGAGCTAAAGGAGGAACTAGCAGAGCCATTAGCAGAATTGTTTAGTGAGTCTCTGAGCACAGGAGAGGTCCCAGAAGACTGGAGAAGGGCTCATGTGATCCCGCTGCACAAGAGTGGTAGCAGGGAGGAGGCGGGGAACTCAGAACGGTCAGTCTTACCTCAGTAGTGGGCAAGATTATGGAGGCACTCCTTAAGGAAAGGATAGTGCAACACCTGGAATCCATAGGGGCACAGGATCCAAGACAGCATGGGTTTACAAAGGAAGGTCCTGTCAAACTAATCTCATAGATTTCTTTGACTGGTAACCAGAGTGGTGGACCAAGGGGAGCAGTTGAGGCTATTAAGCCTACCTTGACTGTCGCAAGCTTTTGACACTGTTCCACATAGAAGATTGATAAATAAGCTGGGTAGGCTCGGGGTGGTCAGAAGTTGGTCAACTGGGTGGCAAACTGGTTGACGGGCAGAAAACAGAGAGGTGGTAAATGGTATACAGTCAGAAGAGATGCAAGTCACAAGGGGTACCTCAGGGATCAGTCCTGGGACCAGTCCTCTTCAACATCTTCATTAGTGACCTTGCAGATGGACTAGAGGGTAAGGCTTGTCTGTTTGCAGATGACACCAAGATCTGCAACAGAGTAGATGATCCAGATGGGGTGGGCAGAATGAGAAGAGATCTGGATAAACTAGCAGAATGGTCAGAAGAGTGGCAATGGATTTAATGCAAGAAGTGCAAAATCATGCACATAGGGAAGAGAAACCCTGAAGCCACCTATAGGCTGGGAGAGGAGTTGCTAGCAGTCACAAAGGAAGAAAGAGACTTGGGCATCATCATCACTGATGACCTAAAATCATCCAAGCAGACCTCTAAAGCAGTAGGTAAGGCTAGGGGGGTGTTAGGGTGTATTAATAGGGGTATCACAAGTCGTAAGAGGGAGGTAATAATCCCTCTGTACAAGACACTGGTTAGGCCCCATCTGGAGTACTGCGTGCAGTATTGGAGGCCACACCTTCACAAGGACATTAACCAAATTGAGGCAGTCCAGAGAAGGGCACCAAAATGGTGCAGGGACTGCATCAGAAGACATATAAGGACAGATTAACGGAGCTCAATATGTATACCCTTGAGCAAAGGCGGAGAGAGGTGATATGATCAAGGCATTCAAACACCTTATGGGCATAAACAAGGTGAAAGAGTCTAACATGTTTAAATATAAGAAAATAGCAGGACAAGAGGACACAGCATGAGATTAGAGGGAGGCCGATTAAGGGGAATGTGAGGAAATTCTTTTCACAGAAAGGGTGTTGGATGCATGGAATGGCTTACCACAAGAAGTGGTGGCTATGAATACAGTGCAGGGCTTCAAACAGGCATGGATAGGCATAAGGGAGCAATACAAATGACTATGAATAGATAGGCCACTGACAGAGCAAAGGCCGATGGCACATTTACAAGGTAGAAAAAGAAATGGGCAGACTGGATGGGCCTTGCGGTCCTTATCTGCCGTCAACTTCTATGTTTCTATGTTTCTATGTTACCCAGTTACCAAAGAATTAAAAAAAAAAAAAAAGAAAGAAAAGTGAAGGGGTCTGTCCGTGTAAGTCATTCCATGAAGACAGCCTGGGTTAATATAGTGTGTTTTGGAACTTAAGAATATTTACTGAGAGAAGAAAGATGCCTAATGTTGCAAACTGATACAGTAAACATACCATTACAAATTCTGTAACAGACATTGTGCTCAAGTACAACCAAGTTTTTTGTTTCCTCTGTTTTCAAAAGCTGTGAGTACTGGCAAAAGGACGTTTGGTCAAGTCTATTTCTTACTGGCTACTTTCCATGCTAGGATTATACGTGCACAAAATGGGTCTATTCACTCTTCTGACAAGCCAGCTGATGAGTATGTTCTCCACCACTTGTGTGCACAATAGTCTCAATTGTATTTCAATCCTTTTATGTACTAACACTGATTCATTCTGCACACTCCCACCCACTGTTTGGAGGAGGGTTCTTTTTCTGTCAAATATCAGTGAGAGATTTTGAGCCAGTGTTACGAGTGTACAGCTGTGAACCTGGAGACCAACATATTGTATTGCAACAGAAGCCATACGAAGAGAGACTAAAGGAGCTTAATATGTATACCCTTGAGGAAAGAGGGGAGAGGGGGGACATGATGGAAACTTTTACGTGCCTCAAGGGAATCAACAAAGTCCAAGAGGCTAGCAACTTTCAGAAAAAAAGATGTGCAAGAACAAGGGGACACAATTTGAAGATAGAGGGGAATGGCTCAGGGGCAATGTGAGGAAGTATTTTTTCACAGAGAGGGTGGTGGATGCATGGAATGGCCTCCCTGAGAAGGTCGTGGGGTCAAAAACTGTGAGGGAATTCAAGAACACATGGGACAGACATAAGACAATTCTAGTGGGGGGTAGGAAGAAGTAGGCTGTTGGTTAACTGGGATCTGCAGATTATCCAGTAGGTAGGGAAATGGGCAGACTAGGTGGGCCAAATGGTCCTTATCTGCCATCAAAGTCTATGTTTCTATATGAATCCTCCCAAACCACCACTTACTCACTTTGTGACCCAGAGCAAGTCACTTAACATCCCTGTGCTTAATCCGTGTCATTTATTTATTTTTTATTGAGACTTTTATATTCCCAGGCTTGAGCAGGCAGCTGTCAGTCCTGTGCCTGCATCACCAACTGATGACCTACTCCTCCCAAGAACTTACCAGATGCAAGGTAATCCTTCAAGGCTTGCTCCACCCCATGGCAGGGCCAGAAGGGGGGGGTCATCTTCCTGGAGGAACACATCCAGACATCAGGATTAGCATCCTTGGATGGGTCAGTGGCTTGCAGGCAGGGCTTCATTAGGCCCCCTCAGCCTATGTTCATCTTTTCACCTCGGGCCTTGCTCCATGCTGGAGCACAGATGTCAGCATGTACCATGTGGAGGTACACATTGCTCTGTGTGAAACAGGCAGCTCCTCCCAGTTCTTGTCTTCCAGACTGCCTTTCCACCAGGCCTCTATTTGGCAGTAGTTGAAGGTGGAGTGGCAAACCCTTCCCTCCCCAGGAGGGGAGATCAGACCAATGGGTGCTCAATCCTCTTCCCACTGGCTGACGCCCAACAACCAAAGTCCGCTCCTGAATCCAGCTCACTGGTGTGGCGAGGGGTGGCCCTATCACTGTGTCACTGAGTTGGTCTAGTGTGATTTATTTTTTATAGTCAAGGTGGTTTTCCTGATGCCAAAACAGCATGAAGAAAGTAAACAGTAAAAAGAAAAAACAATTTATATACATGCACTGAGTTTCTTGCCGTTCTCTGTGCTGTCTGAATCTCCCTGTAGCCCTAATAGCAGTAATATTCTCCCCCCCCCCCTTTGATTTCAAAAGCACTTAGTGGGGCTCAGGGTGCCTTACATAATAAGACAGATTATCCAGAAAAGATTAAAATGTAATAAATGCAAAGAACAAAGACTTAGTAATAAGTATTTTCACAAATAAATAGAGAACACTAAGTAGCACCAAAAGCTTACAGAAACTGATGAAACGCCAACCTCTTCTCAAATCCTTTCACTGAGGGGGTACTCCTGAGATGCCAAGGGAGTTCTTAATAGCAGGGACTGCCACAGAGAAAGCCCTATCACCTGACTGCTTCAACCGGGATCTTGGGGCAGCCAACAGCAGCCCCTTAGCATGGGTGTTGGCAGGCATACTTCACGTACTTTGCCGAGTACAGTAAAATCTGGAAAATCCATGAGCAACATGAGCCTCAGGCCAGGGCAACAAATATGAACAAAGCCTGATGTACATGAAGAACTGTTTCTCCCCCTCCTTGGATGCTTGAGTGTGAGTTTGTGAATGATCTTTGGAAGATGTGTGGGTGCTAAACCTAGAGGCCATGATTGTATGAGTGACCCCGATGGAGTATATATGCATGAGTGCTGGTGTGAAAGCACTTCTGTAAGGCTGGTTACCATGATGTGGTGCAGAGGCTTAACATTGTAACTATAAGCCAGCCAACTTCTGTTTTGATTGGCACTGTGTATTGGATAAAATAAAATGTGCTTCTACTGGGATCATTGGCTTACTGCACATTGATGACTAAAATGGGGGTGGGCAGTGGCGGTTTTAGGCACAAGCGAACCAAGCGGCCGCTTGGGGCACCAGCACAGAAGGGGCGCACTGAAGTAGAACATATAAGCAGAAATCATCTTGAAATGCAAAAAAGTGTCAATCTAAAAAACCATAATTCTCACCCCAGGTATTCTTCTATATTCCTTACTTTCTGCAGTCAGCCTCCTAAATAGAACTGCCCAGAGATAGAACGTTATACAAATGATAGAACCTATCATTGGCTCATGCCACTGATTTAAACTACTGCCCTTATCAGCTGCAACGTTCCACCAACATATCAGATTTCTTTCTCTGCCTGACAAGTCAAGATGCCTCACAGACTTCCCTCTCAGCCGTTCCTTGGGTGGTTCTTCACTGAAAATAAGTATTTTAATTATTCCTACTGCTGCCTTTATTTCTGTTTAAATTCCTACTGTTAGTTTAATGCTTATTTTAGTGTTTTTGGTTTAATTTTCTCAGTTCCTCACGGTTCAGTATAACTGTTAGGGAACCAAGCCTTAAATCCCTTTCCAGAGCTTTTATTTCCTTATCTCCAGTTCAGTTTAGTTATTTTTAGTATTTTATTTTAAATAAATTCTTGCTTTTGTTAGCTGTCAGGCCGGTTCAGTGAACCGCTAACCCAGTTCAAGTTGTTTGGTTCTCGGTTCAGTATTGGAACCTTCACCAGTTGCTGAACCGACCGCAACCGAAAAAAAAGAGTTTACTTTATTTACGGTTCTGTTTTTCTTAATCAGTTTGATGATGGCAGAAAAACCTAAGAAAAAGGCTGGGTCCCCAGGGTTTAAAAACTGCCTTAAGTGTGGGGACATTGTTTGGCCTGGTGGCACTGAGGGCTGAGGTACTGGATACCACACCTTGCACCACACCAGTGATCCGCATTTGGGAATGAGTGTGGGCCACCAGGGGTCAGCAGGGAGGAGATGGATTGAGCGTCTGACGGACTGCTCTTCATCACCGGGAAGGGGGGGGCGATCTGCAGTTAGCGCGCATTTGACCCCTGGTGGAGGCTGGGGCTTGACGCTACACTGCTGCAAGTAAGGGGGACGGGAGCTCACTAGACGCTTGGTAGGGACACATATGGGTGCATACATGTGGCCACTGCTGGTGTCACTGCATGGCGAATGCCCGTAAGGGAGAAAATATGTAGGAAAAAGACCCTGGTGGCTGGTTGTGGTGGCTTGATGGCTGTCCCCTGGCACTTCATCTCTGGTGGTAACACCATGAACGGAATCCTGCTTGGCAGGTGAGTAGGGGGCTCCCCACAGCCCTGCCATGGGGGGTAAGCCGTGGGAGTTGCAGGGGTGAGTGCCTGAAGGAGCAAAGCATGGTGATGGCAGCTGGACAAGGAGATGACCAGGGCCAGGGGGGAGAAAGATAAAAGCAAAAAAAAAAAACAAGTGTGGGGATGTTTTTGCCAAGGCAGAGAAGCATGGCTTATGCATGGTCTGCCTTGGAAATGAACAGTTTTCTGCAGATTGGGAAATCTGCTAATCATTTCCACAAACGTCAATTGACAAGAGGCTGGAACGGCTCCAAAGAAAACTTGAGAAGGGTGCTACGGGTTCTGACCAACCCACACCCTTTAAACATGCGGGTGAAACCTCACTGTCCAAACTGAGCACCCCTGACAAGGGTGACGCAGCTTCCAGTAAAAAGGTGGGTGAACTGGCTGACTCCCCAGTTCCTGCCAAAAAGACAAAGAAAACAAAGCACGTTGAACCCCTGACTGAGAAACCAAGGGGGTTTCATCTGTGCCTCACAGTCTGCCATCCTCAGAAGAGATTGCCCAGGCCATGAAGGCCATACAGGCTTTGCAGGGTCTTATACCTGCTCCAGCTCCTCCAACACCGGCTCAAGTCCCAGTTGGATCTTCTTCTGTCCCAACGCCATCCCAGGAGCAGATGCAGTTTGAGGAGTATGATTTGCCTGAAGTAGATGAGGGTGAACCTACTGAGGCGGAGATCTCACCTGAACAGGAATTTGGGTCTCCTCCTAGAGCAGAGAATTTTTCCTCTCATTTTCCCTTCATAAGGAAAATAGTGGAAGCCCTTGATTTGGCTACCACAGAGGTTACAGAGGATGAGGAAGAGGCCAAATACGTGAAAATGATGGGGTTAACACCCACAAAGAAGATATTATTCCGTATCAACAAGTTTTCAAAAAAGACTTGTTCAAGGTTTTGCATACTCCAAATCCCCCACCCCCACCCCGGACAAGAAGGCAGAAAAAAAAGTACCAGCTGGACAGACAGGGGGCTTTGTTCCTCTTTTCTCACCCTGACCATTAAGGGATAATCCAGCAAGCAGCCTGTGAGAACGAAAGGGTGACAGTGGCATCACACCCACCTGAGAAAGATTCATACAAAATAGGTAGTATGACCAAGAAGGGCTACCTGGCATCCTCACTGGGAGTCAGACAGGCTATTTGCCAGGCTTATTCTGCACAGTATCAAAAGTCACTGTGGCAGTCAGGATTGCCTGTGGTAGATAAGGCTCTTTCGGGCCTCTCGGATGATTTGGCTGAGATAGCCAGGTTTGGGCTGGAAGCAGCAAAATACCAGTTTCAGATAGCAGCAGATGACAGTGATACTGCTTCCAGATGGATGACCCTTACCATAGCTCTTCGGAGGTTGGCCTGGTTTAGGACCACTAATCTTACACAGGACACCCAAACCAAGGCTATGGATTTTCCTGTGAAGAATCATTCAATATTTGGCCAACAGACTGAGGCTTATATGAAGAAGGTGGATGAGTGCAAGGCCACCTATAAGAGCAACTCGACAAAGGAGAGACCCTCCTTCTCCTACAGGTCATACAGAAGGGGAGGCATAGGTGGAGCAGCCTACACCAGATCTTTTTAATCATGCCCAGGCTTTCTCTCAATATCAGCAATATCCGCAGCAGACAAGGTAGTTCACAGACTGGGGTAAAATGGGCTCCGGGAGGGGATTCCAGACTACCCAGGCCCAGCCGCAAGCAAAACAGAATCTCTGACTCAGTGGTCAAGGCCGTATCCCAGTAAGGGGCAGGCTGGCTCACTATTTCCAGGCTTGGGAGTCCATTATCACAGACAAGTGGGTCCTGGAAGTGATGAGTCAGGGTCTGCCCCTAAGTTTCAAGTAATTCCCTCTCTTGAGAACAAGAGTGTTCAAAACCAGCTTCCCTCTTGGAAAAGAAACTATTGGAGAAGGAGGTTCAAAGCCTCCTCCTGTTAAAAGCAGTAGAACATGTTCCACCTCAGCAGAAGGGAAGCGGTTTCTACTCAAGATACTTTCTCACCAAAAGGAAAAATGGGGAGTGGTGACCTATTCCAGAACTCAGTCTACAGAACAAGTACTTAGTAAAGCCGAAGTTCAAGATGGTCACATTGGCAGTTATTCTGCCAGTCATTCAGAAGGGAAATTGGCTAGCATCTCTGGATCTGAAAGATGCCTATTTCTACATTCCCATAAGAGAATCTCACAGAAAATATCTCAGATTCAGACTTCCATCAGGACATTACCAGTTTTCAACCCTACTCTTCAGTCTCTCCTCAGCCCCAAGGGTATTTGCAAAGCATCTGGCAGTGGTGATGGCACAACTAAGAAGGTTAGGTTTATAAGTCTTCCCCATCTCGATAATTGGCTGGTGGTGGGAAGCTCACCCAGGCATGTGCAAGATCCCCTGCAGGTAACACTAAACCTGTTACACTCACTAGAGTTCCTGGTAAATCAGGAGAAATCTGTTCTCACTCCAGTACAGGTTCTGCATTTCATAGAGCAGAACTGAACACCTTAGAGGAATAGCCTTCTTCCCTCATGACAGAGTGCAACACATCTGGCAAATAGCAGCTTCTTTCAGGCTGAATGAGCCAAAGCCAGCAAGACAATTTTTGCAGCTTCTGGGACACATGGCTGCAACAACAGGCACAGTTTTGGGTGCCAGGTTCCAAATGAGAGACATACAGTTTCACCTTGGTGCACATTGGTGCCAAAGGAAAGACACTCTTTCAAAAACAATTCCAGTAACAAGAACATTGCTGTAAGCCCTTCAGTGGTGGAAGGAAGCAGACAACTTCAGGGAGGGGGTATCCTTTCAATGGGAAACCCCATCAGCCATTCTTACAACCGACACCTCCCTGTTAGGGTGGGGTGCCCACTTAGGGGAACACACCACTCATGGAACCTGGTCCAGTGCAGATTCACTCCAATATATAAATCTGTTGGAACTGAAGGTAGTGTTCCTGGCACTGAAGGCATGTGCACCACTACTGCAAGGAAATGTGGTGCAGGTCAGGACAGACAACACCACAACAGTGTACTGCATAAACAAGCAAGGGGGGACAAGGTCAGGCCCCTGTACATTGAAGCAGTGAAGATCTGGAGTTTGGCTTACACACTGAAGGCTCCCTACAGGCCATTCATGTGCCAGGGAAAGACAGTACTCTAACAGATGCCCTGAGCAGAATCAATCCGGCCCACCACAAGTGGTCCATCAATAAGCAGATACTGGAGGCAGTATTTAGAAGGTGGGGCACACCAGAGATAGATCTCTTTGCATCCCTCGAATCATCATCTGCCTCTTTTCTGCTGTAGACCACCAGCCAAGGGTACAATCCCACTGGATGCTTTGACAATGGACTGGTCAGAAAGAAGCCTATATGCTTTTCCTTTTCCTCTCATTTTCAGAGTTCTGATCAAACTCGGGTCACAACCTGCATCAATGATCTTGATAGCACCAGACTGGGCCAGACAGCCGTGGTATCCTCTATGATTCTCCATGTCTGTAGCTAAACCAATACATCTACCCAGGAGGCACAACCTGCTGATCTCCCATCAGGGCAGGATCCTGTACCCGATCTTCAGATCTCTTCAACTCAAAGCATGGCTCTTGAGGACTTAAGAATTTGCAAACTCTAAGTGTCCTGGATATCCTGAAGGGCTACAGGAAGCCTTCTACTAAGAAGATCTATGCTTCAAAATGGAAGAGGTTCTCTGTTTGGTGTGCTCCCAAAGGTACCTCCCCCTCTCACGTGGGGATACCAGCTGTCCTGGATTATCTTACCTACTTACACTCCCAGGGTCTGCAACATACATCCCTGAAAGTGCATTTAGCCTCAATATCTGTTTACATTTCTGCTGGGAGGAGCACCTCCATGGCATCCAGTCCCATTTTCAAAAGTTTTTTTAAAGGTCTGTGCCATTTCCACCCACCTATTAGGGAACCAGGACCAGCATGGGACCTGAACATATGCATTACCCAGCTCATGAGGCCCCCATTTGAGCCCATGGCTTCAGCACACCTAAAGTATGTTACCTGAAAAACTCTTTTTCTGGTTGCTATCACCTCAGCTAGAATAATTAGTGAGCTTCAGGTCTTGTGTGTCTAGAAGGATTATCTTTCCTTCAGAGACAAGGTAGTATTATGAACAAATAGAAAATTCCTCCCATGGTGGTCTCTGACTTTCATTTGAACCAGTCCATTACCACGCCAGTCTTCTTCACTGAACATACTAGGTCAAGTGAGCGCAGACTCCAAAGTCTGGATGTCAAGAGGGCATTAAGTTACTACGTGATCCACACCAGAGATCATGGGCAAGACAAACAGTTGTTCCTGACTTATGGGAATGTGGGTAAAGGTAACCCAGCTTCAAAGAGGTCCACTTCTCACTGGATACTCCAGTGCATTCAGTTTTGCTATTCGAAAGTTGGCAAGGAGCTCCCAGCAGGGCTGAGAGCTCATTCCACAAGGGGCACAGCTACAAACATGGCAGCAGTCAGACATGTTTTATAAGTGGAGATCTGTAAAGCAGCTACCTGGAGGACAGTACACACCTTTACTAACCACTATAGTCTAGACACTTAATCCAGAAGTGATGCCAGTTTTGGCACAGCAATCCTGCAAAGCCTCTTTCTAAAAAAGTAGGTTCTGTGCCCACTTCCAAAGGTACTGCTTTGAAGTCTGCAGAGAGTTAGGAATATAGAAGAATACCTGGGGTGAGAAGAAAAAATTACTTACCATAGTAATCTTGTTTCTTCCAGGGTATTCTTCTATATTTCTAACTCTCCCACCCTGCCTCCCCTTCCAGAACCAAAGCTTCTGCACTCCTAACGGAGCTTTTAAATATGGAGTCCCAAACACTGACATAAGTTTTTTAAACCCTAATGGATGGAGTTTTTCCTTCCCTTCTTTTTCCAGGTGACTCTGGCATTCGGGAGGGGTGTTGAGTTTATGTTAATATTTGTAGTTTCTACTAGACAGTATAGTTTTGTTGTAGATAGATAGATAGATAGGTATAATTATAGTTAAAATCGCCTTGCAGGCTCCTTAGACATCTGATATGTTGGTGGAACGTTGTAGCTGATAAGGGCAGAAGTTTGAATAAGTGACATGAGCCAAGGATAGGTTTTATCATTTGCATAACGTTCTATCTCTGGGCAGTTCTACTTAGGAGGCTGACTGCAGTGAGTTAGGAATACAGAAGAATACCGTGGAAGAAACAAGATTACTATGGTAAGTAATTTTTTCTTGTTGTCATCACCCTTATATTCATAGAATTCCTATCACATTTTGGATGTGGATTGGGGAAGAAGGGAGGATGGGGGGTGATGTGAAGCAGTGTAGGGGGCACCACAAGTATTTCTGCTTGGGGTGCCATTGGGCCTTAAACCAGCTCTGGAGGTGGGGCAATGTTTGTGTGGAGTGGCAGCACATTTTTTGGTTTGTGTTAATTGGGGGCAACAGTTCCTTCAACTGTCAAGTTTAAGTTTAAAATTTCTGGGTATACCCCTGCCCCTTGGAGGAGCAGAGTGGGGGGATGGGAAGGAGGGAGAAAGATAGGAGGCAGAGACACAGAAATTACTTTTAACACACTGAGTTCCATGTGCCATTTAATAAGGCGGGTGATAATTCAGGATACAAAAATAGGAAAATAGGCCTTAAATGCAGGGCAACGCATATACATACCGGAGTTGCAATAGCCCATAATACTAGAAAGTCTCAAGGCAACAGCTATTGTTAGTGTCTCTACTTGGGTTATTCCACAAGGCAGCTTCTTTTCCTAGAAGGTCTCTCTCTCACCATTAGACAGAGGGAGAGTCTGTCTCCTGAGCAGAAGACATTATTCCTTCTCTGGCTTGAGAGAAATGAGCTGGGCTACCTCAGGTAAGCCTGAAGGGGTCTCATAAGGCATGTTTACACTCCCACGTTTGCAGCGAATCAGTCCACGTGCATGGGTAGATGGACTGCAAAGTCAGCAGTGTGTATACTTACTAGACCATCCTAGGAGCACTTTGGATCCTATTTTTGGTCTGACACAGGAGTGAGAACATTTACTGGAGTAAGTGTATTAAGTGGTGGTGTAAACCTGCTGCGACGCTCGCTCTGACAAAAAAGCAGCCAACTTCCAGACTCCTCCACTACTCCCAACCTACCCCTACAGCCCATTTCCAGTTCAACTTGCACTGGTGTGTGGGAGGGCTGTGAACAGTGAACTGATCTTGCAGATGAGTTCGCTGCTGGAGCAGAGCAGGTTAAATTATGAAGCGCAGCAACCATATAAATATGGCTCTATACTCCACCTGGATCGTATGATCTGCCCCTTCATCAAATTTGTAAATATTCAGGCTTCATTTTCACAGTATAACCATGTAAAATAGGCATACAATACAAAACACTTCATTTCAAGCACATAAGGGAATAGTATTAAAAACAGTATCCGGCCAAAACATCATTTCAATAATATTGTCGCAATAATATTGCAGCTTTAAATATTGAGAGTCTTTACAGCGACAGGGGGATTACATCGTTGCAATGTTATGACTACCCCTGTACCTGTATGTGGGGCCGGGAAAGCACCAGTGGGGAAGGGATAAGGTAGCAGGAGGTGTGGTGCTTGGCCAAGCCACTCCTGTGGTGGAATGACAAGGCACTTGCTCCTGAAGTGGAGGAGACCTGGGGACCAGGGTTTGGTTTCCCATGTCCCAAAACTGAATGTATGTTTGTTTGTTTTGTTTTTCTAGTTTTTAAGACATTTCCCCTGGCAAGTTTCTCCCTGTCCCTGAGGTCCCCCCCCCCCCAGCAGAGTTGATTATAAAAGTTCTAGGGGGGTGGCGGGAAAAGCCCCCCTATGTCAGGGCGTGTGTGGGGTGGAACCCCCCAGAAAACAAAGAAATCCAGGTGTTTTTTCTTTGTTTTTATGTTGCGTCAGTATTTGTGTGGTCGGTGACTTTACCGACTTTGATATTTACTCTCAATAATTTGGTTGCGGCGTTTTGTGCCGTTGTGTTTTTGTTGGCGATGTTATCGCCTAGAACCATTAAAAGGCTTAATTTGCAACAGTCAAATCAGACTTATCCACCAAGAAGACAGGAAGCAGAGAGGAAGAACACAATGTAACCAATGGAAAGGAACAGGGCAGGGCAATTAAGTCACAAATAAAACAAGCAAACATCCAAAACTTTCTTTTAAGTTTCTTTCATCAGCTTTTCAAAAGTACACATTTTGAAATTTCAGCCACAGTGCGTACATATAAAAATAATCTGATACAATGTAAACATTTATCATAGGATGCAGTGCAATATCACCCGGGTTGTTACGTCATTTTGGGGCTGTAAGTTCATAAACAGCATAACTACAGCATTATCATATCAGACAAATGAATGTCGCAGTGAGAAGACCAGTTTCCCCTGACACCATTAGAAAAACTTGGAAAAAATGTGAGATTTAGACAGCTCAGTTTATATTGAGTGTATTTTCTATAATTATTTACTTTTTTTCTTTATTATCCAGGACAGCTGTCACCTTAGACTTTATCTGCTCTTTCTGCAATCCTACATATGACATCATAATCCAGGTTGCACCTGGAAATGAGCTTCTGATCATGGTGCTTTTCCAGGTTACCAACTTTTAAATAAATAAATAATAGTAAACAAAAATTCCCCATTTATGGCATCATAATTATCCCCACAGCCAGAGACTGTGATATCATAACCAGAACTGTGATGTCAAATGTAGGCAAGCAGACAGAACAGTGGTCCTGTTTACATGCAGATGTCCTTCGTAATAAAGAAGAATGAGAAATACAGAAACAGTATTGAAATATAAGCTCACTTGTGCTAAACATTACATTTTCTCAAAGATGTCACAACGGTGTCAGGGGCTCTTTAAATGCACAATCACGTGGAATTGCAGCTCGATCTAGCCAGCTGTTCATCTAAAGGCAACTGTTCCTTTTACAACACATCGATCCCTATGCTTCCTTAGGAGGCAATATAGCGAAGTGGTTAAGGGCACTGAACTGCACATCTGAAGACTTGAGTTTGAATCCTGCCAGCCCCCACTTGCACACTGTCTAATCCTGAGCAAGTCACTTAACTTCTTTGTGCTCTTGGGTCACACCTGGAAACAACCTCCGGCTTAGTGTACCTTTCCTGATTAAACAATTTTCTCTTTCCCTTTCCTTTATAATTCCCAACCCCTTCCCCCACAAACTTCACATCCCATTTGGATAGTGTTTGATGTCTACAAAACTCAGACATGCATCCAGAACAGTAACAATACTGAATTTAACTGTGAGTCCATGCTCACGTCTTTCAGCAATACAACTGATTAGGTATGAAGTTAAATATCCAACTGGTGATTAAAACTTGATATGGAGGAGTCTTTCCATGTTAAACACAGAAGTGGTTAAAACTGAATAAGTCCACAGTACAAATTCCGAGTTGCTGTCCGTATGGAGATTTATAAAGTTGGCCAAAAAATCAAGCGTAATGTATAACTGAACAGTATCAATTGTGCAGCCTAACCTGGCATTATGAACATTCATTATTCGAGATGTGGTTAGGACTGACTCACCATGCAGTCGGCACAATTTTTACCAAGAGCATTGCCCTATACTACATTACTTCATCTCCTATATAGCCAACATAAAGAGAAACATCTAACACATTTTAATTACCTAGATTTAGAAAATGGGCTTCTTACTTGCTGCAATCTGATTGGTCAGTACCCTCAACAAAGGGGTACATTAAGTTTCAATAGATGACCAGCAAGTAAGAAGTGCCAGTCAGCTGACCACTGTACCTTGCCCATATCCTGCAGCCCAGCTGACCACTTCTATCAAGCAAGTAACAGTAGTAAACGTCAGTTTTAAAAATATATATATATGTCTGACCACATAGCTGTAAATTTTGACCTAATAAGCATTTTAAAGCACCACAATGTACTCACGGAAGACGACCAGCCACCACAGCAAACGAAAAGAAGTCGTCCTGTAAAAAACAAAACAGAAAAACCGCAAGTAAGTGAGCGCTTCATTTCAGTCACGGATCTACAGCTAGACACAATCGAAAGTGAAAGACAAGAACTGAACACAGTAAAAAACACTAAATGGGCAGTCTCCGTTTTTGAACAGTGGCTAACACACATTCACCTAACTATTGACTGGCAAAGCATCAGCTTTGAATATTTAAATGATCTCCTCAGGTGATTCTACGCGGAAGTCCGAACAAGCAGCGGGACAGAGTATTCAGTAGCTGGGTACTGCACCTTGAGCGTGGGCATCAACCGCCACCTCGCTAGTACAGATCTCCGTCGCCCTGTCAGCATAATTAGCAACCCAGCTTTTAACTCGTCAAACAACGTCCTAGCAGCAGTGCTAAAACGCTTCAGAAAGTCACAAAAAGACATAGCAAGCCACCATCCAGCAATAAACACATCAGATCTACAAAAACTGAGAAACAGTCCAGCACTAAATCCCGAAACTGCCCCTGGCTTAGTCCGTAAAGTCTGGTTCGATATCCAGCTTCACATGGCCAGGCACGGTCGGGAGGGCATCCATGAACTAACAAAACACAGTTTCACAATAAAACAGGACGAAACTGGGCATAAATATGTAACACTCACACACAATCAGGAAACCAAAACCACAAAGATCCACAGGAGGTAAATAAAGAAAACTCACGAGGTTACATCTCAGAGCAAAAAAACGACCCGCTCTGCCCTGTTAGCTCCTTCATAAAATACATACAGAAATGCCCACCAAGTGCATCAGCTTTCTACCTGCATCCCAAAAAGCTCCCACAAGAAATCCTTGATCAGCAACAGTACTGGTATTCCACGGAGCCCATGGGAAAAAATTACTTGGGCTCCCTCATGCCTGGACTCAGCAAAGAAGCTGATTTGTCCCAGCATTACACAAACCACAGTATTCGTACAACTGCAGTGCGGCTACTATGCAGAGCAGGACTTACCGACAAAGAGATCGTCGCAGTCACAGGCCACCGCTCAGAACAAAGTTTAGCATCTTACTGGGCCCCTTCAACTGCCGACAGAAAAACATGGAGCTCCATACTAGCATGCAAAGAAAGTCGAAAAGACAAAACGTCAGCTCAGACACCACAGCAGAACACAGATAATGAAGACCACAGCAGCAGCTGTAACAGAAGCCTGCCACCTACTGATCTCACACAAACTGCAACGAAGAACATTTTCCAGCCTACCAATTGCACATTTAATTCACCAATTAACTTCATTACTTACCAGAAATGAAAGAAATGCTACGCTCAACAAGTGTAACAGTGATTGTAAACACTATTTGAAATACTTTTTTAAGCATTTCATGTTTAACACTATTTAAAATATTTTTTCACAAAATGCTACCCTCAAAAATGTTTTAAATGTTTAACACTGTTTTAAACCATTGTATTTAAATTATTTAAACTACCATTTTAAATGTTTAACAGTCTATTTATAATATTACAATATTTTTAACCATATTTAAACATATTAAAAATGGACTATTTTTTCTCAACTTTCAAAAAAATGTTAAAAATAAAACTTCATTTATTCACTAAAAAACTACTACTCTGTCTCTCTATTTTTCAACAGTTAGCCCATTATCTAAGCATAGTAATGCCTCCAGGGTAGGCGGTATAGGCAATACCAGACAGGCCAAGGGCTATAAGGCCCTGGCGGTCAGTGTGCCAATACACTCACCCTGTCATTGCGCATTATCGCTTACATACATAATGGGTGCCATACACAAAGGTGCAGAAATAGTCAGACGGTGGGCAGCCGAGGTGGTGTGCGGAGGGCTGTGTCATTCGCCATCACTTCACTGCGGCACCAAGATTCAGGTAAGAGTGACTGAGGAGGTGGGTTCTCTGTGCCATGGGAGGGAGGTGAGCCACTAGACACCACTAAGACATGGGCTGGGGGGGGTTGGCATATCACTATTCTGGAACAGGGCTGGAGCTGTGTTGTTGGCGGGGCCAGAACTTGCCACAGGCATTTCGCATGTTAGTGGCAGGCTGGTGAACGCTGGGGGGGATGTCAAACCAGGGTGGGCTTTCACTGGTAGGGGATGGGGATCACAGGGGGGAGAGGGACCACTGGGCACTAGGGAGAATCCTCTTATTAATCAGGTAGGGCATCAAGTGGGGAGACCACTAGACACCAGGGTAACTGTTCTGTTACATTGGGCGTGGATGTGGGTGGGGGGAGGAACTGCTAGACACCAGGGAAATAGTGTGCGAACATTGGACATGGGTTCAGGTGGGGGGGGGACCACTGGACACCAGGGAAATTGTGTGCATGTATCGGGTGAGGAATCCGGTAGAAGGCACAACTAGCACCAGAGACAGCTTTGTGTCTGGGACCGGCCAATTGGGGGGTGGCACTGCGCTAAATCGTCCATTCTTGGATCCTTTTTATATAGCTTGTTTTTGAATCAGCTACCCTGGGTGTCAGTCAATGAATATTATTTTAAATGCAGATGATGGATACAGTTCTGTTCACTAGTGATAAACAAGCATTTGTCAATGCCGAGTGTTTGCTTGCTGGTATTAGCATTGGAAATGCAGGAGTTAGACAGATGCAGAATAGGAATGGCCGTGAAGTATTGAACTTCATGCCAACCCCACCTCCATCCTGTAGAGATGGGCAGGCATTGGGGTAAGTGTTTGGGTCATCGCCCATGACAGTAATGCCATGTAACCTCACCCTATTCTGCAGACACCAACACGTGTTGAGGTGTGCCTTAGGTTGTTTGACTTTACAGTCACTCCATTCCATAAGGACATATACTGAAATGGGTGCAGCATTGGAGAATGGGGTGAAGTCTGGGGCCAAAGAGTCCAAGGTACACCTCAATGCCTGTCAGTGGCTGGGGTTGGGGGTGGGATGGCATGAGCAGTACAGTTGGCAATCCAAAGGCACACCCCGATGCCTTTCAGTCTGTACAGGGTAGGACATTATGGTTAGAAACCCTAACACCTCAGGCGTTTGTTAGTATTTGCACTACAAATTTCAACATGGCTTTTTTGTGACCCCACCTCATGAAAGCGTTTGGGACCCCTTTTCATGAAGAGTGGCAGTGTGATTTTGTCAATGTGTCCTGAACGTTGAGTTCCAACAGTGACAGTGCCATTCTGCACCACATGTACGAAAACACAGATTGGGCAGGATGTGAAGAATGACAGCTGTACCATCCATAGAGAGGTGTGAAGAGATGGCAGTGTTGAAAATCTGTAGTGGGAATATTAAAAATGCTCGCATTTCCAAGCATACATGGAAACTGCGCAATGCATGCACGTAACACAGTCATTTTATGGACTTTCATCAAATTTTCAACATAAGCATTGTAGGACCTCTGCTAATGAACAGTGTCACTGTAATTTTCTTAATGTGTCCCAAACACTGATTTCCCACAGCGACCGTGCTATTCTGCGCAGGAAGTGCGAAAACACATTTCGGCCAGGATTTGAAAAATCACAGCTATACTGTTCATAAGGACGTGCAGAAAAATGGCAATGTTGAAAATCTGGAGTGAAACTATTACAAATGTGCGAAGTTATGAGTGTGGGGTCTATTAGTTATGATTACATCTAATAAAGATCCTGACAGTTGTTTTTTGCGACACAGCCAAGTAATCCTGGTAATTATCTGAGCTAGACCCGATTCATTACATAGGTTTTTGAAGGGAACTGATTAAGTACTGTCCCAGTCCAGATTCAGATCACCTAAAATTATTGTTTCATTAGTGTTGACAAAATGGTGGGTCAAAATATCCAAACCCGCAGAGGGAGGTCTGTAACAACCAACTACATTTATAGTTTCTGCAGCAGAGATAGATATTTTTTAGTGATAAACATTCTAATTCCTTTGATTTTGAGGCAGATTCAGTCACTGTGGTAGATAAATTCTCATTTATATAGCTACCCCACCCCCTCTGGTAACTCTATCTACCTTAAAAAGAGCATAGGAAGGTAATGCTAGTGCATGATTTGAGAATGAACATTTTAGCCATGTTTCCAGCAATACTAATATTTTTATTTAGTTTTTGTTAACTGGGTAAGTGCACTAGACAAATTCTTGCCTATTTTCATGCATGACCGGGGGCAGGGTGATACAGATGAATGTCAACTGACTTTGAACCAGATTAAGCTGTTGGTATTTTGGTGAATGGGGGGAAATTTGAACAGGGCACTGGGGAAATTCCCCTACTCTGTGAACAGAGGGTGCTGTGTCTCTGTCCATCAGGTTTCACAGTCTTCGATGGCTGCTGTTGGAGAAGGAAGCTCTGTACCACCAATGGAGAAGGCTCCTGAGGCAGCTGGATTGCGCCTGGATGGCGGCCAGCAATCGATCTCGAGTGGTGAGCCTCTTCCCCTGAAAACGGATACACCGGATTCCAGAACAGACGTGATTTTCACGACACCCCAGCAACCCATATTGGGATTATCTGAGCAGCACCAAGATACTTGTCTGGAGAAGGATTTATGGCATCTGGCTGATCAGCTTCACACTGCCAAGAAGGAATATTTTGCTGCACAACGTAGATCCGAAGGCGAAACAAAAGTGCTCACTGCACCCATCACTTTCACAGGCGCCGGCTCACAGTAAGAAATTTTTTGTTGATTCAGCCTGTTCTTCAGACAAACCAGTGCCTGTGGTAGCTTGCATGACCGCATCTTCAGTTGATTTTTTGAATCCTTCCTCTTGGTCTGCAGACGTGGCCTTGGAGGAAGCAGGATGGGCCCAGCGAGCCTACGGTACATGGACTCCAGATCCAGAAGTACTACTCCCTGGTTCTTCTACAGTTTTACAGGCAGTTCCCGGGTCCTCTACGGCTTTGGTTTTAGATCCCGCCCTAGCGACACAAGCCGTTCAGCCCAAGGTGGACCCTATACCTGCGGAGACCCTCCTGATGGACCTCCCAGCCACTAGAGGTGCTATCTCCTTTTCACCCATACACACAGTTGATATGGCTCCCTTGGATACTTTTCCTGATGCTACCACTGGACTGCCTTCTAGGCAGGAGGAAGCGGGGGGGGGCTTCTTAGCCCTGTTGATGTTACAGCACCAGCTCAGGAGCAGACGGAGGCTCCCACTTATGCTAGCCTTTTAAAAAAATCTGCAGAGCTGGCAAAACGGCAATATGCTGTTCGCCTTCACTTTTTGGGGCCTATAGATGATGCCCCTAGCAGATTCTATGTGGGGAAAGTTTTGCTCAAACAACAAATGAGATTTTCTCCAGCAGAGGTGTATGCCCTTATCCATTTAGCAGGGGAACAATCATTTGACGTTAACTTTCAGTCTCCTGACATCTTAGACAGATTCTGGTTAAAATATGCTACCATGAAGACTAACCCCTTATGGGAAAAAATCCAGGCCATACCCCCTCATCAAAAAAACTTTTGAAGTCATAACCATCCTGTTTTGCAACGAAGGAGTTAATATCATGGACATTCTGTATTGGCTTGAAAAAAATATGTAAAATCCAGGGTAACCTCGACCCCATTCTGGATGACAAAGGTTTTTGGACCGGGGGGTGAAGGGTGAAAATGAACCTCCATCAGGATGACTCCAGTTTACAACATCTTCAAAACTGTATTTATATTGGACATGACAAGGGCTTTATTTTTTATCCGGGCCAGCCCCGTCACTGTTACAAGTGTGGGTCTCCTAGACGTTTAAGCCGTACATATGATGTTATCAAATATGAACAGTGTGGGGAATTTAGACATTCAATGTTTCATTGTAGAGGCCCCTTGAAGTGCAGCTTGTGTGAAGATGGTCACTCATTCACAGACTGCCCATGGGCTTCCCATAACACTTCTAACAATGACTATGCTATTCAGGACTATTATATTAATACTGCTTTAAGACAGGCTAGCAGGCATTCATCAAATCTTCAGCACTCCCCCCCACGTGAACCTTTTCCTGGCCCAGTGGTTCTGGTGGTAGCCCCAACCACCATTGCCCCAATGATGGTCCAACATGTTGCACCAGTTTCCCCTAACCCCTTAATTTCTGACCCAGTACCTGTGTTCCTGCCTGAAGGCCCAGCCCAGAATATGCCCCTTCCCCTCTTAGTTCTTGATTCATTTCAGGTAGTCAGGAGAAGTAGAAATACCAGACGAAATGGTGGGGAGGTGGCACAACCACTGCCTGACCCGATTCCCATGCAGAATAAATTTGATGGTCTTCCTGCCGAGGATGGTGACCTGGGTTCAGAGTCAGATTCTACCTCCTTTCACTCTTCCCAAACTGATGGGGGCTCAGAGGGTGATCTCCCAATGGAGAACCAGGACCACAAACCCTCAGGCTCGGAGACTGGGTTCCAGAGCACGGTTAAAAAAAAAACGATGATAAGCATTTTCTTGTTCTGATTTACTGTATAATATTGCTGTAGCCTCTTTGAATGCTAACAGCATTAAATCAGAGCAGGAAAGGGCAGTTACATATGCACAACTGAATTCTGTCCCTTCTGACGTATTCTTTTTACAAGACACTCGGTTACATTCATTGGCGGAGGTGTCCTCTGCTAGTTCAGCATGGTTATATGGTAATTCCTTTTCATCAACAGGGGAAGATGAATGTAGTGGAGTGGGAATTTGTTTGAATAACCCTGATATTATTGTGATCCACCAGGTGGATATAGTCCCTGGCAAAGCGTTTTTGCTAGATATTTTATTGCATGCAGCAGCTTTTCGGTGTATTAGTGTCTATGCACCGCAAGAAAGAAAAGCCCAGATTGACTTGTTTCAAGCCATCCAACCTTATTTGTTTACTTCAAGTTATGTTCTTTTGGGTGGTGATTTTAATTGCAGTAGGTACTAGACTGACAGAGGGTCTCAGACATCCAAGGTTTTTGTGATGTTTCTTGCCTCAGTACTCTTTTAACCAATAGTAACTTGATAGATGCTTTTGTTAAACCTGGGTGTCTTCCCCCAAAAACATATTTTAGAGTTTTTTTCCACCAGAACTGATTACTGGTTTATTTTCTCAAACTCTGGACATTATCCAATCTTCCACTCTCCCGGTACCCTCTTCTGATCATGTGCTTTTGAGCCTTACAGTTTCAAATTTTGAAAAATTGGGGAGGGGTCGGGGGTACTGGAGAATGAATCTCACCTTATTAAATACTCCATTGGTGTATGAAGGCTTTCAGGGACTGTTACAGGCCAGGAAATTGGTATATTTTTTTGTATGATGATATCCAAATTTGATGGGAGGATACTAAAAGAGACATGTAATCCTATTTTAAGTTGATAGGGCAGCGTATAGGAAAACACAAAACAGATCAGTACATTTTATATAGAAGGGAGTTGCAAACTCTATTATCCCAACAGACACAATATCACTTAGACTTATCTGCTCAGATCTCTTTGGTTAAACAAAAGATGACAGACATTCAGTATGATAGATAAAAATCATTGTTAGAGGAACAGAGGTTTGGGACTCAAGAGACTCAAGCTTTTACCAATCCATTTCAGTTTGGTCTTTCCCAACATCAAAAAAAACATATTCAATCAATCAAAATCTTTATTTAACCAGGCGATCACCATTGAGCATAACTAATTTTCGGGGTGGACCTGGGGTGTACAGGGTGAGACAGATCAGAAAGATACAATGAACAATATACAGGCAGGAATAAAACACAGTATAAATAAAAAATATATACAGGAATAACATCAAAGGCAAATTCAGTGACGAAGGACAATTGGAATCTGAAATAGGGAACTAATCTGATAACACAGCATACAAGTATATATGAAATTATACATGAATAGACATAACAGTCGATGGGAACAGTAGATTTGGGTACCCAATATACACTGTAAATAAAGGTACAGGGTAGGGGTAAGGGTTAGAAGGCTACTCTAAATGGTATTTGTGAGGTGGTGACAACAACAGAGTAAGGGTACAATCCGGGGCAGGGACACAGGGGAGTTGAATGAACAAAGGAGAAACACACATTGTTTATATGTGAACCACTGCAGTAGCAAGGGACCTAGGTTCAGCCAAGAAGGATATTTCTCTCATTACTACTGAAAAGGGTACTGTACTAGCGAAGAGATCAGAAATATTAACTGAATTGGATAAAGATTTTTCCACTATGTTTCAGGCTCCTATTGGTGACATGAATGACATTGATTTATGGTTAGCAGACTGTGATCTGCCTTGTTTATCTCACTCTTTAAAAGCCTCATTGATTCAGTTGGTTATAGCTTTAGAACTTCAGGGTGTTATAAATTCTATGAGAGCAGGCTCTGCACCAGGCCCTGATAGTATCCCAAATGAGCTATACAAACACATTTCCAATATTCTACTTCCTGAAGTATTATTATTTAATACAATGTTAAAAGAGGAACAGTTACTACCCAGCATGTGGGAAGACCTTGTTATATTATTATACAAATCTAGCGATAGGTCCCTGTTGTCAAACTGGAGACCAGTTTCACTGTTGAATACTGATTTTAAGATTTTTTCCAAATTATTGTCGAATAGATTAGCATTGGTGGCTGGCGACCTGATACATCCATCTCAGACATGTAGTATTCCAGGTAGATCCATTTTTGATAATTTAATTTTACTTCACGAAATTTGGAGTACGGGTCAGTCTGGTGAATTTACAGGGTTTCTTTTTGCACTGGATCAAAGCAAGGCCTTTGATAGGGTTCTCCATGAATATCTTTGGAAATGTTTAAAAAGTTATGGTATTCCTACAAATTTTATTAGTTGGCTAAAACTGGGTTACCAACATGCCACCAAAAACCCTTACTGTAATGGTTGGACTGGTAATCCTATTAAAGTACAAAAGGGCTTCCGTCAGGGCTGCCCACTTAGCCCTTTATTGTACATATTTTCCTTAGACCCTTTAATTCACAGGTTGAACCAGGATATGAATATTACAGGCCTATCCTTTTCCAATCTAGATCCAGAAATTAGATCCATCACATATGCAGATGATTTATGTCTTCTCTTAGCAGACACGAAATCCTGCACATCGGCCGGTCAAATATTGTCTTTGTTTTCTAAGTGCACGGCTGCCTCAGTTAAATTTCCATAAGAGTAAATGTTTATTAATTGGCAATGAACATCTTGAACTAGATGAGATCATTGGTGTTTCTATATATTCTGAACCCTGCAGTATTCTTGGGATATTTTTTGGGAAGGGAGACATGGCCCTTTTGAAGTGGCAGACCAAGATTCAGAAGGCACAGACCAAAGTTGATGTATAGAATAAATGGAGGATGGCAAAGGCTAAGAGAGTTTACATGGTTAAAACATATTTACTCTCTTTATTTTTACATATTAGTATTGTGTACCCTCTACCATTGCAGTTGAAAACCAAGGTGCATGGTTTGTTTTTTTCCTGTATATGGGGTAGCCGGCTTAATCCGTTAAAAAGAGGCATTTTATTTTTGGAAAAGAAGCAGGGAGGCCTTTGGATGGTCCATCCGATACTTTCCTTTTTTCTATGTTTACTTTTAAAAACCTGGGTCCAGTCTTACTGACTAAAGATAAATTATGGATTCCATGGGTCAAGGACAGCCTCAGCCCAATATTATAGATCTGACCATTGCATGGCATAATTCCTAAACAAAGATCCCTTACTGCCTCTTTTTGGTTATCTTCTTTCCTGTTTTGGAAAAATCAAACTCTGGTCCTTGACGAAAGATCATTTTATTTCTACAAACAGGAAACAGCTTTATCAAGTAATTTTGGATAATTTTTTTGGGGAACCTTCCCTCTTTGTCACAAACATTATCTTAGAAAGAGCCCAAATTGGGAATATGTTGATTTGTCCTTGTATGCCCCCACATATGTGTGACATTATGTGGTTATCTGCATTAGGAAAATTAAATGTTACGAGTAATCTAAAACACAAAGGCTTGAAAGAAAGATTTTGTCCAAGACTCATGTGTACCACCGAAATGGAAACAATAGAACATTTATATTTTACATGTCCATTTATTCTGTCATTCTGGGTGTTAGTAGATCAAAACTGGAGTACTTCTCCCTTTCAGGATATGAACTTTGACATATTATGTTTAGCTGTACTACCTTCCGCATGGATGGTATATAACACACATACTATTTGGATTATATTACCATGTTTTAAGTATTTTATTTGGAATGTTAGATGTCATTTATCTCTTCAGCAAATTGACTTTACAGAATTACAGCTGTTTCACATGATTGAGTCTGCTGTTTTGACGATCAAGACTCCTGAACAAAATCTTTTACCTGGTCGAGTATTTCAGGCCCTGTGAGGGACTATTCATTGGCTTCTCTGACCGGTGTGCTTTGCCTTGTGGTTCATGTTAAAGCACCGTTTGGGTGTCCCCATAGGATATTTACTGCATGTGTCTTCCCCTTTTATGGGAAAAGTGGGTGTTTGTTTCTCTCTTTTCTCACACATGTTTTCTTTTTTTCCTACTCCATACCAGCATTAGTGATGAGACAGGATCATCAACACTGATGGAGGAGTATCCGCTGGATTCTGTAAGTTGGATGGCTGTCGGGTGTAAGTAGACTATGTGTTGCCATGCATTCCCAGAGGCTGAAATAGAATCTAAGATACTTTCTTCTTCCTCCCTGCTCCCCTTTCTTTACAGATTTTTCCCCTTCCCATTTAGTTGGGGGGAGGGGTAAATTATTGAGTTATATGTTATTCAGTTCCTCTGAGCCTTGAATTTTAATTTCTCCACTCTTTTGATGGGGAAGGGGGGTTGAAACAGACTAGTGTTGGACTTATTACTGCCATTTTGCATTTTCTGAAGAAATATTTACTTTTCTGTTCACCTTTTCCTTTCCAGCTAGAAATCTGTGTGAAGTAACACTCCTAGGTATTAGTTTCATTTCCAAATCGTACTAACAGTTCCTCTTCTCTTTAGTGGGGGAGGGAGGCCTGTTTTTCAGTATATTGATCAAGCTTTGGGGTTCCAGAGGGGGAAATCTACTGTATAAAATGTTATTTTGTTATGTTTTCCTTCCCTTGTTATATTTTGACTGTGTGTAAAGTTACACTGCTTTCCTGTATTTTGTTTAGGTTACAACTGATACTTCCCCTACTCTTTCAGTAGGGAGAGGGAGGGGGCATATATACAGTGTTTTATTTAAGGTTTTGATTTCAAGTATTAAGGCTTCTGTATCTGTGGTTTTGTTTTCTTATTTAATGATTTATATAAAGGAATATTTATTTGTTTTTAGGATCCTTTGAGCTTTGAAAAAAAAAAATTCCCCTACCCTTTTGGTTGGGGGGGGGTCAGCGTTCTTTAAATACAAAATTATGTATTTAACTGTATGACAAATTACTTATTTATGTTTAATTTTCTTTTTGCGGTATGATTTTGTGTGAAGTAATACTATTATGTATGTATTTTACTTTCAAGTTTTGAATAAAAATTCCCCTACTCTTTTCGGTAGGGGGTGCCACTGCACCCATAGCTACGATCCAGGAGGATGTTCAGTCTGCTGGTGAACCTGTACATGAGCAGATCTCCCTCTCCCTCTCTGCAGGTCCAGCCAAGGAGATCACGATTACTGGGAACTCGACAATGGTAACCTCTGATAATGTGTCAATGGTACTGACAGTGGAGCTTACTAAGGAAAATTGGCTGAAGAAATTATTAAAAAAAGACAAAGCCTTAGTTCTAGTGGTTGTGGGGAATGCTGCACAACAAACTGACGACCACACATCTACAATGGTTACTCAGACTGAGATAGTCTCTACCACAGTACTCACGGAGCCGAATACAGGTGTTGCGCCCAATTCAGAAGGTGAAAATGCGAGTGGGAGTCCTCCTGAGGCCTTGCTGTCATGGAATGAAGTTTCTGTCAAAAACTCCAGCGTTAGTGATGCACAAGCATTATTGCGGCTGCCTCCTCCCTGTGACTCAGCGCCTGGGGAATGCCAAAAGAGAAACCTGACAGCAGCAGCATAAGACAGGACTCTTCTAAGCCTGACACTGTGAATATGCAGCATACTCCGACTGTGACTGTAAGTACTGTTTCTACTATTGACTCTCAGAAGGTACACTGTAATGTGTAGTCCTTAGGCCTTCAAACAGGCAGAAGGACAGACACTGATGAAAACACCGCAGTGCAGTTAAAAAAAAAACACAGGCACTTGAAAACTCTTTAAGGCATGCAGGATGGAAGCAAACTGAGTTGGGCCAGTGGGTTCCTGACCCTGCTCACAGTCCTATATCAGAAAATCCTTCAAATCCTCCAGAATATTGTCAAGTTCCCTCTCCTGGTAACACTACAAGGCTAAATTTTGTGACCGAGTCAGATGTAGACCTGCATGCGGAAGACATGCAGGTTGACCCCCCCTGATTTTGAATGAATCCAGAATGCTTCATTACCTGTAAGCTCTGATATGGGAGATGAGGGGCCTAGTCATGGCCCACAGTCATGGCATGACCAAATGGATGTAACGGAGGGCTCCAAACCTGTGGGGCCCCCACCAAATGAGCAAGCACAAACTACGTGGGAGGAATTTTGGAGAAGAGACTGTTTTTCCAATCAACCTCCTCTGCTGCAACTTAGGAATGCAGTTCTGCTACAATATCCAGGAGGCTTGGAACTTGTGCCAGATAGACTTTATGTGGGGAAAAAATTAATTAAGGAATCCATGGGCTTCTTCACAAATGAAATCTATGCATTGATTTATGTGTCTGGTGATACCTTATATGACATTAGTTTTAAATTCCCTCCGGGGTTGGATAGGTTCTGTTCAAAATATGACAACTTACGGTACTCAGCCTTATGGTTGCCCTTTAGAGCCATTCCACTTACCAAACCTTCTATAAAAACTGTGACAGTTCTATTTCAGAATGAAAATGTCCCTGTACATGATATTAATCACTGGATACAGCAGCGCTGTGACATTTTGGGATCGCCTCAACCTATTTTTGATGACGAACACTTGTGGACTGGGGGGGGGTGGAGATACAGAGTGAGTCTACGAAATAATAACCTGGGTCCAGTACATTTACCTAGCAGTTTATTTTTAGGGAGAGAGAGAGGGGTCACTGCTTTTACCTAGGACAGCCTAAAATGTGCTTCAAATGTGGGTCATTGCTACATCTGAGTTGTGTGTGTGATAAAGTGAAATGTAATCCCTGCTTTTCTTTTGGTCATACTAGCACAGACTGCCAAAACAAACTTAGATGTAATTTTTGTAATGAATCTGGTCATTCTTATCGTACTTGTCAATGAACAACCCATAATAGAACAGGCCACCCAGATCAAGATTCTTTATTGACGTCCGCCCAAAAAAAGCACATAGATGCAAGTAAAATGGCTAGTAAAGGTCCCAATATGGAAGCTCAGGGCAGCACCACTGGTCTTCCAGGACTTCACATATGCGCCAGCCCCCCCCCACCCCCACCATGACCACTATTTCTTCTTTGGAGGGGGTTCCGAATGAGGAACCAGGCATGGTACAGTCCCCCCCAGTCCCTTCTGAAAACACACATTTACCCTCTACAGTGGTAGATGAAACTACTTTAGAGATGGTTGAGCAAATGAGTGTTTCAGAACAAAGGGAAATGCCACCCCCAGAAATCACGGTTGTTTAAAAAAAAAAGAGCTTTAAAACAAACGCAGCCAAAATCGAAGCTAGTGAAAACTTCTTCTCCCCCAGCTCTTCCACTGAATAATAAATATGACATCCTGACTATAGAAACACAAGAATCAGAGCAAGATGGCAATTCTGAGTCTTCCTCCCAGCCCATGGCATCCACTGATTCAAAAAGTGACACCCTGGCTCCCGATTTAACTAGAGGAATAAGCAGTGTCTAGAAGTGAGGACCAGGAGAAGTTCTAGACTGGGGAAAGTAGGGAAATGATTCAGGGAGGTTCTGGTCTTCTTCCTTTTAACTAAAAACAGAACATGGCTGCTAATTTGACATTAAAAGTGGCTACTTTGAATGTCAATAGCATAAAAAATTATAGGAGGAGAGTGGTGACTTTGTCACTGCTAAAAGACTATGATTTCAATATATGCTACCTCCAGGATACACGATTGAACATCATTTCCTTAGTGTAAGCAGCTAAGCGACTTTAATACTGGGGACCATCCTATTTCTCATTTGGGACTGACTCATGTGATGGGGTGGGTATTTTATTTCGAGGTGATGAGTATAAAATCATGAGGCTCTTGGAAATACAAGTGGGACGTGCAATTTTTGCTTGACTTCACTGAAAATAATACACAGTGGAGAGTATTAACATCTATGCCCCCTCAACAAAAAAAAGAGAGGATAAATTTGTTTACTAAAATATAGTATTTTTTTACATACAACCAAGAATGTCCTCTGGGTTGGTGATTTTAATTGTGGCCTTGCTAGACAGGACAGGGGAGCGAGAACAGAGAAAACTTTTTGAGATACTTGGGAAGGGCTCATGTGATTCGGCTCCACAAGAGTGGTAGCAGGGAGGAGGCAGAGAACTACAGACCAGTCAGTCTTACCTCAGTAGTGGGCAAGATTATGGAGGCACTTCTTAAGAAAAGGATAGTGCAATGCCTGGAATCCATAGGGGCACAGGATCCAAGACAGCATGGGTTTACAAAAGGGAAGGCCCTGTCAAACTAATCTCATAGATTTCTTTGACTGGGTAACCAAAGTGGTGGATGAAGGGGGAGCAATTGATGTAGCCTACCATGACTTCAGCAAAGCTTTAGACACTGTTCCACATAGAAGATTGATAAATAAGCTGGGTAGGCTTGGGGTGGGTCAGAAGTTGGTCAACTGGGTGGCAAACTGGTTGATGGGCAGAAAACAGAGAGTGGTAGTAAATGGTATACAGTCAGAAGAGATGCAAGTCACAAGTGGGGTACCCCAGGGGATCAGTCCTGGGGCCAGTCCTCTGCAATATCTTCATTAGTGACATTGCAGATGGACTAGAGAGTAAAGCTTGTCTGTTTGCAAATGACACCAAGATCTGCAACAGAGTACATGATCCAGATGGGGTGGGCAGAATGAGAAGAGATCTGGATAAACTAGCAAAATGGTCAGAAGAGTGGCAACTGGGATTTAATGCAAAGAAGTGCAAGATCATGCACATAGGGAAGAGAAACCCTGAAGCCACCTATAGGCTGGGAGGGGAGTTGCTGGCAGTCACAAAGGAAGAAAGAGACTTGGGCATCGTCATCACTAATGACCTGAAATCATCCAAGCAGACCTCTAAAGCAGTAGGTAAGGCTAGGGGGATGTCAGGGTGTATTAGTAGGGGTATCACAAGTCATAAGAGGGGAGGTAATAATCCCTCTTTACAAGACACTGGTTAGGCCCCATCTGGAGTACTGTGTGCAGTACTGGAGGCCACAGCTTCACAAGGACATTAACCAAATTGAGGCAGTCCAGAGAAGGGCAACCAAAATGGTGCAGGGACTGCATCAGAAAACATATGAGGACAGATTAACGGAGCTCAATATGTATACCCTTGAGCAAAGGAGGGAGAGAGGTGATATGATCGAAACATTCAAACACCTTAAGGGCATTAACAAGGTGAAAGAGTCTAACATGTTTAAATATAAGAAAAATAGCAGGACAAGAGGACACAGCATGAGATTAGAGGGAGGCCATTCTATCAGGCAAAGTAGGAATACAGGAAGGTGTAACATATGAGACAAGTCACTGGGAATGTAATAACAAATTATTAGCTGAGCCAAACATTGTAGATCAAATACAAGAGTTTTTGAAAGCGCATATGACCCTAGCAGGTTTAACAACTGATATACAGGTAGGTGTATGGTGGAGGGAAACAAAGCATGAATTAAAACTTTTTTTAATCCACTGGACCACACAATCTAGCACATCAAATTATAAAAAATACCTTACACTTTGACACCATTTGGAGAGGTTATATACAACGGTTAACACATAGGGACTCAATCTTACCTCTCAAATAAATAATATTAAACAAGATATGGAGAAATTGCAATATTCCAGGGCATCAACTATGATACTGGAACACAAAATATATTTTCCAGGGAAAATAACCTTGGGAGATGCCTTTAAAGATTGTTCAAAGAGAACCGAGGCTAGACTAATGACTTCAATATTTACAAGGGATGGACGAGAAGTCTTTTGCTCCTTAGAGATACTTAAAGAGATTCAGGCATATCTTGCAGAAATGTATACTGAACTGGCTTTAGTAGAGAGTGAAATGGTAGATTTATTGCGTATGATACAAACACCACATGCCCCGATACAGAAATCAATGATTTAATACAGCCAATTTCAAAACTTGAAATAGAACACACTGTTCAACAATTGAAAAATGACAAAGCACCAGGTATTGACGGTTTGACTTCCGAATTTTATAAGCACTTCACTAAAGAATTCATGGAGATTCTGTTTGTGGTCTTTAATTGTATATTAACATCACAGACTATTGATTTCCATTTGTGCATCGCAAGTCAGATATTCTTATATAAAAAACAAGATAGAAGAGATCTGAAAAACTGGAGACCTTTATGTCTTTTAAATATAGATTTTCACAATTTTAATGAAAATCTTGATTAAATGACTTTTAAAACTGATTCCCTATTTCATTTCCATAACGCAAACCTGTTCAGTACCTGGCAGCTCAATAAATGATAATTTATTATTATTTAGAGAGTTAATAGAGCAAGGGAAGGAAGATGAGATTTCAGGTTACCTCATATCAATTGACCAGGAAAAAGCATTCGATAAAGTGTCACATAAATTTACTTGAACAGACTCTATTGACCTATGGTGTCCCTCCACTCTTTTGTAGTTGGATAATTATTCTATGCAATGCAGCTTCCAGTATTCCATTAGTGAATGGACACCTTGGTTCCAATATTCAAATAAAAAGGGGGGAGTACGGCAAGGGTGCCCATTGAGCCCGTTATTATATATTATATGTTTGGACCCATTGCTACGTATTATTCAGCAAGATGATTTAATTACAGGTATTAGACCAAAAGATAGTAGGGTTGAAATAAAAACTGCAGCTTATGCAAATGACATATGTTTATTTGTTCCAAATAAAGTTTCAGGGATACGAGCATTGGAAAGGGTTCAACACTATTCCAAAGCAACAGGTGCTCCTATCAATAGCTCAAAGAGCTTTGTATACCCCCCTTAGTCCTTTAACACCTCTCTTAGAAACATTGCAAGGAATGAACATAACTGTAGAACCTTTTAAACTTTGGGGCATTACTTTTGGGAGAGGTAACAACAGTAACATAAATTGAACAGAAAAATTAGGATATGCTAGACATAAAGTTTCAATTTGGAAATCCTGGCAACAAACGAAGAAAAAAAAAGTAATGATAATCAAAATATTTCTCTTTCCTATTTTCACCTATTTAAGCACAGTTTACCCAATACCCTTGGCATTAGAAATAACATTGTTAAGTTTGGTCTTCCAAGTCATGTGGGGAAGCTGTTTAAACCCCATAAAAAGGGAAGTTCTTTATCTTCCTGTACAACACGGAGGTCTCAATTTATTGAACCATGTGGCTTTCTTTTATAATATATTTTTCATTATAACTTAAAGGATCCATAAAGGCCAGACTCAGCACTTTGGGGCCTTTTTTCTAACAATTAGTGGAGGAATATATATGAGGTACGGGCAGTTTCTGCCAGGCTGTCCCCCTCTTTCAGGGCAGGACCTCTTTTCTTTAGATCAGTATTAAATAAACTCAGGAATAAGCAGTTAGCTCCATCCCATATCTGTCAACAGCCAAGGAAACCAATTTATTTTACTATTCAGGACAGAGCTTTCCGTATCACACCTTTGTTCGAAGGTGTATCAGGAGAACATATTGAAGATGTTTTACAGACTGTTTGGGACCAGCCCTTCCCCCCAAGAATGTGGGACGAATTATGGCTGAGTAGCCATGGAAGGTTAAATGTGAAGGCAAATGCAAAACATAAAATCCAGGCAGAAAGAATTTGCCCTAGATAGAACTGTGTGGCAATTGAAGAAACTTTGGAACACTTTCTAGTATCCTGTCCATTTGTATAATCATTGTGACATTTAATAGCACAGAGATAGGGAAATCATAATTGGAAATCAATTATATATGAGGAAGTAGTAGGTGGCTTTACTTTACAGTCCTTTCAGATAGAACGAGGTACAATGTGTTTGATACTACCCTGTATATAATTCTTACTGTGGCAAGCTAGATGCAAATTTGTGTTGCAACAGCTCTATGTGGAACCAGGACATTTGGTACAAAACTTAGAACAGGAATTGCATATGATTTGCTTTTATGACAGAGCAACATTGCCTTCTAATGTATGGATTAGAAGATGGCAAAATGTCCCACTCTTGATAGATAAAATCGGATAACTTGAATACTTTTTAGTTTTACCGCTTCCCACTATAAGAAGTTTAGGTATGTGTTTTCTTTTATTCTTTTTCTTAGTACACTGTAAGACATGAAATTTGTTAGGAACCTTTTTTTCTTTTTTTTCCCCAACATTTGTGATGGATGTACAGATTATGTGATGGTAATATGGCTGTATTTTCTTTAATGTAATGTGTACAAATTGTATTTCTCTATTGATTTCTTTAATAAATATTCCTACTCATTTCGAGAAGTGCCATGGAATCTTTAACATCCACCTGAACTACCACCAGAACACGCAGATGGGACCTCGGTTTAACGTCTCATCTGAAAGATGAGAGTGCGGCACTCCCCTCATGCAGTACTGCAGTGTCAGTATTGGGATATTAACCCAAGTGCGTGGTGTGAGGATAGAACCCGCAGCTTTCTGATCTCCCAGCCTCAGAGGCAAATGTGCTACCTGCTGAGCTGCTGACAGTGCCTAAATACATGTTCCCACCTGGAATCAAACCACTGACCTTTTGTTTGTAAGGCCAAGACACATCCACTGTACCACATGAGTCACTACATGAGACCCATACTTGCACTTTAGTAAATTTTTTCTTCAGAAGGCTGCATATATTAATGAGCATCAATTTTAACCCCTTAGCAGAGACATAATCTGCTGGGGATGTTAGTGGTGCTGCAGGACCAGGATTAAGCTCAATATTACCAGAGCAAAGAAGAAGCAGGAAGATTATTTGGAGGATTCACATTCTGGTCGAGATAGTGTGCACCTTACTTTGTTGCACCTGGTTATGACACACGGTCATGCCCCCGTTTCACATGGGGGAACAAGGTGGGATAGGAATAAGCACATAGAGTTATAATTGCCCTACAACTGAGAGAGAAGCTGGAAACCAAGGAGAGTGCTAAGTTGGTAGTGGTCTTATCCCACAATGGGTGAGGATTGATGGAGGTGAAGGGATTAGAGTAATGGGGGGGTAAAGGTTTACGTGGAATAATATGTTCAACAGCAGTGATGCTAAAATGGGACAGGAATAATAGAAATACGATGCTCATTTTTTAATAAAATGGCTTGTCAATAAAATGATTTGAGCTGCCACTGGGAAAAGAACAGGAAGGAGAGGATAGGTGTATTGCCAGATAAGAAGCAGAACTCCCCACTGTGATTTGAGGAGAAGAGAAAAAAGAAATGCTCAGTACAACTTCAGTTGATCAATGTAGGGAGATCTGAGTACGGGAGATTGCTCGGTGCTGCCTCTAGTGTCTGCTTTAGATAAGGAGCTAATGGAAGACTGGGTACTTGGTCTATTTCATTATCAGTCATATGACCCTGCTTAGCTATATAAATAAGTGTCCAGATAGTCATATGACCCTGCTTAGCTATATAAGTAAGTGTCCGGATAGGGCAGGTGGGAGAGGGGAGCTGAATGCGCCGGCGGGATCCCTAGTGAGCTTTCCTGGGCAGGCGGGCAAGCTGTGTGGCTTGGCTGAACTGCCAGAGCAGTGGATCACCAGAAGATCCTGAGCTGCAGGGGGCTCTGTGGGGATTTCCACTCTTATCAAGGACTTGCAGAAAGAGGGAGCCTGGGGGAGAGGGAACAGGAATTATAGCACTTCAAACCATTGTTACTGCTAAATCGGGGGGGTGGGGTGGAACTGAATAGAAGTGAGAGAGGAGGGAAGCAAAGAACCAGAGGGAGAGTTGGGATAGAGGATAGAGAGGCAGGGCTTCTTAACTTACATACTCTAAATTAATGTTGAAAAAAGAGACATTTGTAAAACATTTCTAAAACAATTAATCTAAATTAATAAACAATCTTAGCAGCAACCAATGTTCTAAAACAGAAACAAAGGGCTGCAGGAGCCCAAGCTTGAGAAACTAGTAGGGCCAGTTAGCAGAGAAGTCAGAAAAGATGCCACGATTTAAAAGTCCAGGGTGCACATAGTCTGTTGATAATCCAAGGGGCACAGAAGGCTACTGGACAACTCTGTACCTGGTGAGCTTTCCTGGGCAGGTGAGCAGGCTGTGTGGCTTGGTCAAACCACCAGAACAGCAGTTCACCAGAAGATCCTGAGCCTCAGGGAACTCTGCAGTATTTCCAGCTCGATCAAGTGCTTGCAGAAAGAGGGAGTCTGGTGAGCTTTCCTGGACAGGTGGGAGGCTGTGTGGCTTAGCCGAACCACCAAAGCAGTGGTTTGCCAGAAGATCCTGAGCGATAGGGGGCTCTGCAGGGATTTCCAGCCCAATCGATGGCTTGCAAAAAGAGGGAGCCTGGTGAGCTTTCCTGGGCAGGTGGGTGGGCTGTGCGGCTTGGTCAAACTGCCAGAGCAGCGGTTCACCAGAAGATCCTAACCTGCAGGGGGCTCTGCGGGGATTTCCAGCCTGATCAAGGACTTGTGGAAAGAGGGAGCCTGGTGAGCTTTCCTGGTCAGGTGGGAGGGCTGTGCAGCTGGCTGAACCACCAGAGCAGCGGTTTGCAAGATGATCCTGAGCCACAGTGGGCTCTGTGGGGATTTCCAGCCTGATCAAGGGCTTGGGGAAAGAGGGAGCCTGGTGAGCTTTCCTGGGCAGTTGGGCAGGCTGTGCGGCTTGGCCAAACCACCACAGCAGTGGTTCACCAGAACATCCTGAACTGCATGGGGCTCTGCAGGAATTTCCAGCCAGATCAAGGGCTTGTGGAAAGAGGCAAAAAGTGACAGTCCCTGCCAGGTCCAGGGACACTTGGGGCACTGCCGCCAAAGTGTAACAGTCCCTGCTGGACCCAGACACACTTGTGGCACTGCTGCCAAAGTATGACCATCCCTGCTGGGCCCAGGGACATTTAGGGTGCTGCCACCAAAGACCGACAGTCCTGACCGGCCCGGTGGTGCAGAGGGTTGAGGTGCTGGACGCCACACCTCGCACCACACTGGCAACCCACTACGGGAATGGTCCCAGGCCACCGGGGGCTGGCAGGAGAGAGGTTGGATTGAGCATCCCTGGATTGCACTCCCTCCTCTGGAGTGGGCTAGAGGGATTGCATTGTGCTTGAGCAGCCCCTGGTGACAACCAGGAGCAGCACAAGACACAATGCAAAACTGGGAGGAGTTCAGCAAGACGCCTGCGTACGCACTGTGCGTCATTGCACTGCCAGCTCCTGAGGCAAATAACCAAGGTGGAAAAGGGCTGGGCATGAGCGTGCAGCTTGATGGCTGTGCTCCCATCGACCTGGAGGCCTGTTGTGCAATCGCATCAGGGGTATGGTGGTGGCCGCACCGACCCTCGCGTATCGAGTGAGCCTGCTGTCCTCCAGGTCAGTGGGGGCTGGCGGCTGGATGCCCCTGCCGGAAGCGCTGCAGTAAGGAGCCAAAAAAAAAAAAAGACTAACAGTCCCGGCCAGGCCCAGAGACACTTATGGCACTGCCACCAAAGTGTGACAGTCCCAGCTGGGCCCAGGGACACTTGGGGCACTGCTGCCAAAATGTGACAGTCACCACAAGGTCTAGGGACACTTGGGGCACTGCCTTCAAAGTGAGACAGTCCTTGCTGGGCCCAGGGACACTTGGGGCACTGCTGATCCAAAGAGTAACAGTCCCCACCAGGCCCTGGGACACCTGCAGCACTGTCTTCAAAGAATGGCAGTCCTTTGTGAGTCAAGCGACACCTGTGGGACTGCCTCCAAAGAGTGACAGTCCCCACTGAGCCAAACAGCAAAAGTCCCTGCCAGACCCGAGGACTTGAGCAGCACTGCAGCCAAACAGCAACAGTCCCCTTCAGGATGAGGGACACTTGCAGAACTGCCCCAAACAGTGACAGTCCCCATTTCCTTCCTGTAAGCCTACTCACATGTATTCACATGAAGTTCATTGGTTATACTGCAGCATTCAAAAAATTATTTGGGGGGCAAAATTGGCAAAGTAGTCTGTGTGCAACACTTATTCTTGGCATAATGGGAAGCCTTTTCCATGTGTGGCAGTATCTGAACAGACATAACTGCTGGGGACCAGTGACCTTCACACAATGTGGGAGGCCACCCCCTTGTCTTTAGAATGTTGTAAACCAACATGTAGTGCCATCACATTATATAAACATTTCAGTTTTGGTCGAAGTGGGCCAACTACTCTGTGCATAGCATTTACCCTTAGCATAAGGGGAAACATTGCTTACATTAGGAATTGTCTAAAGAGGCATCCTTTTTAAAACCAGTAACCTTCACTTTGGTGCTGCTACACCATTCTGTTCTTGTGTGTACTTCATGCACCCTGGCACATAGGAAATACTTCCCACTTCTAACCATGAATCTATGGTTTTCTACAGTCAAGCAGGCTGAATTCATTCAAAAATAGGAGAACTGCAGCACACATTTTCTGGTTTAATGGCCCATGTTCACAGCATCGAACTTTGGGAGGTTCGCAGTGCAGCCCTAGTTAAGGAGATTGGGAGTGATCTATAGACTGTTGGGGCAAGGGGAGGAGAAGGACATAGAGCCCAGGGAAGAACTGAAAAGAGGAGTAGCTAAGGGGGAAGTAGTACTGGAGGGTGATCTGAACCTGCCAGACATCGACTGGAATGTTCCAATGAACAGCAGCATCAGAGGTCAGGCCTTCCTGGATGCATTCTAAGGCTGTCTGCTAGTACAGCTTGTTACGGAATCCACCAGGCAGATCACAAATCTTGATGTGGTGCTCACCAACATGGAGGTGGTAGGAGCTGTGGTAGTAGGGGAGCCGCTAGAAAACACTGATCATAACTCTGTTTGGCTCAAACTGACCCTCGGGTCAGGTAAACTGCAACGGAGAACTAAAGTCCTTGATTTTAGAAGGGTGGACTTCAATAGGCTGATGTAACCCCTAGGTGGCACTATCCTATGGGCTACTATCCCTGCCTGCGTGACTAGGCACAGGTTGAGGGGCCTGAGCTTGGTGAACAGGTGCCTCCACCTGAAGGAATGGTTTTGGGGTAGCGTAACTGCTAATGGTATAGCCCTCTGGGATGCTATAACCACCCACCAACCATCCTAGTGGCCTAAACAGATCAGCAGATAAACAGTCACATATACCATATGAATGCAATATTGAACCCACACTGCACACTTACCACCAGGGCTGGATCGGCTGCAAATGCCCTGGAGACCCCCCTGTAAAATAAGACCTATAATGCAACAGTTCAATGACAGTACAATGTCCCCTCCAAGAAGGTACACACTAGCCAGGTTAAATGCAGAAAGAACAAAATCTGATTTATTCAGGGGGAGTTGAACAAGGGTGGGGCAGAAATCTAGCAGATGATTATTAGATCTGATTAATTCACGCTGACCATGCATGCACAAGGAGTCCTTTGTCACAGTCACACACCCTGGGTACCCAGTTGTTGAGCGAGGCTAGTCTGAAGCATTGCCCAGGGTAGGCTGGCGTAGCAGCTATTGTTGGGGCCCTTAGGAAGGAAAACAATTAGCAAGCACATCAGCACAGAATTTGTAATCCGGAGCTGGATGGCTAAGTTCGTTGTAATAAAGCCAAACAAACAAATCAGATGACACACAATGATTGCAGCTTTGATGCAGGGAGCTACCCTGTTAATACTCACGGTACCCAGACCAGGAGGCAGGACTGACGAGATGAAGACCTCTAGATGGTGTTCTGGTTTGCCTGGGGAAGCAGGGCCCACATGACTCACTGTGGTGGTCACTACCTGTTTGATGGTGTTGAGCAGGGAGCCGAATCCCCAAGCAAGTCTTTCATCGGAAATGTCTCTGCGAGGGGAGCGGCAGTCTAGGCCAAGATGACAGGGCCCAGACCAGAGCAGACAGTTCGGATTTAGTCCATACGAGTGCTGGAGCAGCTTCCAGCTAGCATAACACACTTGAAGGTGGGGAACCAAATCGTGACCCACACAGCACATTCAGTACACTTATAACAACACAACTCTTAGCCACAGTTCGGATAAAGTCCAGTTGCAATTTAGCAGGTTCTGCGCAAACCTCTCAGTCGTGACTCACTTCGGTACCTGACAGATCGATCGCTTCTGGAGCAAATCTTCAGTCCACATTCAGGCAGTGGTTACTCACTTTTGCTTCAGACTTCAAATCTCAACAAAGGAACCATATATAAATCCAGCTTTCCATTCACAGGATTTCTTCTCACTGGTAGATGTGACAGGCAGGCCAGTGCAGCCTTCCCGCCGATTCTCCCCTGCTGCTATGCAGGAGCAGCTGCTCAATGGCTTGAGCTGTTCACTCTCCAAACTTCAGCTCACAACTAAGTCTGCTGCAGGTAGTTCTGGGCATTTCATCAGAGATCCAAAAGATTCAGTTGGCTGAGGGAACTGTCTGTCTCAGCAAGGGCTCCCCTCCAGGTCCATTTAGGTGCCAAACCTCAAAAACTACGATTCCTACAGATTTCAATCCCACAAGACCTCTGGGGACAGCCTCCATTTTAGGTCCCCTGAGGTTCGATTGGTCCAACTCTGGCAGTCCAGAACCAAAATGGAGGTTCTTATGCAAAAAGTCCAAGTTGCAAGAGAAGGCAGGTTAAACAAACTTCTATACTATTATTAATAAGGCAGATAAACAGTAAATGCACACAGTTCCTAACAGAGCTCCCTCTGCGCATACAGCGACTGCAGAATGGAGCGGAAATACCACTCGCCTGGCCGGTCACGAGCCCTAAACTACTTGGACCCAGCCCAGACTAATTTCTAACACAGCATTATGACTCTCTTAAAGAGACAGGCATAGAGGCTTTCTATAGCACTCTCATGCAGACACATACTGCTACTGCAGACATAGGACACCATCCTGACAGTGGGCATTAGGCAGCCCAGGAAGACATCTTAGTAAACCCCAATTTGTAGGGGGATTACACTGAGGGAGATGGTCAGGGATAAGTAAGTAAGGGCGGACAACATAGATGGGGTGGAAGTGAAATGGGGCAATTAAGGGGGGCATTCTCGGGGCAACTAATAAATGTGTGAGAACAGTATCCAAAAAGGACCAGTTCTAGAGACCGCCATGGTTCTCAGAAAGGGTCCGGGAAGTGTTAATGGCCAAGAAAAAGGCCTTCTATAAATTTAAAGAAAACAGGCAGAGGAAGAATGGAGAGACTATGTACTGAAAAATAGGGAGGCAAACAGAGAGATTAGGAAGGCAAAAGTAGACACAGAGCTGTGTATTGCAGAGGAGGTCAAGAGCAGAGAAGAACAGTTCTTCAGGTATATTAATGAAAAGAGGGAGAAAGGAGAGGGAATTGTAAGGCCAACCAATAGGGATAGGGTGATTGAGGCAGATGGGTAAACGGCTGCCATTCTTTATGATTATTCTTGAACATTTTTCACTAGGGAGGACAGTGGGCCCTTGCCAGAGAGTGGCATCGAAGTGGTCACTAAGGGGGTCTGGGAGATGAGGTAGCCAGCATTTACCAGCAAAGGGTACTGAATGGGCTGGCATCCCTATAGATACAGCCTTAGGACCAGATGGGTTGCATCCGAGGAGACTCAGGGAATTGGCAACAGAACTGGCTGATCACCGGTAGGTCTATTGAACAGCTAAGGATGGGGGTTGTTCCGAAGGATTGGAGGGTGGCAGACAGTTCTGCTCCATGGGGGGGTGGGGACAAGGAACAAGCGAGAACTACAGATCTGTCAGTTATATCTCTATTGTGGGGAAACTGATGGAGTCACTGGTCGAAGAGGACCTCATGGACTACTTGAAGAGCAACAGTTTCCAGGATAGTAAACAGCACAGATCTGTGGCAGGGAGATCTTGCCAGACTAAACTGATAGGTTGCTTTGACTGGGTGATGAGAGAATTAGATAGGGGGCACACTGTGGATTTGCTCTACATAGAAACAGAATTTGCCAGCAGATATGGACTGCTTGGCCCACTTAATCTGCACATTTTTCACTGCATATAGTATCACCACAGATCCTACTTGATCTCTGGCCTATTCACCTCCCCTCCCAACAATTCCTATCACATGTATCCTTGAACCCCGCCATTGTTTTTTCCCCCACCAACTCTGCAGAAAGATTGTTCTAGGAATCCACCACTCTTTCTGTGCAGAAGTACTATCTTATATATACTATCTCTCTTGAGTCTAGCCCTTCCAGCTTCTTATCGTGCCCCCTTGTCCTTGAGCACCTTTTTTCTGAAAAATACATCCCTCCTCTACCTTATTTACCCCTGTGAGGTATCTAAAACTCTCTATCATATCATCCCTCTCTCTCCTCTCTTCCAGGATGAACATATTTAGGTCCTTAAGCATTTTCTCATAGGGCTTCTGATGCAGATCCTGCATAATTTTAGTTGCCCTCCTTCGGATTGACTCCACTAACTGGACACTGTACTCTTGGTGGGGTCTTACTAGCAATCTATACAGAGCCAATAACACCTCCCTCTATCTGCTGGTGATATGCCTCCCTATGTACCCAATGTGACACTTGGACAGCTGGTTCTGATCATGGTATCATGTTTTGTAATATAAAAATGGGTTATGGACTGTCTCTTTTGAGAAATGCTGAAACAGCACGTGAGTATGCCACACACACACACACACAGGTTTTAGATACAAGGTGTTACCTGGAAGGCCCGAAGCTAATTACAGACTTTAACTAAGTTAATTATAGCTGTAGTTGCTAAGAGGGAAAATCATAAACTTTGATAACACTTAGAGGAAGTAAAGCAGGTTGTGACGTTTTAGTGCAAAGTCATAAAAGATGCTTTCATGTCCTGGAAGGGGGAAGCTTATCATACGATCAAAGAGAGTCATTTGAAGATCATGAGTTGTGCTGAGGTTGCAGAATTTAATACTTGGAAAAGACATCCTGTTTTTATATAGATCATTTTTTTATATATATATATTCGGACAGGGAGGAGCTAGGTGACCTCAGGCAAATAAGTGGGGAAAACCAGCTTTTAAACATTATTCTGTTTTCCTTCAGAGACACTCCTATCTAGACTCTGACAAAGAAATATGTGAGCACTTTAAGCAGGTATTTAGAGAGAGAGAAATCTACTGTAAGTACTGTAGTAGGAATTGCACTGTTAAAACCTGTTTTGTTTAAGATATTTGTATGTCTTGTGATATAATAGTTCTGTATTTTATGTGTTACATATTTTTGTATCTATTTTAGTAAAACTCTATTTTTAGAGCTTACTTGGTCTGTCTTTGATGTCTTTTCTTTACAAGTAGACTATATAGGGTTAAAGCAGACACTGTACATAAGCTTGAAAGGTGATACCAAACTGGAAAAAGGTAAGCGTTTTAAATCTGAGGTCTTTTATTACAGTTTTTAAGGGTTCATTTCTGTACACCTGGTTAGGTGCCCATAGGCAAAGATATCTGACCCCGTAAAGCCAGAATTATCTGAGCCTGTACATTGGGTACTCTAACAAGAGGTTCACAGTTTGAATCCCTGCAAGACTCAAGACCAAAGGTTGATTCGAATCCACAAAAAAAACAGACAAGAGGGTTACCTTGTTCTGTTAACTGTTCACAAGACTATGCTTGGAGGTTGGCACTTTGGGAGTAGAGGGCTGACCTGCTGAGTCGGTTTGTGACAGATTGGTTGGCAGCAGTGCGGATACATTTTGGTATTACAAGCTTGTATTGTTCAGTGTGTCAGCTGAGACCATAAGCTCACTTGCAAAGAAAGTAAAAGGCAATGATTTATTTTTAAAAAGGAAACAGAACTATATCACTTGGCGTACAGTCAAGTTCCTACCCATTTTATTTTTTTTTTCTAAAAGTGCAAGTCAGAGTAGCAGTAGTGAGGGAAGAAGATGGCTTCCAACTACAGCAGGCACAATGTAGACTCCTTAAAGCAGTTGTGCGGGGACAGAGGAGTCCCATTTGTGGTGAAAGCCAGCAATCAGAACCTCATAGATGCTCTGATGGTAGCAGATACCCAGAGCAGCGAGTCACGGACCGTGACTGAAAAAGGACCAAACCTCAAGTGTGGCAGGGCTAGCGGCCAGTGCTGTGTCCAGATCTGGTGAGGATGTCAGCAGGGCCACTGTCAGTGAAGAGCCATAGCAGCAGGGGAAGGTCGCCAGTATCCTGGATCCAGAAGTACTCAGGCTGCAATTGAGTTGCACAGGATGGAGCTGGAGTTCCAGGAGAAGAGGGAGTGAGAGAAGTGAGAGGTAAACTGTGAGGCAGAGCGAGAAGGCCATGAGGCAGAACAAGAATGCTGTGAGGCAGAGTGAGAACACCGAGAGGCAGAGTGAGAACAGAGGGAGGCAGACCATGAGGAGCATGAGTGCCAGCGAGCTGCAGAGGACAAGAGAAAGCAGCACCAGAGGCAACACGAATTAGAGAAGCTATGACTCGGACCAGTGGCACCAGAGCAGGTAAGTGGCTTGGGTTTAATTGGGACTACAAGACTGGGTTACAAATTGAATTACAAATTCATAGCCAAATTTAAAGAGGGGGAGGATATGGATGCCCTTTTAAATTCTTTTGAAAAAGTTTGTATTCAGGCTAAAATTCCTAGGGAGTCCTGGAGTATCCAGCTTTCCCTTCTACTTACTGGGAAAGCTCGGGATACATTGGGTCAAATGGACAATGAGGACAGTGATGATTATAGCAAACATAAAGCTGCACTGTTAAAAAAGTTTGAATTAACTGCTGAATCATACAGAGCTAAATTCCGTAAGCTCAGTAGAAGCCCTGACATGCACTATGAGGAGCTAGCCACAAAACAACGTCAGTTTTTAAAACGATGGTGGGAAGGAATTGAGGCAAACTCTATTGATAAAATTGAAAATGTGATTCTGTTAGAACAGTTTTTCTGGGCGTACCCAGCAGAGCTGAAAACCTGGCTGGGGGACCGAGATCCCAAAACAGTGCAAGAGGCTGCTGAACCCTCGGACTGCTATGCCAAGGGCAGACCTGCTCTGAGAGCGAATGGGGTGGGTGTGGCAGTGCAGAAAGGGAAAAGCACACCTTCAGGGCAGCTAAAATCCTCACTGCCTCCACCAAAACCAGTTAGCCCCAGATTTCAGAGAAAAGATTTTTCTGAAAAGAGAAGTGAATGTTGGTTACGTAAAGAAATTGGGCATATTGCCAGACAGTGTCCCAAAAAGGTGAGCAATAATATTCAAGGTGGTGCTAGAAAAGAAGTAGGTTGTTTGTGTGTCCCTGGAAGCATGCCAGTGAACATGAGGGAACACATGCACCCAGTCATGGTGAATGGTGTACAGACGCAGGGGTTAAGGGACACAGGGTCATCCCTGACATTGGTAAAAGGGGATCTGGTACAGCCAGGTCAGCTTATACCCAATAAATACGTCACTGCCCAAGGGTTCACTGGTGAAGAGAAAACATTGCCACTGGCCAGTGTTCTCCTGGACTGGGGTGAAACAGGGGGAATTGTGCAACAGGTGGCTGTAGCCAAAACCTTAGCAGTAGATGTGATCCTGGGTAACAATGTCAAACAAGGGATGGTATATACAGTTACCTGTAGCCAAGCGGCAAGGGAAAATTGTAGTTCCCTGAACCCCACAGAAGCCATTGTGGAAACCACTGAGAGGCTGGTCCCCCAGCCTGTGTCTCCTGATATGGAGATTAATGAAGAGGGGGTAGAAATTTCCCCAGTAGCAAGTAACCACACAGCTACAGAGGGTTACTCTGAAAAGGGATGGTGACCCATTGTCAGAGGGTTGGGATTGACAGTGATCCTGAGTGCCCTGACGCTAGTGCTAGGGACCCTAGTTTAGCGACTGAAGGGGACCTGTCTCATGCCTTGGGACTGTGTGAGGGGTTTGCAGCTGCTCGGAGGAGTGACCCTAGTTTAGAGAAGCTGAGGGCTTGGGCAGACTTGGACGGCACACAGAGAGGTGATGGTAGACATAAGGTTTATTGGGAAAATGGACTTTTGCATACTCAGGCAGTACAGACAGAGGGAGGGATGCTAGGCAGGCAGCTTGTCATTCCCCAGGGGTATCGTGAGCAGTTGCTCAAAATTACACATGATATTCCCTTGTCTGGTCATCTGGGAATTGCATGCAATATGCAGCAGTTAGCCCAGAATTTCTACTGGCCTAACTTCACCCAGCAGGTGAAGGAGTATTGCAGGTCTTGTCTCCAGTGCCAAGAAATAGGGAAGGCAGCCAAGAAAACCCAAGCTGCCCTGATTCCATTGCCTATAGTGGAGGAGCCATTCCAGGAGGTGAGAATGGATATTGTGGGGCCTTTAAATACCCCCAGCTCCTCAGGGAAGAAATTCATACTGACTGTGGTGGATTATGCCACCCAGTACCCAGAGGCAATCACCCTATCCTCACTGAGGATGGACAAAGTGGCAGATGCCTTACTTGGGATTTTCTCCCGTGTTGGGTTTCCACAGGAGGTTATCACTGATCAAGGGGGTTCCTTCATGTCAGACCTGATGAAATGTTTATGGGAGAAGTGTGGGTGGTGCAGAGATGCACGACACCATATCACCCACAAGTCATTGGGCTTGTGGAAAAATTCAATGGTACCCTAAAGTCAATGCTCCAGGCATTTGCTGAACAGCATGGGAGGGACTGGAGGAAATACCTTCCCCACCTGTTGTTTGCATACAGGGAGGTACCCCAAGGGTCGACAGGATTTTCCCCTTCGAACTCTTATAAGGATGCCGGGTACGTGGGCTCCTAGACTTGATCCGGGAGGACTGGGAAGGCAAGCACGCCACCCAGGGAACTCCCATTGTGGATTACATCCTTAGGTTTAGGGAAAGGCTGAAGGAGTTTATGGGGACAGCCCAGAACAACCTGACAGCTGCCCAACAGAAACAAAAAGTGTCGCACAACTGCAGAGCCAGAGCTCGCTCGTACATGGTGGGTCAGGAAGTCATGGTCCTTATTCTGGTCCGGAAAGACAAGCTACAGGCTGAGCGGGCAGGACCGTACAAAGTGGTTAGGAAGGTAAATAACATGAACTACATTGTGGAGTTACCTGACAGAAGACAGACAGAAATGATGTACCTAGGGCCCTGTGTTTTCTGCGATTCAGCGGTTGCAGCAGTGGCCCCAGAAATCAGAGCTAACCGCAGAAATCAGTGCTTGCCGCAGAAATCAGGAAAACCAGCCACATAGCCACAGAAGTGCTAGCTATGCTCTGCGAACACACAAGGCAAGGGCATAGCTATTGATATGTTAAGTGTGCCACTGCCATACATGCTCATTAGAAGGGGCAGCAAACTGATTCCACCCACTACAAAGCCGAAAAGCTAGTGACCCTATGGCATCTTGACTCGTGCTGGCTCTTGTTACATAAAACCTTCCAGCCAGTATTGTGGGGGTTGGGGGGACTGACACAAGAGTAGCAGAGTTTGATTAGGTCCATGGCAGTTCTGATTTGCTGCTGTGTAGGTGTGGGTAACTCAGCCTTGTTTATTTTTCATTGTGAGGCTGCTCATGTTCCTTGCTGAATCCTTCAAAGATGAATTTGGAAGGAAGAACTGGAAGGTGAGCTGTAGTCAAGAGGTGAGAAGATTCAGTGGTGCCTGTGGAGGTGCAATCAATCTCAGTGTGGTGACAGGTATTGGAGGAGTTGATTGCAAAAACATAGGGCTGGCAGCAGACTGCATAGAGGACTCAGTCCCCACTGGTGGACATCTATCACAGTTTTGATTTGTGGGCTGCAGTTCTGTACCTGCAAGTGTGAGTAATTTCTTGGCAGATTTGAACCTGCAACCTAAGTGGTGGCATCAAGGTCAATTCTTAAGGAAGGTCAAGTTGCCCAGCTGCAGCAGAGCTGGGGACTAGGGTATACTAGAACAGCAGCAAGCAGGCATGGAAAAAAATAAGAATGGAGAGTTTAATTGCTGCTATGCACAAGTAAAATGAGTGTCACTGCCTGAAGAACACCACAACCCCTTGAGCTGCAAGGAGAAGAGGACATGCTAACCAACGTTACTTCAGCGTAATAAGAATGACTTGCTTGCATTTTTCAGAGTGTCCCCCAAAAGAAAAATCAAGAGTCAACAAATCCTACAGACATTGCAAGTTGCAGTCTCCTTCACTGTTTTAGGAAGACGGTTCCTACCCCCACCACCAACACACAGATTTGCACACTGCACTCAACATGTTTGTTGCAAGGCAGTGTATTCCCATTTAAAAAAAATATATAATCTAAATGAACACTGATCAAAATCAGAAAAAAAATGTCTTTCAAGTTGGAGTCTCCCTTTATATCTGCTAACTGTAAATATAAACCAGAAGAAATCCAAGCAGGTTTTGCCTTCTGTGTAGTTTTAGCTAAGTGTGTATGTCCTCCGATTATAAACTAGGAGAACAGCAAAGGCCACCAATTTCCAGAACAACAGATGAGCCTTCAAATGCTGGGTGGGAGGGAAAATTCATTAATAGAGAACACTGATGCCCATGGATGTGCCAGGTTTGGGTTATTGCTATTTAACATTTGTGATAAGAATACATACCGTTAAATGGCTTGCTGTTCCACTTTCAGTGTAGTAGAGTGGTTGCACGAAGGCAGTCAGAGGGTTAACTAAGACATAATCCCTTTGAAGGTATGCTGTTTGGCCACAATTCAGCTGCCGCAGAATGGCCTCAGAATCAGCAGTTGTTCTGCCTCAGAAAGTATGAGGTCCTGCCACAGAATGTAGGTCCACTTTGCCACAGTAAACACGGGGCCCTGGATGTACCATGTCAACATGATGAAGCCATATGCAAATAGGGCTTTTACGCTGGGCAAGTTACCTACGGCATGGAAAATGGCCACCGTCATACCCCTCCCAAAAGGCGGTGACCCCTCCTCCCCAGGCAATTATAGACCCATCTCCCTACTCCCTATCCTGGCCAAACTCCAGGAGCGACTTGTCCTGTCCCAACTGACTCCGTACTTGGATGCCTCCTCCTCCTTTTTCACGCCTTTCCAATCCAGTTTCCTCAAAACCCACTCAACCATCACCTCCCTACTACGAGTCACTGGTGACATTCTCACCGGTATCGACAAAGGACATATCACCTCGGCCATTTTTATTGACCTAGCAAAGGCCTTCGATACTGTCTCTCATTTTCTACTCCTCTCCAAACTTACTGAAGCAGGGCTCTCATACCCATCCATAGAGTGGTTCCAAGACTACCTAGTGGGCAGGAAACAAGCGGTCAGACTTGTCTCGCACACCTCAAACCCCCTACCAGTCACATCTGGTGTCCCCCAAGGATCAGTCCTAGGACCACTACTCTTCTCCATTTTTCTAAATGACCTCCCCTCTGCATGCTCCCATTCTTCCATCCAAATGTATGTGGACGACACAGTCTTGTACGCTTCCGGACCCTCAACAAGCAGTGTGGCATCTCTTCTACAGGAGGATTTCTCTGCCATCCAGTACTGGTTTAGGTCAAACCAGTTACTTCTAAACCCTAAAAAAACTGTGTCACTTATGTTTGGCTCCCAACAAAGACTCTCCCACCAAGCCCCCTGCCCCCCGTTCAAAACCCTGGATGGGTCATCCCTGGAGCAATGCACTAGCTACAGATATCTAGGCGTCTGACTTGACCAGCACCTAGATTTTGCCTCTCACATTGACTCCCTACATAAGAGGCTGCTCCCAAAACTGGGTGCACTATATCGAAACAAAAACTGCCTCCCCACACAACCGAGGCATGCCATTGTCCAAAAAATGATACTTCCCGCACTCGACTATGGCGACATAGTATACACTATCACACCCACATCCGCCCTGGCCAGCCTAGACACCTTGTTCCACTCCTTCTGTCGTTTCATCCTTGACTGCCCACAATCCACTCACCACTGCACATTATACAGTGCCCTAACCCTGCCATCCCTCCATAATCATAGATTAATAAACTGCGCTAGGCTCACTGCCAAATATTGGTCCCTCTCGCTCCCTCCCTACCTGGCATCTACCCTCTCCCAACAACCTCCTCCTGTGTGCTCCCTTAGAGGCACGGACCCTAGACTACTCAACATCCCATTTATGTGCACTACCAAAAGCCAGGCAGCTTTTAACTACAGAATCCCACAGATCTGGAATGCCCTACCTGCCCCCATAAGACACGCACAAAATCCCTATCATTGTACCCTACTACTCAAGGCACATTTCTCCTCCAGCTGCTCCTGCTAATCTAACAGTTTACTACTATAATGTTGTTGTACAGTCGTATTTGATATTGTATATCTATCCCTGTCTGTAAACTTCCTGACTTATGGTTGCCAGGAGTAAACTTTTCTGTATTCTAATACTGTATTGTAATGAACGAACTCTCTGTTATGTATTGGGCCTTGGCCCCCAGGTCGCATCTGGAATCGAGCATGTTGCTCAGTATGCCTTCCTGGTAAATCTCGTAAATAAATAAATAAATGGTGTTTGCAGTGTGTAGTCATGGGGAGGGGACGGATGAAGAAGACCCCTTCTGGATTTGCTGGAAGAAAGTAAGTGGGAGTCCTCTGTGGAGGCAGTAAAATTGTCTCCCCAGCTGGCCCCGGACCAGATCCAGAAAGTAAGGGAGGTTTTAGCAAACTTTGCCCCATTGTTTAGTGCCAAGCCTGGACTAATCCCCTTAGCGACACACGATGTGGAGACAGAGACACAGACGCCCAAACTGCGGACAGCTTATCGCGTGTCAGAGGCTGTCCAAAAGGACATTAGAAGGGAAGTGGAGGAAATGTTGGATTTAGGGGTAATCCAGAGATCCCACAGCCCCTGGGCCTCACCCGTAGTCCTTGTGCCTAAGCTGGATGACTCTACTCATTTCTGTGTGGACTATCGTGGACTTAATGCAGTCACGAAGTTAGACGCCCACCCGATGCCCCGGATGGACGAACTCCTGGACAAGTTGGAGGGGTGACCTACCTTATGACCATTGACCAGACAAAGGAGTATTGGCAGGTAGCGTGGACAGTCAGAGCTAGGGAGAGGTCGGCCTTCATCACTCCGATAGGCTTATTTGAGTTTAAAGTAATGCCTTTCGGAATGAAGAACACCCCGGCCACTTTCCAAAGGTTGGTGAACCTGTGTTGAATGGTGCTGAGGAGTATGCCATGGCATGCCTGGATGACACTGCCATCTTTAGTACCAGCTGGGAGGAACACCTATCCCACCTTAGGGAAGTGCTGGGCAGGATACATAAGGCCGGGCTCACTGTCAAAGCCGAGAAGTGCCAGGTGGCCATGGGAGAAGTGGCATAACTCGGGCATGTGATAGGCCGGGGACAGCTCCATCCTAACCAAATAAAGATAGAGGTAATCCAGGCGTGGCCCAGATCGGAAACACAGAAGCAGGTCATGAGTTTTCTAGGGACAGCAGGGTACTACAAAAAATGTGTTCCCAACTACAGTACCCTGGCTGCCCCCCTATCTGAACCATTCCTTTTGAAAAAATCAAAAGCCAAACCACCTGCACTTCACCCAACAGTAAAGCTATAGTAAATTCAAAGTGCACAGCTTACCATGTCATCACTATCTGACCTGACAAAGAAAAGAATGCCCATGAAAATTACCTGGGGCCCAGCCTGTGAGGAAGCCTTTTCCAAACTAAAGGAGGCACTGTGCAGTGCTCCTGTTTTGACAAGTCCTGACTATAGCAAAACTTTTATAGTTCAGACTGATGCCTCAGATGTGGGTATTGGGGCCGTACTGAGTCAGACATCCAGCCAAGGGACAGATCACCCAGTAGTATACCCAAGTAGGAAGTTACTTCCAAGGGAGCAAGCATATTCCACGGTGGAAAAAGATTGTCTTGCCATAGTGTGGGCCCTAAAGAAATTAGAGCTATACTTACTATATATGGGCAGCATTTTGTGGTGCAGACTGACCACAACCCCCGATTTGGCTGACGCAGATGGGAAAGAACAATGGTAGATTGCTAAGATGGGGTCTTGCTTTGCAAGGGTATGATATGACAATATTATTTAGGGCCAAAAATCAGAACTCAGATGAGCTGTCTAGGGTCTATGAGGAGTGAACTGATTTGAGAAGCTCATCCCATGTAGGGGATAGAGCCCCCAAAATTCAGTCTAGGTGGGGAGGAATTGTGACACTTGAACAGCTGGTTCTGATCACGGTATCATGTTTTGTAGTATAAAAATGGGTTATGGACTGTCTCTTTTTAGAAATGCTGAAACAGCATGTGAGTATGACACAAACACACAGGTTTTAGATGCAAGATGTTACCTGGAAGGCCCGAAGCTAATTACAGACTTTAACTAAGTTAATTTTAGCTGCAGTTGCTAAGAGGGAAAATCATAAACTTTGATAACGCTTAGAGGAAGAAGAGCAGGTTGTGATGTTTTAGTGCGAAGTCATAAAAGATGCTTTCATGTCCTGGAAGGGGGAAGCTTATCGTAAGATCAAAGAGAGAGTCATTTGAAGATCATGAGTTGTGCTGAGGTTGCAGAATTTAATACTTGGAAAAGACATCCTCTTTTTATATAGATATATTTTTTAATATATTCTGACAGGGAGGAGCTAGGTGACCTCATGCAAATAGGTGGGGAAAACCAGCTTTTAAACATTATTCTGTTTTTCTTCAGAGACACTTCTAGCTAGACTCTGACAAAGAAACATCTGTGAGCACTTTAAGCAGGTATTTAAAGAGAGAGAGAGAGAGACAAATCTAAGTACTGTAGTAGGAATTGCACTGTTAAAACCTGTTTTGTTTAAGAGATTTGTATGTCTGGTGAAATAATAGTTCTGTATTTTATGTGTTACATATTTTTTATCTATTTTAGTAAAACTCTATTTTAGAGCCTACTTGGTCTGTCTTTGATTTCTTTCCTTTACAAGTAGAGTATATATGGTTAAAGCAGACACTGTTCATAAGCTTGAAAGGTGATACCAAACTGGAAAAAGGTAAGCGTTTTAAATCTGAGGTCTTTTATTACAGTTTTTAAAGGTTCATTTCTGTACACCTGGTTAGGTGCCCAGAGGCAATGATATCTGGCTCCCAAAGACAGAATTATCTGAGCCTGTACATTGGGTACTCTAACAAGAGGTTCAAAGTTTGAATCCCTCCAAGACTTGAGACCAAAGATTGATTCGAATCCACAAAAAAACAGACAAGAGGGTTACCTTGTTCTGTTAACTGTTCACAAGACTATGCTCGGAGGTTGGCACTTTGGGAGTAGAGGGCTGACCTGCTGAGTGGGTTTGTGACACCAAACATCCCACTAGCCCTCCCAACTGCCTTATCATACTGCCTGGCCCCCTTTAGGTCATCCAATATGATCATCCCCAGGTCTCTTTGCTGCTTGGTGGTCATTAGCACTACCCCACCCCCATTGTGTAGTCTTCCCCCTGAGTTTTTGTGCCCCAAATACACTACTTTGCACTTTTGCACATTGAAACCCAGCTGTCAAACCCTTGACCACTCCTTGAGTTTTCTCACGTCTCTGCTCATCCTTTCCAGCCCCTCAAAGTGTCCACCCTATTGCAGACTTTGGTGTCATCTGCAAAAATGCAGACCTTTCTATTCAACTCTTGTGTAATGTCACTTATAAAGACGTTAAAGGGGACTGGTCCCAGCACTGATCCCTGAGGCACACTGCTGATCATCCTCCCTTCCTCTGAGTGAACTGAGTTTACCACCACCCTCTGTCACCAATCTTCTAATCAATTTCTTACCCAGTTTACTACCTCTGTACCCACTCATAAGCTACCCAGCTTGCTTACTAGTATTCTATGTGGAACAGTGTTTAAAGTCTTACTGAAATCTAGGTAGGCTGTGTCCACTGCTACACCTTGATCTATCAGATTCAGATTCGTTTGACATAACCCCCCCATCCCCTGTGAATTAATGCTGCCATGGGTCTCGTAACCCACTGGATTCAAGAGATCCTGCAATCCTTTCCTTCAGTAGTGATTTCATTAACTTTCCCACCACCAAAGTCAGGCTGACTGGCCGGTCTCTTCCCTGCTACCACTCCCACTCCCAATGCTCCTGTTACTTTTATGCGGCCTCTACTCTTCTCCTTCCCCTGTGATCACTGAACAAAAATATTTGTTCAGAATATCTGCCTTTTCCTGGCCCCCCTCTGCACAGTCCGCTCCTTCCCTTTTCAGTCTTAAGATCCATCCCTTGGTCTTCCTCCTTTCGATTATGTAAGCCACACCTCCCCACCTATGTCTAGGGGCCTGATGGAAAAAAGAATGGGGAGGGGCACCCAATACTGCAGCAAACCATCCAGAAAAAAGAAAGAAAGATGGCACATATCTGTTCGATGACACAAAGGGTTCAGTTTTCGTTTCAGCTTCTGCAACCGCAACTTAGCAGCAGACCAGTGGGAGGACTTGCATGCAGAGACTCCTCTAGAGGGTGCAACCAATGTTAGTAGGCAGCATAAATTCATAGACAGCAGGAGGCCACACTCGATTACAAGAATAAACTAAATTAATTTATATTACTATAACCCCCCTACCAATTTGGTGGCCAACCTTAAGTGTCTTCCAGGGCTCCATCCATGCCCACTGCCAGGCAGATGGCCTGCATAGGTAGTAAATGCATGGTTATTTGCTTTATCCTGTTGATTTGCATGGGAGTGTCATGATGTGCCTCCATGCCTGTCCCTTTAAGTCATTATCCAGTGTGTGCATAGTAGATTGGTCTGGGCTGGGTCAGGGCGTTTCAAAGCTTGCGACCGGCCAGAGGCCACTTTAATTTGCTCCACTCTGCTCTCGATAGTAAAGCAGAGGAAGCTTTAGCTATTATTGTAAATATGTACTTCTAACTTGCTTTCATATTTGAACTAGAGTGTTTGCTTAACCTGCCTTCATGCAGCTTTGTTTATCCGAATGGGGAGCCACCATGTTTGGTCCGGGACTTCCAGGATTTAGACCAATGAGATACAGGGAACCGTGAGGGGTCCTTAGTTCAAGTGCAAATTACCACAGAATGTAATACTGGTCCAACTTTAAGCAGAATTGCATGGTGCCGAAAGGCCTCTCACACAGTTTGCAAAGGGTGCTAACAGAAGACATAGACACGTGTTTCGTCCTACCAGGACTCATCAGTATGCCTCGTCTGTTTGACACCCCAGGGGGCATTGTGGGGGTATGTGTGATTTTGTATTTTCTTGAAACTTGGCTTCCCAGCCAAATGCCCTTTGGGGTAACCTTTGCCTCAGTGTTTGCGCACAGAGGTTCTTTGTCTTAATTCAAGTGCCTCATGGGAAGGAAGACTGTAGTTCTTGTAGTTTTAAAGGCTGGTGCCTAAACTGACTAATGGGAGCATCAGAACTGTGACTGACAGCTCCCCTAGCCAACTGAATTGCTCAAAAACCAGACTAGTTCAAGAACTGAAAGGAGAGGAGACTGTGTGGCAGTTGGAGTTTGGGGAGTGAGCAGCTCGAGCTTTTGAGAGGCTGCTCTAAGGAAGGAGCTAAGGAGATTCGGTGCGGAAAGGCCTGACTTTGCTTGGGACTACCTTATTGCAGTAATCGGACAAATCCAAAAAGGTATTTTTAACTGCGGCACAAAGCTCCGAGACTTTTAGAAGTGCAGCTTGAGATTTTGGATCGAAAAGAAGCTCTTGTGAAGCATTCGGCCCAAGGGCTGTGAGAGATTGCCTTTCACCATTCGAGAGGTTTGCTCAATGAATCTACTGCAATTGCGAACCAGCCTGAAACTGTATTGAGAGTTAGAAAAGTTAATGCTGCTTCTGTTGAATGTGCTGAATGTTTATCGTGGGTCGAGGCCTTTTTCTGCCAGTGACCAGACTGTTTTGCCAACTGGAGACCTTCACCAGCAAACAAACTGAACTTTGCCAAAAGTGTTTATTCAGCTTTGGGCCTATGCCAACCTTGGTCCAAGCTGACAATTTCTGCACCAGAGACTGCTCTCTTGGTGAGAGACCAGCTTGGGGATCCAGGCCCTTCGCAGCAAGAAATCGCAGGTTCCGGCCACCTTCCCCATGCTCCTCAGTGATCAGCAGCAGGTCTTAATATCACCAGGCCAATTCCAACTAACTGGTATGAGTAAACTCTGAGTAGCTCCCCGCAGCATTTCTTCTAATCATTTTGTGGTGCCATCTGATTGCTTCAGTGTGTTCCAGGATTACAAAGGACTTGGTCAACCATCCAGGATTACAAATAACCAAAGTCTTGTTTGTGCATGTTAACTGTCTTTTCTGTCTATCAAGGGCCCCAACAACAGCTACAACTCTGGCCACCCCCGGGCACCAATCCTGGCCAGCCAGTATAACACTCTGGGTACCCAGTGTTGTCTGACTGTTTATTTTGACACTTAAGTGTATGCATAATAACCTGAAACAAATCAGTAAAGTAATCATTCTTCTAGATTCATGCCTCATCCTTATTCACGTCCCTTTAAAAAACCTGATTTGCTGCTTCACGTTTAAGCATGTTCTTAATTGATGCACAGTATTGAAAGTGTATGCTTGCCTTGCTAACTTTGCCTTTACAGGAGGTTCCAGGGGAGTTGCTGAAGACCAATCCCTGGTAGTAAGTGCAAGAAATGTGTGCATATCATTAATGCTCATTGTTAACTGTGTGTCAACTACTGCAAAGGGTTATCTCCTATTACAAGGTATTTGGTTGCTAAGTGGGTCTGTGGGTGGTTATAGCTTCCCAGAGGGCTATACTAGGGTAGGTAGATAACCCCACTTATACTAATCTGAGTGGAGGCACCAAAATATTAAACTCAGGCCCCTCAACCAATTAGGAGAAATACAGACAAGGATAGTAACCCTAGAGATAGCGCTGTCTAGGGATTACATTAAAAATAAACAGCAGCTCCCAGGAGCTGGGGGCACGGCAATGGAGACAAGCAGCATGATGGGTGACAAAATGTCAAGGCACTTCACTTTAAGCCAAATTGGCCACAGAGCTGGACATCACCAGAGCTGAGGGGCTCTTAGACTGGGCAGCAACAAGTGTAGGCTGCGGGAGGTCACGTGATGTCTGCTTGTTGAGCAACAGCAGGAGTTTGGTGCTCTCCCTTCCTGCCAGCTATTACTACAAATTTAACATCTTTATCGGCAAATCTAGTGAAGAATAACGTTAATACTGATACAGGTACACTCTACTGGACGGCTTTTGGGCGTTCTAAGTAGCACAGCTTTAAACTAGTGGAAAGATGGAAGTAGACAAAAAGCAGGCCGCAGTCCGACACACGCAGCCTGCTACACCGGAGAAGCTGCAAAAAAAAACGCGCAACCAACCTGGATCCACCTCCGACATATCGGGAAATAAAAACCAAGCAGCTTGCCCTTTGTCCGAGGAAAGATTCCTGCAGGAGATTGCTCCTTTGAAGGACGTGCTGCATTCTATCACCACCGATTTGAAGTCTATCCGGGGTGATCTCTCGACGCTTACAACTAGAGTGTCTGATGCGGAGGCCAGGGTGTATTCACTTGAGCAGTGGAAAATCACCGCTGAGGCCGAGATGGTGTCCCTAACCCAGCAAGTCAGGAAACTCCAGATGAAAACAGTGGGTTTAGAGGGCCGAAGTCGACGAAATAACCTGGTGATCTTGGGTCTCCCGGAGCTCGAGGAGGGTGCTGATGTTATGGCATTTCTTCAGAAGTTCCTCAACAAATTAGTAGGCCCATCGCCCCTCAATCCCCATTACCAGTTGGAACGGGCACATAGGGCTCTTAGGCCCAGACCTCCACTGGGTTCTCCTCCAAGACCCATCATCATAAAATTTTTGAGTTATGTGGAGCGACAGCACGTCTTTGTTAAATCTCGGGAGTTACAGTCCATCACCTGGGGATCGGCTAAACTGCGCATCGCACAGGATCTGCCTAAGGAAGTTAGAATTCCACCCCGTCATGCAGAAGCTGATTGCTGCTGGCATTCCCTTTCGGATGAACTATCCTGCCATTCTAAAAGTGACTGTTGATGGAAGCTCCTGCACCTATGATGCCCCGGATCTGGCTCTTAAGGACTTGTCAACTAAACTGCCTAACCTGTTCAAGTGCAATGGCTGACTGAGGGATCCTGATATAGATTGTCCCGGTTTGGACTTTCTTTAGGTTGCCAATAGTGTGAGATCGTAGATTGTCTTTCCTTAGATATATTCCTTGCTGTTGTTTCGTTTATCCCTACCTGTCTGGCCACTCCTGGGGTCGTCGGGATGTCTGAGGACTTTGGGTGGCTGGCGGGTGCTGGACTGGGCCACGTTGATCCCCTCCCGCTTTCTCATTCCTTCGATGGCACTATCGCCCGGAACCCCTTTGGGCTGGACGCTGTTTCCCGGTGGGCTGGTTTCCAGTCGGACTGGTTTAGTCCTATTGTTAATAGTTTCCCCTGGGAAACAACCCGACCCTTATTGCGATGGTGCCACAGCAGTGTATAATATTTTAGCTACCTTCTGGTTCCTCCGCTCCCGGCTTCGTCGAGGGTGAGTTAATTCCCCTGTCTTCATTCTGGCTCCGATATGTTCGGCGGGGGTACCGGGGAGGGTTTCTGGTAGCTGCTGATTCCATTGTTCTTAACTGGATAGTAGTTGGTAGGGGATGCTGCTCCTGAGCCTTGGAAGTGCTCTTAGGCTGCATGCGCACTGGGAAGGGGATATGCAAACCCAATTTCTGGTTTGATGATTACAATAATTTTCTGGGGTGGAGAGGTTCCAGCCTCCTGTCGGGCTTAGCAATTTCTGGCCACCTTTCATTATACAGTTCTCCCTTAACCTGTCTGGATATGGGTTTGCATTGGGGTATTGGCTGCCAGGCTTTCATTGTTACTGCATTTCTCTTGGCTTCGTTTATGTCTGGAGCCGTATTGTATATAGTTGGTTGAATTTTGCAGGTGGGTACTAGTTGGGGAGGTGGGGGCTCCCAGTCTATCTGGGTTTATATACAGTATGGATACAGTTACATGTACTTCAATGGCTTACAGGATTTTTCCTATTGCGAGTTTTTCTTGATAAGCAACTGGGGGCTGGGGCTAAAGGGTTCAAGTGTGCCTATGGCTTTGTTTTACTACCATTTGAATCTTTATTTATTTTATATGTGAAATGGCTTTAAAATTTCTCAAGTTTGCATCGTGGAATGTACGTGGACTCAGAGGGAAGGTCAAGAGGGCTCAAGTATTTAAGCATTGCGACATATTTCATGTTGATATTTTGTTTTTACAAGAAACCCATCTTATTAACGCAGAATCTAAATGGTTGGTTCGATCCGGATTTTCGCAGGTGTTTGTTGCTAATGGGTCCAATTCTAAGGGAGGGGTGGCGATACTTATCAAAAAATATGTCAACTTCTCGGTAAATAATACGATAGCAGACCCCGAAGGGAGATTAGTCCTGATTAAGGGTTTGCTTAATGGGGACGATACAGTTTTGGGATCAGTGTATGGCCCAATAGGGGGAAGCCCCACTTTTTTCATGTCCCTCGCTGATAAAATCAGTGTTATGCTCCCTTCCCAGATTGTGTTAGGTGGGGATTGGAATCTTCCACCTTCTCATTTGTTGGATAAAGACCCCAATTCAAACCTCCCACCTAACCCGGCTCAAAGATCCTTACTGGATTTTATCCATATGTTGGGTCTTTGTGACCCCTGGCGCCTTTCCAATCCATCCCTTCGCTCCTTTTCATTCTTTTCTCAACCCCACGGATCCTGGTCTAGGATTGATTATATTCTGGTTAGCAAAACTCTTTTTCCGGGTCTCCTCCAATCTGGTATCGAGCCGATTATTCTTTCTGATCATGCAATCGTGTGGGCAAATATATTCCCTGGTCCTAATTTTCAAAGGGACACTACCTGGAAATTGAATACCCAGCTTCTAAAAGATACCCAAACTGTGGCTCAGATCAAGACCCTTATTTCTGCCTTTCTAGAGAATAACCTTGGATCCACTCCTAGATTTGATAGCATTTGGTGCTCCCTGAAATGCTATCTTGAGGTGAGATTAATCAAGATGGCCTCAGCAAGGAAAAAGACCCGACTGTCTCAAGGCATCTCTCTGATGACCAAAATCAAGGAGTTGGAGAGCTCTTGCTTTTCCTCCTCTCCCTTATCCTCTCTTGAGGCTCTTTTGGCGGTCAAAAATGAATAGACAGACCTTCTTAAAGAAAGAGCTGAATATTGCCTCGTTAAGACGCAAGCTAAATATATCGAGCATGGGGAGAAAGCTGGTAAGCTCCTGGCGTTGAGGCTTCGCACGATGGAAAGCTCCAGATTGATCCCGTCTATACATTCCTCTACTGGTTCTATTGCAACTTCTCCTAGGGATATTGCGGAGATCTTTGAAAGTTACTACAAAAACCTTTACAGTGCACCTTCTTCTCCTGTTCCTTTATCCGACATTTCAACATATTTAAATAGTATTGCTATCCCGACACTTTTGCCCTCTCACATATCTACCTTGACTGCCCCTGTTTCACTTTCTGAAATTGAGGCGGTTATTGCCTCTATGGTTTCGGATAAGGCACCTGGTCCGGATGGATTTCCCGCAAATTTCTACAAGACTTTTTCCAAGGAACTCTCCCCAATCCTTCTTAAATTATACCAGTACCTTTTCTCTGCTACCAGGGTGGATCCCTCGCTTCTTGAAGCTACTGTCATCCTAATTCTTAAACCGGACAAGAATCCCACTGACCCGGCGAACTACAGGCCCATATCCCTCCAGAATTACGATATGAAAATACTTGCCAAGGTGCTTACTGAGCGAATTAAGAACATCTGGATCCATCTTCTTAGTCCCGAGCAAATTGGCTTTGTTCACTCTCGTTCCCCTTCTGACCATCTTAGAACCCTCTCTCATATCTCTCATCTAGCCCAAACCTCCCACCTCCCGATGGCCCTGGTTTCTCTAGATGCAGAGAAAGCTTTTGATCGTGTCAGTTGGCCCTTTCTTTGGGCTACCCTGGCAAAGATGGGATTCCCAGTCTCTTTTCTTAAATGGATCCAGGTTCTGTCTGATTCCCCTCGGCTAGGATATATTGTAGCAGGGGTTTTCTCCTCCGAAATTTCAGCTGTTTACTGGTACCAGGCAGGGTTGTCCCCTTTCACCGTTTTGTTTAACCTCTACCTCGAGCCTCTCCTTATCAAGCTTAAGACTTCTCCGCTTGTTAAAGGTTGTTGGGTCGCCAGCAGAAGTGGTCCTTTCAGCATATCACGGATGACATACTTTGCATGTCACTCACCCTGCCACCTCTCTAGATCAAGCAATACGGCTCATTAACCAGTTTGGTAATCTCTCACACTATAAGCTGAATATAACTAAGTCTGAAATTTATCCCTTAAATGTCCATACACATAAACATGGTCTCATGAAGTTTGGTATGCAATGGTCGCCCAAGTCGATCAAATATTTGGGTATCCATTTCTCCTCGGACTTAGTCTTACTTAAAAAGCTTAATCTGGATGCTATCAAATCCCAAATTCAGCAGGATTTATCAAGATGGTCCAATCTCCCTATCTCTCTCTCTGGGGTAGGATTAACATTTGTCAAGATGAATGCCCTCCCACGTATCTTTTACCCTCTTAACTTATTGGGTCTCTGGTTGCCGCTCTCTTACCTGCAGCAGTTTCATGTGGCTTTCTCCAATTTTCTTTGGCGCGGGAAAGGGGTTAGACATTCATTTCTCAAGTTATCTCTCCCTAGAGATAAAGGTGGTCTTAGGCTCCCCAACCTTCCTTTATATTATTGGGCCACTCATCTATCCAAGTTAGGGAAATGGAGTTCAAATTATACTGATTCCTCTCCCCCGATTTGGCTTCAACTCAGAAGTCGATCCTTTCAGTTCAAGTTAGACCCTTACGCTGTTTTTATACTCCTATCTCTACCCTCACACAATGGGTTACAGATCAAACAATCCTTACGTCCCTTAGGTCCTCTCTCAGTGCCTGCAGTTTTAAAGATCTTTCCTAAGTTGGACCTAGGACAACCTGTTGTTCTTAATCCCAATATCAAATTGGACAACTCGATGATTGTCCCTGACTGGCTCCCTCAAATTAGCAATACTAATCTAGAACAATACTATGGTCAGGGTTCTCTCCTCTCGTCACCGGATATTCTTGCCAAATTCGATATTCCAGTTAGTAAGATCTTTAAAGTATATCAGTTAAGGCACCTCAATGTCGAGAGGTTCGGCATTCAGTTTAAGGAATCCAAGGTTCAACCCTTCCTTTCGCATATTTTTACCCTTGCCTCTAAACCACACTCTATTTCGGCAATTTACTCCTTTTTACTGGATTATAAATTTCCTGAGCCTAATGCGGGATCTAATATTTGGGTTTCTTTTGTTCCCGAGGGAACCTTCAACTGGTCTCGAATATGGAGGGATCTGCATAGGTATCACACTCAGGATAGACTTAAACTTACCCAATACTATATCTTAAATAACATGCACTACACTCCTAAAAAGCTTTTCTGATTAAATAAATTAGCCCTCCCTTTGTGTACCAGATGCTCGCTGGACGAAGGGAATCCTTTGCATATTTTCTGGCATTGTACTAAGGTAGCCCCACTCTGGTCAGCCATCCAAGTCAACCTGGATCCCCTATTGGGCCTTACCACTTATTTTACTCCTGAAATATGTATTTTAGGGGACTTTAGTGCCATTGATTGTGTTGAACGTCGATATCATATTGCCCTTATCTCTGGGGCGGTTAAGAGGCTGATTCTCAGGCATTGGACCGATCAATTGGCCCTGACCTATCCGGAATGGCTGACTGCGCTTTCGGCCTGTCTCAATGTTGAGAGGTTATCAGCCAGTGTGCGGAATCGTATGGATCTTTTTCAGAAAAGGTGGGGTAAGTTAGATGCTTTATATCTACACAGATGATCCCCTGGCCTTCCCTCTGGTGTCCATGGAAATTTGTCTACCTTTTCCTTGTTGTATCTTTGTTTTCTGCTCCTTTGAGAGCGGATTCCCTTTGGTTTATTTGTAACTTTATTAGTATTTTCCCTTTAGCAATGAGATTATCTGGCACACTTGATGGGAGGGGGTGGTGTAGGGGGAATGGGGGGTTTGTGGGGGTGAGGAAGTTGTTGTTTTTTTGTCTGTTCATTTTGCTTTATACCATATGTGGTTAATTGATTCATTCTACCTTGTGTAAATGGTGGTGTTTTATTCTGTAAAAGTTAATAAACTTAAATTTAAAAAAAAAAACAAGTGTAGGCTGCAGAACACTCAAACACCCACTGCAGCCTAACTAACTGGCAACTCGACTTCCCTGCACCGCTCAGCTAAATCCCCATGCAGTGATCACAAACAGACTACAGCTCTCACTTCCCAGACCCTTTCTTCCTGCAACTCAGCCCATGGAGCCTGGGCCCCCAGCATTCCCAGACCTAGGACCAAATATGGGCAATCCAGGGGACTCACTGGGCTCACTTCTCTCTTCTCACAAGCTGTCTCTCCAATAACGGCATGCCACACTGGTTAAAGGGGCTGAAGGGCTGCCACCACCTCCAAGTTTCACGCCACAGGTTACCACCACTGTAGTGTCCTCACCGTTACATTCCAGGCCTCAAAACCACAGACTAGGCCCCATCCTGACCCGGTGCCATGGAGCACAAGGCAGTCCTCTAAATCCTCCATGGTCCGCGGCTCCACCAAAGCCCACAGAGCCCTACATCACCTCCCAGTTCCTGAGCAGAATTTATCACTGAGTCACCAAGGCCCAAATCCCAGGCCACACTATAATACTGTGTCTTTCTCCCACTGACTCCCCTATGCACCAAAACCCAGCAAATAAATACCCGGGGAGGCCAGACTAACTCCACCCATCCCACGGGTGGCCAGCCCCCCCCAGACCCAAACACAGAATAAGTGGGAGAAAAGGACCACTTTAGTAAGCACTCCCTGAAGGGGGTGCTTACACTTATATACCTAAAATATGTCTTGCCTCCCTTCATCACCACCAGGGCTATTCTCTCTCTCTCCCTCTCTCTCTTCAGTTTGCGCTATCGGGCTCCTTACTGCTCTCCCTGTTTCCGTTTCCCCTGACACATCTCCCTATCCTCTTCCCTCTGTGTCCTATACCTTCTGAATGCTGCCTGTTTAGCCTTTACAAACATACCAAGCCAGCAGAAGGAGGCCATTTGGTCCATCAAGTCTGCTCATATTGCAGGGTCCACAGCTTGAGCTAATGTCCCTGATCTCCCTCCCCACTCCTCTCATCCTCCCTACCCATGATCCTTACCTTCCCCCTATGCCTATCCCATCCTCTCTTAAAGCTACCCACTGTCTTTAACGAGATGATCACTTCCGGCAGTGCATTCCAAGTTTCCACCACCCTCTCCGTGAAGAAGTGCTTCCTGACCTCCCTCCTAAACCTCCCACCCTCCAGCATAAGACTGTGCCCCCTCTTGTTATGGTTGCCACAAAGGCTTAAAGAGACTCTCCTTATCAATCTTATTTATCCCTTTCAGGTACTTGAACATCCCAATCATGTCCTTTCTCTCTCACCTGTCTTCCAGGTCGTACATGTTCAGGGCCCTCAACCTCTCCTCATATGCCTTACCCTTCTGACCAGCTATAATCTTTGTAGCCCTCTTCTGGATCTTCTCCAGTAGGTTAATGTCCTTTTTGAGGTGTGGGCACCAGTACTGAACTCCATACTCTAGATGCGGCCTTACCAGTGACCTGTACAAAGGCAGTATAACCTCCTCTCTCCTACTACTGATCCCCCTAGATATGCATACCAGCATCTTGTTTGCCTTTGCTGCTGCTTTCCTGCACTGTGTGGAGTGCTTCAGGTCACTAGTGATCATCATCACCACCAGGTCCTTCTCCTCTGATGCAGATACTTGGACTCCACCCAGGTAGTACTCTGTCCTGGTATTCCTGGCTCCAATATGCAGAACTTTGCACTTCTTGGCATTGAAGCCAAGCTGCCAGATCATGGACCACCTCCCTAGCTTTTACAGATCTTCTTGTTGGTCCTGTATCCCTTCAGCTGTGTCCACTCTCCCATAGAGTTTGGTGTCATCCGTGAATAGGTACATTTTGCCCTTAATGCCATCTTCAATGTCATTGATGAAGATATTGAACAACACCGGCCCCAGCACTGAGCCCTGTGGGACCCCACTGGTTACCTGTCTTGTGCCAGATAACTCTACCCCCACAACCACCCTCTGGGACTGTACCTCAGCCAGTTTTCCACCCATCTGGCCATCTTTTCCCCAACCCCAAGATCCACCAACTTCCTGATCAACCTTTTGTGGGGCACAGAGTCAAAGGCCCTGCTGAATAGAGGATGTCTACCGCTTGGCCCCTGTCTACTGTCCTCATGACACAGTCAAAGAAGTCAATCAGATTTGTTTGACACAAATTCCCCCCATAAACCCATGCTGCCTATCCTCTATGAGCTTGCCCACAATGGAAGTCAGGCTGACTGGTCTGTAATTCCTTGGGTCATCCTTGGTATCGCTTTTGTAAAGGGGAACTACATGTGCTATTCTCCAGTACTGCAGTACCACGCCTGACTCTAGTGAACTATTAAATAGGTCTGTCAGTGGCCCTGCCAGCTCCCCAGCCAGTTCCTTTAGTACCCTTGGATGTAGTCTGTCAGGGCCTGGTGATTTGTCCACCTTCAATGCCAGCAGCCCCTCCCTCACTCTATCCTCCTCTATTACTACATCTGTGTTCCCCTTCCCCCCTTCTCCTCTTTTCCCTTCTGAAGGCACTGGTCTGTCCTTCTCCCTGGTGAAGACAGAACAGAAGTATTCATTTAGTATCTCTACTTTTTTCCCCATTATCCTCTACCCACGCCACCCCTTTCTTAAGTCTAACAATCACTGCCTTCTTGTCCCTTTTCTCACTTATATAGCGAAAGAAAGGCTTTTCCCCTTCTTAATTACTTCAGTTATCTGCAGCTCCTTCTGTGTCTTTGCTTGCCTGACTTCCTTATTTGCCTCACTAGCCAACCTTATGTAATTTTCCCTATCCGCCTCTCTCTTGGTCTTCCTGAATTTTCTATAAGCCAACCTCTTTTCCCTTACTGCCTGAGCAATCACAGAACTGAACCAGCTGGGCGCTTTGGCCCTTGTGTTCTTCCCCCTTAGCCTAACGCACTTATCAGTGGCAACCAGTATTCCTTCCTTAATGATGGCCCACCTTTGGTCCACCCCCATATCTAATCTGATGCCCACCAGATGGCTTCTTAGCCCTTCACCCATTTTCCTGAAGTCTGTCCTCCTGAAATCCAAGATTTTGGTCTTAGTCAGAATGCTTTCCTTGCCTATATCCCACTGGAACCACACTGTGATTTACCTTTTCCACCACCTCTTTTGAGAACTATAGTGGTCTCTCTTTCCTTTTGCTTTTGCTCACTTGCTTGACACAGAGGTTTGTTACTTTCCCTATAGCCCTTTTTAGCTTCGCCTACTGTCCCTTCACCCCACCCAGGTCATCCCACCCTGTAAGGTCATCTCTGAGGCATTCGCCTGTCTTTTTAAAATCTACCCTTCTGAAATCCAGGACCTTCATCCTTATGTGGTTCAATTCCACAACCATCCTTATATTGAAATTGAACCACACTGTATGTGATCGCTGATCCTCAGGTGGCTTTCTACCTTGATGTCTGCAACACTGTCCTTCTTAATGAGTATCAGGTCGAATACTACTCCATCATGAGTGGGTTCACTGACTAGTTGTCTGAGGAACACCCCCTGCAGAAAGTCCAGGATGTCCCTGCTTCTAAGCCACAGCTGGAATGTTCCAATCTACAGTACATCCAGTAGAATGAAGTCCCCCACCAGCAGCACCTCCCCCTTTTCCGCTATCTTGCCAGTACCTTCCACCTGTACTTTATCTAGCTCCTCCCCCAGTGCTAGAGGTCTGTATATCATGCCATTGTGAATAGAGGCTCTATATCCCCTCTCTAGGATGAATCACAGTACCTCTGCTCCCCCCATATTCCCTGTATTTTATGCCTTTCCCTTACATAAAGCACGACATCCCCTCCTTTCCATCCCACCCTGTCTTTCCTGAACAAAGTATAGCCTGGTATGGGCATGTTACAGTCATGGTTTTCAGTGCACCATGATTCAGTAATGGTCACAATATCTAGGTTAGTTATTCCATTATGGCCTCAAGGTCCGGAATCTTATTTCCTAGACTTCTAGCGTTCGCACACATGGCCTTCCAGACTTTATTATCACTCTGCTTGTTACCCACTTTTTCCTTTTTGCCCTCTGTCCTTCCTCCCTCTCTTTTTAATGCTTCCATTCCCAACCCCCTTCACTTCTACCGCCCTGCTTCCTTTATTAATTTCAACCCTGGGGATTTCATTCCCCTTGGGTTCTCCCTACTTTCTACTTCAGCCTTTGGAGAGGGGGACAATTATTGCTTCTATGATTTCTTCTGCCAGCCCCTTTGGCTAGTTTAAATGTTCATCAAAGTAACATGTATACCATTCACTGAGGACTGCAGTTCCCCTCCTAGATGGATGCAGGCCATCACCCCTGTAAAGGCCCTTATTTCTCCAGGTGGATCCCCAGGCCCCAATGTAGCTGACCCTCCTCCTCTCTGCACCATTCCTTCAACCATGAGTTGAAATGAAAGTTTTAGTGCAGAGATGCCTCTCCCGTCCCCACATAGTAGATAGGCAGCACCTCGGTGAAAGCCACTGAGTGTGCTGCTTCTCTGAGACCCCTCCCCAGCTCCTTAAACTGCCCCTGCACTATCCCAGCCCCATCCCTAGCCAGGTCATTAGTCCCCAGGTGGATGATGACATCCAGTTCTGCCTCCCATCCTGCTTCCCTAGTGATCCTCTAGATCTAATTCCCATCCCTCTGGGCCATGGTGCCACGTAGGCACCTAACCTCCCACTCCCCCCCCCACTCCCAGATTTATTCTCCTCAAAGTAGAATCCCCACCAGAAGTTGTTTCTTACTCCCCACATCCTCCCCGGCCACTACCACAGGTGCTTCCTCCTGCCAGTTCTGCCTTGCCAGAGCAGTGTTTGAGTTTCATAGTGGTACTGGTTGAGGAATGTGCCTCTGACCCTCCACCCCCACCCTTCCACAACCCACCATAGTCCAGCTGTTCCTACTCTCTGGCATCCTCGGGGGTAACGATGTCAGACTTGATGGCCCCTGGGTGGAGGAACAAGTCCCTTGAATCCTAGCCAACTCGACCTGGAGTCTAGCGACCCTCCTCCCTCAACCAAGAGAAGTGCATGCAGATGGGGCAGCAGCACAGTCTTCAGAAGGTCTCTCTGAAAACTTCCTCCCCACAGCCACAGCACTGCACCACTCCTAACATTCCCAATGTCTATACTCCCTGTGTTACCTGGAATACTTATGTATCCTTACTCCCGATACGGTGCTCCTAGCTTCCCCTTTCTTTTTACAGCTGTGGGCGGAGCCTACAGCCATTCTGCTATCACTGTAAAAAGGGCCAATCAAAGCACTCTTCCTCCTCCCTGACTTTGCCCCCTTCTTCTTTCTACTCCCCCTTCTCCTACCCTTCCTGCTGCATAGGTTCCTGTCACAGCTAATGTACATAGGTTTTTGTACCATAATATGTATGCTACTTTCCTCTAAGATATGTGCACTTTCTCCTTGTTTATGCTAGCATTACTGCATGGTATGAACACTAATTTGTTGTAACACTGTATATATCCCTGCCCTGTACCTATCGTGTATTTACTTTCTTTTTTTTTTCTTTTCTTTTTTTTTTTTTTTTTTTTTTTTTTTAATTACTGTGTTGTTGGACTCCCAATTGTTGTAACATTGTATATACTGTTGCCTGTACTTATGTATGTGAATGCCCAGGCTTATCTTGTAAATGAGTTCTTCTCAATGATGCTCACCTGGTTAAATAAAGACTGATTGATTGATTGGACTTTCGGAAGTATCCCTTCCAAAAGTTAAACAGTGCTTGGAGTTGCTTTGCGAGGCCATGGGATTAAATTAGCAGTATTTATCCATGGCTCCATGGAGTGACTCTCGAGAGCCACCCTCAGATCTCCCTTTTTTTCCACCTGTGAAACAAAGTTCTGTGACAGCCATGTTAAGTTGCTACTTGCTGAGGGGGATGGCAGTGTGACTTTTCATACAGTATGTTGTAGCTGCTGCCCCGGGATGTGCTCAGCAATTTTTGCACAAAGCGCTACATTCTTGGCAACAGTGCTCCTGTCCCTGATGTCACTACTTGGCTGCCCACTGACCCACCCGTAGCACCGTCACACACACACACGCGCACACACTCAGGCACCACACCATTCAGCAGTAAGCAGTAACCAAACACTGAGAAGACAAGAGGACACACTGTGAATGAAGGCATGCCAGTCTAGTGTCAGCTGCAACGCCAGCCACCCCTCGGGCACTCCCCCATCCTCCCTGGCCATTACCACGGGTGCCTCCTCCTGCCAGTCTTGCCTTGCCAGAGCAGTGTTTGAGTTTTGTACTGGTACTGGTTGAGGAATGTGCCTCTGACCCACCACCCCCACCCATCCATAACCCACCATAATCCAGCCATTCTTCCTCGCTGGCATCCTCGGGGGTAATGAGGTCAGAATTGGTGACCCCTGGGTGGAGGAAGAGGTCCCCTGAATGCTAGCCAACTTGACCTGGAGTCTAGCGACCCTCCTCCCTCAACCAAGAGAGATGTATGCAGATGGGGCAGCAGCAGTCTCCAGAATGTCAATATGAAAACTTCCACCCCACAGCCACAGCACTACACCACTCCTAACATTCCCAGTGTCTGTACTCCCTGTGTTACCTGGAAATACTTATGTACCCTTACTCCCGATATGGTGTTCCTAGCTTTCCCTTGCTTTTTACAGCTGTGGGCGGAGCCTGCAGCCATTCTGCAATCGCTCTGAAAAGGGCCAACCATTGTACACTTCCGTTGGACTTTCAGAAGTATCCTTCCGAAAGTTCAACAGTGCTTGGAGATGCTTTGCGAAGCCATGGAATTAAGTTAGCAGCATTTTTCCATGGCTCCACAGAGCAACTCTGGAGATTCGCTCTCGGGTATCCCTTTTTTTCCACCTATGAAACAAAGTTCTGTGACGGCCACGTTAAGTTGCTACTTGCTGAGGGGGATGGCAGTGTGACTTTTCATACAGTATGTTGTAGCTGCTGTCCCAGGATGTGCTAAGCAACTTTTGCACAAAGTGCTACATTCTTGGTAACAGTGCTCCTGTCCCCGATTTCACTACTTGGCTGCCCACTGACCCACCCGCAGTGCCCACACACACACACACACACACACACACACACACTCAGGCACCCCATCATTCAGCAGTAAGCAGTAACCGAACACTGAGAACACAAGAGGGCACAATGTGAAAGAAGGCATGCCAGTCTAGTGTCAGCTGCAATGCCAGCCACCCCAGCACACCGATACTGGCCAGCCAGTATAATATTCTGGGTACCCAGTGTTGTCAGACTTTTTTTGGGGGGGGACTAAAGTGCATGCATAGTAACCTGAATCAAATCAGTAAAGTAATCACTCGTCTAGATTCACGCCCCATCCTTGTTCACGTCCCTTTAATAAACCTGATTTGCTGTTTCATGTTTTATTGGCATATGAGCATATTCTAAGTTGGTGCACTGTATTGGGAAATTGCATGCTTGCCTTGCTAACATTACCTTTACAGGGGGTTCCAGGTGAGTTGCTGAAGACCTATCCCTGGTGGTAAGTGCAATGGGTGTGTGCATATCATTAATGTTCATTGTTAACTGTGTGTCAACTACTGCAAAGGGTTATCTCCTGTTACAAGGCATTTGGTCACTAGGTGGGTCTGTGGGTGGTTATAACTTCCCAGAGGGCTATAACAGGGTAGGTAGATACCCCACTTATACTGCTCTGGGTGGAGGCACCAAAATAATGAACTCAAACCCCTCAACCTGTTAGGAGAAATACAAGCAGGGGTAGTAACCATAGAAATAATGATGCCTAGGGGTTACAATAAAGTTAACAGCAGCTCCCAGGAGCTGGGGGCACAGCAATGGAGTCAGGCAGCATAATCAATGGTAAAATGCCACGGAACTTCATTTTGGGCTGAATTGGCCACAAAGCTGGACATCACCAGCTCGACTTCACTGCACCGCTCAGCTAAATCCCCATGCAGTGGTCACAAAGAGGCTGCAGCTCTCACTTTCCAGACCTTTCTTCCTGCAACACAAACCATGAAGCCTGGGTCCCAGGCATCCCCGAACCTAGGAAAAAACATGGGTGATCCAGGAGACTCACTGGGCTCACTTCTTTCATTCCGCAGGCTGTCTCTCCAATAACAGCACACCACACCGAGTAAAGGGGTCGGAGGGCTGTCACCACCTCCAAGTCTCATGCCACAGGCTGCCACCACTGTAGCATCCTCACCATTACATTCTAGGCCTCAAAACCACAGAGCAGGCCCCATCGCAACCCAGTGCTGTGGAGCACAAGGCAGGCCTCCAAATCTTCCCTGGGCCGCGGCTCCCAGTAACGCAGACCCAGTCCCACCAAAGGCCGCAAATCCCTACACCACCTTCTAGTTCCTGAGCAGAACTTATTGCCGAGTTGCTAAGGTCGAAATCCCAGGCCAAGGCCAGAGCCCTGGCCTACTATAATACTATGTCTCTCTCTCCCGCCGGCTCCTCTACGCGCCAAAATCCGGCAAATAAATACCCGGGGAGACCGGATTAACTCCATCCGTTCCACGGATGGCCAGCCCCTAAGCCCAAACATAGAAGAAGTGGGAGGAGAGGATCACTTCAGTAAGCAGTCCCCAGAGGAGGTGCTTATAGAAACATTGAAACATAGAATTTAACGGCAGATAAGGACCGCTTGGCCCACCTAGTCTGCCCATTTTCCTACCTAACAGATAAGCTGCAGATCCTAGTTAATCAACAGCTTACTTTCTCCTACCCCCCACTAGGACTGCCTTATGCCTGTCCCATGCATTCATGAAGTCCCCCACTGTTCTTGACTCCATGACCTCCTCAGGGAGGCTGTTCCATGCATCCACAACCCTCTCAGTGAAAAAATACTTCCTCACATTACCTCTGAGCCGTCCCCCACTATCTTCAAATTGTGCCCCCTTGTTCTTGCACATCTCTTTTTCTGGAAGATGCTACCCTCTTGGACTTTGTTAATTCCCTTGAGGTACTTGAAAGTTTCTATCATGTCCCCTCTCTCCCTTCTTTCCTCAAGGGTATACATATTAAGCTCCTTTAGTCTTTCTTCGTATGTCTTCTGGTGCAGACCCTGCACCATTTTGGTTGCCCTCCTCTAGACAGCCTCCACTCTGTCTATGTCTTTGTGGAGATGGGGTCTCCAGAACTGCACACAGTACTCCAGATGGGGTCTCACCAACTGTCTGTACAGAGGGATAACAACTTCCTGTTTTCTACTATTGATGCCTTTTCCTATGCATCCCAGTATCCCCCCAGCCTTCCTTACTGCCTTCTCACATTGCTTGCCCACCTTTAGGTCATCTGATATAATTACCCCCAGGTCCCTTTCTATTTTTACTGTTGTCAGTATCTCACCCCCATTGTGTATGCTTCCCCTGGGTTTTTGTTTCCCATGTGCATTACCTTGCACTTCTTTGCATTGAATCTGAGCTGCCATACATTTGATCATTCCTCCAACCTTGCCAAGTCCCTTCTTATCCTTTCCACTCCATCTTGTGTATCAACCCTGTTGCAGATCTTTGTGTCATCTGCAAAGAGACATACTTTTCCTTCTAGTTCCTCTGCAATGTCACTTATAAAGACATTAAAAAGGACCGGTCCCAGTACTGAACCCTGCGGTACCCCGCTAGTAACCCTCCTTTCTTCACTGTGTACTCCATTTACTACTACCCTTTGCGTCCTGTTATCTAGCCAATTTTTTATCCAGGCTACCACCTTGGGACCCACTCCAAGACTGGCTATCTTGTGTATTAATCTTTTGTGTGGGACTGTACCAAATGACTTGCTAAAATCTAGGTAGGCCATGTCCACAGCCCCTCCCTGGTCTACTACTTTGGTCACCTAGTCAAAGAAATCTATTAGATTCGTCTGACATGACCTTCCCATCGTGAATCCATGCTGCCTTGGGTCCTGTGCCCCACTGGCCTCTAGGTACTCAACAATTCTTTCCTTCAGAAGTGATTCCATCATTTTCCCTACCACTGAGGTCAAACTAACTGGTCTGTAGTTTCCTGCCTCTGTCCTGCTCCCACTTTGTGAAGAGGAGTCACATCTGCCCTCCTCCAGTCCTCGGTACCACCCATCCTCCAATGATTTGTTAAGGAGGTAGTCAGCGGTGTCACTAGTTCTACCCTTACTTCTTTTAGAATTCTTGGGTGAATCCCATCAGGCCCCATTGCCTTGTCCACCTTCAATTTTATTAGTTCTTTCAGAACCCTTTCTTCTGTAAATGGACTGGTATTGACCCCATCTTCAGAGTGTTTCTCTTGTTTGGTTTAGGTAACTCCCCTCCTCTTCCTTTGTAGAATACTGAGCAGAAATATTCGTTCAGTATCCCTGCTTTTCACTGTCACCCTCTACCCACATTCCCTCCCATTATTAAGCTTCAGTATCCCTCCTTTGGTCTTTCTTGCTCCCTAATGTACCTATAAAGGTCTTATCCCCTTCTTAACAGAGAATTGGCTATCCTTTCCTCGGTTTGGGCCTTTGCTATTCTGACTGCCTTCCCAGCCTCTTTCTGCTTTAACTGATAAAGTTCTCTGTCCTGCTCCTTCTGTGTTTCCTTATATTTCCTGAATGCTGTCCTTTTCTCCTTAACCTTCCCTGCCACCTCTTTTGAGAACCATAGTGGTTTTTTCCTTCGTTATGTTTTATTGATTTGCTTTACACAAAGGCTTGTTGCCTCTGTGATGGCTGTTTTGATCACTCCCCATTGTTCCTCCAACCCTCGTTATTACCTGTTTGCTAGTGCTTTTCTGAGGCACTCTCTCATTTTCCCAAAGTCAGCCCTCCTAAAGTCCAGTACTCTTGCTTTTGTATTGCTTGATTGTATGGCTGTGTTTATCGTGAACCACACTGTTTGGTGGTCGCTTGTTCCCAGATGGCTACCCACTTCTAAATCTGAGATTCTTTCTCCATTCCCATTTGAGAGTACCAGGTCTAAGATTGCTCCCTCCTGAGTGGGTTCCAATACTAGCTGTCTGAGGCATGCCCCTGTAGGCGTCCAAGAATGACCCTGCTCTTGGATGTGCCTGCAGCAAAGGTGCTCCAGTTAACATCTGGCATATTCAGGTCCCCATCAACAATATCTCCCTTTTTCTGCCATTCTAAGAAGCCTTCTATCATTTCCATTGTCCATTCCCTCCCCTGAGATGAGGGTCTGTATACAACCCCACGCGGATTGTGGTGCCATTTTCTGTCTCCAGGGTGACCCAAAGTGCTTCATCTGCTCCCTGTTTTTCTTTTAGTTTTGTTGCTTTGATCCCTTCCTTTACATAAGAGCTACTCCTCCTCCTCCTCTTTACCCTCCCTGTCCCTCCTGTAGATTGTGTATCCTGGTATGTTGACATCCCAGTCATGGTTCTCTGTTTACCATGTTTCTGACTGCCACAATATCGAGGCAACCCTCTTCCATCAAGGCCACTAGTTCAGGAGCTTGTTACACAGACTCTACGGGCATTGGTACTCATCACCCTCCACTTTTGATAGCCTTACCCTTTTAGCCCCATTTCTGTCCTTACCGCCTTTGCCTTTTTTATATTTAAATCTGTTCTGCCCCTAATAACTTCTGCAGGACCTTGGTAGTCACTCTCACTACTCTCATGCTCTTGTGGGGAGGCTCGATTTCCTGCCCTTTCAGTGCCTCCCCCCTTGGCTAGTTTAGATGCGTGCCAATGAAGCATTTAAACCTCTCACCTAGGATCCTGGTTCCCCCCCTGGACAGATGGAGACCATCGCACCAGTATAGGTCTGCATCTTTCCAGGTGGCTCCCCAGTCCCCAATGAAGCCAAAACCCTGAGCTCCACACCAGTTTTTCAACCACTCATTGAATTCCCTGGTGAGAAGTGCCCTAGCATCTCCCTTGCCATAGACAGGCAGCACCTCCGAGAAGGTTACCGTATGTGCTATTTGTCTAAGGCCCCTTCCCAACTCTACAAACTCCTCTTGCACTGCTCTGATCCCATTCCTAGCCAGGTCATTTGTCCCTAGGTGGACAATGACATCCAGCTCCCTTCCTCGTGCAGCTCCTCCCACGATCCTGAGGATTCACTTCCTGTCCCTCCAAGCTGTGGCTTACATACCTAAAACATGTCTTGTCCCCCTTTGTCCCCACCAGGGCTATTCTCTCTTCAGTTTCCACCGTCAGGCTCCTTACTGCTTTCACTGCTTCCAATTCCCCTGACACACCTCCCTATCCTCCTCCCTCTGTGTTTTATACCTTCTGAATGCTGCCGGTTTAGCCTTTTCCTTTTCCACCATCTCTTTTGAGAACTATAGTGGTCTCTCTTTCCTCTTGCTTTTGCTTACTTGCTTGACACAGAGGTGTGTTACCTTCTCTATAGCTCTTTCTCTATAGCTCTTTTTAGCTTCACCCACTTTTCCTCCTCCCTACCCAGGTCATCCCACCCTGTAAGGTCATCCCTGAGGCATTCACCCATCTTTTTAAAATCTACCCTCCTGAAGTCCAGGACCCTCGCCCTTGTGTGATTCACTTCCACAACCATCCTTATATTGAACCACACCGTATGTGATTGCTGTTCCCCAGGTGGCCTTTTAACTTGAGGTCTACAACACTGTCCTTCTTAATGAGTACCAGGTCGAATACTGCCCCATCATGAGTGGGTTCATGGACTAGTTGTCTGAGGAACACCCCCTGCATGAAGTCCAGGATGTTCCTGCTTCTAAGCCACAGCTGGAATGTTCCAATCTACATCCAGCAGATTGAAGTCCCCCACCAGCAACGCCTCCCCCTTTTCTGCTATCTCACCAATACCTTCCACCTGTACTTTATCTAGCCCCTCCCCCAGTGCTAGAGGTCTGTATATCACATCATTGTGAATAGAGGCTCCATACTCCCTCTCTAGGGTGACTCACACTACCTGTGCTCCCTCCGTATTCCCTGTATCTTTGTTGCTATTATGCCTTCTCCTTACATAAAGCACCACACTCAATCCTTTCCATCCCACCCTGTCTTTTCTGAACAGAGTTTAGCCTGGTATGGGCATGTCCCAGTCATGGTTTTCAGTGTTTGACTCAGTAATGGACACAAAATCCAGGTCAGTTATTTTGTTATGGTCTACAGGTCTGGAATCTTATGTCCTAGACTTCTAGCATTCACACACATGGCCTTCTTGATTTTGTTACCACTCTGCTTGTTACCCCCTTTTTTCCATTTTGCCCTCTGTCCTTCCCCCCCTCTCTTTTTAATGCTTCCATTCCTATCCTCCTTCACCTCTACCGCCCTGCCTCCTTTATTAATTTCCACCCTGGGGATTTCATTCCCCTTGGGTTCTCCCTACTTTCTACTTCAGCCTTTGGAGAGGGGGACAATTATTGCTTCTATGATTTCTTCTGCCAGCCCCTTTGGCTAGTTTAAATGTTCATCAAAGTAACATGCATACCATTCACTGAGGACTGTGGCTCCCCTCCTAGATGGATGCAGGCCATCACCCCTGCAAAAGCCCTTATCTCTCCAGGTGGATCCCTAGTCTCCAATGTAGCCGACCCCCCTCCTCTCCGCACCATTCCTTCAACCATGAGTTGAAAGTCTTGGTGCAGAGATTCCTCTCCTTCCCCCCATAGTAAATAGGCAGCAGCTCAGCGAAAGCCACTGAGTGCGCTACTTCTCTAAAACCCCTCCCTAGCTCCCTAAACTCCCGCTGCACTATCCCAGCCCTGTCCCTAGCCAGGTCATTAGTCCCCAGGTGGACAATGACATCCAGCTCTGCCTCCCATCCTGCTTCCCTAGTGATCCTCTGGATCTACTTCCCATCCCTCTGGGTCATGGTGCCACATAGGCACCTATCCCCCATACCCAGATCTATCCCCTTCAGAATAGAATCCCCACCAGAAGTTGCTTCTTCCTCCTCTGGGGTTCTCTACCTCCCTCCTTGTGATCTGTACTCCAGAGAACCTCCACATCCTCCCTGACCACTACCACAGATGCCTCCTCCTGCCAGTCCTGCCTTGCCAGAGCAGTATAGGAGTTTTGTAATGGTATTGGTTGAGGATTGTGCCTCTGACCCAACACCCCCACCCATCCACAACCCACCATAGTCCAGCCATTCCTCCTCTCTGGCATCCTCGGTGGTAATGATGTCAGATTTGGTGACCCCTGGGTGGAGGAAGATGTCCTTTGAATCCTAGCCAACTTGACCTGGAGTCTAGCGACCGTCCTCTGTCAACCAAGAGAGGTGCATACAGATGGGGCAGCAGCACAGTCTCCAGAAGATCTCCCTGAAAACTTCTGCCCCACAGCCACAGCACTGCACCAATCCTAACATTCCCAGCTTCTATACTCCCTGTGTTACCTGGAAATAGTTATGTACCCTTACCCCAATACGGTGTTCCTAGCTTCCCCTTTCTTTTTACAGCTGTGGGCAGAGCGTGCAGCCATTCTGCGATCACTCTGAAAAGGACCGACCGTGGCATGCTTCCACTGGACTTTCAGAAGTATCCTTGTAAAAGTTCGGCAGTGCTTGGAGTTGCTTTGCAAGGCCGTGGGATTAAGTTAGCAGCATTAATCCATGACTCCGCTGAGCAACTCTGGAGATTCACCTCGGATCCCCCATGAAATAAAGTTCTGTGATGGCCATGTTAAGTTGCTACTTGATGAGGGGGATTGCAGTGTGACTTTTCATATGTTGTAGCCGCTGTCCCGGGATGTGCTCAGCAACTTTTGCACAAAGTGCTATATTCCTGGTAACAGTGCTCCTGCCCCTGATGTCACTACTTGGCTGCCCACTGACCCACCCATAGTGCCTCCCCACACACACACACTCAGGCACTACATAATTCAGCAGTAAGCAGTAACCAAACACTGAGAACACAAGAGGACACACTGTGAATGAAGATGTACCAATCTAGCATCAGGGAGCATGTGGCTACTTCCTCCAGTACCTGCCAGTGACTGAGCGAACAGCACTGTGGCATACAGTAATTGGCACAAAAGCCAAGACTTTGAACTCCCCGTTCTGTACCGAAGCTCCCCCAACCATGAGAGAACAGAGTCAGAGTCCCCCTCCACCAAGCCTGTCCTTGGTTGCTGTCCCAGCTCCAACCCCCGAGCCTGTGTAGCCAGAGTGAGCTTCGGAGCACCCCCTCCCATGGTGTGAGCTTCCTGTCCTTGATAGAGACACCAACAAGAGCAGCATGGCTAGGCAGCGCTGTACATAGGTTGGAAAGGCAGGTGGGGGGGGACAGTACAGCGGTCGCAGAAGTGGTGAGAGACAGCGTCTGTGCCCAACTTTCAGTGGGCATCAGTCATGATGAGGAGACAGTGAACTGTGCAGAAGTCAGGTTGCTGCTCAATCGCGCTCTCAGACCATCTGCCGCTCCATCCCATAGACTGAGTGCAACAGTGAGGAACAGTAGGCAGCAGTAGCGTGAAACTTGCGGGGAAGAGTTTGCCGACAAGCGCACGCATGAAAGAGAGGGAGACAGGCACACACTGTAAACGAGCAGCACAGTGTGCTGCTTAGATGCACATTGAGTGACAGAGAGAGAGAGAGAGAGAGAGATCAAGAGCGAGCTGCTGGCAATGTCCATAGCAGTAATGTGGAGACAGTGTTGCATGGCAGCCGATGAACAGCTGCCCAAGTGAAGCTCAGGAGAGTCATTTGTTGTGGTGTGTATAAAGTGTTGGGGGGGGTAAGTGATTGAAACGTGTTAAGGTGTTCACTGCCTACTACATTTTCTCTTTTGTAACTTCCATCTCCTCCTCATACTCCTTCTGAAACTCTAAGTCCCACACCTTTTCCCTCCCTTTTGCCAAGACTGCTTGTTAGTTAAACTGATTTCTCTTATGGAGCCTCCTGACACTGATCCAGTTCCTTGATTCCTCCACCTTTTTTTATTTATTTAGTTTTTTGTTGACCGGGTAAGTGCACTAGATAGATTCTGCCTATTTTCAGGTACGACCTGGGGGAGGGGGATACAGACGAATGCCAACTGACCTTGAACCAGAGTAAGCTGTTGGTGGTATTTTTAGTGAATGGAGGGAAAGTTGGCCAGGGCACTGGGGAAATTCCCCTACTCACCTCTGGGGGAATTGCTGGCTGTCTTTCAAGATGGCCACTATGCCTACGCAAGTGGAGGACATGGATGTCTCTAAGGTAGGGGAGCCGACCTCCGCCCCTACCCCTGTTCATTTAGAGGTTGCTGTTCTCCCTGCCTTAGTGGTAGAAGGAAATTTACCTGATGATTCTTGACCTGAGATACATACTTCCACAGACGATGTTCGTGATTTTCAGGAAGGTATAACTATGGATAACCCTCTCGGTGAAATAGAAGTTTTACAAGCTCAAATGATTTTGAAACAAGAGAAGCATTTTCTGCTGCAAGCGAGGCCCACTGGAGTGTAACGCGGTGACACCTGGATCCACTGCAAAGTGAAGTGAGTCACTCCTGATTGACATTTCTGGTGGGCTAGAAGTTCTTGTGCAATCATCTGGCAGTACAGTCACTGTGGATAGCGAGTGCCTAAAGCCGCATGTGCAGACAAGCAGCGCACCTCTTTTTGGTGCCGAAATGCAGACGGCTGTTAACTCGGAAAATGAGCTGAGAGACTGTGCAGAGCCTTTTCTTCTCTCCTCTGACGTGTTGTGCAACCAGTTACTTCACTTTCTGCCTCTGCTTGCTTGTCTAGAACAGCGGGTTTCATGTTTAGACAGTCTGCTGAGGACATGGGGATTATTTCACCTGCTCCCTCAGAGGTCTTGATCCAGTACCAGTCTAATATTGCTTCGCAAGATGGCTCAACGTTTTTTTCCTTTAAAGAATGAGCCCAGGCTACAAGGGCTGGCTTTCAAGAAGACAGCAAAGATAAGCGGACTGCTGTAACTTTAGCTAAAATACATATTGTGACCCCAGCATTGGACTCTATGCCACAACATGACTTAATTGACAACGCTGCTTTACCGCAGCTTCTAGGTACTGTTTCAACTAAAATGGCCATTCAAGAGGTCTTTTCAGTGATGCCCCTTCCTTCTCCTATAGAAACTTGGTCTCCACATACTGCTCTGTTGGAAGCCAGTTGGGAAAAGGTACCCAGTGGGGCCTGGATGCCAGACCCGGAGTGGAATCTGACATTAGGATTCACACAGGCGCTACCTGACTGGTGTCTTACTTCCATTGCCATTGAACTACACTTGGTCAGTGCTGACTTTCCTATTTCTCATAGTGTCCCTGATGATCCACCTATAGCTGTGGGCATGAAACGACAGGTTACAGAGGGTAGCCCAGTCATAGTACCCCTCCGCACTGAGCCAGTGCATGCCCCTGATTCTGATGCTGCAACTCTACCTCGAGTGGATGCGGACCCAGCTGTAACAAGGCCTGCTAAACCTCTTCTTTTGGACCTTTTCTTGAAATCTAAGAAAGAGGCAGCCCCTCATCGAAATGCAGTATACATTAGATATAAGGGAAGACTAGAAGTATGGCCTGATAGACATTATGTTGGGAAACTTTTACTGAAGGACTCGCTGCATTTTTCACCAAATGACGTCTTCGCCTTCATTAACATTTCTGGCAAGGACAACTTTGACATAAGTTTTCATTCTGCTCATGCTTTGGAGATGTTTTGGGAACATTACAACAAGGTGAGGTTTTCCCCCATATGGACCCCCTTTTTTGTGATCCTGTTATCAAAACCTCTGACTAAATTTGTTACGGTTATGTTTCGGAATGAAGGGGGTCCATGTGGAGGACATCACCTATTGGCTGTCACAAAAATGTGAGGTTCTTTCACCACCTGAAGTCATTTTGGATTCTGAGAGATTTTGGACCGGGGGGGAGGTGGGGGTGGAAATAGAAAGTGAAGTTGAGAAAGTCACATACAGGAGTTGAACATGTTCCTAATGCTTTTCTTTTCGGTAGGGATCGGGGTGTGTTTTTATTCGGGGCAACCCCGGGCTTGTTATCGCTGTGGTTCCTGTACTCCCCTCTCTGGATCTTGTGATAAACCCCAGTGTGACAACTGTGGGGAAATTGGCCACATTGCCATGCAATGCACAAATCACACTAAGTGTGACTTATGCAAAGACAACAATCATATCTTTGCTGAATGTGCTTGGTCAGCCCAAAATAAAACTTCCTGTCTCAGCCCAGACTTGTTGATTCAGAATGCCCAGGATTTGGCGTCCGCTGCTGCTGATGATTTTTTCAACCCCTCCCCTTGTTCTCCTTACCCCCCTTCGTTCCACTTCCCAGGTTTCTTTGGCCCCTGAGCCCGTTCCGGCTACCCCAACTCCTGTAGGGGGTCCTGTACTTCCCATAAAGCAAGTATTTACTTCTAGGCAGGAGAACCCTCTAGTTCACCTGACCCCAGTCTGCCATCATGATATTGTTGCAGGGGCAATTCAGGAGCTCATGCTATCCACTTCTTCCCCCCCTCCTGCTTCCCCGAAGATGGTCTGCTTGGAATCTCAAGCCAGGACCTTCTCAGTCAGATGACGGGATTGAATCAGAGAACCCTTTTTCTGTTCTGGCCACTACTTGGGAAATCGGATACAGACCAGGGTGACATGGACTCATAACCAAGGGGGTTGGATCCCCCTGTCACCTCCCCTGACCTGGTGGGTTACAAAGGGAAGAAAAGGAAAAAGAGAAAAAAATGTTTCTAAATACTGCTGGTTGCTAAGTTTACGGTTGGGACTTTTAATGTCCATAGTTTACTGAATAATGCTAAAAGACATGCAATTTATGATGCTCCACTCGATATTCGTCTCTTGCAAGAAACGTGGATGTATTCCAGTGCCCAACTGAGAAACTTTAGAGGTGAATGGAGATGGGGCCCCTCTTACTGGTCCTTTGGGCCAGATTGTGCAGATGAGGTGGCTGTTCTTTTTAATGCTTTTTCCTTTACTCTCCACAAATTAATCGATTTACTTCTAGGAAGGGCATTTATACTTGATGGAAATTGGCAAACGACGTCTTGTAGATTTATAAATGTATATTGCCCTCAATCTAAAGCAAATAGAGTAACACTGTTTCAGTTGCTACAGCCATACTAAGTGATCTCCAGACATATGTTTTTTTTATGTGGAGATTTTTATTGTTGCATTAAGACCCAGTTGGTTCAGGAAGGAGAGACTACTAGAAAAATATATTGTGATTCCAATGCTCTCGCTAAAACTATAGAAACCACATATTTAGTCGACTGTAGGGCTTTTTAGGTTCAGGGTCCTCCTTATACCTTTAGGAAAGGCAGACTTCCATCTACAGTTGATCATATTTTTATTTCAAAACACATGCTCATAGCACAGTTTACAACTTTCCAGACAGAATTCTCGGACCATCTGTTACTATTTCCTTTGTGGAGACACCTCGGGTACCAAGACCCAGGACCTAGTGGAAGGTAAATTCAGTGATATTAACAGAGTCTGAGGTGACGGCAGGCATGCATTGTCTCATACAAGCAAGACTTTCAGTGAGTTTTCTGTATGACCACCTAGGAGAGTGGTGGGAAGATTAAAAAAAAGATTTTAAATGGTTTCAACGCTATGGGAAGCAAAAAGTAAACAATACCATTCTGACCTATCTAGCTCTCCGTAGAAAGCTGCAGCTCCTTCTCACCCTTTCATATACCTCAAAATATGATTATTCTTCTCAAATTAGCACATTAAAAGCTAAAATGAAGTAATTTCAATATGATAGAGCTACTACTATGCAGGCCTTGTACCAACATGGTACTACTCGCTCTTTGATAGGAGACCCTTTTGAATTTTGCAAGACTCAGAGGGAGGCTACCTCGCTGCACTCTTTCGTGGATAGTGAGGGTGCTGAAACAGACTCCATCCCTGATTTGCATTATATCATTAGTCAGCATTTGCAGTCACACGCTCCATCATCGGCCCCAAGTCAGGCTGATATTAATTCCTATTTGCACGGCCTCACTTTACTGGCCTTTCCTATGGAAGCACAGGAGATGCTGGTGCCCATTACAGTTACAGAGATTTAATCTGTTATTGCTTCTTTAAAGTCAGCAGCGTCGCCGGGACTTTATGGCCTTTCCAATGATTTTTATAAAGCCGTTACTACAGATTTGGCGACCTATTTGCTTCTTGTTTTCCAATATTTTGTTCTGGAACAGGGTTAGTTTCCTTCCTTCTTGGAAGGTTTATTACTTTTTCTATACAAATCAAGGGATAAGTTACAGATCCAGAATTGAAGACCGATCACAATTTTAAATTCTGATTTAAAAATTCTAACTCATCTGTTAAATAACAGATCGAAACGATATGCGTCTCTAGTAGTCTCTCCTTACCAATACTGTGGTATTCCAAATAGGAAGATACAGAGTGCTTTGATGATTGTTTGAGATATTATTGATCACCTGTCCTTACACGGCAGGTCTGGCTATGTGATATCGGTGGATCAAGACAAAGCTTTTGATAGGGTCTATCATCCATTCCTGTTTGGCACATTGAAGGAATATGGTGTTCCTCCTCAATTTATTGCTTGGTTGAAGGCACTCTATAATTTTGCTATGGTACAGTCCATGTTACAGTTTCAAGTGACTGGGAGGATAGCTATTACAATAGGGGTGCCCCTAAGCCCACTTCTTTATATTTTTGTGTTAGACCCCTTACTCAGGAAGTTAAATGAAACACCCAGATGGCAGAGTATTGTAGGGGACATAAATGATCTGGCAGTTTATGCACAAGCATGTGCTGATGATATTCGTCTATTTTTTTCTACATTATCAGCAATCTGAGGTTTTTCTAGCGCTCATGAGACAATATTCCTTAGTCTCTAATGCTAGAATTAATACAATGAAAAGTAGAGGTTTATGGGTGGGTTCTGGTCCCTTTTATTCTACTTCCACAAATGGGATAACTAGCTCCTCTAAACCCCGCTCTGGATTTTGGGTTTAGTATTTGGTCCACAGAATATCCCAGACATGAACTGGGAAAATTCCCTAACTAAGGTAGGTGTGAAAGTTCAACTTTGGAAACACTGGAAAATGTCTAAGCTCAAAATAATTCAGCTCTTGAAACAGTTTTTAATTCCATGTCTGTTGTATGTGGCTATGATTTTTCCCCCACCATCACAATTTGGTACTAGAGTATATCGGATATTTTTTTCAGATGTTGTGGGGCAATCATTTAAACCCCATTAAATGCTGCTTTATTTATCTTCCAAGGGACAAGAGTGGCCTGGGCATGATGGACCCCAATGGTGTTTTTGCACACTATCTTCCTTTCCCACATGGTGAAAGGGGGGTTACTTTCTTTGCATAATTTACTTCAGTAGTGGGTCGCACAAAATTTGGGTAGATATTTTCGGGCCTGGACAATGGTCACACCTAAATTGATACCCCATCTCTATGTTCTAGACTATTTTAAATCTGCAGCTCAAAAACTGTAGAAATGGGGATTACCAAAAGTAACCAGAACACAAAACAAGTGTACACAATTATATTCACTTGTGATGTCCAGGATTTATCCTATAGCACCTGTCTTTAAACACTGTCCAGAAGTTTTAAATAGTATGGTTTGTAGACAGTTAGTTAACAAAAGAATTCCATTACATATGTGGGAAATATTGTGGTCATCTGTTTATGGCCGATTAAGTGTTAAAGGAAATCACAAGCATACGGTCATGGATGAAAGATATTGCCCATACAACAACTGTATCAATCTTGAGGAAACAGTGGAGCATTTTCTTTAAACTTGTTCTTATGCTACAAACCTGTGGGCTTATTTGGCCAGATTTTGGCACATGGGCTGGTTGACTTCATTGTTATATGACTCTTTGGTGCTGGGTCAGTATGGTCACTTAGAAAACACTTATCATAGGGATACGCTGGCTGTTTTCTTTTGTTGTTTGAAATATTACTTATGGCAGGCTAGATGCCAATGGACACTGTTGCAGAGAATGATGTCCTATGACACATTTCACATCCTAGTACATCAGGCATTGGAAAAGGTGTATATTAGGGATAACAATATTCATGCAGCAGATAAAGTATTGAGATGGTGGAAGGGATTTTCACACTTGATTAAATATAAATGAATAGGTACCCGGTGGATGGGTCCGGTATGGGTCTCTGACATTATGTTTGTAATTTTGTAGACATGCTTTGTTGCTCTTTTCCCCTTTCTTCTAGGTGTAACCTCTGTTTTTGTTTCTCCTTTTTTTACAGGATGGTTTGGGTTTTATGATTTTTGGATTATGTGATGTTAACATTTCCACTGTGTATTGTTTACCTTTTTTTTTTCAAATAAAAATTCCCTTACTTTTTTTCAAGAAGCGTGCCATGGGATCTTTAACATTCACCTAAACTGCCACCAGAGCAGGTAGATGGGACCTCAGTTTAACATCTCATCTGAAAGATGGTACCTCAAGAGTGCAGCATCCCCCTCACGCTGCACAACAGTGTCAGTATTGGGATTTAACCCAAATGCCTGGTGTGGGGATAGAACCCACAGCCTTCTGATCTTCTAGCCTCAGAGGTAAGTGTGCTACCTGCTGAGCCACTGACACTGATGCCTGTCTTCCTGTCCTGAAACTCCTTCTTTGTGACCACTGTATGCAGATCTGTTTCTGTATCTAATCCTCCATCACTTCATCCTCTGTCTTCCTCTACCACCTAATAGCCCTTTATTTCTTACAAAGTTCCACTCCAGCTCATTCCTTTCTTCTGTACCAGTATCCAGAAAACAGAATTAAGAATGCACTCACATATCAGTCAGTAGCACCACAAAAGGGTAAAAAACTGTTGGTGTGTTAGTAACAGTGAAAAAAGGCAATTAAGTGGACGTAGAGTGAATAATCTACCACATTAATCAGCCAGTATGAAGAGGACAAGACATAGTTTCCCATCACTTCAAACCTACTGTATGTATGTTCTTTGTCCAGGGTCCCACAAAGTACTTGGGAACTGTGGGCCGGATATTCAAAACTTAGCCCTGGGGCTTAATTAGCACTGCACAGTGTGCTAAGTTAGCCCTGAACCAGTAGCAAGCTATATTCAAAGGAATAGCCCTGGGGCTAAACCTGCTAAATATAGCATGCAAAGAAAGCAGTGCAAACAGGGCTAGGAGTGCAGTGCTAAATTAGCCTGGGAAATAAGACGGCTCTGAATATAGCAACAGGGAAGTGCAAAATGCAACAGCAGCTCAGTGAACACAGAGGTGGAGTAAGGCAGAGTTGAAGTTGATGGACAATGTGTGTGATAGCAATGAAGTGTTGCACAACAACCGCAAACAATAATGCAGGCCACACACTGCAGAACTGTGTTGTTTTTGAGAGGATTGCCCAGGGCTAACCCGACTGCACAGTGCTAACACTTTAGCCCAGTACAAGCACATTAGCTTGGGGCAAAAGATTGCTATATTCAAAGCTCCTACGCAAATGAGTCTACTTAGGCAATCTGTGTGCAAACAGCCACATTAGCTTCTCATTAAGGCCTACTTAGCATACATTAGCATGAAGATTGCCCGGTGCTATTCCATGGTGCACACAGCTTCACCTGTAGGTCAGACTGGATGTACAGGCTAAACACTGCAGGCCAGGGTGTGCACACAGCTCCACCTGTATGCCAGCCTTGAGAAACAGTTTGTTAGCTGCAGGCCATGGGTGTCAGCAGGCATATGCAGTCCGTACCTCCCACCCAGTCAGCACTGGAATGAGGGACACAGACACTCTGAATGTGGGACAAAGAGGGGCACTGATCCCCATAATGAGAGGTACATCTGCAGTCATGGAGACAGAAACTCAGGACACAGTGGAAACCATTGCCATTGCATGTACACAGGGTAAGAGTTATGTAGCACCATAGAATAATATAACTCCCTGCTTTAAAGTGTGGATGTACAGCACAGTCTCTGTGTGTGCACCACTGTTCCCAGGGGGGACGAATGCAGGTCAGGGCTATAGTGAGAGGAACACAGCGGGAAGTTCCCTGTACTGAGGGACACTGTAAAGTATTGTATAACTGTGTGTATGTATCTAGCTATACATATATATTTACACATTAATACACACACACACACACACACACACACACACACACACACACACACACACACACACACACATATATGTATATATTTTTTTCCATTGCACAAAAATCTGTTAATGACAAAAGCAGAGAAATGAGGCATTAGGGTTTCCAACTCTAACACCCTTCCAGGATTCCCACCCCTAGCATTCCACCCCACCCCTCCATCCTCCATATATCAACAGGCATCTTGGTATGCGTTGGGGTTGATGATCTAACTCTCACCTCATTCCATGTGTAAACAAGCTGAGGTGGTGCAGAACGGGAGAATGGGGTGAAAGTTAGGCCAGTGACCCCCAGTGCACACCCAGATGCCTATTGGTGTGTGGAGGGTGGAGGGGTGCATGTGGAGTGGTAGGGGTGGGAACCCTGGGGGTGGGGTGTTAGGGTTGGAAACCCTAACATGTAATTTCCCTTTATTTGTCGCTATAGTATTTCTCCTAACTGATGCATTAATGGAGTTTTGTGCAGTGAATATCCCTTCTTTATCAGATTATATAATTGTATCCCTACTGTGCTGTGGGAGCACAGGGTCCCCATCCTTCCCTCCTTCCAGATAGTACAACAGTATCCGTATGTCAAAGTGGGAGTGCAGTGTCCTTTGGACCCCGCGCTCCCATCCCTCCACAGATGCACATATGTATCTAGCTGTGGAAACACAGGGGTCTCTGGCCCCTGTGCTTCCACACATAAAGTTATGAGCAGGTGTAGTGAAAACACAATAAATAGTCATAACTGTGAGATCTTAAATAAATTGTATCACATTCCACATAACTGTCTCATCACCTCACCACATGTACCCAGTACAGAACACCTTCAAATTCCTGTGGAAATGTAATTCTGCCCAACTGTAATGCTGTTTTGCACCACAGGTGCAGAACAACATTTTTGGCAGGATTTGAAAAATGACAGCTGTGCTGTTCATGAAGTGGTGTGAAAAATTATAATGTTTAATATCCAGAGGGAAAACATGAAACAGTGGCGAAGTGACAAGCATGCATAGAAACTGCACAATGCACAGTCGTAACCCTGTCATGTTTTGGAAGTTTTTCACCAAATTTGCAACATGGGCTTTTTGGGACCCCACCTCATGAACAGTGGCACTGTTATTTTGTTAATCAGTCCTGAAAGGCGATTCCACGCAGTGACCACAAAATCACCTTTTGGGACTGAGTAACAAAATGACAGTGACAGTGTTCATGAGTTGGGGGTCCCAAGAACCCCATCTTGAACATTTTGGGTCAAAATTCCTAAAAATAGCTGTGATATCATCCTAAGTCAAAACCCCCATTGCCAGCCATTATACGGTGCTTACCTTTGATTCTTCATTTTGCGGTTCAGCTTTGAAGAGTTCAGACGTGTCCCGGTCCTCAGAGGATGACAGTACCAACCTGTGGAGGTAAGTATGGGGTAGGGGGTAAGGGAGGTAGGGTACTCAGTGGGAGGGTGGGGATGGGGAAGGGGGCTGGGAAGACGACAAGGGACTGTTTTCTTTATTCCAGGTTTAAAAAACAAACAAATGCCACGTCAGGGGATGGTTTTCTTTATTTACAGGAACTAACAGTGAATGTATATACTGTATATGGGCACACTGGGGTGGGCTCCCAGTGTGCCATATGATTTGAGGGGGGAATACATGCTGCCGACAGGGGGATTGGGCATCCCCGTCAGCAAGGCATTATTTAACAAAGTAATATGACATTTGGGCACACTGAGATGGGCTCCCAGTTTGCCACATGAGTTGGGGGGATACATGCTACTGACAGGGGGATTGGGCACCCCCATCTGCAGTACAAGTGGGTGGCGGGGGAGACACTAGACTACCAGGATTGCACCTGGTGGTAATTTGAAGCTACACTTCAAATTACTGTGGTAGTAATTCAAAGTGTCACTTCTCATTACTTCGGGTTCCACCAGCACTAACTGCATGCTTTTTACAGGCAGTATTTAGCACCATGCTACCGGTAGCGCAACAACCTGTAGCGTGGCGCTACTATTTTGGGCTGGGCTCTCACCTCCCTCCCCCACTGTGTCATCAAATCCAGCCTACTTCCAGACTCTATAAGCGACCATCACATCACCTGCTTAGTCAGCAAAATCCATCATCTTAGATCCCCTCCCAAATTTCTAGCACAACGGTCATATAAAACACTAAACCTTACCCCCCTCCTGAAAGAACTAGCTCACGCAAACTGGGGTCATCACCATAGAATTAATAACATGGATGATGCCCTTACACATTTCTGGAACACCTTCCTCAGTGTCTGGGATAATCATGCCCCCTTGCAACACATTAGGGTCCGGGGACACACCTTCCCTGGATTTCCCCTGAGCTAATAGCATGTCAAAATGCCCAGGACAAGGCGTGGAGAACTTACAAAACTACGCTCCTCTCAGGTGACATCACCTGCCACATGCTCTGAAACAAGTGCACCAGGGCCACCCAACTAGCCAAAGCTGAATATTTTAACTACACCCTCAACACCAATCTATGTAGACCATCTACATTTTGGAAAGTTATCAACTCCCTTCCCCCCCATCGACAAATCCCTCCCCTCTATTGTTCTCAAAAGGGACTCTCCTCTCAGACCCTCTCACAGTTGCCTCTGAGTTCAACTCCTACTTCACCACATGTGCTACTACCCTCCTTGCCTCCCTTCCAGCTGTAACCCCACCCACACACCATGCTGAAGCTCCTAAACCCCTCGGCCTGAACACCTTCTACTTCTGGAACATCTCTCCTATGGAAGCCCTAGATTCCCTACTCACCCTGAACCCCTCCAAGGGAAAGTCCCCTGATGGGATAGACACCAAACTCCTCTACCTATCTGCCCCTGGCCAGTGCATCTCCCCTCACAGCCCTTCTAAACCTTTCATTCACCACTGAATCAGTTCCTACAGAGTGGAAGCATGTCGCAGTCCTACCACTTCCAAAAGGAGGGGACCCCACCACCACGGCAAGTTACCGCCCCATCTCCCTCCTCCCAGCCCTCGTGAAACTTCAGGAGCACCTTGTGCTTTCACAACTCTCCAACTACCTCTCAGAATCCAACTTCTTCATGCCTTTCCAGTCTGGATTTAGGAAAAAACACTCTATCGCTACTCCCCTACTAAGACTCTCAGACCCCATCCTATCAGGGATGGACAAAGGTCTTATTACATCAGCCATCTTTGTCGACTTAGCCAAAGCTTTTGACACTGTCTCCCACCCCCTGTTGTTATTCTGCCTATCTGAAGCTGGGTTATCTGCGACTGACACCAACTGGTTCAGAGCCTACCTGCAAGGAAGAACTCAGTCTGTAAAAATTGCTGATTCCACCGCACCTCCACTCCCAGTCGACACTGGTGTTCCCCAGTGCTCAGTTCTCGGCCCCATTCTCTCTAACATCCTGCTAAATGACCTGCCACAAACCAGTTCATCTAGCTCAATTCACATGTATGCAGATGACACAGTCCTCTTTTCCCCTGGCTGGACCCTCGAGGAGGTCGCTACCAGTCTACAGGCTGATTTCAACAAAGTACAGCTCTGGTTTTGTTCCCACCAACTCTCCATCAATGCCAAGAAGACAGTCTCCATGACCTTCAGCACTAGGCAGATACTATCCAGGCTTACCTCACCCCCGATCTTCCACACCCTTGACGGGACAGTCTTTGAGGATGTGTCTACCTTTAGGTACCTAGGTGTCTGGCTTGACCGACACCTATCCTTCTCAGCCCATTTGGATGCTATCCTGAAAAAACTGTGCCCTAAGCTTGGTGCTCTCTATAGGAATCACAGTAGTCTCCCACTACCCGTGAGATGCGAAATTGTGCAGAAAATGATGTTACCTACCTTCGACTACTGCGATGTAGTCTACAGTGCTGCTCCCAAGTTTACCCTATCCACACTGGACCCTCTCTTCAATGCATTCTGTCGTTTTGCCCTCGATGCCCACATCGTACCCACCACTGTGAGCTTTACCATTCGCAGGCCCTCCCCTCCCTTAGCAACCGGCACCTACTTCACAGTGCTAAATTTGCTTCTAACCTCTGGCTCAGGTCCCTTCAACCCTACCTCGCCTCCTCTCTATCATTTCCTCCAACTCCCTCTCATGCCCTTAGGTCTACTGACTCCCGACTGTTGGTAATCCCTCACTGTCGGACCACTGCAGGCCAATCTGCTTTCTCCTACCATCTCCTGAAGCTCTGGAATGACCTGCCGATCCAAATCCGCCACTCCTCCTCTAGGCATTCTCTATCCTCTGCCCTGATAAACTTCTATGCGGTAAACTGTTCATGCATCTGACCTCCTCTTCCCCTCTACTAGCCCAACACCCCTTCCCCCCATTCCTACTACTACCACCACCCCACCCACTGCTCCCCCATCATCCTCATTGGCTGACCTGCGCTTTAGCAAATGGCTACAAACGCTGGCATATATCTACCAAGCTCCACACTTACCCCCTACTGCACCTCTAGCCTTGTCTCTCTGTCTGTCGTGTTCCCGTAGTTAGTGGCTGTCACCTATGTATTGTGTAAACATAATCCAGGTCTTAACCTAATTCCTTGTTCTCTCATGGCTGCTAACATAGTATTATTTAAACCTACCCCATATTGTATCCCTTCTTGATGTCGCATATAAGGCTGTTGCAAAGCCCAGTACACTGTTACACTCACTCTTTGTACCAATGTGTAACTCAAATTCAAGTCAATGTAAGTAATGTTACTCTCAGTTCATGACTGCAATGTGTAACTCAATGCTACGTATCATGTACTCATCTGCTGTCCTTTGTAATCCCCCCCCCCAGTCGCACAGGGAGACGAGCATCTTGTTGCTCAGAGTGCTTTTCCTGTTGAAACATTTCAATAAATAAATTTTAAAAAAATTGAATATGCTGGTGCGCTGGCATTCATGGCCACTCCCCTACCTCCCTCCCCTGCATATATTAACTTTTAGCATTGGCGCTATCACACGGTGCCGGCGCTAAAAGAGCTTTTGAATATTGTAGTCCAGCACAAATTTGGCACTATTCCAGTGCTACGGATTTGTGTCAGGTGCAAGGCTTTGAATATCTGACGCTTGTGCCTTGTCTTCTTTACACTGCTTGATTAAATGTGGTAGATTATTTGCACAATGACCCTATGTTTCACCATTTCTAGTGCCTTACTGTTTGTATCTGTACAGGACAGTTTCTGCTAATGCTGGTTACATCTCAACACTCATTTACTGTCTCTAGTTATTACTGTACATTTGATTTCATTCTGTATTTCCAAATTCTGTTCTTGAGACTGGCACTAATGATTATCTGCTGTTAACGCTGTTTGCCACCCATTGTCTGCATTGCAACTCTGAAAATGATGATGTATTTTATAGTACTTCCTGTCATATCATCCCTGTCCCTTACCCCCAGGAGGCACATGAAAACAAGTCACAGCTCAGTCAGCCTTTCTGGCCAAATATTTTCAAATAAATGAATACTACAGGCCAAGGAAGCTATGATATTCTGTGTTCGTTGTATAGTGGTTTACATAAAGTTTCCACCTCCTGTAAAATACAAATTCTACCACCTGAGTGGAATGGAGCTGATTCTTAGTGGGGGATGAGGTATTAAAGCAGGAATCAGATGCTCTATCTCTGTTACCATTCCTCTCTCAAGAGTACTGTAGTAGCTGGCAGCCAGTTTAAAAGGTGTTGATATACAATAACAAAACGTACGTATGTTATTAATAATCAGCACCGATTCAACCAATCAGTGCTGAGGATTTGTCTGTTTGTCAGGATCTCAGTTACAACCACAAGACAGCCAAACACATGACATTTGAAGAAGTGGAATGTTCCGCTAATGAAACAGGAATGTTCTTTCCTTTTATGTTATTCACGACAATGTTTGTGCTTTAACTGTACTATCTCATCATACACAGTTTGATGATTTGACTGTTTATAGTACACTGGGACAGTTTCTTATGGCTATAAAAGTGTCATCTTTTAGATCCTTAGGGTACCAGAACTGTTTGCCTTTTACTTATAATCCTCTTATCCTAGAACAACTGAGAAGACACTTTTACAGTGTAAGAAGCTGTCCTTACACTCTACAGTATAAATATATATAAAAGACAATATAGTAATTATGCAGACCAGACTTTGCTCTGAATCCAAATGTGGGTTTATTTTAGCAATACTGTCCACAACAACTAGAATTTGATGGCAGATAAGGACCGCTTGGCCCACCCAGTCTGCCCATTTCCCTACCAAATGGATAAGCTGCAGATCCTAGTTAACCAGCAGCCGACTTCTTCCTACCCCCACCCCCTAGAATTGCCTTATGACTGTCCCATGCATGCTTGAATTCCACCACTGTTTTTGACTCCACAACCTCCTCCGGAAGATCGTTCCATGTATCCACAACCCTCTCTGTGAAAAAAATACTTCCGTAAATTACCTCTGAGCCGCCCTCCCTCTATCTTCAAATTGTGCCCCCTTGTTCTTGCACACCTCTTTTTTTGAAAGATGCTACCCTCTTGGACTTTGTTGATTCCCTTGAGGTACTTGACAGTTTCTATCATCCCCCCTCTCCCTCCTTTCCTCGAGGCTATACATATTAAGCTCCTTAAGTCTCTCTTCATAGGTCTTCCGGTACAGACCCTGCACCATTTTAGTTGCCCTCCTCTGGACAGCTTCCATCCTGTCTATGTCTTTGCGGAGATTGGGTCTCCAGAACTGCAGGCAGTACTCCAGATGGAGCCTCACCAGCTGTCTGTACAGAGGGATAATAACTTCCTGTTTTCTACTGGTGATGCCTTTCCCTGTGCATCCCAGTATCCCCCAGCCCTCCTTGCTGCCCTCTCACATTGCTTGCCCACCTTTAGGTCATCTGATAGGGCTACCCCCAGGTCCCTTTCCATTTTTGTTGTTAGTCTCTCACCCCCCCATTGTGTACTATTCCCCTGGGTTTTTGTTTCCCAGTTGCATTACCTTGCACTTCTTAGCATTGAATCTAAGCTGCCATATATTTGACCATTCCTCTAACCTTGCCAAGTCCCTTCTCATCCTTTCCACCCCACCTTGTGCATCAACTCTGTTACAGATCTTTGTGTCATCTGCAAAGAGACATACTTTTCCTTCCAGTCCCTCTGCAATGTCGCTTATAAAGACACTGAAGAGGACCAGTCCTAATACTGAACCCTGCGGTACCTCACTAGTAACTCTCCCTTTCTTCAGAGTGGACTCCATTTACTATTACTCTCTGTGTCCTATTCTCCAGCCAATTCTTTACCCAGGCTGTAATCTTGGGACCCACTCCCAGGCTGGCTAACTTGTATATTAATCTTTTGTGTGGGACTGTGTCAAATGCCTTGCTAAAGTCTAGGTAGGCCATGTCCACAGCCCCTCCCTGATCTACTACTTTGGTCACCCAGTCAAAGAAATCTATATCAGATTCATCTGGCATGACCTTCCTGCTGTGAATCCATGCTGCCTTGGGCTCTGTGCCCCTCTGGCCTCTCGATACTCGACAATTCTTTCCTTCAGAAGTGATTCCATCATTTTCCCTATCACTGAGGTTAAATTAACAGGTCTGTAGTTTCCTATTTCTGCCTTGCTCCCACTTTTGTGAAGGGGGATCACATCTGCCCTCCTCCAGTCCTCAGGTACCACCCCATCCTCCCATGATTTGTTAAAGAGGGTAGTCAATGGTGTCACTAGTTCTACCCTTAGTTCTTTTAGAATTCTGGGATGAATCCCATCAGGCCCCATTGCTTTGTCCACCTTCAGTTTTAAGAGTTTTTTCAGAACCCTTTCTTCTGTAAATGGGCTGCTATCAACTTCTGTATCTAGAGTGTTTCTACTGTTTGTTTTAGGTACCTCCCCCTCTTCATTTGTAAATACTGAGCAAAATATTTGTTTAGTATCGCCACAGTCACCCCCTGCCCACCCTCTCTCCCCTTTATTAAGCCTCACTATCCCTCCCTTGGTCTTCCTTTGCTCCCTGATGTACCTATAAAAGGTTTTATCCCCCTTCTTAACTGAGTTGGCTATCTTTTCCTCGGTTTAGGCCTTTGCTGCTCTGACTGCCTTCCCAGCTTCCTTTTGCTTTAACTGATACAGTTCTCTGTCCTGCTCCTTCTGTGATTCCTTGTACTTCCTGAATGCTTTCTTTTTCTCTTGAACCTTCACTGCCACTTCCTTTGAGAACCATAGAGGTTTCTTACATCGTTTCGTTTTATTTGCTTCACACAAACGCTTGTTACCTCTGTGATGGCAGTTTTTATTATTCCCCATTGTTCTTCCATCCCTCCTTCCTGCCCATTTGCTAGTGCATTCTTAGGCACTCACCCATTTTGCAAAGTCAGCCCTCCTAAAGTCCAGTACTTTTGCCTTGTATGGCTTGGACTCTATTGCTGTGTTTATTATGAACCATACTGTTCAATGGTCACTAGTTCCCAGATGGCTACCCACTTCTACATCTGTGATCCTCTCTTCATCTCCATTTGAGAGAACCAGGTCTAAGATTGCTCCCTCTCAGTGGGCTCCAATACTAGTTGTCTAAGGCATGTCCCTGTAGGGCATCTAGAATAACCCCACTCTTCAAAGTGGCTGCTGCAACTGCACTCCAGTTAACATCTGGCATATTCAGATCACCCATCAGCAATATCTCCCCTTTTTCTGCCATTCTAAGTATACTTTCTATCATTTCCTTGTTCATTTCCTCCCCCTGAGAAGGGGGTCTGTATACAACCCCTGTGAGGATTGTGGTGCCATTGCCGGTCTCCAAATTTACCCACAGTGCTTCTTCTCCTCCCTGTTTACCCTTTTGTTCTGTTGCTTTGATTCCTTCCCTTATGTAAAGAGCTGCTCCTCCTCCTCTTTTACCCTCCCTGTCCCTCCTGTAGATAGTGTATCCTGGTATGTTTACGTCCCAATCATGGTTTTGTGTGTACCATGTTTCTGTGACTGCCACAATATCCAGATGTTCCTCCTCCATCAAGGCCACTAATTCAGGAAGCTTCTTACTCAGACTATGAGCATTGGTACTCATTGCTCTCCATTTTTTGATGGCTTTACCTTCTGTTGCAGCATCCCCTACTGACCTTTCTACCTCGGTCTTTTTCTCATTTAGTACCCTGTTTTGTAGGGAGAGACTGGGATTTTCCTGCTGCTTATCAGTGCCTCCCCCCTTGACTAGTTTAAAAGCTTGCCAATGAAGCATTTAAACTGACTGCTCAAAAGACTTGTTCCCTTCCTGGACAGATGCAGTCCATCCTGCCAGTATAGGCTGGTGTCCCTCCAGGTGGAACCTCAGTCCCCAGTGAAGCCAAACCCCTGTGCTCCACACCATTTTTTCAACCATTCATTAAACTGCATGGTGCAAAGTACCCTCGCCTCACTCATGCCATTGACAGGCAGCACCTCTGAGAAGGATACTGTGTGTGCTACTTGTCTTAGGCCCTTCCCCAACTCTACAAAGTCCTTCTGCACTGCTCTGCTCTCATGATGAGCCAAGTCATTTGTCCCTAGGCGGACAATGATGTCCAGCTCAGACTCCCGTGCAGCTGTTCTCATGATCCTGAGGATGCGCTTCCTGTCCCTCCAAGCCATGGCACCAGGCAGGCACCTTACTTCAGTTTCCCCTGCTCCCCCCAGTTCTATCCCCCTAATAGTTGAGTCCCCCACCAGAAGCTGCTTCCTTTCCCTGTGGTGTCCTCTGCCTCCTTCCTGTGGGCCTCCTTTGTGACAGTTTTCCTCAGCCTCTTAGTCTCCTCTGCAGGTGCATCCACAGGGGAGCTATGCTAGCCCAGAATGGTGTATGGATTGTGTAGTGGAACAACTGACTGGGTGTGCCTCTGTTCCACCATCCTCACCCTCCCTGAGCCCACTGTGGTCCAACTGCTGTGCTTTCTTCACAACCTCTGAGGTAGTGGTGGTGGCTCTGGTGCTCCCTGGATGGGGGAGGTTCCTTTCCTACTGTCCAGTGTGGCCTGGGGGAAGGTTCCCTTACTACTGTCCAGTGTGGCCTGAACTGTGCCCTCATGAAACAATCAGCTAAAAGCTCTGACCCACCGCTGCGATGAGTGCCTTCCTGTCAGCAAGGTGCCCTACACAACAATTTGACAGAGAATATACCCTGCTAATCAAACAGAGAAAAATCCAGACATCCAAGTCAGACACAGGTAAACCTCCCCAGCCCCAAAACAGCCTGGTGGTTTGTGCTCTGAAAGCAGTCAGCCCCAAAATAAGTCAGCTGTGCTTTAAACTCTTCCTGCACTGAAAATCTTAAGAATTGTAACAAAAGTAAAGCTAGATCCACCTCCATCTGTTGCTTGAAAGACTGTCTTTTCCTGATAATTCTAAGTTCCTTATTTCACCTTTCAGTTAGAAGTAGCTTCCACCTGCAGAATATCTGCTACAAACCAAAGACAATTGTAAGGTTCACCTCCCTCTATTGTGAGCACAACTCGTTTTCTTGCAAATCCTAAGTTCAGTATTACAGCTTCCAGCCAGAGGTAGCTTCACCTGAAGAATATTAGCTGTTCTGATTAGGGATTAATATCCAGCTGGGAGTGGAGGAATGATGGCCAAGTTGGATCCAGTGGTCATTAAGCCCAGCAAGGCTGCTAAACCCATGGAAATGCCAGAATGTAAGAACATTGATTAGTGTGATTATATATCTAATCAAGTTGGTAAGGGGAAAAATGGAATGTATAACACTTTACACATACAGGCATGGCTCTGAGCTGCACCAGGCATTTCAAGGGGATTAACTTCTAGTAAAGCAGCCAATCATAGCATGTGTTGGCCTCATGACTAATTAATTAATTACACTTCTAATCTATACATAGAAAAAATAAAGTTGTTCTGCAGACTTAAACCAGCAGTCTTTGGCAGCTAGCAAAAAATGTCATCATATCGTTTTTTTTTTTCACAAAAAAGCAGACAACTGAAGCAGTAGGTAAGGCTAGGGGGATGTTGGGGTATATTAGTAGAGGTATCATAAGTCCTAAGACGAAGGCAATAACCCCTTTTTACAAGACACTGGTTAGGCCCCATCAGGAGTACTGCGTGCAGTACTGGAGGCTGCACCTGCACAAGGACATTAGCAAAATGGAGGCAGTCCAGAGAAGGGCAAATGGTGCAGGGACTGCATCAGAAAACATAGGAGGACAGATTAATGGAGCTCAGTATGTATACCCTGCAGTAAAGGAGGGAGAGAGATGATATGATTGAAACATTCAAACATCTTAAGGGCATTAACAAGGTGAAAGAGTCTAACATGTTTCAATATAAGAACAAGCATTTTTCAATGCCGAATGTTGATTGCATTGGTCAGTTGAGCTCGCTCCCTGCCCCTCTGTCACTCACTCGTTCTGTTTCTCCCAGTGCTGCAGGCTGCTCTTTTGTACTGGGCTCCTGCCTGCGTTGGCTCATTTTTCTGCCCACAAAGAAATCTGCAGCTGTCCCAACACAGCTCCGCTGAGGTGGCTCACTCCCCCTCTCTCACTCGCTTATTCTGTTTCTCCTGGCGGTGCAGGCTGCCCTTTTGTACTGGGCTCCTATCTCTGCTGGCAGCTTTTTCTGCTGACAAAGAAATCTGCAGCAGTCCTGTTACAGGTCTGTTGAGCTTGCTGACTCCCCAACTCTCACTCGCTCATTCCGTTTCTGCCGGCGCTGCAGGCTGGCCTTTTGTACTGGGCTCCTGCCTGCATTGCCACCTTTTTGTGCCCACAAAGAAATCCACAGCAGACACGATAGAGCTCCGTTGAACTCGCTCACTCCCCCACTCTCATTTGCTCATTGTGTTTCTCCCTTCGCTGCAGGCTGCCGTTTTGTACTGGGTGTCTGCCGGTGTTGGCACCTTTTTCTGCCCACAAAGAAATCTGCAGCTGTCCCGACACAGCTCCGCTGAGGTGGCTCACTCCCCCTCTCTCACTCGCTTATTCTGTTTCTCCTGGTGGTGCAGGCTGCCCTTTTGTACTGGGCTCCTACCTCTGCTGGCAGCTTTTTCTGCCGACAAAGAAGTCTGCAGCTGTCCCGACAGAGCACCGTTGCGGTTGCTCACTCCCCTGTCTCACTCGCTCATTCTGTTTCTCCTGGCGCTGTAGGTTGCCATTTTGTAGTGGGCTCCTGCCTCTGTTAGCACCTTTTTCTGGCCACAAAAAAATCTGCAGCAGACCCGACAGAGCTCCGTTGAGTTCGCTCACTCCCCCTCTCACTCACTCATTCCAATTCTGCCGTTGATGCAGGCTGCTCTTTTGTACTGGGCTCCTGCTTGCGTTGCAACCGCCTTCTACTCATGAACTCTGCAGCAGTCATGATAGAGCTCCGTTGAGCATGCTCCCTCACTCCCCTCTCTCACTGGTTCATTCTGTTTCTCCCACCACTGCAGGCTGCCCTTTTGTACTGGGCCCCTGCATGCATTGCTGCCTTTTTCTGCCCACAAAGAAATCCACAGCAGTCCCAAAAGAGCTCCGTTGAGCTCACTCACTCCCCTCCTTCACTCGCTCATTCTGTGTCTCCCACTGCTGCAGGCTGCCCTTTTGTACTGGGCTCCTGCCTGCATTGGCAGCTTTTTCAGCCCACAAAGAAATCTGCAGCAGTCCTGACACAGCTCCATTGAGGTTGCTCACTCCCCCTCTCTCACTCGCTCGTTCCATTTCTGCCAGCGCTGCAGGCTGGTCTTTTGTACTGGGCTCCTGCCTGCATTGCCGTCTTTTTCTGCCCACAAAGAAATCCACAGCAGTCATGATAGACCTCCGTTGAGCTTGCTAAACTCCCCCTCTTTCACTCGCTCATTCTGTTTCTCCCGGCGCTGCAAGCTGCCCTTTTGTACTGGGCTCCTGCCTGTGTTGGCACCTTTTTCTGCCCACAAAGAAATCTGCAGCTGTCCCGACAGAGCTCCATTGAGGTCGCTCACTCTCCCTGTCTCACTCACTCATTCTGATACTCCTGGTGCTGCAAGCTGCCCTTTTGTACTGGGCTCCTGCCTGCATTGCCGCTTTCTTCTGCCCACAAAGAAATCTGCAGCAGTCACAATAGAGCTCTGTTGAGTTCGCTCACTCACTCCCCTCTCTCACTCCTCATTCTGTTTCTCCGGCTGCCACAGGCTGCCCTTTTGTACTGGTCCCCTGCATGCATTGCTGCCTTTTTCTGCCCACAAAGAAATCTGCAGCAGTCCCAACAGAGCTCCGTTGAGATCACTCACTCCCCTCCCTCACGCGATCGTTCTGTGTCTCCCGTTGCTGCAGGCTGCCCTTTTGTACTGGGCTCCTGCATGCATTTCTGCCTTTTTCTGCCCACAAAGAAATCTGCAGCAGTCCTGAAACAGCTCCGTTGAGGTCGCTCACTCCCCCTCTCTCACTCACTCGTTCCATTTCTGCCAGTGCTACAGGTTGGCCTTTTGTACTGGGCTCCTGCCTGCATTGCTGCCTTTTCCTGCCCACAAACAAATCCGCAGCAGTCACGACAGACCTCTGTTGAGCTCGCTCACTCCCCCTCTCTCACTTCCTCATTCTGTTTCTTCCAGCACTGCAGGTTGCCCTTTTGTACTGGGCTCCTGCCTACATCGCTACCCTTTTCTGCCCACAAAGCAATCCGCAACAGTCACGATAAAGCTCCGTTGAGCTTGCTCACTCCCCCTCTCTCAGTCACTCATTTCGTTTGCCCCGCCGCTGTTGGCTGCCCTCTTGTACTGGGTCCCTGCCTCTGTTGGCACCTTTTTCTGCCCACAAAGAAATCTGCAGCAGTCCCGACAGAGTTCCGTTGACCTCACTCACTCCCCCCTCTCACTCGCTCATTCTGTTTCTGCCGGCACTGCAGGCTGCCCTTTTGTACTGGGCTCCTGCCTACATTGCCACCCTTTTCTGCCCACAAAGCAATCCACAGCAGTCACGATAAAGCTCCGTTGAGCTTGCTCGCTCCCCCTCTCTCAGTCACTCATTTTGTTTGTCCCACCGCTGTTGGCTGCCCTCTTGTACTGGGCCCCTGAGTGCATTGCTGCCTTTTTCTGCCCACAAAGAAATCTGCAGGAGTCCCAACAGAGCTCCATTGAGCTCACTCACTCCCCCTCCCTCAGTCGCTTGTTCTGTGTCTCCGGTGCTGCAGGCTGCTCTTTGTGCTAGGCTCCTGCCTGCACTGGCACCTTTCCTGTCCATAAAGAAATCTGCTGCAGTCCTGATAGAGCTCAGCTGAGCTCGGTCACTCCTCCCGTCTCTCACTCACGCAATCCTAATCTGTCCCAAACACTGATTTCCGACAGCGACTGAGATATTCTGTGCCAGAAGCGCAAAAACACATTTCGGCTAAGATGTGAAAAATGAAAGCTGTACTGTTCATATGGAGGTGTGGAAAAAATGCCAGTGTTGAAAATCTGGCGTGAAAATATTACTAATTTGCGACCTTACAAGGATGCGTGAAAACTGCACAACGCACGCTCGTAACACAGTCATTTTATGGAGTTTCATCGCACAATTTTCAACATAGGCATTTTAGGACCTCTGCTCTTGAACAGTGTCTGTGTGATTTTCTTAATGTGTCTCGAACACTGATTTCCCACAGCGACCACGCTATTGTGCGCCGGAAGAGCGAACGCACATTTTGGCCAGGATGTGAAAAATGACAGCTGCACTGATCATAAGGAGGTGTGGGAAAATGGCAATGTTGAAAATCTGGAGTGAAAATATTGTAAAGTTGCGAAGGTACAAGCGTGTGTGGAAACTGCGCAATGCACATTTTCGTAACATACTCATTTTATGGATGTTCATCACCAAATTTTCAACATAGGCATTTAAGGACCTCTGCTAATGAACAGTGTCACTGTCATTTCCATTATGTATCCCGAACATGGACTTCCCACAGCGACCGTGCTATTCTGCGTTAGAACTGCATAAACATATTTCAGCTAGGATATGAAAAATGACAGCTGTACTGTTCATAAGGATGTGCAGAAGAATGGCAATGTTGAAAATCTGGAGTGAAAATATTAGCAATGTGCAAAGTTACGAGCGTGCGTGCAAACTGCGCAACACACACTCGTAGCACAGTCATTTTATGGAGTATCATCACCAAATTTTCAACATAGGCATTTTAGGAACTCTGTTCATGAACAGTGTCACTGTCATTTTCTTAATCTGTCTCAAACACTGATTTCCTGCAGCAACCGCGCTTTTCTTCTCCGGAAGTGCGAAAACACATTTTGGCCAAGATGTGAAAAATGACAGCTGTATTGTTCACAAGGAGGTGTGAAAAAATGCTAATGTTGAAAATCTGGTATGAAAATATTGCAGATTCGCGAAGTTATGAGCGTGTGTAACAACTGCGCAACGCACGCTTGTAAAGCAGTCATTTTTTTTATTTTTTCCACCAAATTTGCAACATAGGCTTTTTGAGAGCCCACCTCATGAACACTGGCACTGTCATTTCATTAACTGGTTCGGAAAGGGGATTCCGCGCCATGACCGCAAAAATCACCTTTCAAGGCCGAATAACGCCATGGCAGTGGCAGAAATTCATGAGGTAGGGTCTCAAAAACCTCATGCTGAAAATCTGGTGTCAAAATTCCAAAAAATGTCTGAGATATGCATCAAAGTTGAAAATTCCCTATTCATTCCATTATACAGCTTACTGGCATTTCCTCAGTTCGCGGTCAGCTTTGAAGAGTGCAGACGTGTTCCTGGTCCACCGAAGATCGTCGCAACGGACTCCAGAGGTAAGTATGGGGAGAGGGTGGTGTGGGGAGGTAGGGTGCGCAGTGGGTGGGAGGCGGGTTGTGGGGTGGGCCAGGAGACCGCGAGGGACTTTTTATTTTATTGTTTTAATACAGGTTAAAAAAAAAAAAAACACATTGCGGGACTTTTTTTTCTTTACAGGGGCATTGGACATGCTGGGGTGGGCTCCCAGCATGCCATCTGAATGTTTTGGGAGGTGTGTGCAGCCAATGGGGGATTGGGCACCACCGTCAGCACAGAAGCAGGGGGGGCACAAGAGCTGAGGGGGATTGGGCACCCCCTCTGCACAACTCTCCCACTACTCTTTGGGGGCGGAACTTGATGCAGACGGGGTGGGCTCCCATCGGCACATCAAACAGGGACGGGGGACATAATGCCAATGAGAGTGGGCTCCCTGTTGGCAAGTCAACTAACAGAGGGATGGAAGCCAATGGGATTGGGGCCCTCGTGCCAAAAACACTGCTGTGGGGAGGCACATGCTGCCAAGGGGATTGGGCACCCCTCGGCACTGGGGCTGGATTAATAATGTTTGTGAACCACGGCAAGGTGCCGCCATGTTCACAAACAATATTAAAGTAGCAATGTTCCGCCCAGCAATGACGGGTCGCTCCCTCATTGCAGTGAATTGCTGACACTGCAATGACCAGGCGGACCCTGATTCCAGTGGCTGAAACATTTCAAGGTTGTGGCACGCTGGCTGAACTAGTGTCAGCAGCAGCATGCCAAGGCATTGGGGAAAGTGGGCCAAGCCTTTACAGGCTGTGGGGGCATTGGCCACAACAGTGCCGTGCCTCCACAACCTGCTTCTGGAAAGCGGCCGCAATATGTTTCTTGCACATGCGCGCAATCAACATAAAAATGGAAGGACAAGAGGACACAGCATGAGATTAGAAGGACGCCGATTAAGGGGTAATATGAGTTTCTGCCAGTGCTGCAGACTGGCCTTTTTTACTGGGCTCCTGCCTGCATTGCCACCTTTTTCTGCCCACAAAGAAATCCACAGCAGTCACGATAGAGCTCCGTTGAGCTCGCTCACTCCCTCTCTCTCACTCACTGGTTGTGTTTCTCCTGGCACTGCAGGCTACCCTTTTGTACTGGGCTCCTGCCTGCATTGGCACCTTTTTCTGCCCACAAAGAAATCCGCAGCTGTCCTGACAGAGCTTCATTGAGATCGCTCACTCCCCCTGTCTCACTCGCTCCTTCCTTTTTTCCTGGTGCTGCAGGCTGCCCTTTTCTACTGGGATCCAGCCTCTGTTGGTGCCTTTTTCTGCCCACAAAGAAATCTGCAGCAGTCCTGACAGAGCTCTGTTGAGCTCACTCATTCACTCCCCCCCTCTCTCACTCGCCTGTTCCATTTCTCCTGCCGCTGCAGGCTACCCTTTTGTACTGGGCCCCTGAGTGCATTGCTGCCTTTTTCTTCCCACAAAGAAATCCACAGCAGTCCCAACAGAGCTCCGTTGAGCTCACTCCTCCCCCACTTGATCATTCTGTGTCTCCTTTGTACTGGGCTCCTGCCTACATTAGTGGCTTTTTCTGCTCACAAAGAAATCTACAGCAGTCCCGACATAGCTCCGTTGAGCTTGCTCACTCCCCCTCTCTCACTTGCTTGTTCCGTTTCTGCCGGCACTGCAGGCTGGCCTTTTGTACTGGGCTCCTGCCTGCATTGCCGTCTTTTTCTGCCCACAAAGAAGTCCACAGCAGTCATGATAGACCTCCATTGAGCTTGCTAAACTCCCCGTCTTTCACTCGCTCATTCTGTTTCTCCCGGCGCTGCAGGCTGCCCTTTTGTACTGGGTTCCTGCCTGTGTTGGCACCTTTTTCTGCCCACAAAGAAATCTGCAGCTGTCCCGACAGAGCTCCATTGAGGTCGCTCACTCTCCCTGTCTCACTCACTCATTCTGATAATCCTGGTGCTGCAAGCTGCCCTTTTGTACTGGGCTCCTGCCTGCATTGCCGCTTTCTTCTGCCCACAAAGAAATCCGCAGCAGTCCCAACAGAGCTCTGTTGAGTTCGCTCACTCACTCCCCCTCTCTCACTCGCTCATTCAGTTTCTCCGGCTGCCACAGGCTGCCCTTTTGTACTGGTCCCCTGCATGCATTGCTGCCTTTTTCTGCCCACAAAGAAATCCGCAGCAGTCCCAACAGAGCTCTGTTGAGATCACTCACTCCCCTCCCTCACTCGATCGTTCTGTGTCTCCCGTTGCTGCAGGCTGCCCTTTTGTACTGGGCTCCTGCATGCATTTCTGCCTTTTTCTGCCCACAAAGAAATCTGCAGCAGTCCTGAAACAGCTCCGTTGAGGTTGCTCACTCCCTCGTTCCATTTCTGCCAGTGCTACAGGTTGGCCTTTTGTACTGGGCTCCTGCCTGCATTGCTGCCTTTTCCTGCCCACAAACAAATCCGCAGCAGTCACGACAGACCTCTGTTGAGCTCGCTCACTCCCCCTCTCTCACTTCCTCATTCTGTTTCTTCCAGCACTGCAGGTTGCCCTTTTGTACTGGGCTCCTGCCTACATAGCTACCCTTTTCTGCCCACAAAGCAATCCGCAACAGTCACAATAAAGCTCCGTTGAGCTTGCTCACTCCCCCTCTCTCAGTCACTCATTTCGTTTGCCCCACTGCTGTTGGCTGCCCTCTTGTACTGGGTCCCTGCCTCTGTTGGCACCTTTTTCTGCCCGCAAAGAAATCTGCAGCAGTCCCGACAGAGTTCCGTTGACCTCACTCACTCCCCCCTCTCACTCGCTCATTCTGTTTCTGCCGGCACTGCAGGCTGCCCTTTTGTACTGGGCTCCTGCCTACATTGCCACCCTTTTCTGCCCACAAAGCAATCCACAGCAGTCACGATAAAGCTCCGTTGAGCTTGCTCGCTCCCCTTCTCTCAGTCACTCATTTTGTTTGTCCCACCGCTGTTGGCTGCCCTCTTGTACTGGGCCCCTGAGTGCATTGCTGCCTTTTCTGCCCACAAAGAAATCTGCAGCAGTCCCAACAGAGCTCCATTGAGCTCACTCACTCCCCCTCCCTCAGTCGCTTGTTCTGTGTCTCCCGGTGCTGCAGGCTGCTCTTTTGTGCTAGGCTCCTGCCTGCACTGGCACCTTTTCCTGTCCATAAAGAAATCTGCTGCAGTCCTGATAGAGCTCAGCTGAGCTCGGTCACTCCTCCCGTCTCTCACTCGCGCAATCCTAATCTGTCCCAAACACTGATTTCCGACAGCGACTGAGATATTCTGTGCCAGAAGCGCAAAAACACATTTCGCTAAGATGTGAAAAATGAAAGCTGTACTGTTCATATGGAGGTGTGGAAAAAATGCCAGTGTTTGAAAATCTGGTAAGAAATATTACTAATTTAAACCTTACAAGGATCGTGAAAACTACTGCTTGCTGCGCTCGTAACACAGTCATTTTATGGAGTTTCATCGCACAATTTTCAACATAGGCATTTTAGGACCTCTGCTCTTGAACAGTGTCTGTGTGATTTTCTTAATGTGTCACCGAACACTGATTTCCCACAGCGACCGGCGCTATTGTGCGCCGGAATGAAAGCACATTTAGCCGGGATGTGAAAAACTGACAGCTGCACTGATCATAAGGAGGTGTGGGAAAATGGCAATGTTGAAAATCTGGAGTGAAAATATTGTAAAGTTGCGAAGGTACAAGCGTGTGTGGAAACTGCGCAATGCACATTTTCGTAACATACTCATTTTGTGGACGTTCATCACCAAATTTTCAACATAGGCATTTTAGGAACTCTGCTCATGAACAGTGTCACTGTCATTTTCTTAATCTGTCTCAAACACTGATTTCCTGCAGCAACCGCGCTATTCTTCTCCGGAAGTGCGAAAACACATTTTGGCCAAGATGTGAAAAATGACAGCTGTACTGTTCACAAGGAGGTGTGAAAAAATGCTAATATTGAAAATCTGGTATGAAAATATTGCAGATTCGCGAAGTTACGAGCGTGTGTAACAACTGCGCAATGCACGCTTGTAAAGCAGTCATTTTTTTTATTTTTTCCACCAAATTTGCAACATAGGCTTTTTGAGAGCCCACCTCATGAACACTGGCACTGTCATTTCATTAACTGGTTCGGAAAGGGGATTCCGCGCCATGACCGCAAAAATCACCTTTCAAGGCCGAATAACACCATGGCAGTGGCAGAAATTCATGAGGTAGGGTCTCAAAAACCTCATGCTGAAAATCTGGTGTCAAAATTTCAAAAAATGTCTGAGATATGCATCAAAGTTGAAAAATCCCTATTCATTCCATTATACAGTTTACTGGCATTTCCTCAGTTCAGCGGTCGGCTTTGAAGAGTGCAGGCGTGTTCCTGGTCCACGAAGATCGTGCCAGCGGACTCCAGAGTAAGTATGGGGAGAGGGTGGTGTGGGGAGTAAGTGCGCAGTGGGTGGGAGGCGGGTTGTGGGGTGGGCCAGGAGACCGTGAGGGACTTTTTTTTTTATTAATACAGGTTAAAAAAAAAAATACCGTTGGACTTTTTTCTTTACAGGGGCATTGGGCATGCTGGGGTGGGCTCCCAGCATGCCATCTGAATGTTTTGGGAGGTGTGTGCAGCCGATGGGGGATTGGGCACCACCGTCGGCACAGAAGCAGGGGGGCGCAAGAGCTGAGGGGGATTGGGCACCCCCTCTGCACAACTCTCCCACTACTCTTTGGGGGCGGAACTTGATGCAGACGGGGAGTGGGCTCCCCCATCGGCACATCAAACAGGGACGGGGAACATAATGCCAATGGGGAGTGGGCTCCCCTGTTGGCAAGTCAACTAACAGAGGGGATGGAAGCCAATGGGGATTGGGGCCCCTGTTGGCAAAAACACTGCTGTGGGGAGGGGCACATGCTGCCAAGGGGGATTGGGCACCCTCTCGGCACTGGGGCTGGATTAATAATGTTTGTGAACACGGCCGCAAGGTGCAGCCATGTTCACAAACAATATTAAAGTAGCAACGTTCCGCCCAGCAATGACGGGTCGCTCCCTCATTGCAGTGAATTGCTGACACTGCAATGACCAGGCGGACCCTGATTCCAGTGGCTGAAACATTTCAAGGTTGTGGCACGCTGGCTGAACTAGTGTCAGCAGCAGCATGCCAAGGCATTGGGGAAAGTGGGCCAAGCCTTTACAGGCTGTGGGGGCATTGGCCACAACAGTGCCGTGCCTCCACAACCTGCTTCTGGAAAGCGGCCGCAATATGTTTCTTGCACATGCGCGCAATCAACATAAAAATGGAAGGACAAGAGGACACAGCATGAGATTAGAAGGACGCCGATTAAGGGGTAATATGAGTTTCTGCCAGTGCTGCAGACTGGCCTTTTTTACTGGGCTCCTGCCTGCATTGCCACCTTTTTTCTGCCCACAAAGAATTCCACAGCAGTCACAATAGAGCTCCGTTGAGCTCGCTCACTCCCTCTCTCTCACTCGCTGGTTGTGTTTCTCCTGGCACTGCAGGCTACCCTTTTGTACTGGGCTCCTGCCTGCACTGGCACCTTTTTCTGCCCACAAAGAAATCCGCAGCTGTCCTGACAGAGCTTCGTTGAGATCGCTCACTCCCCCTGTCTCACTCGCTCCTTCCTTTTTTCCTGGCGCTGCAGGCTGCCCTTTTCTACTGGGATCCAGCCTCTGTTGGTGCCTTTTTCTGCCCACAAAGAAATCTGCAGCAGTCCTGACAGAGCTCTGTTGAGCTCACTCATTCACTCCCCCCTCTCTCACTCGCCTGTTCCATTTCTCCTGCCGCTGCAGGCTACCCTTTGTACTGGGCCCTAGGTGCATTGCTGCCTTTTTCTTCCCACAAAGAAATCCACAGCAGTCCCAGCAGAGCTCCGTTGAGCTCACTCACTCCCCCTTGATCATTCTGTGTCTCCTTTTGTACCGGGCTCCTGCCCACATTAGTGGCTTTTTCTGCTCACAAAGAAATCTACAGCAGTCCCGACATAGCTCCGTTGAGCTTGCTCACTCCCCCTCTCTCACTCGCTTGTTCCGTTTCTGCCGGCACTGCAGGCTGGCCTTTTGTACTGGGCTCCTGCCTGTGTTGCCGCCTTTTTCTGCCCACAAAGAAATCCACAGCAGTCATGATAGAGCTCCACTGAGCTCACTCATTCCCCCTCTCTCACTCACTCATTGTTTCTCTCCCAGCGCTGCAGGCTGCCCTTTTGTACTGGGCTCCTGCCTCTGTTGGCACCTTTTTCTGCCCACAAAGAAATCTGCAGCTGTACCGACAGAGCTCCGTTGAGGTCACTCACTCCCCCTGTGTCACTCGTTCATTCTGTTTCTATTTGAGCTGCAGGCTGCCCTTTTGTACTGGGCTCCTGCCTCTGTTGGCACCTTTTTCTGACCACTAAGAAATCTGTAGCAGTCCAGACAGAGCTCCATTGACCTCGTTCACTCCCCCTCTCTCACTCGCTCATTCCATTTCTGCCAGCTCTGCAGGCTGCCCTTTTGTACTGGGCTCCTGCCTGCATTGCCACTTTTTTCTGCCCACAAAGAAATCCGCAGCAGTCATGATAGAGCTCCATTGAGCTCACTTACTCCCCTCTCTCACTTGCTCGTTCTGTTTCTCCGCGCTGCAGGCTGCCCCCTTTGTACTGGGCCCCTCACGTGCATTGCTGCCTTTTCTACCCACAAAGAAACCGCAGCAGTCCCAACAGAGCTCAGTTGAGCTCGGCCACTCCCCTCTCTCACTCACTCGATCCTAATCTGTCCCAAACACTGATTTCCAACAGCGACTGTGGTATTCTGCACGGAAGCATGAAAACACATTTTGGCCAGGATGTGAAAATGACAGCTGTACTGTTCATAGGAGCTGTGAAAAATGCCAGTGTTGAAAATCTGGCATGAAAATATTGCTAATTTGTGAAGTTACAAGGGTGCGTGGAAACTGCACAATGCACGCTCGTAACACAGTCATTTTATGGAGTTTCATCACAAAATGTTCAACATAAGCATTTTAGGACCTCTGCTCGTGAACAGTGTCAGTGTGATTTTCTTAAGGTGTTCCATACACTGATTGCCCACAGTGACCGCGCTATTGTGCGCCGGAAGCGAAAACACATTTCGGCCAAGATGTGAAAAATGACAGCTGTACTGTTCATAAGAAGGTGTGGAAAATGGCAATGTTGAAAATCTGGAGTGAAAATATTGCAAAGTTGCGAAGATACGAGCATGCGTGGAAACTACGCAACGCAAGCTCGTAACATACTCACTTTATGGACTTTCATCACCAAATTTTCAACATAGGCATTTTACGAACTCTGCTCATGAACAGTGTCACTGTCATTTTCTTAATCTGTCCTGAACGTTGATTTCCTACAGCGACCGTGCAATTCTTCGCCAGAAGTGCAAGAACACATTTCGGCCAGGATGTGAAAAATGACAGCCATACTGTTCACAAGGAGGTGTTAAAAAATGCTAATGTTGAAAATCTGATGTGAAAATACTGCAAATTCGTGGAAGCTACGGCGTGCATAACAACTGTCTGTACTGCGCTTATAAAAGCAGTCATTTTTTATTTTTCCACCAATTTGCAACATAGGCTTTTGAGAGCCCACTCATGAACACTGGCACTGTCGTTTCATTAATTGGTCCCAAAAGGGGATTCCGTGCCATGACCGCAAAATCACCTTTCAAGGCTGAATAACGCCATGATAGTGGCAGAAATTCATGAGGTAGGGTCTCAAAAACCTCATGCTGAAAATCTGGTGTCAAAATTCCAAAAAATGTCTGAGATATGCATCAAAGTTGAAAAATCCCTATTCATTCCATTATACAGCTTACTGGCATTTCCTCAGTTCGCGGTCGGCTTTGAAGAGTGCAGACGTGTTCCTGGTCCACCGAAGATCGTCGCAACAGACTCCAGAGTAAGTATGGGGAGAGGTGTGGGGAGGCTCACGGTCGCAGTGGAGTGGGAGGCGGGGTTGTGGGGTGGGCCAGGGAGACATGAGGACCTTTTTTTTTTTTTACAGGTTTTAAAAAAAACACATTATGAGGACTTTTTTTCTTTACAGGGGCATTGGGCATGCTGGGGTGGGCTCCCAGCATGCCACCTGAATGTTTTGGGAGGTGTGTGCAGCCGATGGGGGATTGGGCACTGTCGCGGGGTTCAATTCAAGAAGACAGCAGGAACCATTAAATATCATGTAAAACACCCTGAGGTGCTGTTTTATTGCCAGGTTTGTACAGATGGCATCTTCAGATATAAACTTTTGTCAGGTTACTATAAAAATACAGAGAGTATGGGCTGGGAGTTTAGCTAGGAGACCTCTCACTAGAACACTGCAGTTGGACCTTACAATACCCTCTAGAGACTAGGAACTGAACCCATCGCATGGTATGGTCCCCCTGCCAATACCCCCTGGGTTTCTGCAAGTTCCTCTGCAGTCTGAGTATCTGTCCACTCAGGCCTCTGCAGCTTCACCAGTCTGAGTCCTCTCCCTTTGGTAAATTCCAAGTGAGCAGCTTCTAGCATCCAGGTAGCCCAAACCTGACCTTTGGAGGTCCAGGGCCAATACCAGGCCACAGTGATTCCTCCTTGCTTTTAGGCTTTACAGGACTTTCAACGTGAGCTCCACCTTAAGCTTGCCTCACCTTCGGGTAACCAGGATCTCAGTACTTCAACACTGCATGTCTCTCTCACATTTGACTGCTTCTCTGGCTCCACACTGCTTCTCCGGCTCCACACTGCTTCTCCCTGAGGTTCCTCTCTGCTCCTCAGCCCAAAGTAAATCTAACTGTAGGTTACCTGAGCATCCCTTATATAGAGCTCAGGTGTCACATGATTTAATCAGTCATGTTCTATTAAACCGTTAAAGGAATACTAAATTTATAATTCACACAACTGCATTATTTTCAAAGAAATATACAGGATACATATATAGGGGCAATTGTTACACAGTGCTAAGCCCCTTACAAAAGCATAAACGTAACATACAAACAAATATCCTTTTCAGAAATTTCATCCCTTTAAACTAATCACTTTCTGGCAGGACAAGACCCAAGCCTTCCCTGTATACTAATGCAATTAAGGGCCAGCCCTTCCCTAAGGGAACATCTTTCTAAAATGGCTGCAGCTGCTGAGATAGCAGCAGCAGAAACAGACCCAGGAGCCTCCGAACTCCCAGCTTCCAGGTACAAACTACCTTTAAAAAGCATAGATTCTTCTAGAGATGAACTCAACCTTTAACTGTTATCCTGCATGTACTTTTATAGTTTATACACATCTCTTTTTCTGAAGCTATCAAATGTTTCCTTATATCATGTTTTGTTTCACAGAAATATAGTCTCAACTATTTCCTAAAATCAGTAGCAGCCTGTAAACAGCAAACTATTTAGTACAGGTATATTTACCTGGATTTACTGCTCAGCACTTTGCTACACTTGTTTGGGGGGGGGGGTTGCATCCTCCCATTACGTAGCCAAACTGCCATGCTGAGTTTCTACAGCAAGGAGAACTTTATTCATTTGTTAGCTGGCAGATTATACCCCTTGGACAGCTTCTTTTACTCTTATTTAAAAGCAAACTCTCATGTAATACTTCTTATGGTGATCTCTATATCCAGCATGCCACATTCTTTGGGGGATTTCAGAACACGATCTAGGATTGAAGACTACCCTGATAGTGGCCAGCTATCAAGGCTCAAAGATAAACAAAATATAAAGTACAACAAACTTACACAGAAGGAAAAAGGTAACTACAACTTTATTTTATTTCCAGGGACTACTACATGCTATACACATCCCTAATTTGGCATCATGGGGTAAACTTTGTTGAAGCTGAGCTGCTTTATCCATCACTACAGTTTTCTAACTGGGGTAGGGTCACCCACCCTATCACAGGCACCACCGTTGGCACAGAGCGAGAAACGAAGAGCTTCGAGGGATTTGCTTCCCTCGGCACAACTCTCCTTCCCTACGCTTTGGGGGCGGAACTTGATGCCGATGAGGAGTGGGCTCCCCTATCGGCACATCAAACAGGGATGGAGGACATAATGCCAATGGGGAGTGGGCTTCCCCGTCGGCAAGTCAACTAACAGCAGGGATGGAAGCCAATGGGGATTGGGGCCCCTGTCGGCAAAAACACACTACTGTGGGGAGGGGCACATGCTGCCAAGGGGGATTGGGCACCCTCTCGGCACTGGGGCCAGATTAATAAGGTTTGTGAACACGGCTGCAAGGTGCTGCTGTGTTCACAAACAATATTACAGTAGCAACGTTCTGCCCAGCAATGACGGGTCACTCCCTCATTGCAGTGAATCGCTGATGCTGCAATGACCAGGCGGACCCTGATTCCAGCGGCTGAAACATTTCAAGGTTGTGGCACGCTGGCTGAACTAGTGTCAGCAGCAGCATGCCATGGCATTGGGGAAAGCGGGCCAAGCATTTACAGGCTGTGGGGGCATTGGCCACAACAGTGCCGTGCCTCCACAACCTGCTTCTGGAAAGCGGCCGCAATATGTTTCTTGCACATGCGCGCAATCAACATAAAAATGGCAGGACAAGAGGACACAGCATGAGATTAGAGGGAGGCCGATTAAGGGGTAATATGAGTTTCTGTCAGCGCTGCAGACTGGCCTTTTTCACTGGGCTCCTGCCTGCATTGCCACCTTTTTCTGCCCACAAAGAAATCCACAGCAGTCACAATAGAGCTCCGTTGAGCTTGCTCACTCCCTCTCTCTCACTCACTGGTTGTGTTTCTCCCGGCACTGCAGGCTACCCTTTTGTACTGGGCTCCTGCCTGCATTGGCACCTTTTTCTGCCCACAAAGAAATCCGCAGCTGTCCTGACAGAGCTTCGTTGAGATCGCTCACTCCCCCTGTCTCACTCGCTCCTTGCTTTTCTCCTGGTGCTGCAGGCTGCCCTTTTCTACTGGGATCCAGCCTCTGTTGGTGCCTTTTTCTGCCCACAAAGAAATCTGCAGCAGTCCTGACAGAGCTCTGTTGAGCTCACTCATTCACTCCCCTCTCTCACTCGCCTATTCCATTTCTCCTGCCGCTGCAGGCTACCCTTTTGTACTGGGCCCCTGAGTGCACTGCTGCCTTTTTCTTCCCACAAAGAAATCCACAGCAGTCCCAACAGAGCTCCGTTGAGCTCACTCACTTCCCCCCCCACTCGATCATTCTGTGTCTCCTTTTGTACTGGGTTCCTGCCTGCATTAGTGGCTTTTTCTGCTCACAAAGAAATCTACAGCAGTCCCGACACAGTTCCGTTGAGCTTGCTCACTCCCCCTCTCTCACTCGCTTGTTCCGTTTCTGCCAGCACTGCAGGCTGGCCTTTTGTACTGGGCTTCTGCCTGTGTTGCCGCCTTTTTCTGCCCACAAAGAAATCCACAGCAGTCACGATAGAGCTCCACTGAGCTCACTCATTCTCCCTCTCTCACTTTCTCTCATTGTGTTTCTCCCAGTGCTGCAGGCTGCCCTTTAGTACTGGGCTCCTGCCTCTGTTGGCACCTTTTTCTGCCCACAAAGAAATCTGCAGCTGTACCGACAGAGCTCTATTGAGGTCACTCACTCCCCCTGTCTCACTCGCTCATTCTGTTTCTCTTGGAGCTGCAGGCTGCCCTTTTGTACTGGGCTCCTGCCTCTGTTGGCACCTTTTTCTGCCCACAAAGAAATCTGCAGCAGTCCCGACAGAGCTCCGTTGACCTCGCTCACTCCCCCTCTCTCACTCGCTCGTTTCATTTCTGCCAGCTCTGCAGGCTGCCCTTTTGTACTGGGCTCCTCCCTGCGTTGCTGCTTTTTTCTGCCCACAAAGAAATCCACAGCAGTCATGATAGAGCTCCATTGAGCTCGCTTACTCCCCCTCTCTCACTTGCTCGTTCTGTTTCTCCCGCCGCTGCAGGCTGCCCTTTTGTACTGGGCCCCTACGTGCATTGCTGCCTTTTTCTACCCACAAAGAAATCCGCAGCAGTCCCAACAGAGCTCAGTTGAGCTCGGTCACTCGCCCTCTCTCACTCGCTCGATCCTAATCTGTCCCAAACACTGATTTCCAACAGCGACTGTGGTATTCTGTGCCAGAAGTGTGAAAACACATTTTGGCCAGGATGTGAAAAATGACAGCTGTACTGTTCATAAGGAGCTGTGAAAAAATGCCAGTGTTGAAAATCTGGCATGAAAATATTGCTAATTTGTGAAGTTTCAAGGGTGCGTGGAAACTGCACAACGCACGCTCATAACACAGTCATTTTATGGAGTTTCATCACAAAATTTTCAACATAGCCATTTTAGGACCTCTGCTCGTGAACAGTGTCAGTGTGATTTTCTTAAGCTATCCAGATCACTGATTTCCCACAGCAACTGCGATATTGTGCACCGGAAGAGCGAAAACACATTTTGGCCAGGATGTGAAAAATGACAGCTGCACTGTTCATAAGGAGGTGTGGAAAATGATAATGTTGAAAATCTGGAGTGAAAATATTGCAAAGTGGCGAAGATACAACCGTGCGTGGAAACTGCGCAACACACGCTCATAGCATACTCATTTTATGGACTTTCATCACCAAATTTTTAACATAGGTATTTTAGGACCTCTGCTAATGAACAGTGTCACTGTCAGTTTCATAATGTGTCCTGAACACTGATTTCCCACAGCGATTGCGCCATTCTGCATGAGAACTGCGAAAACACATTTCAGCCAGGATGTGAAAAATGACAGCTGTACTGTTCATAAGGAGGTATGTAAAAATGGCAGTGTTGAAAATCTGGAGTGAAAATATTGCAAATTGGCGAAGTTACGAGCATGAGTAGCAACTGCGCAACGCACACTCGTAAAACAGTCATTTCTTGGATTTTTCCCACCAAATTTGCAACATAGACTTTTTGAGAGCTCATCTCATGAACACTGGCACTGCTGTTTCATTAATCGGTCCTGAAAGGTGATTCTGCACAGTGACTGCGAAATCACCTTTCAGGACCGATTAACGCCATGACAGTGGCTGAATTCATGAGGAGGTGGCCCAATAACCCGATGTTGAATATTTGGTGTCAAAATTCCAAAAAAAGCCTGAGATATGCAAAAAAGTTGAAAAAGCCCTATTTATGCCATTATACAGCTTACCAGCATTTCCTCAGTTCGCGGTCGGCTTTGAAGGCTGCAGGCATGTTCCGGTCCACCAAGATCGTCGCGAGACTCCACAGGTAAGTATGGGGTGAGGGGGGTGGGGTGGGGAGGAAGGGTGCGTGAGGGGTGGGCGCAGGTTGTGGGAGGGGCAGGGAGACGGCGAGGGACCGTTTCTATTTTACAGGTTAATCAAAAAAAAAAAAAACTCTGTGGGACTTTTTTTTTTACAGGGCCATTTGGCACGCTGGGGTGGGCTCCCAGCATGCCAACAGAGTGTTTTTTTGGGGGAGCAGCTCTAACCGACAGGGGATTGGGCACCCCATCGGCACAAAAGAGGGGGCGCAAGAGCCAAAGGGGATTGGGCACCCCCTCGGCACAACTGTACTGCTTCTTTGAGGGGGGAATTACGCCGATGGGGAGTGGGCTCCCCAGTCAGCAACATGAACATACAGCCACTGAAGCCCGGCGAGGTTGGGGCCCCGTGGCAAACAAAAACTGTTCTGGGGGTGCATGCTGCCGAGGGGATTGGGCACCCCTCGGCAGTGAGGGTTAAGTATGTGTTTGTGAACACGGTGGCAAGCCGCCACCATGTTCACAAACAATATTACAAACAAAATTCCACCCAGCAATGACGGTTACCCCTCATTGCAGCGAATGCTGACACTGCAATGACTATATGCCCTACTGCAGCGGCTGAAACGTTTTAAGGTGATGGCACGCTGGCTGAACTAGTGTCAGCAGCAGCATGCCACAGCATTGCGGAAAGCGAGCCAAGCCTTTAAAGACTGTGGGGGCATTGGCCACAACAGTGCCGCGCCTCCACAACCTGCTTCTGGCAAGCTGCCGCAATATGTTTCTTGCGCATGTGCGCAATTAACATAAAAATGGGTGTAGTGATGCTTTTGGCAGAAGAATGTTATTTCTGGGGGAAAATGACATGATGACTAACAAATACTGCTGCTTTAAACATGCAAACAAAACATAAATGAATAACCCCAAAATAATAATTGAACACCATTTGTATGGGAATGATTGGCAAACCAGAATAAACAATAAACACAGACTTAAGGACTTTTATATATTTTTTGAGAATAAAAAGCAACTATTTTTTATTGTTATCCTGTTATTTGGCTGAGCAGTCTCTGGAGGCCTCCCCATAATGCTATTTCCAGGTCTTAATTTAATCTACACATCTCTGTTGCCCTGCTGCTGCTGATTCCCATGCCACACTGTGTCATCCTCTGTGGTATATCATTGCTTGTATCTGTATTTTTGGAGGCATTGGGTTTCAGCTAGCCAGCTTCTTAGCCATTACTCGTGACCAGCTGGCAGTGTGGCAGGACTAAAAGGTGCACATCCTGATGGGTGTACCGTGGTCTTTGTGCCACTGCTAAGGCCAGTTGACTAAAGGTCTGTACATACAGTGTTCAGCATCATGTTATGTTCTGTTGTTTCATGCGTCACATGCTATTGTGTCATTTCATGGCCACCAGTGGCACAACAACCATTTCATGCTGCATAGAAGCCAATACTGAAATGCTGTCATAGTGCTTACCCATAGGTGGCCCTAGCAGTTCATTCACATTTTCAAAGGGGTGTGTCAGTATTAATGTCCATAAAGTCCCCTGTGGGGTCCCAGAATCTGGCTTCATATAAGAAGGAGAAGGTGGTTTTAATAATAATAATAATAACTTTATTTTTCTGCGCCTTTCTCAAAATCAAAGCGCATTACAATAAAATGCAGAATAAAACATATTAAAACATATTAAAAACTAAATTGGCAACACACCAATTAATCAACATGCGAGTTATCAGCAAAAGCCTTGCTCCATAGGAAGGACTTTAAACCCCTTTTAAAACCCTCCACCGTCATGCACTCTCTAATCCAACGTGGTAGAGAATTCCAGAGGTTCGGCACCACAAACATAAAAGCTCGGGCGCCGGAAGATTTTAAAGTAACCCTCAGGATCTCTAGCAACCCCTCGTTGGCAGAGCGGAGTGGTCGCATTGGTAGGTAAGGCACCAGAAGCTCTTTCAGGTAGTCAGGGCCCAAGTTTTGGGAGGTATTTAGTGGAAACTTTGGGGAATATTAATCACTAACTTCATGTTAATATGCCCAAAAGTGCCAAAGTTATTAGTGATTTTATGTGACATTTACCAAAGTCTGTTTCTTAGAGGAAAGAAAAGCTTGCCCTGGATCTCGGCACTCATCACATAAAATGATACCTAAAAAACACCTTTTCGTTTGTATGAACCCGGACTTCTGGGGCACATCAGGGGACATGTATCTTGAATTTCTTGTTAATAAATCATAAATGCCACAGTTCTTCATGATTTTATGTGATGTCTGCCAAAGAAAGCTAGGCCCTTAGAGGAGAGAAAAACTTGCCCTGTATGTTGGCACTCATCACATAAAACCATTCCTTCAGTGAACCTTAAAGCCCTTGCCTTACACACAGAACTTTTTTTATTCGTTGGTAACCAGGTTGGGTCAGCTAGCCACAATGCTTGTTTTCCGGGGTAGGCCAGAAGAACTGGGGGGTTAAGTTACTTGCTCAGGGTCATACAGTATGCAAGTGAAGGTTGTGGGAATCAAACTCAGGTCTGCTAGCTGTACCAAGTTCATTCACAGTTCATTACTCTAACCTCTAGGCTATACTGCAAGCACAACACATTGTAGTATATAAGAAACCACCACAAGTGATGTCTTTACTTCCCTTGACCCCCTCCTACCAGCACAGTTAAATAACATTAACCCCTTGCCCCCATAGCACCGATATGTGCCTTCTTCCCCACAGTCCCTGTGAATATAATGATTAATAGTCAACGTACTTGTACTCTAATATGTTGTGTACCCCGCCACCACCCATTCCAGTTCCCTAACCTGATCCACTACCAACTACAAGCATACTCCCACCCCACCACCCTTAGTCACCCCACAACACGTTCCCCCTACTCTTACCAACACCCCAAAAGGTAAAATATATTATCAGCCAGTACAGAGTCTGTGGTGCCAGTAAAGAGAAAACCATCCCTCACTACACACATCCACCATCACCCCTCTGGCAGGTCACATTTCCTCAAATGAATGAAAGAGAGACACAGTTCTATAGGAACACCTGTGTGTTACTACAGAATCATGTCGCTTGTGCATTCATTTGATTAAGTGCAGCCTGCCAAATGGGTTGTGTCTGCTGTGTGGGGTAACAGACATTTTCCTCTTTACAGATACCACAGAATCAGGACGGGCTGAACATATTTTTTTTCTCAGGGTGTCAGAGGGAGTGAGAGGGAGGAGGGTGGTGAGGTGAGGGTATGCATATTTTTTACTGGGTGGAGTCAGGGGAGCAAGGGTGGGTGGGAGCAGGCTGTATTACTTTCTACAGAACAAGTACACTAAGCATTCATAAATCATTAAACTAACTTTGCCAGGACTGAAGGAGAGGAGGTATGTATGTTTACTACAAAGTGGGGGGGGGGGTACTTTATTCAACTGGGCTGTTGGGAATGGGTGGGGTAAGCTAAACATGTGGGTGGAGTGTTTTTTATGTGCAGACCTATTTTTAAAGAACTTAGCATGGCAAAGTTGGGTGGAGTTAAGAAAACATTACCCTGCTGCGCATACTGTAGCATGACGTTCCCATCTTTGCACCAACTTCATCAATGTTTTAATTTACACATCACTACATGCATACTACCCCAGTCTACAATACTGCCTGCCTGCACAAGGATACCCCCATAGGAATTGCATGTATAAAAGATGTATATGTGATCTTTATAGGTAGGTATATTACTCATTTCAACTTCCCCAGCAAACTAATGGCAAAGTATCTATCTTTAAACTATTCATAGGTAATGCAAAGTTGACACTTCACAGCAAGTACCTTTTTAAAAAGTTTCTATATTAAAAAAGCAATATTTCCTCCCCCATCCTCTAGTAGCAACCAAAAAACCATCCTCTTCCAATATTTTGCCATCTTGGGAATGGCAGTATACCATTCAACGCAACTGTGCATGCGTGAGTGCCACGCATGCAGAGTTCCATTATCACCACCACCATCTTGGGCATGGCATTCAGCAACACTTGTGGCACTCATTTCTTGGAGCTTCTTCAAGCTTGCAACAGCCACAATGGCTCTGGCTAGAGCTTGTAGTGTGTTGCTACTTGTGTTCCCCTGTACCTGGTGTACTTCTCTTTATACGGTTACCCTAGATAGGGTGTTGTTCCTATTCCCTGTTTAGGCCCATCTTTCATGTTGTGCTCTACTTCGACTTCAGCAAGGCTTTTTACACGGTGCCTTACAGACACACTTGATGGAGGATCTGGGTGTGGCTAAGGTCATAATAAACTTGATAGGCAACTGGCTAAAGGAGAGGCAGCAGAGGGCTCTGTAACCAATGTTAAATCAGAAGTGAGGGAGGTCACAAGTGGGGTTCAACAGGGATTTGTCCTGGATCTGGTACTTTTCAACACGTTCATCAGCAACATTGGTGAGGGAATCCAGGGCAGGTTGTTTCTCTTTGGGGTCTATGTGATAACGGCGATCGCAGAATAGCGATCACTGTTACAGTGAGTGTACATCGCTGAAAATGAATTTTGGCGATGCACACTCGTGGAGACTGGCAATAGGGCACCTGAGATCCACGGCTCTATTTTTTAATGTGGGGCTGCACCACCAGTACCCTCCTACTAAAGGATTCTCAGCTCCAGGGGGGTGCATGTCAGGGGGGGTGCAATATTTGTAAAATGGAAAAGCTGGCCGCTGGCAAAAAAAAAAACATGCCGCACTGGACCCAAACCCTGTACCCTGCACCTCCCAACCGACAACCCTCCCCACCACACTAGCAGAACAGCCTGGCAGCTGCCCACCACACCCCCTCCTACATACATTCCCTCCCCGTTTCCTCTTCCCACCCCACGCGTGTGTGCGCACATTGTGGCAGTTCTGCCCCTATAAATTATGGGTTTGTCTCTGTTTTTTGTCCCAGTATCTCGAGGCATTCCCCCTTTTCTATGCCCTATACTCTTTATTAAATCTGCTGCAGCAGTCTTCCTTTTCTATTATACTTCCCCTTTTCCCACTATAATAGGGTGGCCTCCTATTATAGCTCCTTACTGTTCTTTCCTCGCTGTTTTTCTTTTCCTGCCTCGGGATATAGTTTCCTCAGAAATGGGGGGTATGTCATTTAGCCTCATCTGAAAATGCCCTTTTAAATGAAAGTAATAAGTTCCTTTCAAAACCCCCCTTTAGCAAATAAGCAGTCTTATGCTGAAATATGTAGTATTAGTAGGCAAAATGTAGCTTTTGCAGATGAAAGTGCTAGGTTGTGCTATAAAGGGAAAAATGAAAGCGCTAATCCTGCACTTTACAGTGAAATTGCCTTTTCCCTGATACATAAAACAAGAGGACCCACTTCTTCTCTTGCCCTTTCTTTGTTGTTTAATTGTTAAATGAAGTCAAACACACTTTGGTAATGGCAGTGGCAGCAGTCGGCTAGCCAGTCTGCTGTACAGTTTCAGCCATTCTCCCTGCATCTTCTCTCTAGGTTTAAATGGGGAGTCGGCTGTAGAGCAAGCAAAACTCTGCATTTCACAATTTCTCTGGGAAAACATGTTTTATATTTGACATTTATTTGTACCACATTAATCAGGGTAGTTAAAGCAAACTATTAGGTCTTTTAAGAAGTAAGAATAAGTGATGTATGTAACAAAATCATTTTGCTGCTTACCTAAAGCTTGGTCCTCTGCCTTAACGGGATAGGTTTCTATTAGGGGAACAGCAGCCCTACATGAGGCTTATTTATAGGACAGAATACTAAACTAACTCCTCCTTGTAGGCAGAACCTTTTGTTCTAATGAGTCATTAGATATGCAACCTTGTTTTTTGTCTTTTCTATTAACATATTCTGGAACTTGGAATACTTTATGATGCAATCATATCTGTATGCAAAGTATACTTAGGATTTGATATTCCTATAATTTGTATAAAAGAAGAAATTGTTAATAATAAAAATAGGGGAGGATCTACACAATCATGTGACCTCTTGTTCTCTGCTCTACAGAGGTATATATAAGGAGCTCTAGTACACAGTTAGAGCAGATTGGTGGGAGAGAGAGCAGATCTCCTCTTTTCTAGGGAAATAACATAGCTGTAGTGGGACCTTTTAACAACTTCCTCTTTATGGTGTAAGTTTTATTGTGATGTAGCTGAAACACTCTTGGTGAGCCAGGCTTTGATTTGTAATTTTTTCATCCAAAACTGTGTTAGTTTTCCTTTTACTTATTTTATTTTGATTCTTAAATACACAACACTCATGAAGTAAATGTGTGTTTAACCTGAAGTACTGTCTCCAGTCTCTGCTTCTTGAGTTGTTTATACCCACACGTTCGCGCGTAGGTTCCTGACGCCTCACCTCACCCACCTCATTGTCTGGGCGCTACCCTGCCAGGTAGCCCTGAATACAGACACCATAACTGAGTTGCCATTTTTGCAGGCACTCAATTGTGAACGCCATATTCACTGGATACTTTCTCTTTGCAGATGACACTAAGCTCTGTGGGAGGGTGGATAGTGACAAGGGGAAAAAAGCAATGCAGAGGGCCTTGAGAAAGCTAGAGGGGTGGTCAAAGGTTTGGCATAAAAACTCCAGGAAGTACTGGATGGGAGGGGTGAGACTTATTACCATGACTGAGGAATGAAACCATGGAGTTATCATCAGCAACTTCATAGAGCCATACCTCTTAACTGCTATGAATTGTGCAAAGCACTATGATTTTCACACAGTCATTTTATGGACTTTCATCACCAACTTTTCAACATAGGCATTTTAGGACCTCTGCTCATGAACAGTGTTACTGTGATTTTTCTTAATGTGTCCCGAACACTGATTTCCCACAGTGACCGTGCTATTCTGAGCCAGAAGTGTGAAAACATATTTTGGTCAGGATGTGAAAAATGACAGCTATACTGTTCATAAGGAGGTGTGGAAAATGCCAATGTTGAAAATCTGGAGTGAAAATATTACAGATTCGCGAAGTTACGAGCGTGCATGGAAACAGCACAATGCAAGCTCATAAAACAGTCATTTTTTGGATTTATTTCACCAAATTTGTAATATAGGCTTTTTGAGAGCCCACCTCATGTACACTGGCACTGTCATTTTGTTAATCAGTCCCAAAAGGTGATTCTGTGCAGTGACCTCAAAATCACCTTTTTGGGACCAAATAACACCATGACAGTGGCTGAATTCATGAGGAGGGGTCCCAATAATCCCATGTTGAAAATTTGATGCCAACATTCCCACAAATGCCTGAGATATGCACCAAAGTGCCACTTGGCCCACCTAGTCTGACCATTTTCCCTGCCTGTTTCATATACTGTGAATCCTAAATGACTTGTGGCTTACCCTCTCTTTCCTTTTGCTAGGGTTCCTTTATGCATGTCCCACACATTTTTTAAATACCCTACCATTTTGGCCCCCCCCCTCCTTCGCTGGGAGCTGTTCAACATATCCACCACCCTTTCCTTGAATAAAAACTCTCATGTTACCCCTGAGTCTACCCCACCCACATATTCATATTATGGCCCCTTGTTCTTGAACATCTTTTTTTTCTGAAAGATGCTACCCTCTTGTATCTTTTTCATACCCTCAAGTTATTAGAAAGTCTCTATCATACTCCGCAAATAACCTGCAGAAACCTCTATCATCTGGCATTACATAATGCCAGCTTAACTTTTTGGCAGCATCAAATTAGGAGCCACTTCTCTGACCCACAGCTGTCACAATTAGTACATCAAACTGAGTGACAAGATTGCACTTTCTAACTGTCCCACTTAAGTTAAGGAGGCAGTATAGCACAGTGGTTTAAGGTTCTGAGCTGCAAACCTGGAGACCTGGGTTTGAATCCCACAGCCCCTACTTGCATACTGTGTGACCCTGAGCAAGTCTGTTAAACTTCCTTGTGCTCCCAGGTCGCACCTGTAAACAATATTCAGCACAGTGTGTCTTTCCTGGTTAAAAAATAAATAAAACACAAATAAAGGTGTTCATCATCAGGAGGATTATAAGACCAAGATAAAACAAAACAAGCATTTGTCAATGCCAAATGTTTGCTTGCTGGCACTGGCATTGGTAGTGTAGAAGTTACAGAGCTGCGTAATAGGAATGGCAGTGAAGTATTGAACTGAAGACAACCCCACCACCACCCTGCAAAGAGTGACAGGCATTGGGGTGTGCCTTTGGGTCATCAGGCATAACGGCCATGCCATTTCACCACACCCTACCCTGCAGACACTGACAAGTGTCACAGTGTGCCTTGGGGTCTTTGGCCCTTATACACACCCCATTCCATCAGAAATACACGGTGAGATGGGTGTGGTATAGGAGAATGGGGTGAACTTTGGGGCCGAAGAGTCCGAGGCACACCTTGATGCCTCTCACTGGCTGCAGGGTGGGGGTGGTGGTGGGGGTGGAATGGTATGAGCATTACAGGCAAGAATCCCAAGTCACACCCCTGATGCCTGTCATTCTCTACAGGGTGGGGCGTTATGATTGGAAACCCTAACGCCTCAGGCATTTGTTGGTATTTGCACTCCAAATTTTCAACATGGTTTTTTTGTGACCCCCACCTCGGAACAGTGGCAATATCGTTTGTTAGCCGAAAACTGCTTTTGCACAGCGACTACGGCATTTGGCACCACAGGTGCAAAAACACATCCTGAACAGGATGTGAAAAATGACAGCGGTACTGTTCATGGGGAGGTGTAAAAAATGGCAATCTTGACAATCTGCTGTGAAAATCTTAAAAAAACTGGTGAAGTCACGAGCGTTCATAGAAACTGTACAACGCACACCCATAATGTAACTAGTTTGGGGATTTATTTTTACAGCAGACTGTTAACACAGGCATTTTGGGACCTCCGATCATGAACACTGTCAGTGTGATTTTCTTTATCTGTCCCGAACAATGATTTTCCACAGTGACCACGCATTTCTGCACTGAAAGTGTGAAAACACACTTCGGCCATGTTGTGGAAAATGACAGCTGTACTGTTCATAAGGAGGTGTGGAAAAATGCCACTGGTGAAAATCTGGACTGAAAATATTACAAATTCATGAACTTACGAGGGTGCGTGGAAACTGCATAATGCTCACTCGTAACACAGTCATTTTATGGACTTTTGTCACCAAATTTTCAACATAGCCATTTTAAGACCTCTGCTCATGACCAGTGTCACTGTGATTTTCTTAATCTGTCCCAAACATTGTTTCACCATTGTACCGTTGTCGCGCTACATGTTGGAAACACATTTTAGGCGAGATGTGAAAATGGTAGCTGTACTGCTCATAAGGAAGTGCAGTAAATGGCACTGTTGAAAATCTGGTGTACAACATTACAAATTTGCAAACTTGCCAGCATGCGAGGAACTGTGCAACGCGCGCTCCTAAAACAGTCATTTTTTGGAATTTTTTCACCAAATTTTCAAAATAGCCATTTTAACACCTCTGCTCATGACCAGTGTCACTGTGATTTTCTTAATGTGTCCCATACATTGATTTCACACACCGACTGCGCCATTGTGCACTACATGGGCGGAAACACGTTCTGGGTGAGATGTGAGAAATTACAGCTGTACTGCTCATAAGAGGGTATGGTAAAATGGCAATGTTGAAAATCTGGAATGAAAATATTGAAAATTCGTGAACTTAAGAGCGTGCGTAGGAACTGCGCAACGCACGCTCATAAAACAATCATTTTTAGGAATTTTTCCACCACATTTTCAAAATAGGCTTTTTGAGAGCCCACCTTATGAACGCTGGCAGTGTCGTTTCATTAATCAGTCCCGAAAGGTGATTTCATGCAGTGACTGCGAAATCACCCTTCGGGCCCCGATTAACGCCATTACAGTGACAGCATTCATGAGAAGGGGTCCCAAAACCCCATGTTGAAAATTTGGTGCAAAATTCCAAAATACCCGAGATATGTAGCAAAGTTGAAAAACCCTATCTATTACATTATACAGCTTACGGCATTTCCTCAATTCATGATCGGCTTTGAAGAGTGCAGGCGTGTTCCAATACCGAAGATCGTCGCGCCGGACTCCGGAGGTAAAGTATGGGGTGAGGGGTGTGGGGAGGCAGGGTGCGCAGTGGGTGGGTGCAGGTGGGGGCAGGAGACTGCGAGGGACCGTTTTAATTGACAGTTTTTTACTATTAAGGCGGCGCGGGACATTTGCCAGGTGGGGTGGGCTCCCAGCAGTGGCAGCTGAAAAACTGTTGGGGCTGGAGCCGACGGGTTGGGCACCCCGTGCGGGCCATAGGGACATGTGCCACACTGGGGTGGGCTCCCAGCATCACACCAGAAAAGCTTTTTTTGGGGGGGGGCAGCATGGAGCCATCGGGGCATTGGCCACCCCCATCGGCTAATACAGTATGTGCGTGGGGGGGCATGTTAGCATGCAATATGCGTACATGCGTGTTGAGGGGGGAGCTCTGCTCACTGAAGCAGAGCTCTCCCTTTCAACTGTATGCCACTGCATTTTCAACTGCTGTCATAGACAGCTGGAGCAGTGATTGGCGCACTGCGACCGTGCCTGCAAACACACTGACTGAATTGGAAGAGGCTGACACACCTCTGGAAAACTCGGATGATGGCACTATGTTTCTTGCACATGCATGCAAGCAAACATAAAAGCTATGACACCCATTGAGGTACATGTCAATTGAGTGAGACCTTCGTTCTAATACAGAGAATACTGGATGGGCAACTATGCACAACCAGTGTGTTCTGCTACAGAGGGGTTCTGATTACCTCTGACCTCGAGAGTGAAGTTTGAAAGGTCCGTGGGAATCAGAACCCCAAGGAGGCAGAACACACTATGCATAAAGTTGCTCATCCTGCATTTTTTACAGTGTATAGTATTATATGAAATGTGTGCATTTTATATTTTTCTCTTTGCAGTGAAACCAGCTTGTGCAGTCTCTAGAGGTTCTAGAACGCTGTTCTACCACAGAAGGGTACAGTCACATTCCATGACCTTTGATCTGTGGTGCGCAACATCATTTTGAAAATAATTAATTTCTATGTATAGTACAATGCTCTGCTGTACACTGTACTTGTGTCTCACTCCGAAAGAGAGATCAAACAGTAGTGGTATCCGAAGACCTGGCCTAAGCACTGCTGCTGTCCTCCAGTTCTGAAAGAGTTAAAGAGCTTCAACCTCTACGTGCAGCCCCTTGTGCAATAGTCACCCAGCCGCCAACACCTTCCTGAAACTGCACTGTCTCACTGTCACTGCACAAGGTCAACGAACTCTTAGTCATACAAACTCAGATCAGTACAAGCAATACCTCAATGAATAGGCAAAAAGGTGGATTAATGATGTGTTCGATAAGCAAGGCATTAGCTTGAGAAAATAAAACAGATTCACAAAATACCCCCAACTGAATGATCAATCCCCACAATGATCAGTCCGATTTACAAGCTGCGATAACTCTGACCTGAAAAAATAAACTGCCACATCGAAGCAGATCCCACGCTTCCCCAATACAGCCATAATGCATCACCTTCAACTTTTTTGCTTTTCCCCAGTGTTTTTCCTGTGTTCCTCCTAGTCTGATGTAAGGACATCACTCAGTCCCATCAAATGTTGCACTCATTCTGAAAGCAAGCATAGAGGGTACTTGTGTATCGGACACAAAAACCAGAGGGGAGAGGAGAGAACACTGCTGTAAAAACAGCAGATTAGAAAATAAGTCGGTGTTCGAGGAACTGAACCCAGATGATCTGGTTCACAGACCTGTGCAAATCAATAGCAGGGGATCATGGAGAATAATATGTGCTTTAAAAAAAGAATTAATATTTTCAGCAAAGTTGGACAGGATTACAAGTTTTTGGCAACTCCAGAAAACAGTAAGGAGTGCTCAGTGTAGTACGAGGGAATTGGGGACAGCAACGGAGGGTTGGGGGCAGTACAGCACACAGTGGGCGGTAGCAGGAGGAGTTCCTTTGTAGTGCAGGGAATCAGGAAGAGCAATGGAAGGGTGGGGGCAGTACAGCGCACAGTGGGTGGTAGCGGGAGAATAGGAGCCAGGTTTGTAAAATGTTTGGTGTGGCCCAAGGGTCTGGTGCCAGAGCTCTCAGTGGGGGTCTATGGATGCAGAGTCACCTATATTTAGGGGTCTGGGATATTCTGTGTATGAAAGTTACCATGTAAAACTATATTCTGTTGTGGTTTAAACCGGCGTTAGCAATACAATAAACTGCATTGCACTGCACTGTACTTATTTCATGTTGAACGCTAACGTGAGCTACACTAACCAAGGAAGAATAAGACTGCTGATTCATACAGTAATTCTGGAAGATTAAAAATAAAAAGCTACTGGCTGAAGAAACAATGTGGAGTGAAAACTGATCGTCTTTCAGTCTCTGTACTATGTGTACTGTGCTCCCAGTCTCTGTACTATGCCTACTGTGCTCCCATCCATTTGCTCCCTTGATCACTGCCCCTAGGTGAGTATTCCTCTTGAACAGTTAATTGTTCTTATAGGAAATCTCATCCAGACCAACCACTATGAAGCTGAATTCTAGATGCAGGTGCAGATCTCACAGCAGTGGGCCCTAAACACACCACAACATGCAAAGAGGGCTCATACGCCAACTACTATATAGTAATTAAAGCTGAGGCAGTGTTAAATTGCAAACAGCAAACAATTTATTAAACAGCCATTGCTAGTAGTGCCCCTGCTGGGGTCACAGGATCATATGATGTGTGAATGAAAGATCCAACCAAATAAAGTGCCAACATTGTCAAACAAGGTACAAAAAATAGCAAAGAAAAAACAATTGGTATAAAATGGTACACACAGTCCTACAGTACCTGTCACCCTAACTGAAAGATTATCAGTTTGTACTTAAAGCAGTAGTACCACGTACGAAAAATAAATTTGCGTTTTTTTGACAGTTTATTCCCTGTGCTCTGCTGATCATATACCTGGTGCTCTTTCCTGCCAGCACTGTACTATCACTGAGTAATTTGCTCAGTTATCCTCTGCTTTTGTTTGCATTTCTGCCACCAAGCATGTTGCACTGGAACCCCCTCTGCTGCCAACTGCACATGTGTATGACTTGCAGGGACATCGGGAACGATCAGCAAAGGATTCCACTGCTATAGTCAAAAGATGTGATGCAACCTGAAGGAAAAGCACAGCTGAAAATTAGTCAGCTGGCACATTTATTGTGGCGCCACAACAATTCAAATACATTGTGAATATCTAAAAAACTAAAGATGACTGAAAAAAATATTTACAAGTATGGAAACTGGAACTTTGGCTGCATGCTTACAGCCAAAAAGCAGAATTTTGATAGATCACTTCCTGATTTGGTAGTACTGCTGCTTTAACATTATTATAATATTATATGAGGCTATGACCCTTGCTAGGGCATTAGCAATGGCTGTTAAACTTTGTGCTGTTTGTAACTCAACACTGCCTCTGCTTTATAGAGCTGCTGACACCTCAAAGAAAACTTTTAAAAATGCAATATTTGAATACAATTCAGCTTGCATTCCATATGTATTCAATAGACTTCTCCTCCCCATTATTTATTACTGAGAAATGTGCATGGAAACATGCTCTGTATCCCTTACAGTTCATCTGCCTATTTTGCTTACTCCCTACTTAATGTCATAGTCTTCTGTTGTGACATCACAGGCTGTTGCCATGGGAGTAATTGTGACATCACAAGTAGAGCATTATGACCTCAGACAGGAAGAAAGCAATAGAAATAGATGAACTTTTCAGGAGCAATGATCCCATTTTCATGCAAATGGCCTCAGTAATAAATAATGGGGGGATGAGAAATAACGGACTAATGTGAAATACAAGGTGAGCTGTGTGTAAATAATATGTTTTGTGAAAGTTATCCTAATGGCGTCAGCTGCTCTTTAATTACTATGTAGTAGTTGGAGTGTGAAACCTCTTTGCATTCTTTTAGATTTACAACTACACCACCACTCCACTGTGTATCACCATTCATGTGATGTTTGACAGTAGCAAAATATTAGCATGTTTTGGGTTTCAAACCCTGATCCTCCTAGTTACCAGTGCAGTGTCCAAATCCTTAGGATAGAGCAACTGCTGTGCTGAGTAGCTTAGTTTCAAGATGACTCTTCAGATAAAAATACTGCCCTGGAAGTAGCAAATGTGTGTATTGCCCCAGGGCAGTCCACCTGAAGTACACTGTTGAGGTGGGGGTTGGGCAGAGCTGGGGAGGATTACTCTGTTATGACTGTTTGACACTTAAGAGCAGTCTCATCTTTAAGGTTTCACATTTATGCATTACAACTACAAAAGTTATATAAATTCAATGTATGTGTGCCCAGCTATGATTAACAGTGCAATGCACTGTATCTGCACTATACACTATATCTGCACTATACACTATATCTGTACTGTGTGCAGTAGATTGTAATGGAAATTAAAGCAACAAATAGCTAGCTACAGCTTTGCTGGTCTGTGGTACTAAACTAAAACCCAGTGGCTGCCATAAGTTTATATGAACCTGAACAAGAACAGCTCATGCACATACAATATAGCAATGCTACCTAAAGTGATAGGCAATCCAGTAGTTGTAACACACTGCAGAATGTTCTTTTCTGAACTAAGGCAGTGACTAGCTAAAAACAGAAGAAACGAGTTTATGCATAGCATTCACAGAACTAATGAGAAGCAGGGTTCATTTCAGATATTTGTTTATACAGGACACAGACCCACTGGGTATGAAAAGTAAGGATCAGATAAAAACAATAATGGGTCACATTGTTAAACCGAGCCCAGATTCATAAAACAGCAGTTTAAAGCCTCTATCACGATGAGCAAGTTGTCCACAAGGGAGAAGAATAGGAGGTTCAAAATTAAAAACGAGGTACCAGTTGTCCAAATCCCCCACCCAAAAATGAACCCTGGACAAGTTAGAGGAGTTCCAGTGATCTGTCACAATACAGAACACCTGTTCCAGCAGAACTGGACTGCATTTCAGCCATTGTACAGCACTGCACAATCATGCTTCACATATAGTCATTATCACAGACTCCAAAGGATATCACTTAATCATGAAAAGGAGACAACTGGATCTTCCTAACTTGAAAACAAACCAACAAAAACTTGCTGGTATTTCACAGTAGTTAGGTATTCCATTAATTAAATCAGAGGACTGCTAAACTAGATAGCATACAGCTTGACAGAGCAAGCACAACAAACCATTATTCCAGCCTTGGATTTTCTTTTATGATAGACATCCTGCCTGATGCCTGAGCACCTACTGAGTCATAATGTATGGCTAAGCTATAACAGCGCTGTATGTTACAGCGAGTGGTGCAATACCGCAAATACTGCTGTACGTAGTATTGCACCACTCGAAACATCCTAGGCAGAAGATAAGACCTCTGCTGGGAGAGGGTTCCTCTGACCAGCTGCCATGGCTCAATGGACTGAGCCACTGCAGCTAGAAACCCAGGCCCTACATTAGGGACTGGGTTTGATTCCAGGTCCCAGAAACTTTTATTTATTTATTTTTACACTTTGCACAATCCCGAGTTGAACCCCGAGTTGAGAATCTTTATTGGGGTGTTGAGTGCAGCCCCATAACAGGGGGGTGCAGGCGGGAACACTTACAAAAAAAGAGTTATGTCGCATGGCAGAAATCGCGCTGTATTGGCAGCGTGATTTTGCCATGCGGCATAATGTCTTGCAACATTATGACCCCGTGCCGCCTGAGCAGGGATTAAATTGGGCAGGAGCTCACAGGAACCGAGTTCCACCACATCTTAAAAAACTGTCAAATGACAGGTCAACCACTTCTGGCATCTTTCACTATTGATCACTACAAGGGAGTTTACTTTCACCTCCTAGAAATGACGGGTTCACCACTTAGAAATCTAGATGTGAGAGTTCTTCTAACTAAATATTTCCAATTTAACCACTGGACCTGAGTGTAACACATTTTAGTATTTGCATTCAGTCAAGTAATTGACTGAAACATCCTTACAAAAGAGGTGGTGGGGAAAGTTAAGGAGAAAAAGGTAGCATTCAGGAAGTATATGGAAACACAGAAGGAGCAGAACAGAGAACTGTACCAGTTAAAGCTGAAGGAAGTGGGAAAGACAGTCAGAATAGCAAAGGCCCAAACCAAGGAAAAGATGGCCAACTCAGTTAAGAAGGGGGAAAAACCTTTTGTGGGTATATTAGGGAGCAAAGAAAGACCAAGGGAGGGACAGTGAGGCTTAATAAAGGGAAGAGAGGGTGGGCTGAGGATGACAGTGAAAAAACAGTGATACTAAACATAGAAACATAGTAACATAGAATTTGATGGCAGATAAGGACCGCTTGGCCCACCCAGTCTGCCCATTTCCCTACCTGATGAATTAGCTGCAGATTCTATTTAATCAATAGCTTACTTCCTCCTGTCCCCTCCACTAGAATTGCCTTATGCCTGTCCCATGCATTCTTGAATTCTCCCACTGTTCCTGACTCCACAACCTCCTCTGGAAGGCTGTTTCATGCATCCACAACTCTTTCTGTGAAAAAATACTTTCTAAGACTACCTCTGAGCCGTTGCCCCTCTATCTTCAAGTTGTTCTTGCATATCTCCTTCTGAAAGATATTACCCTCTTGTACCTTGTTAATTCCCTTGAGATACTTGAAAGTTTCTATCATGTCCCCCCCCCTCCTTTTCTCAAGGGTATCCATATTAAGCTGCTTTAGTTTCTCCTCATATGTCTTCTGGTGCAGACCTTGCACCATTTTGGTTGCCCTCCTCTGAACAGCCTTCACTCTGTCTATGTCTTTGCGGAGATGGGGTCTCCAGAATTGCACGCAGTACTCCAGATGGGGTCTCACTAACTGTCTGTAGAGAGGAATAACAATTTCCTGTTTTCTACTGTTGATGCCTCTCCCTATGCATCCCAGTATCCCCTCAGCCCTCCTTACTGCCTTCTCACATTGCTTGCCCACCTTTAGGTCATCTGATATAATTACTCCTAGGTCTCTTTCAATTTTTGTTGTTGTTATTAACTCACCCCCCATTGTGTACTCTTCCCCTGGGTTTTGTTTCCCAGATGCATTACCTTGCACTTCTTTGCATTGAATCTGAGCTGCCATGTATTTGACCGTTCCTCCAACCTTGCCAAGTCCCTTTTCATTCTTTCCACCCCACCTTGTGTATCAACCCTGTTGCAGAGCTTTGTGTCATCTGCAAAGAGGCATACCTTTCCTTCCAGGTGCTCTCTAATGTCACTTATAAAGATATTAAAGAGGACCGGTCCCAGTACTTAACCCTGCAGTACCCTGCTAGTTACCCTCCTTTCTTCATTGTGGACTCCGTTTACTATTACCTTTTGGCGTCCTGTTGTCCAGCCAGAACGAATACTTCTACTCAGTATTCACAAAAGAAGAGGAGGGGGAGGTACCTAATTCAAAGAATAGAAGTACTCTGGATAGGGAGGTCGATACCAGTCCATTCACAGGAGAAAAGGTTCTGAAAGAACTCTTAAAACTAAAGGTGGACAAAGCAATGGGGCCTGATGGGATTCACCCAAGAATTCTAAAAGAACTAAGGGTAGAACTCGTGACACCACTGACTACCCTTTTTTAACAAATCATGGGAGGATGGTGTGGTACCTGAGGACTGGAGGAGGGCAGATGTGATTCCCCTTCACAAAAGTGGGAGCAAGGCAGAGGCACGAAACTACAGACCTGTTAGTTTGACCTCATAGGTAGGGAAAATGATGGAATCACTTCTGAAAGAAAGAATTGTTGAATTTCTAGAAGCCAGTGGGACACAGGACCACAGCAGGATGGTCATGTCAGATGAATCTAATAGATTTCTTTGACTGTGTGACCAAAGTAGTAGACCAGGGAGGGGCTGTGGACATGGCCTACCTAGATTTTAGCAAGGCATTTGACACAGTCCCACACAAAAGATTGATATACAAGTTAGCCAGCCTGGGAGTGGGTCCCAAGGTGATAGCCTGTGTAAAAAACTGGCTGGAAAACAGGACGCAGAGGATAATAGTAAACTGAGTCCACGCTGAAGAAAGGGGGGTTACTAATGGGGTACCGCAGGGTTCAGTACTGGGACTGGTCCTCTTTAATGCCTTTATAAGTGACATTGCAGATGGACTGGAAGGAAAAGTATGTCTCTTTGCAGATGACATAAAGATCTGCAAAAGGGTCGATAGAGAAGGTGGGGTGAAAAGGATGTGAAGGGACTTGGCAAGGTTGGAGGAATGGTCAAATGTATGGCAGATTAGATTCAACACAAAGAAGTGCAAAGAATGCACCTGGGAAAAAAACCCAGAGGGAGAGTACACAATGAGGGGTGAGACACAACAACAATGGAAAGGGACTTGAGGGTAATCATATCAGATGACCTTAAGGTGGGCAAGCAATGTAAGAAAGCAGTAGGGAGGACTGGTGGGATACTGGGATGCATAGGGAGAGGCACCACCAATAGATAACAGGAAGTTGTTATCCCTCTGTACAGACAGTTGGTGAGACCCCATCTGGAGTACTGTGTGCAGTTCTGGAGACCCCATCTCTGCAAGGACATAGACAGGATGGAGGCTGTCCAGAGGAGGGCAACTAAAATGGTACAGGGTCTACACCAGAAGACATATGAGGAGATATTAAAGGAGCTTAATATGTATACCCTTGAGGAGCGAGGGGGGGCATGATAGAAACTTTCAAGTACCTCAAGGGAATTAACAAAGTCCAAGAGGGTAGTATCTTTCAGAAAAAGAGATGTGCAAGAACAAGAGGACACAATTTGAAGATAGAGGGGGAATGGCTCAGAGGTAATGAAGGGAAGTATTTTTTCATGGAGAGGGTTGTGGATACATGGAACAGCCTTCCTGAGGAGGTAGTGGAGTCAAATGCAGTGGGGGATTTCAAGAATGCATGGGACAGACATAAGGCAATTCTAGTGGGGGGGTAAGAAGAAATAGGCTGTTGTTTAGCTAAAATCTGCAGCTTATCCATTAGGTAGGGAAAAGGGCAGACTAGGTAGGCCAAGCGGTCCTTATCTGCCATCAGATTCTATGTTTTGATGTTTCTACTGTAACATGTAATCTCTTGTATAAGCCATGTCAGAGCAAACTGCTACTAATAGTATTATTCTGTTTTACTTCACTTTGTATTTATTACGTACTTGTTCACCTTCACTTGTCTTTTAATGTGGAACCTCTGTAAATGAGCCCCTGGCTCAAAGGTCTATCCAATTAACTCAAATAAATAAATAAAATAAATTATTATTCTTTTCTTCTACACAGATTTAAAAAAAAAAAAAAAGGTATCGACCTCAAAACCATTTACATCATAGCAACCAGTTGAATAGCTAGTAGCAATCTTGTGTATATTTATTTCTGTTATTTATTTCAAAAGTTTTACCAGGAAATGCATACTGGGCTGGGAATCAGCTTGTTTCTTTTGTATCAGTCGGACATTTTTCTGGCCAAGTGACTGGGCAGTAGGATAAAAGTGCTGCAGTGTTTAAGGCACTGTTTCATGGACGAACATTGGAATTCTCCCTGCCTTGGTAATAAAACAGGAGATACATCAGTACAAAAGTGATGTTTGCTCTCTTAACAAAATACTTAGCACCTGCACCTCTTGGCATTCAATTCACTTGGGCCACACAGTATCTGACCTTGAAAGAAGTCCCTCACCATGCCCCTTACAACCAGAGAGTTGTGTTCAGTGGTGCAGGAAAAGTATTTCAGGTTTTTTTGGGGACCACACATGGGGGGGAAAGAAAACATGAAGCTCCCCAGTTAGAGTAAAAAAAATACTGCCCCTAGTTCAACTGCATGTCAAAAATCTGCATCATATCTGCTGCCAGAAGTCAGCATTTCTGACAATTGAGTAGTGACACTTTGTGTTAAAAATACCTCATGTTGCAATCATATTGCTTGTCTTACCTCTTTTTTCCAGCTGGTTGTCCTTTGCTTGAGCATGCAGGCACAGAATATTTTGGATACTACTCACACTGCTTTAAAGACTTTTGGACTTAAAAACCTCCATTCCCAGTACACAAGACTAAAATTGACATTTTATAATTAGTTTTACTACTGGCCTGAACAATGTTGACCATTTATTTTGGTGGTGGGGTCCTGGAAGGTTTAGTCATAGACCTCCCCGCCCACCCATTTAGAGCCATTTCCTCTGAATGGGAGCAGATTTTTTATAAATGTTTTTAATGACACAGTTTTTGCCCAGGACAGGCTTACTGAGACAAAACTCATTTCTGTGCACATACTGGGAGCAGAGTGAGGTTAAGTAACTTTTTGCATATGACACAGTATGCAAGTGGAAGTTGTGGGAATCCACCCCAGGGTTGCTGGATGTACCAAGCTTGTTCACAGCTTGTTTCACTAACCTCTAGGCTATACTACCAGCCCCCTTATAGCAAGTTGCAACCTAATGGCATTATGGTGACATTAGAGTAAGGATTTAATTATGCTGGGTTTTTTTTCCCCCGATTTGGACCTTTGGACCCAGACCCCCATTCACCCATCCATCCTCCACTGTAGTGCTGGGGTGGCAAATATGGTACTTTTCCCACAGCTAAGAGAGCAGTTGTCCTCACAGTCAATGCCAGTGCCACTTCTTGGTTGTCAAGCAAGGCATACAAGAAATGCACATAATGCAGTTTTGCCTGGCCTTTGCAGTTTGAACACTGAGTGACTCCCATGTCTTGTGGGCAGCAGAATCATGGATTATTCAGTCTTGTATTTAACTGGCAGCAGCAAATGGGGATCCACAAAGACTGTTCCATTGTCCACAGACTTAAACTTCGACCAAATGCTTAGCAATTAGCAGTTTTTATCTCTGCCTCTCCCCCCGTCCATTTATTAAAACGTACCTGCACTGGTCTGGTCCTAGTTTGTACTCTGCACAGTGCAAACTGGCTCTCCTCGTCATTGGCGCGATGCAACCACTACGCAAACTTACACCATCCATGCCACTCAAGTCACAGCCTGCTTAGGAGCACCCACACTGGTCTGCGACTGTCTACCATTCAAACTTCCCGGGGCTCCCATACCTCATGATTGCTCGCTCCCTCCCCGATGCATCAACCGCAACCGACTGTCTTAACTCTCACCATCACCAATCCACCACTCTCACTCACACACTGCTGGGCTAGGGTCAAGGATTTAAATAATGCTGCCAGCCTGCCACATTGAGTTTTGTGTCCTGCCCCTCGACAGGTTTGCTGTCCCAGGCTCAAATCCTCGGTACGAATTCACCCACGCGTTCTGCGTGTACATGTGCAGTACATTCCATCTCAGAAAAAAAAATGCCTCCAATAGGAACGGTGAAGGAATCAGGGACAGCAATGGAGGGGTGGGGTGGTACAGCGCACAGTGGGTGCACTTCAACCTTGCGGATCTTATTTCTTCATCCGATTGCCTGCTGATTGTGTGGCCCGCTGACCACGGATCTTACTCATAGTTGGCTCTTCCAGGTACTTTTAGGGGTAGTACCACCAGGGATGAGGACCATGAATGATTGTCCCATCTGGATGGACAATCTCTATGGAGTGCACTGTCTCTTTGCCCTCATGATCAATTACTATTACTGAGTCCAGGTGGAAGGTGCAACTCACTTTTTTTTCTAGTGGATGGACCAATGCTTTTCATCCAACAACAGTGATCATTTAATGATGTTCTGGCTTCCTTCAGCATCCATTGTTCTCTACAGTCCTCAGTTTTCTCCCACATCCATCTTGGCATAAATGGATATTTGACTCCAAACTCTTTCTCAGCTCTCCTCCTGATAATTCATTCTTCTATGCTGCTCTTTGGCAGATGCAGGTCCTCAGCCTGGCTTGGGGGTGGCCAAGTCTGATGCAACTCAACTTCTTTGTTCCACACAGGTAAAAAGGCAGTCCATACCTGTGTCCTCCTCCATGTCTTGCACACTGGAGCCCCTCCCCTTTTCTGACGGCTCAAAAAATTCTACTGTTGCTGCATCTGATGGCCTTTTCTCAACATCAGACATAGGGACTATCGATCTCGCCAGCTGGTCAGTTGTGGAGACCAAGTGTAATGCCCCCCCATTTGGGGGGGCTTAACTTAAAGCACATCCAGGTGTTGCTCTCGCTGTACCAGCGTCCTGCTACTTCCACTGCTCTATCTGCCGTTTCCCAGTTTCCCCAGTGTCCCCTGTTTATGAGATGGCGGGGCCGTAATCCATAGGCGGACGGTATGTTCGCAGAGCTACCAATCACTCATTCATGAAGTCGCCTGGCGCCTCTGACTGCCACTGCAGTCAAAACAAGCAAAGATGTGTCTCCACCAGTTTCTGGTGCCAGGCTAAGTTAAAAAGGCACCAGGGACACAAAACAAAAGCAAGAGAAGTGTTTTTAAATCAAATAAATTGGCACTCGCCATAAGCGCTGCCTCCAGGGCATCAGACATCTAAGAGAAAAATGCTAGGGGCAAAGATCAAGGCCAAAGAGTGCCCTCATCAATATTCAAAGGCTGTATGTGTTCCTAGGGGCAGTGTATTATGGGAGCAGTGACTCCCTGAGGGTGAATTTTATTTCTTAAAGAGTAGACTTGTTTAAAAGAAGACTGTTGGTGCTACATATTCAGGGGAAAGTAAATTAAACTAAAGCTGATCCTGGCTGCACCAGAACATTATGTCTAAGGACACTGTTTAGACTGCATAAGATTGTATTAACAGCCACCATTTTAGCAGCCAACAGCCAATTGGAAGCCAGGATTTAGCAAACGTGATCTTGGGACAATGCCAAAGACTGATGGGAGATTTACTGGGACAAAGTCTAGGTACCAAAACACAAGCCAATTAGCATCTGGGCACTTTTTAAGACAGCACTGGCAGCCAATATAAGTTTCTGGAACTCACCCCATATAAAAGGGTTAACAGCTCATTTTTCTTCAGATTTGATAGATTCGTCCAGGGTTTAGTGTGAGCCTCCAGGAAGCTTGTCAGCTCTCAGAGGTTAGACCTGCCAGGTCTAGACTTTTCCGGCCATCAGTCCATGGGTCTAAGTGTCCAGTTGGCCCTCTTTGGGGTCACATCAGCATCCAAGCTGAAAAAAGAAAAATCAGCATGCAAGCTAGCTGGAGGGACCAGGGAAGGACAGAGCCTTGCATATAAATGTGTTTAGTGTGCTAAAGTGTTTCTGTGGCCGACCAGTTCATGACGTTCTCCATGCATGTTTTCGGCCCGTGTAAATTGTTCTTGCATCCTGAAGACCAGCATCTCGATGAGGACCATGAGGGAATTTTCCTTCTGTTTCATCAAGCCATCTGTAACAGGTCTCATTTCATCGGAGCATCACTTGGTCTGTGTAGTGTGAGTACAAACAGGGTAGCTCCCTGCAACAAAGCTGCAATCACTGTGTATCATCTGATTATTTATTTGGGCTATTAACAATGAACTGAGCCATCTGGCTCCGGATTACAAATTTGGGTTAAAGTGCAAGGTGATTGTTTTCTTTCCTAAGGGCCACAACAACAGCTGCAATGTTACAGCTACCCTGGGCAACGCTTCAGGCTAACCTGAGTAACAACTGGGTACACAGAGTATGTGACTGTGGTAGAGGGACTCTTAGTGCATGCATGCTGTATCTGAATAAATCAGACCTGAACTTAAATGCTAGATTACTGCCCAACCCCTGTTCACATCCCTTAAATAAATGAGATGGTTGTTTCACAGTTTAAACCTGGCTAGTGTGTACCTTCTTGGTGGGGATACTGTACTGATATTGTATTGTTGCACCATTGGCCTTATTTTACAGGGAGTCTCCAGGGCTACTGCAGTTGATCCAACCCTTGTGGTAAGTGTACTGAGTGTGGGTCCAATACTGTGTTCATATGTCATATGTGATTGTTAATCTGCTAAACTAATTAAGCCACTAGAGGGGTTAGAGGGGGTTATAGTGTCCCAGAGGGCTATACCCATAGCAGCTATGCTACTCCTGAACCATTCCCCCGGGTGGAAGCACCAGTTCAAAGAGCTCAGGCCCCTCAACCTGTACCTAGTCACGCAGGCAGGGGTAGTAGCCCATAGGATAGTGCCACCTAAGGGTTACATCTTGGAGGCACCACTGGGATTAGCACCCCTAGTGGCAAAAATCAAGAATTACAGCTAACAGTTTAATGGATACCACTGTAGAAATGTCTGTGCATCAGTTGGTGGGATGGTATACAGGGCATGAGCTTGACCCCCACAGTGCCTTGCTAATACTGGATATACCCCTGGGCACTAGTAAAGACACTGTTGAAGGGGCACTATCAAAAACTGAATGCTTGGAGAAAGCTGTGGTGGTAAGCTGACATGCTGACTTGACTGCCCAGACTTTAATGACCTTTGTGGAGTGTAGTGGCCCCATGGACAGCACTAAGGTGCCCCAAACTATTGCTGCTGAGGGGTCCCCAGCCGCTTGGAGGGTGGTGACTAAAGATTGTAAGGATCCCTTAGAGCAGTGGTTGTCAATCTTTCTTGGTCCGGGAACCCCCTGGCCAGCTGTCAGCCATGCCAGGGACCCCCTACCAAAAGTTGAATGTTTTGTACAGCATATATGGATGCTGCTGTGACCCCAAAGAGGGCCAACTGGACACTTAGACCCGTGGACTGATGGCCGGAAAAGTCTAGGCCTGGTAGGTCTAACCTCTGAGAGCTGACAAGCTCCCTGGAGGCTCACACTAAACTCCTGGACGAATCTATCAATTCTGAAGAAAAATGAGCTGTTAACCCCTTTTATATGGGGCTGAGTTCCAGAAATCCTATTGGCTGCCAATGCTGTCTTAAAAAGTGCCCAGATACTAACTGGCTTGTGTTTTGGTACCTAGACTTTGTCCCAGTAAATCTCCCATCAGTCTTTGGCATTGTCCCAAGATCACGTTTGCTAAATCCTGGCTTCCAATTGGCTGTTGGCTGCTAAAATGGTGGCTGTTAATACAGTCTTATGCAGTCTAAACAGTGTCCTTAGACATAATGTTCTGGTGCAGCCAGGATCAGCTTCAGTTTACTTTACTTTCCCCCTGAATATGTAGCACCAACAGTCTTCTTTTATATATATATATACATATATACATATAAAGTACACAATAGGTACACAACTGCAAAAAGCCAAAACATGAGTTCAAAGTAGTACACATTAACAATGGTAAACCTAGCTGCATATCCTACCCAATCAGCTGTGACTCTGTGAAATACTGACTCCCTTGCTCCATGATCAGAACAGAAGTAGGCGCTTAGTGAAGTGGGCAGCTTTGGGTCTTTTTTTTTAATTTTTAATTTTAAAAAAACTTAGCGTGGAGCCAGTATCAGAGAGATGCGAGATATCTGTGAGGAGCAGAGAGACCACAGCTGCCTACTGCAGTGCATTTTGTTCTTTTGTCGGGTGTCCCAAATTGGAAGGACAGTTGGCTTCGTTTTTATTTTTTATTTTAAAGATGTAGCACGCAAGGAGTATTGGAGCAGGCACTTAGTGAACTGGGCAGCTTCGGGTTTTCTTTTTAATTTTAATAGTAGCGTGAAGCGTGTGAGAGATATCTGTGAGATTTTCTGCAGGAGGGTGCAGTCAGGCAAGTGATTACCTGTTTAAAAAAAACTGGTCAGTAAAGGGGAGTAATCACCAGTTAATACTCTACTAAATAGGAGCAACACAGTTTTTATTGGTGAAACGTATTCCAGTTTGCCCGTGGTTGCTCCAAAATTTTAAATAAAAAAAACCTTGTTTTGCTTTAATTTTGGCCGACTGTTCCGCGGACCCCCTGGCATGTGCTCACAGACCCCCTTTGGGCTGCGGACCCCCGGTTGAAAACCACTGCCTTAGAGAACGAGCCCCCACCATTATCTGAGACCTTTGAGGAAAAGTTTACCAAATTGTTACTGGAGGAGGGTAAAACCATAGAGGACTTTGAAAAGTTATTCATGCCACCTGGGGGTGTTCCTTCCCCACTGCTCACGCTAGCCCCAGCACCTGTCCCTTCACCAGCACCGGCATCCACTCTTGTGCCCACAATTAGTCGCAATTCTTACCGCAGGCTGAGGATATTATGCAGATGATACGATTATCTATGCATCAGATCTTAAAGTTAATAAAACTCAAGAGAAGTTACAAATAGCCTTTGATGAGTTGCAGTCATGTTTTTCCTGCAAGTAGATTGGTATTAAATGCAAAAAAGACTCAGTCTATTTTATTCCATCGACTTCAAGACAAATTTGTTGGTGCAACCCTGGAAGTGGCTACCCTAGGGTGGTCCCCGATCCGGCAGGTACAAGTCTACAAATACCTGGGTATCTGGTTAGATGAAACATTAAGCTGGTCAGTTCATATTAACTACTTAATTAAAACAGTGAGGGGAAAAATAGGAGCTTTATATCGAGTTAAAACGTATATGAATTTGGATATTAGGAAAAGAGTGGTAAACTCTATAGTAATTCCAACCGAAGAGTATGGGGTTTTTTTGTATGTTAGTGTGAAAAAAAGAAGAGTTAGAACGGCTAAAAGTCTGCCATGCTAAACTAGCTAGATTCATTTTGGAAGTCATACAAAAGTTGCTCAGTACTGTGGTATACCTAAGTATACTGAGGCAGAATTACATTACAGTCAATGCAAATTAGCCTCAGTATACCTCAGTACTGAGCAACTTTTGTTTGACTACCACTGTATGTGATTGCTATGATGTGGAACCTTTGTAAAAGTGCCTTTGGCTCAGAGGTACTTTCCTAGATTATAAATAAATAAAAATAAAACAAACCATGATGCATCAGCCCAAAAATACTTGTCTCACTAGAAAATTTTTTTGGTGGCATTGCATCTGGAGAGACTGTGATGTCTCAATTCAAAGGTGCCAAACAGTGGAAAGAGGAATGTTTGCCCACATATGTTACTTGCTTGGAGAGGGCCCTACAGAAAGCTTACCGTAAGGGTAGGGTATTGGCCAATGAATTGAACCATGTGAGATTGGAGCACATACTACAATATGCCAAATATTCTAAATTGCAAATTATCCAGCTAAGTTCCAGGATAGGAGGGATAACTCGCCTGATTATTGTGACCTAATAAAAGAACTCAGGGAACAGAAGGTGAGGACGAAGACTGGAATTCTTGTGCACGTACAGCCTGAGTGGCCCCGGTGCAGGAAAGCCCTTCTGAATCAGAGACTGCTAAGGATGTTCCACCATGGACCGAGCTGTTCAGAGACGAGCTGCTGAGAGAAGTGAAAATGGGTGCCTCTATGAAGGATCCTCCCATGGACAAAGACCCTGGTCCCTCTCAGACCATGTCTGCTCTGGGGGTGGGGGTGCATGCTCAGGCATCCTCTTCTGAGGGTAGCTCCAAGACAGAGATCAGTGAATCGACTGCCACCATAAAAGAACTATTGAGACATACTGAATCGCCTTCTGCGCCACAGGCAGAAGTCGAACCACAAATTCTTGTTGTTAGTGCTTCAGCTCCAGCCCCAAATGTGTACTCTGCCCAACCCTCTAATTATGAATGGAGACCAGCTCCTAATGTGATGTTTCAGCCAAGACAGACCCAAGAACCTGTAATCTGTCACAGCTGTGAAAAGGATGGGCATATGAAGAAAGAACCCAAGTCTCTAAAGTATTTAGAGAAAGTGGTAAACAGACTCCAAGGGGAGATTCGGAAGGCAAACCAATGGCCCAGGGGTTTTAGAAACAATCCTAGTGGAGGTTCAGGAAATCCAAATTCCAATTTCTTTGTGGCTAAATCGTCCATCCAGGTTCCAACTAAAATCCCTCCAGACTAGTCTAAATTGGTTGGCCCTTCCATGGACACTACTGTATGTGACACGTGGACAGCCAGTTCTGAGGACACTATGATTTTTTGTAATATAAAAATGTGTTATGGACTGTCTCTCATGAGAGATGCTGAGACAGCATGTGAGATCACACACACACACACACACACAGGTTTTAGATACAAGGGGGATATTCAGAAGGGTTGCACATGGCGCAACACAGTTGCACCATGCGCAACCCACTGATCACCCTGTCATGATATTCAAGGTGGATTGAGCCTGGCACAAATCCCGATGTGCGAACACACATCAATGTCTCTTGGCGCAGGAGTATGGGGGCATGCCATGCATACTCCACCCACATCCGATATTCAGCCGGGATGTGCTGGGCCCAGCAAAATATGCAGCCTACTTGCACCTGCACACAGGTGAGACAAAAAAGGAGCAACAGCTGGCCACCCACAGGTGAGCTGCTGTATTGCATGGTGCAACACGGCAGCTTCCACCTGTGGTGGCCACCAAGCTCCAGCAGCACCTTCGTGGTGGTGCCCCCCCCATGCCCGATCGTGGGCATATGTTAAATCGATAGTCCTATATCCCTGGTGGTCCAGTATCCTGGTGGTCCAGTGGACTACTCGCAGCCTGATTGCGGGCATCAGTAATAATATGACAAACCAATCCAACCCTGGTGGTCCAGCGTACCCTCCTCCCCACCTGCCCACTGAGCCCACCGTCCTGCTCCCCGGTCAGCAGCGGGAGCAGCCACTGCTGCTTAATTTCACTGCTCAACCGACCGATTTCAGGCGGCACGGCTAGTATCTTATTGGTCCAGAAGGTGAGTCACTGGGCGCAGTTTCATTATATTACACAGTCCAGAAAATGAATGAATCCATTCACATATCTGGACTGTAGTACGGTACGGGCTGCACGCCCATTGGCTCCCGCCAGGACCAATGGGCATACAGCCCCACCGCACGGAGTCAGTCAGCGGGTGGCGGGCAGCAAGCGGGTGGGAGCTGCCACCGCCACTGACCAGGGAGCGGCAGGGGCTCACTGGTGGGTGAGGAGGGGGTACCACTGGACCACCAGGGCTGGATTGGTTTGTCATGATTTATTACCGACGCCCGACAGCACGAGCGGTCCACTGGACCACCAGGGATACGGGAGGGTGTATTTTAATGTACCTCTGCCCGAGATCAGGCTGCGAGTGGTCCACTGGACCACCAGGGATACAGGAGGGTGTATTTTAATGTACCGCTGCCCGCAATCGGGCTGCGAGCAGTCCAGTGGACCACCAGGTATATGGAATGTTTACATTCTCTTCATATGCGATAGTTACACCTATCGCAACGGCACTTGTGCTAGTGCATCCCCCTGCTCCACTCTGGCCACTTGCACTGGTACAGTGCCACTGCGCCATGCACACTGCGGGTGGCCAAGGAACGATATTCAAACGATGCTGTGCCATGGCGCCGCTCCGTTGAATATCACCCTGTCAATGCCCCTGCGCATCCAAGTTGCACTGCACCCAGGCTTGCGCCACAGCCTGGCACAGTCTGAATATCCCGCTCAAGGTGTTACCTGGAAGGCCAGAAGCTAATTACAGACTAGAACAGGCCTTAATCAAGAATCTCCTATTTATCTAAGTTAAATATAGCTTTAACTGCTAAGAGGGAATCAGTATCCCTTTTATGACGTTTCAAGGAGGAAACCAGGTTTAGCACACTGGTGCGAGATCATAAATGCTTTGATGTCTGTGTGAGAGGGGATACTGCTCATAGATGAAAGGAAAGTTACAGACTTGATTGGGGAAGTCACATGGGGAAAGGAGTTTCTGCTGATGTAACCTTAATTAACTTTCCTTCTAAAATGATAAAACTTCCTGGGTGTATGATTTTTAATAAACAGAGGAGGAGCTAGGTGACCTCACACAAAGTGGTTGTCAAAGACAGTTTTTTTTTTTAAACAGTATTCTGTTTTCCTTCAGAGACACTTTTATCTACACTCTGACAAAGAAACATGTTTGAGCACTTTAAGCAGGTATTTAGAGAGAGAGACCAATCTAAGTACTGTAGTAGGAATTGCACTGTTAAAACCTTATTCTTTTAAAAGATTGTAATGGTTCTTGTGATATATAGTTCTGTATTTTATGTTTTACGTACTTTTATCTATTTTAGTAAAACTCTATTTTTTGAGCCTACTTGGTCTGTCTTTGAATTTCTTTTGTTAACACGTGAAGTATATATGGTTAAAGCAGACACTGTGCATAAGTTTGAATGGTGATACCAAACTGGAAAAAGGTAAGAGTAATCTGAGGTCTTTATTAGAGTTTTTAAGGGTTCATTTTTGTACACCTGATTAGGTTCCCATAGGCAAAGATATCTGGTTCCCTGAAGACGGAATTATCTGAGCCTGTGCATTGGGTACGCTAGCAAGAGGTTCACAGTTTGAATCCCTCCAGAACTGAGACCAAAGGTTGATTCGAACCCACAAAACAGACAGAAGGGTTACCCTGTTTCTGTTAATTGTTCACAAGACTGCACTCGGAGGTTGGCACTTTGGGAGTAGAGGGCTGACCTGCTGAGTGGGTTTGTGACACTGTACACATAGGCGGGATTTTGGCTCGAGCAGTTTTAGACAGCGGGTCTCAAGTCACAATTATTTTTCAAGACTGGTATGCGCAGCATGTACCTGACCACCCCTTACAACCTCTTGATGGACTACGTGTGTGGGGCTAAGTGGAACGTTGTATCCTTATCTTGGCTATTTAAAAGTGTGGCTGTCCTTCCCCTCTTCTGTGGCTGGTGTAGGAGATTCTGTGGAGACATTAGCTTTGGTCTGCCCTTCCACCGGACTTTTATGATGGTATCCCCGTACTGATTGGTACCAACGCACACATGTTTGGGCACTTGTTCCAGCTATGTGAAGAAAGGCAGAAGAGAAAGACCAGAAAAGCCCTGCGTGTTCACACCCTGATCCAAAAGGTCTACGAGAAGCACATGCACCCTGAGCAAAGTGACCAAGATGAGCCTGTGGGGATGGTTTGGAAAAAGGACCCAGCTACTATCGCATTACCTCCCAATGCAGAATGCAGTATCAGTGGTGAAGTACGGCTGCGGAAAGATGTCACTAACAAAATTTTGATGCTGGATGCCCCAGATGAGGGAAAATTACCTGAAGGACTGCTGATTAAACCCAGCGTGCTTCCGGCCTGGGCTCATGCTTATGCCTGACGAGTGGTGGTGGTGTGAATACAAAATGTTACAGACCGAGACATCACAGTACACCAAGGATGCACCTTGGCTAAAGTCAATTGTGCCGACACTGCTGTGCTTCCATCCCAGTACAGAACTGAAGGAGGATGTGAGGTATTGCCTGATATGTTTGATTTCGGGGATTCACCTCTTCTAAACAGCTGGAGAACCAGGATCAGTAACAAGCTGGCCCAGAGAACCAAAGTATTCTCCCTCAAAGAATAGGATGTTGGTTGTGTCACAGGTGCTGAACACCACATTCGCTTTCATGATGAGAGACCCTTCAAAGAGAGATCTAGATGCATAGCTCCTGTCGACATAGACACAGCCCATACGCCTCCCCAATTGTTATGGTGTGGAAAAAGAATGGTTCCATCCACATGTGTGTCACTACAGGACCTTTAACAAAAGAACTGTGCCTGATCAGTATACCATGCCACATATACAGGATGCCCTGGACTGTCCAAATGGGAGTAAATGGTTTTCCATCCTCGACCTCCGCAGTGGATACTATTAGATCCCAATTTCTCCTGAGGACCGGGAAAAAACTGCATTAATTTGTTCCTTGGGCTTCTACGAGTTCCTTCACATGCCTCAAGGCATATCAGGTGCACATGCAACATTCCAATGACTAATGGAGCATGCAGTGGGAGATATAAATCTATTAGAGTGTCTCATCTACCTTGATGACATCTTAGTTTTTGGTAAAACTCTTGAGGAGCATGAGGCTCGCTTATTCAAAGTGCTGGACCAACTTGAAGAATTTGGTCTTAAATTATCCATTGACAAATGCCAGTTCTTCCAAAGTTCTGTCAAATACATGGGGCACATTGTGTAGTCAGAAGGCATACAGACAGACTCCAGTAAAGTAGAGGCACTAACCAGCTGGCCAAAGCCCAACAACTTAAGAGACTTGCAAAGTGTTCTTGGATTCTGCCGCTATTACTGCTGATTTGTCAAGGACTATACCAAGTGAATCTGCCCTCTATTAAACTTAACTCAAGGGTGTCCGCCTACTCAAAAAAGGTTTAAGAAAGACACTGACAGAGATGCCGAAAAGGTCTATTTCAGGCCAAATGAGCTGTTTGGGCAGAGATGGACTCTCGATTGTGACACCACATTTGAAGAGATAATATACAGACTGACTCACGCTCCCATACTTGCTTATGCTGATCCTTCCAAGCCCTATGTGTTACATACAGATGCTAGTTTGAGTGGTCTTGGAGCAGTACTCTATCAAGAATATCTGGAAGGGCTGCATCCCATAGCCTTTGCTAGCAGAAGCCTGACCTCCTCAGAGAGAAACTATCCAGTGCACAAACTAGAATTCCTCACTCTCAAGTGGGCCATAGTCAATTAATTTCAATAATACTTGCATGGTGCTAAAATCTTGGTCAAAACCGATAATAATCCATTAACATATGTACAAACCACAGCTAAACTAGACGCTACTGGACACGGATGGCTTTCTGCTCTAGCAACCGAAATTATGTGATGGAGTACCGACCAGGCCTAAACCACGAAGACCTGCTTCTGGCTAGCAGTGGGTTCATATCCCTGAGCAATCTGTAAAAGCACTTTGCCGCAAGTTCGACCAGGAAGAAACTTTGTCCTCTAAAGCTGTAAATTGTCTGGCAGATTGCTTGGGACTTCCAGAGACTTATATATCAGTTGCCTACTGTAGTTTTGTAGCATTGGACTTGAGTTCTTTACCCCAGCTAATTCCAGCTCATATTCGCAAAGAACAGTATTATGATCCAATGATCAGAATAGTAGTTGAAGCTCTCAGAAAAGGGGAAGATATCTCTAAGATGCAGTCCAGAGACCCTAAAACTGATTTACTTCTTCGAGAGGGGAGCAAGCTCAAGCTTCGAGAACAGTTAATGTACCAAGAGCTTACTGCCAGCCAATGTGAAATTGTGAGAAAACAGCTAGTACTGCCAGCTAAATTCAAAACTATTGTCCTAAAAGCCTTGCACAATCAAATGGGACATCTGGGTAATGCAAGAACCCTTGATCTGGCCTGTTCACGCTTCTACTGGCCTAAAATGGGCCTAGATATAGAACAACACATTAAAACCTGCAGTAGGTGTCTTCAGCGCAAGGCTCCACCGGTCAATATTGTTACAAGTGCACCAATGGAGCTTGTCTGTATTGATTTTCTTAGTCTGGAGCCAGATTCCAAAGGCATTGCCAATTTACTGGTAGTCACAGATCACTTCACGAGATATGCACAGGCCCACCCAATCAAAGAGCAAAAGGCCTCGATTGTAGCCAAAGTCCTTGTTGAAAAGTTTTTTGTACATTACAGTGCCCCCCAGTGTATTCATTCGGATCAAGGCTGGGACTTCAAAAGCAGACTTATCAAAGAACTGTTGTCTCTATGGGTGTAAGAAAGTCCAGAACAACCCCTTATCATCCACAAGGAGATACGCAACCAGAGAGGTTTATCAGAACCTTACGTGATATCCTAGGCACTCTGCAACCCAAAGACAAACCAAAGTGGAGCCAACAAATCAGCACTCTTGCTTATGCCTATAATTGCACAAAGAACGATGCTACTGTTTTTTCACTGTTCCACCTTATGTTCAGCTGAGAAGCTCGCCTTCCAGTTGATATATGTTTCGGAGTGTCTCCTGATGGTGTTCAAGCAGATAACTACCTGCAGTATGTCAAAAATCTAAAAGCCCAACTAGACTATGCCTATCAGCTTGCAAACACTATGGCAGCAAAGAGAAACCTAACTAACAAAACTCACCATGACAAACATGTTCAGGCCCAAGAGCTCCAACCAGATGACAGGGTACTAATGAGAAACTTTGGACTTCCATGTAAACACAAAATAGCAGACTGCTGGAATCACGTTCCATACATAGTGGTCAGTAAGCTGCATGATATGCCAGTGTATAAAGTACGTCCAAAGGGGGACCCTCATGCTGTTAAAACCATTCACAGAAACCATCTGTACCTATTGGCCAAATAGTAATCAATAAGGTTCAAGAGACTGAAGCCCCTCAGTGCCCTGTAACTAGATATGCTACCAAGGCTAAGCAACAAAATCAGCAAAACTCTGCTTCTCAGTCTGTTGCTCCTAATGTCTCCCATTCTACAGACATTGCAGATATTGGAAATGCTGAAAGTGATAACGAAAGTGAATTCTATCCTACATTCTACCCATCTTTTGAACTTGAGAGTGTTCCAGGGAATTCCTTCCATTAACTACGGTGATGACTCTGAACCTCCAGCTGTCTTAAAATATCTCAGTTCATCCATTGTGCCTAAATCTCCAGGAAGTGATGCTCATAGTGTGGACCTTGAGGAGGTTGAGTCCCTTTGTTTGGTAGAATTAATGGAAATCAGTCAACCTGAACCCCAGGAAGCAAGTAGTGAACCTACAAGTGACTGTGCAAGTGCTGATAAGCTAAGTGGGCTGAGTGAACTGTTTCATGCTAATGAAAGTATCATTCAAGAGCCAGAAAGATGTGTTTTGGATGATTCTGATTTTGTGGAGATACCTCTAACAAGTGACAGTGATCTTCAACAACAAGAAGTGCCCATGCCACAGTTGCCAAGTCACTCCGAAACATCAGTAAAGCCAGTATTAAAGCTCACATATGACACCCCAAGACAGCCTGTTAACTTGCCCATGAATGTCGTGCACAAAGGAGTTTATGTCACGTCCAATTCCTTGCCCAAAATGGTGTTCAAAGCCTCCACCCAAGTTAAGGTGCCCTCTCAGTGCAACAAGGGGTATAAAGAGATGGGAATAAGGTAAAAGCCATGATCAAATGTGGTAGATGGAAACTGTACTACATGATCCTGTTAAATGCGAGAAATGTGGATTCTACACTGCTAAGGTATTTCAAATGAAATTAAAATGTTGTACAATGCTAAATAAGATCAAACTGATAGCATGCTACCTTGTACATAGTCATACGCTTAGTTAGGTTGTTTAGATATGTCTGTCGTAATAGAGTATTAGTAAGAGTATATCTAAGAATGTGTTAGTGGTTGACAATATATTTTAGACTTGGCATGAACACCTAGCTTTCCAAGGCAGGGGAGAGTGTAACGCGCCCCCCCCCATTTGGGGGGGCTTACCTTAAAGCGCCCCCGGGTGTTGCTCCCACTGTCCCCTGCATCCCACTACTTCTGTGGCTCTATCTGCCATTTCCCGGTTCCCCAGTGTCCCCCTGTTTAATTGAGCCTGGTGGGGCTCACAAATCCATAGGTGAGCGGATGGCATGTTCGCAGAGCCACCGCTTGCACATTCGTGAAGGCACCTGGCGCCTCTGACCACCATTGTGGTCAAAACAAGCAAAGATGCGTCTCCACCAGTTCCCGGTGCCAGGTTAAGTTTAAAAGGCACCAGGAACACAAAACAAAAGCAAGAGAAGTGTTTTTAAATCAAATAAATCATCAGTCGCCACAAGTGCTGGCTCTAGGGCACCAGACATCTAAGGGACAAAGGTCAGGGGTCAAAGATCAGGGCCAAAGAGTGCCCTCATCAATAGTCATAGGCTGTACGTGTTCCTAGGGGCAGTGTATTACGGGAGCAGCGACTCCCTGAGGGTGAATTTTATTTATTAAAGAGTAGACTTGTTTAAAAGAAGACCATTGGGGCTACAAATTCAGGGGGAAAGTAAATTAAATTAAAGCTGATCCTGGCTGCACTAGAACATTATGTGTAAGGATACTGTTTAGACAGCATAAGACTGTCTTAACAGACACCATTTCAGCAGCCAACAGCCAATTGGAAGCCAGGATTTAACAAAGGGGATCTTGGGGCAATGCCAAAGACTGATGGGGGATTTACTGGGACAAAGTCTAGGCACCAAAACACAAACCAATTAGCATCTAGGGACTTTTTAAGACAGCATTGGCAGCCAATGGAATTTCTGGGACTCAGCCCACATAAAAAGGGTTAACAGCTCATTTTTCTTCAGATTTGAGAGATTCATCCAGGAGTTCAGTGTGAGCCTCTGGGGAGCTTGCCAGCTCTAAAATTAGGCCTGCCAGGCCTAGACTTTTCCAGTCATCAGTCCGTGGGTCTAAGTGTCCAGTTGGCCCCCTTTGGGGTCACAGCAGCAGGGGATTCGAGCAACATCCAAGCTGAAAAAAGAAGAATCAGCATGCAAGCTAGCTGGAGGGACCAGGGAAGGACAAAGCCTTACATATAAATGTGTTTAGTGTGCTAAAGTGTTTGTGTGGCCGACCAGTTTGTGATGCCCACCGTGCATGTTTTCAGTCTGTGTAAATTGTTCTTGCATCCTGAAGACCAGCATCTCGATGAGGGCCACAAGGGAAGTTCCTTCTGTTTCATCAAGCCATCTGTAACAGGTCACATTTTGTCAGATCATCACTTGGTCTGGGTAGTGAGAGTACAAACAGGGTAGCTCCCTGCAACAAAGCTACAATCATTTTGTGTCATTTGATTATTTATTTGGGTTATTAACAATGAACTGAGCCATCCGGCTCTGAATTACAAATTTGGGTAAAAGTGCAGGGTGATTGTTTTCTTTCCTAAGGGCCACAGCAACAGCTGCAACGCTGGCCTACCCTGGGCGAGGCTCCAGGCTAGCCTGAGTGACAACTGGGTACCCAGAGTGTGCGACTGTGGTAGAGGGACTCTCAGTGCATGCATGCTATGTCTGAATAAATCAGATCTGAACTCAAATGCTAGATTACTGCCCTACCCCTGTTCACATCCCCCTAAATAAATGAGATGGTTGTTTTACAGTTTAAATCTGGCTAGTGTGCACCTTCTTGGTGGGGATACAGTACTGATATTGTATTATTCCACCATTGGCATTTTTTTTTTTTTTTTACAGAGGGTCTCCAGGGCCACTGCAACTGATCCAGCCCTGGTGGTAAGTGTACCGAGTGTAGGTCCAATACTGTATTCATATGTCATATGGGATTGTTTATCTGCTGAACTGGGTAAGCCACTAGAGGGGTTAGAGGGGGGATATAGTATCCCAGAGGGCTATACCCATAGCAGCTACGCTACCCTTGAACCATTCCTCCGAGTGGAAGCACCCATTCAAAGAGCTCAGGCCCCTCAACCTGTACCTAGTCATGCAGGCAGGGGTAGTAGCCCATAGGATAGCGCCACCTAGGGGTTACACAAGGAACACCTGACCAGACTGGGAAACAAACCATCATCCATTTCGTTCAGCATCTCCTTCTCTGAAATCCTGCTGGTCTGAGAGAGGGGGGCAGATGGACGGAAGGTCAGAGAAGGGGAGATAGGGGAGGTCAACATGTGGCTCAAGGGCTGGTGCCAGGAAAAAGGACACAAATTTGTGGGTAACTGGAAACAGTTTTGGGAGTGAACGTTCTTTAAATGTGATGGGCTGCATCTGACTAAGGAGGGAGTCGGTGCATTGAGGCAGAATTTTGATGTATTTTCAGAATATTTGAACTAACAAATGGGGAGAGGGGTGCAGCACCCGGTACATTGAATGGAAAGAACACCTTCCCCCCTCAGCTAGTAATCAAACTGGAGTTCAGCATGTTTGTAGTTCATTTGCATCACCAGGTAAGGAAAAAGGTCTGGCTCCCCCATACTATGCACAGGGGGAAAGCCAGACCTCACCCCACAACTAACGCACCAAAATCTGGTCAATGGAAAATCATGTACACAAATGCCTGCAGCCAGCGAAAGAAGATCCCGGACCTGGAGGCAACAATGACATAGGATAAACTAGACATATTAGCCATTAGCGAGACATGGTTCAACAGTAACCACACTTGGGAGACTTCAGTACCTGGCTATGTACTATTCAGAAGAGACCAAGGTGCAAAGAGGGGGGTAGCCCTTTATGTCAATGAAAAAATCAAAGCTACAGAAATTAAGAATACACGTAAGGAGCCAGAAGAACTGTGGGTCACCCGGAAACAGGAAATGGGACAGCCATACAAACTGGGGTTGTTTACAGGCCTCCAGACCGGGGACATAGATATATTACTGTTAGAAGAAATACAAAACATGACAGCTAAAGGGAAGGTTCTGATAATGGGAGACTTCAACATGCCAGATACAGATTGGTCAATACCAGCAGGAACATCCGCCAGAAGTAGACACATAGTGGATTCCCTGTGGGGGGGGACCTCAAACAATTGGTACAACAACCCACAAGAGAAAGGACTGTCCTGGATCTAGTACTTACTAATGGGGAAAGGATCACAGATCTTCAGGTAGAAGGTCACCTGGGGGCCACTGACCATCACATGGTATGGTTCAGTTTGGCCACTAGAATTAAATCATCACATTCCAAGGCAAAAATATGGGACTTCAGAGGAGCTGATTTTGATTAGATGGCCAACAGAGTTAAGCTAGCCCTGGCAAGAAGAAATACATGTGAGGGGATACAGGCAAAGTAGGCAAGCATTACAGATGCAATACTTGAAGCAACACCCCTCTGTGTTTGGGTGGAAACCACTTTGGTTCTCAAAAACAGTAGCAGAAAAGATCAGAGCCAAAAGTTTGGCCTCCAGGAAATATAAGGCAACGAAATGGCACAAAGATAGGGAGGCACACCAAACTTCCCTAAGGGAAGCAGGGAAGGCAGTAAGGCAGGCAAAGGCCCAAACTCAGGAAACACTAGCACGAACAGTAAAAGAAGGGGACAATACTTTCTATGGATACATTAGTGAAAGGAGAAAGCCCAAAGGGGGTATTGCTAAGATCAAAGGGGATAAGGGGAAGTGTTTGGAAGAGGACCAAGGAAAAGCATCTATCCTAAATAGATACTTCTGCTCAGTATTTACTGAGGAGAAGGTAGGGCATGGCCCACAGCTCAGCACCATGGACACAGGGGGGAGGGAGATGTGCACAAGTCCCTTCACAAAAGAAAGGGTCCTACAAGAGCTCGCTAAGCTCAGGGTGGACAAGGCAATGGGACCTGATGGCATACATCCCAGGGTACTTAAGGAGCTAAGGGTGGAACTAGCAGAGCCATTAGCAGAACTGTTTAGTGAGTCTCTGAGCACAGGAGAGGTCCCAGAAGACTGGAGAAGGGCTCATGTGGTCCTGCTCCACAAGAGTGGCAGCAGGGAGGCGGCAAGGAACTACAGACCAGTCAGTCTTACCTCATTAGTGTGCAAGATTATGGAGGCACTCCTTAAGGAAAAGAAAGTGCAACACTTGGAATCCATAAGAGCACAGGATCCAAGACAGTATGGGTTTACAACAGGAAGATCCTGTCAAACTAATCTCATAAACTTCTTTGTCTGGGTAACCAGAGTGGTGTACCAAGAGGGTGCAGTTGATGTCGCTACCTTGACTTCAGCAAAGCTTTCAATACTGTTCCACATAGAAAATTGATTAATAAGCTAGGTAGGCTCGGGGGAGTCAGAAGCTGGTCAACTGAATGGCAAACTGGTTGGCGGGCAGAAAACAGAGAGTGGTGATAAATGGTGTACAGTCAGAAGAGATGCAAGTCACAAGTGGGGTACCTCAGGGATCAGCCCTGGGGCCAATCCTCTTCAATATCTTCATCAGTGACATTGCAGATGGACTGGAGGGCAAGGTTTGCCTGTTTGCAGATGACATCAAGATCTGCAACAGAGTAGATGATCCAGATATGGGTGGGCAGAATGAGAAGAGATCTGGAAAACTGGCAAAATAGTCTGAAGAGTGGCAACTGGGGTTTAATGCAAAGAAGTAGAAGATCATGCACATAGGGAAGAGAAACCCTGAAGCAACCTATAGGTTGGGAGGCGAGTTGCTGGCAATCACAAGGGTAGAAAGAGGCTTGGACATCATCATCACAGATGATCTGAAATCATCCAAGCAGACCACTAAAGCAGTAGGTAAGGCTAGAGGGATGTTGGCGTGTACTATTAGGGATATCGCAAGTCATAAGAGGGAGGTAATAATCCCTCTTTACAAGACACTGGTTAGGCCACATCTGGAGTACTGCGTGCAGTACTGGAGGCCACACCTGCACAAGGACATTAACAAAATGGAGGCAGTCCAGAGAAGGGCAACAAAAATGGTGAAGGGTGGCATCAGAAAACATATAAGAACAGATTAACATCTTCTCTTAAAAAACAAAAATATTTTTTCACACAAAAACATGTTTAAAATTATTTTTTTATTTTGTATAACAACAAGCCATTGTATAATAGCAATAATGCCCTCCAGGGTGTGTGTCGTTTGGGATAACGTCATGCCTCAGTTACTGGATGCACTCAGCCCACGGCCTCGTGCCCAGCCACCTGAGGCATGACGTTATCCCAGCATGACACACACCCTGTCAGGCATTATTGCTTAAATAGGCCATTGACAGCATAAAGGCCTATGGCACATTCATAAGGTAGAAAAAATGGGCAGACTGGATGGACCTTGCGGTCCTTATCTGCTGTCAACTTCTATGTTTCTATGTTTCCACCTCCTCCGATGCTTCTATATGGGCTGCCCAGGGGCCGAATTCTGGTTCGACCCCATGGACACCCAGTCTTCACTGCTGCCGGAGGCATGGGCCTCCCAAGTGATGAGGTCCTCCAGCTCCTTATCTTCCCCAAGCACACTTAGACTCGAATCCTCTGATCACCAATCCACAGGTTCCGATCCTGTCACTGCCAAACCCCTCTTAGCCTCTTCCTCGTCCAAGGGGGTACTTGCTGCTTGCTCCTATTGTATGTTGCATTCAGCCACATTTACAAAAAATTCTTGCATTAAATTCTCAGCTTCCTCCAGCTCACACTGTGTATCAGCCCATCTTCCACAATTATGGTCGACCCTGAGGGTCCACGTGGGGGCCAATCGGACACATGGTACAGTCTTTTTGGAAGGGCCACTAGCCATACTCATGCCAAAGTTCTTTCTGCAGTCCTGGCAGTGGGGAACAGCTATCACATCTCTTCTGACTTTTAAACATACTGCACATACACTGACTGGAAATCCAGGGAGCGCTATGTCAAGGGGAGCTCCTAGACAACCATACTCCTCTTCAAATTTCTCAATTCCTGTTCTTTTTTGGTCACCCATGTTTTAACATGCATTGGTTAGGGTTTGCTTCCACTTGCCATGTTTTAACTCTCTAAAACATCCATAAAAAATCGTTATTACAAAGTGCACAAATTCTGACAGTCTGTTATTGCTTTCAAAGTCTTTTCTTAGCCTGCCCACTTTACTGAGTGACCTGCATTTTCTTAGTTGCATCGCTGTTACATTTCTGTTTTTCATTTGCCCCGCCCCAAGTTGGTTGCTGCATTTTTTCCACTGCATCACATACCACACTCACACAGTTTTGCTCTCTCTGTTTCTTTGCACAAACACTTTGTTTACTTGTTCAGAACTTGGTTACTTTCACAAACACTCAGTTTCTGGCACAAACACTTGGTTTACTTTATCAGCCCTCGGTTACTCTGCACAAACACTTGGTTTTCTTTCTCAAACACTGCCCAAAACCCTTTTGCTTTGCAATACAGTTTTGAAGGTACTTACTAAGGTCGCTTGCTTCACTTCTATGGATGCAGCCTGCAAAACAATCGACGGCACTTGCGTTTGCTTTTTGGGTAGTCCGCCCGACGATCAACACAAAAACACACAGCGGTGACTACTGGAACACTCGCTTACTCTGTTCACATGGGAGAAGCCCGATTTTACTGTTTTCAGCACTTTTCACTTTTCCTTTAGCAAAATCCAAAAGTCAGCCAATACTACAACTCTCACTCAGCCTGATGCCTCGCATGCTTCTCTCTCTCTCTTTCTCTCTCTCCCCCCCCCCATGAACACTTGCCAGTCCACTGAGCTCCAGCCAAGGAGCGGGGCTTTGCTGAGACAGCCAATCATGCAATGCCATGCAAATTAGCTTTGTGCACGCTCTCTCTCCTCAAGGACCCTTGAGCTGGTGGAGCCAAATTTAAACTGCAAAACTGACTTTTTTTTTCTCAGCTGCATTTTTACAAATCCAACAGCACTTTCACTGCATTTTGACTTGTAAAACACATTTCTTTCTAGTGACTGCAATGCTTTCCTCCTCTGGCTTGGGGAAAAATTATATCCACAGTACACAAATGTTTCTTGGCACAAAATCATTTGTAGCTGGCAAATTCTTGACCATTTAAACAGAGTTTAAGCATTTTTAAGCATAGTTTTCTCAGTTCCACTAAAACAGTTCATATGAGCACATTTATTACAAAAGTTCCATACTGTAGTCCACTCTCAATACTGTTCATTGCAAGGCAGGCATTGTTCTTGGCAAAACTGCAACTTTTTTCCACAAATGATCCTTTGGCATGGTGCACCGCCACCAGACATAAAGACCACAGACATACCCTCTGCATTGGCATGGCAAATTTTTTCTCTCCCCAAAATCCTAAGACAAGCCCCCAGTTTCATAACCCTTACCCCCCTATTTGTTACTTTGGCAAGGCAACAAACCACTAGAGGCGGAAAATAAGTATCACCCCTGGCATTAGGGCAAACACCTGGCTAGGGCATCTTAGAGGTCAAGGGGGTAGAGCACAAAACAACATTTCTATTTTACCCAGGTCGAGGAGAGAAGTTCCAGGGCTATAGTGTGTCTCTTATCTGTGGGCCCCAAAAAACATCACACAAGTCACTCAAAGATGGATTGTCCACAACCAGGCATTTGGGATGTTACTGTATGGCTTTTTATTCCTGACATAGTGTTAACAAGAATGGTGGTACCCCCAGGGCTTGTACTGCAGATTACAGATTACACTTTTTGTAGCAGACAAAAACATTTCAACTTTCTTGCAAGTAAACTGGTTTCTTCCACAAACATTTACCACACTTGGCCAGCCCTATTTCAGGGTTCCTGGCCTATTACAAACTCCACTAGGTGACTGAAGTTAACACATAAAATCATTCCCCTGGGTAACCAGTTAGATTTACTTGCACCTGGAATGAGTGGATAGCTCACTCTGGCCACAAGCTAGACTCTCTGCCATTACTTTAGGAAATCCTGGATTCTCCAACCCCACTGGGCTACAAGAGACATCCTAATGCACAAACATTGTACCAGGGTCCCTGGCACCTGTATGTGACAAGGCACCAGACAACCTAATTTGAACATTTTACTTTTACACAGTTTGTTCCCCTCAGAACACTTGAAAAGAACTTGACAATCCCAGATCTCACACAAATCCATTTTTTAGGCTTGTACACACACAGTCTCTACATTGTGGGCAGTGCTGATAGCTCTTACAGTCTGTTGGGTAATTGACTCAAGTACTCACTGAACTTTAAGTCCCATTCCTTTCTACCATGAAGAATTTTCACCCCCTCAGGGCTTCACAGGATCTGGTAGCCATCACTTCTCAGGAAACCAGCCTTTGGATTACTGTACTATGGCAGAAACACAAAACAGAAGGTCATTCCCTTTTGACAAGTGTGTCAGCAGGCAGCTCTTGCCCTTAGAACTCTCCTGAACTTCTTTCCCTTCAAACTCCAACTTCAGAATGCTGGCTCCCAGTTCAAAACAGCTGCTGGCCAAATGTGGCTTATACTGTTGTGAGAGTTCTGAACAACATTACATCATCCTCTCCTCAGCAGAACAAGGCAAATGATAATGTAATGGTTTACAGAGAACATTTAAACCCTCTGAACACTGCCCAAGCTATTTGGCCTGCTTTAAAATTGATGGTATTCTAGTAACCCAAGGAACTGGCTAGTTACATGCTTTATTATTGCAAGTGTCCATGCCTTCAGATTGGCTGCGTTGACAGTGGCCTGGCTGTCCAGCCATATCCTGGCCTTGACTTCTGCTGCCATTTTCAGGGACTCTGCACCATACAGCACCCCATAGCTCAGCTGTTGCGGATATCCACCACCATGTCTGCCACCTGGCAGACTGTGAAATTGCTGGACCGGGACCTGATGGTACCATGTGACGTGTGCCCTCCAAGGCCCTTGGCTCCCACTGCATGTGCCTTTGTGAATGCTGCATGTTTTTTTTGACCAGCTGGGGCATGCAACTGCTCACCCATATTACATTGCATTTGCATGCAGTTTACATGCTTTCATAAATAGGGTCCATGGCTGTTAAACACAATAAAATCAGGACACTCCCCCAACTGACAATGAGATGATACAGCTCAGCTGGGTTATCTTCAATCAAATGTAAAAAAGCAACAAATATTTATGCCTCCTTAAAGAGGCAGTATTTATTAACAAAAAAATTCATCATATAGTTTTGTTGAACAAATTTATTTCTGACATCCTTAAATTCACTGTCAGTGTATTTTTATTCTTTACATATATTCTGAAACCAGCTTTTATAGCTAATTTTGTGATTAATTACTCATGTTATTAAAGATGTCCGCCACTCACAATTTTTAAACATTTCTTCCGTTGAGGTTGCCTGCTGAATATACTGTACACACTAAATTTATACTGTGGATGTATTAGGACGGTGATGCCACATGTTGTTATGGTAAACAGCACAGCACCACACCCATATATTATTAAATTGTTTTTTATGGCAGTCATGGCATGAGAACTTTTAAAAACTTCAAACACTTGTATCTCATTTTGTGAACAAAAGAAAGCAAAAAGAAAAACATTTGAATATTGAACTATAAGGTGGTTAACAAATACTGCTGTTTTAACAAAGAAAATCAGCCCTCACTGCCTACCCAAGTGAAGCACATGCCTGGTGGAGAGAGGGCAGTATTACAATTCTTCATTTTCAATTCCAGCCCAATGGAGGGGGCTCACGGACAGCCTTTGTGGGTAATAAAGTGGTGTACTCATGGAATCAGCAGTGACACAGTATCCAGGCAATGTTACCCTTGTATTAACTTTTACAGTTAAGGGTGTACACAGGATCAGCAGAGATGCAGTACATAGGCAATGGCTTCAATTACCTCTGTAATTATTAGCTGTTACCCATTAGGGTTATACAAGGTACTAGTAGAGACACAGTACCCAGGCAATGGCCTCAGCAACCTGAGTGACCTCTATATTAGCTATCCCCAGTAGGGCTGTACACGGGATCAGCAGACACAGTACCCTGTCAATGGCTCTAGTTACCTCTGTATTCATAGTATCATACTGTAGTAAAAGCCAGCAGAATAGGCCCATTGGTCTATTGTGTCTGCTCGTAAGCTAGCCCCCTACTGGGAGCTCACTCCTCCACCCCCCCAGCCCCAGAGGTGGCCCTCCCTGGCCTCAGCTTCCCCAGTACCTGTCCCAACCCTTCTTGAACCCTTCCACTGTGGTCTCTTCCACCAGACTCCTGGGCAGTACGTTCCATGGTTCCACTACCCTCTTTGTGAAGACATGTTTCCTGTGCTCCCCCCTATACTTTCCCCTTCCAGCTTCCACTCATGTCCCCTGGTAGTTCCCCCCCCTTAAGCCTGAACACTTCCCTGGCTCTTCCCTTATTTATCCCCTTTACATACTTGAAAGTCTCTATCATATCCCCTCTGTCCCTCCTCTCCTCCAATGCGTACAAATTGACTTCATCCAGTCTCTCCTCATAGGTCCTACCCTCTATGCTCTGAATCATCCTGGTCACCCTCCTCTGGACCATCTCCAGTAGCGCTATGACCCTCTTAAGATGGGGTCACTAGAACTGCACACAGTACTCGAGATGCAGCCTAACCAGGGCATTATACAGAGTGAGGATCACCTCCCTCCTCCTGGAGGTAATCCCTCTGGTTATGCAGCCCAATATCCTGTTTGCTTTTGCTGCAGCTCTTTGACAATTCTCTGTGTTATTCATTTTGCTGTCCACCACTATCCCTAAGTCCCTCTCGCCTGATGTGACTTGCAGTGTGGTCCCCCCAGGGAGTATGCATGTCCTGGATTTCTGACCCCCAGATGCAGTACCCTACATTTCTCTGCATTGAACTTCAACCCCCACTTCATGCCCACCCCCTCCATGGTATTCAGATCCCCCTGCAGGGCCTCTCTCCCCTCCTGCCCATCTGCCAGTGCTCCCAGTTTTTAGTCATCCACAAAGAGACTCAACCTACTCCTATCACCCCACCCTATGTCCGAGACATAGGAATTGAACAGGAGTGGCTCCAGGACTGAACCCTGGGGGAGGAGACTATCCTTCCAACCACCACTCGCTGTATTCACCCCGTAAGCCAGTTTTCCACCCACCTGAGCAACTGCCCCCCCACCCCCCATCTCCCCCAGCTTTGTTAGTAGGCCATTGTGGGGTACCAAATCGAACACCTTACTGAAATTCAGATAGAGGATGTCCAACAGCCTATATCAGTCCAGGGCACCCATCACCCAGTCATAAAACTCCACCAGGTTAGTCTGGCATGACCTCCCTGGAACAAAACCATACTGCCTATCATCCAGGTGCCCCAACCTTTCCAGCTGCCCCCCTGCCTCTCCTTGATAACGCCCTCCATAACCTTGCCTACCACAGACGTTAGGCTAATGGGCCTATAATTCCCCATCTCCTCTCTGGACCCCCTCTTGTGGATAGGCACCACATGAGCCACCTTCCAATCTTGAGGCACCCACTCTGTCATCATGGAGATGTTGAAGAGTGAGGCCAGTGGAGCTGCCAGCACATCCGCCAGTTCCTTCAGAACCCTTGGGTGCAGCCTATCTGGCCCCGGCGCCTTCTCAGTCTTTAGCGACTAGAGGGCCTCTCTCACCCTATCCACTGTGATTTCACCCTCCCATCCTCCCTCCTAATGCATCCTCTCCTCCCCTTTTAGATACGACCCATCTGCTGTGCTAGTCTCATCCAGTCCTACAGTCTCCAACTGACCTCCTGGTACAGTGGGCTCCTCTACCCTCCCATTGGGTTGGACAGATCCCCCACTTCACCTGGTAAAGACAGAGGCAAAGTACTCATTTAGAATCTTTGCTTGTTCCCCAGCTTCTGGCACCCACCCCACCCCCAGTTCTAACCCTGCTGATCTGTGCCCCTCACTTTTCTTTTCTCCCCCTATGTATCTATAGAATCCTTCCCCCGTGGATATCCCTGGCCAGGTTAAGTTTCTTCTTCGCCTTGGCCCCCCTTACCACCTTGGTGACCCTTAGCAGAAAATCTTACTCCCCTCTCCTAGCCCCTTGAGTGCTTTAAGCGCAAATAGGCAGCCTTTTTCTCCCTCACCACCTCCTACACCTCCCAGGTCCACTACACAGCTTACTCATTCTACATTGTTTAGTGCGCTTTTACCTTAGTGCGTAGCCCTTGAAGTCTCCTGTACCCCTTCTTAATGGTCTCCCACAAGCTACCAGCATCCATGTCTGGCCTTATTTCATCCAAGCACCCTTTAAGAATCCTTCCCATGCCCTCAAAGTGTGCCCCCTGAAATCTATTACTTCTGTGTTAGTGCAAATTTTCTCTCCCCCTAGGAACATAAGAAACCAGACCATGGCATGGTCACTGCCTGCCAATGGGCTGCTCACCTCCAGGCCCCTTATCTGGTCACTATCTGCTAGGACAATGTCCAGGATCTAATCTTGCCTAGTAGGCTCCCCCACATGCTGGACTAGGAAGGCATCCTGGAAGACATCCATCAACCTCTGCTCCCTGGCCACTGAAGATGTCATAGTGCCCCATTCTGCCCCCGGCATGTTCAGGTCACCCATGATCACCACCCTGCCCTTTCCGAGTCCACAGTGACCCCTGATGTTCTCAGCCAGATCATCCTCCAGTTCCGCTTCCATTGTGGGGGGTCTGTACACTGCCCCTATTTTTAATCTTTTACCACCCCCCGTTTGTAGGGTTACCCAAATTGCCTCCACATCTCCTTCTGCCTCCTCGATTCCCCAACTACTATGTCATTTTTGACTATCAATGCCACACACCTGCCCTCATCCCACACCCCTGTCCTTCCTAAACATTGTGTATCCCTCTAAATTTAGGTCCCAATCATGCCTCTGGGTGGCCCATGTCTCAGTAATTGCCACTAAGTCTGCTGCACCCTCAACTAGCATTGCCTGGAGCTCTTTCATTTTATTGCCCATGCTCCTGGCATTGATCAGGACCATCCTCCACCCCCCCTCCAGTCTTCTCAGTCCAGCGCAATCCCCCATCTCTCTTCCCCCCTCAGTTCCCCCTGGTCTTTTAACGCTACCCACAGCCCACTTTGCATGATCTAGTCCTGAACCCTCAAGCTTCCATGTTGGGGCTTTCAGTCTTTCTATCCCTCCCTCCTTTACAAGTTTAAACCCCACCTATCACCAATGAATCCAAAAAGTTTTAGTTTAAGGATCCCTTCCCCTCCAGGTTGAGATGTAGCCTATCCCTGGCATATAGCCCCTTGTCTTCCCATGTATCACCCCAGTCCCCCATCAATCCATACCCTTCTGACTTGCACCACTCCCTGAGCCACTGGTTCACCCCCCAAGTTTTTGCTTATTTTCCCTGCTTGCCCTTGGTACTGGCAGTATCTCAGAAAAGAAGATTGAGCATCCTATAGAGTGGCAAACCCTGGCCAATTCCCTGAATCTTGCCTGTATCTCCAGTTCACTGTTCCCTTCTAAATCGTTTGTTCCCAGGTGAACTAGAAAGTCTGGGGATCCTCCGCATTCCCTTGCCATTGAGTATAGCTGGAATGTGGCCTTATGTACTGATAGGCCTGGGATACATTTAACCTTGACTGGGCTGCCTTTTCCCTCCCCAACCCCCTCCCACTGGATGCCTCTAATCATGGAGTCACTCAGCAGGAGCACCTTCACCTCTCCCCCCAAGTTACTAGCCTGTTTGTGCCCTTCCATACTCCTTCTTCTGTCTTCGTCCCCCGGCTTGCTCCTTGCACCTCCCACAGCCTGGGTGTCTCTATTTTGTGTGTCCCCTTCCAGGCTCCCTCTTCTGCCTATGTCCCCCAGTTTTCTCCTCTCACTGCCTGCAACTTGGGGGTCACAGGTCTGTATGTGCCCTCCCAGACTCTTTCTCCTGACTATGGCCCCCCTGCTTGCGCTCCTTGTGCCTCCCACAGCCTGGGCATCACTAGTTTGATTGTGCCCTTCCAGGCTCCATCTTCTGTCTCCCTCTCCCAGCTTGCTCCTTACACCCCTCACAGCCTGAATATCACTAGTTGCCCCCTCTTAACTCTTTCCCGGTTGGTCTATTGCCATTGACTTCTCCACCCAGGCCTTCTATTCCTGCTTTCCTTCTCCCCTCCCTCCCCCTCTCATGTTCTGCAGTAACAGACCCTTGTGCCCTAGTGCTCTCTACACCCCCTCTTCTGGAATTTCCAGTCTCGGAGCTGGCCTACCCAGTGTGCTCCCCTCCTAACCCCCCCTCCTTGTCTGCTTTTCCCCTCCTCAACTCTGCCCAGTCCTGGGTCCTGTCCTCATCCACCCTGACTCTGTTCTGTGTGTCCCCATCTGCCTTACCTCCCTCAGACCCAGGCGCCTCCCCCCGCCCATCTGATGCCCTGGTCTCACATTCCCCATGCCCTCCCCTCCTTTGGATCAGGCTCCCCTCTTATCCTCTACCCCCCTCTGAGACCTGACCAATCCCTCCCCATCATCCTGCACCCTCTGCCCACCAGTTTCTTCCACCTCATCATCCAGATACAGCAGGATGAAGTGATTTGTAAGTGTGATGCCTGCCCCAAGCTCACCCACTCTTGTCCCCCTCCTCTTCCCCTTCCTTGGCTCTCTCTGGGCCACCCCCTCCTTTCAGAGTGCAGACCATACACTGGTATTTTCATGTCTCTCCCACCCAGAGTGACTATGTAGTCCTAGTCCTCTCACTCCCACCCCTATACCCTGGGGTATGCCATTTTGTCCTCACCTATCATCATATGGTTCCTGCCCCCTTCCCTCTCCAACCCACCCCCTCCCTCCCTCCAACTGCTTCCTGATCCCCTCGACCTCCCACCTGAGGTCTGCCAACTGGTAACACACTGGGCATCCCCCAAACCTCCATGCCTAATTTAATATTATGGCTGCCCCGCACCCCGTACACCCAATCGACCTCCCGAAGATACCAGCTCTAGCATAATTCTATCCCATCCTCACTGTTAGGTGTGGGCAATATAGCCCCCCCTCGGCAATAAAAGTACCCTCCAGTCCATATACAGTATACTCAATCAATCTCCCCTTTTCCCAGCAATAGCCAGCATATGCCCGAGCAATTGACACAATCAGTACCCAAGATGCAGTAGCCAGCACTACTCAAGCATCACCCTAATAGGATTAGGATGTTGCAAGGCCTTATGGGACTCACCCAATAAATGTAGGGTGAGCCTTGGGTCGGGTGGGTTGCGGGGTGGGCTGGTGAGATTACACCACAGGCTGTATCAAAACACAATCAGCCAAGGTGTCCTCTGGCAGAGACATCTCACACAATCACCAACTTGTCACATTCAAACAGCACTAATCCCCTGTAATATGATGCCTGCACTTACAGGCCAGACAGCAACTTTTAAACACACAAACACCAACTTGTCTGCTAGAATCCCTTACTCCTGCCCAAACTAAATGTAAAAGCACAATAAATGGCAGTTAAGACCAGCCCTCAAATACAATTACAAACGCCCAGAAATACCAGCTAAGAAAAATCTTTCAGATCTACTTACACTCACAGCCACCAGCAAAAGGCTCCTTCTCCCTCCCCAAACTGAAGACTAACCTATCTATAACATATATTACCTATCAACTTTAAGAGTTGTACATAGGATCAGTAGACACAGTACCCTATCAATGGCCTTAGTTACTTCTTTATTATTTATCGCCTTTAAGGGTGTACACGGGATCAGCAGACACTGTACCCAGGTAGTGGCCTCAGTTACCGCTGTATTAGCTATCACCTTTAAGGGTGTACATGGGATCAGCAGAAACACAGTAGTCTGGGAATAGCATTTAGTTACCTCTGTATTACCTATTACTGTTAAGGGTGTACATGGGATCAGTACAAACACAGTATCCAGGTAGTGGCCTCAGCTACTTCTATATCAGTTGTCACCATTAGGGGTGTGCACCAGAACAGCAGATACGCAGTACCTTTAGCAGCCTCTGTATTAGCAGCCACAGTTTGGAATGTATATGGGTCTCAAAAATTGGCTTCAGGCACACCTCTACCACCTCTGCTAAAACTACAAAATAAACTTGAGGCCCTGTCTGAGCAGGAAGAAAAAAATACAGCCAAAACAGAATACTCAGTGGGAAGAGCATAGACATACTAGTGATAGGTGACTCATTCACTAGGGATACAGATACTGTAATCTGTAAAGGAAGAAATGAACACACAACAGTGAGTACTATGCCTGGAGTTAAAATCAGTGATATAAGGAAAATGACAAAAAGCTTGCTATCAAATCTCACAAAACCCTTAGTTGTAATACACATGGGTTAAACAACATCAGTAGTAGAAACCTAAAAGATATTTATTCAGATTATAAGGCAGTGGCAAATGAAATCCAGAACATAGGAAGAAATATCATCATATCAGGGATCCTACCAGTAAGAGGGAGATACTCTTATAAAAACAAGGACATCCAGAAAGTAAATAGCTTTCTCAGGGACTGGTGCTCAGTTAGAAAGTTCAGATTTATAGACAACTGGGCTACCTTTGGGGATGAGAGGCTGCTAAGTCACGATGGTTTACACCTAAACAAGTTGGGGTCTAGGTGGCTGGCCAGTTCCTTCAATGAGCGGATTTTTGCCCATTTAAACTGTTAGATGGGGGTAAGGGACAAACCCTCAACTACCAGCCTAGAAAACCAGAAAAAGGCAAAGCTTGACAGGATGGAATTGCTTGCTGTTAAATGCAAGAAGTCTGTCCAAAAAGGTAGACGAACTGAAATATATCATGGAGTCACGTCAGATTCCACTGTGTGCCATAACTAAAAAAAAGGTGGGACCCAAACAACATATGGGATCACCAAATAATGGGGTACCAGTTATTTTTAAAGTCTAGAGATTATAGAAAATGTAGGGGAGTGGCCCTATATGTTAAAAACAACATACAGGCAGAACAAATCAAACTAATTACTGATAACCTAGAGCATCTATGGTTTAAAATAACTCCAGTCAAGTCACTTAAAATTTTGCTCGGGGTGGTTTATAGATCCCCCTCTATTAAAAAAAGAAGATGATTACATGTTACAGCAGTACATCCAAAATTTAAACCCAGCTGATAGGATTATACTGGTGAGGGATTTTGACCTGCATTTGATAAATTGGGACTCCCTTACAAGCTCACATAAGGTGGAAAAAAACCTACTAGAACTATTCAATCAAGCAGAATTTGAACAGTTAGTGCACTATAAAACTAGGGGAAAAAATACATTAGACCTAGTGCTGATGAATAGGAGGACCCATATTCAGAAATGTTAATGTTAACACACTTAGGAGACAGCGATCACAGCATGGTCAGCTTCACAATCAAAGAATCTAACAATACCATAAAGGGGATACTTATACTCTAGTATGGTGAAAAAGCAAATCTCAAAGCTATTAAAAATATGTTATTGGTGTGGAATCGAGGGGATGCATATAAGGATAAAACTACAGAAGAGACGTGGGAGATTATGGAAGCCAAACTAAATGAGTGTATCAAGACACACATTCCCACAAAGAAAAAATACCAGAGAGGCTTAAAAACACCTAGCCGGATGAACAATAATATACAGAAAATGATTAAAAAGAAACAAAAGCTCTACATGTCTTTAAGGAGGAACAGAATGGGGGAGGGCTGGATTAAACTCAGGCATTTACAAAACAAGGTTAAAAAGGAAATTAAAAAAGCAAAAGCAGCATACGAAAACAAGCTGGCAACTAAAACAAAGGATAATCCATGATTTTTGGAAGCAAATTTATGATTGGGAAGGAACCTTGCCTATCAGTTCACGATGGCCCTGGTAATGTTGTTGAACAGGTTAAGGAGTTCAAGTATTTGGGCTTTATTCTTGATCCTAATATGTCATTTTCTTTACAAGTTAAGTCAGTTAGTAAAGTGATAAATCAGAAGTTAGGTGTATTATATAAGTTCAAACACTATACCTGTATTTCTTATGAAACACATCATGCAATTGCCATGGTTACTTTAATACCATATTTGGACTATGTATCTTTTCTGTATTACAAAACTGGGGCCAAAGAAACTCATATTCTTTCTGTCACATTTAACAGTATTTGCCGATTTATTTTAGCCGCACCTTTCAGGATGCATCATTGCATGCTATACTCCTTTGTTGGCTGTTTATCACCTTCTCTCACTTACCGTTTGGGCTGCCTGGTCTGTAAATCTATTTTTAAGTGTAATTCCACACCCACACCATTGGATGACTTATTAATATGTAGAACTACCACAAATCATCTTTGTTCTAAAAACGGAGTAACGCTTGTAGTAGGTGCCCACAAGAAAAACTATGGTGCCCGTTCCTTTACAATTAGAGCTCCCTCTTTGTGGAATACATAACCTTTAGCTTTACAATCTGCAACTTCATTGCAAAGTTTTAAAACTCAATTTAAATGTTATTTGTTATTTTTAAGTGTATGTCATTGCAATACTTAATGTTGGTAATGTATTATTGTATTTCATGTCTAATTTGTTTGTATGTTGTTTGATGTCTGGATTGGCCCTGAAAAAGGGCTTTTTGCTCAGTGTCCTTACCCGGTTAACAAATTAGAAATAAAAGAAATAAATAATTGTAAAGGCTTTTATGCTTACATAAATGAAAAAAAGTGCAGCTGGCAAACAATAGGTCCCCTAGTAGGGCTGGATGGGTCAATGGCAACTACAAACAAAGCCATGGCCGACGTGCAAAATACATATTTTTCTTTGGTCCTTAACAAAAATGGTAGCATAGCTGCAGTGGGGCAACAAAGTGAGGTATCTACAAATCCCATAAAAATAGAGACCAGGGACATTATAGAGTGATTAAAGACACTAACTCTGAACAAATCGTCAGGACCGGATGGATTCCATCTGAGGTTTCTGAAAGAATTGGCTTCTGAGTTAGCACCACCATTTAGTTATCTGTTCCAAAACTCTCTGGACTAGGGAGAAGTGATTAACTCATGGAGGGAAGCAGTAGTCATACCTCTGTTCATAAAGGGTGACAGGAAGTGCCCATCAAATTATAGGCCAGTCAGTCTGACTAGTGCAATAGGCAAAATCTTAGAAGGTATAATTAAAGACTTTATTTCCACTTTTCTACAAGAAAATGAGCTAGAGGGTGACACACAACATGTTTTCTGGAAGGGCAGATCATGTCAAACAAATATACTAAATTTCTACAACAGGGCAAGCAAACACATTGATGAGGGGTCAGGTGGATGTGGTCTTCTTGGATTTTACAAAGACTTTAAACAAACTCCTCCATCAGCAGCTTAGAGAACATGTACAAGATATAAGGATCCACAAAACCATAGTGGCATGGTTCACCTCATGGCTTACAAATAGAAGACAAAGGGTCAGCATAAGGGGGGCTTTGTCAGAATGGACTGAAATATCTAGTGAGGTACCACAGGGTTCAGTCCTGGGGCCGTACTTAATAAATACTGTATGTTTCAACATTAGATTACAACCATGAGAGAGTATGGATGACAAAGTTTGTGGATGATTGCCATTTTGGGGTTCAATTGTTGCATAAGGACAACCACTTGGTAATGCAACAGGCATTGGAGCACATCAATGATTGGTGTTGCACTTATCAACTACATTTAAATCCCGAAAAATGTACTGTCATGCACCTGGGAAACAGAAATTCAAATGCAAATTATCATTTAGGCAACATAAACCTCAAAACAGTAAGAGAGGAAAGGGAAATTGGGATCACAATCTCTAAGGATCTTCATTTTGGGACACATTGCACAAATATTAGCATGAAGGCAAACCAGCAACTAAATTGTATACTCAACCACATCTCTAGCAGAGAAAGTAAGGTCCTGGTCCCACTGTATGGATCTTTGGTGAGACCCTTATTGGAGTACAGAGCCCAGGCGTGATCGCCACACCATAAGGGTGATATAGCCAAGCTAGAAAAAGTACAAAAACCATGATCAATAAGAGGTATGGAAACAAAAAACTATGCCACCAGACTGAAAGAGCTTAACATTTTTACACTGGAATACAGGAGGCTGAGAGGGGACCTGTGTCTGCTTTTCAAAACACTCACAGATCATGAGTCGTGGGTGAAGCTGGGATTGGAGTTGAGGGAAAAACTTCATAATACTAGGGCACATCCCCTTCTGTTAAAAGGGGAAAACTGCAGAACATGGCGAAGGAAGATATGGTTCAATCAGAGGATGATTCTAACATGGAACACATTACCAGGGGTGGTAGTAGGTAGCTCATCCTTGGAGGGTTTTGAGCATTGACTAGATGAGCTACATCTAATAGACCAGCTATAGGAATAAGATGGCGAGCACTGTGGATGAAAGTCCACTCAGCTCTATATAAACCTATGATACCTAAGATACCAACAGGTCCCAGGGCACATTGTGCAGGCTGACTTATCTTATTAGCTTTTTCATTGGCCCTGCTGATGGGATACTATTTTCAGAACCACTGACAGGTGGCTTAGCAGTGGTAGAGTGCAAACGTGTTTTGGCATTGCTCCCAAGAGGGTTTTAATTTTCTTATTTTATAAGTTTCCTTTATTAGGCAAATCTATTTAAATCTTGTTCCAGCAGTTTAATAAAGAAGGCTGAAGCTTTAAAATGGGCAAGCAGCATGGTGCAGCTACTGCCGGAGACTTTTTTCACCAGAAGGCCATGCAACAGAGGGACTACAGGGCACCCCAGCACGAGGCAGTATCCAAACCGGCAGCTATGGGCAACGAGCCTGGAGAAGTTACACTTCACACAGTTAATGCTACTCTCAGCCAGCTGGTTAGAACAGTCCAAGACTTGGATAAAACATTTGACTCCCTAATACCATGGGTCACCAGCTTGGAAACTCAGGTGGAGGTGTTCGACCACTCCGTGCAGCTGATGGAGGCCTCCCACCGTAAATAGCAGGATGCCATTGCGAATCTGGTTTGTGATATACCTTGTTCCATCAGTGGTTGGAACAGCTAGAGAATCACATTTGATAGTATAATTTGTGGTTGGGTGGGCTTACCTGAAGAGGCTGAAGGGGGTGACCCTCTGGAATTTGCCCACACTCTATTACCACAACTCCTGAGGCTCTCGGAGAAATACAGGGGACTCTCTCTATAGAGAAGGCATATCAACTCACTCCCAGGAGGGCCCCAGCAGAATCTTCTTCTCCTCCACGTACATTCATGATGGTTTGCTCCAGAGTGGGGGAGTAGGATGGGGCTCTCACACTAGCATGGTGCCAGTGCTCTCCTAAATATGGTGACTTGATCCTGTCCCCTTTCTCGGACTTGGCTTACAGTACTCGAATATGGAGAAAAGCCTTCAACAAGATTTGTGGGCTGCTAAGACAGCACAAAATACAGCACCAACTATGTCTGTCGGCTAAACTCCATGTTGTATGGCAGGGGAATACCTATTTGTTTAATGATCCCAAGGACACACAAAAACTGGCTCAAAAACTTGAGCATGATCTGACTACTGCTGAAAGTGAGAAATCCAACAGCATGGACTGAGGACTTTATCCTGCCTTTGCCTCTATGGACCTATATTGTGGCTGAGTCTGTAAGCTTATTCTGCTCATACTTGTGGGCTTTGTTTTCAACCACTGTATTTTACTGTCTGGTCAGGGATCCTTGGGTTTAGCTTTTGCCGGATGTCTGGAACTTTGTAATGCTAATTGATAGGGGCCTCGATGGCTGGGTTGTTAGTTGTTAGAAAACGGGCTTGAAAAATCCTGTGCTCTGATTGACTGATACCCCTGGCAAAGTGGGCATCTATCAGACAACAGAGCCTGGGTTAGAATAAGTGCCAGCCCCAACTGACCGGATGGCTAAAATCATGGGCCAGATAGAATTTTCAGAGTTGATCTGCCGCCATTTTCCTTGCTTAGTGGGTGAGTTGGCGCCCCCCCCCAGTCTGTCTTAGCTAATATAATGTAATTAAATAAACAGTAGATATACACAAAAATTGAGAAAGAAATGAAAAAGAAGCAATCAGTCCGATCAACTCCTAAACCACAAACTGACTTTAGCAAGAGACAGCACTCTCCGATAGTACTGTGAGACCAGCGATACTTTCTACAATTTCCACACCGCAGATGGATATCCACCTGCGGCATGGAAAACAAAGGAAGTACTGCTCCTGTTACACACAGTAATGTTACCAGAGATAGCGCTCTTTCTCTCACACATTTTTATGTTTGTTTGCAAGCGTGTACAAGAAATGCTGTGGCAGCTTGCTGGAGAAGCAGGCTGTGGAGGTACAGCAGTGTTGTGGCCAATGCCGCCACTGCTTTTTGGGGTTCGTCTGTGTGTCACCAATGAAGAAGCATGCTGGCTATGACAGTAGTATGCAAGTGTGCCACCAACTTGAAATGATTTCACCACTGCAATGGGGGAGCATCCCCTCATAGCAGGGCATGCCTTATCTGGTGTAACATTTCAATAAACATAGCAGCGGCTGTCACCATCTGCCTCTCACAGTCCCCAGCAAGTTGACTTCAGGAGTGCCCAATCCTACTGTTGGCATGCCCCTTCCCCAGTTCATTTTCTGAAGGGGGAGCCCAATCCACATCAGGATATGTGCCCCTTTGCCTTGTTTTGTCTGCTGAGGGGGATGCCCAATCCCCCTCAGCATCATCCCCCTAAACACAGACATGCTTGCTGATGGGGGGGCCCAATCCCTATCAGCTTCAGTGCCCTGTCCCCAATCTGCCGAGGGGGGTGCCCAATCCCCCTCGGCATCATCCCCTCCCAACACAGACATGCTTGCCGACAGGGTGCCAAATCCCTCTGTTGGCATGTGTAACCCCACCATCATGTCGGCATTTTCCTGGCCCCACCCCACCTCATTGTGTGCCACACTGAGAGCCCACCCCAGTGTGGCTAACATGACCCCCCAAACTCTTGCACCTGTAAAAAACAGAAAACAGTCTGCAGTGTTTTTATTTATTTTTATAACCTGAAACACAAAAAACAGTCGCTCGCTGTCAGATCCCTTCCCCCAATCCGCATCCACCCTCTGTACACCCCACCTCACGCACCCCCGTTCACCCCATACTTACCTCTGGAGTCTGCACAATGATCTTCTAGTGGAGCGGAACGCCTGGCACTCTTCAAAGCCGATTACTTAACTGAGGAAATGCCAGTAAGCTGTATAATGGCATAAATGGTGGGGGTCAACTTAGGTGGATATCTCGGCCATTTTTGTGACTTTTGGCCCAAAATTTTCAACATGGGGTTCTTTGGACCCCACCTCATGAACTCAGTCACTGTTAATGTCATTATTCGGTTCTGAAAGGTGATTTTGCTGTAACTGCATAGACTCACCTTCCGGGACTGATTAATGAAATGACAGTGTCACTGTTCATGAGGCAGGGTCTCAAAAAGCCTATGTTGCAAATCTGGTGAAAAAATTCCAAAAAATTACTGTGTTACAAGCGTGCATTACGTAGTTCCCATGCACACTCATAACTTTGAGAATTTTTTATATTTTCACTCCAGATTTTCAACATTGCCATTTTCCACCTCCTTATGAACAGTACAGCTGCCATTTTTCACATCCTGCCCAAAATGTGTTTTCACACATGTGGCGCAGATGTGGCACACAATGGTTTGGTCGCTGTGCAAAATCAATGTTTGGGACAGATTAAGAAAATCACAGTGACAGTATTCATAAGAAGAGGTCCCAAAAAACCCATTTTGCAAATTTGGTGAACAAAATCCCAAAAATGACTGCATTACTAGCGTGCATTGTGCAGTTTCTATGCACACTCGTACTTTACCAATTTTTAATATTTTTACTCCAGATTTTCAACATTGTCATTTTGGCACACTACCTTATGAACAGTACAGCTGTCATTTTTCACATCCTGCCCAAAGCATGTTTTCACACCTGTGGCACTCAAAATCAACATTCGGGACAGATTAAGAAAATTACAGTGCCACTGTTCATGAGCAGAGGTCCCAAAATGTCTATGCTGAAAATGTGGTGTAAAAATTCCCCAGAATAATTGCGTTACGGGTGTGCATTGTGCAGTTTCTATGCACACTTGTGACTTCACCAATTTTTTTATATTTTCACTCCAGATTTTCAATATTACCATTTTTTTACACCTCCTCATGAACAGTACAGCTGTCATTTCTCATACCCTGTTCAAAATATGCTTTCTCACCTGTGGCACCAAATGGCGCAGTCGCTGTGCAAAATCACCTTTCAGCTAATGAACTGGTAGTGTCTGTTCATGCAGTGGGGTCATAAAAAGCCCATGTTGAAAATATGGAGTGAAAATACCAAGAAACGCCCAGGGCGTTAGGGTTTCCGACCATAATGCCCTACCCTATAGGGACTGACAGGCATCAGAGGTGTGACTTGGGACTGTCAATATTAATGCTTACGCCATTCCACCCCCACCCCCACCCTGCAGCCAGTGACAGGCATCAAGGTGTGCCTCGGACGCTTCGGCCCCAAAGTTCACTCCATTCTCCTATGCTGCACCCATTTCAGCGTATTTCCTTATGGAGTAGGGTGAGTGTAAAGCCTGAACACCCCAAGGCACACCTCGACTTGTCAGTGTCTACAGGGTAGGGTGAGGTGAAATGCCGTAAGCGTTCTGAGCGATGACCCAAAGCACACCCCAATGCCCGTCCATCTCTACAGGGTGGGGGTAGGACTGGCATCAGTTCAATACCTCACTGCCATTCCTAGTCTGCATCTGTCTAACTCCTGCACTTCCAATGCTAATGCCAGCAAGCAAACATTCGGCATTGACAAATGCTTGTCTAAAATAGTGAAATTGAGTTTTTCCCTCCTTCCTGTATGTCTACAAACATTTTGGCTGGCTATCCATTCGCTCTCACTTCCAGCCATTGGCTGACACAAAAAACAGAAATGCAGCATTGTGACTTCAGATGGCAACTAGTGTAAACTGATAGGAATGGCAAATGCAGTGCCATTACTAAAGCTCCAGATGAGATCATACTGAATGTAAACTGATGGGTGTGGGTTAGAAACCTTTACCTTTTATTCTTCTCAGTTAATTATGTGTTCTCTCACAGGCCCCAACACAAAATGGCAATGAAGTCAATTTCATACCCTACTGTTCAGCACTCAAACTGCACTTGACAGCGAGCTGCAACTGCTTTACAAACTTCAGGTTCTTTTTTTTTTTTTTTTTTAAGGGCTGGGGCTCACAAACCATGCAGCGGCTAGCAAAAAAAAGAAAAAAAAAGAAACTCATTGCAACTCCGGGGAGGGAGGTAGAAGATAACCGTCAGCAGCCAAATAGCTTGTTTTCTAACTTCACGGTTCCTTTCACGATTTCAATAAAACAGAGAAAATAAAGCATTTGTCAATGCCGAATGTTGTCTCATTGGCATTGGTAGTGCAGGAGTTAGAGATGCATAATAGAAATGACAGTGAAGTACTGAACTAAATCCAACGCCAACCCCACCCTGTAGAGAGTGACAGGCGTTGGGGTGTGCCTTTGGGTCATCAGCTATAATGCTCATGCCATTCTACCTCGCCCTACCATGTAGACACTGACAAGTGCCATGGTGTGCTTTGAGGTCTTTGGGCATTATACTTTTGCCATTACATAAGGAAATACACTGAGGTGGGTGCAGTATAGGAGAATGAGGTGAACTTTAGGGGTGAACACTCCAAGACAGACCTCAATGCCTGTCACTGGCTGCAGGGTGGGGGTGAATGGGGTGAACTTTAAGGCAGACCTCGATGCCTGTCACTGGCTGCAGGGTGGGGGTGGAGGTGGAATGGCGTAAGCATTACAGCCAATGATCACACCCCTGATGCCTGTCAGTCTCTGCAGGGTGGGGAGTTACAGTTGGAAACCCTAATGCCGTAGGCGTTTCTTGTTATTTTCACTTGAAATGTTCAACATAGGCTTTTAGTGACCCCCCACCTCATGAAGAGTGGCAGTATAAGTTTGTTAGCTGAAAGGTAGGTTTGCACAGCGGCTATGCCATTTGGCAAGACAGGGATGAAAACACATTTTGGGCAGGATGTGAAAAATGACAACTGTATTGTTCATGAAGAGGTGTAAAAAATTGCAACGTTCAAAATCTGGAGTGAAAATATGAAAAACTGGTGAAGTTATGAGCATGCATAGAAACTGCGCAACACACATCCGTAACCCAATTATTTTCGGAATTTTTTTAACCACATTTTCAACATAGGCATTTTGAGACCTCCCCTCATGAACAGTGGCAATGTGATTTTGCTAATTTGTCCCAAAAGTTGATGTCCCACAGCGACCATGTCATTGTGCACCACAAGTGCGAAAAAATACATTTTGGGCAGGATGTGAAAAATGACAGCTGTACTGTTCATAAGGAGGTGTGAAAAAATGCCAGTGCTGAAAATCTGGCGTGAAAATGTTGCAAATTTGTGAAGTTACAATGGTGCGTGGAAACTGCGCAATGCATGCTTGTAACACAGTCAATTTATGGATGTTCATCACCAAATTATCAACATAGGCATTTTAGGACCTCTGCTCATGAACAGTGTCACCGTCATTTCCTCAAACTGTCCTGAAAACTAATTTTGCACAGTGATCCCTCTATTGTGCGCCGGACGTGTGGAAACGCATTTTAGCCAGGATATGTAAAATGACAGCTGTACTGTTCATAAGGAGGTGTGGAAAAATGGCAATTTTGAAAATCTGGAGTGAAAATATTACAGATTCACAAAGTTACGAGTGTGCATGCAAGCTGAGCAATGCATGCTCGTAAAATAGCCATTTTGGGGATTTTTTTACACCAAGTTTGCAACATAAGCTTTTTGAGAGCCCCCCTCATGAACAGTGGCAGTGTCGTTCTGTTAATCAGTTCCAAAAGGTGATTCTGCACAGTGACCGCAAAATTATCTTTCGGGACCAAACAACACCATGACAGTGACTGAATTCATGAGGAGGGTCCCAGTAATCCCATGTTGAAACTTTGGGGCCAAAATTCCAAAAAATGCCTGAGATATGCATTAAAGTTGAAAAAACCCTGTTTATGCCATTATACAGCTTACCGGCATTTCTTCAGTTCGCAGTCGGCTTTGAAGAGTGCAGACGTGTTCCCAGTCCACCGAAGATTGTCGCGCCAGGCTCTGGAAGTTAGTATGGGGTGAGGAGGGGTGTGGGGAGGCAGGGTGCACAGAGGGTGGGTGTGGGTTGAGGGAGGGGGGCAGGGAGACTGCGTGGGACCGTTTTTTTCCCACAGGTTTTAAAAAAAAATAAAAAATCACAGGACGGTTTTTGTATTTCAAAGGCATTTGGCACACTAGGGTGGGCTTCCAGTGTGCCACCGGACTGTTTTGCGGTGGGGGGATGCTGTAGCCGATGGGGGATTGGGTACCCCATCAACACATACTGAAGGGAGGGACAAGAGCCGAGGGGACTGGGCACCCCTCGGCACACAACAAAAGTGGGGACACAGGTTAACGGGAGGGTTCTCCATCGGCAAAATAAACGAAGAGGACTCACAACAGGGATTTGGGCCCCCATCAGCAGAGAAAGACTGTTCGGGCGCATGATGCTGAGGGGATTGGGCCCCTCGGCATACATTTAAATGGATGGGGCATTATGCCTGCGACAGATGGACACTCCCATCGAAAAATTAAGTGTCTCGGGGCAGTCTGCAGGCGCTGGACAGGCACATCGGGAGGGCATGTTATTGTGCCACTGCATGATTGCAGCGGGCCTTTTGTTAGATCTGGTCGCCACTTGACTTATGCCTGGTGTCAGCGACTGCAGCAGCCTTATTGGGGAATAAGGGACGCACCTTCTGATGTGTGCCCTGCATTTGCCCACAGTGACCGCACCTCCAAATCTGCTACTAATGCAATATGTTGGCTGGTGTGCACGCGCGATCCAACATAAAAAGAGAAACGGATTGAAACTCCGGGGTAGCTACTCCAGACAGTGTAGTGTGCTAGGTAGAACCAAAACTCCTAAAATACTGCATGTTTTTACTGGTGTTTGCATCACGAGGCAGGGAATGCATAAACAATCTAAGAAACAAGGGAATTGGAAAAAAAACTAACAAGCCTAAACAGCAGCAGCGCCCTCTATTGCCGTTAGTAAAGGAACTACTTTATGGCAAAACTGACTTTTCATACATTTTTACTTCTTTTTCATTTATTTATTTAAACATTTTTAAATACTTTATATAACCGTTACTGCTAGCCCATTTTTAAAGCGCTATAATACCCTCCAGGGTGGGCAGTACTGTGCTATACCAGATCTTCCAGGGGATATAAGGCCCTCCGCCTGTGGTGTCGAGCCTCATTACGCCCCTGGCCTGTCCGGTATAGCACAGTACCGCCCACCCTGTCAGGTATTATTGCTTACTTATTCGCTCTTTTTCTCTGTTATAGCCCTGCCACTACGAGCTGAACTGAAGCGGGTTTCTTAATGTATTTACACATTGGTACATGTCAAACAAGATTTTAAATATGGTGGCTCCTGCTTCAACCCTCTCCTCCCAGGCATCTCATGCAGCGGCAGTGGGACTTTGCATGCGCATTTTGGCACCTTGAGATGTCTCACTATGGCACTGTTATCACCCAGATATTAGTAGAGTTACCGGTCATGGACTGTCTATTGTGGACAATTTGATGCATTTTCATTATCGACCCGGTCTTGGTGGGGAAGGGGGGCTACTGGAGACTTTTTCAATGTTCCTAATGTCCTTCTTGTTTTGAAATTTGCTAATTGGTATTAGTGGTGGGACATGTTAATAACTGCTCATCACTGTAAAGCTTGTTCCTTAGAATAATGTGCTCTTGGGAATGACTATCTAACGTTGTTATTAAGCATTTTTTTAATGTATTAGGGACAATTTGGTGGCTATTGGCCCTGATGGTAAAAGGGAATATGGGAGTTTTATATATTTACAGTATGATTCATCCCCACAGAGCTCTCTTGCTTTGTGTCATCTTTTAGTAAGTAATTGTTATGTTCTAAAAACATGGTATGCCTCCCAATGTTGTAACTGAGTAAGGGGGTCTTTTTATTTATCCTTTGTAAGGGAACTGTATTTTTTTCATTTACTTATTTATTTAAGATCACATAGGAACTACAAGTTCTAGGGTTACCACCTGTCCCTATTTTCGCAGGACAGTCCTGATTTGGGCAGCTGTGTACTGCAGAAAAACATGAAAAATACTAAATGTCCTGATATTATAGTAGAACAAATAATTTCTGATTTTCCTCTAAATGTTGCAAAAAAACTATAATACCTTAACTAAAATACATTAAAATAATAAACAACACAAGAAACAACTAAAAAACTACAACACTTAGTCTTAATTCTGATTAGTTAGAGAAAACATGTCTGTTGCATTAGTCGAGGAGACATATTGTCCTGCAAAAAAATCCAGTTTCAGTAAGAAATGTCCCACTTTGGGCTTCTTAAAAGGTGGTAACCCTAATTACAAACCTTAGAGTCATAGACTCATTTCCAAAGGCTCCACATCAAATACAGAGTAAATACAGTAACATTAACATTAATAGATTAGTACATGACAACAGTTAGGTCATTTGATTACAAGTGAATAATACAAAACATGGGAATACAGTACAATGCAATGGTTGCTAACAGTTAGTGGCCTCACAGGCACTGGCATTGTCGAAAAACTGTATTATACAACTAGTGGCTAAAGTACAGTAGTGGAGAACACAAGAGTACATGTCAGATATCCTATACAAGTAGTAGTAAAAGTACAGTGGTGGTAGACACAAATGTATTATATTATACCTGGGTGCTGCCTCTGAAGAGACATTGTCAAAACAATCCTATACAGGTATTAGCTAGTGTTCTATAGAGTCCAACATATTAGTACAGTGGGATTTAAAGGTGGTATGGATGGTGCTGCCTCAGGGTGACAATGTCAGAGGCAAGCTTGGGATCGACCCCTAGTGCGGAAGCAGGGCCTGGGACCATGTCTTAGCGAGCACACTAACAGTTGTGGGAAGTCAAGATGTGATTCCTTAGTGCTGCCTTAAATGGACCTATCTTGGCTATGGAGATGACGGCTGGGAAGGGGGGGGCACTGTACCAGGAAGGGGCTCTGAAGGGAAAGGATCTTTGTGCTAATGAGGTCCTGACCTTGGGGACCTTCCAAATATTCTTTGTGGCAGTGCGAGAGGCAACAGCAGAGGTGGTCGTGAGAAGGGACACAGAGACCCTGGGGGGTCAAATCTAGTAGGATTTTTAGCAAGCAGACATGATTGGTATTGGAGTCTCTCATCTAGGGAGAGAACACTGGTCAGGGAATAGAGGGTGCAGGTGAGAGTTCACCTGTCCACTCCGGAGAGGAGCCGACAAGCCTTATTGATGGCCAGTTGGATTTTGCTCAGTGCGATGGGATCAGAGGCTACATACATTGTGAGCCCGTAGTCTACTAGAGATAAGACTGAGGATGTGACTGCCAGGCGGAGGGCCTCTGGAGTCAGGCAGTCTTTGTGTCTGTATAAGAGGCTGATGCAGGCATTTGTAGTGGAGGAAAGCAAGTTGATGTGAGCATGGAAGGAGAGGGTAGAGTCAAAAGTGATGCCCAAATATTTGTAGGTATGGACCTGGTCCATAGGGTGGAGTGAGTGAGAGAGGATGTTTAGGAGACAGTCCTTGGCCTTATTTTGGCGGTGGGTGAAGATCATAGTCTTGTTTTTTTTTATGTCTACAACTAGCCTGTGTTCAGTAAACCAGTTTTCAATTTGATTGAAAGAGTCTTGCAGGGAGGACTGGAGTGCGCAGGGTCAGGGTGGGCGGTGAAGAGGACCTCATCATCTGCATAAATAAGTACATTACCTGAGCAGGAGTTGGGTAGGACATTTAGGTAGATACTAAAGAGTAGTGGGCCCAGGATAGAGCCCTGGGGGACACTAGAGCATACCGGCTGAGTGGAAGAGAGTGTGTTGTGTATTTTAACACATTGGGACCTTGAGGAGAAGTAGCTGGAGAACCAGGAAAGGGTATTGGAGTCTCTAATATTGCTATCCCTCAAGAGCAGAGTGCTTGTAAGTTTTACTTGCAAAATTAATAAATACATGATGCAAAAAAAAAGAACCACTGATGGGGGTACCATTTGACTTGACTCCCCAACATGTCCTAAGGACCTTCTTGCACACCGAGCTATATTTTGAAGTAAATACAAAATCACACATGCCCACACAATGCAAAGCATCATGGGCTGCATATGAAAATCACCACAGAATGTTATGCTGGTTCAACTTTAAGCAGAATTGCAAGGTGCCAAAAGGCCTCTCACACACTTTGCAAAGAGTGCTAACAGATGACATAGACACGTGTTTCGTCCTACCAGGACTCATCAGTATGCCTAGTCTGTTTGACACCCCAGTGGAATAGACCAGCTACCCTAAGATGGTGTGTCTTGGATATGTTGTGGTGAACCCATTAAAATAAAAAACTATTTAAAAGACAAAGAACCTCTGTGCACAAACACTGAGTCAAGGGTTACCCCAAAGGGCATTTGGCTGGGAAGCCAAGTTTCAAGAAAATACAAAATCACACATGCCCAACAATGCAAAGCATCATGGGCTGCTTATGCAAATCACCACAGAATGTTATGCTGGTTCAACTTTAAGCAGAAATTGCATGGTGCCAAGGCCTCTCACACAGGTTTGCAAAGAGTGCTAACAGATGACAGCATAACATATGCAAAATCACCACAGAATGTTATGCTGGTTCAACTTAGCAGAATTGCATGGTGCCAAAAGGCCTCTCACGTTTGCAAAGAGTGCCACAGATGACAGCATAACATTCTGTGGTGATTTGCATATGCAGCCCATGATGCTTTGCATTGTGTGGGCATGCGTGATTTTGTATTTTCTTGAAACTTGGCTTCCCAGCCAAATGCCCTTTGGGGTAACCCTTGCCTCAGTGTTTTGTGCACAGAGGTTCTTTGTCTTTTAAATAGTTTTTTATTTTAATGGGTTCACCACAACATATCCAAGACACACCATCTTAGGGTAGCTGGTCTATTCCACTGGGGTGTCAAACAGACGAGGCATACTGATGAGTCCTGGTAGGACAAAACACGTGTCTATGTCATCTGTTAGCACTCTTTGCAAACTGTGTAAGAGGCTTTTTGGCACCATGCAATTCTGCTTAAAGTTGAACCAGCATAACATTCTGTGGTGATTTTCATATGCAGCCCATGATGCTTTGCATTGTGTGGGCATGTGTGATTTTGTATTTTCTTGAAACTTGGCTTCCCAGCCAAATGCCCTTTGGGGTAACCCTTGCCTCAATGTTTGTGCACAGAGGTTCTTTGTCTTTTATATTTTGAAGTGAGAACAAAAAGTCAAAATGCAAAAGAAAATGAAATAGGTGCATATCTCAAATGTTACTACCCTGGTCTTATGAGGCAGAGACCTAATTTTTTATTTTTTATTCCCCCCCAACCAACAAAGATTAGTCCAACCAATCCCCTTAAGCTGTATCATGCCATTTCTCTTCATGATTTCAAAAGCAAGCAAAATGCTGTAAAACTTTGATGTGTTTCTAGCTATCATTTTTTATTGAAAATTTAATAACTGGTGACCCCGTTATCAATCCATTTTTGAGTGCTGTAAAAAGTCATATCAACCCGCAGGTTGACATGAAAAAACTTGTATCAACCTGTGGGTTGATATGACTTTTACAGTCTCGCACCGAGAAGCCTGCAGCAGTCCAGACAAATTAAACAGACTAAGGCATCAACAGACGGTTCTCTGACCACAGATTCTCACTCACAGTATAACCTACATTTTAACAAAAACATACAGGGCCAAGTAACAAAGCGTAATTGTTTTGTTATTCAGAAATTTAGTATTTACCAGCAGGAAATATCTCCACAATAAGGGTAGTCCAGAAAGTACACTTTTAGTTTCCACGGGCGGCATGAACTTTCACCTGGGTTCCACAGTGACTGTAATGACCCAACCCATCAAGATGACGAAACAACACACACACTGAAGTTAAAGGACTTGGGCAAACAATATAAATAACTAGAAAAAACGTGTTTTATTTTACTTCATTCCTCAGATCGTGATTTACTTTACCCGAATCGAACCGATGACCATAACAAGGTAGTCTTTTTGCACCAGCTATTATAAAAAGTAAAACATATGTAGGTAGCTGACATTCAGTTTTTTTACACACCCTCCGTGTGTGATCATAGTGAAACCTCTCGAAGCTCGCCTTGAGGTTTCTCTATTATCACACACTTTGGGTGTGTAAAAAAACTGCATATCAACCTCCTACATATGCATTATTCTATATACTACACTCTGTAACCCCTTTGTCACCTGATCAACAGGACCCCCCCCCCCCCAAACAAGATGTTTGATCTTAGTGGACCATTTCTGGATCTGTTTAAATCAACTCTATAAAGGGCAGGGTTCATATTTAATAAAAAAAAATCAGTGTCTTCAAAAGCCATGGTTTTCCCCACCGTATGAAATGTACCCCCACCCACAGTGATATGCCTCCCTGCAATCCCCCTGCACAATATTTCCACACTGAGTCTTTAAACAAAATAATAAGCTGCTGGACTTTCACCAATAGCACATACCATGGCTCCTTGTTTCTTATTTAGTTTTCATGCTCCTCCCTCAATCCCTGACCCGTCTCAGCTGTACTCTGCAAATCCACTCACCTCAGCCGCAGGTCCCTGACCTCTCTCAGCTGCACTCTCCCTGTCCTTCATCCGCCAACTCCCGTACTTACCTCAGCCTCCAGTCTCTGACCCCTATCAGCAGTGGTCTCCCAGCACATCACCCACATTCTCCTGGACTTATCTCAGCCACCAGTCCCTGACCTCTCTCAGTTGCACTCTCCTAGCCCCCTCACCTGCCTTCTCCCAGACTTACTTTAGCCGCCAATCCTTGACACTATTAGCTGTGCTCTACCAGCCCCCTTCACCTGCCTTTTTCCAGACTTATCTTCAGTCACCAGTCCCTGACTCTATGAGCAGCACTTTCCTAATCCCCTCACCTGCTTTCTCCCAGACATATCTCAGCTACTAGTCCCTGACCCCTATCAACAGCTCTCTCCCAATCCCCTCACCTGCTTTCTCCCAGACTTATCTCAGCTACCAGTCCTGACCCCTATCAGCAGCGCTCTCACAGCCCTTCACGAGCAGTCTCCCTCAGCAGCCAGTCCCTGATGCCTATCAGCTGTGCTCTTTCAGTCCTTCACCCATATCCTCTCTGGCTTACTTCAGTTGCCGGTCCCTGACCCCTATCAGCACCACTCTCCCAGACCATCACCCACCTTCTACCAGATTTACCTCAGCCACCAAGCCCTGACCCCTATCAGCTGCTCTATCCCAGCCCCTGTCACCTGCCTTCTCCTGGATCAACCTCAGCCACCAGTCCCTGACCCCTATCAGTTATGCTCTCCCAGCCTTTGTCACCCACCTTTTACCAGACTTACCTCAGTCACCAGTCCCTGACCCCTATCAGCTGTGCTCTCCCAGCCGCTGTCACCCACATTCTACCAGACTTACCTCAGCCACCAGTCCCCAACCCCTATCAACTTCACATTCCAGCCCTTCACCCACCTTCTCCCAGATCTACCTCAGCTATCAACAGCGCTCTCCCAGAGCTTCATCTGCCTTCTCCCAGATCTACCTCAGCCATCAGTCCCTAACCCCTCTCAGCTGCACTCTTCCAGCCGTTCACCTATTTTCTACCAAATCTACCTCAGCCACCAGTCCCTGACCCCCATCAGCAATGCTCTCCCAGCCCATCATCCACCTTCTTCCAGACTTACCTCAGCCACCAGTTCCTGATGCATATCAGCTGTGCTCTTTCAGCCCTTCACCCATCTTCTCCTGTGTTTACTTTAGCCACCAGTCCCTAACTCCTATCAGCAGTGCTTTCCCAACCCATCACCCATCTTCTGCCATAGCAACTTCAGCCACCAGTCCATGACCACTATCACCTGCGCTCTCCCAGACCCCATCACCTACCTTCTCCCAGACTTATCTCAGCTGCAAGTCCCTGATGCCTATCAGCTGTGCTCTTTCAGCCCTTCACCCATCTTCTCCCAGGCTTACTTCAGCCACCAATCCCTAACCCCTATCAGCAGCACTCTCCCAGCCCATCACCCATCTTCTGCCATAGCTACCTCAGCCATCAGTCCCTGACCCCTATCAGCCACACTCCCCCAGCCCATCACCCACCTTCTACCAGACTTACCTCAGCCACCAGTCCGTGACCCCTATTAGTTGCACTCTCCCAGCTCCCATCATCTGCCTTCTCCCGGATCTACCTTAGCCACCAGTCCCTGACTCCCTGTCAGCTGTGCTCTGCCAGCCCTTAACCCACCTTCTCCTTGATCTGCTGTACCTCAGCGGTCAGTCTCTGACCCCTCTCAGCTGTGCTATCCCAGCCCTTCACCTGCCTTCTCCTAGTCTTACCCAAGCCACTAGTCACAGACCCCTATCAACAACGCTCTCCCAGCCCCCATCACCTGCCTTCTCCCACACTTATCTCATCCATCACTCCCTGACCACTATCAGATCTGCTCTCCCAGCCTTTCACCCAGCTTCTGCTGGACTTATCTTGGCCCCCAGTGCACCCATGGATTCCCCTCCATGTTAGAATCTCAGGTGAGGGACTAGAATCCCTTTGGAGATTAATATTCAGCATACAGTGAAGAAAGCAAGGTTGGTGGTTCAGGACCTGTGGAAAGTCAGTGTTATTCTGTCAAGAGAAGTTTTCCACTGCGTTTGTCATTGCCCCTTGGATGTGTGTGTTAACGCATGATGCATGCACAAAATAGGTGTGCATGTCACGTCAGCCAGCTGGCGGTGTTATTTCATGGTGCACACACGAAATGGACATGCGAATCACCTCAGCCAGCCAGCCAATCCCTCTTACTGCCTGCACTGATCTGTCTGCAACACTAAGGAGGCTCCTAAGTGTCACTGCTGCAGCAGGGCATGGTCCACTTTCCCTCCCAGAGATGACGAACATCGCCTGAGTGCTTGGTCCTCCTTCCCACCTGGCTCTCCAGCATCTCAGGCCTGTTCTCGATCCCAGGTTGCCTGTGTCACAAGTAGTAGTGCTACTGCTGTGCTGATAAGCTGGCTCAAAGCCATATTTTTACTGAGTCCCCCAACCACCTCACTCTGCCCTAAAGGGTCATTTGTCTGAAGTGAGCCCCCAGTGACTCTCAATCCAGGATATCAGGTGGGGGGCAATAGTAGTTTAATTCCTGGCTAACTTAGTGGACCCCCTCTCTAAACCATGACATGCTGTTCATGAGTCCCCCTGGCATGGGGCAGCAGCAGTATGCATGCCCTGAAGGGTGGGGAGGGAGCAGATATGCATAAAGCACAATGCACCTCCCTTGCATGCTCACTGCTGCTGGTAGAGATTGATGTCCCTCCCAGACATAATCGCTGGTGCTAACATAATATGACGTATAATCCTCATGCTGTGGGTTAGGGAGGGAGCAGCCATTAAGTTAGCCTGGTATTGGGCTGCTACTGCCCTCTCTCCACAAATCATGGATCAGGGTCGAGGGTGATGGACTTATGATAAATGGCCAACTGTATTGACAAGAGACTGTGACAGCGCCTGGCACCACGCCAGTTGTGTTTGGTGACACAGAATGCCATCTGGTATGCTTCTAAGGACCATAACAATTTTTTAAAGACCTTTTCTAACTTCTGCTGCTATTTCAGTCAGTTTAACAAATGCCTAACATAGTTTTATCCACCAACACATTAATTTTATACCTTTATTTATGTTACGAACATTTCATCTCTGCCTCCAACTGAACCCCAGTCTTTCTTGTTTTTGCAAACGTTTCAGAATAGAATAAATAACATATGATAATACGTTTATTATGAAGTTTCCACCACCAGAAATCAAAAAAAAAAACAACAGTGTGAGTGTGTGTGTGTGTGTGTGTGTGTGTGTGTGTGTCTGTCACATTGGCTGCACTCTCGGAGGCTGCTTATAGTTGCAAAAGGCCCCACAGTTTAAGCAGAGTGAACTGATCCTAAGAAATGTTGCTTTAACAGCGGTCCAGTCACATGCTCCACTTTTGACGCAGTAAAAAATATTTGATATTTACCAAACTACAGAGGGATGACTATCTCTCATTCATGAGGGAACCCGTTGAAGCATCTCACATGCAGTTCATCACTAACTGATAGCGTGACAGGATTTTTTTTTTTTTTTATTAACAAGTTCTGTTTTAATATTTCTTTTTCAGTTATAGCTGCTGGGCATGTCCATGCACTCAAATATGTTTTAATCATTTTAATAATTGAACCTCCTAGTCAAAACTGCTGGATGAAGAAATGGCCCTTTCCTCCCTACTCTTCACAAGGGGGTGGGGGGAGACAACAAAGAGGTGAAATGCATTCTAGGAAGCCCGTCACTAAGGTGGGGTAAGGACGTCATGAGACAACAAGCCTTCGAAGACTACTGTGTGGACCTATCCTAGCAGCAAGGCCCTTTCACCTTTCTCATGGTCATGTTTTATTTAGTACTAGCTCATTGTCTCGGGCCAGTTGCCTCCCATTAGGTCTGGCCACCTCTTAACACGAAACACCCATGTAACCTGCGCCCCCCACCCACGACTAGGGGCATGGTGTTACTTCTTGTCTGGGGGGGGGGGCACACATTTACAACCTGCACCTTTACCACCAGAGGTCTGAAAGAGTGGGGACTTGCAGCTGGGACTGTAGTTGGAGCTTCCTTTTATGGTTCTCCTCCACACGATTCTGGTTTTCCTCCACATGATTCTAGTTTTCTTCCACACGATTCCTTCTTTCCCTCTCCAACACATGCTCCTCGGCCAAGACTGTAGCCTTGCTGTGGGTGACTGTATCACCCTGGGGTGACGTTTAGTTCAGTCCCAAACGAGTCAATGGACTCACTTAGCTGGATGCATTAATTTATTTTATTTTTTATTTAAAGTTTGGTAACTGTGTGGCTTGCCCCACATACAAAATACAAATAACAAAATACGGAATTTCAAGTCAATACATTATAGACATTACAAAGCAAATATCATATAAAACAATTACAACTCGAATTTGCAAGAGAATGTTATTTTAGTACCTTTTTGAAAACATTATGTGAAAAAATACATTGGATAGAACAAGGTAAAACATTCCAAAATGTTATAACCCTAAAAACAAATGTTTCTTTCTGTCCCTGAATCCTTGCTATGTACACAGTGATACATACAGCATCTTTCTTGAAGTTCACATGATTCTTCAGAATGTCAAGGCCTAAACAATTTGTGCTTAATGTTTTGCTTTACAGCAGCTTCCTCTGTGTCTTTCCATTTACCTTCACACTCAGTTCTGTCACTTTATTTATTTAAAGGGAAAGGCACGCTAAGTCAAAGCTCGTTTCCAGGTGTGACCTGGGGCTGGGAAATGCAGGAGGAAACACCTGTAAAACAGATGCGACTTACATTCCAACTTGAAAAATACAGAAATAAGCATACAATCAAAATATACCAAGGTGGAAGTAACTGAGGTAAACTCAGTGTAGCCCCCTGGGTGGGCTTACCTTGCCCGTCTCATTGGGTGCCATTCTGCCCCTCCTGCCAGTCCCAGTCCAGTCATGGGTCCTTTGATGTGCTCCTGCCGGCCCCCATGTGTAAGTATAAGTGGGGGTCCAGAGGCACACAGAAGGTGGGAAGAAATAAACTTTGAAAAAGTGCTTTTAGGCACTGTGGCTTTAGGAGCAGCCAAGGCTGCTATGAATATTATAGCTCTGCCTGTCGCCTGGGGGAGCAGCACTATGGCACTTGTGACATGCGGAGGGAGCCCCTGTTTGTGTCCACTCTGCCACTGAACAATAGGGCAGAGGGGCAGCTTACTATGGGAGAAATTTAAGCTAAAATAGCACTGTTCGCCTGCAAAAGACTTTTAATATTGGGACTCTGCCCATAAACTGTTTTGTTATCGGCCATATTTGTCACCCCCGACCCCTGTCCCAGCCAATCAAAGTTCAAGAAGCCCTGAAGGCGTTAGCAATGGCTCCTGGGAGGGGGTAAGGACTATGATAAAGGGATAAGGACTGCACTCTTGGCGCCCTTACAGGCAACAAATTGGGTATCGAATGGGCCTCAAACATATTAATTCTGCAGACACACAGCTGTTTCGGCCAATGGGAAGCTGCCCTTCTCTCTTTTTAGACCCTGGGGAATGTTACAGCTCAGGGCAGTCTGCCTGAAGTTCTCCACAAGTGAGGCGGGCATAGACTGTGTCTGGGGAAAGTTTGGAAGTCAGCCTAAGGCTTCCACAGCTGCTGTCTATGAGACTTGCCTAGGACATTCTACCATCTGGAAAGTCAGTTTGAAGTGAGAAAGCTACTTTGTGGTTTGAACCTGCTGTTTGAAAATATCTGAGAAACTGATTGCTGCCCCCAGCACTGTGAGGTAACCCAGACCTGCTCCAGGAGGTAGCCACATCTGCTAGCCAGCAGAGGGAAAAAGACTGTATGTTTCCTGAGCTCCAGAAGAAGAGTCACTGCCAGCCAAGGACAGTCTGGGGAATCAGCCAGGCAGTGTCACAGCCAGGCACGAACCATCATCTCCCCCTGAAGTCTGATGCCTGGACAATTGTGGTGAGGTGTGTGGCCCTGGTCCCCAGTACTGGTTGGTTCCAGCACCTGTGATGATGCAGAAGAGAAGGTGACAAGCTTCAAGAGTCTGCTGCACTACAGAGGTGACCAGCTGCAATGAGCCTGCTGTTCCAGCAAAGCATCCTTGAGCTGCAACCTTGTTCAGAGCACCCCAGAGCTGCAGGATGAGAGAACTGTTGCTGCACAGACCGTGAATCCTGAATCCTCAGACCCGTGAGTCAATGCAGGGGTTGCCCTGCCTCTGGGGAAATTGTAGATAGTTTGCCACAACAGTTTCTGCTTTGTTTAAAAAGTGCACCAATGCCAGCCAACCAGCTGCAACTAAACAGGCCTGCACTGACTCCTTAGCTGGGTACCCAGATGAGACATTAGGGGCACTGGTACTAGTGGGAAGGTGCATTTAGTGGTTGTATGCTGCTGGGGGGGTGGGCACTGTTATTATCATCATTATTGCATTTTCCTAAACAGCTATGCAAGCCCCCCTTCCCCACTGTCTAGGGGTTCCTGATGGTGAAAAGGGGAAGGGGCCCAGACCAAAGTGCCATCCTGAAACATCTTCTGAAAAACAGCTGGAACAACAAACAAGTTAGATTTCCCCCCCCACCTCCCCAAGTAGGATGACTCTCACCCCGAGCTGATCTTAACCCCCCGAGCTGATCTTAAGCCCCCAGCAGGAACACAACAGAGCAGGAGCTGCTTCCTCCACTCTCTCACCGCTCCTGGACCCAGAAGACCAAGTGGGACACTTTCTCTAGAGGCCAGCCATCAGGTCCATGGAGAAATTTATTCAGGTTAAAAAATAAACACAGTTAGTTTATCAATATTCATATGGAAATCAACGACTCGGACTCCAGAATAGCAAAACATTAAGCAAATGTATTTCCTGTGCACCAACTCCTTTAAACACAGCTCCATGGGGCTAACAAAGCATCAACTTAGAAAGGCAGCACCGATTAGGCACAGCTCTCTTATCAGTGTACAGCAGACTTTGAACAGAATTTCAGGGCTAAAGGAAAGAACCTGCAACCCTGATATGTACTGAGCTTCTTCCACAGAAACCTAATGTTACTTGTTACACCTCCCATAACCTTGTCCCTTGAAAAGTTCTCTCTGGAGGGAAGTGATTTACTCCTCCAAATGCCATCCGAGTTACGACACCTCTCGGGGCGCTGAGCAGCCTAGCCTCCATGACTGCTCCCAAAACGCCAACCTTCATATTACCTTCCATAACCCTGTTGAACGGTGTGGCTAGACTTTCTGATACCTCCCCAACTAGAGCTCTCCCCAGAGCTGAGCAACCCAGAACAGTGCAGTGGCTCCTGTCCTTCCCCAACCAGTTTCCTGGAGGAAACTGTGACCCTTACTGGCCTAAAGACCTACCCCAGACACGGGCATGGTAGGTCCTGGAACTTGCCCCAGACACTGTCATGGCAAGTCCCAACAAGTCCCAGGCTGTGCTCCTCCCCTCCACACTTGCTGTCCAGGCCAACGTGCCACACGGAAGAGGGTGCACCAGTGCTGCCACCAACCAGCGACCCCTGCTGTGACCCAGCCACCACCACAGCGACCCCATCAACCTGGTAAGCTTACCTTGTACTGGGTTCCAGGCCCCCATTGCCTGCAGCATACTTGGACGATCCCCTCTGGCCTTAGCTCCCTTCAAACCAATGGAGTTGCTGATACAACTGCATGAGCACTGACACCTCAAAAAGGAGAGCAGATAGAAAATACACCCGGACTCAATGACTGCTTCCATCTGCTCTTGCCCCCTCTCACAGAGACCCCATAAATGGGCCGGCGCACCGCCGCTACTGTGCCAATCTGTCTAATCTGGGGGGGGGGCCCTCCAGAACTGCCCAGCTCACAGACCTCCGACCTCCATCTCTCTCCCCCTTCAAACCTAGTCCAGTGGCTTAAATACTCCCAAAGCGCTGCCCCCTAGTGGCAGAAACACAAAAAAGGAACCCTAAGGCACCTGCAATTCCTACTGGCGTTACGGGGGATAACGATCGGCTAGTAAGCCCCCCCTCATGAGGGGGGCTTACAGCTATTTATCTTTGCACCCCTTTTCCCCATACCTCCTGTTTAATAAAGTGGTTATTGCTATTGTTAACCTGTCTCATAAGCATGTTATGCATGAGCATATTATTAGCTAAAGTCAATAACTGAATGTGCATGCTTAGTGAAACATTGCATTGGTTTCTGGTAATCCATGTATGGGGTGACTTTCAGGGGAGGTGGGTAGGTACAGCATCCCAGAGGTTGTACCAGGCAGACAGGTGACCTACTATAATTTAAGTCTAGGTGAAGGCACTGTGCTAATGTTTATCAGGAAAGAACCCCCCCCCTTTCCATCCAAAATGGAGCCCAGGTCCCTCAACCTTGTTTGAGCCCACAAGGCAGGGGTAGTAACTGAAAGTTACATGGTGACCTGGTTACAGTAGTATAAAATACCATTTATACAGCACAGCTGAGGATGAGCAAACGTGGAAGAAATTAAAAGTGCACAGAGCATGTTGAGGTTGGGAAAGTGCTGAGATCATCAAACCAGGAGGGCTGAGTAGGAGAGGATCAGAGAAGAGCTTAGGGAAGGGATAGACCGAACAACAGGGTGCAAGAAGTTGCTTTAGGAGGCATCCAAAGGCAGGAAGAGAAGGGGAGAAGTGTAGGGGGGTGGGAGCAGATTCCAGAGGGAGGGGAGGTGGTAGGGGAATGCAGCTTGGCCAGCAGATGAGTGAAGGTGGGAAATGGAGAAAATGCAGGAATACCTGGAGTGAAGAGAGTAGGAAAAGTATGAAGCGGGTGAGAGAAAAAAGGTAGGATGGGAGGACCCCAAACCAGTATCTGACAATGAAGGCAGTGCAGTGGGCCTGACAGCGTGACAGCAGAGGGGGGGATGGAGAGAGAAGAATAGAGGGAGCAGTGATGGGTATGAGGGGAATGCTGGTGGCAAAACAGCAGAAGGTGTTACATAGGGTGTCCAGTCTGGCAAGGGAGGAGGTTGGGGTAGTGCCGTAGACTATGTCAAGCATGTGGCAATCTTAGTACCATTCATTAACATTACTACTTGTTCCTACACTTCACTTTATTTCTGGTTTCTATGCCCCCATAGACTTAGCATGCTAAGAATGCTGGCTGCACCTGTGTGATTAGTTTCTCCCTGCCTATCAAAACTCAGTTTTTATCTACTGCGTCTACCTGTTGCACTGATTTGTCTTACACTGTTTATGTTTAGGCTCCTCAGATCATATCTCTGGTATACCGTACTGCTGTATGTGACTTTAATTTTTGTAATTCTGTTAATACTATTTCAATGTTTAGTGAATGGAGTATAGTGCTTGAGTACACTTTAACTCTGGCCTTTCTCTATTCCCAACCTTAGTAGAGGAGCCGGGCAACATTTAGGGAATAGAAGGCCCAGGACCGAGGTTGAGTAGAGTGCAGGAGGAGGAGGAAGCTGGGAAGGATGCTGAGGAACAAAAATACTGATTATAGATTGCTGTGAAAGGCTGGCTTATATGTGGAATGTGGGAGGGGCTATTCCCCCCATATTGAACCTTGGGCTTCAGCCCTCCCATTGCAATGTTTAGTGAACACAGTATAATGCTTGAGTACACTTTAACATTGGTCTTTCTCTATCCCACCCTCAGTAGAGTAGCAAGGCAGTGTTTAGGGAATAGAAGGCCCAGAAGAGATAGCCTCCTCCAATTCATGGAGAATGTGGACAGTGGTACACAGGAGAGGAAACAAACCCTGTGGATGAAACCTCTGATGACCCATGGCTACTGACCAGCCTGTCCTCGAGGCATACAAAGAGGAGATAACCTAAATGCCAGATTATTTTTCTTGTTCTGGATTTAGAGAAGATGCCACCTGCTGGATCTGCTGGTGAAGGAGCAGGCGTGTTGTTTTGAATGCTGATAATGCTTCTTCGATTGAAGACCTTGAGAAGTCGATGAACTTGAAGGCTTAATGGAGTATGGCTATGGAGGTTTGTGCAAGGCTGGCATGAATCAGATGCGGTCCAAGGGGGACTTTACAGGCTGCTTTAGTCTGAATTGAGAAAGCTGGAGTAGTGGTCAAAACTTGAATGAGCATGGATGAGAAACAACATTAGAGATTTGAAGTGAGGGTGAAGTCAAAGGGGGCTCCCTGAAGACCTCCTTCTTTGAGTTGAGGTGTGAAGGAAGATGTCCATTTATTATTTTGTTTTCCTTTAACTGTTAGCACAGAGTACATCAAGAGACTGCATGATTGGGAGTGCAGCTGTTAGCACAGATTACATCATAGAAACAGAGAACTTGATGGCAGATAAGGACTGCTTGGCCCACCTAGTCTGCCCATTTCCCTACCTAATGGATAAGCTGCAGATCCTAGTTAACCAACAGTCTACTTCCTCCTACCCCCACTAGAATTGCCTTATGTATGTCCTATGCATTCTTGAATTCCCCCACTATTTTTTACTCCACTACCTCCTCAGGAAGGCCATTCCATGCTTCCACAACCCTCTCCATGAAAAAAATACTTCCTTACATTACCTCTGAGCCATCCCCCTCTATCTTCAGATTGTGCCCCCTTCTTCTTGCACATCTCTTTTTCTGAAAGATGCTACCCTCTTGGACTTTGTTGATTCCCTTGAGGTACTTGAAAGTTTCTATCATGTCCCCCTTCCCTCTTTTCCTCCAGGATATGCATATTAAGCTCCTTTAATCTCTCTTTGTATGTCTTCTGGTGCAGACCCTGCACCATTTTAGTTGCCCTCCTCAGGACAGCCTCCATCCTGTCTATGCCCTTGTGGAGATGGGGGTCTCCAAAACTGCATGTAGTACTCCAGAAGGGGTCTCACCAACTGTCTGTACAGAGGGATAACAACTTCCTGTTTTCTACTGGTGATGCCTCTCCCTATGCATCCCAGTATCCCGCCAGCCCTCCCTACTGCCTTCTCACATTGCTTGCCCACCTTTAGATCAGCTGATATGAGTACCCCAGGTCCCTTTCTATTTTTGTTAGTATCTCACCCCCCCCATTGTGTACTCTTCCCCTGGGTTTTTGTTTCCCAGGTGCATTACTTTGCACTTCTTTGCGTTGAATTTAAGCTGCCATACATTTGACCATTCCTCCAAGCTTGCCAGGTCCATTCTCATCCTTTCCACCCCACCTTCTGTATTGACCCTGTTGCAGATCTTTGTGTTGTCTGCAAAGAGACATGCTTTTCCTTCCAATCACTCCGCAATGTCACTTATAAAGACATTAAAGAGGACCGGTCCCAGTACTGAACCCTGCGGTACTCCACTAGTAACCCCCTTTCTTCAGAACGGACTCCGTTTACTATTACCCTCTCCATCCTGTTGTCCAGTCAATTTTTTACCCAGATTACCACATTGGGACCCACTCCAAGGCTAGCTAACTTGTATATTAATCTTTTGTGTGGGACTGTGTCAAATACCTTGCTAAAGTCTAGGTAGGCCATGTCCACAGCCCCTCCCTGGTCAACTACTTTGGTCACCCAGTCAAAGAAATCTATTAGATTCATCTGACATGACATTCCTGCTGTGAATATGTGCTCTCTTGTATCCTGTGCCCTGCTGGCCTCTAGATACTCAACAATTATTTCCTTCAGAAGTGATTCCATCATTTTCCCTACCACTGAGGTCAAACTAACAGGTCTATAGTTTCCTGCCTCTGCCTTGCTCCCACTTTTGTGAAGTGGAATCACATCCACCCTCCTCCAGTCCTCAGGTACCACCCCATCCTTACATGATTTGTTAAAGAGGGTAGTTAGTGGTGTCACTAGTTCTACCCTTAGTTCTTTTAGAATTCTTGGGTGAATCCCGTCAGGCCCCATTGCTTTGTCCACCTTCAGTTTTAAGAGTTCTTTCAGAACCCTTCTGTGAGTGGACTGGTATTGACCCCCCTATCCAGAGTGTTCCTATTGTTTGGTTTAAGTACCTCCCCCTCCTCTTCTTTTGTGAATACTGAGCAGATGTATTCGTTCAGTATCCTTGCTTTTTCACTGTTCCCCTCTGCCCACATTCCCTCCCTTTTATTAAGCCTCAGTATCCCTCCCCTGGTCTTTTTTCGCTCCCTAATGTACCTATAATAGGTTTTATCACCCTTCTTAACAGAGTTGGCTATCTTTTCTGCAGTTTGGGCCTTTGCTATTCTGACTGCCTTCCCTGCCTCTTTCTGCTTTAATTGATATAGTTCTCTGTCCTGCTCCTTCTGTGTTTCCTAACATTTCCTGAATGCTATCTTTTTCTCCTTAACCTTCCTTGCCATCTCTTTTGAGAACCATAGTGGTTTTTTCCTTTGTTTTGTTTTGTTGATTTGCTTTACACAAAGGCTTGTTGCCTCTGTGATTGCAGTTTGGATTGTTTCCCCATTGTTCTTCCACCACTCCTTTTTGTCTGTATTCTAGTGTTTTTCTGAGGCACTTTCCCATTTTGCCAAAGTCAGCCCTCCTAAAGTCCAACACCCTTGCTTTTATATGGCTTGACTCTACAGCTGTGTTTATTGTGAACCACACTGTTTGGTGGTCGCTTGCTCCCAGATGGCTACCCACTTCTAAATCTGAGATCCTCTCTCCATCCCCATTTGATAGTACCAGGTCTACGATTGCTCCCTCCCGAGTGGGTTCCAACACCAGCTGTCTGAGGCATGCCCCCTGTAGGGCATCGAGAATGACCCTGCTCTTGGATGTGGCTGCAGTAAAGGTGCTCCAGTTAACATCTGGCATATTCAGGTCCCCCATCAAAAATATCTCTCCTTTTTCTGCCATTCTAAGGATTCCTTCTATCATTTCCTTGTCCATTGCCTCCCCCCTGAGATGGGGGTCTGTAAACAACCCCTGTGCAGATTGTGGTGCCATTTCCTGTCTCCAGTGTGACCAACAGTGCCTCCTCCTCCCCCCCCTCAATGTTTACCCTTTAGTTCTGTTACTTCGATTCCTTTCTTTTTCTAGAAAGCTCCTCCTCCTCCTCTTTTGTCCATCCTGTAGATTGTGTACTCTGGTCTGTTGACATCCCAGTCATGGTTCTCTGTGTACCATGTTTCTGTGACTGCCACGATATTCAGGCGTCCCTCTTCCATCAAGGCCACTAGTTCAGGGAGCTTGTTACCCAGACTATGAACATTGGTACTCATCGCCCTTCATTTTTTAATGGCCTTAACCCTTTTAGGCCAATTCTTGTCCTTACTACCTTTGCCTTTTTCTGAATTTACCCCTGTTCTGCTCCCTATTGACTTCTCTACCTTTGTGTCTACTTCGATAACTACCCTGTTTTGTGGGGGGGGGGCTGTGATTTCCTGCTTCTCTTCAGTGCCTCCCCCATGGCTAGTTTAAATGCTTGCCAATGAAATATTTAAACCTATCACCTAGGATCCTGGTTCCCCTCCTGGACAGATGCAGAACATCATGCCAGTATAGGCCTGTATCCCTCCAGATGGACCCCCAGTCCCCTATGAAGCCAAATCCCTGAGCTCCACACCAGTTTTTTAACTAGTCATTGAATCCCATGGTGCGGAGTACCCTAGTCTCACCCATGCCATAGACAGGTAGCACATTTGAGAAAGTTACCATGCATGCCACTTGTCTAAGGCCCCTCCCCAACTCCACAAAATCCTGCTGCATTGCTCTGATCCCATTCCCAGCCAGATCATTTGTCCCTAGGTGAAAAGTGACATCCAGCTCCCTCCCCCCCTGCAGCTGCTCCCATGATTCTGAGGATTCGCTTCCTGTCTCTCCAAACCATGGCACCGGGCAGGCACCTAACCTCCCTCTCCCTTCCCACCCCCACTTCTACCCCCTAATGATTGAGTCCCCCACCAGGAGTTGTTTCCTTCCCCTGTGGGGTCCTGTGCCACCCTCCTGTGGGTTTCCTTTGTGAAGGTTCCCAGCATCCTCCTTGGTCTCCACTGTGGGTGCCTCCACAGAGGAACCACACTCCACTAGAATGGCCAATGAATTGTAAAGAGTAACAACTGGAAGGATGCACCTCTGTTCCACCAACCTCACCCTCCCTGAGCCCACCGTGGTACAATCACTCCTCATTTGTGGCAACCTCTGAGGAAGTGGTGGTGGCCTGGGTGGTCCCTGTGTGGGGAAGGAGGTTTCTTGAATCCTCTCCAGGTCAGCATGGAGACGGGCAACCTCCTCCCTCAGACCAGAGAGGTGCCTGCAAATAGGGCAGCAAAGCAGCCTCCAAATTGCCACTCCACAGACAGTGCATTGCACCACTCCCCACATGTCTGTATCCCTTCCTGTTTAAGAGGATTTTTTTGTGTGTGTGCAAGCGTGTGAGTGTGTTTACCCCCATTCAGTGTGCTGTGCCTTTAAGGATATGAATAGGAGTATGTCCTTTGCACTTTTTGGGAAGTGATGTCAGAACCCCTGATATAAAGGAAATGATGCACTTGGGGCGGGTGGAGTGAGTGGCAGGGTGGCTGGGACTAAGTCCGTGCCCTCCAGAAACAATCAACTACAACTCTGACCCACCACCCCGGTGAGTGCCTTCCTTCCTTTCAGACACCTATTTCACAGAGTTTAAGTAACAGGTCTAGTCACAAATGACTGCAAATATTATCCCAGGTAAATGTCCTCCCTGGCAAATTAAAGTTACACTAAGAAAAGTCAACCCCAAAAACAGAGAAACAAAACAGTGACTTCTACTTACTTACACAGGCCCCAAAATTAAGAACTCAGTTCAGTGTACTTCTATTAAATCACCTCCTTGCTATAAGGAAACTGGTGGCTGCTCTCTGTCACCTAGAGCAACAGACTGCATGATTTGGAGTGCGACTGTTAGTACAGAGTACATCAAGAGACTGCTTGAGCGGAAGTGCAACCATTAGCATGGAGTACATCTAGAGATTTCATGAGCTGGAGTGCAACTGTTAGCACTGTACACTGCATAACTAGGAGTACAGCTGTTATCACAGGGTACTGAGGTGTGTAGGAAGACATTCAAGGGGACTACTTGAAGACTATCTTTGAGTTGAAGCATGTATGAAGAAGTCTAAGGGTCTCCTTGAAGACCTTCTTCATGTCAAAATATAAGAATGATTAGATGTGGAGATTCCTGAGTGTCAATATGCGACTATATACTGTACTTCAGAGGGACGAACCCTGAGTAGAGAAACTGGAGACTGCTGTGAACCTTGGAAGAACAGGGGACAATATATTCTCTCGCAAGTTCATGGGGAAAGCATCTACTTCTGGTGACAGAGAAGGAGAACGCATCCAGGACTGTTGTAGAAGAAACAGCTCCAGTGAGGCCATGTTCAGTTAGGTGTAGATCGTGATGGTATGAATGAAGTGAAACTGGAGACTCCCATCCTTGGTGGATGGAGGATGCCTACCTACACTTGTAGATCTCCTGAAGGAATGAGTTTGGGAGATGGTGCCATAAGGGCTGTGAGAAGCAAGAAGAGAAACCTGCCACAGCATTACAGAACATGTTCAGTTAGAGTACGGGCTACCGAAAAAGTGATGACACCCCAGGAGTAGTGGTTAACTATTTGGTTCCCAAATCAGGGCTGTTTGACTATCATCCTTGGAGTAGAGACATGCAGGCTAGAAGTCTTTTCCATGACCTTGAGGAGAGAGACATGTTGAAGTCGGCAGTGTCAAAGCAGCACGGCTTCAGCTTTGTCTAGCTAAGTAGTTAGGACACTAGTAAAGATGAAATGCTCAGTGGATCAGGAAATGCCATTTGCCCCAGATGGATGGAGCTGGCAATTAATTAATTAGCATTAAGTTATAAAGAAAAGGTGTTGTCAGGAGCCCAAGATATTACATTTGGTCAATTATTCTCACTTCTAGGATAACGATGGGGAAATGATTGGTAAATGAAGCCAGAATGATTTACATAGGGGAGCAGACTTTAATAGTGTTGGTAGTACTATTGAGTAGAAACGTTGCCCCCAGCATAACAATGAATGAAAATTGGGGTTCTACATTAGAGGACACATAGGTACTTGAATAACCCAGAGGAAGAGAAGAGATAACAATTACTGGTAGTCCTGTATCTGAGCAGTGATGATTGTCAACTGCAAGTATGTCTCCACCTGATGATTTACCTCCATTGGAGTTCCATGTTGTACCAGATTATTAATTCTATGTCATAACAGTGATAGAGTGGATTACGTAAGCAATAATACCTGACAGAGTGGGCATTATTGGGAAATACCCAACTGCCCAGGGGCGTAATGAGGCCCAACACCACAGGCAGAGGGCCTCATAGCCCCTGGAAGGTCTGGTATTTCCCAATAAAGCCCACCCAGTTGGGTATTATTGCATTTAGAAAATGGACATTGTAAAAATAAGTTTGGTAAAAAAATGTTTGCAAAAATTAGTTGAATATATGTTTTGAAATAAAATAGTTCCTCTACCTATACTATCCTTGTACAGTCTCTGTCCTGGTTGTCATGGTTGTTTCCCCCCACCACACACAGTAGGAAGAGAACAGGGTATCGACAGTAGGGCTGCAATACCACTCGAGCAAGCAAGTTTGTGTGAAATTATATGAACAGGAAAATTGTCTTCTGTTCGTTGTGTGTTTTTTTTCTCCCTTTGTCTGCCCCTGCAGCTACTGGTGTTGTAATGGGAAGACCGCGAGTGCAGTGAAAATGAAGACAGGGCGAACATCGGGATCTCGCGGCGAACATGTGAGAGATTGCTTGCTCTATACTGAAGTGCCAGTTGCGTTTCATTTTTATTTCTACTGTGAAACAAAAATGAAACAAAACTGTCACCTCAGTAGAGCAAGCAGTCTCTAAGATGATTGCACTGGCGGGGGAACAGTGTAGGAGAAAGTTGAGAAGGCGGGCGACCATAGGATTTTTAATTCACTTGTTAATACCAAGAAAATAAAATAATACAAATAGTGGTTTCTGACCCCCCTCTCTCCACCCCATGCCCTGCTCCATTAGTTTGCTGTCAGTGCCCTCAGCAGCTTCAGTAACAGGGCTGCATTTGTGGTTGGATGTGAGAATAATTAGGTTTACCTACTAGACCCTTGCACTGCCGCTGCCCTATTGAAAACCCTGCTCTGCTGCTTGCCGGTTGCATGAAGCCGATTGGAGTGACAGCTTCCTTTTACTTTCTTCAGCTTTCCAATGTGTTTTTACTGTTTATTTTTTAATTTTAACTTAAAATAGGTATCTGTGTGGATGGGGCGGGGGTCAGCCGAGTGCCAAGTTGCTCACTAACTAAGCTAGAGAAAAAAATGGCGGCTGGTCAGTGTGAACATTCGGGGTGCCCAAGAATACCCTAAGTAATGAGGCACCCTGAATTGGAACTTGTTTTCTACAGGGCACTATTGAAATATAAATGCATGCCTGGCATTGGCTTTCAGCCAGTCAGGATGCTTTATTTTTCAAGCCCATTTTCTAAAGCAAATTAATACAGCACAGACTGACTTGCCTTTATAAAGAGTTTTAAGTTGAAGTCACATGTAATAGTAATAAAGACAGAGATTAGGAGTAATGATCTGCCTTCAGTGTCTGAGTATTGAGTGTGAAATACAGTCAAAAACTATGTTTAGAGATCGTCCACTGAGATGAGGGTACTTTATGTAAGCAGAACTGTTGATGTGCAGTTTGAGGTGCAGAATATGCCATTGAATTACAGGTCTTTCCTAAAAGTACAGCATGGAGTTTGCCAAACTGAAATGGATAGCAGTAAAACATAAAGCAAGCGCTCATAGATGTGTAGAACTCTTCACACAAGCAGTCCAGAGTATGTGGGATGCAACATTGAAGAAGATATGTCAGGCCCCAGGTAAAGTCTGCTGTTTATATCCCACCTGATCCTGGCATTTAGAAAAGTATTGAATGAGCACATGGAAAAAGGAACACTTCCAAATTCACTTCAGAAAAACAATTAACATGACTTCAGTAAAGAAGATTTATATTTTCTGCCTGCTATATGCTGTGCTACTAGCTCTTTCAGATTGTAAACGTCTTCTATCTGAAAACCATAGCAAGGTCATATTGAACACTGCAATTAGAGTGAAAGAAGTCTGCTCAGTTCCGTCCACTCTGCAACGAGCAGGGGGTTTCTTTGGGTCTCAGTCCAGTCTGTGAGGTCAGGGCCCCTGGTGTTCTTCGGCAGAATTTTCTGATTTCTGCGGCAGGGCTCCTTGACTTCTGCGGCAGCATTTTCTGATTTCTGCGGCATGATTTATTAATTTCCCTGGCAGAATGCAGTCCTGTCATTGGCTAAATATGATGTGATGTCATCAATGACATCATATGCTGAGCATAGAGGAGGGGCTTCAGGATAAATGAGGTGGGAAAGAAAGCCTGACACTATGGAAAAACAGTATATTTATATGAAAATTCACCAAAAACAATGAATTCTGCGGCACTATATATATTCTGAGGCATGATGCAAATTCTGTGGCAAATTCTGCAACCGCAGAACCGCAGAATTCCAGGGGCCTTGTGTGAGGTGCAATGTTTGGCAGACTGTAGCAGGAGGAAGCCGCTGAAGCTGGAGAGCATGGAAAGTAGATGAGCCAGCAGTTCCCAAAACAAACAGCTGTAGCTTTAATTGCAGGCGGCATCACAAATCAGGAAGCACCAAATAGAGAACAGAGCAGCTGCTCCAAAAGAAGCAGAAAAGCACCCCCCCCCAAAAAAAAAATGCAAAAGAAGCAAGGGAAATATGGTAAAAGAAATACAGACAACCATGGTGGGGGAGCAGCAGAAAGAGGCAGAAACGGGGAATGGAAACGTATGGGAAGGGGAAGGAATGCAAGAGAAAATGCAAGACAAGGGAAGAGGGGAAGACAGGAACAGAACAAACTGGGAATGGTGGGGAGCAAAGGGAGATGAGAGGGCACAAGCAAGGAACATGGAGCAGCAGCAGCGGTCACCCAGAGGAGACAGGACATGAGACAAGAGCAGCAGAGATGAGTGAAGCCAATACAGCGAAGAGGTAGAGAGACAGGGAGAGGGAGGGCACAGCCATGTAGACCTCACAGCCACCCAGGCACAGAACAAATATGCTGAGCATAGACTGCTGTGAGAGGCTGGCTTATATGTGAAATGTGGGAGGGGCTATTCCCCCACATTGAACCTCGGGCTTCAGCCCTCCCATTAATTTTTTTCTTCCCCTTGAACCATCTCCATTTCTTCTCACCCCAGAACACATCTGGAAACAAGTTGTTAGCAGCTCAGTATGTCTTTCCTAGTGAAACTTTTGAAATTTATTTAAAAGGGAAAGTGCCATACCCAGACCTGGAACCCTGCCACCATCCCGAGCCTGGCAAAGCCCTCTCCCACCACTCGCAGCCAGAATGGGGGTGAGAGGAGGCTCTGTGCTGTATACATGTCGATTCACTTTGCTTCACACCGCTTAGGCCATCTTGCTGCTCAGTGCTTCTGCCACGGTTTAGGCTTCTTTCAAGAGACGAGGTCTAGCCTGATCTTTGCCGGGTTCCCGGTGTAGTACTGTAACGCTGAAAAAAACAGGTTCAATGACCAAATTTGAATCTTTATTCTGCAAACATCACAGGCTCTCAGCAGACATCCTACTTTGTGCACTCAGCCTTGATTCTAGAACAGTTATGCACGGTTTACTCTGTACTAGCTCCCTCTACTGGCAACTTCCACATTACAGTTACACTATGACACCTGGGGAACCCTCTCTCACTGAGCACCCAGGGACCAGAACACTGCTACTAAAATGGCTGGTCCTGACTATTGTTATACCCTTAAACCCCTCCTACCAAGCTGCTTTAGCTACTAACTCCTTGCTGTCTACTCTGCTCTATTTATTGCATATATTTCCCCAGAGGATTAGTATTGTCTGACTCACTCTAGTGGGAGAAGAAGGGAGTTGCATAAGCTACAAGTTTCTGAGACCTTGCTGCTTCTTCATCAGGTATGTTGCATGATATAAAGTGAAATTCCTTTTAATGGGGTTCAATTCTAAACACAGGAAGCTGGGATTTTTAGTCACTATAAGTTTAACTGTAAAGATATAAACACGATTTATAATGCTGATTTAAATCTGACAGGAGTTGAACAGCAGGTATTAAGTAACTATTTACATATTGCCTTTTTACGTTCACTTGAGCGCGCATGCGCAAGGAACGTCTTGGGAGAATGGGACACTTTGGAGGTGTGCCCCTCCTCTGCAATCCCCTGCTCCATTGAGCAGGCATGGCAGTCCTGCACCAGTCGAACGCGGTGCTGTGTATGACAGCAGTGGTCTTCTTCAAGAAAACCACCGCTGTCATACAACACTACATCACGCCGCCCCAAATCTTTGCTGCACGCTGGGAGCCCACCCCAGCGTGGCAACGTCCCGCGTCGCCTGCCGACGGGTGCCCAATCCCTGCCGGCTCCACGCCCCCAGTTATCCTTCTGCCATGCTGGAGCCCACCAGCATGGCAAACGCCCCGCTGGTCTGCTGATGGGGGTGCCCAATCCCCATTCGGCTTCACAGCCCCCAGCCATCTCTGCCACGCTGGGAGCCCACCCCAGCGTGGCAAACGTCCCGCATTGTCTGCCGACGGGGGTGCCCAATCCCCCGTCAGCTCCACGGACCCCCCCAGCCATCCTTCTGCCATGCTGGGAGCCCACCCCAGCTTGGCAAACGTCCCACGTCATCTTTTTTTTTTTTCCCAAACCTGTAAATTGAAAACGTCCCATGGCGCTTCTCCCAGCCCCTCCCACAACCTGCACCCACCCACTATGCACCCTGCTCTCCCACACCCCCTCACCCCATACTTACCTCCAGAGCTCGACGCGACGATCATCAATGGACCGGGAACATGTCTGCACTCTTCAAAGCCGACCGCGAACTGAGGAAATGCCGGTAAGCTGTATAATGGGCTAGATAGGGGTTTTCAACTTTATTGCATATCTCAGGCATTTTTTGGAATTTTTGCACCAAATTTTCAACAAGGGGTTTTTGGGACCCTTCTCATGAATGATGTCACTGTCATGGCGTTATTCGGGCCTGGCGGGTGATTTCGTAGTCACTGTGCGAATCATCCTCTGGCCCAAATAACGCCATGACAGTGACATCATTCATGAGAAGGGTCCCAAAACCCCACGTTGAAAATTTGGTGCAAAAATTCCAAGAATGACTGTTTTATAGGCGCAGTATGAGTTCCTACGCAGGCTCGTGAATTCAAAATTTTCAATATTTTCACTCCAGATTTCAACATTCGCATTTTACCACTTCTCCTTATGAGCAGCACAGCTGTCATTTTCACATCCTGCCCAAAACATATTTCCACCATGTAGCGCACAATAGCGCAGTCAGTGTGCAAATCAATGCATGGGACATTATTAAGAAAATCACAGTGACACTGTTCATGAGCAGAGGTCTTAAAATGGCTATGTTGAAAATTTGTGAAAAATTCAAATGACTGTTTTAATGAAGGCAAGCACAGCGTTCCTACAAGACGCCGTAAGTTTGCTAATCTCAATATTTTCTACCCAGATTTTCAACATTGCCATTTTACCACACCTCCTTATGAGTAGTACAGCTGTCATTTTTCACATCCTGCCCAAAACATGTTTCTGCCCATGTAGCGCACAATGGCGCAGACGGTGTGCGAAATCAATGTATGGGACACATTAAGAAAATCACAGTGACACTGTTCATGAGCAGAGCTCTTAAAATGGCTATGTTGAAAATTTGGTGAAAAAATTCCTAAAAATGACTGTTTTACAAGCGTACGTTATGCAGTTCCTACACACGCTCGTAAGTTCGCGATTTTTCAATATTTGCAATGACTTCCAAATACCTAAACAGCACATAGAAGCAAGCAACATTCGGCACTGAAAAATGCTTGTTTATATATATTTTACATAGTTCCTCCAATGGAGTGTATACTTTGCCTTGCCTGTTGAAAAACAGAAAGCTTCAGCATCTTTGGCCAAAAGTCCCCCACAATTCACGGGCACAGAATTCAGCAGTTGCATACTATTATCTTTTATATGAAATGGACTGCTGTTTTGTCTTGTCCTGATGTTTATCTCCCAGATAGGGCCATCTGGATTTGGACTGAATGACTGAGGGAGGAATGTGGGAGTGGAATGTCTTATTGACATCTTTCTCAGAAGGGACTCCAACCATACCTACCCCAACATCTGGGCTAGAATCCTGTCAGAGGCACTCAGTGCAAACTTTCCCAGACATAGCTGGCTACAAAAAGAAGGGAGTGTATGGGTAAGGGCTGGAGGGAGGCTATTTCTTTCCAAACTGTAATGCATTATTTAAAAAAAAGTTTCAATCCCATAATTAATGTGGAATGGTACTATCTTCCAGAACGTATGAAAGCTACATTCTGGCTATGGAGCCTTAATGTACAACTCATGTTCTGCTGCTCTTTTCAGAACACGGCAGTAAAAAATGTAGAAAAGTTTGTGCTCATGGCATGACAGGGAGGTGTGTAAGAGAAAGATTACCACAATTATATTCATACGAACATACATACAAAATACAAATCTGCCAGTAGAAACAGACCTCATTGTTGTATTTGGTGGCCGAAAATAAGTGCCTTGAACACATCAGGGTCATGGTAATAAGGAAAACATGCCACACAGAAATCTAGGCCTTCTCTGTTTACTTCTATTCAGCACAGACACAACGGGAAAACTTACCTCAACACACACAGAAAGATTCACAGATTCACAGGTTCACAGGAAGTATATTTCTTAAAACTGAACTGTCTAATATTTCTTACAGCTGCACTACACATAACAATCCCTCCTGACTTAGCTAGAAAGTATGTAAGTAAATAATTCAGAAAATAGTATAAAGCTATTAAAGTTATTACTGCAATGTCCCTTTAGTTAGTCTGTGTCATTAGGCTATATCTCTATAAGTCCATTCTCTTTGGTAGACATCTTGTACATCCTGACTGATGTAGTAGGACTGGAGGCTGTTGCTCTGGAATCTGATTAGCATCAGTCACATCTTGTCTCAGTTGCTGTGGTTCCACTATCTCTTCCTGTTCTTGTTCTGGAAGAACTAATGCTGGATAACAACCCCGACTCTGGGTATCCCTTTTTTGTTCTGTCTCAATTCTAGTACGTCATTGGTCCACATTTCTTTTCACTCTTCTCTGGTTAGTCAGTCAAACAGTATAGACAACATTTCCAAACTTTTTTTCTACCACACCTTCTAGCCATCTCTTCGGGCCTTCATGCATCCTAACCCACACAAGATCATCAGGTTCGAAGGCTCTGGTCTTAGGAAGCATTTCAGTTACTGACTTATAGCCTAGAGAGTGAAGAAGGTCCAACTGAGTTAGAATCTGACGTCCAAACAACAATTCTGCAGGGGACATTCCCGTGACACAATGTGGTGTTGTTCAATACATCGCAAGAAAGTCCAAAAGGGCTATTTGTATTGCCGTCGGTGTAGTAGGATTAGCTTTGTCCATACTCTTTTTAAAAGTCTGAACCAGGCGTTCTGCTTCACCATTTGAACTTGGATGGTAGGGAGGTGAGAAAATATGGTGGATACCACGTTTCTGGCAAAATGCTTGGAATTCAACAGACGTGAACTGTGGTCCATTATCCAAGACAATCACTTGCGGAAAACTATGGGTAGCAAAGATAGATTTCAACACTTCAATGGTACTCTCAGTAGTTGTCAAAGACATTTGATGAATTTCTGGCCATTTACTATAAGCATCAGTTAAGAGTAACCACATGGAATTTAAATAGGGTCCTGCAAAATCAATATGTAATCTTTGCCAGGGTTTTTCAGGTCGTTTCCAATGGTGAACTGGAGCTCTTGTCAGATTTCTCATCGATACAGCACAACTTTCACATCTTTGCACAAGCTGGTATATGTCTCTGTCAATGGAAGGCTACCATACAAGAAGTCTGGCTAGGGAATTCATTTTAGCAATGCCTGGATAGCCTGCATGTAAAAGAGTCATCACATTTGAGTGATAACATTGTGGTACTATGACATGCAATCCCCATAGAAGACACCCCACAGCAATGGACAACTGCTGTCTCTTTGTATAGTAAGGTTGTAGTTCAGCTGAACAAGTAGTGCCTTGTGGCCAACCCTCAAGCGTATACTGATACACTTGTTTCAAAATTGCATCTTGACTAGTTGCTTTTGCAATGTCCTTGGCTAGTACTGGAAGATGATCTAACTGTTGTAGCCCCATTGCACACACAACAGTAGAGTCCTCCATATCTTTGAATTGCACTGGGAAACTATCTGGCCCCACCAGGCATACTAATGGCTGCTCCTTAAGTCCCACATTGAACTCCATTTCTCTAGATATTGGTAACCTCGACAAGGCATCCGCATTTCCATGCTGGTCTGTTGGTTGGTATGTAACCTCGAAATTACAGGCAGACAAAATTAATGCCCATCTTTGAATTCAGCTAGCGCCTGTTTCTGGATTTCTGTCTTCTGGACTGAAAATTGTCATCAGTGGTTTGTGATCCATCTTCAGGTGAAACTTGCGACCTAGCAAGTACTGATGAAATTTCTGGACTCCAAACACAATTGCTAATGCCTCTCTGAATCTGGGCATAATTCCTTTCAGCTGTAGTGAGTTTGTGTGAAGCATGGGCTATCGGCTTCTCCACGCCTTCTGGATCTGTATGGAAAAGGACAGCTCCTATTCCCACAGGACTAGCATCACAGGCCAATGTGATAGGTAAGTTAGGGTCATAATGAGTTAAATTATTCACATCGGTTAGAGAGAGCTTGATGGTTTGAACTGCCTTACTGTGGCCCTTGGTCCACTTCCACAGAGTACTTTTATTTAACAGTTCATTTAGGATAGCACATTTAGTGGCTAAGTCAGGTGTAAAATGGTCATAGTAGTGCATTATACCCAAGAATGAGTGCAACTCTGAAACATTCTGCAGTTCAAGCATGTGCACAATGGCTTCCATCTTTTCATCATTCAGACGAATTCCATCTTTGTCAATAGTGTGTCCTAGGTACGTGACACTTGGTTGACAAAATTGGCATTTTTCTCTCCTGAGCCTGAATCCACTCTGTTGCAGTCTCTCTAAAGTCTTTTGTAAGTTAAGTAAATGATCTGCTTCTGTCTTGCCCATGACAATGATGTCATCCAAATAATAAGCAACACCTGGTATATCACCCACTGTTTGCTCAATCACTTTTTGAAAAATAGCAGGTGCAGAACTAAGGTCAAAACATAACCATTTGTACTTGCACAGTCCTTGGTGTGTATTAATCACTACCAATTTCTGAGAGTCTGTATCCAGCTCCACTTGAAGGTATGCATCAGCGAGGTCCAGTTTAGAGAACCCCACACCACCACCATTCAGTCTATGAAAAAGCTCCTCTTATAAGGGTAAAGGAAATACATCTGTGCTAAGTACTGGATTAAGTGTCACCTTAAAATCTTCACATATTCGAACCTTACCACCTGGTTTAGATACCACCACAATTGGAGTGGCCCAATCTGAACCTGAAACCTTTTCCAGCACACCCGCTTTTTCTGGTCTGTCCAGTTCTGCCCCAACTACCGGTTGTAAGGCAAAAGGAAGTTTCTGTGGTTTACAAAACTCAGAGACTGCATTAGGCTTTGTAACTAGCTTTGCTTTAGCTGTTGTACAACATCACAGGCCTTTCCACAGCTCTGGATATGTCTAAAACCTCCCCAGGCTTGGGCAGATTACTGCTTTGTGGTACCTGGACAGCAGCAAGTAGGCCAAAGTATGCTGGATCCATATGAATGTTTAGAAGAACCTGAGCGTCTCTGCCCAAAATATGGACACCCTTTTTTGAAACCAGAAAAGTTAGAGGTGTACTAGGAGAATCAGTCCTGCATATTAACTTGGTAAATGAGCCCAGTGGCGGAATTGGTTGCCCTTCAACTGCATGCAGCAACTTATTACAAAGAGACAATGGTGGCTTATCCAGATCAGACCATGTTTGATGGTTAATAAAAGTAACTGGGGAAGCAGAATCTACCATTAAACACAACTGACGCCTCAGTTGTGGCAACTGAAGTAACACATAGAAAGGAGAAACATCTTTAGTCTGCATTTGTGGTGCAATAGGAACCACTGCACTGTCTGTGCTCTCTGAACTGACCACTGCAGTTCTCCTGCTTCTGCAAACCTTAGCAATATAACCCTGACATTTACATGCATGACATTGAACTTCTTTGAATGTGCACTGGTCCCTGCTATGCTGAGAAGACCCACATGATGCACATTTGTATTGGCCAGGCAGTTTGGGTGGAGTGGTTGAATTTTTCTTTGAAAACAGTGGTTTACACTTAGGTTTAAAGCTGTTTCAATTTGGGGTTTACTGCAGACACCTGTACCTCATTTTTAGTGTTCATCTTAGCATGTGCTTCATTTTCTGCAGCCTCATACATTTGTGCCAGCTGTAAAAGTCCATCAGCAGACTTCTTGACACTTACAGAAAGTAATTGCTGAATACGATGTTCATTATTCAACCCTATAATAAAATTACCCGCTAAATTAGATTCAAGATGCTCCCTGCTCCACTCACACGTGACAGCTAACTGTTTGATCTTAGCCAAATAAGACTGTAATGACTGACCGGGTTTCTACTGGTAACTGTAGAATTTATAACGTTCAGCCCTTGGGAAAGCCATTAAACTGTACTGTGCATTCAATTTAGCCTTTAGCTCTTGATATGACAAATCCTCCTGTCAATCCAGTGCACACGGACTGCATAAAAGTTTGAAGGTTTCACTTCCCAAGAAAGTACAAAAAGCAGCTTGAATAAGTTTATCCTGTTGTTCAAGATTTGCAGATCGTATGGCAAGATTAAGTAATAACCACTGATCAAACCATCTGGACCATGTATCCCAGTCCATTTCTGTAAAAATCTCAAAGTTGTCTGAAGTTGCCATTAATACTGTACAGTTCCAAACTGCTTACTTGCCTCCAATGCAGAAAGTCACAAAATGGTGTAATTCAGTAAGCTAGAGCTATGAAAATTTTCACCATCCCTGTCCCCAGTTTGTTGCATTTGGCAACCTAAAATAAGTACCTTAAACACATCAGGGTCTTGGTAATAAGGAAAATATGCCACACATAAATCTAGGCCTTCTCTGTTTACTTCTATTCAGCACAGACACAAGGGGAAAACTTATTTCAACACACACAGAAAGATTCACAGGCTCACAGAACATACATTTCTTAAAGCTGAACTAACATTTCTTAAAGCTGCACTACACATAACACTCATGGTCTATCAAAATTTGCTTGAGTGTGCAGCTAGCACCCCTGGATTGCAGCTGCCCCAACACCTTCCCCTTCTCTCCTATTCAGGATGTAATCAGCACTATCCACCCAGACCCTCCCCCATTCCCTGTCCCATGCCCTTTTGAAACATCCCACCACCTTACTTGCTGTCACCCCTCTGGTAGGGTGTTCCACCTAGACAGCACCCTCTCCATGAAGTAATGTCTCCTCATCTCTCTCCTAAATCTACCACCCTCTAATCTTAGCCCATGCCCCCTCGTGTCCCTACCCTTCCTCGGATTAAACAGCTCATCTGCACCAGCTTTGTTTATCCACTTCAGATACTTGAACAATTCAATCATACCCCCCCCATCCTTCCTCTCCTCCAGGGTGTACATGTTCAGTTCATTTAGCCTGTCCTTGTAGGCTTTGCCCTCCATCCCCCATAACATTTTTGTTGCCCTATGTTGTACCCCCTCCAGTAGCTTAATGTCTTTCTTCAGATACTGCCATCAGTACTGCACATGGTACTCTAAGTGTGGTCTGACCAATGACCTGTAAAAGGGCAGGATCACTTCCCTATGCCTGGATGAGAATCCTCTTGCAATACACCCCAGCATTTTGTTACCCTTAGCTGCAGCTTTCCTGCACTGAACAGAGTTGTTCATGCTGTCCATTACCAACACCCCAAGGTTCTTTTCTTCCACAGTGACCTCCAGCCACACCCCACCCAATCAATAGTCTCTTTTTGGATTCTGTGCCCTGAAGTGCATAACCTTGCACTTCCTCACACTGAAGTCCATTTGACACCCCTCTGACCACTCCTCCAGTTTTGTTAGGTCCCCCTGTAGTTGTTTCCACCCTTCTTCATCCACTACCTCCCCCATCTTAGTATCTCCTGTGAACAGACTAATCCTGCTCCCAATCCACTGTGAGATATCCAAAATGAATAGCCCAAACAGCGCTGGACCCAGCACCGAGTCCTGCGGTACTCCACTCGTCACTAATCTGGGTGTAGAGAGTTCCCCAACCACCACCATCCATTGTTGCCTCCCCCTCAGCCAGTTTCCTATCCAGTTTGCCATCTTCATCCTCACTTCCACAGAAGTCAGTTCCCCCTTAACCTCCCATGAAGCACTGAATCAAAGGCCTTGCTGAAGTCCAAATACAGGACATCCAGAGCATGACACTTATCCAGCTCCCTTATTACCCAGTCGTAATATTCTACAAGACTGGTCTGACAAGACTTTATCAAAATGAACCCGTGCTGCTGCCCATTCTGGAGGTAGTTTCCCTTGAGAAATGACACCAGCCTCTCTTTCAATATTGCCTCCATAAGTTTCTCCACTATGTAAGTGAGACTGACAGGACAGTAGTTGCCTGGCTTGTCCCTTGGGCCACTCTTGCGAATGGTCACCTCCAGTCCTGAGGCACACATCCCATGTCCAGGGAGGTGCTGAACAGGTCTGCCAGCAGCCTGGCCAACACCTCTGCCATCTCTCTCAGCACTCTGGGATGAAAGCCATCAGGACCTGGTGCCTTGTCCACCCTTTGTGTCTTCAGTCCCTCTAGTACTCTACTCTCCTTGAGCATTCCATTTGTCCTCCCTTCCCCCCTGACCCTACCTTCCCAGTTCATGGAGGTAGCAGCCCACCCTTCTCCTGTGTGAACATGGAGTGAAAGTATTTGTTCAGTGCTTCCACTTGTTCAGCCCCCTTTTCCACCCACTCCCCATCCCTTTGTATCTGCACAATGTGGTCCCCGCACTTCCTTTTTTCCTGATGTATCTGAAAAAGTACTTCTCCCCTCCCTTAATGCATTGAGCTAATCTTAGCTCTCTGGATGCTTTGGCTTCCCTCACCCGCTTGGACCAACATACATATGCCTTCCTGTCCTTTTCCTTCCCTGTCCTCTTTAACATCCAGAATGCAGCCCTCTTTGCCCTCACCCCCTCCATCACTTTGCGGTTCAGCCAGCATGGTTTCTTTGCTCTGCTCTTCTTGCTCTGGGTCCTTGTGATAGTGGATAAAGAAGAAGGGTGAAAACAACTACAAGGGGACCTAACTAAATTGGAGGAGTGAATGAGTGAGTGTAACAGCATCCTACCATCACAGCAAGGGAATGGAAAATGCAGAAATGGGGAAGAGGAGTACAAAACATGGGGGAGGATAGGCACATGCTGTGTAGGAGGGTGACCAATGCCTGGTCTGACTGCCCGATAACTGAATGTTAATGCATCATGCTATTATGCCCAATAACTAAACGTGAATGCATCACTCTACCATGCCTGATAGCTGAATGTTAGCACACCATGCAATATGCCCAACAGCTGAATGTTAACACATCATGCTAACATGCCCATTAGATGAATGCTAACACATCCTGCTACCATGCCCAGGGGCTGAGTGTTAACGCATAACGCTACCATGCCCAATGGCTGAATGTTAACGCATCACACTACCATGCCTGTCATCTAAATGTTAACCATCATGCTACCATGCCCAATGGCTGAATGATAACATATCATGCTACAATGCCCGATGGCTGAATGTTAATGCATCATTCTACTGTAACCCCTAGGTGGCGCTATCCCAAGGGATACTACCCCTGCCTGCATGACTAGGTGCAGGTTGAGGGGCCTGAGCTTGCTGAATGGGTGCTTCCACCTGGAGGGTTGGTTTAGGGGTAGCATAGCTGCTATGGGTATACCCCTCTGGGACACTGATACCCCCTCTAACTCCTGTAGTGGCCTACACAGGTCAGCAGATGAACCCTCACACCAAACATCAGAATACAATATGGAACCCACATGTGACACACTTACCATCAGGGCTGGGTCCACTGCATTGGCCCTGGAAACCCCCTGTAAAACAAAACCTGCAATAGAACAGTGCAATGGCAATACAGTATCCCCTCCAGAAAGGTACACATTAGCCAAGTTAACTGCAGAAAGAATAGAATCTGATTTATTCAGCGGATGTGGACAAGAGTGGGGCAGCAATCTAGCACTTGACTTCAGATCTGATTTAGTCAGGTTAAACATGCATGCACTAAGAGTTCCTCTAGCACAGTCAACATAATCTGGGTACCCAGTTGATATTCAGGCTAGCCTGACACATTGCCTGGGGTAGTCTGACGTTGTAGCTGTTGTTGCGGCTCTTAAGGAAGAAACAAGCAACATGCACCTTAACCCACAATTTGTATTCTGGAGCCAGATGGCTCAGTTCATAATGATCAACCAAAACAATTAAATCAGATGACACACAACGATTTGAGCGTTGTTGCAGGGTGCTACCATGATGGTTACTCACGCTACCCAGACCAGGAGGCAGGATTGACAAGATGAAGATCTCAGGATGGTATGCCGTTTGCCAGGGGAAGCAGATCCCACACAATGCACCATGGTGGTCGATCCTGTTCGATGGTTTTGAGCAAGGAGCCGAATCCCTGAGTGGATCTTTAGTTGGATGAATGTCTGTGGCATGAGTGGCAGTCTAGGCCAAGATGGTGAATACCAGATCAGGTGAACAGTTCGGATTGAGTCAGTTTTAGGTGCCGGATGCAGCTTCCAGCTAGTGTGACACATTCAGGGGTGTGGGGAACCAAATTGCGACCCACACTACACATTCAGTGTCAGTGTCAGACTGTCAGTGTCAATGGCTCAGTAGGTAGCATACTCACCTCTGAGGCTGGGAGATCAGAGGGCTGTGGGTTCCGTTCTCACATCTGGCACTTGAGTTAATATCCCAGTACTGACACTAGTGCAGCATGAGAGGGGTGCTGCACTTCTGAGGTGCCGTCTTTTGGATGAGACATTAAATTGAGGTCCCATCTGCCTGGATTGGTGGTAGTTCAGGTGGATGTTAAAGATCCCATTGCACTTATCGAAAAGAGTAGGGGAATTTTTTATTAAAATCTGAACAAATCATAACGAAGTTATACAAATCAATATTATATCTTACATAATCATAATAAAAAAAGAATCAAAGAACATAAATAAGAATTAATTCATACAAATACCCTAAACGTAGGAGAAACAATATAAATGATATAAATCCACCCCCTCCCCACTATAAGAGTTGGGGAAATTTTTTTTTTTGAAATCTGCACAAATCATAATAGAATTATACAAAACAATAGTATATCATACATAATCAAAAGAATACAAAAAAAAAATTAAAAACATAAATAAGTATTAATTCATAGAAAAAAAGAGAAACAATATAAACCCACCCCTTCCCCCTCTCCACTATAAGGGCTTGGAAATTCTTTATTGAAATTAGGACACATCATAACTAAATGGTATAGATCCAAATGAAATCATGCATAATCATAAAAATCAAAATATAATGGGCCAGATATTCAAAACTTTGCCCCGGGGCTAAATTAGCACTGCCCGGCAGGCAAACTTAGCCCGGAGCACAAAACAAGCCATATTCAAAAGGAATAGCCCTGGGGCAAACAGCTTCTGAATATAGCATTGGAATGAGGCCGGGCAAACTGGGCTGGGAGTGCAGGGCAAACTTAGCCCTGGAATAAGACAGCTCTGAATATGGCAACTGGGAAGTGCAAACCACAACAGCAACACAGTGCACAGGGATGTGAGAAGGTAGGTGCAGATGAACTATGTGGCCAATGTGTGTGCCAGCAAATGAGTGGACCCAGTACAGCTGCAGGCAGCAGCATATGTGAAAGTACAGTGTTCAAAACTGCAAAATATTCCCCAAACTGTTCGCGCAGAGCTAACACGTTTGCACGGGTTTAGCGCAGGGCTAAACCCTTAGCCCGGTGCAAGCACGTTTGCCCGGCGCTAAACTTTGCCATATTCAAAACTGACATGCAAATTAGCCTTCTTAGGTAGTCTGTGGGCAAACATCCAGATTAGCATCTCATTATGCCCTGATTTGCATGCAGTTTGCACCAGGCTAACTGTTTAGCCCTGCGCTAAACCTGCGCAAACGTGTTAGCACTGCGCAAACAGCTTGGGGGAATATTATACAGTTCTGAACACTACCTCCACATGCACTGCTGCCTGCAGCTGTACTGGGACAACATGGCATAGGCACAGATGGTGGTGGTGCTGCATGCAACTGTCACACTGTAGGTCATGCTACAGTGCACAGCAGACACTACAGTAGCAAGGAGGCCAGTAGTGTGTGGACACAGCAATGCCTATGGTGTGTAAGGCAGTGATGATGACTGCACTATACACAGTGAGAGGCCCAACCTGCAGGTGTTTACTGACAGTGGACATTACTGTTACGCTACTGTGTGACCCACAGATGCTGCACCTGTGGCATGGGATGCTCACAGTGACATGTACATTTCTGGCTTTGTGTGCTATGGCGGTTGTACAGCTGTGCAGTATGTGGGGGGGGCATATATTATCCGAAAGGCACACTGGTGTTGGGGAATTCCCAATACTGGCCCATGTGCACTGCATGATGTGTCCCAGTCTTGTGGCCACACCTGGTCTGTAGCACAGCCTCGCCACCCATACATGCTCTCCTCAACATCCTCCATGCCCACAGTGCTGCATGTGTGTGCTGGCATCTGTTGGTGTCCACAGAAGTGTGGTCCGCAGGTGTGTGCTGTATGTCCACACTGCCATGCTGTCCACTGGTGGCAGGGTCACCACTTACTGCCTGGCATGACTGGGACTGGTGGCAGATGATGGCATCATTGTGATGCCATCAGTTAGCAGCATGCTTCCTCTATGTTTGGCTTTATCTATGTGTCATATTTATTTGTTAGGGTCGCTCAAAACCCGCGCTAAACCCGCGCAAACACCGCACAATGCCATAGTGTTGCACAAAGCTGATTGCCAAGGGTTAAGACAAGCTTTTCATGGGCGGTAATGTGTACCGCGCTAAGTGTCACGCCAAGTCGCACAAAACCACTTAGTGCAGCGCTAGTCACTGCATATAGCATTGCGCCTGTATTCATGTCATTTTGCCCCTCGCATACATTATAATTTTGCCCGGCGATGATGCAGTTTGCCCACGTCATTTGGCCTTTTGAATATAGCAGATCTGTGCTAATCCCACGCTAAACCTGCGCAAATGGTTTTTGCCCAGCACAATGTTTTGAATATCTGGCCCAATAAGTATTAATTCATACAAATACCTCACACCTACCAAAAGCACAGTATGAGACCCACCCTCCCCTCCCTACTATAAATGTTCGCGCTTTTTTAACTTCACAAATAAAACCAGACCCAACAGCTCATATTAAAAGGAAAAAAGGGAAAATAAGAATCAAAGTTATACTTTAGTCATCAGAAACCCTAAATAAAAGAAAATTGCCTCCACCAAGAATTCCAGGTGTCAATATCCAAATTACTTCCTTCTATCCACCTTATACACTTAAGACCCGACTCTATCAACAGAAATAATTCTAAAACTTTAGCAAGGCATTTGACACAGTCCCACACAAAGGATTAATAGTCAAATTAACCAGCCTGGGAGTGGGTCCCAGGGTGGTAGCCTGGGTAAAACATTGGCTGGACAACAGAACACAGAAAGTAATTGTAAATGGAGTCCACTCTGAAGAAACAGGGGTTACTAGTGGGGTATCGCAGGGTTCAATATTGGGTCCAGTCCTTTTTAATGTCTTCATAAGTGACATTGCAGAGGGACTGGAAGGAAAAGTATGCCTCTTTGCAGATGACACAAAGATCTGCAATAGGGTTGATACACAAGGAGGCGTGGAAAGGATGAGAAGGGACTTGGCAAGGTTGGAGGAATGGTCAGAAGTATGGCAGCTAGGATTCAGTGCAAAGAAGTGCAAAATAATGCACCTGGGAAATAAGAACCCAGGGGAAGAATACACAATGGTGGGGAGGTAGTAACAACAACAAAAAAGGAAAGGGACCTGGGGGTAATCATATCAGATGAACTTAAGGTTAGCAAGCAATGTGAGAAGGCAGTAGGGAGGGATGGGGGTATACTGGGATGCATAGGGAGGCATCAGCAGCAGAAAACAGGAAGTTGTTATCCCTCTGTACAGACAGCTGGTGAGACCCCATCTGGAGTACTGCATCCAGTTCTGCAGACCCCATCTCCGCAAGGACATAGACAGGATAGAGGCAGTCCAGAGGAGGGCAACTAAAATGGTGCAGGGTCTGCAAGAGAAGCCATATGAGGAGAGACTAAAGGAGCTTAATATGTATACCCTTGAGGAAAGAAGGGAGAGGGGGGACATGATAGAAACTTTTAAGTACCTCAGTGGAATCAACAAAGTCCAAGAGGGTAGCATCTTTCAGAAAAAGAGATGTGCAAGAACAAGGGGACACAATTTAAAGATTGGGGGCAGTTCAGGGGCAATGTGAGGAAGTATTATTTCACTGAGAGGGTAGTGGATGCATGGAATAGCCTTCCTGAGGAGGTTGTGGGGTCAAAAACTGTGGGAGAATTCAAGAATGCTTGGGACAGACATAAGGAAATTCTTGTGGGGGGTAGGAAGGAATAGGCTGTTGGTTAACTAGGATCTGCGGCCTTTCCTGTAGGTAGGGAAATGGGCCGACTAGATGGGCCAAGCAGTCCTTATCTACCGTCAAAGTCTATGTTTCTATGTTTCTAAAACTGAGGTAGTTTGTTGTTGTAATGTGAATCTACATCTACTGATCCAGATCCAATATAAGAAGTGAGCCGTAATTAATCTTAATGTACTATGTGAAAAAAATGTATTTCTGGTGGAATTATTCCGTAATACAAAAGGTTTGGTTTGGGTGAAATAAAAGGCGCTGTTTTCCACTGATTCTTAACAACATCCCAGAACTGTATCACATACAGTATAGGCAATGAAAGTATAAATGATCCATAGATTCCATTATATTTATACAAGTTATCCTTGAACAGTTTCTTTCTAACAAGGATTTATGTTTATGATTTCCTTTAACATTTATCTGATCATGAATACTTAACCATACCTGATCCCACATCTGAACTGGTATTCTGTCATCTAAAATATATTTAGTAATCTGGTTTTTCGCAAGCACCGAAAACCTTTCAAAAAGTGTTATCCCAAAACATAATCGTAAAGTTTCCTGATATAGGATTTTCCTTGGAAGTCTTAACACTACTGTATAGCTAATTCCCCAATGTTTAATTTTATCAGAAAAAAAACTCCCATTGCTCCCCTAAGCTAGGGCAATGTTTATTTTTATGAATAAACTGACTGTTTCCATTCATTTAAAATCCCTTCTAATTTCTGTACTCCCCAAACTCCCCAAATCTGTGAACAACCTTTCAGAAGAGGCAAAATATTAGCATATGAAAAAACAGTAAAGAAAAACAAAATTGGATTAGGCATCCCTTTACCTCCTTCTTTAATTTCTCTGTATAATACATTCCTTTTAATTGGATTTAACCTGCTACCCCAGAAACAACTAAAAAAACAACCTAATATTTTCACTTCTAAACCCTTAGGGAGAGGGAAAATCATACTAAAAAAAAAAAAAAAAAAAAAAAGAAATAAATAAATCGGAATTAAAAATGTTTTTATATAATAATTTTTTTTTGATACTTTCCATTTATTCCATTGTAGTACTTTAGCATTTCCTGTTTGCAGTGCTATTTCCCAATTGTACTTGGCCATATCTAGTCCACCAAAATAAAACCCTAAGATTTTACATGGAGTTGAAGCTAATGAAAACCCCCCAAAAGTTTCAGGACTTGTCGGAAACCCAGTAAGTTTTAAACATTTGGTTTTCCCCAAATTGAGACATGCCCCTGTTTCTTTCCCCAGCTCCTGTATTAAATTACAGATTGTGATTAAATAATTCTCATCTTTTAAAAATTAAACATACATCATCAGCATAAGCTATTATTTTACATACTGGTGAATCATTTACTAAAACACCACAAATGTTAGGAGAATTCTGAAGTATACATAATAATGGGTCTATCGCAAATCCATATAAAAGAGGACTTAAGGGGCAACCTTGTCTCACCCCGCAGTAAATCCTTATCTTTTTCCCTAACCACCCATTTTCATAAGGTCTAACATATGCCAGACTGTAGCACAATTTTAGCCACTGTACAAACTGATCAGGAATTCCATAAAATCTAAGACATTATCAAATGCCTTACTAGCTATATACCCTTCTGAAATTGGAACCCCATTTTGCCCCATACCTTTCTCTATCAGATGTTTTTTTTTTTAAAATCAGTCGCTGACCAGGTACTGAGCAAAACTGAGTGGGAAGTAATAATTCTGACATGACAGAAGCCAGCCGATTCCCTAATAGTTTTGAGAATAATTTAAAATCTACATTCAGTAATGTAATCAGGCGCCAGTTATTTATATCACTGCGCGTACCTGATTTAAATAAAAAGATCAACAACCCTTCATACATCTGATTAGGAAGAATATTATCCAACAAAAAGGAGTTAAATAACCGCACCAAAGCTGTAGGCATAATAGACCATACCAACTTGTAAAATTCCCCCGGTAAACCATCTGATCCAGGAGAGGCTTTCATTTTTAAACCCATTATTACTTTCCCCTACTTCTAGTGTTGAAAAAGGCTTTAACATATATTTTGCTCAATTAACATCTAATATAGGAGGTGCTGCTAGATCTAATATTAATTTCACTTTTTCATTTTCCCCACTAACAGGCCTAAAGGTCAATTCAATATGCTTCTCTAATTGTGCCATAATTCCCTTGTTACTTCATACCTCGCTACCTGCAGCCATTAACAAAAAAGGAGTAATTTTTCTGTCTCTACTCTCTTGACTAACGAGATATGGATTCACCTGGGCTGCTGTACCCTGAGTACCAAAAGATTGTTCTTTTTTCAAAGAAAGTAGTCTATTATATTGAAATTGATACATTTGTTCTCTTACTATCCCTAATTCCGTTGATAAATCTTCTTTATTCCCATACTGATGAGAAATCAGGTCTTCAAAAACCACCCGTAACCACAAGATTCTTCGTAAGAAGATTGTACTTTCTTAGTACCTAAGATTTGAAAAAAAAAAAACGTCAAACAGTCTTTAACATCTTCCCACCAAAGCCCAGTATTGTCATAGAATGGCAGTGTCGTTAGTTTATCATATTGATAATCATTTTTATCTGTTGAATCACTTCTTCATCCTGAAAAATGGAGATATTAAGTCTCCAAACATCTTGGCCTGTTTCTCTATGTGGTGGTATAGATATCTGGAAACCAATTAAACAATGGCCAGAGGCTTCTAACATACTAAAATGCCAGCAGAATAGGCCTAACGGTCTTTCGTGTCTGCTTGTTTGGTCAGCCCCCACCCTGGGTGCTGACCTTGCTGTTCCCCTCGCCTTCTCTGGCTTCTCCCTTCCCAGTTCCAGATATTCTTGCTGCATTGGATTTTGCTTCCAGAACCCTTCCCCTGTACCTGTCCCACCCCCTCTTGAACCCCTCCACTGTCTCTGCCTCCACCAGCCCCCTAGGTAGTGAATTCCATGGCTCCACCACCCTCTCAGTGAAGTAGCACCTCCTCCTTTCTCCCCTGAATCTTCCCCCCTCCAGCTTCCACCCATGCCCTCTAGTGGCCCCTTCCTCCTTCCTTCGAAGCACCCTGACTGTTCCTCCCCTATTTACCCTCTTCATGTACCTGAAGACCTCTATCATGTCCCCCCGGTCCCTTCTCTCTTCCAATGTGTACATATTTAGCTCTTCGAGCCTCTCTTCATAGGTCCTGTCCCCCAAGCCCCAAATCATTTTGGTTGCCCTCCTCTGGACCCTCTCCAGGAGGTTAATGTCCCTCTTTAAGTGTGGCCTCCAAAACTGCACGCAGTACTCCAGGTGCAGCCTCACCAAGCAGTTATACAGAGGGAGTATCACTTCCCTCCTTCTGGAGGTGATCCCCCTAGCGATGCATCCCAGCATCCTGTTGGTCTTGGCTGCTGCCCTCCTACAAGTCTCAGAGTTGTTCATCTTGACATCCACCACCACCCCTTCTATTGGGATTGTTTCTACCTTTGACAAAATAATTTGTTTTTTTAATAAAAAATAAATCAATCCGGGAGGATAATTGACCCTTATAAGAAGTTGAACATGTTCTCCCTCTAGAGCTTGCACATACATCCTGCAATCCTGCTATGTTAACTATTGTTTTAAGCATAGTTTTGTCACAATATTAAAGTCCCCCCCAAATTACCTGCCTACTTGTGTGTAAATAAAGCTGTATTTTTTTCAACAAAGAAACTCGTAATGCTTTAGTTTGGGGTCCTTAAACATTAATGAATCTACATTTATTTATTTATTTATATTTATTTATCAAGTCTAGGATTACAAATACCTTTGAGCCATGGCTCTTTTACAAAGGTTCCATATCAGAGAAATACAAATTATGGGGAACATCAAGACAGTCATTACAACAATGTGGACATTGCAAACAGAGTACAGATCAATACAGTTCAAGGGTAGCATTGTAAAAAGGCAGCCAGCGGCTTTTGTCAGAGAAAATAGACAACAGATAAGAAGTGCCAGAGTCATAGGGAGAGGGAAGAGGGTAGGGAGGAGAAGGAATGTGGGAAGGGTGGCGGAAGGGTGGCGAGAGGGTGAAAAGTGCAGCATTGGGTATACCAAGATGTGAGGGTAGAATCCAGTGGGGGGGGGAAGACAACTAGAGCAGAAAGTGGAGAAACAAGGTTAAGTTGGGCAGTCACAGGAGCTGTTAGTAGTGAGATAGTCCCGGAGCCTAGTTTTAAACATACCAATAGTTGGGGCAGAGGAGATGGTTGGGCTGAGGCCATTGAACCAGAGTGGTGCAGAGGAGATGGTTGGGCTGAGGCCATTGAACCAGAGTGGTGCTCGATAAGCAAAAGAGCGTTGTCCCTGTGAAGTGTGACAGTGGGGGACTTTCAGTAGCTGTAGCGTGGATCTCCTAAGGCACCATTTGTTAATTCAGTGTTGTAACAGAGCTGAGACCCAAGAAGGTGTAAGGCCAAGGTAGATTTTTTTGACCATGCAGCAGGTGAGAAACTTTATGCGGTTTGATAGTTGGAGCCAGCTGGTCTGAGTGTACAGGTCACATGTGTGGGTGAGACGGTGAGCAACAGTAATGAGCCGACATGCTTTATTTAAGGCAGTTGAGAGGTGTCTAAGGGTTGTGGTTGTGGCCGAGCCATAAATGATGAGACCATAGTCTATTACAGAGATCACAGAGCTCAGGACTGCAACCTTCAAAGCTTCTGGCGTGAGGTGTGGTCTGTGTTTGTAGAGAGACCAAGCCGTGTATTAGCAGCTCTAGCTACATTATCTACATGAAGTCCATAGGAGATATTAGGGTCAAGCTGTATCCCTAAGTATTTTAAGGACACCACCTGATCTAGAGTGTTCCCTTGGGTGGTGGAGATAGCCAAGTGGTGTAGCTTGTGTGGGTTATGAGAGCTGCAGAAGAGCATAGATTTGGTTTTCTTGTCATTGAGGACCAGTTTATGATTAAGAAACCATGTCTCTACAGAACTGAAACCAAGTTGCAGGTTGTGTTGAAGAGTTGCAGGATCTTTGTGAGTGGAGAATACGACAGCATCATCGGCATATAGTATGATCTGCTCAGAGCAGTGGTGAGGAGGAGTTTAAGAAAGGCTAAAAAGGAGGGGTCCCAAGTATGGATCCTGTGGGACACCAGTGAACAGGCAGGGTGTTAGAAAGAGCGTCCGCAATTTTTACTCTCTGTGACCGGTTTTCTAAGTAGCTTTTAAACCAGAGAGAAGAGTCAGGTGATAGCCCGGCATTCAGTAGTTGGTGTATTAGTAGTCCATGGTGTACTGTATCGAAGACCTTGGAGAGGTCGATGAAAACAGCCCCTGTGAGAAGGCCGTTGTCAAGGGATTTGTGCAAAGCTCCAGTGAACTCAAGAAGGGCTGTGGTGGTGCTGTGACCTTTCCGGAAGCCGTGTTGTTGTGGACAAGTTATATTGTATTTATCCAAGTGGTTGGTAAGTTGATCAGCCACGATGCGCTCAAGTGCCTTAGAGAGTGGGGGCAGTATGGAGATAGGGCGATAATTTGAGTGAATCGTCTTGTCCCCACTTTTATGGACGGATGTCATGGTGGCTGTTTTCCATAGGTCCAGGAATTTTCCACAGCTGAGAGAGAGGTTTAGGATTTTTGTTAATGGATTAATTACCTCATCAAGGGTGAGCAACAGAAGCTTAAGGTCCAGGGTGTCTCTACTAGATCTAGATTTAGAGATAGCTGCAGTAATATAGTGGCAAGCTTCGTTCAGCCTTACCTTCCTGAAGTAGAAGAGGGGATGGTTAGACTGAGGGGCTGAGGTATTTGGGGAGTAGGCCCTGTTTTCAAAAAAGTCATAGGGTAGGACAGCACTAAGGTTAGAAAAAACCATGTTAAAGATGTTTGCGATCACCTTGGGGTCAAGAGTTGAGGATCCATCAACCATTAACATGGCCAAAGAGGTTTTTGGCTGCTTCCCTGTGACATCCTTGATACTGTCCTAGAAAGCACGACCATTTCCCCATGTATTGGTGAGAGCGTCTTTGTAATAGGTGGAAGCCGTATGGCTTTTGTGCAGGCATTTCATGCTTGTTTGTAATTTTGGATGTCCAGTTGTTTGCCAGTGGCCCTGGCAACTGCCCAGAGGTGATCCCTTAGTTTCAGCTGTGAGAGAAGAGCTGCGGTGACCCATGAGTTACAGAGAGATTTTGTTTTGCGCCTTTTAGCAGGGGCAAAGAGGTTGCAGGCTTTGTTGAAAATTGAGATGAAGTGATCAAGAGCCAAGTTAACATCTGTTGCTTCATAGATGGGTAGCCAGTCTTGTAGAAGCAGGTGTTGTTTGAGATGTGGAAGTTTTCCACGAGGAAGGACTCTGCTAGCAATAATTTCTGGGAGGGGGCTTAAGGAATTTGTTAGACCATGCACACATGACTGGGGAGTGGTCACTGAGTGAGTCTGGGAGAATGGTCATACGAGAAATCCTTGTGGGGTGAGTGGTGAGGACCCAATCCAAGAGGGTACTGGTGCCAGTCTTGTAGTTAATCCTAGTAGGGGAGTTTACCATTTGCGTGAGGTTAGCAGCTGAGATGGAGTCTTTATAGGCACTGGCACTCGATGCTAACCAGTTTATGTTGAAATCCCCTAGTAGAATAAGTTCAGCTTCAGAAGGATGAGAGTTGATAAAGTTTAGGACATCATTGAATCAATGTTTAGGGTCCCTGGGTGGGATGTAAATGGAGACAATAGTCAGGGCTTTGTGGTTGGGACCTAGGACGATTTTTATTGGCAGAATCTGGCCTGAGGCAGAAAGTGATGGAGTTGCTACAGGGAGCCAAGACAGGGAGTCTTTGATATAGATTGCGCAACCACTGCCTTTTTTGGATATCTGGTCCAGCCTGTGGACATTGTAGCCCTGTATTGTTACTGCTGAGTCAGGAACTTTAGGTGTCAGCCAAGTTTCCACCACTGCAAGGATGTCAGGGTTGTGTTGGCATATGAAGGCTCGGAGTGCATCCAGCTTTGGTAGTAGGCTGCAGATATTAATGGTTGCAAGGATAAGGGCACCTGGAGTTTGTGTGTGGCCTGAGCTTCTAGAGCCAGGATTGGGATGAACGCTGCCTGAGAAGGAGGAGTTGTAGGAGTTTTAAGGAGCAGAGTCACAGCTCTTTGAGAGATAGTTTTGATTGTTGTTTCCTGGAGTAGAAGTTGCAAGGTTCCAGGCGGTGTCCCATATGGACTGCAAGGTGGTACAGTGTAAAGAGGTGGCCACACTTGTTGAGAGTAGTGGTCGGGTTAAGTAACCAGGAATATCCAAACGGTGCACCAAGCACAAGACTCGGTGGAGAGTTCCCTTGGGTAGCAGTGGAAACCAGAGTAGAGGGTGGTGGGGTGGGGTTGGGGGAAGCTAGGACCAGGGGGAGATAAGAGGGGGGGCCAGGGCAAGGAGGAGGAGGAGAGGCGAGATAAAGGCAGAGAGAGCCCACATGGCTTATGTACTAGATAAAGAGATAGAGATATAGCCCTGTAGTGGTGAGAGGATATAATCTGCTTATGGAAAAGCTCTAAATTCACTTCTAATATCAACTCAGAACTTAAAATGACTGTAAGGATTAAACAAATTATTAAACCCTAGCACATAAATTTAACTAGAGACACAGAGAGAGATACATGATACTGAGTTCAGAATAACATCTAGAATAAGTACCCGACCAGGTTCTGGGTCCCCTAATCGTAGAATTTGAATTGCGGATGTCATAAAACAAAATCCCACCCCACAACAAGTCTCTGTCCCTAGTGACCATTGGGAAAGTCCCCATTTCCAGTCCGCAGAAGCCTGCATTATATCACTCTTAGAATGCAATCTAGTGTCCTGTAGGAAATATACATCAAAATTAAGATGATGTAGAATACCATACAAAGCTAGTCATTTTAAACTAGATTTTATGCTATTTACATTTAAACTAGCTACTTTCAAATTAGTGGGTTCAGGGAGGAGATTTCATCGATTTCCCACTCGAGGGTGTTACCCACTTCTGTGGTCTCCTACTTGGTAGAGCCCTCTGAACAACTTATATTTTAATTTAAACATAAATCAGTCTCTCCTATAGAAACCTCCACCCCATTAATTTCAGTTTCCATAGGTTGGGCTATTTCTACTTGGTCACCCCATGTAGAAAGAATTCCATACCAATTACTTGAAGGGAGCAGGGATAGAGCAGCATCTGGGGGAAGGATAGGTATACTCTCAACGTGAATTGAATTCTTTGTCCTATCCTCAACCTGAGATTTACGGAAAATCTCCTCTTGGCCTTCTCCTATTTTTTCCCCTTTCTTCCCTTCAGCGATTACTTGAATGAAACCTCTTCTAGGAGGAGAGCTTTGGGGAGTGGTGACAGGAGTCTCTACTACCCCTCTATTCCCTTCCATAGGTGTGCATTCTCTAGATGTCACAAAGGTCTCCACAACAATTTCTTGTCTAGACTTTGGAGAGGCCTGGGCTCTGCTTTCTCCACTGCTTCCCCTCTCACCCAGCCTCCTTCTACCCCTCTGTCTTTCAGATTGAAAAGTTTCTGATGGAAAAAAAGGTTTTCGCACCTGAGCTAAAAACATTTCTTGGTCAGAAGCATCATCCGTGTCGTGTTCTGCCCATGGGCATTCCGAAAAGGAATGGTCATTGTCCCCACAAAGATTACAAGTTGGAGGGGCCTGACACCTGTTTGCCAAATGTCCTAATAATCCACAGTGGAAGCACTTAATCCGATCACAGTCATTGCTCAAATGTTGTAATGAGCCACATTTAAAACAGCTTTTAGGTTGCCCTGCATAGAATAAAATCCCTCTATCCATCCCCAGATAGAAAGAACTTGGTAGGTGTTGTATACCCATATCATCTTGTAAAAGCTGTACCCTTACTGTCCATCTTTCTGTCCAGAATCCATTATCAACCATTATCAGTTTGGGTTTATCAAAGACAGTACATCTTTTCTCTAACCAAAACAAAATATTACTAATATTAACCCCTTCATTTCTAAACAGGAGTGTAACTGTTTTAATAGTGAGTTTTGTTATAGGAATAGCCATAACGTCTCTCCAAATGTCCTTATCTTTAAGTTCATAGTACAGTCGCCAGAATTTGTCTAATGCCTGCATAGTACAAAAGCTTATGTCATATATCCTGTCCCCTGGAGCATGTATAAACGCATAGATTTTAGCAGGAGAAAACCCCAAAGAGTCAATAATAAGGGATTTACCCACCCAGAGTCTATCCGGAGGTATTGGTGCAAGACCCTTGTATCTTAAATGCACTAAATACCTCCTTTTTGCTGCTTCAGCCAGTTTCCTGAAGAGCCCCACATCGGATTGTTTTCTCCGAACCTCTTCTACTTGTGGTGGTGTTTGATTCTCCTGGGTGCTCTCATTTCCCTCTATTAACAAGTCTGGTGAGGCTGAATTTTTAGAGAATTTGTCTGCCTCATTTAAAGCCAAGTTTTGTGCATTGAAAGTGAGAGGCAAACTGTTGATAAGTTTGGCTGCAGCGTCTGGCGTAGTTGTAGCCTTATTCGTGCCCTGCGCCGAAGCAGTAGGGAAAACTTGAGACTTAGAAAAACAATCACCAGTTGCTGGCAGATCTCCAGAGTTACACTCCCACTGTTCACTCCCAACTTCATTTACCGGACCCAACGTCCCTGGTATCAGAATTGCAGCATCAGGGATCCATATCTTATTCTGCAGAGTCCAACCTGGATCCTGAAGAGCCCCTCCTGGGGTCCATTCTTCCGAAGAGCTGTTAATAATTACTTCTCCCACATCATACTGCCCAGGGACCAAAGTTCTCGCATACTTATTTAAAGGTCTCGGGATTGCTTCCGTAGCCACAGAAAGAGGCAAAAGTTTATTACCTTCCTGAATAGGGCTTACCGCAGATCTTTTCCGTTTAATTCTTTCCTCCATCAGTTGCATTTTTTTCATCCGAAAATCACTTTCTGCTGCCAATAACATTTCAGTTAAAAGCTCTTTTTTCTCAATTAGTTGTTTTCATAAAATTAACTCTTCATCTTTCACAGGTTGTTCTAATGAACATTCGTTTTGCCCAGTTACATCCATCGGTAAATGTTGTACATCTATGTTTTGAATTTGACTAGTACTAGGTCCACACTCAGGACCTAGAGCTGTTGCAGTACGTCCATCCTGTTCCTCATCCAAACCTGGACTGGGGTCCTCCATCCCTGTTGCAGTGCAACAGCACCCTCTGCAGTCACAGAGTAGGGGAATTTTTTATTGAGAAAAACACAACAATCATAATGACACACTCCGTTTTAACAATTGCCAAACATACCTATTTACAAACATTATACAAAAGAAAAAGTATAAAGTACCCCCTTCAATATCTTCCCCCAAAACACTCCAATACAACATTTGAAAAGAACATATACATATAATTCACAAACCCTATACACCATAGCCAGTTATCCCCCTTTTCATCTTAACCATACAATGTGTTTCCAAAAATCCTGAAAGATTTTTCTCTAGCATGCACTGCTTATATAGTTTCTGTTTACCCACTGCTAATTCAATACGACTAAAAAGAACATTATTAGGCAAAAGGGTATGTTGTAAGGAAAACGGACACCTTGCTTGCCATAGATAATACTTAATACAGGCAAATATCAGATTTAGTGTACTTGGGTGGTATCTTCGTAAAAAACCTGAATAATCCCCCAGAACGAGACTCTGATAAGTGATATGAAGCAAAAATCCCCATTCCCACCGTTTTGCCAACTCAAACCAAAAAGACTTAACATACAGGCAAAGTAATAAAAAATGTTCTAAGGTTTCAATTTGATCTGAGCATCCAGGTCTAATACACATTCGATCCTGAATCTGTTTGTGTTTTAAATTACTCCTGACTCCCAACCTCCCATGACAACAGAGCCACAACACATCCCACATGCTAGGGGGTATCCTATGATCCATCAAGAGCCGTAATGCTTGAGACAATTTTGTCGGGGTACACAAGGGAAAATCCACTTGGACGTAAAAAAAATTAAACATAATTTCTGCATAAAAATCCTTCCTAGGAATGTCCTGCAATTGAGCTTTTCCTAATTTCCATTCCCGTAGTTTTCTGACTGAGGCATCCGCATAGGATGGGGCCAAAGCCATCTTACCTCTCATGGGAACCCCCTCCTTCCAAAATGACATAAAGGAGAAAAGCAATTGTGTCCAAGCCGACTCATGGATGATCCTGAGGTATAACCTTGGATTGAAAGGCAGCAATCATAAAAAGCAAATGAAAAATACCACTGGATTTATCATCCCTAAACCCCTTGATTCAGCTTTAAATAAGTAAAGGCTCTTTTAATCGGATTCAACCGACTACCCCACCCCATTTGAAAAAACACACTATACAATCTAGTTTTTAAAGCAACCGGAACAGGAAAAATCGCGGATACATGTAAAAAAATAGGTAATAAGAACTTTTTAATAATCAAAACCCGCTTTTTTTTTGAAAAACCCCAGGATTTCCATTGCTGTACTTTTTCTCTGCAATAACCAAAGCTTTTTCCCAGTTTAAAAATGCTAAGTCTCCTTTACCAAAATTTAACCCTAAAACGGAAATGTTCTCCTTAACTATGATGCCCCCAATATTCTGACAGACCATATTGTCCCCAACCACCAGACAGTTACATTTTTCTAAGTTTAGTCTGGTACCATTTAAATCAGCTAAACTTTCAATCACTTTAATAGCCTGAACCCTGAATTAACATCTGCTACCAACAACATATGTCATCTGCATATGCAGATATCTTCTGGGCTAGTAAATTACAAGAGGCGATAACCCCGTATTGGCCTGTTGTACTCAATTTCTCTCAATAATGGGTCTAATGCAAAGGCATATAGTAACGGCTAATTGGCAACCTTGTCTGACCCCAAACTTCATCTGAATCTCGAACCTACCACCGTATTAATGCATACACAAGAAATTGCATTGCAATATAAAGTGTGAACATATTGCGCAAATATTTTCGGAAACCCATATTTCAATAACACCTGGAAAAGAAAATCATGGGACACCGAAACAAAGGCTCTCGCCTGATCTAATGCCATAATAAAACCTGACAGTTTTCCTTGACGTCCAAATTCACATATATCCCATAATAGTTTTAAATTCTGCTGAATTGATCTATGTGGAATAGCACATGTTTGTGCCGGGTGAAGCACCCCCTTAGCCACTTCTTGCAATCTTTTACACAAAATAGATGAAAGTATTTTGTAATCTGTATTCAAAAGACTAATTGGTCTCCAATTACCCAATTCTGTAACATCCCCTGACTTAAAAATAAATGTTAAAATAGCTAGATTAAATTTCAATCGCCAAACCCATATTGTAAGATATCATTAAAACTTCTGTCAGAATACCACTCAGGTCATCCATAAGGTTTTGTAAAATTCATTGGTCAGCCCGTCTATCCCCGGTGATACCCCTACCTTAAGGAACCTATTGCCTGCTGTACCTCCTGCAAAGCTATAGGCCTTTGCAGCATCTCTACTTTGCCTGAGAAATGGACGAATGGGGAAATTAAAACATCTTCCACTCCTACAAGGAAACAAAACTGTTTCAAATTGAGACACCACCTTCTCCTCTCGCTATGACTAGCATTTCTGCCACGGATGATTTTAAATCTCAACAGAACTTCTGAGCCCTGACATCACTCTCTTCTCAAACTTATTTTTTACATGCCTTATAATGGGTCTTGAAAAGGTTGTTGAGTACCAAATTTAAAACAGGCATGAATAGATGCAGCCCTATGATTTGATAATTTGACATGTTCTTTTTACCCATTTAATCTGGGACTGAATCTCTGCATCCGTCACTTCTAGAATGAGACTGTAATTTATAATATTGATTTCGAAATTTAAGTATTGTAAATATTCCCTTGAACCTTCTGTTCTCATAAGCTATAAAAATCCTTTAACGCCAACTTGGTATCCGACCACCAAGAAACCCAGTCTGAGAAAAACACTGCTACTGATTTACTAAAACCATAACGTTTTTAATTGAGCCAAAAATCCTGCTCCAGTCAGCAACTGTGGCATTCAACATCCATCTGCCCTGCAAAGCTGGAAAGAGGCTGGAATCTGTTGTAAGCCTACAATACTCCATAACACATTGTGATCAGGAAAATCATATGGAGTCACTGAACACTCCACCGGGTTAAATGATTAGACAGAAAAAATAATCTATTCTTGTCTGAAAAGTTGCCCTCTTATAAGTATAACCCCCTTTTCATGCAATTTTTCAAAGCGCCCTTTAACTTTGCAACCCCTATAGTTTCCAGAAAGAGCATTCAGTCACAATAAGTTTTTTGCTGACACCGCCTCTAACCGAACATCTAAACTGCAATTCATGTCTCCTCCCCAAATTATATTTTTGAGGAAAACAAATATGGTTTTACCAAATTAAACAAGGCTATCCTTGCAGTTTTTACTTGTGGGGCATAAGTGTTAATTAATCTAAACACAATCCATTCAAAAACAATCTAAGAGCAATACTCTATCAGGCAGGACATCAATCAGCCTTGTCACCTGAACTGCTGCTTAGAGAATAATATCCCTACCCATCTGCCACATCTTCCCCAAATGACCAGAAGGACGGGCCCTCCCACCATAGCTTTTTAACCTGAGACACCTCTGTCAAAGAAGAAAAATGAGTCCTCATGCAAAAAAATCACATCCGCTTTCAATTCTCTGCAATACTGTAAGGCAATAAGCCTCTTATAGCTCTTTAGGCTACAGCAATTGACGGATATAATCCTTAAACAGGCCATATTATGCTGTGGTCATTTATTCATGACTTATCTTGTTTCCTCTTTCTTCCCTTTTTCTTCTTTCCTTCTAAGACTTCTAGCCCACCTCTTCTTCAATTTCCATGTTTAAGTTCTCATCTGATTTTAACAAATCAGAAACTCCTCCCCTCTAAGTCTGCTAAAGCTGCAAAGGAATTCTGAATCAAACACACCCCTCCCAGACGATTACTTGCCCTTGTCACCCTCCGTGGAGTCTGAAAGGAATTTCTCTTCTTGGGTTCCCTGGTCAGGTCATCCGTACTTTTAGTCAGGAATCTGCCATAGAAATGGGGGACTACAATCTGTTGCAAAGTTGACCCAGTGAATCTTATTTCGCTAATAGAAGACTCTGATATTCTGGAGGCGTCACTTTCAGTTTCCTTCTTACTATGTTTCCTTTACTTACACGGGATTGAGTAGGCTCCCCCTACATTGGGCCTGAGAAATCAGATCTTCTTTATTCAATCCCCCTTGCCTATTCTGCTCCGCCCAAGGACACTGGTGGTAGGCATGACCTAAATCGTCACATAAATTACATTTGAATTAATTCCTACACACTTCACTGTCATGGTCCAATTCGCCACATAAAGCGCATTTCACTCTATCACATGCACTGCTCAAATGCCTACGACTACCACATCTATAGCACGCTTTTGGCTGGCCTGGGTAAAAACAAACCCCACGATCTCTCCCCAAAAAGAAGCTATTTGGGACATGTTGTATTTCATTATTCACCATGAACAATTTAACTTTAAATTTCCATGCCCCAGTCCAAATATTTTCAGAGTCCAAGATAGGTTCTGGTGAGCCTAGTACCTCACATTTCTGTTTTAACCAAAAAACAATGTCACCCACATTCACTCCCTCATTCCGAAACATCACATTAACTGTTTTAAACACTGGTTTCGTGATTGGAACGGCTAAAAAAGGTGTCCATAAAGGTAATATCTTACAACTGTCATATTTATGCCAAAACTTTTCAAGACTAGCCATTTGTTTAAAGCTTACATCAAAAGTATCCTCCCCACGAATGTTAATTAAAGCATAAATATCTGATGATAAAAAGTTCATAGAGTCCATCAATAATTTTCTAGCTTACATACCCGGTCCAGGTGCTCAGGTAGGCCTCCTCTATACCTTATCCATACTATGCGCTTCTTCTGGGGCTTGCTCCACCTTATTTCTTTTAAAAAGGTCCGCAAAACGTGGGCCCCTCCTTACTTCCTGCTCTTCTGGCCCCAGTTCATGCATACTTTCAGCAGGAGAATTCTCCCCCTCCTCTGCTTAACTGATGTCCCCGCCCGGCCTAATGCCTGGTCCTGTTTAACAAGTCCATCTGGGGCCAATGACTCACCGTCCTCTGTAAGTCCTTGCGATACCTCCGTTGCTCCTGAAGAGAAGGACAGCCACTCTGAGTCCGGCACCCATCTGCCATCCGCCTGCCGGATCCATCCTGCTTGGGATAGGGCTGTTTCTTCCGACCAGCTAGTGCTAGGCCCCATTTCCTGGTCCGTTCCTCCGGTCCCACACTCAAAACCGGCTGACTCCGTTCCTTCCTCTACACGAGTTACCGCTTTTCGCGATACCGGACTTCCTCCTTCCTCTGGGTTCCACGCTGATCCATGGCGCTTCCACCCTAGCTGCACCGAGAGTACCTCTCCCTCCCGTCCGTTCACCGTCCGCCTCCTTCCTCCACCGCTGCTCCTGCCATGATTAATTTTTGAAATGTCCCGACAGGCTTTCCTGAGCCCCCCGTCCCATACCAGTCTCCAGAAAGCAAGCTCCGATACAGGCCTCGCCTGTACATCCTCCGGTAAGAACAGTTGCTTAAAGTCTGGTATCTGTATTTCCTCCGTTGTCTCTGTCTCCATTTCTCCGACCGGAGCCTCCATGCTCCACACTGAATCTGATCGTGCAGCCATCCTCTAGGTCAGTAGCTCCCCTACTGACCAAGACCCAGCAACGCCTCCGAGTAGGGGAATTTCCCCAGTGTCCTGGCCAAATTTCCCTAATTCAGTAAAAAAAATATCACCAACAGCTTAATCTGGTTCAAGGTCATTTGGCATTCATCTGTATCCCCCTCTTCAGGTCGTGCCTGAAAATAGGCAGGACTTGTATAGTGCACTTACCCAGTCAACAAAAACTAAATAAATAAAATAAATAAATTCAGCACAATTATAGTCAAAACAACCGAATACCATAGTTCAGATGACAGTCCAGTGCAATTAAGCAGTGTTTCTATGCAAACTGTACTGTACACTCTGTGGTTCTCTCCAATTCCTGACAGGCCGATCGCTCCAGGAGCAAGTCTTCGATCCACACCAGGTGAAATTCACTCTCTCACAATTCAGGATTCCAGTCTCAATAACAGCAATTCAGATAAAGTCCAATATCAGACTGAAGGCTTCTTCACCTTGGAAGATGGTAGCAGGCAGACCAGACACAGCCTTCCCACCAAATCCTCATGTTACCATGCAGGAACAGCTGCTCTAATTGCTCGAGCTCTTCACTCTCCAAACTCCAGCTCAACTCTGACACACTGCTGCAGGCAGCTCTGGTATTTCCCAATGATCCAAAAGGTTCAGTGGGCCGATCCATCTGTCTGTCACAGAAAGGACTCTCCCTCCAGGTCCACTTAGGCACCAAACAGTAAAAACTACAATTCCTACAGAAATTCAATCCCACAAGACCTCTGGGAACAATCTCCATTTTAAGGTCCCCCAAGGTACCGACTGTTCTAAACTGGCAGTCCAGAACAAAATGGTGACTCTAAGCAGAAAGTCCATGCTGCAAAGGAAATCAGGTCAGACAAACTACTATATTATTATTGTTATTAAAGCAGAGAAGCAGTAAACAATCACAGATCCTATTAGGGCTTCCTCTGCGCATGTAGCAATGGCAGAATGAAGCACCTGTATTGCAGCCCGGGTGGGATTCGAGCCTGAAACCACTTAGCCCCCACCCACATCAGTTACATCCCATGAGATAGATACCTCTTAAAGAGACAGGCACAGAGGCTAACAGGGCACTCTCATGCAAACACATTCAAATGGTTTAGAAACAGAACACCAGCCTGGCAGTGGGCATTTAGGCAAGCCCAGGAGGATATTTTAGGAATCCCCATTTGTGGGGCGGGGGTTACACTACCATGCTCAATGGCTGAATGTTAACACATTATGTTACCATGCCCAATAGCTGACTGCTAATGCATCACACACCATGCCCCATAGATGAATGTTAACACATCATGCTACCATGCCCTATAGCTGAATGTTAATGCATCACACTACCATGCCTGATGGCTGAATTTTAGCAAATTATGTTACCATGCTCAATGGCGGCTGAATGTTAATGCATAGCGGAATTTTAATGTATCATGTTACCAGGTGTGGCAGCGCAAATCAGCCATGCTTACAACTGCCATTATGGTCGACGTAGAGGGTAAGGTGTGGGCAGGTCTGCATATAAGACGGGCAAGGCAGACAAAGAGAAGACAGAGGCTTTTCAAGGACCTGAACGTGGCATGTGTGGTAAAGGCAGGGAGGTGGGGAGGGGAATTGGGACAGGAATGTTAATGGTGGTACAAATACGAAGGAGTGGGGATGGGGAAGTGGGAAGGAGGGGGCTCCACTTTGATTTGGCATGTATTAATTATTGTGAATAAAGGTTGTTTTTTAATAGGGTATGTACGAACTAAATGTTTAAACAGTGCAACACTGAAACATAATAGTATTATTGGTACATTTTTCTTGCATGAAGCTAAAGTGCAGCAGCAAGTTCAGCTTATGTTTAAGTGAAGTAGATGGCATCAATAATAAATATTATGTCATGGAACATAAAGCGACTTACAAGACTGCACAAAATGTAAGAAAATCCTTAGCTATATTGATAGAAATCACATAAATTGCATTTTACGGCAAGAAACACATCTTATGAATGAGCAATGAAACTATTATAGGAATAAATGGGGTTCAGGATTACACACACCTTTTAAAAATAATTTCTTTTTTTATCATTTATTTGAAAAGGTTTCACCAGGAAAGACAACATGAGCTGTGAATTGCTTGTTTCCAGAAGCATCCTGGGGAGGGGTTACAAACAATAGGGAGTGTAGGCACTAATATGACAATACAAAATACAGCATAGAGCAGTTCAGAATAATACAGTCAAGATACATAAAGTGCAGAGTATGCAATAAACATAACAATAAAAGTATGTATATAGTGACACTCAAACATGACGTGTAGTCAAATTCCAGTACATTTTGATCAAAGACAAACAGTATTGTACAAAAAGTGCAGTAGAGTAACTATATTAGAGGAGCTGACATGGGGGTGACATACCTGGGTGAGCAAAAACTATAAGTAGCAAGGTCATACATAATGATGAAAAGACAAGAACAGACAACCCAGTAGAAGTATAGGCAGAAGATGGAGTGAACCTAAGGGTGGCAGAAGAAGCAGTAGCTGGCTGTGCACCAGGTTACTAAGTGCTAGTCTATGTCTAAAGAAGGCAGCTATAACACAAAGTGTGTGGGGGGGGTGAAGGACTGGGCGGGAAGGGGAAGAGAGACAAGTCAGGACCTAAACCCCTCCAGGATGTAGAGAACCCTGCAAGGGGACAGGACTTGGTAGGAAGAAGGAGGGAGCAGAGGGGATATAATGGGGGAGGGGAAGAGAGACAAGCCAAGACCTAAACCTCTTCAGGATGTGGAGAACCCAGCAAGGGACAGGGCCCAGTCGGTTAGAAGGAGGGGGGCAGAGGGAATAAAATGGGGAGAGAAGGGATGTGGAGAACAGGGGTGGAGGGGACAGGACCAATCAGCTAAGAGGTGAGGGGGAGGAGGGGGAACAGAGGGGGAGGAAGGAAGAGAGGTATGTCAGGAGCTATACCCCCTCAGGATGCTGAGAACCCTGCAAGGGGATAGGGCCCAGCAGATGGAAGGAGAGGGGAAGGGACACTGAGGGGAGATGTGGGCGGAGGGGCCACCTAGTGGTAGCCTAGGACTGGAGAAGGAAGGCAGGGGGGAGAAAAGGGGGGTAGCGATGAAAAATTAGTAGTCATAGGAAGATGTTAGGTACAGTTACAGTGATGGGCAGTATGCTTGCGGAAGAGGAGTGAGAGGTGAGATTGAGTGGAGTGAATTTCTCGCAGAAGGGAGTTCCAGATATCAGGGAACTTATATGAGAAGGCAGCGCAGCCAGAGGAGGTGCACCAAGAATGAAGGGCAAGTGTTCTATGTGTGGAGGAGTGTAATACAATGTTATGTAGTGTAGCATAGCGCTGTGTGGTGTAGTATAGTGTAGTGCTGTGTAGTGATAGTGTAGCACTGTACAGTGCAGTGTAATGCAGTGCTGTGTAGTATAGCAGTGACATCATTGCCTGTCAGAAGCCTAAAACACATGGCTGCCCTCAGCCCTTAATTACAAACTAATTTACATATGAATAATTCTGGATGGCTAAGACTTACAGGTAAGCACAAGAGATCACACAAAGTAGCTTTTTATGGACTTCAGACATTAAGAAATCCTGAAGATGAGAATTCCTCTTGAAAGGTTTTTGATCATGTCGTTCCTCTGTCTTCCATTCTTCAGGGAGTACGTATTGAGGTCTCTGAGTTTCTCCTTGTATGGCCTGCCTTGTTCCCCCCTGGATCATCTTGGACACTCTTCTCTGGACTGTCCCCAGTAGGTAGACGTTTTTCTTCAGGTAAGGATTCCAGTACTAGTTGACACTGTACTCAATATGGCCAAACCAGTGAACTGTATAGTGGCAGAAAGACCTCCACTTTTCTACTGGTTATACCCCTGGCTATATATCCCAGCATCTGATTTGCTCTGACTGCTGCTTTCTTATTGTGTGGTGAGTATTTCAGGTCACTGGTAATGATTAAACCCAAGTTTTTCTCTTCTTCTGACTAGGTAACTGCAGGGGGCATTCCTCAGGCAACTAGTCAGTGAACCTACTCATAATGGGGCAATACTGGACCTGGTACAATAACTAACAGGGACAGTACTGCAAATATTAAGGTCGGAGGTCACCGGAGTACCAGAGATTACCATATGGTGTGGTTCAATATAACCATGACTGTGGAATCGAACCACACAAAGGCAAGGATCCTAGACTTCAGCAGGGCAGATTTTATAAAGATGGGTGAACTGGTGAATGTCTCAGGGATGACCTGGTTGGGGGGGGCTGAGTGGGGTGGAGGAACAGTGGGAAAAGCTAAAAGGGTGCATCATAAAGGCAACAAACATTTTATTTTATTTATTTTAGTTTATTTCAGTTTTTGTTGAAGGAGGACTAGACAATTCTGCTTATTTTCAGCCTCGTCCTGGGAAGGGGACACAGATGAATGCCAACTGGATTGGAACCAGATTAAGCTGTTGGTGGTATTTTTTGTGAATGTGAAAATGTGGCCAGGACACTGGGGAAATTCCCCTGCTCTGCCAGCAGGGGGCTTAACTTCCTGGGAGCAGAATGGAGGAGCCCAGTTCTGCTGGGGAGCCAGCTAAGATGGATATGGAGGAGGCTGGGGGTCTGGTCTCTACCCCAGCCTCTGTGGCTAATGAGACTAAATTATTTTTAGATGCAGCAGATCTATGGATGCTCAACTTCACAAGGAGCTGACTCTAACAGACCAGAGATTTTTTTTCAGATTCAAAGAAGGATAAGGATAGTTGAATTCTTATGGGAAAAACTGAAGCAGAACTTCAAAAACTTATAAAGAAGGCAGAAACAAAGCACCAGATGAAACGATCTAAGTTGCAACAAGCATGCTAAAGCTGAAAGACCTGTCAAACCAACCACACCCCCATTGAAGGCCTACCTGACAATGAAACCAGTCCTTGCAGTACACCCCTGGTTAACAATACTACATCTGGACAAAAAGTACTATTATACAGGTACCAACATCTTCTGTCATTTACCAAACTAAGCAAAATAATCAAGACAATGGGACTGTATTTTCTTTTTCTGCAAACAAAAAACTGTTTCTGGAGGTGAACGGCCCTTAATTTGTTTATCGAGGCTGATGTTTACAAACAAATCATGGTTGGCTGCTTTGACAACCAGCACTACTGTTATGACTGCTTCTAACAGCACAACTGCATCTGTCAACCTGCCCACTGCAACAGGGCAAGTAAAACTGCAAGTGCACAGTTCATCTTCTGATGAGATAAGGGATGGGGTGCCACCTCTCCCCACAGCTGACCTTTTCTTGCAGTCATTTACAGAGTCGGGAACACCAGAGCTCACTGTGCTAAAAACTTCTGAAACTATGACACTGGGGAACAAGTCAGGAATGGCAGTTACAGGGAGCATATCCCCCAGCCTAAGACTTCCCCCTGCAGCAAGTAACATTAAAGTGGCCCAGGAGAAAGTAGAATCTTCTACAGCTGTTCAGTCAGTGTGACTATACTGGACACAGATATGGCACAAAACAAAAATGCTCTGTTGAAACTGTTGGCTGAAGAAGGTCCAGGGCAAAACCAAAAAACAGAGGATGCGTGCAGAAAGCGGGATAGTGCGGTACCATCACATAGACACATCACAGCGAATAATGTGTCTGAAATCCCAAGTGAGCAGAATTTTACTCTGGGAGTTAAAGCACATTTCTCACCACTAGAATCTGCAGCCACAGCTATTATAAATGTCTTTGGGATTTCCAAACAACAAGAGGCAGATACTCCACATGGTCAGAATATTCCCTCAAAGGTGCAGGCTGGATACAGGGTGGAGGGAGTCATTGGATACCTGACCCCACATGGGACCTAAATGTGTTTTCACAGTCTTCAGCGACTCTGGAGTGGTGACCTTCAATGGCCGTTCAAAACAATGGGGTTCCAAGGTCCAAGGATAACACATTCATTACTGATATCCAGCATACTACCCAACCAACCTCAGCAGATGCTCGGACCATCGAAAATCACTAGCAGCAGATTATACTTTCCCCTGAATCTAAACCAGATGCAGTTTCTGCAGCATCACATGAACAAACTAATTGTTCAACAGACATGGGGGAAAAATACCTCTAGTTCAGGCAATGGTTCTGCCTCAGGACCCCCCCGAGAGAGGAAGGAAGGAACCTAGTGGGCCAAATGATACTGAACAGGGAACATCCTGTAAGAACACTCAACAGCTACTGCTATCTGACCTGTTCAAAGCAAACAAAACAGAACCACTACCCAGAAGGCACCCAGTATGCTTTGAATATAAAGGAGGTTTGGAACCGTGCCCAGATAGGCAGTACTTTGGGAAAACCTTAATTAAAGACTCTTTACACTTTTATCCTGCTGATGTGTTTGCCCTTATACACATTTCAGGGGAGGATACCTTCAACATAAGTTTCCAGTCAGCCCACCTCCTGGAAGCCTTCTAGGCAAAATATAACCAGTTAAAGAACACTCCACTCTGGGTACCCTTTGTGGCCATATCACTGACAAAACCTTTGGTCAAATCTGTCACTATCATGTTCCGGAATGAGAGTGTACCAGTGTAGGATATACACCACTGGCTACAACGAAAATGTGATGTGTTAAGCCCCTCCGAAGCCATATTGGACACTGAGCAATTTTGGACAGGGGGCTGGCAATTTAAGGTGAAACTCCACCAAACAGAGGAAGGCATCGTTCACATCCCTAACTGCTTCTTTCTGGGAAGAGACCAGGAGGTCTGTTTTACCCCAGCCAACCGAAGGCATGTTATTGTTGGGGGTCTCAGACACATCTTTCTAGTGTCTGTGACAAGCTTAGGTGTGGCCTGTGTAATGAGGTAGGCCACAGTAGTTTTCAATGTACAAACCCTGTGAGATGCAACCTCTGTGAAGACTCTGGGCATCGTTATCAGGACTGTCAATGGGCATCATTATACAAAACCCATAACATTGACCCAGAGGATCTAATCAATAAGACTCAAGCTGACACTGGACTGGACTCTAATCTCCCCCACACATACACAGCTGCAACATTCGCAAGTGACAATAACGCTCCACTGTGGCATACCACTTCAACAGGCAAGGAGAAGCAAGATATATCAGACATAACGAGTCCAGTAGCCCAGGATACTGAGACCCTTGTGGCACCTCACCTTCTGACACCAGTCTATTATTCAGACCCCCCAAACTGGACACAACCACATGGGCAGCCAGAAGTATCCTCCTTCCTCAGGACCCCACCCCTCAGCCTCAATTAAGATCTTCTAGACAACTGAAAAAAGAAGAATTATCACAATCTGTGGAAACCCAAAACCCTTTTGCAGCATTGTCTACTCCAACATGGGGTGAATCCGAAATGGATAAAGACCTTCAGGACACCATGGAAGTAGATAATAAACACTCAGCAACCACAGAAAAGCTATATAATAACTGGTGACCACCCGTTATCAACCCGTTTTCAAGTGCTGTAAAAAGTCGTAACAACCTGCAGGTTGATACAAAAAAAGTCGTATCAACCCGACTTTTACAGTCTTGCGCCGAGAAGCCAGCAGCGGTCCACACAAAACAGACTAAGGCAACAAAAGACGATTCTCCGACCACAGATTGTCACACAGCACAACCTCCGTTTTAACAGCAATATACAGAGCCAAGTAACAAAGTGTAATCATTTATTCGGTTATTCAGAAATGTAGTATTTACCCTGCAGGAAGTCTCTCAACTAAAAAGTTTCCACAGGCAGCATGAACTTTCACCTCTGTTCCACAGCGACTGTAATGACCCAACCCATCCAAATGAGAAGCAACTCACACTGAAGCTAAAGGACTTGGGTAAACAACATAAAAACTAGAAAACATTTTTTTTTTTTAAGTTTTCTTTTTTTTACTTCATTCCTAAGATCGTGATTTACTTTACCCAACAGCCATCTATTTGCACCAGTTATTATAAAAAATAAAACATATGTAGGTGGTTGCTATTCAATTTTTTTACACTCTCTCGGTGTGTGATTATAGAGAAACCTCTTGAGCTTCGCTCTCGAGGTTTTCTATAATCACACACCTTGGGGTGTGAAAAAAAACTTCATAACCTCCTAAAATGCATTATTCTATATATAATAGGAAAAAGAAAAGAAGGAAAAAAAATGAATGATGACTGTCCTTGACTAATCAAAACAGCATTCAATAACATCATAGTGGCAACTCTTATTTGCCACAGTTTATTGAAGTCACAGAAATGGCAGGCATTATTTCAACTGTTTTTTGATTTAAAACTGGATATTATTATAGTACAAGAATCTTGGATGGGGTCATTAGCACAACAATCTCTTTTTGATCAGACTGGCATTGGGGACCTTCCTTTTGGTCCTTTAGCACTGACCGAGCGGATGGCATAGGTTATCTTTTTTTAGAGAGTAGGTTCTACCTATTTAGGCTAATTGACCTTATACCCAGGAGAGTACTTCTCCTTGATGGCTATTGGGATGGAAACCCAAGTAGGTCTCTGAATATCTATGTCCCACAGAGTAAGGCCGACAAAGTAGACTTCTTTGAAACCATACAACCATACTTAGCAACAGTTAAAACCATTATATTAGGAGGAGAGTTTAACTGCAGTCTACAATTTCCCAAAGGTTCTCCCCACCCATCAAAAGTTTACTGGGAAACGGTAGTTTTAAAAAAATATATTTCCACGGCAGACCTCAGTAATTGTTTTCATCAATTAAAAAATACCCCTGTTTTCAAATGCAAAAGGGCCCATTATAGTAACCACAATTGATTATCGTTTTGTATCTAAACATCAAGTAGTAAAATCAGCAAAATTATGCCCAATAGAATTTTCGGATCATCCGTTAGTAATGTCTACCTTGGACTATAATAGTTCTTATTCAACCATAAAATCACACTAGAAGTTAAATACAACTCTTTTGTCAGACTCAGCCATACAACAGGCAGTCTGGCAACTCCTAGTGGCAAGGGCATCAGTCATTGAACTGTATGACGATTTAGGTGATTGGTGGGCTCAAACAAAAAGGACATCCAGAAGTATTTTCACACCATTGGAAAAACTAAGTCTAGACAGCAGTATTTTAAATACTTATCTTTATGTAATCAGCTACAACACCTATTATCACTAACTCAGGTAAGAGGGAATGATCTGGCTTCTCAAATCAATACAGTAAAAGCTGACATGCAGAAACTTCAATATGACAGGGCCACTTCCATCAGAGCAGAACTCTGTTTTGGAACTCAAAAGTCCCCATTCTTCGATCCATGTGCAGCATGCAAAGCACAACGTCAGGCATCATCTTTATCCATGTTACAACAGAATGATGGCTGATTAGTTTCATCTGTTGAGCAGATTATGGGAGTGGTCTCAGAATCCCTGGAAGCCAAACTACCAGAAGAGTCCAGTGAGGAACAAAAACAATCACAATTCCTTTCCAAAATACCTAAACATATTCTATCTCAGGAAGACTCTGCCTTCCTTTCGAATAAGATTACACCCCAGGAAATCTCTGAAGTCATTCAATCTAGGAGGGTAGGGGCAGCCCCGTGTGTAGATGGTTTACCCTTTGAATTTTATAAGTCATTCCTTACTGAGATGGCCCTGTTTTTGGAAAAAGTATTTCATTTTTTCTTTTTCCATAATTCTATTCCAAAATCCTTCTCTCAGAGTTTAGTGATTTATTTATATAAGTCTGGAGACAAAATCCATCTGCATAATTGGAGACCCATCAGCCTACTTAATGCTGATGTCAAATTATTGTCTCAAATCCTTCACCTTTGGTTACAGAAAATTTTATTTACTATTTACTTATTTAGTTCTTGTTTACCAGGTGGGTGCCATAGCCACAAAGTGACTATTTTCAGGCGTGGCCAGGGTTACAAACAATAAAGAAATTGTCATACAGTAAAATACAATCTGGTAGGATTACATCAGGTGAATACACATCCTGTCGGTGACAAGAGAACAAGCACACAAAAATTCAAGTAAGTAATAAAGATGAGAGAAACATACAGTCAGTAATGAGTACCATCTTTCCCAGATACAATAGTCATACTGCACAAGGTCATAAGGTTGTATAGGTGTTGCCGTATACAGTCTAATGGAAAAGTGCTGTGGTGGATAAAATGGCTTCAGCTTAAAGAGGGTAGCAAGGGGAGGGTTGTGATGACCTAAGGAGGGTTAAAGCAAGTGAACTGGCTATGATTTATGATACAAATGTTATTCACCCAACACAATTTTGTGGATTACCAGACAGGACAATACATCACCCTTTAACAATCTTGCAGAAATTGTGGGACTTCTACCAGTAAACTAATACTAATGGGTGAATCATATCTCTGGATCAAAGCAAAGCTTTTGACAGGGCAAACCATAACTTCTTGTTTAAAGTACTATAAGCATATGGTATCCCTCACACCTTTATTTCCAAAATGCAGATGTCATACAAACAAGCATATTGCAGTCCATATATTCAGGGGGTTATTGGCCCAAGTGTAAAATTTTGGTAGGGGTTAAGCAAGTCTGCCCCCTACATCCCCTGCTTTACATCTTTTATCTTAATTCTCTTTTGGAAAATATTAGTGCAAATCCATCTATACTAAGACTCTCAGGAAATACCCAGGGAGATGAGGTAAAAGTTCTGACCTATGCAGACGATACCTGCTTATTCTTTTATAGATATCAGAAGTATAAAAGCAGCCTGTATGGAATTATGGTTTTTCTCAGAGGTCTCAGTGGCCCGGCTTAACTGGGAGAAATGTAAGGCAGTCCCCCCCAGGGCCTCTGACAGCTCTACCTTCTGTAATAGATAATTTCCCAGTGGGAAATTATCTACCTTCTGTAATAGATCATTTCCCAGTGGTCTCGGGTCTGGTTAAAATTTTAGGGATTCATTTTGAATACCAGAATTTAGCTACAATCAATTGGGACAATGCCTTAAATTCTTATAAAATGAAAGTAAATCTCCGTAAGGGGTGGAAGCTATCTAAATTAAAAAGGATTCATATCATAAAGCAATTTTTGATTCTGGGTTTAATATACGTAGGAACCATATTTCCAATACCAACAACTTTTGAAATATGTTTATATAGTTTATTTTTTCAAATGCTTTGAGGCAGCTGGCTTAACCCCATTAAAAGAGGTTTCACATATCTACCACATAGCCGAGGGGGCCTAGGTATGATAGACCCCGTAGTTTTCTTTCATTCCCTATTTTTGGTCAATTCCATCAAAATACCATGGGAAAAGGAAGATTCCCTCATTCACCATTGGTTAAAGAATAATTGGCAAACATATCTATCAAAATGGTTGGGAGGCCCCTCCTAAATTTTCTAAATTGTTTGCGCTATCAAAACACTATGAAATCCACAGCCCAGAAAATTTATAAATGAAATATCCATAAATCTTGCCTATTTAACTCATCTAGGAAACACCTGTATCAACATATTTTGGATAGAGTAAGCCCCACACAACCAGAGTTCCCAAACTGTAGGCCTGAGAAATTAGATCAAGTCCTATCACTTTTAAATGAAAAACAAATTCCAGACCACATGTGGGAAACCCTTTGGCTGAGTGCACATGGCAAATTAAACGTACGTGGAAATCACAAACATGAGCCCGTGGATGAACAATCATGTCCTTATATGGGATGTGGAGCCTTGGAGGAAACCATGGAGCACTTTGCTTTCCGCTGTACCTTTTCTCGCAATCTATGGGTTTTTCTGGCCCAGGCCTGGAGCCTACCATGGTTACAAAACCTTACCTATGAGACCCTAATGCTAGGTGACTATACAAATAGACTGACCAGATATCATAAGAGATCATTATCCGTACTGTTTTCATTTTTAAAATTCTATCTATGGAATGCAAGGGTACAGTAGGTACTTTGGCAGCAGCAAATGCCATACTCTGTTTTTAAAGCCATATGCGGAAATGCTCTGAAAAAGATTCATGATAAAGAGATTATAGACTATGGTTTACAGATGGTCAGATCTTGGTGTAGAGGCCTCTCCTTTTTTATTAAATTTAAATAATCTTGTGAGCTGGACACATACATCTCTTTTCTGAAAGAGTCTAAGAAATACATTTGGAAGTACAGATTTTTGTTGATAATAAGATAAACATGACTACTAAGGTGTATGCAGTTCTTTTTTGTACATATGGGGTGGGATATTCAAATCAGTTGCGCAAGGTGCAAGTGAGATGTGCCAGTGCAACACTGGATATGCACCAAAGAGCAATAATAAGTGGGTGACAATGCACTGTGCAAATCGCAGTGCGCCAGTGTGCAACCCTAATGAATGCAAGTTCAAGTGCAGGGGGCATAGCCATGAATAAACAGCGCAGTGAGATATTCAACAGCAGGCTGATGGTGCAAGCGCGGAGCAACAAGGACATGCGCGGAGTAAAGTTGAGCCTATAAAAGGATGAAGCAAGCAGGGGATGGTGGCTTGCACCCAGGGGAGCAAGTGTGGGAGAGGGAGAGAGAGTGAGAGAGAGACAGAGACAGTGTGAGACAGTGACAGGGTGCGGGCCATTGGCCAGATAGGACAGCAGCAGGGGTGCAGGACAGTCACAGAGGTAGGAGGTGCAATGGGCAATGGGACAGAGTGCGTGACCCAGACTGAGCCTGTGGGCAGGCCAGACCGTGCATGTGGGTCCTCAACACAGAGGTGCGCCTAGTGCAGAGGCCCAAGCAGCAGCATAAAGCCGGGGAAGCCCAGGGAGACAGCTGCAGGGAGGGTTGGACAGTGCAATATTCCAGATGGAGGCAGTAATGAGAGGTGTGAGGAGGCAGGCAGCTGAGCGGCACGGCCACGGAAGGGCCCGGCGGTGGTATGCCCAGAACAGGTGGTACCGTGCCCACACCACCTTCGAACAGTACAGCAACACTGAGATCGTGGGCCAGTACCACCTGAACTGGGTGATTCTGAGGCAGCTCTGTGAGCTGTGCAGTGACGAGATGCAGGCACCCACGAGATGGAGTCACGCCCTGTCAGTGGAGACCAAGGTCATGGCCGTGATGTGCCTGCTCACCACGGGCACCTTCCAGAGACCAACAGGGGACACCACGGGCATAACCCAGTCGGCCGCATCATGGCTCCTCACACAATTCCTCAATGCACTGCTGCCACATGCTGTGGAATTCATCCACTTCCCCAGCACCCAGGTGGAGAGTACAGCAAACATGCATGAGTTCCACAGGGTTGCATGTATGCCTGGCATGCTAGAGGCCATTGGCTGCACCCACGTAGGCATCCGCACACCACCAGGGCTGGAGGGCTGGCCTACATCAACAAGAAGGGCTACCCCAGTGTCAACTGCCAGGCAGTGTGCGATGCCAAGGGGCACATAATCAATGTCTGTGCCACACACCCTGGGGGAGCACATGATGCCTTCATCTGGCACCAGTCTGCACTGTGCCACAGGTTTGAGAATGGGGACATCCCCTCTGGCCACCTAGTAGCCGAGTATGCAGCAGGAAAGGGCAGCCCTGTGAAACAGGGCAGGGCATGGGGGGATGATGCAATGCATGGGGTGTAGAGGGTTTGGCTGTGTAGGAGTGGGGGCAGCCACACAGACCAACGTGCTAACCCAACATGTTCCCCCACAAGTGACAATGGATACACACTCAGGCCCTGGCTGCTCACCCCGTACCGGCGCCCATCGACCCAGTGCAGGAGAGATACAATGAGGCACACGCCAGCACATGGAACATCATTAAGTGTGTGTTTGGACTGCTGAAGGCACGATTCCATTGCCTGCACAGGTCCGGTGGTGCCCTACAGTACAGCCCCTCGAAGGCCTGTGGCCTATTCCTGGCCTACTGTGTGCTACACAACATGGCCACTGACCGTGGGATAGCTGTTGAGGTCAAAGAGGGGAACAGCAGTGAGGACGACGTGGATGCCGGGGCCAACGGTGGTGGGCAGCCCCCCTGGATGACGGGAGCCCCAGCTGAGCAGGATGGCCCAGCGGCACAGGGACGCCATTGCAGAGGAGCACTATGGTACATAAAGGTACCTTATTGATTATTAGTATCAGGCTGACTCTGTTCTCATTTTCCTGTAAAGGGTCATTTCATAAGATCCCATCCCCTCTAATATGACCCTTTGAATTCCAGGTTTTAATCAAATATGCACCTTGGCGTACATTGTACAATGCCACATGTATTGGAACATCTCTAGTTATATACTACTGTAATGTTTTGTACAATTCCTTGTTTTGTTGTTCTCCGTCTCATACTTTTCCAATATGTATTGTTTGTCTGACGTGGAACCTATGAAATGATCTTGTTCTCAAAGGTGTTATCTGAAATTTCAATAAATAAATAAATAAAACAAACATCTATTTTTCTTTATGGAAAAAAATGAACATTTTGTTTCTGTATATTTGGTATTGCACCCTTCAATAAATCCATTCCCCTGCTCTTTTTGAGAAGTGCCACAGTATCTATAATATCCACTTGAACTACCACCAGAACAGGCAGATGGGATCTCAATTTAATGTCTCATCTGAACTACAGCACCTCAGGAGTACAGCACTCCCCTCATGCTGCACCACTGTGCCAGTATTGGGATTTAACCCAAATGCCTGGTCTGCATCAACAAGTGAGCAAAAGCAAGATGAACAAATTCTGGCCAGAGCCAATAGGGCTGCAGCTAAGGAATATGGGGTAAAAATATTGTTAATAATTTTCTTAATATTTTTACACCAAATTTCCAACATAGCCTTGTTATGAACCCGCCTCATGATGACAGGCAGAGAAAAAAGTTCAGCTCCTGGCTTAAAAATGATTTTGTGTAGGGACTGCAAAATCAACTCCCAGGATGCTAAAACACATTTTGGGCAGGAGCTGAAAATGACAGCTGTCACATTCATAAGGTGCTGTAAAGAAATGGTTATGTTGAAAATTTGGGGTTAAAATATTGAATATTACCAAACGTGCAGACCTGCATTCACAAAATGCAGTGTAGGCTCATAACTTATTTCCAGTATTATTTTCCTGTATATATACCTAAGCCTTCTAAATTGCAACTGTGTATTATTGTATTGTATCTCTATAGTATGATTTTTACTTGCGTCACTGCCATATTACTGCACCCAAAACTGTACATACTTTTATTGCTCAGTTTGTCTTTGTAATACTGTTTTGTGCTTGCTTGTTTCTCCCCTGTCCCCTTCGCACAGATCACACCTGGAAATAAGCCCTGGCTCAAGGTGCCTTTCCCGGTTACCAACGTTTAAATAAAATAAATATTAAATAAATAACTTTGTTGAGTTTTAATATTTTTACACAAAATGTTCAACATAGCCTTCTTATAACCCCACCTTACGAACAAGGGCACAGAAAATTGTGCAAAATCACCTTTCGGGCAGGAGTTGAAAGAGACCATAAAATCAACTTTCAGGATGCAAAAAAACATTTTGGCCAGAATTTGAAAAATGATATCTGCCACATTTGTGAGGCGCTGGAAAGATATGGCTATGTTGTAAATTCGGGGTGAAAAATGTTGAAAATTACCAAAGTTACAAGGCTGCGTTTGCAAAATTCAACGTAGGTTTATAACTTTGTTGTTTTTTAATATTTTTACACAAAATTTTCAACATAGCCTTCTTATGACCTCACCTCATGAACAAGAGCAGATAAAATTGTTAAATCCTGCCTGATAGGGGATTTCATGCAGTGACTGTGAAATCACCTTTCGGGATGTAAAAAAAAAAAAAAAAACGTTTTGGCCAGGATTTGAAACATTGACAGCTGTCACATTCATGAGGTACTATAAAGATATGGCTGTGTTGTAAATCTGGAGTAAAAATATTGACAATTACCAAAGTTACAAGGCTGCATTTGCAAATTCAGTGTAGGCTCATAACTATTTTTTTTATATTTTTATATCCACACCAAACTTTTAACATACCCTTCTTATCACCCCACCAAAGCAGAGAAAATTTTCAACACCTGCCCGAAAGGTGATTTTGTGCAGGGACCACAACATTACCTTTCGGGACAGATTTGACTAATGACAGTGACATTGTTTGTGAGGTGGTGTCCCAAAGAAGGCAAGTTGAACATTTGAGTAAAAAATATGCAAAAATGCCCAAGTTATGTCTTTAAGTTCAACCCCCCATTGAAATACATTGAATGGCAGGCCTGTTTCTTCAGTTTGTGGTCTTGCTTCAGTCCAGATAGGATTATAGCGTTGGACCCCAATGGGTAAGGGCTGGGGTGCAGAATGGTGGGCACTGAGTGGGAGGGTAGGGTGGGGGACTCTAACAGTGCAAAAGACATAAGTGGATGTTTTCTTGTTACAGGTTAAAGAAAATATTAAAAAAAAATGGATGGAAATGCCAATCAACATGGGAGGATTGGGCACCCCAAGTGTCACGGTTATGTTTCTGAGGCTGGTGTGAGGTGATGGGCTTTGAGAGGAAGGGCCAGGTGGGTGGAGAAAAGTTAAAAAATATATATACTGTATAAGAAATAACCACACATACACGGTAGTGGAGGATAATTGCGCATGCGTGGTAGTAGAGGGGGACAGGTTGAGGATTTCTGCACTGGGTGATTGGCACCCCCTAGTGCCACTGTTACATTCTGGGTAGATAGGGGGGTGCAGACAGGGAAGGTCGGGTGGGGGGTTATGTATTTCAGTGGTCACAGACCCCCTGACCACCAAAACAGTTTTCCTCCAAGTCAGGTAAAAAACAAAAAGTAGTGTCAGCGCAGAGTGGTCCTTGGTGCACAAATGCAGAGGTGACTTTTTGTCACCTCATGAGGTTGCTCATTCACAAGGAATGTGGGAGTGCTTTTGTGCTAGTCCTAGCAAGAGGCCTGCCGGGCTCTGCTCACTGCAGCCCTAAAAAGAGACCACTATGGTTCTCAAAAGAGGTGGCTGAAAAGGTAAAGGTTAAAAGGGTAGCATTCAGAAGGTATAAGGAAGCACAGAGTAAGATAAGGAGGTGTATCAAGGGAAACAGAGGGAAGTAGGGAAAGTAGTAAGGAGCACAATGGTGCAAACTGAAGAGAGACTAGCCCAGGAGGCAACGAAAGGGTACAAGACATTTTTTAGGTATGTAAGTGAAAAAGGAAGACCAGGGGTGGGATTGTAAGGTTAAAAGGGAAGGGGGGACTGTGCAGAGGAGGACCAGAAAAAGGCAAACATCTTGAACAAAATCAATTAATCAATCAAAATCTTTATTTATCCAGACGAACATCATTGAGCAGAGCTCATTTGCAATATAAACTTGGTTATGATAAAATATCAGACAAAATACAAAAGATGAGGGATACATATCTAATGACAATGGGACAATTTGATACATATACGTCATAGCATACAAGACATCAGCCAATAGCATAGAACAAACAATACTGCAGCAGTATCATCTGCAAGTGACAAATTGTGGATATCTCTGATTTAAGTGACAGTATGCTAGTTTGGGTTAGGTGGGTAAGAGTAGAGGAGGGGACTAGGGTAGACCTAGAAGTAAGAAGCCAGGTGGTAGGGGAATGTATCATCATAAGGCATTGCCAGAATAAAACATAATTATTAATAGGTAGCTTAGATGGAGGTAGGATAAGTAAATCAACACAGGACAGTGGAAGCAGCAGCCAGAGGATAGAGCATGAGAAGAGGAAGGATTAAGGGGAAATGTATGTAAAAGAGGACAGTTAAAGACAGCCAGTATGGTGATATTGTGGTTATTGGTTCCAATTAATGGTAAGAAAAGCACTTGCATGATTCTTTAATAAGACAAGAGTACAAGGTCTTGAATGAACTGATGCTGATGAATGTATTCAATTTTACGGTTTTCTGTAAATTGGTCCACAGGGAGGGCAGCGCAAAGCTGATGACTGTTCTGCCTTGGCAAGAGTGGACTTTGGGAATTTTGAATGAGATGTAAGTGTGACTTCTCAGGGCATAAGTGCTTATTGAGCTTAGTGGGAGGCAGTCCGAGATGTAATGTGGAAGTTTTTTTGAGATAGCTCTGTAGGTCCATAAAGCGGCATTTTTTTCCTGCCTAAACTGGAGGGAGGTCCATCCTACGGCTGCATATAATAAATGGTGGTGCGTACTGAAGGGGTGACCAATAATAAATCTAAGAGCTCTATGATACAGCGTATCCAGTTTTGTTAGGTAAGAGGTAGTACAGTGGCTGTAAAGAAAGTCTGCATTATCTTCTAGTGAGAGAAATGTAGCTTGCACCAACCTCATCTTTGCATCGCTTGTGTGTAGGTAACTGATCCTGAAGCAGAGACCAAGGCTCTAGCGAAGTCTTTTCAGCAAATCCTTGATATGCTCAATGAAGGATAGTTTATGGTCTAGCCAGACTCCTAGGTACTTGAACTTCATAACAAATTCTAGGTTTTCCCCTAGAATTGTAGAGATTTGCGGTACTGTTCCTGTAGTTGTTGGAATAGCTGCATGTATATAAGGAGAGAGGAGCATCACTTTAGTTTTCTTTGCATTAAGTAAGAGCTTTTTGTTTAGGAGCTGTTTTTGAAGTAGGCTAAATTCAGATTTAAGGTCACTACATGCAGCTTGAGGTGATGGGCAGCTTAAGTAAAGCACCGTATCATCTGCAAATAGGTGGACGTTAACCTTAGTTACACTGTCACTGATGTTATTGATGTAAATTGCAAACAGAATGGGACCCAAGATAGATCCCTGGGGCACTTCTCTTAGTAGAGGTTTAATAGATGAGAATTCACATTCTGCTTTGACTTGCTGTAAATGGTCAGTAAGGTAATCTGTAAACCACCAAAGGGAAAGAGAGTCCAAGCCTATAGACTACAAGGATGAGAGGAGTAGGCTATGTTCGACAGTGTCGAATGCCTTGCTTAGATCCAGGAATACTGCACACACAGAGTTTTTTTTTTCCAGTTCAATCTGCCAGTTGTTAGTCACTTTTGGGAGGGCTGTGATAGTGCTATGGTTAGCCCTGAATCCAGATTGGGCAGGATTTAGCAGATTTGATAGTTCTAAATAAGATCTCAGTTGTGTACTTACAATTTTTTCCAATAATTTCGACAGGACAGGGAGAAGGGAAATCGGCCTGTAGATGTTGAGATCACAGGGGTTTCCTGATTTAAGCAGAGGTATAACATGGGCTGTTTTTCAGATGGATGGAAGGACTTCTTGGCTAAATGATAGGTTACATAGGTGTGTTATAGGTACAGCTAGTACGTGGTAAGCAATCTTTAAGAAGTATGGGTCTAGGGAGTCAGCGTCAGCACATTTCTTTACGTCCAGTTGACATAGGAGGTCTTCAACTTGTTTCAGGAAGGCAGGTTGCAGGGAGAATGTAGAGTTTGTGACTCAGACTTCATTAGGTTGAGAGACCAGCTGGGAGCATAACACGTTCACAGGAGAGTTATTGAAGGCTAGCCCCACTGTTGTAAAGTGGTTATTAAAAGAGTCCAAAATTTCCACTTTCTCAGTGACAGTGCTGTTACCTGAAATGACCTTAGGTGGGAGAGAGTTACCAGGTGTGTGTCCAGAGAGGTCCTTGATCGTATTCCAGAATTTGGCTGGGTGTTTGGTGGCCAAGTCCAGTTCTGTTTGGTAGTATGCGGCTTTTGCATCGCTAATCTTCCTGGTACATAGGTTTCTGGCCCTCCTAAATGCATACCAGTCTGATTGGGTCTTATATCTACGTGCTTTCTTCCAAAGCTTGCCCCTCTCTAATAGAGCAGATTTGAGTTCAGCGGAGAACCAATTACATGTTCTGTTCTTAACACACTCTTTTATTAGAGGGGTGCATTTGTTTAAAGCCCCTAGTATTAGGTTATTGAGGATGTCATAAGCTGATGTACTGTCCTCAGCAGGTAAAAATCCTGTCATCGTGTGGAGTATTTTAGCTTGCCAAGATAGGCATATAGGTCAAAGTTCTGCTTGGATCTTTTAACAGAGAACTTTGAGGAGGACAGAGGTGTAGTGACTGATCGTACTCCAGCTATGAAGCAATGGTCGCTGACATCACTGAAAAAGGTGCCTGCATGTGAGAACAGGTGTGGTTTGCTCACTAGTATAGCATCCAAAAGTGTACTACTGCTAGATCTGTTCAGTGTGTTCACAGAGAAAGGAGAAGGGGAAGGGCCACAAAAAAGTAACAGAAGCTTTGGAAAGAGGGAGTTGGACACTAGTCCATTTTTGGAGGCAAGATTCCTGAAGGGGCTCATTAATCTGAAGGTGGACAAAGCAATGGAGACAGATGGGGTGCATCCAAGGGTATTCAGGGAGCTCAGGGAAATACTGGCTTCACCTTTGACAGTTCTATTTAACAGCTCACTGGAAACAGGAGTGGCTCTGGAGGATTGGAGGAAAGCGGATGTAGTCCCACTACACAAAAGTGGCATCAAGGAGGAGGCTGGCTATTATCGGCCAGTCAGCCTGACATTGGTGGTGAGAAAGTTAATGGAATCATTGCTGAAGGAAAGGATTGGAGAATATCTTGAATCTACTGGGTTACACAATCAGAGGCAGCTGGACTCACGGGGGGGGTCATGTCAAACTAATCTGATAGATTTCTGTGCCTTGGTGACAAAAGGATTTTGATGGAGTGATGGACATGGCCTACCTAGATTTCAGTAAGACATTTGACATTGTTCCACATAGGAGACTAGTAAGCAAACTGGGTAACTTAGGAGTGGGTCCAAAGGTGGTAAACTGTATAAGAAATTTGTTAAAGGGATACGCCACAGAGTGGTGGTAAATAGAGTTCACTCCGAGTCAGGGAGGGTGACCAACGGGGTGCCCAAAGGATCAGTGCTGGAACCAGTCCTCTTTAATGGTTTCATAAGTGACATTTCAGGGGAGCTAGAAGGGAAGATCTACCTATTTGTGGATGACACAGGGCAATCGGATACACACTCAGGGGTGGAAAGGATGAGCAGCAACCTGAGAAAACTAGAGGAGTGGTCAAAGGTATGGCAGCTGGGTTTCAGTTTGAAACAGTGGAAAATGATGCACTTAGGGCACAGAAACCTAGTGACAGAGTACAAAATGGGTGGAGTGGTATTGATGACCACCAAGCAAGAAGGAAACCTATGGGAAATCATATTGGATGACTTTCGACAGTGCAGTCTTACTAGTGATCTATGCAGAGGCAACACCACCTCCCTCTTTCTGCTGGCGATACCCCTACCTGTGCACTCCAGCATCCCCTTAGCCCTCCTGACTGCCATGTTGCAATGCCTGACATTGGCAGACTGGATGGGCCAAGTGGGCCAAGTAGTCCTTATTTGCTGTCAGATTCTATGTCTCTGTAACATGCACACCTCCCAACCAGTATTTGGTCTCTGGGTTATTTGCCCCCAAGTGCATTACTTTACACTTTTTGGCACTGAATCCCAGTTGCCAAATACATGACCACCCCTCCAATTTGACCAGGTTCAAGATAGTTGCACTCCAACGGAAAACAATCACATGCTCACTCAATGTGTTCAATCAAAAGTTCATTTATTTATGCATAATGCTCACGTAAGGTGAGCCTTAGCCAGTCACCAAGTGAAATACAACCCCAGTGCTTCACCTTCAAACAAGGCTTCATTAGGGGATGAGTACAAGGAGACAAACAAAATTATTTATAGTCCCCACTGACGATATCAGAACAGTGTGCTAAAAGTAAAAACACACATATAAATGAAGTGTCATAAGTGTGAAAAATCAGTAATAGAAATGTGTATACAAAATAAAGACTTCGTAACAATAGGAGACTTCTAGGTAAAAACTTATCGGATACTAGTATCTTTCATGTGGACATTGCAACTATTAATTTCATAGTACAAGAGAAGATCCTATTTCACAACTAAGTCCTGTGATCACCCTTCATATTTCAAACACAATTCCTGGAGATCTACTGGTACAAAGTGTCAGGAGAAATGGAATTCTTCAGGTCTCAGATTTGCTGAAGCGTCACGTGACATAGGAATATAAAACCCAAACAAAAACATTGTTATCATCATAATAGTTCTTAAATCATTTTAGAACTACAATACGAGTCAACAAGTTGAAACTTTGTACTTCAGCACTGGTTTGCTTCTTCCTGACTGACATGAAGCCCTTGTCAAATTTCAGTAAAAGAGAGAAGTGTTCAGAGGAGTGGGGGTTCTGATCAGTGGAGGAAAACTTCTATAGATATACGATACCAAGTTGATTAAAACTGCATTTCTAACTATCCAAAATATTACTGAATTAATGCTACAACCAATTCAGTGGCATGACTCAGGGGCGGTGGGCAGGCACTGGTGTATTTTGATGCCGATAGAACCATCAAACAATGAATACGCCCACAGTCCGAATAGCAGAGATGTGGTTTGAGGTCCCACATTTCATCGAGACCATAGGGACTAACTGTATTCAAATGGGAAATCCAGTAGTTTCTCTTTTTAGGAGTAAATTACGGTGGTCACTCCCTCTTTTGACACATTTGACTACTTCTATCCCCATACATTTCAGCTCTCTTGGATCCGAGTTGTGCTTTTTGGCAAAGTGCCTCCCAACAGTTTTATCCAACCCTGCATTTACAATGCAGCAGATATGTTCTTGGATCCACTCTTTAAAACTTCTACTAGTTCTTCCCACATATCCTAATCCACAGGTACCCCATATCAAGTAGACCACAAAGGTAGTATTACATGTGATAAGATCCCTGATGACGACCGTTGTGTTATTTTGAAAGATGACAGGTCTTTCCCTATGTTCATGTACTGACATATATTGCATTTTGAGCATTTATAGCTCCATGCAGGTGCTAGGTAACCACATGCCCTGTGGTGGTTTTGGGGTGAAGAATTGGCTCTATATGATTTTATCATGAATAGTGAGAGCCCTTCTGAATGTGACTCTGGGGGTAAAACTCTCCAGTTTGGCCAGGTCCTCTCTAATGTGTTATCTCCCCTCTTCTGTGTTCATTCTCCCAAAGAGCCTTGAGATGTCTGCAAACAGGCATATCTCGCCTTTTATCCCATCTGTAATGTCACTGATGAAGATGTCGAATAACCTTGGCCCGAGCACCAAGCTCTGTTCGACCCTAGCTAATAACTGGTCTAGCTTCCAAGAATGCCCACATCACCCACCATTACTACCTTCTGATTCCTGTCTTGCAGACAGTGTTTTACCCACCTAGCCAGTTTCGCCCCCACCCCCAAGTTCACTAGCTTCCTAATTAATCTCCTGCAGGGAACAGACTCTACAGCTTCTTAATTAATCTCCTGCAGGGAGCAGAGCCAAATGCCTTGCTGAAATCTAGATACAGTGAGCAGGATTGTCAAATGTTTTAGATTGCCACAAGTCCCAGTGCAATGCCAGAAACGTCTTTAGCACTAGATGAGAGCCTATGCATAATCGAATATACGACCGGATAAAACATTAATCGAACTAAAACTGAAGTTTGAATGGTCTCGAGCTCCCAAACCATGGAGCTACAACAACAATACCCATTCCACTGGGACTGTACTCAGATCAAATATTTGAGAATACACTTAACTACAGACCCATCCCTTATGTAGTCCGAAAACTATAACCCTCTACTTAATCAGGTAAAAGCAGATTTGCTGCAGTGGATTCACTTACCTATCTCCCTGCTCAATAGAGTACAATCAGTGCAAAGGAATATTCTCCCTAGAATTCTCTATCTAATGCAGAGCATTCCCTATTTTCCCCACTCAGAAAGAGATAAATAGATGGAACAGAATAATGTCCAATTGTCTGTGGCAGAGTAATAGACCCAGGGTGGCCCTGTGCAAATTGCAATTGTCTAGAGAACAGGGTGGGTTGGCTCTTCCAAATTTTTATAATTATGTCTTGGCAGCACTACTCGCCCTTATGTTTAACTGGTTGTTTTTCCACCAGTGGGGCCCCTGGATGGGTTAAGATTGAACAGGCTCTTTCCTCTGCCCCGTTAGTCAGAACTTCGGTATTCCAGACAAACTGTGTAGAAATGACACAGGAATCCTCTCTTTATACACAGAATCTGATTTTTCAATGAATATCTTTTCTGAAAAAGAGAAAGATCTCTTGGGGTGCTAAGTGGATGAGGATTCCAGTTCTGGACCAACATTTTGCTCTGGCATCAATGAATCATGGGCTATAAGGCTGATTAGGAACAGGTCTGGTTCATAGCTTCCATTTTTATCAAAATGGTATCTTGAAGTTCTTTGCACAGTTACAGTCTGAATATTCCTTCCCTCAAAAAGAGTTTTATAAATATCTACAGATGCGTCATTTCTTGACCAGTACTTTAGGTTTAGACATCATACCCCTTATTATAAATCTGCTTGTCCACCTACAGGATGAATTCCCTCCTAAGCACTTGATATTCTGTTTATATAAGGCTATGATGCAGATGCAGACTAATATGATGGAGGGGGTTCAGACAAGCTGGGAGGTAGAACTGATGCTGAAATTGACCCCAGAGGACTGGCTTAGGAATTGTCATGGGCAACACCAGACAACCAGCTTCGTATAGCTGGAAGGAGTTTAATTGGAAGGTTGCCATAAGGTTATTTTGCACCCCACAGATTACAGCAAATAATATTTCTATACAGGATTCCTTCTGTTGGAGACAATGTGAATGCAAAGTTTTAACCCATGTACATGTTTTCTGGTTTTGCTTGACACTGATGCAATTTTGGGACAAGGTGGGACAGGTGATGGTGGACCTCTTTCCAAGTCTAGGATGGCTAACGCCCAAAATAGCTATCTTGCTACATCTTCCCAGACAGGTGAAACAGAAACACCACATATACTTGATAAGCATACTCCTGCAGCAGCAAAGAAAACTATTATAAGACTTTGGCTATATCCACCCACCCCACCCCACTCCCCAGCAGTTTGTAGTTGGGAGAATACGGTATCTGATATATATAAAATGGAAAGTATGACCACCCAAATACAAAATGGAACCCCAATCCTAATGAATTGATGGACAACATGGTTGGTCTATATGGCCTCTCATAGACCAGATTTAACTCCCTGAGATTCTCCATCGGCGGAGGAGGGATGCCCTCTGGCACATTTCGGTCAGCCCGTAGCATACAAATGTATGGTTTTACCCTTGATCCGAGTTTTGGATGTCATGAGACAGGACCTGACCCTTGGCTCTTACCCCCCTTATAATACTTTCCATGCCCCTTTTGTTCTAGGGGAAATTATATTTATTTTGTTGTATTTATCTTGTACATATGATACACGTATGATGCTTATTGCAGAGATGGACTTGTACCTGAGACCTGTGGATATTTTTGATTCTTTGTGTACTGGTATACACCACATATTTTCAATAAAAACTGTAGTTTAAAAAAAAAAACTCAATACCTGCTTTATGAGTTATGAAGTGCACATTTATTCTGGCTTCCTTGAAATTGTATATGAAGATGCACACTGCTTTTTATGTATGTAACCCTGGTGCCGTCCATCTGAAGGGTTATACTACCCCTTCCTTGCAGGCCTGAAAAAGGTTGAGGGGCCTGGGTTCCTATTTTAACTTTAAACTGGTTCTGTCCCAAGAATAACATAAATGCGCAGTGCCTCCACCCAGAGTTTACCATTAGGTGGGCTAGATTAATACCTGCTACAACCCTCTGGGATGTTGTACCCACCCACAATACCATAAAGCCACCCCAAGCATGACCCACAATTCAAAACCCCACATTTTAAACATTTGGTACTTATTGACTCTCTGTGCAGGCGCTCCTGCATGAACTCTGGCTCAGCCTGGAAAACATTGGGTTTTATAGAGTCCTTCTGGGGCTCCTGATTGACTGAGTCCACTTAGATGTCCAAACGCCATAAGCTGAAAGCACTTGGCAGACCAAAAAATGAATATTCATTAGCCTCACTCGATGCTCAATAGGCTTCCTGTTTTGACACCTGAATTGGGTCTCTGCATTCTCCCCACAAGCTCTTTGCAATGTCCTATGAGTCTCTTACACTATCCCAACAATCCTTGCACAGAAATCCTGACTTTCTGATTGGCTGCTGTACTGCAGAAATGGCTACTAGAAATATAGTCACCTTGCAGTCCTTCACAATCCCAACAATAAAAGTTCTGGTGCAGCCAGGTTAAATACTTTTATTTACTTTGTGCCCCACGGTTCAATAGTCCCTTCTGTACCCTGGTAAATGCTGCCATTAATTAATGTGTCTCTTCAGTCTTTTGCCTGTTGCTGCTGCCGAAATATGCAGTCTCCAGGCAGTAGACAAGCAGCTCACCAGAGTCCCAACATTAACAGTCTGGAGCAACCAGTGTAAATATATTTTTATTTTTATAACCCCATTATTTGTTAGTCCCTTCAGTGTCCTTTTATTTGTTGCCCTTATAATATATTTTGTTTCACTCCACAGTCTGTCACCGCTGCTAAAATCAACCATCCCCTTCAGCGGACAGGCAGCTCATGAATAATAATGAGAGCTCTTACACATATTTATGAGCCCCTGTTTTCAGCGTTCGTAGAGCTTCTTTATTTGCAAACATAGAGGGCTCTCCTGGTCCTTACTTTGGTCACTGGTCCCCATTTAGGTGAGGACGGCCATCGGGACCACGGAACTAACTCCCGCTTGACCACAAAATGGTGGTCAGGAGATCAAAAGCGCATCTTGTGCATGCATGAGTGTCATTTAGCAGCAGAGTGCACAGCAGAGCAGCAGCAGCTCATGGCATAGCTCCCAAGCCTGAAATGGGTGACATTTAAGCACTGGGGCGGTTCAGGAGGGAAAACAGGGCACCAAAGGACTCAGAACTATGGCAGTGGTTAGACTGGGGGACAAGGGAGAAGTGGAGGCATTCGGGAGGCACTCCAGAGCAGGAGCAGAAATGGAAACAAACATGCAATAAGGTAAGCCCCCATTTGGGGGAGGGGTGTTACACATATGTTTTTAATTATGCACCTGCACTTTCACATGGATTTCATGCTACTGTAACCACGTCACCATGTAACTTTCGGTTGCTACCCCTGCCTTGCGGGCTCAACAAGGTTGAGGGGTCTGGGCTCTGTTTTGAATGGAAAAGGGAGGGTTCTTTCCCAGATATAAAATAAGTAGCACGGTGCCTCCGCCCAGAGTAAAATTTAGATCAAATATCAAATTTCAAGACTTTAATATCCTGCTTGAAAACAAGATAAAAGATCATGAGGCTGAAGTAATCCAGAGGAAAATTACCAAACTAAAAAGAGATGCAGGAGATTATGCACAAGGAGATATAATAAAATGGGTCCAACAAAGGTCATAGAGTAGAGGTAGATCACGTTCAAAAGTCAGATTTTCGAACAGCAGTGATAACATAAAAACACAGATCAACAACATACCAGGAGGTAGAATTGTGAACCGAAAACCAATATTAGGAAAAAATCAGGGTTTTCAGAAATGCCCATCCCAAACAGACAAAGAAAAAAGAAAACCAGATGAGGTAAACGTGGAGGAAGGTGCAAACATAAATCTAGGGACAGAAATAATTCTGAGAGAGAGAAAGGGGGACATAACTTACAGATACTAAATTTATCTAAAAGAAGATTAGTCAAATATGAAGAAACAATATTAAAACGAGGATTAAGCTTCTTTCCAACACCACAAATCAATGACTTTCAGATTTTTGTAGATTTACAAAAATTCTTCAGAAAGCTGCATTTAAAATTATATTTTTCAAGACAAGAATTGACTGGGCCTCTTTCTGAGGCAAATGTAATTGACGAAGACATGGGATGTGATCCTGTTGAAATTGAAAACTTGTCTGATGAATTTGAACCTTGATCTTCTTTTACTTGAAATAAATCAGAAGGAGTTTGCAAATAATGTTTCCATCATAATTCCATATACTGGTGACAATTCAGATTCCTTTTCTGATATGGAGATGAGAACCCAGATTGTGAGTAACACCGAGACCTCTTTAGATTCGAACCCCACTACTGGACAAAGTGAAATATAGAATTTTGGACTCAGCTACTCAGAACCAGAAATATCAGTTGAAAATAACGCTGAGAATTATCCCTGTTTGAGTTCTATCAGAGGATGTAAGGATTTTGAGCCTGATTTATATGCCCTTGAAGCACTTCTTTTGCAACAAGATTCGTCACTGCATTTAACCGCTATCGGTACTTCTGGAGGTAATAAAATGTTCAATGTGGGACCTCTTTTTAAAAAAAATGAGAAAAAACATATTCCACCCAGTGTCTGAATTTTGTACCAGAATTTATAACAACACTTTAAACGTCTTTAAAAAAACTGTGGTTAAACAAGTTTCAGAGCTTTTGAATAATGATGCTGTTTTAAAAAAGCGAAACCTAAATTTTGAAGAACGAGAAGCTCTGAATAGACTTAGTCGGGATACTACAATAGCAATTAAATCAGCTGACAAGGGTGGAAATATTGTGATAATGGACAAAGAACTTTACAGGGGGATAGTTTGGAATCTACTGTCAGACGAAGTTAGTTACAAAAAATTACCCTCAAATCCAACAGCCCAATTTAGGAAGAGCTTTGTTCATTACTTAGAAGCAGTGAGCTGGACCCCCAGTCGAGGGGTGCTCACAGCCCCAGCTTACGGAGAACAGTGAAGGCTGAATTTCAGCAAGAGCGGACCCCGAGGTTGCGAGGGTGCTCTATGCCCCAGCTTACCGGAGAACAGTGAAGGCTGAATTTCAGCAAGAGCAGGACCCCTGAGTCGTGAGGTGCTCTACCGCCCCGCTTACTGGAGAACAGTGAGGCTGAATTTCAGCGAGGTAATTTGAATCAGACTCAACAGTTCCTTGCTACGTTGCTGTGCCACATATTCTCAAAGCTCCTTAATTGAATTTCTCTCCCCACACGTCTGGAGATAGTTTTTTTTATGCTTCATAGTCAGCAGCTTTATGGACTAGAAACACCCTTAAGGACTGTGTGCTGCAATGCATGTTAACAAAAGGGCACCTATTGAAATGTACTGTAATTCTGATACAACAGTTTAGGCGCCAATTTCAAACTGCTGCAAAGTGAGCTTGTTGTCTGTACTATCTCCCATTTAGCAGCCTAACTGCACTACAATGCATGTTAAAATTCTGTAAAATTCAGGTATACAGTTTTCCCATGCTTAAATCCTGGTATACAGTTTTTTTTAAGCGCCAATTTCAAACTGCTGCAAAGTGATCCTGTCTTAACTGTAGCCACGCCTCATATTACGATAAGTCTTCCACCAGGTGCCCCCCCAGTCTGTCTATAAGAATGCAAAGAAAACCACTAACTCTCCCTTTTCCTCCACAGAGCCGGACCCCAGAGGTCACGATGGTGCTCTATGGCCCTCCCGGCCCCCCGCTTACCGGAGAACAGTGAAGGCTGAATTTCAGCGAGGTAATTTGAATCAGACTCGACAGTTCCTTGCTACGTTGCTGTGCCACATATTCTCAAGGCTCTAGCCCCACCAAATGCTATGCATTTGGCTCCCCGCCGCCCCCACCACCACCCTTGGTCAGCTCTCCCTTAAATAGGCTTAGAGTAGTCACATGCTGTGGTGATTTAACCTATCAGCTCAGATCTCCATTTGCAGGTTATATTAACCTGCCACTAGAGGCAGACTCAAGTAATCCTAGCTAACTAGTGAGTGACAAAAAAAAACAGAAACAGCACATTTCTCCTCTCTTTCCAGCATGCACCCTCTGCAACCCCTTCCCCTGGGCCCACTCGGGTGGGCTTCCCACTCTACAAACAGGATGACTCCTGTAGTACCCCAACCCCCCCACATGGCTTGCTGTCAAGGGGCTAAAAATCGACCATTTAAACATCCAGCCTCCTATGCAACCTTGCTGAGCTCACTGCCTGGGTTGCCCACTATAACCCGGATATTTTGGGCATCACTGAAACGTGGCTAAAACCCCACACTCCTGATGCTACGTGTACCCTGCCAGGCTATAGCCACATATGGTGCGATCCCAAGGGTAACAAATGAGGGGGTGGGGTGTTACTTTATTACAAAACCCACCTCAACGCGTCTACCGTTGATCATCAACCAACCACCTCCTCGACATGTGAGTTCCTGCACTCCCTTCTCCTTCTTGGACTCACAAAGAAAGTCCACCTAATTTGCTGCTATAACCCTCCCAGAGGTGGGATACCCGGACTCTCCTCACTACTACACTGCATCAGCTCCAGAGTAGGGACAAGTGAGGTACTCATTATTGGTGACCTCAACCTTGACTGGATGGGACCCAATTCAAAATCTTATGAGCTGTTGCTATCAGGCCTCGCTCTGAGCCAGGTTATCACTGAACCAACAAGACCTTCACCCGGGGGGGGGGTAAAGGATCACTGATCAACTGGGTCCTGACCAACAGGCCCGACAGAGTCACATCCTTGGGCATCCTACCCAATGCCATCTCGGACCACTCGCCCACCTTCTGTACCTGGAGCATCCCTCAGGTGAAAATACCTAGCAAAGTGATACAGATGAGGGATACTCAAAGCTCCACCTGCCCGACTTCCTCAGGGACCTCAGATCTACGGACTGGTCTGAGGCCACCTCCTCCCTGGACCCAAATCTAGCACTGGATGCTTTCCTAGCCAAATATATCCCAGTGCAGGACAAGCATGCCCCCCTCCCCAGAAGGAGGGTGCAAGGTACCATCACCAGATGGCTCCACGGGGATCTATTCTCTCTAATGAAACCACAGGGACAAATGCTGGGAGACCTATAAGGCCTCTCATAGCACCAACGATCTCGCCACCTACAAGTGCCTCAGAAACTCCTACAAAAAACATCAGGGCGCAAAAGTGAGTTCTGCCAATCCGTGCTACTCTCTTCAACCAACAGCCCAAGGAGTTTTTGGCAGAACCTAAAAAGTACGGTCAGGGGCTCTGCGAGAGGACAAGTCACTGATCTGCTCATTAATGGGGTCAGCTGTAATAACCCCCACACAATCGCAAACACCTTTAACACTATGTTCACCGAACAGGCCACCCCCCCTTCCTCCTGCCCCCAAGTCCTCTAACTATAACCCACCTACAAAGTCCCCCCCAACTCCGCTCAACCGGACCGCACCCAGACCCTCCTTCTTTCAACGGCAGGTGTCTATCTCAGAGACCCAGGGGCTGCTCGCTAGCCTCTCTCCCCACACCGGCCCAGGGCACGATAACCTCAAGCCAAAACTCCTCAGGGTAGGTGCGCATCTCCTAGCCTGGCCAATGACACATATCTTTAATGCCTCCCTTGCCACCAGTGTCATCCCTAACATCTGGAAAATAGCAAAGATCACCCTGTCCTCAAGCAAGAAACCGAAAGATCCCTGAACTATCGGGCCGTTGCTATTCTCTCAACATAACTAAACTCCTAGAAAAGCTGTGGCCTCTCAGTTAACAGAGTACCTACAGGAGCACAATCTCCTCTCCCTGGCCCAACACGGGTTTAGGAAGGGGCACAGCACAGCTACCGCCCTCGCTGTAGTCACCTCGCAGATCCGAACTGCAACCGATCAGGGCAACCTCACAGGTGCGATTTTCGTGGACTTATCCAAGGCCTTTGACAGGGTTGATCACTCCCTCCTCAGCGCCACCCTGCTCTCCCTTGGACTCTCAAACCCCGCTCATGCCTGGTTCCATAATTACCTCACTGATAGGAAGCAATACACAAACTTCAACAGGACCCTCTCCAACCTCACTACTGTCCAATGTGGCGTCCCCCAGGGGTCTGTCCTTGGCCCGACACTATTCTCCCTCTTCATCAACGAATTGCCATCCATCATCACCCGTGGGCTTGCAACCCTATATGCTGATGACCTTGTCCTATTGGATAGCACCAGAGACATCAGCACCATCAATTCCCAACTAAACGCCGACTTCAAGTGGATACAGATCTGGCTGCACGAGCATAAGCTTGTCATCAACCTCAAAAAACCCAGGCTATGCTCTTCGGGTCCCTGAATAGAACAAATTCCTGCCCTGCCCCCCTTCTGATACGCAGGGCTGACGACCGGCCCCTGCAGATAGCTGCTGCTGCCAAGTACCTTGGTGTGACCCTAGACCTCCAGCTGGACCTTTCCCTGCACAGCAGAAACATCTGCAAGGCTACGAATGTCAAACTCGGACTTGCATACAGAGCCAAAACTGCCTCACACGGCTGCTCGGATGGCCTCTAGGCAGGGGTGTTCTCCTCCCCTCCCTCTGTTATGGGCTAGTGACCTTCGCCCCTTTGCCAAAATCCAACCTCTCAAAATGGGATACGGCCTACAACAGCATCTGCCACTTCGCGCTCTCCGCCCCTCCCCTGACTCACCGCTGTGACCTTTATACATGCCTTGAGTGGCTTCCCCCCTGAGAAACATCGCACATTCGTAGTAGGGACTTTCATCGACAACATCATCAGAACATCCACCCCCTCGGCCCTTGCCCTGTCCTTCCTCGGAAACTCTTCCCACCACCTTAGGTCAAGAGCGGCACTTAAATGCGTGGTACCTAGAACACGTACCTTTATGGGTGATCGGGCTTTCACCAACTATGCCCCCAAGCTATGGAACTCATTCCCTGCCCTTACTCAATCCACCCCCTCCCATTCAGGGTTCAAAACGTCTCTATGGGCATTCCTGAAGGGCTCCTTCACCTGTTCTTGTGCACTGTAGCCCCTTGAACAATCCTCTCTCGGTGGGGTTGCACACTCCAGGACTGCTGCTCTTACCCTCCTGGTCACTGGACTAGATTTCTTCTTTGGTTATCGTTATGTTATTTTTGTCAGTACCTGCAACCACCCCTGTATGTAAATTTTTTTGTTAGTACCTGCAATCACCACTGTATGTAAATTCTGACTCGCTCACTATATGTATATGCTCTATCTTAACTCTCCCGGGCCATCTGTAACCCTCCACGGGCGGGTGTCTTTTTACTGGTTACCTTCTTTCACTATATGACATGCAATTATCTCTGTATTCTAATACTCTTTGTGTTCAAGTCCTATATGTCACTTTACCTGTTATCCAAGCTTGTAACCCTCCCGGGTCACACCTGAAAATAGGCACTTGGCTGTCTAGTGTGACTTATAACATAAATAATCTGGGAAATGAACAATACATATACTGTTGCTTATGAAATACTCTATCAAACTCTGTAGGTGCCTTGTAGACTTTGCAATAGAAAATCAAATGGAGTCTGCTTCAATCTTTGGATTAGTCTTTATTGCCTCCAACACCCCTACGTTTTGCTGTCTCCAGCTTGTTCACGGGTCTCTTAATGTCTAAATAAATATGAATATAAACATTTTTACAGACTGTTCATGAAACAATTGTAATATTATAATATTAATCCATTATATGTTCATCTCTACCTTAAATAAGCAATATTCAATTCTTTAAAACAAAGGTTAGCTCGTTTTATAGAAGTCCTTCTTTTCATTCCAAAATCAAGTTTTCATTCTATAAAAAACAAAAAATGCACTTATTTTTAACCTAGAAATTAAGCAGAGCCTCCTATTCAATTAATTTGCATATAATTATTTTTATGAAATATAAATATGAAATCACGTACCTCTCATAACCTTAATGTATTTATCGTTTAAATGCATTTTTTGTTTTTTATAGAATGAAAACTTGATTTTAAAGAATTGAATATTGCTTATTTAAGGTAGAGATGAACATATAATGGATTAATATTATAATATTACAATTGTTTCATGAACAGTCTGTAAAAATGTTTATATTCATATTTATTTAGACATTAAGAGACCCCGTGAACAAGCTGGAGACAGTGAAACGTAGGGGTGTTGGAGGCAATAAAGACTAATCCAAAGATTGAAGCAGACTCCATTTGATTTTCTATTGCAATGTCTAGTGTGACTTACCCGGTAAACAAAAGCAAACAAACAAATAAATAAATGAATCCCTGATTACCGAAGCAGAGTTTGGTTTTCTATGCAGCAAATACCCTAGAATACCAAACTTCTATGCACTGCCGAAGGTGCACAAAAACAAAGAAAACCCACCAGGGCGTTCAATTGTTTCGGGGGTGAGCTCTCTGACACAGAATTTGGGCAAGTTTATAGATTTTTTCTTGCAACTATTAGCTAAAAACCTTCCCTCTTATATCCAGGACACTTCTGATTTTTTGAAGAGGTTGAATGATTTTAAGTGGGAACAAGAATATAAATGGTTAAGTATAGATGTGGAATCTTTATACACCAGCATATGACATATTGATGGATTCAAAGCTACCAATACATTTTTGGATTTATACAAAGAAGAAAGTGAAGTTCGAAGTAGTTTTATTTTAAAAGCACTAAATTTCATTCTGACACTTAACTACTTTGAGTTCAAAGAAACTTTTTTTGAACAGAGATGTGGAACAGCGATGGTTGCCTCCATGGCACCCAGCTATGCCAAGCTTTTCTTGGGAAGCTGGGAAGAGACCAATAGATTATGTTAAAAAACAAACCCTTTCTCTAATTACATCATTAGTTGGTATTGCTTTATAGACAATATAATCTGCATTTGGAAAGGGGTGATGAAAGTGAGGCTAATGCATTTGTCGAATATCTGCATAAAAAAGATTTAAACTTAAGACTTGCATCTAAATTTGATCAGAAGTCTCTTAACTTCTTAGATCTTAATTTAGATATCCACAAAAACACAGAGAATCAGCATCTTATAAGAATGAAGACCTTTAGAAAGGAAACAGCTACAAATGCAGTTCTTCATGCAGAGAGCACCCACCCCCCAAACCTAAAAAAATCCATCCCTTATAGTCAACTTTTGCATATTAGAAGAAACTGTAATTCTGATTTGGATTTTGACACACAAGCAACAGAACTTTTGGACAGGTTCCAGGATACGGGATATGATTCCAAGATGTTACAAGATATGTACAAAAAAGTGAAACAAATTGATAGGAAAACGATATTTGGACAAAATATAGATACCGACAAAGATAAACCTTTGTGCACATTTGTTACTGAATACAACCATTTAGCAGGACAAATCAGTAACATCATTTTCCGTAATTGGCCAATCCTATTAGGTGACGAACAGGTAGAAAGCGAGGTAGGAGTTAAACCTTGCATCACCTTTAGTAGAGCTCAAAGTATCAGGGACAGGGTGATACATGGTAGACAAAAAAAGACTGTAATTGAAGGAAGAAACACTTGGCTTCCTAAAAGAACAAAAAGTTTTTTTACCTGTAAGAGGTGCAATATTTGTAAATATGGAACTAATGCACATGATACATTCCTGCACCCAAGAGAATCAAACAAAAAAGTGGAAGTGAGAGAACTCATAACTTGTGACACCCCTTATGTGGTATATGCCCTCTGGTGCTCCTGTGGTCTACTCTATATAGGTAAAACAATAAGGCCCTTGAAACAGAGAATCCAAGAGCATATCAGATCCATACTTAATAACCGACAGGATGCACCAGTGGGCATACACTTTTCACTTTTACACAGGGCAACACCCAACGATTTCAAATTCATGGATATCGAACAAGTTACACCCTTGTCTATGGAGGGGCGAGAGATCTAACATTCTGCTAAAAGAAGACAGTAAGTGGATCTTTAAAATGAACAGTGTAAAACCCAATGGCTTAAATGAGAGATGGGATATTAAACTATTCTTGAAGTAAATGCTCTAATTTTGAAACATTAGATATGTGCTTGCCTTCTTTATCACTGTCTGTTATTTTTTTCCTTGCCGATATGTAGATGTTTGTAATTTATAATTTACTTTTTTGGATCTAGTGTAGAACCTTTATATAAAAGTGATGTAAACCTTGGATACATATCGATAACAATAATGTGTTCACACTTTATCCTTTTGTTTTATAACCTGTCTGTCCTTTTTCTTTTTTGTTAGGACATTGATTGAACATAGATTTTCGTGTGCCCTCGGATTTCTTTGAAAACCATATAAATGTGTATAAAGTTTATTGTGAAGTTAAAAGAAAACTTGAATCACATTCGGAACGAATTGTTTTTTTGATGTCCTAATAATTTTTTCGATGTCTGATTTATTTATTTTTTCCTTGGAAATGCTTGTGTTTAACTTATATTTTTTTGCACTTAGGCTGTTTTAGTATTATTAATTTGATGGTGCACTTTAAGTCCTTGGATTAAATCTCTCATTAATATTAATGGGCAAGCAATATAAATCAGCATTTGATAATTGTATGCTATGCCCCTTTGAAGACTCGTGTGAGTTGAGGAGCTAGGGGATTTCTCTTTTGCAGAGGATTCGGTTTGCACACCATTTTGCAGTTGTACTGATTTTTATGGAAGACTTAAAATAATAACTAGCAGCCCTGGCTACTACAGTCGAAATAACTTCTATGGACTGCATCATTTTCTTCCATTTTATTGCTTGAAAACTACAACCTGGTGGGAAGGTACTGTTGCGCACTATTGCCTGTTTGAACTTTCTACTATTAGGGTTTGCTGCCCTATCTCTGTGCTGCACAGCTGGTTCCACTCCCTTTGATTTTCGTGGCATTCCATCATTGGATTTTGTTAAACTAAGTGGGCCAGTTGTTTGTATGGTACAACCCATTGAGATGCTACACCTCCCCACCTCCCCCACAGTCACCCCATACATGAAACACCTAGTAGCAGAGACAATAGGTTACTATGCATGCAATTAAAGACTATCACTAATAATATGCTCACAGACAATGCCAAATAACAACAATAAATGTTTTATTATTTTAACTGTTTTTATGCTCCTTCAGTCTGAGGCATCTCGCAGAGGTGCCCTCTCGACTCAGTCCTGCTGCTCTCTGCGGAGACTGCTCCCAGGGGTCCCCTCTACATGGACTTACCAGCCCCCCATATCACCCTCCCCCCCCGGGGGAGGACCTACCACTCCAACCTTGGTGGTGTCTTTCTGAAATTAGAGGGTCCATCCCTGCAGGTGGCACCTGGTGACCACTGGAGCAGCAGTCCGGTGTTGGGGGGGAGCACAACAATTCACTCCCCACAATTGGCTTCCTACAATTTCGCTCCCGACAATTCACTCCAGCGGCAACTCGCTCCTCTACATTTGTGCTCCCGTCAATTCACTCCCAAAGGCAGGCAGGCAGCAAGCTGAATTCCCCATGCTCCCCCCTCCCCCGCACTGAGCTACAAAACAGTATTACTTATGGAAGGCTCAGCTCCATGGAAAGATCTGATAGACAAAAAAGGGGAGATGTTGAGGAATAGCTACGAGCAGTGGCAGCTACAATATATTTCAGCCAACACAAACTCAGATGGCTAGAATCACGCTCCAGTACAGTTCCCCCAAAGCCACATGAGGCAGATCTCCTAGAATAGGATTTTTCCTTTCTAGTGAACTGGGCACAGGGTTTATTAACAGTGTAGAGTAGAGAATATTATCTAAGTTTTATGGAATAACATAACAAAAGCACTTGAACTTATTAAATCACATTCTCAGTAAATTCTTAAATGTAATACATTTCGAGCAGTCTTAACCATTGTTGCCAAACCATGCAAAATAGTAGGGAAATATCAGGTAAATGACCTTTCACACTTCAACTTTGGAATTTGGAATGAAAAAAGAGATTAAGTAGTTTTTTGTGTTGGGTAAGCTACTGCGCTATGCAAACAGTTTGTGAACAAGGTACTGGGGATAGAGTTACAATACACCCCATGGGCAAAAAAAGCAGTATTGAAGTGAATCCACATTTGGGATGGTAGCAACCCTAACTTCAAGTATAGGCAACAGTGGTGATTCCTGCTCTCCAGCTCTCCAAAGTTCACTTGCCTGCACCTCTCTCTCCACTGGCCAGATTCTCAAAAGTTTATTTGCTTGCACCTCTCTCTCAACCGGCCCGTTGCTCAGAAGTTCTCTGTCTCTCTCTGTCTCTTTCTCGTAGAGTAACAATCTTTTTCTCTGATTTGTGTAAAGAATGCCCTGCAGTGTATACCTAAAACAAACCAGAGCTACAGATCTAGATCTACAAAAGATTTAAACAGGTCCGACTTGACTTGTTTGACCTCTCATCCACCAAACAGCTTTGAACAGTATCAGAGATGGGAGTGAACTGACAGGAGCGGATTTGAGGAGGAGCAAGTTGCCATGTGAATGAACTGTCAGGAGCGAAACTGTAGAGATCTAATTGATGGGAGCGAATTGCCATAGACCCAGTGTTGGGGATGTGTGGCCTGGTCCCTGAGGCCCTCGTTGCCTCCTCAGTCCTCTGGGGATTTTCTCTTGTGTTGTCCCCAGGAGTAAGGATATGCTGTGACGTCATGGCATAATGTGTCAACGTTCGCTGAGGCTCCTCCCCTGCATTTGCACACCACATCCCTGTCCACTGAGGCTCCTCCCCTGCATTTATGGCACCATATCCCTGCCTTGCTCCTGAGCTCCCCCAGGAGCCACTAGAGAGCGGTGCGAGTCCCGCTCCCTCCCAAGGGAAGGGACAGCAATCACATGGATGCTCAGTCCCTTCCCTCCACTGCTGACCCCCAGCGGCCTGGGCTCGTTCCCAAACCCAGGTCACTGGCATGGTGCGAAGTCTGGCGTCCAGTGCCTCAGCCCTCAGCACCACCAGGCAAGCTAATAAATGTTTTATTAAAGGGGTAAGGGAATGGAAGATGTAAAATAAATAGCAGTCGCAATATTTGATGAAACTGGTAAAACCATAAAACAGCAATGATAGCAGTATCCACCCCCCACCAGCAACATACAGTAGTTTCCCCACCTCCTCACTGATACCAGTGCCCCCTAAAGTCAGTCTGGGTACCCAGGTGGTTTATGGTGCAGGCCTGAACGATGCAAGTGGGTGGCCAGTATTGGTGCATTTTGTGTTTTAATTAAACTAAGAACTCTGAACAACTTGATATAACTCCCCAGGTCAGGGCAGGCCCTGTGTTTACTCACTAGGGTTACCACCATTTAAGAAGCCCAAGTGAGACATTTCTTACTGAAACATGATTTTTTGCAGGACAATATGTAATCTCAACCAGCACAAAAGGCTTATTTTCTCTAAATAATCAGAAATAAGACTATTACGTGTTGTAGTTTTTTAGCAGTTTCTGGTGTTTCTTATCATTTTAAGGTAATTAATTAAGGTATTATGTTGTTTTGCAGCATTTAGAGGAAAGTCAGAAAATATTTTTTTCTACTGCAGTGTCAGGACATGTAGCATTTTTCATGTTTTTTGCAGGACACAACTGCCCAAATCAGAACTATTCTGTGAAAATAGGGACAGGTGCTAACCCTATTACTCACAGTTCTGTAAACAGTCCCACAGGATCCGACAACAACAGCAGGTTCAGTCAGTCGAGCTGGGGGCCTCAACCTGTACTAACAGGTCGGCAACCTACTTGACTGTAGCTGAATTCTTGCAGCTTGTCACCTTCTGAGATGTGGCAGACTCTGGTAGCTTGTCACCTTCTGTGCTTCTTCTTCAAGGATGCTGGAGCAGGCCAGTACTGGGGAACAGAGTCACATGCCTACCACACACATCCAGGCTTCTAGCTCTAGGGGGAGACAAAGGGTAATGCCTGGCTGTAGCAGTACCTGGACGATTCCCCTGACCATTCTTGCTGGCAATAACTTCAATCCTGGAGCTCAGGAATCACACAGCCTTTTTCTGTCTGTGACTAGCAGACATTAAGGCCTCCAGAAATAAGTCTGTCTCACCTCTCAGGGCTAAAGGTGGCATACAGTCTCTCAGATGATCCCCACTACAGGTTTGAGCCACAGAACATCTTTTGTTGCTTCAAACTGGATTTCCCAGACGATGGAAGTTTTCTGGGCATCTCTGGGCTCTTCTTGCCTAGTCCAGATGATCTTCAGGCATTTGGAAGGATATAGTCCAACCTTCCTTACAGGCTGAGGGCTTCTCTAAGCATAGGTGATGGAACAGGGGGAGCACTACAGCCATGATCCAACCATTTTCGTAAATGGCCCTATCAGTTTTTGCAATCATGTTCATTTATTACTAGGGAAGAATTTACGACGTACATCCTTGGCTCTAACACTTTTCAGACCCTTCCAGCACAAGTGTCTCTAAGATGCTGCAGAGTTTTAGCTACAAACAGCTCTTCAAACATTTGCTCTGGCTTTCCCGATGGTAGAAAGCTTTTGGCAACTCTCCTGGAGTTTGGCTGTGGAAGCCTTAGGTTGACTTCCAAACTTCTTTTTCAGCTCACTGTACACTCCCCTACTTCACTCAGAGAGCCTCAGGCAGAACTACCTCCTCTGTGTCTCCCCCAACGTCTGAGGAGAAAGAATGGCAGCATTTCATTGGCTGACACAGCTGTCCATCTGCAAAATGATTATGTATTGGGTTCACTTGACACCCGATCAGATGCTGCGAAAGGTGTTAAAAACCCACTGCCCAGTCCCCCTACTTGAAAACTATAGCAGCAGTCCTCCATGCTCCTTGAATACTGACTGGGCAAAGAAGGGTCAGGGGTTACCAAAATGGTGGCCATAGAAACAGTTTACATGGGGTCCCAAGTTTAAAGTCTTCTGGCAGACAAACAGAACAGTTCTTACAAATAACTGTCCCATAGTCCAATAGCTGCCCCTCTGCCCTGTTATCCAGTTGTGGAATTCATTATGAAAAAGTATTTGTCTGTTGCTAGTGCCATAGCACTAGGTCCCCAGGCAACAGGCAGAAACATATTCCCAGTGTAGCCTTGGCTGCTGTGAAAGTAACAGTACACATAAGCATTTTGTATACAGATTAATCACTTTTCCCCCCAAAGTGTGTCTCCAGACCCCCCATTTGTATTTTTGGGATTCCAGAGGTCAGAACACACACAGGAGACACTGGTCCTGAGCTGCAAGGGCAGTTTTAAACATAGAGCACTGTAGCGCTAATGGCATCTATGAGTAGACCACCAGCTCGCACGTTTGAGCAGGAACCAGCTCGAGCGTGTGCATGCTGAACTGTGTGGCACTTTACTGCTTGCTCAGTACTAACTGCATTGTACCATCAGCCAGGTGGTTTTAACTGTTTATACAATTCCTCCAGTCCCTCAGCAAAGCAGGCACATAGAAACTGGCAGGAGCAAACCAGGGACACCAAGGGAGCCGGGGCTGGCGAGACCAGATGACTGGAAGGCAGGCCTGGTAAGCCCCACCTGTGGGGGAAGGGTTACACTATTTTAACAACTGTTGTGTTCCTAAGTAGCCTTATTACTTGTAAGGTGAAGTTAAGGGTAAACTGTGTATAAATTCCACCTCCCAATAGGCTGTTTCAAATGTTAGAGAGGTGAAACAGCCAAGTGTAGTGTAACATAATGTAGTGTAGTGCTGGGTAGGGTAGTGTAGTGTAGTGTTGTGTAGTATAGTACAGTGTAGCATAGCGCAGCACTGTGTGGTGTAGAGTAGTGTGGTGCAATGTTGCGTAGTGTAGTGCAGGTTAGCATAGCACTGTGTAATGTAGTGTTGTGTAGTGTAGTGCAGTATAGCACAGCACAGTGTAGTGTAGTGTAGTATTGTGTTGTGTAGTGTTGTGTAGCATAGTGGTGTGCAGGGTAGTATAGTGTAGCATAATGCAGCAATGTGTGGTGCACTGTAGTCTAGTGCAGTGCTGTATAGAATAGTGCAGTGTTGTGTAGTGTACTGTAGTATAGCACAGCACTGTGTAATGCACTGTTGTGCAGTGTAGCATAGCACAGCACAATGTAGTGTGGTGCAGTGTTGTGTACTGTAGTGGTGTGTAGTGTAGCATAGCACAGAACTGTGTAGTATAGTGTAGTGTTGTGTATTGTTGTGCAGTGTTGCATAGCACAGCCTGTGTAGTGTAATACAGTGTTGTGTAGTGTGGGGTAGCGTAGCGCTGTGTAGTGTAGTGTAGTGTAGCACTGTGTAGTTTAGTGTACTGAAGTGAAGTGGAGTGAAGCGTAGTACAATGCTGTGCAGTGCAATGTAGAGCTGTGTAGCATTGTAGTGTGTAGCGTAGTGTAGCATAGCGCTGTGTGGTGTAGTGTAGTGCAGTGTTGTGTAGTGTAATGTAGCATGGCACAGCACTGTGTAGTGTAGTGTTGTGTAGCACAGCACAGCACTGTATAGTGCAGTATAGCGCAGCACTGTAGTGTAGTGCAGTGTTGTGTAGAATAGCACAGCACTGTGTTGTGTTGTGTAGTGTACTGTAGCATAGCACAGCACTGTGTAATGCAATGGTGTATAGTGTAGTGTAGCACAGCACAGTGTAGTGTAATGTAGTGTAGTGTAGCACAGCATAGCACAGAACTGCATAGCGTAGTGTTGTGTAATGTAGTGCAGTGCAGTGTTGTGTAGTGTTGCATAGCACAGCACTGTGTTGTGTAGTGTGGTGTAGCACAGCACTGTGTAGTGTAGTGTAGCACTGTGTAGTGAAGTGTATTGTAGTGAAGAATAGGGTAGTGTAGTGCAATACTGTGCGGTATAGTGTAGTGTGGTGTAGCATAGTTTAGTGTAGTGCAGTGTAGCATAGTGCTGTGTGGTGTAGTGTAATGCAGTGTTGTGTAGTGTAATGCAGCATAGCACAGCACTGTGTAGTGTAGTGTTGTGTAGCACAGCACAGCACTGTGTAGTATAGTACAGTGTTGTGTAGTGCAGCATTGTACAGTGCTAGAGTGTATGGTGGAACGTTGTTACGGATGGAATTCCATCCCTCCTAAAAGGTTGTTTTGTTGTACCAGCTACGTAAGCTAAATGGTTATGCTGTACTAACTATGTAGCTAGTGCAGCATAACAACTTATAATTACTGGTGACCATAAATATCAACCGGATTACTGTTTCGTTAAAAATGCATATCAACCGGATTTCATGTTATTCTGCTCTAAAGGCAATAATAACCGAAATAACATGAAATCCGGTTGATATGACACTTCATAATAACCCGAAATATGGTTGATACATTCCCCAAAGAAACTGTTGCATTCCATTGTTTCACAAAAAGTATTTCAACTGCAGTATTTTCAACTGTGTTTTATTCACGAACAGTTCAATTTCTTCAAAAATAAAACTGCACTCTAGCTAAAAAGTCTTTTTCTTTCAAGCTGCTAGAAATACAGTCTAAACCTCCACACCAGCAATATAAACAAGCATTTGTCAATGCCAAATGTTGTCTCGCTGGCATTGGCATTGGTAAAGCCGGAGTTAGAGACACACAATAGGAATGGCAGTGAAGTATTGAAGTGACGCCAACCCCACCCCCACCCTGTAGAGACCGACAGGCATTGGAGTGTGCCTTTGGGTCATCAGCTATAATGCTCATGCCATTATACCTCACCCTACCCTGTAGACGCTCAAGTGTCGTGGTGTGCTTTGAGGTCTTTGGGCATTATACTTACCCCATTCCATAAGGAAATACGCTGAGGTGAGTGCAGCATAGGAGAATGGGGTGAACTTTGTGGCCAAACACTGCAAGGCACACCACGATGCCTGTCACTGGCTGCTGGGTGGGAGTGGGAGTGGGGGTGGGGATAGAATGGCATGAGCAGTACAGCTGATGATCCCAAGTCACACCCCTTATGCCTGTCAGTCTCTACAGGGTGGGGTGCTACAGTTGGAAATCCTAACACCATAGGCATGTGTTGGTGTTTTCACTCCAAATTTTCAACATGGACTTTTTGTGATCCCACCTCATGAAAAGCGGCACAATCAGTTTGTTAGCTGAAAGGTGGTTTTGCACAGTGGCTATGCCATTTGGCGACACAGGGACGAAAACACATTTTGGGCAGGATGTGGAAAATGACAACTGTATTGTTCATGAGAAGGCATAAAAAAATGGCAACATTGAAAATCTGGAGTGAAAATATGAAAAATTGGTGAAGTCATGAGCATGCATGAAACTGCACAACACAGTCCGTAGCCCAATTATTTTGGGAGTTTGTTAGCACATTTTAACATAGGCATTTGGGACCTCCCTCATGAACAGTGGCACTGTGATTTTGTTAATCTGTCCCAAAGTTGATTTCCACAGCGACCACGCCATTGTGCGCCACAGGTGCAGAAGCACATTTTGGGCAGGATATGAAAAATGACAGCTGTAGTGTTCATAAGGAGGTGTGAAAAAATGCCAGTGTTGAAAATCTGGCATGGAAATATTGCAAATTTGCGAAGTTATAAGGGTACGTGGAAACTGTGCAACGCATGTGTGTAACACAGTCATTTTATGGACTTTCAGCACCAAATTTTCAACATAGGCATTTTAGGACCTCTGCTCATGAACAGTGACACCATCATTTCCTCAAACTGTCCCAAAAACTGATTTCGCACAGCGACTGCGCTATTCTGCGCCGGACATGCGAAAACACATTTCAGCCAGGATATGTAAAATGACAGCTGTACTGTTCATCAGGAGGTATTGAAAAATGGCAATTTTGAAAATCTGGAATGAAAATATACAAATTAAGATTCTGAGCGTGCGTGGGAACAGCCATATGCACGCTCAGAAAACAGCTATTTTTGGGATTTGTTTCACCAAATTTGTAACATAGGCTTTTGAGAGGCCCCTCATGAACAGTGGCACTGTCGCTAGATGGTCCCGAAAAGGTGATTCCACGCAGTGACCGCAAAAATCACCTTTCGGGACCGACTAACCGCCATGACAGTGACTGAATTCATGAGGAGGTGTCCCAATAACCTCTATGTTGAAAATTTGGTGCACAATTCCAAAAATGCCTGAGATATGCAACAAAGTTGAAAAATGTATTTATGCCATTATATAGCTTACCGGCATTTCTTCAGTTCAGGGGTCGGCTTTGAAGAGTGCAGACGTGTTCCGGTCCACAAAGATCTTCCCTCTGGACTCCGGAGGGCACGGGTGAGGGGTGGGAAGGAGGGTGCGCAGAGGGTGGGCGCGGATACAGGAGGGGGGCAGGGAGAGTGAGGTACAGTTTCTTTTTCACATGGTTAAAAGAAAAAACATTGCAGGACAGTTTTTATTTTCCAGGGAATTTGGCATGCTGGGTTGGTCTCAGCGTGCCACCTAAGTGTTTTTTTGGGGAGGATGCTGTAGCCAACAGGGAATTAGGCACCTCCATTGGCACACAAGGAAAGTGGGGGGGGATTGGACACCCCCCTCGGCACAGAACAAAAGCGGGGGGAGGGTAGATATTATGCCAATGGGGAGTGGGCTCCCCCACTGGCAAAATAAACGGGATGGGGGACAAATGCCGGTGGGGACTGGGCCTCCGGTCAGCAGTTTGAGGGGGCGCATGATGCCGAGGGAGATTGGGCACTCCCTCGGCATACATTTTAAATGGAGGGAGTCATTATGTCGATGGGGAGTGAGCTCCCCGTCGGCACTGTGACAGGTGGCAACGTCAGTCACTGCCACCATGTAGTGTGCTCATCGGTGGGTGTGTTGTGGTCACGCTGCATGAGAGCTTCGCCTCATTGCAGCGGACCTTTTGTTAAATGTGGTAGCCACATTGGGATTCATGATGTCACCGCCTGCTGTTGGCTGATTGGGGAATGAGGGACGCACCTACTGATGCGTGCCCTGCATTCGCCCAACAGTGACTGAGCCTTCAAATCTGCTGCTACTGCAATATGTTGGCTGCGCATGCACGAGCCAACGTAAAAATACAGGATAGGTAAGTTTGATGTTATGGATTTTTTTTTTTTTTTAAACACACCTTGCGTGTGATGACCACATAAACCTCTCGAGGTTTATGGGTCATCACACACCGAGGGTGTGTGAAAAAAATCCATAACACATACTGTACTTACCTATCCATTATTCTCTATAGAACACATTTGTGCATGCATGTTACATGAACGTCCCCCAACCCAGAAGCGGCTGCAGTGGCGAGTGCTATACTAGAGGAGAGCGGTGCAGAGAAAATAAATGCAAATGTAAGGGAGCATTATGTTATCAAGGCTACAATATGACTCTATTTTAGTGTGATAGTAGACCATACACTATAAAAGACAATGTATGGTCAGCTATCCGTAACAAGCAGGAGTAGCAATCTCAAGGTTGCCATGTTGACAAAAACCTCTCAAGCTTCACTCTCGAGGTTTAAATGGTCGCCACTCAAAGCCTCTCGATGGTTACACGTGCTTGCTGTGGATAGCTGACCATACATTATCCTCTATGTGTAGTGCAGTGTAGTGTAGCATACCGCATCACTGTGTAGTGTAGTGTACAGTTGTGTAGTGTAGTGCTGTCTAGTGCAGTGTTGTGTAGTGTATATAGCACTGTGTAGCATAGTGTAATGTAGTGTAGTGTAGTGTAGCACAATGCTGTGTAATGTAGTGTAGCATAGCACTGGGTATTGTGTAATGTTGTGTAGTGCAGTACTGTGTAGCATAGCACAACACTGTGTGGTGTAGTGTAATGTTGTGTAGTGTGGTGTAGTGTGGTGTAGTGTATTATAGCACAGTGCTGTGTAGTGTAGCATAGCACAGCACTGTGTAGTGAAGTGTAACCCTGTGTAGTGTAGCGTAGTGTAGTGTGGTGCTGTCTAGTGTACAGTAGTGCTGTGCTGTATAATATAGTGTAGCGTAGCGCAGCACAGTATAGTGTTGTGCAATGTAGTGCATTGCAGTGCAGCGCAGTGTAGCCACTGTCCTAGTCAAGTACCAGATCAGTCCCAGGGGAAATGTTACTCACTCAATAATCACACAGTTGTCACATAATGTTCACATACTTTAACAGTCACACAGCAATCACATACTCATCCAATAATCATCCATGTCTACATGTAGTAGAAAAAAATCCCACAAGCCAAACTGAACTACATACCACCACAAACACCCCCAGAATGGTTAAACGCACTAAGAAGGCACGCAAGTATTTGTATCAACCTTCTCCATCCATCTTAATAGACTTCCAAACGTGGCCCTGACCCTTCTGAGCAAACAATATCCCCCTCCAAAAAAAAAACATTTCCAGATGGCAAACTCTGGGACTGGAAGAGTAGGATGACTTCTCCTACTACTTCCTCCTCCTCCTCCTCCCTCCTCCAAAATAAGATTGCTGGCTTGATATTTGATTTTATTTTTGTCTGTTTCACGGCTGGTCGCTATGTCTCAGTCATTTGTTGTACATTGGCTGGTTAGGCGGTCATTAGATATGCTTCACAGTATGAGGGGTGATCTATTATACAGTATCTGTGCACTTCCTTTTCAGTGAGTCAATCTGCAACTGTACCTTACCAAGGAAATGCAAAACATGATATGGGTAAATCAGGAAACATTGCATTAAACAGTGGTTCAAATCTCAGGAAAGGAATCCCGTTAATAGTGAGTTTTTCTACCCCTCACCGGCTCTGAAAACTTCCATCAAACAGAAGACATTGTTTTAACAAAGCACCTCTTCTTAGATGTCTCACTCAGACCAATTAGGCTGCCAGTGGACTGCACTCATAAAATGGTACCAGTTTCCACGGCCATTTCCTGTGATAATCACCAACAAAGGAGGCACAGTGTGTAAAGAGAGCAAAGACAGAAAGCTCTTAAGGTTGCATTTATATGTGGCCCAGTTTACAGTTAATCCTGCATTTTCTGCTACAACTTAAAACTGAAGTTAACCACCCTCTCCAGGCAGGTTTTGGTGTCTTTGAGAAAGATTCATTTTTACTGACTTGGACACAAACAGAAATGTTCTATAAGCATTCTCTGACTACTATCTGTTAAGACATGAAAATACTACATAAGAGGCCAGGTAATGCACCCATTAGGGTTCAACTTAATGCCACAAAAGTAGAGAAATGTGGCATTAAGGTTTCCAGCCATTATCCCCCCAAGCAGCCAATGGACAAGACCACACAAGCCAGTACAGACAGCCATCATCAGGTAAGACATAGAGAATACTGAATGGGTAACCATTAGAACCAGTGTGTTCTGCCACAGAGGGTCGATTCCTTTGACCTCGAGGCGGCTCGAGAGGTCATTGGAGAAATCAGACTCCGAGGCGGCAGAAACACGGTTCTGCATGGGTTAATGCATTTGGTATTTTTAGTAGTGTATGGTGTCCTTTTTTAGGCTTTTTAAATTCATTTTATTCATTCAGAACGAAATTGTCTCTGAGCGCTATGAAAGTTTGTGTGGTTGCTAGGGACTGGGTGTCCCTAACTTAGCAGCGTACACTGCCACTGGTTGATTCTCTTCTGTGGGCGTGATTTTCTTAAAGAAAAAAAATGGCAGCCAAATAGCTCACTTAGCAAGAGAAGAAATAGACAGTCAGATGAAAATTGTAAATAAAATATCATATCTGGTTGATCCTGCATTAAAATTAACAGTGCCCATTTCAGAAAACCGCTGCGTTACTTTTTCCAGTCAGTTGTAAATAATGTTAACACGCGGCGGTTTTCTGTTCTTGATTTCAACCCACGGCTTGAGTTTTCAAATCTAAATGAATGGAATGCTGTTCTGCACATACGGTCAGTACAGCGTTCCATTCATTTTGCTGACTGTGGGGAACAGCTTTTCAGTAAGGTGGAATTTGAGGTGAGAATAACATTCCACCACACACTATAAGTAGCATACAACTGATTCCAGGTGACACAAATGCAGTAGCACTGATGTGCTGCCTTCATGGATTTGTAACTGCAGTATGCACACTGCAAGATATGTACATTCACATGTGGTTGATGAAAGAAATTCCTGATATTAAAATTACAACACTGCTTCTGTGTACAGAAGCACAGACTCCTGCAGCCACAGATACAATTCCAGACACCCAAATTACAAGAGCTCTTTTGTCTGCATTGGGCCAGCGCTTCTGTAGTCAAAGGTACTCTCCACACTGTATGATATACATGCAGTTCTGTCTGCAGAAGAGCAGGCCCTGTGTGCTCCTTCAGCCACAGGTGTAAGACGTATACACCAACCTCTGGCTGCTGAAACGCAGGCACCATGGAATCCACATCACCAAAACTGCAGCAGTACTTCTGTCTGCAGAAGCACAGGCCCCTGAGTGGCCTGTGCCTCTTCAGCCAGAGGTGTAAGACATACACACCGACATTGGGCTGCAGAAGGGCAGACCCCTGTGGAACCTGCATACCCAACTGCATATAGAAAACCATGCACTAGCAGAGCCAGCTATTAGCAAGTTAACACTCACTACTCCCATAGGCTAGCAAAAAGAAGTTGTTTTGACCTAACCTGAGCTTTCAAAGGTAACATTTTAGTTTTGGGGGGGGAAGTACTACCCCTACACAAAACTGCTACCCCACTGAAAAATTTCTAGACCAGCAACTAAAGCTATGATACGTATATTACAACAATGCTTCTGTCTGCAGAAATACAGGACCCATGGGGTGTTTGGCATCCTGAGCAATTTGGAACAAATTTTAATGGCTCTCCAGAGGGTGCATGCACCCTTTTTGTTCAGCAGAGCATTTAAGTGATTTCATTTAAGGGCTGCACCTTTAGCTTTGCGGCGTGCCCAGTTTTGCTTCTGTTCATAAGTTTTGCCTCACTGAGCTTGCTCCTGAACTCTACTCACCAGCACAGGGTAACAAAGCACTACCCACTGGGATAAAGGCTGGCAGTACACACAACATTTCTTAATAACTATTTTTTTTTATTTTGACCACAAATTTTCAAGATAGTTATTTTATGAGTCCCCCTTATAAATATGACATGTGGCATTTATAGACCAGAAGGCAACATGTAATTTCTCACCATAAGTGCAAAAACACATTCTGTCCTAGATTTGAAAAATTATACCAGTCACATTTATGAGGTGGTGTGAAAAAATGACTGTGTTGAAAGTTTGCAGTCAAAATATTGATAATTACCAAAGTTATGGGTGAGCATGGAAAAATGTCAACGTACATTCATAACTTTGTTGTCGTTTAATATTTTTACCCCATATTTTGAACATAATGCTCTTATGATCCCATGCCATGTACCCACTATGTAAAAAATTTTAAAATCCTACCCAAAACATGATTTCGCGGAGTGAGTGTGAAATCACCTTTTGCCTTGTTCATGAGATGGGGTCCCAAAAAGGCCATGTTGAAAGTTTTGTGGGCAAACATTGAAAATTAGTGAAGTTATGAGTGAACTGTGAAATACTTCAATGTTTACTTATATCTTGGTCATTTTATTGTATTTTTCCACCAATTTTTCAACATGGTCTTCTTATAACCCCATCTCATGAACCCAGTAGGTTTAAATTTTCAAATCTCACCCAAAAGGTGACTGCACAGAGCAACTGCAAAGTCACATTTCTAGACAGATTCTAAACATTTCACACACAGCACCTTGTTCATGGAGTGATGTCTCAAAAAGGTCATGTTAAAAATGTGGTGTACAAATACTGAAAAATGACAAAGTTCTGAGTAAAAGTTCAAAATACATGGAACTACTGTAAATTAACTGGACTTACTTATTTTCTCATATCACAGTCATGGTTCCAGCAGAACATCTTTTTAATCAGACAGTGGATCTACCTAGTGGGACAGTTTTTGATGACTGAGGGTGTAGGGAGCATGGATTCTCAGTGGGGTCGGGTGAGGGGGTTTGGGGGCAAGATCGATGAGGACCATTTTCTTCTTTGCAGGCTAAATGTGAAAATAAAAAGCTCAACAAGGGCCAGTTTTCTTTTTCTTACTTGGGGACCATAGCCAACACTGAGTATTGTACTCTCCAACATCAGTATAGTCTTCAGCAGCACAGGGGGTGGGCACCCCAATGCCGCGATCTATATACTGGGGGATAGGGCGGGTGCTCTGGAGAGTAGGGGGGTCTAATGTAGAGTACCAAGGAGTGAGCTCCCCAGTCTGCTTACAACAGAGAGACAGACAGACAGAGGACAATAGATAAATAGATGATAGAGAGACAGACAGACAGACAGATAGATGGATGATACATAGACTGAATGACAAATAGAATGATTGTAGGTAGCTAGAGGAAAAACTGATTATCAGTGCAGTTAGTAGCAAAAATAAGGTAAACAGTATGTACCGTGTACTCATTTCACACAGTACATGGGAAAAGCAAGTGATTGTGACATTTGGGATAAAAGTCAAAGTTCAAATTTCTGTATTTACCAAGTTTATTTGACCATATTGCAATCATTGCTTTTGAAACGTGGTAGATGCATAGCATGAATAATTGAATAAATGCCTATTTTTATGTTGATTGCGTGCATGTGCAAGAAACATATTGCAGCAGCTTGCTCCAGAACAGGTTGTGGAGGCATGGCTCTGTTGTGGCAAGTGCTCCCACAGCCTTTGGAGGCTTGTCCCACTTTTCCCAATGCAGAGGCAGGCTTCTGCTGCTGACACTAGTTCAGCCAGCATGCCACAACCTTGTAAGCTTTCAGCCATTGCAATCAAGGACCGCCTCATCATTGCAGCGTAAGCCATTCCTCTGCAATGAGAAAGTGACTCGTCATTGCTGGGCAGAACATTATTAGTTTGATATTGTTTGCGAACATGGCAGCAGCTTGCCACCGTGTTCACAAACAAAATGAAGCAGTCCCACTGTCAAGGGGGTGCCCAATCCCCCTCAGCAGCATGTGCCCCCCCAACGTGCTTGTTTGCTGATGGGGGCCCCAATCCCCATTGGGTTCAGTGCCCCAATGTTGATGTTGCTGATGGGGGAGCACACTGCCCGTCAGCATTATGTCCCTCCCTCCAGTGTCATTTGCCAACGGGGGGCCTACTCCCCGTTAGCATAATTCCCCCCCAAACACGCAGTACAGTTGTGTCGAGAGGGTGCCCAATCCACCTCGGCTCTTGTGCCCCCCCCTTTTGTGCAGATGGGAGTGCTCAATCCCCAGTTGGCTACAGCTGCCTCCCCATACAAACACTCTGTTGGCATGCTGGGAGCCCACCCCAGCGTGCCAAATGGCCCTGTAAAAAAAAAAAAAAAAATCCCGCGATGGCATTTTTTTTTTTTGATACCTGTCAGTAAAGAAAACGGTCCCTCGCGGTCTCCCTGCCCCCCTCCCACAACCCGGACCCACCCTCTGCGCACCCTGCCCCTCACCACATACTTACCTGTGGAGTCCGGCGCAATGATCTTTGGTGGACCGGGAACACGTCTGCACTCTTCAAAGCCAACTGCAAACTGAGGAAATGCCAGTAAGCTGTATAATGGCATAAATAGGGTTTTTTCAATTTTGGTGCATATCTCAGACATTTTTTGGAATTTTGGCCCCAAATTTTCAACATGGGGTTTTTGGGACCCCTACTCATGAATTCTGCCACTGTCGTGGCGTTATTCGGCCCTGAAAGGTAATTTTGCCGTCTCTGTGTGGAATCACCTTTCAGGAATGAGTAACAAAATAACAGTGCCAGTGTTCATGAGGTGGGCTCTCAAAAAGCCTATGTTGCAAATTTGGTGGAAAAATCCAAAAAATGACTGTTTTACATGCATGCGTGCGCAGTTGCTACGCATGCTCGTAACTTCAAGAATTTGTAATATCGTCATGCCAGATCTTCAATATTGGCATTTTTTCTCACCTCCTTGTGAACAGTACAGCTGTCATTTTTAACAACCTGGCCAAAATCTGTTTTCGCACTTCCGGCGCAGAATAGCGCGGCCGCTGTGGGAAATCAAGGTTCGGGACAGATTAAGAAAATGACAGTGATACTATTCATGAGCAGAGGTCCTAAAAAGCCTATGTTGAAAATTTGGTGACGATAGCCCAGCAAATGACTGTGTTACAAGTGTGCCTTGCGCAGTTTCCATGTACCCTTGTAACATTGTCACGCCAGATTTTCAACACTGGCATTTTTTCACACCTCCTTATGAACAGTACAGCTGTCATTGTGCACATCCTGACTTAAATATGTTTTCGCACTTCCGGTGCAGAATAGCTCGGTCACTGTGGGAAATCAGTGTTCGGGACAGATTAAGAAAATGACAGTGACACTGTTCATGAGCAGAGGTCCTAAATTCCCTATGTTGAACATATGGTGGTGAAACTCCATAAAATGACTGTGTTACAAGCATGCGTTGAACTGTTTCCATACACCCCTGTAACTTAGCAAACTTGTAATATTTTCACACCACATTTTCAACACTGGCATTTTTTCACACCTCCTTATGAACAGTACAGCTGTCATTTTGCACATCCTTGCCATAATATGTTTTTGCACTCCTGCCGCAGAATAGCACAGTCACCATGGGAAATCAGTGTTTGGGACAGACTAAGATCAAGTGAGTGAGAGGGGGGAGTGACCAAGCTCAAGTGTGCTCTGCCGGGACCACTGCAGATTTCTTTGTGGGCAGAAAAAGGCCCCAACACAGGTGCCCAGTACAAAAGGGCAGGCTGCAGCAGTGGAAGAAACAGAACAAGAGAGCGAGTGAGGGAGGGGGAGTGAGTGGACTCAAGGGAACTCTGTCGGGACTGCTGCGGATTTCTTTGTGGGCAGAAAAAGGCGTCAATGCAGTTAGGGGCCCAGTACAAAAGGGCAGCCTGCAGCGGTAGGAGAAACAGTATGAGCAAGTGAGAGAGGGGGACTGAGTGAGCTCATTGGAGCTCTATCAGGTCTACAGCAGATTTATTTGTGGGCAGAAAAAGGTGCCAATGCAGGCAGGAGCCCAGTACAAAAGGGCAGCCTGTAGCACTGGAAGAAATGGAATGAGCGACTGAGAGAGGGGGAGTGAGCGAGCTCAATGGAGCTCTGTTGGGACTGCTGTGGATTTCTTTGTGGGCAGGAAAAGGCACCAATGAAGGCAGGAGCCCAGTACAAAAGGGCAGCCTGCAGCGCCAGGAGAAACAGAATGAGCGGGTGAGAGAGGGGGAGTGAGAGACTTCAACGGAGCTCTGTTGGGACAGCTGTGAACTTCTTTGTGGGCAGAAAAAGATGCCAACACAGGCTGGAGCCCCATACAAAAGGGCAGCCTGCAGCGCGGGGAGATACAGAAGGAGCGAGTGAGACGAGGGAGTGATTGAACTCAACGGAGCTGTGTCAGGACTGCTGCAGATTTCTTTGTGGGCAGAAAAAGGCACCGACACAAGCAGGAGCCCAGTACAAAAGGGCAGCCTGCAGCATTGGGAGAAACAGAATGAGCGCGTGAGAGAGGGGAAGTGAGCGAGCTCAGTGGAGCAGTGCCAGCACTTTAGAGTTGCCCCCCCTTCCACCCAGGGTCCTCCATAGTTCTATATTACAGCAGTGTCTGCGGAGTGGAGACAAAGCAATGAGTAGATATGCCCACACCTCCTTATGAACAGTACAACTGTCATTTTTCACATCCTGGCCGAAATGCATTTTCACACTTCCAGCGCAGAATAGTGTGGTCACTGTGGGAAATCAGTGTTCGTGACACATTAAGAAAACCACAGTGACGCTGTTCATGAGCAGAGACTGTGTTACGAGCATGCGTTGTACAGTTTCCATGCACCCTTGTAACTTCGCAAATCAGTAATATTTTCATGCCACATTTTCAACACTGGCATTTTTTCACACCTCCTTATGAACAGTACAGCTGTTATTTTTCACATCCTGGCCAAAATTTGTTTTGTGACTTGGCGGCGAGAATACGAGTTGCTGTGGGAAATCAGTGTTGGACAGATTTTTCCCCTTTTTTATAGTTTCCTCTCTCTTTCTTAACTTTCTATATATCTTTCTTTCCTATACTCTGTTCTCAATCATTCTTTTTACTCCACAATCTTTTACGAATGTACTTTTTCCCTTTTGCAGCATCATATATAATTATGTAACATTTTAATATAAACCGTATCTAATCATACTATCCGCTTTAAGTTCACTACAAATGTCAAGTATATGCTAATTACATGACCTGTATTGTTTACTATATTTTAAACCAAAAGCTCCTTGTATTATTGTAGCAATGTTCTTATTATATGCTGCCTCAATTTCTTTAAAAAAAAAATCCTCACATTGTACTGTACTGTAAGAGGTTTGTCTGTATATCTTATGAAAAATTAATAAAAAAGTTTAACTGCAAAAAAAAAAAAAAAAACGAGAGTGACACTGTTCATGACCAGCGGATCTAAAATCCCTATGTTGAAAATCTGGTAACGAAAGTCCATAAAATGACTGTTACAAGCATGCATTGAGCTGTTTCCATGCACCCTTGTAATTTTGCAAATTTGTAATATTTTCACGCCACATTTTCAACACTGGCATTTTTTCACACCTCCTTATGAACAGTACAGCTGTCATTTTTCACATCCTGGCCTAAATATGTTTTTGCACTCCTGCCACAGAATGGCATGGTCGCTGTGGGAAATCAGTGTTTGGGACAGATTAAGGTCGAGTGAGTGAGGGGGGGGAGTGACTGAGCTCAACTGACCTCTGTCAGGACTGCTGCAGATTTCTTTGTGGGCAGAAAAAGGTCCCAACGCAGGAGCCCAGTACAAAAGGACAGCCTGCAGTGCCGGGAGAAACAGAACAAGCAAGTGAGGGAGGGGGAGTGAGTGACCTCAACAGAGCTCTGTTGGGACTGCTGTAGATTTCTTTGTGAGCAGAAAAGGCAGCAACACAGGCAGGGGCCCAGTACAAAAGAGCAGCCCACAGTGGCGGGAGAAACAGAACAAGTGACAGAGAGAGTGGGGGGAGTGAGCGAGCTCAACTGAGCTCTATCGTGACTGCTGCAGATTTCTTTGTGGGCAGACAAAGACACCAACAGAGGCATGAGCCCTGTACAAAAGAGCAGCCTGCAGCGCCAGGAGAAACAGAATGAGTGCGTGAGAGAGGGAGAATGAGAGACCTCAACGGAGCTCTGTCAGGACAGCTGCGGATTTCTTTGTAGGCAGACAAAGTTGCCAACACAGACAGGAGCCCAGTACAAAAGCGTAGCCTACAGCGCCAACAGAAATAGAACGAGCGACTGACAGAGGGGGAGTGAGCGAGCTCAATGGAGCAAAGCAATCAACATTTGGCATTGACAAATGCTTGTTATCCCATTAGACATCATTCTTGAGCCCCTTCCATAACAGTCATCATGTTAAAGCAGCAGTGTAATGAAAAATATTTTTCCAACAAAAGCTAGTTTCAGCTACAGTTAAGAAAAACATTAGCATACCTGTCAAATGTACTTTTCTAAGTACCTCCTATGCTGTGCACCATTAATCCTTTTTTTATCCTAACCCTTGCCAGGTCTAAAGGGCTATTTATATGCAAAATGTGGCAGCCATCTTTTCTCATGAGAAGAAAACTAAATTAAAACATTTATAAAATACTCAAGTGTTGGTGGATTTGGAAAACTGTACTACCAAATAAAATCAGACAATGCCTGGAATCTTTTATAGTGGAAAAAAAAGAAGGGTCACATTTTTTGCCCAATTTTGCTGCACTGCTGCTTTAAAAGAACATCAGTGAGTGGTACAGGTAGACAGGCCCAAGTGTCTGCAAGTCTAACAGGATAACTACTGTTTTGGATGCTGCAGTGGTCCCCCCTCACCATGACCATTTACCCTTGACCTACAGAAAATTCAGTGGGGAGGGAGAAGCAAGTTAGTGGCAGCACCAAGAGTGGCAAATACTGTAGAGCTGGACAGCATTCATCAGAAGGGTGGCTGCCCTGGAGGAGATAGACAGGCAGAAGAAGCATGAAGAGGTGAGGGACATTAGGGGAAATTCACGTCTCTAGCCACCAGCTCTAGCCAAAGTCTTTATGGCTGTGGCAAGCTGCCAAATGACCAAAGTTACACGTGTGCATATAAAATTTTGAACGAGCAGGTTTAACTTGGCCATTTTTTAGAGATGTTTCTCCAAATTTTCAACTTGGCCTTTTTGGGACCCCACCTCATGAAGAGTGCCACTGCCATTTCATTCACTTGTCCCGAAAGGTGATTTCGCAGACTGACCATGCCATTCTGTGCCACAGATGTAGAAGCAAGTTTCAGGCAGGATGTGAAAAAATGAAAGCTGAACTGTTAATAAGGAGGTATGCAAAAATGGCAATGTTGAAAATCTGGAGCGAAAATATTAAAAATTGGCAAAGTTAGGAGAGTGTGTAGCAACTGCACAACACATGCTCATAATGCAGTCATTTTTTGGAATTTTTTTGTCAAATTTGCAACACGGGTTTTTGGTATCCCACCTCATGAACAGTGGCACTGTTATGTCATTAATCAGTCCCAAAAGGTGATTCTGTGCACCGTCCATTAAATCACTTTTTGGGACCAAGTAACGAAATGACAGTGACAGTGTTCATGAGGTGGGGGTCCCAAGAACCCCATGTTGAAAATTCGGGGCCAAAATTCCTAAAAATGGCTGATATATCAACATAAGTTGAAAACCTCATTGACTGCCATTATACCATGCTTACCTTTGATTCTTCAGTTTGCAGTTCAGCTTTGAAGAGTGCAGACGTGTCCTGGTCCAGAGAAGAGGACAGCACTAAGTTCTGGAGGTTAGTATGGGGTAAGGGGAGGTGGGTGCTCATGGGAGGGTGGAGATGGGGGAAGGGTGACTGGGGCAATGACAACAGATGGTTTTCTTTATTTACATGAAAAAAAAAGAAAAAAGCATACATTTGGGCACACTGGGGTGGGCTCCCAGTGTGCTATATGATTTGGGGGGTACATGATGCCAACATATGGATTGGGTACCCCGATGTCAGCATGGGAAGAAAAGGCATAAATTTAGGCACACCGGGTGGGCTCCCAGTGTGCCACATGAGTTGAGGGATACTGATGCTGACACAGGGATTGTGCACCCCGATGTCAGCATGGGGATGGGGAATGGCAGGAACAGGGAGGACAGCAGCAGTGGGAGGGAGTGGGATGGTTTAATTTGCTGCCGGTGCTGGGAGGGAATGGAGGGAGTGGGAAGGACAGGAGCAGAGGAAGGGTGCAGGAGGAGTGCCATCTGCAAGATGGCATTGGCGATGCAACTGCACATGCACGGCATTTGTGCATGCGTAGTTGCAGAGAGTGGCATTATGCTATTCACAAGATGGCGGTGCCAGCAGAACTGTGCATGTGTGTAAGGCATGCATGCACAGTTCTTGTCCCAGAATATGGACGTAACAGCCAAAATAGTGTGGCTGTTACCCATAGCGGCCAATCGTATGGAGTGGTTAAACGCCCATTGGCTTTCAAAGCATACATCCAAAAGTCCAATGGAAATGCCACAATCGGGCATTTTAAGGACTATGATCACGAAACAGCTGTAGGCTCCACCCACAGCCATAAAAAAAGCATAGAATGCTAACAGCATTACAGGCATAATAATAGAACCATGTGAATACAATCTTTGGCATTCAATGTAAGTGTCAAAGGTCATGTTAAGTTGCTCCAGTTATCTTACAGTGATTTTAACCAATTAGAAACTTGCTAGATACTGCCATGGATGGATGGATGGATAGATGAAGAGTTTAACCAATTAGAAACTTGGTAGATACTAGGATGAATTGACAGACAGACAGACAGACAGACAGACGGACTACATGCTGGACCTCCGCTGTTCCATCAGGCAGTGCTGGCTGCCACTGCATATCACCCACCAGACCCTGTGGGTCTGACCCTTTGGGCATGCCTGTTGGTCTGACCAATCTCCAGTGGGGGACTGACGTGTGATCACCCACACTGTCAATGGCACCACCACTTAGCCCCCACCAGGAGCCGTGATAGAACAACACAGCAGTCACCCACCTCCCTGGGAGGATAGCATCTGAAAGACGCTCTATAAGCACTCCCTTCCAGCCTCTGCTCCTGATGTCCTGGGCTCAAGGCGCGAACCCAGGTAGCCAGCATGCCAGAGTGATCCCTATCACTTAGCAACTGAGACAGTTTCTGGTATTATTTTTAAGGAAAAAAGAAGACTTTTGCTAAACAAGTCCCACTTAGCAAGATTCAGATGATTGTTTTTAAAAAATGCCTTATTTAGGGTATTTCCAGGTTTTTTAGTTTGAAAAAAAAAAAAAAAAACAAGATGGTGACCATCGTAACCAGAAAAACTGTTTTTCAGGTCATGACAATTAAGTGATATGAACTGAAAATAGTCTTGCAACCCAAAAATCTTCAGTTCGTATCAGAGGATTAACACAAAACCTTACAGAGCATCCTCAGAAAAAAAAAACTTAAATCATTATAACACTGGAACCAATTAGTATTTTTTCATGAAACCTTCAAAAGGCACTACCTCAGCACAAACCACTTCTACCCTAAAGATTACAGAAAAAAAATCGTACCATCTAGGTCATGAACATGTAATAAGTATAGGAAAAAAACACAGCACTTAATTAAAAATTGACACTCCATATCTTGGAAACCACACAAGATGCCATTATGAAATTTATCAAGGCTTGAGAACATGCCAGCCGAACCATGCATGCCAAATTTTGGACCTTTTGTAGCATGCCACCAATGTTATTAAGATGCAAAAACTGAGGTTTAGCATTAAACACCTTATTCAACTCTTACTATACTGGTGCTACTGCACCAGTATAATATATATTCTTTGCATGTTAGGGTTCAACAACACCACAAAGGTATGGGAATGTAGGCAACTATGAGGCCAGCATGTCTGTAGCCTCGGGTACTCATGGGCACTGTAAGACATACATACATTTGATGGGTCTGTGCTTCTGCAGCCACAGGTGTCAAATGTACACACTGAACCTTGGCTGCAGAAGCGCAGGTGCCATGAAATCTATGCTACCAAAATTGCAACAGTACTTAAGTCTGCAAAATCTCAGGCTCCTAAGAGTCCTGCGCCTCTTCAGCCACAGGTGTAAGACATACACATTGACTTCTGGCTCCAGAAGGGCAGGTCCCTCAAGGCCTGCAGTTACGCAGCTGGAAGTACTGTTGCAATGTGGGTATCATGGTTTCAGAAGTGGATCTAGAATTTTTTCAAGTGGTAGCAGTTTGTCAGTTACACAACTGCATATAGAAAACCATGCAATAGTAGATAATGCTGTCTAGTGAGGTAATTCGTGTAGCGTGCATGAGTACATCTGGCTGCAGAGATGCAGGCCCCATGGGGCCTATGCTTCTTCAGCCACATGTGCTCATGCACACTGTACAACACACACACACACACACACACACAGGTGTGACTGCATAACCAGAAATGTAGCACATCAGTGCTACTGCATTTGCATCATCTGGAAACAGTTGTATGTTGTTTGTCTTCTCTGATGATGGCTGTCTGTGCTTGCTTATGTGATCTTGTTCTTTTGTTGTTTGGGGGTGGGGTGGGGAGTTAGAGTTGGACACCCTAATGCCACATTTCCCACTTTTGTAGCCTTACATTGAACCCTAACTGGTGCATTAATGCAGTTTTTTGGCAAAGAATTTCTTTTCTTTTGGAGATAGTGGAATTGTATCCTCATTCATGCAGGTCCCTTGTGGACCTGCATGAACAGATGCAGATGTACAGGGCCCTCTGGGCCCTGCACCAAGGGAAGACTCTGTCCACCTCTAGAAGTGCAGCAATGGATGCCAGGAATTCATGGGGTTGTCTTGGGGACTGCAGAAGTACAGGGCCCTCTGGGTCCTGAGCTTCCATGTGGCCACAGACATAGATGCACAAGGCAAAGAATCCATCTCCCAGCTGAAGCACAGGGCCTTATGGCATCCATGGGTGCAGAGGTGCAGGGCCCTATGCCAAGAAAAGAGTTCTCTTCACTAAATGGTAATTGGGCCAGTGCAAACAACCCTGGACCCACCCTTCCCAGGCTAGTGGTGGTGTTATATAACAGCACCATCCCCCACAAGCCTCAGCACATCCAGCCGGGTCACTGAGCTCACCCTCTAATTCAGCTCACCAGCACGGGATGACAAAGCAACCCTGCTGTGGTATAGGTTGGTACTACATACAATATTTCTTAATTTTTTTTTTTTATTTTGACCCACAGTTCTCAAGATAGTCAATTTATGGCTCCTCCTTATAAACATCATATGTGGTATTTATATAACCCTAGCTGAAATGTAATTTTGCACTACTTGTGTAAAAATATATCTCATCCAGGATTTGAAGAATGACACCTGTCACGTTCATGAGGTGGTGTGAAAAAATGTGAAAGTTTGGAGTAAAAATATTGAAAATGAGTGAAGTTATGACTGAATGCTGAAATATTTAACATTCACTCATAACTTGGTCATTTTACCATATTTAGACACCAAATTTTCAACATACTGTAGGCTACGTATAAACCTACCTCATGAACCCAGTAGCTGAACATTTTCAAATCCCACCCGAAACATGATTTCATGGAGTGACTGTAAAATCAATTTTCAGGACAGGTTTGAAAAACTTCACCTACCTGGTTCATGATGTTGAAAGTTGGCTGGAAAAATTTAAAAAATTGAAAAAGTTATGAGTGAACATTGAAATATTTCAACATTCACTCATAACGTGGACTTTTTAACATATTTTTACATCCAATTTTCAGCATAACCTTCTTATGACCTCTAGTCATGAACTCAGTAAGAGAAAATGTTCAAATCCATGCCAAAAGATGATTTTACACAGCAACTACAAAATCACCTTTCAGAATGGATTTGAAAAATTACACCTACCTTGTTCATGAGGTGGGGGTCCCAAAAAGGCAATTTTGAAAATCTGGTGTGCAAATATTTAAAAAAAAATAAAGTTATGAGTAAAAGTTCAAAACCCATTGAATTACATTCAACTGGCCTTACCTTGTTTTCTCATACTGCAGTTGCCGGTTCCAGCAGCAAGACATGTCTTTGATCAAAGAGTGGATCTACGAAATGGGGCATGTTCAGGTGAGTGAGGGTGTATGGGGGGCTTCGGGTGGGATGGGTGGCAGTGTGTGGGACAGGTCAGATGAGTGAGGATCATTTTCTTTTTTACACATTAGTTAAAACAAAAATAAAGACATTGAGGGTCTGTTTTCTTTTTTCAGGTTTAAAATCCATACTGGGTATGATAAAGAGGTCTGGGCACCCCACTGTTGGCTTAACTCTATGGCAGCACCAGGGGTGGGCACCCCAGTATCACCACCTAAGGATTTTGGAGGGGCGGGTGACCAGGAGAGGAGTGGGTTTGGGCATGCAGTACTGAGGGTGGGCACCCTGGACTTCTTTTCTATTAAACACTATTGGGGAAACATGAGGGTGGGTTGGCTGACTTGGGAGGAAGAAAGAATTTAAACAGCTAGCAAATTACGTCATTTTTTTTTTATTTTATCTGTTACAAGTTCACATTCAAGTTTTGTTTTATTGTTTTATGGCATGAGTGAAATCAAATACTCTTTTATATGTACTTTGATGCATCATGTAAACCTCATCTGTAACCGTTTTTGTGAGGGAGTGTATCTATTCCAGCACACCAGGGCAAGTCCCACTTGTGCCGGCCAGAAGTGATGTAGAGGGAGGAAAGTGCAACCAGTTAGATATACAGTCTTCACGATCATAACCAGCAAACCGCTCTCTTCTAACAGTATCGGAGTGGACAACCTAAAACTGGACCACTCTGTGTTAATGGGGAGCAAATATCTAGTGAACTGTCTATGGTGGAACTATTTATTATTTTCTGAGCATATACCGCAAAAATACTGAATACGTACTTGTGCTGGACAATCTGGAATATGGTGATGAATTAGCACATAACATCACAGAAATTATTGTAAAAGCTAAGCTTGAGAAAATAAATACTAATAAATCACAGGGTCCCAATTGGAATCTATCCTAGGATTCTTAAAGAAATGTCAAACGAACTTGCTGGCCCTATTAGTTTACTTTTTATGTGATTATTAAGGAAGGAAGGGTAATATCAGAATGGAAACAGGCAATTATAACTTCTGTATATAAGAAGGGTTCTAGGCAAAATGTTAAGAACTATAGGCCCATAAGCCTAACATCTATTATTGGTAAATGCTTGAGGAGTTTGCTAAACAAAGTATTGAAAATCATATAAAGGCTGGCCCAGTGGTGTAGAGGGCTGAGGTGCTGGTGCCTTACCGCTAACCACGCCGATGACCCGGAGTCAGGAGCAGCCTCGGACGTTGGAGGGTCAGCCAAGAGGAGGAGGAGGACTGAGTGTCCCATGGACTACTCTCCTCCAGGAAGGTTGGGTGGGTGGGTTTGACCACTGAGGTACTGACTCCTGGTGGAGGCTGGGGGCTGGTGCATGCTTGGGGTCAAAAGAGTGGGGTGGTGCGGGCAACGTCAGACGTGCAGAGTCCCTGATGTCATTGCACAGCTGCACCGTAGGGGGGATACTTGCCACTCTCAAGACACAATCCTCTGATGTGCTAGAAGGCCTGCCCCGATGGCACTGCCACAGATGCACCCAAGTCAGCTCCCCCAAGCCAAGCCTCCAGGTCTCCACAGTGGTGGGTAAATACCCACTGTGAAGTGGCCTGTGAGGGCTAGGAGCGAGAGGGTTCAAGCTCTGGCTGCTACTGGGGCGAGGGACCACGAGGGCTGGCTGGAAGGGGGAACCAAAGGCACAATCCCCCCAGCTGAGGAGGTACAAAATACCAGAAATAGAAAAAAAAAAAGAAAATCATATAAAAGGATAATGGCCTAACAGACATTTCACAGCATGGTTTTAAATCTAACAGGTCCTGTCAGACCAATCTCATGTATTTCTTTGAGCCAGTTAGTAAGGCATTAGACCAGGGACTACCAGTAGACGTGATTTACTTATACTACTTCAGAGCATTTGATAAAGTCGCACATAAAGAGCTCACTGAAACCTTAATTCAGTTCCAATTCAACCATAAAATTATTACATGGATTGGTGAATGGTTGGACAAGTGCAAAGGTTGAGCATTCTGGGCTTCTGCTCGGAGTGGGGAGATGTGGGTAGTGGGGTGCCACAGAGGTCCATGTTAGGGCCAACACTTTTCAACATTTTCATTTCCACCATGAACACTCGCCTACTTCCTGGATTAGCAAATTTGCAGACTACACAAAGTTAGGGGGAACAGTTGAAAATGAGGCTGCTGTTAGAGACCTGCAGATAGATTTGAAAAAGGCAGAGGCATGGGCTACAGAACATAAATTAGAATTTAATGCCAGCAAGTGTAGGATTATGCATTTTGGGACTAAAAATGGTTTGGCAAAGTATTATCTAAATGGGACAGAATTACAAGCCGCCGATAGAGAAAAGGATCTGGGTATCTATGTTAATAAACTATCGTTTAGTACGCAAACCAAGGAGGTTGTGAAAAGGGGAAACCGAATGCTTTCATGCAGTTTGAAGCATGTTAGAAGCAGAGATAGGGAGGTGATTGTGCCCTTGTATGGTTCCCTGGTTAGGCCCTATCTCGAGTACAGTGCCCAGTTCTGGGCACTCTATAATGTGGGTGATGTCTCCCATTTATAGGGGGTGCAGAGAAGGACAACTAAAAAAATATCTGGGTTGACACGTTTTTCGTATGGTGAAAGGCTCAAAGATTTGGGATTATTTTCACTCGAGTATAGAAGGTTGAGGGGGCACCTATGCTTGATTTATAAGGCCGTAGGAAATAAAGACTTGTGGGAGTGTACAGGCCTGGTAAGGAATACGTGTGCCAGGGAGACAAGAAGACATGGGTATCAACTTAGAGGAGAACTTTACAAATCAACCAAATGTGGATCCTGGATCAACCAAAGGATCATTAATACATGGAACAATTTACCTGATTCAGTGGTTGGTGCTGAGAGCCTGTCCTCATTTAAGATAGCACTAGATGGCTATTTTATGGATTATAAAAAGTAGACCGTTGTATAAATGGCAAGTCACTAATGGCTTACGCTACTGACTCATATTGCATTCCTATTATTCCTATGATTCTGTACAATTTAGCAAGGTGTTTTGTGTGTACAATTTAACCATCACAAAATAAATAACCTGACCTGGGGAAGAAATAAATGTGCTTCTTGAGTCTGCTGTTTTTTTATTTGTGATTGAAAAAGGAAAAAAAAATGTTCAGTTTCACAGCAAACTGAAAGAAAACTCTGCAGCCCTAAGTCCTGTAACAGTGAATGAACAGAGTGCACCCATCGAGATTAATATATAATAACTGGTCAGCAATTTTTCCTATGGACTAGATCAGTTGATATTTCCCATAACAACTGGCTGGTTGTTTTGACATTCATGCACCATGCCACTCAAATGATGCCACTCCTGCATTGTCTTATGGAATGGATGTGGGCGGGCTGAACAGTCTTTGAAACATGACACTCTATCTGTCGCTTCCCCAAGAAGCTGCCAAAAAAGAAGACAGGATCATCCCTTCTTTAGTTTTTATAATGTATGTGGCTGATCCAATCTTTTACCCCACTAAATATCTGGTTGATCCTGCAGTCTGACCATTTTGGCACCGGAGCATACCCATTGAGTGTCCTAGACGCGATCTCAGTGGTGACAAACTGTCGGTAAAATAATATAAAAAAAAAAAAAAGAGCAATCATCAGGCACCAAAATTAAAAAGAAAAGGAAAACAGCGAAAGAGCATAGCCAGTGTGTGTGTGAACATTTAAAGACAGGCGAGATAATGTGTCTGTGTGTTGTGTGAACACTAAAGACAGACAGAAGAAAAATTGATGCTTAGTATATTATAAAAAATAAAAGATGGGGGAGAGTGTGGCATACTAGAATTTAATGCACACCCTTGGTGTGGGATGCTTTAATAAACCCCTCGGGCTTCGCCCTCTGGGTTTATGTAGTATCCCACACCTCAGGACACACACTTCCCCATCATTTATTAAAGTATTAAAAAAAGATGGCGGCCACGCTGGGTAGCCATCTGTGAGCTCTTCGTTTTGCTCCATTTTGCTTTTCGTTTCCTCTTTGTTTTGGCTTAAAATTGTTTTAAATTGTCTTTTATTTTCTTTTGGCCCGTCTGTTGAGTAGTCGCATTATCGCATCAAACCGCATTATTGTTGTTGGGCTTTATACCGACTATTCGAAACAGCTACTTGGAACTTGAATTTAAGAGAGTGACTTTTAAAAATTGAGGGGACTTGCCTGCCTGTGTTGTGTCGTGTTCAGCCGTCGTATGGTCCTATTGTTGGCTGCTGGCTGTACGCTGAGAGCAGTGTGTAGAGCTGAATCTCGACTGCCACTGATGTTGTGGAGGGGTTTTGGTTGCCGACAGTCTGGGGTTCTGGCAGCCGCTCGTGTGCTTGAGGATTGTGAGGAGGAACGCTTTGCGGTGGAGTGCTGGTTCCCATTCGGGGAAGGAATATTGCCAAACTATAGGAAGAGGAAGTAATCGGGACCACACTGTGACTGGACCTGTTGTAAGAAGGAAGCGTTTGTTGAGAAATGGACAGTGGAAACCGTGGATTATTTTGAATTGTCCAGATTCCCTGGCCCAGACAGGGTAGCGGGTTTCTCTGCCTCCGGAGCATGGTGGGGTTAGCTTTGCTTCCTTATTGAGACAGGGGTACCACTGGAGGGTGGTTCAGCCTGCCTCATCGTTGCGAGGGTTAGGTTGAGTCTGGACTTTTGGCTGGTGTTTTCTCTGGATGCCTGCTGGACTTTGGTACTGAGTCGGATTTGTGTGGATTGTGGTGTGGACTGTTACTCTGGTGATGTATACTTGAACTCTCGCTATTTCCAGTTCATGATATTCAGGAAGCGATTGGGAGGACCAAAACTTGAGTTAGTGAGTCTAGTCTTGTGAGAGACTGTCTAAAGTTTTGAGGCCATACTAGTGGTGAGAGCACAATAAGTGTGGATATCAAAGAAGAAAAAGACCTTGAACTCCTGTTTTGGGTTTCCTTTGGGTAACTGAGAGCACTGATTTTAGTATTGCGGAAATTTAAATTCTGGGCCAAAATCTTAAGGGGTTTTTGTATAGGTGGAAAACTCCTTTTCTGTAGTGGTGAGCGCACTGTGGGTGGGGGTAGATGGACAAGTGCTTCTGATAAAATTTATGTGCAAGCTCTAACACATTGTTAGGAAATGTTTTATGTTTGATATTGGAATATAGTGTTTTTAGTTTTATTTAGAGTGTTCTGTTAGGGTATAATCTTATTTTGTTTTGTTTAATTATAATATTTATATTTTGTTATTTGAGTGTTGTATTTCAAATTTTGTTATTTATATAATTAGGTGGGTTTTTTTGTAATTAGCTGTGTTATTAATTATGTGTTGGAATGAAAATAGAACAGTCGGCTATTATTCCCCTTCCAGGCTCAGGGATCTTCGTCCCTTCTCCTGTCCTCCCCTGTCGCCAGGAGTCTATAGAAGGTGTAGGGCTCTGGGGATTGTGAGGGGGAGGAGGAGGGTTGGAGCTGGGCCTGCGGGGTGGATGGAAAAGAGTGGGTGGATAGGGATTGTGAGGTCAAGGAGACGTCCTGGGGCGAAATGGGCTTGGGAGAGGGGTCCTCCCTGTCTTGTGCCCATACCCAAGGGTTCTGGTTATCAGCAGGTAACGCGGTCATCGTCAGAGGCCCATCCTGCTCGAGCGGTGTTGTGCAATGCTAGGTCTATTAAAAACAAGACGGCTATCATAGCCAATCTTGTTGGGTCAGCTGACCTGGTATGCATCACGAGACCTGGCTGGATGGAAATGCTGGGCCAGTATTAGCCGCAGCAGTTCCGGCCGGGTACTCGGTGACACACCGCTCGAGGCAAGATCGTAGGGCCGGGGGCGTTGCCATTTGTTTTAAATCAGAACTGGGCCTGGTGGAGGTACCAGTGGGAGTCACCAGATCCTTTGAGTGTGTCTTAGGCGAGGGTGTGGGGTGCAGGATACTTCTGTATACCATCCACCAGGTGGCGGAATGTTTTCCTGCAGGAAGTCATAATTTCATTGTCAACCTGACATTGGGGTCCCCAGATGGTTGGTTCTGGGGACTTCAATGCCTGGGTCGACGATGAACTTCATATTTTTGGTCAAGACTTCCTCCAGTTGATGTTATCACTGGGCTTCACACAGGTAGTTTCCTCCTCTACCCATATTGGTGGGCACTCATTGGATCTGGTGTTCCTTCTGGGGATGGGGATATCTGATTTGGTGGTGGAACCACTTCGGATGGTCTGACCATCACTCCATTGGGTTCAATTTGAGGCCACCTATTAGATCAGCCCCTTGGAGATGGTCCAGTACCGCCCATTAGGGGTGTGTCCCAGATGACCTGATGGTGGTGCTGGACCTATCGGACCTCCGATAGATTGCTTGGATCCAGGTGACCTAGTACAGGCCTATAATAGGGCGGTTACGGGGCCCTGATTCCTATGCACCTGATGGTGTTCATCCGCTCACTCTTCGCCCCAGGTCTCCATGGTTTGATGAGACTATGAGGGAGTTGAGGAGGGTAGGACGAAGGCTGGAGAGGCGTTGGCGGAAGTCAGGTCTGGATGATGACAGACTTAGTTTGATGGACCATTATATGGCCTATCAATCCGCAATCTCTCGTAAGAAGGCAGAGTTCCTGTCCAGGGAGATAGCAGCTGCACAGAATAGACCAGCCCAGTTCTTTTGGACTGTGGACAGACTGTGCAATCCAGTCTGTCTTCAGCCTGGGAGGGCCTTTTCCACAGAACGGTGTGAGGAGTTTGCTCTTTTCTTTGCAGATAAGGTTGCCAAAATCAGATCAGACATCTGCTCTTCCCTCTCCAATGGGGGCGGTGATGGTCGGCCAGAGATGTCAAACACCCAGTTTGCATGGTCTGACTTCAACCTCCCCAAAATCGATGATATTGTGATGGTCATCTGAGCGCTGCGACCAACCAGCTGTGATTTGGACCCTGGCCCCACACGCCTCTTAGTGGATTGTGTGGATAAAATCAGCTTAGTCCTGGCTTTGATAGTCTGGAAGTCTTTGGAGAGGGGGATCTTTCCAGATCCCCTTAAAGAGGCTATAGTTAGGCCTTTTTAAAGAAGTCCTCCTTAGACCCAGATTGTCTAGCAAATTACAGACCAGTCTCTAACCTACCCTTTGTGGGTAAGGTTATTGAGAAGGTGGTCGCAGTGCAATTGGAGGATCATCTGACCAACAACAATATCTACGATGCTCTCCAATCTGGATTTAGGAAAAGGCATAGTACCGAGAAAGCACTTGTTCAGGTACTAAATGACCTCCTAATAGCGAGAGATCGAGAACCGCTCTATCTTGGTACTTCTTGATCTTTCTGCAGCATTTGACACTGTTAATCATGGTGTGCTGTTACAGTGTCTGCGTCCATCTGTGGATTATCTGGTATGGTCCTCAGGTGGTTTAGATCTTACTCGGTAAGACTCAGAGAGTGGTGTCGGGAATTTTTTCCTCGGCATCAGTCTCCCTGCCTTGTGGGGTACCACAGGGCTCTATTCTAGCGCCTATGTTATTCATGTGTATATGCTGCCGTTGGGAGCAATTATAAGATGATACGGTCTGGGTTTTCATTGCTATGCCGATGACACCCAGCTGTGTATATGTCTTTTGTGCCCAGCCAGGATGCTGCCTTGTCGGTATTTAATAACTGCCTTTTGCAGAAATCCAAGATTGGATGAATGGGAGTTGGTTGAGGTTAAACCCGGAGAAAACTGAGGTGTTGGTTGTGGACAAAGGTCGCTGTGAGGTGGGTCTGCCAGCTGGATTGCACTCTGGCTTATGGCTTGCAGGTGTTCCGCTGACGACCTCAGATCAGGTGCAGGATCTTGGTGTAACAATTCACGACCACTTGACGCTTAAAGCTCAGGTGTCAGTGGTGGTCAAAACTTCCTTTTTCCATCTGAGCAATAACGCCAGGGTGAAGCACCTGGTTCCACCAGAAGATCTTCCAACATTGATCCACGCCTTTGTCACCTCCCGCCTTGACTATTGCATCTCCCTGTACCTAGGGCTATTGGGGTTGAGCTTCGCCATCTGCAGCTAGTGCAGAATGCGGCGGCCAGGTTGTTGACTGGTTCTCAGATCCAGCCATATAATGCCTGTGCTCCGACTGCACTGGCTGCCAGTATTTTGCGAATCACCTCAAGGTCGGGTTTGTTGACCTATAAAGCCTCTACATGACCAGGGACCAACTTACCTGAAAGAGCTCTTTGCCCCTACTGTCCCTCCCACCCCTCTGATCCACTGACGAGGGATTGCTGGAGATTCCCAGGGTCCCTTTGAAATCTTCAGGGGCTAGGTCATTTAGTTTTATGGCCCCGACCCTGTGGAATTCTCTACCTCGTCAGGTGCAAAATAGTTCGACTGTCCTGAGCTTTAAAGGAGCCTTGAAGACCCACCTTTTTAGTATAGCTTTTAATGATTTATAATAGTTTTAAATTCTGTCTATTTTTTTTTATGATATTGTGCAGGCGCTTTGGATTTGAGAAAAGCTCCTTTTTATAAATAAAAGTTGATTGATTGATTTATTCTCTGTGTAATGAAACACTTTACAATAGAGCATTCAATACACATATATAAAGCGTAACGTTTAAATATTGTTTTAAAAGGATACGGTAATCTTACATTTTTTTCTCTGGTTTTACCACTGAATGAGGTGATGCATCTTCAGATTAGCTTTAAACAGTCTTCTCTTTTCTATTGAGTGTGATCCTAATGGCATGCAACTTGTCAATTCTTTATCAAATTCAGCATTTGTTATAATTGTATTATAAAAGGCATTTTCTGTGTCAAACAGGCAAGTATTTCAGTAGAATGAGATATTTGTCTGATGGTGTACCACAGTGCTATTGAAATCAAAAGTTCCAAAGTCCATTTTCCTCTGAGAGGCACACTATTGACAGACGAGTGTGTGTGTGTGTGTGTGTTCTGTTAATGGTTTTGTTTTTTTTGTTTGTTTGTTTCTTTGGCATTTAAAGGGACACTGTCACCCTCCTCAGGCCTCAAATTATCCCTAGTTTATAAAACACATTTTATGATTGCTCACATTTTGTAAAGATTGCTGATGTTGCTGATTTTTTTTACTACAGTATTCTGATTCCTTTTCCCCTAGCACCATGCCACAACCCATTTTATGGAGCAAAGCTGGCACAAGCCCCTTTGCTGCAAGCAGCCCTGCTTGTTGCAGTCTGCTTACGAAATGCTTTGGGTGTATTTTTGACACATAGTGCCACTTGCATCTTTAATCTCTGAAACAGACACCTTGTTTCTTTCTAATTGCCTTGAGAATCAACCTTTTTGTTCACTGTGTATTCTTGCCACTCCTGTATATGCACTTGTTAGGTGTTCTTATTGAGCTGTACTACACTCTATTCTCTGTACATGCGATTTTTGCATTTATTCTAGTTTTGTACAAACTTTTTACCTAATTTTGTTCATGTTGTTTACTATTATGTACTCTGCCACTGTTTTCCCACTCTTCCCCTCCTCCGAGTCACACCTGGAAATGAGTTGTGGCTCAATGTGCCTCTTCGGGTTACCACATTTTCAAATAAAATAAATGTCCTATGCACAGTGCAGAATGTAAGTTACACCTCTTTTGATTACTAAAGGCAGATTACAATGCTAGTATTGTAGGTCATTCCCAGTCAACCAACTCTTCCTACTGTGTGCAAGAAAACACTATCTCGTTGCATGGTAATATGTGCACTCCAGAACAGATAACGTGGCGGTGATTACACAGAGTGCCTTTTACTTTTTAATTGGACACAATCATGGCCAAATGATGTATACTACAGTAAAACATGACTGCATTCTTATTTGCCACATAAGTATACCTTACTAAGATACAGAGCTGAACAAGCAGAAAACTATATAAACAAGCATTTGTCAATGCCGAATGTTGCTTGTATGTGCTGTTTAGTATTTGGAAGTGATAGTTCCTTCCTCCCAAGACATCCACTGTGTCTTTCCATTCAGTATTCAGAGAAGAGTGGGAGAGGGAAGGGCCACAGCAGTACAGCAGTTGCCAAGGGGGTGAAAAGGTGGGCAATAGTCCATTCAAAGGCAAAAGAGTCCTGCAGAAGCTCCTAAATTGAAGATGGACAAAGTGATGGAACCAGATGGCATATGTCCAAAGATATTAAGAGAACTGCGAAGGGAGATAGCAGTACCTCTGGCAGCCGTGTTCATTGAGTCATTCAACACAAGTGAATTGAAGGAGGGCACATGTGGTCCCTCTACACAAGTCCAGCAGCAGGGAGGAGGCAGGAAACAATAGGCCGTTCAGCCTCACCTCAGTAGTAGGGAAGATCATGGAGACATTGCTTAAAGAAAGGATAGTGGGGCATCTAGAAGGCATCAGAGCCCAGGACCATAGACAACATGGATTCACAGTGGGGACATCATGTCAGACAAATCTGGTTGATTTCTTTGACTGGGTGACAAAGGAAGTGAATCAGGATGGGGCAGTGAACAATGATTACCTTGATTTCAGCAAAGCCTTTGACACCATCCCATATAGGAGGCTGATAAACTAGCTGGGTAGGCTGGGCATGGGGGGAAAGGATGGTAAACTGGATTAGAAACTTGCTACAGACAGGAGGCAGAGAGTGGTGGTAAATGGTGTGCAGTCTAGGGAGAGGAGGTGACCAGTGGGGTGCTGCAGGGATCAGTCCTGGGGCCAGTCCTGTTCAATGTCTTCATTAGTAACATTGCAGAACGTCTAAAGGGAATTTTTTCACCAAATTTTCAACATAGCCATTTTAAGACCTCTGCTCATGAACAGTGTCACTGTGATTTTCTTAGTCTGTCCCAAACATTGATTGTGCACACCGACTGCGCCATTGTGCGCTACATGCATGGAAACACATTTTGGGTGACGTGAAAAATGACATCTGTACTGCTCATAAGGAGGTGTAGCAAAATGGCAGTGTTGAAACTCTGGAGTACAAATATTAAAAATTTGCGAACTTACAAGCGTGAGTGGGAACTACGCAACGCACGTTCGTAAAACAGTCATTTTAAGGAATTTTTTCATCAAATTTTCAAAATAGCCATTTTAAGACCTCTGTTCATGAACAGTGTCACTGTGATTTTCTTAATGTGTCCCATACATTGATTTCGCACACCGACTGCGCCATTGTGCCCTACATTGGCGGAAACATTTTGGGCGAGATGTGAAAAATGACAGCTGTACTGCTCATAAGAAGGTGTGGTAAAATGGCAATGTTGAAAATCTGGATTGAAAATATTGAAAATTCACGAACTTACGAGCTTGCGTAGGATCAGCACAACAAATGCTCGTGAAACAGTCATTTTTGGAATTTTTCACCAAATTTTTAATATAGCCATTTAAAACTTCTGCTCATGAACAGTGTGACTGTGATTTTCTTACTCTGTCCTGAACATTGATTTTGTACACCGACTGTGACATTGTGCGCTACATGCATGGAAACACATTTTGGATGACGTGAAAATTGACAGCTATACTGCTCATAAGGAGGTGTAGTAAAATGACAAGGTTGAAAATCTGGAATGAAAATATTAAAGATTCACGAACTTACACGCGTGCATAGGAACTGCGCAATGCACGCTGATACGACAGTCATTTTTAGGAATTTTTTCACCAAATTTGCAATATAGGCTTTTTGAGAGGCCACCTTATGAACACTGGCACTGTTGTTTCGTTAATCGGTCCCAAAAGGTGATTTCGTGCAGTGACCGCGAAATCACCCTTCAGGCCTAATAACGCATGACAGTGACAGAATTCATGAGGAGGGGTCCCAAAACCCATGTTGAAAATTTGGTGCCAACATTCAAAAAATGCTTAAGATATGCAGCAAAGTTGAAAACCCTTTCAGACAACATGAAGTCTTGCTATATTATGACATATGCAGTGAGTCCCAACCTTCGAACTGCTCCGGAGGTGAAAGAGTTAACTTTCCATGCCAGGCATGGAACTTTGAGCTTGAGCTCGGTTGAAAACTCTGTCTGTTGTTCTTCAAATTCAAACTGTCAGATTCTTTACTCCGCCTCACTGAACAGTCGCTCCGGAGATTTCTCCTTCTGCTCGGCTCATTTTGTCAGTTAAAGTATTAATATTTCGGTTTCTTAACCGTATTTAAACCGCATAACGTCGGTTCAAGCTCTGTCTGTGGTATTTGTAAGTACTAGATAGGTTTTACATTTACTTTCGTGTGGAACTTGTAAATGGTTTATCAGTTCAGTTAGAACCGATCAGGTTGTTCTAAAATCATTATTCTGTCTTTTAGAGTGTGGTTCGGTTCTTATCGGTTCTAAACAAAACGAGTTTTATTCGTTTTTTTCCACGACCATAACTCGGTTGGGAACCGATAAGAGAGTTTTCTTGGCGGATTGCCATAAGCGGGCAAGTTTGGTTAGGACTGGCACTATGTCTGAGAAACCCAAAGAAAAACCGGGCCCACTGGGTTTCAACACTGCAGTGTCTGTGGGGAAGTCTTTGCTAAGGCTGACCCCCACACCACCTGTGTTTATTGTCTGGGGTTTGACCACCTCAATGCAGACTGCCAGATTTGTAAAACTTTTCCTGCAGCTACCCTGGAAAAGAGAGTTGGTAGGCTCAGGGAAAGGGAGGCCAAAAAGTCCGCTGAACCGGATGGCCAGCCCGGTTCGGTTGAAACCGAACCGGAGGGAGTGCCCTCTGACCAGGGGCGAGACTTCCTCGGGCAAATGAGAGCCGACTCGGAGGTCGGTTCCAGCAAAAAGGACTAGGAAATCAGCTGGTGTGGAGCCAAAACTTCCCTCTCCAACCGCTGAAGAAATAGCCAAAGCGATTAAAATTGTCCAGTCGCTTTCCCCGGTTCCGACCAAACCAGCACCATCAGGTAAGCATACGGTTCGGTCGGTCCCACCGGTTCAAGAGTATGAGTTAGAGGAATTTTATGAACCGGATGAGGGGGAAGAGGAGTATGAGGAGAGTGAATGTGGATTTGAAAGTCTGGATGTGTCCATTGAACCGAACATCTCCCCAGACAGACCTTCAGAGTGTCCCCCTAGGCTTTCTGAGTCCCTTCTCATTTTATGTTTTATAAAAAGTGGTTGAAACCCTCCAGCTCCCTATGGAGGAAGCTGTGGATGATCAAGAGAGCCTGACTATGTAGAAATGATGGATATCCCAGAGTCTGGAGACTGTCTATTCCTTTGCATAAATCTTTTGGAAACAGACAGTAAAAATTCTAAAACTCCTCACACTATACCTCCTGTGGATAAGAGGATGGACAGGAGGTACACTTTGTCAGAGCTCTGATACAGTTCTTTACAACAATGCAGCCATGTTGGGGTAATGCAGGCTGCAGCCTGTGACAAACAAATATTCCTTGGCTTACTATAACATACTAAAATGCCAGCAGAATAGGCCTAATGGTCTTTCGAGTCTGCTCGATTGGTCAGCCCCAACCCTGGGTGCTGACCTTGCTGCCCCCTCGCCTTCTCTGGCTTCTCCCTTCCCAGTTGCGGATATTCTTGCTGCATTGGATTTTGCTTCAAGAACCCTTCCCCTGTACCTGTCCCAGCCCCTCTTGAACCCCTCCACCATCTCTGCCTCCACCAGCCCCCTAGGCAGTGCATTCCATGGCTCCACCACCCTCTCAGTGAAGTATCACCTCCTCCTTTCTCCCCTGAATCTTCCCCCCTCCAGCTTCCACCCATGCCCTCTAGTGGCCCCCTCCTCCTTCCTTCGAAGCACCCTGACTGTTCCTCCCCTATTTACCCTCTTCATGTACTTGAAGACCTCTATCATGTCCCCCCAGTCCCTTCTCTCTTCCAATGTGTACATATTTAGCTCTTCGAGCCTCTCCTCATAGGTCCTGTCCCCCAAGCCCCAAATCATTTTGGTTGCCCTCCTCTGGACCCTCTCCAGGAGTTTAATGTCCCTCTTTAAGTGTGGCCTCCAAAACTGCACTCAGTACTCAAGATGTGGCCTCACCAAGCAGTTATACAGAGGGAGCATCACTTCCCTCCTTCTGGAGGTGATCCCCCTAGCGATGCATCCCAGCATCCTGTTGGCCTTGGCTGCTGCCCTCCTACAAGTCTCCGAGTTGTTCATTTTGACATCCACCACCACCCCCAGGTCCCTCTCAGCCATCGAGACTTGTAGCATTCCCCAGGGTGTACACTTGGCCCTGGTTTCTGTCCCCAGGTGAGTACCTTGCATTTCCTACATTGAACCTCAGCTTCCACTTTCTAGACCATCTTTCCAGAGCCCAGGTTCCCCTGTAGGGCCACCCTCCCTCCTCCCCATCCACGATCGCCCCAGTTTTGAGTCATCCAGAAGAGACTCATCTCACTCCTGATTCCTGTCCGGTCCTGGAGCCAATTTCCTATCCATCTGATCATCTGGTTCCCAACCCCCATTTCTCCCAGCTTATCCAACAGGCCCATGTGAGGAACAGAGTCAAATGCCTTGCTGAAGTCTAGAAAGAGGACGTCCACTGGTCTACCAAGGTCCAAGGCACTCGTCACCCAGTCATAGAACTCCACAAGGTTTGTCTGACACGATTTCCCCGAGACAAATCCATGATGTCTATCGTCCAGGCACCCTGACTTTTCCAGGCCCCCCCAGCCTCTCCTTGACAATGCCCTCCATCACCTTGCCCACCACCGATGTCAGGCTGACAGGCCTGTAGTTCTCTGCCACCTCCCTTGATTCCCCTTGTGATAGGCACTCTATGCGCCACCTTCCAGTCCGGGGCACCCACCTTGTCCTCAGAGAGATGGTGAAAAGCTCCACCAGGGTTTTGCCAGGACATCCGCAAGTTCCTTCAGCACTCTGGGATGCAATTTATCTGGCCACGGTGCTTTCTCCGTCTTAAGGGAGCTGAGGGCTTCCCTCACTCTCTCTGCTGTGATTTCCACTTCCAGTACCTCTTCTCCCTGCTTAGCCCTCCCCTCCTGCTATTGATGCCTCCCCCTCTCCCCAGACCCACCAATCGGTAAGGGTCCCCCCTCCTCAGTATCTCTGTCTCCTCCCATGTATGATGCAGCACCCCCATTTTTCTTGGAGAAAACTGAGGTGAAGTACTCATTTAGTACCTCAGTCTGCTCCCGGGTCTTGTGCTTATCTCTCCCTGATTTAATCTCTGCTAATCTGCCCCTTCACCCTTCGTTTTTCCCCAATGTATCTAAAGAACCCTTGTTTCTCTCCTGATTTCCTGGCCAGGTTCTGCTCTTCCTTGCCTTAGCCACCCTCACCACCCTAGTGGCCCTTCTAGCCATCAGCTCATACTCCCCCGATCCCTTTCACTCCTTGAGCACTTGAATTGCCTATAGGCTGCCTTCTTTCCCTGCACCACCTCCTGTGACCTCCCTGGTCCACCAGCAGAGTTTTCGGCCCCACCGCATATTGTCTTACTCTTGCACAGGTGCTGGTAGCATCTTGCACCCTCTCCTGATGATTTCCACCTACTATCAGCGCCATGTCTGACCCAATCCCATCCAAATGCTCCTCAAGGATCCTTCCATTTCCTTAAAATCCATTCCCTGAAGTCAGTTACCTCACTTCTTTGTGCAGCTTTCTAGCCCTCCTAGGTACAGGCAGAACCAGACCGTGGCATGGTCACTCCCCGCCAACGGGTCCCTTACCTTCAGGCCCCTAATCTGGTCACTGTCTGCCAGGACCACATCCAGTACCCACGCCTCCCTGGTCGGGTTCCCCACTGCTGAGTTAGGAACGCTGCTTGAAAGACATCCAACAACCTCTGTTCCTGGTCACAGAGGATGTCATAGTCTCCCAGTCTGTTCCTGGCATGTTTAAGTCCCCAACACCACCACCTCCTCTGCCCAGTCTGCAGTGTCTCCCAACATCTGCCACCAGACTCTCCTCCAGCTCCTCCGCCAGGGCAGGGGTCTATACACTACTCCTATTTTACTCTCTTCCCTTGTTATCAAGGTGACCCAAATCGCCCACGGTTCCCTCCGCCTCCTCTACTCCCCTATGCCAATGCAGTTTTGACTATCATTGCTACCCTCCTCCCTTCCTCCTCCCTGTCCTTCCTGAACATCGTAACCCTCCAGGTTCAGGTCCCAGTCGTGTCCTACGGTGGCCCAGGTCTCAGTGACCGCTGCCACATCTCACTGCTCCCTCAGTTAGCATCACCTGGAGCTCAGGCATTTTATTTCCCAAGCTCCTGGCATTTAGCAGGACTACCTTCCACCCTTTCCTATACTTCCATTTCCCTGCTCATGTTCCCATGGGGATTCTGTTTTCCCTGGTCTGCACTTTACCAGTCGGCCTTTTCCTGAATCCTCCAGCTCCCCAGGGGTGGAGACAGAGTCCTCCTTTATCGGCACCCCTGACAGCCTTTTTCTCCCATCCCTCCCCTTCACAAGTTTAAACCCCACTTTTCACCAATGAACCCCTCTATTTTCAACTTAAGGATTCCTCCCTCCAAATTGAGATGGAGTCTATCTCTAGCATACAGCTCCTTATCCTCCCAGGTCTCCCCCCAATCCCCAATCAACCCATACCCTCTGGCCTCACACCACTCCCTGAGCCACTGGTTTATCTCCCTAATCTTCCTTTTGTGCTCCCCACTAGCCCTTGGCACCGGCAGGATTTCTGAGAAGGAAACTGTGCATCCTATGTCATGACAGACCCTGATGCTTCTCCTGAATCTTGCCTGTATCTCTAGCTCGCTATTTCCCCAATGTCATTTGTACCCAGGTGGACCAGTATGTCCGGGAACCCCACAATCCTTTGCCAGCTGATATACCTGTGCTTAGCCCTGTGCACCATTAGTCCAGGGAAGCATTTGTTCTAACTGGCCAGGCTTCTCCTCCCTATCCCATTTGATACCCTGATCATAGAATCCCAACAGGAGCACTCTGACCGCCTTTTCCTCCATTCTCCCTTCCATGTCCTCATCCTTTCTACCGCCCTCCACCCAGCCGGCTCCTTGTTCCTCCTCTCATCTGGGTGCCACATGCCACCCTCCTTATTTACCCTGACCACCCTCCCTCCAATCCTATGCCTCCTCCTCGAGTATCCTTCTGCACCTTGCTACTCCCTCACTGCTCGCAACTGGTCCTTCTCCCCATCTGCTACAACTAGCCTGGCTCGTCCTCCCTTCCTTGCTGTCTCCATTTAGTCCATCCTTGCTTGTTGTGCTCCCCTGGCCTAAACCCTCAGCCCTTTACTAAATCCTCCTTGTACTTCTGGTCCTTCTCCTTACCTTTCTCCCAACTGGTCCTTCTCCTTGCGCTTCCTCCTCTTCCTGCCCCTCCTGCTCTGATTCACTGCTCCCCATTTTCCTGCATTCCAGGTTCCCCTGTTCTTCCTGCTATCTGGTCCTGCCTCCTGCCCCCACTCCCTTTCCATCTCTAATCACCCCTGTTATGGCTACATCACCCCCCATCCTTGAGCAGAAGAAGAGAATTGAAGCGGTTGCTGAGTGTAAGATCTGATCCACCTCCCCACCTTGCTTCCTTCTGTCCAGCCCTGGCATCTGCCTACTTCCTGAGAATGTTGTCCCTCTGTCCCTCCTTTGTGAGGGTCCCCAGTTACCTGCCTGCTTCCTTGGTAGTGTCCTTTTGGACCCCCTCTGCCAGGGTCCCTATGTGACCCCTGAGTATTCTCCTGCACTCCTTTCCCTATGCCGCTGCCCCCAGTGCTTGGTGCAACCCTGTGGGAGATCCCTGCCCCTTCCCCAACCATACCTCCCCCCTTCCCCCAGCTGTCTCCTAATCCCACAACCTCCTCCCTAAGCTGTGCCAGCTGGTAGCACACTGGGCAACCACCAAACTTCCAAGCCCAGTCCAGTATCATGGCTGCTCCACACCCTGTGCACCCCACCACCTCCCAAAGATGCCAGCCCTAATGCCATGTGGTTCCATCCTTCCAAGTAGGTTTCCTTGGTGAGCCACCACAGGTTCCTCCAGTCCAAGATACCCTACTGCCTAATCAGGTCACCCACTAATCTTAGATACAGTCCCACAGTACACCGGTAACCCCGTTACTAGGTGCAGTACAACACAGTAAACTTATAAGGGAAATGAACAACCCCTAAGCTCCTCTCTCTGCCTTTAAATCCAACCCCAGCAGCTAGAACTACATGAGCTGCACCTGCAGCCTTTTCCTCCAATTGCAGGGCAGGTGTTCCCCTATAAATTAGCAGAACTCTGGGGAGGGTGGGTCTGGGCAGAAACCCACTCGAGAGAGGTGAATCAGCCCTGTGTCTCCTCCAAGCCCAGCAGCCAAACACCCAGGCCCAAGCAAATCCCACCAAATAGGTTTTAAATCAGAAGAAATAGGCCTCCACCAGTGCAGCCTGTTACACAGGAAACGTCCAACAAATGAGCCCACTTACAGCCACCAAACTAGTTTTCAAACTTCCAACAGCCCCCACAACAATACCCTGCTAGCCCCTTAGAAGTAAGAAAGCAAAGAAATAACCTTCTACCAAGTAAAATCCACAAGAACCCTGTAAAAACAACAAGCAGCAGCTACTGTCCTGGAACACAACTGATCCTGTCCCCTTCCAGTTCCTTCTCACCCCACTGACAAGGACTCCAGGAGGATTGATGCCATGGCAAAGAAACAGTACATGGCAGCATCCTTGGGACTCAGACAGGCAAATTATATGGCTTATGTTGCTAGATACCAGAAATCCAGATGGGACACTGTTATGGCTCTAGCAAAGCAGGTCCCTGGCCAGCTTGCCAAGGAGCTGGAGCAGGTGGCTGCCAATGGTATTGAGGCATCTAAGGTGCAATTTCATGCTGCAGTGGACTCTAATGATGTGTCATCAAGAGTCATGGCTACATCTGTGGCTCTTCGCAGAATGGCTTGGCTCAAATGTACTAGCCTGTCGCAGGATACCCAGACTAAGGCCATGGATTTACCTGTTGTGGGTAACTCTCTGTTTGGGGAACAGACAGAGAATTACATGAAGAAAATGGATGAGTATAGGACCACTTATAGGAGTGCACAGGCCAAGGAAAGGCAGGCCACTCCTCAAAGACAGCCTTCCAGGGGCAGGGGCAGGCCTTTTCATAGGCCTTTTTACCAAGCCCAGGCCTCCTCTTCAGCTTATGCCCAGAGGGGGTTCTTTAGAGGGAGAGGTAGATGGGGTATAGCAGACCTGCTTCCACCCTCAGCCTAAAGCCCCTGCCAACAGGCACCCTTGATGGGTGGCCAGCGCCGATTCTCCACTACCTGAAGGGGAAGGTTGGCTTACTTTGTCCAGACTGGAAGTCTCTAACATCAGACAAGTGGGTCCTGGAAGTAGTAAGCCAGGGACTGGTTCTCCGCTTCAAAAAATTTCCAAAGATGAGAACCAGATCCTTTCCACCTGCAAATCCATCAGAGGCTCTGGCCCTAGAGGCAGAAGTCTCTACCCTCCTGGCTCTCAGAGCCGTGAAAAGGGTTCCACCCCTACACCAGGTCAAAGGGTTGTACTCCAGGTACTTCCTTACCCCAAAAAAGACAGGAGAATGGCGGCCCATCCTGGACCTCAGATACCTAAACAAGCACCTTTAAAACCAAAATTCAAAATGGTGACTCTGAATTATTTTACCTCTCTAAGGCGCTGGGACTGGCTAGGCCCTGGACCTCAAGGATGCCTACTTCCATATTCTCATCAGAAGCTCCCATAGAAAGTACCTCAGGTTCGAACTGCCCTCAGGCGATTACCAGCTCAGAGCAATGCCCTTCGGCCTCACCTCTGCCCTAAGGGTATTCACAAAATGCCTGGCAGTAGCAGTTGCCCACTTAAGAAGGCAAAAAATAGCCATCTTTCCTTACCTGGACGACTGGCTCATAGTAGGCCAGTCTCCAGCCAAGTCAAATCACATCTTCAGGTAACTCAGCAACTGTTCCTCCTCTAGGTTTCCTTCTCAATCTTCCAAAGTCAGTTCTAGAGCCTGTCCAGCTTCTCACTTTCAGGCACAGAACTGAACACAGAGGAAGCCAGAGCCTTCCTTCCTTTGGAAAGGGCAAGGACCCTGTCTCTGGCCTCCTCATTCACCCAGGTCTCTCGACCAGCAAGGCACTTTCTACAGCTCCTAGGGGCACATGGCTGCTTCTACAGCAGTAGTGCAGGGAGCAAGATTTCAGATGAGGACATCCAGTTCCATTTGAGAGCCTTTTGGTCTCAAAGGAGAGACCTCTAACCAAATTGATCCCAGTGACTCGAACCCTGATCCAAGCCCTACAGTGGTGGCAGGACCAGAGCAATCTGAGACAGGGGGTTCCTTTTGCCCCTCAGTCTCATTCCTTAATCCTTATGTAACCCCTAGATGGCGCTATCCCAGGGGCTACTACCCCTGCCTGATTGGCCACTAACAGGTTGAGGGGCCTGGATCCAATGGCGGGTGCCTCCACCCAGAGGTCAGGGTTTGCAATAGTTAAACTTACTTGGTCACAGCCTCTGGGACACTGCAACCCCCTTTCTTCCTACTCAGTGGCCCAAGCATAATATATCAGAATTACCTCACAGTATACACTTACCCCCAGGACTAGTTCCGGCACTGGGACCTCCTGTGAAATAAGATACAGTGCAACAATCACAGTACAGTACTTTAACATAGACAAATACCTCAGAAGTATAACTTTGCTGAAACAAGCAGCTCTGATTTATTTAGGGGATATAACAAGGACAGGGGAAATCAGGTTAATTAGCTTATCACTTTACTATTCACTCATGGCTCTGTGCAGGCCTATCCCTACCAGTTACTGTCCCTGGGTACCCAAGCCCTAGTGGCTAGTCCAAAACCATGGCAGCTGGTAGGGGCCTTTTCACACAGTGAAAAGAAAATTAGTTTAAAACAATCAGCAGTACAGTGATTCCATTTGGATTTAATGTGCATTCAACAGAGGCGACCTGAATTAGTACTCACGACCTCCAAACAAGATAGGGTCCTTCAACGTCAGCAGGGCTACTCTTGAGCTCACGAGACTCTTCCACATTTATATGGTAAAAGAAAGCACTATACCAGGCAGGCTGCTTCTCTATCCCGATCGCAATTACTGCACAATACCGGGAGAACACACAGCAGATTCAGTTCCTGACAGACCGAGTGCAATTCAACAATTTCCAGTCTTCTACAGGGTGAGCCTGGTTTTACTCTTCAGAGATCCTTTGATTCTTTTCACAGGACGGATTCAGTCCTAACAAGCAGTTACAAGCTGCAGACCGGAACTCTGGGCCTATACACGTTTTGACTGAAACTGTGCACTGAAGGAGCACAGGGTTTCTTTCCCTTCACTGCCAGATCTAAACTGAAACTCCAACAGACAAACCGGCACTTCCTTTGAGTTCCTCCCAGTTCTTGACTGGATTGGCTGTCACTCACAATAGACTGCTGCTGTTGGTCCAAAAGGCGCCAAGTCTAAACTACATCTCCCAGAGTCACTGCCCATACAATCCTCTTGTGGCTGGCTCAGATTATGAGTCCAAGTCTGATCTGTCCAAGGCACCATTTTAGAGCTAGCTTACCTCTCACACTGATTGGTCCAGTTCAGCAGTTCAAAACCAGAATGGGGAACTAGGCAGACACAGTTCTGACTGCAAAGAAAGCAGGTAAGACAAACTGTAATTTCATTATTACTGTAAATGATTTCTGGCAAACAGTTACATCTTTCAGATAGGTTCCCTTGCACTCTAGTGACTGCAAAATGGAGTGAATTGGCAGCAGCTCGAGTGGTACTCAAACAGAGAAGCACACAGTCCCCCCATACAACTATTATGTCTGCAAGCAGACAGCTCTTAAAGAGACAGTACCACAGGCTCTAAAAACACTCACTGATAAATGGCTTAAACGCCAAACACCATTCAGGCTTGGAGCATTCAAGCAAGCTCCTGGAAGTCTTTTGGGAACCCCCATTTGCAGGGGGGTTACACCCTTCCTGTTCTGGGAAAGCTTGGACGTCCGCCAAGCAAGGCACTCTACAGTTTCAACTGCAACCATATACATTTGCATTAGGCTCACACATGTAATCATCAGTCAATACATCATTTTACCAAGAACACATTTCTGAAACATTGCAGTACGTTACTCTTTACACAGTATTACACACATATTGTACCATAACTCAAGTTATTACCTCTTGTACATGAAACCTGAAGAGAGGGGGCCCTTCCCTATCAGTTACCTTGGGGCTGGACGGGGCAAGGGCACCATACTAGAGGGCAACACAAGTAACTTGGAGTTAGCACTGATGCTCAGTTTGGGCAATGAGCTCAGGGACACATACACCCTTTATGGACAACATTGAGAGGCAAGTCCACAGGCCTCCCAAGTGAATCATAACTGAGGTGCACCACAGGCTTTACAGCTCGACCAGTATTTCTAGGGGAACTGTTACAGTCTCTGCACTCTGAGCCTCATTTCAGCATTGTCCTCACTTGTCAGGAGTCTCCATGGGGTAGAGAGGCTAGAACTTGGGGCACTTTCAGCTCCAGGAGTTACAGTTTCTGAGTCCACAACATTTGGTCTCGCATGGAGAGCTTTCTGGACACTGGCAGTGGACTGTCAGGGCACTCAAAATACTCTTCTTGTTCTGGTGTATCACCAGTCTGACCCAATCCATCATTTTCCTCCCTGAAAGCTCAAACAATTCAACCATGCACACCGATTCCATTTCATCTGATCTGATGCTTTCACTTCACTTTCTGGGAGCATTGGCTCCAGGGACTAGTTGGGGCTTGGACAGTCCAGAAGGCCCAGCTTTGTCTCCAGTATTGACTAGGATTGCCTCAAACAATTGACCAGTTCGTAAGAAGGATAGTATTCAAAGTCACTCTCACTTTCTTCTGATATGGACTGACAGTCATGCTCAACTGGGACTTGTGCAGGGGAACACTTTAACTCTGCTTCTGTAGGTGCAGACTTCCTTGATCTTTTTCAGCAGCAGCTCTAGTCACTGGTCCAGAGGGGGCATCTTCTGGGGGCTCAGACTCAATCAGGATTTGTCCAATGGGCAGTAAATGATTTCTATGCATTGTTTTTACATCTTTTGAATTGTTCTCAGGCCTTAATTTGTACACTGGCAGATCATCTAGTTTGCCCACTACAATGTGAGGGAGATGGTGCCATCTGTCAGCAATCTTGTGTTTGCCATGCAGTCCCAGATTTCTTAGCAATACCCGATCTCCCTCCTGGAGTTCCTGTGCTTTCACCTTTTTATCATACCGCTCTTTGTTGGCCAGATTTCTTTTAGCAGCCATGGTTTGAGCCAGTTGGTACGCATGAGTTAGCTGGGCCTTTAACTTTTGCACATACTGTAAATAGTTGTCAGCTTGAACCCCATCAGGAGAGACCCAAAACACACATCTACTGGTAGCTCGAGCCCTCTTCCAAACATCAGGCGTGTAGGGGAGAACCCAGTGGCATCACTTTTGGTGCAGTTATAAGCATGTACCAGGGTGCTAATTTGTTGGCGCCATCTAGGCTTGTCCTTTGAGTGCAGGGTGCCTAGCATATCTAGCAAAGTGCGGTTGAAACGTTCAGGCTGTGGGTCCCCCGGGGTGGTAAGGAGTGGTTCTGGACTTTCGCACTCCCCACAGAGAAAGCATCTCTTTGATCAGACGACTCTCAAAGTCTCTCCCTTGATCAGAATGGATTCTTTGTGGAGCCCCATAGTGAACAAAAGTTTTCTACAAGTACTTGGCCACAGTGGATGCTTTCTGGTCTTTGGTGGGGAAAGCTTGGGCATATCTCGTGAAATGGTCAGTGACCACCAGCACATTACTGATATTTCTTTGATCTGACTCCAAACTCAGAAAATCAATACAGACCAGCTCCATGGGTGCACTGGTGGTGATGTTAACAAGGGGCAGCCCTCTGGGGCAAAGCTTTCCTCTGTAAGCAGCGACTACAAGTTGAATGTGTTGCTCCACATCAGCCCCCATCTTAGGCCAATAGAATCTGGATCTCACCAAGTCAAGTGTTCTGTCTATACCAAGGTGCCCCATGTGGTTGTGCAAGGACCTCTGTACTGAGTCTCGAAGGCAGTGGGCAGCACTAGTTGTTGTTTGTCTACTTGTCCCCTCTGTCTACTGTTTCTCTGTATAACAGTTTATTGATCAGTTTCAACTTAGGACCTTCTTTGTACACGCAGTTCTCAAATCAATGGATGCAATTTGAACCATCTTTTCCTGCATAGAGGGCTTCTAAAGCTGCTTTGATCATGGGATCGCGATTGAGTCCCTAACACTGTCATTGTCCAGCTTGGAGGCAGTGCACCAAATGTTCATTGCAGAAAAGTGGCATAAGCAGCAGGTATGCAATTTCAGAGGGTCCCAAGCAATCCACCATGCAGTCCACTGCGTCCTGTGGACATTTGTTCCTCCCTGTCAAACTTCGCAGAGTGCCCGAATGTCAGGTTCTGCCAATCGGACCCAATCATTCTGGGGAACAGGCCTCGGAGAGAGCACAGCATCTATGTGGTTCAGACCTGCTCGGTATTCGAGAGCATAGTCATATGTAGATAATGCAGAAAGCCACCTATGGCCAGTGGCATCCAACTTAGCTGAGGTCTGCACATAGGTCAAAGGATTATTGTCAGTTTTTACTAGTATTTTAGCCCCATACAAGTACTCATGGAATTGGTCAACATAGCCTCACTTCAAAGCTAGGAACTCTAACTTATGTACAGGATAGTTCTTTTTCGATGGGGTCAGGCTTCTACTGGCAAAGGCCACTGGTCTCAGGCCATTCTCGTGCTCTTGGTACAACACAGCCCCCAACCCTTGCAAGCTAGCATCAGTGTGCAGGACGTAAGGTTTTCTTGGATCGGCATAGGCCAGCACTGGAGAATGGGTAAGTTGATATATGATCTCATGAAAAGCAGTCTCACAATCAGGAGTCCAGCGGGCCCCAAATACTTCACTCGGATGAAAATACACTCTTTCAGTCTTGAGGGACGCTGACTTTTGGTATTTTTGTGGGTTGGGGATACCCTTGAGTAAGGTTAAGTAAGGCGGATCACTTCGAATAGTCCTTGATGAAGCTTCGATAATAACCACAGAATCCCAGGAATCTTTGCAGTTCTTTAGATTTTTGGGCCTGCCAGGTGGTCAAGGCCTCAACTTTACTTGGGTCGGTCTCTATTCCTCGGTGGATACTATGTGTCCCACATACTTTACTGATGTTTGAAAGAATTGACACTTATTCAATGGACAGTTTAAGGCCAAAGTCCTCCAGTCGGTCCAATACCTTAAATAATCTGCTCTCATGTTCCTCCAGTGAGCTGCCAAACACAATAACATCATCTAGGTATACCAGGCACTCTAGTAAGTTCATGTCCCCCACTGCACGCTCCATCAATTGTTGAAAAGTGGCTGGGGCACCTGAAATCCCTTGAGGCATCCTCATGAATTCATAGAAGCCAAGCGGATAGATAAAGGCTGTCTTCTCACAGTCCTCTGGGGCCATCGGGATCTGGTAGTACCCACTGGAGATCCAGCACAGAGAACCACTTGCTCCGCTTAGGCAGTCCAAAGCATCCTGAATGCGGGCATTGTGTACTGATCAGGATAGTCCGGCGTTTAAGGTGCGATAATCACACACATCCTTACTGTTCCATTCTTTTTCCTCACTACCACAATGGGGAAGCATAAGGGCTTCTGGATTCTTGTATTACACCAGCAGCTAACATCTCTTGCAGATGCCGCCTCACATCATCTATGTCAGCAGGTGCCAGGCGTCGAGACCTCTCACGAAATGGTCTTTTCGTCATGCAGCCGGATATTGTGCTCAGCTCCTTGCACGCATCCTACATCCCATTCCTTTAAAGAAACACCTGGTCTCTGGGCAAGCTTCTCACTGATCCTCACTTTCCATTCAGCTGGCAGCGGGAGTCGCCAAATCAAACAAGTTGTGCGTTACTCTGTCATTCTTCCTTGAACTCTTGCTGCTGGGTAGCACTGCAGTGTCTGCACAATGCACATTAGCCAGGATGCAACCTCTATTTACTCGAATGTCTCTTTCAGACACATTATGAACTTGGACCATTACCCTTCTGGCATAAGCATGGGCTCTAGCGGGCAAAATACTAGGCTTGACCAGCAGTCCTCTGGCAATTTTCCATCGCCTGGTGCATCCAACATTAATATTTTATTCTTAACATCCTTTCTGATACGGACCTCTCCTGTAAGGTACACTGGCATTTGGCGCCAGGATCAGAGACTCAGGATCCTTCTTCCATACAATTCCGACCGGTTCCTCTGGTTCTATTTTTTCAGCACTCTCTGTGCCTCATAGGCCTTCTTAATTAAAGCAGGAACTCTTAAAGCTCTACTAGTCTTTGACCCCTTTTTCATAACACAACTGTGCCAGCCTTCCGAACATATGAGCATTTGTTCCAATCAACAAAGGACACCATCATACAGTCCAGTGGGGGGACACACTAAAGCTAGGGTCTCTACTTGTTCGGCACTCCAGCCACGGAGGTGGGGAAAGACAGCCAAATTTGATATACCCGAATAGGGTAGGCCTTCTCACTTAACCCCATACATGCAGTCCTTCTAATGGTTGTAAGGGTACATCTGACAAATGCTTCTGATACCAATCCTGAACATAATTGTCACTTGGGAGCCACTGTCTAATACAGCTCTGTAGACACTCCATTCACCTTTACAGTGGTCTCCATGGAGGGACCCACTATTCTGGACCAGTCTGGAGAGGCGGTAGTGGGGGCTGGGCAACTGACCTTGTCACAAAGGACGGGAGTTGCATTTTTGGTGCCCTCACTGGGATCATTTCGCACCTCTTAACCACTGATTTGTTCTCTGAAGCCTCCTTGTAGCCTATATGCAACTTTGTCAGTGTCTTTTGGGGACCGGATTCCTTTTTCATGTGCCCATCTTTCCCACAATTATAGCAAAACATACTTTCTGGAGTTTGAGCTGGCCGAGGCGCCACACTGGGAGCCAGGGCGGGGTATTACTAACTGAAACCTTGGTGCCATCTCTGTCTGCAGCGTGATAAGCATTTGGAGACATCTCGTCAGTTTTCCACTTCCATGGTCAAGGAATCGAGTTCGGAGCTGTTATCAGCAGGAGATACATGGGTGGGTACCCCCACCCCCATAGCAGATGCAGTCGGATATAGGTCAGGGCCCATACTTGCAGGTGTGGCCTTCATAAAGGGACTGTTTTTGAATTCCCGGATCTCTCTCAACAGTTCGCCCCATTGTGGCATATCTTTTTCCTTGTCAGAGCACTCATTTACTGCCAACCTCTGCCCCTGAACTTCACTTGATGGGTCACCCTCAGTCACTCGGGTCGTAGCCGCAGCTGTTGGTGCAGGTCCCTCCCGAGGTCGCCTTTTCTCAACTCCTCGAATTTCTCTCATTAACTCATCATGGAGGTGGGGATTCCAGTCGATTTGCCAGGCGAACTGAAGCAACAGCAGTTCTGAGAAGGGGCAGACTAGGATCCTGTCCAGCCTGGTTCGGTCCAGTTCAATCGCTGGCAAACTACCCTTTCTGAGGCATTCTTGCAACAATTTTCCAGCCGAGATACATACACAGACAACAACTCCTTGGTACTGTTGTGCATCTCTACTTCCACCATAGGTCTTCATCAGAATCTGGGCTCCCATACACATTCTCCAGGGCCTCAAGATAGGCCTGTGCAGTCACTTCAGGGTTACTGGCCCGCTTAGCACGGATGGTAGCCAGGGCAGGACCTCGGAGGCTCTCACTAACCCTCTTTCGCTTCGGCTCCGAGCATTGCCATTCTAGCACTTGGGGGCAACATAGTCTATCCAGGTCTCCCAGTCATCCTCCCTTGGGGGTGGGAGGTGCCAGAGAAGATCCCCAACCTCTCGTGTAAGAGTCTATGACTAATGGCAGGTGCAGAAACAGGAGTCTGCATTGGTTCAGCCACCACACGTGGTAGTGGAGCGGAGAGGGTGTTGGGGAGGAACACCTCAAGTGGCAAGAATAGTTTCTTCAAGTCCTCCACAGTTTTCCCTTCCCCAGCAACCATTTAGCAAATTTCTCCTCAAAAGTTTCAGATAGTGGTGGGGCTCATTCCCCCGGGCCTTTACTGTCCTTAGTTATCACTCCAAGCAGTGAGGGCTCCCTCTGGGGTAATGGTCTGTGGCACTTTGGAGCTATCTATGGATCCTTAAACTCTACTAGGGGCCAGGAAAGTGTGGGTGAGCAGATTAGCATGTCGACCCACCACCACAGGGTTTTGTAAACCTTCCACCTTGGAAAGTACTCCCTGCACAGTGTCCGTATTGATACCCAGGGGGATGTCCAGGATAAACATAGCAATTTGGGGGTCGATCTCCTCCCCAGTACGCCACTCCACCAGCAGGTGCACAGCCACTTCTGTCGGGGTACCCAATTATTTATTTATTTATTTATTTTTCTTAACAGTGGTTTGTAAATATGGCCACTAGAGGACACACAATCCCAGCGGTGAGCCTCCAAGATGTAACCCCTAGATGGCGCTATCCCAGGGCTACTACCGCCTGACTTGACCACTAACAGGTTGAGGGCCTGGATCCAATGGTGGTGCCTCCACCCAGAGGTCAGGGTTTGCAATAGTTAAACTTACTTGGTCACAGCCCTCTGGGACACTGCAACCCCTTTCTTCCCACTAGTGGCCCACACAATATATCAGAATTACCTCTCACAGTATACACTTTACCCCCAGGACTAGTTCCGCACTGGGACCTCCGTGAAATAAGATACAGTGCAACAATCACAGTACAGTACTTGTAACATAGACAAATCCTCAGGAAGTATAACTTTGCTGAAACAAGCAGCTCTGATTTATTTGGGGGATATAACAAGGACAGGGGAAATCAGGTTAATTAGCTTATCACTTTACTATCTACCTATGGCTCTGTGCACAGGCCTATCCCTACCAGTTACTGTCCCTGGGTACCCAAGCCCTAGTGGCTAGTCCAAACCATGGCAGCTGGTAGGGGCCCTTACACAGTGAAAAGAAAATTAGTTTAAACAGTCAGCAGTACAGTGATTCCATTTGGATTTAATGTGGCAATTCAACAGGGAGCGACCCTGAATTAGTACTCACGACCTCCAAACAAGATAGGGTCCTTCAACGTCAGCAGGGCTACTCTTGAGCTCCACGAGACTCTTCACACATTTATATGGTAAAAAAAGAAAGCACTATACAGGCAGGCTGCTTCCTATCCCGATCGCAATTACTGCACAATCCGGAGAACACACAGCAGATTCAGTTCCTGACAGACCGGTGCAATTCAACAATTCTCCAGTCTTCTACAGGGTGAGCCTGGTTTCTACTCTTCAGAGATCCTTTGATTCTTTCTCAGGACGGATTCAGTCCTAACAAGCAGTTACACAAGCTGCAGACCGGAACTCTGGGCCTTACACACGTTTTTGACTGAAACTGTGCACTGAAGGAGCACAGGGTTTCTTTCCTTCACTGCCAGATCTAAACTGAAACTCCAACAGACAAAACCGAGCACTTCCTTTGAGTTCCTCCCAGTTCTTGACTGGATTGGCTGCACCACAATAGACTGCTGCTGTTGGTCCAAAAAGGCCAAGTCTAAACTACATCTCCCAGAGTCACTGCCCATACAATCCTCTTGTGGCTGGCTCAGATTATGAGTCCAAGTTCTGATTCGTCCCAAGGCACCATTTTAGAGCCAGCTTACCCCACACTGATTGGTCCAGTTCAGCAGTTCAAAACCAGAATGGGGAACTAGGCAGACACAGTTCTGACTGCAAAGAAAGCAGGTTAGACAAACTGTAATTTCATTATTACTGTAAATGATTTCTGGCAAACAGTTACATCCTTCAGATAGGTTCCTTTGCACTCTAGTGACTGCAAAATGGAGTGAATTGGCAGCAGCTCGAGTGGTACTCAAACAGAGAAGCACACAGTCCCCCCATACAAACTAATTATGTCTGCAAGCAGACAGCTCTTAAAGAGACAGTACCACAGGCTCTAAAAACACTCACTGATAAATGGCTTAAACGCCAAACACCATTCAGGCTTGGAGCATTCAAGCAAGCTCCTGGAAGTCTTTTGGGAACCCCCATTTGCAGGGAGGTTACACTTACTACAGATGCATCCCTCTTGGGGTGGGGAGCTCATATGGGTGACCTCACTACCCAGGGATTGTAGTCCCCTCAGGAATCTCTGCTTCACATCAATCTGTTGGAACTCAGAGCAGTTTTTCTAGCACTTCAAGCTTTTTCCAAATCTGTTCAGAACAAAGTTATTCAGGTCAGAACAGACAACACCACCACAATGTGGTACATCAACAAGCAAGGGGCACTCGGTCTACAGCCTTGTGCACCGAAGCAATGAAGTTGTGGTCTCTGGCTTACTCACTGAACACCTCCCTTATGGCAGTTCACCTCCCAGGCAAGGACAATGTCCTGGCAGATGCTCTCAGCAGGATTTCCCAGGGCCATCACGAATGGTCACTGGATCCTCTGGTATTGGAGGTAGTATTTGCCAGATGGGGCACCCCACAGATAGAACTTTTTGCAGCCCCAGACAATCACCAACTTCCTCTTTTTTTCTGCAGGCCCCCAGTGTTGGGCTCAGTCCCTCTGGATGCCTTCCTTCTCAATTGGGAAGGGAAGTTTCTCTATGCCTCCCCCCCTTCCCTCTCCTCTTCAAGGTGCTAGTCAAAATCAGATCTCAACCCTGCAAGATGATCCTGATTGCTCCAGATTGGGCCAGACAGCCTTGGTAACCACTCCTTCTGTCCTTAGCAGTCCACCTTCCCCTGTGTCTTCCCAGGAATCACAACCTGTTAACCTGTGCTCAGGGGACAGTTTGGTACCCGAACCTCAAATCTCTCAATCTCAAGGCCTGGCTCTTGAAGAGTTAGAGTTTGCTGACCTACACCTTTCCCAAGGTGTAATGGATATCCTGAAGGCTTCTAGGAAGCCTTCCACCAGGACTACTTATAATTCCAAATGGAAGAGATTTTCTATATGGTGCTCTGGAAAGCATATTTCCCCAGAATCTGCTGACTTACCCACGGTCCTGGATTATATGGTCCATTTAAATACCTTGGGGCTGAGACCAGCTACCCTAAAAGTGCATCTGGCAGCCGTGTCTGCTTTCTTATCAGCAGGTAAGCCCTCTTCTCTTTCAGCTCACCCTGTATTCTCCAAGTTTTTCAAAGGGTTGCTTCACACCAACCCTCCATTCAGGGACCCTGCCCCTGCCTGGGATCTTAATATTTGCATTGCCCAGCTTATGCAACCCCCTTTTGAGCCTTTGTCTTCAGCAGAGCTAAAGTACTTGACTTGGAAAACTGTGTTCTTGGTAGCCATCACTTCTGCCAGACGCATAAGTGAATTACAAGCATTGTCAGTGGAGCCTGATTTTATCTCCTTTCATAGAGATAAGGTGGTCCTCAGGACTAACAGGAAGTTCTTGCCTAAGGTGGTTTCAGATTTCCACCTTAATCAATCTATGTCTCTCCCTGTGTATTTCACTGACCATTCCTCCTCTGGCGAGAGGAGACTGCACAGTTTAGATGTCAAAAGAGCCCTTGTTACTACATAGAGCGCACTAAGGGTCACAGGTTTGACTCCTCCAACTGTTCCTCACTTATGGTGAGGTTAGTAAGGGAAACCTGCCACTAAAAGATCCATTGCCAGGTGGATTGTCTCTTGTATCCAATTTTGCTATGAAAACTGGGTAAGGTTCCTCCCTCAGGCCTGAGGGCTCACTCTACCAGAGGTACAGCTGTGTCTCTGGCTGCTGCCAGGGACATCCCTATCTAGAGATATGTCAAGCAGCTACCTGGAAAACAGTTCACACTTTTACCAAGCATTACTCCTGGACATCCAGGCTAGAGTGATGCTCGGTTGACACAGCTGTGCTTCAGAGCCTATTTCAAGTAGGTTCTGTCCTCCCCATGGAGGTATTGTTGGCGAAGATATGTCATAATATAGCAAGACTTCATGTTGTTTGAAGAAAAATTACTCACCTTAGTAATGTTGTTTCTTCTAATGGAGTCTTGCTATATTATGACCTCCCCCCCTGCCTGCCCCTCTCAGAACCTTTGTTTTTGGGATGTGGGTGGGCAGTGCAGTGTTGGCTCTTAGTAGATGCCCACCTTTTTGTTTCACCCATCCTTTTTCGGGTGAATTAGTGTTGTGTTTTTCATTTTTTGGGTCTCCTGACTTGAGTCTTTGTTTTGGGACCAAAAAATGTGTTCTTATATTTAGTAGCCAGTTGGCTAGTGTAGGTTAACAGCATCCACACAGGACCTTAGTGAGTTTAGCTCATAAAGATCTGACAGTTTGAGTTTGAAGAACAACAGACAGAGTTTTCAACCGAGCTTGAGCTCAAAGTTCCATGCCTGGCATGGAAAGTTAACTCTTTCACCTCCAGAGCAGTTCAAAGGTTGGGACTCACTGCATAAGTCATAATATAGCAAGACTCCATTAGAATAAACAACATTACTAAGGTGAGTAATTTTTTCATCTATCCTATTATACAGCTTACTGGCATTTCCTCGGTTCACGGTCGGCTTTGAAGAGTGCAGATGTGTTCCCGTCCACCAAAGATCACATCTAAGGTATGTGGTGAGGGGGTGTGGGGAGGCAGGGTGCGAAGTGGGTGGTTGCAGGTTGTGGAAGGGGGGCAGGAAGAAGTGCTGAGAGAAATTTTTTGTATTTACAGATTTTTTTTTGTTTTTTTTTTAATAAGACAACGAGGGACATTTGCCTTGCTGTGGTGGGCTCCCAGCGTGGCAGCTGGAAGGCAGTTTGGGGAGGCTGGAACTGATGGGGGATTGGGCACCCCTGTCGGCCATAACACATTTTGTCACGCTGGGTGGGCTCCAGCCGGCACTTGGAAGCTTGGTGATAGCCGACGGGGATTGGGAACCCCGCCGGCCATACAGTGTGTGTGCCTGGGAGGGAGGGGAAGGCGATGAACACGCAGTATGCGACGTGCATGTGTGTGTGTGGGGGGGAGGGGGAGCTCTGCTCACTGAAGCGGAGCTCTCCTTTTCAACTGTACGACCACTGCATTTTCAACTGCTGTCATAGACAGCTGCAGCAGTGATTAGGGAACTGGGGCCACACCTGCAAACACACTGACTGAATTGGAAGATGGGTGCCACACCTCCGAAAACTCGGATGATGGTACTATGTTTCTTGCACATGTGTGCAAGCAACATAGAAAACAGACAAGTATGGTTGCAGATTGTTAAAAGTACCTTTACAAGCCAGCATAAAGTGGTTGTCGGCAGATAATGTTCTATGTTTGTAACAGGAAAGAAAACTTCAAAGCTGCATACACTAAGACATATGGCTCCACATAATCAGTGAGACAGAAGGCATGTCTTCTTCTGCATCAGTTCTGGTCTGAATTGCAATGAATGGTGCAACACGTCTCCAGAGAACCTCTGACAAAACAAAACTGTAAAAAGTGTAACTAGAACATTAATCAGTTTGCTTAAACACTTTTTGAAATAAATTTTACAGCAAATTACACAAATAAAAGTGACATGGATATCCATACAACCAATCCAGCAGCTCTTTAAAAATGAATAGAGAGATAGACGGATAGATAGATAGAGACAGTTAGACAGACAGACAGACAGACACAATGGCTCACTGCTGGCATGAAAGCTGACAGCATGGCTCCATCTGTGGCTGTAGAGGCCCTTGTGAACAGTTCCTCCCACTAAGCTGTGTACCGTAGATTTTATGGTGCCCAGAAAAAGTATTTCTGTCCATTTTGTTTTTAAAACAAACACCAGAATCTAGCTAAATGGGTCCCATTTAGCTAGTTTAAGGTGTTTGATTTTAAAAAAAATACAGGTTTTTATGTATTTTCAATGTTTTCTAGTTTTGAAAAACCAAGACAATGGCCATCATGATTGATATGCTTTCTCACAACAAATAAATCATGAGTCTAGCCCGGTGGCACTGAGGGTTGAGGCGCTGGATGCCACACCTCGTGCTACGCTGGCGACCTGGGTTTGGGAATGAGCCCGGACTGCCGGAGGTCAGCAGGGGAAGGAGAGGATTGAGTGTCCGGAAAAAAGCTCTCCTCTCCTGGGAGGGAGGGGAGCTTGACTGCCCTCTGGCGGTGGCCGTAGGTGCAGCTAGTTCCCTGTCTCACAACGGGGGAAAAGTGTACGGCGGATGTCGGCAGGGGAGGGCTTTGACATTGGGACGCAGGAACACCAGAAAAATCACCCTCTAGGCTCCTGGAAAACTGAGCACTCTAGCACAGACCCCCCCAGTCCACATGTCTGTCGTTCCGGTGCCCAAGCGAAATTCAAGATGGTTCGAGGTGTGGCGCCTCATCCCCTGCCTGCCAGGGGCACCCCAAGGCTACATGGAGGACTACCACGGTGCAGGTAGGACGAGGCTGGGGCAGACGCAATTAGTGACTCCCGAGGCGGCGGAGTCTGTGGGCAGGAGAGGAGTATAAACAGCAAGTAAAAACAAAAATAAATAAATCATGAATGATAAACCCTCAGAACCAGTCTTTTTTTATGATTTGTATCAGTCTTAGCCAAAAACCCTACTGAGCATGCTCAGAACAAAATTAAAGCCCCTTATAACTCTGGGCCCATTTAATATTTTTTCACGAAACCTTCAAAAGACATTATCTTGGCACAGGCTACTTCTACCCTGAAAGTTCTGTGAAAAAAATCCATACTGTCTAGGCTGCATGTGAGAGCAACAAAAACCTATGTTAAGCATAGAGAACAAGCATTTGTCAATGCCGAATGTTTGCTTGCTGGCATTGGCAGTGGTAGTGTAGAAGTTACAGAGCTGCGTAATAGGAATGGCAGTGAAGTATTGAACTGAAGCCAACCCCACCACCACCCTGCAGAGAGTGACAGGCATTGGGGTGTGCGTTTGGGTTGTCAGGCATAACGGCCACGCCATTTCACCACACCCCACCCTGCAGACACTGACAAGTGTCACGGTGTTCCTAGGGTCTTTGGTCTTATGCGCACCCATTCCATTAGGAAATATGGTGAGATGGGTGCGATATAGGAGAATGGGGTGAACTTTGGGGCTGAAGAGTCCAAGGCATACCTCGATGCCTCTCTCACAGGCTGCAGGGTGTGGAAGGTATGAGCATTACAGGCAAGAATCCCAAGTCACACCCCTGATGCCTGTCATTCTCTACAGGGTTGGCGTTATGGTTGGAAACCCTAATACCTCAGGCATTCATTGGTATTTTCTCCAAATGCTCAACATGGTTTTTTTGTGACCCCACCTCATGAACAGGGGGAATATCAGTTTGTTAGCCGAAAGCTGCTTATGCAGAGCGACTACGACATTTAGCACCACAGGTGCAAAAACATTCCGAACAGGATGTAAAAAATGACAGCTGTACTGTTCATGGGGAGGTGTAAAAAATGGCAATGTTGCAAATCTACAGTAAAAATATTTAATAAAAGGGTGGAGTCACAAGCGTACATAGAAACCGTGCAACGCACACCTGTAATATAATTAGGTTGGGGATTTTTTTTTTTTACAGCAGATTGTCAGCTCAGGCATTTTGGTGCCTCCGATCATGAACAGTGTCACTGTGATTTTCTTTATCTGTCCCGAACAATGATTTCCCACAGCGACCACGCATCTCTGCCCTGAAAGTGTGAAAACACACTTCGGCCATGTTGTGAAAAATGACAGCTGTACTGTTCATAAGAAAGTGTAATAAATGGCAATGTTGAAAATCGGAGGAAAATATTGAAAATTTTAGCGAACTTACGAAAGCAAGCGATGAACTGTACAACGCTGCGTGCTCGTGAAAATAGTCATTTTTGAATTTTTTCACCAAATTTTCAACATAGCCATTTTAAGATCTCTGCTCATGAACAGTGTCACTGTGATTTTCTTAATTTGTCCCATACATTGATTTCGCACCCAACTGCGCCATTGTGCACTACATGGGCGGAAACACATTTTGAGTGAGATATGAAAAATGACAGCTGTACTACTCATAAGAAGGTGTGGTAAAATGGCAATGTTGAAAATCTGGAGTGAAAATATTGAAAATTCGTGAACTTACAAGTGTGCATAGGAACTGCGCAACGCATGCTCGTAAAACAGTCATTTTTTGGAATTTTTCCACCAAATTTTCAAAATAGGCTACTTGAGAGCCCACGTTATGAACACTGGCAGTGTTGTTTAGTTAATCAGTCCTGAAAGGTGATTTCACGCAGTGACTGCGAAATCACCCTTCGGGCCCGAATAACGCCATGACAGTGACAGCATTCATGAAACCCCATGTTGAAAATTTGGTGCAAAAATTCCAAAAAATGCCTGAGATATGCAACAAAGTTGAAAACCCCCTTTCTAGCCCATTATACAGCTTACCAGCATTTCCTCAGTTCGCGGTCGGCTTTGAAGAGTGCAGACGTGTTCCCGGTCCACCGAAGATCATCGCACCGAGCTCCGGAGGTAAGTATGGAGTGGGGGTGTGTGGGGAGGCAGGGTGTGCAGTGGGTGGGTGCGGGTTGTGAGGAGGTCAAGAAGACTGCGTGGGACCATTTTTCTTTTCAGGTATTTAAAAAAAAAAGATGGCGTGGACGCTTGCCATGCTGGGGTGGGCTCCCAGCGTAGCAGAAAGATAGCTGGGGGCATGGGCTGACAGAGTTGGGCACCCCCGTGGCTATACCATTGATTGCCACGCTGGGGTGGGCACCCAGCGTGGCATTCAAACTTTGGGGGCGCCTTGTGACGGGGATTGGGCACCCCGCCGGCTATAGAGAGTGTGCGTGTGAGGGCATGCAGCATGCATGATGTGTGTGTGTGTGTGTATGTGCGCAAGCATTTGTTTAGGGGAGCTTATGAGTAGACAATATCTTATCGCTGCTCACTGAAGCATAGCTTCCCCTTTCAACTGTATGCCACTGCATTTTGGAGCTTGTCGTAGACAGCTCCAGCATGCATTGGCAGACAGGGGCCGCGCCTGCCAACACACTGACTGAATTGGAAGAGGGGGTGACACACCTCCGAAATCTTGGATGATGGCACTATGTTTCTTGCACATGCGTGCAAACAAACATAAAAAATGGAATTTCATTGAAAGTCAACATTCTGTATCTTGTAAATTGCATAAGATGCCATCACAAAACTTTTCAGATCTTGAGACCCTGCCAGACAGATTGTGCATGCGCAATTTTGGGCTATTTCATTAAATGCTGCCAAAGTTATTAATGAGGAAAAATTGGGGTTTAACATTAAACACCTTAAAGGGAATCTGTATGTTTCCTTATGAAATTATTGTGAAGCTTACTATGAGGATCCAGTACGTAAATTTCTAGGTTATATTTAGAAAATATGTTCAGTAAGACAGAAAAATGCTTTTTAATTAGGGATGTGGAAGCATCCATTTTGTGGACAGGAAGGGTGCTGTGATGATGTCACTGCCTCACCAACTCTAACAGTATGCAATTAAGCAGGTTAAAACAAACAGCTCCTACAGACAGAGATCCTGTTCTATCATGAAGAGAAGCACTGGATTCTTTTCTTGCACTCTGCCAAACATAAAATCCTGGGTGTTCCTCTGAACGTAACAGAATCCATGACAGCACAATAGAATTCCCTCACCTGCTGCACTGCACACTGTTAACACTCATGAGGCAAGTGACATCATCACAACACCCTTCCTGTCCACAAAATGGATTCCTCCATATCTCTATTTAAAAACCATTTTTCTGTCTTACTGAAAACATTTTCTAAATATAACCCAGCAATTTACATACTGGATCCTCATAGTAACCTTTACAATAATTTTATTAGAAGACATACAGATTTCCTTTAATCAACCCTAACTATGCTGCCACTAGCACACCATGCCAGGGGATCCTGTGTGAATGGGAGGGTGCCACTGGACCACCAGGGAGGGGTATTTAACTTACGATTTGCAATCAGGGTTATGGGAGGGTTGGGGGGACCACTAAACTACCAGGTAAGTACAGAGGTGTACTTTGCAGGGATTGGAGCATCAAGAGGGGTGGGGGTACCACTGGACTGCCAGGGATATATATTTGTTTTATTATAGGTGATCAGGTTATGGGAGGGAGGGGGGTCCCACTAGACTACCAGGGATGACATGGGTGCTTGTGCACAGTGTACTGGGTGAGCAAGTGTGGCCACCCACAACTGGCAGCTGCTGTGTTGTGCCTTGCAGTACAGCAGCTTACCTCCGGGTGGCCACCATTTGAACTGTTTTTTTCAGGCTCAGCTCTGGGCATGGGTATGCGATGCATCCCAGGGTTGTGCAGGCATATGCGCTGCACATCCCGGGCTGAATATTGGGATATGCAGCATATGCATGGACTTGCCCCCTGGGATGTGCCGCATACATTATCTTTGCACGCCGGTGCATCAGAACTTGCATTGCACAAATCCCTCTGTTGACTATTGCCCCAAGGAGCATTTCTGGGGTTGTGCTGTTGCAACTCAGTTGTGCTAGGTGCAATCCCTTTGAATATCTAGCCCAGAAAACACAAACAAATCATGTCTATTTTATGGAGGGAAAAAGCCAAACAAAAGAAAAAATTAATAACAACTACACAGACAAGCTCAGGTTAGAGCCAGCATGGCTACAGCTAATGATGTTTGTCAACTCTAGAGTGCCGCTGGCTCTCTACCATGTTCAACATGGCTAGTGGTTCTTACTGTACATGCGTGAGTTCTCACGTATGCACAGAGAACTCTGTCAGCCATATTGTACATGCTGTGCCTAAGATGGATGACAGAGTCATGGGAACTTGGACATGCGCAGTAAGCACCAGTGGCCATGTTAAACATGGCGGACAGTGCCATGTTCTGGCCACTGAACAAAGTAGTGCAGTGGATGCATGTCCACCTCCACTACTGGAACTCCAAAGAAAAAAGAGTGGACGGTATTGAGTCAGGTCCTTTTTCTTTATGAATCCAGAATGGTTGTAGGGCTCCGCCCACTGCAGCAGTAAAAACTACCCCCCTATTGCATAAATGAAATATTCAATTGGGAGTTTGTTGAATAAATGATTTATCTTCACTCGAGCAGTCTGACCTTGGGCATATCACTCCTGGCTTATGCCACTCATGAGGTTACCTGAGGTCAAACTGCTGTTGTGAAGATAAATCATTTATCGAACAGCTCCCCAGGGTTTTATTTAACTCTAAAAATTGATTAGCGTTTTGCTCATAAAAGTTCTAAAATATTGTGAAAATGCATAGCACTTGCCTCACTGTGTTTAACAAACATAACACTTCTAGAAAACCTATATAAACGCTTTCTGTACAGTTAGTATTGTTCCAAGAAAAAAACTGCTAATCAATTATTTAAAACCCTGCTCCCCATCACATACCATATATATATATATATATATATATATAGATACACGCACACTCACACATGCACACATATTAAACGCCTTACTTAACCCTAAGTACTGTATGCTGGCACTAGTGCGCCAGTGTAATATACAGATATTATATTAGATAAACCACTCACCAAGGTGTGCACGCACACCTTGGTGTGCGCTGCTGCACGCAGGCCGCAGACCCAGTGCATCAACTACCCAAGGCATGCGATATCAGAGCACGACCGCACACCTCAGAGTGGTTTATCTATCTTATAAAATGTCAAAATTAAGCTGGCCCAGTGGTGCAGAGGGCTGAGGTGATGGATGTCACACCTCGCGGCACACCGGCGACCCAGGTTCAGGAGCGAGCCTGGGTCATCGGAGGTCGGCACGGGGGGTGCAGAGCTGGATGGAGCAGCCGGCAGGCAGCTTTCCTCTCTGGGGGATGGTGAGTGGCATCCACCACTCAATGGTTGCCCTCTGGTGGAGGCCAGGAGGCTGTGCAGGCTGGGGGAGCCAGCATTAGGCCAATGGGGTGGGAGGAAGGGGTCGTTACCGGGGCTGTAAGGCGCATGCACACCTCCATGCTTATGCATCCTTCTTCTGGGGCCCCTGGGAGAAACCCAGTGGACAAAAAAAATGACAGCAGGATGGTGACCGACTCCTCGCAGGCACTGCTCCCGGACCAGGCATAAGGTAAGCCCCAGTAATTCCGGGTGACAGGAGCTGGGGGAGTCGGTTAGATGGGGGCCATCCGGGACAGCAAAAATAGAAATAAGATTAAAAAAAATGTCAAAATTGTTTTGGGGGGGTAAATGTACAGGTGTGCAGTCAGGCTCTGATATACGCATGGTCATGTGATGCTGTTCAGCCAATAATATTGCTGCAATTTCCCTACCCATTTTATAAATATGTTATATACAACAAGTGTTTTGGGATGAATCTACTTATAAAAAGTAGTATCCCAGTCAGCCAGTGGAGATATCACTGATATCTCCATGTTCCTATATGTCATAGTGATATATCCATGTTCCTATACATCATGGTGATATCTCTATGTTCCTATACATCACTGCAAAGAAAGTGAAACTACAGAGTCTGCTCTAAACATTGCTGTATCCTTTTTCTGTTATATTTTACACTCTGTTTTAATTGTAAAATAGGTTTCTTCTGTCTGATCTTGCCTTCTAAAGGCAAGAAAATAAGTGGAACAATCTTGAGTATTCCACCTGTTTATTCCCCTTGCTAATTTTTCCACGAAGTCTTCATATGCAAAACCCTTTCACTGAGCGACAGCTGAAATAGGCACTCTGCCAGCCGCCCGCTCTGCTTCGTTACTCTGGAGACCTGAGAGAAGGAGCAAGGAGTGATTCAGCTCCTTTAATCTTGTTATTTAGCTCTGTCTCTGACTCCAAACATGCCATGGAACAGGTAAGAAAGAAAAATGTTTATGGGGCACCAAGCAGTTCATTTTGGAACACAAAGTGGCAGCGCCAAAAGTAAAAGTTTTGCAGCTCTGTTTCCAAATCACTCTCCCTGTCCTTATCTTGCAGCCATTTCTTTTCCTTCAGGTTCTTCTACTTCATAAGGCCACCAAAACAAGAGCGGTAAGGCTTTCTTGCAATATTCATTCCAGCCAGCTCTCTCCAGTGTATTGCCTTACTAATATTACTTTATTTATGCAGTTGGGGGAACAGACTAAGAAAAAAAAAAACTGCTTAACTCCCGGTTTTACTTCCATTTTTTATACTGGCAAGCCAACATTTTCATTTTCACTGTATGTCCCACATGAATTTAGTCAGGAGCCTATCTTATGACCTGCATAAAAGAGAAGGAAGCGCGAGTGTGTGTTTCTATAGCAACAGACAATCACGTTTCCTTCTGTTCTGAAGCAGACGAGTCGCTCACTCTCCTCTCGATAGAGTCTGCCCTTTCTTTTAACTAAAGAATGTTTTAGTGCGCTAAAAACTAAGATTTTCTAAAACACACTTATTTTAAAGGCATCAGTTATCTATCTGTTATTCTAGCTACCGCTTGGTTGTGCTACAGTTGGTGGGGGGAGTGGAGGTGAAACTAATACAGGATATTTTGAATCAAACAGTTACCTTTTATTTATTTACAAATAATAGAAAGATCAACCAGATAAATCTATTTAAAAAATTGTAAACTGACGGCATCAACCACATAATTTGTTTTAATAAAATATGGCATCTCTAATGTTGCTGAAGGATTTTTTGTGTGTGGGGAAATGCTTTGGAGGATTGTGCTGCATAAAGCCCAAAATGCATATTGTATAAACAGAACATGACATGGCCTGACTGAAGATATCATATTTATCTTCACTCGAGGCCAATGACATCAAGATATTTCACTCGTGGCTTTGCCACTCGTGAGATATCATTGGTCTCTCATGAAGATAAATATGATATCTTCAGTCAGGTCATGTCATATCCTATTATATATATATATGTGTGTCATATATATATATATATATATACTATATATATATATATATATATATATATATATATATGATACATGATGGGCAGGAGTGGGATATGGAAAATATTCTCACTCCTACAGAGTGAGCTGTGTATTCTCATGAGTGCCAAATCTGTCCATCATGTGTGCGATATATACCACAGGGGTGAGAGCTTTAGGAAATTTTTTTCTGATTCTGTGTGTTTTCTGTTCATTCTGTGTGTGTGTTCTGAATGGCTTGTGAGTCAAAAACACAGGTGAGTGTGTTTTGCAAAGGTAATTGAGTGATTCAGAGGCTCACTGAGAAAGACAAACTGCTGCAGGTAGCACTGAGAAATAGAACCTGCTTTGTAAAAGACTTTCATTTAGCATTCAGGTTGTTTTGAAGCTGAGATCAGCGCAGTAATTGGCTAGCAATGTTAGAAACATAATGGGACATAGGTGAGAGTCTTTTGCAAAGCTAATTGAGTAAGTTGCAGCTTCAGTGAGAAAAATAAACTTTTTCTGAAGCAGTTTCCTTTAGAATGCAAGCTGCAGTGCATTTATCCTCACTCTGGTGACATCAGCAGAGTATGGATAAATGCCGATATCCTCACTCTGCTGATGTCATCAGGATTTATCCTCACTGTAGTGGAAATAACACAGGATATCCTATTGAGAAAGCTCTCACCCCTGTGATATAAATATGTATACACAATAGGGGTGAGACAAATGAGTAGTGGATAAATCCAGGTATCTTACATACAGTGAAGTAAAGCCTGGTAGAAAATCACAGTGTAATTTGTTTTACCAGAAATATTATTACAGTGTGATATTTTACATTTATGCATATTGGCCCGGATATTCAAAGTAGCTGCACAATGCGCAACAGGGATGCGCCGGCACAACTGTGTCAATGGCCGGAAGGTGATATTCAGCAGCAGCAGTTGTGCAGTGCAAGTTTCACTGCACCAATGCGCAATGGTATTAATGCATGCGCATGTGCAGGGGTCATAGCCATGAATATGCAGCGCAACACAATATTCAACAGCAACCAGATGGCACAAGCGAGGAGCAAACGGGACTTGTGCAGATCAGACTTGAGCCCATAAAAAGAGGGAGCAAGTGAGGGAAGGAGGCTTGTGCCAGAGGGGAGCTAGATTGAGGAAGAGTGAGCGGGCAGGCTATACAGCAGGAGGGGAGCCACAGAGAGACAGAGACAGAGGCAGGCTGGGAGTGGCACACAGTGTGGGCCAGGGTGTGTGACACTGACAGAGGCTGTGAGAGTGTGTGTGTGTGAGTGTGTGTGTGTGTGTGTGTGTGTGTGTTTGTGTGGACATGAGACAGGGTCAGAGGCAACATCCACAGTGGGTGCCTGTGACACCCAGCACAGGAGGGGCTGCACAGGGGCCCAGACAGGTGGGAGGCGGAGGCCACATCCCTCAGTCCTCCAGCCAGGAAGCCAGAACACAGGTGTATGCCCAGCGCAGGGGCATAGTCAGCAGCACACAGCCGGGGGGGGTCCTGGGGAGACAGCCACCGGGGGGAGAACAACCCAGGCCATGGCCAGTGCCATCTTCCAGATGGAGGCAGTAATGAGGGGTGTGAGGAGGCAGCTTGCAGAATGATGCAGCCGTGGAAGGGCCCGTTGGTGGTACGCCCGGAACTGGTGGTACTGCACGCGCACCACCCTCGAATAGTACAGTGACACAGAGATTGTGGGTCAGTACCTCCTGAACCGGGCAATACTGAGGCAGCTCTGTGAGCTGTGCAGTGAGGAGATGCAGGAACCCACAAGATGGAGTCACGCCCTGTTGGTGGAGACAAAAGTCACGACTGTCACGTGCCTGCTCACCACAGGTACCTTCCAGAGACCAACAGGGGACACCACAGGCATAACCCAGTCAGCCGTCTCACGGCTTCTCACACAATTCCTCAGCACACTGCTGCCACATGCTGCAGAATACATTTGTTTCCCCAGCACACAGGCAGAGCATACAGCGAACATGCAAGAGTTCCACAGGGTGACACATATGCCTGGCATGCTGGGGGCCATCGACTGCACCCACGTCGACATCCACACACCACCTGGCCTGGAGGGGGTAGTGTACATCAGCAGGAAGGGCTACCCCAGTGTCAGCTGCCAGGTGGTGTGCGATGCCAGGGGGCGCATAATCAATGTCTGTGCCACACACCCTGGTGAGCACATGATTCCTTCAACTGGCACCAGTCAGCCCTGTGCCATGGGTTCAAGAGTGGGGACATCCCCACTGGCCACCTAGTAGGTGAGTATGCTATGGAAGCAGACAGCCGGGCACAACAGGGCAGGGCATGGGGGATGCTAGGGCAGGGGTGCCAGGGGGTGTGGACAGGATGGCGGGGGGGTGCAGTGACACAAGCCACCATGCTAACCAGACATCTCTACACACAGGTGACAGTGGCTACCCAATCCAGCCCTGGCTGTTCACCCCATACCGATGCCCATCAACCCCGGTGTAGGAGCAATTCAATGAGGCACATGCCAGCATACGGAATATCATTGAGTGGGTGTTTGGGCTGCTGAAGGCATGGTTTCATTGCCTGGACAGGTCTGGTGGTGCCCTACAGTACAGCCCCTCAAAGTCCTGCGGCCTATTCCTGGCCTGCTGTATTCTACACAACATGGCCACCAACTGTGGGATAGCTGTCGAGGTCGATGAGGGGAACAGCAGTGGGGACGACATGGCGGCCAAGCCTGGTGGTTGTGGGCAGCCCCCCTGGGTGAGGGGAGCAGCGGCTGACCAGAATGGCCCAGCAGCACCGGGACATAATTGCAGAGGAGCACTATGGAACGTGCAGGTGGGTGACCATGTCCACATGCATGTCCCGTGGTCAATGGCACAGCATACAGGCATGCATAGGTGGGCCCCATGACAGGGACAGCAGGAGGGGAGCGCAGACAGGCATGGGACTGGACACCATGGAAGCATGCAGCAGAGCCCCGCACACTCACATACACCCGCGCAGACACACATGCACATGCACACAGGACCCATCATGCCCCCGCCTGGGGGTGGGCATTGGGCATGTGTCAGACTCTGAGCACCAGTGCACAGTAGCAGTCAGCGCTTTGCTGGCATCATCATCCACACGCCACAGTGGCCAGCAGCTGGGTGGGTGTGCACAAGGCCCTTGTGCTGCGTCAACCATGGCTGCCACGTCCAGGGAACGCACATGCACACGTCACACCAATGTGCACATAGGGCAGCAGCAGACAGCGGATGGGGAGGTGGGTGGTTCAGAAATGCCGCATGGTTGCACGGCCACCGAGGACACATGGACTGCCCTGCCGTGACCACCCAGTGGACTCTTGCTGTGCGACGGCCACAGCGGGTTTCTGTGACATTCCCCACGGGGTATCACTGCTGGAACACGACCGGGTCCTCACAGATGGCTGCAGGCTCCCAACCATGCCCACTCCAGGTGTGCTTGGAATGCCCACAGTGGCACCCGGCATTGACACAGAGGGGGTCACTCGATGGCGTAACTGAGGGGTGGAGAATGCACTCAGCAGGGTATGCGGCAGATGGCCATGCACCAGGGAGGCCAGTGGGGCCAGGCCAGCTGTGACTACAGCGGTGAGCTGATCCATGGCTGCGGCTGTGTCCACCCATATTTGCGTGTTCTCTGCCAGGAGCTGGGCAAAGTCCCTGTCACGACGCTCTGCTACCTGGAGCAGCTCTGTGCAGAGCACTCACACCCCTACCACCACCAGCGCCTGTTGCTCAACAGAGACGCATAGCAGATGGGTGTGCTCGGCCAAGAAGTCGGTGCCCTGGGGCACATGGGTAGTGTGCCAACCCACAGGTGGTGCCTGACCCCGCGGCACAGCTCCCCGTGATGGTGGGTGCTGCACAGCGGGACCCTCTTGGGGCTGCTCATTATAAAATAATAATAATAATAAATTTTATTTTTAAAATGCCTTTCAAGTTTTCAAAGCACTGTACAAAACACAAAATACAAAAGCAGACATTATAATACAGTATAAAACACTCATAATAACTACAGTTTCATCAACAATTTATACAGAGTACTATAAGAAGGCAATTTGATACAGTTGAGTTTTTAAACCACTCTTAAATTCTTCCACAGAGGTGCACTACCATAACCAACAGGGTAGAGAGTTCCAAAGAGTGGGAGCAGCGAAGGAAAAAGCTCTACAACCAGGAGAACTTAGACTCACTCTCGGAATCTCTAGCAACCCCTGATCGGCCAAGCAGAGCAATCAGCCAGGGCAGTAGAAAACTAGAAGATCTTTCAGATAGGCTGGACCCTGGTTATGTAGGGCTTTGAAAGTCAATAAACAGACTTTAAAGGTGATCTGCCACTGAACAGGAAGCCAGTGCAGTTCGCGCAGCACCGGGGTAATATGACAAGACCTACTGGTCCCAGTCAAATTCTGGGCTGCCCCGTTCTGAACTAGCTGAAGGTGGCAGATTTCAACCCCAGAAAGCCCAAAATACAGAGAGTTACAGCAGTCCAAACATGAGGACACGAAGGCATGGACCTACATAGGTAATGTGTCAGACGGAACAAGGTGTTTCACTCTAGCAATATTCCTAAGGTGGTAAAAGGAATTCTCGATGACTGCTGATGCCTGCAACTGCAGTGTCAGCCTGTCATCCAAGATAACCCCTAGGTTACGCACCCGTTCAGAGGTCGGAAGTGACACACCCCCAAGAAAAATTCCTGAGAGTGCACCAACAGTCGACCCCTCTATCCAACAGCCCGGGTCCACCACCAAAACCTCTGTCTTTTCTGAGTTCAACTTCAGCCAACTAGAATCCATCCAACCCTGGATTTCTTTTAGACACTTGTTAAACACTGAGAGAGCTCCATCCTGGTCAGGAGCAAAAGACAGGTATGGCTGGGTATCACCTGCATAGCAATGAAACCTCAGCTTATACCGTCTTATAATGTCTCCAAGGGGCAGCATATACACCGCAAATAACATGGGAGATAGCACAGAACCCTGAGGCACCCCACACAACAAAGATGTTGGGCCAGAGGAAAAAAGCCCCAACACAACTTTTTTGATCTCCCAGTGACAAATGAGGTGAACCATCTAAGGACGGTTCCTGATATTCCACAAATCTGCCTCAGGCGTGCTAAAAACACCACGTGATCCACAGTGTCAAAGGCTGACGAGAGATCAAGAAGAACTAGAATAGAACATCTCTTCTGGTCTCTCGCCCTCAGGAGATCATTAAGCACCTGAACCAGCACAGTCTCAGTGCTATGTCTTTTACGAAAACCAGATTGGAAGGGTTCATAGATGCCATGGATGGTTAAATGGTTCTCCAATTGGGCCGACACTACCTTCTCAATCACCTTCACAATAAAGGGTAGGTTTGAGATGAGTCTGTAGTTTGTGAAACAATCAGGGTCCAAGGTAGCTTTCTTCAAGAAGGGTGTCACCACCGCCTCTTTCAGGGAGCTAGGAAACTCACCCAATTCCAAGGAGTACCAGACTATTTGCACAAGGATTGGACCGATGATGTCACAACAACCCAATATTAGGAAGTTGGTCCAGGACCCAAAATACAGATCGTAGGGCACACACCATGGATAATTCTCATGACATCCACGTAATCAGGTCTGCTGAAGTAACACCAAGAAGACTGAGGTACTCTGAACTCACATTGTTCAACAGCATCCCCCTTAGAAGCTGCTGGGCGCAGGTCTGCCCTGATGTCGGCCACTTTATTAGCAAAGAATTGAGCGAGCTCCTCACACTCTAATTGCGAAAAGCTTTCCGAACTTGTAGACAGACTGGGTTACACAACCTGTACACAGTTCGAAAAAGCTGAGCCGGTCGATTCCTGGCTGCTGCAATCTCCCTGGACAGGAATTCTGCCTTCTTATGGGAGATTGCAGATTGATAGACAGAATAATGGTCCATCAATCTAAGGCGGTCAGCATCGAGGGTGGATCTGCACCAGCAGCATTCTAATCTTCACCCCTGTCTCCGCATCTCCCTCAACGTCCCATAAAACCAGGGTGCCTTCGGACGAAGGGAAAGGGGGCATACACGAACAGGAGCAATAGTATCCAGAGTCAATGTAACAGCCTTGTTATAGGTTGTCACCAAGGTCTCTGGACTACTGCTCGCCAACGCGGGGGACGAGAGGTCAAGAACCGCCGCAAGGCCCTGGGGTGTAATATCCCGTAAAGGGCAGTATCTCGCCATCTCCACAGGGGTAGTCCTTCTCATGGGGAACTAAAATTGAACCTCACTGTGTAGTGGTCTGACCAAATGACTGGTTCCACCCCCAAATCGAAAACATCAATCCCTAGGAGAAAGACTAAGTCCAAAGAGTGTACAGATTTATGAGTAGCGGTGGAAACCACCTGTGTAAAGCCCAAAGAGATCATTAATTGGAGGAAGTGATTACCAAATTGTGAGAGTTCACTGTCGATCCAGGCATTGAAGTCACCCAGAACCATCAATCTGGGTGACTCAAATGACATGTCAATGATGAAGTCTGCCACTTCCTATAAGAACCGTTACCCATCTCCTGGTGGATGGTAGATGAGTACAATTAGAACGCCAACACCCGCTACCACTGTGCACTCAAAGGACTCAGCCTCCCCTGCAACCACACTGGTGAGGCCCAATTCTGTCTTAAAACAGACTGCAACCCCCACCCCCACCCCTGCAGTCTAATCTCGGGTGGTGTATCACCGAATACCCGGCTGGAGTCATAGCTTCCAAGGTGGGGCCTGGATTTTCATCCAGCCAGGTCTCGGTGATGCAAGCCAAGCCTGCCAAACTAACAAGTTCAGCTATAATGCCAGTCTTGTTTCTGACGGACCTAGCATTGCATAACACCGCCCGAGTTGAACGAACCTTGGAGGCTGTCAAGCTCATCTACCTACTTAATTCTGTAATGCCCTTGGGTATGGGCACCAGACATGACAAACCATGATCTGGGTTCCATTTTGCCTCAGGGCGCCTTCCAGATCTAACAGCCCTGACACAAAAGCCCCCCTCGTCCATCCTCCCTGGTTCACAGCCCCCCATCCTCCTTCCTCCTTCCTCCTTCCTCTCCTTCAAGCAATTCCCAATGCTCTACAATGTTGGTATATATCATAATGGAGAGGGGGAGGATAAAAAGGGTGGAGGGCGTGAAGAAAGGAGGATGAATAACGCACCACCGTGGGGGTAATAGACCGGCACATGCCGCTACAAAACTACTAAAAACAACACAAAAATACTAAAATATTCAAATAAACCCCAAAATAAATCTAATTAAATAAATAATCTAAAACTAAACCACATAACTTTCCAACCCCACCTTGAAGAAAATCAAGTCAATCCCAGCAAGAAGAAAATACAAAAAATATAAATATAAATCTAATCAGACAATTCAAACTAAAATATGGGTCTGTTCATGAAAAAGGGTTACCAAAGTGTGACATGGGAGTGAAATTTTCAAATTGACCATAGAAGAATTGTGTAATACAGGTTAAGATACTATGACCCATATATGAAAAAATCATGATGTTTTAAGATAAAAAAATTTTTAAGGTTCCTAAGAAAAATGGGGTCTAGTGTGATGATTGTAACAACACACACTGTGATGAGTGTAACAATATAAATCACACACCGTGGTAAGTGTAACAAGACACACCACACATACTGCAGGTGTAATAAAAGGTGACCATAGATGAACTGTGTAATATAGATTAAGATACCATGACCCACATGTGAAAAAAATCACAATATTTTAATGTAAAAAATGTTAAGGTTCCCAAGAAAATTGGGGTCTAGTGTGATGATTGTAACAACACACCGTGATGAGTGTAACAAGACGCACCACACACCATGATGAGTGTATCAAGACACACCACACATCACTGTGAGTGTAATAAAGGGCACCACACAACTGTTAATGAGTAAAAATGTTTACTTATGTAGACTGAAGACTTTTTAAACATGACATTACATTAAAAAACAACATATTTATTATAATTACACTACTTTAAACTATTCTACATGGCGCGGAATAAAGACCATTCTACAGGAGAGGAACAGAGCACTCAAGGCCATTTGACAGTACAAAAGAGTCAGCATGCACACTCCACGTGATCCTTCAATCAAGAGAGAGGCATGGAACACTCAGGACAATTTGATGGAACAAAAGATGGGATATCATAAAAAGGCTTTCAGAAAGGCTGCAATCTGATTGGCTGTTAGGAGTCCAAAAGCCTTACAATAATCCCCGTTACACTTTCTTGTACAGCCTGATCAAAATTGCATATTTTTTTATAATTGCAATAGGGCACTCCCAAGAATTAGATTAACAGTCTGTTAAGTACCCCACCAGCGTCAAAGGCACCAACAGTACCCCCACAACCACAACCCACTAGCAGGGAAGCCGCATGGTGCTCATGAAGGCTAAATATGAATGCTCACACACGCCAAGTCAAAAGACTGGCTGGGACATGCTCCCAGGCCAGCATAATAACCACAGCATAACTACACCACTTTTTTATTTTACCCAGACACAATGATTCAGACAATCGGATGCATCAAGGTTGTGCGAGTATTCATATTTGGCCATAATGAGACCAGCGTCAAAGGCATCAAGAGTACCCCCCCCAAAACCACCACCCACCAGCAGGGAAGCCACATGGTGCTCAGGAAGGCCGAATATGAATGCTCACACAGGCAGAGTCAAAACACTTTTTCTGTACACATTATTACTATATAACATTTATTCCAACATTAAAAATAAAAAAACAAAGCATTCACAGTTCACATTACATTAAGCACCCAACCCCACCCCCATACAAAATGCATGGACAGCAATTACAAAGAATGCCCAAAATGTTATTTCAGTCACTGCCCCTCTCACACTTACTTGTAATGACAAAACAATGAGACCTAGCCCTTCGTCTGATAAACTCTTGCACCAGACCATGAGTAAAATGACTCCACTACCTGCACAGCTCAGTTACAAGGAGGTCCTGAGAAGGAGATTGTAAACAATACCAGAATAGAAATAATACAACAGGACACAGAAGGTATATCAAAATATTTGGCAGCAAAAAAACAGAAACAAAAACATATCCTGGTAAAATAGAACATCAACTAAATTAATAACACATTTAAAATGTATTTTACTCTGTGATAACCAGGTAAGGCCCACTAGGTACAGGTGCCTGTGCTCCGGAATGACCAGGGAGCACAGGGAAAGTTTAGGGATTTAGGAATTTGTTCAGAGTCATACAGTATGCAAGTGGAGGTTGAAGGAATCAAACCCAGGTCCGTCTGTTAGATGTACCAAGCTCATTCACAGCTTCTACCTTCTAGGCTGTGCATTGTTGCTGCGTTGGAGCTCACACAGTTAGCATCACAATGAAATTTATTGCACTACAACTCTGACATCCAGAACAAAACACCAGGATGCTTGAACAAGTATTTAATATTGTTGCTGCCATGCAACCTATGCCTCCGAGTTAAAACTGTCCAGAGGAGATCTCCACTACTAAACTCTTTCAAAAGGGGAACACGTACAAACAAAAATGCAGGTAAATGGGCTGGGATCAAACCACAGAACTTACATACTTGACAATACAGGGACATAGTCCTTTTAAAATGTATACTAACTGGCTCCATTTCTAACCTCACTAAAGACACTCATGAGAGAACGTGATGGGTGATCAGACACACCACAGGTTTTGGTGTGTTTCACTAACTCCAGCAATTTCAGTCAGTGAAATGAAAAGCACCCCATCTCCAAAATCGGAGAACTTGCATACTAATGCTACCAGTGAACAATCGATCCTATAGGATTGATCTCGGATGCCCAGTTCGCTAATTGTTACTTGTCCCCCCATGATAGTTATAACTAGTCACTCACCTTGTGATGTGTGTAACACTGAGGAGTGGCAAAGACATCACTCTTTAACTCTCACTGGATGTGAAGGAAAAGAGGAAGATCCAGTCACAAACATAACTTTTATACTGCCACCAACTCAAACTGCTTTTCTGGCACAGACACAAGACAAGTATCACACTGGGCTACCACAATGACTCCCCACCTGTGACGTGCAAACATAAGCAAATCTAGGACACCATGTCAGGTGGGGGATCAAATGGTCACATGGCGTCTCTGTGCTAGGGGCCATGGCCAAATCAATGTTTTTTCTAAGAAGCTGAGAGATCCAGCGAGCAAGGAAAAGTGCAAGAATTTTAAATAACTGACTGGAAGTCAGTGTGGGGTTCACTGTTATGGGTGGAACAAAGTAGGACACTACACATTACACCCATCGTGGAAACCATTGAGCAACTCTGCAGCCAAATGGAATAAAGTAAAGGGTCAGGACAGTGCGGATATCTTAAAAGAAGATGTTTTGAGCAACACAGTACTTTAGTTTGGATACTGTGAAGTAAAATTAGTTCACAGTAGCAAAAAACAAACATGTTGGTTTTAATGTCACATTCTGAGGCAAGAAAATCAGCAGTAAATTAACATAACTTGAAAAAAATATATATGTTAGGGATGTAATTGCAAAAAAAAACATTATGTTACCTATCTCTACTACCAACTACCCTTAAAAAGCACCACTTGTATTAGGGAAATCTTTTTTTATTTTTGTAACACAATTCAATCAAAGTGATGGGTGCCTTGGTAACCCCTTTTTGTGAACAGACCCATATACAATGACACATCCCTTCCCCCTCCCCATGCAGTGCACCGTCGGTGGGCACTGCATCCAGACCCCCTTCGACATCATCCAAACGCCGCTGCTACCCCTCCAGCTACTGTGCACAAGGCAGTACTTGTGCGGCTGCACCACCACCGCCACCACCATCAGCCTGTGCCACACCAGTGTCGCACACGGCAACGCCGGGTGGCAGTGGCCAGTGGGCAGACAACTGCCTCCAGGGCACCGCCTGCACTGCCATGGTGGCTGTGTGATATGGGTGCCTACCCCTCATCCACATCAGCGCTGTCCAAGATGATGGCCCCATCATCATCGGTACCAGACCCTGCCATGATCTGTGTCTCTGCACACTGGATGCCATGCCTGGCATTGTGCTGAAACACAGCCAGGGCCTCATCCGCAACCTCACCACAAGCATCCGGATGGACAGCGATGCTTGGCTGCATGTGATCTGGCACCCAGACACTGGTGGAGATGGACGGATGGTCCTCCAGGTCCAGGACTGCCCCAAGGCAGACACCCCCACATGCATGCAGGTACCCAGGAGCTGAAAGGGAACACAGTAGCATTAGTGCCGCTGTCACCCACCCCTGCCCCCATGCCCCCTGCCCCTGTCTCTGCCATACCTACCATGCAGTGATGGGCTATCTCCTGTCTGGAAGCCTCCACTGGGCACGCCCTCGAGGGTGCTGTCTCGCATGGTAGCCACCACCAACTCCTCCTGCAGTATCAGTTGGGGCACGACAGGCTGTCCACTGCCTCTGGTTGCACGCGCTGCCCAGATGGCCACCACCTTCTCTTTAATCCTCCTGTCCACGCCGACATTTTTCTTGCACTCCTGCACAGACCTTTGATGGGTGCCCTACTGGTTCACAGCACGGGCCACACCCTCCCATGCTGTTGCCTGAGCCTGTGAAGTGCCCGTTGAGCCACTCAGTAGAGGCTCCTGTTCCAGATATGCCTCAAATAGGGCATCTGTCTCTACCATGGTGAAGTTGGGCCTGCGCTTGCGTGCAGATCCACGCTCCTCAACCTCCTCGTGATCGGTCGTGCTCAGTCCTGTGGAGATAGACATGTGTTATATGTCTGCTGATACCCACACCACCTTCCCATTACACCATCCCGACAGGCCCACAACATGCCTCTTACCCCTGCAGGATGCAATACCGGTCCATGTCCTGTGCAGTTCTGTGGCGCCTTTATAGCGCATCGCATGCAAATGAAGGCTTGCGCAACTGTAATACCATGCAATGCCTCTAATGCACCACGGATATGCTAATAGGCTAATCTGCATATGCCGGCTGAATATTGCAAAGTTGCACATTGCGCAATGGAGATGCGCATGTTCAAGTCATGGCACAGCATCGTGACATGCACAACAGGCCCTGCAGTATGCATGCACGCACTGCCGTCACATACGCCTCTGACGCACCCTATGCACAATGTGCGGCAGGCATTACAGCACTCAGCCACTGTTGTATACATGGCGCTCATGTGCTGTATGGCCCATGGCACCCAGGCACCATAGTGCCCATGGTGCTGTGGCACCATGTTACTGATGGTGCTCCTGTACTATGGGTGCCATGGTGCCCATGCGCTATTAGGCTGTGCACCGAGGCACCCACATGCCCTTACCGGACACCATGCATGATGCGGGCCCAACGGCGCTGTCCCGCAGGGTGCGCCTGCCAAACTTTGACCTCCACAGTTGCCCTTTGCACCTCTGGGAGCTCTGCAACATGTGCCAGTGCTGCGATGCTGTATCGTGCATCCCCATGGTTACGTGATTGGCATTGACAGTGCATCACCATGCGAGGTGCACATCCACAGCACATATGGCACATGCACTACTGGGCACCATTTTTATTCCCTAGCCAAGATACAGCCATGCCGCACCGTAGCAGTGCCAGGGCTCCTACTTGGACACAGGTGGAGTTGGTGAATCTTGTGGCCCTTGTGGAGCCACATGCTGGGTGTTTGTTTGGCCAGGTGTCCCTGAACAGACCAAGGATGGAGGTGTGGCAGAAGGTCGCCGATGGCCTGAAGGAGGCCAAGATGCATGGCACAGCAGTGAGCAATGCAGGCACCACTATGGGGACCTGCAGCGTAGGGACCCTGAGTGGCTCCAGTCTCTATAGGCCCGTATCCGGAGTGGTGCTGTGCCCGACCAGTTTAGTGCACTATGCCCATGTCCCTGCCCAACCAGTGGTCTGTGGGCCAGTGATGTTGTCATGCCATGCTGCCTGGGGGGGCTGGGACAGCGCATCCTGTTGGATGTGATGGCGCACCATGGGTGCCCTGTGCCACCACGCCGATGCCGCACTGGGCAGGGTGGCACACTATGCTGGGGGCAGGGGGCATGTGATGTTGCTGGGTACTGATGCGTCTTTATCCAGGCTTCCTTTCTAGGCCCTGAAGATCAGAGAAGGGTGTGTTTGGCTGGTGCTGCAACCAGGCCAAGGAGGGCCACCGCAGAGGCCCCTGTGCAGGATGCAGGCCACATGGGTGGTGCTGCCGGACAGGTGCAAGGTGCGCCGCAGCATGTAGGTAGGCACAGTGTCATGATACATTGTTGTCCTGGGTGGGCAGCGGAGGTGGGGGTGGGACACAGCCCTCTGTGTGCATGACCACTCCAGCTGTGCACTGCCCACAGTGACTGCTGCACCTTGCTGTGGTTATCGCTCATGTGTGTGGCTGCTGCAGGTGGGCTGTGGGTACACCTGGGTCCAGGCTGTGTCACTGCCATCCTGCTGCTTTGCCATGTCACCTGCATGCCATGGTGGTGGTGCGTGGTGCATGGGTTGTGTTAGTGTGCAGTGTTCTGCATGGCTGTAGATCGATGGGTTGGCTGCTCATGTGGGCGCACACACTGCAGGTGGCTGGGTACCATCCCAGGGGGCATGTCACCGATGTCCACTGCACATGGTGGGTGGGCTACAGTGTTCCAGACCTGCACTTATACCATGTTCCCTCCTTTGTCCTAGATGTTCAATGCCCTGATGTCAACACCAGGCTCCTGCGCCAGATCCTGTGGTTCACCAATGCCACGCTCCAGGTGGCACAGATGATGGAACAGTCGCTGCACAGGTGGCAGCGCCAACACCCGCATCAGGCATTTTACCCACCCAGTGGGGTGTGGATGGCTATAGGACCCATTGGCCTGCTTCAGTTCCTCTTCCTTGACCCCCCTCCCTTGCCCTCCCTTGTCCCCTTGTTTTGCCATTACCCCTGTCCCCTGCCTCCTTTCCAGGCCTTCCTGTTTGTTTGTGGCCTCCCCATTCCCTGTTCCCATTATGCTGTTACCTGTATATTTGCACATAGTTGTTTTATACCTGTTGCAATACAATTTTATATGGTTATCCATCTGTGTCTGTGTCTGCTTTGCAGCTGACATGTGGAGCCATGCTGCAGTGGTGTGCTTGGCTGCTGTGTGGTTTGACTGGGGTGGACTAGGGGTTGTACCTGGTGGCGTTCCTCCATTGGACAGCTGTGGTGGTCATGGGCTCTCTGTATGGGTTGTGTGGCGTGTGCCTTGTGTGCTACTTGCCTGTGTGTTGCTGGTTGTGGTCCAGGTGGCATGTCTCGTACCTCCCTGTGGGGGGTTGTTGGTGCCTGCGTGCCAGTGGTCATTGTTGCCACCCTGCCTCCATGGGCCACTGTGGTGCGTGTGGTATGGGGCATGCCGCTACCCCATGCACACTTGGCGGTGTACCTTCGTGTGCCTACCATGCCTCTCTCCTGGCACACTCTGCACTCTGGAGGTGGGCCCTCCCACCCCCGTGGCTTGCTCCTTGCTGTTCCTGTTGTCATTCCATCTGTGTCCTGATGCATGCACCACTGCACCTTGTGCATCCCTGGTTGCGCTGTTGCGCTTCCTGACTTGCTCCCTGGCGTATCCCTGGTTGCACTGGTGTGCTTCCTGACTCGCTCCCTGGCACATCCCTGGTTGCACTGTGGTGCATCTGTGTGATATTCAGCCGTGTTGCACAGGCACATCTTGTCATGCGCATCCTTTGAATATTGTGTTTGTTGCGCCATGGTGCAGTGGAGTTGTGCTGCACCCCTCTTGTGCCTCCCTCTGGTGCATTTCTGAATATCCCACCCATTGTGCTTACTTCACAGGCTGATATGTTCACTGTGCTGATGTCAGGCTGAAACGCTGCCTAAAATAATCACTATCCTAAGCTCTTAATTACATCCTGACCAATCAGAAAATTCAGCTGGACTCTGCTGAAGTAGATATCATTTCTCTAGGTAGGTTTCCCTAACAGCAATCAGGAAGGAACTTCACCAAACCCTCAGTAGACTAGGAAAATAATCAGTATATGAGTTCCACCTGTGACTCACCTGCTAGCCCTAGAACAGCACATTGTGTTTCTGCAGAGAACCAAAGCAAGCTAACAGTAACCAGTTTCATACTGACAAGAAGCCAGAAAAGAGCAAAGCCTTTCACATCCATGAATACCTCAACTACCAATGAATACAGCCTGCTTCATCCCAAATGGCAAATTAGTGTTTCAGCTTATTTTAGCAGAAGTTTATTTTTTTGTCCTGTGTTTTCTTTGTTTATTCCACAAGATAAAGTGAACAAAAAATAAAAAGTTATGGAAACCCCTATTGTATAAAACGGACACATGATGTGCAGTTGTGTGCTATGGAAAATATTTTCACTCCTGCACTGTGACCCCTGGATACTCTCACTCATGCCTTCAGCACTTGTGAGTATCTAGAGGTCACTCTGCAGGAGTAAAAATATTTTCCATTTCACACTCCTGCCCATCGTGCATTCTATGTATATGCATGTGTGTGTGTGTGTGTGTGTATATATATATATATGTATATATATATATATATATATATATATATATATATGTATTAGTGGCTAATACCTTCACCAACCATTGAATGCATTTGCACAAAAGTTTGCATGCACCACTGGAAACTGAAGGATTCTTGATATGCCATGTTTCATTCGAATCGGATGTGCATATTCCAAGATCTGGACAGAGCAAAATGCGTAAAAATCATGTTTTGTTTTGTTTTTTTGTTGCTGTTTTTTTATTAGCCATGATCACGCAGATGGTTTGAAATTGTGGTCTGAAATTGTAATGGTAGAAAGGGCCTGGCCCACAGTAGTGCTTTTCGCTGGTTTGGTGAAAAAATAATAATTTGTTCCAAAGTTATTACATTTTAAAATTTTGTTTTTGAGCATGCTCAGTAGGCACTTCAGGACAGATGTTTAGAATAAAAAAAATGGCCATATGAAAAATGATCCTTTTCCATGTGGGGCCAATCCTTTTTCATGAGGAAAAAAAATACTGTATGGCTGCCATCTTCTTTCAGTTTTTTTCCAAAAAATAATTTCTAAACCCACAAAAATGACACTCTGCAGAGAGATCAACACATGTATCTTGCTCATCAGGACCCTGTTAAGTAGATTCCGCACTTAGTTGTTGCAAAAATTATCCCCAAATGTGTATTTTTTATTTTTATGTCCTTTTTCCATGACTAGCTTCTGCTTTTTTTGTATGGCCATACGAAAAAGAAATTTGACCATACGAAAAAAGGTCCATTCATATGGCAAAAGATTTAGGACTAAGTTTTTTTTTCTGATTGTTTTTTCATTAGAAGTGATCCTTTTTCACATGCTTTTTTCATTCATATGAAAAAGGATCCCTTTATGCAGAAAAAGATTTTGGACTTAAAGAGATACTGACACCAAAAAGAAAACTTTGAAAAACATAATAATTAGGTACACTTCAGCTTGAATTCCATATATATTCTATATATTTATCTCCCTTGTTATTTATTACAGAGTAAATCTGCATGAGTACATTATTTTTATCCTTTAGATTCCCCTCAGAGTTATCTGCTTCGGTAGCTTACTCCCTACTGCAAGTCATAATGCTCTGTTGTGACATCACAATCTGTTGCCATGGGAATAACTGTGATGTCACAAGCAGGGTATTATGACCTCAGGTAGGGAGAAAGAAACAGGAATAGATAACCCTTCAGGAGCAAGGATCATGTTTTCATGCAAATGACCTCAGTAATAAATAATGGGGAAGAAGAATACAAAACTAATGTGAAATACAAGCTGAACTGTGTCTAAATGTTACATTTTGTTAAAGTTCTCCTGAAGGTGTGAGCTGTGTTTTACACTCCCCCCCCCGATTCTTTTTTCATTTGAAAGGATCATTTTTCACATGCTTTTCTCATTCATAGGAAAAAGGATGCATTCATACAGAAAAATATTTTTGACTTAGGTTTTTATTCTTTTTTCATTTGAAGGGATCCTTTTGCATATGGGGTTTTTGTTTCATATGAAAAAGGATTCATTCATAAGAAAAAAGATTCTGGACTTAGTTACATATTTTAACTTAAATAAGCCATAACTCCCTCAATATTTAGACTTAATGGACAATCTATATATCAAATGAAAGGTCTTAATCAGTACTGCAAGAATAAGGCACAATCCCCCCAAAAATATTAGGCACTATATAAATAATCCACAAACATTTAAAAATGCTAATTCCTATAGGATAACATTGAAAGTTTAAGAAGCCATAACTCTTTCAAAATGTGGACTTAAAGGACAATCTATCTGCCAAAACAAAGATCCTAACAAGTGCTACTACAATAACACATATCCCCCAATGATTTAGGGACAATAGAAAAATTAAAAAATGCTACTTCCCATAGGATCACATTGGAAGTTTAATAAGCCATACAACAAAGAAAAAAACTGCTGTTTTGGGAAAAATGCCCTGTGCTTCCACATCAACATACATGTACTGTATGCATCTATGGAGGGATGAGAGTGCAGGGCCCAGAGGGCCCTGCTGTCCCGCAGGCAAATGAGAATATGTCTATGCTATCTCAAAAAGTAAGAAAATTCTTTGAAAAAAACTTCATTAAGGAACTAGTTAGGGTTAACCCAACAAATGTAGGGAAATATAACATTAGGATTTAGGGTATGATTGCTCCTGCATTTTCGCAAATCAGGCGTGGGGTGTGCATCAGGGTTGTCATCCCTAACACTCACCCCATCCTCATGTGCTCTACACATTTCAACATCTTTAATGATGGAATGGGATGAGCGTTAGGGCTGAGAACCCTAAGGCACACTCACACCTGATTTATGAAGATGCAGTAGATGTCATACTATAATGGTTTCTCCTGTTGCTGCCTGCAGGGTGGAGGTGGGTGTTAGGATTGGAAATCCTAATGCCACATGTCCCTACATTGGTCAGTTTAACCCTAACTAGTACATTAACAAAGTCATTTTGCAAAGAATACACACACACACATGATAGGACATGGATGAGAATAAGGTAGTCGAAATATCTTCATGAGCTATAGTTCCTGTCCTCATGAGAGGTGAAGCAACTATAAACTACAACACATAGCATTCTTCACCACTCACAGAACAGCTACAGAATGATACTTCTTGTGATGTCATGCTTCTGTAAACACCCCCGAGAGCCGCTTCAATCTAACACACCAGTAAAGGCTGTAGTTTTGTAGATTGGTCACTAATAAACACCTGAAACAGCAGTGAGGATGCTATTAACAGAATGCAGTGTTTTTCTAAGGCACTTCCCCATTGAAGTCCACAAATGGAGACCACTACAGTGTCAGTAGCTCCAACAGGAAGAGCTCGCAAACCTCCAGGACCATGCAGCAGAAAGGAAAGGAGGACACAAACCTTTGCAATCAAGTGCTCCATCTTCAGAGGGATAGCATGTTAGCTGAATTACGAGAATTCAGAAAGGAAATAAAGCTGACCACCAGTGCACTGGGGACCAATGTTATAAATTGGAACAGAGGCTTTCTAGCATTGATGTTGAGCTAACCTCTCAGGACAGTCACCTAGACATTATGGAGAAAGCTGTCCTACAACTACACACTTCCCTCCAGGGACTCCAGAAATGGGTTGACAATGCAGAATGTCAGGCCCACTGAAACAATTTAAAGATTTACAATTTTCCCAATGGCTCAGAGGAACAAGACAAAATGGCATTCCTACCAAATATGCACTGCCCCGTACTGCCAGGCCCCCAGAATTCTCACTGGAACTAGAGCAGGTGCATCAAGTCCTGGGCCTGAAACCCAAAGACTCTGAAGCCCAACCTTAGTTAGAAGTCCTGCGATTCCTTAGACATATGGATGAGGAAAACATTTGATTAGATCTGATGGTAGCGTTGGGTACAGTCGTCCCGCTCTGAGCTCTGAAATGGCCTTCCTCTTTTGAATTTATGCTAGGTTTATTTTACAGTAATTTCTACAGCCCTTGTATCGGAAATGTCACCGACAACTATCAGAACATCAGTTATACCATCTGGCTGAGATTCAGGTGGTTATTCCAGCTAAAAGGTTTTGTTATTGTTCAGCTTAAATTATTCCCAGAGTCACCACGGTTAGTAGTTCAACACACGCAGAGAGGTGCATTTGACAGCTTCACATAGCCACACAGTGCCTGCCTCTAGCACTGGTCTAGGTGCAGCAAACAACACACTGTCAACTGTTTTCCAATATAAATCTGCATCTAAACTGAATGATATTCTGTGATTCAACTTGAGGTATTTGTCCAGCATATTCCTCTTTTTATTCAGAACATCAAATCTGTTTAAAACTTAAAATCACCACACAGAAAATGGAATCAGGTAACAACCTGGTTGATATGAGGGAGGAAGCCACTGCAATGAAACACCCTCTACCTGATTCTGATATTAGTTTTGATGACTTAAATGAACATGTCCCAAAGAAATCTGTCTCTGCAGCTGCCTTAACTGTAGATCATTTTGATCTTATAATGTCGGAGATCTCGAGGCTGAGTCTAAAAATTTAAGAAATGCATACTGACCTAAGGGATCTTAAACAGGAGCTAGTCTCTCATACCTTATGAATAACTGATGCAGAAATGAGAATCAATAGCCTGGAAGATTCAGTAAATAAAGAGCATACAGACAGAGTCATGTATAACCGTAGGATAAGCAAGTTAGAATCTAAAATTGAAGACCTTGAGAACAGAAACAGGAGGAATAATCTGAGAATCTTTGGACTTAAAGAGGTCATAGAAGGGACAGATCCACTTTCCTTTGCTAACACCCTCCTCACCATAATAGCAGGTCCCCCTGCTGACACTAAGACTTATGTACTAGAGAGAGCTCATAGATCACTGAAGCCAAAGCCAAACATAGGAGAGAGACCAAGATCTTTTGTTCTTAGGATTCTTAAACTTTCAACAGAAAACAGCATCACATATGAAGGCTGTAAAATTAAGGTGTTCAATGATCTTGCCCCTGAGACCATACAGAAGCATGAAGCCTTCTTTCCTGTCAAGAAATGCCTTAGAGAAACAGGACTGAAATACAGTTTATTCTTCCCAACTCTACTGAAAGTCTGGTCTTCTAATGGTACTAAGGAATACAACGAATTTGCAGCTGCTAAAACTGGACTAAAAGCTGACTTCCCTGGTTTGTTTAAAACCTTTGACTTTCAGAGCTAGATCTGGTCCTAGAAGGCTTGCTATACATATGTTTCATTATATGCCTTTTTACATAGTTTTGTGGCTTGGTTCTAAGTGCAAGAAGCAAAACGCCTTTAGAGCATAGGAGTGATGCTGATAATTTATGTTTGGAGAGGTACCACTAGGGTTAGACTAGCTCCCCCCTTTAGATTCATAGGAAGGAACAACTTTGGGGGAACAGACCATCAAAAAAACAATATTCCCAATGTAGACTGAGTACAGCGGGCCTGTAATTTTCCCCATGGCACTAGCCTAGAGATCATTATTCAGAGAGAAGTTCTCTTATATCTCAACCCATATCTGATGAGGCTGCTGTTTAGATAAAATCAGACTTACAGTATTAAGTGATTTGTAATGCCTGTGTGTGCAGTGCTTTTGGCGATTGTGAGTGGTGGTTGGTCTTTATACCTGGGCAAATGTTTTCTGAGGCTTTTGCCACAAAATATGACCTTCTGATATTGGCAATGCTCAGTCCTAGGGTGCAGGGTACTTTGGTAACTATAACCTATGTTCTCACTGTGCCTGCATGACTATATGAATGTTTTAAGAGGCTTACTTGAAGTTTAAGACATCTGGTCACCTACAATGCTTATAGTTCTGGGCAGAAATGAATATCAGACTATACATTTTCATTTGCTCTGGGGATGACCACTATTCTCAATAGACTAGGGGCTTTACTGATTGGGCAGACATTTGCAAACTGCACATAACTACTGAGATAATTTTACATTAAGGGCTTATGTATTTTTTAACAGTGGTACTTGAAGCTACTAGAAGAGATTACACAGCTTCTCAGAGGTGGGAGAGGGGGAGAGAATAAATTCCTCTGCTTTTGTCTCCTGGTTGCCTTGTGTGGGTTTGTTCTGGCTGCTCCTCTAATGTTTACATGGCTTCAGAAAATCAACCATCTTTTTCCCCCCTTGGATAGCTGCTTTCAAAAATTACCTTAAAGTTCCAACTGCCTTTTTGTGGGTTCCATTGCTCTGTGTGGCTCTTCTAGAGATGCTCGCTCTGTGTTAAGACAAGATCACATGGGGAGCTGTGTTAATTTTGCTCCTTGTACTTTGCTTTGGGTGAGATTTCTAGGTATCCCTATGTCGTTATGGGACTGTCATGGTGGATCATGATAGCAGGCGGTGCCTCTTCAATAACAGAAATACTAAAAACTTGACAATTTAGGATTTTTTTAGTTTCACTCTCAAAAAAGACATCTTACTTTGCTTAACTTTGAAAGCCTGCCTCTGATCGCTTTTTAGCTTTTTAGTAAAATGAACAAGATACCTGGGGGGCCATGTCTCACTATACAGGATTGAAGGGTGCAATACTCCACTTCCAATTTTTTTCTTGCTCTTAGATGCTCATTGTAATTTCTTTCATACATTCCCACCTATGGTGCTGATTGGAAACAAACCTTGGTGCAGCATGGTTTCATACTACAGACCTCCCTGGGATTCTGGATTGGAGGGTTAGCCTGGCTCTTATAACAAATATTGATGTCTGTTTAAAAGGAAGGGGGTGGTTTTTGGTATATCATTGTACGGTCAGAGTAACACCTTTTTCTTTCTCATAATATCTCCTTTTACAAAATGTATAATGGAGGAGATTTGGCACAACAATGCTTCAACTACAGGTTTATCTGTATATTTATAACTTTGATTGGTATATGTACAAGTGGACTGAATACCCACTTATTGCATTTATTATTGCCTATTCATCTATCCATATGCATTTTTCTCTGAAAATGGGGAAGTGTGGAAAAGCAGACGGAGTGAATCAATATAGATGTTTTTTCTTCTTTTCAGGGGAGGACAACATTTGCTGCACGGGTAACTCTTGTATGCAGACTTGCAGACTAGAGTATATGTTTAAGGTGTTATGGGTAAGCAGAGGTTGTGTTTTTTTTTTTTTTTGAGAGAACAATATTCTGTAAAGGCTGTAGACGTGCTTGAAGGAGGAAGGGGGGTCGGTACCTGAACAACCCTATCTAGGAATGTGCTGATTCGGTGTTCTAGCGCACTTGATTCTAATGTTATCCATTCTGATGGTCATTAAACAGGTGCAGTATAGTAAGCATTTAAAGAACATTTGTGACTGTTTTTACAGTTTTCAAAGTTTGTAATATGTTTCAATTTTACTTTCTTGGTTTACACTATCTATTTTATTTCATTTACACTCACTCACTATCCTTTTCTATTCTAACTTTTCTACCTCTAAAAGAACGAGAACGTGGGGGGGTGGGTTGGTCATGACATATCTACCCGACTGTGGAATTGTTACATTTTGTACACATATTCATAGTTTGCTTTTGTGGAAATCAATATGGCAGTAAATGATAAATTAAAATTGGTCACGTGGAACATCACAAATTAAAAGACACTCGGTGCTGAGACACTTAAAGAGGCTAGATATATCTGCAGCTTTCTTACAGGAAACACATTCGAGAAAAAACACTATCCCTTAATGCAAACGGAGTGGGTAGGTTAAATATTAGGGGTGGGAGATAACTCGAAAAAAGCAGGTGTGTTAATATTGTTTAAGAGGGGTTTAAACTTTCTTCCTAGTACAATCATCAAAGAGTCCTTGGGCCACTACATTATCATTAATGGTAGATTGGGAGAAGAATACTTCACATTTATAAATATCTATGGCCCTAACTCCCAATCACATGAAGTCTTCAATCTCGTATTTACAAAAATAGGTAATCAGTTAGATAGCACTGTCATAGTTGCTGGTGACATGAATAGCACATTAGATCCCGTTCTAGACAGATCTAATTTTGACCACATAGATCCAGAGTTGATAACAATCTAAAAGATCTGGTAGATAATTTAAGCCTAGTAGATGCCTGGAGAATTCTTCATCCAGATGAGAAACAGTACACCTTCTGATCCCAATATAACAACTCAGGTTCCAGATTAGATCAAATTTATACACCTAGATCTTTTATAACTAGAATACTTACTGTCGCTATTGAAGCACAGGTAATATCTGACCAGTCCCCTGTGTCTCTACTGTTCTACACCTCTGATAATTCCCACAGAACACGGAGATGGAAACTCAACAATTTCCTATTACAAAAAAATAGAAGTTTGCAACAACATTATCGTAAATATTGAAGAATTCCTCTCTTTCAATAACCTGAATGATACTTCCTGGAATAATACCTGGGACTGTCTCAAGTGTTGTTTGAGGGGCATATTTATAAAGGAAGCTTCTATCATCAAGAAAAAAAATCTTCAAAAACAGCAAGAAATCCTAACAAAAATTATTGAACTAGAGAAAGCATTACTGAATTCTAATTCTCCTGAGCTATGGAGGCCATGGTATAAAACTAAATTAGAGTATGATGAATCTATCAGCAGTAAGGCTATTTTTGCCATCAGGAAGGCTAAACTAAATTACGTGGACACTGGACCTAGGGCTTCCAAAATCCTAGCCATAAGAATTTCCCAAAACAGTAACGCCGCTAATATCATGTCTACTAGAAACAAAACTACTTGGGGACATAATGGCAGGCCATCTCCAAATAAATAAAGAATTCCACAATTTTTACCAAAGACTCTATTCTAAAGAGGAGGGTACTACTTCTATTGATTTAGAAGAATTTTGCAATGGTATTAATATTCTCACCATGCCAGACTCAGTTAAAGAAGGACTGGGGGCCCTAATCACAAAAGAAGAAATCGTAATTGCCATCAAACTACTTAAGAAAAATAAAACACCAGGCCCAGATGGCTTCTCAGCTAACTTTTATAGTACCTCTGACAAATAAATAGCCCCTGTTTTGGTAGAAGTCTTTAATCAAGCATTGGAAGATGGCAAACTTTCCCAAGAAATGACCAAGGGTTTAATAACTTTAATACAGAAGCAAGGCAAAGACCCCTTGGACTGTGGAAGCTACAGGCCTAACTCTTTCATCAACTCAGATGTTAAACTTCTGACCAAAGTGCTCGCTAATAGACTGGAGACAGTAGCTCATCTTTTAATAGCCAAACATCCAACGGGCTTCATGAAAGGGAGGTATGCAGCAAACAATGCAAGGAAACTATTCTATGTGATGCAAGCAGCTAATACCCAGTTGTTGCCCTGTGGCCTTGTCTTGCTTGATGTGGAGAAGGCTTTTGCCAGGGTGGCTTGGTCCCATATATTTAATTCCCTTAAAATTTATGGTTTTTCTGATGCTTTCCTAAGCTGGATTCACATTTTATATCAAAATTCCTCATCATCGGTAGTGACTAATGGTGTGATTTCTCCCTTTTTTGAGATAGGAAGAGGCACCAGACAGGGTTGCCCTCTTTCAACTCTTTTATTTAATATCACCTTAGACCCCTTAATAAGGCGTTTGTCACATGAAAAATAAATTAAAGGTTTTAAAGTAGGTCAAAAGGAGCAATTAATCACTGCTTATGCAGATGATATGCTTCTCATGATTTCAGACCCAGTCTCTTCCCTTCCCCATGTTTTTAAAATAATACAAAACTTTGGTGCAATCTCTAGTTATAAGCTTAATAAGGGAAAGACCAACTTTTTACCCCTCAGCAAGCATTGCATTAAGGATGATATTGACAATACTGGGATCTCATGGTCAAAAGATTTTATAGAATATTTAGGTATTCACATCTACAAAAATATTAACAAGGCAATTTCAAAAAATGCAGCAAAAGTCAGACAAAAAGCATCAGATGATTTAACTAGATGAAACAAATTACCCTTGGGTCTCTGGGAAAGAATAGAAACCATCAAAATGAATCTTCTGCCAAGACTACTCTTTATATTCATGATGATACTATGTAGCTTGACGAAGAAATGGATTCAGGGAATATCATCTCAAGCAGCTCATTTTATTTGGTGATATAAAAGACACAGGTTAGCATATACTAAGATGTGTCGCACTAAAAATAATGAGGGGGATCTAAAGACACCTGATTTCTATCTGTACTTTTCAGTGGCTAGAACAGCCCATTTAGCTTTCTGGTTTAAAATAGGGACAGCACAGACATATGTACCTGATTGAGTATATATTGAACAGGATATTATGAACTCACAAGGGACAGATATAAGATCTCTATTTTTTTTTTTCCAAAACCCTTGGGCACTTACAAAAATAAAATACTTGCTCATTCCATTAGACTAATCAAACAACTATCCCTACTACTGAATCTTAATTTGGGTCAGGCCAGGATGCAACCAATTTGGAATGACCCAAACTTTTTAAAAGAGGGGAAACCAGTTGATAACAGAATTTGGAGACATAAAGGTATCCACTCAGTTCAGGATACTAACAAAAATGGATAATTTTTCCCCTTGCTGACTTTGATAGACAAGCTTGGTATTTCCCATGGAGATGGTGCACTTTATATATCCATTCAACAAATAATTCAGAATAAACTTGCCCTAACCATACCACCCAATGAAAACACTGTCTCTTTTCTGGGCAACATGAAACTATCACCTTCCATCTCATCTTTCTATGCATTATTTGTGAAACTGGTCAGGGGGTCAGCAACAGAGTCAGTTAGATGGTGGTCCCAAGTTCTGGGGTGTTCCACTGATGATTGGGACTGGGAAAGTATATGATCATTGGCTTTTAAAACATCCAGTATGGTAGATCTTAGACTAATTCATGTTAAGACCATACACAACCTATACTACACTCCTGTTCAGAGATTTAAGATGGGTTTATCTTCTTCTCCGATATGTCACAAATGTAAACTTAGTGCAGGTACATTGTTGCACATGTTCTGGTTCTGTCCTCTTGTACAATCGTTATGGACAGCAGTTGACCATATTATTTCACAAAAACATTCAGCTAAATACATGTATCTTGAGTCACTTCGAAACTAACACATACTGAATGAAAGATCAAAAAACAATCTCTTCTCTTGATAGGTACATCCATTAGTTATGTTGTTTTAAAATATTGGTTGGAGGACAAAATACCTACCATACAAGAATGGAGAAACAGCATACTAGACAGTCTCAGACTAAAAAGACTGGCTTTGTCCTTAAGAGACAATCCACCTAAAACAATAAAAAAGTGGGACACCATATACAAGTTGCTGTGTACTACAGATCAGACCTAGGTCTTGCCAAGACTCCACAATTCATTATGGTAATCTTTGTACACCCATGTACTTAGGGATGATGTGTCCGACTTGGAGTGACCTTTCATAGACCTCTCATTCTCCTGATGTTTTCTCATCTATCATATCTTCTTTGTTTCATTCTATCACTCTACTTACATCCCTTTGGTTATTTTTGCCATGAACTATTTCTCTTTACTCTGCCTCTCTATCTCTCTTTCAAGTATATTACATTATCAATTTTGTCTCTTACAGTCAAATAATTATTATCATGAAATATATTGTGTATTGTTACACTGACATTATTCATGCTACTTCAATCTACATTATCTAGTTGGATGAGTTTCCCCTAGGTGTTAAAGAAGATAAAGGTATTATTTTAATTGGATATAATACCTATTTTTATCCTACATACAGTATGCTCAGGTATCTGTTACATATTTATATTTCATTCTTGAAGATATACTTTTATTTAATGATTGTATTTATTTATTCATACTGTATTCCTATTATAAAACAATAAACATTTTATTGACAAAAAAAATAAGGAAAACATTCTTCACCTGGTATGGAGGCAGAAAGTCATAAAATATAACCACATGCAACCTTATATTGATAATGACCACTCAGCGAAAGTAATGGTTCAGAGGAGGGAGTACATGACATTAATGAAAGCCTTCAAGCTAAAAGACATTATATTTTGTACAGTTACCCAGCCAGGCTTCTGATCTTCCTCCCTTAGGGTGCCGGGAGTTTTAGTTCTACAGAGTAGGCAGCCGCAGAGTTCACCAAGATGGGCATCTCAATTCCACAGCGGCTGAGAGATCCAAACCCCCTTCTCTAGCAAAGAAGCTGGCAAGACAGGCCAGCAGTATCAAGGGCTGCAACGCACAATGTGACCAGAAGAGACAGCAAGAGCAGATGTTCTCCAACAGATCACAAACCATTTGCAGGCTGACCAAAAATCCCCAGATAAGTCAATTGCTAACTGGGACACTTAAAAGTGAATTGGACTAAGTACTCGATTTCATGTATGACATGAGGGTCTCCCTGGTTCCCATTTTCCCTCTCCCTCTGAGTTCCCCTGGCTTCCTGCTCCCTGTCTCCTCAGGGCAGTTCCACGATGACTATCAAGCTTTGCAATATTCAGATAACCACCAACAGGAGCTGACTCCTCCCCTCACTCTAACTTGGAATGAAAGCTTGCTGGAGGTGACTCCAGGATCTACATGTTGGGGGAGCAGCTCACCACATGTGACTGCTGAATTTGCTCAACAGAGCTTCTTTCTCATGGCTGGCAAGTTGCAGCAACCAATTAACCCCACTCTGGGAATGGTCAGCAACCCCGAGTGATGCCACATAGCCACAACAGCTGTGAATGTCACCCTATCATGCACCCAGGGCACAGCAATTACCCTCTATGGGGAGCGGTCTTGCCGCAGCACCATGGCACACCATAAATATTAAAGAGATCCTGTGTGCCTGGATGTAGCGGCCTACACAGAAAGCCAGGTGGGGGTGAGCTGCTTTTCTGCCTGAAGATTTCTGGACTAATCTTCGAGACCACATCAGGGTGTTACATGCTGGGGAGGGGGGTTCAGGGGGTTGGATGTGGGAGTGAGTATGAGGCCTCGCATGGAAGGATGGATTCCACAGCAAGTATGCTCCCATAGCCGGACAATATTGGGACATTATATGAACCATAAAATTTTCAGATGAGTCTTCATCTAATGGACTTGCAGATGGTCTTCTCAGGCTATGCCATCTTAAGCAATGAACAACTTGATCTGTTACCACACAGGATCTTGCCTCTGTTGAGCATCTGGCATTAAGACTCATTAAAAAGAAATACCACCAACAGCTTCAAATCTGGTTCAATTTCAGTTGCAATCCATCTGTATCCCCCGATGAGGCTGAAAATAGGCAACAAATTGTCTAGTCCTCCTTCCCAGTCAACAAAAACTAAATAAACAAATAAATTAGATTTTACAGAGGTTGATTTACTGAATCACATAATTGACTAAGCTTAGTATGAGAAGTATGCATTTTTACAGTTAACTTTTGCATATTAGAGGACGGCATGGCACAAGGTGTGGCATCCAGTGCCTCAACCCACAGCACCACCGGGCCAGATGGAGCGGTCATTCATGTCCCCCACCACACCCCCTTCCAGTTGCACTTGCTATGGGGTGGATCCTGAAGGACGCTTGGTGATAGTTCAAAGAACTTTATATGGAGAGGTGGTCATATTGGCAAACATGTACCTCCTCCCAGGCTCTAGATCTGACATGATCCATACACTCCTAGACTGAATGCTCTCCCTTACAAAGGGAGTTATTTTAGCTGGGACTTTAATATTGCACCATATCCCAGCTGGGATTCTTCCAAACTAAACCCCGCTCCCCAAACAACCAGCACCTCACAAATGTTTTTTTTCTATATGCAATTTATGTTTTTTCCCCTGGTTTTCTCCCCATAATTCCCTGAACCCCAGCAAACATGGCAATGTGTTCATGTGGAGGTGCACATGCACTTCTGGTGCTGGCTCATCCCCTTCCACCCCAACCCTGGCAATCACCGGGCTCCCCCACAGCCCAACCTGCCTCCGTCCTCCATCGGGTGGTAGTCAAGGGTGACAGAAACCCCTCATTCCTCCCGGGGAGAGGAGAGCCGCCTTGCGGCAGCTCAATGCTGCTCCATGAATTCCTCCCCCCTGCCAACCCCCGACAACCCAGGCTCATTCCTGAACTCAGGTTTCTGGCATGGCGCGAGGTGTGGTATCCAGCACGTTAACCCTCAGCACCACCAGGCCGGGCCCCTCACAAATGTTTCAAGAGATTAGTCTAGGGAGTGGGGTGGTTAGATATTTGGATGGTTCTATACACCCGCAACTGCAACTATACTTACTACTCACAGGCCCACACTCTTACTCCCACATAGTCCACTGTAATACACAGGTGGAATATCAATCTAGAGTCACACAGTGTACCTTTGCCTGTTGGATCATTCCCAAGTCAGTACATATTGGGACTTTGGGCTGGAGAGAAGGATGACATGGTGGCATTTAAACACATTTTATCTGTAATTCCCCACCTTTCAAACCTTTGTGGAGGAAAAACTCACAGAGACTCTGAGGGAAAACCTGGCCATCCCACTCCATTAAAAGGCGCATACTAAAGGCAGCTATGAGGGGACACCTTATCCAGGGCATAGACCAATAGAAAAAGATCTGTCAGGAGCACAGACAGGCAGGGGAGAATACACTGTAATTCCTGCAAATGGAATACCAACAGGGAGACACTTCAGAGCCCCCCCCCCCCAAATGGTTAAAGTTAAGGTTTATCTGGGTGCACTCTGTTTGCAACAAATGGAAATTGTCCTCACCTTCCTCCCTCAATGCCTTTCTGAGATGGGGCTAAGTCATACTGACTCCTGACACACCAGATACACTGCCAGAGGAAGATGGCAACAATTTCAGCCCCACAGCACCCTACCATGGGTACATGCCTCACCACATTTACAGAGATAGCCCAAGTGTTTCAGTCCTACTATATGAGACCTCATATTCTCTAGCAGAGATCCCAATACAGAAGTAGATAGATCCCTTCCTCAGCCCTCTTGATCTTCCCACTCTTGTGCAAGAAATGAGAGAACAGTTGAGGTCCCCAATCACAGAAGAGGCACTGGAATGGGTAATAAAGGCGCCACTGAGACCATGAAAGCCTGGGACTGGATAGATAAAGGGCAGAGTTTTATAAGCTCACCATAGAGTACTGCATACAACACTTGCTGGCTTCATTTGATGAAATCCTAAAGGGCATCCCCCTCCATCTTGATCTCATGATATATCTGTTATCCCCAAACCTGACCAAAAAATCCTTGCTCAGTCCATCTTACTGCCCCATCTCAGTGCTGAACGAGGTATCTTGTGAACAAAGTGATCGCAATTGAACACCTGCAAAAACAGTGACTCAGTTACAGTGCCTGTGTTCAGGGCTACCTGGCAGGGGGTGACTGGATACCATGGTTGGCAAGGCAGGGTGACAGGAAGTACGCGCATATATGCGCATACGCATGGGGGGAAGGGGTAGGGGAGGGAAGGTATGTGGGAGGAGATGTGGAGGGCAGCTGTCAAGCTGGTCCACTAGTGTGGTGGGGAGGGTAGTTGGTTGGAAGGTGCAGGGTTGGGATCTGGCTTGGCATGTTTTTTTTTTTTTTTGTTTGTTTTTTTGCCAGCAGGCGGCTTTTTATTTTCTAAGTATTTCACCCCAGAAATGCACCCCCAGGTTGAGAATCCATTAGTGGGGGGCAAGGTACAGTCCCAACATTAGAAAATCCCTAGATCTTGAGCACCCTCTTGTGGTTCGTCACAAGTGTACATCGCTGAAATTCATTTTCGGCAATGTACACTGGCCCTAACAGCGATCGCTATTCTGCGATCGCCATTAAGACATAGAACCACTGAATGATGATTACAAATATTTCATAGCAAACAGCTAGACTGCCTACTCCCATCCTTAATAAAGTAGGACCAAATTGGTTTTGTCCGATCCCATACCACAACAGACGATATCCTCCATACCCTCCACATCCTTCACCATATGCAGTGATCAGCCTTCCCATCCCTTCTGTGCAGTTTAGAGGGAGCACATCAATCCGCTTCCGTCAATTAGCTCCCAATGGCTTGCTCTCCACTAACTCGCTCCCACTCCTTCTCACTCCGTGTCATTTCACTCTCTCGTTTCACTCCCTGCCTACACCTTTTTCAACAAAGCAGTGGATTCAACATACTTTCAGGGAAATTTCTGGGAAAACATTTTTCATTGCACTAAATGTTTAATTATTTTTATTTTTTAAGCTGCAGTGCTAACCTTTTCAAATATTTTATTTTTGTATTTTAAACTGCTGCAAATACCCCAAATCGGGACTCGGGAGTCTCAGTCGGCACTTGGCAGAGTCGGCAAGAAGGGTGGGGGCTGGGAGCAAGAGAATCAGAGAGAGGACTGGAGGACAGAGTCAGGGGGCACTGGGGTGGAGGTGGGTCAGACTACAACATTGCCCGGCTACCCCAGGCAGAATAAAATCCAAGCCATCACCTCAACGGGAGTCGGCAACATGGGTGGGAGAGGGGATGGGACCCAGACCAGGAGGGAATTGAGGGATCATTTAAGAAATAAATTATTAATTATACAGTCAGCAGCTGCAGAGGGAGGATGAATTAAATCAGGGGTATGGGAGAATGTGGCCATGCCAATCAGCCGCAAGGTCCACTCCAAAAGGAGGACAACAACACAGCAGTGACTGGTGAGCAGCCATCATTCATTCAATTCATCAGCACCAAAAATATATATATATTTTAATTAGCTGGATGTGAACTGAAAGAAAGACAAGGGGTCTCATCCATTCTCGTTGAAAAATACTGCCAGCTGCTAGAAACAAGAAATAACTCAATCTCTCTGAATCTCTCTCCCTACTCCAACTCTATAGCTATTAGCCGCCTCTGCTCTGTCACTAACAACTCTCTGTGGATGCAGCAGCACACTCGTTTAATTGTTTAAGCGGCACCACAGGGAGCGAATTATGGGGAGTGTAATTAGTGGGAGCTGGTCACTAAAATTGATTCATACTTGATGACTTACTGAATTGACCAGCAAATAATTGTCTAATATTTATTTGTTTAAGCGGCACCACAGGGAGCGAATTATCGCGGAGTGTACTTAGTGGGAATGAATTGGGTCGGGAGTGAACGGTCGGGAGTGAATTGACACGGAGCTAATTGACGGGAGTGAATTGACATAGACCCCAGTTTAGATGCTGAGAAGGCATTCAACTGGGCTCCTGGTTATACCTGTAGTCAGTGCTGGAGCATCTAGGTTCCTGGTCTCTTTCTTCCAGCTGCTTCAACGAATATACTACTCCCTGAGAGCTTGCAGGAAGGTTAATGATCATCCCTCCCCTGACTTACTCCTTTGCTGTGAGAGTAGGCAGGGGTGCCCACAGTCACCTGTGTTATTTGTTGTGTATACTGAACCCCTGGCACAGGCCAGCAGGGAGACCACCACCTTTTGTGGTATTACAGTAGAGGGGACTGAACCCCATATCACCCAATACTCATACAATGTTCTGCTACACTTGATGGACCCAGAGGTGGCACTTCTATAAGTTTTTAAGCTACTGCAACAGTTTGGAGATATCTCAGGCTATTGCCTCAATTCCTCCAAAACCAAGACTCTAGGTTTTCTCTGTGACATAGACAGCCAGTTCTGAGTGTTGTATCTTTTTTTTTTGTACATATAAAAATGGGTTATGGACTGTCTGTCATGAGAGGTGCTGAAACAGTATGTGAAATTGACACATCAAAACCCCCCAGGGATAAGTTCAAAGGACAGGAGGTAGTTTTAAACTGCAGATTTTTAAAAATGCAATTACCTTGTCAATTTGCTTTGATCCCAGGAAATGTAATTAGCCATTCATGACGTCCTCAGGGAAACCCTTTGATCTGCACTAGATGTCCTGAGAAAAGGGACACTGGCAAGTGTTATGAATAACCTCCCAGTAAATCAGCTCATTTCATCAAACAGACCTTTGATGTGTAGATGCCAAGGCCCAGATGGAATTAAGGAATCAAAAACACTTTTGCTTTGAATATACAGTGACTTATAACAAAGAGACTTTTGATGCCTAGGGGAAAGCAGATCATAGACTGGTTTTGACTAGTTACATAGAGAAGACATTTATTATGTCATCTCTTATTTTTTTAAATACCTTAGTAGGCCATCTTGGTGTCATAAACTATAGAATTTGTTACACCAAGGCGGAGTTTGGTGACCTCAGCGAGAAGGCCAGCTCAGGACTGTTTTTAACATACTGAGAAGACCTTGACGGACACACTTTTCATATTTCTGACTGAGGAAGAAACATCACAGCACTGAAAGAAAGTAAGCATATATTAGATTAGACCCGTCTGAATGTATGTATTGTAGGAACTTGCACTTCAAACCTGTTTCTTTCAATGCTGTATGTGTTGGGATATTTTGTTCTGTAATATTTTCTGTTTTCCTATTTTTAAAGTAAAGATATAAATTTTAAAACGGAAACTGCCTGGAGTGCCTTGATATTTCTTTTTATTTAAGTGAAGCTTTTGAAGGTTATAATTAACATTGTATATGAACTTATTGTTATACCAAACTGGGAAATGGATAGAGTTCTCTAAGGTCTTGCAAAGAGTTCTAAGGGTTAATTTTGTAGACCTGGTTAGGTACCTGTAGGCAAAGATATCTGGCACCCCCAAAGACAGAATTATCTGAGCCTGATAACTGGGTACGATAATAAGAGGTTATCAGTTTGAATCCCTTCAGAACTTGAGACTAAGGTGATTTGAACTCACAAAACAGACAAGAGTGTTACCTAGTATTGTTCACTGTCCACAAATCATACACTCAGAGGTTGGCACTTTGGGAGTAGAGGGCTGACTGGTTGAGCGAATTTGTGACAGATTGGTTCACAGCAGTGGTATTAAAAGTTTGGTGTTATAAGCTTTATTGTTTAGTGTATCAACTTGAGACCGTTCAGCTCACTTGGAAAAAAGAAATACAGTGTTTTATTTCAAAAGGAAACATAACTATATCCCTTGGCTTACAGTCAAAGTTCCCACCCATTTAATTTTTTTTTCTAAAGTGCCAGTCAGATTAGCAGTAGTCAGGAAAGATGGCATCCAGCTACAGCAGGCACACTGTAGAACATTTAAAACAGTTGTGCAAGGACAGAGGAGTCCTGTTCGAGGTGACAGCCAAAAAGCAGAACCTCATAGAGGCCCTGATGGTAGCAGATACCCAGAGCAGGGAGTCACAGACCGTGACTGAAAGGGACAAGACCTCGAGTGTGGCAGGACTAGAGGCCAGTGAGGGGTCCCGAGCCGATGAGGAGGACAGCAGAGTCACTGTCAGTGAACAGCCACAGCAGCAGGGGAAGGTCACCAGTATCCTGAATCCAGATGTACTCAAGCTGCAAATTGAGTTGCGCAGGATGGAACTGGAGGCAGAGCAAGAACAGAGGGAGGCAGACCATGAGGCAGCATGACAACAGAGGAAGGCAGACCATGAGGAGCATGAGTGCCAGTGAGCTGCAGAGGAGAAGAGAGAGCGAGAATGCAGAAAGGCAGAGGAGAGGAGAGACGAGCGCCAGTGGCAACACGAACTGGAGAAGCTATGACTCCAACCAGCGGCACCAGGGCAGGTAAGTGGCTTGGGTTTAACTGAGACTGCAGGACTGGGTTACAAATTGAACTCCAAACTAATAGCTGAATTTAAGGAAGAGGAGGATATGGATGCTTTTTAAATTCTTTTGAAAAAATTTGTATTCAGGCTAAAATTCCTAGAGAGTCCTGGAGCTTCCAGCTATCCCCGCTACTTACCAGGAAAGCTTGGGATGCATTGGGTCAAATGAACAATGAGGACAGTGATGATTACAGCAAGTTAAAAGCTACTCTGTTAAAAAAGTTTGAATTAACTGCTGAATCATACAGTGCTAAATTCTATAAGCTCAAGAGAAGCCCTGATATGAGCTATGAGGAGCTAGCCACGAAACAATGTCAGTTTTTAAAACGTTGGTGGAAAGGAATTGAGGCAAACTCTGTTGATAAAATTGAAAATGTGATTTCATTAGAACAGTTTTATTGGGCATGCCCAGCAGAGCTAAAAACCTGGCTAGAGGACCGAGATCCAAAAACAATGCAAGAGGCTGCTGAACTCTCGGATGGCTATGCCAAGAGCAGACCTGCTCTGACAATGAATGGGGTGAGCGTGGCAGTGCAGAAAGGGAATAGTGTGCCTTCAGGGCAGCTAAAACCCTCACTGCCTCCACCAAAACTAGATAGCCCCAGGTTTCAATGAAAATATTTCTCTGAAGTAAGAAATGCATGTTGGCTGTGTAAGGAAACTAGGCATATTGCCAGACAGTGCCCCAAAAAGGTGAACCATAATACACAACAGGGTGCTAGAAAAGAAGTGGGTTGTTTGTGTGTCCCTGAGAGCATGCCAGTGAACATGAGAGAACACATGCACCCAGTCATAGTAAATGGTGTGCAGACACAGGGGTTAAGGGACACAGGGGAATCCCTGACATTGGTAAAAGGGGATCTGATACAGCCTGGTCAGCTTATACCCAATAAATACGTAACTGTACAAGGGTTTACTGGTGAAGAGAAAACATTGCCACTCACTAGTGTTCTCCTGGACTGGGGTGAAACAGGGTGAAATGTGCAACAGGTGGCTGCAGCCAACACATTAGGAGTGGATGTGATCCTGGGTGACAATCTCCAGCAGGGGGTGGTATGTGCAGTTACCCGTAGCCAAGTGGCAAGGGAAAATAGTAGTTCCCTGAACCCCACAGAAACCAGTGTGGAAACCACTGAGAAGCTGGTTCCCCAACCTGTGTCTTCAGATGGGGAGACTGATAAAAAGGGGGTAGAAATTTCCCCAGTAGCAAGTAACCACACAGCTACAGAGGGTTACTCCGAAGAGGAAGGGGTGACCCCTTGTCAGAGGGTTCGGATTGACAGTGATTCTGAGGGCCTAGATGCTAGTGCTAGGGACCCTAGTTTAGCAACTGAAGGGGACCTGTCCCATGACTTGGGACTGTGTGAGGGGTTTGCAGCTGCTCAGAGGAGTGACTCTAGTTTAGGGAAGCTGAGGGCTTGGGCAGACTCAGAGAGCACACAGGGAGGTGACAGCAGACATAAGGTTTATTGGGAAAATGGACTTATGTATACACAGGCAGTACAGACAGAGGTAGGGATGCTAGACAGGCAGCTTGTCGTTCCCCAGGGATATCGTGAGCAGTTGGTCAATGTTGTCCATGATATTCCCTTATCTGGTCATCTGGGAATTGCACGAACTATGCAGCAGTTGGCCCAGAATTTCTACTGGCCTAACTTCACCCAGCAGGTGAAGGAGTATTGCAGGTCCTGTCACCGGTGCCAAGAAATAAGGAAGGCGGGCAAGAAAACCCAAGTCACTCTGATCCCCTTGCCCATACTAGAGGAGCCATTCCAGAGGGTGGAAATGGATATTGTGGGGCCTTTAAATACCCCCAGCTCCTCAGGGAAGAGGTGCATCCCGACTGTGGTGGATTATGCCACCCGGTACTCAGAGGCAGTCACCCTATCCTCTCTGAGGACAGACAAAGTGGCAGATGCCTTACTTGGGATTTTCTCTCATGTTGGGTTTCTGCAGGAGGTACTCACCGATCGAGGGGGTTTCTTCATGTCGGACCTGATGAAATGTTTATGGGAGAAGTGCAGGGTGGTGCAGAGATGCATGACACGTATCACCCACAAGCCAATGGACTTGTGGAACAATTCAATGGTACCCCAAAGTCAATGCTCCAGGAGGTTGATGAACAGCATGGAAGAGACTAGGAGAAATACCTTCCTCACCTGTTGTTTGCATACAGAGAGGCGCCCCAAGAGTAGAAAGGATTTTCCCCATTCAAACTCTTGCATGGACGTCGGGTACATGGTACCCTAGACTTCATCTGGGAGGACTGGGAAGGCAAGCATGCCACCCAGGGAACTCCCCATGTGGATTATGTCCTTAGGTTTAGGGAAAGGCTGAAGGAGCTTATGGGAACAGCCCAGAGCAACCTGGCAGCTACCCAACAGAAACAAAAGGTATGGTACGAACACAGAGCCAGAGCTCACGCATACATGGTGGGTCAGGAAGGCATGGTTCTTATTCCGGTCTGGAAAGACAAGCTGCAAGCTGAATGGGCAGGACCATACAAAGTGGTTAGGAGGGTAAATGATGTGAACTACATTGTGGAGTTACCTGACCGTAGACAGACTGAAAGGATGTACCATGTCAACATGATGAAGCCATATGCCAATAGGGCTGACATGGTGTTTGCAGTGTGTAGTCATGGGGAAGGGACGGATGAAGGAGACCCCCCTTCTGGACTTGCTAGAAGACAGTAAATGGGAGTCCTCTGTGGAGGCACTAAAATTGTCCCCCCAGCTGACCCCGGGCCAGATCCAGAAAGTAAGGGAGGTTTTAGCAGACTTTGCCCCCTTGTTTAGTGCCAAGCCTAGACTAAACCCCTTAGTGACATACAATGTGGAGACAGGGACACAAATGCCCATACGGCAGACAGCATATCTGGTGTCAGAGGCTGTCCAAAAGGACATTAGGAGGGAAGTGGAGGAGATGCTGAATCTAGGGGGTAATCCAAAGATCCCACAGTCCCTGGGACTCACCCATAGTCCTTGTACCCAAGCCAGATGGCTCAACTCATTTCTGTGTGGACTATTGTGGACTGAATGCAGTCATGACGTCAGATGCCCACCCAATGCCCTGGACAGATGAACTGCTGGACAAGTTGGGAGGGGCGACCTACCTTATGACCATTGACCTGACAAAGGGGTATTGGCAGGTAGAGCTGATGGACAGAGCTAGGGAGAGGTCAGCCTTCATCATTCTGATAGGCTCATTTGAGTTCAAAGTAATGCCTTTTGGAATGAAGAACACCCCGGCCACTTTCCAAAGGTCGATGAACCAGGTGTTAAATGTTGCTGAGGAGTATGCCATGGAGTACCTGGATGACAGTACCATCTTTAGTACCCACCTGGAGGAACACCATTCACACCTTAGGGAAGTGCTGGACAGGATACAGAGGGCTGAGCTCACTGTCAAAGCTGAGAAGTGCCAGGTTGCCATGGGAGAACTGGTATACCTCGGGCATGTGGTAGGCCAGGGACAGCTCTGTCCTAACCAAATAAAGATAGAGGTAATCCAGACATGGCCCAGACCAGAAACTCAGAAACAGGTCAGGAGTTTTCTCGGGACAGCAGGGTACTATAGAAAATTTGTACCCAATTACAGTGCCCTGGCTGCTCTCCTATCTGACCTGACAAAGAAAAGGATGCCCAAGAAAATTACCTGGGGCCCAGCCTGTCAGGAAGCCTTTTCCAAACTAAAGGAGGAACTGTGCAGTGCTCCTGTTTTGACAAGTCCAGACTATAGTGAAACCTTTATAGTTCAGACTGATGCCTCAGACATGGGTATTGGAGAGAAGTACTGAGCCAGACATCCAGTGAAGGGAGGGACCACCCCATAGCCTACCTGAGTAAAAAGTTACTTCCCAGGAAACGGTCATACTCCACAGTGGAAAAGGAGTGTCTTGCCATAGTGTGGGCCCTAAAGAAATTGGAGACATACTTGTATGGGCAGCATTTTGTGGTGCAAACTGACCACAACCTCCTAGTTTGGCTGATGCAGATGGGGAAAAAACAATGGTCGATTACTAAGATGGAGTCTTGCTTTGCAAGGATATGATATGACCATTCTACATAGGGTTGAAGTGACCAATCAGAACTCAGATGGGCTGTCTATAGTCTATAAGGAGTGAACTGATTTGAGAAGTTCATCCCATGTAGGGGATAGATCCACCAAATTCAGTCTAGGTGGGGAGGAATTGTGATGTAGACAGCCAGTTCTGAGTGCTGTATCATTTTTTTTTGTACATATAAAAATGGGTTATGGACTGTCTGTCATGAGAGGTGCTGAAACAGCATGTGAAACTGACACATCGAAACCCCCTAGGGATAAGTTCAAAGGACAGGAGGTAGCTTTAAACTGCAGATTTTTTTTTAAATGCAATTACCTTGTCAATTTGCTTTGATCCCAGGAAATAAAATTAGCCATTCATGACATCATCAGGGAAATTCTTTGATCTGCAATAGATGTCCCGAGAAAAGGGACACTGGCCAGTGATATGAATAACCTCCCAGGAAGCCAGCTCATTTCATCAAAGAGACCTTTGATGTGTAGATGCCAAGGTCCAGACGGAATTAAGGAATCAAATACACTTTTGCTTTATATATACAGTGACTCATATCAAAGAGACTTTTGATGTCTGGGGGAAAGCAGATCATAGACTGGTTTTGACTAGTTACATAGAGAAGAGATTTATTATGTCATCTCTTATTTTTTTAAATACCTTAGTAGGCCATCTTGGTATCATAAAATATAGATTTTGTCACACCAAGGAGGAGTTTGGTGACCTCAGCGAGAAGGCCAGCTCAGGACTGTTTTTAACATACTGAGAAGACCTTGACAGACACACTTTTCATATTTCTAACCGAGGAAGAAACATCACAGCACTGAAAGAAAGTAAGCATATGTTAGATTAGACCAGTTTGAATGTATGTATTGTAGGAACTTGCACTTCAAACCAGTTTGTTTTAAGGCTGTATGTGTTGGGATATTTTGTTCTGTAATATTTTCTGTTTTCCTATTTTTAAAGTAAAGATATATATTTTAAAACGGAAACTGCCTGGAGTGCCTTGACATTTCTTTTTATTTAAGTGAAGCTTTTGAAGGTTATAGTTAACACTGTATATGAACTTATTGTTATACCAAACTGGGAAATGGATAGAGTACTATAAGGTCTTGCATAGAGTTCTAAGGGTTCATTTTGTAGACCTGGTTAGGTGCCCGTAGGCAAAGATATCTGGCACCCCAAAGACAGAATTATCTGAGCCTGACAATTTGGTACACTAACAAGAGGTTATCAGTTTGAATCCCTCCAGAACTTGAGACTAAGGTGACTCGAACCCACAAAATAAACAAGAGGGTTACCTTGTACTGTTCACTGTCCATAAATCATACACTCAGAGGTAGGCACTTTAGGAGTAGAGGGCTGACCAGTTGAGCGAATTTGTGACATTCACTATACCCCATCTCAACACACCAAGGAGTGTTTTCTCTTCTGATGGAACTTACAGAAGTTGAAATACCTCGGAATTCAAGTAGCCACTCTATGGGTATGGCTTACCAGGATAATTATTCTCCCTTCACACAGTGGATGACACAAGATCTCACATGCTGGGGAACTGTCACATTTAGTGTATCCCAGAGAGTAGAAATTAGCCACATGGCCCTCCTCAGGGCTCTCTGTCTTTTCCAAAATGTCCCATTGGCACTACCAACCTCAACTTGGATGGCTTAGAATGGAAATCTCTCAGTTTATATGGGTGGGACAGAGGCCCCACATCATACACCAGCAGTTATTCCTTGCTAGACAAGAAGGTGGCCTTGCCCTCCCCCACCTATGACTGTATTACTGGGCAGCACATATCCAATTTTTACTACACAGACATCTGAGTGGCTCACATGTAGTGTGGCTGGACCAGGAGCGAGATCTATTTCCCAACAATGACTTTGTTCAGGCACTATACTACTTGACTACTCCTTCAGATCTCAGCAAGAACTTCAACCTGTGACTTCAGGTACAGGTGAAGGTCTAGCACAAAATCAGATCTTACCACCTAGTCCCAATTCTTCCTCTTCTATGCACTGTAGCACACCTGGGGAATTTCATCCTGACCCAGGGTTTCAGAAATGAGAGCGATACTCCCTCAATATATTCACCAATTTATGTCTGACTCTGTGGTCTGGACTATCAAAGAACTCCAGGAACAGCATTCCTTACATCAGACAGAGTCAACCAATATTTACAGGTTAGACATTATATTCTCTCCCTCCCACTTGAGGCATGTAACCCAGAGCAGCATCCAGCTCTTATCACTTACATGATAGAGTTCTTCAAAACTGGAGTCCAACCCCACGATTTTTCAAATTTACAAGGACCCTGGTGACGTTGACAGGTACTAACACAATGGATGTGGCAGAGGAGACTATGGTCCCTCTAGACAGAGACATATGGCTTGAAGCTTGAAAAGTCTGTTCCAGGGTCATTAGTTCCCATCTATAGAAACTATTGACCTGGTTCTTTCAAACCCCAGTTATCATGGCTCGCTACCTTCCCACACACTCAGCCTTATGCTGAAGAGGTGTTGGTGAAAATCGAGTCATACATTCTCATATTGGGTCCTACTCATGATGCCAACGCATCGCATAAACCAGGCACGTTGGCACCAATACACCTGAATGCCTCAGAGCAGGGTCCCATGGACCCCACGTGGCATTCATGAATAGGGCACAAGGCAGGTATGCTCCCCCAGCTGCACGAACTGCAACATGCTGGGGCATTTCTGGGGCATGTCAACACTATGCAGTATACACTAAACAATGTAGTGCTAGCCGCATGGGTGCAGAGATGGGTGCAGGTATGGCAGCTAGAACCCTGCTGTAACACACTGCATGCTCCCATGGACTCCACCAGCTGGATGCAATGGGACCAGGATGCAACTCTCCATTCAGTCCCAGCCCACTAGGCAGCCAAGGAGGGCTGGGGCAGCTTCCAGCAGCAGTAGGATGGCCAGTGGGCGAAGAGGTGTGGTGAGGCTGTGCTGCTGGACATCCATTCCCGTGGGAGGGTGGGTGGGTGGGGAGTGCTGCAGGTGAGTGGGTGGCCATGTGACAATATGGATGTAGCTGGGTACTGGATAGGTGGTCTTGTCGTGTTGCAGGACCCAACTGCTGGCTGACCACTGGGGCATGGATGTGCTGGTCTGGGTGCCTGCAGTGGGCATTCACTTCCCCAGACCCACACCTTGCTGTGCAATAGATCAACCCTGGGACTTGGAACAGGCATCCCATTGGATGCCCACCCAGGACCACAACTCCACCCCTGGCCACACTGCAGAGTCCTGCCCGCCAGGAGGGGTGGGGCCATGGACTGGTGGTGGCCAATAGTGAATGCGAGCCGGTGTGCACCTGTCCACAGGTGCGGAGCTGGGTGGGTGGGTTACGCACTTTTGGCACATAACCTATACCCAGTAGTGCATAGGGGCCATTTTGTGGAGCTATTCACTCCTGCACCCTTCTTTCAGCAATTTGAAATGGAAGAATTATTTGGTAGACCATTCCCACTCACCATGAGAAGTGCCTATTCCTGTCCTTCTCTAGAGGTTTCCAAGACCCAGGCTCTCACTATGAAATTCCTGCTGACTGTCTCCAAGAAATACATTACAAAATTCTGGATCATTTGTCAGTCCTTGAGATGACCTCCTAGAGGCATTCAGTAAAGCAGCTCTATCAAATGGAAAAAATTACCCATTCTTTAAATGACTGAACAGAGATTGCTCCTCATGTTGGAATAACCGGCTCCTGCATGCTATGAGTTAAGACCCAACATTTATCCCAAAGGGCTTAACTTAAACATAGCCCCACCAACAGAAGGTAACAACCCAACTATATCTCTCCACTGTTTAACTGACAAGACACCCATTGCCCTGGAAGGTTTCTTCCCCTTGCCTCTCTGGGGCCCCCATGCCAACATTTAGGGCCACTGAACAGAACATGCTATAATACCTAGAGGCAGTGGCCACCTGATTAAGAAAATAATAATGACTGAAGGCCCCTTCATGCTGTACCTAAGAGAGATCGAGTTTATGTATCAGAAAACATGTAGGTGAGCACTGTACCAGTTCACTGTGTAGAGTCACAACACAGTATGTATAGTCAAGATTTTATTGCTGTAATGATGTATTGAGCAAACCTTGTTGAAAATTAATAAAGATGATATTAACAAGAAAAAAGCAGGTGCAAAGTAATGCTCACATCACCAGACCTGTAGCTTGCTTCAAGAGAAGCCCTGTGGGCCCCTCACAAGGCAGCTGCATAATGATGCTCACTGTGCCAGATTGGTAGCTTACTTTACGCAGGGCCCTATGGGCCTCTTCACTAGGCAGCTGCATAGTAGAGCTGCAAGTTTGTTTTGACCATTCTCCCTAAATGGTTGAACCCCTGGTGTTCAGGCTAGTCCATGGATGAGCGAACATTTGCATGAAATCTGTTTGGTTTGCCCCTACTCACTGCATCATGTGACATGATGCAGAGAGTGGGGGTGAACCAGGCAAACCAAAGTCTGCAGATTTCATGCAAATGTTCATACATCCATGGACTATGTGACTCTGTGTCTGCCAGCAGTCACAAAGTAACCAGCGCCCCATCACCATTAGAAGTCCCACCAGGAATGAATGGGGTTGGCTGGCTGCTGTAACTGTCTATTGGGAGACCAATGTTATTGGCTGCTAGCAGCAAATGAATCATGTGGGGTGGCTGCTGGCTAACCCAACATGCAGCAGCAGTCACAGTTGCAGAAAGATCATCGGAGGAGAGAAAACAAGCAGTGTGTGTGCACTGTCATTCTGCTATCTGCTTCACACTTGTTGAGTAGCCGTGAGCCAGAAAAAAACAACTAAACTAATCCCATTCCTCAAGATTCATTTGGTTTAGGCCAGGGCAGTTGAATAAATTGAGAAGGAGGAGGACTCTGGACAGAGGACATCAGACTCAGGAGAGGGAAAGGAAAAGGAGCACCAGGCGAGGGTGTGTGTGTGTGAGGGTCAGTTTGGTCATTGACTGCTCTAATCCTCTGTGCAGGATGAAAAATAAAACAAGCATTTGTCAATGCTGAATGTGTGCTTGCTGGTATTGGCATTGGTAGTGCAGGAGTGAGAGAGATGCATAATAGGAATGGCAGTGAGATATTGTAGTAATGCCAACTGCCACCCCCACCTTTCAGACAGTGAAAGGTGTTGGGGGTGTGCCTTTGTGTCATGGGCTATAACAGTCATAGCAGACAGTTTCAAGTGTTCATAGGTGCGGGGAGATAGTAACAACTAAGGGGCGGAGGGTGGGAAGGGTACTGTATTTATGAGGGGAAAAGTGGAAGGTTTTGCAGAGTAGGGCTTGCCATAGAAAGCACAGGAAGGCAGAGATATGATAAAGATAGTAATGTTAAGAATGTAGTTATACCATATAGGAATATTTATTGCAGCATACGGCGAACATACAAACATATGAATGTGTCAGCAGAAACAGATCACCTGGTTTAAGTCTGCTTCAGTGTGCAGGTATAGTAAGAGATCAGCTGTCAACCCATTCCCTCCAATACCTGCATGTGAAGTGTGAATAACAGAGTCAGACTGCAGTTATTATTGACGGTATTTACTCGCTAAAACCATGTTAAACATTTATATTGTAAATTAAGTTAAACATTGCTCCAAGTTCTAAAAGAATAGATTGTTTACATTAAATTTGTTCACAGCATATGTACGTCAAGAGTCTATGCTCTGCTATATGTATGATTACATTGTTATATTTTTAGGTTCACAATGTGTATATAAAAATATATATATGTTTGAAGATGTCCCATTTAATATAGGGCTCTTAGAAAAATGCAGTACCATGCCATATCAATTGATTTAAATAAGCAGCTATGTTAATTCTATTTTTCCTAATTCTAAAAGAAATACTAAACTCCAAATTCAGAGTATAATAGTATGAGTGCAACTCAATTCAATTTACTAATGTGCGTCAGTGAATGGGCTCACCCGTAACACAGTCAGACTGCACTCATTATTGACAGTATTTACTCGCTAAAATGAATCATATGCAAATTTTATCCAGTTATTTTTCAGCCCGTAATTAAGGCTTCAAATTTATATTTATCGATCTGTCATCAAAGCACAAAGTTACTAGGGGCTAGTGTGGCTTTGTTACTATTCAAGGCATAGTGTTCGATTATGCTGAAATCGCTGGACAATTAACGAAATAACCAAATATACAAATAAATAGTTTACATTTTTATGCTGCTTGCGCGCATGCGCAAGAAACATGTTGCGGCAGTTTGCTGCAGAAGCAAGTTGTGGAGGTGCGGCACTGCTGTGACCAATGCCCCCACTGCCTTTGTAGGTATGGCCCACATTCCCCAATGGAGTGACACACTGCTGCTGACACTAGTTCAGCCAGCATGCCACTACCTTGAAACATTTTACCCACTGCAATCAGGGGCCACCTCGTCATTGCAGCATCATCCGCTGCAATAAGAGAGTGACCCCTCATTGCAGGGCAGTCCCTTGCACGACCCCGATCCAGTTTGCTGATGGGGAGCCCAGTCCCCATTGGCATAATGTCCCCACCCCCATGTTTCTGCTATATGCTGAGGGGTGCCCAATCCCCCTCAGCATCATGCCCCCCTTTCTTTGTCAATGGGGCGCCCAATCCCCGTTGGCTTAATGTCCCCTCCAAATGTTTTGTTTGCCTACTGGGGGTGCCCAATCTGCCTCCCCTTTGTGTTGATGGTGGGGTGCCCAATCCCCTGCCAGCTACAGCCCCCCCAAACCACTCAGGTGACATGCTGGGAGCCCACCCCAGTATGCCAAATATACCTGAAATTTAAAAAAAAGTCCTGCAATGTTTTTTTTGTTTGTTTTACCCTGTAAACAATAAAACGGTCCCTCGTTGAGTCCATCGCCCGACCCCCAACCCACACCTACCCTCTGCGCCCTGCCTGCCCAAACCCCCCACCCATACTCCTGTGAGTTTGGCACAATGATCTTCAGTGGACTGGAACACTTCAGCACTCTTCAAAGCCAACTGCGAACTGAAGAAATGCTGGTAAGCTGTATAATGGCATAAATAGGGTTTTCAACTTTGATGCATATCTCAGGCATTTTTGGAATTTTGGCACCAAATTTTCAACATGAGGTTTTGGGACCTCTCCTCATGAATTCAAACACTGATATGGCATTATTTGCTCAAAACTGCCCAGGGGAAGTGAGTCGAGGTCCCAGATAGGATCAAATACCTAGGGATCCTCCTTGACCAGGAACTGTCCTACAAACCTCACATCAACTCATTAACTAAGTCCATCAACCAGAGGTTTGGACTCCCTCTACCATCTGGGAAGCTCCCTTTTGGACGAGGCGTGACGTGCAATTGCTAACTGCATGCTTCTCCTCCACCTGTACTATGGGGCTCCCCTGCTACAGTTCCTACGAGAAGGGGATCATAGAAAAATCATGGTGCTCTACCACAGAGTGGCACGCTTTGCCTCCAACTCCCCCCAAGGGGGCACCACTGTGAGGTCCTCGCTGACCTCTATTGGCCCACCACACGTCACAAGCTGGCATTCTCCTCCATCTGCCTGACCTACAAATTCACCACCTCTGGACCTCCTCCTCATCTGCATGGACTGCTCAACCCCAGAGTACAATGCCGATACATGAGATCCTCAGCTGGCCATCCCCTTGACATCCCTCGTGTATGCACCAACCCTGGCAAGCGCTCCTTTAAATACGCTGCTCCGCAGTTATGGAACTCACTCCCAGCAAACTTGGTTGATAGGCCATCTCTCCAAGGATTCAAGTCAGGCCTCAAAGTGTACCTCCTGGAACTTAGCCTTTGTGGCTGTAATTGCTAGCCCCTTTCCCCTTCTTATCAGCTATGACCATTGTACTACTATTGCCCTATCTGGCGATTGTGTCTACTGTGACTGACTCCTGTTAATTCTATGCATTGTGCAACTGTGATTTCTTGACTGACAACCTGTAACTGCTGTCTCTCCAATGTTATGTCTCCAGTCTAACCACTGTATTATAGTCCACTGTATGTAACCGCTGCTGTACGTATCAAATCCCAGGTCACCCCTGAAAAAGGGACCGCTGGTCTCAGTGGGCTTACCCAGTTATCAAAATCTAAATAAATAAATAAATGTGGTCCCGAAAGGTGATTTCATGGTCACTGCGCAGAATCACCTTTTGGGACTGACTAATGAAATGACAGTGCCATTGTTCATGAGTTGGGCTCTCAAAAAGGCTATGTTGCAAATTTGGTGGAAAAAATCAAAAAAATGACTGTTTTATGAGCGTGCATTGTGCAGTTGCTATGCACGCTCGTAACTTCATGAATCTGCAATATTTTCACTCCAGATTTTCAACTTTTTCCGCACCTCCTTATGAACGGTATAGCCGTCATTTTCATATCCTGTCCGAAATGTGTTTTCACACTCTGGCACAGAATAGCGCAATCGCTGTGGGAAATCAGTGTTTGGGACACATTAAGAAAATCACAGTGACACTGCTCATGACAAGAGGTCCTAAAAAATGCCTATGTTGAAAATTTAGTGATGAAAGTCCATAAAATGACTGTGTTACAACATGCATTGCGCAGTTTGCATGCACGCTCATAACTTCGCAAATTAGTAATATTTTCACTCCAGATTTTCAAAATATTTTTCCACACCTACTTAAGAACAGTACAGCCGTCATTTTACACATCCTGGCTGAAATGGGTTTTTGCACTTCCAGTGCTGAATAGCGCGGTCGCTGTGGGAAATCAGTTGTCGGGACACATCAAGAAAATGAGAGTGACACTGTTCATGAGCAGAGGTCCTAAAATGCTTATGTTGAAAATTTTGTGATGAAAGTCCATAAAATGACTATGCTACAAGTGTGCATTGTGCAGTTTCCACGCGCCCTTGTAACTTTGCAAATTAGTAATATTTTCACGCCAGATTTTCAACATTGGCATTTTTTAACACCTCCTTATGAACAGTGCTGCTGTCATTTTTCACATCCTGGCCAAAATAACTTTTCACGCTTCCAGCGTATAATAGCGCAGTCGCTTTGGGAAATCAGTGTTTGGGACACATTAAGAGCGAGTGAGAGAGGGGGAGTGATGAGCTCAACTGAGCTCTGTCTGGACTGAGCAGATTTCATTGTGGGCAGAAAAAGCCGTCAATGCAGGCAGGAGCCCAGTACAAAAGGGCAGCCTGCAGCGCCAGGAGAAATAAAGAGTGAGTGAGGGAGGGGGAGTGAGCGACCTCAACAGAGCTCTGTCGGGAATGCTGTGGATTTCTTTGTGGGCAGAAAAAGGTGTCAGTGCAGGCAGGAGCCCAGTACAAAAGGGCAGCCTGCAGCGCTGGGAGAAGCACAATGAGGGAGTGAGAGATGGGGAGTGAGCGAGCTCAATGGAGCTCTATTGGGACTGCTGCAGATTTCTTTGTGGCCAGAAAAGGGTGCCAATGCATTGCTGTGGGAAATCAGTGTTCAGGACACATTCAGAAAATCACAGTGACACTGTCCATGAGCATAGGTCCTAAAATGCTTATGTTGAAAATTTTGTGATGAAAGTCCATAAAATGACTGTGTTACAAGCATGCATTGCACAGTTTCCATGCACCCTTGTAACTTCGTAAATGAGTCATATTTTCACAAGAGATTTTCAACACTGGCATTTTTTCACACCTCCTTATGTACAGTGGAGCTGTCATTTTTCACATCCTGGCTGAAATAAGTTTTCGCCCTTCCAGCACACAATAGCGCAGTCGCTTTGGGAAATCAGTGTTTGAGACACATTAAGATTGAGTGAAGAGAGGGGGAGTGACTGAGCTCAAATGAGCTCTGTCGGGACTGCTCTGCATTTCATTGTGGGCAGAAAAAGGCACCAATGCAGGCAGGAGCCCAGTACAAAAGGGCAGCCTGCAGCGCTGGGAGAAACAATGAGTGAGTGAGGGAGGGGGAGTGAGCGACCTCAACGGAGCTCTGTCGGGACTGCTGCAGATTTCTTTGTGGGCAGAAAAAGGCATCAATGCAGGCAGGGGTCCAGTACAAAAGGGCAGCCAGCAGCAGTGGGAGAAACAATGAGCGAGTGAGAGAGGGGGAGTGAGTGAGCTCAACAGAGGTCTATCGGTACAGCTGAGGATTTCTTTGTATCCAGAAAAAGGTGCCAATGCAGGCAGCAGCCCAGTACAAAAGGGCAGCCTGCAGCGCCAGGAGAAACGGAACGAGTGAGTGAGAGGGGGGAGTGAGTGAGGTCAGCGGAGCTCTACCAAGACTGCTGTGGATTTCTTTGTGGGCAGAAAAAGGCACCAACATCAGCTGGAGCCCAGTTCAAAAGGGCAGCCTGCAGTGCCAGGAGAAATGGAATGAGTGACTTAGAGAGAGGGAGTGAGCAAGCTCAATGGAGCTCTGTCAGGACTGCTGCAGATTTCTTTGTGGGCAGAAAAAGGTGCCAACGGAGGCAGAAGCTCAGTACAAAAGGGCAGCCTGCAGCGTCAGGAGACACAGAATGAGTGAGTGAGTGCGCGCGACCTCAACGAAGCTCTGTTGGGACAGCTGTGAATGTCTTTGTGGGTAGCAAAAGGCACCAACACAGGCAGGAGCCCAGTACAAAAAGGGCAGCCTGCAGCACCAGGAGAAACAGAAGGACCAAGTGACAAAGGGGGAGTGAGCGAGCTCAACGGAGCTCTGTCAGGACTGCTGCAGATTTCTTTGTGGGCAAAAACAGGTGCCAATGCAGGCCCAGTACAAAAGTGCAGCCTGCAGTTCTGGAAGAAACAGAATGAGTGAGTAAGAGACAGAGAGTAAGCGAGGTTAACGGAGCACTGTCAGGACTGCTATGGATTTCTTTGTGAGCAGAAAAAGGTGCCAATGCAGGCAGAAGCCCACTACAAAAGGGCAGCCTGTAGCATTGGAAGAAATAGAAGAAGCGAGTGAGAGAGGGGAGAAGCTAGCTCAGTGTAGCTCTGCCGAGACTTTAGAGTTGCACACCCTCCCGCCCAGGGTCCTCTATGGTCCTATATTACAGCAGGGTCTCTGGAGTGGAAACAAAGCAATGACTGGATACTTTTAGGATTGCTGTAATAATACAGATTAAGTTGTTCTGTTTATTTCTCTAACTGACCTAAGTATTGAGCTATGCTGTTATGATTGCTGTAATAATACAATGGATGTCTTGGGGCAGGGGGTCTTAGTTCTTAGGCATGGTACTTTCACTTCCAAATACCTAAACAGCAAATATAAGCAAGCAACATTCGGCACTGACAAATGCTTGTTGTTTTTCTTTTCAATCAATCATGTACAATTTAATGTAGAACTGAAGCATAACATTTAAAATGCAAGAAATACTGAACATTGGATCAAATTGCTTTATTTTCATCTTGTATTGCTTCTGGCTGTCCTTGTACTTAGTTTTTTGTCTCTTGCTGTCAAGATCGATAAATATAACTTTAAAGCCTTAATTATGGGCTGCAAATGAATTGGATACGATTTGCATGCGACTCGTTTTAGCGCGTAAATAGCATCAATAATGAGTGCAGTCTGACTCTGTTATGGGTGAGCCCATTCAGTGGTGGACATTAGTAAACTAAATTGAGTTGAGTTGCAGTTATACTATTATACTCAGAATTTGGAGTTTGGTATTTGTTTAGAATTAGAAACAACAGAATTAACATAGCTGTTTATTTAAATTGATTGATATGGCATGGTACTGCATTTTTTGTAAGAGGCTGTATTGAATGGGATGTCTTGTTACACATATATATTTTTATATACATATTGTGAACCTAAAGTGTATAACAATGCAATCATACATATAGCAGTGCATAGGTTCTTGAATTGCATATGCTGTGAATACATTTAATGTGAACAGTCTATTATTTTAGAATGTCGAGCAATGTTTAAATTTATTTGCAATAGAAATGCTTAATGTATAAATGGAACATAAGATTTAATGACCACTTTGTTGATAAATTTAATTGTGTTTAAGTGATCAAGGCAGTTGTCAAATTTTAGGATTTTCTAATTATCTTGTACATGCACTTTGAGTATTGAAGAATGAAGGGGATATGGAATTGCACCCCCTCAGGAAGCCACAGCGGTGAAGCACAGGGGTTAGTAGTGCCTAGGTGCACTGGACTCGGGTGGGTCGTATGTATGGTAGGAGACAGTACTTTTGCATTACATTGAATTGTTGTAAGCACTTTGTTGCTATTTGTAGTTAGGTTGTGGAAAATAAATCCTTTTTGCATTATTTAAAGTGCTATGGAAAGTGGGTTTCTGGGTTTTTTTCCCCTGCCATTTGACCACCCATGAATGTGCTCACCAATAACACAGTTGGTAGTGGTATTTATTAATAAAGAGCATTGAAGCAAAAGCTCTTTTTCTGGGGTTGAGCAGCCCTGCGATTTAGGGCATCGGATTTCCTTTTTACGTTCACTTACGGCATGCGAGGAGCGTTTGGAGATAGCACACTTAGAGGTGTGCCTCTCCCGCCAATGCACTGCTCCCTTGAGCAGGCATGGTGGTCCCTACACCAATGGTGCAGCAGCTCAGTGACAGCGGTGTTCCTCTGCTTCAAAGAAAACACCGCTGCCATACTGAGCTCCTGCTGCATCACGTGCTACCTCCCCGCACATGTCCGCCACACCGCCCCCAAAGCTTTGCGTGCCGCTGGGAGCCACCCAGCGTGGCAAACATTGTTTGCTGATGGGCGTGCCCAATCCCATCGGCTCCACTGCCCCCTAAAGCCATCTTGCTGCCATGCTGGAACCCACCCAAGCGTGGCCAAGCGTTCTTTATTTTGCCGTGGGGTGCCCAATCTCCCGTCGGCTCTCGAAACAGTGGTTTGCTGACGGTGCCTAACCCCCATCAGCCTCCGGCCCCCAGCCATCTTCTGCCATGCTGGGAGCCCACCAGCGTGACAAACGTCCCACGTCGTCTTTTTTTTTCAAACCTGTAAAACAAAACTGTCCCGCGCGCATCTCCCAACCCTCCCACAACCCGCACCCACCCACTGCACACCCAGCCTCTCACAGCCCCTCACCCCATACTTACCTCCAGACTCCGGCAGCCGATCTTCAGTGGACCGGGAACATGTCTGCACTCTTCAAAAGCGACCGCGAACTGAGGAAATGCGGTAAGCTGTATAATGGGCTAGATGGGGGTTCAACTTTATTGCATATCTCAGTCATTTTTGGAATTTTGCACCAAATTTTCAATATAGGGTTTTTGGGACCCCTCCTCATGAATGATGTCACTGTCATAGTGTTATTCGAGCCGAAGGGTGATTTCGCAGGCACTGCGCAGTCACTGTGCAAAATCACCCTTAGGCCTTGAATAACACCATGGCAGTGACATCATCATGAAAAGGGGTCAAAAACCCATGTTGAAAATTTAGCTGCAAAATTTCCAAATGACTATTTGCGTGCGATGCTATGCGAGTTCCTATGCAGGCTCGTAAGTTCGCGAATTTTCAATATTTTCACTCCAGATTTTCAACATTGCCAATTTATCACACCTTCTTATGAGCTGTACAGCTGTCATTTTTCAAATGTCACCCAAAACATGTTTCCGCCCATGTAGTGCACAATGGTGCAGTCGGTGTGTGAAATCAATGTATGGAACACATTAAGAAAATCACAGTGACACCGTTCATGAGCAGAGGTCTTAAAATGGCTATGTTGAAAATTTAGTGAAAAATCCTAAAATGACTGTTTTAAAGGCAAGGTAAACAGTTCCTATGCACGCCTGTGATGTTTCCAGTAATTTTCAATATTTGCACTCCAGATTTTCAACATTGCTATTTAACCACACCTTCTCATGAGCAGTACAGCTTTCATCTGTCACATCCTGCCCAAAATGTGTTTCTGTCCATGTAGTACAATGGCGCAGTCGGTGTGCGAACTCAATGTATGGGACACATTAAGAAAATCACAGTGACACTGATCATGAGCAGAGGTCTTAAAATGCCTGTGCTGAAAATTTGGTGAAAAAATTCCTAAATATGACTGTTTTATGAGTCTGCGTTGCACAGTTCCTACGCATGCTCGTAAGTTTGCGAATTTTCAATATTTTCACTCCAGATTTTCAATATTGCCATTTTACCACACCTCCTTATGAGCACTGCAGCTGTCATTTTTCACATCTTGCCCAAAACGTGTTTCCGCCCACATAGCGCACAATGGCAGTCGGTGTGCGAACTCAGTGTATGCGACACATTAAGAAAATCACAGTGCCACTGTTCATTAGCAGAGGTTTTAAACTGCCAATGTTGACAATTTGGTGAAAAAATTCCTAACAATCACTGTGTTACCAGCGTGCATTGCACAGTTCCCACGCACACTCCTAGGTTTGCGAATTTTCAATATTTCCACGCCAGATTTTCAACATTGCCATTTCACCACACTTACTTATGAGCAGTACAGCTGTCATTTTTCACATCCTGCCCAAAACGTGTTTCCGCCTATGTAGCACACAATGGGGGTAACAAAAAGGTCATGCTGACAAGTTATTGTGCAAATACCAGCAATTGCACAGGGCATTAGGGTACAGCACCATCCATGCCAAACACCACTGCAAACACCTGCTAGCGAACTTTCGGCATTGACAAATGCTTGTCTCTTTTTGGATTTCTAAGTTTGTAAATATGGTTTGAGAATAGTGCTGTACTTTGAGGTGTCATATCTGTAGGCTTGTTATTGCTATAGAGCACTTTGTAGCATTGAAAAGCAGCAGAAAGTGATACTTTGTACATTTTATGACATGCTATCAGACAGGCAGTCTGTGGCTACAGTGTTTCTATCTCCTGTTGGATTTCCTGAGGTCTGCATTTGAAACACAGCAGGGAGTCTCTCTGGTCTGTGGCAAAACATGAATAGCATTAGTAAATCAGGAAGACATGACGATCACAGAAGTGCTGCCATCATGTACTGTAATGGTTTTGATTAATGTATTTTATGTCTATTAAATAATGTATTGAAGGAGGTAAACAAGGACAGTGTGGAGGGGTGCAACGTTAGTTGGACAGACATACCTTAGCACAGAACATTGTGACAGTAGAGGTAAGTAAGATAATTAGCAACATGTAATATTATCAGACTATATTGTGGCTTATATGTTTCTCAGCCTCATTATTGCGAATATACAATGTGTGCATGCATGCACATACAAAGAGCTTGTAAATCTAACGGACTGTTTCTGCCACTCATAAACTGCAGGTATCCTACTGCGTTTTAGAGTAATGCAAAAAATGGCATCATTGTTGTTTTCATGTCTTGACTCTTTTTTGTCTATTAAAATTAGGAAACCATGGCATGGTAGCAGAAAGAAAATGAAAGAATATAAAGCATGCCTACTATGGGTTGTTGGCGCAGTTCTCACAATGGCCAATTTGAAGGTCCAAATGAAATAGGAGGCAGTATTGCATCGTGGTCAAGGGCAGTGAGCTGAAAACCTGGAGAGGTCAGTTTGAATCCCATTAGCTCCTTCTTGCGTACAGTGTGACCCTGAGCAAGTCACTTAACTTCCTTGTGCTGTCAGATTGCATCTGGAAGCAAGTTTTGGTTTGGTGTGCCTTTTCTGGTTAAACAATTTTCTCAAATATAAATTTTATAAATTTCAGGGCCCTGGTTGTTAAATACCAAGTCTAGCTATTTATCAGATGAAACCCAGTTTGGTCCTAGGTCATTATTTAGCATGCACCCTAGTGTGCAACACTGAGCGTAGAAGTTTGCAAGTAGTGGAATAGCTAGACTGCTATGGTGGTCTGGTCATTTACTGTAATTTAGTCAGTTAACTGTGATGTAACAAAGTTGTTATTTGCAGCGTCTGTCATGTCATTGTAAAAAACACACAGAAAAGAAAAACATTTGCTACCATAAACCATGAAATCCCCAACTATTATTAATTTGTTAAATGTGCATTACTGACCTAATAGGGAAGGGAACACTAAGATAATCTGTATTGTAAACTTCAGGTCCTTTCAGAAAGGAATGCATTGAACTGCTCTCTGTTTCTCTCGCTCAGCCCTTTGCAACATGATGGGGCAAGAGAGAGAGAGAGAGAGACAGAAGAGAGAGAGAGAGAGAGAGAGAAGGAGAGAGATTGCCATAAAGCGTAGTAAAACAAGGCATTTGTCAATGCCGAATGTTGTCGTGCTGGCATTGCCTTTGGTAGTGCATTGTGGAAACACATGTTTTGGCAGGATGTGAAAAATTACAGCTGTACTGTTCATAAGGTGGTGTAAAAAATGGCAGTGCTAAAAATGTGGCATGTAAGTATTGCAAATATGCGAAGTTACAAGGGTGCATGGCACCAAATTTTCAACATTGGCATTTTAGCACCTCTACTCATGTACAGTGTCACTGCTGTGTCCTCAAGCTGTCTCAAAAAGTGATTTCGCACAGCGACCGTGCTATTCTTCAGCAGAAGTGCGAAAACACATTTTGGGCAGGATATGTAAAATGACAGCTTTACTGTTCATCAAGAGGTGTGGAAAAATGCCAATGGTGAAAATCCAGGTGAAAATATTACGAATGCACAACGTTACGAGTGTGCGTGCAAACTGCGCAACGTATGCTCATAACACAATCATGTTGTGGAGTATCATCACCAAATTTTCAACACAGGCATTTTAGCACCTCTACTCATGTGCAGTGTCACTGTTGTGTCCGCAAGCTGTCTTAAAAAGTGATTTCACACAGCGACTGCACTATTCTGCGCTGGAAGTGCGAAAACACATTTCAGCCAGGATGTGAAAAATGACAGCTGTACTGTTCACAAGGAGGTGTAGAAAAATGTTTGGGTACAGTAGCTGATGGGGGATTGGGCACCCCCATCAGCACAGAAGAAGGGGGGGACATGATGCCGACTTAAACTGTGATGTGGCATGGATGTCTTGCAGCAGTTTGCTGTGAGTTTGTCATCCCAGCTGTTGAAGGCACCAACATTAATTGTTAGTGGTGTTTAGATCCCAAATCTTATGTCCTGAATACTGCACATGACAGACTTTTTCAACGCTTTGAGATTTATGTGGGGGGCATTGCACAGTGAGAGTCTATTTAGAGATACAGAAATATGGTTCCTGGCTATCAACAGGTCATTGCATGATGTTCCAAATGCACAATTAAACAATAGCAATGAAAGACAGTGTAGGAAAAGAGATAAAAGTGAAATATTAAGGAGGGAGCAGAGCTGTCCTTTAAACTTACTAAAAATTTAATTCTAACCGTGCCTGAATTATGTCCAAGTTTTGTCCTTAATTGAGTCCTGGAACAGAAACAGGTGCTTCATGTAGTCTAAATAGCATGCAAACATGCACCCTGCAGATGGGGCATGCAAACAGACTTTTCTGTAATAAAATGCTGCTGCAGGCTTTTTGTTACTCTCTTGGGTTGTACAGCTTTTCGTTTCAACGTGAAGAGGTAAATACAAGGTGGACAGGTGTTGCTAAGTAATATTGCAAATCAGCAGAGCTTACAATGAAATATCAGGTGCTGTACTTAGTCTGTTCTACAACTGGTAGTTTTACCTGCCCTTGTTCACATGCTATTTAATTACCCCTTTTATCTGCATGGGAATGCCAAAACAAATTATGATCACATTTATTTATAAAAGCAAATTTAAAGTCACTCCTGAAATAATAGTATTTATAATAATATCAAAAGCAACTTTTCCTTATCCAGGTGAACAAAAATACACACCACTATATAAAACAATGTCAAATAGTATTCTGCATGGACTGCTGGCAAATTTGTGTCAGCTGCAGGCGAGCTGGCAGTTTTACTGCAGATCAGGGCATCAGTTCAGAAAGCAGTGATAGGTATTGCAGGATTGTTTTTTAAAGAGAGCAAAAAAGATGAAGCAAGCTAACTAAGTGGCAAAGAGAATGGACAGGAGAGAGAGAAGTTAAGATATTAAAAAAAAAAGCATTTGTCAATGCCGAATGTTTGCTTGTTGGTATTAGCATTGGAAATTCAGGAGTTAGAGAGATGCAGAATAGGAATGGCAGTGAAGTATTGAACTTCACGTCATCCCCGCCTCCACCCTGCAGAGATGGACATGCATTGGGGTATGCTTTTGGGTCATCGCCCATAATGTTCATGCCATTTCACTTCACTTCACCCTATCCTGCAGACACTAACACATGTTGACATGTACCTTGGGGTGTTCGGCTTTATAGTCACCCCATTCCATAAGGACATATGCTGAAATGGGTGCAGTATAGGAGAATGGGGTGAACTCTGGGGCCAAAGAGTCCAAGGCACACCTCGATGCCTGTCACTGGCTGCAGGGTGGTGAGGTGAGGGTGGAATGGCATGAGCATTACAGTCAGCAATCCAAAGGCACACCCCTGATGCCTGTCAGTCTGTACAGGGTAGGACGTTATGATTATAAACCCTAACGCCCCAGGCGTTTGTTGGTATTTGCACTACAAATTTTCGCCATGGCCTTTTTGTGACCTGGACCTCATGAAAGCATTTGGGACCTCTTCTCATGAACAGTGGCACTGTGATTTTGTTAATGTGTCACGAACTTTGAGTTCCCACAATGACCGTGCCATTCTGCGCCAGATGTATGAAAACACAGATTAGGCAGGTTGTGATAAATGACAGCTGTACCATTCATAAGGAGGTGTGAAGAGATGGCAATGTTGAAAATCTGTAGTGAAAATATTAACAATACTCGAACTTCGGGGCTTATGTGGAAACTGCGCAATGCAAGTGCGTAACACAGTCAGTGTCACAGTATCACTGTCAGTGGCTCAGTAGGTAGCACACTCACCTCTGAGGCCGGGAGATCAGAGGGCTGTGGGTTCAGTTCCCACATCTGGCACTTGGGTTAATATCCCAGTACTGACACTGTAGTGCAGCATGAGAGGGGTGCTGCACTTCTGAGGTGCCGTCTTTCGGATGAGACGTTAAACCGAGGTCCCATCGGCCTGGACTGGTGGTAGTTTAGGTGGATGTTAAAGATCCCATGGCACTTATTGAAAAGAGTAGGGGAATTTTTTATTGGAAAATAATATAATAAGGCAAAAACTTAAGACAAGTCATATAAAAATCATACCATCATACATAAATACAAAAAAAAGAAACAGAAAAACCTTCAATTCAGGGTAAGAACAAGCAGAAAAAACAGAAAAAAAATACAGATAACAATCCTCTAGCTCCAATCCCCCCTCAGATAACAATGTTCAAGTAACCCCTTCAAACAAGATTAAAGGCAGCGCTCTCCACCAAAACGCCACTAAGGTTGCAGGCAAAGATTTTTTCTTCGAACAATAAATATGAGAAATTTCTTTCTTAATGTGGTCCCACAGTTCCTACAAAGAAGCCGTCTTTTGTTGAAGTACAAACAGACATACCTGCAAGTTTTGCCAGATACACCATTTGCAAACTGCAAACACAACCCGTAGTGTACCCAGTAAAAAGATTTTCCAACTAGGCCCAAACTCCCCATAAATTAAATCTGAATAAGTTAAAGCAGAGAACATAGGTAAAGCCCATTCCTGACCCAACTGAGTCCACAATAGCGCTATATAAGGACGTTCAAAAAACAGGTGTGACATGGATTCAGTTTTGCATATACAGGTGGCCCAAACACCATACCTTTCAGTCAATTGCTTATGAGCTTGGTTTTCCTTAACGTTTAATTTATTATGACAACATAACCACAAGGTATCCCACATTTTCTTCGGAATCCGACCCTCCAGTAATTGTTTGGTCAAACATTGAGTGTCACACGGCACATAAAAATATGGTGACACCAAAAACATTGTTTGCATAACAGAAGAATATAAGTGTTTTCTATTCTGTAACACTTCTATATTGTAGGACACCTTCCACAGTTTTATCTTTTAAAAAATTTCAATAAGGTATCCAGATGTCCCGGTAGGAATTTTGGTAAATGGTTTCCACACAGGGGCCTGCTATTTGTCCAGAAAATATTGAGAACGGGCTACTGAAAGAGTAGGGGAATTTCCCAGGTGTCCTGGCCAAATTTCCCTCATTCATTAACAATACCAGCAACAGCTTTATCTGGTTCAAAGTCAGTTGGCATTCATCTGCATCCCCAACCCCCGGGTCGTGCCTGAAAATAGGCAGGATTTGTCTAGTGCACTTACCCAGTCAATGAAAACTAAATAAAAAAATAAATTTAGTGGAATTTTTTTCACCAAATTTTCCACGTAGGCATTTTGTGACCTCTGCTCATGAACAGTGTCACTATGGTTTTCCTAATCTGTCCCGAACATTGATTTTCCACAGCGACCATGCTATTCTGTGCAAGATGTGTAAATGCAGGATATGAAAAATGACAGCTGTACTATTCATAAGGAGGTGTGAAAAATGCCAATGTTGAAAATCTGGAGTGAAAATATTACAAATTTGTGAAGTTATGAGCGTGCGTGGAAACTGCGCAACGCATGCTTGTAACACAGTCAATTTATGGATTTTCACTGCCAAATTTTCAACATAAGCATTTTAGGACCTCTGCTCATGAACAGTGTCACTGTGATTTTCTTAATGTGTCCCAAACACTGATTTCCCACAGCGACCGTGCTATTCTGTGCCGGAAGTGCGAAAGCACATTTCAGTTAGGATGTGAAAAATGACAGCTATACTGTTTATAAGGAGGTGTGTAAAAGTGCCAGTTCGCAAATTTGCGAAGTTACAAGCGTGCATAGAAACTGAGCATCGCAAGCTCATAAAACAGTCATTTTTTTATTTTATTCATCAAATTTCAGCATAGGCTTTTTGAGAGCCTACCTCATGAACACTGGCACTGTCATTTCATTAAGTGGTCCCAAAAGGTGATTCCGAGCAGTGACCGCAAAAATCACCTTTTGAGACTGAATAACAACATGACAGTGCTGAATTCATGAGGAGGGGTCCCAGTAACCCCATGTTGAAAATTTGGTACCAAAATTCACAAAAATGCCTGAGATATGCACCAAAGTTGAAAATAAACTATCTATGCCATTATACAGCTTACCTGCATTTCTTCAGTTCGTGGTCGGCTTTGAAGAGTGCAGACATGTTCCCAGTCCACCAAAGATCATCAAACCAGGCTCCAGAGGTAAGTATGGAGTGTAGGGAGGTAGGGTGCACAGTGGGTGGATGCAGATTGGGAGAGGGGATGGCAACCGGCATGGGACCGTTTCCTTTCTTTCTGGGACAAAAAAAAAAACAAAAAGACATCGCGGGAAGGTTTTTATTCTTCAGTCTTGCTTTCAGCACACTGGGATGGGCTCCCAATGTGCCACCTTCCTTTTTTGGGGTGGGAGGACTTAAGCCGATGGGGATTGGGCCCCCCATTGGCAAAGAACGACTGTTTGGGGGGCATGATGCCGAGGGGGATTGGGCATCCCCTTGGCACACAACAAATGGGGGAGAACAGCTAATATTCTTCAACTGAAACTACCTCTTTCTGGAAGCTGCAAATACTGAACATAGGATTTGCAAGAAAGTGAGTTGTGCTCACAACAGAGGGAGGTGAACCTTACAATTGTCTTTGGTTTGTAGCAGATTTTCTGCGGGTGGAGGGTACTTCTAACTGAAAGGTGAAATAAGGAACTTAGAATTATCAGGAAAAGACAGTCTGTCAAGCAACAGGGGGAGGTGGATCTAGCTTTACGTTTGTTACAATTCTCAAGATTTTCAGTGCAGGAAGAGTTTAAAGCACAGCTGACTTATTTTGGGGCTGACTGCTTTCAGAGCACAAACAACCAGGCTGTTTTGGGACTGGGAAGGTTTACCTGTGTCTGACTTGGATGTTTGGATTTTTCTCTGTTTGATTAGCAGGGTATTTTCTGTGTCAAATTGTTGTGTAGGGCATCTTGCTGACAGGAAGGCACTCATCGCAGCAGTGGGTCAGAGCTCTTAGCTGATTGTTTTGTGAGGGCACAGTTTAGGCCCAACCCTTCCCACCCCTCACCCCACCCCTGGAAATAGTTCCTTTATACCTGGGGTTCTGACATCTTTTCCTCAAGAGTGCAAGGTGCATATCACTGTCATATCCTCTCTAAGCACACTGCACTGACAATATAAGCATACACATTGTATAATATATATATTTCTATATAACAAATCAATCACACACACAACACACACACACAAAAAAGTAGATAAACATGTGAGGAGTAGTGCAATGTAATGGCTGTGGGGCAGCAGTCTTCCGGGAGTCTTTCTGGAGGCTGAGATGCTGCCCTATTTGCAGACAACTCTCCGCCCTGAGGGAGGAAGTTGCCCATCTTCAGGCCACACTGGACAGTAGTAAGGGAACCTTCCTCCAGGCCACACTGGACGGTAGGAAGGGAACCTCCCCCATCCAGGGAGCACCAGAGCCACCACCACTACCTCAGAGGTTGTGAAGAAAGCACAGCAGTTGGACCACAGTGGGCTCAGGGAGGGTGAGAATGGAGGAACAAAGGCACACCCAGTCAGTTGTTCCACTCCACAATCCATACACCATTCTGGGGGAGCATAGCTCCCCTATGGATGCACCCGCAGAGGAGACTAAGGAGTCTGAGGACAACTATCACAAGGGAGGCCCACAGGAAGGAGGCAGAGGACACCACAAGGAAAGGAAGCAGCTCCTGGTGGGGGACTCAATTATTAGGGGGATAGAACTGGGGGGAGCAGGGTAAAACTAAAGTAAGGTGCCTGCCTGGTGCTATGGCTTAGAGGGACAGGAAGCGCATCCTCAGGATCACGAGAACAGATGCATGGGAGTCTGAGCTGGACATCATTGTCCACCTAGGGACAAATGACTTGGCTCAATATGAGATTAGAGCAGTGCAGAAGGACTTTGTAGAATTGGTGAGGGGCCTAAGACAAGTAGCACACACAGTATCCTTCTCAGAGGTGCTGCTTGTCAATGGCATGAGTGAGGCGAGGGTACTTTGCACCATGCAGTTTAATGAATGTTTGAAAAAATGGTGTGGAGCACAGGGGTTTGGCTTCATTGGGGACTGGGGTTCCACCTGGAGGGACACCAGCCTATACTGGCAGGATGATCTGCATCTGTCCAGGACAGGAACAAGACTTTTGAGCAATCGGTTTAAATGCTTCATTGGCAAGCTTTTAAACTAGTCAAGGGGGGAGGCACTGATAAGCAGCAGGAAAATCCCAGCCTCCCCTACAAAACAGGGTACTAAATGAGAAAAAGACCGAGGTAGAAAGGTCAGTGGGGGATGCTGCAACAGAAGGTAAAGCCATCAAAAAATGGAGAGCACTGAGTACCAATGCCCGCAGTCTGAGTAACAAGCTTCCTGAATTAGTGGCCTTGATGGAGAAGGAACTTCTGGATATCGTGGCAGTCACAGAAACATGGTACACACAAAACCATGACTGGGACATAAACATACCAGGATACACTATCTACAGGAGGGACAGGGAGGGTAAAAGAGGAGGAGGAGGAGGAGGGCTCTTTACATAAGGGAAGGAATCAAAGCAACAGAACAAAAGGGAAAACAGGGAGGAGAAGAAGCACTGTGGGTAAATTTGGAGAACGGCAATGGCACCACAATCCGCACAGGGGTTGTATACAGACCCCTTCTCAGGGGGAGTAAATGTACAGGAAAATGATAGAAAGTATACTTAGAATGGCAGAAAAAGGGGAGATATTGCTGATGGGTGATCTGAATATGCCAGATGTTAAGTGGAGTGCAGTTGCAGCAGCCACTTTGAAGAGTAGGGTTATTCTAGATGCCCTACAGGGGGCATACCTTAGACAACTAGTATTGCAGCCCACTCGAGAGGGAGCAATCTTAGACCTGGTTCTCTCAAATGGAGATGAAGAGAGGATCACAGATGTAGAAGTGGGTAGCCATCTGGTAACTAGCGACCATCGAACAGTATGGTTCACAATAAACACAGCAATAGAGCCAAGCCATACAAAGGCAAAAGTACTGGACTTTAGGAGGGCTGACTTTGCCTAAATGGGTGAGTGCCTAAGGTATGCACTAGCAAATGGGCAGGAAGGAGGTGTGGAAGAACAATGGGGAAAATTAAAAACTGCCATCACAGAGGTAACAAGCCTTTGTGTGAAGCAAATAAACAAAACAAAACGATGTAAGAAACCACTATGGTTCTCAAAGGAAGTGGCAGTGAAGGTTCAAGAAAAAGAAAGCATTCAGGAAGTACAAGGAATCACAGAAGAAGCAGGACAGAGAACTGTATCAGTTAAAGCAAAAGGAGGCTGGGAAGGCAGTCAGAACAGCAAAGGCCCAAACTGAGGAAAAGATAGCCAACTCAGTTAAGAAGGGGGATAAAACCTTTTATAGGTACATCAGGGAGTGAAGGAAGACCAAGGGGGGGATAGTCAGGCTTAATAAATGGGATGGAGGGTGGGCAGAGAGTGACTGTGAAAAGGCAGAGATACTAAACAAATATTTGTGCTCAGTATTTACAAAGGAAGAGGGAGAGGTACCTAAAACAAACAGTAGAAACACTCTGGATACAGAAGTTGATACCAGCCCATTTACAGAAGAAAGGATTCTGAAAGAATTCTTAAAACTGAAGGTGGACAAAGCAATGGGGCCTGATGGGATTCATCCCAGAATTCTAAAAGAACTAAGGGTAGAACTAGTGACACCACTGACTACCCTCTTTAACAAATCATGGGAGGGTGGGGTGGTACCCGAGGACTGGAGGAGGCAGATGTGATTTCCCTTCACAAAAGTGGGAGCAAGGCAGAAGCAGGAAAACTACAGACCTGTTAGTTTAACCTCAGTGGTAGGGAAAATGATGGAATCACTTCTGAAGGAAAGAATTGTTGAGTATCTAGAGGCCAAAGGGGCACAGGACCCAAGGCAGCATGGATTCACAGCAGGAAGTTCATGCCAGACAAATCTGATAGATTTCTTTGACTGGATGACCAAAGTAGTAGATCAGGGAGGGGCTGTGGACATGGTCTACCTAGACTTTAGCAAGGCATTTGACACAGTCCCACACAAAAGATTAATATACAAGTTAGCCAGCCTGGGAGTGGGTCCCAAGATGACAGCCTAAGTAAAAAATTGGCTGGAGAATAGGACACAGAGAATAATAGTAAATGGAGTCCACTCTGAAGAAAGGGTTACTAGTGGGGTACCGCAGGGTTCAGTATTAGGACTGGTCCTCTTCAATGTCTTTATAAGCGACATTGCAGAGGGACTCGAAGTAAAAGTATGTCTCTTTGCAGATGACACAAAGATCTGTAACAGAGTTGATGCACAAGGTGGGGTGGAAAGGATGAGAAGGGACTTGGCAAGGTTAGAGGAATGGATAAATGTATGGCAGCTTAGATTCAATGCTCAGAAGTGCAAGGTAATGCACCTGGAAAACAAAAACCTAGGGGAAGAGTACACAATGGGGGGTGAGATACTAACAACAACGAAAATGGAAAGGGACCTGAGGTAGTCATATCAGATGACCTAAAGGTGGGCAAGCAATGTGAGAGGGCAGCAAGGAGGGCTGGGGGGATACTGGGATGCATAGGGAGAGGCATCACCAGTAGAAAACAGGAAGTTATTATCCCTCTGTACAGACAGCTGGTGAGACCCCATCTGGAGTATTGCGTGCAGTTCTGGAGACCCAATCTCCGCAAAGACATAGACAGGATGGAAGCTGTCCAGAGGAGGGCAACTAAAATGGTGCAGGGTCTGCACCAGAAGACATATGAAGAGAGACTTAAGGAGCTTAATATGTATAGCCTCAAGGAAAGGAGGGAGAGGGGGGACATGATAGAAACTTTCAAGTACCTGAAGGGAATCAACAAAGTCCAAGAGGGTAGCATCTTTCAAAAAAGGTGTGCACAAACAAGGGGCACAATTTGAAGACGGGGCATCTCAGAGGTAATTTAAGGAAGTATTTTTTCACAGAGAGGGTTGTGGATGCATTGAACAGCCTTCTGGAGGAGGTTGTGGAGTCAAAAACAGTGGTGGAATTCAAGCATGCATGGGACAGTCATAAGGCAATTCTAGGGGGTGGGGGTAGGAAGAAGTAGGCTGCTGGTTAACTAGGATCTGCAGCTTATCCATTAGGTAGGGAAATGGGCAGACTGGGTGGGCCAAGCGGTCCTTATCTGCCGTCAAATTCTATGTTTCAAATCAAATTCTATGGGCGGTTACATTAAGCCGACGGGAGTGGGCTCCCATCAGCAAATGAACTGGGTTGTTGGCATGTTGATAGGGGACTGACCACCCCATCAGCTTTCATGGGGCTGTGAGGCAGTGGCAAGCCACCGCCACGTTTACAAAAAATGTTACACTAGTCAAGGTACCGCCCTGCAATGACAGGTCGCTCCCTTATTGCAGCAGAATGGCTGATGCTGCAATGATGAGGTGGCCCCTCATTGCAGTGGTGAAATCATTTCAACTTGGTGGCACTTTTGAAAACCAATGTCATCAGCACAGTGTGCCTGCATTGGTCCACCAGTGCCAAGCCCCCAAATATAGTGCCGCCGTTGGTTGCCACAGTGCTGCACCTCCACAACCCATTTCTCTTCTAAGCTGCCACATAATGCTTCTTGCACATGTACACAAGCAAACATAAAAATTATATATTTTTTTTCCTTAACATCAGAGGCAGCATAGCAGTGTGGGGGGAGGGGGTAAAGAGTGGAGGAGATTCTAGACTGTCTGAGATCCTTTGGAAATCACAGACTCAGTCTGATTCATATTTTCATTCCAGTCTGTGCAGTATCTTACAACAATTGCTTTCTGTCTGAGAGAGAGAAAGACTCAGGCAACAACCTTACCTACAAAGGGTTAGGCAAAACATTTTTTTTGACTGTGTAACTAACCTACCTGTTAGGTATTAGGATAAATCTCTCTGTTGTTACTTAACTCGATGCAGCAGTGCTGTACTGACCTGTTGTTAGTGAATAAATGTCCTTGTTTTGGGTGCAGCTCATCAACACAGCCAGCAGTCGGTGCTGTACTGACCTGTTAGCCATATCTCCCTGTGTTTTCACTACTTAAACTACTTAACTAGCCAGCAGTGCAGTACTGTCCTGTTTGTGAATAAATATCACAGGTTTTTTTTTCGCTACTTCAACTACTTGACTTGACGCAGCCATTAGGTGCTTATTGACCTGTTTGGGATGAATTTCCCTGTTTTTGGTGCTGCTACTCAATGCAGCCAGCAGTGCTGTACTGATCTGTTTGGGAATAAATCTCCTTGTGTTTTCACTACTTAAATTACTTAACTCAATGCAGCCAGTAGTGCTGTACTGACCTGTTTGTAAATAAATATCCCTGTGTTTTCACTACTTAAACTGTTTGATTTGACAAAGCCAGAAGTGCTGTACTGACCTGTTAGGAAATAAATCTCTGTGTTGTCACTACTGAAATTATTTAATTTGATGCAGCCAGCAGTGCTGTACTGAACTGTTAGGGAATACTGTATAGCAGTTTATATTCACTCCCTTTATATTTAGCACTCCATGCACACATACATACACACCCAAACCCCATAGTCACTTCCTCTTATTTTCACTGGTGGAACACTAGTGCTGCTATGTATAGTGATCTACCTAATATTCACTGTCTTTTTGTTTTCAGTCTAGTATGGAACCAGTGAATATAGTGAAAATAAAAAGGCAGTGAATATTTTCTGTTATACAGTAAATGTACCTGTATTTTTACTACTTCAGCTACTTGACTCAATGCAGCCAACCGTGCTGTACTTTATTGACCTGTTAGGAATACATTTTCTGTATTTTTCATTACTTGACTCGATGCAGCCAGCAGTGCTGTACTGACCTGTTAGGAAATAAATATCCCTGTGTTTTCACTACTTCAGCTACTTGACTCGACGCAGCCTGCAGTGTTGTACTGACTTGTTTGTAAACAAATATTACTGTGTTGTCACTACTGAAACAATTTGACTTAATGCAGCCAGCAGTGCTGTACTGGTAGGAAAGGAAAGACTGTGCTCATGGTGAAGACTTGGTGCTAGCAAAAACAGTCATCCAAAAGTAAAAGAAAACCAACACTCCAAATATCAGTTCTCAGCAAATCTTTACTGTATTCTCGTACTTTGTAGACCATAAAGAAAATTTACAATGAATAAGTGATTTAGACTCCCAAACGTGGACTACCAGCCCCAGCGCTTCAAGGTGCAATACCTCTTTGTTTGCTGAGAACTGATGTTTGGAGTGCTGGTTTTCTTTTACTTTTAGCAGTGCTGCACTAACCTGTTTGGGAATAAATATCCCTGTTTTGGTGTAGCTACTCAACACGGCCAGCAGTGCTGTATTAACCTGTCTGAGAATAAATATCCTTTTCACTACTAAAACTACTTGACTCAACGTAGTCAGCAGTTTTGTACTGACCTCCCTGTCCAAGAGTAAATCTCCTTGTGTTTTCTCTACTAAAACTATTGACATGACACAGCCAGCAGTGCTGCACTTACTGACCTGTTTGGGAATAAGAGACGCAACCACCATTTGGTATAAAATTTTTAAATTAGGAACATTTATAAAATCCATTATGAAAAGATAGGAAGCATGTGTGTCGGACCCTTTATGCAAAACCATGGGTAAAAAAGAAACCAGTAGCAGCACTTGTTACACAATCCAGGAAAGAGACAATGATACAGAAAATTCAGGACATTGCAGGAGTAACTCGTTGTGATACTCTGAGGATGAGCATAAGGGCCATCATAGTGCAGTAGCCAGTCTTATTAAGCAGAGTGATGGATGAGGAGGAGGAGGAGAAGACAGATGAGACTAAAGGGAAATCAGTGGAACAGATCCTGAGTTTGCAGTAGATAAAGCAGCAGTCAGTCTGTCAAGCAGCAGTAGTTCTGTGGAGTGGGATGACGAGGAGGAATACAGGGCCAGGAAAAGAACAAAAAGACTTCTAGGAAGGAAGGAGGTGGTGGTGGTGGTAAAAATAAATAATGAATCTAGTGGGGTATAAGGAGACACCCATACAGGCAGAGGAAAACAGAGGATAGATGATGGGTATGCTTCCAGAGGAGTAGAAACAGAAACAGTCAAGCCAGCCAAAGATACTATGCATCAGAATTTGCAGATGGACATGGAAAAACCTTAAAGAGATACTGGCACTGGCACTACTAGTGGCTGTGGTAGTGGTACTAGTGGTGGTGAACACCTCCCCATAAGCAACAGTGCAACAAAATCTGTGAAATCCATAGTGTGGGCTTTTCACAAAAGATAAATCCTCTAGTAACCATGTGGTTTGCAAACTATGCAAACCAATTAAGTGCAGTAAAGTGGGTACTCAGATGGGACCATCAACAATAATAAGACATATAAACAAGCCTCACATTTATCTGTCTCAAAAGCATTAAAGGAGCACACACACAAATTGTTGCAGTGGTGCACTCAGCTGAGAAGATGAGGATATGGATGTTTACCAAGGTGAGGAAGTAATTGATGAGGAGGGGAACAATAAAAGTCTGTCTTCCAATCAAAGCACATCTTTTATTAATTTATTTACCCCTTTGACTCCACCACCACCACAACCTATTAGGAGTCATATACCATCCATTACCATGACCCCATCATCTGGCAGTGAAGGTCCAGGAAAGCAACCAAAAAATCAGGTGATTTTAGGCGTACAGGCCATTAAATTTCTTTGAAAGACTCTTTCAAGCTTGCACAGAAATATAAACCCAACAGGCCTGAGGCAAGGTGATTAACAAATGCAATTGGGAGATGATAGCCATTGACTCGATCCTATTTTCCTTTGTGGCTAACGCAGGTTTTAAGGCACTAATGGAAATTACAGTGCCACAGTACCAGGTCCGAAGCTGAACCTATTTCTCAACTGTTGCCATCCCAGACTTGTATGACGCTGTTTGGAAAAGTGTGTCTGAAAGGTTCAGTGGGCAAAAGCATGTCACCACAGATATGTGGACCAGTGGTCAGATGACTGATTATATGTCTGTGGCTCTATGATGCCGGTTCAACAAATGTTTTGTCAGCCGACATTATGGCAATGGATTTATGTTGACCGCAATTTGTGGTTGACATAAATCCATCAGGAGAAACAGTTGCTGTTCATCAGGAGGTTTGGCCCCCTCCAAACCCAACATGCAAGGGACTCTGTCCCCTGCATCCCCCGAACTTAGGGATTATCAACTCCGAGTCAGAGCTAATTCAGGAAGGGGGTGCAGGACCGGAGAAAGAGTGTCAGGGTCTCAGGAGGACTTGTACAATGAACTGACAATGTTGTCAGCATTGACATGTTTGCTGTAAATGTTTTGCTGATTGGAGGGCATACCTATGACTGTGACTGCCCATTGGGTAAACTTTTCTCCCTCCTCCCTCCTCCTCCTCATCATCATCATGTAGTGGCAGTATTGGCAGCAGCAGCACGATGCAAGGGACTTTCACTGTTCAAAGCAAGGTAGCATTATGTATTTGTGGTTTTGAAAAAGACCACAAAGTGGAACATCTTCTGGAGGGCCTTCAAGAAAAATTTGCTGAGTGGCTGACTCTAAAGTCCCTGCAACCTGGGTTTATAGTGTCTCACAATGCTTTAAATATTCTTAAGGCAGTAAGGCTTGGTAACTTTACATATGTACCATGCTTTGCACACACTATAAATTTGGTGGTAAAAAACTTCATTGATGAAGACAGAAATGTTCAGAACTTGATTGCAGCTGCCTGCACTGTGTGCACCCACTTTAGCCATTCTGTTAAAGCCCAAAAGTTGTTGCAGCAAATTCATAATGCAAATAGCCTCCCTCTTCACCAGATGGTATAGGAAGTTCCAACCTAGTGGAATTCCACTTATTACTGCATATGCTGCAGAGAATGCTTGAACAACAGAAAGTCATCCATCAGTATGCAGTCCAATATGACATTGGGAAAGGAGATGTGAATATCAGCCCCAATCAGCGGCGTCTGATGGAGAATCTTTGTTGTGTCTTTAAACCCTCAGAGGAGGCTACCCAGGTGGTAAGTGCCAATGATGCTGGTCTAAACCAGATACTACCCTTAATTTCACTTCACAGGCTGACACTGGAGCATCTCAAGTCGCAGTTTCTCAAGAAAGATGACGGCGATGCTGCATCACTTTCCAGAAAAATGCTAAACACCGTCCTGAGAGATGAGCGCATTATCAAAGCAGAGCATTACATTTTGGCCACACTTTTATCCTCAGGTTAAGGACACAAATGAATCATTCTTCACACCACGTGACTTTAAGAACCTGGAATATTATCCTGAACTATTAATTGAGAAAGTGTTGGTGAGTATAATTGAGAAAAGTAGTATATCATCAGTGTCCTTTCGTCCACATTCAAATTCTGCACAAAATCGGATTGAGAGGAGGAGCCAATCTACCATCGCTGCTGCTGGTGCCACCTACAGGTGCTTCTGGCCATCAAACACCAACCAGAACTGCTGCTACTACTGAGGTGACTGCTGCTACACCACAAGAAGAGAAACCACTGTGGGACATGCTGTCAGACTTTGGTCTGATAAAGACAGCTGGAAAGGCTCAGTCGGCTATTGTGGTAGCAGAAATCCCTGCTGCAAAAATGATGAACAATTATATGGAGGAGACTGTGCATGTCACCACTGGGGATGAACCATTATTCTACTGGCAGTAGAAGAAATCAATGTGTCCTTCTTTAACTGAAATTGCAATTGAATACCTCAGTTGCCCACCCACCAGCACATATTCAGAGAGATGTTTCAGTGCTGCTGGAGCAATAGTGACTGACAAAAGAGCATGTCTTTCCACAAAAAATGTAAAGAGGCTGTTTTCTAAAAATGAACCTGCCATAATTCAAGAACATATAGGCCTAGATATTCAAACTGCACCCGGAAAGGGCACAAGTGGTTGCTCCGCACAACTGAGATGCGCCAGAGTGCAAAATTACTATATTCAGAAGATATGCAAGAGAGATGTGCCAGCGTATCCCAAGCTGAATATAGCAAATATGCGCCATAGTGCAACCCGACATGTGCCTGCACAGCTTGAAATGTGCTAAAGCAACCGGGCAGGACTCAAGATAGCGACAGGAGCAACCTGGTCTGGGACACTGGAACAACAGGGAAGGATGTGCAATGGCACATGGTTGAGGTACAACAGCCACAGTAGGGAGAGAAGCATCCCAAGGCCAGAGGGGTGGAGGAAGGTGCTGATAAAGTGTGCAATGGACACAGATCAAGACCCCATGGACATAGCACAAGTCAGCACACAGACACCACCAACCTAGGGGACAAGGGCACACTGTGCATGGCACAGAGGAGGGCAGGAACAGAGCACCCCAGCACCAGAGACCCAATGGACAGTATGGACCAGCCATGCACCGTGATGACAGTGCAGAGGAACAAAGCAGGGCAGTCACAGAGACCAGCTTAGCACAGGCACAGTCGTCCAGAGGCAGACTGGTACAGGCTGGCGACAGTATGCCGCACATGTGCATATGCTAACAGAGACACAGGACTGCAAACAACACAGCAGCAGGAGGACCAGGAAAACAGCAGAGGCATTCACAGCACCAGAACTAGGGCAATGTGCAAATGACAACATTAGCAGCACCAATGGACACCTCAGAGGTGGCCCAGGGGACAACATGACAAACAAAGTGTGGTAAATCAAGGTGGAGAGGGTGTACGATTGTGCCACGGCATAGACACAAATGGGCAGTGGTACACAAGGGGAAGTGGGTCAGCCATGCACAACAACAGGTGACTGGAACAACTGTAATGTGAGGAGTACACACACACACACACACACACACACGTAGCAGAAGAAACATTTAATAACAATGAATAGGAAAAAGTATACAAACAACAACTAGAACAACATCGAAGAAAAAAGCAGCAACAACAACAACAAGACCTGTGTAACACCAATATAAAATATAAAACTGTATACAAATAGAACACTGTGGGAAAGGGTAGAAGGTGGATCAGGGAATGCAGGGGGAGAACTATTCACAATGGTGAATGGGGTGTGAGAATAGGATCAATGTGGCTATTTACAGGGAAATGTCCATTGAGGCTTAGTGTCCACAGCAATGTGCCACCTGGCCCTGCACAACTTGGCACAGCTGCTGGACCTCCTTCATAGGTGCCCCATCTCCTTCATCTGTCACCTCAAAACCCATAACCAGGCCACCTGCTTTGGTAGGTGGCATTTATCATTCTCTGTACACAGACCATCCCACCATCAACAAGCACACCTTTCCACCGTCTACCCCTTGCACCAGCTGGACGACCTATGTTGGGAAAACAGAGAGCACATACTCAGTGCCACAGCCCACACAGGTACTTCCCCCCCCCCAATGGGCTGGGCATGCATGCCTGATGCTGGCTGGCCCCTTATAGAGGGCTGTCAACACACCATGCACAGCACACACTGGCAACATGCTGGGACACAGAGCCACACAATGAGTGGGATGTGGCACAGTGAACAGGCAGAGTATATCGCCAAGGCACATGTGTCCATGCTCCCCACAGTGTAGGACCCTGTCTCACATGTGCACCAATCACGCAGGCCCTGGGTTGAGCCCATGTGAGCACCAGTGGGGGCCCACAGCCAGTACTGGACATTGCAACTGGGGACTAGTGCACAGGTGCCATGGGCACAACGGGACAACCACACATTGCCGACACAAAGATCCATGTGTATGTGACCACCACCACATAGACATACACAAGAAGCAGGCATGGGCCCACTGTAGGCAATGCAACCACTCCCCCATACCCCATGTACACACAGATGCAGCACGTGCCTCGTACTTACCTGCCACATGTCCTGTCACGAGTGCCAGTTTGCCAGCACCCACCACCTGGGACCACTGCTCAGTCCCTGCCCAAACCTGGCACCAGTCCTCCTGACCTGCAAGAAAACACAATGAAAGAGCACTGTGAGCACCATGCATGAATATAACCCCCCAAATGGTGACACAATGCAGCACGTGCAGCATGCTGTGTGCCCATCTGAGGGCACCCACAATGTGGAGTCACAGTGCCATGGCAACAGCACAGTGGAACACTGATCCACACAGGGAAAACCATGGCATGCATGGTATCAACAATCTGGCCCTGCAGCAAGGGCCATGTCAACCATGTGGGCAGGGATACATGCACCTGCCACACACCCCAAAACCCCCAAGAGCATACAAAGAAAGCATGCACACAGCACATACATACCTGGTCATGGAACTGCCCCCATGCCGGCATGCTCCTGCAGTCTCCGGAGCCTCTCAGGATCCCTCCTCCTCAGGTCCCCATATCTGTCTTCGGCTGCTCCCAGTCCTGTGGATGCGGTCCTCCTCTCCAATTGCTGGGCAACACGTGCCCAGATCTGGGACCATGCCACCTAAAGCTCTTCAGCCCTAAACAACTGGCCCTCTAGGGGAGCAACAAGTGCCACCATCTTGGCCACCTCAACCTTCGAGCAGTTGATGGCCCTGGGCCTCCCTCCAGTAGCATGTGCCTTGGTCTCACAGCCTAGCAGTGTGTGGCACTGTAAAACAGGCAGTCTGAACAAAGTGTGGCAGGTCCATGCCCATTGCACAATAGGCCTACTATGCATGCCACTATATGCCACGCACATGCGCAATAGGCATGCGCTACTGACACCAATTGTGCATTACCACAAATGCATAGTACTGAAAAGCCTGGCAGAAGACTGGGGTCACAGCACAGTGACCCCTGAATGCACATCCACGCATAGGTGCCATCTTATTGAGGGTAGTCAGTGCTACACTTACAGCCAACCACGTGGCGCATATCCGCAAATATGCGCCATGTTAGCCAAAGGCACGGCACAGTGGGATGCGCGATCCAGGGACAATGTAAGACTAGCAGCCAACCACATTGTGCATATCCCCAGACATGCGCCATACAGGGCACATGCACAGCACAGGTGGATGCACGATACATGGCCTGGTAAGTTGGGCATGCTCCACCATGCATGTCAACTGCTGTACTGCGAATTGCGCATGCATGGGAAATGTGCCATGTGGAGATGCTCGGTGCATTTCAGATGTAAGACACAATTGAGATGAGCCCGGAGCAAATCTGCAATTTTCAGCCAGGATATGCAAATCACCTCATTATCCAATCCAGGTATGTCAACTGATTAGCATCTCATTACTGACTGCTCCAGAGCTCATTTGTATGAGATGGACATAAAAGTGCCAGCCCACACCACAGTTCACTGACAGGAACTGCAGCCTGGAAGGTAGGTTTGTTTACATTCCTTTTACTACCGCCTCTTTGTACTGCATTATGTGTGATACTGCACAACTCCAGGGCATGCTGCCCATGTGCTCATCTTGCCTCATTCCAGTCTGCAGGCAACAGGATGTCAGATAGTGAGAATGAAGGGGAGCAGGTTAAACGATGTAGGCCCAGCTTCATGGAGGATGAAACACATGCCCTGTTGGAGGCCTACATCCACAGGGAGGCACTGTTCTGTGGAGCTACTGGGACCTGGCAGGAGAGGGCAAAGGGCTGGGATGAGGTTGCTATATACATCAATGCCCATGGGCGCTTCAACCGCACTCCCCAGGAGTGCATGAAGAAAATGAATACAGATAGGTGGAGGGCCAAGAAGAAGGTTGCCACCATTTGGGCATCCCTGGCACGCACCAGTGGTGGTACTTCCACAACACCATTCCTCACACCAGTGAAGGAGCTGCTTGTGCCCACTGGCAACCGAGCATCCATCGTGGGTGTCCCGGGGGGGTCCAAACCAGGGGCAGCCCGTCGCAGTACTATTGAGTATGCATGTGGAACCCCCATGTAGGGAAGGGAGTGCAGGCCACAGGTGTGCCTGGTATGCTACACAGGGGTCTGTACCATGCCCATGGTGTGCTGTGCAGGCTGATATAAATGCACAGCCACACCATGACACCTATGCCTCCTATGTGCGGTTGTGTGAACAGTGCCATAGTGAAAGACACAGAGTGGTGTGGCCCAACAACACAGGCCAATGGTGGCCATGTATTGCCCTCAGGGGACACCATGTTGGGTGTGGTGCCACATGACCGGCCACAGTGGTCAGGTGTTCTACAGTAGGACTGAGGTGTCTGTGGCAGGGCTGGAGGGCATTGACCTGGCCACAGCCTGTGCATTGTGACCCTGTGCCAAACACTGCCATGTGTGCGCTTCCTGCACACATGCGTGTCTCACACCATCAGTGCATTGGTGGTACACAGGCCACAATGGTAGTCCCAGGCATGTGTGGCATCACAGGTACACCTGTGGTCCACATGCACACATCCTCTCATCTAGCTGTCTGCCTACCATACAGACATGTGTCACTAACCATGTTTCTCTTCTGTCTATCAGCTCCATCTCACCCCAGGGGTGCTTTACCAGACAGGGCCAGCCCTGTGGCACCAGCAGAGGATGATGCAGTGCCTTCCATGTTCTCTGGTGCCATGGCCAATGCTGATGACCTCTGCCCAGCAGCTGGGCTGTTGGACATACTGTGGTTGTGTGCCGATAACCCCTTGTCCAGCATTGTCCTGCAGGAGGACCGCACTATGCTTGCACCAGCAATGGAGGAGGAAGATGATGATGACACTGATAATACCCTCACTGAGGGACGCACAGGCAGCTTTTACCCTCCGGCTGGTCTGGTACAAACACAGGCAGTGGCAGTGGTCCTGTGCCCTCACACACGCTCCCCCAGTGCACCCCCCTGCTGCTGCAGTGGCTGGCGGTGGATGGGGACAGGACGCTGCTGTGGGGCATGGGACGGCCAGCACAGTCTAGCAGGGTGTTGCAGTGCTGCAATGGCCAGTGGGAGACACTGTCCAACCCACCCAAGGGCCTGCCGTGCATGCACATGCCCAGTCCCCACCCAAACAGTGGCCTCCTGTACAGCATTCCTGTATGAGGGAAGTGGCACAGCAGGCTGAGACCCCACTGCCTGTCAGTGACCAGCCCCCAATACATCACCCACTGACAGGCTCGATGACCACATCCTAAATCTTATCATACATCACACACGCTATGTTCTCTGCTCTAATATATATGATTTTACTATAAATGAAACTTTGTTCAGGTAATTAGACCCTCGAGCCTTGTACCCATATGCCTGGAGCCCTTGTTCCTAAACCAGGAACCAGGAAGAGAGTTTTGTAGTTTTTACTGCACTCTTGCAGAACTACAGACAGTGTTTTGTGATATATTTCTTCTAGGGCACATATTATACTGTGATTTGCAACTGTATTTAACTTTGTGCAGTATATTGCAACAGTTTTTTGGAAACATTTTAACTTTTAAAAACTGCACTTTACCCAAGGGATATTTGACTCGCGAATACCCTTCCAGGTCATTGTACTACTTATAACTCAGCTCCCAGTGAGCAGAGCGAGCCAAACAGGGCAAACGCGGTGTTGTGCATGTCACCGTGATGCGCATGTTAAGCGTGTCAGGCGAGAAAGGCTAGTGTAGTGGGACTATGCTAGTAGTAAGTACAAACGTTTATTTCCTGCCTAGGCCTCATATTATTCTAACCTAAGTGGCTTACGTTTCTTTGCCCTTGTTTCATTGACAACAGTAATATAGTACCAGATTGTAATTATGGAATCATTTGTCCAAACAGTTAAGGGTGAAACAGGTATATTATGTCAATCCTGCAACATGTATATGTTAGTATCCAGTCAGCCATCAAATAATCTATTTACTTTCACCAAATGTACTGAGAATGTAGAGATGTCAACCCTGTTAGCTCAGTTTAGCAAAAGGCTTGGTGAAATAGAACGTAGCCAACTGGATGTGGCTGAACGTTTTCAAGTTCATCTTCAAGCACAATCATCAAACAATGTATTAAATCTAGACCACACTACTGTACCTTTAAATAATAAAACATCATGTAACACTGCTTCTGCTCTTGTGATTAATACCCCTTCAAATAAAAAAAGAATAAGGGAGGAAGAAGAAACCACTGACCCAGAAGATGCTTGGTATTTGGTGCAACATTTAAAACACCCCCCCAAAAAAGGGGAAGGAAATCTAACCACTTTAATATAGAAATTTCCAATATATTTGATCCCTTACCACTAGATTCAACTCATGAGGAAATGATTACTGTGACCAGTGTTTCAGATGATGTAATAACACCTGAAATCGCTCCAGTAGCACATAAAAAGCATCCAGCACAGACAAAAGCAAATGGATAGTCTTGTAGATGTACCTTTAATAATATTAGAGACTGCACCCATAGCTTTTGAACAAACTGAAGATAGAATGGAAACTGATTCCTCCCAAGAACAAATAATTGAAATCTTTGTTCTAGGCATGACGCATCGTCAAAGGGCTGGACCGAGCTATTTGTGACATAGACAAAGCCCATCAAACCTTGTCATGCTTTAGGGGTGCTAAAATCTCTGATCTCACAAAAATGATCAATGACATAATTTATCCAATGTTAATAAAACAGTAATCATACACACAGGGGCTAATAATATCTTTTACCAACAACCTCAAGAGATTAAGCAGGAATTTGTCAACTTAACTAATAAACTTGTAGATTTGGGTTGTGTGTTTGCTTTTTCTGAAATATTACCAATTCCTAGAGCAACATACTGACAAAACTGCATTCCAAAAGAGATAAATAACTGGCTAGACAATGGGGCCTTAAACAAAATATTAATTGTATAAACCACTGGGAGAAAATATTGAGAATATGTAATGATGGGTTACATTTAAGCAAAAAGGGTCACACAATTATTTAAATACCAGTACAGTAATTACATAGGTGCAGTTTTAAACTGAGTGATGGGGAGAGGGGATGCATCTAATTCCACATTATTTCTCTCAGTAATAAAATACTTGAGTAACCTGAGTAATAGGAATTATAAATCCAATATTGGCAAAATTACAAATTTAAGGAAAACCAAGAAAAAGAAAAAAAAGATGAAAAGACTTTCCAACCCTAGTGTGTGCAACCTCAGTTTTGCCCCAATCTATGAAAATAGTGCTTCAAATAAAATCTTACTTATCATGAAAGTATCAAGAAAATAAAAATTCTATTAACTAATGCATGTAGTTTAACAAACAAATTGGATGAGTTAAGACATGTTCTCATTAGTAAAGAAATTGATATCTTTTGCATCACTGAAACATGTTTTTAGATAATGACTGGAATACAGACATGCTTAGTTTTACAAAGTTCTTAAAAATAGACAGAATAATAAAAGGGAGGTTTAGCACTATACCTATCTAATACATTTAATTGCCAAGAGATAATTCTTGAAGACACTCCAACAGAAATATTATGGACTAAGATTGAGCTTGGCCAAGAAACTTTAACAATTGGTCTGTGGTATTGGTCCCCCAGTTTAAAGTACAAAGAGAACTTAACCTTTCTGAACCAGCTCGAAAATAAAATTAAAGACAGTAATTGAATGTTACCTGTTGATTTTAATTTCCCATACATAAACTGGGAAACATTTGACACTAACAGTCCCCTCGAGAGACAATTCTTAGAAATCACCTTTAAACTTGGCCCAGAGCAATTGGTGTATCTCCCTACAAGGAATAATAATATACTCAATCTCATTTTTACGAATAACCCTGATTTATGTTCTTCTCCAGTCATATTACCTCCTTCGAGCAACAGTGATCATAATATGATCACATGTGATATCTCACATGTCAAGTGTAACAAAGGAAAAAGTAAATTAAAAAAATATTATACAGCTGACTACACTAGTATAAAAAGTATTTAACTATGTGGAATTGGCAAATGAATTGAAAAATCTTGACATTGAACATATATGGGTAAAATTAATGACAAAATAGATCATTGTTTAAATACATGAGTACCAGATAGAGTTAAATACAACAACAATACCAAACTAAGAATACCTCTATGGTGGTCCAAAGATATAAAACATATTATAAATAAAAACATCAAGCCTACAAAATTTAGTAAGATCAAAAGACTCTGATTGGTGCAAGTTTAAGTTACTTGCAAAACAAAACAAACAAATAATAAGTATGGCAAAACAAAACTAGAAATCAACAGCTACTAATATCAAAGATAACAAAAAAGTTTTATAATTATATTGGCTCTCTCAAGCAACATCATACAGGAATTGGCCCCTAAAGCTAAACGATAAAATTATTATTAATGAAACAGAAATGGCTGCAGAACTTAACCATTACTTCATAAGTATATTTAGTCCTAAAGAACCCATAAACCTCAACATACCACCATCAGTTGATTTTATTTCTTTTCTTTTTTTTTTAAGACACCCTAGACACATCTGTGAAGTGTGGTATTACATTACAATCTTGGCGGGTAGCTAATATAACCCCTATTTAAAAGGTGGTAATAAACAGCAGACATCTAATTATAGGCCAATTAGCTTAACATCGCTTATTAGTAAAATTATTGAACGTTTGATTCAAACTAAAATCTCCAACCATATTTAAGCACAGGTTGTATAGATATGTCACAGCTTGGATTTACTCCTGGTAGGTCATGTTTAACTAATCTCATTAGTTTTTTCGAACCTGTCAGTAATGCTTTGGACAATGGCATACCAGTGGATACTGTCATTCTGGACTTCAAAAAGGCATTCGATACTGTATCCCATAAGATATTGATTAAATAACTTCTCAATATAAATTTAGATATTAACATAATTAAATGGATTTCTTTATGGCTATCCAATAGACAACAAAGGGTGGTCATACTTGGGCATGCGTCTGACTGGAGCCCAATTACTAGTGGTGTACCACAGGGGTCTGTTCTGGGTCCTCTCCTTTTTAATATATTAGTCTCCAGTATACAAACGTCAAAGGAGGTCTGGATCAACAAGTACACTGATGATTATAAAATAGGTTGCCTTGTTAATGACATTTCATCTGCTAACATCCTACAAGAAAATTTAAACAGACTAACTACTTGGGCAGTAAATAATAAAATGAAGTTTAATGTGGCAAAATGCAAAGTAATGCACATGGGGAATAACAATCAAAGATTTAACTATTCTATACAGAATATAGGCCAGATATTCAAAGGGTTGCGCCTGCCTGAAGTCGAACTTGTACCATTCTGCGATATTCAGCAGGAGGCAGTTGCGCCACTGAAAACATGCTGAGCAACAGCGCATAAATGAATGCATGCTGAACTGGAGGGAGGAACCATGCATAAACTTCACAGCCGATATTCAGCCGGGCTGTGCAAGTGTTGCAGGTGCAACCCCCAACCTGCGCCTGCACAACTTTGAACCAAAATAAAAAGGATCAAGTCGAGGCCACCCACGGTGAGCTGCCGCGTTGCAGGCGCAGCACAGCAGCTGCCACCTGTGGCTGGCCTCAACCCACTCCCTGTGCCCCCCTGCAGCCCGATCGCGGGCAGAAGTGTAAAAGTCCCCACCCCACCCCACTGGCCCAATCACAGGCAGCAAAGTGTCCCCGAACATATCCCTGGTGGTCCAGTGGACCACTAAGCCCGATCGCGGGCAGCAAATGTACTAACACAACCCCGAATATATTCCTGGTGGTCCAGTGGACCGCTAAGCCCGATCACGGGCAGCAAATGTATTACTAACACAACCCTCCCAAATATATCCCTGGTGGTCCAGTGGACAGCTAAGCCGATCGCGGGCAGCAAATGTATTAACACAACCCCCATCCTGAATATATCCCTGGTGGTCCAGTGGACCGCTAAGCCCGATCGGTGGCAGCAAATGTGTTAACACAACCCCCCCAAATATATCCCTGGTGTTCCAGTGGACCGCTAAGCCTGATCGCAGGCAGCAAATGTATTAACACAACCCCCTCCCAAATATATCCCTGGTGGTCCAGTGGACCGCTAAGCCTAATCATGGGCAGCAAATGTATAACACAACCCCGCCTCCCGAATATATCCCTGGTGGTCCAGTGGACGCTAAGCCCAATCACGGGCAGCAAATGTATTAACACAACCCCCTCCTCCTGAACATATCCCTGGTGGTCAGTGGACGCTAAGCCCGATCGTGGGCAGCAAATGTATTAACACAACCCCCTCCTCGAACATATCCTTGGTGGTCACGTGGACGCTAAGCCCGATCGTGGGCAGCAAATGTATTAACACAACCCCTCCTCCCGAATATATCCCTGGTGGTCAGTGGACCGCTAAGCCCGATCGCGGGCAACATGTATTAACTACCCCCAAATATATCCCTGGTGGTCCAGTGGACCGCTAAGCCCGATCGCGGGCTGCATTAGTTGTGACCCCCACCCCCAAGACCACATCCCTGGTGATTTAGTGTCCCCACCCACCCACCATGAGCCCCACCACCCCACTTCCCCCCCACAGCCGGCGGGTGGCAGCATCCCATCCGCCTGCCGCCCACCGACCTGACTACCTGGTGAGCTGCCGCCCGTGGTGCAGGAAAGAGCCAATGGGCATGCAGCCCATACCACTCTAAGGCAGTCAGATTTATGAATGAATGAATTTGTGAATGAATTCATTCATTCTAGATCTGGACTGCCTTATGCATATGAGCTGCACACCATTAACTCTTGCTCTACACCAATAGGCGTGAGCCCTACCGGGCAGTCAGTCGGCAGGCAGGCAGGGTGGCAGGCGGTGGGATGCTGCAACCAGCGGGGGAGGCGGAGATAGTGAGGGCTTCGTGGGTGGGTAGGGTGGGAGACACTAGATCACCAGGGATGTGATCTTGAAGCGAGGAAATCTGCAAGCTAATACAGCCCACGATCAGAGCACTCGGTCCCTGGACCACCAATGATAATCGGGAAAGGTGTAATAACCATTGTTGCCATAATTGAACTTATCGGTCCACTGGATCCTCGAGAGACTATATTCGAGGAGGGTGAGGTGTGTTATACATTGCTGCCCGCACTGGGCTTAGCGTCCACTGGACCACCGTGGGATATATTCGGGAGGGGGGTTGTGTTGATACATTTGCTGCCCGCGATCGGACTTAGCTGTCTACTGGACCACCAGGGATATGTCGGGGGACACTTTGCTGCTGGCGTCGGGCTGGTGGAGGGTGGGGGATGTTTACTCTTTGCCAGCGATCGGGCTGCAGGGGGCTTCAGTCCCCGATGGCTGCTGCCTGGCAGGGCACCAGGCGCAAGTCCTTGGGGATCGGCGCACCTGCATGCTAATGGCATGCAAATGGGGCCATAATCAGATGCAAATGGCCCCCCCCTCCACCTTGCATGAATTGTGGCCCCATTTGCATGTCACCTTTTGAATATCGGAAATTTGCACATGGCGCAATGGTACTTGCACCACCGCAAGTTGAATGCACCACTCTGACCACTTGCAGTGGCGCAAGTTCCACTGCGCAATGCACAGTGGCTGTGGCGGGGGTGATATTAGAAGGAGTTGCTCAAGGGCGCAACTCCTTTGAATATCGCTCCGGCCACACCCCTGCACAACTATTTTGTGCAGCGCAAGGGCTTGCGCCACTGAATAGCGCAGTTTGAATATCCAGCCCTATGAATTTAATGGTCACAACAGAAGAAAAAGATCGGGGCATTATAATATCTGACAATTTGAAATTTAATTCTCATACTAACAAAACTGTTAAAAAAATGTCACATGATTCTGGGTAACATTTTGAAACACATTAGAAGTAGAAAACCATCTGTTTTTTTGCCACTGTATTCTTGCCTTGTTCATCCACACTTGGATTATTGTGCCTCATTTTGTGCTCCAACCTCAACAGGCTAATTAAATATAGTAGAAAGGGTACAATGTAGAGACACTAAAAGAATAGACAATATGTCTGATATGGATTATGAGTACAGACTCAAAACACTACAGTTGTATTCCTTGGAATACAGAATATTAAGAGGGGGCCTGATTTATACTTTTAATGCCTTGTTGAATACAATTGGATTATAAAAAAATCTTACATATATTCAAATGAGATCACATAATTTTAAACTTAAAATTTCATTATGTTAAACAAATAAACATTTCAAATGTTTTACTCAGAGGATCCCTTCAATATGGAATTCATTACATGAAGATTTTGTTAATAGCAATAACATTCAACAGTTCAAGAAAAAACTTGACTCTTATATGGGTGACAGGAAATTTTCCTTCCACCACTGAACCATGGTGGCAAATTCACTTATGGGCACCTGCCTCCTGAACGTGTAGACATCTATGAATCTATGAATCCATCTCTTGCAGGAAACTATTGTGGACCAGGCAGTGCTCAGAGAGGAGCTCCATGGATTGCATGTGCAGGTTGGGCAACTGGTAGAGCATGAGGCCATGGGACGTGCCCAGCTGCTTGGCAAATTACGCCAACTGTGGGAGGTCATGACCCGTATCGCTGAATAGGGTTGCAGAGAACATTGCAGTGGGCTTTGCATCCCTGGCATTTCATGGTCATAGTGTGTCCCACTGCACACCACACAGTAACACGAGCACCCCAGGGCTCAACATCAATTGACCCCATTTGGGCTGATGCTGCCTCCGGCCAATGTCATCCCCGACACCCCGGCTCCAGTCTGATTTCCTGGAGGGACACATCCATGAGAACTTGGTCACATTTTCAGGAGTCAACCCCTACCAGGGATGTGTCATCACCCCCTGTGACTGGTGACCTGCCTGTGGCTGCCTCCCAGTCAGTGCATGACCGTCAACATGGGCGTGGCAGCCATACTGGCTCACAGTGAGTCCTGCCAGGTGTGGTTGCCAGGTTCATGTACCCTGCTGCCATTGTCGACTGCACATCAGGCCGGCTGTGGCCAGGGCCACATGCTGTGAAACACGTGCACCCTGGTGTCACACCTGCCTGTGCTGTCTGTGTGTTGTACAGGCCATGTGTGGGGGCAGTGGTGTTGTACTGTGGCATGGGCGTGTTGAGCGCAACACTGTCTGACATGCTTGGCATTTTCTAAAATTGAAAGATTTGATTCTGTGCCAAACACTGAAATGCGGTCATCTCCTGGGCCGCTATCATACATCAGGAAGTTAATTTTTTCACCTCCAGAGCTTGATGTATAGGTGAGGTAGTGGTCAGGGATAATGAGATCTTTCAGGTCTCTTGGATTCGGTGGGGTACTGTGAACTCGCACTCTTTGTATGGTGCATTTCATGTTTCTGTCCACCAAAGTTCCTTGAGCAGTCAAAGAGACATTTTGCTTACAACGCAGGAGCACCAGTGCTGTGGTGTTTTGAGAGCTGGCAGTGCTCTCCTTTGCTCTGTTCCCTGCCTCATCCCTCTCCACAGCAGCAGGGTCTGGAGCGTGGATGTGTGTACTGAACTTAGAAATGATAGTAGGCTCATCATAGCTTATGGTGTGCACCCTGGCATTGCAGCTCTTCTCTTTTTTGCTGCCAGTTCATACTGCCAGTTGGCCATACCACTGAACTTGTGGTGGGTATATATATATATATATATATATATATATATATATATATATATATATATATATATATATATGTGTGTGTGTATATATATATATATATACACACATATATATATATACAGTTGTCTTCATCCACAAGTTTTTTTTTCATTCGCTCGGACAAAAAAAGACGAGCTGCCATTTTTTTTTTCAGATAAGCAGCCATATTAGACACCGGTTTATTATATTTTATACTAATTGCTCCCAGGTGTCAAAGATGCACAGTTAAGTAATTACAGTACTAAGTCCTAAGGTTATAACAATTAGAGTGTGTGGCTTGCTAGTGAGAACTGTAAGTGTAAGTAAATTGCTGTGACTAGATGCTCATTCAGTCAGAACTGTAAGTGTGCCCACTGAATTTTTTATGCTACTTTTACACTACTTTCCACAAAACTTACTTTCTAGTACTGCTTCATGTGTAACAAGCATTTGTCAGTGCCGAATGTTGTCGAGCTGGCATTGGCAGTGGTGAAGGTGGAGAGGCATAGCGCTGTGAGTTTGTTAATGTGTCCCAAAAGGTCATTTTGCACAGCGAGTACGCCACTGTGTGGCAAAGCTGCAGAAACGCGTTTTGGGCAGGCTGTGGAAAATGGCAGCTGGACTGTTGATAATGAGGTGTGCACAAATGCCAGTGGGGAAAATGTGGCATGAAAATATTACAGATTGACAAAGTTACAAGAGTGCGTGGAACTGCGCAATGCACACTTGCAACACACTTATTGTCTGGACTTTCGCAGCCAAATTTTCAACATAGGCATTTTAGGACCTCTGCTGATGAATAGTGTCACCGTCATTTCCTGAAAGTGTCCCAAGTGATTTTACACAGTGACCGTGCAATTCTGCACCGGACATGCGAAAACACATTTCAGCCAGCTGACTGTTCACAAGGAGGTATGGAAAAATGGCAATGTTTAACAGCTGGAATAAAAGTATTACAAATTCACAAAGTCACGAGCGTGCGTGCAAACTACGCAACGTGCGCTTGTAAAACACCCATTTTATTGACTTTCGTCCCTAAATTTTCAACATGGGCATTTTAGGACATCTGCTAATGAACAGTGTCACTGCCATTTTCATAATGTGTCTCGAACATGGGCTTTCCACAGCGACCGCGCTATTGTGAGCCGGAAATGCGAAAACAGATTTTGGTCAAGATGTGAAAAATGACAGCTGCACTGTTCATTAGGAGGTGTAGAACAATGGCACTGTTGAAAATGTTGAGTGAAAATATAAGTTTGCGAGCTTACGAGCATGCGTGCAAACTGCGCAACGCACGCTCGTAACACAGTCATGTTATGGAGTATTTTCAGAAAATTTTCAGCACAAGTATTTTAGGACCTCTGCTCATGAACAATGTCATTGTCATTTTCATAATGTGTCCTGAACAGTGATTTCGCAGAGTGACCACTCTATTCTGCGCCGGAAGAGCGAAAACACATTTAGGGCTGGATGTGAAAAATGACAGTGGTACAGTTCACAAGAAGGTGTGGTAAAATGCCAATGTTGAGAATCTGGCATGAAAATAGGGCGAATGCGCTAACTTACGAGCGTGCGTTGTGCAGTTGCTATGCATGCTTGTAAAACAGTCATTTTTTGGATTTTTCCTACCAAACTTGCAACATAGGCTTTTTGAGAGCCCCTCTCATGAACAGTGGCACTGTCATTTCGTTGCTCAGTCCCAAAAGGTGATTCTGCATAGTGACTGCGAAATCAACTTTCAGGACCGAATAACGCCATAACACTGCAAGAATTCATGAGAAAGGGTCCCAAAAACCCCAGGTTGAAAATTTGGGGCCAAAATTCACAAAAATGCCAGAGATATGCATTAAAGTTGAAAACCCCCTACTCATTCCATTATACAGCTTACTGGCATTTCTTCAGTTTGCGGTCAGCTTTGAAGAGTGCAGACGTGTTCCCGGTCCACAGAAGATCGTTGCGCCGGACTCCACAGGTAAGTATGGGGTTAAGGAGGGTGAGGGAGGCAGGGTGTGCAGTGGGTGGGTCTGGGTGGGGGAGGGGCATCGAGACTACGAGGGACCGTTTCATTTTACTGGGGAAAAATGAAAAAACCCATCACGAGACAGTTTTTTTTTTGCAGGGATTTGGCATGCTGGGGTGGGCTCCCAGTCTGCCACCTAACTGTTTGGGAGGTGTCTGTAGCCGACGGAGATTGGGCACCCTCGTCAGCACACAACACGGAATTAATGCCGACGAGGACTGGGCACCTAACCGGCACACAAAAGCAGGGAGAAGCGCGAGGGGGATTGGGCACCTCCTTGGCATTCAATAATTGGGGATTATGCTGACAGGGAGGGCTCCCCCATCGCACACAAAGAAAGTGGGGGTTAACCGACAGGGGATTGGGCACTTCGGTCGGCAGTAGTTAGGCGGCCGCCTCACCACGCCACTATGCACATAATGGCAGCTGAAGCACGCAAGAAAAAGACCGCTGCATATGATGAGCTTTGCTTGGATTGCAGCAGACCTTTTCTTAGATGTGCTGACCACATTATGTATGCATGGCATGGCGCCAGCATGCAGGCTGATTGGGGAATGCGGTACGCAGCTACTAGTGTGTGCCCTGCATTCGCCCAACAGTGACCGCGCCTCCAAAGCTGCACTGTTCCACGATGCTGGCTGCGCAAGTGCGCCAACATAAAAATGGAAAGGGAGTGGATGGTAGCGAGTGACGGAGTGAGCTGACGGGGAGTGGTATTGCAGGGAGCGAGTTGTCAGGAGCGGGTTGTCTGGGAACGAATTAGCAGAAGCAAAATGATATAGACCCATGTGTATATATATGTGTGTGTGTGTGTGTGTCATTGCTGCCCAATTTGTTCCTTCTGGGTTACTCACCTGCAGTTCCAAAAATGCTCCTCCACAATGGTGTCCCAGTGCCTCCTGGCTTGGGCTGCCAGCCTTGGGTCCCTCCTCTCCATGGATGGCTGCCCACCCCTTCCTGGGGTTCCTCCTCATCTGAACTGTCACCCTCCTCCACCTGGACAGGTATTCCATGGTCAATGGCCATGTTGTGTAGCATGCAACAGGCCAGGAATATGCCACATGCTTTTTCATGGCTCTATTGTAGAGCACTACCGGACCTGTCTAGGCAACAGAATTGTATTTTTAGCGTGCCAAACTCATGCTCTATTATGTTGCATGTTACGGTGTGTGCCTCATTATATCTGTCCTCGGCCCCACTGCTGGGCCGCCATGTGGGGGTGAGCAGCCCCGGTCGAAGGGGCTACGACTGTCACCGGGAGGGAGCAGATACATGTTAGTTGCACCTCAGGTGTGTGCCTGGCCTGTTATGACCACCACACCCCCTTGCCTATCTATGCTGCCACTACCTATTTACCTGCTTGCCATCCCCACCACCGCACATGAGTAGGTCCTGTCCTGCCATTGTGGGACCCCGCATATGTGACCTACTTGCAGCCTGGCCAGCCACAGCCGGTCCGACCCCTCCCCAGGCCTGTGGGCCCCATCCCTGCTTGCGTGGGCACCATGCCACTGTTCTGTCCAGCCATTGCGCTCATCGATCACCTGTATAATGGTGGTGCTGGGGGCATCTGTTGCTCCTTGCAGTGCAGCATGTGGCTGCTGTGCTGTATCCCTGCCATGCTTGCCCTGTAGCCCTCCACATCAATATCTCTGTATCTGTATGTACTAGTCTGGCAGTTCTTCTGGTTCCACAGTTCAACATGGCTTTGAGCCACTGCACTGTCCCTGTCACTCTCCCCCCCATGCACTGTCAGCGGCTGTGTGCTTGTGCCACAGTGTTCATGATATAGTCATGGGCTCCTGCACAACTCACCCACTGGGTGCTCTTTGGGGATGTCCCCACCTCAAATCTGTGGCACAGGACTGACTGGTGCCAGATGAAGGCATCGGTGTACTCCCAGGGTGCATTGTGCAGACATTGCTGGCGCACCCTGTGGCATTTCACACCACCTGACAGTTGATGGAATAGTACCCCTTCCTGTTCATGTATGTGGCACTGTCTGGGCCAGGAGGTGTGTTTATTGCCACATGGGTACAGTCCATGGTCCCAATCACACCTGGCATGCATGCCACCCTGTGGAATTCCTGCATGTTTTCTGTACACTCTGCCTGTGTGCTTGGGAATTTGATGAACTCTAAAGCTTGTGGCAGCAGAGCATTGAGGAACTGTGTGAGGAGTCGGGACATGGCTGACTGTGTGATACCAGTGGTGTCACCCACTGGTTTCTGGAAGGTACCCGTGGTTAGCAAGCACATTGCTGCTGTCACGTTGATCTCCACTGACATGGCATGACCCCTTCTGGTGGGTGCCTGCTGTTCATCATGGCATAGCTCATAGAGCTGCCTCAGGATGGCCCTGTTGAGTTGGTACCAACCCACTATCTCAATGTCACTGTGATGTTCAAAGGTGACATGGGCACGGTACCATCTCTGTTGGGCATACCACCTATAGGCCCTTCCATGGCCACATTGCTGTTCCACCTGACTCCTCACATCCCTCATTGCCTCTGCCATGAGAAACACAGCCCCATCCATCTTGCTCCTATAATTTCAGCTGGCTGCCTGTAGGTGGCTTGCAGTTAGGCCACTTCCTTTTATGCTTAACTTTGTGTGGCACATCTTGGGAGATGCGCCACCCATTTGGGCTGAACATGGGGATGCACAGCACATTCACGGGAATGCCCCCTCCAGATGTGCTGCATACATTATCTTTGCACTATGGCGCATCCGGAATTGCGCCACGCATCTCTTCCTTTTGAATATAGTCCAGGGGCGCATTTCTAGGGATGCGCCGGTGCAATTCAGTTGTGCCGGGTGCATCTCCTTTGAATGTCTAGTCCATACTGTCCAAAATATAAGCAGGATGACAGCACCCAGATGGCATGTCACAGAGATGCTAATGGTGATGGTGAGGGATTTGGTTGTCACTAGCCTTTCCGCCGGTCTTTCCTCCAGTGGGTTCTCCTGTCTCCTCCTCCTCTTCCACTTCCTTAAGTTCCATTCATTTCCCAAACACATGTCTACTGCTACTTCTGTGCCACTGAGACCCAGGTCTAGATGGGAATTTAATTTATTTTTTTTGTATTTTGCAACAATGTCCATCCACTTTCCCTTCTCTATTTTAGTGCTGCACCCAAGGACACATCCAAGGCTTTGATCCAAAATGAGCTATCTTCCAGATACAAACTTTTCATCCTAACCTGGAAAATGAAAGTAATAGAATTTTAAAACATTGTGTTCCCACATACTGATTGAGAGTGACCATCATCAAAATAAAAATAATAACTTCTTGTTCTCGCTGTAACCCCTCAGCTCCAAGTCCAGATCTCCTGTGCCACTCCCTTTTACAATTACAATCCACCCCACCCTCCATTGTTAGATCCTCAACCCCACACCTGGCATCATAAAGAAAAATTACTGATGATAGACTGTTACGAGTTTCTTTTTTTTTCATTATTTTGAGTAAAGATGACAAATATATCCAGGATCTCCCTTTTCTCATTTCCAAAAAGTGCACTTTGACTCTACTGACTCCCATCCTCCTTTAACCAGATGCCCAGGTATGCCAGTACCTCCCCCTTCACCTACCCTTACATACATCCCTCTCACACCCTTCTCCTTAGCAATATCACATAGATAATTTCCCCCAACACTTCGGGCAGGATTTTCAAAACACTTAGATTGACGTAATCCACAGTGCGCCTATGATACAGCGCATGGGGCTTGCAGTGATCTAATAGGATTTTCTATCCCCTGTAGCAATTGCTGCAAGTTAAACCAACGTTTTCTGGTCTAGCTTGCAGTAATCCCAGGGGCCTGTATTACATAGCATGCACTAGATATGTGGCCCAAGCTGCCATAACTCATGAAAGCTGTCACAGTTGCACCCGACATTGAAAAATCAGGTGCAGTTGCAGCGATGGGATTGGCACACTGCCAAAACAAAAGTGTTGTGGCACAGGGCTGGATGAAAGCTCTGTACCATACTTTGAAAATCCTGCCCTTTCACTTTTAGAAAATGTATACAACCCTTTTTCACTATTCAATAAATGCTACCAAAAAAGTGAAACATCGAGTTAACTCGCTTTTTCCTCCTCTTCCATCCATTGAATTCCTCCTTACCCTTTATCGGACACTCTCCCACCTTTCTTGGTTGCACTACCTGACAAGTCTGCCAGAAATTGCATGTGGGGAGCAGGGTAGGAGAGTGTACTACAAGGACAGTTGAGAAGCGGAGGGAATTTTGATATTTACTCAAAATAACAGAAAACCCAAGATTAATAGTGGATGCCAGTCATCCATGTATTTCCTCATGGCCCATGGCCACAGCCATTGGGAGCTAGCTGTACTTTGATCCAACAACAGGGAAGAATTTAAATTATTATAACAGGGAGTAGCTCAGGGGCTAACCCTTGGGCTGTAACCAGATTTAGAAAGAGAAAGATGTCAGGGATGAAATATGAGTCATATATCTTCCTTGAATTTTATCACTTAATCTGTTTCAACGCTATTTTATAATGGTATAGCCCCCCCCTCCCCCGGACAACAATGTCAATACAGCAACCTACCTTGCTGCCGACAAAATCAACAGTTCGTTGACAGGTCACTATAGTGGTGCACCAGAGACAGAGGCACACTGTCTCCCAGCCCTGCACCCCCTCCCCGAATCAACTACAACTTAGAGTTGATTATAATTAGAATGGGGGTGCAGGGGGCAGGAGCCCCTGCAGGGGGGGTTCGGGGGTCAAAGCCCCTGATAGAAAACAGATCGGGAGTCCATCAGGATTTATGTCGACTGCAACTTGCAGTTGACATAAATTCCATCATAGATGCTGGTCGATAAAATTGTTGCCGGCGTCGATGAAATTGTTGTCAAACCGCATTGTAGAACCTTTATGACATCTTCTGAGTGTAACCATGTTCTACAACATAATACATAACCAAGGTCTACCCGGTTCTGCTTGAGTAAAAAAATCCACATATTTTGCATGTTTGGGAAAGTACATGTAGTACTAAGTTTCTAAGAATGGTAAGTTTTGCAAAGTTTTGGTGCACTGAGACAGAATCCTATGCACCAAAACTTTGCAAAACATACCTTTCTTAGTTCTACATCCCAAACATGCAAAAACAAAATAAGGAAGCAGTATAGCACAGTGGTTTAAGGCTCTGAGCTGCAAACCTAGAGACCTGGATTTGAACACCACAGCCCCCACTTGCATCCTATGAGACCCTGAGCAAGTCACTTAACTTCCTTGTGCTCCCAGGTCACACCTTTAAACAAGCTTTCAGCTTAGTGTGTCTCTCCTGGTTAAAAAAAAACAAAAAACTATATATTTCTGTGGATTTCCTAAGTAGAACCAGGTAGAACTTAGTTATATATTGTAGAACCTGGTTATATCCAGTAGAAAATGTAGTTTTACTTGTTAGAACCTGGTTATACTGTAGCTAGTAGAACATTGTTTTACCTGGTAGAACCCAATTCTACCAGGTTCTGCCTGGTAGAACCTTTTTGGGTTCTACTCAGAAAGTTTGCGAGGTAGAACTGTTAGAAGTTTGCACAGCCCTATTGCATAATAATTCTCACTGCGCCAGACCTGTAGCTTACTTCATGCAAAGCCCTGTGGGCCCCTCACAAGGCAGCTACATAATGATGTTCACTGTGCCACGCCTATATCTTACATCATGAAGGACCTGCAGGTGGTAGACAAAGCAGTAGTCCCATTAGATAGGAGCCGAGACCTGTTGTTTGTATCACACCAACACGAAGCAGCACAACTGCCGGGCATGGCCCGAGACCTTTAGATCGCTTCATGCAGGGCCATGCGGTCCCCACACAAAGCAGCATATCCATTAGGTAGGTATGAATTTATTTATTTATTTATTTATTTAAAAGTTGGTAACTGGGAAAGTCACCACTGAGCCGAGGCTCATTTCCAGGTGCGATCCATGGACAGAGTTACATAGGGATCTACAGAAATTAAACAAAATGTGCACAAGGGTCGTGGTTACAAGACCCAAAAAACAGAGGATAACAATCAAGTGCAGTAACAGAAGAACATACAGTCACACTATGAGAAAACATCATCAAAAAGAAAAATACAGAAATCAAAAACAAGCTTTGAAGTGTCCTGATTTTAACAGTAAAGACAATATAAATAGGTCATCAAAGAGAGGGCATTTGGGAGGAAGGGCAGTTGTACTACAAGGTACCGACAACAAGAGGGAGGGAGGACACTCAGTTTGTGGGGTGGTATTGTGAGCACTGAGGAGGGGGGAGAAGTCTGAGGAAAAAGGAGGGGGATAGGCAAAGTTCAGAGGGGAGTTTATTCCAGAGAGGTGGGAAATGATAGGAGAAGGTGGATTGACCAGCAGCAGAATGGGGGTGAGGGACAGAAAAGGTGCAAAAGTCTCTGTGGCAGAGGGAGTAGTTTGAGGTGGACACTTGAGAAAGGTGGGAGGAGAGGTATGTGGGGAGAGTTCCAAACCAGAACTTAGTGACAAGGGAGGAACAATGAACCACCTTCCTATGTGATAAAGAAGCTATAGAAAGAGAGTGGAGGAAGTAAAGGAGACAGTGGAGTTTTAAGGGAGGGCAGGAGGTAGCAAAATGGCAGAAAGAATTTTGGAGGTGTCAAGTCTCTAGAGGTGGGTGACTGGGGCAGTGTTGTATACCACGTCGGCATCATCAATGACAGGAACAGACATTTTGATTACCAACTCATGACTGGTGGGGAGAAGGAAACTATCTTTGTGACCAGATAGGACTCCCAGCCTGGGACACAGTATGGTGCAGATGCGCCAATGTGTGTGGAGAAGTTCAGGTGGCTATCCAACCAAACTCTAAAATATTTAAAAGCTGGAACATTTTCAAGGGGGAACCATCTGCAGTAGTGAAGGTAGGGAGGGACTGCAGGGTGGCCAGTTTCTGTCTAGACCCGAAAGTCATAGCCACTGTTTTTCTGGTGTTTAGTTTCAGTTGGTTAGCCTGAAACCAAAATTGCACTCTGTAGAAGTCTTGCTGGAGGGGGTATTGTACGCTGTCAGAGAAAGGTCCTGATATGATGATAATAGTATCATCAGTGTACATGTACATATCTGATAGGTTGCAAACTGAGGGGAGGTCATTAATGAAAAAGGAGAAAAGGATGGGACCAAGGATGGAGCCTTGAGGGACACCGGTAAGGAGAGGGAGAGGGGAGGAGAGGGCATTGCCTATTTATATTGATTGATGCCTATGGTGTAGATACTACTGGAACCACTTGACAGCAGGTTCTGCAAGACCAACATACTTAAGCTTATGTAGCAGAAGGGTATGGGAGACAGAGTCAAAGGTCTTGCCAGGTCAATGAAAATGGCTGCTGTGATGTGAATCAGCTCCATAGCTGAAAAAATGCAGTGGGTGATCCACAAGAGGGAGGAGACCATTGAATGGTGTTTCCTAAAAACCTGGCTGCATGGGTGAGAGGATGTTGTTTCATGGCAAGGTATCAGTCAGCCTGGAATTTGGTGACAGAAGGAGGAGAGAGATGGGACAGTAATTTCCAGGGACAGAAGGGTTCTGCTTTTGTGAAGTGGTAACACCTTCACAAATTTCCAGGCCTTAGGATGGCGGGAGAGGGAGATGTTGAGAATATGGGTAAGAGGGTGGCTATGGCTGATGCTTAGATGTGAGAAGCCTGGGAGGAGACTGTCAGGACTGGTTTTGTGGGGTTTAGGGCGAGGATGGCCATAGCAACTTCAAGGGGAGAAAGTGGGAGAGGAACTTGGCAAGGGATGGGTGCATCTGAGGTTGTTGAAGAGGAGCCAGGAGGGTGGGAGAGGGGTTAATGGGAGAAACTAAGTTGCAAAAGTTATTGAAGGTCTCAGCTACTGTGGCAGGGTCAGAGACTGGGGAACCATCAATTCTGAGGACAGGGGAGGCATGTTGGGTAAGGGGGTCAAGAAGAGAATGCAGTACCTTTCAAAAAGTAGCCAGAGTATTATGACCTTGCTGGAGGTGACTCCTGAAATAGTTAGCCCTGGAGAGGCGGATGGCCATGGTGCAGTTGTTCCAAAGGGGAACCTGCCAACTGTGTGTTGATCACTCCTTTTTTCTCTTAAAAAACCTAAGTCCTGGACTTCTGGTGATGTCACCAAATGGGTTAGCCACACCACATGTCAGCTCCTCCTTGTGTCTCAAGTACAGTGTATAAAAGCATTTTTTGAAAATATTCAACATACAGCAAACTGCTAACATAAGTCACATTAGGGCAGCTGCTAAGCATAAATTGGCTGATTTTGCTGCAAAGAGCCTCAAAACACAATGGGCACTGAGATAATCTCTCCAGGATCACAGCAGTAGCCTGTCTTCTTCCTGTGCAGATGGATCACTGAATCACAGAGGAGTTTTCAATGACGATGATGATAACTTTACCATCACATCTAAAAAGTTATTTTTAGAGATCCAGCAGATCAGTGACACAGTACAGCAGGTGGAAGTTGGGCTTTTGGAAACCAAGAGGGAAGTGGCAGAACTGACAAACTGAGTGACAGACTTGGAACAGGGCCTCACAGTAGCATCCAAATTGGTAGACCACCATAACACGGCACTGCAATTATATCAACGGGGCGCCAAATGAAAGCCAAACTCAAAGACCTGGAACTTAGGTCACATAGGAACAATATTCAAGTATATGGCATAACTAGGAAGGGAAAAGAGACACACAGAAGTAGCAGTAGGGCAGCCAGTGAACAGAAAGTCCAGGCAAAGAGAAAAAGTGATGCCACTCACAAGCATAACAGAAGTGGCACCCAGATAGGGGGAGGAACAAGGAGCCGGCTGGATGGAGGGGCCGGTAGAAAGGATGAGGGACATGGAAGGGGGGGAAATGGAAGAAAAGGAGCAGTCAGAGTGCTCCTGTTGGGGATTCTATGATCAGGGGTATCAAATGGCATAGGGAGGGAGAAGCCTGGCCAGTTAGAACAAAATGCTTCCCTGGACTAATGGTGCACAGGGCCAAGCACGAGGTATATCAGCAGCAAAGGATTGTGGGGGTTCCCTGGACATACTGGTCCACCTGGGTACAAATGACATTGAAGGAAATAGCGAGCTAGAGATACAGGCAAGGTTCAGGGGAGCTTGCCAGGGTCTGTCATGACATAGGATCTCAGAAATCCTGCCGTGCCAAGGGCTCAGTGGGGAACACAAAATGAAGATTGGGGAGATACACCAGTGGCTCAGGGAGTGGTGGGAGGTCAGAGGGATGGGCTGATGGGGGATTGTGGGGAGACCTCGGAGGATAAGGAGCTGTATGCTAGAGATAGGCTCCATCTCAATTTGGAGGGGAGGGGAATCCTTAAGTTGAAAATAGAGGGGTTCATTGGTGAAAAGTGGGGTTTAAACTTTTGAAGGAGGGAGGGATGGGAGAAAAGGCTGTCGGGGGGGGCTGAGAAAGGAGGGTCTCTGTCTCCACCCCCTCTGGGGAGCTGGAGGAATGTGGGAAAAGGCAACTGGTAAAGTGCAGACCAGGGGAAAACAGAATCCCCATGGGAACACGAGCTGGGGAAATGGAAGTATAGGAAAAGGGTGGAAGATAATTCTGCTAAATGCCAGGAGCTTGGGCAATAAAATGCCTGAGCTCCAGGTGATGCTAACTGAGGGAATGGTGGATGTGGCAGTGGTCACTGAGACCTGGGCCACCGCAGGACACGACTGGGACCTGAACCTGGAGGGTTACACTATGTTCAGGAAGGACAGGAGGGAGGAAAGGGGGGGTAGCAATGATAGTCAAAAACTGCATTGGCATAGGGGGGAGTAGGAGGTGGAGGGAACCGTGAGAGGCGATTTGGGTCACCTTGATAACAAGGGGGGCAAGAGAGTAAAAATAGGAGTGTGTATAGACCCCTGCACTGGCAGAGGAGCTGGAGGAGGTCTGGTGGCAGATGTTGGGAGACACTGCAGATTGGGCAGGGAAGGGTGGTAGTGTTCGGGACTTAAACATGCCAGGAACAGACTGGGAGACTATGACATCCTCAGTGGCCAGGGAACAGAGGTTGTTGGATGCCTTTCAAGACGATTCCTAACTCAGCAGGTGGGGAACCACCAGGGAGTCGCGGGTACTGGATGTGGTCCTGGCAGACAGTGACCAGATTGGGGCCATGGAGGTAAGGGACCCGTTGGCGGGGAGCGACCATGCCACGGTCTGGTTCTGCCTGGACCTAGGAGAGGTAGAAGACTGCACAAAGACGGAGGTAACTGACTTCAGGGGGCAGATTTTAAGGAAATGGGAAGGATCCTTAAGGAGCATTTGGATGGGATTGGGTCAGACATGGACACTGATAGTAGGTGGGAAATCATCAGGAGAGGGGTGCAGGATGCTACCAGCACCTGTGCAAGAATAAGACGAAAATATGGTAGGGCCCGAAAACCCTGCTGGTGGACCAGGGAGGTCCAGTAGGTGGTGCGGGGAAAGAAGGCAGTCTATAGGCAATTCAAGTGCTCAAGGAGTGAAAGGGATCGAGGGGAGTATGAGCTGATGGCTATAAGGGCCACTAGGGTGGTGAGGGTGGCTAAGGCAAGGAAGGAGTAGAACCTGGCCAGGGAAATTAGGAGAGGGAACAAGGGGTTCTTTAGATACATTGGTGAAAAACGAAGGGTGAAGGGGCAGATTAGCAGGATTAAAACAGGGGAGAGATGGACACAAGACCCGGGGCAACAGGCTGAGGTACTAAATGAGTACTTTGCCTCAGTTTTCACCAAGGAAAATGGGGGTGCTGCATCATACATGGGAGGAGACAGTGATACTGAGGAGGGGGACCCTTACCAATCGGTGAGTCTGGGGAGAGAGGGAGACATCACTGGCAGGAGGAGGAAGGCTAAGCAGGGAGAGAGGTAGAGGAAGTGGAAATCACAGCAGAGAGTATGAAGGAAGCCCTCAGGTCCCTTAAGATGGAGAAAGCACCGGGGCTGGATAAATTACATCCCAGAGTGCTGAAGGAACTTGCGGATGTCCTGGTGAAACCCCTGGCGGAGCTTTTCACCATCTCTCTGAGGACAGGGTGGGTGCCCCAGGACTGGAAGGTGGTGCATACAGTGCCTATCCACAAGGGGGGATCAAGGGAGGTGGCAGAGAACTACAGGCCTGTCAGCCTGACATCGGTGGTGGGCAAGGTGATGGAGGGCATTGTCAACGAGAGGCATGGGGGGACCTGGGAAAGTCAGGGTGCCTGGATGATAGACAGCATGGATTCGTCCCAAGGAAATTGTGTCAGACAAATCTTGTGGAGTTCTATGACTGGGTGATGAGTGCCTTGGACCTGGGTAGACCAGTGGATGTCCTCTTTTTAGACTTCAGCAAGGCATTTGACTCTGTTCCTCACGTGGGCCTGGTGGATAAGCTGGGAGAAATGGGGGTGGGGAACCAGATAATCAGATGGATAGGCAATTAGCTCCAGGACCGGACCCAGAGGGTCGTAGTTGGTGGGATAGTCTCATCCCCAAGGAGGGTCATTAGTGGGGTCTCACAGGGATCAGTCCTTGGGCCCCTCCTGTTCAACGGCTATGTCTCTGACACGAGGACAGGTATCAGGAGTGAGATGAGTCTCTTTGTGGATGACTCAAAACTGGGGGTGGTGGTGGATGGGGAAGAGGGGAGGGTGGCCCTACAGGGGGATCTGGAGGCTCTGGAATGATGGTCTAGAAAGTGGAAGCTGAGGTTCAATGCAGGGAAATGCAAGGTACTGCACCTGGGGGCCAGAAACCCGGGCAAAGTGTACACCCTTGAGGGGGAGTGCTACAAGTCTCGATGGCTGAGAGGGACCTGGGGGTGGTGGTAAATGTCAAGATGAACAACTCAGAGACTTGTAGGAAGGCAGCAGCCAAGGCCAACAGGATGCTGGGATGCATCGCTAGGGGGATCACCTCCAGAAGGAGAGAAGTGATACTCCCTCTGTACAACTGCTTGGTGAGGCCGCACCTCGAGTACTGCATGCAGTTTTGGAGGCCACACTTAAAGAGGGACATTAAACTCCTGGAGAGGGTCCAGAGGAGGGCAATCAAAATGATTTGGAGCTTGGGGGACGGGACCTATGAGGAGAGAAGGGACTGGGGGGACATGATAGAGGTCTGCAGGTACATGAAGGGGGGTAACTAGGGGAGGAACAGTCAGGCTGCTTCGAAGGAAGGAGGAGGGGCCACTAGAGGGCATGGGTGGAAGCTGGAGGGGGGAAGACTCAGGGGAGAAAGGCGGAGGTGCTACTTCACTGAGAGGGTGGTGGAGCCATGGAATGCGCTGCCTAGGGGGCTGGTGGAGGCAGAGGTGGTGGAGTGGTTCAAGAGGGGGTGGGACAGGTACAGGGGAAGGGTTCTGGAAGCAAAATCCAATGCAGCGAGAATATCCAGAACTGGGAAGGGAGAAGCCAGAGAAGGCGAGGGGGGCAGCAAGCTCATCTCCCAGGGTGGGGGCTGACCAAACGAGTAGACATGAAAGACCATCAGGCCTATTCTGCTGACATTTTAGTATGTCAGTAAGTCCAAGGATTCTTTGCAGATACAAAGCTTCTTTATTCAGCATAAACATAAAACTAATAGGAGAAGAATGCAGGTGTGCAATCTGAATGTTTTGCACACATGTGCTTTTCAAGAAACTAACCATGCACTTTACACAAGTTATACAGTACTGTTAAAGGTACAGACACCAAGAGGCAGTACTAGGAAAAATGCAATGTGTAGCACAAAGTGTAAAAAATTCATTAATAGCAGTGCTGGTGTAATAAATAAAAACTGTGCAAAACCACATACAGACAATAACATTTAGCAGTCATGGATGGATATGTTATAGTGTCATGGGTCAAAAGAGGCTTCAAAGTTATCAGACTGGTAAAACTGTTGCCCTGGGATAGCACAGTAAGATCTGTGAAGCCCATGCAATCTGAACAGAACATGGAATTTATTCTCTTTGTACCAGGGAACACAAGAGTATCCTTCCAGTAGAGAAATCCATGATTAATACATCCCCCCTCTTATGCCACTGCCTGAGTTGCCTGCTTAGGCAGGAGGAGGATTTCTGGGTGAGCTGCTGCACACTGTTCAGCTGAGGAGAAGCCAATACAGCAGGACCTGAGTAAAGCATTTTTTTTTATTTAGAAAAGGTATGCCATCTGCGCTTTGTTCCATACCCATCTAAATACTCAGGTCTTTCCAGGCCGTCTTGTGTGGCTCATTTTCTTGTGGTCCTCTGTCTCTCCCGCAGGCTGGAGCACTGAGGAGGGAGTAGCCCGCCTGGGGAGAGGTGATGAAGAAAGTGCTGCGGAGTGCGTTCGGTGAGCAGAGGATTTCCGCTGACTGTGGTGACCATCAGCTGCTTGTTGGAGCATTTGCCCTGGCAGCCTATTCCCTTGAATCTTGGCTGAATGTGGTTATCCTGGTTAAAGGAGGGAAGATATTTGTGATACCTCAACTGGTTCAATAAGGAAAGTTCAAAGTGCTTAATAATAAATCTTTTCAGATAATTTTGCTGTTTTTATTCCCTAAACTATCCTAAATTTATTGACGTTGCAAATTTCCTCAACCGGAGCTAGGAGGGGAAATCTTTTTCTATAGTTCTGCTTTTTATGTTTGCTTGCAGCATGTGCAAGAAACATAGTGCCATCATCCGAGTTTGGAGGTGTGGCAGCCCTCTTCCAACTCAGGCAGTGTGTTTGCAGGTGCGCCGCAGTTCTCCATGCCTGCTGAGCTGTCTATGACAGCAGACAAAATGCAGTGGCATACAGCTGAAAGGGGGAGCTACGCTTCAGTGAGCAGCGATAAGATATCGCCTGCTCATGTGTGCTCCCCTACACACACTACGCATACTGCGTGCTACTTTTCCCACACACACACACTGTGGCAATAGCGTGAGTGCCCAATCCCCGTCGCTGTGCTGCATCCCCAAAAACAGAGTTCTATATGCCACGTTGGTGCCCACCCCAGCGTGGCTACACATCAGTATAGCTGATGGGGGTGCCCAATCCCCCATTGGCTCCACTGATCCCCCCCAGAGTACAGGGTGCCACGCTGGGAGCCCACCCCAGCGTGGCAACACATGCTATCACCGATGGGGGTGCCCAATCACCCGTCGGCTCCACGGCTCCCCCACCAGCCATCCTTGTGCCACGCTGGGAGCCCACCCCAGCGAGGCAAATGTCCGCGTCGTCATCATTTAAAAAAAAAAACACCTGAAACTCAAAAACGGTCCCTCTGTGTCTCTGCCCCCACCTGCGCCCACTCGCTGCACACCCTGCCTCCCCACACCCCCCTCACCCCATACTTACCTCTGGACTCCGGCGTGACAGTCTTCAGTGGACCGGGAACACGTCTGCACTCTTCAAAGCCGACCGCGAACTGAGGAAATGCCGGTAAGCTGTATAATGGGATAGATAGGAGTTTTTCAACTTTGCTGCATATCTCAGGCATTTTTTGGAATTTTTGCACCAAATTTTCAACATGGGGTTTTGGGACCCTTCTCATGAATGATCTCATTGACATGGCGTTAATCGGCTCTGAAGGGTGATTTCTCAGTCACTGCATGAAATCACCTTTTCGACTGAGTAACGAAATGACACCTGCCACTGTTCATAAGGTGGGCTCTGAAAAAGCCTATGTTGAAAATTTGGTGAAAAAATTCCTTAAAATGACTATTTTACGAAAGCGTATGTTGTGCAGTTCCTACGCACACTCGTAAGTTTGCGAATTTTCAATATTTTCATTCCAGATTTTCAACATTGCCATTTTATTACTCTTCCTTATGAGCAGTGCAGCTGTCATTTTTCACATCTTGCCCAAAACGTGTTTCCGCCCATGTAGCAAACAATGGCGCGAGTCGATTGTGCTTGAAATCAATGTATGGGACACATTAAGAAACCACAGTGACACTGTTTATGAGCAGAGGTTTAAAATGGTTATGTTGAAATTTGGTGAGAAAATTCTAGAAATGACTTTTACGAGCGTCGTTACTTGGTTCCCTCATGCCTTCGTAGTTTGCGAATTTTCTATATTTTCACTCCAGATTTTCCACATTGCCATTTTATTACACTTCCTTATGAACAGTACAGCTGCCATTTTTTACATGTCGCCCAAAATGTGTTTCCGCACATGTAGCGCACAATGGTGCAGTTGGTGTGCGAAAGCAATGTTTGGGACAGATTAAGAAAATCACAGTTACACTGTTCATGAGCAGAGGTCTTAAAATGGCTATGTTGAAAATTTGGTGACAAAAGTCCATAAAATGACTGTGTTACGAGTGAGCATTGCGCAGTTTCCACGCACCATCATAAGTTCATGACTTTGTAATATTTTCAGTCCAGATTTTTACCAGTGGCATTTTTCCACACTTCCTTATGAACAGTACAGCTGTCATTTTTCTCAACGTGGCCGAAATGTGTTTTCACACTTTCAGCACAGAGATGCGTGGTCACTGTGGGAAATCATTGTTCAGGACAGATAAAGAAAATCACAGTGACACTGTTTATGATCGGAGGTCCCAAAATGCCTGTGTTGACAATCTGCTGTAAAAAATCCCCAAACTAATTACATTACAGGTGTGCGTTGCACAGTTTCTATGCACACTCGTGACTTCACCAGTTTTTTTAATATTTTTACTGCAGATTTGCAACATTGCCATTTTTTACACTTCCCCATGAACAGTATAGCTGTCATTTTTCACATCCTGTTCGGAATGTATTTTTGCACCTGTGGTGCTAAATGCCATAGTTACTGTGCATAAGCAGCTTTCGGCTAACAAACTGATATTGCCACTGTTCATGAGGTGGAGGTCACAAAAAAACCATGCTCAAAATTTGGAGTGAAAATACCAACGAATGCCTGAGGTGTTAGGGTTTCCAACCATAACACCCCACTCTGTAGAGAATGACAGGCTTCAGGGGTGTGACTTGGGATTCTTTCCTGTAATGCTCATACCATTCCACACCCTGCAGCCAGTGAGAGGCATCGAGGTATGCCTTGGACTCTTCGCCCCAAAGTTCACCCCATTCTCCTATACGCACCCATCTCACTGTATTTCCTGATGGAATGGGGTGCGCATAAAGAACTCCAAAGACTCCAAGGCACACGTGACACTTGTCAAGTGTCTGCAGGGTAGGGTTGGTTAAATGGCGTGGCCATTATGCCTGACGACCCAAAGGCACATCTCAATGCCTGTCACTCTCTGCAGGGTGGTGGTGGGGTTGGCTTCAGTTCAACACTTCACTGCCATTTCTGTTATGCAGCTTTGTAACTTCTACACTACCAATGCCAATGCCAGCAAGCAAACATTCGGCATTGACAAATGCTTGTTTAGTTTAGTTTTAGTTTTTATTTATAATTGAATACGTTTGCACCACATCTTATTTTTGTCCCTCATGATGTTCTGGCATTAATACGCATGCACTGATGATTGAAAATAGACCACTCTGTAGCAGAGAGGGTGTGGGAGTGAGCTTTAAATGCAGCCTGCATTTTGTCGAATTCTCCCGTGAAGTTTTATCATGGTCCGCGCTGCACCGTGCCATCTTTTCAGTGTACTGCCCTGCTCTTTCACCAGCATCTCAGCATCTCGGTATGGATTGCTGGTGTGAACATGGTGTAAGTGTTTTCATTTTTTACTTAAGGAGTTCACAAGCAATTTTATAGGTGTTTCTATAGGCGATGAGGTTGTGTGGGCATGTTTTGAACTTTCAGAAGTCCGTGATGTTACTAGCTACCTCCGAGGAATTTTTTGCTTAGATTTTATTTTATGTTTTTATGTTTATGACAGAGTTCTTAACTGAAACTTTATTTCTTTTTTGAAGCTTTACGCTATTTGGGGTCCGACGGATAAGTCGCCAGTCTGCAATAATATTGTCAGTGAGCAGTTTTAAATTGGAAGAGCTGTTTGGAAAGCTGCATGTGGATTTTTGCTACTTTACACAGTGGTACTTGGTTTTTCAGAAAGAGCTTAAGACTTTTTTGGGACACTGCTGTGAACAAAGATACTACTTAAAGAACTTTTTAACATGGCTCTGGACACAGCTCTGAAATACACGGAGCCGATTCGTCCAAAGGCGTCAGGTGACAAGTCCTGAGCGGTGAGTAAGTCACAGGTAATGCCTGCTGGGCTAGTACCACCTGTGGCCACCACAGCAGCAGACAGTAGCAGCCCGCTATGTCACCACCTATTGTTGCCAGATGGAGTGCTGGTGAGGCTAGGGTTACCACCTGTCCCTATTTTCACAGGACAGTCCTGATTTGGGCAGCTGTGTCCTGCAAAAACATGAAAATGCTACATGTCCTGACTTTGTAGTAATAAAATATTTTCTAATTTTCCACTAAATGTTGCAGAAAACTATCATACTTTAACTAAAGTACCTTAAAATGATAAGAAACTATAGAAGCAACTAAGAAATTATAGCACTTAGCCTTAATTCTGATTTTGTAGAAAAAACAAGTCTGTTGTATTGGTTGAGGTTACGTACTGTCCTGCAAAACATCATGTTTTAGTAAGAAATGTCCCACTTTGGGCTTCTTAAAAGGTGGTAACCTTAGGTGAGGCAGAGTGAGCAATACAAGTAACACACAGTACTTATGGTCTTGTCGGCATGCCATTTGACCTCGGTAACCATTTCTAACAGAAATATTTGTTTCATAAAAAACTAATACCTGTAACCCCACATGAACATGGACACGTGTATACATAACATATAATGAAACTACCAGTCGACCTTATTCTTTGCCCTCCTAAGGGGAAGCCTAGAAAGCTGAACGGCAATGCTTCGGAGTTCCCAGATCAGATACAGACAACCCTGCCTGGCTTCTGATACCAGTTTGCCCACCAGCACACAGCGTGTAAATCTATGTTGCAGAACCCTTCCGCCCCACTCCCTGTCCTTCAGCTCTCTCTCTCATCTGTCATCATGCCAGCAAAGAAAATGTCTCATCTCTCTGAGGCCCCTGAGGCTTGTTACTTGGTAGGTATACAGTGCTTGCTGCTCGCTATTTGTGCAAATTACCATGAAACAATCCTGTAGCAGCATGACTTTTGGCACCTCTTGTGTATGTTTAACTGATCTATGGCTCACATAATGTCCCCATGGCGCTTGCCCTGTTACAGCGCATTAATCACCTCCAGCATCCAGGATCTGCTGGTGATTAATGCCACTGGACCGCTTGGACCCCTCGGTTTAAGCCCTCGGCACCAACCCCCAGCAGGCATTAATCCATCGGGCAGAGCCCCTCCTCTGTCAGTGATTAATGCTTACTCGAGAAGAGGAGAGGCAGCTACTCCTGCATCTTTCCAACTATACAGCTATCTTCAGACAAGATTTTTCTTTCAGGCTGTTACTTCGGACTGTTATTTGGACTGGCTAAATTGGGCTGGACACAAGAGATATAAAAAAGACTTCCTATTTGGTTTTTTTTGAGTAGGTTAAAAGCAAAAAATTTATCTGCCTTTGTTTTATAGTCCTGCTTTTTTCTACACATCCTATATAGTGTGACATATGAGAGAGATGTTTAATTTTCTCTGCCTGTGTTTGAGATACAAGTGAAATGGTATTTACCAGAAGTCAAAGAATGAATAATAGTCAAACCTCCCCTTTATATGAATTACCAGACAGAAAAATTAAAATAATGGGGAGACAAACTAAGATTATTGATCATCTAAAACAAAAGAATGAGAATTTTAACAACGCCATCCTGAGTGGTAATGTAACCTCATTTGAGATTCTGAAGGATGTACATAATGGGAGACACTTAATAGAAGCAGTCAATGTCTCTATAGCCCTAGATTACACAGGAGAGTAGGGGGCAGAGGTGAAGCTAATGGTTGTAATGATATTGATGGAACCTCTGAGCTGGATATGAGTACCGTTCCTACGAGTGTACAGCTCACACAGTTAAAGTTTTTCATACAACTCTGACAGTTTGGAAAGATCCCCCAGTTTATGGAGAAAGTCTGGGGATTCCACCTCTATGGATAGTAAAATCCTAAAAGAACCTGAGGTAGTGGGATTAGAACCACAGCCTGTGAGTCTAGTGCATAGGAAAAATAAACTTCATGAGGTGCTAGAGGATTTACAACATACAATAGATGGCCTTAGAGTTATGGAAAATAATTTTATTAACTCCAGGTGTTATTGTAAAGGTGGGGCTGAAGGTTGGATGGAAAAATTCTATAGTAATAATGCTTGTGCACAGGAAATTGAGAATGTTATTCCCTCTAGGTTGAGTGATGAATTAATTTCTCTATTAAGGAATCCTAAAAAATTATTTTTTTATTCTAATGGAGCAACTGGTGATTAGTAAGGATTTATTAGAGGAGATGAAAACACAAATGGTTAATAATGGAAGTAAACTCAGCCAGATTTGGGGAAAAAGTTAATCACTTGCAAGATAAGCTAGAAAAGATAGCACAATCTAAAAACATGGAAGTGGTTAAAAATATAGAACAGTCATCTAACTGTTTAGAGACAGGTCAGTTGAGACCAGATTTTAGTACAACTGGCTTTCCAGATTCTCCTAATAAAGGGGTTTTATGGGTAAAAAACCCAAGGAAAAGGAAAAGATCTAGAAATAAAAACAAAGGAAGTATGCAAAAAAATGGAAAGCAAGGAGAAGAGGTGGAGGTGATTGAAAACACACAAAATCAAGTGACTCAGAATGTATATGTACCATCTAAACTAGAGAAGGAAACTGGCAAAGCTGGAGCAGGAAGTGATAGGATTAAGGTGTGATATAAAGGCAAGTGAGTGTTCCTTTATGGAGTTCGCTGTGAGTAAGGATGAAAGTGGAGAACAAGTTATTATAAATAGTAGTGATGTAATTACTCAAAAGGATATAAAAAAGATCCTATGCCATTCTGCCCAGACTGGGATAGTAATCCCATAATAAGACTATATGGTCCCCTTAATTGGGGTCACTTTGAGGATACAATGTTGTATTTCCATGTCTTGGAGTTCCTGAATAAGGAGCTGGATATGGAACTCACAAAGGCTGACACTGTGGAGATTAAGAGGGTGCCAATTAGGGAGACATCCATTATTGATATCTAGTTTGACTCCCCTAGGACTGCAAATTTTGTGTGGGTTAATAGAGAACTGCTGATTGACAATGAGGTGTGTCTGTTTTACCCCAATAGAGAGAGAGATTTAATAAGTATAAATTTACTGGGTCGAATTCAAGGAATGAAAGTAGTAAAAGAAGCAAAATTATAACGTTTTTTGGAATGAATCACATGATACAAGAAACAGACTCTAGTCTGAATGTAGCAATTGGTGACCTACCGATGAATTTTTTGGCAGTACCAATAGGAAATCTTAGCAATATTCAAGCAAAGCGTAGGCATGAGGGGAGCCAGGTGGATATCTGTGTCTCCAATGAGAGGCTAGCTGACTTAATGTTACTCCAAGCTGGAAAATTAGACCATTTAGGTCTACATATGGTAGATCTTGTTGCTACTGATGACAGATTCTATAGATCTGAGTAATCTGATAACCCAGTTTTGCCTTTAGCAAATAGATTTATGATGATAGCCTGGTATAATGAGTGACTACCTTCCTTGGTGGCTAATTTTGCTCCGGAGATGGATAGCCCCTACCAGAGAACCAGATTTATTACTTGGAATATAGCTGGCTTGTAGCCCATGTGGGCAGATGAAGAGTGGATTCACTTTTTAATGGAACATGAGATAATTTGTCTCCAAGAGACATGGCACTCCAAGGAGGTTGCTATTGATTTAAATGGAGATGAAGCCTTTCAAGTCCCTGGTCATAAATGTAAAAAGTTGGGGAGATTCTCTGGTGGGATTATCACTTTGGTTAAAACTGGTATCTTTTGTAAGGTTGTAATCTGGAAAAGTGCAGAAAATTATGTGATTATTTCACTTAAGTGTGGTTTAATGGAAATAATAGTGATGAACTGGTATGTACCCCTGGATAACTCAAGTTATTTCTCAGAGGGTATATGGCAGGAAATTTCTGACCAACTAAAAGAGGTACAGCAAATATTTCTTCAAGCAGAGATACTCCTGGCGGTTGATTTAAATGCCTAAACTGGCCTGTATGATGGTCTTGCAGATCATTCTTTTTTTATTTGTAACCAAATAGATGAGTTACCATGTAGTCAGTCTAGAGATAAAATGGTTAATAAAAGTGGAAAATCTGTATTAGAAATAGTTAAAGAAAACAACATGTACCCCTTAAATGGAAGATTAGAGGGAGATAAAGAGGGGAATTTTACTTATGTTTTCTCAATGGGCACTTCTGTAATTGATCTTGCCCTATGAACTAGTCAATTGTGCTGTTGGATGAAATGTGAGGTGTTAATAAGAGCAGAAAGTGACCACTATCCCTTTGTTATGGAAGCTCAATTTGGCTGGGTAAATAGACAGGTTGTAGAGCCACTTCCATTTACAGAAATTAGAGCTATATGGAAAATTACATGGAAGCAGAACTCTTATAGTGATATACTTCCAATCATTCAAAGTTCAGTATTAACTCATTCTTCTGAGAGTATCAGTAATTATGATATTGGATATATATCAAATGAATTAAGTGCTCTTTTCGTTGAAATCAAAAATGTTCTGGAAGAACCAATGAAAACAGGTAAGATTTTGTCTACTGATACTTGGTTTGACAGTGGTTGCAGAAATGCTAAGGCAGGGGTTGAGAAATTCTGCAGAATATACAATAAAGTCAAAAAACAGGTTAGTCTTGAGATGCTGAATGGGAAAAAGAGGGCTTATCAGGAACTTATTATGAACAAAAAGAAAGGTTTTTATAAAGCCAAATGGGAGAAAATGCTTGAGGCAGTGCAAGGAAAGGACAACAGAGCATTTTGGTCCCATGTGGCTAAGGGTTTTAATCAATATAAAGCCAATATTGATACATTTATTTCTGAAGAGACTTGGGTAGCTTATTTTATGGGAATGTATTTTGATCCCCAGGTAGAAATTTATCAAGTGTTAGGAAAGGCTCTTAATAACTTCCAACCTATAACATTAGATGAGACCTATTTAGCTTTATATACACTGAAAAAGCAGAAGGCAGCAGGCCTGGATGGGGTACCAGCCGAAGTTTTTTTAACAGAAAGTCCATTATGGGGTAGATATCTGGACAGTGTTTTATAATAAATGTATAATTTCAAACAGCTATCCTAAATCATGGCAAGGAGCTAACATTGTACTTCTTCACAAAAAAGGGCCATTAAATGACCCAAAGATGTACAGACCAATACGTCTCCTAGATGTAAACCTTAACATTTTTTCAAAAGTAATACTGAATCAGCTTCAACAGGAGGTTGAAAAAACGGGGCTTGTTTCTCCTTATCAAACAGGGTTTAGACACGGTCTGTCCACCTTGGACAATATTTTTGTCCTAAACCATTTGACAGAAAAATATGTAAAACTATTGGGTCAAAAGATATATTTGTGTTTTATAGATTATAGTACTGCCTTTGATAGTGTTTTGAGAAGTCTGTTATGGCAGACTCTATTGGACAGAGGAGTAGATCCAAATATAATTAGTATAATTGCTCGGTTATATGCTAATACCTGGGCAAAAATTAGACTCAGACCTAGGGGTCAGCTAGCCAATGTTTTTGAATGTAATCGTGGTGTAAGATAGGGTTGTATTCTTGCTTCACTGTTATTTACACTATATCTGGATAATATATTGAAGCAGAGCGTGGCAATAGATGATGATTCTCCAAAAATTAGGGATCTCCCCTGCCCCCTTCTGGCATACGCTGATCACATTCCTGTTTTGTCTTTAACTAAATTTGGCTTACAAAAAAAACTGAACTTTTTAAGTAAGGAATCATAGCTACATAGCCCAGGGAATAACGTCCAGGAGGATTGAGATGATCATACCTCTGTACAATGCCTTGGTTAGGCCACATCTTGAGTATTGCATGCAGTTCTGGAGGCCGCACCTTAAGAAGGACATAGTACTGTTGGAGATGGTCCAGAGGAGGGCAATCAGGGTGATCTGGGGCATGGGTGATAGGACCTATGAGGATAGGCTGGAAGCCCTTGGGCTGTATTCACTGGAGGAGAGGAGTGATAGGGGGGACATGACTGAAGTTTTCAAATATGTGAAAGGGATTAATAGGGGTAGAGCTAAAGAAATGTTCAGGTTAAAGCAAAGGGGCACAACCAGAGGGCATGAATGAAAACTGGAGGGAGGAATCTATAGGGGTGAACATAAAAGACATTACTTCACAGAGAGGGTGGTGGAGCCATGGAATGCATTGCCTGGGAGTCTAGTCAAGCAAAGCACTGCAGAGGGCTTCAAGAGGGTGTGGGACAGATGCATGGGGGTACTGAAGCCAAGATTGACCCTCTCGAAGACAAGTCGGGGAGGAGCAAGCACCCGATAGGGGCTGGCTACCGAGCAGACATGAAAGACCATCAGGCCTATTCTGCTGGCTTTTAGTATGTTAGTATGAATCAAAAAAATAAAAATTAAAAATCAATATGAGTAAAACTAAGGTCATGATTCTGGGGGAAAAAAATGTTAAAAAATTAATGGTGGTACTTGGTTTATAGGATTAGATAAGGTTGAAGTGGTGTCCAGTTATGTGAATCTAGGATTAGAGATCCAGCAAAACTGTAAATGGTACCGTCATGTGGAATTAGTGAAAGAAAAGATGAGGAAAACTTTGGCTGGGTTGTATAAGTTTAATTGTAAATGTGGGGGCATGTCTATAAGGACTTTATTAAGAGTGATGAAAACTAGGATGGAAGCTCAATTGTTATACGGCTGTGAAATATGGGAGTCGAACATGACTAATAAGCTGATATTCCTTTATATAAATCATTAAGATACACCCTTAGGCTAGGGCATTCATGTCCCTCATCCTACATTTGATCATAATTGAGTATAACTAATATTAACGCAGCCATTGAATAAAGGAAGGTTAATTATTGACTAGGATAACAAATGTTTATGGAAAACACTTGCAAAAAAAATGTTTGTTAGAAAAGAGTATTGGCAAGATATAGGATACAAATCCGTTTTTGGTTGAACACTGTTTTCCTTATTTTAAGAAAGTATAAATTAGCCCATTTAAAAAAATCAGTGGAACAGGGCGTTCAAATAAGTTCCAAATATAAAAAATATATAAGTACAAAAATCAGTAATTTTTGGAATATAAGTGATTTGAAGGAAATCAAGGAATCCTGGCACTTGAAATGGTTTGCTGCTAATAATTATAAACATGGATACAAAAGTACCTGGACATCTTAGTCAACCCCGAAGTACATACCAATTTTATAGCATATAAGTTCAAGCAGTTTCCCAGTAAAGTTTTGGATTACAGGTATAAAAAAACAGGTATTATTTCAGGAGAATGTAATTGCAGTAGCGGGGACAGGGAGGATCTCTATCGTGTTTTATGGGTCTGTAGGTGGTATGCCAGGCAACAAATGTTCTGGTTGGGTCCTTATTTAAATAATTTATATTGTGTTGATAAATCAGAACTTATTGACATTCTGCTCCATACAGAAGATAGCTGGACAGTAAATAGGTTGGCAAATTATTGTTCTGCCATTAAAACAGTTAGAAGTCAAATTAAAATTGTATAATTGTATAAGAGCAGTTATACTGAGTATGAAAATTTGCACTTTATGATAGTGCTTATTTGCTGTCTCTTTGGATATGTATTGTACTGGCTGAAGTTTGGACATGGAAGTATGTATAAATTATTTTTGTATTAAGCTATTTTGCTTAAAGGGGGAATTTATTTCTCTCTTTTATGATATTTATGGATGTATTGTACTTGATAATATGATTGTGAAGGTTTGTAACCATACAATAACATTTTGATGATGGTGATGATGAGCCTACATTTCTCATAGCTAGAACCTCTATACAAAGCTACTTTAGACCTGTCCTAATACTCCTTAGGATCTGACTGTCAGCCTTCTACTGTATTATCTGTAACAAGTCTGTCTGAATCCTACTTTGAATTGTGATTACTGTTGTAATGTTTTACTTTTATGGCGTAGAGCCTTTTGTAAACGAGTATTTGACTTAAAGGTACTTTCCGAATACTCAATAAATAAATAAATAAACATCCAGCATCCTGCACACAGGACATAGGCGTGAGTCAGCAAGGCAGAGTCCAGATTGTTGTGCTAGATGCACAATAAGTGCTCCCCCATTCTTTCCTTGAATTTGCGCTTGGTGTGTCCCACATAGAACGCACCGCAGGTACATGAGGCTAAGTAAACTGCAAAGATGGTGTCACAGTTAATGAATTTCGTGATTGTGATAAGTTCCCCAGTGCTAGAGTTATGAACTGTGGAGGTCACAGTAACCACTTTGCAGTACTTGCACTTCCTACAACAGTGGATAGCCAGAAGGAGTGGTAGCAACCAAGTTCTGTTAGGTTTAGATGGTTGCATACTATCAGTGACCATGTCACCAATGTTTTCATTTCTCCAATACACCATGCATGGTGGCTGTGTGACATACCCCATACATTTGGGTTCCATCTGGAGGATGTCCCAGTGCTTCCTCAAAACAGCCTGCACTTGTAATGCCCTAGTGCTAAAGGGGATTACAAAATTAATTCTACCACTACTGGCATCATCATTTTTTGGTCTTGGTATAAGGAAAGTGCCCCTGTCAGTACCCTTGGCTCTCTAGTAAGCCCTCTCAGCACCAGTGAAATTATACCCCATCAATAAATCTTTGTTGGAGTTCATGTGCTCTGTTTCAAAGGAACAATTTGTGCTGCAAGTGCGTCATACATGCACAAATTGACTTATAGGTATATTTCTGATAGTGTGGCTGGGATGAGACGAGCTAGCCAACAACAGAGTATTTCTTTTTTTTTTTCCCTCCTACCCCAGTCGGCCCTCCTTCCTATGAGTGCCCCAGCCCCATCATCCTGATGTCTGCCAGGACTTATCTGCCAGCTGTCTTCCCCCAGGGTCCCCCCCCCCCGAGGGGCCAAGGAGTCAGCGTGGTTCCCCAAGCTCCATTGTTGAATGGATCCAGTTTGGCTGGCATGCCCAGCTGGTTGGGTGCGGCTTATGGGTGCTCATAGTCACCTTGCTACCAGTCAGTTTTCTGATTTTTGTTCCCTGAAGAGGTGTGGTGTGCAAGGAAATAATGATGTACACTGCACACTCCCATGTTACGTGCACCAATGTTTGTCCCACCTCCCTACCTTCTTGGCCCGGGCTACCTTTCCCTCCAGCTTCCACAAGGTGCCAGACAAGTGCCAGGCTCTGCCCATCCTCCCCCTTCCGTAGGAGAACAGCAGTCCTACAGATGCTCGATCCTCCTGCCCCTGGCCACCTGGCCGGCACCCCAGATTCACTTCTGAACCCAGGCTGTCAGCGTCACAAATGGCAGTGCTACTACTCTACTGTCAGGCTGGCAATAGTAAGCTAATTCTGTCCATAGGTTTACAGAACAAATCTGTGTCAATACCCTCTTTGTGATTTTTAATTATCCTGATGTCCAAAAATGAAATGGCCTCTCTACAATGGGAGACTACAAACTTAAGGTTCTTGTTCATGCTCTCCAAGTAAGACACAAAGGGCTGAAGCTCAGATTCACCACCCTGGCACACCATCAAAATATCATCAATATATTGATGCCACAGCACTAAATGTCACAGAAAGATATTGCTCTCCGCACAGTACACACAGTTTTCCTCCCAACAACCAGAGTACAAATTTGAGTAATTAGGGGTGAAGGTCACCCCATCGCAGTACCACTTGTTTGGAGGAAGTACTCCCAAAGGAAAATATATGTATTATACTCCAATAGAAACTGTGATAGTCTAATCAAAGATAGGATTTAAGACTGATCTATGATTTATTTATTTATTTTATTTTTATTTTTATTTATTTATTTATTTTATTTTATTTTAGCTTTTGTTGACCAGGTAAGTGCACTAGACAAATCCTGTCTATTTTCAGGCACAACCCGGGGGAGGGGGATACAGATGAATTCCATCTGACCTTGAACCAGATTAAGCTGTCGGTGGTATTTTAGTGAATGAGGGAAATTTGGCCAGGACACCGGGAACTTCCCTACTCTTTCGATAAGTGCCATGGGATCTTTAACATCCACCTGAACTACCACCAATCCAGGCAGATGGGACCTCGGTTTAACATCTCATCTGAAAGACGGCACTCAGAAGTGCAGCACCCTCTCATGCTGCACTACAGTGTCAGTACTGGGATATTAACCCAAGTGCCAGATGTGGAACTGAACCCACAGCCCTCTGATCTCCGGCCTCAGAGAGAGTGTGCTACCTACTGAGCCACTGACACTATTTAGGCAGTGCTCTAGTGACTCCAGGCTTTCCCCGTGGGTGATGTTTGTGTAGAAGGACTCCACATTGAGTCTGACCAAAAGGCAAGATTCCTCGAGGTGGATGTCCCTCATGAGAGTCAGTGCTTCCATGGAGTCCCTCACATATGAACTTAGACTGCTGACAAAGAAGCGAATATAAAAAGCCACATATTGGGACAATGGTTCTGTCAAAGAATTGGTCCCTGATATTTATAGAGTGACCAGGTGGGAATTTCAGATCTTTGTATGCTGTACCTTGGGGAGTATATAGATTGTAGGATATGTGGGATGGTCTGTGACAAGAAATGCTAGAATGTCCTTATTAATGATACCACTGCATCATGATCTCTCAAGATACACATCAATCTGTGTTTTTGAAAGTGGAGGTATGGTCAGCGGGCAGGGGTTTATAGATTTTTTTTCATTTGCCCACTGGCATTTGACCTCAGCTATAGTATGTAATTTGCAGTGCCTTACACTACTACACCCCTCCCCCCTTGCCTGAAGGTTTCATTGTTATAGCAGTGTTGTTCAGAGACAGTATCGTGCAGTAGTTTAGGGCACGGAGCTGCAAACCTGGAGACCTGGGTTTGAATCCCATCAACCCCCACTTGCTTACGGTGTGACCCTGAGCAAGTCACTTAACTTCCTTGTGCTCCCTGGTTACACATTGAAACAAGCTGCGGCTTAGTGTGCCTTTCCTGGTTAAACAATTTCCCCTTTCCCTTTATCCTGTAGATTTTTGAGTGCTCTGAACTCATCTCCAAACACGTTCACAAATTGAGATTCAACATCCTAAACAACAAGGTGCTTTAAATCCTCTTCACATGCTCTGAGGAACACATCAACAGTCATGTTCCTTGGTGGAACAAAATGGGATTTCCCCCTGAAGTTTCCATCAGGATATTCCATCGGGGTACTGTCCACATCACCTAGAAATGCCTTGCTTTGTATAGATGTATCCATCTGGACAGAGTTCAAAGTCTCTTGCTGTGTTTTTCTTTTCCCGTATTTGAGAAGAAGCACTTCAAGTTAAGTAAGCGTGCAAACATATGGCAATCGACTGTACAGTAGTGTCAAAATAGTTCAGATTGGAGGTGGGAACAAACCTGAGCCCCTGTTTAATACTACAAATTCAGACTCTGAAAGTTCATAACTGGATAAATTAATTATGTTGGTTGCATGAGTTACCAGTGACTCCTCCCTCAGTTGTTCCCGCAGTCATTCCTGTATCTCTGGTTCTGTCTGTTGCCTTGCTTTTTCCTTGGTGGTCCCTGGTTTCCTCCTGGCCCTGTGGCCCCACCTTGTCTTCCTTCTTCCTGGAAGGTGATCATCGGACTTGTGCATGGGCGGGGGAGTGGGGGTGGGCTCTCCTCAGATGACAGAGAGTCCTCTAAAAAAACTGAGGATACCCATTCAGATTCACCGTCAACAGGAACTTGTGTATAGGAGTTGCTACAGGATGATTTAAGGATTGCTTTTAATAGGTCTCCTTTTTATGTTCCCCCTGCGCATGTGCACACAGTGAACATAATATTGCCTTTTGAGGGATGTGACACTGTCTGTCCAATACAGAGCAGAGTTTAAGGGGTGAGTCAGTACCACACCAATCATCATTCATGCTAATGACAGACTTTTGGCTTGCTAGGCAGAAATGTCATGTACTTCAAAACAAAAAGCCACCAGGGTCAGCTCTTTCCTTTGATCTAGGTAGCAGAGCTGTTCTGTCTGATCAGCCTGGAATTTCAAACATCCAAGGACTCAGGCCAGTTGTAACAGCAAAAAAACAGCTGTAACAGAAAAAAAGTATGTGTGTGTCTCTCTCTCTCTCTCTCCCTCACTAGCTGTACAAACCTTATTCAAATGTGAATTACTTTAAAACAAAAATGATAGCATGGTTCTGTGAGCACATTTGTTCAGCACAAAAACATATACAAAATGAATGGTGTTTCATTTTTATATACCTTTTAGTTTTTTTATAATTAAAAAACAGCCGAAAATTCAATTTTTTTCTCTTTTTGCAACAAACAAATGCAAATAGCTTTAAAATGAAAATGATAGCATGGTACTTTGAGCAAAAAAGTTGTTCAGTGCAAAAATGTCTACCAAATGAGTGGTGTTTCATTTATAAATACCTTTTAGATTTGTTATAATCAGCATAGAACAGCAGGGAAATTAAAATTTGTTTTCACTTTTTTGGAGGTATGGCATAAATGGAATATGCTACCCCCCGTACTGGAAATATTGTTGATATTTTTTGTTTTAGTACCGATTGACCTGATGACATTGCTCGTGGCTTTGCCACTCATGATGTCAATTGGCACACAAACAAAAAATATCAACAATATTTCCAGTAAGGGGTAGCCTATCCCTTATATATTCTTTGCAAAACATTCTGTGAATTCATCAGTTTGTGTTACTATTAAAGCGAGAAAAGTATGGGTTTTCAACACTAACTCCACATACCCCCCAGCAGCCAAAGGGGGCAAGGCAACACAAGCAATCACAGACATCCATCATTAGCTCAGACAAACAGCATACAACTCTTTCTCCATGACAAAAGAGACATCCATCATCATGGTCCAGGGCTTCTGTAGCCATGGATACACATGCACACTTGCACACCACCTGAGAAGTGTGGTAGAAAATTCCCATAGGATCACATTGTAAATTGTCAGTAAGGAATAACACATGACAGGGTGTGTGGCAATGCTAAATTACAGCATGCCCTAAGTGGGTTGTGAGGCATGAGGCACAGCTGAGTGCCTTCAACCACCTGGGAAGTGCAGTATATGATTCCCATAGGATCACATTGTAAAACTGCTGCATGCTCCATGTGGGTTGTAAGGCATGAGGCAAAGCTGGGTGCCTTCAACCACCTGGGAAGTGCGGTATTCAATTCACATAAGATTACATTATAAATTTTAAGTGATCAATACCACACAGCACAGTGTGTAGCACTAATTTGCTGCATGCCCTAGGTGGGTTGTGAGGCAAGAGGTGCAGCCGAGTGCCTTCAACCACCCTGGAAGTGCAATATAAAATTCCCATAGGACCACATTGTAAATTATAAGTAAGCAATAACACACAACAGGGTGTGCGGTAATGCTAAATTGCCGCACACCCCAGGTGGGTTCAAGGCACAACTGTGTGCCATCAACCACCTGAGAAGTGCGGATGTCTTCACTCAAATGCCAAAGGCAGCTATGCTGCCATGGAAGTGCATGCTAAGGACATGGGAGAGTCAGCAGGTGGCTGCTCTGAGGAGCACTAGGCCCCTGGCTTCTTTGCCTGGAAACAGCTAATATTCCAACTTAAATGACACACAGCTGAATGACAGAAAAAGAAACCAAAAAAAGGGAAATTGCAGCAGAGTGAGATGTAGTTCTTAGTAGTATGGAGAAGGCAGTTTTCATGTGCACTGATTAATTGCAAGGAAGAAAAGGAGGTGTAGGAAGGTGGCTGCATGAGAAATGCAGCATGCCCTAGATCACTTTGTCTGATAACGTAAAGTGGAATATGAGAATCTGTGGCTCACACTGTCAATGTGAGGAAATGTGAAGCAGCATTGACAGAGCAGGGACAAATAGAAAAGGAAACATTAAGCGTATAACAGTCTTGCACCCCTTCCCCTGTTCAGCAGGAAGGAGGTGGGAGCTATTTGAAAGCAAATTGCAGTTTGGTTAATTGGAGGAGAAAGATCCTCAGACTGTTTCGGACACTCATGCCCCTTTACAGGTTTCACCTAACATTGGACGGAACTGACAAGCAGTTTCTGATGCAGCAGTTGCCCCCACCAGCCCCATCTGATCTGCCCAAGCCTGTCTAGTCATGGGACTGTGCCCCTATCACTCCATTAGCCATTTCCCCAGAGTTCCATGACCATGTCCCAACCCTGTTTACAGGCTGTCTCAATCTGACTGGTATTTCCATGTGGCCCCCTGCTCATATGTATAATAACCCTGCCTCATACCAGCGATTCCTATTTCATAAGTGTAATGTAGCTACGGCACTTACTTGTGTGCATATACTCTCCGCTCCCTGTTCCTAGTTTGTCATGCATGGGTGTCAGAAACAATCTGAGGATCCCACATCCTTAGCATGTGCTTCCATGGTAGCATAGGTGTGTTCAGCACCTTAGTGAAGACATCCGCACTTCCCAGGTGGTTGATGGCACTCAGCTGCACCTCATGCCTTACAACCCACATCACAATCCACCTGGCGTGTGCAGTAATTTAGCATTACCGCACACCCTGTTGTGTGTTATTGCTTACTTACAATTTACAATGTTCACCTAAGGGAATTCTATATTGCATGTCCCAGGTGGTTGAAGGCACTTGTACATGCCTCATGCCTCACAGCCCACCTGGAGCATGTAGCAATTTAGCACTGCCACACACCCTGCTGTGTGTTATTGCTTATTTACAATTTACAGTGTGATCCTATGGGAATCATATACTGCATTTCCCAGGTGGTTGAAGGCACTCAGCCGTGCCTCATGCCTCACAGTCCAGCTGGAGCATGCAGTGATTTAGTATTGCCACACATCCTGTGATACATTATTATTTACTTAAAATTTACAATGTGATCCTTTGGGAATTTTTTGCCACAATTCCCAGGTGGTGTGCAAGTGTTCATGTGTATCCATAGCTACAGAAGCGCTGGTCTGCAGTCGGCAGCCTCTGTTACAGATATCTAAACTTAAAAAAGGAGTTTATACACTTTTTAAGAGAAGCTGACTGATTTTAAACCTCTGGCAACACGTTCTTTACTACCATTATCACTGCTCGGTTGTGCTACACTACAACAACGGAACTCATTCACTCTCCTCTTCTACAGTCCGTTCCTTTACAGATTTTAGATAATCTTAAGTTAAAAAGGCAGTTTACATACTTTGTTAAAAACATTATGCCTTATTTAACCCTCTGCCAGCATGTCCTTTACCACCATTCACACCACACAGTCATGCAAAGGATCTAGCACCCCCGGGCTTCTATACCAGTGGCAAACATCCGGCATTGACAAATGCTTGTTGGTTCTTGTTTTTTTGCCAGTTAAAGACACAGTTATTCTTATAATCATCCTCATCCCTGGGAAATTGTCTTTGCTTATAGACTTGAGTTCCAGTGTTCAAATGTTTCAGTGCATTTTCAAGTTTTGTTTTCAAGGATTGAAGATTCGCCAAATCAGAAAATTGTAAGCGTCTCTTCTATTAGCTTCATTTCCCTGCTCAATACCTCTTGTTGTTCAACAGAGTCAGGTAATATTGACTGAATGAGCTGGAGGGAGGTAGAGTGAATTTCCTCCTTCCAGGAATCAAAAACATTCGGTCGGTCTCATCCAGATGAGGGAAACTTGAGAATTCTGAACCCTTGGGGAACCCTACTGACCTCCTCATACCTTTCGAGCATTACTTCCTGCCAGACAAGCCTTCTCAGTCTGCATACTACATTCTTATATTGCAAAAAGTCTTCCTTGCCATTGAGCGGTTGAGAGTTGCTGTTTGTTTTGGCTGCTGTCAGAGGGGTTGAAAAGTAAGGATGGTGAACCCAAGCTTGATTAAATGACCATCTTTAATGCTCGTTCCAAAGCCTGCCATCTCCACATTAGTAGCAGCTTTGGGAACACTTGTCATGCTGTATACGGTTTAACAATGGGTTCCCCTGCACTGAATGGGGTGAACCAGTAGGAACGCCCATTCATACTAACCCAAAGACACAGACATGAGACAGTCTTGTTTTTTTAAAGCTTTCTGAGAGAAACCCTGGAGATCCCAATTGAGCAGTGGCTGGATATAGAATGGGCCCATAGAACCCTAGACCAAAAACTCCAGGGAAGGAATGCTAACCCATGCTTTTTTGTTGCACAATTCCTGGACTACCATGTAAAAATGCTAGTGCTCCACCTGGCATGGGCTAAGAAGGGGGTTTCCTTCAGCTGTGCTGTTCTCTATTTTGGCCATTACTTTACATCAAGAGTAATGGCACAACAAAGACAGATTCTGCAAGCCATTAAAGTCCTTAGAGACATAGAGATCAAGGCACAATTTATAGCCCTGGCACAGTTGAAAATCAGCTCAGAAGGTCAAATCAGAATTTTCCAACACCTTGGGGAAGCTCAACAATTTCTGCAACAACAAGGTGTCCCCCTCCACAGTGATCAAGATGGCCAGAGCGAACTGTGTGGGACCTGCAGAGCCACGTTTGGAGCCAGAGCAAGACAAGACCACAGAGCACCGGTTCCCCAAGCAGCTACTGGGACCAGACTCATAATTTCAGGCAAAAAGTGATGCTGGGCAGTGAAGCAGGACCATCCACCACCTGAAGCAAACAGTCCTACTCAACTAACTGGTATGTCCTACGATTGTTTTTTGATCTGCAAAGGGTATTATAGATTGCGGTAGCATCCCCAACCAATCACAGCACTTCCTTCAGTTGTGTGTGACATACACTTTTTACCGTAACAGTCTCTCATGTGCTGAGCCACTGCAATGGGATTCTCGCAGATCACTCACGCCATCAGCATTTTAAATAAAAATATTTTTTTTTTATTTTGAAAAGTTAGCGATTCATCATAATTTTCCGGGTCTAGTTGGAGGACCTCTTATGAATGTAAGAGTGTTGCTTCTAGTGTCCTTAGGACCACAGAGCTGCTCACCTTCAATTCACAGTCCTCTGGTCCTAAGAACACAAGAGGTGACACTCTTATATCCATAAGAGGCCCTCCAACTGGACCCATAAATTTATAACAGTGTTTGTTTGGCAGGATAGTCTGTATCCCACTTTTCTCTTGGTCCCATCCCATGGAAGTTCAATAGCCACCATTCCAGTGTATTTCCCTCACTCTGGTAGTAAACTACTCCCCTAAGCATCCCCTATGGCAATTACCAAATGAAGGCAGGGATTGGGGGGGATGATTCAGGCACAAGAGGAGAGGGGAGAGCATAATTTGGTGGACACTTGACACTCCTAACATTATAACCATACTCACCAGGTTCTATTAAAAAAATTATGTTTGGCCCCACCCACTGTGCCATGAGGCAAACACCAGGAATAAAATGAAGACTGAGAGGCTGGAGGAGAAGGCAAGCTCCATGGACCTTTATCTCATTAACTTTCCCACCAAACACATCCCTGGTCCAGCACAGTAAACTGCCCCAAGCTGACTCAAGCTCTGAAGTAACTTTTCCTCATAGGCACATGGGCCTTCCACACAGACTATCATGGGCCTCGAGCAAAGAAGTTAAACATTGCCATTGCAGTGGTGGCAGAAACTGCCTTCACCAATGAACTGCTCATGTCTCCTGGAAAGGTTTTTGTAACCATCACAACGCTGTGCCCAGATTCACATCCATGTCTGATGACAGTACAGGGTCCACCAAGTTGAGGGGTTTAGGTTCTTTTTTTTTTCTTCCTATGGTAGGAGGTTCATCCCAGAACAAATAATAAATAGTGTGGTGCCTCCACTCAGAGAGAATAAATAGGCCAGATGTTGTGTGCAGTACCACCCTCTGGGATGTAGTACCTACCCACCTCCTTTCACTGGACTGGACCATCCCCCGGGGACTACGAAGGCAGTTGTTACCTTCACCAATAAACACTTCAGAATGTACAAACTGAGCACACACACAGAAATAAAAATTCAAAAAGTTAACAGTGCTTTTATTAAAGAACACGTGCCTGGCAGCATGAAGGGAAGGAAAGCTTAAGCAGTTGCAAGTCACCTTGAGCACTTACAACCTACAGCAATGCACCCTAACAGCAACTGTATTGGGGTGTCTCCACCTCTTAGATCCCACACAGTTGCACCCACCCAATCAAGGGCCTCAGAAAGATGAGTTATTTTACACAGGGCACAGTATATTCTTTAACTGGTACCAGTAATTGAACTACAGTTTCAAGTATGACACAAATGCAAGATGGCTCTGGGTACCCAGGAATTACACTAAAGTCCCAGTGCAGGCCTGGTAGCTACATTGCCTAGGTTCTTTCAGTGGTGCACTTGATGAAGGTTAGCAAGCTTGCAATTTAACCCCCCAACAGGCCATAGTGTGCTAGCACAATTCAGAGAACTTGAAATTCCAAATGAGAAGGCTTGAAAACCAAAACTGTAATCCAAAGCTGAAAGAGCACAAAATGCAGTTACACTTACATTGCACACAGATGCAGCAATTCAGTCAAGTCAGGGACCAGCACACAGCAGCAGGTTGGGCAACAATCACCAGGAGCTTTTGATACTCTTGAATCTTGTGCAGCAGTACAGACTTCTGGCTCACATCTGTCTGGATACAGCCCTTCTGGCTTAACTCTTAGTCACAGGAGCTCTATGCAGCAGCTTCCTGGTTCCCAAGGAACCCAGACCCCAGGAGCAACTTCTACAGTCCGACTCCCCTATGAATTGAGAGTGCACCTGTACTCAGGTACATGCCCTGTGGCTTCCTATTCCCCAATACACCCAGCTAGATAAGAGCTAGCAGGACCCTACCTGGCTCCTGAGCAACCTGAGTAAGATGCAGGTCCCTGTCTGCTCTCGTACAGCTCAGCAGTTTTAAATGCAGCAATGGCCCACAGGCTCAGAAATTTATTCTCCTGATGCTCATCTGACATAGAATCAGAGTTCACTAAAGGAACCCTGGTGAGGGCTCAAGGGATAGTTGGCCTGGCTAGGCCTCTCACCTGGTCCCACCAGTAGCAGGTTAACAGCTCAGTGTCCCTCTCAGGATTGTCTCCCAAGCTCCTCAGGAGCCCAGAACTTTTTCCTGCATTCTGTGTCTCATTGTACTGGCAGAGCTGTCTATCAGTCCTTCTGCCCTGTCCTGCCCTGATTGGCCCTAATAGCCTGCAAGTCTATGTGGAGGATCTGATTGCATCATCTTCCCATAATCCACTCCTCCTTTTGCTAGGGCTTTCTAGCCCTCTAACTGGTCAGTTGGCAGGGTCAGAGGGCTGCAAAATGGCCATGTGCTGATGGAGCCCTTTTCTCCAAAGTCATTATTGTCTTCATTTCCTTGGCCCCAATAAGTGTGCTGGGCCCCAAGGTGTGTAGCAGCCCCTTAAGGCCATCATTTGGTCTGTCTGTCCTCAGTGCTGGGGTCGAGGGTCTGGAGTTGGGTAAACCAGGGTTGGGAGGAAAGAAAGAGAGAGAGAGAAAACGATGGGGAGGAGCCCCATGCAACACACTCTTTCTCTCTGGTGCCATCCACAGCAATCTATGCTGGGGCACAGTTAGCACCAGAAAGAGGACTGGCCCTGAAGTTTCTGGTCTCCACTGCCAAAATTGGAGACCAGAGTAGAAGACACAGCATCCACAGCCACACACGCAATTGAGTAGAAGGGAGCCAGCAGAGAGTACAGAGCTACAAGAACCTCAGGAGGAGAGGAAGAAAGCACTCAGGTAAGGCTCCTTCCGAGTAGGGGGTTACACTTTTAAACAAAATAAAAAGAAATGAATGTTTGGTAAAAGAATATAGCACATTGTCTCTCTCTACCTGACCACTTTGCTCAGAATGAGCTGATCCCGGGGTGGGGGGGGAGACACATGCCCAGAATTCAGGGAAAAAATATTGAATATCTGAATTTGCCTGTACCTACATGTATGTTCTATCAGAGGTTTAACAAGGAGGGAAACTAAATTTAACTTTAGCTGTAAGTGGGGGAGGGGAACTGGAGGCCCCTTCAACAAGCCGGACACTTGGCAGTAATGGCTTGGGGGGCAGGGGGAGAATTTCCAGTGGGACAAATATTGGCCCAAGTGTAACGAAGATGGCTATCTATGCACCTAGAATGGCACTTCTAAACCATTCACATGAAGAGAAGGACACGATGGGCAAGCACAACCTTACTCATTAAGTGATGTCCTCATATTTACAGCACTTGATAGCCACAATATCTGTACTGCTTGACACAGTGAAGTGTCATGAGTGGATCACCCACACTGGTGCAATTCTTACTACAGCACCAAAACACCCTGAAGTTGCATATCTGTTGATTTGAGTTCAAAAGGGTAACAGTTATACTTATAGTTCTTTTGTTGTAAGAGTGGTCAAGAGGAAAACAGTGCACACAGGAAGCAGCATTCTGAGGGTGCAACACACCACACTAGTACGATGGTTAATAAAGGAATATGAACAGACCTCACGGTAATGTCATCTTTCCCCAGGATCTGTCCCTTAACCGAGCACTCCCTCCCACGCAGAACATCTCCCTGGAACATGGCACCACTCAAGCCAGCACCCTCCTCCTCCTCCTGCCCGCAAAGCCAGCTATCAGGTACGCCAGCCAAGGAACCCACTCTGCCCTGTTCTGGAATCACCACTCTTGGCCCTGATTGGGCAGTTTTGGATTCCCCGAGCTCCTATTTTGGTCCACTACTCAAGCCTCTCCTCATACTCTGTCTCTCGCTCTCCTGCTCTGAGGTGGCCCCTTGACTGGGCGCTCTCACCCATCGCAGAACATCTCCATAGAATGCAGCACCACTCAAGCCTGTGCTCTCTCTCCTGCCTGCAAGTCAACTATCAGAAGGTGACCCCTTGACCAGGTGCTCACGCTCACCACAAAACATCTCGCTGGAACGCAGCACCACTCAAGCCAGGGCCCTCTCTCCTCCTGCCCACAAACCATATATCGGGAGGCAGCCCCTTGACTGGGTGCTCCTGCCCGCTGCAGGACATCTCCCTGGAATGCAGCAACACTCAAGCTGGTGCCATCTCTCCTCCTGCCCACATGCCATCTATCAGGAGGTGGCCCCTTGACCAGGTGCTCCCACCCATCACAGAACAGCTCCCTGGAATGCGGCACCACTCAAGCCAGCACCCTCTCTCCTCTTGCCCACAAGCCAGTTATCAGGTACGGCCAGCTGAGGAACCTGCTCCGCTCCTGCTCCGGAGTCACTGCTCTTGGCCATGATTGGTCAGTTTTGGATTCCCCGAGTTCCCCATTGGTACGCTCCTCAAGCCTCTCCTTGGGCTCTCTCTCTCACGCTCCTGCTCTGTAATTCTATTTTAAATTTCTTATTTTTCCATTTTTTTAACTGTTATTGCCAAATGTTTAACTACTGGTTGCTTTAGAGTTACCAGTCTAAGAATAGACAATGGTAAGTGATTACAGTCTTTTTTGATTAAGTGCTGCTGTTTTCTTCTCCATTCTCTCACTGCTGCAATCTCCTTTGACTTTTTACTTTCGCTCACTCCTTCACTCCCTCTCATCTAACCCCCCATGTCTCTCAACACTTAGCCTTCCCACTGACTTACACCTGCCCCTTGTTCTGACCCCCAGTTGCTCCTCTGTCTCCCTGCCATATCTGCTCTTGGCCCACCAATTATCCTCTGTATTTTATTTACACTTCTTCTGTTCTTTTCCCTCTTTCCCCAGGAGGTGGCCCATTGATCGGGTGCTCCCACACGCTGCAGAACATCTCCCGAAACACAGCGCCCTCTCTCCTCCTGCCCGCAAGCCAGTTATTAGGTACAGCCAGCTGTGGAACCCACTCCACTTCTGCTCCGGAGTCACCGCTCTTGGCCCTGATTGGCCAGATTCGGATTCCCAAAGCTCCCTATTGGTCTGCTCCTCAAGTCTCTCTCTTCAGACTCTGTCTCTCGCTGTCCTGCTCTGTAATTCTATTTTAAATTCTCCTGCCCGTCACTCTTTAAATACACTTTCCTTCAGCTCCATACATCCTCCCCCCAACCCTCCTCCCCCTGATTGGCTTCTCTGGCCTACGTCCTTAAAGACACGCCAATAGAAAAGGACTGCACTGCATTAGAGAGTATTACTGAGAGCTCTGTTGACTTGTGAAACCCTCCTTTACTTGTATCTCCTTCCTATGCAGTCCATTATCCACTAATTTCCCTCACTCACTTGTTTCCTTTCTGATCTAACCCGCTGCAAGTACTTCTACCTCTACCTAAGCAGGTGACACAGCCTTGCCCCCTGACTTGCCACTCCAAACGTAAGGCACCTGCTAGTGCACACCTGTGAAGACAATGATTATCCATTTTGCTCCGTACATTTTATTGCACTGCCTTATTCTGGTGAATGTAAAATGTTGATGTAAGGGAAAATTACCTAAGGTTGGCTAGTGAGGCAAGTAAGGAAGTCCGGTAGCAAAGGCACAAAAGGAACTGCAGATAGCTGAAGGAATTAAGAGCGGAGAAGGCTTCTTTCATTATATACTGTGAGTGAGAAAGGGACAAGAAAGAAGGGATGGTTAGGCTTAAGAAAGGGGTGGAGTGGGTGGAGGTTAATGGGGAAGCAGAGATACTAAATGAATACTTCTGTTCCGTCTTCACCAGGGAGAAGCATTGACAAGTGCCTTCAGGAGGGAAAAGAGGAGCAGGGGGGAAGGGAACACAGATGTAGTGATAGAGGAGGATAGAGTGAGGGAGGGGCTGCTGGCACTGAAGGTGGACAAATCACACAGTACATCCATGGGTACTAAAGGAACTGGCTGAGGAGCTGGTAGGGCCACTGGCAGACCTATTTAACAGTTCACTAGAGTCAGGCATGGTACCGCAGGACTGGAGAACAGCACATGTAGTGCCCTCCACAAAAGCAATCCAAGGATGACCCAGGGAGTTACAGACCAGTCAGTCTGATGTCCATTGTGGGCAAGCTCATGGAGACCATACTAAAGGAAAGGTTGGTAGAATATCTAGAGGAGCATGATCTCCAGGATGCAAGGCAGCATGGGTTCATGGGGGGAGATCGTGTCAAACAAATCTGAGTGACTTCTTTGACTGTGTCACTAAGACAGTAGACAGAGGTCAAGTGGTAGACATCTTCTCTCTTGATTTCAGCAAGGCCTTTGACTCTGTGCCCCACAAAAGGTTGATCAGGATGTCGGACATTGGTGGATCTTGGGGTTGGGGAAAAGATGGCCAGATGGGTGGAAACTGGCTGAGGGACAGAACTCAGAGGGTGGTTGTGTGGGGAGAGTTATCTGGCACCAGAGGTAACCAGTGGGGTCCTGCAGGGCTCAGTAGCTGCGAGACGGTGTTGTTCAATGTCTTCATCAGTGTCATTGGGGATGGCATTAAGGACAAAATGTGCCTATTCATGGATGACACCAAACTCTGTGGAACAGTGGACACAGCTGAAGGGATACAGGACCTACACATAGACAGATAGATCATTTATTAATTTCCAATTTCCACAGACTCTGGGCACTGTACATACCACAACAATAAAATTAACTAGTTAATAAAACCAACCAATATACAACTTATAACAAAATTAAAATCACAGCAGTGCAATTCCATTCAGCAGTTAGTCATAACATGCCAGCCAGAATAAATATGTTTTGAGGCCCTTCTTAACAGCTTCTACTGAGGAAACCCTCTTCAGATTCTCAAGCAAAGAGTTCCACAAGGTGAGCGCAGCAACCAAGAATGCCCTATCTCCGGAACACCACAGTCTCACCCTGGGAACCTCAAGAAGGGCTCCCCCGGCAGAATGAAGTGCCCAAGAGGGACGACAGTGGACAAGATCTTGCAGATAAACAGGCTCCCCATTGTGTAGGATTTTGTAGGTCAGGAACCCTACCTTGAAGACAATCCTCCACCTGACCGGCAGCCAGTGCAGTTCACAGAGGACAGAGGTGATTTGCTCAGATCTCCTAGTACCCATCAGTAATCTTGCTGCCGCATTCTGCACCAGCTGCAGTCTGCGGAGGTTGCCTCCAGATAAACCTAGGTACAGAGCATTACAGTAATCCAGTCTGGAGGTGACAAAGGCATGTACTAGTGTGGGCAGGTCATCAGGCAGAATCAGGGATCAGATTCAGAAGATATTTCGAAGGTGATAAAAACCACTCCTGACGATGGCAGACACTTAGCTATCCATGGTCAGTCCGTCATCCAGGAACACACCCAAATCCTTCTCCTGTCAGGAGGGGACAATAGGAACACCTCCTAACACTAGGTTGAAGGCTACCCCCACACCCCTTCCCCCTCCCCCTCCCCATGACCTGTTTCCACCACCAGCACCTCAGTCTTGTCTGGGTTTATTCTAAGCCAATTTTGAGCCATCCATGACTGGATCACCTCAAGGCAGTTGTTAAACATGGCCACTGAAACCTGGTTCCTGGGTATACAGGACAGATACAGCTGGATGTCATCCACATAACAGTGAAAACCCAGTCCGTATCATCTGATGATGTCCCCCCCAGTGGCAGCATGTACACCATGAACAACAAGAGCAACAAGACCAAACCTTATGGAACTCCACAGCACAGAGGATTGGGGCATATGAGGCAAGCCCCATCTTTACCTTTTGCACTATGCCTGTTAGGTATGACCTGAACCAGCAGATGACCTTGCCAGACAGGCCACACCAGAACCTCAAGTGGTCAAGCAGCACCTCGTGATCCACGGTGTCAAATGCCATGGAGAGGTCAAGGAGGACTAAGATGGTACGGTCTCTCCTATCCCTCACCATCAGGTGGTCATCCAACACCCTCGCCAGGGTATTCTCCATGCTATGCCTCTCCCAGAAACCAGACTGAAATGGCTCATAGGAAGACAAATAAGTGAGGTATCTCTCAAGCTGCACTGCCACCACTTTTTCAATAACCATCCCTAAAAATGGGAGGTTTGACACTGGCCTGTAGTTGCTGAGGCAGTCCAGGTCAAGAGAAGACTTTTTCAAAAGGGGTCTAACCAAGGCCTCTTTCAAAGCCTGTGGAAAAATCCCACTCCTCAAGGAACTCTAGATAATCTCAGCAACCACAGGTCCCAACAGGAAGATCTGGAAAAGGTGGAGAGGTGATCCAGGATCTGGCAGCTTGGCTTCAATGCCAAGAAATGCAAAGTTATGTATATTGGAGCCAAGAATCCCAGGACAGAGTACCACCTGTGTGGAGTCAGAGTATCTGCATCAGAGGAGAAGAAGGACCTGGGAGTGATGATCACTACTGACCTGAAGCACTCCATGCAGTGTAAGAAAGCAACAGCAAAGGCAAACAAGATGCTGGGATGCATATCTAAGGGGATCAGTAGTAGGAGAGAGGAGGTTATACTGCCCTTGTACAGGTCACTGGTAAGGCCACATCTAGAGTATGAAGTTCAGTACTGGTGCCCACACCTCAAAAAGGACATTAACCTGTTAGAGAAGGTCCAGAGGAGGACTACAAAGATTATAGCATGTCAGCAGGGTAAGGCATACAAGGAGAGAGACTGAGAGCACTGAGCATATACACCCTGGAAGACAGGAGAGAGAGAGAGAGAGAGAGAGAGAGAGAGAGACATGATTGGAACTTTCGAGTACTTGAGAGGGATAAATAAGGTTGATAAGGAGAATCTCTTTAAGCTGAGTGGCAACCATAACACAAAGGGGCACAGTCTTAAACTGGAGGGTGGGAGGTTTAGGAGGGTGGTCAGGAAGCACTCCTTCACAGAGAGGGTGGTGGACACTTGGATCACGCTGCCAGAAGAGGTCATATCATTGAAGACAGTGGGCAGCTTTAAGAGAGGCTGGGATAGGCATAGGGGGAAGGTAAGGATCATGGGTAGGGAGGATGGGAGGAGTGGGGAGGGAGGAAGGGAAAGAACATTACCTCAAACTGTGGACCCTGCAATACAAGCAGACTTGATAGACCAAATGGCCTTCTTCTGCTGGCTTCTTCATATGTTCATATGTAATGTGCCTGATCATATCAGTACCCCCTTTACTGCCTCAGAATCTCTTTGCACTGACACACATAACTTATCTGCACTACTGCCCCCATCCCTGTCCCCTCCTCTCAGCTTTGTCACACCTGGTGATGCAGATTCTTTTCTTCATTTTGGCACTAATGTAATGGGTCTTGCAGGGTGGCCTCTCACCCCCAAGCCTGCTTCTTTTAAAACATGACCTTTTAGTGTTCCTGCACACGTGGCCCTTTATGCATCATCCCTACCCCACCTGTCACCTAACACAAGTGCACTTACCAGTAGGCATGCATCTTCCTTTAAGGGACGCTGTTCAATTCTCAAAGATATCATAAATGCCCTCAAGAAGCTTTAACTTATCCTGCTGCTTTGCTCCGGGAATGTGGAACTTAATCCTGGTCCTTCCTCTCTCATTGCTGCCCCTTCCCCTTGACCTTGCCCAGCTTAAAGGTATTAGACTGTTACAATTAATGCCTGCAGCCTTCTTAAAAAACAATTTGATACAAGCCTGGGCTTTATACTCTATGCCAGATGTGATCATAATCTCCGATGCTCCTGACTACAATATTAATATTCTGGTACCACGTGATAGCAGCACCACCAAAAGAGCATTGTACTAAACGGTCAATGAATATTGCCAATGATAATAAGAACGACAGACACCACAGCACCCTACAAAATATGCAATCTTACATTCATTTCTAGAAAACAACAGAGAAACATCATTCTATGTGTGAGGCTACCCCCCACCCCCCTTTACAGGGTGCTTTGCCCCCGGATCCCCATAACTAAATATATTCAACTCCGGGGCGCGTGACACTGGAGGAAAGAGGAAATCACGGGGGCTACACCATGGGGGATGCCTCTGCACAAGGGAGAATGTTGGATAGGAAACAATCTCAGAGGAACTGAACATCTAAAAACGAAAAAATAAATTAACTAGAAACACAGAAAACTACAAAAACGAAGCAACACTCCAGTCCTGAACCCTGGTCCACCAGCATCACAGGCCATCATCTAACCCACCATGCTAGACAGCCAGCTGGAAGCAGCCCTCCCAAACACACCTGTTTTCCTTCACGTAATACCTCTGCTCGCTATTCAATCCATAGCCGTCTCTATCGCTGTACCCCCTAATTCATTCATATTCGCCATTCCACAGTCGCTCAAATTGAGTCGCCTATATAAAGTCATGCAATTTGAGTAGCTCACATCACGGATTACCAATATTCCAGCATAAACTTGTTCAAGGCAGATAGGCAATCGAGAGGAGGTGGGGTCACCATCTATGTGTCTGACACAAACTTATGACCTCAGTCATCAACATCACATGCATGATCAAAGAATTTGAGAACCTGACCTTGAAGATCTCCTTACCTCTAATGAGGCCTTGTACATCATTGGATGCTATAGACCACCATCAAGGGGTACTAAGATATTATCCCACTTGCACAAAGTATTAGAAACCACTAATTCTGAAGTTACTATCACGGGTGATGTCAACTTGGACTGGCTCTCCTCCTGTTCTAAACCTTTAAAAGACTTGTGCGATGCTTACGGATTTTCTCAGCTCATATCCGAGGTCACCCAAACAAATCCTAAAAATCTATTCCATAGTACCCTTCTAGGCCTTATACTTGTTAATAAACTCTATAAAATGTCCTATATTGGGACTTTTCACAACGATATCAGTGATCATAGGGAGGTTGCTTGCATAAGATATATCCCTAAACACCCTGCTCTTCTAACCCATTACAAAAGGTGCCTCTGGAACATCAACCCCTTTGACTTCCTATCTGACCTAAGTAGAATTAGATGGCAGTCCTTTTACTTTGCGCCATCTGTCTCTGAGGCCTTTGACCTGTTCCACAACTGTGTATTAAAGGTCATCAATTCACATGCCCCACTTATGAAATATAGATCCAGGAAAGGAACCTGCCCATGGTTTGTCAATACTCTGAAATCTGCCCTACGCAACAGAGACTTCCTCTGGAAAAAAGGCATGTAAAACTAAACAATCATCCGATTGGTCAACCTTTAGATCAGCTAGGAACAGTTGCACAAAACTAATACGGGACGAAAAATCAAGATATTTTAAATCAGCACTTGACTCCTCGAAAAACAATGCATCTAAATTCTGGCAACTGCCTAGGGATATAGAAGGCCACAGTTCCTAGTCTGCCCTACCTAGTCAAATCACTGTAGGAGCTGACACCTGTACTAGTAAGCACTGCATTCTGGAACAGCTGAACAATCATTTACTATAGCTGGGCTTGCTTTGACACCTCTCCCTAAGCAAGCTCTCCCAGCAAACCAATACTTGTAGCCCTTTTCTCCACTGTCTATTCCTCCTCCACCCATCTAAGTTTTCATTCACCACTATCACGCTCAAACAGGCTGAAGACCTCCTACTCGCCCTTGACACTAAGAAAAGTGCAAATGCTGATCAACTCGAACAATATTTTTTAAAACTTGGTTTTCACTACCTGGCACCTCCCATTACCCATCTTTTTAATTTGTCCCTTTCCCAGGGGGCTCTTCAATCTGCATGGAAAACAGACCATATCATCCCACTTTCACATCAGGTGACCCCTGTGACCTTAACAATTACAGGCCCATTTTGTTGCTACCTATTCTGTCTAAATTGCTCGAAAAATCATTAACTCTGAGAGAATACCTGGAGCACTCAAGCATGCTCAACCAATGCAGTCCGCTTCGACCCAAGCATAGTACTGTAACTGCTCTGGCCAAAGTCACAAATAACTGGCTCTCTGCCCTTGACTCCAAGAATTACATATGTGCACTGTTCCTTGATCTAAGCAATGCCTTTGATACTGTGCAGCACAGCCTTCTATTGAATTTGCTACAGAACATTGGACTTGATGCCCAGGCAATGAAGTGGTTCTTCAGTTATCTGACAGGCCATAAGCTGGCAAAAGCTCAGGGCGACTTTTCCTATTAAAATCTGTGCTGAGAGGGGTACTTCAAGACTCCATTTTAGGGCCTCTGTTATTTACTATCTACATTGATAATATTAACTACAACATTATATTAGTAAGTGTTCATCTCTTTGCAGACGACACTGCTTTATGTTGCTTGGCCTTCCCCCTGAGGTTGCTTGTGTGGAATTGCAGTGTGAATTTGATCTACTACAACGAACTCTGATTGACTTGAAGCTTCTGCTCAATGCTAAGAATACGAAAGGCTTCATATCGCAAACATCGCAAAGGCTGTGAATACCCGTATATGGTTGTTATACAAGCATAAGCAACGTCTGACAGCTGATGCCCTAAATCTTGCAATTCAGAGCTTAGTAATTTCAATAATAGATTATGGGTTTGTGGTCTATGGATCAGCCACTGACACCGCACTGCGACGCATGGCCATAGCCCTAAACAAGGCTTGCCAGCTCCTCATCTCTGCCCCACGCCTCTCTTACACTTGTGATATTTACGAGCAGGCAAATCGGCTGCAGCTACGTGGCAGAATAAAGTACCAGACCTGCATCATAGCAAAAAAAGGCCTCGCTTGGTCTCATGCCCCCTGGAGTTCAGCAGATACTCAAGCCTCGTTGTATCCCCCACTAACCAGGAGTTTGGAAAATCAAACATTCTCCATTCCCCGCTGCCAGACTACTCAAAGTCAGCGCTCCTATAAAGTTAGAGCCCCCGAACTGGTTCAACTCTCTTCCGTCGAAAGTTACTAACATTGCCACACTTGGCACTTTTAAGCACTAATTACATCAGCACCTTCTGGCTAGTGCATCCTGTGATTGCCTCACTTAAACTGCTTCATGCCTGCTCCCCTACCTGCTCTCACCACCCATTCTCACCTGCCACCTCTCCCCCCACCCGCTGGCACACATACATCCACCCCATAAACCCTGCCTGCTTGCTCCTTAGTTACTATAGCCTCCATGTCCATCTGTCCTTCTCCATCTGCTTTTCTACCGTACTGTCACTCCCCAAACCCTACCTTTTACTCCCAACACCCCTTACCATGCTTTCATCCCCCATCCTCCCCTTCCCCTCCCACTCCTACCCCCTCTCTCCCTCTCTCTATCTCTGTTTACTCTACATCCCCACACTATCCCAATATACCCTCTTACTCCCTCCTTCCCTCCCTGACAATGCCTCGAGCTGCTATCCACCTACCCCCCTTTCTTAGAATCCAAAGACGCCCTCTGTAGCTGTAACTCCTACTCCTACTCTAACGTCTATTGGAATTTCACTAGGCATACATTGTACAATGCCTGGTGTACTGTTCCACTGCATGATTCAGTCGCTCATTAATCCTTGACAACGCCTATGGCTGCCACTTTGTATATTGCACTGTGTGGTATGTCTTTGCAGTATTGCTTTTTCTACATGTCCTGTTACTTGATGTGGAACCTTTGTAAAGAGCCCTGGTTCAAAGGTGTTATCTGAATTCTTAATAAATAAATAAAAGACATGCTTCTTCCTCCGTGATACAAAATCAGTGCCCCACCTCCTCCTATATATAGACTTTGAGTCTCCTGCCTTAATGGCTCACCCACTGGCATTGTGACCTCGTTTAAATACCTAAGGTAACCCTGGGCCAATTCCTAAGCTTTGACCAACACATACAGATAACATACAAATCTGTAAACTCCAAACTTGGCATTATGTACCGGACCAGCTATGCCCTAACACCATCGGCTAGACTGGCCATTGCCCGGGGTATTCTCCTGCCTACCCTGACCTATGGGGTTGCTACATATGCTGCCTCCTCAAAACTGCACCTCCATAGATGGGAGGTAACCTACAACAATATATGTAGGTATGCCTCATCATCTCCTAGGCTGACACACCATTGCTTCCTTTACTCCGAGTTAAATTGGTTATCTCCCAGTGCCACCAGACTTCACTCCCTCTGCTCCACAGTTGACAGTATTATGAGAACTCAGACGCCCCCTGACATTAGCTGAGATGCTCACCTCAGTCTCCAACTATGGCATTCACCCATCTGACAAATCTCTCCTTAGTGTACCAAAATGTAAATCGACCAAGAGTGCCAGGCTTTTGTCCTCCATGCCCCCCTACAGTGGAACTCCCTCCTGCTCAATATCTGCCTAGCACCCTCACCTTATGCCTTTAAAAAGCACTCCACTGTTATCTCATCCTATTCAATCAATGGTCTTGTTTCAAGCCCCCATAGTATGGCTCGCCTCCTGTTGCTCTTACACTGCCTACTCTCGATTGCCTTCCCTTCCACTTCTATGTTACCTGTCCCTTGTCACTCTGATCTGTTCTTCTTGGCTGATTCCCCCATGGAGTTTACTTGCTACTTGTCTTGTCTCCATGACCCACTTTCTGACCCATCCCTATATGGGTTTTTCTGTCTAACTGTACTACCTCCCATTGCCTTCTGCTAGATGTATAGGCTCTCCTCACAATATATGACTTTTTGCTATTTTATCCTACCTATACAGGTGGCTAAAATTACAGTATTGTTCTGTACCCTGCACTAAACTCTGTACTTTACTCATATTGTTTACATATGGGGAGGGATATTCAGACTAGCCAGGCTGTGGCGCAAGCCTGGGCATAGCGCAACTGGGATGTGACAGGGTGTTGACAGGGTGATATTCAATGGTGCTGCGCCATGGCTCAGCACCATTGAATATCACTCCATGGCCACCTGCATTGCACGTGGCGCAGTGGCACTGCGCCAGCGCAAGTGACCAGGGAGGAGCAGGGGGCTGCGCTAGCGCAAGTGTCGCTGCGCTAGGGTGCAGCCACCGGTATATTCAGAGGTGCACATGCAAATGGGGCCATAATGCATGCAAGGTGCAAATGAGGCCATTTGCATGTCATTATGGCCTCATTTGCATGCAGGTGCACCTATCCCCTGTGACTTGCGCCTGTCGCCCTGCCAGGCTGCAGCCATCAGGGACTGAAGCCACCTGCACATCATGGCACAGTGCCCCAATGCCCGTTCACGGGCATGAGTAATATAATAACATGTCCAATATCCCTGGTGGTCCAGTGGACCGCTGCCAGCCCAATCGCGGGCATATGTGGTCTAATGAACATTTAAAACCATCCCTGGTGGTCCAGCAGTACACCCCTCCCCACTCGCCCACTGCGCCCTGCCACCCCGCTTCTTTCCATTCGAGTGGTGGGCAGCTCTCCACCTGCAAGCCACCCGCCACCTCATTAACTGACAAGGCAGACAGTACGGTGCTGCACGTCCATTGGTCCACAGCGTAGGCCAATGGGCGTGCAGACCATACCGTACTACACAGTCCAGTACTAGGGGAATCCCTGGAACATGTTAACAAATTTAAATACTTAGGTGTCTGTATCAACTGCAAGCTTTCCTTCTCAGTTCACATCAATGAACTGGCTAAAAAATTAAGGCTGTGTCTAGGCTTATTCTTTCGCATCAAACATCTGTTAACACAACATGCGAAGTCGAGACTTGTTCAGATGACATTTCTCCCTCTGCTGGATTATGCTGACTTCCTTTATAGTCACAGCCCTAAATCTACATTAGCAAAGCTGGACACATTGTACCATAGAGCCTTTAGATTCATCTCTAATGCCCCTTACAAAACTCACCACTGCTCCCTCTAGTCTACTATAGGCTGGCCCTCTCTTGACACTAGGAGGATGCAAAATGCATTGCTCTGGGCTTATAGTACCATCTCCAACAAACTGCCTCCTTATATCTCTGCCCTCTTCAAATGCACCCTCTGTGTCTACCCCCTCAAAAATATGCTTACATTACACTCGATGTCCACAGGGTAAGAACTCATTTTGGTTCTTCATCCTTGAGTCATATCATACTAGCTCTGTAGAATACCCTTCAACAGTCCTTAAAACTGTCCCACTGGGTTTGGATTTCCCACTTTAAGGCTCTCCTCAGTCGCTATGTTGTAGATGTTTGTCACTGCTACTCATAACACCCCACCTTCCCTACTTTGTATTTCTACTTTCTACTTCTTGCATGCTAGCATCCTTCTCCATATCATTTGTACCTGCATCCATCCTCCTACCCCATTTCCATTTTCTCCTGTCACTTTTGGTCTATATTCCCTTTAGACCTTATACTCTTATCTCTGTGCTATTTTCTGAACCAATTATAGCATTTAATTTGTCTTGATACTGTTACCAGAACCCTGTGTATGTAAAGATTGAGCACTTATTGTTTAATACATTGTTTATATTTTTACCTACTTCACTATTGCAGAACTCTACGTGTGTAAAGATTATGTACTTATTGTTTTCTATTGTTTTATATTCTTCTGTACTTAGAGGTTTCCTTGTTTTCTTGTACTAGTTGATTGTTATTCTGGGTTGTGTCTCAGTCCACCCAGGACCACACTGTAAGTGAATTCTCTCAACTGTGTATTTTCCTGGTAAAATAAAAATTGAATTGAATCTAATGTCAAAGGCCTGGGCAGCCCAGTCAAGCAGACACACATTCTTCAAGAACTAAACTGATTGAAAACAACAGTGGCATTTTTATAGGAGACCCACCTCACTCCAACTGAGCACAACAAACTGAAATGCAGATGGGTGGGGCAGGTCTTCACTGCCACCTGTGGGTCCCATCCTTATCGTAGGGGGGTGGCTATACTAATTAAATGAGACATCCCAATAGATATTCAGGAGGTCATAGAACATCTAGAGAGGAGGTTCTTGCAGGGATACCTGAGTGGTTTTATTAAATGTTTATACACCTAGTGATGAAAAGGAAAGAACACAATTTCTGCAGCATGTGTTGTTAGATACCATCAGAGAACAGAATGGACTTTTCTGCTGGAAGGGGACTTCAACTGCATCCCACACCCAGACAAAGATAGAACTGGGCAATAGGGAGGACAAAGCCTTCGAGCAAAAGTTAGCTAAATTATTAAGGGAGTTAGGTCTGACAGATGCCTGAGGCACCATCATCCCCAGGGCAGGGATTTCACATACTTTTCCCCACCACACAAACAATATTCCAAATTTACCTATTCCGGATTTCCAGCAACTGGCTCCACACTATAGAAAAATGTTTTGTAAAGTAAGTTACAGCTTCAGACCACGCCCTGGTAGTTGTGGACTTAGCCATTGTTCTGGCAAACAAGAATTCCTTATGGAGACTAAATATCCCATTGTTGAATGATCCCACCTTCACAATCATGGTTCACTCCCAAATTAAGGAGTATCTGGAGCACAACAAAGAGGGGGACACCACCGCTGGGGCAAGGTGGGATGGACTCAAAACTGTGCTCACAGGTAAAATTATCCAATTCACCTCACATAAGAACAGAGAAACAGCAGCTAAGAGACTTTGTCTCGAGAATCAAATATTTGACCTGGAAGCTCACCATAAAATTATGTTGACTGAGACCCTTAAAGAAGAATTCAAAATTAAAGGAGATGCCCTAAACAAAATACTAGACAATCACATTGAAGGAACCTCTTGTATGCCAGACAATGGTTATATGAGCATGGCAACCAAGATGGGAGAATCCTTGCCTGGCAAATCAGACAACAAGCTACCAACAGAGCAGTGCTCTATGTAAGAGACCCAGAGAATTTAGAGGCAGCACCAGACTGTAGGACATCACTGATGCTTTGCCAGGTATTACAAACACTTGTTCAGGGGTAAAGCACAGACTTCCATGCAGAGAAAATTCAAAATTTCCATGAGAATTTGAACATCCCAAAATTGTCCTCAGTGGGTCAAAAACAGCTAGAAACCAAAACTGGAGGTGAGAAAATCCAGGACACCATTAGCAAGTTATAGAATGAGAAAGCTCCAGGGCTAGATGGGCTCCTAGAGGAGTTCCATAAAGTCCTCAAAGAGGAATTGGTTCCGATATTATAGGTACTTTCAGGGAGGTCCTCAAGGAGAGGCACCCTGTCCTGGAACCAAGACCAGATAACCATTATTCCAAAACCAGGAAATTACCCTGGAGACTGTGGAGTATTCCATCCTATCTCCCTACTCCAGTTGAACTTAAGAACTTCACTTCTATGCTAGCATGAAGGTTGCAGCTGTAGTAGAAGTCTGGTCCACCCAGAATCAGACAGGCATTATAAGGGGTAGATACCACAAGGGACTCATGATGTGGGACATTGAGGAACCATGATGTGGTACATTGAGGAATCACAACATGGAACACTGAGGTATTACAATGTAGGACATTAAGGAATAACAATGTGGGTCACTGAGGTATCATGGTGTGGGACACTATGGAATCAGGGTGTCAGACACTGAGGAATCAGGGCATGGGACACTGAGGAATCAGGGTGTGAGACACAGAGGAATCAGGGTATGGGACACTTAGGATTCAGGGTGCAGCACAAAGAGGAATCACGATGTGGGACATTGAGAAATTGTGATGAGGGACACTAAGGAATCATGATGTTGAGACACTGTGGAATCATGGTGTGGGACACTGTGGAATCACAGTGCAGGAAACTGTGTAATCCGAGTGTGGGACACTGATGAATCAGGGTGTGGAACACTAAGGAATCAGGTGTGGGACATTGAGGAATCAGGGTGCGGTCACAGAACACTCAGGGTGTGGGACATAGAGGAATCACGATGTGGGACACGGAGGAATCATGATGCAGGGCCGAGGAATCCAGATGCAGGACATGGAGGAATCATGGACATGGGACACAGAAGAATCACAATGTGGAACATTGAGGAATCACGATGCGGGACACTAAGGTCACAATGTAGGACATTAAAGAATCACAATGTGGGACACTGAGGAATCACAATGCAGGACACCGAGGAATCATGATGTGCTACATTGTGGAATCATGATGTGGGACATTGTGGAATCACGATGTGGAACATTGAGGAATACGATGGAATTACATTAAGAAATCACAGTGTGGGTCACTGAGGTATCATGATGTAGGACATTGAGGAATCACAATGTGGGACATTGAGGAATTTTGATGATGGGACATTGTGGAATCACAATGTGGGACATTGAGAAATCATGAATGTGGGTCATTGAAGAATCACAATGTAGGACTTTGAAGAATCATGATGTGGGACACTGAGGAATCACAATGTGAGACATTGAGGAATAATGATGCAGGACATTGAGGAATCACAATGTGAGATGCTGAGGAATCATGACATATATGTAGGATATTGAGGAATCAGGATGTGGGACACTGAAGAATCATGATACAGGACACTGAGGAATTGTGATCTGGTGCATTGAGGAATCACAATGTGAGACACTGAGGAATCACTATGTGGTACATTTAAGAATCATGATGTGGGATATCGAGGAATCACGATGTGGTACATTGAAGAATCACAGTTTGGTACACTGAGGGATCACAAGATGGGACACTGAAGAATCACAATGTGGGACATTGAGAAATCATGATGTGGGACATCGAGGAATAATGATGCACGGCATTGAGAAATCACAATGTGGTACACAGGAATCACAATGTGGAACATTAAGGAATCAGGATGTGGGGCAATGAGGAATCATGACATGTAGGACATTGAGGAATCAGAATGTGGGACACTGCCAAATTATGATACAGGACACTGAGGAATCAAGATGTGAAATACTAAGAAATCACAATGTGGAACATTGAGGAGTCAGGATGTGGGACATTGAGGAATCACGACATGTAGGACACTGAATCAGGATGTGGGTTGTTGAGGAATCATGATATGGGACACTGAGGAATCAGGATGCGGGACACTGAGGAATCATAATATGGGACATTGAGGAGTCACGATGTGTGACAATGAGGAATCTGATGTGGGACATTGAGGAGTCACGATGTGTGACAATGAGGAATCACAATGTGGGACAATGAGGAATCATGACATTTGAGACAATGGGGAATCACAGCATGTCGGATATTGAGGAATCAGGATGTGGGACACTAAGGAATCATGATGTGGAATATTGAGGAATCACAATGTGGGACATTGAAGAATCACAACACAGGACCTGCAGTTGTAGGGCACTGTGGGGGTAGAAAGGTAGTGTGGATGCTAGAGGGTGGGTTAGGGTGGGTATTTTTATTATATGGGATGAGTGGGGGAGGGTGGGATGGGGAACTTGGCCAGTAAGTAGGAAGGTAAGGTTTTCATGTTGGTGAGGGCTAAAAGGATACCAGCAGTGGGGCTAGAAACACACCACAGGCTATTTTTGAATCAGGGAAGGTGGAAGGAGAGTAACAGAAGTGGGGCTAGGCACCTACCACTGGCTATTTTTGAGTCAGGGCAGGTGGCAGGAGGGTAATGGCAGCAAGGTTGAGCATCTGCCACTGGTTGCTTAAAGTTGTGGCTGGTACAGTAGGTTCCATAAGCAGGAAACTTTCAGAAGTTCATATTGTGACCTCAGTAAATTAGTGGTAGCTAGGACTTAGGCCCAGCAGGTAACCATCTGCAACCAGAAAGATAGGAAGTTCCTAAAAAGTGTTGACAAAGAAAATTAGCCATAAAAAATCACCATGGGCCTTACGGAAGTGGCCCCAGGGTTGTGAAACATTGGCAAGTTGGTGGCAATTTAAGCTATATCAATAAAACTATATTTTCATAATATCTTTAGAAGTTATGGTCTCCATCATTTGCATCAGCAAGTTTAGGGATATAGGGGCAGACTCCTCCACCTTTAATCATTGTTTTCCCTCATCTTTAGATGAATGATAGCATCCAAGTATCAATCCCCCCATTGCTTACATGTAGTTTAAGACTTTGGCCTGAGGATATTTTTTTTGATAGGTGGCCTTACTGAGAACATTGTAGTTTTTAAATTATTAAGAAATAAAATGCAATTTTTCACATGTGAAGTTCATTTTTCAAACACATTTTACAAGGTGTTTTTCATAACAACAGTGTTCTTCATTTACGTGGCAAAATCCATTTTGTGAAATACGCTTCCATTTTGTGAGTCTTAGTGGTCACGAATAAAGCGAAAAAGGAAAAACATTGCATTAGAAACAAAAAATTCATGTGCGACAAGGGGGAGAGGATGGGAGAACAATACAAAACAAAATAAAATATGCAACATAAATAGACGACAACTGTAGAAGTGTATGAAACTGCAGTAAGAATTTAAGTTGTATATATTAATAATAACTGGTGATCCCTGTTATCAACCCATTTTCGAGTGCTGTAAAAAGTCGTATCAACCCGGAGGTTGATACGAAAAAAGTACTTTTATAGTCTCGCGCCAAGAAGCCTGCAGCAATCGCATTCCAGAGTAAACAGATTCAAACTCATAGCATGACCTCCATAACTTACAGATCCAAATGAGAAAGCGTAATCATTTTAAATGAATTCTGTGGCTTACCCTCTGGTTTAGAGATCTGTATGTGTGCAGTATTTATTTATTTCATTTATTTATTTCGTAAAACCAACACAGAGACCCACGGGCAAAACGCTCGTACTTCCTTACTAGTAGGCACGTCCCCACGCTAGCACGTTATGTGATGTCAGTCCTTGAATAGCTTGGGTGCATGCCCACATGAAGGAAGTATTAGCGCTGGCCCTCGCGTCTCCTAGTAGTGGTAATTCTTCTATGGATTTTTTTTTTAGTGCCAGTTATTATAAAAAATAAAACATATGTAGGGAGTAATGTAGCTTTACACACTTGCTGTGATAATAGTAAAACCTCTTGAGCCATTTTGAGGTTTATATATTATCACACAACTTGGATGCAGAAAAACTCCATATCAACTCCCTACATATGCGCATTATTCTCTATATAGTACAATTGTAGATAAAACGTACTATACAAAATAGTGTAACAATAAATAAAATAAGGTATATCGGTACAAATTAGTTAAAATAGGGGTTGTCCACTGAGACAGAGTAATATTAAATATCAGATGCTCTTACAGTGATAGGAAACCCAGGGACACTCAACAGAGCCAGGGAAGTCACTGGCTGAGGTGAGAGGGGGCAAGCTGAGGGAAAGAGGCAGGTAAAAGCTGTCCCTTAGCTGCACAAAACATGTGGCAGCAAGAAGGGAGGGAAAGGAGGAGGAGATAACAGCAGTAGGAGAGAGTGGGAAAGTCAGAGGAGGAAGGAGTTAAAAGCAGAAGCAGAAATACAAAGAGATGTCTCAAATGAGGCCTTTGAAACATAGGGAGGAAGTGGAGTGGACAGCCAGAGGAAGATTTTTCCAAAGAAGAGGAAAGAGCGAGGAGAAAACAGATTGCCTAGGTGCAATTCTGAAACATGGGACAGCAAAGGAATGAGAATCAGAGGGACGGAGGGAGTAGTAAGGGAGGAGGGAATGGGGGGAGGAGAAGGAGAGGTAGCAAAGAAGGGCACTGAACCAGAATGTGGAGAGGAACACAGTGCAGTGAAATAGGTACTTACAGTCAAGTGAAGGGAAACATTTACAGTTCTCTGCATGTGCAGTATCCCTTTTCCATATCTTTCTTCTGTGCTTCCCTGGTACCAAGTCTAGTACCCATGCACAAAACTCCTGGCGTTGAGTATGCACAGTGTAAATCCCACTTTATCTGACACCAACAGTGGTGAAGACATAGGTCAGGAAGCATAGGTAAACCAGGAGAAGTCATACAATTCACAAGTAGTGGTTTATTACCAATAACAGTAAAATAAAATAAAAATAAAACTGTGCAAGATAGCTCCTATATAGGCAGTTCAAATAAAACAAAGTCCTTCATCTGAGATATCTCTAAATTTCAAACTCTCTCGCTCTCTCTAACAAAAGATTGTTCTCGTTATCTTTCCTGGTGTAACCCCCTACCAATTTGAGGTTTACCTTAATGTCTTCCTGGGCTCTAACTATGCCCACTGCCAGGCTGACATCCTTTATAGGTAGAGCATCCAAGGGTATTGCTTTGCTCCTGTTGATTTATGTGAGAGTGCCATGCTGTGCCTCTGTGCTCGACCCTTAAGACTCTAGCCTGTATGTGTATAGTAAATGGTCTGGGCTGAATCCGAGTGCATCAAAGCTAGCGGCTGGCCAGACACCACTTAATGTGCTCCACTCTGCTGTCGATAGAAGAGCAGAGGGACCCTGAACTGGAATTGTACTTCTTTATTTCTAGCTTGCTATTGTATTTGAACTGGAGTGTTTGTTCTAACCTGCCTTCTTGCAGCTTTGCCTTTCTGAATGGGAGCCACCATGTTAGGGTCCAGGACTTCCAGAATTTGGACCAATGGGACTCAGGGGCCTTTAAGTGTCCTTAGCTCAAGTGCCTCATGGGAAGGAAAATCTGTAGTTTTGTAGTTTTAGGTTGGCACCTAAACTGAATAGAAGGAGCACCCAAACTGTGACCGACAGCTCCCCATCGCGCCAGAACTCTGGAACCAAGGAAATCCCCAGGACTGTTAGAGACAGTGGATCAGTTAGCGATGGAGTTTAAAGACTGAGCAGCTTGCGCTTCCGAGCAACTGCTCTCTGTAAGGAGCTGAAGGAAATCCGCAAGGGAGGCCTGACTTCCCTCCCTGTTGCTGTTCTCCTGCATTGGATTGCCTGGTTGCAGTAATTGGAATAATCCGAGAAGAAACCTTTACTTGTGGCAGAAAGCTCCAAGATATTTGAAAGTACAGCCTGAGATTTGGACCAAGAGGAAGCTCCTGTGAAGAGGTCAGCCCAGAGGTTGTTCGAGACTGATTTAGTGTTCAAGAGGTTTGCTCAGTGAATTGACTGCAATAGCGACTGGTACAGAACCAAACTGTGAAGAAAAGTTAATGCTGTTCTTGTTAGATGTGCTGAATGTTCATCGTGGGTCGAGGCCTGCTTGCCCGCAACCAGATTGTTATGTCAGCTGGAGGCTTCACCAGCAAAACAAACTGAACTTTGCCAAAGTGTTCATCATGCCTGGGCCTTTGCCAACCCAGCCCAGATCAACTGCATTGCATCAGAGACTGCCCTTGGCGAGAGATTGGCTTCGGGGATCCAGCCCCTGTGCAGAGACAGCTCGCAGGTTGAAGCCAACTGGAGGAAAAGGCCGTGAAGTGGAGGTGTGTCATGCCGGCCCTGCTTCCCCATGCTCATCAGTGATCCACATGAGGTCTCCATATCGCCCGACTCATCACAGCCAACTGGTAGCATGAGTACGTCCTGGGTAGCTCCCTGCAACAAATCATTTAATTACCCGTGGTACCACCTAATTGCTTCAGTAATTTTCCAGGTTACAAGAGACTGGGCCAACCGGCCAGGTTTACAAATAATCAAAGCTCTATTGTGCATGTTAACTGCCTTTTTCTTTCCATCAAGGGCCCCAACAACAGCTGCAGTGCCAGCCACCCCAGGGCAATGCCTCTAGCTAACCAGTATAACATCCTGGGTACCCAGTGTTGTAAGACTGATTATTTGGGACTAAAGTGCATGCAAAGTACCCTGACATCTAATCAGTATAGTAATCATTCATCTAAATTCATGTCCCAGCCTTATTCATGACCCCTTAACAAATCTGATTGTTGTTTTACGTTTAACCTGGCTCACATGCATATTATTAGTTGGGTTACTGTAATAAAAGTGTATACCAGTTTTGCTAACCTTGCTTTTACAAGGGGATCTGAGGAATTTGCTGAAGGCCAGACCCTGTTCATAAGTGTAAAGGGTGTGTGCATTATTACTGTTCACTGCTGACTGTGTGTTAACTGCTACTAAAGGTACAAGGTCACTAGATGGGTTTGTGGGTAGTTATAGCTTCCCAGAGGGCTATACCAGGTTAGGTAGATACCCTCACTGTTGTTACTCAGGGTAGAGGCACCATAATATCTAATCCAGGTCATTCAACCTGTGGCAGGCAGGGGTAGTAAATCTAGGGATAGCACTGCCTAGGGGTTACATCGGCAATTAACTTTTGCATCCTGAGCTTGTTAAGATATATCTCTGTTTCTTACAAAATGTGTCACAGCTTTGTCAGTTTCTTTCCTTCAGGTGCAAACAAAATAGAACATTGTCTCCCAGAACTAATCTTCTGTTGACAACTCTGCAAATGAGCTTGTGGAGGTCAAACTGCTTGTCAAGGTTAACCCCCCTGAGTTCCAAATAGCATTTTGCAATCATTTAAACAATATAATTATATACATTTGCAAACCAAGATATCTCAGTATCACATAAAGATTCACATTTATTTTCTAACCACAGAGAAGGAAGTGGAGAAAGTAAGACCAGAAACAACAAGTAAAGGAAAGGAGATAGCAGGGGGAATTTGCGAGACCATCAGACTGGTCAGTTCTGAGGTTCCACAAGGAAAATTTGACTGCACAGTCAGACAGACAAGAAACAGAAAAGTGGCAGAATAGGACCGGAAAAAGAAATAGAACCTTGCTTTTAACTCTCTCAGCATAATAAATCGGACTGGGTCTTATCCCAACCCTATCACGGTGTGACATGGTATTGTATGGCATGCACAGATATGGTGTGGTTTGGTATGGCATGGCATGGTATGACATGGTGTGGTGTGGTGTTGCATGGAATGATGTGGCATGGTGCGGCATGGCATGCTATGGTATGGTATGGTACGATGTGATATGATACGATAAGATATGATGGGGTATAGTTTTGAATTATAGGATACGGTGCAGTACGGTATGGTATGGTATGGCATGGTATGGCATGACATGATACAATGTAATATGATATGATAAGATACGATGTGGTATAGTTTTGAATTATAGGATATGGTATAGTATGGATTGGTATGGTATGGTATGGTATGGTATGGTATGGTATGGTATGGTATGGTATGGTATGGTATGGTATGGTATGGTGTGGGGTTGTTGTGGTATGGCATGGTGTAGCATGGTGTGGTGTGGTGTGGTGTGTTGTGGTGTGGTGTGTTGTGGTATGTTGTGGTGTGGTATGGTGTGGATCACTTGGTCTCCTCAATGCCCCATGCTCATCTTGGCAGCTGCACTGGACCACTGATATGTTGGTCAACAAAGCAAGTGGATCTTCTATCTCCATGGCAGCTATCAGTACCTCTGTATAGATCACTGGTAAGATCCCACCTAGAGTACTGTGTCCAGTTCTGGACACCACATCTCAGAAAAGACATAGACAGAGTGGAAGCAATCCAGAGGAGGGCAACAAAAATCATGCAGGGTCTGCATAAGAAGCCCTATGAGGAGAAATTAAAGGACCTAAATATGCACACCCTGGGAGAGGAGAGGAGAGGAGAGGAGAGGAGAGAGGAGAGGAGGTATATGATAAAAGACCTTTAAATACATCACAGAGTTAAACAAGGTACAAGAAGGAAGTATTTTCAGAAAACAAGCATTTATCAATGCGAATGTTGATAAGCGTTGGTCCGTTGAGCTCCTCCACTGCCCCTATGTCACTCACTTGTTCTGTTTCTCCCGGTGCTGCAGGCTGCTCTTTTGTACTGGGCTCCTGCCTGTGTTGGCACATTTTTCTGCCCACAAAGAAATCTGCAGCAGTCCCGACAGAGCTCTGTTGAGGTGGGTCACTCTCCCTCTCTCACGCGCTCATTCTGTTTCTGCTGGCGCTGCAGGCTGCTCTTTTATACTGGGCTCCCGCCTCTGTTGGCGGCTTTTTCTGCCCACAAAGAAATCTGCAGCAGTCCTGACACAGGTCCGTTGAGCTAGTTCACCACCCCTCTCTCCCTCATTCCGTTTCTGCTGGCACTGCAGGCTGGCCTTTTGTACTGGCCTCCTGCCTGTGTTGCCGCCTTTTCTGCCCACAAAGCTATCCGCAGCAGTCACGATAGAGGTCTGTTGAGGTCACTCACTCTCTCTCTCTCTCTCTCTCTCTCTCTCTCTCTCTCACTTGCTCATTGTCTTTCTCCTGACGCTGCAGGCTTCCCTTTTGTATTGGGCTTCAGCCTGCGTTGGCACCTTTTTCTGCCCACAAAGAAATCCGCAGCTGTCCTGACAGAGCTCTGTTGAGGTCGCTCACTCCGCCTGTCTCACTCGTTCATTCTGTTTCTCCTGGTGCCACAGGTTGCCATTTTGTAGTGGTCTCCTGCCTCTGTTGGTGCCTTTTTCTGCCCACAAAGAAATGTGCAGCAGTCCTGACAGAGCTCTGTTGAGCTCACTCCTCCCCTCTCTCACTCGCTTCGTTTCTGTTTCTGTCGGCGCTGCAGGCTGCCCTTTTGTACTGGGCTCCTGCCTGTGTTGCCGCCTTCTTCTGGCCACAAAGAAATCTGCAGCAGTCACGATACAGCTCCATTGAGCTCACTCACTCACTCCACCTCTCTCACCCGTTTGTTCTGTTTCTTCCACTGCTGCAGGCTGCCCTTTTGTACTGGGGCCCCTGCTTGCATTGCTGCCTTTTTCTGCCCACAAAGAAATCCGCGGCAGTCCCAACAGAGATCTGTTGAGCTCACTCAGTCCCCCTCCCTCACTCACTCATTGTTTGTCTCCCGCTGCTGCAGGTTGCCCTTTTGTAATGGGTTCTGCCTGCATTGCTTCCTTTTCCTGCCAACAAAGAAATCCACAGCAGTCACAATACACTTCTGTTGAGCTCACTCACTCCCCCTCCCTCATTCGCTCGTTCTGTGTCTCCCAGCGCTGCAGGCTGCCCATTTGTACTGGGCTCCTGCCTGCATTGCCGCCTTTTCCTGCCCACAAAGAAATCCGCAGCAGTCCCGACAGAGCTCAGTTGAGCTCGGTCCTCCCCTCCCAGTCGCTCGATCCTAATCTGTCCCAAACACTTATTTCCGACAGTGACTGCGTGTATTCTCGCCAAGTGCGAGAAAATATTTTGACCAGGATGTAAAAATGACAGCTGTACTTTTCATAAGCAGCTGTGAACAAATGCCAGTGTTGAAAACCTGGCGTAGAAATATTACTAATTTGCAAACTTACAAGGGTGCGTGGAACCTGCACAACACATGCTCGTAAAACAGCAATTTTATGGAGTTTCATCACAAAATTTTCAACGTAGGCATTTAGGACCTCTGCTCATGAACAGTGTCAGTGTGATTTTCTTAATATGTCCCGAACACTGATTTCTCTCAGCAACCGTGCTATTGTGTACTGGAAGAGCAAAAGCATGTTTCAGCCAGGATTGAAAATGACAGCTGCACTGTTCATAAGGAGGTGTGGCAAAATGGCAATGCTGAAAATCTGGAGTGAAAATATTATATTGAGTTACAAGGTGCATACAAAATCTGCGCAAGCACACCTCGTAGAACATACAGCCATTTTATGGAGTTTCATCACCAAATTTTCAACATACACATTTTAGGTCCTCTGTTCATGAACAGTGCCACTGTCATTTTCTTAATCTGTCCTGAACACTGATTTCCACACTGACGCGCTATTCTGCATTGGAAGTGCGAAAACACATTTTGGCCTGGATGTGGAAAATGACAGCTGTACTGTTCACAAGGAGGTCTGAAAAAATGCCAATGTTGAAAATCTGGTGTGAAAATATTGCAAATTCGCAAAGTTACTAGCGTGCGTAGCAATTGCGCAATGCACGTTCATAAAACAGTCATTTTGGGGATTTTTCCCACCAAATTTGCAGAATAGGCTTTTTGAGAGCCCACCTCATGAACACTGGCACTGTCATTTCATTAATTGGTCCCAAAGGGGGATTCAGCGCAGTGACCAGGAAATCACCTTCCGGGGCCAAATAACGCCATGACAGTTCAAGAATTCATGAGGAGGGGTCCCAAAACCCCCATGTTGAAAATTTGGTGAAACAATTCCCAAAAATGGCCGAGATATGCACCAAAGTTGAAAAAGCCCTATTTATGCCATTATACAGCTTACCGGTATTTCCTCAGTTAGCGGTCGGCTTTGAAGAGTGCAGACGTGTTCCCAGTCCTCCGAAGATCGTCATGCCAGACTCTAGAGGTAAGTATGGGGTGAGGAGGGTGTGGGAAGGCAGGGTTCGCAGTGGGTGGGCACGGATTGTGGGAGGGGGCAGGGAGACCGTCGAGGGACCATTTCCTTTTTACAGGTTAAAAAAAAAAAAGACATCACAGGACCGTTTTTGATTTTACAGGGGCATGTGGCACACTGGGGTGGGCTCCCAGCATGCCAACTGAGTCTTTTCTGGGGGGGAAGCTGTAGCTGATTGGGGATTGGGCACCCCCATCGGCACACAACAAAAGGGGGTTTACATTATGCCAATGGGAATTGGGCACCCCTGTTGTCACACAACAAAAGGAGGGATGACATTATGCCAACGTGGATTGGGCACCACATCAGCAGACAACAAAAGTCGGAGGGGTTACACAGTGCCAACGGGCAGTGGGCTACCCCGTCAGCAACATAAACTTTGGGCCACTGAAGCCGACGGGGTTGGGACACCCGTCGGCAAATGACAAGGGGCACATGCAGCCGAGGGATTAGGCACCCCTCGGTGGGGATTTAATATTGTTTGTGAACATGGCGGCAAGCCACCATGTTCTAAACAATATCAATGTTCAAGTTCCACCGAGCAATGATTGGTCACTCCCTCATTGCAGCGAATGGCTGACGCTGCAATGATGAGGTGGCCCCTGATTGCAGTGGCTAAATTTTTACAAGGTTGTGGCACGCTGGCTGAACTAGTGTCAGCAGCAGTGTGCCACGGCATTGGAGGAAGTGAGCCAAACCTTTAAAGGCTGTGGGGGCATTGACCACAACAGTGCCACGCCTCTACAACCTGCTTCTGGAGAAAGCTGCTGCAATATGTTTCTTGCGCATGCACACAATCAAAATAAAAGGTGCTCAAAGACAAGAGGCACAATAAAAATCTGGAGGGTAAATTCAGGAGAGATCTGAGGAAGTACTTCTTCACAGAAAAAGTGGTGGATTCCAGGAACAGTCTTCCAGCGGAAGTGGTGGGGGCGAAAACAGTGGTGGGGTTCAAGAATGCATGGGATAGGTATAAGGGGAATCTTAGCAAAAGTGAAGGGGTGTGAATGAGCTGGAGAACAAGCAGGATCTGTGGTGATACTACTGGCAGGGGAAAAATGGGAAGATTAGGTGGACCTAATGGTCCTTATGTGCTGGCAAATTCTATATTTCAGTGCATTGCTATACTCATTTAGCAAAGGTCAGTGTTATTCTCTGCCCCTCCCCCACTACGGACAAGTGTGACATCTCTGCATTGCTGCACAGCCATATTGATAGCCCTGGAGGCACAGCTCTGCCAGCATGGGCACGGAAATGGCAGTGCAGAATGCAGGGGCAGGGTACTGGGCATATATTTCTGACTCGTTTATGAATTTAAGATCTCTACCCTTAAACATCTGTGCTGATGACCCTGCTGGCCTGCATGTAGCTGTTCTGGTGCTGTGTGTAAGAAATGTTGTATGTAGTCACTGATCAGGTGCTTGAATTATTTTATTATACATTGTAGCTGCACAGGAAACACAGAGGCCCTCAGAGATCACAAGATGTGGGCTGCAGCCTCCCTGGAGTAAGAAGGGAAAACACAAAAGCCTTGTGTGTCTTACCCTGAAACCCCCTGAAGCTTCCATAGCTTCTAGAGAATATGAGTATCTCAGGCCCATAAATTATGGCTACTCCAGGATGGGGGAGGAGGGGGCACCCACCATCAGAAAACACTGCAAAGGCAGGTCAACAGAAAGACAAAGGAGGCCTGTCTTAAATGTTGAAGGAGCAAACAGTGCCACAGAATCAGAGGTGGCTTTTATATGTTATACACCAAGAGGATGAGATTATGGACCTCAAGTTTTATAATGAGATTTCAAAAGCAACATAAAAAGGAAATAGAGTATTTACTGATTCCTTCATCTATCTGTCCATCTACCTACCTATCCAGCTGTCTACCTACCTATCTACCTACCTACATATCCATCTACCTATCTATCCATCTATCTATCTACCTATCCAGCTGTCTACATACCTACCTATCCATCAATCTACCTACCTATCCATCTACCAATTTACCTACCTACAGACAGTATCTACCTACCTACCTACCTACAGACAGTATTTATCTATGTTTGTCTGTCTGTCTGTCTGTCTCTCTATCTGTCTATTTGTTTGAAATTTTTGGTTAGAAAAGGCACACTGAGCCAAGCTTAGTTTCCAGGGTGATGTTGGGGGGTGTAGAATGAGAAACAGGACAATGTATATATGTAATTGGTGATGAAACTGATACGACGTTCGTGTGTTCAGAGTTAAAGGACAAGCAGAGCAGTAGCACTGATGGGAGCAGTTTTAATTATCCAGATATTGAGTGGGACCAGAAGTAGGTAAACCAAGTGGATTCACGCAGTTCATCGACCCTGTTCATTAATTCATTTATTTGAGATATGTATGCTGGGAAGTCACACTATGCTGCTGCAAAAAATTGTGTCTAGTTTTGTGTCCTCAGGGAGAGGGTGCAGCGAAGAGGGGGGGACAACTAGGAGAGGGTACAAGCAGTGAGTAAAAATGAAATGCAACGCAAACTATAGAGAAACTCAGATGGAAAATACTGCAAACCAGGCATCCTGACTACAATAGCATAGCAGTGTACATCAACTTATGTCTGAGACAAAATCTCGGTGCAGATAAATTGGAGCAAAACCAGTCAGTAATCAGGATTACTGAGTTTATAACAGGGAGGTAGCCAGGCAGGCAGACCAAACTGATGTGGCACTGGTGTTGTTACTGTACAATAGTATCAACTATTCTTTTTAGCAGTTTGCTTTTGCATATTCCACACAATAAAAGCTTCTAATAGAAGGATAAAAGTGTTGTGCAATACCCACAAACTATCTATAATAAGTGAAATTTAAGGTCAGAAAGGACTCTCTATCCTTCATGTCCACCTCGTAAGTGGGGACAAATAAATAATGCTGCAAAAACAAACTAGTTGAACTGAAGTTCCCTATAGACTATAAGGTATCATACAAAAACAAAGGAATGCAAAAGCTTGGTGGAACAACAGGCAATGCCAGCAAGCCCTGTTGAGTTGCAACACAAAATAGTGCAGAATAATGGAATGGGAACAAAATTGGCTGAGCAGCTGGGAGCGAAGTGTCGTCATAGAAGTAGGACGCAAACAAAAGAAAGAGGATGAGCCAGGGCTTGTCCTGGTGGGGGGGGGGCCTAGTATTCATCCCTCTGAACCAATCTTAATCCAGGTCTCATAGTTTTTCTAGTCATTCTTCTTATCATCAGGAACTTGTCTTTTGTGACATTTAGCCATAATATTAAAGCATACAGTTGCCTACAGTTTTGTAGTCTAAACTCATCCAGGTCAAGATACAACAGGTAGTAAGTAAGTAAAAGTGTATTTACCCAATCACAGGGGCTCTGGGTAGTAATGCTGGGTACATGGGACATCAAGGCTGAAATAAACAAACCTGTTATACATCAGTTCCAGCTTTGCCAACCCCATCCCCAGTGCCCTACCCCGAAACAGATCACTATAATCCAGAACGAGGATGGTCACTGAGTTCACAATGTGTCTGTGGGACTCAAACTATATGCATTTTCTTTGCCTGTATAATACGCCAGATTTTCAGCCCCAGCACTTCATTAGTTGATCGATATGAACATTCCGTTTACATTGATTGTCAAGCCATAGTCCCAAATATGTCCATGCCTGCACCTGCTGAAGATGGGAGTCATTGTATGTAACAAGTTAAAATCAGTGTTGGAATTACACTTACTGAGCTTTGGGAGCTGGGGGGGGTGCCCTTAAGGGCCCTATCTTTAAATTGAGCCCCCATTCCCTTTATAAGTCAATGACAGTGATGTGTGAGCTACCGGGACTCGTTTCAGAGTTAATGGGATCAAGCCCTAACCCCCTTGTAATTCTAATACTGGTTTTAACACATCTTTAGTCTGGTTGAGCTTACTGTCTAAAATGAATAACATTGCTTGAGACTTAATAACATCTAGTACTAGTTTCTCTTCAAACAAATACTGTTGGACGATGTCAGAAGCTCTTTAGAGCTCAATCTGCATCTGAGTAAACAACCTCCTATGGTAAAAGGATCCCGTCATCCGCAGGGGGATGGTACAAACTCCCAGACTCAGAGAGGGAAAACTTATTTAGATAGCTATAGCTAGAGGCTGAGTAACAATGGGCCCACAATAGATCCCTGCAACCCTGTAGAACTGAAGTAGTGTGTACAGGGACAGCGGTGCTCTCAATACTAGTGAGTAACTGTAGTAAACAAAATAACTGGGTACTCACCACCTCCAGTACTTCAAAGTTGATACCGCCAATCCAACTTCAGTTATAGTCCAGAGTGCTTCATTTTATTAATAAAGTGCAGGACAAAAAGCCAGAAGACTCCAGAAAGCCACCTGTAGTAATACGTTTCAGATCTGCATCAAGATCCTTTACCAAAATCCATATGACACTGAAGGATTAGCATTTAAATAGTAGCACTTAATAATAACATCACAACCTGACTTGGTTTCAGTTGGTGAATTGCTATTTAAAGCCCTTATTGATTACATGGCTTCCATATTAAATAGACACAATCAAAGTAACAACAAAAAAGTTTAAAAAGTTACTATTTACAACATACAACTTATTTATAACCTAAAAAGGAAACTTTTTGATACTGTATTAAATGTAATGACTATTGCTCATATCTGTATAATAGCAATAAATATCACCTGTGTTGAAACATACATTGGATCGTAGAATTCAAAATGTTATTTTAGCATTCCTTAAATAGCTTATGTGTCACATTAAATACATAAATTATTTCTGCTAAAAATGTACTTGCAAAACCAGCAGCAGTGCAGTATCACATGTGGTAGCAGCCACTCCGGTGTGTGTTTCTCTGAACCTAGTGCATACCTCACGGTCCTTGCAGCGACTCGGGGGTGAAATTAATAGGCAGAAAATAGTAAGTACGTCAAGGAATCATAAGAATATTAGAAACTATTAATTTCCTTTCTTGAGAAACAGTGCTAACTCAAATGCTGTATTTAATCCTGGAAATGCTGTGGCCCTCAAGTTATAGATCTAAAATGTTTCTTATTTTAGGATTGCATTATCATGGCCCCTACCCCTGGAATTCAGTGTGTAACTTTATCAATAGCACTGAACCTGAATATATGCTCCTGTGGGTTCTGGGCAATTTTTACATGACAAGCTGTTGCATACGTGATGTCAGCTTTCTCAATTGCACTGCAGTGCTCTCTCACTGGGGTCTTTATGCTTCTTTTGATGTTGATTGTGCGCATGCGCAAGAAACATATTGCGGCAGCTTTCCTCCAGAAGCAGGTTGTGGAGGCGCGGCACTGTTGAGGCCAATGCCCCTACAGCCTTTAAAGGCTTGGCCCGCTTTCCCCAATGCCATGGCACACTGCTGCTGACTCTAGTTCAGCCAGCGTGCCACAATCTTGTAAAAAATTAGCTGCTACAATCAGGGGCCGCCTCGTCATTGCAGTGTAAGCCATTTGTTGCAATGAGGGAGCGACCCGTCATTGCTGGGCAGAACCTTGGTACTCTGATATTGTTTGTGAACATGGCAGTGGCTTACCACCATGTTCACAAACAATATGAGTGAGCCCCCCCTGCCAAGGGGTGCCCAATCCCCTTGGCAACATGTGCCCCTCCCACAGCAGCATGTTATTTTTTGCCGAGGGGCCCCAGTCCCTGCCGGCATCCATCCCCTGGTGGTATGAGTTACCGATGGGGAGCCACCCCCATCGGCATAAGTCCCCTGAAACAGTAGCTGAGAGTTGTGCCAAGGTGCCCAATCCCCTCGGCTCTTGCACCCCGCTTTTGTGCCTACAGGGTACCCAATCCTCCGTCAGCTAGGCTGGACCCCCAACAGTCAGTTGCGTACGTATGGAGCCCACCCAGTGTGCCAAATGTCCAGAAATGCACTGTAAAAAAAAAGTCCTGCAATGTCTTTTTGTACCCTAAAGCAAAAACGTTCCTTGTCGAGTCAGCCCCAGCCCACCCGCACCCACCCTCTGCGCACCCTGTCTCCCACCCCATATTTACCTCTGGAGCCCAGCGCGAAGATCTTCGTGGACCGGGAACAAGTCTGCACTCTTCAAAGCCGACCGTGAACTGAGAATATGCCAGTAAGCTGTATAATGGCATAGATAGGGTTTTTTCAACTTTGTTGCATATCTATGCATTTTTGGACTTTTGGCACCAAATTTTCAACATGGGGGTTTTGGGACCCCTCCTCATGAATTCTGCCACTGGCATGGTGTTATTCGGCCCCGAAAGGTAATTTCACGGTCACTGCATGGAATCACCTTTTGGGACTGATTAACAAAACGACAGTGCCAGTGTTCATGGTGGGCTCTCAAAAACCTATGTTACAAATTTGGTGGAAAAAATCAAAAATGACTGTTTTACGAGCGTCCGTTGCTCAGTTACTCGCATACTCGTAACTTCGCAAATTTGAAATATTTTCATGCCAGATTTTTAACATTGGCATTTTCCACACCTCCTTGTGAACAGCATAGCTGTCATTTTTCACATCCTGGCTGCAATGTGTTTTTGCACTTCTGGTGCAGAATAGCGCAGTCGCTGTGGGACATCAGTGTTCGGGACAGATTACAAAAATGACAGTGACACTCTTCATGGGCAGAGGGCCTAAAATGCCTATGTTGAACATTTGGCGATGATACTCTATAAAATGACTGTGTTATAAGCGTGCATTGCACAGTTTGCACACACGCTTGTAAGTTTGCGAATTTATTATATTTCCACTCCAGATTTTCAACGTTGTCATTGTTCTGCACTACCTAATGAGCAGTACAGCTGTCACTTTTCACATCCTGGCTGAAATGTGTTTTCACTGTTCTGGCACAGAATAGCGCGGTCGCTGTGGGAAATCCATGTTCGGGAGACATTATGAAAATGGCAGTGACACTGTTCATTAGCAGAGGTCCTAAAATGCCTATGTTGAAAATTTATTCGATAATAAGTCCATGAAATGACTGTGTTACAAGCATGCATTGTGCAGTTTCCACGCACCCTTGTAACTTCACGAATTGGTAATATTTTCATGCCACATTTTCAACACTGCCATTTTGCCACACCTCCTTATGAACAGTACAGCTGTCATTTTTCACATCCTGACCAAAATGTGTTTTCACACTTCCGGCTCAGAGTAATGCAGTCACTGTCAAAAATCAGTGTTTGGGACTGATTAGGATCGAGTGAGTAAGAGGGTGGGAGTGACTGAGCTCAACTGAGCTCTGTCGTAATGCTGCAGATTTCTGTGTGGGCAGGCAAAGGTGCCAACGTAGGCAGGAGCGCAGTACAAAAGGGCAGGCTGCAGCGCCAGGTGACACAGAACGAGTGAGTGAGGGAGGGGGAGTGAGTGAGCTCAATGGAGCACTGTTGGGACTGCTGCGAATTTCTTTGTGGACAGAAAAAGGCAGCAATGCACGCAGGGGCCCAGTACAAAAGGGCAGCCTGCAGCGGCGGGAGAAACAGAACGAGCAAGTGAGAGAGGGGGAGTAAGTGAGCTCAATGGAGCTCTATCATGACTGCTGCGGATTTCTTTGTGGTCAGAAAAAGGTGCCAACACAGGCAGGAGCCCAGTACAAACCTGTAGCCTGCTGTGCCAGGAGAAACAGAATGAGCGAGTGAGACAGGGGGAGTGAGCGACCTCAATGGAGCTGTGTCAGGACAGCTGTGGATTTCTTTGTGGGCAGAAAAAGGTGCCAATGCAGGCAGGAGCCCAGTACAAAAGGGCAACCTGCAGTGCTGGGAGAAACACAATGGCGAGTGAGAGAGGGGGAGTGCGCAAGCTCAATGGAGCTCTGTCCTGACTGCTGCGGATTTCTTTTTGGGCAAAAAGGCGGCAACGCAGGCAGGAGCCCAGTACAAACCTGTAGCCTGCTGTGCCAGGAGAAACAGAATGAGTGAGTGAGACAGGGGGAGTGAGCGACCTCAATGGAGCTGTGTCAGGACAGCTGTGGATTTCTTTGTGGGCAGAAAAAGGTGCCAATGCAGGCAGGAGCCCAGTACAAAAGAAACCTGCAGTGCTGGGAGAAACACAATGGCCAGTGAGAGAGAGGGGAGTGCGCCAAGCTCAATGGAGCTCTGTCCTGACTGCTGCGGTTCTTTGGGCAAGCGAGCAACGCAGGCAGGAGCCCATCACAAAGCGCCGGCCCACAGTGCCGGCAGAAACGGAATGAGCGAGTGAGAGAGGGGAACTGAGCGAGCTCAGCAGAGCTGTGTCGGGACTGCTGCAGATTTCTTTGTGGGCAGAAAAAGGCAGCAATGCATGCAGGGGCCTAGTATAAAAGGACAGCCTGCAGCAGTGGGAGAAACAGAATGAGCAAGTGAGAGAGGGGGATTGAGCAAGCTCAACGGAGCTCTGTTGAGACTGCTGCGGATTTCTTTGTGGGCAGGAAAAGGTGCCAACAGAGGCAGAAGCCCAGTACAAAAAGGCAGATGCAGCGCCAGGAGAAACAAAATGAGTGAGTGAGACAGGGGGAGTGAGTGACCTCAACGGAGCTCTATCATGACTGCTGCAGTTTTCTTTGTGGGCAGAAAAAGGTGGCAATGCAGGCAGGAGCCCAGTACAAAGGCCAGTCTGCAGCACTGGCAGAAACGGAATGAGCGAGTGAGAGAGGGGAGTGAGCAAGCTCAATGAACCTGTGTCAGGACTGCTGCAGATTTCTTTGTGGGCAGAAAAAGCCGACAATGCAGGCAGGAGCCCAGTACAAAAGGGCAGCCTGCAGCAGCGGAAGACACAGAATGAGCAAGCAAGTGAGGGAGGGGGAGTGAGTGAGCTCAATGGAGCTGTGTTGGGACTGCTGCGGATTTCTTTGTGGGTAGAAAAGGGCAGCAATGCATGCAGAGGCCCAGTACAAAAGGGCAGCCTGCAGTTGCGGGAGAAACAGGACAAGCGAGTGAGATGGGAAGTGAGCTACCTCAACTGAGCTCTGTCAGGACAGCTGCAGATTTCTCTGTGGGCAGAAAAAGGTGCCAATGCAGGCAGGAGCCCAGTACAGAAGGGCTGCCTGCAGCGCCGGGAGAAACACAATGAGCGAGTGAGAGAGGGGGAGTGTGTGAGCTCAACGGACCTCTATCGTGACTGCTGCAGATTTCTTTGTGGGCAGAAAAAGGCAGCAATGCAGGCAGGAGACCAGTACAAAAGGCCAGTCTGCAGCTCCGGCAGAAACGGAATGAATGAGTGAGAGAGGGGAGTGAGCAAGCTCAACAGACCTGTGTCGGGACTGCTGCAGATTTCTTTGTGGGCAGAAAAAGCCACCAATGCAGGCAGGAGCCCAGTACAAAAGGGCAGCCTGCAGCAGCGGGAGACACAGAATGAGTGAGGGAGGGGGAGTGAGTGAGCTCAACGGAGCTCTGTTGGGACTGCTGTGGATTTCTTTGTGGGCAGAAAAAGGCAGCAATGCATGCAGGGGCCCAGTACAAAAGAGCAACCTTCAGCACTGGGAGAAACAGAATGAGTGAGTGAGAGAGGGGGAGTGAGCCATCTCAACGGAGCTCTATCGTGACTGCTGCAGATTTTTTTGTGGGCAGAAGGATGCAGCAATGCAGGCAGGAGCCCAGTACAAAGGGCAGCCTGGTGTTGGCAGAAGCAGACGAGCAGTGACAGAGGGGGTGACCTAGCTCAATGGAGCTCTGTCGGTACTGCTGCAGATTTCTTTGTGGACAGAAAAAGGTGCCAGTGCAGGCAGGAGCCCAGTACAAAAGGACAGCCTGCAGCACTGGGAGAAACACAATGGCCAAGAGTGAGAAAGGGGAGGAGCGAGCTCAACAGAGCTCTATCATGACTGCTGTGGATTTCTTTGTGGGCAGAAAAAGGCAGCAACACAGGCAGGAGCCCAGTACAAAGAGCCAGCCTGCAGCACTGGCAGAAACGGAATGAGCGTGTGAGAGAGAGAGGGAGTGGCGGGTCAGCGGACATGTGTCAGGACTGCTGCATATTTCTTTGTGGGCAGAAAAAGCCACCAACAGAGGCAGGAGCCCAGTGCAAAAGGCAGCCTGCAGCGCCAGGAGAAACAGAAAGAGTGAGTGAGAGAGGGGGGTGAGTCACCTCAACAGAACTCTGTCAGGACAGCTGCAGATTTCTTTGTGGACAGAAAAGGGTGCCAAGCGCCAGGCAGGAGCCCAGTACAAAACAGCAGCCTGCAGCACCAGGAGAAACAGAGCGAGCAAGTGACAGAGGGCCAGTGAGCAAGCTCAGCGGACCAGCAATCAACAGTCGGCATTGACAAATGTTTGTTTTATTGGCATAAATAGCACTGCAGGAGCATTGTGTCAGATAAATCACCACCATGCTGTCATTGGTGGTCAACTGTCAGATCTCAAACTCGTTGTCTCAGTCTGTGTTGGAGAATTCATTTCCTGTGTGATATTTTACAATAGCTGCATTTTGCACTAGAAGCAGCCTTTCAGATCCTTTTCCAGCCATGTTTTGGGTTGCACTGCCCTGTGATGGCTATGGTCCAGTACCTCTTTAGCATTGGTTGCCCTTCTGAATGTCATCGGTGTGGGGTCTTTAACCAATTCCAGTAGTCCCTGTCCGTTTCCAACACATGCCAATGTCCTTTGATAATTTTTTCAACGTATCCAGCATGTGCTGAAAATGAGGTGACAACGGTAAACTATCATTCCTCTCCCTGCTATTCTCCCCATAAATGAGATCATTTCTGTCTTGCATTTCTGAACATTCCCTAGCCTCTCTCATTAATTCACGGCCATACCCCTCTCCATAAATCTAGTTTATAGGTCATCTACCCCTTTGCTGAAGAGTTCATCACTGCCACAGTTTCATTTCAATCTGAGAAACTGTCCCTTTGAGATGTCTGAGACAGTGTGGCATGGGTGACAACTTGATGCCTGCAACAATGTGCTGCAGTCTGTGTCTTTTCTATAAATATCTGAAATAATGGTTCTATGTCATAACAGCGATCGCAGAAAGGAGATTGCCATTAGGGCAACTGTACATCACCGAAAATCAATTTTGGTGATGTAACACTCGCGGCGCTCAGCAAAATGGCACCGGACACATGTTTTTATTGTTGTTTTGTTTTATGCAGAGGGATGTGCCCCCCCCCCCCCGGCACCTCCATCCTAAAGGATTCTCAACTCCAGGGAGGTGCATGTTGGGGAGGGGTGAAAATACTTAAAAAAAATTTAAAGGCCAGGTGCAACAAAATAAATGTGCACCCAGAACCGAACCCAGCACCCTCTCAACCCTAGCCTGCCACCAATCCACCATGCCACAGGGCCAGCTCGTCAGCCCACCACCACAGTACGCCTCCCCTTCCACCCGTTGCATGGCATGCTCCCTCCCCCCCCACACGTGTGTACATATAGCGACTTCCTGTCACTATATTCACTGCCCCCTATTCGGTCACCCTGCCTGTCCAGTAGCCCTGTGCAGATGACGCCATTATTGAGTCACCCTTTTTGAAAGCACTCAATAGCAATCACTCTCATCACAGGCTACTGAAATGACTGTTCCATCTTCTTGTTTGGTCAGTTTTAAATCCATAGAATTCTGTTTTTACTCGATGTGCAAGTGAACCTTACATTTGGATTTGTCTTGTGTAGGTATGCTACAAATTCTCAACTCTGTCAGGTCCCCACACCAAAACTAAACCAAAGGAATGGCTTCTCATAATGACTCACTTCTCTGTCATATACAAAGTGTTGTTCCCATGCCCCTACATGTAGATTTGCTAATGACGAGACACATATAGCCCCATTGCTGTCCTCTTTGTTTGAATATAATAATATCCCATAAAGAAAAACCTTACATTTTAGAACAAATTCTGGTAATTTCAAAGAAACTCAGTAGGAGTAGTAGCATCTGGGTGTCTTTAACAAAATATTCTATTCTATCTAAAGCTCTCTCATGGAGTATGTTTTGAACAGGGACTCTATATCTAGGGTCAAAGATAATAGTCCCTGTCCACTTCAAAGTCTTCCATAATTTTCAGAACATCTTTAGTGTCCCCAAGTATGACCTCAGTGAGGTGACATGGGGCCTTATGTACATGTCTATGAATTGCAACAATGGCTCTGTAGTGACCTATGCCATTCACTATCGACCCACAGAGGATCAACCAATGGCTTACGTACTTTAGATAGTACACAAAGGCTGCCCTTTCTGGATGTTCTGTGATTAAAAACTCAAATGTCTTCTCTTCTATGTGTCCTTGATCATATGCTTGCTTGATGGGTTCATCTATACTCCACTTGAACTCTGTTGTCAGGTCTTTGTCCAGTTTGGTGTAAAAGTTATTACTTAGCTGTCTTTGGACTTCTCTTGTATTATTATGTCTGTCCAGCAAAACAACACTTCGTCCTTTGTCTCCACTCTTAATTATCAAAGCCTGGTCCTGTTTCAAGGTTTTCAGTGCTGCTTTCTCTGCATTAGTTGGATTTTGAAAAGTCAGTGATGGCAAATTCTGAATGATTCCTCTTTTGAATAATTCATCTAAGTCTTTTTCCACCAGATCTTGGAAGGTCAGTATGGCCAAGCCTGGAGACGGCAAAAAGTGATTATTTTTCTGAGTTGTCCCATCTTTGTTTCTCTGGTATTCAAGTCTGCATCAGTTGTTGCTAAAGTTATATCTGTAGATTCTGTGAAGCCCATATTGTTTATTTGTTTATTTGAATCTAGGATTACAAGTACCTTTGAGCCAAGGCTCTTTACAAAGGTTCCACGTCAGGAGGGATACAATGTAACACAGGACAATAAGTACAAGATTTGAAATAAACATTGGGTTACAGAAAACATGGAGGCTTAACAAATGTCAATGCAGACAGACATATTGGGACAGTACTAGGTAGGATACAATAGGGAGTGGCAGCCAGAGGCCTTGTCAGCAGCGCATTGGAAGTGCAGAGGTGGAGTGGGGGGGATGGGTGTACATGGGGGAGGGAGAGGAGATGGTAGAGGACAGAGTAAGTGCTGAGAGTAAGAGGCAGGGGCAGCCGAGGGAGGTAGAGGGACAGGATGGCTGTTTAAGGGAAACAGTCGAGGTGCTGGAGGCTGAGAGGAATAGATGTAGTCTAGATTTGAAGGGGCCAAGCTTGGGAAGGGAGGAAATGTCACTACTGAGACCATTCAACCAGAGTGATGCCCTGTAGGTGAAAGCTCTTTGCCCCTGTGAGGAACGGCAGTGAGGGATCAGAAGGAGTTGAGAATCAGTGCCCCTAGTATGACGTGAGTTACAAGCAGGGGAAAGGAGAGCTTGGACGCCAGGAAGAGAAAAACCCATTGTTGTCTTCTTGGCCATGAGGCAGGTTCGATATTTTTTGTGGTTAGAGAGTTGTAACAAGCCAGTTTGGGCGTAGAGGTTACACGTATGGGTGAGACGGTGGGCTCCAGAGATGAGACGACAGGCGTTGTTGAGGGTTGTAGCAATGCGTCAGAGTGTTGAAAAGGACTTTAAACCTAAATTATGGCATACTATATGTAAGTCTATCACTAGCTGAAACTTATTAACTCTTAGGCTGCCAACAGAATTAGAATGTATAGAAATTCTGGACTAATATATCAGTCCACGACACAGCAAGGGTTAATAAGTGTTGTTGGAACAAACAATAGACCCTAGTTTAATGAGTACTGTTCAGCATTGGTTATTTCATGTTCACATAAATGTATCTCTTTTGATGGTTCTTTTTCTACTTAGTCTTTTTGTGCCACACCTCTCTCTGCTGGGCCATCTGCCTGGTCATGGACCCCCCAGCTGCGGCATCCCCACATGAGCCGCTCTCCCGGGACCCCTTGGATTACCCCCCAGGGCAGACATGTGGCACCCGGCCCCTGAGGTGCCACAAACAACGGGATAGGATGGGAGTTGGCCAGGAGAGCCAATCGCAGCTGAGGGGCAGGCATCACTTAGGCAGAGAGGAGGCAGGCTTGGTTTTTCTCCCTCTGGGGGCAGGAACATTCAATGACACCAGCATCCATCCGCTCCCATGTAACCTTTGCTGGCACTGTATGCTGTGGCACTGCCTCCACCAGGGTTCCCCTTGCACCAGCGACATCCTGCACCACCACCCCAGGAGGAGAGCAGTCATGGAGCTAAATTCCTTCTCCCCAGCTAGTCCCCCAACCAAGTCCACTCCTGAACCCAGGTCACCGGTGTCATAGTGGAAATCCAACCGCTGCACCAGTGGGCGGCTCACTTTGATGGTTCTAACACTGCCTCCACTGTCTCCCATCTCTTTGTCGGTGGTTCTTATATTGCTGTCTCTCTGCTTATACTGATTCCTGACTCCTGTTGTTCCAATCTGTTTGTCCTCCTTCTCCATTCCCTCTTTCTTGCACCCTGTATGGGCTTACTAGAAATTGCCTGCCTCTGAGACCTGGTATTTGTGCTTTATAGCACTTCACCTCAGTGGGGGGGGGGGTCTTCTTGTAGCCTATCCTCTTCTAAATGATGCTGGGGATTTTCAGTACTTTCTAATTCAGAGCCATTTGTATCTGTGCAGAAATTAAAGGATACCCTGCGGTTTCTTTTAAGTATTCCTCTACCTCTGTTGTCTTCTTTCCAATAAAAAATGCTGTTGTTCTCGTAATCTTTATCTCTAAATTTTCTGTGTTTCAGTGCCTGTAGATCTTTGTCCAATTTTTTAAATGAATCTTTAAGTTTCTCATTTTGTCTGTCAAACCCATCGCTATTTGCAAATGTTTCTTTCAATCTCTTTCCTCCTTCAGTGCTGTCTCCACTTCCCCTCCCATGTTCTGGAATGAGGTTAATAAATGTTATGCTGGATTCTGTTAGAATGGCTCTTCATCTTCTCATAAACGCTTCCTTGTTGTGCCCATAGGAGGGATTTTTAATACATCTCAGACCCCTTGGAATTCTAGATACTTTAAGGTAGGCTTCCGAGCTCAGTTGGTTCCAGTAAATTCTGCGTGCCTTATGTGTGAGTTTTTGAAGCTCTTTAAAGGCTTCTTGAAGTGTCGATGCCTCACCAGTCACTGAATTAATGCTGATCTGTACATTATCTAGGAGGAATGGATTTGGTGCACTAGCTGCTGATAGTAGCTTGTTAACATATTCAAACAGGTCTTCTGGTGAGGGTGGGGAGTACATTTGGCATCCCTTCCCAAGACATTAACAAGTGTCTATATCACTGCACTTAATTACTATGTGGTAATTTTAAATATTTGGACTCCAGATTTTCAGCATAGCTCTTTTTTTGCACCACCTCATGAACATGACCACTGCCATTTTTCAAATCCTGAAATTGTGTTTTCACACCTGTGGTATGGAATGATGTTTCGGTGGCATGAAATCACATTTTTGGTGGGGAATCTGAACACATTCACCTACGGAGTTCATGAGGTGGGGTAATAAGGAAGTTCTGCTGAAAATGTGGTGTGCAAACATGGTAAAATGTCTAGGTTATGACTGAACATTGCAGTATTTCAATGTTCTCTCATAACTTTGCTAATTTTCAATATTTTGACTCCAAACATTCAACATAGTAATTTTTCCACACCACCTCATAAACGTGACTGATGTCATTTTTTTAAATCCTGGACAAGATGTCTTTTCACACATGTGGTACAAAATGACATTTTGGCCAATATACTACACATGCTACAAGTCATGTTTATAAGAGTAGTTATAAAATGACTATCTTGAAAATTTGGGACCAATATTAAAAAAGAGTGAATATATGAAGACTGAATATGTGAAGAATGAATCAATGTGTACTGAATGTGTGAAGAGTGAATGTGCCAGGCCCTGCACTTCTGTAAGTGAATGGAATCTTCCCATAGTACATGGCCCAAAGGTGAACATCTGCTTCTGTTCATGCATCAGTGAAATCTTCATCTTTTCTCAGGTCTGAAGCAGCCTCTCACTTTTTATGGCTGCATCAATACCATGATTTCACAGCTGTATTGGCTCTGACCAGAGTTTGTTTGAGTCTGACTTTAAAAGCTGCAATCTTTGGACAGGTTACAATCTCACTTGAAAGTGAGTTGTAGAAAGTACAATCTGCAGTGCCAATGAGAAGAACATCCACCAGTGACCACCTAACCACCAGCACCCCGTAACCAGCAAGCGGCCAGCATCACCAGGTGTACCAGGGACCAGTACCAAACAGGCTACTGCAGGTGTCACCTTCATGGAAATGGTAAGTAAACATGCACAACAAACAGGAACAACCAATGATGGCAAAAAGTCCAAGATGGGGTGGGGTAGTGGTCATGGGGCATGTGATGACAGCTGTTCATGCAAGACATGGCAGGAGCAGGAGACACAATACATGTGCAATCACACCATGCCATGGAATTCATGCCATGAGGACAGATATTGTGAACAGCACAATCAAAGAACAGTGACACAGGCCACCATGCCCAATGAAGCTACAGGTGTGTGACACTTGACATGCAAAGTAATGTGTGAAATCCGCTGTAGCAGCAAAGGGAGCACTGATGTGTACACACAGCACCAATCACTAACCACACAGCCCGCTGATCACAGGTGTGCTGCGAGACAACCACAGCAGGGCACCCCATGACTGGCCTGCACGTGTACAGAACACCAAATGGCCATGGGATGCCACTGTCAGAAGGGTGTAGCAGAAAACATCATGAGAACACTGCCAACCCACATGAATGTGGGGGGTATGAGACACCCAATTAATCCCGCCCATGTACAGGGGTACAAGACCAATGTCAATGGTGGGGTGGTATTCCCCCGAGTCAGCCACTAGTACATGTCCACACAATGACTATGCATAACAGTGCAGTGGGATGTACCATGCACACCACTATGTGTAGAGCCTGTCAGAACGACAGCATTTGTAGAGGCCGATATGCACTTGTTGTTGTCGGACCTGTGGTGAATGGCAGAGGCACTGTGGCCCCAAATGAACACTACTATAACTGACATACAGGGACATATAAACATGGCATGTGTGTGGTGGTTGCCACGACTACAGGAACGTGTGCAGAGCAACAAAGTAACAACATGGCCGAGACACAATGGGTCGTGCTACACAGACACCCAAGTCTGCGTAAACCCACAAAGAAACCCATGACATGCAGAACATATGTATGCCACACATTGCCCAACGCACACAGTGTCCATATGCAGCAGCAATGCAGACGACAGCGACACATGCACCATCTATGATGGAACGATATGCACTGAGCAGAGAATGCACACACAGCAGCACAGCATGTGTACATGGCACCCTGACACCCAGCAGCCGACCACTGCAATGACAGCACATGCAACACAGTGCAGACAGCCAGGTGACCATGCCACATAACCATGCAACCCAACACCCGTCTGACATGACATCCCTGCCATGCACGAGCACAGCAGTGCCATCCAATGATGCAACCCAGCACTGCAACACACATGTCAAGCACAAATGAAAAACACATCATCCTGAGTGTGTGTCCATGACATTACCAAGTACACATGCACATGACCGCTCAGCAGCATGTACATTTCGTCCTATTCCTTCCCCACCACACCATTACAATAACAGGAGAGCAGGACATTGTGGACCATGCATTGTTGGTGCATGCTGTGTTCGACAATCACGAGCATTCTGCCGCGGACACCCAGGATAATGCTCTTGCCAAAACATCAAACACAGTGTCCACATGTTGCAGACATGCATCACACAGGCCCACTAGAACACCAGTACAGCATGGAACATGACAGGATGTCACTGCACAGGTAATGCACAATGTCAAAGAAGCCATGTGTCCACTGCAGTCCACACATACCATTAGCCAGGTACACACAGATCACAGCCATCCATGGTTGTACAGTATGATGCATTGCACTGACACAAACTGTATGTAACACGCACACTCAAACACCAACAACACCTGACAGTTGTATCATCTCTCCTGTCTCTATACAGATGTTTCCAAGTCCCTGCCAAGTGCAGACAATGAAACGCATATTGACAACACCAGCAATGTGACTGTGTTGGGGATGTGTGAGAACTATCACCAGTGATGGACACACCACGGGAGTGCTCCCCACAGAAACAGCCAGTTCACATGGTAGTACTATTGGGACCAGCTCTGGAACACAGGAATAAAGAGGTCAAACAGCTATATGTCATCGTCACCATGTCAGGCCACTAAACAAGTGTCAAGGTCAACACATACATCAGACACTACTGATCCATAAAAGGGTAAGTGACATGCACATTGAGCAGTGACACACAGCAACATGCACCTGAAAGCAGTAACCAATGTACACATTCTGGTTCCTAGGCACACAGGTGAAGACTAGGAAGACAATTGATGTCTGTGTACAGTGGGAACTGCTCTGTGACATGGAATGACCACAGAACATCCACCATGAATGTCAGCCAACCACACCACTCTAATCACCGTTGTCCTCAACAGGGCTGTCATCATGGCATGACAGTGATGTCTCAACATCATCAGACTACACACCCTGTGAGTTGATCAGGATATGTGCACAATGGCAGGAAACAGGACACAAAGGGCAAGTGCAGGCCACCATGCCACCAGGGGTACACACAGCACCATAACAGTAGGATGCCACTGTCCCAATTGACCCTGACATACTAATCACACTGCAATGCTTCACTGTCTGTCCCTTGCTCCACAGGTGTCACTAGAATACAACCTACCCACCCCAACATGAGCCAAAGTACATAGTGTACTGGTCAAGCCTTGAACACCTATTCAGCCACTGCCTCCACTGTGGTGCCCTGACATCACCGTTGTTCTCCACTGATGACCCAAAACATTGGCAGAGGACATAGCTAATTGTAGAAGTGCAGTGCCAGACATGTGGATATTAGAACAGATGGCAGAATCAACCCGTAAATGTAGAGACCATCCATTCCAATGTCTGCATGGCTGTGGCCATTCACACCTCGGGCTGCCCAGTATCCAAGGGTGTCAGGATATTGCAGTTCATGAATATTGCTGGTATATATAGGCAGACCTTTGATAAACATCAGAAGGAGCTTGTACTGCCAACCATTGAGAGTATGTGGAGTGCACAGCAGGCACAGTTACTGAATGAACTGAAGCAGATGCCAGGAGGTCTGATATTGGGTGGCGAAGGCAGAGCAGACAGCCTGGGACAGTGTGTTAAATATGGCTTATACAGTACTGCATTGGTAAAGTGATCAGCATAACGCTTGTCCTGGTGAGTTGCACCAGCTGAATGTGATGTGATATTGTCATGCTCCGGTGTGATTTTGTGACACCTTTATAATGTGCCATTTCTGTTTTCACATACGCAGAAACAGGAGGAAAACTCCAGCTGGATGGAGCTGGAGGGCCTCAAGAGAGCAATGACAATGCTTGTGCTGGAACAGCACCTGTCCATCAACACAATAGTGATGGATTGACACAAGCAGATCAATGCATGGCTGGCCGGTACACAATTGATGGCGGGGGACACACATTTCTATGATGTGTGACATGTTGCTAAGGTGAATGAACAGCTGACTAGACATGCCTCTGCCAAGTATAGCCATGTCTGTGACTGTACTACATGTGTGTTGTGAAGTGCACTGTGGTGAAGGGTGCCAGTATTGTTTGCTGCAATGTCCGCTTCATGTGAGGTGTCCACACACTGTTCAGTAAAAGTCACAACTGTGCACTAACACACAGAACAATGTCGTTGATGGGCAGGTATCCAAAGAAGATTGAAGCACTGTGCAAGCAGAGAGGCATTGAAAACATACATCCATTGAAGAAGAGCATCAACAATCACATCTACTGGGTGGCAGCATTATCACCAGGTAGGGACACCAAACTCATCAAGACAAAGTGGGAGTCAATGACACGACACATCCAAGATGTGCATGACCACCCAAACCCCCGTTACACCACATGCCAGCTTGGCGCACTGACTGGACTTAAGAGGAAGAAGAAGTGGCTGAGGCCGGCTAATGGTTGGCATGGGTGTGACATCAGGGTTGACACGCTAATGTAGGCATGGTACATCCTACAGTGTGTTGTGTGTGTGTGTCTGGGCAGCATCCGTACTGTGTAATTGTGCACTCCTCACTATTACGTGATGCCACAACTGTGTGTTTGTCACTAGTCGGCTGTCTCATTCTATGCTGCACCCATCCACAGGTGATCTAGCCACAGTACATTTTCTTGCAATCCTGGTGAATGGCAACTTATTGAAAGACATCACCCGACTGTCACCAATACAGCAAACATCTGTGGTGGAGGCATTCCACAGCACCATACTCCACTTTATGACCAAGCACACAGCCTACTCCTTCCATGACATGCAATGCAGGTACTGTACACAGCACACCATGACAATGGCCATTTGAACAGAGCACAATGCACAGGTGCAGGTGGCAATGACACTACACCTTTGGCAGGACTGTGCATGCAGAATATGCACCCGTTGACTGCATCATCAGTGTGACTGGCGGGACTTGGCGTCCAGCACAACACATCTGGGGTACACCCATGTTTACTGGAGTGGTCAGCATGCCATAGCCTACTGAGGTTCAGTCACTGTTGCAATGTACACCCAGTGTTTGGCAACTCCCTGCGTCTGACAGGCTGGATAGTGTTGCACACCCATAGGTCACTGTGACACCAACAGTGTTACAAGGGCTGGAACACAACTTGAAGCACACAATGTCCAGTGCAGTGACTCCCCAGCAGCATAAGGATGACAGCGAGCAATGTTGTATGTTTTCTTCCAGCCCTCACTGTATTGTACACATGCCCAGGCAATACACGTGCCACCATGGATAGTCACACATGGTCCACATGTAGTACACCACAGTACACAGGTAGCGTGTGTGTGTGTGTGTGTGTGTGTGTGTGTGTGTGTGTGTGTGTGTGTGTGTAGCCACCACAAACATGTTTAAATTGTGAAACAGTGTTGGGTTTTACATACACAGTACCCAACAGGCCTGGCCCTGTCTCCTGGCCACAGTAAGCCGTGTCCCACAGTGGCATGTCCAAGTCACGCATCTACATGCAGTACACCCATAACATTGATTCACTGTGCCACCCTGCGCTGCATGTGCACAACACTGTCCAAATGTAGGTGTGATGTATGCCTATGATAATGAATGTCTCAATACTCCATTGTATGATATTGACTGTAAGTGAGAACATGCTTCAGGACTGTGTCTAGATCTGCATTGACTATCCCTCATGTCCACACAGGTTATACCTTGCTGGAATACACTTCAGCGAGAACTGCGGGAACGACATTGTGACAGACGGGACAGGAAGACCAAAGTTGGTGGTGTACTTCAGCAAGGCTAAGAAGGGAGCACTCTCTGTGTGGTGCCTGAAGGCAGCATCCACCTATAGTAAGCATACCTTGCAATGACTACACACATAGAAATGCATGTTGCAGTTTCCCACTCACCATTTGGCAGTGTGATCAACCATGCACATACAGTACAGGCACACAGCAGGTCACAGATGTGTTGCCCAGCATGCACTGTCATTGCACAACATGCGTGTCACTGCCTGCATGTACCCCAGCACTGGGGTATATGCTCACACATCATAGCAGAAGGTGTGCAATGTACACTGTACCACCCAATCACTGTGCTACAGTACAGCTGTCAACATGGGCACATGCATGGTACCCAACGTTGCCGAACAGTGTGTGGCAATCACCACATGGCACATCAGTATGGGTATACTGTGCCATTTGGTCATGCACATGTCACACAATCATAGTGGGCACACAACACAACATGCCTAGGGCGCATACGACCAGCATATGGTGTCATACACATGACACTGCTGCCACAGGTGCAGACATCGGCCACGTAGTACATCGATACGCACTGTGCCAACGCAGAGACATGATTGTCATGCATCTCATCCAGGGGACATGTGGGATGTTGTGAGTGTCCACAAACAGCATCACACCTGTCCGTATGATGAGTCACCATACATGCCTACCACCGTTGTCAGCCAGCACCCACAACACCCATGTCTGACATGGTATGACATCATGCACCCCCTCTCTGTTTGGCTGGAGGGGTGAGCCAGGACAGTGTGTTGACAGAGTAACATTAGTGCTAATTGTACATGTAGCACTGCACAGAAGAGTAACCACACAGAACACGGTTACTCAGTATTGTTCCTATTGTATGTGCAACACAAGGTAAAGTAACTGATACATTACATATCCCTAATATTACTGATAGTGTCCTCTTGTCTGTTCTACATAGGTTACACACAAAGGTCATGGAAGAATGCACTCAGCACTCTGCCTGCATGAAGGGAAGCAGAGACTCCTGGGACAATCACAGGCCTTTTGTGAACCACCCTCCCTGGCTTCCCAGTCCAGTGATGTCAACAGGGAGTCTGCAGTTGACGCCTACAAATCGAGATTCAACATTGATGCCTGACTGGCCATATGCACAGCACATGCTATACAGATGTACCAACCTGTAACATTTATCATCTGTCAATGTGACACCCATAAACAATATGTGATCATCTGCATACCACCTGGACTGCATGTCGGGTTCCTGCGGCACACTGTACACTGTCTAGGGTGCATCTGTTGTTCAGGGATTCAGCAACATCAATGGTCACACATGCACCATGTAACGTTGACTATGTGGCCATGGCACACGCACACAAGATATGTGCATATACTACATACAGAATGAACACTATAGAAATGGGCATATTTGGATGTCAAACATTTGTGCAGGCAAAACCTTTCAATTTTATTTGCTAGCATGCCAAGCAGTTTTCCATTCGTTATTGTTTGACACAGTTCTGTGTATTGCTTGCCTGTCAGTGTTGCATGCTGTCAATGCAGCCCTTTATTTGAGAGAGAAAAAAAAATTCAACACGTGTCCGCTAGTAAAGAGAATGTCCAGAGGTTTTCCTTGTCGTAATTGCTGGTCAACATTCAATACTCTGTCATGGTGGCAGTATTCTTTCAGGCCTGAAGTGCGTATAGGTATTGGAGTATCATTGGCGTACAGCTGTCAGGCAACAAGATGGTAGGAGGACACAAAACATCTCTCCCAAGATAGCCCCAGCACCAGCGACAAGCTGTCAGTAGGCAGTGTATCAGTACTTCCTAGACAGACAGAAAAGATGACAGACAGTAATAAAAGTCAGTGCCACAAATATACACACATGGGATACGCCACTGGTCACTGTCACGGTTGTGACAACTACCCCACCAGCACCCCCAATAGGGCGACAACACCCGGACTGCACAGTGGGTTTGCCACCCTGCCAACTATTTGCATACACCATACATTGTGTCTGCTGCACTCTTATAGAGTGTGTCGTGTGTATAGCTATTGGGCATGCAATCCCACATCACACCGTCACTCTGTGGATGCTGCCATCGCGTGGCTTCTGCCCACGTTTGTCAGCAACACCCACAAGGCCGGTTGATACAGCCCATCCATGTTGCAGCAGCTGCCACTGTGAGCTGTGGGGTTGTCTGGCACCAGCAGAGGCCAATGGTGCTGCATCAATGTGACTGTATGCCCTTGGTGTTTGGTATTGCACATGTATACACACCTGCATACAGTGTACATTGTGAGGTGCTGTTCCATCACTGTGCTAATAAAGGACATCCATGATGGGCCATGATACATGTCATGCTCTGTGTCTGCATGCATGCTGCTTGGGCCCACAGGATACACCACAGTGTGTCACTCCCATGGTGTAGGCCATGGCATATGAAGTGTGCTTCCACAGGACATGGCAGTCAGTGGTTGTGCCAGCCATTTTACACTATGTGTACCACCCGTGTACATCTCAGTTGTGCTGGCCCATGGCATCCTTTGATGTGTCTGCTTGTCTGGTGTCTAAGCGTACATGTTTCCTACTGTGACACGTTGCCTGTGGTGGTGCATGGGGACAGGCCCTGACAGTAATAAGTGCTGGAAACCTATATCTACTCATTGATTTGGGGTGGTGCATTCACCATGGTATTGCTGGTGATAGGCATAGTATGTCATCTGCAGCACATGGGGTCCAGGACTAACTGACTGAATCCAGTGTGGCTGGTGATGCAATGAAGCCCTTCCTCATCTCGTCTCCATGTCATCTGTTCAATTTTGTTGCAGCAGATGCATTCAAGGGGATCTTCCATGTCACTGCAGCCCCCACATTCACACCTGTGGATGTTACAGACGTCCTTTAAGTGACAGTGGAACACACATACCGCTATTTGCACTCAGTGCTCAGTTATACCCATACACTATCTCTAGGATGATGTACTGTCTCGTAAAGTGACATCATGTTGACAGTGACACTCATAGGTGCCTCAATCATGTGCATATGCAAGTGGCCTGTGGCACTGGTGGCAGACCACCGACCCTGTATGTGTTCCTTGGAATCGTTATCTGGGGGATGTGACCACCACATTGTGCATGTCTGACCATGGTGTTGTGCCTACCAACTGCACAAGATGGGCATGGGCCATGTTGCCTTTAGATTTTGTGGGTTGTGCCACACTGAACACAGCACATGGTGCCACATGCCATGGGACTATGGTCTTGACATTATTCCATGGTCAGTCATGGTGTGCAGATGGGGCCACAGCCGCCTCCCTGCACCATGGTCAGTGACCACGAACAGGCCATCCAGGCTTATGTTGTGGGTGACGTGTCACAATTCACACAGGTACAAAGATGTCAGCATGTAGGCCACTGAAGTGGCTGTCTGCAACATGTACATGTAGCGCCATTCCCCACAGATGTCACCCTGACAATTTAATGCAGCACCATGGCACTGTATTACACCGAGGCCATGTCAGTGTTGCATGTGCATGTTACAAATGGGCCTCATTACGTGTTGCCAACCAAGGGTCCCACTCGCGGCAGCGTGCGATGCTCCAAAGTGTGTGGCCATAGTCACTCATACATAGCTACAGTATGGGCATACATGGTGGCATACACAGTGACCTATACAGTATTGTCACACAGACATATCCCATGTGATGCTGTGATCCCCATCAAACACCCTCTGCACAGTTCGATGCCTATCGCTGCCTGTGCATCCTGTGCGGTGCAGGTCTGCTGCCTCCCGTGCTGCAGCCATGAACATCTGTGTCTTGGCCATATCCCAGGCAGCTCAGTGGCTACACACAGTGCAGTTGTTGTGAACATGCTGTGTGTACCTCATTGTAGCCACCATGACATTTATCTTGCTTCCTACACTGTGTTTGTTACCCAGTGGTACCCTTTGTGTTTCCAGACACGTTTGTTGTCAGGATCGTATGCTGGTCCAGACAATGGGGGCAAGATGTAACTGCAAGCACGTGGGGAGCTTTATTGGCCTAGGGTGGAACTGCCGGCACTGTGCATATGCTACAGGACTGTAAGCCCCATTGACTATAGTGTGACTGCATTGTGTGGAGTCTCCTCTCAGGCAGTGTGGTAACAAGCTGTCTGTTCTTGTGCCTCCACATCTGTGTGCCTGTACCAATAAGAGGAACACAGGCATACAGGACAGAATGCAAACAAAGTGACACAGAGTGTAACACATTCTCTCTTGGGGGCATGTAACCCCAGAACACCCCAGCGTATAGGCCTTGTTGTCCCCAGCTGTACTCACTTGGTTGGCTCTAGCTGTGGATTCTGTGATGCTCAATGGTTGTGCACCACCGGGATGCATGAGCACATTGACTTTCTTACACAGCGTCAATCAATCATGTTCTAACATTGGAGGGTGGAAGCATGTTGCCCATGGGGTTGTGCAACACTGTTGGCCTCACATATGCATGTGTATACCAAGGCCTACACTGTGTATGTACTGCCTCCCTTCCCTTGTCTGCACACAGCGTTGGCATGTCCCTGCAGGCAGTGCAGTGTCACGCACACTCACACGCATAACCGCAATCTGTTGTTGGTTTTGACATTGCATACACTATAAGCTTTCACTGCACATTTATTTATTTAATTAGCTTTTGTTAAGAGGTAAGTACACTAGACAAGACATTTGCCTATTTTCAGGTACAACCCAGGAGAGTACAGGAAATACAGTTCAACTACATGGGACAACATAATACATATATGTGAGATGTGCAGGCATGTGTGCAGTATGTTGTAGTGGTGGGACATAGCAAATGCCCTCTGTCGCTGACTGTCACTGTGTGGGTGGGGTGTGGGGCACGTGGCAAAACATACCACGTCAGGTGGTACGTATAGGCCTGCAAGGCACGTGCACAACTTTCCCCTGAACACTATGAAAGACGTGGTCCCACCAAGCATGCCACAGGGACAGAATGGAGAGATTTCCACATCTGTTGTGGCATGTGTCTGAGATGGAATTCTGTGACAGCGGGGGATTTGGGACATTGTGGGCCACCCAGACCTTCCAGATGGTAAGTAACTCTCGCAGGGCATTGGTGTATGATATGGGGGGGGGGTTTGAATGCCAGTATGTAATGACACCTTGTTTACTGTTTTGTCTCCTTCCCCTTCCCCATGCAGGACAGTACGGGCATGCCAGCTGTGCTGGAGATATATCAGCAGGTGCAGGCAGACGGGTGGATGTGCTGATGGTGCACCAGAGGGGACTGTACCACAAGCAGTGGCAGCAACTGATGCCACACTATCTATGGCATGTGCAGCATGACGACCACACCCACTATGAGTATGAGCATGGGGCAGGTGATCCATGCACACTGTGGCGTGTGGCAGTACCATCCAGGGTAAGTGTTCTTCTCCTGTGCTGCACCATGTAGTTTTGTTGCCTTGCATTTGGGGGAGCTGTTTGGTGGACACAGTCCTGTTTGTCTGAGGTGACTGTGATGGCTATGAGTCTGCAGCCTGGCAGCAGTGTCTGCATGATGCCTGTATGGCACTCACGTTATGGGACCTGGTCTGTCACTGGCCTGTCCTGCTGTCCTGCCACTCTGCCACTGTGGGTGTTATGGTTCCCATGTATAGCAAAACTGCAGAAAGGCCTGGCATCTGCATGTCAGGCTGTAGGTGACTGCATCACGTGGCATGCGGGGGATCATACGCAGTGATGTGTGTCCGGATCTCACCGAGGGGGGGAGCAATGCCCTTGTGCTTGATACTAACTGTCCCTTTCTCTCCACAGCGCTACAGTGAACCGGTCAGACGGATTGTGCTACACCATGTGGAATGGCCCCGTGAGGTGGAGGAACCATTGAGCACTGACAAGGAGACCTCGCCTGAGCAGAAGAAATTGCATGTGTGGCCGCCCCCAAAGCTGGAAGGGGGAGTGCAGCCCAAGGCAGAGCCATCCAAAATGGCCATAGCTACCTGGGGGTAGGTGGACACATTTGTGCAGGGCTAGCAGGCTTTTGTGGGTGGGGTGTGTGTTTCTGATTGGGGGAAGGGGGCTGCTTTATTGATTGTTTTCATTTTGTATACATATACTGCATGTGTTCATTTTGGAGATCTCTATTGTACATTGTCTGTCTGGTATCTACATAAATATTCTATTTTGCTATACCCTGTCTGGTTCTTGACTCATGTGCATGTGTATGTGTGTGTGGGGGAGGTTAGGGCATGGGATTATATCTGTTTGCCCTTTAGTGGCATACTGGCATGCATGCAGCGACTGTGGTTGTGTCAAGGTCCAGACCTGCTGCCATTTGTGTGTGTCTGGCCATGCCAGCAGTGGGTGGGTGGGCTGGGAAGATGTATGCTTGTCTGCCTATAGCACATGTGTAGCATCCAGGCATTGGCCAAATATGCCAGCAAGTGGATGGGGCCATGAGGGCATACACTGTCAGGGTGGACAGATACAGTGACATGGCACTGCTGGTCTCCACGACTAGTGCAACAACATTTTGTGGCACACCTGTCGGTGCACCCCAAGTGTCTGTCTGCCTGCCTGTGTTCTGTCTGCTGACACCTCTATGTTGTTGGCACACATGCATGCCAGTGGGTCTGTGTTGCGCCATGGCCAGAGTGTGGTTGTGTGACCACGCACGATGCATGGTCTTTGGGTTGCCCACTGCTACAGGCCTGCCACTGTCTATTTGCATCTGCCTGTGCTCCCCTAGTACTGCATTTGTGACGAAGGCCAACACCTTTCACACCATTGGTCCCCACATGGGGACCCTGTGCATTTATGTCACTACCTGCCACCCTGTAGGTTGGAGTTGTGGTGTACATTGGTTTTGCATATCCTTACCCCTCCAGTCACATGACATGAGACACAAGTGGAACATGCTGGTGGGGGGGGTTCATTTTCAGCCCTTACATGGTCTCATATACTTCTATGGGTGGTTATCATGTTCCACATGTTACTGGGCCTCCGTCACACATATCCCCCCCACCCTCGGGTTGGGATGCACATGGGCCACTGGTGTGGTGCATCCACATCATGCTGTGCATACCGGGGACTGTGTGCTACCCCAACACCCCCCTTCAAATGGGAGCCTGTCCTCGCCATGGCCCCTGGGATGCACACACATTCCGGATGGCTGTGTGTGATCTTTGTCATGGCATGACCTGTATCCCACCATGACTGACACATCCTGATATGTCTGGGATTGCGCTGCCTGTGACAGTACCCCACAGTTTCACTGAGTGCAGGGTATGCCATCACACTTCACTGGCAGTCATGGTGCAGTACTGGGCCCATGTTCCAGACATAGTCCACCCATGCCGCACTGCGTTCTGATGTGGTGCTGTGCCTATGGTTGGCCTCATGTGGCACGGTGTCATTCACTGTGGTTGACTGAGGCCTCCAGCCACATCACAGCACCTGTATGTGGATGGTCTTGCACAGCATATTGGCCATAGGACACCTGTGCACGCCTTTTCGCTGTACATGGTCTGGCATGTTACACGGTGTTGAGGTGTGTGCCTTCCCATGGCTCCCACAGACCACACTGGCATCAGTGCAGCCTGGATGTATGACCTTGGACCATTATATCTTATTGTCTGCCCAGTGTGTTTGTCAATGCCTTGTCAATGTCACTGAGGGTCTGCTTGCCTTGTCTCAGATGGGACACATTGGTCCCTGTCTCCTGACACAATCTACACACACACATTGCATGTCCCATGTGTTCCTGCATTACCTGCAGTGTACTGTCCTGGGGTGGGCCCTCATGTTCACTGTGTACAGTGCTGTGGCTTTACATAGGATATGTCACTTGTTCACAGACCTGTGCTGTGTGTGTGTGTGTGTGTGTGCAGTATTGACATGGGTTGGTGGCAGTTGTGTCCGGTGTCTACAGGCACTGGAGACCTGTGCTGTGCACTGGGGTGGCGGGGGGGGCACACATATCCAGGCTGGTCACGGTGATGCTGCAACACGGGTTGACATGGTGCTTTCCGGGTGCCCACTGTGTCTGTCTGTGCAACTTGGTGTGGGGGGCTTCCTGCACTAGACGTGCTCTCCCGTGCTGCATCTCAGTGTTGTTTGCTACTGGTGGGGTGGCTATCCCTCCTGCACAGTGCTGTGCTTGTGCAGCATATGGGGGTGGGAGGAGCCATACTGTACACACACCTCCTGTTACAGGTCAGATGCTACCCTTATATGTCCAGTTCCTCCCGAGGGGGGAGGCTACACTGTGCACACACATCCTATTGTGGATCGTATGTGCCACCTGTGTCCCCTGTATATCCAGGGGTGAGGAGGAACTTGTGTCCATGTTGCCACCGGGTGCTTTTGCATGGGACCTCCTCATCCATGCAGGCCCACTGATGTTTCTCCCTGGGATTGGGGGGGGGGGCTGTCCCTGCCTGCACAGTGTAGTTGTGCAGTTGCTGGGGTTTAGGGGAGGGCACTTCTATTCGACCTGGTCATGGGTGTTACACAGCACTTTCTGGGACTGCCTTTTTCTGGCCATGCTGCAAATATGCCTACCAGCCTTGTGTGGGATCCTTGGTGTGCATTGCTCACCAGTCATGGTTTCCAAGATGCTGGTTGCTTCTGTATGTCAGCGGCCACATGTTCTCATCCTCACTGTCTTCTGTATGCTCCGAACCACTGCTGGTATCCATGACATATGGGTCATCCTGATAGGGGTCCATGCTGTCCTGTGGTTCAACATTATTTGCATCAGGCTGCTCATTTTCACTGCTGATATTGCTTTGACTGTCTTCAAGCACGGCTGATACAGACATGCTGGCATCCATGTTGTTCCCTACCGTGACGTCCCATGGATGCTGTTGTAAATCTGTGGGTGGGGCTCCATTTCAACGGTTTTGCAGTGGTTTCTTGCCATTTTCTGCATTTTCGATGGGTGTACACATTTCTGTGCCTGTCCTGCACATCTGCTACATGGAGATTCCTGTTGCTGGATTTCTGATTCCCCAGTCGTTGCATCACCTTCAGTTTGTAGAGTTTTCTGTACAGCCATATAGCAGCAGTTTTCTCTTTATAAATCTTGGCAAGTGTTAATGCCCTTGAGTATGTGGAAGAGTGAGATCATAACCCTTGTTGGCCTTCTTTCTCCAAAGTGAATATGTTAAAGGCCTCCAGTCTCTCTTCCTTAAGCCTGATATTTTGGTGGACCTGCCCTTCACCGCTCTGCTGCCTTAGAGTCCTTTTGTATTGGTGAGTCTAGAACGTCACTAGCGCTCCAGGTGGGGCCTAACTAGACCCTGAAAGTGACAGAATTACTTCCCCTGCTCTGCTAGTCACCCTCTGTTTGTGACCCCAGCATTCTTCCAGCCTTCTTGATGGAGGCTGTGCATTGCTGTCATGCTCTAGCCACTTTTGTTTCCCTCCACTCCACTGGGCATGCCCTTCAGCCCTTGTGGTTCCTCCAACCCATCATCCATCTCTGGGACTTACCTGGGTGCCACCAAGTCCTCCCTAGAGTGCTCCCTGTGGGGGGCTGTCTGGGGGACTCCCAACTCCCCTCCTCCAGTGCCATGCTCAGTTCAGTTGTCCCTTTACCCAGTAGGCAGTGTGGGGTCTGCTAGGTTCTATGGGCTGGCATCCTGCCACCGGTGGTGTATTTCCATTGTTGCTGGTTCTTGACCCACAGATGCTCTGGGGAGGTAATGGCCAGATGTGTGCATGTCAGAGGATGTGCAGACATATTCCGTCAGGGAGCATCCCCCACCCTGAACTGCTGCTCCAACCTGCACTACCACCCATGGTCACCTAGGTGGCAGTGTTGCAGCAGAGCAGTCCATCCTCCCTCCCAGGGAGGTGTGTCCACTAGGACACTCGATCCTCCTCCCCAGCTGGCCCCTGGGTGACCCAAGTTCTTCCCAGACTGGGTCACTGGCATGAGTGGCAGGTGAGGCATGAATGCCTTTGCCCTCCATGCCACTGGGCCAGCCCATGCTCTAGTCACTTGTCTGTTATGACCCCTGGGTCCTTTTACTTTAACACTGCAGCAAGATGAGCCCACACAAAGGGTAGGTCCTACCTCGGTTACTACCTAAATTTAATCCCTTGCATTTGGTGGCATAGAGTCGAGCATTCCAGGAGTCTGATCAGTTGCCCATCTTGTTCAGGTCCACCTGCAGTTTGTCCTCATTCTCAGGAGGTTCCTCCACCCTGGCCAGTTACGAATCATCCACGAACATAAGCAGCCTGCAGAAGGCTCCAGATTCCAGATTGCTGATAAAGATTGTTAAACAACAAGAATCACCACACTGGTCCTTCCGGGATGTTGCTGTGTACCCCTCCTAGCTCAGAGTAGTACCCAACCACTACAAGCAAGTCAGTTAGCAGCCCACCTTGTCTATGCCTCATGTACACCACACTGGTTTACTTTGACCAGAAGCTTGTCATGTGACACAGTATCAGTATCCTTGCTGTAGTCCAAATAGACTGTGTCAATGGCCCTGCCCCTGTCCACTTCCTTGATCACCTCCTCAAAGAAAGTGATCAGGTTGGTTTGGCATGATCGTCCCCTCATAAAGAGCAGGGGATGAGAACCTTAGACTCAATCAAATGGTCCATTATTCACAGAAACACTGACACACATACAATGATGGCAAAAAAGACCACTAATCCATCCAATCTGCCCATAAATCTTAAGAAACCTGGGACCTGTTGTTATTCTGATATTCTGTCCTTGATAATGGATTCTAGTTGCTAAAGCTTGACCTCAGTAATGGATTCCAGTTGCTGGGGCCTGACCTTGACAATGGATTCTTGTTGCTAGGGCTTAACCTCGATATTGATTCTAGGCTGGGGCTGACCTTGACAATGGATTCTAGCTGCCAGGGGCCTGACCTCGATAATGGATTCTAGTTGCCGGGGCCTGACCTTGATAATGGATTCTAGCTGCTAAAGCCTGATGTCAGTAATGGATTCCACTTGCGGGGCCTGACCTTGACAATGGATCCCTAGTTGCTAGGGTCTGACCTTGAGATTGGATTCTAGGTGCGGGGCCTGATCTTGACAATGGATCCAGTTGCCAGAGACTGATCTCGATATTGGATTGTAGTTGCTGGGTCTGACCTCGATAATGGCTTCGAGTTGGCGATTGCCTGACCTTGATAATGGATTCTGCTGTAGTTGCTGGGGCACAACCTCGATAATGGATTCTAGTTGCGGGGCCTGACCTCAATAATGGATTGGTTGCTGGGCCCTTGACAATGGATTCTGGTTGCGGGACCTGACCTTGACATTGAATTCTTGTTGCCAGGGCCTGACCTTGACAATGGATTCTAGTTGCTGGGTCAGACCTTGATAATGGATTGTAGTTGCTGGGGCCTGGCCTCAATAATGGATTCTAGTTGCTGGGGCCTAACTTTGATAATGGATTCTAGTTGCCAGGGCCTGACCTCGATAATGGATTCTAGTTGCTGGGACCTGACCTGATAATGGATTCCAGTTACCAGGGCTTGACTTTGATAATAGATTCTAGTTGCGAGGCCTGACCTCAATAAGGATTCTAGTTGCGGGACCTGACCTTGATAATGGATTCTAGTTGCCAGGGCCCAACCTTGCCCTGTTCTTAAGATAAGGGCCACACTGGCCACTTTGCAATCCTCCAGCACCTTGGCTTTGCAAACTGTTACTTTATCTTCACTATGATTCTGTTGACATTGGAGTTGCTTATACCTGCTGTGACATTATTAATTTCTGCATGTGACATCACAAACTGTTGCCAGGAAATTATTCTGATGTTCCAGAATAGTACTCTGCCAGGTAGCTGACATATCCAGTTCTATTCTTCCACTACAGTATCAGCATTGTGACCTCACCAACTGTGACATCATAGGTGACTGACCTAGCATCTACCTAGTGGCTCTTCCTGAGCAGCTACGATGTCACAATCAGCGAGTACAAGGCCGATGTTGTGATGTGGGAGGAACAGAGCTAGTGTAAGCTGCCAGGCACAGTGTTGTTACACCATCACACCTACTAACATCAGGCAAAAATTATCTAATTACCCCAAGGAAAAGAAATAGTACCTCAGATTTAGAAGTTAATAGCTGCTTTTAAAACTCATATTAGTTTTATGCAGTACACTAACTCATTAATAAGGCATCTTTAACATTCAAAACTAGAAAACTGGCAGTCCAGAGTCTAATTCGATGTATTTTGGACTGTGGCCTTCCATTATAAAACCAATTTGTTGAAAATACCTTTTCTAAAATTTGTATTTTATACAACAAATTGTCCCTTATTCTAAATGTGGCCTCAAGTACACATAGGTGTTGTTTATATGCAAAGTTAGACTGGTTGTCTATCGAAGAAAGAACAGGTTATTTTGAAGCCTGGTTATCTAGAAAAGGATACATGGCAATTCTCCATTGATTTTACAGAAAATAGTTGACTTATCTACTAATCATGGCAATCTTAGATCTAGAGATGGCTATATACTAAAGTGTACCCTTAGAAAGTCGTTTTCTGGCAAGCAAGCTTTTTCTTATCATCTTATCAAAATATGGAATCAAATTCCAAGCAGTATAAAAAACAGTCAATCAGTGTCTACTTTGAAACAGAATCTTAGAAGATTTTTACTTGCATGCAAAGTTTTTAAATGTATGTAAGCCTACCACATTTTATTATGTAGTTGTATTAAGTAATTTTCTTCTTTGGTAACTGGGCAAGGCCCACAAGGCACAATGCCTGTTTTTAGGGGTCACCTGGGAGCACTGGGGAGGTCAAGTGACTTGCTCAGGGTCACATGGTATACAAATATAAAATTTGTTGGCAGAAAATAACCACTTGTCTCACCTAAGTCTGGGAAAAATTAGTAAGTTCTAATTTTGCAGAATTTTCATGAAATTGTATTAAATTTCACACAATGTTGCAACATTTTATGGAATTTTCTAAAATTGTTAAATTGATTATAACTTGGTCAGTATTATAGGTAGATATCTGCAATTTGGTATGTGTATTGCTTGGCTGTGTCCCTATAAGGCTGTCAAGTTCTATGACATTAGACTGAGGGACGGGGAAGGTATAGTGGCTCAAAGTCTGGCATTGTATTATTCATTTGTGAATTTCTGAAACTATTTCTATGCTTACAACTCAGCCACCTTTGACGCTAGACAACTGAATATTTATATGCATACTTTCTTGGAAGTGGCATAGAAACTGTTAAATAGAGAGGTAATTGATCTGTAAATTGTAAGTTAGAGGAGTACAAACTTTCACAATTTTTTTTAAATTGTGTGAAATATGTTCAAAATATTTGGATGTTTGTAACTCGACTGCTATTGTAGGTATACACTCAAGATTTGGCATGCATACCAAAGTTAATATGTCCTAGAATCTAATTAAGCTGGATAAATGTGGTTTAGTAGGTTAAAATGTATTGTGGATACTTCAAGAATTTATAATTGGCAACATTTGCATTTTCACATTCAAAGCTCTATTAACGGATTATCTGAAGGAATCATGCAACTATTTCAGACGCCGATGACCCCGAAGTCCCAGGTGCCACTCTCAAATCCTATGCCTAAGTATCTCATCCACCCCACATTCCTAACAACAGAAACCTAGGACCTACACGCCTAGTTCCCTTAATCCAAAATGGCCCTGCCTATTCTCTACCTTTTACCTATTCTGGCCTCTCTTTTGGCTGCCTACTCTTTCACCCCAATTTCTACCCTATGCCTTAATAACTCCTTATTTTTTATCATTTAGGTATGAGCTCTTACTTAGCAGAGACTATATGGGATTGTTGTCTCTTCTCATTTCAGTAAAGCTTATCATTATGTACCTTTGCATGTTAATTATGTTGACCGGTATGTATAGGCCCATATTGACCGGCACCTTCACAACATTTTTTTTTTTTTGCACCGTTGTCCACCGTAATTGTAATCTTATGAAGTGTACTGTATTGTATTAATGCCCAGGACCACCTTGAAAATGAGCTTGCTCAATGGTGTTTATGCCTGGTTAAATAAAGTAATTGATTGGTTGCTTGATTTGCTCAAATATTCATGGATGCATAATAGGTAATGCCACTAGAATTCCACTTGGGAACTTAATTTTCACAAAGTACTTATCACCACTGAATTACCTTACCTGCACTAGCATCAAGGCCCTGTGATATCCCTCCACCACTTTTGCGACAGTGATGCCCAGCATCATGCTCCATCATGACTAAAGCTTTCTAGATATTTTTGTCACAATGGCCTCCATCAACACTAGTTGTAAGGCATGTGGTTTGGCATCATTTGGTGCCACTGTTTTGAAATAGTAAAAAAAAATACATTGTTATCCACAGGGCTGTTAAAGAATCAGCAGGTGGCATTGTACTGTACAGAAACAATGCTGCATTTGCATGTGGGTCCACAAGTCATTAAGTCAGTAAGCTCTAGTAGTTATCTGGCATATTGCTAGAATTCAGCTAGTGCACAGTGATATTCATGACTATTCTCCATGATTCATCACTCAAGACAGTGACCTGACACTTGGCACCACTATTCTTTAACTATAGAGCCTCATATGAAAGCTACCTTACTGCTACTTTACCCAGCTCTTACCTTCCTCTACAATGGCAACTGAGGTGTATGACTGGGCAAAATGTATGGACATGGCCTTGACAAAGGAATCACAACATTCCACAATTTCACACAGCTCATGAAATTCAACTTTAAATACAGATTTTATTTTGAGAAAAGTGGGCAATTTGATACCTTCTATTGGACTAAAAATAGATTTACAGAATTTTAAGTTTTAGAACTACACAGAGCCTTCATCAGAAAATGATAGGCTACACAAAGAACTCACTTTAAATACATAGGCCCAGATATTCAAAAGGGTTGCTCCATGCGCAACAGGGTTGCGCATGCTCAAGTCCTACATTGCATCATTCTGCGATATTCAGCAGGAGGCAGTTGCCACTGAAAACAGGCTGAGCAACAGCGCAATGCAAATGAATGCATGCTCAACATGAGGGGGAGGAACCATGCATAAACTGCACAAACCGATATTCAATCGGGCTGTGCAGAGTTGTGCAGGCGCAACCCCCAACCTGCGCCTGCACAACTTTGAGCCAAAAAAAAAAGGATCAAGTTGAGGGCCACCCACAGGTGAGCTGCTGTATTGCAGGGCACAACACAGCAGCTGCCACCCCTGGCTGGCCCCAACCGGTCCCTGTGACCCCCACCAGCCCGATCAAGGGCATAAAGTAACATGACCCCCACACACATCTCCCAAAGCCCGATCGCGGGCATAAGTAACATGAACCCCCCATCCACATCTCCAAGCCCGATCGCCGCAATAAAGTAACATGAACCCGCTCCACAGCTCCCAAGCCCGATCGTGAGCAGAATATGTATCAACCCCCAGTGCCCGATCGTGAGAATGTAAACCCCAACCCGAATATCTCCCCTGGTGGTCCAGTGGACCGTAATGCCCGATTGCGGTCAGAATGTCAGTTACAACTCCCCAAACATCTCCCTGGTGTCTAGTGTCCCCCACCCACCCACGAAGCCCTCCACTCCTGCTCTCTACAAGCAGCCGGCGAGCGGCAGTATCCCACCCACTTGCCGTCACCGCCGCGGGGAGCGGGGTGGAGGGGCCGTGGTGGGTGGGGGACACTAGACAATCAGGGAGATGTTGGGTGGTTGTAACTTGACATTCTTCCCGCGATCGGGCATTACGGTCCACTGGACCACCAGGGAGATATTCGGGTTGGGGTTTACATTCTGCCCACGATTGGGCACTGGGGAGTTGATACATTCTGCCCGCGATCGGGCTTCGGAGCTGTGTGGGTGGGGGGTTCATGTTACTTTACTGCCCGCAATCGGGCTTCGGAGATGTGTGGGCGGGGGCATAAAGACATTGTATGCCCGCCGATCGGGCTTCAGGATCTGTGTGTGGGGGAATGTAGACATAGAGATACTGCCTGTGATCGGTTGCAGGGTGCGTCGGTCCCTCAACGGCTGCTGCCTGGCAGGGGCGGCCAGGCGAAGTCCTCGGGGATCGGCGCACCTACATGCTAATGGCATGCAAATGGGGCCATAAATAGATGCAAATGGCCCCCGCGCCTTGCATAAATTATGGCCCCATTTGCATGTCACCTTTTAAATATCAGAAATTTGCGCATGGCGCAATGGTACTTGCGCCACCCTAAGTTTAATGCTCAACTCTGGCAACTTGCGGTGGCACAAGTTCCACTGCACCATGCACAGTGGCTGTGGCTGGGGGGTGATATTCAAAGGAGTTGCTCAGCGCAGCTCCTTTGAATATCACCTAACCCACACCCTCTTTTTAATATTTGAGCAGCTTTGAGGCTTGCGCCTCAGAATGGCGCGAGTTTGAATATCTGGGCCATAGGGTGCAACTGGTAAAAAAAAAATTATACATGGATGTGCCAGTTCTGTTGATACACAAGAAGAATAATACTTGGATACTATTCAGAGACAAAAAAAACAGTCTTTTAAGTCCTAGTTGGGTATAAATCAGATCCTCCCTATGAATGGAATGTGACAGCAAAAGGCCTATAAGTTGTCAATAGCTTAATTACCTCCCTGAAAGTGTGTGTGTAGCTCAGAAGCACTTAAGTGTGTATAAATCAAAAGTATCAAAACATCAGATACAACATATGATCAAGCATATGACTAGAACGATGTTAACATTTAAAAAGCACACCAAATATATATGTATATTATGCACAGGAAATGCCCATGTGCTATACCTGAGACAAGAAAAGACAATTGCCAGTTTAAATTATGTAATAGGTCATGAAACTATTTGGTTATTTTGGAATTTTGGCTGCTTATAACTTGGCCAGCCTTTGAGCAAGAGATGAGAAGTTGAGACACACAACCTCTTTTTTTTCATATTGCTTTTTTCTCTTGGCCAGCAGCTTATCGCTAGGGATACACCCTGTTCACAGGGATGTACCCTGATCAAGCAGAACCCAGCCATCATTCAGTTGACTACTGGGTTTTTCTCCAAAATGTTTACCCTTCCATCTTCCCTGGTGAGGATAGTGCCTCTATCAGCCTCATACAACCACAGCCTCACCTGGCCCAGCCACAGAGGTTGCTGTGTTAGTGGAACTCACTGTCAACTCTCCCCGACCGAGATGAGCTGCCAAGTGGCAGCTGTCTTGGCCATAGCCTGTCTCCCAAAGTGACTCCCTGGGCTTGTTTCCAAACCCAGATCATCAGCATGGCAGCATGATGCTCTGTTGTTGGGCCATGGGGGTGGACACAAATCCTAATATTTAGGGTCAATGAACCTAACAAAATTGATGATATTCTGTATCTAGTTTTAAAGGTATAGGGGCTTAAAATTCTGCAGTTTACATAATTGCAAAATGTAATTTTAAAATTTCTGAAAGTATGGAGGCTTGTAACTCAGTCACCTTTAAAGATAATGATCTGAAACTTGGTACACTTCTGTATGAATATTGGTAGAGTCAAAATACAACATGTGGTGCATTTTGGACAAATACTGTTTAACGCAGACAGATGTAACTGAAATCACAATATTGGCAAAATATCATAACATTTTCATGGAAATTTTGTGAAATTTCATGGAAGCGAAATCAGAATTTTGCCAGAATTTCACAGGCAGAAGATAAATTTCACCCAGCCTAGTCCCACCCAGTTTGCCCAGTTTTTCATGTCTATTCTGTCCCAGCAGACCCTAACTGGTTAACTAGTATGCAAGTGGAGGCTGTGGGAATCAAATATAGGTCTGCTAGATGTACCAAGCTCATTCATAGCACGTTACTCTAACCTCTAGGCTATAGTGCCAGCCCCAAATGTATGTATTATATTTTCATGTGGCATATGTCTGCCCAGGGATGTTCTTGAAAAGGGGCCTTGTTTAAGAGTCATTTCTGGTTATCAATAAACAAACACATCGTTATCTAAATATTTTTCTGTAAGGTTCAGTACACACTGGGTTTCTTATTATATTTCTACTTCTGGCCTGGTTACTGCACTGTGGTGATACTTGCCCTAACCCCCAGCCCAGTTAACAGCAAGAATGTTGATGATCTCAAGAAAAATAAAGAGAATGTTTGGGCAAAAGCACAAAAATTTAATATTCATTCTTATTGGCAAGTATCAATTGGGAGGCAGTAGCACAGTGGTTTAAGGCTCTGAGCTGCAAACCTGGAGACCTGGGTTTGAATCCCTGGCCCCACTTGCATACTGTGTAACCCTGAGCAAGTCACTTAACTTCCCTGTGTTTTCAGGTTGCACCTGTAAACAAGCTTTCAACTTAGTGTGTCTCCTGGTTAAACAATTGGAAAAACACACATTCATATCTCTTCACTGAGCACAATTATCTAGGTTCTTCCACCTGATTTGTGGATCAATAGATGGATCTATTAAAATTATTTATGATTAGTTTAAATATTTAGAATGTAATTTCATGTCATCATCTTGCTCTGTAATCTGATATTGCCCTTTGTTATTGGTCAGTATGAATCATTCTTGAGCAACAAAATAAATTGTAATCATTCATTACTTATTATTATCCTACAGCACCATTTGCTATTTGATTCAGAGACTTTTATGTTGTGCAACTGTTTTCCTCTATTGAAGGCATTGTTATTGATGTTTTATTGTACATATTGTAAATATCATACATTCAGGAATATTGTAAATACCATATATTCAGGAATTGCTATTTCCATTATCATATTGAACTCTATTTTGTATTTTGTACTATGTATTGTATTGTTGCCATTCTGTATAAGGGACCTCCTTGTAAATGACCTTGCTCAATGGATTTTATCCCTTCTAATAAACTTGAACTGAACTTGAACTAATGCAACTACACAACGTAACTAGAGTGGTAATTCAGACACAGGCATTGTTCAGCATTTAGGCAAAGTTTTTCTTGTTCATTCCTTTGGATGAGAGATCTGGGGTTCTACATTTAAGGAGTGTAGGTAACCAGCCCAACGCCATCATGGGTTATTTCTATTACTTAATTACTTTGTGATCTCATTTATTTTATATTGACAATGTACTTTTATTGTACTATAATTTATTGTATGGTTGTGTACCATATTGAATGTATTTGTTTGTGCTATGCACCTGTTCATCCCTGAAAATGGGTACTTGTGCCCAGTGGACCTACCTGCTGAACAAAAACAATCAATGGCAGGACTGACTGAATTTATGGTGCCACACAACAAAACCAAATAGGGAACCATGAGGTTCAGCTATGCATGCCCCCCACCACCACCACCATAATGTGGAACTCTCTGCCATATTGCTTTTAATGGAGACTGGGAAATCTCCCACAGGAAACATAATTCAAGCTTGGTTCCAGGACAATCACAAAATAAAGAAGTGTGTACATTGTATAAATATGTATAATACTTGAAGACATGAGAAATTTTAAGTTTGTCATGTAACACTGTGCTGCATACTTTGTAACTATCTGTTTTTATTTTGTACTGAAAATGGATGCCAACAGCAATGAGCTATGCTCATTGGTTTTTCTAATAAAATTAAACTAAACTAATATTACAGAGTTTAATTACTATTTTACTGAGATGGTTAATGTGTTTCCTATGTCCAACAATGTCCCTTCTGCACTTGATGTTATATCAAACCAGATTTTTGCACACAGCAAATCATCAGGGGGTTGTCCAAGTAGTGGTTGCTCTACAGAAGTGAGAACCATCGATAATGCAGAAGTACTAGACTTGATAATGGCTTTGAACCCAAAGAAAATCAAGTAACCCTGATGGCTTGGAGACACAATTACTTAAAATTAGTGCTTTGGAAATTTATAAACCTTTAAGTTACAATTTCAATGGTTCATTTGACATTTGTTTTGTGACTAGAAGGTAGAAGGCTGCCAGTGTTATATCCATCCATAAGGGGTCAGATGGACAACATCAGCAACTGTTGATTAGTTTCTTCACTGTCTGTAATTGTTAAGCTCTTTGAGCATTTATTATATGATTAACTTTATGGTCATGCTATTGTTGGTGTCTGGATGGACATCTACCAATCAGGCTTCAGAACAGGTCACAGTTCTGTGGCTGCCATGTCAAGCATTGCAGACAATATAAATCTTGCAATAGCTAAGGGAAAGTATGTGATTCAACTACTATTTTTGTTGCTTTATCATATGCCTTTGACACAGTGGATCACGGTACATTATGGAAAGGACTTTCTAACTTGGGCCTCTGTAATAGTGCTTTGACATGGTTTGAAAGCTGTTCTGTAATACATTCCAGAGGGTAGTGTCAAATGGTACAGTATTGGAACATCTTTCATTGCAAATGGAGTTCTTCAGCAGTCAGTACTTCAATCGATCAATCAAAATCTTTATTTAACCAGGTGATCACTGTTAAGCAAAACTCATTTTCGAGGTGGACCTGCGGTTTACCAAGAAAAACAATATCACAAGAAAATGTAATACATAATATACAAATCAATAAATTATACAATATATACAATAAATAACAGTAGGAGGCATTGATAGTAAGGAATGTATGTTTAGATATAGGTCAAGAGATACGTAATTATAAACTGGTCATAAAAAGAAAGAAAAAGAAAAAAGAAAAATATATACATGCGTAAATATATACAGATCAACATGTACATCAGATATAAGCAGAACAAATATACAGTATATGTAGTGATCCTGGATGGAGGTGAAGATTACGAAGCTATCCTAGAATGTATTTTTAAAGGTAGGGATTTGGACAGGTTAGAGATACTGACAGGATCAAGAGACATATTTACTCCCATTCCTCTGACTAGACCTCTAGGTCTGAGTTACTGAGTTACAGAGTTGCTACCGCTGGTCGGCTGCGAGTAGCCAACATAGCAGTAGCTGTGTTTGATGCCTTTTTATCCAGAAAGGTATGCTGTCATAATTCCATACCCGTCTGAGAGTGCAGCCTATCCGGGCCGTCTTGTGCAGCCAATTTTTTGATTCCATTTGCTGTCCTCCTTTCTCTCCTTACAGGATTGGAGTCCCATGGTGGGTTAGCCAAAACTGAGGAAGCTGTGAGGAAAACCCTGCAGAGCACTGACTGCAAAGTGAAGGAAACCGAATCTGAAGCTGAAAAAAAAAATAGCCATTTTCCTCTAACTCAGCATCTAGCGTTCAGCATTTCTGCATACAGCGTACTGAGCGTGATATGATTATATTCATCTGACTGCCGGTGCTTGTACTTAGAGCCTACTTGTAGGATATGTGTTTCTTGTTTTTCTGCTTATTCACATTTTTACTTCTTTTTGTGTGAAATACAACATAGGTATATAGAAAGCACGAAAAGCATGGGGATTTTTAGTATCTTAACTTATTATTCATGCTGATGTATTTGTGTTTACATGTTCATTGTTTTTAAAATAAAGGATTACTTAGTATTTAGAATTTAGTATTATTTTAATGTTTTCAAAGTACTTTTATTTAAGTTTACATATGACTGACTCACATGACCCACTGGTTGTATATAAAGTACATGCATGGCATTCTTGATCAGCTTGCTACTCAGACAGTGGGCTTGGCAGTGAGCTGACAGCTATTATAGCTGCTGTTTCTGTTAAGTTGTTAAGTTGCTTGCTATTACTGCTTTTAGAGTGATGGAAGATTGGAGTTTGGAGTTTTAGAAAATCGCTTTCTTATTTGGTGTCTTTTATTTTACTAATATTCAAAGTAAGTGGGCATTTACAGTAAACAAGCAAACAAAGAATGGAGATTTCTACTGAGTAAGTAGCCCAGTGTTGAAATATTTATTTTTTTCCCCACCTTAATATAAGTAATTTAAATGAACTGGGAATTGTTTCTTTTTTATAAGCAAGTAAGTTTACACCAGAAATACTGATTGTTTACTGTTTATGTTGATCCATTTTTAGCCATTTTTAACCTTATCTTTTTTTATACATATTTTATTAGATATCCTGACATTTTTTCTTTTTTTTTTTAAGAATTGGGGTAACGGCTGGAAGAACACAGACCACGGAGAACAGTCATTGTGAGCTAATTACATCATTTGAGCTAGTCTGGCTGTTTGCATGGATAATTGCCTCATTTATGATTTATGACTTGAGATGTGAGATGTGTGCTATACATCTATCAACTCACGAGAGCCACATTGCCTGATATTGATTTTGGACTACTGGACATTTGAACTGCTGTGTTCTTTTATTCTGTCTTACTTGGGATATCAGCTGATTGATTCTAATTTTGGAACTGAATTTGATTTTAAAACTGAATCAGAACTTGAATCTGAATTACGGGAAGATCCGAATTGAATTGGACAAAGGGTTAATTGGGTAATTGGATAACTGGTTAATTGACCAAACGCATGAGTGTGGACATTGAGACTGTTATAATAACCAAAATCAAGCTGTTAAGTTGTAAAATACCCTGTTTTAAATTAAGCTCTGATAAGATTTGAAGCTGAAGTTGAATATTTGGAAGCTCCTACTCCTCTTTTTATTCCACCTTATAGCTACCAATAGTTATTAATAAAAAATATTGCACAAGTTCAAATTTAAATAATTTAGCTATAAAGATGTTGATAAGCTTGCTCTAATTTTCTAAATTTCTAAATTTTTGGTTTTAAAATTATGTTCTTAGTTTGCTGATTTTGATCTGTTCTTGACCTGTTTGATTAGTAGGTGTACTGTACATATATATATCACATTTCAATGGTAAACACCAGATTACAGAGAATGAATAATACTAATTTATCACCTTTATTAAGTTAGACACCCCTTGTTAAAGTATTACAGACTAAAGTGATGAAACAGACTAAAATTATGGATCATATAAGAAAATTTAAAGAGGGTTCTAACATTAGTAGAACCTCTACACCCACAAGTAAATCTTGTAATTCTGTAGAAATAGCTTCTCAGTTGTTGCATATTTGATTAATATCAGACCTATCATTGATAGAAGGTACAATGGAGAAGAACAATACTGGGCAGCGAGAAACCGAATATAATTATTCATGTCTAAGAGGTGTTAAGGAAGTAAGGGATAATTCATCAGCTAATCAAGAGATGGCTGCGTTAATTAGTCCCTGTGTAATAACACCGGATTTGTAGGAAAATGAACAATATCAAACGAGGGATAAAACAGTGTCAAAGGAAGTTTCAAGGGATCTGTGTTGCATAATTTCAGGACTGAAACAGTTAAATGAATATAATGAAACATCAGAGTTGTGTAGGAGGTGTCAAAAAGAGTGTGCTATGAAATGTAAAGAGGGTTTAAAATGTGATTATCAATCAAGTTTCCTGAGTGACAAATTAATTACTTGGTATCAGAACAACATACAGCTAACATATTGATAATGGAACAAGTTTTTCTAAATTAAGAAATAATTGAAACAGCTAGAAGTGAAATTGGTCAAATTAGAGAAATTTTAACTGTGAGTATGGAAAATAAAGTAGAAGAAGTTAAGGGGAAAAAACATACGAATAGGGAAGGATTAGACCAAATTTCGATAGTATTCATATACCTGAAAGTCCAATGAAAATCAATTCAAAAAGGCTAATAGAAGGGTAGGAAAAGTAGGAAAACTACTGTAGCAGTGAAACAGGTTAAAAGAATAACAATACTAACAAAAGAGAGAGTACCTTCTGAACCAAATATAGTCAAGAGTTGTATAATTAAGGAAGAGATTCAAATTCCGATTATAGAGCAATCAAAGGATTAACAAATGGTTTTAAGGGAAATCCAAGAATTGCATCCAAAACTAGTTCTACATACCTTGTCAGTAAGTAATGAACTACCTATACATTTCCAAATTGACTACTCATTTACAGCAATTAGAAATGGAGATTGCACTATTGAATTATGATATGGGGAAAAGGAATTAAATAGTTGTAAATTCTGTAATTGAGGTAAATAATATACAGGTTAAAGACTCTGATGAGACAACAGTATATGTTGAAAGTAATAAAGATAGTTTACAAGAGGAGAAAAGTGTTATTCAAGTTAGTCATGAAAGGATGATTGAGTAAGATCATGGCAATCACTTACAAGAAGTTATGGGTTTAATCCCATTAGTTAAGGTTTTAGCTCCAAAGGGATGGCTTCAATTAGAACCTGAACACCAAATAAAACAAGTGACAGAGAAACTAAAGACAGAGATGGATTTAGATATTAGCCCAGATGAGATTATGGGGATAAAAAACATCCAAGTTGACTCGGCCATGTTAATTGATATCCATTTTCATTCGCTTCGAACTGCCAATTATGTTTGGCTTAATGTACCAGTTTTTAAGATAAAGAAATGTATTTAACATTTCCTAACAGGCACCTGTTTAATATTCCTGAACTGCAGACTGAGAAATCAGATCAAAATCCTACTGGAACTAGTACTATTTGGATTAAATGAATTACATAGAGAAACTCATAGAAAGTTAACCAGAGAAGTATGTAGTCTTTTAAGAAACTTTTACAGGCGCAGCTAGGAAAAGATGGTATTATAGCAGTAGAAAGATTAGGGAAAGGATCTCAAATGAATATTTTAGTAAAGAACAAGGAAATTGCTAAACAAATCTTGGGGAAAACAATGATAATGGATTTTATGGGGCTGAATTTAATAGAATCCAAAATTCTGGGTGTCCAGAAGGAAGAACATTATGTAACTCAATTAACGGATAAAAACAAATTTAATTTATGGCTGGTTACCATGATTGACAATCAGGGGTACCTGATAGAGAACTTTCCATGGAAGTTTCCATGGGACCCGATTCTAACTTAAACAATTCCATCAATGGAACTTTACAGTTTATTTCTTGGAATATAGCAGGCATTAAAGAAAGGCAACAGGATGAGGATTGGTTAAAGTATATAGTGGCACATGATGTAGTTTGTTTACATGAGACGTGGCATGGTGTTAATGATCAAAGATTGACATAAATGGCTTCAAAGTTATGCATTTGCCAGGTAAAAAGATTACTAAAAGGGGAAGAAATTCTGGTGTGATAGCCATATATGTCAATCTGAACAGTTTTCTACATAGTGAATGTATTATGTCTAGTGATAATTTTATTGTTGTATTGTTGAAATATGAGGGTCAGAGTTTAATGGTAATGTTCCTCCAGAAAAGTCCCCATCTTATAATATGATTATTTGGCAACTATTGGATGACTTACTAATTGAACTTATTACCAAATATTTAGAAGTGGAAATTTTATTGATTAGAGACTTAAATGCCCATATAGGCTCTTTTGATGGTTTAGCAGATAACTCCTTTTTTTCAATGTGCAATAACCCCTTATCAATGGGAAAAAAGAGCAACAAAAGATAGGAAAATTAATAAAGCTGGTATTGTACTGATTAAGATATTAATGGAGTATAATTTGTACCCGCTGAATGGAAGGTTAAAAGGAGATCAGCTGGGGAACGTACCTATCTTTTGACTAGAGGAACACCATTGATAGATTTGGCATCATGGACAGGATTGATTGATTTTGGGAAAGTTTGAATGTCAACCCAAGAACAGAAAGTGATAATTTTCAATTGTGCTTAGTAGTAAAATAAAGCAGATTAGGTAGTTACCCATAGTACGATCATTGATCCATACGAAATTAGAACAAATAAAAATTATATGGAAATCAGAATTAACCCACACTATTATAGATATTATTAATAACTCATTTTTAGTTACGAGTACAGAGTCCTTAAATATATGCACTGCTGAACAATTGATTGATAGACTATATGGACTTTTTCATAGAATAAAGAGTGAGATGGAGTTTGCTGTTAAAATAAATATTAATAAAAGAAGGGGACAGTTTGATGACGAATGTGTGAAATATAAAAAAGTGTTACGAAAATTAAATAAACAGTATATGAGGCAAAAAAATAAAGATTTATTGAAGCTCATCAATCAATCTTAGAAAAAATATAAGGTCCTTCTAAAAGATAAACAAAGAAAGTATTACAGCAAACAATGGGAAGAAATGAATACAGTGCTTGTGAATAGAGATCAAAAAGCATTCTGGCAGTAAGTGGCAAGAGGTACAACTAATCATAAAGATGATATGGATAATTATATATCAGAAGCTGACTGGATTAATTACTTTACTCAGATTTGTAGAAATCCAAATATGATTAGTAATGCATATAGAAAAGTGGGATGACAACAACTGGAAATTGACTATGAAGAGGTTTATTTGGCTATTAATACCTTGAAATCACAGAAAGCTCCAGGACCGGATAATATACTAGCAGAAGTATACCAATGTAACACAGGACTATGGTGTAGAGCATTGACAACTTTGTATAATAAATGTATTTAAGAAAATAAATACCCACATATGTGGAAAGGTGCATATATAATCCCTATACATAAAAAAGGTAGTAAAGGGAATCCTGCCATGTGTCGTCCAATCAGTTTATTGGATAATAATTTAAAAATGTTTTCCAAATTAATACTCAATAGATTAAATGAAGCCATATTAATAACATGTGGGTTATCCCCATTTCAAGCTGGATTCCATAAGGAATTCTCTACTCTGGATAATATTTGCATATTCCATCATTTGATTGAGAAATATGTACATCTTAAGAAGCAAAACTGTATCTAATGCTTGTAGATTACTCAACAGCATTCGATACTATATCCAGAATAAAGCTTTGGGACATATTATTGAAAAAAGGCATAGATAAAGCATTGATTAAAATCATATACGATCTATATAATAATAACTGGGTGCAGGTAAGACCAGGTATGGGTGGGCATCTTTCTGCTTCCTTTAAGATCAATAGAGGAGTCAGGAAAGGCTGTGTCCTAGCCCCTACTTTATTTGCTCTATACATTGATGAGTTATTGATAGATTTGACTGATCAAAAATCAGATTCCCCTAAAATATAGAATCAATCACGGTCAGTTCTTGCCTATGCAAATTATTTGGTCTTATTTTCTTTGACACAGATGGGGTTGCAGGAAAAAATGTACTTATTAGAAGACTGATCTAGAGAATTACAGCTTAAAATAGATCGCACTAAAACCAAAATACTTGTTGTTAGCCCAAATAATAGAAAGAAGGATGGAGCTTGGTTTCTATATGGTGAAAAATTAGAAATAGTTAAATAATATGTTTATTTAGGAGTTGAATTTAAAAAGAATGGACTATGGAATCAGCAATTTCAAAGATGTCTAGACACCCTTAATAAAACAATGTTGGGATTAGTTTGGTTTAATAATAGATTCAGAGTAACAAGTATTAAACCCTTGGTTAAAGTGATTAAATAAAAATTTGAATCCCAACTTTTATACGGTACTGAAACCTGGGAAGTGTCCCACATGGAAAACCTTACCATACCTATGTTTAAAAATGTAAGGACTATTTTAGGCATAGGGAGATCTTGCCCTGCCCCATACATTAGATCAGAGCTTGGAATTACTAATATTAAAGCATTATGTGATGTAAGACAGGTTAATTTATGGATACGTATAGCTATACTTCTGACTACCAGAATCACTGCTTTATGTATGGAGGAAAAACAGAAATGGCTTGATATGGGATATACTCATGGATTCTAGTATCCAAAAATGTTTCAATTGTTAAATAAATATAAACTACAAACATTAGCTGTATATGTTAAGAAACAGATTTCACTAAGTAATAAATATAAGAAATATGTAATGAAAAAATTGGCAATTTTACGGAAAAGCAAGATTTAGAACATATCAAAAAGTCTGCTTATTCTAAATGGTTTGCACTTAATAATTTCAATTTTGGATATAAAGCCTATCTTGATATTTTGACAAATCCTCTTCTTAGAAGAACATTTACCATATATAAATTTGAGCAATTCAATAATAGTGTTATAAGATGTAGGTATAAACAAACTATAGATGATAACTGTAGTTGTGCAACTGATGGTCATGAAGATCTTGTTCATGTTATGTGGAAATGTTCCTGGTACAATAAGAAAAGTGTGTACTGGTCTGGACCTTTTATAAATACTATGTATAATATTGATTGTGCAACTCTGACTCTCATTCTAATTCATACACAAAATGAATATTCAATTTTAAGAATAACTAAGTTATTTTTGGCAGCTAGTAAAATCAAGAAGAACATTAGTAGTTCTTTAACAATGGTCGGTTTTTAAATTTTGTAATTTTTTGTATTTAAATGTCTTATATAGATATGCATATGTATTTATGTATATTTTGTAATGTCTCTGTCTTTTTGTTGATGACTCTTTGAGTCAAACAATAAACTTGATGATGATGATGATGACAGGATCAAGGTCAGGGGGGAATGATGAGGGAGAAGCATATGGAGTTAGGATGTGGGACAGCCACAAGAGCTAGGGTTAAAGGTTTAGCCATTGAGGGGGTTCCAAAAGGAGAAGAGAAGGATGGGAGAATTGGAAATTGGCAAATCCATACTGAGTCCTGGATCCATATGAAGTGGGAATGATGGATGTGGGATGAGCAAAAGGAAGGGGGAAGGGGAGGGGGGAGCCAGAAATTAGCCAATACCAATCATAGTGAATCTGTAATAGCAAGGGCTCATAGTGCACTAAGGTGATGAGAATGTCATGAGTCAGGGAAAACAGGTGCAAGGCTCCTTATTATGATGTAGGTATAGAGATTTGAAAGCTGCTAGGGTGATAAGGTGAGTTAATTTCAAGGTTTTATGCAGCTTACTTCACATCTGGGGTAATACATAGCTTATGCCTGCTGTGCCGAAATGTGATTTTGCCTTATATACATACAAGGAAATATTGGGGGTACTTCCCAGGGCATACTTGCCAAGAGTGCATAGCGGTAGACAGATAGAGATGCATTGGGACCATTTTTTTATAATTGCTTTGTAAGTCTAGTTTATTATCTAACCAGACCCCAGATATTTGAACTTTGTCATGTAGTCCAACTGCTCACCTAGGATAGTGGTGATCTGTGGGAGCGTCCCAGAGATAGAAGAGGAAGAAGAAGAAGAAGAAGAATCAGCATTTATATAGCGCTTTTCATATACAGTATCCCAAAGCGCTTTACAAGCAATGCTAGACTGGTAGTGAAGTGACTGAATGTGTGGTGGTGGCCATATCGTACATCATCACCCACACATAGCCTGTATAATTGCATGAACCGGTTTATGGGAAGGGGAATGTTGGCCAGGACACCGGGAATGCTCCCTGCTCTTTGTGAAGAGTGCCCTGGGTTCTTTTACTTCCACCTGGACACCCACTTGGACAACACCAGGATGGGCAGAAGGGACGTTGGTTTAATGTCTCATCCGAAGGACGGCACACCCCAGCAGTACAGCACCCCCCAATACTGCACTCGGATGCAGTGATTTTTAGGTGCAAGTCCAATCCTGGTGTGGGATGAGAACCCATGACTTTCTGATCCAGAGGCAGATGTGCTACCAACTGAGCCACGCTGATAGCAGGATTAGATGCATGAGAGAGGGGCGAGAGGAACATTGCTTTGGTTTTCTTAGTATTTAGAAGTAACTTCTGGTTTAGAAGCTGAAATTGCAGCAGACTGAATTCACTTTGAAGGGCTTTGTAGGCAGCTTCAGGGAAAGAGCTACTAGCGTAAAGCACCGTGTCATCCACAAATAAATGTATTTGTGCTTCTTTGATGGTAGCATCAATATTGTTGATATAAACAGCAAAAAACAAGGGTCCCAGAATGGAACCTTGCAGTACACCCCTAAATAAGGGTTTTAGAGGAGAAACTTCTCCTTCCGCCTTTACTTGCTGAAGTCAGCCAGAGAGGTAGTTAGCAAACCATCTTAAGGATAGGGAGTCTAAGCCAATATTCCAGAGGGATGAAAGAAGCAGGCTGTGGTCAACAGTGTCGAATACCTTACTTAGGTCCAAAAACACTGTGCAGATAAAGTTCTTTTATTATCCAGTTCAGTTTGCCAGTCATTGGCCACTTTGGCAAGAGCAGATATTGTACTGTGCTGTGCTCTAAATCCTGATTGCAGAGGATTGAGCAGATTCACCAGTTTCAGGTGGTTCTTTAGTTGAGTATTCACAATTTTCTCCAATAGCTTGGACAGGATTGGAAGTAAGGAGATTGGCCTGTAGTTATTGAGATCACTGCGATCTCCTGACTGAAACAAAGGGACCACAACTGCAGTCTTCCAGCTGGACAGAACGTCTCCCTGGGACAGGGATAAGTTAAAGAGATGTGTAATTGGGATTGCAAGGATACAGTAGCCAACCTTTAAGAAGTATGGGTCCAAGAGGTTGGCTACAATGCTTTTTTTGGTGTCCAACTGTAGAAGGAGGTCTTCAACTTCTTTCAGGGATGTAGGCTGAATGGAGAATAATGGGCTGGAGATGGGTTTATCTTGAGTATCTTCTCCAGGTTGTTGATGGAGAGAGCTGGCAGGAAAGGAGTCGAAGGCTAGCCCAGCAGTAGCAAAGTGGTTGTTGAACGAGTCAAGGATAGATTGTCTATCAGAGATTACAATGTTGCCAAGTAATATTTTGGCAGGTAGGTGATTACCAGAGGAATGGCCTTCGATCTCTTTGATTGTATTCCAGAATTTAGAAGAACACCTTGAATCTCGCTCCAGTTGTGTACGATAAAAATTTGCTTTTGCTTCTCTCACTAACTTGGTACAATGGTTCCTTGCCCTCCTGAATAGATTCCAGTCATTGGAGAGATTAGTTTTTCTGTCAGTTCTCCAAAGCACATCCCTACTCTGCAGAGCATCCTTCAGGTTTTCCGTAAACCACAGGCAGCTTTTTTCCCTGATACAGGCTGTCACCAGGGGAGCATGCTTGTTTAAAGCCCCTAACACAATTTCGGTGAAAATGTCATATGCCGCAGATAAAGACTTGGCTAAGTAAAAGTCCTGCCAATGCAGGAAGTTTCTTAACTCTGTAATATACCCACAAGGATCAAAGTTACGTGTACACCTTTTAATAGAAAATTTAGGAGCAATTGTCATTTTATAGGTTGATCTTACACATGCAATGAGCCAGTGGTCATTGATGCTGGAGAAGTAGACACCAGCATGAGAAAATAAATGGGGTTTGCTAACTAAGATGATATCTAACAGGATACTTTTATTAAGGTTATTCTTATTAGGGTGAGTAGCTCCATTAATGAGCTGTGACAGCCCATGGGAATCACAGAACATTTTAAGGGGAGAGGATACGCTGGAAAGTCAGTCTAAGTTCAAATCCCCTAACATGAGAGTACTTGGTCTCCTGTTATTTTCTTCATACTTGACAAATTTGGGGGAGATACTCAGATGTGTCAGCTACTAGTTAAATGCAGAACATGCAGTGTTCTACATCTCGGTGCTCTCCTCACAAATGCTTTAGCCAGCTGGAGCTGGGTTTTGCTAATATGGAAAAGTTTCTTTGTTAATCCCAACTGGTACTAAATGTTGGAAAGATAAGGGTTACATATGGCTTGACCTATAAACTGAAGAAAATGATTAGTCCTGCTTTTCATACAATTTCCCTCAACAAATGGAGGCAACTTAAAGGATATTATTAACGTATAAATATTTGGAATTCTGACTAAAACCATCCTGTCCTGGTGCCACTCATATTGATAAATTTAAAAAGTAGGCTAAAACTGGAGTTACTTTATAGGAAGAGAAGAAGGTTTTGCTTTCCTCTAGTCTGCTAAAGATTATCCAAACCATGATTTTGCCACTGTCTGATCTGAGATTTATGTCATAGTCATGTCCCTAAGAGCCCTTCAGTTAGATTTTGACAGTATTTTCCAGTAGAATGACCCAACTGGCCCTTAATTGTCTATTTTATACTCATCGCTGTACAGTTGTACAGGGATTTGAACTGGAGTCCCTTGGAAGACAGGAATCAATCATATTTAACTCTAGTTATGCTTAACTGCCATAAGGGCTTTACACCTGACTGTTTTTATTATCATCTTTTCATAAAGCCAGTTCATGGATGCTTATAATCAAACAATTATACAGAGCTATAGTTTTCACTAAGATGAACTCTAACAGAGGTTCCCAGTCTTTAAGTTACTGTATTAAGGGCCGCTGGCTTAGAATGCACATCTGAACTAACTCCGCTAAGTTATTAAACCACTATCCCCGCACCCCAAAAAAAAGCATTAAATATTTTAGGGATCTTGCTCTCAAGCCTAAAGCCTATAGTTATTGGCCTGCCCCTTGATAAATGGTTGTCATTTGTTTAGGGTCCAGGCATTGTACTGAGTATGCAAATTTGTTTCTGTAATTTTATTTTGTATATCTTTTATATTGTATAATTTGTGATGTTTAATTCTCAATGTTTGCTCTGCATGGGACACCATTGTAGATGAACACTTTCTTCACTCAATGATAATTATCCTGAATAAAATTAAAATCATGTTACAAGCAAAAGATTATAAGTAATTTACAACAGATTTTTAAACAGACATGTTTTCATTGCATTTTTAAAAAATATCTTAGAATTGGAGTGATACTCCAGTGGCAGTGGTCACTGCATTCCATATGGTGAGCCAGGTTTGTGCTCCAAACCTGGGGTATTGCTGCAGGAATGAAGAAGAAGGACTCAACTGAGTGTTCCAAAGGATGCTCTCCCTCATCCAGTGTGGAAAATTATGCTCCCTGCTCCAAGACCACCTCAAAGCTGCCATTGGTGGTAATGTAGCCAGTAAAGGAAAGGGAGGGTGCACAGTGTCTCGTGTACTTGCATCAGGGTGACCCTGTATTCCCCAAGGGTGGGAGGTGAAAAATGAGGAAAAGGTGCCCTTCCTGAAAAATAACACTGTAACACCAACTGACCACCCACTTGGGGCTCTCAGACTCTACCCTTCTTACTCTCTTCCCCAATTCTGACTCTTCCTAGAAGAAGGCTCACCAAGGAGGTGAAAAGTTTATTTATTTATTAAAAGTTGAGATTTACAGGATAGGTTCAATGAGTTACAGGTCTCATTTACAGAATGTTCCAAGCCATGCACATTTATTTATTAGCTTTTGATGAATGGGTAAGTACATTAGGCAATAACCCCGTCTATTTTCAGGCACGACCCATGTCATGATCTTCCACAGTGCTAAATAAACTAATAAGACATAAAAATATTAATTAGCAAAGCAATTACATTGTAACTGTGATTGTAACATTTTCACTTTAACAACATTATTAAAAATGGCTAAAGAAGGATACTTCCTGAGCTGAGGTTCCAAGTTGGCTCTGGCAGAGGCCCCCCTGATTAGGGGTTAGTGACTCTGCCTTGACAGAGACATTCTAGTTATGCCTGTGAATAAAAACACCAAGCTGCTGCTCCAACTCCCATTATTGTCCCTTCCTACCTCTACATACACATATGTTCATACATAGAAAAAGGTTCCTATCATGGCAGTAACTAAAACACTCCTCCAGATGCTGCTTCAAACAATCTATTTATAAAGTATGTGATCATATGCAGAGGTACCAAGGGTAGTGAAACGATGTTCTGGGGCTAGTGGTAACGCCTCCAGAAATGTTGTCAACCTCCAGGCACTGTGGATGACCTAATGCTAGTCCAGGGGGGTAGCATGTGATAAGAGTGAGTTAAATTGAGCCACTCAATTTTAGCGACTCAATTTGACCGCCTGTAGGAATAATGAGGTAGAAAATGTAGCAAGGAGTCGAGTATAGTGAGTGTAGCAGTGAGCTACACCTGCTATAGCAGGCTATGGGGCTGTGTTTGGCCAAGCACTGCTGAGCTGGCTGTTTGGTATAGTGGCTTGAGTCACTGCCACTGGAGTTGGTGGACCTGGGTTCGGGTCTGGCTGTGGGAAAACATTTTATTTTTGTTTTTTCATTTTTGTTCTTTCCCCTATGTCCGCTCCCCCTAGAGTTGGTTATTTTTAAATTAGGGGGTGCGGGGGGCTTGCCCCCTGCATAAATATGTTTATTTTTTATTGCTGCAGTTGAGAATTACAGCAACCATCACTATTGCGACAGTCACTGTTATTTTGGTCGCTCTTTTGATGTTGGGTGATGTTTTCTTCAGTGTATGTGGTCGATGCTGTATAAAACTCACTGTTACCACATAAAACCTTCCGGGGTGGAGTGAGTGAGGTGACTACTGGAAACAGTATTGAAGAAAAAAAGAACATCTACAGATGAGATGTGCACACTTTGCAGTAGGAGAACATTCCACAGACATGGTCTCCAGCTGCTATGTCATTATCTTCCACAGTGCTAAGAACTGCAGAGGAGACCTCTGATATAGCCTCACTGACCAATCTCAATGAACAAGTTGGGCTATAACACACCAAACACTCATCCAGGTAGGAATGTACCAAGTGTCCAGGATTCTCCTGCATTCCCCGTGTTTCCATTCATTCCAAGTCAATATCTCAAGATGTCTCATATGCCAGTTCTGTGGTATAAAGCAATAGAGACCACTCTGGCATGCTGGTGACCCATGTCCATGCCCTTAGCCTGAGATTTCAGGAATGAGGTCTATCAGGGAGAGAACAGATGATCTCCTCCTAGGGTGAGGAGGCTCCAGAATATCATTCTACCAATGATACCAAGGGGAGGCCAGGTTGGGTTGTCAGTGACATCACAGGTGAACACGTGATGGCAGCCCCACATCCAAATGGTATCTGGCACTGTAATCCTAGGAAGCAGTGGGAAATATGTGGGAGAACACACACACACACATAGAGCAGAATGAGGGAGGTCATTTCTGACAATGCTCCCAGAGGAACCATCATGAAGAAAATGCCATAGACCAAGAAAATGACCCCTATGGATATTCTGTGGGACCAAGTAAGTGACTGAGACCAGTGACAGATGGGATGACCTTCATGGATCCTCTGATGGACTAGATAAGTGACTGAAACCAGCGGCAGATTGGATGACCTTCATGGACCCCATAGGGGACCAGGTAAGTGACTGATCTGAGACCAGTGGAGGATAGGATAACCTCCATGGACCTCCTGTGGAACCAGGTAAGTTCAGAGAGAAATGGCAGATGGGATGATCTCCATAGACTCCCCAAGGAGAACATGTAAGTTGTGAGATGTATGGCACATAGAATGATGTCCATGGACCCCCTTGGGGGTCCAGGTAAATGACTGAGACTAGTGACAGATGGGATGATATCCATGGACCCACTTGAGCACCAGGTAGGTGACTGAGATGGGTGGCCAATTAGAAGACCTCCATGGACACCCTGGAGCACTAGAAAAGTGACTGAGACCAGTGGCAGACAGGATGACCTCCATGAACCCCCTGGGGACCAGGTAAGTTAAAAGAAAACAAGAAAAATGGTGCACAAACTGAAATGGTGAGTTAATAATTAGTCTTTTATTGCTATCACACCTAATTAGATGGCATAGCTGGTACTCCTACATATTGCCTCATGGACAGAGGCTTCATCAGGGAGTCCACTCCTTGATGAAACCTCTATCCATTGATGAAACCTCTATCCATGAGGTGTATGTAGAGTACCGCCACTGTCTTTAGGCATTATAGCAATAAAACTATTTATTAACTCACCTTTCAGTGTGAACCTTTGTCTTGTTTTTTTCTTATGTACAGCGTGATGGAGGGATCCTTAAGAGGGATCACTGTGCATGCCTTTTCCTCCTTGTGGGGCCAGTTAAGTGACTGAGATTGGTGGCAGATGGGGGTGACATACATGGACACTCTGGGGGAGCAGGTAAGTGATAGAGATGGATAGCAGATGGAGTGACCTCCACTACCCCCATGGGGTACTAGGTAAGTGACTGAGACTGGTGGCAGATGGAATTACCTCCATGAATCCCCTTGTGGGACCACGTATGTGACTAAGACTACTGGCAGATGGGATGGCATCTACGGACACCATGGGGGTAACAGGTAAATGAGATGGGTGGTGGATGAGATGGCCTCCATGGACCTCTTTGGGATCAGGTAAGTGACTGAGACCCTTGGCTCATAGGATGACCTCCACAGAGCCCATGTGGGACAAGGTATACAGTAGAGACAGATAGCGGATGAGGCCAGATGGGTGCCCGACAGAAGAGGAGAAACAATTAAGATGGGGGAAATGGAAACACTCATCATGTCCCATTATATTTCTAATAACCATAATGTTAATGATCTGTCTCTGTGTCCTTCAGGGGCTTTCCAGGCTGCTGACCTGAGAAAAACCACAAAAAACAAGCTTATCATCCACTTAGACTCCCAGCAGCTATCTGGTTTGAATGACAGACTTATTTTTTATTAATTTGCATTTCACCCCTGCCAGGTGCAGGAATAGGCGATATTAGGAATTTACTTACAGGATTACAAGAACACACGAATAATCCACTCACCCTCCTACATGTGGGGATTAATGATTTGGGCAAACGACCTATCACTGAGATACAGAGAGATTTTGAATTGGTAGGGAACTCAATAAAAAATCAAGGTGGAGACCTAATTATTTCTGGAATATTACCTGTCCCTAGAGCTAACCCTACAAAAAGACAAAATATAATATTTCTAAATGGGTAGTTCAAATGATGGTGTCATAGAGAAGGTTTTGAGTTTCTTGAAAATTGGGAAGGTTTTTTAAACCAGGGATTATTCTCAAGGGATGGTTTGCACTTGAACAAACAAAGGAAATGGATATTTGCTGACAGGTTAAGGAAAAAAATTGACAGTAGTTTAAACTAGTAACTTGAGGGGGATCATCTATTAAACTCGAGTCTAAGAGTAGTATGGTTGGTCTAAATGCACCTGATTGGAATTTTTTACTTATTAATGCAAGAAGTTTAAATAACAAGTTTGATGAACTAATACTTACCCTGGTGCAATTAAATATCCATGTATGTGCAATAACTGAGACATTTTGGCAAGACACAGACTCATGGGAAAAGGATATTACTGGTTACACCTTGTTCCACAAAGACAGAACCTGTGCTAAGGGTGGGGGTGGGGGGTAGCTTTTATGTTTCTAACAACATCACGACTGTGAATATTGCAATTAACCACTGGCCTGATATTGAAGCCTTATAGATTAAGTTCTCCTAAAATCGGCGAACATATACATTTAGGTGTAGTCTATAGGTCCCCGTCTATTTCCCTAAGAGACGATGTCCAATTACTTGAATTTGTTAATGTGTTTTCATCTTCATCAAATGCTATTCTGATGGGGGATTTCAATTTACCAGGTATAAACTGGAACACATTATACACTGAGGCCCGGATATTCAAAAGGGTTGCGCCATGCACAACAGGGTTGCAGCAGCGCAAGTCCAAAAATGTGCCATTCCGCGATATTCAGTGGGAGGCAGTTGCACCACTGAAAACATGCTGATCAACAGTGCAATGCAAATGAAGGCATGTGCAACCAAAGGGGGTGGATCCATGCATAAAGAGTGCAATGCGATATTCAAAGGCTTGCGCAATGTGCAACAGTGGAATAGCCGGAAGTTGTGCTACGGCGGAAATGAGCCAAAATAAAAAGGCTCAAGGAAGAGGAGCAAGACAGGGAATGCTCATGAGGCAGCAACAGGGAGCAGGCCACAGCAGCAACCAGTGTAGGCCAGGGAGTAGGCAGGACAGAATAGTGGCAGCTGAAGGCGTGTGGGGCCACAGAGTTTGGAGGCCAGTGGGTGTACCCGGTGCAGTGGAGGTAGCAGTCAGGACAGCGGGGGGAACAGAACAACAACAGCTGGGGTGGGGACACAAGCCAGGGAGATGGACAGTGCCACCTTCCACATGGAAGCTGTAGTGAGGGGATGAGAAGGCATACTGCAGGGGGACATGGCCGTGGAAGGGCCTGTCGGCGGTACGCCCCCAACAGGCAGTACCGTGCCCGCATCAGCTTTGAGCTGTATTTAGATGTTGAGATTGTGGGCCGGTACTGCCTGAACAGGGCAATACTGAGGCGGCTCTGTGAGCTGTGCAGTGATGTGATGCAGGCATCCTCACGATGGAGTCACGCTCTGGCAGTGGAAACAAAGGTAACAGCCTGTATGTGCTTGCTCACCATGGGTACCTTCCAGAGACCAACAGGGGACACCACAGGCATAACACAGTCAGCCACGTCACGCATCCTCACCCAATTCCTCAGCGCACTGCTGCCACATGCTGCAGAGTACATCCATTTCCCCAGCACCACGGCAGAGCGTACAGCAAACATACAGGAGTTCCACAGGGTGGCACATATGCGTGGCATGCTAGGGGTGATAGACTGCACCCATGTGGCTATTCACACGCCACCTGGCCCCGATGGGGCCGCATATCACAACCGGAAGGGATATGCCAGTGTCAACTTCCAGGTGATGTGTGATGCCAGTGGGTGCAACATCAATGTCTGTGCCATGCACCCTGGCAGAGCACATGATTCATTCATATGGTATCAGTCTGCACTGTGCCATCAATTCGAGAGTGGGGACATCCCCACAGGACACCTAGTGGGTGAGTATGCATGTAGGATCAGCAAAGTTGGGGGACAGGTAGACAAGCCACAGGTGCCATGGAGGTGGCACACAGAACTAGGGACAATATGGACCAGAACATGACACTAACCTACACTATTTCCATACAGGTGACAGTGGATACCCACTCCATCCCTGGCTGCTCACACTCTACCGGTGCCCCACAACCCCATCGCAGCAATGCTTCAATGAGGCACATGCCGCCACATGCAACATCGTTGAGTGGGTGTTTGGGATGCTGAAGGCATGCTTCTGATGCCTAGACACCTCCGGCTGTGCCCTACAGTACAGCCCCTCAAAGGCCTGTGGGATATTCCTGGCCTGTTGTATCCTGCACAACATGGCCAAAGACTGTGGGATAGCCGTACAGGTCGAGGGGGGGACAGCGATGGGGACGCCGGTGATGCCAGTGATGATGGGGATGAGCATCCCCCCCTTGGACGGCGTGAATCCCGACTGATCCGGCAGGCCCAGCTGCACCAAAACACCATCACAGAGGAGCATTTCGCACAACACAGATAAGTCATGGGGCCACGTGCAACCAACACTGTCTAGGTGCAACCCACATACACACAGGGTAACACACCAGGGGTGCATGATGGCAAGGGGAGTGGAAGGGTACAGGCGCACAAACACACCATCAGAGAGGGGTGAATAGTTACATGCTACACGGACAGAGACACACACACACACACACCAGGCACACAGTGCACAGGGGCAGTTGCACAGCAGAGCAGGAACAGACATGTCAAACACACAGATCCACAGACCACCCCCACCATTGTACTGTCCATGTACGTGTGTCAGATGCTGGGCACCCTTGCACCTTGGTGTATAGTACAATGCAGGCAGCAGTCGGGTGGGTGTGCAGGTGGTCCGTGTGTTGGCGTCTTGGGCAGGGCACCCACCGGTGCACTGCCCACCAAGACACACATTGCACACAAGGCAGCACCAGACAGGGCCCGCACTGGGAGACAGGTCAGTCACGTGGCACTGAGCCATGGCCACCACAGATGCATTGGCGGCCCCACTGTGACCCAACCGCACTGGCAGGCTGAGCATGGGCCACATGGGGTGGCACCGATGGACCACCAGGGGTCCCACTGCGCGAGCGCGACCTTGTCCGCAAAGGGGTCTGCAGCATGCTGAACATACCTGCACCAGGGGTGCTCGGGATGCCCACAGCAGAACCCAGCATCGACAGGCTGGGTGTCGCATGATGCCAGGAACGTGGAGTGGAGAGCATACTGCATGGGGTGCGCGGTACAGGGGCACCTGACTGTGTGCCCAATGTGGCCATGACAGCGACCAATGCCTGTGTCAGCCTGTCAATGGCTGTGGTCACATCCATCCGCATTTGGACCATCTCTGCCAGGATCATTGCATTGTCCCTGCTGTGCCGCTCCACAGCCGCACACAGTGCCTGCACAGAGGTTACAACCTGCATCTGCTACTGTACTGATGCCCGCAGCAGGCGGGTGTGCTTGTCAAATGGGTCATCTGCCAAATCGGCAACCTGTCCCCAAGGGGATGGAAGGACCTGATGCTCAACACCCCTTGAGGGTGGGCGCTGTTCACCAGGACCAGGTATGGGCAAGTCAACAGGCGGTGTGCATACGCCACTGCTGAACCTTGTACCCCCAGACCCGGTGGGTGACTGCTGCTGCTGCCCCTCTGCCTGCTGTGCCCAAGGGACCAGTCCATCCACTGCTGTGTCCGCAACAGTGCCAGGGACCTGCACAGCTACCGGTGCTGTCCCACCGGTGCTGACAGGCACAGCCTGGGACTGTGCTGACGTGCTGGCACACACATTGGAACCCTCTAGGTCCATGGGCATGGGCTGTCCTGCTGTGTGTACATTATGTGACACACACGCGTCACTGCCCATAGCAGCCGTAGCACCATCAATGGTGCAGGTTCGTGCCACAGCCTCAGCCACAGTGTGCTGGCATGCTTGCATGCCAGACTGCTGGGACACAGGACAGGCACCCCCCACACCTGACTCACTAACCTCGGAGATGGTGGCCAGGCGTGCACACTGGTGCAATGCACGCCGGCTACCAGCAGAGGTGAATGGACCTTCTTCCAACTCTGGCTGCACATCCACAGTGCACGGGCCCACCACCACTGTCCCCTGCAGGCGCACAGGATCTGTAACAGAAAGTGAGAACATGTTAGTGCATGGGATCAACCTTCCTCCCCAACCCCCAACATGTCATATCGTGCAATGATGGGCTTCCACCTGTCTGGAAGCCACCACCTGGAACACCCTCCATGGCATTGTGCTGCATGGATGCAGCAAGACGGTCCTCCACCAGAGTCAGCTGCGCCACCTCTGGCTGGCCCCCGCCTTTGGCAGCGCGTGCTGCCTTCAGTGCTGCCACCTTCTCCTTAACTCATCTCCTGTCTGTCCCCACCTTCTTCTTACATTCCTGCATGGAGCACTGGTGGCTTCCATGCAGGTTTACAACACGAGCTACCCCCTCCCATGGAGCGGCACAGGCCTCAGGGGTGCCCCGCCGTCCACTGAGTAGTGGCTCCTCATCCAGGTAGGCCTCATAGAGTGCCTCTGTTTCAGCCTTTGTGAAGTTGGGCCTCCTCTTCCGCCCACCATCATCCTCCTCACCCAGTCCTTGCTCGGCCATTTCACGGTCTGTATGGGTGGAAGTGGACACCTGTGACTGTGCAGTTCACGGCATTTTCCCATGACCATAGTCCATAACATCACACAGCATGCAACCCACCTATCACCTGCAGTAACCGAATATGGCCACTGCAGACCACTGTCTCACATTTATAGTGCAATGCATGCAAATTAGGAGTGGAGCAACTTTAATGGGATGCAAATCATGCCACTGCACCTTTGAATGGCTGATCAGCTGATTCGCATATGATGGCTGAATACTGCGCTGTTGCGCTTTGCGCAATACAGTTGAGCCGGCTGAGCCTATGGCGCAGTTCTGTGACTGCGTAGTACACCACACCATGCATGCCTAGATACCTTACACAGGCATCTGCCGTGCTGATTACGTGATGTGCGCGGTCAGCTATTCATGACACGGCCACCATTGTGCCAGTGGTGCTACAGTGCTGGTCACCACATGGTACTGTAGCACAACTGCGCAATAGTCTACTGTGGCACTGGCACACAGGCAACCGCTCGCACTGGATGTGTAGACGTCTGATGGCACTGTGTGTGGCCTTGAGCCAGTGACATGTCCTTGTGCCCAACTTTTGCCCCCTTGGCACTGTACGTCTGGCATGTGTGCAGCTCTGTCGCGCTGTTCGGTAACAGCGTGATAGGGACCGATGGCGCTGCCTGAACAGCCCAATAGTGACAGACGGGGTTGTATTGCACAACATTTCCATGTGGGGTTGCCACACTGCAGAGCGCCATATTGCCTACTATCAAGTTGCTAACATGGCACACAGGAGAGCTCTCCAGTGGAGTAGCTTGGAGGTGGCCAACCTAGTGGCCATGGTTGAGCCTCACTATGGGCCACTGTTTGGGGGGAACCCCTAGACTTGGCCCACACCCAAGTGTGGCAACAGGTGGCTACTGCACTGGAGCAGGTCACAGGGCAGCGCAGGACAGTGGAGCAGTGCAGGCATCGCTACAGTGACCTGCACAGGAGGGAGCAGACACTGCTGGCATGCCTCAGGTCCCATGCCAGGAGGGGCATTGTGCCTAGGCCAGGTGGGTGACCCATCTATGCACCTGTATTGTCTGCAGGGGTATGACTGTGTATTGAGGCCAGAGCATGGGGGAGGGTTGTTCCATGGTTGGCTGTGTCAGTGTTTGCAGGTGTGTGATGCATGGGTCTGGCTGTGTGGGCAGGCACACTCATTGGGGCAGGGGGCTGTCTGCATTTGGATCTCACTAATGTGCTTCTCAACATTTGTTTCCCACAGGCATGCAGGAGCGGATGAGGGCCCAGGCTGAGTCACACAGGGGTGCTGCAGGGGTGGCCAGCAGAGGAGGAGGCAGTATGGGCCCGCAACAGCAGCAGCAGCATCAGCAGCAGCTGCCGCCGCAGCAGCAGCGGCTGGATGAGGGTGAGTGTCATTACATCATGGATGCTATTGCATGTAATGGGGGGGCTAGGACATGCCACCATCCATGGATAACACTGCCATGCACGCGATGTGTGACAGTCAGCACTGTCCAGTGGCACTGCATGTCTGTGAGTGCGTCACAGGTGGTCCATGCATGCACTGGGCACATGGCTGTGGCACTACCTTCCCACCACGTACACTTGTCACTGTACTGCCTTGGTTGTGCTGTGCTGGGCATGAGTGGTGTGTGTGTGTGTAGTGGCACACATGGCTGTTGCTGCCTGGTTGGGCTTGGCCCGTGCATGGTCACTGTGAGTGTGTGCAGTCCATCACAGGGGCGGGGCACTTGGTTGTATGCCATGCATACTGGGTGGGCTTCAGGGTTGTGTACAATCCTAGCCATTTATTCTGTTCCCTTGCCCTAGCTGTATGGGTCCTGCACAGGATAGAGCAGGCCATCCACCGCCTGTTGGAGATTTCACAGGAATCAATCAGCATCCTCAGGGAGATGAACAGGAGGGGTGTGTGACGCCGGAGAGGGACACAGGGTCCGAGCTGTCCTGCAGATCTGCAGCCTGGGGGGCAGTAGCTGCCCCACATCTACACTCTTAACCCTTCCCTCACACCCTGCCTTCCCTCACCAAGTTCTTCACCCCTACCCCACCCACCCCTACCTTGTCCCTGTATCCCCACCCCTGTATTGTATTGTATATATGTAAATAGTGTTATTGTTGTTCCTGTTGTTGTTGTTCTTCTGTTTTTCATTGAATATATATATCTATTTTGTTATGAATACTGTGGTGGTCTCTGATTTGCAGCTGGCTATAGGTGCTCAGTTGCAGTGGTGTGCATGACATCTGGTGTGGTGTGGTCCTGGGATTGTGTGTGTGTCTGCATGGGGGGGGTGTCCCTGGTGTGGTGGTAGCTGTCAGCCAGTCTGGCTGTGTGCTGCCCCACTCCACTGTGGGCTCCTGGTGGGTCTGGCTTATATGGTTCTGTGGTACACACGGTTGCATTGTGCCAGGTGGGGGGGGACGGTGGTTCCGGCAGTGCCAGTCACAGTCACTGCTCATGGGTGGTGTCTTGGGGTTCCAGAGCAAAGTGTGCTGTGCACAGTGGGGGCTGTGGTACACCTAGGTTGTCTGACCCCTTTGTGTGGCAGTATTTGCTTGCCAGTGGGTGTGCTGGGGCGCCGTGGCCCAGTTGTGCTTTGTAGGCTTGTCCCCATGGGCCAGTGAATTTTCCGTCCCTCCACCGGTGATGCTGTGCTTCTGGTGTGAGGGTGCTATGTTAGTTCTACACTGTGTTCCTGTGCCTGTCTGTGGCATGGGTGGTGGGCCCCTGCCTACCTCCCTGGTTGTGCAGTTCCATTGCTCTGCTGCTGGGGGCTCCTGCTTGCGCTATGAACATCTCGACTGCTCAGCTGGGCTGGCCTTGTTCGCTATGGTGCAACATGTAACTCCAGCTTCCCCTACCTGCTTGCGCTATGGCGCAGGTTGTGTGATATTCAGACATTGCCTGGTTGTGCAATTTGACTTGCTCCACGTTTGAATATCACGCCTGTTGCGCATGTGCGCAGTTGACTTGTGCTTGCTCCTGCTATTGCTCACATTTTGGGTGCAGTTTGAATATCTGGCCCACATACTATTACTGAAAATAATTATTTGGAATTTTTTCTGGAGCACAATATGGAACAATCAGTAAAGGAGAACACTTGGGGAGAAAATATTCTGGACTTAGTCTTAAACAACCTGAGTTCCAGTATAACAAATTGTAAGGTTATTCCACCACTTGGGTCTAGCGACCACTCAATGGTATACTTTACTTATAAAGTAAACCAGGAATTTGACCCTAGTACCATTTCAATATATAATTTTAATAAGGCAAATTTTGGAGATTTTCACAACGAAATGGCCCATTGGGATTGGGAATTGGAATTTAACCACAAAACACTTACAGAAATATGGCAATCTTTCAATACCAAATTCACCATTACAACAAAAAAGTATATCCCCCAAATTAAGAAAATAGATAACAACAAACCTAAAACACTGTGGATGAATGCAACAGTTAGGAAGCATATTAAAAATAAAAATAGGGCATTTATAAAAGCTAAATTAAGTAATTCTCAAAAAAATTGGCTTGATTATAAACAACTTTTAAAAATATCTAAAAAAAAGTATTAGAAAAGCAAAGAGTGATTATGAATATAGGCTAGCTGCTAATGTTAAAGACAATTATAAAACCTTTTATACTTATATAAATAACAAAAGGGGAGGTTCCTGTTATAGGCCCAATAGAAAATCAAAATGGAGAACTACAAACTGATAAATCAGTAATGGCTACAGTTTGTAATCACTACTTTTCTTCAGTCTTTAATAGCAAAACTAGCCCCACTGTAAATCACAATATTTACTCCACAATCAAACAATATAAGATTGAGAAAAAAGAAATAGAGCAATTACTTTTGGGCCTTGATCCCAATAAATCTGCAGGACCTGATGGAATCCACCCCCGTATTTTAAAAGAACTGGCAATTCCTGTATCTGGTCCATTAGCTGCCCTATTCACAAAATCTCTCACAGAAGGTGTGGTCTTAGAAGTATGGAGACAGGCCACTGTTATCCCCGTTTTTAAAAATAAAGGATCCAAACACAATGTTGCAAACTATAGGCCCATTAGCCTAACATCTGTTAGTAAAATCATGGAGGGTATAGTAAAAAATTATATTGAGACCATTATGCAACCAGACACTGCACAGCATGGTTTTGTAAAATCCAGATCCTGTATGACAAACCTGGTTGAATTTTACGGTGGTGTCAGCTTAGCCTTGGATAGGGGTGAAGCTGTGGATGTAATTCTATTAGACTTTTCAAAAGCCTTTGACAAGGTGCCACACAGTGAACTAATAGATGCCACAATAAAAATGGGACTGGACGGGAATATTACTAGATGGATAGAGTCATGGTTATCTCATAGGGCCCAATGAGTTTGTATAAAGGGTTACTACTCAGAATATGAGCCGGTGACTAGTGGGGTTCCTTAGGGATCTGTTCTGGGACCCTGTCTTTTTAATATCTATATCTCCTCACTATCTTCTTCAACTAACATCTGGTTGACCAAATTTGCTGACGACACTCGTATAGGCCTCATAATTAATAAACCTGAAGATGTAATTATTTTACAATACACATTAAATGAACTAGAAAATTGGGCATTAACAAAAAAACTCATGTTTAACATTGAGAAATGTGTTGTAATGCATTTTGGAAAAAGAAACCCATTAGTTAATTATCAAATGGGTAACAAACAGCTTAAGGTTGTCGAAGACGAGCGAGACCTGGAAATTAGAGTAAAAAATTATTTAAACTTTGGTCTACATTTTCAACAAATAATCAAAAAAGCTGGGGGTATTCTCCACTGTATAAATAAGCATATAAAAAGCACAAGTAGCAAGGTCCTACTCCCACTGTACTCCTCGCTAGTTAGGCCTCATGTTGAGTACTGTGCCCAGTTTTGGGCACCAGGAGACAGAGGTTCTCTAAAATGCCCTTGAACATATTCAGAGAAGGGCAACCAAAAGAATGGATGAAGTTCAGGGTCTAGAATATGAAAACAGATTTATAAAACTTGGACTCTGCAGTCTAGAATATCGCAGACTGAGAGGTGACTTATGCTTGGTGTATAGAGCCCTATATGATACTACCTTATGGGATTCCTTAGGACTGGTTTTCAGAGAGGTGACTTATGAAACTAGGGCTCACCCACTACAATTAATAGTTGAACGATGTAGAACTAAACAGAGAAGTTCTTGGTTCTCTGTCAGAGTATCTAAAATTTGGAATGGTCTACCACTTTCTGTGGTGACCAGTGAAAGCATGAATTTACTTAAAACTCGATTAGATACTTTTTAAAGTAACAAATCAATCAAGGGTCATAATTAAATTAAATTGGCGAGCAATATGGACTTCGGTCTTCTTGGCTCTGATTCACCTATGAAACCCCATCCCAACCCCATGTTTACCACCACACCTACTCCTATCTCCACGCCCCTCTAATTTATATGGATGTACATTCATGGTATGTGTGTATGAGGGTATGCCTGAACACATAAAGATTCAGAGTGTGTAGGGCATATTCGTTTTGGTTTTTGTGTTATGACTATATCCATATCAACTTGAACCTGTTAACTGTGACTCCCAAGCTCAAGGGTTAGAATATTAAAGGGTCCAAAAACCCATACCAGATTTGGTGACATGGGAATTGGCTTTAATGCGACAAGGCATGGAACAGACTGAGTGCTGGTGCCAGCATTATGCACCCATTCAGTCTGTTCCATAGAGGTGTTGAAGAAGACTTGAGACATGTTTTAATTGTTTTTAATCTGTTGTTTGTAATCTTGAATATGGTGTTATGCTTGTATGTATGTAAACTATATGAATGTTACAGCAGCATATCTGAAAACAGGCATCAGCACAAGCAGGTACTTCCTGTTTAAAAATAAAACTTCATACACATATCCCAAAGAGTTAGCTATGAAAGACTAGTGCACATAAGTCAGAATAGAACTGACATATATGTATTATGAAATCTTTTTCTTACATCTACCTTTTGTAAACTGCCACATAATTGAATAACATCCAGTGCCATTGAATTTTAGATGTACAATATAGATGGAAATGAGACTTTGTTTATGGAAAGAGTTGCCTGAATTTAACAACAGCACTATGGCACAAGATATGCATTACTCTGAGTTCATGAACTTTTTTCTTTCCTGTAAATAGTTTTTGTTTTACAATTTTCTCTACTGCTATGTTATGTATTCTATGACTCATATAGCCCTTATTTGTATGCTATCATTACAATTTTAATAAAGTTTTATTTCAAAAAAATGAAACACAACTATTTATTTATTTTCTATTGGTTTTCCCTGAAACATTCCCTCCACACTTCTAACTTTACCCACTGATTAGACTCAACTGTATGTTATGACTCCTCAGCAGTTTCTCGCCTAACATTTAGTTTCCCAGCTTCTACCCTTAACGTGCTTCACCACTTTTTCCCTAAGACCCATGACCCACCTATTTTCCTTTCCCACTTCACTACATTTACTTTTTTTTTTTTTTTTACAGATAATTCCTGAACAAGATGCACAGTCCAATGCAAACTGCTTTGTTTTCCCATTTTAGCATACAGTTCACATTATCCTTTTCTTTTGGGGACCTTACTGAAATGGGTCTGCCCCATCGAAGTGCTGAGTCACAAAGGCACATGCTATGATAGCCCAAAGCAAGGTAAACATGCATCTTTTAAAAGTGTCAGTTCCATAGTGCAATTGTTAAAGATGGAAAAATACAACAAAAACGGTCTTTGAGGCAAAGTTGCTTCCACTCTCACAGTGCATAGCAAAGTTTTCCACTATACTGACATCTCAGTGGTCAGCATAATTTAGCCTCAAAAACACAGTTTTATGATAAAAAATAAATCATATGACCTAGCTGGGAAATGAAGCCAGGTCCTTGAAATACCCAGCTCCAGGATTTGCAGTTTAACAGAAAAGTGGCTGTGGCAGTTTTGGGCACGCCAGCAGCCTGATAGCTGTGTTGGTAGAGCACTGGGATGGTATTGCAGGGCTTGGGGTTCTATTCCCAGTATAGGGCACATTATTTCATTCTCAGTTCAACTTGTGTTTCAGCAGGGCAGTAGTTGCCAGTAATGAATGCTGTACCAATGATTTATCACTGTCAAGTTGTTTCAAGATGCAGGATTGGCAGTTTGAGAAAGAAAGTGACTGGGGGGTTTGGGCTGACCAGCTCATAGGGCAGCCTAGTTAGTGGAGCATTGGGACAGTATTCCAAGGCTTTGAGTTCTATTCCCATTTGGGTTAAAATAGTTCTTTCTTATTAAATTGTGTGTTTTGAATGCATAGCAATGACTAATAACTCGTCCGTAATTCCTTGCTTATTACTTATAGGAAACACATTTATTACAAATAATTACTTTTTTGAGCAACTAGAAAAGTTGGCAATATTCAAAGTGCCAGACTACAACTACAGAAGCACAGTAGCACACTTCAATCTGAGTAGCATAAAGAGTCAGCAATACTGGGTGGGGGGAAGCACAGGTGGAATAACTACCTTCCATAAACAAGTAAAACAGCTTTAGTTTTAAAAAAAGTGTGTGTTTTTGTTTTCATTTTTATTTGCATTCATTTCAATTAGACTCATTTTCTAAGCTCAATAACACCCTCCATGGCATGGATTGAGCTCAGTCGATGCATTTTCTGGCTAGCTGAAGGCACTCGTCCTTCAGTATCATGACTCACAATTCACCTTGGGCGTGTGTTGATTCAACTCAATGCACACTGTGTTGTGAGTTATTGCTTACTTGTAAAGAGGAGTGGTGGAGCTATTGGAGGTTGTTGCTAGTATTCTTTAATTATACAACAGCGGTGAGATGATTTGCCATTCTTTATTTCAGCATAAAGCTACCATCATGAGATATGAAACACTGCTGACATCACCAGAGTGTGATAACCAGAGTTTTCTCCAGTTATCCCACTGTGATGACATCATCACAGTGTGATAACTTGAGTTCTCTCCAGTTATCATGCCCCTATTGTATAAAACGGATACATGATGTGCACTTGTGTAATATGGAAACATTTTCACTTCTGCACAGTGGCCTCTGGATACTCACTCATGGCTTCACCATTCATGAATATCCAGAGATCACTCTAAAGGAGTGAAAATATTTTCCATATCACGCTCATGCCCATCATGTATCCCCTTAATATAACTAACATGCAATGTAAGTCAGTGCTGATATATTGTTGCAGTTATTTTAATATTTAGATGTATAGTTTTGTTTTTTATGTATAGTTTCATGTTTTCATTATATTATTTATTATGAACATACGAAATTTGCCAGCAGACAAAGGCCTAGAGGTCTATCAGGTCTGCTCAAATGTGCAGCTAGCACCCCTTATTCTACAGCTGCCCCTTTCTTCCACCCTTCTCCTCCATTGACCCTCCCCCTTGCCCTGTCCCATCCCCTTTTGAAGCAGTCCACTGTTCTATTGGATACCATTTCTGCGGGTAACGCATTCCACCCAGCTACCACCCTCTCTGTAAAAAAGTGTTTCCTCATCTCCCTCCTGAACCTTCCTCCTTCCAGTCTCATATCGTGGCCCCTGGTGTCCCTCTCCTCCCTTACTTTGAACAGCCCTTCTGTACCTGTCTTGTTTATTTCTTTCATGTACTTAAAGGTTTCAATCATGTCCCCCTGTCCCTCCTCTCCTCCAGCGAGTACATATACAACTCCCTCAGCCTCCCCTCGTATGATAAGTCCCCCAGCCCCTTGATCATCTTTGTCACCCTGCGCTGCATCCCCTCCAGTAACTTAATGTCCCTCCTCAGATATGGGCACCAGTACTGCACATAGTACTCCAGGTGCGGTCTAACCAATGACCTATACAGTGGTAGAATCACCTCCTCCCTCCTCAAGGATATACCCCTTGCAATGCAACCCAGCATTTTGTTGGCATTTGCAGCTGCCTTTCTACATTGTGCCGAGTTGTTGATTGACCCTGTAATGAGCACCCCCAGATCCTTCTCCTCCTCCTCTGTCTGGGCTAGCTGCACTCCCTCCCAGCTGGTAACTTCTCCACGGGTTCTTCACCACAAAATGCAGCACCTTGCACTTTTTGGCATTAAACCCTAGTTGGCAGGTGTCTGACCAGGTTTCAAGCTTTGCCAGATCATCCTGCAATCCCTGCCATCCCCCAAGGTCATCCACCACTGTGCCAACCTTGGTATCATCAGCAAACAGACTGATCTTGCTCTTGATGTCCAATGATACGTCTGCAATGAATATCCCAAACAACACTGGTCCCAACACCAAGCCCTGCAGAACACCACTCATCACTATCCTTGGGTGTGAGAGCTCCCCACCCATTACCCCCCACTGTTGCATTCCCTGAAGCCAGTTCCCTACCCATCTCACCAGCTTTGCACCCGCTCCTGTGCCTTCTAACTTATTTCCCAGCCTCCCATGCAGCACCGAGTTGAATGCCTTACTGAAGTCCAGATACAGGACATTCACTGCATGGCCCCTGTCCAGTTGCCTAGTTACCCAGTCACAGAACTCCACCAGGTTGGTTTGGCAGGATTTGCCATGTAGGAAGCCATGCTGTCTGCTGTCCTGTAGTCCTCTGGCCTCTAGGAGGGCCACTGACCTCTCCTTCAGGATAGTCTCCATCAGCTTACTCATGATGGATGTGAGGCTGACCGGTCTGTAGTTCCCCGGTTCATCCTTGAGGCCACTGTTGTGGAGGGGCACCACATGATCCATCCTCCAATCCTGAGGTACACACCCTGAGTGTAGTGAGGCATTAAATAGGTCTGCCAAAGGTCCCACAAGGACCTCTGCCAGCTCCTTCAGTACTCTGGGGTGGATGCCATCTGTGCCTGGCACCTTGTCCACCCTCAGTGCCATCAAACCCTCTTGAACTCTGTCCTCCATGATTTCCCCATCTGTCACCCCCTCCCCTGTTTCTGCCATTCCTCCCCTTGGGTATCACCCCTTAATATATACCAAGCAGAAGTAATCATTTAGCGCTTCTGCCTTATCGCACTCAGCTTCCATCAACCCCTTCCTAATCCTTACTATGTGGTCCTTGCAGCTCCTTTTCTCCCTAATGTACCTAAAGAAGTCCTTCTCCCCCTTCTTAATGACTTCTGCCAGCCTGCGCTCTGTAGATGCCTTGGCTCCCCTTACTGCCCGTGTCACCTCCTTTGAGTATGTCAGGTACTCCTCCCTCATTGTTACATATATTTTATGTATTCGCTTTGCAAGGCCCAGATTGCCTTGCAAATGGAATCTTGAAACCCAGTGGATGATACCTGACAATTAAATATATGAAAAATAAATACAACCCAAAATAGGTCTAACTATTGTTTGTCAAAGTTTTCTGGAAGGAACTGATTGTTCCTTGAACTCTGATGGTACTATTCCACTTCTGTATAATTCAAGAGTCAAATCCAGAATTAGCAGCTCAACCCATGCACTTTCACAAACTTTAAATTGCTTTTCTTATTGGGGTGCAACCGGTTATTGTATACAGTATGTAAGTTAAAACAACAGACTTAGTGCACCCCCCAAAAGGCAAATCATTAAATTATTACTGTGTGCTTTCTGTATCAAATGGCTACCTACTTATTAAGGAGAGTGTGGGGGGGTCTATTAATTTTCAGTTCAGAACTGTGATGTGAAAGTTGCGCCCCAATGAGAAAAGGAATTTAAAGTTTGTAAAACTGCATGGGTTGAGCTCCTAATAAAGGATTTGTTTTATGTTTGGGAGATATATGGCTATATTTATTAGCTGGCTCCCTACCAGTCTTCAATACATTGACTGGGGATTGTACCGTATTTAAACTGAGCGAGTCAGGCAGTGCATCTGAAGGTTACTGCTCTCCTCTTCAGGGGTGGGGGGACACGTCAGCCCGGCCTACGACTGCCACCAAGTGAAGGCCTGGTGACAGTTCAGCATGGGCAGCAAGAATGGGAGGGGCTGAGTTTACTTTTGGCATGTACACCTCCATGCACATGCACAACATACATGGCGGGGGGGGTGAGAAAAGAGGAAAGGTGGTCAGGGGCTTTATGAAGGGTTGTCTGCACACCCTAGGCCCGTAACACCACCCAGGAGCTCACCTGCAGTCTGCAATAGATTCAGGTACTGGGAAGGGAAGACAGCCCTCCCCTTCTGGCCCACCCCCATGAGGGGATGATTTGTGGGAGTACCTGACTACAGGTAAGTCCTGGGGGAGGTGGTAGTTAGCTCAGGGGATGCAGGGACAAGGCTGATAAGCTGCCTTGGACGTGGAGGATAAAAGCCTTTATGGCAAGAAAAACAATTGCTTTTCTCATTGGGATACAGACGGTTATGGCTTATGTAAATTAATACAAGAAATCCAGTGCACACCCTACACCAACAAAAAAATGTTCAAATCACTAAATTATTACAATGTGCTTTCTACCTCAAATGGCTACCTACGTATTAATTCCCAAAAAGGAGTGGGATCTCTTAGTTTTCAGATCAGAGCTCTGTGGACCGCACCTTATTTAAAGTGAGCCAATCAGGTAGTCCACCATATTTTAAAAGGGAGCCAGTTCTGGCAGCAGTGTTTTAGAATAGGGCATCAGCTGATGGGAGGTCCGCCTTGACAACTGCTGGTTGAGCTGAGTTTCTCATCAGAGCTCTGAATAAAAAAAACACACTGAGGCACAAACTGGGTGTACTCCATGGTATTGCAAAGTACCTGGCACCTGACACTAAAGTCAGAATTGCCCACAGTGCATACTCCCCCTGACTAAGTATGGCACACAAAAAACTTCTGTATTTTAACCGGGAACTAGAGTGGGCCATGGCACTAGGGGGCACCAGTAAAACACAAAGTCCACTCACAGAAGAATATCCACAAGCAAACTAGAGCCAAGTAGTAGGTTTTACTCTGACATGATGGACTGACAGAACAAATTGCCCACAGGGGATACAGGTGCAGAACAGGTACAGCAAAGTCCACCAATCCACAGTAGTGATTTACTACAGGTCCCTTTGGTCAGGACCCTCCACCCACCTTAGAGGGTACAAGAAACAAGATTCCCATCTATCCAATCTTCTGAGCTATGGGCAGAGGACAGAGCTTTTCCAAATAAGTGCGAACATGCTGAGTTCACAGTTTACAAGGTTCCATTATCTTCCAGAAAGTGAAGACCAGGTTCACCAGGTGGGCAACGCCGGGCTTCCCCATTACCAAAGTCCTGTCTCCACAAAGTCTTTTACAGGACAGGGAATGTCCTCAAATCAGGGAGAAACAGTCCCAGAAAACATTCCCAAATGAGAAAAGGTCTGGTCCTCATATCCCAGACAGAAGCGAATATGTAACTCCAAATTCTAGGCAGAGGGGAGGCAACTCTTTTTCCACATCAATTCATAACTGTGAAGGCACCATTTGAGTATTTAAACAGTCACCCAACAGTTCATGAAGTAAATTTCTCCCAAAAGGCAGGAATTCCCTCAGGGGAGAGCAAAACCTGGCCATCCCAAAGCTGGACAGGACTTTTCCAGTCAAAAGTTTCTCAGAAATGGGGGAAAACCCCAAGTACTACTCATAGTTACAGGCCCCATTGTTTTTCATGATTTTTCTGGGAAAATAATTAGAAGGGCTAAAGCTCAGACAGAGGAAGGTACAGCACATATTATTAAGAAAGGCGACAAGACCTTCTTCAGATACATTAGTGAGAGGAAAAAGACCAGAAATTGGATCATTAGGCTGAAGAAGGAAGGAGGAGAAAGGGTGGAGGATGACCTAGAAAAGGCTGAAATACTAAACAAGTACTTTTGCTCAGTATTCACCAGGGAAGGGGAGGGTGAGGGACCTAGACTCAGTAAGAGAGGTATTCAGAGAAGGGAGGTAGACACCAGCCCATTTCATGGTGGAAAGAGTCATAGAAGAACTCCAGAAAATAAAAGCAGATAAGTCAATGATGCCAGATGGGATCCACCCCAGAGTATGAAAGAAACTCAGGGAAGTGCTGGAGGAACCACTGGCTGCCTTTTTCAATGCATCACTAGAGACAGGAGAGGTACCTGAGGACTGGAGGAGGGCAGATGTGGTCCCTGTCTCCACAAGAGTGGAAGCAGAGAGAAGGCAGGCAATTACAGACCTGTAACCCTGACCTCAGTAGTCGGGAAATTAATGGAGTCCTTACTTGAGAGGATTGTGAAGTTTCTGGAGAATAGCGGGGTGGGTCTGGTATTACTTCCCGTTTGTTGATTGCCCGACATTGTACATCCCGCCTGCAAGTTCCCACAAATGAATTTCCCGGTCGGTAGCATTTGCCGACAGAATCTGTTCCCGACCAACACCAATTACATAGAAACCAAAAAGCAATCGCATCCCAGTTTTACATATCTCGAGAATTTTGCTACATGAACTCTGAAATTCAAGAAAAGATTGAATGTATTAATGCTAAACCAAAAAAAAAATAAAAGTAATTTTGCATCCCTCCTGTAGTGTACATGTGGAGTGAGAGAGAGCTGTGTGGTACTGTGTGTAATAGTAAGACAGGCAGAGGTGCGAGCCCACAGAGACCTTATAGATGTGTGCTGGCTGCTTTTAATTCCCCGCTGCCACTCACAGCTCACAGATGGACGCAGTTGAAGAGAAGAGATATGGCTAAATATTAAACAGTTAAAAAAAAAAGAAAAGATTAAATGTACTAAAGTTTCAATACCCTTTCCATAGGATAAGCTTGCTGCTTGTTAAATCACACTGAAAGGGGACGTTGCAAATAAAATTGAAACGTGCAATGGACTATACTGAGTATTAAAAGCAGTAATTGTATGTAATTGAATACCAATGACCTTTACAGCAATTTGATAAGGGACAGTGAGGCATTGATTGGAATCTATAAATGTTGCATATACCCAGCCCTACCGATTTGCTTTGCCTCACACTCTGCAGCTACGGCTAAATATTAAACAGTTAAAAAAAAAAGAAAAGATTAAATTTATTAAAGTTTCGATACCCTTTCCATAGGATAAGCTTAGTATCTCTTTCTTCGGTAGTGTGTTCTGTTTGTTTTCCGTTCAGGCTGAACATTGTTTTGTTCTTTTGGCATGTGTGAAATTCTGAAGCATCTGGATTTAATGCTAGTCCGTTTACATCATTTTTTTAAGGTTCAGATTGACATTGTCGGTAAATGGTGCTGCAGGATTTAATATTTCGGTAAATGAACCCGGTCGGGAAATTGACTTTGGGAAGATGATTGTCGGCAAGTCGACAGTCGGGCAGTAGTCTGGATCCCAGCGGGGCACAGGATCCAAGGCAGCATGGATTCTTAGTGGGAAGGTCCTGTCACACGAATGTTATAGATTTCTTTGACTGGGTAACCAGGGTGGCAGATCATGGAGGGGCAGTGGTTGTAGCATACCTGGATTTCAGCAAGGCCTTTGACACCGTCCTGCACAGGAGATTGCTAAATAAATTGGGGAGCCTGGGAGTGGGTCCTATGGTGGTAAAGTGGGTTGGGAACTGGCTAAGGGACAGGACTCAGAGGGTGGTGGCAAATGGCATGAAATCTGAGGACAGGGAGGTGACCAGCGGGGTGCCACAGGGGTCGGTGCTGGGGCCAGTCCTATTCAATGTCTTAATTAGCGACATTGCAGAGTGTCTGGAGGGAAAGGTGAGCATCTTAGCAGATGATACCAAGATCTGCAACAGAATGGACACACCAGAGGGGGTGGAAAAAATTAGAAAGGACCTAAGTCTATTAGAGGAGTGGTCAGGTGTCTGGCAGTTCACTTTCAATGCTAAAAAAGTGCAAGATCATGCACCTGGGTCACAGGAATCCAAGGGTGGAGTACAGGATGGGTGGGGAAATTCTGGCCACCACAAGTCAAGAGAGAGACCTGGAGGTTGACATATCTAATGACCTGAAGGTGACCAAACAGTGTGAAAAAGTAGTGGGGAGAGCAAACAGAATGATGGGGTACATGGGGGGCATAACAAGCAGGAGGAAAGAGATGGTGATGGCAATGTGCAGACCATTGGTGAGGCCTCAGCTGGAGTACCGTGTCTAGTTCTGGAGACCACATCTCCAGAAGGACATTGACAAAATAGAGGCAGTCCAGAGAAAGGAAACAAAGATGGTACATGGACTACACCAGAAGCCCTATGAGGAAAGGCTTAAGGACCTTAATAGCTATTCACTGGAGAAAAGAAGAGAGTTATGGTAGACTTTCAAGTACCTTAGGGGAATAAACAGGGTACCAGTGGAAAGCATATTTCAGAGAAAACTGTACAAGAACAATGGGGCACGATATGAGGCTGAAGGGTGGATGGCTCAGGGGTAATGTTAGGAAGTACTTTTTCACTGAGAGGGTGGTAGAGCCATGGAATAGCCTTCCAGCAGAAGATGTGGGTGTGCAAACAACATGGGGAGTTCAACAGTGCATGGAATAGCCATAAGGGTACCCTGGAGATGTACAGAGCAGGAGAGACACAGATCAAATAGGATCTGGGGCTGCAGCAGTGAGTAGGGAAATGGGCAGACTAGGTAGGCCATATGGTCCTTATCTGCTGACAGATTCTATGTTTTTCACCTTTTCAGGGGCTTCGCAGAGGAGAAGGCCACTGCCACAACTTGACGAGGTTTCTCTGTGAACTGACCAGAGGTAGAAAAGGGTCAGGAGAGAGGTGGCAGCTCTCCTGAGCCTCTCCTCAGTGAGCACCCCAAGCTAACTTTACTGCTCTGAGGCAGAAAACTGTCTGACACAGCAACATTCTATTGTGGCTTATGCTTCTTCGAAAGCCACTCGCACTTGGAACCTCTGCCCAGAGCAACTGACAGAAGCTGCCAAGGGAGCCCTAGTAGTTTATTTCTTTGCTACTTAGCATGCCTACCTAAAAACCCACTAACTACCAGGGTTCTAGTAACCCTAGGGGGAACCCGGAGGTTACATATGATTCCTGCTGCCTTCTTCCTTTTTCCCTACTATATTGGAAGAATTATTTTTCTCTGTTCTTGGCCCGCTCTGCAATACGCAGCTCTGTGTCTGCTTTTGCTTCTCTGTTTTTCAGTATGTGTTCTCTCCATTCTTCCTCCTCCTGATTTTCTTTATACTTGTAGAAGGCCTTTTTCTTTTCCCTTTCTGCGTCCCTTACTCTTGCCAAGAGCCATAATGGTCTCTTAAATCTGTTCTTCGGGATTACTGTTTTCATGCATAACTTAGATACCTCAAGAGTGGCTCTCTTAAGTGCCCCCATCTCACTTTTCCCCTCCCCCCATGTTGTCCACACCGACTAACTTTTCCTTGACTAGTTCCCTCAGCCTGTTGAAGTCTGCCCTTTTGAAATGAAGGACTTCAGCTTTCATTTGGGGTTTTCTGGATCCAAGGGACAGTTTGAACCAAATAGAATTATGGTTGCTGTTCCCCAGTGGCTCTATTATTCTCACAGCTCCTACTGTCTCCGATTTGGTGAGCCCCACATCGAGGACTGCAGACTGCTTCATGGGTTCCTTAACTAGCTGTACCAGTAAACAATCCTGGAAGGCATCTAGCTAGGCATGACTTCTGGTACTCCTGGACCCTGGAGCATCTCAGTCGATGCATGGCAGGTTTAAATCACCCACCACCGCTACTTCCCCTAGGCCAACCCTTTTTCCAGTTCCTTCCCTAAACTCTATGTCGCTCTCCTCTCCTCCACTTACCCCAGTGATCTACAGATCACCTCAAAGTGCAGTTTCTTGCCAGAGGCTGCTGTAAGTTGCACCCACAGTGGCTCTGTCTCCCCATTACTACCACTGATGCACCCCTCTTCCACCACCTAGTTGCCATCCTTGACAAAAAGAGCTACTCTCCTCCTCTACCTGTTCCTCTGTCCCTCCTGAACAATGAGTACCCAAGAATTGTCAAGTCCCAGTCATTATTTTCTGAAACCCATGTTTCTGTGATGGCCACAAGTCCCCTGTAGTGTCCACCATCAACTCCTGGAGCTCACTTGATTTTGTTACCCAGACCCCTGGCATTAAAACATACCCCTTTTCATGTGACCCTTGGTCCTACTTTGCTACTACCCTTGTGCTTTCCTTGTCATTTCAACTCCCTGTTTTTCTTGGTGTCTGCACACTTTGCATTCTTACTCTCTAATGTCCCCTCAGCTGGTCCAGCTAGGACCACAACACTCTTTGTACCTTCTGTGCTGCTACATCACTCAGGATATTCCCCCAGTCCATGGGATACATCCCTAGTAACCTGGATATGGCTACATCACCTAGGATATGTCTCCATTCTGCAAGTTATGTCTCCATTATCCAGGATATATCCTGTCACACAGGATATGTCTCCAGTCCCATGGATATGGCCTCATCACCTGAGATATGCCTCCAGTTCCTGGAATATATGGTAATTCTGTAGGTTATGATATCATAATCCAAGATATGTCCCCATCACCCAGAATATATTCCCAGTCTCTGGGATATGTCCCCAGTCACCTGAATAAGGTTATAATGCCCAGGATACATTCCAAGTCTCTGGGATATGTCTCCAGTCACCTGAATATGGCTATACCACACAAGATATGTTCCCAGTCCCAGGATATGTCCACATACCCTAGTATATGTCCCCAGTCCCCATTATATGTCCCCAGTCTCTAGGGTATTTCATAAAAACATAGACCATGACAGCAGAAAAAGACCAGAAGTCCAACAAGTCTGCCCATATTCTTTATAATACTTGAAACCTTCCTGGAACCTATTGTTCCTCTAGGGTAGTAACCCCGCCACCCCCATCCTATCTCTATTCTCTTCTCTGGTCCATCCCATGTGACTACTATTCCCTTCATTCTGTCCCATGCCTGCTTGGATCCCTTGACTTTTTGCATCCACCACCTTAGCCAACAGACTGTTGCAGGGTTCCACCACCCTTTCTGTAAATATGTACTTCCTCAAGTCACATTCCCCAGTACCTAGGACACTGTATGTCTTCAATCCCTAGGATATGTTCCCCATCCACAGAACATGTCCCCAATCCCCAGGATATGTCCCCAGTACCCAGAATATGTCTCCAGTCCCTAGGGTAATGTATGTTCCCATTCACAGGATATGTTCCCAGTCCCTAGGGTAATATATGTTCACAGTCACTGGGATATGTCCCCAGTTCCTAGCGTAAAGTGTGTTCCCAGTCACTAGGATATGTCCCAGTACCCAGGATATGTCCCCAATCCCCTGGATATGTTACCAGTCCCTAGAATATGTCACCAACAACCAGGATTTGTCCCCCCCACCACCCTGGATATGTCCCCAGTCCATGGGTTATGTCCCCAGTCCCTGTATGTGTGCCAGTCCCCAGGATATGTTTCCATGTCCACAGGATACATTCCCACTCCCCAAGATATGTTCCCCACTCCCCAGGATATGTTCCCCTGTCCCGATGATAATTCTCCAGGCCTCACGATATGTTCCATATCCCCAGCATATGTCCCATGTCCCCAGGATAAATTCTCTGTCCCCAGAATATGTTCCCAGTCTCTAGGATATGTTCCCCAGTCCCCAGGATATGTCCACAGTCCACAGGATACTGTATGTCCCCCAGTCCCCAAGATATGTCCCCAGTCCCCAGGATATGTTCCCCAGTCCCCAGGATATATCGCCAGTCCCCAGAATATGTCCCCAGTACCTGGGATATGTCCACAGTTCACAGGATACTGTATGTCCCCCAGTCCTTGAGATATGTCCCCAGTCCCCAGAATATGTCCCTAGTACCTAGGATATGTCCACAGTCCATAGGATAATGTATGTCTTCCAGTCCCTGAGATATGTCCCCACCTCCCCAGGATATGTTCTCCAGTCCAAAGACTATGTCCCCAGAACCCAGGATATGTCCACATTCCCCAGGATATGTCCCCAGTCCCCAGGATATGTTCCTTATCCACAGAATATGTCCCCAGTTCTCAGGATATGTCCCCAGTACCCAGGACATGTCCATGGCCCACAGGATAAGTCTCAAACCCCAAGATATGTCCCCAGTCCACATAATATGTCCCCAGACCCTAGAAAATGTCCCCACTACCCTGGATTTGTTCCCACCACCCTGGATACATACCCAGGCCCTGGGTTATGTCCCCAGTCACCTGAATAAGCCACCAGTGCCTAGGACATGTCCCCACTTACTACTATATTTACCCAGTCCCTGAGATCTGTCATCAGTCCCTGGATATGCCCCAGTACCCCAGTTATGTTCCCCAATCCCCAGGATATGTCCCCAGTTCCTGAATATGCACCGGTCCCAGGGATGCGCCCCGAGGATATGTTCATCAGTCCCCAGAATATGTCCACAGTCCTGTGACACATCCCAAGGATATGTTCCCAGTCACCATAAAACCACTATATCACCCTGGATATGTGTCCAGTTCTCAGGATATGTCCCTAGTCCAAAGGACATGACACCAGTCCCTAGACTATTTCCCCTTCATCCGGGATATGTCCCTACCTCCCTGAATGTCTCCCCAGTTCTTGAGTTATGTTCCCAGTCACCAGGGTACATCCTCAGTCACTGGGATATATCACCAGTCACCTGGATATAGCTATAGCTAGAGGGCTCCTTCTAATCTAGTTCTCACTGTGTATTACCTATTGCCTAATGTCCCTTCCTGTCATTTTTGTCCATCTCATTTTCTTCTTAATATTTATTATAGCTTTCTTAGACTATGGCCCCACAATTACTTCCCAGAAAAATACCTCACTTCTCCTTTACTCCACCCCTTCTGATTCTATTCCTCACCTTATCTGCTCCTGTAACTCTAGTTACCCAGCCTGAAAATCCAGATATGCCCTTCCCCTCCTCTCTCCAGTCTCCAACCTTTATCCTTGTAATAACACCAGCACCCTCTTTCAAACTCTGATCCCATTTTCCTTACCTCCCCCTGGCTACTATTCTCTCAGTGTCTAGTCACTTTGCTTCCCACCACATCCTAATCATATACACACCTAGCCCCCCTCCCCCAAATCATCTCTCAGATCCTCAACCCACCACAAATGCCCTAAACTCCACTTCCTCATTATTGCCCTACTCCTCCTTGCCTCAACTAACATCCATCCTAACCCTGGCCCATATACCCCAGCTCCTCTTATGGCACCGCCACCTCACATATGCCTAATTTTCAAGCCTCTATAGCCCTCCCAAATGGACTGAAAATCATACACCTGAACATCTGTAGCCTAATATCACAGACTGACCTTTTGCAGACATTGGTTGCCTCGATTAGCCCTGACATCCTAATCTTAACAGAAACTTGGCTCAATGACAAGATCCCTGACCGCTCCATCTATTGGGCCTAGGAACAGACTTCCATCTGATGTAGTAACAAGTAATACTAAAGAGATTTTTAAACATCGCCTCAACACGCTAATTATGTCTGGGTATGACTTAACATTCTACTGTATGGCCTCCTCAACACTTAGTAGATAGCCGTTTTAACATAATCTTTAAAAAAGGGTTGAATTGTTGGCTGGAGTGTAATAACCTCAGGGTATAATTATCCCACCAAGGTGGTGGGGGACAATCTCGATGGGCAGTAGCCTCCTTTTGTCCCTTGAAACCAAGTAAACCAAGTAGCATAGGAGCATTATCGTCTTTGGCCTACTAGCTCTTTCTTCTAACCTTAGTATGAACCTTAGTATCTCCATCCCCGGTTACTCTATCTCTAGGCAGGACAGGGCCGGAAGAGGTGGTGGTGTTGCTATGTTTATCCTGTCTTCACTTAAATACCCTACTATTTTCTCTGCCTTTCTCCCTGCTGCTTATGAAGACCTTGCAATTAGAATTGCCCTGCCCTTCACCATCCTGATCTTCATAGCATGGATCTATTGCAACCCCGGTATCCAGTCCTCTGTCGCATCAGAACTTATTACCTCCATAACTTCCCTCTTTCACAAAGAGGAGCTATATTTACTGGGAGACTTTAATATAAACTGGTTGTCTCCCTCTACATCTAAGACACACAATGACATCACAGCCCAAAATCTTTCCCAACTCATCCAAGAACCCACTTGTCTGAATCAAAAAACACAAAGCCATTCCCTGACAGACTGGGCACTCACCTCTCACCCACACAGAGTCATTAAATCTGGTCTCTTACCAGGTGTCCTCAGCAATCATCACCCTATCTTCCTGGTTAGAAAAGTCCACAGCCACCCTTCCCCCCCCCATAAACTCCTGCAACTTTGCTCCTTCAACTCCCTAGACCTCGATCCTCTCCTACAAGATCTTGCTCTCTCCGATTGGGCCCCTCTCACCACTGCCCCCACTGTCAATCATGCCCTTGCCTATTTTAAAGACAAATTCCACACAATCTGGAACACATTCAGCCCTTTCAAATGAACTAGAGTTTGCAGCAACCATCTACCCTGGATCACCCCAGAACTGCTGGCCTGCCTCTGGGCACACAACAAAGCCTGGAGGATGCAAAAGACTTCCAAACTCCCTATTGATTATGCCAAATACTGTATGGTAAGAAATTCTTGTACCAAAGCAACCAGACTAGCCAAATCCGAGTACAGTACTTCAGATCAGCTTTCCTCACTAATCTCAGCTCCCCCTCCAAAATCTGGAAAGTGGTACATGCCCTCTTCTCCCCTTTTCCACCCCCCTCGTACTCAACATAAACAACTCCCTTGTATCTGACCCATGCCTAGTGGCGAAGGAATTCAACTCCTGTTATACCTTGTGCACCTCAGCCCTCTAAAGATCCTCCCCACCCTCACTTCCCCTCCAAGCACCCACCCCCTCTCTGTCACTCTCCCTTCTTCTTATCAGTCTCCCCCGATGAATCACTAAATGCCCTTAACCCTTCAAAAGCTCCTCACCCGATGATCTGGACCCCGAACTCCTTTCCCTCTCAGCCCCAGCTATAGCCTATACTCTCTCAATAATCCTAAACCTCTCTTTCTCGTCTTCATCTGTCCCTTCGCCATGGAAACATGCTGTGGTCCTCCCTCTTCCTAAGAGTGGTGACTTTACTTCTTTGGAAACTTTCACCCTATATCTCTCCTCCCCATCCTTGCTAAGCTCCAAGAACACTTAGTTCTCTCCCAACTCACCTCCTTTCTAACAGACTCCTCTTTCTTCACTCCATTCTAATCTGGATTTAGGAAAAATCACTCCACCACCTCCTCTCTACTCAGGCTCACTGACTCCATCCTTACTGGGATGGACAATGGTTGAATCACCTCAGCCATCTTTGTCAACCACACCAATGCTTTAGACACTGTCTCCCATAACCTCCTTCTTGACTCCCTCTTGGCAGCTGGTCTGTCTACACCCGACACAGCCTGGTTCAGGTCCTACCTTACAGGTAGAACCCAATCTATCAAGGTCCAGGATTCCATCTCCCCTCCCTATAACCACTGGAGTTTCACAGGGCTCTGCACTTCGTCACTTCATCCCATTCTCTTCTCCATCTTCCTTAATGACCTATCTTCAGTCTGCTCCCCGTCCTCCTCTGTCCACATGTATGCTAATGATACAGTCTTGTATTCTTCTGGCAAATGCCCAGCTGATGTTGCAGCCACCCTTTAGCAGGACTTCCATCAGGTTCAGCCCTGGTTTACCTCCCATCAGCTCCTCCTAAATGCCAAGAAGACAGTCTCCATGACCTTTGACACTAGGCAGAGACTCTCAAGGCTCCCTGCCCTGCCCTCATTCCACACCCTGGACGTGATAATCTTGAGGACACCACCTCATTTTGATACCTGAGGGTTTGGCTGGACCAACACCTCAACTTCTCTGGACATATTGACGCCATCCTGAAAAAACTGCAGCCCAAGCTTGGTGCCTTATACAGGAATTGTAGTTGCATACCTTCTACGGCCAGGCATGAACTTGTCCAGAAGATGATACTCCCCATTTTCGACTACTGCAACATAGTCTATGGTGTTGCTCTCAAGTCCTCTCTGTCCAGATTGGACACTCTCTTTAACTCTTTCTGTCGCTTCACTCTTGTTGCTCCCTCCCGGACTCATCATTGTGATCTCTATCATGCCCTGTCCTTCCTCCCCCTCTTAAACAGGCGCATCTCCCATAGTGCCAAACTCACCTCTAAGTATTGGTTCTGCAAACTCCCCTCTTACCTCACTGCATCACTTTCTACTCCTCCCCTTCCCTTCCACTCCCCCAGATCTACAGACACTCGTACTTTGGTGGTCCCACACTGCTCTACAATCATTTGTTAGTCTGCTTTTCCTACTGCTTCCCTAAAGTCTGGAATTCCCTCCCCCCTTCAAATACGACACTGCTCCTCCTCCTACTCCCTCAGTTCTGCCCTACCAACTATATCTTCCCTAGCTGCTCTTGCTATAATCCTCCTTGACCTCCTCCCAAAGCACTGCTCCTGATTATCTCACCCCAAATCTCCCACTCCTCAAATTGTATCCCCTTGCCTGCTACCCCCTTTCCTACCTACAGCCTTGCCTGCTACCCGCTTTCCTACCTCCAATCTCCTCTCCCTCCCTCCCACTCCTCAAATTTTATGCCCCTTGCCTGCTACCCCTTTCCTCCCTCCAACCTTCTCTCCTCCTTCCTTTCCTCCTGCTCCCCCACCCTTACCCATCCCCACTACCCCTCCTCTATCTTTTGCCTTCCTCTGTCCTCTAGCAGGGTTCTCAGCATCCTGTGGGGCTCAGTCCCTGGTATGCCTCCCTTCAATCCTTTCCTTCCCCTCCCCCCCTCTCCGCCACTGCTCTCCTCAGCACTAGCTCCATACTTACCTCCCACCCACCCCCATCTATTTCTTCTCTCCTTCACCTCTCCCTTTGCCTTGTTTCTGCCCCCTGGCAGGATTCTCAGCATCCTACAGGAGTCCGCTCTTGCATGCTCTCCTCTAACTTTGCCTTGTTCTGCCCCTGGCAGGGTTCACAGCATCCAGAAGGGGTCTGTTCTCGGCATACTCTCCTCTAACTTCACCTTGTTTTGGCCCCTGGTAGGGTTCAAGACATCCTGAAGGGGTCCGTTCTTGGTCTGCTTCCCACCTCCCTTTCTCCTCCACTTCTCTCCCCCCTTCTTCACCCTCATCTCACTCCTCCTTCACTGCACTCCTCTCCATATACCAGCTAGCCCCAAACCTATATTGTACTTCAATCTTTAATTTTAATCTGCACTTCTTTGAGCTATAGCTTACTGTACTGTTGTGCTATTGTCTCCTGCTTGCCTAGACCAATTTATTTGCACTCTATTTTTATGTTTGCTTGCGCGCATGCACAAGAAACATTATGCATCAGCTTAGGAGAGAAGCGGGTTGTGGAGGTGCGACACTGTGGCAGCCAATGGTGGCACTGCATTTGAGGGCTTGGCACTGGTGGACTAATGCAGGTACACTGTACTGATGACATTGGTTTCCAAAAGTGCCACCAAGTTGAAACAATTTCACTGCTGCAATGAGGGGCTGCCTCGTCATTGCAGCATCAGCCATTCTGCTGCAATGAGGTGTACCCATCATTGCAGGGCAGTACCTTGCCTAGTGTAGCATTTTTTGTAAACATGGCGGCAGCTTGCTGCCACCTCACAGCCCATGAAAGCCAACAGGGGTGGCCAATCCCCTGTCGGCATGCCCCGACCCAGTTCATTTGCCGACAGGGGCCACTTCCGTCGGCATAATTATTTCTCCTGCCCATTTGTTGTGTACCGAGGGGGTGCCCAATCCTCAGCATCATGCCCCCATACAGTCATTCTTTGCTGACAGGGGCACAATCCTGTCGGCTTAAGCCCCCACCCAAAGGCAGGTGACACACTGGGAGCCCACCCCAGTGTGCTGAAAGCAAGCCTGTTTAAAACAACCTTCCCGCGATGTCTTTTCTCCCTAAAAAGGAAATGGTCCCACGATGGTGCCATCCCTCCCCAACCCACCCACCACCCACTCTGCACCCTACTCTCCACACACACCGCCTCACCCCATACTTACCTCCGGAGCCTGGCGCAACAATCTTCAGTGGACCGGGAACACGTCTGCACTCTTCAAAGCCGACCGCAAACTGAAGAAATGCCGGTAAGCTGTATGATGGCATAAATAGGGTTTTTTCAACTTTGGTGCATATTTCAGACATTTTTGGGAATTTACGCACCAAATTTTCAACATGGGGTTATTGGGACCCCTCCTCATGAATTCAGCCACTGTCTTGGTGTTATTCGGTCCCAAAAGGTGATTTCGTGATCACTGCGCAGAATCACCTTTCAGGACCAATTAACAAAATGACAGTGCCAGTGTTCATGAGGTGGGCTCTCAAAAAGCCTATGTTGCAAATCTGGTGAAAAAAAATCTAGAAAATTACTGTTTTAACAGCATGCGTTGCACAGTTTCCACGCACACTCATAACTTTGCAAATCTGTAATATTTTCACTCCAGATTTTCAACATTGCCATTTTTCCTCATCTCCTTATGAACAGTACAGCTGTAATTTTTCACATCCTGACCAAAATGTGTTTTCGCACTTCCGGCGCGGAATAGTGCAGTTGCTGTGGGAAATCAGTGTTTGGGACACATTAAGAAAATCACAGTGACACTGTTCTTGTGCAGAGATCCTAAAATGCCTATTTTGAAAATTTAATGACGAAAGTCCATAAAATTACTGTGTTACGAGCATGTGTTGCACAGTTTCCACGCATGCTTATAACTTCGCGAATTTACAATATTTTCACTCCAGATTTTCAACATTGGCATTTTTCCACACCTCCTTACGAGCAGTACAGCTGTAATTTTTCACGACCTGGCCGAAATGTGTTTTTGCGCTTCTGGCGCAGAATACTGCGGTCACTGTGGGAAGTCAGTGTTCGGGACAGATTAAAAAAAAAATCACAGTGACACTGTTCATGAGCAGAGGTGCTAGAATGCCTAGGTTGAAAATTTAGTGACAAAAGTCCATGAAATGATTGTGTTATGAGTGTACGTTGTGCAGTTTCCACGCACCATCATAATTTTTCGCATTTGTAATATTTTCACTCCAGATTTTCAACATTGCATTTTTTCACACCTCCTTATGAACAGTACAGCTGTCATTTTACATATCCTGCCTGAAATATGAATTTACACATCTGGGGCAGAACAGCTTGGTCGCTGTGGGAAATCAATGTTCAGGACAGATTAGGAAAATCATAGTGACACTGTTCATAAGCAGAGGTCACAAAATGCCAATGTTGAAAATTTGGTGAAAAAATTCCACTAAATGACTGTGTTACATGCATGGGTTGCGAAGTTTCCACGTAAGCCTGGAAGTCCGAGTATTTTTAATATTTCCTTTACAGATTTTCAACATTGCCATCTCTTCACACCTCCCTATGAATGGTACAGCTGTCATTCTTCACATCCTGCCTAATCTGTGTTTTTGTACATCTGGTGCAGAATGGCACAGTCACTGTGGGAATCAAAGTTCTAGACACATTAACAAAATCACAGTGCCACTGTTCATGAGAAGAGGTCCCAAATTATTTCATGAGGTGGGGTCACAAAAAGGCCATGTTGAAAATTTGTACTACAAATACCGAAAAACGCCCGGGGCGTTAGGGTTTCTAACCATAATGTCCCACCCTCTACAGACTGACAGGCATCAGGGGTGTGCCTTTGGATTGCCGACTGTAATGCTCATGCCATTCTAGCCCCACTCCACCACCCTGCAGCCAGTGACAGGCATCGAGGTGTGCCTTGGACTCTTCGGCCCCAGAGTTCACCCCATTCTCCTATACTGCACCCATTTCAGCGTATGTCCTATGGAATGGGGGGGACTGTAAAGCCGAACACCCCAAGGCACACCTCAACACGTGTCAGTGTCTGGAGGATAGGGTGAAGTGAAATGGCATGAGCGTTATGGGTGATGACCGGAACGCATACCCCAATGCCTGTCCGTCTCTGCAGGGTGGAGGTGGGATTGGCGTGAAGTTCAATACTTCACTGCCATTCCTATTCTGCATCTCTCTAACTCCTGCATTTCCAATGCTAATACCAGCAAGCAAACATTCGGCATTGACAAGTGCTTGTTTTTTTTTTGCATTGTCTGTTAGCTCCTTCTTGTTCCCTTCCTCTTGAATGTCATTGTATAATCATGCTGTGCTTAATTCTTAATTGTATGCCATTCCAATTGTGTATATTGTGATTCTGTATTACTCTGTGTTCTCGTCCCTATGACCCCCAGGTCGCACCATGAGACGAGCTACTTGCAGCTCAGTGTGCCCCCCGGTGAAACATTTCAATAAATATACAAGCAAATAAATATCAGTCAGGATGTGGCCCCAGCCCCTAGGATATGTGGCTGTTCTGCATTATGGCACCATCATCCAGGATATGTCCCTACCACCCAAGATATGTTCCCAGTCCTCAGAATATGTCCCTAGTCCCTGGGCTTTGTGCCCACCATCCAGGATATGTCCCAAGTCCCCAGGATCTGATCCAGTGCCTAGGATATGTCCACAGTCCCCATTATACATTCCCAGTCCCTAGGATTCTGTATGTCCCCAGTCCCTAGGGTATTTCCCCACTCTTAATTATATGTTTTCAGTCCCTAGGATATCTCCTCAGTCCCCAGGATATGTCCCCAGTCCCAGGATATGTCCCCAGTCCCCATTACAGGTTCCCAGTCCCCATGATACCGTATATCCCCAGTCCATAGGAAACTATATGTCCTTAGTACACAGGATATAGAATCATAGAATGATAGAAACTGTCAGCAGAAAAGAACCCCATGGTCCATCCAGTCTGCCCGTAACCCCAACCCCCCAGGAAGACCCCTTCCCTCCTTTACCAGCTGGCCTCCTGCCCGTTAAGCTCATGTACTTATCCCAGGCTCTTTTGAAGTTGTCTACCATATCCACACCCACCACCCATTCCAGCAGACTGTTCCATGACCTTAGCACCCTCTCGGTAAAGAACCTCCCCCTGATGTGCCCTCTGAATCTTCCCCCCTTCAGTTTGTAGGTATGCCCACTAGTGGAATTGTTCTTACTCATTCTGAAGATGCTGTTGACCCTCACCTTGTTTATGCCCTTCAAATACTTGAATGTTTCCACCATATTCCCCTCTCCCTCCTCTCCTCCAGTGTCTACAGGCCCAGCTCTCCCAGTCTCTCCTCATAAGACTTGCCCTGCAGCCCCTTCACCATTTTGATTGCTCTTTTCTGAACCTTTTTGCAGCCTGTCCTTGATCCCTTGAAGGTATGGCCTCCAGAACTGGACCCCATATTCCATGTGCAGTCTGATCATGGTTTTGTATAGTGGCAGGATCACCTCTGTCCTCCTGCTTGTGAATCCCCTCCCTATGCAGGCCAGCATTCTGAGTGCCTTTTCTACAGCTCTGTCACACTGACTCCAGACTTTCAGGTTGTCTGAAATAGTGATCTCCAGTTGTCTTTCCTGTTCTGTTACCTCCAGCTCCTCCCCCTAACCCTGGCACTTCGCCTTTGGGTTATTTCGCCCTATATGCATAATTTTGCTGCCACCTTTCTGACCTCTCCTCCAGCCTAACTAAATCCTCCTTTATATCCTCCACCCCCTTCCACCATATCAACCCTATTGCTACATATCTTCCTGTTATCAGTAAACAGACACACCCTCCCCCCAAGACCCTCTGTGATGCCCCCAATGTATATATCAAAAAGTATGGGTCCCAACACAGACCCTTGGGGAACCCCACTAGTCACCTTTACTCGCTTTGAGGGCACCCTATTTACCACAACCTTCTGTGTCATCCCTTCCAACCAATGTCCTAACCAGCTTGTCAGCTTGCTCCCCACTCCTAAGCTATCTACCTTGTCTACAAGCCTCCTGTAGGGGACTGTGTCAAATGCCTTCCTGAAGTCCAGGTAGGCCACGTCCACTGCCCCCTCTTGGTCCCATATCTCTGTCACTCTGTCAAAGAATTCAATCAGGTTGGTTTGGCATGACCTACTACCTGTGAATCTATATTGATTGTCATTTAGGAGGACCTCCCCCTCTAGATGTTTTATCAGCCTGTTCTTAATAAATGCCTCCATTAGTTTTCTGACCATGAAGGTTAGGCTAACCTGGTGGTAGTTTCCCATCTCCTCCCTTCTTCCCTCCTTATGGAGGGGTACTACCTCGGCCGACTTCCAGTGCCCAGGAACACTTCCCTTGTGCAGTGATAGGTTAAATAACCTTGTGAGTGGTGTTGCCAATTCCTGTCTTAATTCTTTGAGTGCCCTTGGGTGCATCCCGTCCAGACCCATCCCTTATCCTTCCGCAGCTTACCTAATTCTTCTAATATCCTAGCCTCCATGAAGGGACTTGAGTCCATCTCACTACCCATTCTTTCCCTCCTTTCTAATTTTGGCCCCTTCTCCTCCTCCACCGTGAAGACTGATGCGAAGTATTTATTCAGGACCTCAGCTTTTTCTATATCTCCTTCCACCATTGCCCCCCCTTCCCTTGAGCTTCATAATCCCATGCTTCCCCTTCCTTCTGTCACTCACGTATCTGAAAAACATTTTGTCTCCCCTTTTTGCCTCCCTTGCTATAGGCTCTTCCATTTCAGCCTTTGCCTGTCTGATCACCTTCCCCACATCCCGCAGTTTTTACTTATATACCTCCCTGTCATCCTCCCTCTGCGACACTTTATATACCTTGAATGCCCTCCTTTTCTCCTTAACTGCACTCCTTACTTCAGTTATGAACCAAGATGGTTTCCTCTCCTTCTTTTTCTTGCTAACCATCGTAACACAAAGTTCTGTCACCTTCAGTATTCCTCTCTTTATTCCCCCACAGAGCTCCTCCATTTCTTCCAAGTCTTCCTTCTCCTCTAGCTCCTCTTGAACCATTGCCCTCATCCCCCTAAAATCTGCCTTTCTAAAGTCTAGCACTCTAGTGTTGGAACTGCTCTTATCCTGACCTTTTCTACTTATTCATTTATTTCAGATTCAGATTAATACCTTTAAGCCAGGGCTCATTTACAAAGGTTCCAAGTCAGAGAAAGACAGTACAATACAATACAAAACAATACATTGGTTACACGTCAAGTATGAGGGTAATCATCAAATAAGAACTGTTTGCTGGGACACAGTTGTTGACAAAGAACGAGAATATTACACGATTTCAAATGAATGCAGAGCTACAACTTGAAGAATGCGGCAATAAACAACACTTAATCAGTGTGGTACAGCCCTTGTGTACGTGCCAGATATTAAGGTTGGAGGAGGCCGCCAGGTGAAGTGGGGGGAGGAGGAGCAGGAGCAGAGGTAGAAGACTTGGTTTGCTGGCCAAGGCACCTAGCTTCACCTGAGCTCTTTCCTTCTAAGACTGCTTGAAAGGCAGAGTAGAGAAACTTACCAGAGCAAGGGAAAAGGATTAAGACTTATTTTGGCTGAGCAGATTTACTGTGTGGTGTTGTTTTTATTTTTTACTCACAGGGATTGCTACTGTTTGTTGCTAACATTTCATTGTTTTATTTTTCTCTGTAGCAAAGTGTTTCTTACAGCGTATATCTTCTCTGAAATTATTACAGGTATTGCTTTACAGGTTTTACAGTTTTATCTAACATTAGGGTAAGCTTTCAGGGTTACTGCATTTGTTGACGGATTGTTTCTGCTCTTACCTCCTTGTTCTTTCGTCCGTGTTTTTTCTTTTTCGGCAGGGGAAGGGCCCAGCCACCCACCCCCATCCCCAACCACCCCACACTACACTCCTTTTATAGGGTACCACTGTTGTGACATTTCCTGTGGCAGAGCAGGAAGGGGTGGATCAGTGGGGCCTCCACAAGGTGAGCTCATTTACAGGGGCACTAGTAATTTAACTTGTTATAACAAGTTAAACAAAACACAATCAAACCATTACTTGCATTTTTTTCCTTTTTTTCCTTCTAATTACTCTAAGTTATAAACCCAGCAACTTATCTGGAATGGATATCATTAACTGCAGGTACTGTGGAACAATTTTCAGAAGGACAGTCTTACAGGATTTAGGACACTGTCCTACATGGTGGGCCTTCGGAGATCTTAGGGCTCAGCTCCGGGCAGCATGGGCAGAGATTGCACGCCTCAAATTTCATATTCAAGAGGAAATACATTATAAGAACCACCAGCCATTTCCCCAGCATCCAACAGAAAACCTCGACCGCAGAGGGTAGTTGGTCCAGGAGGTTGGCAGGTGGTTAGGAGGGGCAAATTGGGTGCCCCATCACTCTCTGCTCTCCAACATATTACCTCCAAAAACCATATAAACACTACAAACCGGTATCTGCCTCTATCTCTGAAATCAAACAAAGAGGCAGAAGACACTGCAGAGCAGGACACTGCAGCACAGGAGCTAGCACAACAAAACTCACCCAAATCAGGAACCAAAACAAAAAAAGCAAAAAGGAAATCCAAAACTTCTGTTCATAGGAGACTCCATGATTCGGGAGTTGATACCCACTCTCAGCCAGGGTAATGGTCAGATGTCTCCCAGGTACATCAGCATGGAGAGACACTGACCGCATTACAAAATTGTTCACAAAGCAGGAGAAAACATTGATGTCCTAGTACACATAGGGACTAATGATCTCGCCAGCTGGTCAGTTGTGGAGACCAAGGAACACCTGACCAGGCTGGGTGACAAACTATCATCTATTTCATCCGGCATCTCCTTCTCTGAGATCCTGCCAGTCTGGGAGAGGGGAGCAGATGGACGGAAGGTCAGAGAAGGGGAGATAGGGGAGCTAAACACGAGGCTCAAGGGCTGGTGCCAGGAAAAAGGACACAGATTTGTAGGGAACTGGCAATAGTTCTGGGAGCGAAAGTTCTTTAAATTTGATGGACTGCATCTGACTAAGGAGGGAGTCAGTGCATTGGGGCAGAAGTTTGACGTCTTTGCAGAATATTTAAACTAGCAAATGGGAAGAGGGGTGCACCCCATACAGCGAATGGGAAGAACACCCCTCCCCTTTCAGCTACTGGTCAAACAGGGATTCAGTATGTTTGCAGTTCATTTGCATCACCAGGTAAGAAAAAAGGTTTGTCTCCCCATATGACGCAAAGGTAATGCCAAACCTCACCCAACAACTAACACACCAAAATCTGGCCAATGGAAAATCATGTACACAAATGCTCACAGCCTGGGAAATAAGATCCCAGACCTGCAGGCAATAATGTCAGAGGCTAAACTGGACATAGTAGCAATTAGTGAGACGTGGCTTACCAGTAACCACACTTGGGAGACTTCAGTACCTGGCTATGTATTGTTCAGAAGAGACAGAGGTGCAAAAAGGGGAGGAGTGGCCCTGTATGTCAATGAAAATATCAAAGCTACAGAAATTCAGAATACACATAAGGAGCCAGAAGAACTATGGGTCACCCTGGAAACAGGAAATGGGACAGCCATGAGAACTGGGGTTGTCTACAGGCCCCCAGACCAGGGGGAGGACATAGACACATTACTGTTAGAAGATATACAAAACATGACAGCTAAAGGGGAGGTTCTGATAATAGGAGACTTCAACATGCCAGATACAGATTGGTCAATACCAGCAGGAACATCTGCCAGAACCAGACACATAGTGGATTCCCTGCAGGGGGAGGGCCTCAAACAACTGGTACAGCAACCCACGAGAGACAGGACTATCCTAGATCTAGTACTGACTAACAAGGAAGGGATCACAGATCTCCAGGTAGAAGGTCACCTGGGGGCCAATGACCATCACATGGTATGGTTCAATTTGGCTACTACATCTAAATCATCCCATTCCAAGGCAAAAATATGGGACTTCAGAGGAGCTGACTTTGATAAGATGGCCAACAGAGTTAAGCTAGCCCTGGCAAAAAGAAACACAGGTGAGGGGGTACAGGCAAAGTGGGCAAGCATTAAGGATACAATACTTGAAGCAACATCCCATTGTGTTAGACAGAAAAGGAAGTGCAAAAGAAGAAGGAAACCAATTTGGTTCTCAAATACAGTAGCAGAAAAGGTCATAGCCAAAAGGCTGGCCTTCAGGAAATATAAGGGAACACAGCGGGATGAAGATAGGGAGGCATACCAAACTGCCCTAAGGGAAGCAGGGAAGGCAGTAAGGCAGGCAAAGTCACAAACTGAGGAAAAACTAGCACGAACAGTAAAAGAAGGTGACATGACTTTCTATAGATACATTAGTGAAAGGAGAAGTCCAGAGTGGGTATTGCTAAGCTTAATGGAGAAAAAGGAGCATGTGAGGAGGAGGACCCTGTAAAGGCATCTATCCTAAATAGATACTTTTGCTCAGTATTTATTGAAGAGAAGGTAGGGCAGGGCCCACAGCTCAACATCATGGACACAGGGGAGGGAGGTGAGCACTACTCCCTTCACAAAAGAAAGGGTCCTACAAGAGCTTGCTGCTTAGGTGGATAAGGCAATGGGACCTGATGGCATACATCCCAGGGTACTTAAGGAGCTAAAGGTGGAACTAGCAGAGCCATTAGCAGAATTGTTTAGTGAGTCTCTGAGCACAGAAGAGGTCCCAGAAGACTGGAGAAGGGCTCATGTGATCCCGCTCCACAAGAGTGGTAGCAGGGAGGAGGCGGGAACTACAAACCAGTCAGTCTTACCTCAGTAGTGGGCAAGATTATGGAGGCACCTTAAGGAAAGGATAGTGCAACACCTGGAATCCATAGGGGCACAGGATCCAAGACAGCATGGGTTTACAAAGGGAAGATCCTGTCAAACTAATCTCATAGATTTCTTTGACTGGGTAACCAGAGTGGTGGACCAAGGGGGAGCAGTTGATGTCGCCTACCTTGACTTCAGCAAAGCTTTTGACCAGGGTGCGATATTCCTATACCTTATGTGCCCCAGGGCAGGCACTTTTACCTCTGGACACCTACTGCTGTTTTGTGCCTGCCCACTGGGGCACCTAAGGTATTTGTGGTGCAGTAGAACTCCGTTTTTTTAGTGGTGGTGTTTTTTTTTTATTTTCAGAAGGAGTGAAGGCGCCGATCACGAGTGTGCCTCTGTAACTGTCAGCTGACAGTACAGTAAAGAAACACCCCCGATTTGACTGGCACACTCATCAGCCAGCCGCCTGCCTACATCCGTCGCATCGGTTGCTCACTGCACCAGGCGGGAAGTCGTGAACCAATTGGGGTGACTGTGTTCGGGAGTTCACCTGCCCCCTTAACTCACCGTTACACTGGAACGCAGCTCAGTGCGCCATTCTGTCAACGATCTAGGAGACAGAGGTCCGTGCTGTAGACTACGAGTGTGCTGCTGCTGCAATTGGCATTTCTATAAAAAAAAAGACCCAAAAGCTCTTTTAAGAGCTCTTTACAGTCAGAGGTGTGGAACATTTATAGGCAGGGAGTGGGGACTTGGGAGTGAGAGAGGAGGCAGAGGGTGAGCATCAGACCTTGCAGATTTCTATAAGGACTCAGAGGAAATCGGGAATTGTACAAGAGATCATACAATTTGACATTGTTAATAGAATAGAAGCAGACTCAGTAAGTCAAGAACAGGACTTTTTAAAGACAGTACTCAGTTTTGAGCATTGCAGTCTACTGAGTTTAATCTAATGCCTGATATTAATTCTCTGTTAGGGTGTGTTAAAAATTTAAAGCAGGAGAGGCAGACAGTAGGAAAAACCAGCTGCAGCAAAGAGGAGGAAGAGGACCTATTCTGTGATCTCTGCAGCCACAGTTGCTGTCAGCTAAACTTGCTAAGTTGCAGGAGGAACCTATAATAAACTATCTCTATCTAACTGAAGCTAACTAAAAAATAAAAGATCAGTCAGCAGCCTATACTGATACTGACAGACACTTCACTGCTCGAAGTTCCGATAAAAAAAAAAAAAGGGCTAGATTAGATACTAAATACTGTGCGGGGAGTGGGGACTAGCAGCAAGTTAGTAGTCAGCTCGTCACTAGTGTGACTATATTCACAGTTACTGGCTGGGAAGGGAACTGAATTGAGGCAAAGAAAAAAACCTCTGCCTAACTAAACCATATTAAAAAAAAGCTCATTATAGTTTTACAAACTTTGTGTGTTAAAAGAATCTCTTAACAAGCTTTAATAAGTTTGTATGCTGTGTATTGCATAAACTCTAATAGGGAATATACAGTATAAGGAATTGTATAAGGAATTGTTGGGTTCTAAAAGCTTTTTTAAAAGCTACTTGGACCACCTAAAATAATCTATAGTGTATGGTGGAACGCTGTTCCGCATGGAAATCCATGCCTGGAACAGCGTTGTTGTCCTTCACTCGGTGTGTCACGATCTGTTGTGCTGCACCCAGTGCGTCCACGGTGCAGCATAACAAGATCGAACACATTCGTATGCGCGTAGGCGACGCGCGCGACAACCACGGAAGGAAGCCTTTGGCGGCAGACACAGAAGTAAGCCTTTTTTTTTTTTTTTTTACCAAGTGTTCACGAGTGCTATTTATGGTTGCCCATACACTATAAAAGATTGTGTATGAGCAACCATACACAAACAAGGCAGTTAGCGATCTTGAGTTTCCATGGTAACGGACCTCGAGCTGTTTTGAGGTCTCAGGCGCCACGGAAACCTCTCGATCAAGAATTGCTTTGTTGTGTATGCTTCGCATACACAATCCTCTATGTGGTGGATTACCTAAACTCTAAACTCTAAATACAAAGGGATCTGTAAAAAAAAAAATAAACTACCCAGCAAACTAAGAAAATCTAATTAAAAGTAATTGTTAAAGTTCTAAAAGCTTTTGTGAACTTGTTGGAACACCTAAAACTTAGGGGGATCTACTATTATTCTACTAGCTAAAGCTACTTTAGGTGGAGTTGACTATCTCAATCAAATCTAAATACTGTTATTAAAAAAAACTTTCGTTGGACTATCTAAAATCTGAATACTATTATAAAAATCTCTAGCTTTTTACAGGCTACAGTACACTGTCTGTGGATTATCTAAAAGCTGAATACCTGTTATAATAAATAATCAGACAACACACAGTCAGGTTTTCTTGTCAAGTTTATTATAAAAAAAGACAAGACACACTTTTTTGCTTGTTGCATTTATTAATACTGAGTAACACAAATAAAAAATTCTTAAAATCAGTATTCACAAATTCAACTCCGAACAGCCAGGCAGACGCCATGAGTCTTTTTAAATTTGGATTTAAGAGAAAGCGTTTTGATGAGACTGCGGGAGCTGACTCGGATTCCCTAACACAAAGTACTAGTACCACTACAGGCACAGCTATAACCCCACCATCTCCTTGCCCATAGAGTGAAACTGTTGTGACCACTGAAGTTTCCTCAAGTGCTACTGCTTGTACTGAAAGCCAAGTTAAGGCCCCGAAAGTTAGAAAATTTCAGGAATCCTGGAAAAAGGGCAGGAAGTGGCTTACGTATGACACAGATAAATGTGCCATGTTCTGTACATGGTGTCAGAGTTATGATAAAAGCCAAAGCAAAAATAATTTAGAACTGGATGCAGTACTTTTAGAGTACACATTATCTTAGCACATGAAGTGTCCATAGCACACAAAAATGCTGAAATGGCATACATTACAAATAAAACAAAAGTTGGAGAAAGACCAATAGAGAAATCCATACAATTCATGGAACAAAAAGAAATGGATCAGATTTGTAAATTGTTCTGTACTGCATATTACGTTGCTAGGACCGAAAGGCCTTTCAGGGATTTTCCTGGGTTGATAGATTTACAAAGAAGAAATCATGGGGATGATGCTATCAGTCACAGTTACAGCAGTGACAAGCAATGCCGTGTCTTCATTCACTATATTGCCCCAGATATTCAAAGCACTACTGCTAGTCTACTACAAGACAATGACTTATTTTCTTTTCTTGTTGATTCCTGCACAGATAAAAGTGTGACTGAGGAGGAGGGCATTTATGTACGTGTTTTTGAAAATGGCCTACCTATAACAAGGTTTCTTGCACTGAAACCAGTCAGCGTCCCTAATTCAGAAAGCATTTTAAATACTGTAATTAATGCTTTAGAGGGTGAAGGTGGTTTAAAGGATGGTGGTTGGAAACATAAGCTGATAAGTGCAGCATCTGATGGTGCTGCTGTAATGTTGGGGAGCACTTCAGGTGTCCTTAGTCGAATAAAGCAAGATTTCCAGTGCCCACACCTCATTGACATACACTGCTGTGCACATCGTTTAGAGCTTGCTGTAAAGGATTCGTTCAGAGACTGTCCCTTTTACAAGTCATTAGAACAACTTCTGCTGAACATTTACTCGTTTTACCACAGGTCACCAAAAAGTTGGAAAGGCCTACAGGAAACGGGATCCCTTTTAAATATTAATGTGGTCAAACCAGTTAACACTGGTGGCACTAGGTGGCTTGCACACGAGAACGGGCCATTTCTGCCCTTGAAAGGAACTGGGCTGCATTAGTGCCTCACCTCGAACATGTGTCACTGACAAACAAGCAGGATCATGGCCAAAAAGCACTAGGAATATTTAAAGTGCTTAAGACTTTAAATGTGTTATATACATGAACTTTCTGAAAGTGTTTTTTGGTTACTTATCTGCTCTTAGTCTGTGCTTTCAGCAAGAGGATGCCACTGTTGAAAAAGTTCACAGCAAAGTAGAAAACACAATTCAAAAACTAAATGGTCTCTCGAATCAAGAAACTCTTCACTGCATAACACTTACATCTGTAAATGAGAACCTAACTCAATACAACAGTATTGACTTAACTAATGAAACTAGCAGGCACAGATCAGGTTCTCCTTCAGACATTGTAGAAGCCACAATTTCAGAGATCAAAAAAATTCTTCAGAAAACGTCACAGCACATTGAATCTCGCTTTCAGTCCTTCATGACCAATAAAGTGCTACTAGCTGCAAGAGCTTTAAATTTTCAGTCCTGGCCAACATCCACAGAGGCACTTCAAACATATGGAGATCAAGCAATTCAAACAATTGTTGATCACTATAAAGTGGTCCTATAATCTTGTGGGGTTGATGTTACTTTGGTACTGCTGGAGTGGCTAGACTTAAAAAAGCACTTACTCCACTTGCTGTCTGTTGAAAATTGTAAGTCTCTGAAATTGTGGCAGAAAGTGATTCTTGCAGATGTGCTGGATCAACAATTTCGAAATGTGCTGGCCATTGTCAGAATCATTCTCCTGATTCCTGTTCACGCTGCTGCTGCAGAACGAGGCTTCTCTCTGATAGGTAGAATAAAAAATGACTGGAGGGTTGGATTACGCCCAGACACCCTACACGACCTAATGTCTATATGTCTGAATGGACCCCAACTTAGTGACTACAACCCTGAAGGTGCCATATCACTGTGGTGACAAAATGGCAAAAGAAGGCCCACTACCAAAGCTTATGGCTCCAGAACACTGTCACTGCGTGCTGCTTCTGCCAGCCCTAGTGGTGGTGATGAAAATGAAAGTGCTTGGTCCAGTGAAGATGACGTGTAAAATTATGCAAACTAAAGGGCGGCATGTAAATAGTTTGTTGGGGATATATATTTGCTTCTTACATGCCCAAGTGGGCATGTACTTTTTTTCACGAATTTCATACCCTGCTTTTGACACTGTTCCACATACAAGATTGATAAATAAGCTGGGTAGGCTTGGGGTGGGTCAGAAGTTGGTCAACTGGGAGGCAAACTGGTTGACGGGCAGAAAACAGAGAGTGGTGGTAAATGGTATACAGTCAGAAGAGATGCAAGTCACAAGTGGGGTACCTCAGGGATCAGTCCTGGGGCCAGTCCTCTTCAACATCTTCATTAGTGACCTTGCAGATGGACTAGAGGGTAAGGCTTGTCTGTTTGCAGATGACACCAAGATCTGCAACAGAGTAGATGATCCAGATGGGGTGGGCAGAATGAGAAAATATCTGGATAAACTAGCAAAATGGTCAGAAGAGTGGCAACTGGGATTTAATGCAAAGAAGTGCAAAATCATGCACATAGGGAAGAGAAACCCTGAAACCACCTATAGGCTGGGAGGGGAGTTGCTAGCAGTCACAAAGGAAGAAAGAGACTTGGGCATCATCATCACTGATGACCTGAAATCATCCAAGCAGACCTCTAAAGCAGTAGGTAAGGCTAGGGGGGTGTTAGGGTGTATTAGTAGGGGTGTCACAAGTCATTAAGAGGGAGGTAATAATCCCTTTTTACAAGACACTGGTTAGGCCCCATCTGAGTACTGCGTGCAGTATTGGAGCCACACCTTCACAAGGACATTAACCAAATTGAGGCAGTCCAGAGAAGGGCAACAAAATGGTGCAGGGACTGCATCAGAAGACATATGAGGACAGATTAACAGAGCTCAATATGTATACCCTTGAGCAAAGGAGGGAGAGGGTGATATGATCGAGGCATTCAAACACCTTAAGGGCATTAACAAGGTGAAAGAGTCTAACATGTTTAATTATAAGAAAAATAGCAGGACAAGAGGACACAGCATGAGATTAGAGGGGGCGGATTAAGGGGAATGTGAGAAATTATTTTTCACAGAAAGGGTGGTGGATGCATGGAATGGCTTACCACAAGAAGTGGTGGCTATGAATACAGTGCAGGGCTTCAAACAGGCATGGAATAGGCATAAGGGAGCAATACAAATGAGTATGAATAGATAGGCCACTGACAGAGCAAAGGCCGATGGCACATTTATAAGGTAGAAAAAGAAATGGGCAGACTGGATGGGCCTTGCGGTCCTTATCTGCCGTCAACTTCTATGTTTCTATGTTTTCTATGTTTCTGTGTTTCTATGTTTCTATGAGCAGCCAGAGAAGACATTGTCATGGTATAGTCAAATGGACAGTGAAATGTGGGTGGGGGGACAGAGGACGGGAGGAAAGGAGGGGAGGTAGGTAAGGGGCAGTAGGTCAGGTGTGGAAGGGGTGGTAAAGGTGGAGTGGGGGTTGGTCAAAGGTAGTTGGTGGCATGTTAACTACGAGTCTGTAGGCTAGCTAGAGTTACGTATTGCAGGAACAAGCATTTTCAAGTGCAAGATGCGAGCAAAGCCCAGATTTAAATTAACTGAGTTTTTCACAGTCGCTGAGCGCTAAGGACAGGTCATTGAACCATTTGGGTCCTCGGTATGAGATGGATCTCTGAGCCAGTGTGGTGTGCTTGAAAGGCACTAGGAGCCCACCTTTAGCCACACTTCTGGTGTTGACACTGGAATGCCCACATTTGAACAGGGAGGAGGTTGAGTCATGGGTTTGGCCAAGTAAGGATTTTTTTTTTACCAGCAGGCCGGTATGGTACTGGGTCCTTGATTTGAGGGGGAGCCATTCGGTTTCTTTGTATAGGATGCAGGTATGTGCAAGATGGTCTGCCCCAAGGACCAGATGGCACACCTTGTTGAGTAGTGTCATGACCCTCTTTAACGTGGTGTAAGAGCCAGCAACACGGATGATGAGGCCATAGTCTATGGTGCATAATACTGAGCAGCATGTAACTAACTTTAAGGCATACAGGGTCATGGACTATCTGTAGCGATAGAGGATGCCCAGTTTTGTGTTAGCCATTTTGACCATGTAGTAGATATTTAAAGGTGGATACTTGTTCCAGAGTGTCCCCCTTAGAGCTATGAATCAAGAGTGGGCTGAACTTTTGTTTGCTCTGAGGGACAGTGAAGAGCATGCTTTTCATCTTTTTATAATTGAGCAGCAGTTTGTTCTTAGCGCACCATGCTCAAGTCCATGGAAGTTATCATGCAGCTCAGCCGTGATTGCGGTCAGCTGCTTGCCAGATACTGAGATGACCGCATCATTAGCATATAGTACTAAGTGTGTCGGGCAGTTAGAGGGTAAGTTGTTGATGAATAAACTAAAGAGGAGTGACCCAAGGATGGACCCTTGGGGGATTCCAAGGTTCACTTTCCTGTGTTCTGAGATCTGGCCGCTAACTCTCACACGTTGTGTGCAGTGTGAGGGATAACTGCGGGACCAGGCAACAGTGTCTGTGGATAGGCCAGTAGATAAGAGGCAGTTTAGTAGCAGGTGGTGATTAATGGTATCAAATGCCTTTCTGAGGTCTATAAAGTTAGATCCCACTGCAAGACCATTGTCAAAAGCATTATAAATCCGAGAGGTGTAATCAATTAGTGCTGTGTGGGTTGAGTGTTTTTTCTGGAACCCGTGCCGTTGGTTACAGAGAAGGTTATTTTTGTCTAGGTATTCAGTGAGTTGGTCTGCGACCACTTGCTCCGGCTTTGGAAAGGGGGTAGAATGGGAATAGGGCTGTAATTGGAGAGGTTTGTTCTATTCCCTGATTTATAAACTGGGGTGACAAGTGCCACCTTCCATTTGTCAGGGAACACACCAGTTCTAAGTGAGACATTAAAGATTTTTGAGAGAAGGTCAGCAAGTTCATTGAGGGTGAGGGCTACCATCTTCATGTCTATTTGGTCACTCCCCATCCTAGTCTTACCTAGAACCTGCTTAGCATACCTGATTGTCTCTGACCAGGTGACCAGTCTGAAATAGAAAGGAGGGGCTCCATTGCTACAAGGAGTTTGCTTGTTTGTTTCAGGGAGTTCATCTGGTGATGCCTTGGTGAGGTTGTCACAAGGCAGCACAAAGCTTAGGTCAGTGAATGCTCAGTTGAAAGCATCTGCAATATCCCTCGGCTCCTAGATGGTCTCAGAGCCTGTTATAATGAGGTCCAGTGGTGCTCTGGATGTCTTTACAATTAGGGATTTTATGGAGTCCCAAAATTCCTTCCCACGGCCCCAGTTTCTGGTCAGGAGATCTTTGTAATGGGATGCCTTGGCAAGCTGAATAATCTTTGTACACTTATTTCATGCAGTCCTATTGGCAGTTAGGTCTCCCGGGCCCTTGTTGCCTTGGCCTTGTGCCATAAGTTGTCCCTCAGGTGCACGAATCAATGAGGAAGCCTGTGAGCCATGGGCTAGCTGATCCTCTAGCCTTGTTAGTCCTGAAGAGGCGCAAATATATCACAGGCCTTAGTGAAGGTCTGCAGGAAGAATTCAAGGACCGGTTGCTATCCACAGCGGTTTCTAGTGGTGACCATTCAATAAGCCTCAGATGTGGTTTGAAGGCATCAAGCTGCCCTGCTCTGAGCTTGTGATTTCTCTTGACCATAGGAGGACACTTTGTGAACTTGTTTGTCCAGGTGCACAAGACCGGGAGTGATCACTGAAAGAGTCGGGTAGAACTGTCACCTCAGTGATGTGCTCTGAGCATGAGGCGAGGAGCCTATCTATGAGTGTACTTGTGCCCGTTTTATAGTTATATCTGGGTGCCTGTGTTCTGATTCTAAAGTTTACTTTTCTATGGTCACTGTCACCCACATTTTCCCCAATCTCCACCCCCTCTACACTGTCCCCATTTGTTATAACCAGGTCAAGTATGGTACTTCCCCTAGTTGATTCCATTACCAGTTGGCTGATGAACATTTTTTGCAAGGCTTCCAGCAACTCCCTACGCCTTTCTGTGGATGCTACCGGGATGTCCCAATCCACGTCCGGAAGATTTAGATCTCCCATCACCACGACTTCCCCCTTGCTGGCCATCTCCAGTATCTCCCTTGCCATCTGCCTAGCTACTTCCTCCCCCTGATTTGGTGGTCTTTAGACCACCCCTACCTTCACTGTCTTCCCCCCCATTTTGCTTAAAGTGACCCATAGGGTATCTACTGGTCCATCCCTTCCCCTGCACATCATCGCTCTAATCCCATCTTTTACATAAAGGGCAACCCCCCCTTTTCCTGTCCTGTCCCTCCTGTAGAGTACGTACCCAGGTATTTCCACTTCCCAACTGTGGTTTCAGTCCACCAGGTCTCCGTAACTACAATTAGATTCAGGTCATCCTCCACCACCACCACTAGTAGATCTCCCATCTTATTACTTAGACTCCTGGCATTTGTTAGCAAACCCCTCCACCCCGCCCTGCTTTTCTCCTTCCCCCCTTGGCTTCTTTAACCCCCAGCTGAGGGGGAGAGCGAGTTAGGTCAGTTCCTCCTGCCATTCCCACTGTGCTACACCTAGCAGCGCCCTCCCCCTCTCCTAGTTTAAAGCACTCCCTAGTATATTATCTATGTATCCCTGCAGTTTTCCCCTCAAAATCCTAGCCCCCCCCATTGTTTATATGCAACCTGTCCATCAACTACATATGATGGTCCACCCATGTTTCCCCCCAATCACCTATACATTCGTAGCCCTCCCTCCTACACAACTGCCTTAGCCAGCGGTTAAAGTCTTTGATTCTCAGTAGTCTAGCTGTACTGACACAGTGTGTGATGCTTGGCAAGCAGGTTATGATTGTTCTATTATATTTGCAATATAAAGATATAGTGTGTGATTGTCTCACATAAGACATCCTGTGCTCCTGGGTGACCCCCACCCCCATCTGGTTTCAGTGAATACTACAGGATGCATAATTAACCAGGAGATCTCGGTAATGTAATTAACTTCTTTGAGACATTGTATTTTATGGCCTTTTTATGACCTGTTGCTTCTTTGAAGTGGAAATGAAATGGGACTTTATGAGACTGCCAAAGGATGAAAATCATAAACTTTTATGATGTCTTAAGAGAAAGAACATTTAATTTCAACTGGTGTTAAAAAGCCATAAAACCCTTTGAAATGCCTTGGGAGAAGGAACTGGGAATTCAAAGACTTATAATTTGGGAAATGAGTTTTTGCTGATGTCACCTTATTTCAAATATCTCCTGATAGGACATCATGTTTGTATTTTTTTATATTCTAAAAGGAGGAGTTAGATAACTCATTGAAGGGTGTGGAGAGACACAGTTTAAACTGAATATTGTGTCTGAACTTAGTTGTCATATTCCATCTTGGCAGCTAGAGACAGAGCTCTCAGCACTCTGATCTAACTATAGACATGTAGAGGTAATACATTAGATAGAAAAGTCTAAATGTATTGTGGTAGGATTTTTGTGTTATACTTTCCTTGTTTCCTTTTAAGTGATTGTATGCTTTTTGATATATTGTTCTGTGTTTGCATTTTTCATATATGTATCCATTTTAGTAAAACCTATCATTCAAAGGCTGCCTGGGTGTCTCTCAGTTCTTTTGTGCATGTGACATACAGAGGTTAAAACTGACAAAAAAACTGTTCAAAAGCTTGATGATGTTACTAAACTGGGAAAGGTAAGAATATACTGAAGGTCTTTTATAGAGTTTTAAGGGTTCATTTTGGAAGCCTGGCTGGGTACCTCCTGGCATAAGAATGTACCACAATCCCTGAAGAGAGTATGAATCTGTGCCTGAACATTTGGGTACACTAGCATAAGGTTCACAGTTTGAATCTCCCCCAGAACTTAACACCAAAGGTGATTTGGACTCACAAGCAGATAGGAGGGTTACCCTGTCTGTTACCTGTTCACATTAATGCGCTCGGAGGTTGGCACTGTGGCAGCAGAGGGCCTGACCTGCTAAGTGTGTTTGTGACACAGTGTACTGGCAGAACTTCTGAAAAAGCTATGGAATCAACTATCCCTTTGCACCCTCTTGCTGGTTCCATAAATCTCTTCTGCACCTCCTCCACTTACTCCCCAGCCAGGTAGTTTGTACCCAGGTGCAGAACCAGGTTAGGTTTCCCCAATCAGCCTAATGCACTCCGTAATTTTTGGGAGTGCCTGCTCTACCTCCATCCCTGGTTCACAATAAACTGACTTCCTCTTGAAAGCAACTCCTTTTCAAAGCCAGCAGAACCCTTTAGTAATAGAATCCCCAAACACTATTACTGATTTTCCTCCGCTAACCCCAAGGGTGCCTCTGCCGCCTTGCCTGGCTTTCTCTGACATTCCTCTTGACCTCCCCAATCACCCTTTTCCTTCACCCCTACCCCCACTATCCCTTTGTTCCCTGCCCCACTGGACCCCAGGCCAGTCACTAGAGTAATATATGTTCCCAGTCACGAGGATATGCCACCAGTCCCAAGGATATTGTATGTTCCCAGTCCCTAGTATACGTTCCCTGTCACTAGGGTAATGTATGTTCTCAGTCCCCAGGATATGTCCCCAGTCCCTAGGGTGATGTATGTCCCCAGGTTATGTCACCAGTCTACAGGAAATGTCACCACCACCCAGGACATGTCCCACTACCATGGATATGTCCCAAGTCCCTGGATTGTGTCCCCAGTCACCTGGATATGTTCTATAGTCCCTAGGATATGTTTCCACTCCAGTCCCTGGATATGCGTCAGTCCCCATGATATATCCCTAGTCCCCAGGATATGTCTCCAGTCCCCAGGTTACATCTCAAATCCTTAGGTTATGTCCCCAGTCCCCAGGATGTGTCCCCAGGCCAAAGGTTATGACCCCAGTCCCTGAATATGCCCCAATCCCCAGGGTATGTCCCAATCACCATAATATGGTCCACACTCCCAGAATATGTCTTCAATCTCTGGATATTCCACAGTCCTCAATATATGTCTTCACCCCCAGTATATGTTCCCTGCCCCCAGTGTATTTCCCCTTTCCTTGTGATATGTCCCCAGGATATGTTCTCAACTCCCTGAATATGGCTAACTTTACCATTTTATGTGCCAGGAAATGATGGCTTCACCAGAATATGTCCCCAGTGCCCAGAAAGTGGCTACATCACCCAGGAATCTGACCCCAGTCCTCAAGAAAGGCCAAATCATCCAGGATATGTCCCATTTCCCAGGATGTGTCCCCATTTGTTGGCTAAGTCACATTGTCCAGGACATGTTCCCATCCTTCACGATATTTAAATGGGAGACACAGTAGGCTATTTGCTATAAGCCAAGAAAAGGAAAAAAAGGAACATGACTGACATTAAGAGGGGGAGGATTAGAACAGAATTAAACAAATTCTGATCAGATCCACCATGGCTGCATAATGAAGTCAGTGACATTGTGTGGAATTGTTAAGGAGGTATGGAGAAACAACACAATGATTTGTCAGTAGTAAGATTTGTTTTAGTTTCTGTTCTAAGGAAGGCATACACATTATTAGGAAAATATATGGAGGTGTACATTTTAATGGAAGGAATAGGAAGCTTACAAAAGAAGCCCAAAGCAAATGTCACTAATGTATATGTTATCCCGAATGATATTGGCCAGACAGCCAAATTTTAAAGAAAATGCAATTGCACATATCCCAATAATGCAAAGCATCAAGGGAACATATGCAAATCCCCATGATGCTACAGAAGGTGGCAGTACATGAAAAAGTAATGGCTGGCATATGTTCAGCCCTGGGATTGTTTACACAGTTTATTTTTTTTTTTTTTTTTTTTGGAAACAGGGTTTTTGTCCATGAGGTGATATAAGTTATATTTAAGCAATGTGTAGATGTCAGGAAAGCAAGTGTAATGATATTGGACTGTGAGGGAAAATGTGATATTAACTTTCAGAGGGGATCACTTTGATAGGGGCAAGGTAGTTATGCTTGTGATAATGGGAATATTAGGAAAGTAAGAGGTCTACGTAGAAGTGGAGTACAAATATGCACAGTTTCATAAGTATGTGCTCAGAGTGCAGGCAAATGTGATATGCAGGTTTGTTTTAGAAATAGGCAAAAATAGCGATATATGCAATTAATAGGAAGATAATTACATAGACATATATATATAGAGAGAGAGAGAGAGGCACAGACAGACAGGCAGAAAAGGATTGGCAGTAAAGTATTGGAAGTGATGCCAACCCCACCCCTACCCCGCAGACATGGACAGGCACTGGGGTGTGCCTTTGGGTCATTGCCTATAACGCTCACGCCACTTCACCTCACCCTTCCCTGCAGACACAGACAAGAGTCGGGATGTGCCTTGAGGTTTTCAAACTTTACACTCACCCCATTCCATAAGGAAATACGCTGAAATGGGTACAGTATAAGAGAATGGAGTGAACTTTGGGGGTGAAGAGTCAAAGGCACACCTCGATATCTGTCACTGACTGCAGGGTGGGGATGGGGTGGAATGGCATGAGCATTACTGCTGACAATCCCAAGTTACACCCCTGATGCTTGTCAGTCCCTACAGGGCAGGGTGTTATGGTCAGAAACCCTAATGCCCTGGGTGTTTCTTGGTATTTTCACTCCAAGTTTTCATCATGGTTTTTGTGACCCCACCACATGAACAGTGACACTATCAGTTCATTAGCTGAAAGGAGATTTAGCACAGCAACCGTGCCATTTGGCACCACAGGTGCAAAAACACATTTGAACAGGATGTAAAAAATGACAGCTGTACATTTCTTGCTTCAGTAACTGCTCAGCACATCTGTTGCATGGCCTGCTTATTGACATTTTATATCTGCTATGCAATGTACTGCTGCTATGGCTGTATGACTGAGAGGGACCTGGGGGTGGTGGTGGATGTCAAGATGAACAATTTGGAGACTTGTAGGAGGAGCAGCGCAGAAGGCCAACAAGATGCTGGGATGTATCGCTGAGGATCACTCAGAAGGAGAAGTGATACTCCCTCTGTATAACTGCTTGGTGAGGTTGCACCTCAGTACTGCATGTAGTTTTGGAGGCCACACTTAAAGTGGGACCCTGAACTCCCTGGAGAGGGTCCAGAGGAAGGCAACCAAAATGATCTGGGGCTTGGGGGAAAGGACCTATGGGGAGAGGCTTGAACAGCTAAATATGTACACACTGGAAGAGAGAGAAGGGACAAGGGGGACATGACAGAGGTCTTCAAGTACATGAAGGGGTAAATAGGGGAGGCACAGTCATGGTGCTCCAAAGGAAGGGGGGGCAACTAGAAGGCATGGGTGGTAGATGGAGGGGGGAGACTCAGGGGAGAAAGGAGGAGGTGCTACTTCACTGAGAGGGCGGTAGAACCATGGAATGCACTGCCTGGGGGGCTGGTGGAGGCAGAGACTATGAAGGGGTTCAAGAGGGGGTGGAACAGGTACAGGGGAAAGGTTGTGGAAGCAAAGTCCAATGAAGCAGGAATACCCTGGACTGGGAAGGGAGAAGCTCAAGAAGGCAGGGGGGGCAGTAGGGTCAGCTCCCAGGGTGGGGACTGACCAAACAAGCAGACACAAAAGCCCACTAGACCTATTCTGCTGGCATTTTTCTATGTTAGTATGTTGGTATGCTTACTACACCAACATCATGAACCATAAAACAGATGACTGCCATAACTAGGGAGGCAGTATAGCACAGTGGTTTAAGGCTCTTAACTGCAAATCTGGAGATCTGGGTTTGAATCTCACAGTCCCCACTTGCATACTGGGTGACCCTGAGCAAGTCACTTAACTTTCATGTGCTCCCAGGTTGCCCCTGTAAACAAGCTTTGAACTTAGTGTGACACTCCTGGTTAAACAATTGAAAAAAATACAAAATATATTATTTTCTTGCTTTATTTTGCTACTATAGCTTTGACTAATACATCCATCCTTATTTATAGCTTATGTGTCTGTGACCTAGGCAAAACTACACTTAAAATCTCACACATAAATAAATAAATAAAATATCAGCATTTATTTTAGTAGTATCTCCTTCCTTTTCAGGTGCCCATGACACTATGTGTGTGTGTGTGTACACATATATATATATATATAATTATATTTATATCTTTTACCTTCAAGGCACTAAAACTATTCAAATGCAAAAAACACACACCGTTATTCTCTTCACACAGTAGTGTTAAACTTTAGATCCCAGAATGCCAAGAAACAATCTAGACTTCACACTTGCATGCCACTGTCATGCCCACTTCTCATCAAACAACAATCAATTACAGAAACCCTTTCATTTCTCTGCTATGCACTCTTACATCAGAGAGACATAAATCTTACAGAACTGCTAAAAAAACAAATTTATTAAGACTGGATTTATGAATTAAAACCTGTTGTTTACAGTACCTATGTAAATAATAGTTTACTGGCTACAAATGATGCTACAGACATGACAATAACAACATTTCTGTTTTATATGGAAAACATCCATATAATTGTAACCCCCCTACAAATGGGGGTTCCCAAAAGACTTCCAGGAGCTTGCTTGAATGCTCCAAGCCTGAATGGTGTTTGGCGTTTAAGCCATTTATCTGTGAGTGTTTTTAGAGCCTCTGGTACTGTCTCTTTAAGAGCTGACTGCTTGCAGACATAATTAGTTTGTATGGGGGGATTGTGTGTTTCTCTGCTTGAGTACCACTCGAGCTGCTGCCAATTCACTCCATTTTTGCAGTCACTAGGAGTGCAAAGGGAACCTATCTGAAAGATGTAACTGTTTGCCAGAAATCATTTAGAGTAATAATGAAAATACAGTTTGTCTAACCTGCTTTCTTTGCAGTCAGAACTGTGTTTGCCTAGTTCCCCATTCTAGTTTTGAACTGCTGAATTGGACCAATCAGTGTGGGTTAAGGTAGCTCTAAAATGGTGCCTTGGATGAATCAGAACTTGGACTCGTAATCTGAGCCAGCCACAAGAGGATTGTATGGGCAGAACTCTGGGAGATGTAGTTTGGACTTCGGCGCCTTTTTGGACCAACAGGGGCAGTCTATTGTGAGTGACAGCCAATCCAGCCAAGAACTGGGAGGAACTCAAAGGAAGTGCCCGGTTTTGTCTGCTGGAGTTTCAGTTGAGCTCTGGCAGTGAAGAGGAAGGAGCCCTGTGCTTTTTGGTGTGCAGTTTTACTCGGGAAACGCGTGTAAGGCCCAGGGTTCGGTCTGCAGCTTGTGTAACTGATTGTTAGGACTGAATCCGTCCTGTGAAGAGAATCAAAGGATATCTGAAGAGTAGAAACCAGGCTCACCCTGTAGAAGACTGGAGAAATTGCTGAATCGCTCGGTCTGTCAGGAACTGAATCTGCTGTGTGTTCTCCGGTATTGTGCAGTAATTGCGATCGGGATAGAGAAGCAGCCTGCCTGGTATAGTACTTTCTTTTTACCATATAAATGTGTGAGGAGGCTTGTGTAGCTCAAGTGAATCCTGTTGCCATTAAAGGACTTTTGCCTGTTACTGTTTACCATATAAATGTGTGAGGAGGTTTGTGTAGCTCAAGTAAATCCTGCTGCCATTAAAGGACTTTTGCCAGTTACTGTTTACCATATAAATGTGTGAGGAGGCTTGTGTAGCTCAAGTAAATCCTGCTGCCATTAAAGGACTTTTGCCTGTTGCAGTTTGTCATATAAATGCGTGAGGAGTCTCGTGGAGCTCAAGAGTAGCCCTGCTGACGTTGAAGGACCCTATCTTGTTTGGAGGTCGTGAGTACTAATTCAGGGTCGCTCCCTGTTGAATTGCCACATTGAATCCAAATGGAATTACTGTACTGCTGACTGTTTAACTAATTTGTCTTTTCTCTGTGTGAAAGAGCCCCTACCAGCTGCCACAGTTTGGACTAGCCACTAGGGCTTGGGTACCCAGGGACAGTAACTGGGAGGGATAGGCCTGTGCACAGAGCCATAGGTAGATGAGTAAAGTGATAAGCTAATTAACCTGATTTCCCTGTCCTTGTTATATCCCCTAAATAAATCAGAGCTGCTTGTTTTCAGCAGTTATACTGCCTGAGGTATTTGTCTATGTTAAAGTATTGTACTGTGATTGTTGCACTGTATCTTCTTATTTTACAGGGGTCCCAGTGCCTGAACCAGTCCTGGGGGTAAGTGTATACTGTGAAGGTAATTCTGATATACTGTGTGGGCCACTAGTGGGAAGAAAGGGGGGTTGCAGTGTCCTAGAGGGCTGTGACCAAGTTAGTTTAACTATTGCAAACCCTGATCTCTGGGTGGAGGCACCCGCCATCGGATCCAGGCCCCTCAACCTGTTAGTGGCAAATCAGGCAGGGGTAGTAGCCCCTGGGATAGCGCCATCTAGGGGTTACATAATGAACTTGTCATACAGGATTTGTGACCTTCTGTCTGCATGTATCTGACAAAGGAAAAGGCACCTGCTTGATCCTTTTTTTTTCTATTTTATTTTTATGCCCAACTTGCCCATACTGTAAGAGCCAAATATTGACATGCTTAGGATTAAAAAATAATCATGATGTCTATGTGTGTGTGTGTGTGTGTGTGTGTTTGGGGCGCAGGGATATGCCTAGATGCAGTTTCAGGCACACCTTAATTACTTCCTTAGGCAGCTCTGATAGTCAGTTGTTCCAATATGATAGATCCACCTCATGTCCCTCCCACATGAATCAAAAAAATGGGGCTGAATCTTTAGGAGCTTCTTGGATGGAGGTGAGGGTGGATCTTTCTCCCCCAAAAAAACTAATACTGCTCCCACTACTCAGGTTCCAGTTCTTGTACCGCCCATTTAAGAAAGAAAGAAAACAGTACCCTGCAACCACTGACTAACATGAAAGCGTATTTATTTGAGGGTGGAAAACATTTCTTGGAGGAGTGTAAGGCGGAGGAGACTATTTACACCTTCATTCAGTTCCACAGACAGAAAACAGGACATCACTCCTTTTGTACATGCAAAACGTCTGCAGGCTCTGCCTACTGCAGCTGTAAAAGTATTTTTTTTTTTTTACTCAGTGGGTAGTATAACTGAAGGTAAATAGCCCCAGGAAGCAATAAAATCCAGTGCAACTGGGTATTTCAAATGCAAACTGGAGGAGTTCCTAACAGCATAGGACAGATGGGGATCTTCATGGGCCAGTGGTCTTCCGTCTCATACAAAAGACAATGCCTAGGTACTAAAAACCCTTCAGAATTTGATATTAAAGTGCCAGTCTTTTTATTTCATTCTAAATCCATAAATACAGGTACCAACAAATATGTGGAACACTTGCCAAACCTCCACAATGCTTCAGACTTTTCCGGTCCTTCTTCAGGGAGTGAAGTTAACAGTCGTCATTTTATGTCTTTTAAGTTACATTATTAAAATGACAGTGACGTGTTTCTTATCTTGGCACACAGATTTGTTGTTAAATTTAAAAAAAATGCTAATGCCTCAATTAATAAATAACTATGCAATATGCTAAAATAAAAACTGACACTTAACCAAATTCATTAAAAGCCTAGGAAAATAAGCATGCCCTTAAGGCCTTCTTGAAGGCTTCCACCTAGGGAGTATTTTCTACATGGACTGCTAAAGAGTTCCTCAACCAGAGGGCTGCCACGGCAAAGGCCCTGTTATAGGAGGATTTTAGGCAGGTCAGAGGGACCTCCAGAAGATTTTCCTTAGCAGAGCAGAGTAGAGATCGGGACACCGTTTATATGGGTGTGAAAGGTCTCTAATGTAACTGGAACCCAGACCATGCAGGGTCCTAAAGACCAACAAGCAATGGCCGGCCTGCCAGTGCAGCAGTAGCGCTACCGCTTGCAATGCTGGTGACCCATATTCACGAACGAGCACAGGACGTCAGATGGTCAGCCGGGGCAGGCAGGATGAGCGTCCCATTAACTGCTCTCTCTTCCTCCAAGAGGGAGGGTTGTGGTTCCCAAGTGGAGACTGGGTGTGCAACAGCCAGGACCAGCACTTAGCAAGGGAGGTGATGGCAGATGTCAGTAGGTCAGTTGTGGGAGAGCACCTGACCTGAACTGACATCATTACATGTCCACACTCCTGTGGGGAAACTACAGAGAAAAAAAACCAGGCTAGCATGCAATGAAGCCCTAGGACCTCCACCCGAATGATGCCCCAGGCGTAAGCCTTGACTGGGGCCTCAGGTTGGTCACAGTCTCTTCCAATGGGGAGCCCCACTGCAGGGGGTAAGCTGTGAGCCTCCCAGATTTGGCAGCCTGGGGGGAATGCCAGGAAATGGGTCCCAGAGACGATGAAGGGGTACATCCCCTGCCCATAGCCTGGGTGCAAAACAAATAAAATAAAAGATCAACAAGCAAACCTTGAAGCTGGTATGCTATCTGACCAGAAGCCAGTGCAGATCTCACAGCTGTTTTTTTAGGTATTTAAGTGAAAAAAGAAAGATAAGGGAGGAATTTGAGACTCATGGGTGCAGAGGGAGATGTTGCTGAGGATGATCAGGGAAACATTTGTAAATGAGCTTGCTTAATGGAGCCTTTTCCTGGTGAAATAAACAAATACAGAAATACAATACAAAAGCAGATATCCTGAACAAATACTACTGTTCTGACTTCGCAGTGGAAGGAGAAGTAGAAGGGGATGGGTCATATATAAGTTACAGAACCACTAGAGGGAGGGAAGTGCGATGCATCAAAATGGCCTTGAACAAAGCCTGTTGCCTCCTTTCAGGCACCACTCGTAGGACCCATGCCTGGCATCTTTACACCCAAGCAAACTGGCTACCATTTAACAGCAGACATAGATACCAAACCTGCATTCTCAACAAAAAAGTTAGTCTGGGAATGATGCCCCACGGTGTTCAATCTCTTCTTAAACCAGCTAGCAACTTTTGTAATACTAGAAGCTCTGCTGCACAAACATTCAAAACCCCATGATGCTGCACATCACAAGGATAATGAGCTTTCGCCCATAGGGCCCCACTCTGGTTCAGTGCTCTGGACCCTGAAATCACTAGTGCTGCAGCACTGGGCCTCTTCAAAAAAAAGCTGCAGGAGACCCTTATCACTGAGTCTTCATGTGACTGCTTCCACTAAGGCGGCACCTTAAAGTCACATTGCACAATTCACCCCCTAAACTTTACCCTGCACCTGGACTGAGCCTCAACTCTGCCCGTACCAGGCTCTTCAAACCATCCCTCCCCCCACCCGCCTTCCTACTCCTGTCCCCTCTGTCCACCCCGCAATCCACACCCATCATACTTCCCCTCTCCCCTTCCCTCCTGCATTACTTTGCTATCATGTCTGCCCTGACATCCTCACCCACTTCTTTCCCCCTGTATCCCTCCCCAACCCCCGTACTTTAGTTTGTTAACTCCCTGTAACTCTGCTCTTCCTGGCTCAGGCACTGTATTTGCCCTCTCTAACTAATGTCTTATTTCTTGTTTTTCCCTTACTTTGGCTGGTATTTTTAGCTTCAGCACTTCTACATCACTACATGGCCCCATCCTAGATGTGTCTCTGAACGTACCTATTCGGAACTAATTATAGGTAACATTTTGTAACAATGAATGTATATAGGCTTGAAATCGCTTGCAATGTAACCTACTTTGCATTTGCCTTCCTGACAGCTATCTTATGTAAAGAGTTTTGCTCAAAGGTCTTAATTCCTAGAGTTCCTGTAGCTCCTCCTCTCCCTTTTTTGTAATCTCCTGCTATCACTTAGATGCACCTCAAGACCCAGCTGGTGCCACCCAACCTCAGCACTTCTCAAATCCCCAGCCTGCTTCTACCTAGTGCACCCCCCACACCTCCCCATCACAGGGCACACTGCTCCCACACCCCTCTCTCCTTCTCTGTCCACCTCTGTCCTCCTCTATGTCAACTTTGTCTGCTACCCACTTTATGCCCAACTTCTGCAGGGTGAGTGAACTCAAATACAGGTGTAACCCCTAGATGGCGCTATCCCAGGGGCTACTACCCCTGCCTGATTTGCCACTAACAGGTTGAGGGGCCTGGATCCAATGGCGGGTGCCTCCACCCAGAGGTCAGGGTTTGCAATAGTTAAACTAACTTGGTCACAGCCCTCTGGGACACTGCAACCCCCCTTTCTTCCCACTAGTGGCCCACACAATATATCAAATTACCTTCACAGTATACACTTACCCCCAGGTCTGGTTCCGACACTGGGACCTCCTGTGAAATGAGATACAGTGCAACAATCACAGTACAGTACTTTAACATAGACAAATACCTCAGGCAGTATAACTTTGCTGAAACAAGCAGCTCTGATTTATTTAGGGGGATATAACAAGGACAGGGGAAATCAGGTTAATTAGCTTATCACTCTAATAATCTACCTATGGCTCTGTGCAGGCCTATCCTATCAGTTACTGTCCTGGGTACCCAAGCCCTAGTGGCTAGTCCAAACCGTGGCAGCTGGTAGGGCCCTTTCACACAGAGAAAAGGAGAATTAAACAGTCAGCAGTACAGTAATTCCATTTGGATTTAATGTGGCAATTCAACAGGGAGCGACCCTGAATTAGTACTCACGACCTCCAAATAAGATAGGGTCCTTCAATGTCAGCAGGGCTCACTTGAGGTACACAAACCTCTTACACATCCATATAAAGAAAGCACTATACCAGGCAGGCTGCATCTGTATCCTGATACAATTGCTACTATACCAGGAGAACACACAGCAGATTCAGTTCCTGACAGACCGAGTGTAATTTTCAGCAATTCCTCCAGTCTTCTACAGGGTGAGCCTGGTTTCTACTCTTCAGAGATCCTTTGATTCTTTTCACAGGACGGATTCAGTCCTAACAAGCTGCAGACCGGAACTCTGGGCCTTACACACGTTTTTTGACTAAAACTGCACACTGAAAAAGTACAGGGCTCCTTCCTTCTTCACTGCCAAAGCTCAACAGAACTCCAACCGACAAAAACCGGGCACTTCCTTTGAGTTCCTCCCAGTTCTTGACTGGATTGGCTGTCACTCACAATAGACTGCTGCTGTTGGTCCAAAAAGGCACTGAAGTCTAAACTACATCTCCCAGAGTCACTGCCCATACAATCCTCTTGTGGCTGGCTCAGATTATGAGTCCAAGTTCTGATTCGTCCAAGGCACCATTTTAGAGCTAGCTTACCCCACACTGATTGGTCCAGTTCAGCAGTTCAAAACTAGAATGGGAACTAGCAGACACAGTTCTGACTGCAAAAAGCAGGTTAGACAAACTGTAATTTCATTATTACTCTAAATAATTTCTGGTAAACAGTTACATCTTTCAGATAGGTTCCCTTTGCACTCCTAGTGACTGCAAAATTAAGTGAATTGGCAGCAGCTCGAGTGGTACTCAGAGAAGCACACAGTCCCCCATACAAACTAATTATGTCTGCAAGCAGACAGCTCTTAAAGAGACAGTACCAGAGGTTCTAAAACACTCACTGATAAATGGTCAAATGCCAAACACCATTCAGGCTTGGAGCATTCAAGCAAGCTCCTGAAGTCTTTTATGAACCCCCATTTGCAGGAGTTACACCCTTCCTGGCCTGGGAAAGCTTGCGTCCGCGTCAAGCAAGTACCCATAAGTTTAACTGCAACCATATATATTTACATTAGGCTCGCACATGTAATCATCAGTCAATATATCATTTACCAAGAACACATTTCTGAAACATTGCAGTCGTCCTCTTTACACAGTATTACACACACATTGTACCATAACTCAAGTTATTACCTCTTGTACATGAAACCTGAAGAGAGGGGCCCTTCCTATCAGTTACCTTGGGGCTGGATGGGGCAAGGCACCATATAGAGGGCAACACAAGTAACTTGGAGTTAGCACTGATGCTCAGTTTGGGCAGTGAGCTCGGGGACACATACACTCCTTTATGGACAACATTGAGAGGCAAGTCCACAGGCCCCCAAGTGAATCATAACTGAGGTGCACCACAGGCTTTACAGCTCGACCAGTCTTTCTAGGGGAACTGTTATAGTCTCTGCACTCTGAGCCTCATTTTCAGCATTGTCCTCACTTGTCAGGAGTCTCCATGGGGGTAGAGGCTAGAACTTGGGGCACTTTCAGCTCCAGGAGTTACAGTTTCTGAGTCCACAACATTTGGCTTGCATGGAGAGCTTTGGACACTGGCAGTGGACTGTCAGGGCACTCAAAATACTCTTCTTGTTCGGGTGTATCACCAGTCTGCCCCAATCTATCATTTCCTCCCTGAAAGCTCAAACAGTTCAACCATGCACAATGATTCCATTTCATCTGATCTGATGCTTTGCACTTCACTTTCTGGGAGCATTGGCTCCAGGGATGAAGCTGGGGCTTAGACAGTCCAGAAGGCCCAGCTTTGTCTCCAGTATTGACTAGGAGATTGTCCCGAAACAATTGACTCAGTTCGTAAGAAGGATAGTATTCAAAGTCACTCTCACTTTCTTCCGATATGGACTGACAGTCATGCTCAACTGGGACTTGTGGAGGGGAACACTTTAACTTTGCTTCTGTAGGTGCAGACTTTCTTGATCTTTTCTTAGCAGCAGCTCTAGTCACTGGTCCAGAGGGGGCATCTTCTAGGGGCTCAGACTCAATTAAGATTTGTCCAATGGGCAGTAAATGATTTCTATGCATTGTTTTTACATCTTTTGAATTATTCTCAGGCCTTACTTTGTACACTGGCAGATCATCTAGTTTGCCCACTACAATGTGAGGGAGATGGTGCCATCGGTCAACAATCTTGTGCTTGCCATGCAGTCCCAGATTTCTTAGCAATACCCGATCTCCCTCCTGGAGTTCCTGTGCTTTCACCTTTTATCATGCCTTTCTTTGTTGGCCAGATTTCTTTTGGCAGCCATGGTTTGAGCCAGTTAGTACGCATGAGTTAGCTGGGCCTTTAACTTTGCACATACTGTAAATAGTTGTCAGCTTGAACCCCATCAGGAGAGACCCCAAAACACACATCTACTGGTAGTCGAGCTTCTCTTCCAAACATCAGGCGGTGGGGAGAATCCAGTGGCATCACTTTTGGTGCAGTTATAAGCATGTACCAGGGTGCTAATTTGTTGGCTCCATCTAGGCTTGTCCTTTGGGTGCAGGGTGCCTAGCATATCTAGCAAAGTCGTGGTTGAAACGTTCAGGCTGTGGGTCCCCCTGGGGTGGTAAGGAGTGGTTCTGGACTTTGCACTCCCCACAGAGAAAGCATCTCTTTGATCAGACGACTCTCAAAGTCTCTCCCTTGATCAGAATGGATTCTTTGTGGAGCCCCATAGTGAACAAAAAAGTTTTCTACAAGTACTTTGGCCACAGTGGATGCTTTCTGGTCTTTCGTGGGGAAAGCTTGGGCATATCTCGTGAAATGGTCAGTGACCACCAGCACATTACTGATATTTCTTTGATCTGACTCCAAACTCAGAAAATCAATACAGACCAGCTCCATGGGTGCACTGGTGGTGATGTTAACAAGGGGCAGCCCTCTGGGCAAAGCTTTCCTCTGTAAGCAGCGACTACAAGTTCGAATGTGTTGCTCCACATCAGCCCCCATCTTAGGCCAATAGAATCTGGATCTCACCAAGTCAAGTGTTCTGTCTATACCAAGGTGCCCCATGTGGTTGTGCAAGGACCTCAGTACTGAGTCTCGAAAGGCAGTGGGCAGCACTAGTTGTTGTTTGTCTACTTGTCCCCTCTGTCTACTGTTTCTCTGTATAACAGTTTATTGATCAGTTTCAACTTAGGACCTTCTTTGTATAACAGTGCAGTTCTCAAATCAGTGGGCGTAATTTGGACACATCTTTTCCTGCATAGAGGGCTTCTAAAGCTGCTTTGATCATGGGATCGCGGGTTGAGCCCTTGAATACTGTCATTGTCCAGCTGAGGCAGTGCACCAATGTCTATTGCAGAAAAGTGGCAATAAGCAACAGGTATGCAATTCTCAGAGGCTCCCAAGCAATCCACCATGCAGTCCACTGCGTCCGTGGACATTTGTTCCTCCCTGTCAAACTTCCGGCAGAGTGCCCGAATGTCAGGTTCTGCCAATCGGACCCAATCATTCTGGGGAACAGGCCTCGGGAGAGCATCAGCATCTATGTGGTTCAGACCTGCTCGGTATTGAGAGCATAGTCATATGTAGATAATGCAGAAAGCCACCTATGGCCAGTGGCATCCAACTTAGCTGAGGTCTGCACATAGGTCAAAGGATTATTGTCAGTTTTACTAGTATTTTAGCCCCATACAAGTACTCATGGAATTGGTCAACAATAGCCCACTTCAAAGCTAGGAACTCTAACTTATGTACAGGATAGTTCTTTTCGGATGGGGTCAGGCTTCTACTGGCAAAGGCCACTGGTCTCAGGCCATTCTCGTGCTCTTGGTACAACACAGCCCCAACCCTTGCAAGCTAGCATCAGTGTGCAGGACGAAGGTTTTCTTGGATCGGCATAGGCCAGCACTGGAGCATGGGTAAGTTGATATATGATCTCATGAAAAGCAGTCTCACAATCAGGAGTCCAGCGGACCCCAAATACTTCACTCGGATGAAAATACACTCTTTCAGTCTTGAGGGCTGACTTTTGGTATTTTTTGTGGGTTGGGGGATACCCTTGAGTAAGGTTAAGTAAAGGGCGGATCACTCTTGAATAGTCCTTGATGAAGCGCCGATAATAACCACAGAATCCCAGGAATCTTTGCAGTTCTTTTAGATTTTTGGGCTGTGGCCAGGTGGTCAAGGCCTCAACTTTACTTGGTGGTCTCTATTCCCTCGGTGGATACTATGTGTCCCATATACTTTACTGATGTTTGAAAGAATTGACACTTATCAATGGACAGTTTAAGGCCAAAGTCCTCCAGTCGGTCCAATACCTTAAATAATCTGCTCTCATGTTCCTCCAGTGAGCTGCCAAACACAATAACATCATCTAGGTATACCAGGCACTCTAGTAAGTTCATGTCCCCACTGCGCGCTCCATCAATCGTTGAAAAGTGGCTGGGGCACCTGAAATCCCTTGAGGCATCCTCATGAATTCATAGAAATAGCCGGACAGATAAAGGCCGTCTTCTCCACGGTCCTCTGGGGCCATCGGGATCTGGTAGTACCCTCGGAGATCCAGCAAGAGAACCACTTGCTCCCGTTTAGGCAGTCCAAAGCATCCTGAATGCGGGGCATTGTGTACTGATCAGGATAGTCCGCCGGTTTAAGGTGCGATAATCACACACATCCTTACTGTTCCATTCTTTTTCCTCACTACCACAATGGGGAAGCATAAGGGCTTCTGGATTCTTGTATTACACAGCTAACATCTCTTGCAGATGCCGTCTCACATCATCTATGTCAGCAGGTGCCAGGCCGAGACCTCTCACGAAATGGTCTTTCGTCATGCAGCCGGATATTGTGCTCAGCTCCTTGCACGCATCCTACATCCCATTCCTTTAAAGAAAACACCTGGTCTCTCTGGGCAAGCTTCTCACTGATCCTCACTTTCCATTCAGCTGGCAGCGGGAGTCGCGAAATCAAACAAGTCAGGCGTTACTCTGTCATTCTTCCTTGAACTCTTGCTGCTGGGTAGCACTGCAGTGTCTGCACAATGCACATTAGCCAGGATGCAACCTCTGTTTACTCGAATGTCTCTTTCAGACACATTATGAACTTGGACCATTACCCTTCTGGCATAAGCATGGGCTCTAGCGGGCAAAATACTAGGCTTGACCAGCAGTCCCTCTAGCAATTTTCCATCGCCTGGTGCATCCAACATTAATATTTTATTCTTAACATCCTTTCTGATACGGACCTCTCCTGTAAGGTACACTGGGCATTTGGCGCCAGGATCAGAGACTCAGGATCCTTCTTCCATACAATTCGACCGGTTCCTCTGGTTCTGTTTTTCAGCATCTCTCTGTGCCTCATAGGCCTTCTTAATTAAAGCGGAACTCTTAAAGCTCTACTAGTCTTTGACCCCTGTTTTTCATAACACAACTGTGCCAGCCTTCCGAACATATGAGCATTTGTTCCAATCAACAAAGGACACCATCCATACAGTCCAGTGGGGGACACACTAAGGCTAGGGTCTCTACTTGTTCGGCCACTCCAGCCACCGGAGGTGGGAAAGACAGCCAAATTCGGATATACCCGGAATAGGGTAGGCCTTCTCACTTAACCCCATACATGCAGTCCTTCTAATGGTTGTAAGGGTACTTCTGACAAATGCTTCTGATACCAATCCTGGAACATAATTGTCACTTGGGAGCCACTGTCTAATACAGCTCTTGTAGACACTCCATTCACCTTTACAGTGGTCTCCATGGAGGGACCCACTATTCTGGACCAGTCTGGAGGCGGTAGTGGGGCCTGGGCAACTGACCTTGCCACAAAAGGGCGTGAATTAGCATTTTGGTGCCCTCACTGGGATCATGTCGTGCACCTCTTAACCACTGATTTCTTCTCCGAAGCTCTCCTTGTAGCCTATATGCAACTTTGTCAGTGTCTTTTGGGGACTGGCATTCCCTTTCATGTGCCCATCTTTCCCACAATTATAGCAAAACATACTTTCTGGAGTTTGAGCTGGCCGGGCGCCACACTGGGAGCCAGGCGGGGTATTTACTAACTGGAAACCTGGGTGCCATCTCTGTCTGCGGTGTGATAAGCATTTGGAGACATCTCGTCAGTTTCTGCACTTCCATGGTCAAGGAATTGAGTTTGGAGCTGTTATCAGCAGGAGATACATGGGTGGGTACCCCACCCCCATAGCAGATGCAGTCGGATATAGGTCAGGGCCTGCACTTGCAGGCGTGGCCTTCATAAAAGGACTGTTTTGAATTCCGGATCTCTCTCAACAGTTCACCCCATTGTGGCATATCTTTTTCCTTGTCAGAGCACTCATTGACTGTCAACCTCTGCCCCTGAACTTCACTTGATGGGTCACCCTCAGTCACTCGGGTCGTAGCCACAGCTGTTGGTGCAGGTACCTCCCGAGGTCGCCTTTTCTCAACTCCTCGAATTTCTCTCATTAACTCATCATAGGAGGTGGGGATTCCAGTCGGTTGCCAGGCGTAACTGAAGCAACAGCAGTTCTGAGAAGGGGCAGACTTAAGGATTCTTTCCAGTCTGGTTCGGTCTAGTTCAATCGCTGGCAAACTACCCTTTCTGAGGCATTCTTGCAACAATTTTTCCAGCCGAGATACATACACAGACAACAACTCCCTTGGTACTGTTGTGCATTTCTTACTCTCCACCATAGGTCCTCATCAGAATCTGGGCTCCCATACACATTCTCCAAGGCCTCAAGATAGGCCTGTGCAAGTCGCTTCAGGGTTACTGGCCCGTTGCCGGGATGGTAGCCAGGGCAGGACCTCGGAGGCTCTCACTAACCCTCTTTAGCTTTTCGCCTTCCGAGCATTGCCATTCTAGCACTTGGGGCAACATAGTCTATCCAGGTCTCCCAGTCATCCTCCCTTGGGGTGGGGAGGGTGCCAGAGAAGATCCTCAACCTCGGTAAGAGTCGTGACTAATGGCAGGTGCAGAAATAGGAGTCTGCATTGGTTCAGCCACCATTACGGGCACTGGAGCAGGAGAGGGTGTTGGGGAGAACACCCCAGGTGGCAAGAATAGTTTCTTCAAGTCCTCCACAGTTTTCCCTCTCCCAGCAACCATTCAGCAAATTTCTCCTCAAAAGTTTCAGATAGTGGTGGGGCTGATTCCCCGGTCTTTACTGTCCTTAGTTATCACTCTCCAAGCAGTGAGGGCTCCCTCTGGGGTAATGGTCTGTGGCACTTTGGAGCTATCTATGGGATCCTTAACTCTACTAGGGCCAGGAAAGTGTGGGTGAGCAGATTAGCATGCCGACCCACCACCACAGGGTTTTGTAAACCTTCCACCTTGGAAAGTACTCCTGCACAGTGTCCGTGATTGATGCCAGGGATGTCCAGGATAAGCATAGCATTTTGAGGGTCGATCTCCTCCCCAGTACACCCTCCACCAGCCGGTGCACAGCCACTTCTGTCGGGTACCCATTTTTCTTAACAGTGGTTCGTAAATATGGCCACTAGAGGACACACAATCCCAGCGGTGAGCCTCAAGATGTAACCCTAGATGGCGCTATCCCAGGGGCTACTACCCCTGCCTGATTTGCCACTAACAGGTTGAGGGCCTGGATCCAATGGCGGGTGCCTCCACCCAGAGGTCAGGGTTTGCAATAGTTAAACTAACTTGGTCACAGCCCTCTGGGACACTGCAACCCCTTTCTTCCCACTAGTGGCCCACACAATATATCAGAATTACCTTCACAGTATACACTTACCCCAGGTCTGGTTCCGACACTGGGACCTCCTGTGAAATGAGATACAGTGCAACAATCACAGTACAGTACTTTAACATAGACAAATACCTCAGGCAGTATAACTTTGCTGAAACAAGCAGCTCTGATTTATTTAGGGATATAACAAGGACAGGGGAAATCAGGTTAATTAGCTTATCACTCTAATAATCTACCTATGGCTCTGTGCACAGGCCTATCCCTATCAGTTACTGTCCCTGGGTACCCAAGCCCTAGTGGCTAGTCCAAACCGTGGCAGCTGGTAGGGCCCTTTCACACAGAGAAAAGGAGAATTAAACAGTCAGCAGTACAGTAATTCCATTTGGATTTAATGTGGCAATTCAACAGGGAGGCGACCCTGAATTAGTACTCACGACCTCCAAATAAGATAGGGTCCTTCAATGTCAGCAGGGCTCACTTGAGGTACACAAACCTCTTCACACATCCATATAAAAGCACTATACCAGGCAGGCTGCATCTGTATCCTGATCGCAATTGCTGCACAATACCCAGGAGAACACACAGCAGATTCAGTTCCTGACAGACCGAAAGTGTAATTTTCAGCAATTCCTCCAGTCTTCTACAGGTGAGCCTGGTTTCTACTCTTCAGAGATCCTTTGATTCTTTTCACAGGACAGTTCAGTCCTAACAAGCTGCAGACCGGAACTCTGGGCCTTACACACGTTTTTGACTAAAACTGCACACTGAAAAAGTACAGGGCTCCTTCCTTCTTCACTGCCAAAGCTCAACAGAACTCCAACCGACAAAAACCGGCACTTCCTTTGAGTTCCTCCCAGTTCTTGACTGGATTGGCTGTCACTCACAATAGACTGCTGCTGTTGGTCCAAAAGGCACTGAAGTCTAAACTACATCTCCCAGAGTCACTGCCCATACAATCCTCTTGTGGCTGGCTCAGATTATGAGTCAAGTTCTGATTCGTCCAAGGCACCATTTTAGAGCTAGCTTACCCCACACTGATTGGTCCAGTTCAGCAGTTCAAAACTAGAATGGGGAACTAGCAGACACAGTTCTGACTGCAAAGAAAGCAGGTTAGACAAACTGTAATTTCATTATTACTCTAAATAATTTCTGGTAAACAGTTACATCTTTCAGATAGGTTCCCTTTGCACTCCTAGTGACTGCAAAATTAAGTGAATTGGCAGCAGCTCGAGTGGTACTCAGAGAAGCACACAGTCCCCCCATACAAACTAATTATGTCTGCAAGCAGACAGCTCTTAAAGAGACAGTACCAGAGGTTCTAAAAACACTCACTGATAAATGGCTTAAATGCCAAACACCATTCAGGCTTGGAGCATTCAAGCAAGCTCCTGGAAGTCTTTTATGAACCCCCATTTGCAGGGGGGTTACACAGGCGTACATTGTACAATGCCTCAGCAGTGTCAATTTGTGTGAACTTAATTGTAACTTTCTGTACCAACATTGTAAATGCTTATCTGTTGATTGCCACTGTATTTTGTTCAGCTGACATGGAACCTACAAAAGAGCATCTGCTCACAGGTGTAATCCAAGTGCTTAAATAAATAAATTAAATAAATAAGTAGACACAAGTATATTTAAAGAGGAAAGGGTCCTGAAGGGACATGCGAATCTAAGAGTGGACAAGGTGATGGGGCCAGATGGAGTACATCCAAAGTTACTAAAGGAGCTCAGGAAGGTAATGGCTGCACCTCTGGCAGCCCTATTCAATAACTCACTAGATACAGGGGTAGTCCCAGAGGACTGGAAAAGGGCAGAAGTAGTCCTGCTCCATAAGAACGGCAGCAGGGAAGAGGCTGGCAACTATACGGCCGCCAGTCTGACATCAGTAGTTGGGAAACTAAGGGAGTCACGTTTATAGGATAGACTTGTAGGTTACCTTGTATCTAGTGGCTTACAGGACCCAAGGCAGCACGGATTCACAGGAGGGAGATCACGTCAGACAAACCTAATAGATTTCTTTGACTGGGTGACCAGAGAAATAGATCAGCGGGAGCAGTGGACGTGGCCTACTTAGACTTCAGAAAGGTCTTCGTCATCATGCCACATAGGAGGCTCGTAAAAAAACTGGAAAGCTTGGGGTGGGAAACAAGGTGGTAAACTGGGTATGTAACTGGCTGACAGGCAGGCAACAGAAGGTAGTGGTTAATGGCACTCACTTGCGGGAACGAAGATTGACTAGCGGAGTTTCTCAGGGCTCAGTAATGAGACAAGTCCTCTTTAATGTCTTTATAAGCATGACACCAAGATCTGCAATAGGGTGGAAATTTCAGAGGGGGTGAAGAGAATGAATAGAAACCTGAAAAAACTCTAGGAGTGGTCAAGGGTATGGCAACTGGGTCTCAGTGCAAAAATGTGCTAAGTCATGCACCTTGGGCACAGAAACCCAGAGCCAAAGTATGAAATGGGTGAGGTATTGACAGTCACTAAACAGGAAAAAGACCAAGGGGTAATCATAACAGATGACCTTAAGACAGTGAGGCAATGTGACAAAGCAGTAGGGAAAGCAGTGGGATGCTGGGGTGCACAGGGAGTGGGTATCACCTGCAGATGGAGGGAGGTGGTGTTGCCACTGTATCGGTCATTGGTGAGACTGCAGCTGGAGTACTGTGTCCAGTTCTGGAGACCACACCTCAGAAAGAACATAGACAGGGTGGAGGCCATCCATAGAAGGGCAACAAAAACAGTGCAGGGGATGCACCAAATCTCCTATTAGGAGAGGCTGAGGGATCTAACATGTACACCCTGAAAGAGAGGAAGGAGGTGGGAATGTTAGAGACCTTTGATTACATCATGAGGATGAATAAGGTACAGGAAGGGAGCATTTGTCAGAAAATAAGATGTACAAGAAGTATGGGGCATGCAATGAAGTTGGAAGGGGAAAGTTTAGGAGGGATGTGATGAAGTATTTCTTCACTGAGAGGGTGGTGGTTGCCTGAGATAATCTTCCAGTGAGGGTGGTGGGAACGAAAACAGTGGTGGTCTTCAAGCATGCATGGGATAGTATAAAGGAAAACTAGTAGCAAAGTGCAGGGAGGGTAGCCAGAGAGCAGATAGGGTCTGTTGTGGTGGAATAGGCAGAGAAAAGAGGGGTAGACTAGGTGAACCAAAAGGTCCTTATCCACTGACAAATTCTGTGTTTCTATGTTTCAGCATAGGCAGGATATGATGAAAAGGTCATGTAGTCAGTATCAGTTTGGACGGGGTATTCTGCAACAGCTGGAGACAATCCAATATCAGCTTGGCCTGGGTATTCTGCAGCAGCTGGAAATAGGTGTCCAGTGATATGAGCATGTTTTACTGAGTGGCTCAATAACAGCAACTCAGTATAAAAATGCTTTTGGTAAGAGTGAGTGCGTCACAATGCCAAGGAGTAGGTTAGAGAGAGTGTAGCAGTGAGCTGCACTTGCTAGATGATATGAGACATAGTTTGGCCTAGCCCTGCTGCGTTGACAGTTTGGTGTAGTGGCTACAGCCACTGTCCATGGAGCTGAAGGTCCTGGTGTGGGAGGGATTTTTTGTTCGTCCCGGGTTTCATTGGTTTCTTTTTGAATCTGCCCCCCCCCCAGGAGTTAATAATCATTAAGTTGGGGGCTGCAGGTACATAAAAACAGTTTCTTTTTGGTTTGTTTATGTGAAAGTATCGACCATTGACGTTTGCAGCAGTTGATCTGATGTTGCTAGCTCAATTGACTTGGGGAGGTTTTTTAGTTGCTCCTTGTGGTTGGCGGCTTCAAAAACTCACCCTTATCACATAAAACCCTGGAAACAATCCAATATCAGCCTGACCAGCAGGGGTGACTGGCTGGGTCACAGGCCAGTGTGCTACCTGAGTAGGACAGGCCATGGCCAGCTGAGCCATCCAGCCTGGTGGTGGTCTAGTGGACCCCCCGGAAGGGCATCTGACCCCCGAACCCACCTGCTCAGGGACCTCCACCCCACACACACCCTTGTCCCAGTCAGATTACCTAAGCTAAACTATACAAACAGTGAGGGCGACTGGTATAGCACTCTGCAAAACACCTCGGCTGGTCACTATCAATCAGTGAACAATTGAGAGTACTATAGAAACAGCTATTTCTACAGTACTCGTGATTGCTCACTGACAGTCAGATGGCAGATGACTGACATGGTGAGTGGAGGGCTGTGCCAGTCTTCGTCACTATTGCTGTGGTTCAGCTTAGGTGTCTGGGGTGAGGGCAGGTGCTGGAAGGAGAGTTCTGAGCAGGCAGGTCAGGAGGTGAATCGGATGCCCTTTCATGGGGGGGGGGGGTCACTAGACCATGAGGGAATAATTCAACCATTAGCAGACAGGTCAGCCAGGGACCATTTGACCACCAGCAATATTACATAACAGCTACAGGATGGGTGATCAGGTGGACCACCACACATGTGTTATCCCTAGTGAGCATGCAAATGTCCCATAGTGTCGTGCATGCCTAATGGACTCATTAGCATGTTGGGGATGAATATGACCCACAGAAGAACTGGTGCTATCCCGTTTAGGTCCCACTATCACCTTTAGGGGCCTGTGGTTTATCTTCATTCCAGGGCTCTGTCAGCTTAGTGCATAGCCACTATGTGCAACACCAACAGAACCCCATTTTCAGAGCAGTGCAGTGAAGAGAACTGCCACTGGGGTCAGGGACTCAGGGACCAGAGCATAAAGAACAATAAGCATGAAGAACTGAGGGCTCAACTCATGACAGAGCTCACAGTAGTGCCATTCCATGTAGCCCCTCCCTACCTCCTCTGTGGCATTTAACTCCAAAACAGCCTAAGTCTTACCCAACGTACTCTGCATTGGTGCCCTGAAAAAGCGTATATTCACTACACTCAGACATTTCTTGTTACCAGGTTGACAAGAATAAATTCATGTCGCAATCAAAGTGACAGATCTGCAGAGTGATTGCCCACCCAGCCCATAGCAACAGCAATCATGCATCTCAGATAACCACTGACCACAAAATGGAGAGTTCAGAAATTGATGTGTGTGTTAAAAAGACATCCTAAATTAATGTGACCCCTTACCTATACAGGACAAATAATTTTGGTGCTATACTGCTCTGCTTATAACATAACAATACTTTGTTGGTGATGTCCTTATAGTGTTATCCATTGGCAGTGACACAAACAAGATAAGAATGCATCCCTCACTGTACAGAAATAAATAAATTAATACGGTAAACACCGGACTTGTCTTTTAAACTGAAGAAAACTATTTTATTCAGTCAATAGATGGGTACAAAAACAGCAAGTCAGACAGTACAAAGCTGCTGTCGAATTACTAAAACTGTTGTTGGATTCTCTGCCCCAACCCCCCCACCACCACAGATTTTTTTTTTGTTACACACACACACTCTTGTACCTGATGCTACTCTAAATATGAATAGGCCCTGCCAGTCATGGTTCATTTTTACGAGTGTAACTCCTAGGTGGCACTATCCCAAGAGCTACTGCCCCTGCCTGCTTGGCTAGTAGCAGGTTAAGGGGCCTGGGTAGTGAAACAGGTGCCTCCACCCGGAGGTCAGGGTTGTTAGTGGTGAAGCTAACCTGGGCATAGCCCTCTGGGACACTGTAACACCCCTCTTTCCCTTCTAGTGGCCTGAACAATACACAATAATTACTTTCCCAATGACCCTTATTCATCAGGCAATTACCCACACTGTTTGCACTTACCACCAGGGCTGGTTCCTGTAGCTTGACCCCGGGGACCCCTTGTAAAAAAAGGTTAAGCAGAGCAAAAGCAACAGTACAATACTTTTGGCACAAACTGGAACCACAGTCAGGTTAAATGCAAACAAAGTTAAATCTGATTTATTCAGGGGACTTGAACAAGGGAGGGGCGTAATCAGGTTGATTTGCTTAAAAGCTATATTAATCAGACAGTTATGCATGCAGTTCAGAGTCCCTACACAGTCACACACTCTGGGTACCCAGGTAGGAAAACAGTGGGCTAGCCAGGAACGTTGCAGCTGGTTGGGGCCCTGTGATGGAAGAAAGCAACGTGCACAACACATACTATTTGTAATCCGGAGCCGGAGGGCAGTTCGTGAAAGAAAAGGCAACAAGACAATCAGATGAAAACATTTTTAGATTTAGCTGTTGTTGCAGGGAGCTACCCTGATGTTTACTCACGATACCCAATACTGGACATAGGCAAGACGAAATTAAGACTGCAGGCTGTTGAGCTGGAGTGCCCAAAGAAGCAGGACCCACACAAATCACTGAAGCATCGTTCTTCTTCAAGGCATTGAGCAGGGGGCTGATCCCCAGGCCGGTCTCTCATCGATGACTTTCTCTACATAGCAGGTATTCTGGCTGGGCCAGAGTAGCAGGGCCCCGGAAAATGGAAATGGATATGGATTTAGTCCGTGGAGCTGGATACAGCCTTCAGCAAGCAAAACACAGTTCTGACACACAGTGGGGAACCAAATCACAACCCATTATAAGCACACAGCACACTCACATGTAAGGAAATTCCACTGTATCAGGCAAATGGCTCTCCGGTCGCAGTTACAGAGTCTCTGCACAATCCAGGAGTTTGGAGGTAGCTGGAAGTCCTGACAGGTTGATCGCATTCAGCAAATCTTCGGTCTTCTTCAGGTTAAAGCCTGGTCACAATTCAGTGGCTTAATTCGCTCTCCAAATTTGGATTCAGTCTGAAAAAAAGCACAAGTTCCCTCTCAGGAACAGCAGGCAGGCATGCAGGCCAAACTCAGGCCTTTCCACAGTTCTTCAGTGTGAATCCACTATGGATTGCTGCTCAAACTATCTCAAGCTGTTACTTCTTCACTTCCCAACTCAGATCTAACTGAAACTGCAAGCAGTGTGGGACTTTCCCCAAGATACTAAAGGTTCGGTTGGCTGATCTGTCTGTCAGGCACAAGGGCTCCCCCTCCAGGTTATTTTAGGTGCCAAAAGCCCAAAACTACAATTCCTACATGTTTTGACCCCACCAAGCCCCTGTAGGCAGGCTCCATTTTAGAGTCCCAAATGTACTGATTGGCCCATTCTGCAGTCCAGGACCAAGATGATGGAAACAAGAAGAACTGTCCATGCTGCAACGAAGGCAGGTTAGAACAAGCTGCAACATTATTGCTACTCTAACAAATGATCAGTAAACAAGTACATCTTCTAACAGAGCTCCCTCTCCGATTAATTATGACTGCAATCCAGGCAGCTCTTAAAGAGACAGTACACAGAGGCTATACAGGCACTCTCTGGCAGAACATTTAAACTGCTAAAATGCAGAACACCAGCCTGGCAGTGAGCATTTAGGCAAGCTCAAGGAAGACTTTTCAGGAACTCCCATTTGTAGGGAGGTTACACAAGGGGAGACTGGGGTACTGGAGGAGCTGCCACAATTGCAAATATGTTGTGGGGGGGGGATTGGAGGAGCTGCCATCGATCGCAGCTGTGTTTGGTGGGGTGGGGTGGAGGACTGCAGTTAATTGCAGCCATGTTTGGTGGAGTTAAGGAAGGGAGAGATAAAGGAGCATTTGCTCATCATGGCTGTTTAGGGGGAGCACTGTAGGAGCTGCCACCAGTCAAGGCTGTTTGATAGGGGAACACTGAAGCAGCTGCCGATGATCATGGCTGTGTTGGGGGGGGCTGAAGGACCTGCCACTGATTGCGACTGTCTTGTTCAGAAATGCATCTATGGTTCACTCTTTTTGAGCTGTTCTGTTTCTCCCTCTGTGTACTCTAAGCTGTTCCCCATTCCATCTATCTTGAGGTCATATGCTGCAGCATTTACCACCACCCCCATACAACCTATTGCTACAATCACCTATACTTCAAATTAGTAACAAGCCCCAAATGTGGACTGGGGGTTGCAAGACCCAAGTGGAGGGCATGAAGCTGGCTGGGCCCAAGATATAAAAATCTATACAGACAAAAAAGGATGATCTGGTGCCCAGACCTCTCAACCTTTCATCCATAAACTGAGAGACACAGAGAACATGTGGCCTATTTAACAGAAATGGGGCACTGGCAAGACTCCCCCAAACCAACAATGACCTCATAGTGTGACACACATCCATAAACCGATAGTGTGCAACCTCAAAACATTGTAGAGACAACTGCTTTCATTTGCGCAAAGTTTCATTGTTTACATAGCAACACAGAGTACTATCAATTTCTGCATACTGTACAGAAGCTCAGAACACTGTGGACATTTGTGATGGCATGTTCACAGAGTTCCTTTCTAAGTAATCACTGAACAACAGATTACTTATGAGTCTGTGTTTTAAAATCGATGGACCAGCCAGCCCTCATCAGGTAGGACAGATGAGAGGTACAGGGTGTCGTCTCCTCTGCTCTGCAGTCTGCCATGCCGCAACCATCCCCCTGATGACCCGCGCAGCCAGCCGCCATCTTCTCAGTCTCTTCCTCCGCTGTATAATTTGCTTGTGGTGGGTGTGTGACTCATATTTAAAAAATTATGTCCTGACCGTGTCTGAAACCACCAGCTCAATGCTCCACTCCACTGGCACTGCTGTTTGGATGGACGGGCACTGACCATCTGAACCACTCATGACCGCGATGACTGAGAGAATTTACTGCTTCTGTTGCTTGCCTGATGCTGACTACTACTCTTAACGATGTGCTGCCAAAAATGGTTTTGGCACCAATATCCCTACAAACAGGCATAGGAACCATGAAGTCAGTGACGTGATGTGACACGTGTGACATCATGTCACAACACGTAAACTCATCTGGCGCTTGCAAGACCCCCCCCCCCCAATGATTCACAGCAAGCAAGGCAATTTAGGCAAAAGACTGAAAGGCACATAACAGTAACAAAAAACAAACAAACAAACAAAAAGATACATCGAGTCTGCAGCACAGGCCACACTGCTGACAGGTCAGGGTGCAATTAGCAAGCCAGGCACCCCGGCCCAGTCCACCCCTTCTGGCCAGGGTATTCTGTAGCAGCTGGAGACAATCCAGTATCAGCTTGGCCCTGGTATTCAGCAGCAGATGGAGATAATCCAATATCAGCCTGGCTGGGGTATTCTGCAGCAGCTGGAGACAATCCAACATCAGCTTGACCAGGGTATTCTGCAGCAGCTGGAGATAATCCAATATCAGCCTAGACAGAGCATTCTGTAGCAGCTGGAGATAATCCAATATCAGCTTGGCCATGGTATTCTGCAGCAGTTGGAGATAATCCAATATCAGCCTGGCTGGGGTATTCTGCAGCAGCTGGAGACAATCCAATATCAGCCTGGCCGGGGTATTCTGTAGCAGCTAGAGATAATCCAGTATCAGCTTGGCCCTGGTATTCTGCAGCAGATGGAGATAATCCAATATCAGCCTGGCTGGGGTATTCTGCAGCAGCTGGAGACAATACAACATCAGCTTGACCAGGGTATTCTGCAGCAGCTGGAAATAATCTAATATCAGCCTGGCAGGAGTATTCTGCAGCAGCTGGAAATAATCTAATATCAGACTGACTGGGGTATTCTGCAGCAGCTGGAGATAATCAAGTATCAGCATGGCCGTGGTATTCTGCTGCAGTTGGAGATAATCCAATATCAACCTGGCCAGGGTATTCTGCAGCAGCTGGAGATAATCCAATATCAACCTGGCCAGGGTATTCTGCAACAGCTGGAGATAATCCAGTATCAGACTGGCCGGGATATTCTGCAGCATCTGGAGATAATCCAGTATCAATTTGGCTGGGGTATTCTGCAGCAGTTTTAGATAATCCAAAATCAACCTGGCCGAGGTATTCTGCAGCAGCTGGAGATAATCCAATATCAGCTTGACCAGGGTATTCTGCAGCAGCTGGAGATAATCCATTATAAACCTGGTCAGTGTATTCTGCAGCAGATGGAGATAATCTAATATAAACCTGGCCAGGGTATTCTGCAGCAACTGAAGATATGTATTTATTTATTTAGTTTTTGTTAACCAGGTAAGCACACTAGACAAAAAAGATGCCTATTTTCAGGTGCAACCTGGGAAAATTCAAGGAAAATACAGAGATGTTCAAACAGAGTAACATATAGTATCAGGTAAACAAAGCATACATTTCAGGGTAATAAGGACTGTACATAAGTTCAGGAGACAATATACAGACATTTCAAAAGATTTTGACAGGGTGAACAATTTAAAATACATATAGCACAAAATGTACAGGCAAACAGAAAAATGGGCAGGTATGGCTAGCTGGAGGAACCAGCACAGGAACTCTGGAAAGTGCCAATCGGTGATGGCCAGAGACAAGTGACCTGCTTGCAGGAGAGGTCATTAGTGCAACTAAGAGCAGTTGCATGTGACTAAGAGCAGTTGCATACCGAGGAGAGCTGCAAGTAACTCCAGAGGGAGTTTCAGAAGCAGGTGTGGGAGGGGTCGAGCAGACCTGGATAGGAAGGGAGTTCCATATTCTGGATGCACATATGGCAAATGCCCTGTTGCCCATTTGCATACGGGTAGCAGGAACCATAAGAACTGCTGAGCCATGGGACCTGTGGGAATATGAGGAAGAAGCATGTTTGAGGAACTCTGCCAGTACGGGAGGGGTGGCGGTTCTCATGACATTGTCCATGAAACATCCCAGGACAAAACTCCGATGATTGCTTGGGGAGAGCCAGGTAAGTCTGTTGTACAGGTCACAGTGGTGGGTAAGACGAGGGACAGCAAGTGCGAAGCGGCAAATGTTATAGGCTACGTCCCATTTTGAGAGGTGTCACTTAGTGGTTTGCGCAAATGTGATGAGCCCGTAAAAGAAGGTGAGGAGGAACACACCTCTAGCCAGGGCAAGGTGAGCAGCAGGTGTGAGGTTGTTATTCACTCTGTAAGCCAGGTCTAACTTGCTATTTACTGCCCTACATACCTTTTAGATATGCTGGGCAAGGTCAAACTGGGGGTCAAGGGTAACCCCCAGGTACTTGATGGAGTCAACAACCTTCACGAAAGATCCATCGGTCCCGTTAATGCTCAGGGGAGCAGGGGAAGCTTTAATTTTTGCCTGGGAGCCAAAGAGTATGGCTTGTTTTTTTTTGAGGTTGAGGATGAGTTTGTTAGCTCTAAGCCAAGATTGAATGTTACTAAAATCAGCACGAAGTTGGTGATTATTGACACTGATGTCATGGGAGCGGGTAAGGATTACCAGGTCATCTGCATATAATGTGGTGCTACTATGAGATGGAACAGGAGGGAGATTATTAACAAATACTGAGAAAAGGAGGGGCCCTTAGGACAGACCCCTGAGGGACTCCAGAAGTTACCGGGGTGGGCTCTGATAGGGCCTTATTGAATTTCATGAGTTGCTGTCTTCCCTGAAGGTAGTTGGAAAACCACCCAAGGACAGGGGCAGACAGGCCAAACGACCGAAAGTTGAGCACATAGGAGTGCATGATCAACCAGGTCGAAGGCCTCAGAAAGGTCTATGAAGATAGCACCAGAGGGCTTACCTTGATCCATGGCAACCCTGATCTCAGAGGTAACTTTAACTAAGGAGGAGGAGGTGCTATATCCCTTGCGGAAGCCATGCTGTGCTGGTGACAACAGCTCATGAGCCTAGATGTAGTCTGTAAGTTGTGCTGCTACAACTTTTTCCAGAAGTTTGCTAATGGCTGATAAGATGACTATAGGCTGGTAACTGTCAAGGCTGTTGGGATTACCTTGTTTAAAAACCAGGACAACCCTCGCCACCTTCCAGAGGTCAGGGATAAGTCCCAAGGTGAGCGACATGTCGAAGATGTGTGATACGGGTAAGGCAATGAAAGGGGCACCAAGGTGTAGGAGTTTAGGCTCCATATTATCGTGACCAGCAGCATTAGAGTGCAGGGAGAGACCAGAAAGAAGTCTCTGCATCTTCCTGATGGTCACCACCTTGAAATAGAATGATGGACGAGAAGGAGGCTCAGGCTGGGGGCTAAGTGGTACTGCTTGATTATCACATGCAGGGGCAGAGAATCGAGAGGTATAGGCAGACAAATCAGAAAAGTGGGAATTGAAGGCATTAGCAATAGTTAAGGCATTACTGCAGTTTGAACCACCTATAATCAAATCAGAGACACTACCTTTTGAGGAGCCGCATACAATATTTTTGATATTCCTCCAGAAATTTCTAGGGTCTCTAGCGGAGGTTAGCCGAGCAGATTTACAAAATTCACTCTTAGCAGACCTAATGGCTTTGATGCACTCATTTCTGAGTCGCCTATACTGCTGGATGATGACTATGTCCTTTGAGGCCTTGAAACTGGCACAACACTTGTCCCTAGACTTCATGAGGACGAGTAGGCTACAAAGAAGCCACTTAATGATAGTGCTCCTTATCCTCCTTCTGATAAGGGGGGCATGTTTGTTCTTCAGGACCGAAAAGATGGCAAGAAAGTTATTCAGGGCAGTGGGAGTGTCAGGAGCTTTAAAAGCAATCGACCAGTCAGTGAGCCCAAGGTCAGTGTGGAAGGACTCCAGATTAAAATTAGAGAAATCTCTCATCAGGAGGATTTTACCAGGAATTTTGGGAGGGGAGCTCTTTCTGACATAGCATGTGGGAGTGTGATCTGAGATCGAGTCAGGGAGGGTTCTAGAGCAGACAATCCTCTCACGTCTGTTTGCCATCACCCAGTCATACTAACATACTAACATACTAAAATGCCAGCAGAATAGGCCTAACGGTCTTTCATGTCTGCTTGTTTGGTCAGCCCCCACCCTGGGTGCTGACCTTGCTGTCCCCCTCGCCTTCTCTGGCTTCTCCCTTCCCAGTTCCGGATATTCTTGCTGCATTGAATTTTGCTTCCTGAACCCTTCCCCTGTACCTGTCCCACCCCCTCTTGAACCCCTCCACTGTCTCTGCCTCCACCAGCCCCTAGGTAGTGCATTCCATGGCTCCACCACCCTCTCAGTGAAGTAGCACCTCCTCCTTTCTCCCTGAATCTTCCCCCTCCAGCTTCCCACCCATGCCCTCTAGTGGCCCCTTCCTCCTTCCTTCGAAGCACCCTGACTGTTCCTCCCCTATTTACCCTCTTCATGTACCTGAAGACCTCTATCATGTCCCCCGGTCCCTTCTCTCTTCCAGCGTGTACATATTTAGCTCTTCGAGCCTCTCCTCATAGGTCCTGTCCCCCAAGCCCCAAATCATTTTTGCCCTCCTCTGGACCCTCTCCAGGAGGTTAATGTCCCTCTTTAAGTGTGGCCTCCAAAACTGCACGCAGTACTCCAGAGTGCGGCCTCACCAAGCAGTTATACAGAGGAGTATCACTTCCCTCCTTCTGGAGGTGATTCCCTAGTGATGCATCCCAGCATCCTGTTGGCCTTGGCTGCTGCCCTCCTACAAGTCTCAGAGTTGTTCATCTTGACATCCACCACCACCCCAGGTCCCTCTCAGCCATTGAGACTTGTAGTATTCCCCAGGGTGTACACTTGGCCTGGGTTTCTGGCTGGGTGGAGTACCTTGCATTTCCTGCATTGAACCTCAGCTTCCACTTTCTAGACCATCTTTCCAGAGCCTCCAGGTCCCCTGCAGGGCCACCTCCCCTCCTCCCCATCCACCACTGCCCCAGTTTCGAGTCATCTGCAAAGAGACTCATCTCACTCCTGATTCCTGTCCTTATGTCAGATCGTAGGCGTTGAACAGAAGGGCCCAAGGACTGATCCTGTGGGATCCCACTAATGACCCTCCTTGGGATGAGACTATCCCACCAACTACAACCCTCTGGGCCGGTCCTGGAGCCAATTGCCTATCCATCTGATCATCTGGTTTCCCACCCCCATTTCTCCTAGCTTATCCAACAGGCCCACGTGAGGAACAGAGTCAAATGCCTTGCTGAAGTCTAGAAAGAGGACATCCACTGGTCTACCCAGGTCCAAGGCACTTGTCACCCAGTCATAGAACTCCACCAGGTTTGTCTGACATGATTTCCCTGGGATGAATCCATGCTGTCTATCGTCCAGGCACCCTGACTTATCCAGGTCCCCCCTAGCCTCTCCTTGACAATGCCCTCCATCACCTTGCCCACCACCGATGTCAGGCTGACAGGCCTGTAGTTCCCTGCCAGCTCCCTTGATCCCCCCTTGTGGATAGGCACTACATGCGCCACCTTCCAGTCTTGGGGCACCCACCCTGTCCTCAGAGAGATGGTGAAAAGCTCTGCCAGGGGTTTCGCCAGGACATCTGCAAGTTCCTTCACCACTATAGGATGTAATTTATCCGGCCCCGGTGCTTTCTCCGTCTTAAGGGAGCTGAGGGCTTCCCTCACTCTCTCTGCTGTGATTTCCACTTCTGGTACCTCTTCTCCCTGCTTAGCCTTCCCCCCACCTGCCAGTGATGCCCCCCCTCTCCCCAGACCTGCCGATCGGTAAGGGTCCCCCCCTCCTCAGTCAAGGAGAGTACTTTTACCACCAGTAATTGACAGTCTAGTGGGCTCCCGAATAAGCTGAGAGAAGGTGAGGCCAGCCAGCAGAGGCTCATACTGCCTAGTATTTCCTCCTAGCCAGTTTATATTAAGGTCGCCTAAGATCATCAACTCATTACCATGGACCTTATGGCTGACGGCATCAAGGAGGTAGGATAGCCCTTGCGCACCACTCTTAGGAGGATTATAAGTGCAGACTATATGCAATTTGTTTGAGTTACCCAAAAATAATACCATGTGAAGAAACTCATTTGGGGGCAGTGAAGGTTGTCGGTGAAGTATGACGGACAGGTTTAAGTGATTTTTGTAGTGAATCAAGATCCCTCCACCTCGTTTCTTCCCAGGGCAGTCATGCCTAATGAGGTTGAGGCCAGGGAGAGCACAAGCAGAGTCAGGAATTGAAGGCTTCAGCCATGTTTCAGTAATGCCAAGGATGTCAGGCTTATAGTGATCAACCCAAGCAGTAAGTTCGGCCGGATTGGGCAGGAGGTTGTGAATATTCAGGTGTGCCACTTTTAGCCCCTTACCTGATAATCAACTAGAGGAAGTGGAGAAGACTTGGTAGGCAGCAGAAGATGAGGGACCAGGGTTTAACTCTATGTCTCCTGCCAAGACTATAAGCACCAATGGGAGCTACAGAAGGTACATCAAGGAGAGGTGACTCTTGGAGGTCAAAGGTTTATGCAGGAAGCATTTGATCACTTTGGTGGGAAACATGACATGCTTGAGATTTATGCAGCAGATAGGCCAGAGATTCAGGCTGTCAGAGGCTATCAAGTTTGAGAAGGTAAAGTCTGACTCAGAGGGCAGTCCTGGATTTTCCCCTAAGACCCACTGAGGGAGAGGAAATAATCTGCAGTGAATAACATCAAGCATAGGGAGGTAATTAGACAAGTTAAAATTACACAAACAGTGGAGGGAGGCTTTGTGGCCACCTCGCCTTGAACTGGGGCAGACATCAGTGAGTACGCCTTAGCAGTTTTTCTGGTACCAGGTGCTGGATTATAGATAGACTGGGTTAATCAGAATAAGGCAGACAGGAGAATAATTTAACCAGAACAGCTTGTAAATCAGATTCACTAAATAAGCCCAGGGGAAAATGCAAAACAGTACTTTTCAACAGAGACCCACAAACAAGGTTGATAGGCAACAGTAGGTGAGCCCAATATCAGCCTGGCCGGGGTTTTCTGCAGCAGCTGGAAATAACATAACAACATAGAAACATAGAACTCGATGGCAGATAAGGAGCACAAGGCCCATCCAGTCTGCCCATTTTTTCTACCTTATGAATGTGCCATAGACCTTTACTCTGTCAATGGCCTACCTATTCACACTCATCTGTATTGCTCTTTTATGCCTATCCCATGCCTGTTTGAAGCCCTGCACTGTATTCATATCCACCACTTCCTGAGGTAGGCCGTTCAATGCATCCACCACCCTTTCTGTGAAAAAGAACTTCCTCACATTACCTCTTAATCAGCCTCCCTCTAGTCTCATGCTGTGTCCTCTTGTCCTGCTATTTTTATGTTGATTGTGTGTATGCTCAAGAAACATATGGCAGCAGCTTTCTCCAAAAGCAGGTTGTGGAGGCACGGCACTGTTGTGGCCAATGTCCCCACAGCCTGCAAAGGCTTGTCCAGCATCCCCCAATGCCGTGGCACGCTGCTGCTGACACTAGTTCAGCCAGCGTGCCAACAACTTGTGAAAAAACAGCTGCTGCAATCAGGGACCACCTTGTCATTGCAGCGTAAGCCATCCGCTGCAATGAGGGAGCGACCCATCATTGCAGGGCGGGATGTAAAAAGCCTGATATTGTTTGTGAACACAGCAGCGGCTTGCCGCCATGTTCTCAAACAATATAACCCCCCCCCATCATGTTTATTTGCCGACGAGGTCCCCAATCCCTGTCGGCTTGAGTGATTTTTTCAGCTACAGCTGCCTGTCCAAGGAAAAGATTCCAGTGGCATGCTGGGAGCCGGCCCCAGTGTGCCACATGCCCCTGTAAAGTAAAAGACGGTCCCGTGATGTTGTTTGTTTTTTTAACCTGTAAAAAAGGAAACTGTCCCTCAGCGATCTCCCTTCCCCCCATCCACAACCCGTGCCCACCCACTGTGCACCCTGCCTCTGCACACACACCCTCACCCCATACTTACCTCTGGAGCTCGGCGTGATGATCTTCGGTGGACCAGGAACACGTCTTCACTCTTCAAAGCTGACCGCGAACTGAGGAAATGCCGGTAAGCTGTATAATGAAATGAATAGGGTTTTTCCAACCTTAATGCATATCTTAGTCATTTTTTGGAATTTTGGCACCAAATTTTCAACATGGGGTTTTTGGGACCCCTCCTCATGAATTCTGGAACTGTCATGGTGTTAATCAGCCCCGAAAACTGATTTTGCGGTCACTGCATGGAATCACCTTTTCAGGGCCGATTAATGAAACAACAGTGCCAATGTTCATGAGGTGGGCTCTCAAAAATCCTATGTTGCAAATTTGATGGAAAAAATCCAAAAAATGACTGTTTTACGAGTGTGCGTTGTACAGTTGCTACGCACGCTTGTAACTTTCCGAATTTGCAATATTTTCACACCAGATTCTCAACATTGGCATTTTTTCACACCTCCTTGTGAACAGTATAGCTGTCATTGTTTACATCCTGGTGGAAATGTGTTTTCGCACTTCTGGTGCAGAATAGTGCAGTAGCTGTGGGAAATCAGTGTTCGGGACAGATTCAGAAAATGACAGTGACACTGTTCATGAGTAGAGGTCCTAAAATGTCTATGGTGAAAATTTGGTGATGATAGCCCATCAGATGACTGTGTTACAAGTGTGCGTTATGCGCTTTCCATGCACTCTTGCAACTTCGGAGGTTTGTAATATTGTCGCGCCAGATTTTCAACAGTGGCATTTTTTCACACCTCCTTATGAACAGTGCAGCTGTCATTTTTCACATCCTGACCGAAATGTGTTTTCACAGTTGCAGTGCAAAATAACGCAGTCGCTGTGGAAAATCAGTGTTCGGGACAGATTAAGAAAATGACAGTGGCACTGTTCATGAGCAGAGGTCCTAAAATCCCTATGTTGAAAATTTGGTGACGAAACTCCATAACATGACTGTGTTACAAGCATGCATTGAACTGTTTCCACGCATCCTTGTAACCTCGCAAATTTGTAATATTTTCATGCCACATTTTCAACAGTGCCATTTTCCCACACCTCCCTATGAACAGTAGAGCTGTCATTTTTCACATCCTGGCTAAAATATGTTTTTGCACTGCTGCCGGAGAATAGCTCAGTCGCTGTGGGAAATCAGTGTTTGGGACAGATTAAGATCAAACGAGTGAGGGGGGGAGTGACCGAGCTCAACTGAGCTCTGTATGGACTGCTGTGGATTTATTTGTGGACAGAAAAAGGCCCCAACGCAAGATCCCAGTACAAAAGGGCAGCTTGCAGCACTGGAAGACACAGAACGAGAGAGCGAGTGAGGGAGGGGAAGTGAGCGAACTCACCGGAGCGCTGTCAGGACTGCTGCGGATTTCCTTGTGGGCAGAAAAAGGCGTGAATACAGGCAGGGGCCCAGTACAAAAGGGCAGCTTGCAGCAGTGGGAGAAACAGTACAAGCGAGTGAGACGGGGGGCTGAGTGAGCTCAACGGAGCTCTATCAGGACTGCTGCAGGTTTCTTTGTGGGTTGAAAAAGGCACCAATGCAGGCAAGACCCCCATACAAAAGGGTAGCTTGCAGTGCCAGGACAAACAGAATGAGCATGTAACAGAGGGAGACTGAGCAACCTCAAAGGAGCTCTGTTGGGACAGCTGCAGATTTCTTTGTGGACAGACAAAGGTGCCAATGCAGCCAGGAGCACCGTACAAAAGCGCTGTCTGCAGTGCCAAGAGAAACAGAATGAGTGAGTGACAGAGCGGTACTGAGCAAGCTCAACAGAGCTCTATTGTGATGCTGCGGATTTCTTTGTGGGCAGAAAATGTGACAATGCAGACAGGAGCCCAGTACAAAAGGCCAGCTTGCAGTGCCGGCAGAAACGGAATATAGTATATGGTTAGGGCTTATTGTAGATTAAAATCGGTGGCTTTCTAAATCTTGTTGTAGGACAGTTCAAAGGTAAAAAAAGTTGTACTATCGTTCTGACGTCACGTCGATAGTACAACAACTTTTCAGCCTTGTCCTACCTCCTGATTGGCTGCCTCCACTGGCTGTAATGGCGAAAAAAATTTAAAACATGGCGACAGGATTAGGCAGTCACGGTGAGGTGGATCTTCCCGAGGAATCTTCCTTCTACCACATGGCTTTGTGGCGCATAAGCATTTTTTTTAATTTAAAAAAACAAACTGCTGCTGAAAGAGAGCGAGCGGGTGTGGGGAGCAGCAGCAAACGGCGGGAGTGCAGTGAAGCCGAAACAAGCTAGTGGGACGGGGTAAAGCCAAACTGAGAGTGGGAGGAGTCAGAGCAGGAGCAGCATGACATAACAAAGGTAACCATCAACTGGGGGCGGGCAAAAAAAAGACAAAAGCCAGGTATCATATACTATATAAAAAATAGTAGATGGTTCACCATCCACAACCAAGGCAGTTTTCCATCTCGGGAGTTGATGACATCAGGGAGACCTCTCGAGCTTCACTCTTGAGGTCTCTATGATGTCATCAACTCCCTCAATGGAAAACAGCCTTGGTGTGGATGGTCACCCATCCACTATTCTATATGAGTGCGTGAGAGAGGGGGGAGTGAGCAAGCTCAATGGAGCTGTGTCGGGACTGCTTCAGATTCCTTTCTGGCCAGAAAAAGCCGCCAATGCAGGCAGAAGCCCAGTACAAAAAGTCAGCCTGCAGTGTGGGAGACACAGAACAAGTGAGTGAGGGAGGGGGAGTGAGCGAGCTCAACGAAGCTCTGTTGGGACTGCTACAGATTTGTTTGTGGGCAGAAAAAGGTAGCAATGTACGCAGGGGCCCAGTACAAAAGGGCAGCCTGCAGTGGCGGGAAAACCAGAATGAGCGAGTGAGAGCGGGGGAGTGAGCGAGCTCAGTGGAGCACTACTGTAACTGCTGCAAATGTCTTTGTGGCCAGAAGAAGGTGGCAATGCAGGCAGGAGCCCAGTAGCAAATGGCAGCCTGCAGCGCCAGCAGAAACGGAATGAGCGAGTGAGAGAAGGGGAGTGAGCGACCTCAACAAAGCTGTGTAAGGACTGCTGCAGATCTCTTTGTGGGCAGAAAAAGCCGCCAATGCAGGCAGAAACCCAGTACAAAAGGGCAGCCTGCAGTAGTGGGAGACACAGAATGAGTGAGTGGGGGGGTGAGTGAGTTCAATGGAGCTCTGTTATGACTGCTGCAGATTTCTTTGTGGGCAGAAAAAGGCAGCAATGCATGTAGGGGCCCAGTACAAAAGGGCAGCCTGCAGCAGTGGGAGAAACAGAACGAACGAGTGAGAGAGTGGGAGTGAGTGAGCAAGGTCAATGGAGCTGTATCGTGACTGCTGCAGATTTCTTTGTGGTTGGAAAAAGGGGGACAATGCAGGCAGGAGCCCAGTTCAAAAGGGCAGCCTGCAGCGCTGGTAGAAATGGAACGAGCGAGTGAAGACAACGGAGCTCTGTCGGGACTGCTGCAGATTTCTTTGTGGGCAGAAAAAAATGCCAACTGAGGCAGAAGCCCAGTACAAAAGGACAGTCTGCAACGCCAGGAGAAACAGAATGAATGAGTGAGTGACACAAGGGGAGTGAGCGACCTCAACGGAGCTCTGTCGGGACAGCTGTGGATTTCTTTTGGGCAGAAAAAGGTGCCAACACAGGCAGGAGCCCAGTACGAAGGGGCAGCCTGCAGCGCCAGGAGAAACACAATGAGCGAGTGAGAGAGGGGGAGTGAGCGAGCTTAATGGAGCTCTATCGTGACTGCTGTGGATTTCTCTGTGGGCAGAAAAAGGCGGCAATGCAGGCAGGGGCCCACTACAAAAGGCCAGCCTGCAGCGCCTGCAGAAACGGAACAAGTGAGTGAGAGAGGGGGAGCCAGCAGGCTCAAAAGACCTGTGTCAGGACTGCTGCAGATTTCTTTGTGGGCAGAAAAAGTCACCAACAGAGACAGGAGCCCAGTACAAAAGGGCAGCCTGCAGCGCAAGGAGAAACAAAATGAGTGAGTGAGAGAGGGGGAGTGAGCTACCTCAACAGAGCTCTGTAAGGACAGCTGCGGATTTCTTAAGGGCAGAACAAGGTGCCAATTCAGGCAGGAGCCCAGTACAAAAGAGCAGCCTGCAGCACCAGGAGAAACAGACTCAGCGAGTCACAGAGGGGCAGTGAGCAAGCTCAACAGACCAATGCAATCAACATTAGGCATTGACAAATGCTTGTTCTTATATTGAAACATGTTAGACTGTTTCACCTTGGTAATGCCCTTAAGATGTTTGAATGTTTCAATAATATCACCTCTCTTCCTCCTTTGTTCTAGCAAAAGCGTATTGAGCTCCATTATTCTGTCCTCATATGTTTTCTGATGCAGTCCCTGCACCATTTTAGTTAATGTCCTTGTGCAGGTGCAGCCTCCAGTACTGCACGCAGTACTCCAGATGGGGCCTAACCAGTGTCTTGTAAAGAGGGATTATTACCTCCCTCTTATGACTTGCGATATCCCTACTAATACACCCCAACATCCCTCTAGCCTTACCTACTGCTTTAGTGATCTGCTTGGATGATTTCAGGTCATCTATGAAGTTGATGCCCAAGTCTTTTTCTTCCCTTGTGACTGCCAGCAACTCCCCTCCCAACCTATAGGTGGCTTCAGGGTTTCTCTTCCCTATGTGCATAATCTTGCACTTCTTTGCATTAAACCCCAGTTGCCACTCTTCCAACCATTTTGCCAGTTTATCCAGATCTCTTCTCATTCTGCCCACCCCATCTGGATTATCTACTCTGTTGCAGATCTTGGTGTCATCTGCAAATAGACAAACCTTACCTTCTAGTCCATCTGCAATGTCACTGATGAAGATACTGAGGAGGACTAGCCCCAGGACTGATCCCTGAGGTACCCCACTTGTGATTTGCGTCTCTTCTGACTGTATACCGTTTACCACCACTCTCTGTTTTCTGCCCACCAACCAGTTTGCCACCCAGTTAACCAACTTCTGACCCACCCCAAGCCTACCCAGCTTGTTAATCAAGCTTCTACGTGGAACAGTATTGAATGCTTTGCTGAAGTCAAGGTAGGTGACATCAACTGTACTCCCTTGGTCCACCACTCTGGTTACCCAGTCAAATAAATCTATGAGATTAGTTTGACAGGACCTTCCTGTTGTAAACCCAAGCTGTCTTGGATCCTGTGCTCCTATGGATTCCAGGTGTTGCACTATCCTTTCCTTAAGGAGTGCCTCCATAATCTTGCCCACTACTGAGGTCAGACTGACTGGTCTGTAGTTCCCTGCCTAATCCCTGCTACCATTGTGGAGCAGGATCACATGAGCCCTTCTCCAGTCTTCTGGGACCTCTCCTGTGCTCAGAGACTCACCAAACAGTTCTGCTAATGGCTCTGCTAGTTCCACCCTTAGTACCCTGGGATGTATGCCATCAGGTCCCATTGCCACGTCCAGCCTGAGATTAACAAGCTCTTGTAGGACCCTTTCTTTTGTGAAGGGACTAGTGCACACGTCCCTCCTCCATGTCCATGGCGCTGAGCTGCAGGCCCTGCCTTACCGTCTCCTCAGTAAATACTGAGCAGAAGTATCTAGGATAGATGCTTTTCCTTGGTCCTCCTCCACGCACTCCTATTTATCCCCTTTGTTCTTAGCAATACCCCCTCTGGACTTTCTCCTTTCAATAAAGTATCTATAGAAAGTCTTATCCCCTTCTTTTATTGTTCGTGCTGGTGTTTCCTAGGTTTGGGCGTTTGCCTGCATTACTGCCTTCCCTGCTTTCCTTAGGGAAGTTTGGTATGCCTCCCTAACTTCATCCTGTTGCATTCCCTTATATTTCCTGAAGGCCAGTCTTTTGGCTCTGACCTTTTCTGCTACTATTTTTGAGAACCAAAGTGGTTTCCTCCTTCTTTTGCTCTTGCTTTTCTTTCTAACACAGTGGGATGTTGCTTCAAGTATTACATCCTTAATGCTTGCCCACTTTGCCTGTACCCCCTCACCTGTATTTCTTTTTTCCAGGGCTAACTTAACTCTGTTGACTATCTTATCAAAGTCAACTCCTCTGAAGTCCCATATTTTTGCCATGAAGTGGGATGATTTAATTCTAGTGGCCAAATTGAACCATACCATGTGATGGTCACTGGCCCCCAGGTGACCTTCTACCTGGAGATATGTGATCCTTTCCCCGTTAGTCAGTACTAGATCTAGGATAGTCCTGTCTCTTGTGGGTCATTGTACCAGTTGTTTGAGGTCCTCCTCCTGCAGGGAATCCACCATGTGTCTAGTTCTGGCAGATGTTCCTAATGGTATTGACCAATCTGTATCTGGCTTGTTGAAGTCTCCCATTATCAGAACCTCCCCTTTAGCTATCATGTTTTGTATATCTTCTAACAGTAATGCGTCTATGTACTCCCCTTGGTCTGGAGGCCTGTAGACAACCCCAGTTCGTATGGCTGTCCCATTTCTTGTTTCCAGGGTGATTCACAGTTCTTCTGGATCCTTATGTGTATTCTGAATTTCTGTACCTTTGATATCTTCATTGATATAAAGGGCCACTCCACCCCCCCTTTCTGCACCTCAATCTGTTCTGAACAGTACACAGCCAGGTACTGAAGTCTCCCAAGTGTGGTTACTGGTGAACCATGTCTCGTTAATGGCTACTATGTCCAGTGTAGCCTCTGTCATTGTTGCCTGCAGGTCTGAGATCTTGTTTCCCAGACTGCGGGCATTTGTGTACATGATTTTCTATTGGCCAGATTTCGGTGTGTTAGTTGTTGGGCAAGGTCCAGCATTTCCCCTGTGCGTCATATGGGGAGCAGGACCTTTTTCCTTACCTGGTGATGCAAATGAACTATAAACATGCTGAACTCCTGTTTGATCACAAGCTGAGGGGGGAGAGGTGTTCTTCCCGTTCGATGTATCAGGTGCTGCATACCTCTCCCCATTTGATAGTTTAAATATTCTGCAAAGATGTCAAACTTCTGCCCCAATGCACTGACTCCCTCCTTAGTCAGATGCAGTCTATCGAATTTAAAGAACTTTCACTCCCAAAACTGTTGCCAATAACCTACAAATTTGTGTCCTTTTTCCTGGCACCAGACCTAGAGCCACATGTTTAGCTCCCTTATCTCCCCTCCTCTGACCTTCCATCCATCTGCCCCCTCTCCCAGACTGGCAGGATCTCAGAGAAGGAGATAATCCAATATCAGCCTGGCCGGGGTATTGTGCAGCAGCTGGATATAGTCCAATATCAGTTTGGCCGAGGTATTCTGCAACAGTTGGAGACAATCCAATATCAGCTTGGCCAGGATATTCTGCAGCAGCTGGAGACAATCCAAAATCAGCTTGGCTGGGGTATTCTGCAGCAGCTGGAGGCAATGCACCAAACCTACAGAAAACCCTAGACAAAGAGTGTTATGAGTGGGGACATCATGAAGGTGTGTGTATCAGTCACCAGGACTTCATACTGAAGACAGGCTTCAAACGGGAGATACAATATTTCTGAGAATAAAATTTCTGCAGAGCTGAGAGGATGACGCCTCCCAAAAAAGGCATGGTGATATCATTCTTATTCATTGCCTTTTTCTGAGAAAGGGGTTCTATGAGCAACAGTTTTGTTGCACCCAGATTAAGGCTTTGCCAGCTGGCAGCCATCCAGTCACTGAGCTCAGACAAGCATTGAGTTATCACAGTCACAGAATCACCCTGATTGGGCATAAAGAGAGGTGCAGCTGAGGATCATCTGTATGGCAGTGGAAACCCAGATTGTACTATCTCACTACCTTTCCCACAGGCAATCGGTACACCGAGACCAACACCAGGGACAAAATCATGCCTTATGGAATGCCCATGTGTACAGCAGCTAGTTTGGAAGAACATTTCCAAGTGTTACATGCTGCTCCCCGCCACCTAGGAAGCGCACAAACCATCGCAACAATGTGCTAGCTAGCACCCATTCATCCTCAGGTGATCAGTCAAAACACCATGATCCATAGTGTTAAATGTCAATGAGAGATCGAGAAGAATAAACATAGAGTGTTCCCCCTTTCTTTTGCCAGGAAGAGAGTATCCATCACCTTCACCAGGGTACTGTCAGTGTTGTGTCAAGAGCCTGATTGAAATGGCTTATAGATTTCACGATGAACCAAGTGCAACTCCAACTGCAATACAGCCACCTTCTCAATTACCTTGCCTAACAAGGGAAGGTTTGAGGCCAGTATGTAATTAGCCAAGACCTCCAGGTCCAGAGGTGGTTTCTTATGGAGGAGGAGGACCATCACCGCATTCTTCAATGTGGCCAGAAAAGAACCCTCACCCAGGGAGTCCTGGATGATCTTGGCTACCACAGGAAGCAGGACCTCCTGGCAGTCCAACAGCTGAGTTGCTCCTGGATGCAGGCTACAGTTGTGATGATGGGTTTTGAATATTAATATAACAGAAGGATCGGCACTCTGCACACATGCGCCATATCCTATATAAGCCTGTGTTTTAGGCAGGCAGTAGCCCACACATTTGTCACTGTGTGTGGCACACTGCTCCATTAGTAAAGGTTTAGCTGCATCCACTTACCGTGTCTCCGTTGATCATTACACGGTGCCTCCACCTTCACTTGACCTCCAGGGGAATGTGGCTGAAAACTGGTGCAGATTTAGAAGCACACGCACACTCGGCTACTTACGGCTTAGAGAAGAACAAAAAACTCCCATTGCTAGGGAACATTAAACAAGCATTTGTCAGTGCTGAATGTTGATTGCGTTGGTCTGTTGAGCTCGCGCAGTGGGCCTCTGTCACTGGCTCAGTCTGTTTGTCCCGGTGCTGCAGGCTGCTCTTTTGTACTGGGCTGCTGCATGCATTGGCACCTTGTTCCGCCAAGGAAGAAATATGCAGCTGTCCCGACAGAGCTCCACTGAGGTGGCTCACTCCCCCTATCTCACTCGCTCATTCTGTTTCTCCTGGCGCTGCAGGCTGCCCTTTTGTACTGGGCTCCTGCCTGTGTTGGTGGCTTTTTCTACCCACAAAGAAATCCATAGCTGTCCCGACACAACTCCATTGAGGTCGTTCACTCCGCCTGTCTCATTCACTCATTCGGGTTCTCCTGGCACTGCAGGCTGCCCTTTTGTACTGGGCTCCTGCCTCTGTTGGCGCCTTTTTCTGCCCACAAAGAAATCTGCAGCAGTCCCGACAAAGCTCCGTTGAGTTCGCTCACTCCACTTCTCTCAGCCACTCATTCTGTTCTGCTGGCGCTGCAGGCCGCCCTTTTCTACTGGGCTCCTGCCTGCGTTGCTGCCTTCTTATGCCCATAAAGAAATTTGCAGCAGTTACAATACAGCTCTGTTGAGCTCACTCACTTGCTCATTCTGGTTTTCCTGCCACTGCAGGCTGCCCTTTTGTACTGGGCCCCTGCATGCATTGCTGCCTTTTTCTGCCCACAAACAAATCTACAGCAGTCCAGCAAAAGCCCGTTGAGTTCACTGACTCCCCCTCCCTCACTCGCTCGTTCTGTGTCTCCTGGCGCTGCAGGCTTCCCTTTTGTACTGGGCTCCTGCCTGCATTCGTAGCTTTTTCTGGCCAGAAAGAAATCTGAAGCAGTCCCAACACAGCTCCACTGAGCTCACTCACTGCCCGTCTGTCACTCTTGCATTCCGTTTCTGCCGGCACTGCAAGCTGGCCTTTTGTACTGGGCTTCTGCCTGCGTTGCCGCATTTTCTGCCACAAAGAAATCTGCAGCAGTCACACTAGAGCTCCGCTGAGCTTGCTCACTACCGCTCTGTCACTCACTCATTCCGTTTGTCTTGGCGCCGCAGACTGTGCTTTTGTATGGGACTCCTGGCTGCATTGGCACCTTTGTCTGTCCACAAAGAAATCCACAGCTGTCCTGACAGAGCTCCGTTGAGGTCGCTCAGTCTCCCTCTCTCATCGCTCATTCTGTTTGTCCTGGTGCTGCAAGCTGCCCTATTGTATAGGGTTCCTGCCTGCATTGGCTCCTTTTTCTGCTCACAAAGTATTCCCAGCAGTTCTGACAGAGCTCCGTTGAGCTCACTAAGTCCCTTTGTCTCACTCGCTCATACTGTTTGTCCCACCGCTGCAGGCTGCCCTTTTTTACTGGGCCCCTGCCTCTATTGACACCTTTTTCTGCCCACAAAGAAATCTGCAGCAGTCCTGACAGCGCCTCGGTGAGTTCGCTCACTCCCCCTCCCTCACTCTCTCTCTCATTCTGTTTCTCCCAGTGCCGCAGGCTACCCTTTTGTACTGGGCTCTTGTGTTGGGGCCTTTTTCTGCCCACAAGCAAATCCACAGCAGTCCCGACAGAGCTCAGTTGAGCTCGGTCTTTCCCCCCTCTCACTCAGTCGATCTTAATCTGTCCCAAATACTGATTTCCCAGAGTGACCGTGCTATTGTCCGGCAGGTGTGCAAAAACATATTTTAGCCACGATGTGAAAATGACAGTATTACAAATTTGTGAAGTTACAAGTGTGCATGGAAACAGTTCAACACACGTTTGTAACACAGTCATGTTATGGAGTTTCGTCACCAAATTTTCAACATAGGGATTTTAGGACCTCTGTTCATGAACAGTGCCACTGTCATTTTCTTAATCTGTCCCAAACACTGATTTCCCACAGTGACCACGTTATTCTGTGCCGGAACTGTGAAAACACTTTTCGGTCAGGATGTGAAAAATGACAGCTGTACTGTTTATAAGGAGGTGTGAAAAAGGGCACTGTTGAAAATCTGGCATGAAAATATTGTAAATTCGCGAAGTTACGAGCGTACGTATCAACTGTGCAATGCACACTCATAAAACAGTTATTTTTTGGATTTTTTCTACCAAATTTGCAACATAGGCTTTTTGAGGGCCCACCTCATGAACACTGTCACTGTTGTTTCGCTAATCGGCCCCGAAGGGTGATTCCACACAGTGAACACTAAACCAGCTTTCAGGGCCGATTAACGCCATGACAGTTCAAGAATTCATGAGGAGGGGTCCCAAAAACCCCATGTTGAAAATTTGGTGAAAAAATTCCCAAAAATGCCCGAGATATGCACTAAAGTTGAAAAAACCCTATTTATTACATTATACAGCTAACCGGCATTTCCTCAGTTCGTGGTCGGCTTTGAAGAGTGCAGACGTGTTCCTGGTCCATCGAAGATCATCGCGCCAAGCTCCGGAGGTAAGTATGGGGTATGGGGGTGTGGGGAGGCAGGGTGCGCAGTGGGTGGGTGTGGGTTGTGGGGGGGGACAGGGAGACTACAAGGGACCGTTTCCTTTTTTTCAGGTACAAAACCTAAAAAAGACTTCGCTGGACTGTTTTTCATTTACAGGAGCATGTGGCACGCTGGGGTGGGCTCCAGTGTGCCACCAGAGTTGTATTGGAGGGTCAGCTGTAGCCAATGGGAGATTGGGAACCCCCATCGGCAAACAACAAAAGGGGGGGTGGGGAATTCATTTCTGCTGACGGGGATTGGGCACCCCGTCGGCAGGCAATAAAACGGGAGGGTTACATTATGCCGACTGGGAGTGGGCTCCCCATCGGCAAATAAACATGAGGGGTTACACATTGTTTATGAATATGGCGGCAAACAATATCACAGATCCTACATCCCGCCCTGCTGACGCTGCAATGACGCTGCTGACGCTGCAATGAATTAATTCACATATCTGGACTGAGTAGTACGGTATGGGCTGCACACCCATTGGCTCATGCTGTGAACCAATGGGCGTGCAGTCCTACTGAGCTGTCAGTTGGTGGGCGGCGGGGCAGTAGGCAGGTGGGGTGTTGCCACCCGCCAGCTGATAGGGGAGCGGGGTGGTGGGGCTCAGTGGGCGGGTGGGGGTACACTAGACCAGCAGGGTAGTAGGGGTATTTGATGAGGTACTGATGCCCGTGATCGGCAGCGATCGTCCACTGGACCACCAGGGATATTGGACGGAGGGGCTGTACTGATGCACGTGATCGGGCACATAGAGATCCACTGGACTACCAGGTATATTGGACGGGGGGGACTGTACTGATGCCCGCGATCAGGCACATAGAGGTCCACTGGACCACCAGGGGTATTGGACGGGGTTTTTTTTATGTTACAGGAATGCCCATGATCGGGCTGCAGGGCGTCAGTCCCAAGCGGCTGCACCTGGCAGGCGTAGCGCCAGTCGTCGGGGATCGGTGCACCTGCATGCTAATGGCATACAAATGGGGCTGTAATGAGATGCAAATGGCCCCCTGTGCACCTTGCATAAATTATGGCCCCATTTGCATGTCCCCTTTTGAATATCGCAGGTGCTGTGCATGGCACAATGGTACTTGTGCCAGCGCATCTCCATGCTCCACTCTGGCCACTTTTGCTAGCGCAGTGCCACTGCGCCATGCACAGTGGGGGTGGCCAGGCTGCGATATTCAAAGCTGCTGTGCCATAGCGCAGCTCCATTGAATATCGCCCAGGCCACACCCCTGCGCAACAAAGTTGGGCTGTGCCCAGGCTTGTGCCACAGCCTGGCGCAGTTTGAACATCCGGGCCAGAATATATTCTCATGAACTAACTCACTTACTGAATCCCCCCCCCCCCCACTGTTTAAAAGTCATAAAGCCATATTACTTATAAATCTAGCACAATATATAATTGTATGGTATTTCATTTCTATGACCCTGCACTGTGCTGAATACATATAAGCAGACCAATTCCTACATATTTAGCAACTACAAAAATTGCAAAAACTACCTATGATTTAGAACTTTGCATAAAGATAGATAGGAAACATCAGTAAGAACCTAGACACAAAAAACTATCTACGTGGTTCACACATCATGCAGTAATCAAATTAAAGTATTATACTCCTATATTGGCTAATATCAAATCCAGCTCTACAGAAAAAAATATTTTCATATGACACATCATTTAGCACTTTCTTTCTGTCATGCACCATTGGGATTTTTTTTCACTACCTACATGTTGATAATGTGGCTAACTGAAAGTGTACAATCAGTCCAGGCCTCTCACCTGCTCATAACTTAAACTGTCAAAAAGTTTCTCTACTTAGCAATGCATTTTCCAGGTTCCCACCTCTTCTTCCAATTAAAACATGTTCAATGCCACTGAATTTGAAGCAATGTCTAGGACCATGTCGTTTCATGTGTGCTGCAAGTGCTTTTGTACCCAACCTGACATCTCATGTGTTGTACTATGCGGAATCTTAGTTTCCTTTTTGTTTTTCCAACATAAAAGCTGTTACACGTGCACTTGGCTAGATATACGACTGATTCAGTGTTACGTGATAAAGTCACGTATCTTATATTTTGCATTATTAGTAACAAAAAATGTATCTCCCACCTGAATATGTTGGCACACAGAACAATGGCCACATTTAAAGTTAGCATTTGGCATACTGTCATACCTGGATTTCTGATTGGAGTCCAAGGAGCTGTGTATTATTTCTCATATAAATTACTCCTTCTCCTATAGGTGATGATGGGGCCTCGATTTACAATGTCATTCAAGGCTGGCTCCACTGACAATACATACATATTCTTCCTAACAATGTTCACAACATTTTGACTCTGAGAAGTAAAAGTAAGAATAAAATTAGGACCATTTTCATTCCATTTTTTCTGCTCTTTCTTTTCTCTTTTTGGTTTTAACAGTTCATTTCTAGCAATCTGATCTACTGCATATGTCGCTTCTTCCAAAATATTTTCTTCATATCCCCTTTTCTTAAATCTATCCATCATATGCTCACTTGCTAGTTCATAACCCTCCACTCTTCTGCGGTTTCTTTTTAATGTAATAAGTTGATCTTTTGGAATGTTTCTCACAATATGTTTTGGAAGGCAACTGTCATGGTGCAAAATAACATTTCGGACTGTTGTTTTTCTAAATATCTTGGTCTCAACTAACCCAGTGTTGTTCTTCATAATAAAAGATCCAGAAAGGCTACCTCACTACTGCTAGCAATGACAGAGAATTCAAGATTCTGATTGGTCTCTTCTAGGTATGAAATGAATTGCTCTAATTCTGTGGGATTTCCTTTCCATAGTATGAATATGTCATCTATAAAATGTTTGCATATGTCCAGACATGCATAAAATGGACTCATAGCTGGATCATATACAAATTTTCATTCCCACTCAGCAAGATAAATATTGGCATAATTGGGGGCCACTGCTGCCCCCATTGCTGTGCCACTGATTTGATGGTACATAGTCTCTCCAAATAAAAATAATTTTTTTGTGAATACGTGCTCTGTTAGTGTTAACAATAACTCAACAAATTCACTGGAATATACTGTCTCCCTGTATAATGTTTGTCTCAATGCCTCTAATCCCTCTAAGTGAGGTACTGTATATTCATGTACAACGAAGCAACATCCAGAGTTACCATATACCATCCAGATTCCATCTGTACCTCAGACAGAATTTCCAAGACATGCATCGTGTCCCTGAGGTACGCCCTCAAACCCTATGCCACCCCTTTGATGTATTTATCTACATATTGAGCCGATGGCTCAGTAATCAATCCATTACTAGATACAATGGGTCTCATGGGATACAGTCGGTCTCATGGGAGGTCATTAAGGTTTTTGTGTGCCTTAGGGAGACCAAAGATAACTGCCCTTTTGGGATTTTTGACCATTAGAAATTCAGAAATTCATATATCAACACACCCATTCATCATTGCTTCATACAGGGTCACATAAATTTCATTTTTATATGTCATAGTGGGATCTACACATATATCTTTGTAAACAGAAATATCTGATAACATATTGTGCATTTCTCTGCTATACTTAACTTTATCCATCATCACCAAGGAACCGCCTTTGTCCGTGGGTTTGATGGTGATGGAACTGCTGACTTTTTTTTTTTAACTCTATTTATGGTTCTGCCTTACCCTGAACTCTCTCCAGATGGACACATTGCTTGACACCAGATCCCACCTGTCTGAAGTCCTCCTACTAGACTCCTCTGGAGGTGCTTTCTCCAGCCACTAGCCCAGCTACCCAACCCTCCCCGGTTCTGAGCCTTCCAAGGCAGGACCGCCATTACTCCTGACTGGCACTCTATCTTACAATCTAAAAGAGCAGCCAGGCAGGGAGGAGAAACAGAGGAGTGACTGGAGAGACCTGACACTGGGCGTGGTGGCCAGCCCCTGGACCATCCCTCACCTATCAGGAGGCAGGGAGTTTTACTTGCTTTTTCCCCCACTGGCATGGCGTGCAATGGATGCCAGCACGGGTCTGCTCACAGGTGTCCTGCCAGTGCCAATCCCCTCTACAACTGGGCTATGGAATGAAATGCACCCAGCCACTGCTAGGAGATGCTACTGAGCCTGGCACACCCTGGAACCTACCCCAGGAGAAGAGAGCAGTCCTCTGGATGCTCAATCTTCTCCTTCCCCACCGACCCCCGATGGCCCTGTTTCGTTCCCGAACCCGGGTCACCGTCATGGCGCAAGGTGTGGCATCCAGCGCCTCAACCCTCAACGCCACCGAGCCGGCCTTCCTGCAGACTTTTGATAGCATTTCTTTCTTCTTTTGTTATATTCAATTTTTTACATCCTGTTTTTTTCTCCAAGTAGTTGTGAATTTCACTCTCACATAGCTTGTCAAATACACCCACACTGAAATTCATAGGGGGAACATATGTTGATTTCTTCTTCCATTTTCCTTGTTCCCGCATCTCACTGGTGTTTTCAATCTTCTATAGTCTCTTCTTCATTTTCTCCTTTGCCATACAGTACAAGATGCGTAAATTGAGCTTCCTGGCATATCTATGTAAGTCCACTATCGTTTCAAGCTTGTTCATAAAATTTGTAGGGACAAATGATAGTCCTTTGTTTAAAACTTGTTCCTGTACTTCAGTCAGTTCATATTCTAACAGGTTAATGGCCAAACTTACAAAATCCTCTTTTTCTTCCAGAATGACATTTGATTCCTGTATCTGCCTCTCTGTCGATAATTGTTCCTTCTGGGGTACTGTGGATACCATCCCCCTCTGCTGTTGTTTGCTGGGCTGGATATCCCCTTCTCCCCCTTCCCTTATGCCATCCTCTTCTCTTACCCCGTGTGCCCCTCCTTGCACCTCGTCTGCATATCTTATCATCCTGGGGCTCCTGCGCAACCCTCTGCTTGGTAAAATGGGCAAATTTAAGGTGTTCCCTGATTCCACTGTCCATGGCATGCTGTTTACTGTCACCTCCTGCTCCACTCATACCTGTTGCAGTGCTTTCCTGATTGAGGAGGGGGGAGTCATGACAGCACTCTGCGGGTCCGATAATTGGGTTTGTGGTCTCTGTATCCCTGAATCTCTCTCCTGAAAATGGCTCTGCTCTAAAAAAGGCCTAATGTCATTCCTATTGTTGGCCATTTGCTCCATTACATCATGTTAACCATGATCTCTTCTTCCTCTCTTTCAGATTCAGAGTCTGAAGCACTTGTGTACGTGTTAGGTTGCAGTGTTCTTTTTAGAATGGGACGTAATTTACTTTCTACATTCTTCCCTCATTCAAAAATGTGTCCGTTAGCATAGTCTCTTCTGTCCCTCTCAAAGTTACGCATGTTAGTGCGTTTAACATGTGTGTCCATGTTTTTAATTGTTTCCTTTAGTTTATTCAAATACATTTCAAACTCTGAATGAGATTCAAATTTTAAAAAGTCTGCTTCACACTTCTTAAATGTATCCAGTACCTCCTGTTCTATTTCGGTTCCATCATCAATAATGATTTGAATGAGGCCACCTGATGATATTAAAAGGTGCGTTTGCCATTTTTTTTTAAAGTTTAATTTCTCAGTGCCAAATGTAGGTTGCATAGTCCACATAAGACCTCTCGGTATTCAGTTTACTTTCTGGTATGCCTCCATTGTTACACACTGCCAATAAATACATCTCACCTTTAATTAATTTCTTTCTAAGGCATCATAGGTTTCTTTAATATTAATTGCCTCTCTTGTGTCTTCCGCATTAGCAATTTCATACTACGCACCATCCTCTACTCTAATATTCTCCAACAAAGGATTCCCTTGGTCCATATTAAAATCAGGTTACTAAACCCTGTAATTCGTTGTTGCACATTAAACTGCACTGATTCTACATTTACTGATATGAGTGAGGTGCTACTCACTGCTCTGTTGTCCTCAGATACTTGGAATGCCATTACTGCCCTTGCCATAGATCATCCTCAGCTCAAGCCTTCAACACACAGATGCAAAGCTCCACAAATCAGAAAAAGTTGCAGCTACATAGACAGGGTGGAGGCTGTTCAGAGGAGGGCAACCATAATGGTGCAGGGTCTGCACCAAAAGACATATGAAGAAAGACTAAAGGAGCTTAAGATGTATAGCCTCATGGAAAGGAGGGAGAGGAGGGACATGATAGAAACTTTCAAATACCTCAAGGGATTCAACAAAGTCCAAGAGGGTAGCATCTTTCAGAAAAAGAAATGTGCAAGAACAAGGGGGCACAATTTGAAGATAGAGGGGGAACAGCTCAGAGGTAATGTGAGGAAGTATTTCTTCACAGAGAGGGTTATAGATGCATAAAAAACAGCCTTCCTGAGGAGGTCATAGAGTCAAAAACGTGGGGGAATTCAAGAATGCATGGGACAGACATAAGGTAATTCTAGTGGGGGGTAAGAGGAGGTAGGCTGTTGGTTAACTAGGATCTGCAGTTTATCCATCAGGTAGGGAAATGGGCAGACCAGGTGGACCAAGCGGTCCTTATCTGCTGTCAAATTCTATGTTTCTGTGTTACTCGCGGTGCCGAAATACTGAATATCTAGAAGCACAAACACACACACACACTCAGCTACTCACGGCTTAGAGGAGAACAGAAAACTCCCATTGCCAGGAAACATTAAAAAATGTATCAGATTTATTGTTACAAAAATGTGGTAGCACCCCACCAACACACCACATCAACGTTTCAAGTCAACGGCTCTTTATCAAGACAACAGCTCCCCCTTATGTTGAACCTATATAGTGCAGTACCTTAATTGTTCTAAAAGGCACACAATTACCATCTAGAGTTACATATATGCACCCTGTAAAAATTCAATATACAAAAACATCTAAATTATAAAGTACTAAATACTAAAAGAGCTCATCACCCTCATGTGGATACAAAAACATCAACCATCACTGTATAGAGTTATAATATATTCTCACGAAATAACTCACTTACTGAATCCTCCCCCACACACCCACACAGTTTAAAAGCTATAAAGCCATACTACATATAAATCTAGCACAATATATAATTGCATTGTATTTCATTTTTAAGATCCTGTACTGTGCTGAATATATATGTATATATAAGCAGACCAATTCCTACATATTTAGCAACTAAAAAAATTGCAAAAATTACTACCTATGATTTAGAACTTTGCATAAAGATGGATATGAAACATCAGAAAGAACCTAGACACAAACAATCATCTATGTGGACCATATATCATGCAGGAATCAAATTAAACTATCATACTTCTATGTAGGTAGCCAAAAAAAGTGCCAATGATGCGTGACAGAAAGAGAGTGCTAATGATGTGTGATATGAAAATATTTTTTTCTGTAGAGCTGGATTTGATATTAGCCAATACAGGAGTATAATACTTTAATTAGATTCCTGCATGATGTGTGGACCACAAAGCAATGACGTGATAGACAGAGCTATCTAAACTGTAAAAAAGGCTACTGAAAAAAGTCAAGCGAGGCCGTAAAGATCCATATTTGGCATTTCTCAAACTGAGAAATATGCCATTAGAAGGATTGGGCTCACCAGCTCAATTACGTGTGGGCTGTCGTACCAGAACTCTCACAACCAACCAGACTTCAGTTGCTAAAACCTAAACTTGTAGAAACAAATGCAAAAAAAAAAAAAAGCGGAAACAGCCATTTTACTATGATCAACATGCCAAGTAGCTCAGTGCACTGCACCCAGACAATCCTGTGTATCTCAAAACCCCAAAAAACTTGTAGACCCCTGCAGTCATACCAGCCCATGCTGAGGAGCCTTGCTCATATATTGTCGAGGCGAATGGGAAACTGTACCAGAGAAACAGGAGAGATTTGCTGCTCACTCCTGCACTGCATTTTAGCTCACCCCCAGGATGGTCACCTAGCCAGAAGGAGAGGGAGAGAGAAGGAGAACAGGAACAGGATGACACATCGGTGAGCAATGCATCTTCCAAGGCACCAGTAATGGAGGACCCATCAGACGGGTCACAATTTCTGTCCTCCAGTGAGCAGGGCAGGATGTAGGATCCCTGATATTGTTTGTGAACATGGCGGCGGCTTGCCGCCATATTCACAAACAATATTTACCCTCCCATGTTTATTTGACGATGGGGAGCCCACCTCGTTGGCATAATGTAACCCCGGTTTTATTATTGTCTGCCCAAGGCGCCCAATCCCATCGCAGAAAGGAACTCTCTTTTGTTGTTTAACACGGGAGTGCCTAATCCTCATCGGCAGAAAAGAATTCCCTCGCCTTTGTTGTTTGCTGACAGGGTGCTCAATCACCCGTCGGCTGCAGCTGCACCCCAAAAAGCAAGACTCGGTGGCACGCTGGGAGCCCACCCCAGCATGCCACATGCCCCTGTAAAGTTAAAACGGTCCCGCGACGTTGTTTTGTTGGTTTTACCTGAAAAAGGAAACGGTCCTTCGAGTCACCCCGCGCCTCCCACAACCTGCACCCACCACTCGCACCCTGCTCCCCACCCCCCTCACCCCATACTTACTCCGGAGCTCGGGCGACGATCTTGATGGATCGGGAACACGCCTGCACTCTTCAAAACCGACCGCAAACTGAGGAAATGCGTAAGCTGTATAATGTAATAAATAGGATTTTTTCAACTTTAGTGCATATCCTGGGCATTTTTGGGAATTTTTTCACCACATTTTCAACATGGGGTTTTTGGGACCCTTCCTCATGAATTCTTGAACTGTCATAGCGTTAATCGGCCCCAAAAGGTGGTTTCGCGGTCACTGTGCAGAATCACCCTTTGGGGCCAATTAATGAAATGACAGTGCCAGTGTTCATGAGGCAGGCTCTCAAAAAGCCTATGTTGCAAATTTGGTGGAAAAAATCCAAAAAATGACTGTTTTACAAGCATGCATTTGGCGCAGTTGCTACGCACGCCTGTAACTTCACAAATTTGCAATATTTTATGCCAGATTTTCAACATTGGCATTTTGTCACACCTCCTTGTGAGCAGTACAGCTGTCATTGTTCACATCCTGGCGAAATGTGTTTTCGCACTTCCAGCGCAGAATAGCACAGTTGCTGTGGGAAATCAGTGTTCAGGACAGATTAAGAAAATGACAGTGACACTGTTCATGAGTAGAGGTCCTAAAATGCCTATGGTGAAAATTTGGTAACAATACTCCATAAAATGACTGTGTTAAGAGCGTGCGTTGTGCAGTTGGCAAGCACACTCGTAACTTCACAAATTTATAATATTTTCACTCCAGATTTTCAACATTGCCATTTTCCCAGACCTACTTATGAACAGTATAGTTGTCATTTTTCCAATCCTGGCCAAAATCTGTTTTCGCACTTCCGGCGCAGAACAGAGCGGTCGCTGTAGGAAATCACTGTTTGGGACAGATTAAGAAAATGACAATGATACTGTTCATGAGCAGAGGTCCTAAAATGCCTATGTTGAAAATTTGGTGATGATAGCCCATCAATTGACTGTGTTACAAGTGTGCGTTGCGCACTTTCCACGCACCCTTGTAAATTCGCAGATTTGTAATATTGTCACACAGATTTTCAACAGTGCCATTTTTTCACACCTCTTTATAAGCAGTACAGCTGTCATTTTTAACATCCTGACCAAAATGTGTTTTCACAGTTCTGGCGCAGAATAACGTGGTCACTGTGGGAAATCAGTGTTTGGGACAGATTAAGAAAATGACAGTGGCAATGTTCATGAGCAGAGGTCCTAAAATCCCTATGTTGAAAATTTGGTGACAATACTCCATAACATGACTGTGTTACAAGTGTGCGTTGAACTGTTTCCACGTACCCTTGTAACTTCACAAATTTATAATACTGTCACGCCACATTTTCAACAGTGGCATTTTTTCACAACTCCTTATGAACACTACAGCTGTCATTTTTCACATCCTGGCTAAAATATGTTTTTGCACTCCTGCTGGACAATAGCAGGGTCACTCTGGGAAATCAGTGTTTGGGACAGATTAAGATTGACTGAGTGAGAGGGGGGAGTGACCGAGTTCAACTGAGCTCTGTCGGGACTGCTGCGGATTTGTTTGTGGGCAGACAAAGGCCCCAACACAAGAGCCTGGTACAAAAGGGCAGCCTGCAGCACTGGGAGAAACAGAGCGAGGAGGCGAGAGTGAGGGAGGGGGTGGCGAACTCACTGAAGCACTGTCAGGACTGCTCTTGGTTTCTTTGTGGGCAGAAAAAGGCATCAATACAGGCAGGGGCCCAGTACAAAAGGCCAACCTGCAGCGGTGGGAGAAACAGTAGGATCGAGTGAGACAAGGGGACTTAGTGAGCTCAATGGAGCTCTATCAGGACTGCTGGGAATACTTTGTGGGCAGAAAAAGGTGCCAATGCAGGCAGAAGCCCCGTACAAAAGGGCAGCTTGCAGCGCCAGGACAAACAGAATGAGCGATGAGAGAGGAAGACTGAGTGACCTCAATGGAGCTCAGCTGGGACAGCTGCAGATTTCTTTGTGGACAGACAAAGGTGCCAACGCAGCCAGGAGCCCCATACAAAAGCTCAGTCTGTGGTGCCAAGAGAAACAGAAAGAGTGAGTAACAGAGCGGTAGTGAGCGAGCTCAACGGAGCTCTAGTGTGACTGCTGCAGATTTCTTTGTGGGCAGAAAATGCGGCAACGCAGGCAGAAGACCAGTACAAAAGGCCAGCTTGCAGTGCTGGCAGAAACGGAATGCGAGAGTGACAGAGAGGGGGTGAGCGAGCTCAGTGGAGCTGTGTCAGGACTGCTTCAGATTTCTTTCTGGACAGAAAAGCCACCAATGCAGGCAGGAGCCCAGTACAAAGGGCAGCCTGCAGTGCCAGGAGAAACAGAACGAGCGAGTGAGGGAGGGGGAGTCAGTGAGCTCAACAGAGCTTTTTTGGGACTGCTGCAGATTTGTTTGTGGGCAGAAAAAGGCAGCAATGCATGCAGAGGCCCAGTACAAAAGGGCAGCCTGCAGTGGCAGGAAAACCAGAGTGAGCGAGTGAGTGAGCTCAACAGAGCTGTATTGTAACAGCTGCAAATTTCTTTGTGGGCATAAGAAGGCAGCAACACAGGCAGGAGCTCAGTGGAAAAGGGCAGCCTGCAGCGCCGGCAGAACAGAATGTGCGAGAGAGAAAAGGGGAGTGAGCGAGCTCAACAGATCTTTGTCGGGACTGCTGCAGATTTCTTTGTGGGCAGAAAAAGGTGCCAACAGAGTCAGGAGCCCAGTACAAAGGGCAGCCTGCAGCGCCAGGAGAACCAGAATGAGTGAGTGAGATGGGGTGAGCGACCTCAACGAGACTCTGTCGGGACAGCTGTGGATTTCTTTGTGGGTAGAAAAAACCAACACAGGCAGGAGCCCAGTACAAAGGGCAGCCTGCAGCGCCAGGAGAAACAGAATGAGCGAGTGAGAGAGGGGGCGTGAGCCACCTCAATGGAGCTCTGTCGGGACAGCTGCGGATTTCTTCCTCAGCAGAACAAGGTGCCAATGCAGGCAGCAGCCCAGTACAAAAGAGCAGCCTGCAGCACCGGGACAAACAGACTGAGCCAGTGACAGAGGGCCACTGAGCTACCTCAACAGACCAATGCAATCAACATTCGGCATTGACAAATGCTTGTTTTATTTGTTATGGGATACTCAAGTTAACGGGGAGATGTGATGAAGGGTTTTGAATATTAATGTAACAGAAGGATCAGAGCTGTGCACATGCACACTGTATCCTATATAAGCCTGTGTTTTAGGTGGGCAGTAGCCCGCGCATTTGTCACTACATTTGGTACACTGCTCTATTAGTAAAGGTTTAGCTGCATCCACTTACCGTGCCTGCATTGATCATTACAACAGTAAGAAAGTCACAGGGCAGACATCTCTTGATACACAACTGACTACAACGAGGTCTAAACTTACCCTTTGAAGAAACAGTGTGTCAGGCAGTACTGATCTAGATCGGAGAAAAATTAATAGAAAAAGAACAAGCCCATAGAGGTATGAAGCAGCTTACATCACAGGATCGTTTCAGGATTTGGCTCTGCATTCAAAAAACATGCAGAACAAAGCATAGAAATATGATTTTTTCTAGCCTGTATCATAACTGAAATGCTTTCTGAAGGTGGAAACAGGAATTCTCAGCTTCACACTTTGCTAAAAGATTTGAATTAGTTGTTGCAGAGCCAGATAATCAAACTGGCTAAAGGGGGTTTTTACATCAGTTGAAGGTCTCAGAGCCCATTGCCTGACTAATCAGTCAGCACCACCCAGCTGCAACTGTTCTTTGTGTGATTTCTGTGTTGATTACTGATGTTTCTAATTCTGGTAAAGCAACTGCAGCTTTAGCTACAGTCACATCTTGAAATATTTTACACACACACACACACACAGATATTTTGTAGAACACCAGCTACTGTGCTGTCTTTCGGTTTAATACTAAAAGATTTATTTGAAGTAGTCACAGTGGTGTTTTGAATGGCAAAATGAAGAGTGTGCCTTTATGTGAACAGAGGGGCTCAAATGGTAAAAAAATATTGAGGGTCACTCCTAATCTGGGACAGTTGTAAAATATTAACAGAAGGTTTCTGAGTGGTAAAATGAGGGACAGCCTAGCTTGCCCTTCACGCAGGGGTACGATTACCACCCACGATACCAACAACTGAGTTTAGGAATGAGCCAGGGTCCTCAGGGGTTGGCCAGTGAGAGATGCATCTCCGAGGACACTCTTCTCCTCCAGTGAGGGAGGGGGATACCATCCTCCACCATAATACTGCCACTTGGTTGGCCACAGGTGGTAGTAAATTCAGAGACTCAGTGAGTGGGTGGGACTGCACTGACATCAGTGCAACAGCATGCACTATGCGCACATACTCGTGATGCCCTTGGCAAGTGACATCCTATGTGGCTGGGTACAACACCAGGGGAAGCACCCCAGCTATTCCTGGATGGTTCCTTGTCAGTGATATCCCATACAGCTGGGCACAACACCACAGGAAACACCTCAGCAGTTGCAGGATGGTTCCTTGGCCAGTGACATCCTATGCGGCTGGGCACAACATTGCAGGAAAAAAAAACAGCTGTTGCTGGATGGTTCCTGACCAGTGATATCCCATGTAGCTGGGCACAACATTGAGGGAAAACACCCCAGCTGTTGCAGGATGGCTTATATACTGACCAGTGATATCTAATGCGGCTGGGCACAACACCGCAGGAAACACCTCAGCTGTTTCAGGTTAATTCCTTGGCCAGTGACATCCTACATGGCTAGATATAAAACTGAGAGAAAACACCACAGCTGTTGTAGGATGGTTCCTTGGCCAGTGACCTCCTATGTGGCTAGATACAACACTGAGAGAAAACACCCCAGCTGCTGCAGGATGGTTCGTGACCAGTGATGTCCCATGCAGCTGGGTACAACACTGAGGAAAAACACCCCAGATGTTGCAGGATGGTTACTGACCAGTGATATCCCATGCAGCTGGGTACAACACTGAGGAAGAACACCCCAACTGTTCCAGGATGCTTACTTGGCCAGTGACATCCCACATAGCTGGGTACAACACCGAGAAAAAACACCCCAGCTGTTGCACAATGTTTTCTTGGCCAGTGACATCCTACATGGCTCGATTCAACATTCAGGGAAAAAAAACAGCTGTTGCAGTATGGTTCCTGGCTAGCCCATGATGTCCTTAGCCAGTGACATCCCATGCAGCTGGGTACACCAATGGAAAACACCTCAGCTGTTGCAGAATGGTTCCTTGGCCAGTGCCATTCCATGCAGCTGGGTACAACAAAGGCAAAATGCTGCAGCTGTTGCAGGATGGTTTCTAGCCAGTGACATCCCATGCAGCTGAGTACAACACAGAGGGAAAACACTGCAGCTGTTGCAGGATGGTTAATTGGCCAGTAACATCCCATGTGACTGAGTACAATTCCAAGAGAAAACACTGCAGCTGTTGCAGGATGGTTTCTGCCCAGTAACATCCCATGTGGCATGATACAACACCAACAGAAAACACCACATCTGTTGCAGGATGGTTCCTTGACCTGTGACATCCCATGCGGCTGGGTACAACAAAGGTAAAACACAGCAGCTGTTACAGGATGGTTTCTGGCCAGTGACATCGCATGCAGCTGAGTACAACACAGAGGGAAAACACTGCAGCTGTTGCAGGATGGTTCCTTGTCCAGTGATATCCCATGCAGCTGGGAACAACACAGAGGGAAAACACCCAACGGTTTCAGGATGGTTTCTTGGCCTGTGACATCCCATGCGACTGGGTACAACACAGGGAAAACACTGCAGCTGTTGCAGGATGGTTTCTTGGCCAGTAACATCCCATGCGGCTGAGTACAGTTCCAAGGGAAAACACTGCAGCTGTTGCAGGATGGTTCCTGCCCAGTGACATCCCATGTGGCAGGGTACAACACTGATGGAAAACACCCCAGCTGTTGCAGGATGGTTCCCTGGCCATTGACATCCCATGCAGCTGGGTACAACACTGAGGGAAAACACCCCAGCTGTTGCAGGATTGTTTCTTGGCCTGTGACATCCCATGCAGTTGGGTACAACACTAAGGGAAAACACACCAACTGTTGCAGGATGGTTCCTTGGACAGTGACATCCCACGCGGCTGGGTACAACACTGAGGGAAAACACCCCAGCTGTTGCAGGATGGTTTCTTGGCTAGGGATGTCCCCTGGGGCTGGGAACAATACCACAGGAAAGCACCCCAGCTGTTGCAAGACAGTTCCTGGCTCTCCGCTCAGGCCCTACACCATAAACTCATCAACTGTGGTTCTTCTCCTCTCAAGTAGGCAATGATGACTCAAGCAGCACCCCCCCCAGACCTATTGAATAAGCTCTCCATGGCTAGTGAGGCATAGGTCCCCTCAGTCCTACTAAATGAGCCCTCTGTAGCTGGTAAAGCATGGGGCCCCCACCCCTCTTGAAAGAGCCCTCCATGGGTAGTAAGCCATGAGGCCTTCCAGCCCTAATGAATGAACCCTCCATGGGTAGTGTGCCATGGGACCCTTATATTCACTGGGGAAAAGAGCAGATAAAGTTAACAGAACAGAAAAGGGATCTGGGGGTTATAATATCAAACAACCTTAAGGTAAGTGACCAATGTAGTAAGGTGGTTGGCAAAGCTAATAGAATGATGGCATGCATAGGAAGGGTCATAACTAGCAGGAAGAGAGAAGTGCTGATGCCATTATAGAAGGCCATGGTTAGACCGCACCTTGAGTGTGGGGTACAGTTCTGGAGGCCTCATTTAAGAAAGGACATAGATGTAATAGAAAAGATTCAGAGAAAGGGTAACAAAGATGGTGCAGGGTATGCAAGGGAAACTATATGAGACAAGATTGAGAGAATTAAATCTGTATCCATTGGAGTTTAGAAGAGAGAGAGGAGACATGATAGAGACATTCAAGTACATGAAGAGGATAAATAAAGTAAGGGAAGTTAGTCTATTTAAAAGGAAAGTCAGAGTTAAAACAAGAGGTCATACTTTAAGAATGGAAGGAGGAAGATTTAAAGGTAGTGTAAGGGGGTGTTAGTTCACTGAGAGGGTGGCTGAACCCTGGAACAGATTACCTGAGGAGGTGATAGGTGTCGAAACGATGGAGGGATTCAAGAGTGCATGGGATAGACATATGGGGTTGGTTACAGGACAGAGGAGAGGCGCCTTGTGCACCAGTGACAAGTACAGGAGGGGGGAGATGGGCAGACTGGATGGGCCAGGATGGTACTTTTCTCCTGACACATTATTATGACACTATGATGCTATTGAATGAGCCGTCCATAAGTACCAAGCCATGGGGCCACCCCAGCCCAACTGAATGAGCTTTCCATGGGTAGTAAGCCAGAGCTGCCCGGTCCTATTGAATGAGCCCTCTGTGGATAGGAAATCATGGGGTCGTCAGCCCTACTGAATAAGCCCTCCATGGGTAGTAAGTCACAGGCACCCCCAGTCCTACTGAATGAGCCCTTCATGGGTAGTAATCCATGGGTTCCCCTAGACCTATTGAATGAGCCCTCCATGTATACTAAGCCATGGGGCCCACCAGCCCTACTGAATGAGCCCTCTGTGGGTAGTAATTCAGGGTTCCCCCAGCCCTATTGAATGAGCCCTACCTGGGTAGTAAGCTATGGGCTCCCCAGCCCTATTGAATGAGCCCTCCATGAATAGTAAGCCATGGGGCACCACAATCCTATTGAATGGGCCCCCTATGGGTAGTAAGGCATGAGGCCCCCAAGCCCTATTGAATCAGCCCTTCATGGGTAGTAAATCATGGGCCCCTGCCCCAGCCCTACTGAATGAGCCCTCTATGGATAGTAAGCCACTGCCCCCCCCAGTCCTACTGAATGATCCCTTCATGGATAGTAATTCATTTGTTTCCCCAGCCCTATTCAATGAGTCCTCCATGTGTAACCCCCATGTTCCCTGGGGTTACTAGAATCCCATTAGAGTCAGTGGTAGGCAGGGAAGGCAGCTAGTGATTATCCAGTAAATGGATTCTCACTCTGTCCCTCTCTGTTGTTAGCCTCAGCTGAGAGCTGGAGAGGTGATGTCACCATAGAACTCTCGCAGCAGCGTAAGCCACACAGCAGCTGCTGTCAGTGGGAATCTTAGAATTCTGATAGTAGTTCAGTGTAGGAGCTCAGTGTGAGTGGGAATTCAGTGCCAGACCTCAGAGAGTGAGCAGTGTGGGCTCTGATGAGTACCAGTTTTTCTCACCCTAGTGGATGACAGCTTTTCCAGCCTTAGTGAAGTGGTGGAAACCATCTCCAGGGATTCCTGTTCTTTATCCCAGTGTGGGATGAAGGGGACTGCTGTGGATTTTAGGGGCAATCCCCTGATCCAATCCAGGATTTGTGAAGCTGCCTTTTGGTCAAGATCTGTGAGAAACATTTGTTTCCAAGTTTGCCCAGGAGTACCTGCCTGTTTGGTTTTAAGGTGAATTTCTCTGATAAAGGGACGCAGTCACCATGAAAGATTTAAAAGTTGGCTGACAACAGTGGAGTCCAGTATGTGACCTGCCATCTGTGCAGAACTTTTACTTTCAACACCCCTGAAGTGTTTTGCTGATGTTAAGTGTCAGATACATTTCAAGAGAGCATCAACAGTGACATTTTGATAAATGTAAGGTGTATTTCTGAAGGGATGGCCAAGTATGAACTTGGAAACAAAAGGGGGGAGACCCCCATCTGGAGTGACCAGTTTAGCACTCTGGGTTCAGAAGGGCACCTGTGCTTTTCTGTCAGTACATGTGGCCAATGCCTGAAGAATTTCTACCCCAGTGAGTGTGTTTTCTCCAGTTGAGCCTTGAGTGCTCTGATGTGGTCAGAGTGCCACAGTTATCCTATGTCAAATGGGAAGTGTCCAAGTACTGGCCGAGTGCCATGTTCTCCAGAAGAGCTGTGTTTTCTCTGTGGCTAGTTCTATAATTTCAGAAGTAAATCCTATGAAATATGGGAACTGTACTATGTACTGGCCATGTGCCATTTTGAAGGAGTCTGGTGTGTCTACCAGTGGCTAGTTCCACATGTCCAGAGTTTATCCTATGCTAAATGGGAAGTTGGAGATCTGTACTTCAGATGTCTGCAATTACCATGTGTGTAAACCCTTGGGGGTCCATCCTTGCTTTGTGTTATTCCAACTCTGTTTCAGAAATAATGCCATACTCTAGAATCCCAACCTGGTCTGGACATTCTTGTTACTGCTTCTTTGTGTGTGGAGTTACTTGGGTACCCCTGTCCAGAAGTGCAAACCTAACATAGCCCTCAGCAAACATTCTCTCCCCAGGATCTGGGTTTGGCATTGGTCCATGTGTGTGTGTCTTGTAACCACACAAAATCTGTATTTCAATCTTAAGTGGTGCTGCTTTGTACCCCACCCCTCTCTTTTCCCCTAGACTATGGGAGGTGTTCTTTCTTGTTAAATAAGGGGCTGATGAGGGGTTACAAAAATGGGGTCTCATCCGACGATGTTGTTTAATTTGGGGAGAGAACATGGGATAGTTTGTTTAGGGTATGGCTAGCATTTTGTCTGTCTGGCAGTGTGGTAGCCCAAAACTGGAAAAGAAGCTTTGTGCAAAAGGATCTGCATAGGATATTGCCATCCGTATGTGTCACTGTGTGCCTGATGTTATGTTGCTGCTGTGTGTTTGTGCCATCTTTACCAAGGGACTGTAAAGCCAGAGTGTGTATGTCCTTGCCCTGCATCAAGAATGTTTGCAGAACTTTAATTTTAAGTAGTATTGCCAAAAGTATTATGGAGTTTAGGAAACAAAGAGAGAAATGTGCCCTGAAAGTTTCATGTGCTTTGAGTGTAATTTGGGGGAGTCGCTAAAGAAATAGTCAAGTTCTGAGAGTTGAAATGGTTAAAAATGGCGCTCCTGCCTTGAAAATTTCAGCCAAGAAAAAAAAGTTGAGTTTGCAGTTTAAATTTGCCCTGCTTGACGATCGCCATGGAGGAAGAATGTGAGGAGAGAGAGAGAGAGAGAGAAAGGATCATTTGCATGGCATCGAGTGATTGGTGCGACTGCAATCAGTACCACCCGCTAGCCAACTTCAGAGTGCAGCCCAGTGTTCGAGAAGAAGAGAGTGAGTGATGTGCGAGCTGATCAGACCAGGATCAACCATTGAGGGGCCTGTGAATGTTCTATTCTGTGAAAGACAGACTTTTGCTGTTTAAATTCGGGCTCAACACGTTTTCCGACCAACTGGGAAGAAAGTGTGGCATTCGTGGTAACAATCGGTGGGATCGCCAGCCTGTTTCACCCCAGAGGCCTTCCAGGATCAGCACCAGGCTGAGAAATTTCCATCAGAGAAAGACAGCTACTGATTCAGTGAGTACCATTCAGAAATAACTGTGCATCAAACTGTGTGTGATTTTAAAAGCCAGCTGGATCTGTGTGCGAGCAGTAAGATTGTTTTGCAAAGGACTATGAGTTGGAACAGCAACCACAACAAACAAAATTTCTGAGCATAGACTGTGAGCATTTATAATGGGTTCAGCAACAGTAAAATATTCTAAGCAAGTGAGAGACTGTGAGTTGTAACTTATTCTGCAACAAACAGGCAATCCTGTAAAGAAATACTGTGGCTTGCAAGTGACCTTAAGCATGTGTAAATAGTTGATTCGTGTGCTAATTGTAAAGTCCTAAAAATCATATGAATGTGCTGAGAGATATGCAATCAGTGCAGTCATTAACAGTTTAGAGCAAAATTAGTAGCAAGAAAGGTTGGATGCGCAGTTTATTGAGTCAGAGACAGATCTGATGCAATGAGGAGTGCTGCCGCCACCATTACTGGGTGGGGCTAGCAATGTAAACATAGCAGCAGGGAGCCATTTTGAGAGACTGTTCTGAGTATTGAGGACAAGTAATAACTACAAACTTTGTGTGTTTTATTGCAGCCATGGCTTCGGGAACGCCCCACTACCTGGATCATGCCCGAGCTATGATAGCAGAGGAGGTGGCCAAACTAAGGGAAATAGAGCAAGTTTTCTACAATGAAGGGTTGCCTCCACATGTTGCAATACCCAACTATCCTGTGAGGGTATGCATAATGTGCCTCAAGGCTGGAAGGGACGTGTTTTTGATACCTCATTGTTCGGGTTGCCTAGTGAAGTATTGTCTGTCTAAGACATCACAAATTCATTTGACTCCCACCTGGACCAAAGTAGGAAACCCTGCATGCAGCACACAGCACCAGGTTGAACCTGTTGAGGGAGTTCCCATAGAGTGTGGCACAGAAGGAGAGACTATGGATCTACTGCAAGGGCAGACATCTCGTGATGTTTCCTCACCTGCATCTCATATAGACAGTGCAGTGGAAGGGTCCATGGACCCACGGATAGAGGGTCCTAGTCCTAGCCTGGTAGGGGAGAACGAAGTTCAAGAAACTTTGGACTGGGGGTGTCTACCTCCGCACCCAGTGAGGAGTGGACTGTCTCGGGAGTGGGGAAGACGGCTCACTCCTGGGCCCAGATCCTAAGTGAGGAAGAGGAGGATGAGGATGTGTATCTTCATGTTGAGGGTCCAGTGAGTGGCCTCAAGCTCTTGCCTTGGAGGAGCCAAAGAGAGAAGATGAGGGCTCCACTGTCCTGCTCACAGAAATGGTCGGGGATAGATTTTCTGATTCATTAAGTATGTGACACTGGCTGAACCAGGACTGTCCACCCCCAAGCTGAGCTATGGGCCATGTACTTGTGAAGAGTAGTAAGGAAGAGAGATTGGTTCATAGGAGGGCCGACGCCCTATATGGGAGGTCCTTTAATACCGTTCCTCATAGAGTCTGAGAGGAAATTGAGGAGAACAGGCAATCCTGGTTATTGGAAGAAGCAAGCAAAAATCTGCATCCAGGTGCAGCACCCTGTGTTAGAGACAGAGTCATCAGTGATAGACTGAAATTCTGGAAATTGGGCAGAACATTGTTTATGGATACTGTGCAAACTGTGGACAAGGAAGGGAATGAGACATTCCACAACATCAACTTTGAACGCCCAGATGGGATCATAGTTCTTGCACCTCACCCTGAGTGTTACTACCCTTAATGGTGCCTCTCCCTGTGAATATGCCCAGCCTACCCTGTGGGAAGCAAAGCAGTGGCAGTAAAGTGTCTGACATCCAGCAGTAGCAGTATCCAAGGAGGAAGACGCAGCCCAACTGGTGTTCCAGGATCCAGGGTGCATCCAAGATTCATCATCCCAGCAGTGTTTTCCCAGTTTCATCGCCTGGCCTTCTAAGATGACATCAACCCAGCTGTTTTTCCTGTTTTATCACCTCTTTTCTGGAGGACCTCAACCCAGCTGTATCCAAACGATGCCGCCAGAGGGGGAGAGTTTTCAGATTGGAGAAGTAGGAGATCTTATTTTCGGTCTTCAAGGGACTGATAAGACCAATTTTTTTATGCTTTAACTGACTTTTCTCTACACATCCTACACCTGGCAGACTTCCACAAACTGCTTGAACTGTCCTCAAAGACTCTTCCCATGGATTGCAGTGCTTTTCGGGTCCTGCCTTGTTCCAGGACTGTTCTTCAGTGGGTTCCAGCCCAGGAGAGACTCTTTTATGGACATTGCCCTCAGGCAGCAACAATGCTGTCACTAGTGTGGGACTTTAAAAGTTTTCCATCCCCCAAAAAATATGTGTCGTGTATAATGTCTGTGTTTTTTCTACTTTTTTACTTTTGTACTTTTCTATAATAATTATTTTTTAGGGATTCTTTAGTATTCTGATGGAAGGGTTATGATACTGTGGTATGCAGAGTAGGGTGTTTTGTGTTTTTTCTCTTTCAGGTGATCCTGACGAAGAAAGAAGAGAAGACCAGAAGAGTATGTGTGAACTCATCCAAGTTCTTTTGTTCTGTAGAGTGCTAAGATTCTGTAGCTATTAACAGGTCTTAACCATTTTTCCTTCCACAGATGTATGTGGGGAAGGTGGGAATTGTAATACATTGGTATTGTATTGTTCCCTGGTGTTTATTTTTTATTGCAGGTACCCTGGGTTGGGGGAGGTTCCCCAGTGGGTAGTTTGGATAGATAGATCTTCCCTAGAGGGCTAGAGAATAGACAGGCTGTGGTCCTGACCTGCAATAAGGGCCATAGCTCTGGTCTATTAGGGCATGCTTTGGGCAGTTTTCCTACAGCCACTGATTCCCCATAGTAAGATCTTAGAGTAGGGGCTGATGAGTTTCTGGGCCCTTAGTGTTGCCTGACTGTGCCTAGCACATGGTAGGAGAGGGTGTGATCACCCCTCTCCGTAGGCAGCACATAGGGTAGGATGGCCTAGTGCCGGGTATGGGAATGACTGAGGACAGTCATTTACCTGGCTAGGGGTGAGTGTAACCCCACCATTCCCTGGGGTTACTAGAATCCCATTAGAGTCAGTGGTAGGCAGGGAAGGCAGCTAGTGATTATCCAGTAAATGGATTCTCACTCCTTCTCTGTTGTTAGCCTCAGCTGAGAGCTGGAGAGGTGATGTCACCATAGAACTCTCATAGTAGCATAAGCCACACAGCAGCCACTAGCAACCCACTCCTTATCCTCCCTAGCACTTGCAACCGCTGGAACAAGTTTATTCCTACAAATACCTTGGGGTCACCTTCAACTCAGCCCTCACCTTTCATGCCCACATAAATGCCCTTGCATCTGTCACTAATACCTGACTTGGCATCCTCTACCACCACAAGGACTGCCTTCCCCCAATGCTCTCCGACTAGCCATAACATCCTCGGTACTGTCCCTTGTGGATTATGGCCTGCCGGTATATGGTGCTGCTGACAACACTGTCCTCAACAAAATTCACCTCACCCTAAACAAGGCTTGCAGACTAATGACCAGGGCCCCCAGGCTCACCCAAACATGTCAGCTCTATGACATGGACAATCTCCTTAACCTTGAAGAATGACTCCACTGCCAAACATGCCTTCTAACTAAGAAAATTCTGTTTGGGCTCCCCCCACCTGGGGTGACCACCTCTATCCATCATTCCCCCTCCACAGTCTCTACCCATACCACTGACAAAGACACCCTGCTAGTTCCTAGAACTAGGACCACCCTGACTCAGAGGTCGTTCTGCTACAGAGCCCCATCCTGATTTAACTCCCTCCCTGCAACCATCTCCAATGTTCCCAAAAATTGCCTCCTTCAAAACCGCCCTCCGGAGCCTAATGTTTAACACCCGCAGGTGCACCTGCTTCTAACTAATGCTCCACTATCTTCGCTATGCACCAGACAAAGCCCACCAGGCTGATCCCCCACCTCACTCCCCCCTCAACTCCCCCCTGGTCTCCCTCCCCCTCTGCCGGTATACACTTGAATTAAATCTGCTATGTTGAAATGTTACAAACTGCTAATTGTTTGAGAACTGCTGTGTAAAAACTGTGCTATTTGTATGAAGAACTGCTGTGTAAAATGTGTAATATGTCACTATGTGTAACAAGGGATAAAGAAGCGTGTCCCAATAGTTCAGGCTAACCTCATTTTGGTCTAAAACATAATGTGTTTGTGTAACAAATAATGGCCTATATAATTGAATCATATTAAAACTTGTAAAGCTACAAGTTTAACTGAGCCACAAGTTGTAATATTAAAGTGTCTTTTGATATTTGTACTGACCATGTGAGTAATATCAAACAGTTGCTTTATGTGTTTGCAAAGCAGAAATACAGAATAGAGTTTAAGTTACCCTTCTGACTATCTTTAGTGTTTGTCATTATGTGGACAGACCAACGTGCTTGTGTGCACATTTTTAAGTCCAAATCTATTTCTTTCTTCTAGACCTTGATAACTGGTAATGACAACTATTACTAGCCTTTTATAGTAATATAATTTATACTATCAATACATTTGTACTTACCAAGGATAAGTTCATACATGTACTAAAAAGAGAATTGCCTTTTAAGTAGATGTTTGTATTTGTTTTGAACCAATCATAGACAACCATAGAAACTGATAATACTGTCTTCCACTATATAAGTAAGTCACCATACACTGTTAGTTTGAAGAATGAAGAATGAAGGATGTACCACTTGTAATCTCTCACTGTGATTATTGTTATAATCATTAAATTCTTCAGCCATCAGACTCATCTCCGTTCGTCTCTTTTCTAAGTATTTGTAATAGATAATTTATTAATGGTAATTTTTTATCCACCTCTACACTATGTGTGTTTGAATTCTGTAAATATGTAACACTGTATGTCCTCTCTGTGACGAGGTACCTTTATAAACGAGCCCTGGCTCAAAGGTTGTAAATCCAATTATACAAATAAATAAATAAAAGCAGTTTCGATGAGTGGAAAATTCTTGAATTCTGAGAGTAGTTCAGTGGAGGAGCTCAGTGTGAGCAGGAGTTCAACGCCAGAGCTCAGAGAGTGAGCAGTGTGGGCTCTGATGAGTACCAGTTTTTCTCACCCTAGTGGAGGACAGCTTTTCCAGCTTTAGTGAATTGGTGGAAAGCATCTCCAGGGATTCCTGTTCTTTATCCCAGTTTGGGATGAAGGGGACTGCTGTGGATTTTAGGGGCAATCCCTTGATCCAATCCAGGACTTGTGAAACTGCCTTTTAGACAGGATCTGTGAGTAACATTTGTTTCTAAGTTTGCCCAGGAATACCTGGCTGTTTGGTTTTAAGGTGAATTTCTCTGATAAAGGGGCCCAGTCACCATGGAAGTTTTAAAAGTTAGCTGACAACAGTGGAGTCCAGTATGTGACCTGCTATGTGTGCAGAACTTTTACTTTCAACACCCCTGAAGTGTTTTGCTGATGTTAAGTGTCAGATACATTTCAAGAGAGTATCAACAGTAACATTTTGATAAATGTGAGGTGTATTTCTGAAGGGATGGCCAAGTATGAACTTGGAAACAAAAGGTGGGAGACCCCCCATCTGGAGTGACCAGTTTAGCACTCCCGGTTCTGAAGAGCACCTGTGTTTTTCTGTCAGTGCATGTGGCCAGTGCTTGAAGAATGTCTACCCCAGTGAGTGGGTTTTCTCCAGTTGAGCCTTGAGTGCTCCGACGTGGTCAGAGTGTCACAGTTATCCTATGTCAAATGGGAAGTGTTCAAGTACTGGCCAAGTTCCATGTTCCCCAGAAGAGCTGTGTTTTCTCTGTGGCTAGTTCCACAATTCCAGAAGTAAATCCTATGCAATATGGGAACTGTACTATGTACTGGCCGTGTGCCATTTCGAAGGAGTTTGGTGTGTCTACCAGTGGCTAGTTCCACATGTCCAGAGTTTATCCTATGCTAAATAGGAAGTTCGCGTTCTGTACTTCAGATGTCTGCAATTACCATGTGTGTAAACCCTTGGGGGTCCATCCTTGCATTGTGTTATTCCAACTTTGTTTCATGAATAAAGTCACTCTCTAGAATACCAACCTGGTCTGGACATTTTTGTTACTGCATCCTTGTGTGTGGAGTTACTTGGGTACCCCTGTCCAGAAGTGCAAACCTAGCATAACCCTTAGCACACATTCTCTCCCCAGGACCTGGGTTTGGCATTGGTCCGTGTGTGTGTGTGTGTGTGTGTGTGTGTGTGTCTTATAACCACATGAAATCTGTATTTCTTCTACATCTGCATATCAACCTCAAGTGGTGCTTTGTGCCCCAACCCCTTTCTTTTTCGCTAGACTATGGGAGGTGTGCCTTCTGGTTAAATAAGGGGCCAGTGGGGGGTTACACATGAATAGTAAGCCATGGGGTCTCCCAGCCCTATTGAATGAGCCTTCCATTGGTGGTAACTCATGGGGCCTCCCAGCCCTACTGAATGAGCCCTCTGTGGGTAGTAAGTCATAAGCACCCCCAGCCCTATTGAGTGAGCCTTCTGTGGGTAGTAAGTCATGGGCTCCCAGCCCTTTTGAATCAGCCCTCCATGGGTAGAAAGGCACAGGCCCCTCCAGCTCTATTGAATGAGCCCTTCATGGGTAGTAAATCATGGGCCCCCCCCTCAGCCCTACTGAATGAGCCCTCTGTGGGTAGTAAGCCACAGGCCCAGTCCTACTGAATGAGCCCTTCATGGGTAGCAATCCATGGGTTCCCCCAACCCTACTGAATGAGCCCTCCATGAATAGTAAGCCATGGGGTCTCTCACCCCTACTGAATGAGCCTTCTGTGGGTAGTAAGTCATGGGCACCCCAGCCCTATTGAATGAGCCCTTCATGGGTAGTAATTCATTAGTTCCCCCAGCCCTACTGAATGAGCTGTCCATAGGTTGTAACTCATGGGACCTACCAGCCCCACTGAATGAACCCTCTGTGGGTAGTAAGTTATGGGCACCCCATCCCTATTGAATGAGCCCTTCCTAAGTAGTAAGTCATGGCCCCCCCAGTCCTATTGAATGAACCCTCCATTGGTAGTAAGACAAAGGGGCCCCTCAGCCCTACTGAATAAGCCTTTCATGGGTAGCATGTCATGGGCCACCAGCCCTATTGAATGAGCCCTCCATGGGTAGTAAGGCATGAGGCCCCCAGCCCTATTTAATGAGACTTTATTGGATAGTAAATCATGGGCCGAGCTCCAGCGCTACTGAATGAGTCACATTGGTAGTAAGTCATAGCCCCCCAGTCCTATTGAATGAGCCCTTCATGGGTAGTAATCCATGGGTTCCCCCAGCCCTACTGAATCAGCCATCCATAGGTCATAACCTATGGGGCCTGCCAGCCCTACTGAATGTACCCTCTGTGGGTAGTAAGTCATGGGTAGCCCCAGCCCTATTGAATTAGCCCTCCCTGGGTAGTAAGTCATGGGCCCCCTCAGCCCTATTGAATGAGCCATCTGTGGGTAGTAAGCCATGCCCCCCAGCCCTATTGAATGAGCCTTCCATGGGTAGTAAGCCATGGGTTCCTCCAGCCCTGTTGAATAAGCCCTCTGTGGGTAGTAAGTCATGGGGCCCCCAGCCCTACTGAATCAGCCTCCATGGATAGTAAGGCACGGGGCCCCCCAGTCCTATTGAATTAGCCCTTCATGCGTAGTAAATCGTGGACCCCCGCATCAGCATTACTGAATGAGCCCTCTGTGTGTAGTAAGCAACAGGCCCCCCAGTCCTACTGAATGAACCCTTCATGGGTAGTAATCCATGGGTTCCCCCAGCCCTACTGAATGAGCCCTCCATGAATAGTAAGCCATGTGGTCTCTCAGCCCTATTGAATGAGTCCTCTGTGAGTAGCAAGTCATGGGCACCCCAGCCCTACTGAATGAGCCCTCCCTGGGTAGTAAGGCATGGGCCCAGCCCTATTGAAAGAGCCCTCTGTGGGTAGTAAGTCATGCCCCTCAGCTCTATTGAATGAGCCTTCAGTGGGTAGTAAGTTATGGGCCCCCCCAAGCCTTACTGAATGAGCCCTCCGTGGCTCATAAGCCATAGCCCCCCCAGTCCTACTGAATAAGCCTTTCATGGGTTGTAATCCATGGGTTCCCCAGTCCTACTGAATGAGCTGTCCATAGGTTGTAACTCATGGGGCCTACTAGCCCCACTGAATGAGCCCTCTGTGGGTAGTAAGTCATGGGCACCCCATCCCTATCGAATGAGCCCTCCCTAAGTAGTAAGTCATGGCCCCCCAGCCCTACTGAATGAGCCCTCCCTGGGTAGTAAATCATGGGACCCCAGCCCTATTGAATGAGCCCTCCCTGGGTAGTAAGCCATGCCCCCCCAAGCCCTATTGAATGAGCCCTCCATGGGTATTTTAAGCCATATGGGCTAGAACAGGAGAAAGGTAAGTCCCAGAGAAGACAGGTGATAGAGATGGGAGAGAGAGAGAACAGGGAAGATGGGGGCCAGCTGGAGAGACTGAGGGGCATAAATAGAAAGTGAAAAATATGGGGGAAATGCTTTCTAATGTGGGACAGTTGAGAGGTATGGACAAAGGGGTTGTGAGGGAAAAGCATTTGACAGGGTGGAATGGCCTTATTTATTTGCATTACTGAAATCTGCAAACTTAGGTGAAAATTTCTGTGCATGCATTACAGCACTCTATAGTTCACTTAAGGCCAGGGTCCTGACGAACAGCACTATGTCACCTTCATTTTCATTATTTAGAGGAACTAGGCAGGGGTGTCGCCCTTTCTCCTTTGCTTTTTGCTTTAGTTATTGAACACCTAGTGAATACAGTAAGAGAATCATCCAATATCAATGGATTTAAATATGGAAAAGAAAGAGAAGTAAAACTTTCTATTTTTGTGGGTGATATCTTGTTGTATTTAAAAGATCCAGAGAAATAACTTTATTTTATAATCCAGTTAGTAGAGGAATATGGAGAGCAGTCTGGTTGCCATGTTAACCGGAAAAAATCAGAAGCACTCCCAATAAGGCCAGATAAATGCAAGCTAAATTTTGAAATATTTCTTATTTCCTTAAAAAAACAGAGTATGGTATATGTAGGTACATATTTAACTAATAGTATAAAACAGTTAATGAATATAAATTTGAACCACTTAATAGATGCTATTGGTCAGAACCTGGAAAGGTGGGAGGGTCTACCCCTATATCTGCTGGGATGTGTCCAGGTCATAAAAGACAAATATTTTTTCCCCTGATTTATATATATATATATACGGTGTATATATATATATATATATATATATATATATATATATGCAATAGGAGTGGGCTCAGAACTCATTGAATAAATCCATTTATCTTCACAAGCGTTGAATAAATAAAATGTATCCATATAGTAGCTATGTCACAATCACTCCGGTACTCATTTAGAATGTTCAGCCTCAGTAGCAGTACTACCCATATTCAAATGCGAATAACTTTAAAACGAAAAAAGATAGCATGGTACTGTGAGCATGACAGTTGCTCAGTACAAGATTATCTACAAAATGAGTGGTGTTTCATTTATAGATACCTTATAGATTTTTTTATAATTAGCAAAAAAGAGCAGAAAATGCAATTTCTTGTTCACTTTTTTGACAAACATATGCAAAAAAAAGATAAGCAATCAAAAGCAAATGTCCCTGCACTGACAGAAAGCATCCCTATTGCATCAATGAAATATACAATGATGAGTTGTCAGATAAATTATTTATCTACACTTGTGCTGTTTGACCTCGGACCCCTCACTCGTGGCATACGCCACTCATGAGGTTACCCGAGGTCAAACAGCACTATCTCATCATTTTATCTAACAGCTCTCCATTGTATATCCATATATATATATATATATATATATGTGTGTGTGTGTGTGTGTGTGTGTTGAGTATATATATATATATATATATATATATAGATACATAAAGTATGAGTATGTGTATGTATCAAGCACTCCCACTCATGATTCCTAAGGAGTCTTTTGTTAAAATGGAGAAGTTAATAACCAAATTCATATGAAAGAATGGTTGCCCAAGATTAAAAAAGCTGAAACTCTATTTATGATATGAACAAATGGGTTTAAAATTACCCAGTTTACAATATTATCTCTGGGATGCTTTGTTGAAACTTATAAAACAATATTATTGTGCTACACTTCCCCTTCCCCTTGGGTTTATTTTGAAGTAGGTAAACTTACACACATAAGTATACCACATTTACTATTTCAGAATTTAAATATTATAAAAACTAAATGGAGGAGACAATATAATTTGTAAGAACACAATTAAAGTATGGAATAAAACTAACAGTTGTGAGTATAAACTAAAGCATAATTTATATAAATGTTTCCTCTATTTAAGAATAGTTTTCATCCTTTGTTTGGCTCCACATATGTAGAAAAATGGCTGAATTACAATGTTCAATCAATATATGTTTTATTGATGGGCAAATGATAAAAAGTCCATTTTCAATCACATGGGTGCAGTGTTCATATTTATGAAACACATACAAACAAAGGAGAGAAAGAAGTAAGTGCCTCAACTGGGACTTGAACCCAGGGCACCCGGAATACGTATGTAGTAATTATTTGTGCAGCACCAGGTTGTGCATTGCTGAGAGAGTAATGTGTGTGCCGGTACAGCCCACGTTCCCAGTTGCCTTGGTGGTGCAGCTGGTTAGCATGACCAGAATGGTATTCTAGGAGGCCTGGGTTTGAGTCCCAGCTAAGGCACTTACTTCTTTCTCTCTTTTATTTGTTTGTGTTCTATAAATATGCACACTGCACCCATGTGATTGAAAATGTAGTAATTATTTGTGCAGCACCAGGTTATGCATTGGAGAAAGAGTAATGTGTGCTCTGCAATGGCCCAGGTTCCGATTGCCTTGGTGGAGCAGTTGGTTAGTGCAACTAGAACAGTATTCTGGATGGCCTGGGTTCAAGTCCCAACTGGGGCACTTACTTCTTTCTCTCCTTTGTTTGGAAATTATAAAAGTCCTTTCAACAAATGAAGTTACAATACAGAATTCCACAAAATATGTTTTTTTTTAGTTATCTTCAAATTCATTCCATCATTTTATAATTATTGGAAGAAGAAAAATTTAATTTTGAAGTAATCTCTTCATATATGATTGAAACAGCCCCTGAAAGATCTAAGTTAATGTTGAAATTGTACAAACATATTGTTAACAATATGCAGTATAATATGGCTCGCCCATGACAGTGTGCGGGTAAAAACCATGACATCCTTTAGGGCGCCAACTCTACCACAACAGGAAATGGAGCACAAGACATTACTAATACCAGCAGAAGCATTACATGGTAATAACAACAGAATCTAGCCACAGCCGATACAGCCGTAATGAGCTGCCAAATGACCAAAGTTAAACGTGTGCATTGAACATTTTGAATGCCTGGGTGTAACTTGGCCATTTTTTGGAGATGTTATGCCAAATTTTCAACATGGCCTTTTTGGGACCCCACCTCATGAACAGTGCCATTGTCATTTCGCTCACTTGTTCCAAAAGGTGATTTTGCAGAGCGACTGCACCATTCTGTGCCACAGGTGCGAAAACACATTTTGGGCAGGATGTGAAAAATGGCAGCTGTACTGTTAATAAGGATGTATGCAAAAATGGCGATGTTGAAAACCCGGAGTGAAAATATAAAAAATTGGCAAAATTAGGAGCATGCGTAGAAACTGTGCAATGCACACTTGTAACGCAGTCATTTTTTGGATTTTTTTCACCAGATTTGCAACATGAGCTTTTTGGGACCCCACCTCATGAACAGTGGCATGGTCGTTTTGTTAATTGGTCTTGAAAGGTGAGTCCGCACAGTGACCACGAAATCAACTTTCAGGACTGAATAACGAATTGACAGTGACAATGTTCATCAGGAGAGGTCCCAAAAACCCCATGTTGAAAATTTGGGGCCAAAATTCCCAAAAATGACTGATTCATCAACATAAGTTGAAAACCCTATTGACTGCCTTTATAGCACGCTTACCTTTGATTCTTCAGTTTGCGGTTCGACTTTGAAGAGTGCAGACATGTCCAGAGAAATGATAGCGCTGACCTTTGGAGGTATGTATGGGGTAAGGGGGGTGTGGGAAGCTGGGTGCTCAGTGGGAGGATGCGGATTAGGAGGGGGGACTGGGGTGACAACGGGGGACTTTTTTTTTTTTTACAGGTAAAAACAAAACATGTCAGAGGCAGTTTTCTTTATTTACAGGAAAAAAAAAGCATCAATTTGGACATACTGGTGTGGGCTCCCAGTGTGCCACATGAGTTGGGGGGTACATGATGCCAACACAGGGATTAGGCACCCCAATGTCAGTGAGGGGAACATGTAAACATAAATTTGGGCACACTGGGGTGGGCTCCCAGTGTGCCACATGAGTTGAGGGGTACATAATGCTGACACAGGGATTGGGCTCCCCGATGTTGACACGGGGACGGGGAATGGAGGGAGCGGGAAGAACAGCAGCAGTGGGTGGGAGCGGGAGAGTTTTCTTTGCTGCTGGTGCTAGGAGGGAGTGGGGAGGACAGAAGCAGTGGGGAGGTGCGGGAGGAGTGCCATCCAAAAGATGGCAGCGGCGACGCAACTGTGCATGCTCAGAACTCGCACATGCGTAGTTGCGGTGAATGACATTCTGCCATTTACAATATGGCAGCACCAGCAGAACTGCGCATATGCGCGAGTCATGCATGTGCAGTTCTTGCCCTATAGTGTGGAAGTAACAGCCAAAATAGTGTGGATGTTACTCTATAGCAGCTGATGAGGGTGGAGTCTTTCACGCTCCATTGGACTTTCAGAAGGATACTTCCAAAAGTCCAACAGAAGGTGCCACGATCAGCCGTTTTAAGGCAAGACATGCCAAAACGACAGTAGGCTCCTCCCACAGCCATAAAAACAGACCTGTGCGTGCATTTTAGCAATGAATATCAGTAAAACACAGCTCAAAGCACTCCTGCTGCCACAGTTCCAAACATGATATTATGAGGGGGCTTCTACTCCCCGCACCCCACGTACCCCCCAGATATTTATATAACAAACTCCGAGTTGCACCTGCAGAGAAGGAAGGTGTAATTGTGAGGCTCTTGGCAAATTCTAAGGGCATTTCACTCAAAAACAGAAGGAAATGCCATCACCAACAGTGGAACACACACACACCAAAGCAGCAGACACGAATATGCCAAAACCCCTGAGCAGCAACAATTATATCCTAAAAACACTCAACCGAAACAATCAACACCTGAAGAGATCAGACAGAAACACTTCCACACCTGAAGAGTGGACACAGCAACACTGCAGGATAGTATTGCAAGCACCTGAAACAGGCAACGCTCCTCAGCCAGTGCTCTGTCCCAAACAGCAGGTTGATACTAATTTCCCACAGCTAAAAAGACACAGAGCCCTAAACACCCAGACGCCTCAGTTATTCATGCTCCCATTCCGATGCTCAAATCACAGAGCCCTGATCACCATGCCCTTATAACGGGATACTGTGTAATACACAACCTTTAAAAATGAAATGGGAAGCTGACTCCACATAGCCTTGTTAAATGCAGACAGATGTATCACCCGCCTTTGGAAAGAACTGCAAGTTCTAAATACAGAAATGTGGAAAAACCTATTTTACGAAAATATGAGACTATAGAAAAATCATTATCTTACAAAAAATAGGGCTCAGATATTCAAAAATGAGCACAAGCACAGAACAAATATTTGTTCTGCGCTTGTGCCATTCAGTCAGAATGTGGACTGGTGCAGTGAAATTGCACTGCCCTGACTTGGACTTGGGCTGTATCCATTTAAGAACAGTACTCCTGGACCCCATGTTGGCTACAGTCAGCCACACCATGTAAATGAGCCCATTGGGCATGCAAGACGCTAAGGGGCCATTGCATGGTGAGTGGTGGCCCTTTAGCACCCATCCTGTAAGTGCCTAACATGTCATCCCTGGTGTCTAGCGGCACCCCCCGCCACCTCAATCACCCTTCCCATGTAAGTTGAACATCTCCCTGGTGTCTAGTGGTACCCCCATGCCCCTGATCACCCATTCTATATTCTGTCAACATCTCCCTTGTGTCTAGTGGCACCCCCAACCCCCTGACCACCCGTCCTGTGTAAATCGAACATCTCCCTGGTGTCTAGTAGCATCCCCCCACCCCACCCCACCTCCATCACCCATCCCGTGCTCTTTCAATCTCTTCCTGGTGTCCAGTGGCACCTCCACACACACACACACACACACACACTCTCACACACCGATCACCCATCCTGTGTTCTGTCACAATTTCCCTTGTGTCTAGTGATTTACTTGTTGGAGAAAGGAAGATGGCAGCCACGCCGGGCTGCACATTGGGTGCTTGATAGGGAGTCCTTGTAATTCTAGCACTTTCTTGCTATTTGTTTATTATTTGTCTTTTTAATTTTTGATTCATATTACTGTATTCTTTGTCTGTTATTTGTGTTATTATTCTTTGTCTGTTATTTGTGTTACCTTCTGTTTGCTTTCTCAGTTAGTGGCGAGGTTAGACGGTGAGCATTAGTGAGGGAATTGAGTGAGGTAGTGATAGGAGTTTAGTTTTTTCTTATTTTGAGAGAAATTTACAGTATTCATGGAGCAGTTGTTCAGAGATCTGCTTACCAGGGTAGTAAGGAGCTGGAGCTAATCCCTAAAGTGTCAGTGGTGCTGTTTCTGTAGATATCGACCAGAGATCCTTGGAGTACTAGTCAATGGAGCAGTAAAGGCAAGGTGTCAGCCAGTTTAGTGTGCAGCAGTGTGGAATGGCCAGAGGAGTGGAGCAGGTGGAGAGTTCCAGCAGACTGTCTGGTCACGTGCACTCTGGAGGACTGCCAGGTGAAAGGGTAGCACTTACTCATTTGTGGCCTGCAGTGGTGTGTGTCTGGAGCCAGGACCACTGATGGAGGATGGCCGGATTCTGTGCTGAGCTGAGCAGCTGGAGTAACTGTTCAGGATCCAAGGATTGTAACCGGGAGGTGCGCATGGGGCCATAAGAGGGCCGCTGGTGTTACTGGAACCAGGACTTCCTTGGTTTGACTGAATTTTGCTCTGTGTTCAATATCTTTCTGCTGAGGTAGGGGAAGTACTTCCAGGATTCCAAGAACTGGAGCCTGGAGGTAAGCACAGGGCCATGAGAGGGCCATTAGTTCTCCCTGAATTTGGGACTGCCTTGAGGGTTGCAGCTTTGGGGGGGTGAGAGACCCTTGTTCTGCTGAGTCTGGAACTGTGCTCTGAATCCTGATACTCCCCTATAGACCAACACCGTTGGGCCTGGTCGGGGCTAATTTGCTGCCTAGTGACTGGACTGTGAGTTTGGGGTACAGCACCTCTAAAGAGAGGAGAGATGTATTCCTGACTTCAGAGTTCTTTTGTGGGATTTTATAACTTTGAGTGAACTCTGGTTACCGCTCCATGAACTCTGGACTCCTTTTTTTATTATTTCAATTATTGTTGTAAATTTTGTTGGGGTGTATTAAATATAGTTTTAAGGGTGGGGAAAGTGTCTGTTTGGTGGGTTTTTGTGGTGGAGATAGAGTGAGTGAGGAGAGTGTGAGTGACTGGGTGAGTGGTGTGTGGTCGGAAGAGTGGGTGGAAGAGTTACATAGATACATAGATACATAGACAGTGTCGGCAGATAAGGGCCTATGGCCCACCCAGTCTGCCCATTTAAGTTTGTAAATTCAGTTTATGTTTTCCAGGAAGTCTGTTGCCCCTTACCCCTGACCTCCAGAATTCCTTTATGTCTATCCCATGCATTCTTAAATCCCGTGATTGTTTCAGCCCCCACCACTTCCTCTGGCAGGTGTTCCACTTGTCCACCACCCGTTCTGTGAAGAAATTCTTCCTCACGTTTCCTCTGAATCGTCCTCCTCCAACTTCATCCCATGCCCTCTAGTCCTGGAACATCTTTTTCGCTTAAAATAGTGCATTCCTGCACCCTGTTCCTCCTGTAAGATACTTGTATGTCTCTATCATATCCCTCTTCCCTCCTCTCCTCCAGGAGTACATGTTCAGTGCCTTCAACCTGTCCTCATAGGACTTGTGATGCAATCCATGCACCATCTTTGTTGCCCTCCTCTGAACTTTCTCTACCCTGTCTATGTCCTTACGTAGGTAAGGTCTCCAGAACTGCACAGTGTACTCCAGGTGCGACCTCTCTAGTGTCTTGTATGGTGGAATTATGACCTCCCTTTTCCTGCTGGTGATGCCCTGCCTATGCATCCCAGCATCCTATTTGCTTTACCTGCTGCCTTGTCACACTGTTTCCTGCCTTGAGGTCATCAGAGATGATAACTCCAAGATCCCTTTCCTGCTTGGTGCATGCTATATCCTCACCCCCAACTGATATATTGTGCCAGGGTTTTGTGCCCCATATGCATTATCTTGCACTTCCTTGCATTGCATTTCAACTGCCAAACCCTGATCATTCTTCAAGTTTCTGCAGGTCCTTTCTCATTCTGTCTACACCCTCTGGTGTGTCTACTCTGTTACAGAGCTTTGTGTCATCAGCAAACAGTGAAATTCTGCCTTCTAGGTCCTGCGCAATGTCACTGATGAAGATATTGAATAGTACCGTCCCAGCACTGATCCCTGTGGAAAATTCCACTGGTCACTCTTCCCTCTGTGGAGTGACAGCCATTTACCACCACCCTCTGTGTCCTGCTGGCCAGCCAGTTACCTACCCACCACACTACTGTCCTGCCCACACCATATTCCCCAGTTTGTGCAATAGTCTTCTATGTGGCACAGTGTCAAAGGCCTTGCTGAAGTCCAGATAGGCCATGTCCACTGCCCTCCCCTGATCCACCTCCTAGTCACCCAGTCAAAAATTCAATGAGGTTGGTCTGACATGACCTTCCCTGGTGAAACCATGCTGCCTTGGGTCCTGTAGTCCATTGACAACCAGATGTTCCACCAATCTCTCCTTCAGTAGTGCTTCCATGATCTTCCCCACTACCGAGGTGAGGCTGACTGGTCTGTAGTTCCCCGCCTCTTTGTTCCCACTTTTGTATAAGGGGACTACATCTGCTATCCTCCAGTCTTTGGGTACCTCCCTGTTTCTAGTGATCGGCTAAACAGGATAGCAAGAGGTTCAGCCACCACCTCTCTTAGTTCTTTAAGGACCCTAGGATGCACCCATCTGGCCCCATTGCTTTATCAACTCTTATTACTTCCAGTTCCTTCAGGACCCTTTCTCGTGTAAAGGGACTTGTGTCCATTTCTGCACCATTCTCACCCCTTGTACTCCCTTCAGACCCATTACCTCCTCTTCCTCAGTAAAGACTGAGCAGAAATACCTGTTCAATATGTCAGCTTTACTGTTGTCATCTCACACAGCCCCCATCCTCCCCCTTCAGTCTCACTATCCCTCCCTTTGCCTTTCTTTTTCACTTATGTACCTGTAAAGGTTTTGTCCCTCTACCCACTGATTTTGCAATGTGTTCTTCTGTCTGAGCTTTGGCTTCCTTACTGACCTCCCTGCCTCCCTTTGCTTCTCCTGGTACTTCTCCCTATCCCCTTCTGCCTGTGTCTTTTTGTATTGCCTGAATGCAATCTTTTTGGCTTTCACTTTCTTTGCTACCTCTTTGGAAAACCATAATGGTCTCCTCTTCCTTTTCCTCTTGCTAACCTGCTTAATACATAATTCTGTTGTTCTTGTAATCCCCATTTTAAATACTTCCCACTGTTCCTCAACCCCTGATTCCTGCCCCATTCCCCTTAATGCCTCTTTCAAGTATCTCCCCATTTTCTCAAAGTTTGCCCCCCTAAAATCCAGGATACGTGTTTTTGTGTGGTTTGGTTCTGCTCTTTCTGTGATTTCAAACCACAGTGACTGGTGGTCACTGTTCCCCAGGTGCTCCCACTCTTACTCCCCATCACACTGTCCCTGTTTGTGAGCACAAGGTCCAGTATTGCCTTCTGCCGAGTTGGTTCCATGACCAGTTGCTTGAGGAAGGCACCTGAAGGAGTCAGGATAAATCTGCTCTAGTTGATGCTGCTGCTGGGATGCTCCAGTCCACGTCTGGAATATTGAAGTCTCCAACCAGTACTACCTCACCTTGTCTGCCATCCTCTGGATGGCTAGCATCAACTCCCTATCTGTTTCTTCCTCCTGGGCTGGTGGTCTATAGACCACACCTTGCGGATGGCTGGCCCCATTTTCCTTTCCAGCTTAACCCACAGTATCTCTCCCCATTTGTTCCTCCTGGATCTCTGTGGCCCTTATGTCATTTTTCATACAGTGCCACCCTCCTCCTTCCTGCCTGCCCTGTCTCTTCTGAATATGTTGTAGCCAGGTATGGCCAATCCCAGTCGTGGTTATCATTACACCAGGTTTCAGTGATGGCCACAATGTCCAGGTCTGACTGCACCATGACAGCCTCCAGATCTTCCATCTTTTTGCTAAGGCTCCTGGCATTTGCACACATGACTTTCCATGATTTGACCTCCCTAGACTGTTTTGCTGTTCTACTCCAGCACCTTCCTTGGTTGTCCTTTATCTCTGGTTCACCTTGCTGTCTGCCCTTCTGCTGAATTTTGCCCCTATTCTGCCTATCCACCTCCTGGGCGCTAATCTCCATCTTTTGCACTTGGCTAACCTCCACATCTTTTCCTTCCATTTCTCTGGGTACCTCTATTTGGTTGTCCCTGTTTGGCAGTGTGGCATATGAGTTCTTGAGTGGAATAGGATCTGGGATGTGCCTCTGCCTGACTGGTCTAACCCTCCCTGAGCCCACTGTCATCCAAGTACTCTGCTCTCTGCATCCTTTGAGGCAGCTGCATTGGACTGAGTGGTCTCTGGATAGGGGTGATGGTACTCCTGACCCAGTTTACTTCCTCTCTGAGTCTGGCTACCTCATCCCACAGTCCAGAAAGATGCATGCAGATAGGGCAGCACCTCAATTGTCCAGAAGATCTGCCTGAATATGGCTGCCCCACAGCCACTGCATTGCACCACTCCCATTATACTGCAATTATACTGCTATTCCACTACTTGTCTGCTACTGAAGCTCTCCTAGTTCTCTTTTATTAATTTACTGTCCTAAAAATCCTGCCACTGTTCCTCTATAATATTTCAAAATATATACACTTCTATCTCACCTCTTTATCCTTACCATCAAAAGTAACTACAATCACAATAATCTACCTTCTACTAATACAGATTCTATCACAGAATCAGAGCACAATGCAAAACATCTGCTACTTAGCAACAACAAACAGGTGACAACAAACCAAGTTGATGTAGCTTTTTTAAAATAGAAAAATGTAGTCGTTTAAACCAATAGAAATCAGCAGTTCCAAAAGCACCTTGAACTACAAGAAAGAACACAGTACCACACCTCTGCCACAATAACTAAACAGTTCTAAAACATTGGAGAAAGAAGAGAAAATCAGAGACTGAGCAAAAGATACAATGTACTATAAAGTATTAGGCAATAGGTATACTCAGCTGTTTAACAAAGAAAATAAAGTACCTACCAAAACAGACAGGATATCCACAATTGACACTTAGGTTCTCAATATCAGACACCACCAAAGGCACATACAGAAAGGGTTTAAACTATAGTATTAAAATTAACCACATCAGAGTAGAAAGATCACACTAAATAAATGTGTTGATTCTTCTGACTTCCAACAAATATCTACCACACAAATTTTATATCTTCCTGGAGTTTTGTTGGGGTGGGTTGTATTTTAACTGTTTTTAGTTGGAAATCTAGTTGTAAGTAGTAGACTTAGTGGAGAGAACTTGAAATGTTTTTTTAGTGCAGTCTCCTGGGTTTGTTTATTCCCCTTCACTCCATAAGGCCTTACACCCTTTCCATGACCCACCCCTGCTGGCCACAGTTTACCAGAATTGTAGGGAGCTGGGAATTGTAAGGAGGGGTGGAAGAGGAGGAGGATTTAAAGGGGATGGGGCCAGAAAGAGACTAATTGGGGTTGTGGGGACCAGGAGATGCCCTGAGATGAGGAGGCAGATGGAACAGGGTTCCCTGTGCCTTGTCTCTCTGACCAGGGAACCTCCCAGACTGAGGGGGCAGGTAGCTGAGGGATCAGCCTCCGCCTTTCATCCTCTTCGGGTAGTGTTGTGCAATGCCAGGTCAATGGCAAACAAAACCGCCATAGTGGCAGATCTCATGGTGTTGGTTGACTTGGCATGCATTACAGAGACCTGGCTGGGGGATGATTGTAACCCAGTGATGAAGTCGGCAACCTCAGCTGATTTTTCTGTAGTCCACTGCCTGAGGAAGGATCGTGGTGGGGTGGCATTTGTTTTAGGTCAGAGCTGGGCCTGATGGTGCACCCAGTGGGGGATGCCCAGTCTTTTGAGTGCATGGCGGTGCATGGGGGGTCCCAGGGTGGATTTTAGGGTGCTTCTTGTCTACTGTCCACCTGGTTGGGACAGGGACTTCCTACAGGAGGTGACAGCCTTCATCGCCGAGATGGTGTTGGAGTCACCGAGATGGCTTATTCTCGGTGATTTCAACACCTGGGTGGATGACGGGGGGTTGTCTTGTGCCAAGGACTTCCTGTCTTACATGGAGGCCCTTGGCCTATCTCTTGTAACCACAGCCAGGACCCACCAGTCTGGACATGCGCTTGATCTGGTGTTCTCCCTGGGGCTTGACTTGAGATTGACTAAGGATAACTAAGGAAGTATAGAAGAGCAAACAGCATTACTGCCCATAGCAGCCCCTATCTTTCACCCATAAAAACATAAAGTAGTGTTTGTCATTATGAAGTTGTCTAAGTTTTTTTTTAAAGGTTTCTTTGTTGTCACAAATGACCATATCTGAAGGAATTAGATTCCATGGCCTAATTACTCTTTGGGGGAAAAAGTAAAACCTTTTAGTTGTTGTGAAATTTTTTCTTTCTAGTTGAAGAGGATGACCCCCAGTGCTAATATTTATCTGTTTGAAATCTAGTCCGATTTCGGACACCCTTGAGATTGATCCGGTTGTTTGGTCGGAACATTGCACCGTCAGGTTCAGCTTCAAAAAAAAACTATTGTCCCCTCTCTTATGGAAATGGTACAGTTCAGCCCCTTAAAAGGTTTATGACTGGAGGGACTGTTGATGGAACTGGACATTTCATCTGTGCTGGAGGCTTGCATGGAGGGTCCTGAAGAGGCCATGGCAGTCTATAATAGGGCTGTTGTGGGGGCCTTGGACCTTCTGGTGCTGGTCCATGTATGCCCACTGGTTTCACATCTTGGCTCACCTTGGTTTGACGGTGAGTTGGCAGCATTGAAAACCGGGAAGGGGGTTGGAGCAGTGTTGGAGAAAGACCAGGACCCAGGAGGACAGGCTGGCTCTGATGGCTCGTGATGATGAGTATCAGAATGCAATTACCTGGAAAAAGGCAGCATTTATGTCTAAGGCGATTGCAGCTGGGAAGAAATGACCAACTCAGCTCTTTCAGGTCATGGACAGGCTTTTACATCTGGCCTGTCTGGAACCTATTAGAGCATTTTCAGCTCAGAAATGTGAGGAGTTTGCTTGGTTCTTCACAGACAGAGTATTCTGTTAGAGCTGGGATTTCTCCTGGTGGAGTGTTATCATCCAACAGGGTTGGGCCTCGGGGAGACAGTCACATTCGGTCTGCCTGGGGGGAGTTCCAACTAATGACGATGACGGAGGTCTGTGGGGTGATCTCCAGGCTGAAACCAACTTTCTGCAGCTTGGACCTGGGCCCGATGTGATTACTTGCTGATTGCATTGAAGCCTTGGGCCTGGTTCTAGCCAAGGTTGTTGGGTGTTCCATAGTGACAGGGGGTTTCCCTGAGCCTCTTAAACAGGCTCTGGTGAAGCCCCTGTTGAAGAGACCATCTTTGGACCCCGACATCTTGTCAAATTACCAACTGATCTCAAATCTTCCCTTTCTTGGGAAGATTTTTGAGAAGGTGGTTGCGGATCAGCTTGAGAGTCAGCTCATGGACTTCCAGGACTATGAGCCTCTCCAGTCCAGATTTAAGGCTATGCACAGCACAGAGATCGCATTAGTACAGGTGCTGAATGACCTGCTCAGGGCGAGAAATAGAGGAGAGAGCTCTAGTCTCATTCTCCTCAATCTCTCATCAGCATTCAACACTGTGGATCATGGGGTGTTGTTGGACAGGTTGAGGGAGTATGTCGGACTCACTGGCAAGATCATGAGCTGGTTTGAGTCCTTCCTCCATGGCAGGTCCCAGAGGGTGGTCTTGGGGAATTACTCCTCAAGTCCGGTTGCCCTGTCGAGTGGAGTGCCCCATGGTTCTGTCCTCTCCCCCATGTTATTCACAGTGTATATGCTGCCCCTGGGTGAGGTCATAAGGGGGTATGGACTTGGGTTTCATTGCTATGCTGATGATACCCGGCTCTACCTGTCTTTTGCACTGGGAAGAACAGGCGTGCAAAATAAGTGCTTGTCTGAGATCCAGGCTTGGATGTCATTGAATTGGTTGGGTCTCAGCCCAGGGAAGACTGATGTGCTTGTGGTTGAGCTGGGTTGGAGGGGGGAGTGGGGGCCTCTGGGGAGGACTTAGGGCTTTTTATTGGCCCAGCCAAACTGGAGGCCTCCACTAAGGTGAGAAATGTCAACGTCCTTCTGGACGGCAAACTGACACTTGAGGCTCAGATGTTGGCAGCTGTTCAGTATGGATTTTACCATCTGTGTAACATCACCCAAATAAGATCCCTTCTTCCCCATGACAACTGGGCCACACTGACACACGCATTTGTTACCACGAAACTTGACTACTGTACTGCACTCTACCTCGGGGTGAAGGGGAATGCGATGCAGTGCCTGCAGCTGTTGCAAAACACTGCAGCAGGGCTATTGACTGGTCTCTCGAGATCCTGTCATATTTTACGCTGGTGCTGCGTGAACTGCACTGGCTGCTGGTGTGCTGGCATATCTCCTTTAAAATAGATCTGCTGACCTATAAAGCCCTGCATAGGCTGGGTCTGGGTTACCTAAGGGAGCATGTGCATCCCTACGCCCCTGGACATTCTCTCCGGTCAGCAGGGAAGGGCCTCCTGGAGGTCCCCAGAGTGAGACTGAAGTCTTTGGGGGTTCGGGCTTTCAAGGTGGCCGCACCAATCCTCTGAAACTCTCTGCTGGGGTATCTGAGGGAGGCTCCCGCACTAGAAATATTTAAAAGAAAGCTAAAGTCTTTCTTCTTTCACAAGCCTTTGGGGACTAAGTAATGATTAAGTTACAATTAGGAGTTTTTATTGTTTAGATTTGTAAGGTATATTTATTTTTTAGTATGTGTTATGTATATTTATTTAGATTGGGTATTGGATTATACTGTTATAAGTCATTTGTTGCTTTTATATTTTGTAAATGCACCCTGAGCCTTTGGGAAAGGGCACCTTCAAGAAATAAAATCTACTATGTGTGAAGTGCAGGAGATGTGGTATCGAGTACTTGTACTAGGGGATTCTATGCTCAGGGGGGTGAGATGGGGAGGTAAGGGAACAAGGAAGAGCCGAACCTGGGTGGAGTGTATGCCAGGTATGACAGCAGGGACAGTAGGGCAGTTCATTCAGAAATATGTGAAGACAGTGGGAGGAAAGTCTCATATCATAGTGCATCTAGGTGAAAACGACCTAGAGGGCAATACAATGGAAGAAGTGCAGGAGAGGTTCAGGGAGGTGTGGAGTATCTGTAATCGGACAGGAAGTTCAGTGAGTTTCTCTGAGGTATGACAGGCTGACAGGGTGGTTTGTGGAAATGGATTACGGGGTAGTAGGGGGGTGAGGACAGACATCGAATAATAAGTGGCTTTATGCCAGGGATAGGCTGCATCTCAACATCAAGGGTAAATGGATGTTGAAACAGGGGCTGGAGAATTACATTAAAGACAAAATTGATTTAAACTGAGGGGGGGCTGAGTCAGACAGCAAGAGGGAGTCACCTTCCAGAGGAGACCGGAAGGTCTCACCCCCCCGAGAGAGAGAGGGGAAGAAGAGAATGAGGGGAAGTTACCAAGGCAGAAGTGTAGGAGGGAAGGGCGGGGAGAGGAGGGGCGGGACACAATGTGGACTGTTGTACCCCTGAATGCAAGGAGCTTGGCAAACAAGGTGGCAGAGTTCCAGTCATTGATGGCAGAAGGGGAGGTAGATATTGCCACCATCTCAGAAACCTGGGCCACCCAATACCATGACTGGGATCTCACAATCCCGGGATACAAGGTGTACCGCAAGGACTGACAGAGGGGAAGAGGGGAAGGGGGTGGCTATTTATGTTAAGGAGGGGATACTGTGTACCAGGGAGGAGGGGGAAGAGGGGAGGCCAGAAGCCATATGGGTATTGCTCCAAAGCCCCAAAGGAAAGAAGCTCAGGATGGGGGTGGTGTACAGGCCACCCTCACAAAGCAAGGAGATGAATAGGGAGCTGGAGGAGCAAATCAGGATGGTCAGTGGCAAAAGGAGTACAGTTGTAGTGGGAGACTTCAACCTACCTGGGGTTGACTGATGGATGGTAACTACAGCATACACCAGGGAACAGGTACTGCTGGAGGCTATCCAGGACAGCTTCCTAGTGCAGGGAGTGATGAAGCCTACCAGGGAGGGGAACAAACTGGACATTGTGCTAACAAATGGCGACCAAGTTCAGGATGTGGTAGTACAGGACCATCTAACAGGAAGTGACCACTGCTCAGGGTGGATCATCCTCAACACAGGAAGGGAGTTGGCTAAGACCAGGACAAGAGTGTTAGACTTCAGGAAGGCATATTTTGCCAGAATGGGCAGCATCCTAGAGGGGTATCTAGCTGGAATTAGCCCAGAGATGGATGCTGAACAGAAGTGGGCAATCATTAGGAAGGGGCTAAATGAGGCCACAAGCATGTGTACCAAGTCTCAGAGTAAGCAGTCAAGGTCAAAAAAACCTAGCTGGCTCAGCAAGGAAGTGGAGGGGAAGGTGAGGGAAAAAAGATTGGCCTTCATTAAGTTCAAAAAATCTGGGTGTGAGGAGGACAGAGAGGTGTTCACAAAGGCATCTAGGGAGGTGAGCAGGGAAGTCAGGGCAGCCAAGGCAGCAAAGGAGCTGAAATTGGCTCAGGGGATCAAAGAGGGCAAAAGGGGGTTCTTTAAATACATAAAGGAGAAGAGGAGTTGTAGGGATGACATTGTTAGAATCAAAGTGGGGAGGATGGGCAGAAAAAGGGGTAAGACCAGGCAAAGGCACTCAACTAGTACTTCAGCTCGGTGTTCACGAAAGAAAGGGATGGCACAATACCAGAAGGGAGAGGGGGGCAAGGGTGGGAGAGGCAGAGATAATGGATGGGGTTATCCTAGAGGATAGAGTTCTGAAGGGCCTTAAAGCTTTGCAGGTGGACAAGGCACTGGGACCGGATGGTGTACACCCAAGGGTCCTAAAGGAACTAGCAGAGGTGCTGGCAGGCCCTCTGACAGACCTGCCCAACACCCTTGGAGATCTGAAATGTACCCAGAGACTGGAGGATGGCTCACATGGTGCTGCTCCACAAGACTGGACCCAAGGATGAACCAAGCAATCACAGACCAGTGAGCTTGACTGCTATAGTGGGGAAGTTGATGGAGATCATTCAGAAGGAGAGGTTGATAACCTTTCTCAATAGTAATGGTCTACAGGATGAGAGAAAGCATGGATTTGTCTCAGGAACATTGTGCCAGACTAAGCTAATCGTCTTCTTTGACTGAGTCACTAGAGCAGTTGATGAAGGCCACGCTGTGGATGCCCTGTATCTGGACTTCAGATAGGCTTTTGGCTCAGTGCTGCACAGGAGGTTACTGAGCAAGCTGAAGGACATGGGGATGGGGGAGAAACTGGTGGGGTGGGTTGACAGCTGGCTGCAGGGCAGACAACAAAAGGTAGTTGTAAGGGGGGAGATGTCCAAGCCAAGGCCAGTAACTAGTGGGGCACCGCAGGGTTCGTTACTCGGCCCTGTTTTGTTCAATGTCTTCACTGAAGACATTGCAGAGGGGGTCAAGAGTAAGATCAGCCTGTTCACCGATGACACTTAAGATCTGTGCAAGAGTGGACAGTGAGGAAGGGAGGCAGGCACTCGGTGAGGCTCTAGCTAAACTTGAACATTGGTCAAAGGAGTGGCAATTGGAGTTTATCGCTAAGAAGTGCAAGGTCATGTACCTCGGAGCCAGAAATCCCAAGACCAGCTACTGGCTGGGGGGGGGGGGACTGCAGGTAGCAGCTTTAGAGGAGGAAAGGGACCTCGGGGTAATAGTCACAGGGGACATGAAGGTATCAGCACAGTGTAGGAGGGCAGCAGCAAGGGCAAATCGGATGCTGGGGTGCACTGATAGCGGGATCACCTCTAGAAAGATAGAAGTCATCCTGCCCTTGTATGGATCACTGGTGAGGTCATACTTGGGACTACTGTGTACAGTTCTGGTGTCCATACCTCAAAAAGGATGTGAGATTACTGGAGGAGGTGCAGCGTAGGGCTACAAAAATGATCATGGGACTAGGGGAGTTGCCTTATGAGAAAAGATTGAGGAAGCTCAACATGTACTCACTGGAGGAGAGAGGGGAAAAGGGGACATGATAGAGACCTTCAAGTACTTGAAAGGCATAAACAAAGTCATAGAGGGAGGATTGTTCCACCTAAGGGGGGGAGGGGAAGGGTCACTAGGGGGCACAGTCTGAAATTGGAAGGGGGAAGGTTCAGGAGGGAAATGAGAAGGTACTACTTCACAGACAGAGTGGTGGTGGGATGGAATGCACTGCCAGGGGAGTTAATCGAACTGAGGACAGTGGATAGCTTTAAGTGAGATTGGGACAGAGTCAGGGGCAGGGTTAGTACAGACAAGAACACAATAGGGGAAAGACCAGGAGAGGGAAAGAGGGAGGGACTGGGTGGGGAGCAGCTGCAGTGGTATTAAACTGAGAGCTGAACAACCAGGCAGACTTAACAGACCTGTGAGCTTTATTCTGCTGGCAATTTTGTATGTTCGTACTACTACTACTACCTCCAACTTCCCATCACCTGTCCCATGTATATCGAACATCTCCCTGGTGTCTAGTGGCACCCCAACCCCTGAGCACCCATGAAGAATGATTTGGTAGGCAGTAGACTCTGGTGTCCAATGGTACTCCCACCCTCCAAATGCCCAAATGCCCATCTGCAGTCTTACCAGTAGACACTGGTGGTCCAGCAACCTCCCCCATCAGCCCCACCCGCTCCAAGAACACCACCCTTCCAACTCCCTTTACCAGGGTGTCCGAGGATGTGAGTAGATATTTGGAATCCCAATATGGCAACTGGCACAGCCATCCTCTCACCTGCTCAGCTGGCCACTGTATGAGCTGATAGTCAGCATGCATACAGTATACTGGGTGCCACACAGTGCTTTGTTTTTTATAAAGTCAATCGCAAATGAAAAAGAAAACATTGTGCTTTGTTGTTTTTTTCTGACAAATGGTAACCATTCTTGGTGTCAGAAACCCCAGAACATCTTCCTAACACCAGGTGCCCAATCCCAGTGTTAGATACTCCCAAACACTTACCTAACACCAAGTGCCTAATCCCCGTGTCAATACCCCCAAACACCTTCCCAACACCGGGTGCCCAATCTTGGTATCAGATCCATTATATTTGATGGCCATTGGATGCCTGACCCCGGTTGCTTGCTAACAACTCCCCAAGGTGTAAAACAACTCCCCACACTCACCTATCCTCAAGCACCCATGCCACCTTCCTCCCCTCACACTGCAATCCCAGTACATATATAACTGGTCCCACTGTGGGTGGCCAGAACAGCTCCCTCTCCACCTCAACTGGTTACCATCTTTTCCACTGTCCCCTGCTGATCACAAATCTGTAAAAAAACATTTGAAAGAAAAACAACCCCACCCTCATTTACCATCAGGCACCTATGCCTCCCTTCTCCACTCCCACCCTGCTACCCCAGTACAAATGTTATTGATCCCATGGTGCGCAATGGGCACAGCCTTCCCTCCCTCCACCTCTGTCAGTCACTCTCTTATCTGCTGCCCCCTGCCAATTGCGAACCTGTCAAAAATAAATACTAAGGTCGTCCCAGTGGCATGGAGGACTGAGGCACTGGGCGCCTCGCCTCCTGCCACTCTGGTGACTCTGGTTCAAAAATGGACATGCATTGGTTGGGAGTCAGCCAGGAAGGGAAGACTGAATGTTCCAAGGACAGTTATCCTCCCGCGGTGTGGGAGGACAGGATGTCTCGTTCGGTGGCTACTATCTAGAGGTTCTAGGTGGCAGTGCATCAGGACGTCAGGGAAGGTACCTTGCTCACTGCACACCAGGGGACCATCTCTGTGGGGGCGGAGTGCCGACAATGCGTCACTGCACTTGATGCAGGCCTAGGGGGAGGAAACAAGGTAGAAAAATGCTGCCCCTGGCAGGATGGCAGACTGGTCCCTCACAGGCCCCATACTGACAACTGGGCTCTCCCACTGTCCTCTGGCACAGGATAGTAAGTAACAGCAGCAGGTAAGCCCCAGGGAAGCTAGGTGATGGGACTGGAGGGATTGGTCCTGAATGGAGCCTGGTTGGCAGTGAAAAGAGATAAAATACTGACAGAAAATAAAATAAATACTTAAAAAAACCTACCCTTGCACACACTTTAGCACTCATGCCACCCTTCTCCCATGGCCACCCCACTACATACCATTTTTATAGTCTCACAGTGGGACAACGGTACAGTGCACCCTCCCTTTCCCCTATGGACACCCCATACATACCATTTTTACAGTTTCACAGTTGGCCATCGGTACAGCGCACCCTCCCTTCCCCCTATTGCAGCCCCATACATACCATTTTTACAGTTCCACAGTGGGCCATCAGTATAGCGCACTCTCCCCTCCCCCTATGGCCACCCGTACATACAGTTTTTACAGTCTCACAATGGGCCATCGGTACAGCTCATGCTGCACCTCATCTGATCAGCCATCATCTGCTTTGGTACCATGCTGCTGATCCCTAACCTAAAAGAAAACAGACTGCGTTCAAAAACTACTGTAGGGGTTTCAACAGTAGGAGAAAGGAGGTAATACTGCCTCTATAAAGGTCACTGGTGAGACCCCTTTCTGGAATATTGTGCCCAGTTCTAGAGTCCACACCCAAGGAAAGACAAAGACAGACTGAATAGTGCAGTGTAGGGTAACCAAAATGATTCAAGGCCAACAGGGCAGATCCTACCAGAAACGGCTTATGGCACCGAACATGTACATGACAGAGACCTTCAAGTTCCTGAGAGGAATGAATAAGGTAAACTGTGAGGGACAATTCAGAGGGAGTGATGTCAAAAACACAGGTACATGAGAAGAAGCTGATGGGGGAGATTCAGGGGAGAGACGAGAGAAAGCTTTACATTACAGAGAGGGTGGTTGCGCCATGGAACAGTCTACCAGCTGAGGTGGTGAGCACAAAAACCATCACAGACAGAGTTACGGGATTAATAGATACTCAGAGGGTAGCAATAAGGCAGATGGTAAGGGAGAAGCGGGGGCATAAACCCTTTCCAGGCAATAGGGCCCAGTGTTGCATAGGGTATAACACAGCAGACTGAACGAACCGATGATCTTTTTCTGCCGCCATTAGGCTGGATTTTCAAAACAAAGTGGGAATAAGTCCCACTCCACAACTGCAGTTGCAGTCTGAAATCTCCACAGCTGCAGAGGTCTGTATTTTCAGTCCACCACAGCCACCGGAGATGTCCCACCTGGTCCCACCGGGTGTAACATTTTCCAGCAGCTGCAGGGAAAACATCTGCAAGCTGTCAGAAATCATGGAGCCAGTCATAAACCGGCTCCTCCTTTAAAAATACTGCAGCTGTGGGAAAAACTGAGGATCCAAAAGTGGTAACCCACTTGCACCAGATTTTTCCTGCAACTGCAGGATTTTCAAGGGCTCTTAAAATCCAGCCCATTGTCTATGTTTTCATGTTTCTTAGCATCCTGACCCTTAAATTTGGTAACAAAAAATTAAGAAATACAAAACTTACGGGTGACTGAAAAAAAACAAAAAAAAAAATCCTGAGTCCAAAAAAGCATGAAATGCATTTTCTCACTATTTTGCTTTTTATAGCTCAACTTTTTTAATTTTTAAGCCCAAATATTTGGGATATGCTACTTATAACCACCTTCGCACTCATAACCACCAAATTTTCACTCCTACCAACAGGGTTTTCTCTTTGTGTAAGGCTCACAGGGCACTGCATGAGACACACTACAAGTACAGTGCTATGATAGGTTATCTACTTCATGTTGGGCCCACACAGCCCTGCACGAGACACCCTACAAGTATGGTGCTGTTCCTGATAGGTTGTCTACTTCATGTTCTTCCCACATGGCCATGCACGAGACATTCTACAAGCATGGTGCTGTGCGTAATAGGTTGTCTATTTCTGTCAGATTTGAAAATTGCACAAACCAAGCTACATGTCTGATATTTTGTCTGATTGGTATGACCCATTTGTTGCTAAAAGGAAGGTATGACTCATCTGCTGCTTTACACAGGTCCTTTCATGGTCCTACATGAAGCAAGTTATGACTCACCCACTTTTTGCTGGGTCCACAGGGCCCTGTGCAAAACAAGTCATGCAAACGGCACTACAGTGTCTCAAACAGTAAGGAAAATTTAGGATTACAAACTGCAAAAGGTGGCATTAATACCCACTCCTTCCCCATCCCCTACCCTTGTGAACAAAGACCAAGCTACAAGTCAGGGGCTCTGCCCCACAGGTTGTATGTTGCAAACTATAAGTCTGTAGCCAAGCCCTACCTGTCCAGAGCAATGCACCATGGGTGTTACCTATAGGTCTGGGGCCATGCACTTATGTGTTTCCTGCTTCAAGCTGCAGGTCAGGTGCCATGCCCCATGCATCTATTGCTTCACAGAGGGTCTGTCCGGCCCTGCGGGAAGCAAGCTGTATGTCCAGGGCCGTGCCCCATGGGTCTGCTGCTTCAAATAGTGCCTGAAGGTTTGGGGCCAGGTATCATGAGTCTATTCCTTCAATCCTACAAGGTAGTCCTCTGGGGCTGTACCCGACAAGCCTGCTTCTTTGCATATATCCTTACATCAAATAAGATACCTATGTGTCACCCATGGAGCTTAGCCCCAGACCTGTAGCTTGAAGCAACAGGGCACGTCCCTGGGCCTGTAACAGGGCCTTGGGTCATGAGGGGAGAGGATGGGGGAGGCATCAGGACTGAAAACATTAACCCCACCTTTCCTGACTTTTGTGGATTTGTAGCCCTAGTGCATGCATTATCAAAGTGTTTTATAATGATTATAAATACATAAATATAATTCAAAACTATTTTTTTAACCAGGTAAGCACACTAAGCTATTTCTAGGGTATTTTCAGGCATAGCCCAGACAATCAATGAATATCCAGACATAAGAGCAAATAAAACATATCAGCAGATGACATTAAAAACTACAAATTCCATGCAAGTTCAGTTTAATGGCAGTGCCTCAGCTTTATTTTAAAATACCAATAAAGTAATCTCCAGAGAGAAAGCCTTTCTATCGTGCCATTTGTCCTAAAGGGGATAGGTTCACCTAAGAGTAACAGCCCCAGTCACAACTATCCCTTCATTCTTTACAGTTTTATTTATTTAGTTAAAAATGTTGACCTTGAAAAGCCACTGAGATGAACTTTGTTCTCAGGTGTAACCCGGGGATTACAGAAGAGAAGGTGACAAGGAGGGGTGCAATAAGCTTTACCTTTTTCCAGGTGTGATCCTGGAAGGCAAATTCCAAAAGTAAAGGGGTGGCAAAGAAGGGGGCAATAAGCCAAACTTCTTTCCCAGGTATGAGTAAGGGAGGGTAATTGCGGGGCAAAGAAGGGAGCATTAATTGAACCTCATTATCAGGTGTGACCCAGGAAGGGGTTTACAGGAGAGAAAGGGGCAATAAAAACTGAGCCACATTTTCAGGTGCAATCAAGGGGGAGTGGACTGGATTACAGAGGAAAAGTAGGCAATGCATTCAACCTCATTACCAGGTGTGACACTGGGAGGGAGGATTACAGAAGAGAAGGAAGCAAGAAATTGAACCATATTTCCAGGTACCAACTGGAAGGGGGAGATTACAGAGGAGAAGGGGGCAATTAGTTCAACCCAGTGTTGAACCGACCCACCTGGATACTTGGAAATTTCCAGGTGAGCCTCCATCCATTGGGCTCCTGGCCACCTTCAAAACTCTGAAATGTTTTGCATATATATATATTCATTGCAAAAAATCTCAGTTAATGCATCAGCTAGGTTGATATTACCATGACAAAAGTCTGGAAATCTGGTCTTAGGGTTCCCAGCCCTATAACCCTTCTCCCACCCTCCCACCCCCCCCACCGTCCACACCAACAGGTGATGGGGTGTATGCCTTGAGAATCGTCGGAGCTAACTCTTACCCCATTCCATATGTGAGGAAGCTGAGATGGTACAGTATAGGAGAATGGGGTGAGAATTAGGCCAGATGACCCCAAAGCACATCCTGTCGCCTGTTGGTGTGTGGAGGGTGGGGGGTGGTAGGGTTGGGAACTCTAACACTGAATTTCCAAACTTTTGTCACTGTAATATCAACCCTAACTGATGCAGTAATAGTTTTTTACAATTAATTTCCTCACTTTTGGAGACAGTGTAATCTTACCTTTATTTTGTTGTGGGAATGCAGGGCCATCAGTCCATAGTGTGTTACGGGCCCTGTGCTCCCATGTATGCATATTGTAAATGTCCCTGATTTTCATGTCGGAGCTCAGGGCCCTCTGGGCCCTGTGCTCCTATCTAACCATAAGTGTAGAGTTGCCCTCCCGTCTATCCATAAGTGTAGAGACATCATAATTAACCCTCATCTCCCTGTGGGAGCGCAGGGCCTTCCAAACCCTGCTCTCCCATTACTACATAATGGAGGTCCCTGCGCTCCCATTACTACATAATAGTATCCATATGTGGAGGTTCCTGCGCTCCCATCTATCCAAAAGTGTAGAGACAGAGCGCAGCCGTAGAGACATTTCAACTAACCCTTGTACTGCAAATGGCACAATATCACATTAACCATAGGAACATTGTAAAACATTCCACTGCAGTTGTAATCATGGCCTGGTAACCTGCATAGTTGCTTAGTACACAGCTTCGTTTAATGAAAAATCCGTATCTCAAAGCATTTTCGAGATGTAGCTTCCGAAAGGTACCACAACCACCACAATGTTATCCTATGGGAAATGTTTTAACTTTGGAATGTTATAACTATAGAACTGATGTAAATGTTAACACCAAACCAGCAGAAGGCACATCTGCATGACAATCCCTTTCTACCCTGCAAATTTCAGCCCAAAATGTCTAACCATTTATTTGCAGTGAAGTGGCAAAGAAACAGTAATTTTTCAAAAGTAGTGTCACAAAATTTGAAACTTTACATAAATTTTGCTACACTCACACATAATGTCACAAATTTGCGACACTTTCACAAAAGTAGTGTCATAAATTTGTGAATGTATCAACGGGCAAATAAAATAGACATATTTCTGGGCAACATTTGTTTTATTTATTTATTTATTTAATATTCTTTAGGATTTACAACCTTTGAGTCATAGACTAATTTACAAAGGCTCCACGTCAGGAAACATTACAGACATCCCAAATACAGTCACAGCAAATAAAGAGTTACAGGAAGTAATAGCTCACAGTATTACAGGTTCTTTACAATTTTACAGCTTGGTAGTATAATACAATCAGCAGATAGTCTACAGTTTACAGTAGTACACCAGTAAACAGATATACCTAAGGAAGTAACAACTTTGAGTATACTCAGGAGTGGAGAAACTAGCATAGTTAACAAGCATGTGCTGCCAACAAAGGCTGTAACGAGGTTAAATTTAGCAATCATGAATACTAGGCCTGCTGAGTCGGTTCCTAAACTAGGTGGTGCAGTAACAACGACGTGAGGCAAGTATGTTTTCTTTGAGAGCAAGCTTAAAGGGACCTAGGTTGTAGATGGAGGAGACATCAGAGAGGAGTTCATTGTACCAGACTGGAGCTTTGTAAAAGAAAGACCTTTGGGCTAAAGAGGCTTTGACCCTCGGTGTAGACCATACCTATTTGTTAGCGGTGCAGGTGTTCACAGAGGTGTCGGGGGATTGGAGAGAGGCAGACACCCCCGAGGAGGTTAGCCCCTGGTGAATTTTTTTAGTGAGGAGACATGTTTGATAGCTTAGGCTTTTATCCAGGGTGAGAAGGTTTGCCAGGGTATACAGGGTACACGTATGGGTACGCATAGCCACCCCAGAGAGGAGTCTACACACTTTGTTGATGGCCAGATGTATTTTGTTTAGTGCCATAGGATCAGCAGCTGAGTAAACTATGAGCCCATAATCAACTAGAGAGAGGACTGAGGAGGTGATAGCCAGATTGAGGGCTTCCGGTGGTAGGCAGTTTTTGTGCTTATACAGTAACCCTATATGGGCATTTATGGCTGTGGATAGATTGTTAATGTGTGTGTGGTATGAGAGGCATGAATCAAAGGTTAGGCCCAGCTATTTACAAGCAGGGACTTGCTCTAGTGGAAGAAGAGAGTGGGAGAGGATTGTTAGTTGCGCATCCTTGGACTTGTTCTGATGATGGGCAAAGAGCATGGTCTTTGTCTTTTTTATGTTGACCATGAGTCTATGGTACATGAACCGGTTCTCAATCTGGTTAAATGTGTGATGGAGGGAGGACTGCAGAACACTGGGATCCGGGTGCGAGGCAAAGAGTACCGCGTCATCCACATACAAGAGTAGTTTGCCAGAGCAGAACTCGAGCAGAGCATTCAGATAGATCCCGAATAACAGAGGGCTGAGAATGAAGCCCTGAGGGACCCCTGATCGGATTGACACAGTGAGTGAGAGTGTGTTGTTTATTTTGACACATTGCAATCTATCTGTAAGGTAGCTGGTAAACCAAGATATGGGTCCTTTCGACATATCTATGTGATGGAGTGTGCTTAAGAGTAGGGGGTGGGAGACAGTGTCAAAAGCCTAAGAAGGTCTATGTAGACAGCTCCAGCAATGTGTTTTTTATCCAGGGCTGAGTGGAGGAAGTTAGAGAACTCAGTGAGGGCCATGGTTGTACTGTGTCCAGACCGGAAACCATTTTGTTCTCTGCACAGTAGGTTGTTAGTATGCAGGTATTCAGTGAGTTGGGTGGCAATAATCTTTTCTAGGGCTTTTGGGGGGGGGATGGAGATGGGTTGGTAATTGTGGGGGACGTGTTATCACCACATTTCAGTATAGGAGTGATAGTGGCCATCTTCCAGCCTGTAGGGAACTGTCTGAAGCATTGTGAACTTTTAATGTCAGTCAATGGGGAGAGTACTGAATCTAGTACTAGATGAAGGATCCTCGTATCAAAAGAATCCTTGCAGCAGCAAGAGCCACTGAGGGCATTAGTGAGAAAAAGTTTAGCCTCATTCATTGTGACTATCCTGAAGTGGAATAGGGGATACTGAAGGTTAGGGGGCGGGATTTCTGTAATGGGGTCAAAAAAGTTGTTCAGGAGTACTGCACTGTGGTCAGAGAAGGACCCGTTGAAGCAGTTGGCGATGGCCAGTGGGTCAGTGATGGAGATATTGTTTACTGTAAGTAGGTAGGGTGGGGGAAGCCGAGATTTGCCGTTGAGTTCCTTGATATTGTCCCAAAACAACCAAGCATTCCCCCAGGAGGAGGCAAGGGTCTTTTTGTAGTGTTCAGATTTAGTCTGCTTTACTGCCCTGGTGCATTTGTTTCAAGCCACTTTATAGGTCTGCCTGTCGGCCTGCGAGCCAGAGGTGACCACTATATGCCAGAGTTCATCTCTGTGCTTTAGTTGATGGAGCAGTTTGGGTGTGACCCAGGTGGCATTACTCTTCCTGGACTGCACTTTTGAGAGAGGGGCATAGATATCGCATACCTTATTAAAGGAGCAGGTAAAGTAAATAAGGGCTTCATCTATGGAGGCAGCCTGAGATACTGGGGACCAATCTCAAAGGGTTAGGTATTTCCTAAATTTAGTTAGGCCTCCAGGCCAGAGCCGTAGCCGAGCTGACTTGTGTGGTTCAGGTTTTCATTGTAAATAAGACCAGGAGAATACTATGAGAGAGTGATCACTTAGGGAGTCCGGAAGGACCACCAGGTTAGTGATTCTGTGGGGATGGTTTGTAAGGAGAAGATCAATCAAGGTGCTGGAGCCCTTAGTGGAGTTCACCCTAGTTGGTTGTTTGACGAACTGGGTCAGGTCCAAAGCAGCAAATGTATCCTTGGTCTGGGCTGGTGACTTGGCAAGCCAGTTCACATTAAGATCACCAACTATGATGTGTTCAGTTTTGGGAACAGTTTTGCAAATTAAAAAAACTAATGGCAGGATCATGTTCCTTGGGCCTTGATTAGGTAAGCACAACTGTTGGTGTTTACCAAGGGGCAGTATTTTTTGAACTACAATGTTTTTTCCCCATTGCTAACTGAAAACAAAATGGAGGCAGCATGACACTACTGAACCCATTTGCCACAGTAAAAAGTGCTTTCGCAAAAGCAAGAAGTGCTTCCACACCACACATCTAATGTTTCCCATAGGCTATGATGGGAAACTTTAACTTTAATAACTTTTGAACAGTTTAATATTTTTTCACCAAACGTTCAAAAGGCACATCAGTGACCCAGACCCCATATACCCAAACAATTTCAGACAAGACCCCCAAACCATTTCAGACTTATGGATGAGCAAAGAATTTGCATCTAAATGGTAATTTAAAAGATTTTTGACACTCCACAGCGCCGCAACTGCAGATCTTATTGGATCGAAACTTCCCACATTAAGAAAACAATGATACCCAACAGCACATGCAAAATTTTAGGTGAATCGGTGAAACAGTTGCAAAGGTATTAAAGTGCAAAATTTGGGGTTTAACATAGAAGTGGCCATGCTACTCTAACTATAGTGGCACTACTGTGCCACTATAATATATACCTTATAGTAGTACGTTAGTGCCACTATAGTTAGGGTTGAGTAAGCACTTTAATGTTAAACCTCAAATTTTGCACCTTAATAACTTTGCCACTGTACAACAATTTGCCTGAAATTTTGCATGCATGGTCTGGTACCATAGATGTCTGGATCTGACAAGTTGCATTATGGTCGGATGTATGGTTGCGGAGCTACAGAACACCTAAAAATGCAGAAAAACTGACTTTTTGCACATTTCTTTGCTCGTACCCACAGCCCACATGGTTTGTCCATTTGGTCCAAAATCTTCAGAGAAAATGCAGTCTGGGTCAGCGATGTGCCTTTCAAAGATTTGGTGTAAAAATATTAAACCATTCAAAAGTTATTCAAAAAACAAATGTCCCATTATAGTCAACGGGGGAAAAATATATGTGCATCACAGAAGTTTTGCAACTGCACTTTTACTTTCACAAATGGCCCTTTTACTTTTGTGATTCAGCATCCTGTTTTCAGTTAGTGAGAGAGAAAAATGCCTGGCATTTAAATTTGGGACCCTCTAGGTAAACACTGACTGTTGGGTTTACCTAGTAGGGTCCTGAGGATGCCAGCCCTATCATTTTTGGGGGGGTAATCCCCCCAAGAAATGCCCTTTTAAACTTTGAGAAAAATACTTTTGCAAATCACAAAGTAATGTGGAAATACTTTTGCAAATGCAAAAGTTTTGTGCTACTTTTTTACAAAACTTTTTAAATTTGCGAAAGTATTTTTAAAAATAACTGCAAATTTTTGCCATCCTCCTGCAATAAAACGGTTGGGTCTTTTGGGCTGAAATTTTCAGGATGGCAAGCCCTGGTCCCATAGATGTGCCTTTTGGTGGTTTGGTGCCAAAACATTCAAGGGACCCAAAGTTACAGCTTCCAAAGTTGAGAAATTCCCCATAGGATCACACTGCAGCACCCATTAAGCCTTTTGGTGCCTGTATCTTGAAAACGAAATGAGATATGGAGTTTCCCCTACTGGCAGCTTGGTTTACCTACTGTTGAAATAAGTTTGGAAATCACAGATGACACCTGCAGTGGAATTATTTTTACTACTTGCTACGGTTAGAGAGATATTGGCAAAAACATATTCCAAGGGTTCAAAGGGCCCATATCTCAGAAATGATACCAGATATAGATTCAGTCAACCCATATTGTATGGAGTACTCACTGTCATGATTGCACCAGCACTGGAATTGTATTCCTAGCTGCTACGGTTTCTGAGATATTAGCAAATTAATGTTACAAGGGTTCCTTGCCCTATAGGGCTGCTGTATGGCTCCATAGTTATGTATAACTGAGAGCATAGGGCCCAAAGGGCCCACGTTCCCACATACGCATACTATTATGAAAAAAAATGGGGACTGTAAAGGGAGCGTAGGGCTCAGAGGGCCCATATTCCCATTAACACATACCACTTACATTACACTTTCTCAAAAAGAAGGGAAATTCATTGCAAAAAACTCTGTTAATGCAACAGTTAGGGTTAATAGTGCAGCGGCAAAAGTTTGAAGATGTGCTGTTAGGGTTCAAAACCCTAACTCCGCATTCCCCCCACTCCCCTCACACACACACACACACACACACACACGCAAAGATACATGTAAGACTGTAAGACACTATACCACCCTGTCACATCTGTAACCACAATACTCACAACACTGTAGTTATTTCACATAACACTATGTAATGAAAAACCAAATATAGTATCATCGACTCTATATGGCAGCACAGTATGATAACACATTATTGCTGGCATATCTTCTTCATACAATGAGACTTAGTCTGCACTCATTTTCAGAATATTGACTTTTATGTGTCATTATTCAACAACTGGGTTGCTGCAGGTATCGCTGCTACCACATGCTCAGGTATGAAACTAGTACCATCACATGTTGTTGTACTGCTGCATTACCTGGAAATACTCATTAGCAGCATGTTATGGTTATCTTTGCATGTTACAACTGTTGCTGTCACATGTTGCTTGTAAACTATACTACAAAACATTACTTTTATTATTATTACCATTTCTTATTAGGACTGACTCACTCTATCAGAAAAAAAAAATAGGCAAACATCCAGTGACTGTTGCTAGGGTTATCCAAACTCTTATTTCCAATATAGCTATCTATAGATAACATACTGTGTATTTCATCATTTGTTAACAATTGAAATATAGGCATCTGCTTAAATCTTGTTATTCATGTTTGTAACAAAAAAATGCTTACTGTGGGCCATCTCCCATGGTTGCCCAGCATGCGTGTGTACCCCCAAGGCACTCTGATGGCAGCAGAACTCATACAGTTGGTGGACCATGATGATGGATGTGTCTTGTAGTATGTTTAGAGAGTTCTATGTTACTTCTGTTACCTGATGCTGGTTGTCTCTGATTGGTTGTGTTGTCTTGGCCCTTCCCCAGCTTGCATGTGTGTGGGGGGGGGAGAATGCGGAGTTAGGATTTTGAAGATGGGGGCGTGTGGTTGGGGTGGTAACCCTAACGTTGAATTTCCACACTTTTGTCCGTGTGGGAACAACCCTAACTGATGCATTAAGTTTTTTGCAATTCAAATAGATAGATAGATAGATAGATAGATAGATAGATAGATAGATAGATAGATAGATAGATAGATAGATAGATCGATCGATCTATATATATATATATATATATATATATAGATATATATATATGTATTATACTGGCACGGTACTGCCACTATAGTAAGGGTTGCATGGCCAGTTCTATGTTAAACCCCAAATTTTGCACTGTAATAACTTTGCAACTGTTTGACCGATTCACCTGAAATTTGGGGGTGGTGGGGGGTAACCCTAACATCACATTTCCATGCTTTTGTCACTGTGCTATTAACCCTAACTGATGCATTAACAAAGTTTTTTGTGATGCAATGAATTTCCTTTCTTTTTGAGAAAGTGTAATGTAACTGGTAACTGGTCTGTGTTTGTGGGAGCATGGGCCCTCCAGGCCCTGCACTCCCTTCTCGTTGCCCATTTTTTGGCATAATGGTATGCGTATGTGGGAGCATGGGTCCTCTGGGCCCTGCACTCCCACTTACACATAAGTAAGCAGTCATATAGCAGCCCCATAGTACTGAAAAGGAACCCTTGTAACATTAATTTGCCAATATCTCAGTAACCGTAGCAACTACGAAAAAAATTCCACTGCAGATGTAATCTATGATTTTGAAACTTCCACACAAGCTTAGTCCACACTGTGGAGAACAAAAAATCCATATCTCACACAGTTTTCAAGATACGGGCGCCAAAAGGCACCGCAGGCGCCACAATGTTATCCTATGGGACATTTCTCAACTTCGGAGCATTGTAACCTTGTAACCCTATTAATTTTTTTTACCAAACCATCAAAAGGCACATCTGTGGGGCCAGGGCTTGCCACCCTGCAAATTTCAGTCAAAAATCCCCAACTGTTTAAGTGGCATTTTTTGCTGCAATAGTGTCATAAATTGCAACAGTACAGATGCGACAGTGTTGTGATTTGTGAAAGTGTTGCAAATGTACTGTCATGATTTGTGACACTACAGGGGACCTGATTTTTAAAGAAAGCTATTTCTAGGGGTTCTACACAAAAACTGATGACACCACTGTGTTACTCAGGCCTCGTTTAGGTAAACACAACTGTCAGTGTTTACCTAGGGTCACTATAATTTGAACTACAGATATTTTTCTTCACCACTAACAGAAACAAGATGGAGGCAGTACGACAGTAAAAAGTGGTTTTGTGACAGTTTAGAAAGGCACATATATTTTTTTCCCATTGACTTCAATGTTAAAACTTAAAAATTTAATAACTTTTGAACGGTTAAATATTTTTGCACCAAATCTTCAAAAGGCACATCAGTTACCCAGACTGCATCTTCCCTGGATATTTCAGACCAGATGGATAAATCATGTGGGCTGTAGCCCCAAGCAAAGAAATGCACAAAAAAGTTTTAGTGTGTTTTTGGGTGCTCTGCAATCACTCATCCAACTGTAACACAACTTGCTAGATCCTGAGATCTATGGTGCCCCACCACACATGCAAAATTTCAGGCAAATCCATTGTAGGTGACAAATTTATTAAAGTGCAAACTTTTGGGTTTAACATAGAAGTGTCCGGGCAACCCTAACTATAACTATAGCTGCACTACCATGCAGCTATAATACATATAATACATAATATATATATAATACATATGGGGCAGGAATCAGGGGTTGAGGAACAGTGGGAAGTATTTAAAATGGGGATTACAAGAGCAACAGAATTATGTATTAAGCAGGTTAGCAAGAGGAAAAGGAAGAGAAGACCATTATGGTTTTCCAAAGAGGTAGCAAAGAAAGTGAAAGCCAAAAAGATTGCATTCAGGAAATACAAAAAGACACAGGCAGAAGGGGATGGGGAGAAGTACCAGGAGAAGCAAAGGGAGGCAGGGAGGTCAGTAAGGGAAGCCAAAGCTCAGACAGAAGAACACATTGCAAAATCAGTGGGTAGAGGGGACAAAACCTTTTACAGGTACATAAGTGAAAAAAGAAAGGCAAAGGGAGGGATAGTGAGACTGAAGGGGGAGGATGGGGGCTGTGTGGAGGATGACAACAGTAAAGCTGACATATTGAACAGGTATTTCTGCTCAGTCTTTACTGAGGAAGAGGAGGGTAATGGGTCTGAACGGAGTACAAGGGGTGAGAATGGTGCAGAAATGGACACAAGTCCCTTTACACGAGAAAGGGTCCTGAAGGAACTGGAAGTAATAAGAGTTGATAAAGCAATGGGGCCAGATGGGGTGCACCCCAGGGTCTTTAAAGAACTAAGAGAGGTGGTGGCTGAACCTCTTGCTATCCTGTTTAGCCAATCACTAGAAACAGGGGAGGTACCCAAAGACTGGAGGATAGCAGATGTAGTCCCCTTATACAAAAGTGGGAACAAAGAGGAAGCGGGAACTACAGACCAGTCAGCCTCACCTCGGTAGTGGGGAAAATCATGGAAGCACTACTGAAGGAGAGATTGGTGGAACATCTGGTTGTCAATGGACTACAGGACCCAAGGCAGCATGGTTTCACCAGGAAAGGTCATGTCAGACCAACCTCATTGAATTTTTGACTGGGTGACTAGGGAGGTGGATCAGGGAGGGCAGTGGACATGACCTATCTGGACTTCAGCAAGGCCTTTGACACTGTGCCACATAGAGACTATTGCACAAACTGGGAATATGGGTGTGGGCAGGACAGTAGTGCAGTGGGTAGGTAACTGGCTGGGCAGCAGGACACAGAGGGTGGTGGTAAATGGCTGTCACTCCACAGAGGGAAGAGTGACCAGTGGGTCTACAGGGATCAGTGCTGGGACCGGGTACTATTCAATGTCTTCATCAGTGACATTACTGAGGACCTAGAAGGCAGAATTTCACTGTTCGCTGATGACACAAAGCTCTGTAACAGAGTAGACACACCAGAGGGTGTAGACAGAATGAGAAGGGACCTGCAGAAACTTGAAGAATGGTCAGGGGTTTGGCAGTTGAAATTCAATGCAAGGAAGTGCAAGATAATGCATATGGGGCACAAAAACCCTGGCACAATGTATCAGTTGGGGGGTGAGGATATAGCATGCACCAAGCAGGAAAGGGATCTTGGGTTATCATCTCTGATGACCTCAAGGCAGGGAAACAGTGTGACAAGGCAGCAGGTAAAGCAAATAGGATGCTGGGATGCATAGGCAGGGGCATCACCAGCAGGAAAAGGGAGGTCATAATTCCATTATACAAGACACTAGTGAGGCCGCACCTGGAGTACACTGTGCAGTTCTGGAGACCTTACCTACATAAGGACATAGACAAGGTAGAGAAGGTTCAGAGGAGGGCAACAAAGATGGTGCATGGATTGCATCACAAGTCCTATGAGGACAGGTTGAAGGCACTGAACATGTACTCCCTGGAGGAGAGGAGGGAGAGGGGATATGATAGAGACATACAAGTATCTTACAGGGAGGAACAGGGTGCAGGAATGCACTATTTTAAGCGAAAAGATGTTCCAGGACTAGAGGGCATGGGATGAAGTTGGAGGAGGACAATTCAGAGGAAACGTGAGGAAGAATTTCTTCACAGAACGGTGGTGGACAAGTGAACACCCTGCCAGAGGAAGTGGTGGGGGCTGAAACAATCACAGGATTTAAGAATGCATGGGATAGACATAAAGGAATTCTAGAGGTCAGGGGTAAGGGGCAACAGACTTCTTGGAAAACATAAACTGAACTTACAGACTTAAATGGGCAGACTGGGTGGGCCATAGGCCCTTATCTGCCGACACTGTCTATGTATCTATGTATATATTTATGCAACAGGTGTCAGGATAAAGACTGACATATAACTTCAGTTATCTGAGTCACTGTGTGGATAAATGGGTGGTGATGTAATCACTATGTGGATAAATTCACGTTGTTCACGTAGTGATCACCTCATCACCCATTTATCCACACAGTGACTGCATCACTAACCACCACCACCTGTACTGCCTGCTCAATAGAACTGCCTCCCAGTTTCACTTTCACCTTCTCACAGTGCTCTGTACAACCCAAGCTATCACAGTCCCAAAGACTCACAAAATGCACACCCTAACCAAATCCCCCCTAAACTGGAACCAAATTTTAAATAAAAACACTCTTGAGGAAAAAAAACATTTTCCTCTTTCTCAGCAGAGCAATCCTGCAAACCAAACACAGCATCCATGCACAGAGAAAAAAACATTGAAAGGAACTTAAGAAAAAAATAAAATACAACAAAACTGAACCCAAAAAAATCCTGTTGCATAAATCAAATATGTGTGGGGCACCTGTGGGATAACCAAGTTATTTGTACAGTAGCCTGTGACTCTCAGACACCTCACGAGTGGGTGCCCCCACATATTCCATATATATATATATATATATATATATATATATATATAAACATTGCAAAAAACTTTGTTACTGTACTAGTTAGGGTTAAACTAACAAAAGTAGGGAAATGTGGTGTTAGAGTTGCCAACTCAACACCCAACACCCACCCACCCTGCAGGCAGCAACAGAAAAAAACATTATGGTTTGACCACTCCTGTGTCTTCGTAAATCAGGCATGGAGTGTGTCTTGGGGTTGTTAACTCTAATGTTCACCCCATGACATCAGTAAATAAGCTGAGATGTGTACAGTATATGAGAATGGGATGAGCGTTAGGGCCGACAACCCCGAGGCACACACCACACCTGATTTATGAAGACAGTCAGTATGTCAGATTAACCCTAACTAGTGCAGTAATTAAGTTTTTTGCAATGAATTTCCTTATTTTTTGAGACAGCATAATTGTATTCTCATTTGCCTCCTCCGGGCCCTGCACTTCCATTTCTGCTGAAACAGCCATTTCTTTCCTTCATTGTATGGGCTTGTTAAAGTTCCAATGATATCCTATGGGAATTTGCATTTTTTTATTTTAATTCTTTATGCTTTTTTATACTGCCCCTAAATGTTTAGGAGGATATGTGTTCTTCCTGTAGTATTCATTAAGACCTTTGTTTTGATATATAGATTGTTTCCTAAATCCAAATATTGAGGGAGTTATGGCTTGCTGAACTTCCAATGTTATCCTAAGGGAATTTTCTTTTTCTGTTTTTTTTGTATTGTCTCTAAATATTTAGGGGGGATATGCATTATTCTTGTAGTACACGTTAAGACCTTTGGTTTGATATATAGATTGTCCTCTAAGTCCAGATATTAGGGGACTTCTAGCTTGTTCAAGTTTCAAGTTTTATTTCTATTTTAACAGGATAAGGCACTAGGCAAAGCCTGTTTTCAGGGTTGTTCTGTGTTTGTAAAGCAGTACAGCACTGTACATACAAAGGTGGTATAAAAATACATACATTACAAGTACAATACAATTCAAGATAACAGCAGTCACAATGAAAATGATGTAATTCAATGTAAGGTTTCTTAAAGCTCGAGTATATAGGCAAATTGCATAAATTTTGAGGAAGGGAATTCCAGAAGGTGCAGACAATATAATCAAAGTGCATGCGTCTGTATTTTGTTTGTGTTTGTGGAACTGTAAACCCCCTACCCTTAACAAAGGAATAATGCATGACAGGGTGTGTGTCGTGCTGGGATAACGCCATGGGGGGGGGTTGGGCATGAGGCCGCAGGCCGAGTGCATCCAATGCCTCAGGCATGGTGTTATCCCCGCATGACACCACACCCTGGAGTGCATTATTCCTATTATACAATGGCTTGTTGTTACATTTAAAATAAAAAAATTATTTTAAAGAACGTTTTCATTAGTGTGGAAAAATATTTTTGTTTCTTTAGAGGAGATGCAAAAGAAGAGCAACTAATGGTCATCTACATGGGTTCACAGTGCTGAGACTAGACCTGTGACATTATGCTGGGATAACACCATGGGTCCAGCTCTAAACAGACCAATCACAGTCCAAGATTCTTTCTTGCCATTGTATAATTAAGTAATAATGCACGACAGGGTGTGGTATATGTGGTGATGATCGCTCATCCGCCTCGGGTTGGTTAGAGCAATGCGAGGCACGCGGGCGAGTGCGATGCTTGTTTCTGAAAGTGGCGATATCTGACCTCTACACACTCTAGATTAATTATGCTCTTATGACTGGATTAGTTGATATTTTATGCCTTTAATGCAAAAATGAAGGATTTTAAATATTTTTAATATTGTTTTATATGAGTGTAGGTAGACATTTAAAAAAAAGGTTCGTGTATTTCATGTTTTGGCCAGTAGGTGGTGCTGTTGCAGGAGGATTTTGTTACAGGCTTAATTGTTGTGGTATTGATCCCCCTCCCCCGCCCGGAAGTTTAGTTTACTGACGTATGTTAATATTGTTTTTTTTGTTGAGGAAGTGAAGATGAGTGGTCCTACTTCTGAAATCGAGAAGGTAAGGGTCAAGCCTGAGGAGGTTGTAGCTTTTGCCGTTTAGCGCGAGCAGCGTGGCAGTGAGGCAGTAGTTGGTGCTCTGAATGAAGCAGTTCTGTAATGAAAGGAGATTTTTTTTGTGTTTTTGTAGCCGCCTGGTTTCGGCGACCTGTATGGGGGGGGGGCGGGGCAATTGTGAGGATGTGTTTTTGTTTTTTGGCCTGTTAGTTGTAGTGGAGATCTGACTTGCTTGGTTTGTGGGAAGTGCAGAAGATTGCGCTGGGAGTGAGCAGGCTGGTGGCCGGAGGTTTTCCGAAGCCGTGATGATGTAGCCCGATATCATCACGGCTTCAAAACCCTCTCGGCCAATCAGGTTGCTCGAATTACGATCGCCGGTTCATAATATCACATAAAGAATAGCTGGATTTCCTAAGTGACATTTTAGAGGTAAGGTATTCTGGGACTGTGCCATTTACACATTTATATAAAAACAAAGCAAGAGCCTATCCCTTCTATGGGCCAGTGATGCCCATGGAAGTTGCAAGAGTAAGTCACAGTGGTGATACAGTACACAAGGACCTGTAAGGCCCAAAATAAATCTGGCCAGATGATATTGAAGTCTGTCTAACTTTCGCAGTGTGCCTTAATTTGCATGCCAATACACTGTACTACCATAATCAATGAAAGGTAGTACAGTAGCCCCTCGCTATAATGAATAGCTTGGGAGCCATGTCAACCATTTATTATAGCTCTTCATTCATTACAATGAGGGACACTGTCGGGCCGAGTCAGTTATGCAGCAAGTTGAAAGATAACTCTATCTGGCACGCATGTTGCATTAATAACACATATAGTATTTTTGCTGTACTGTAAAGTGTTTTGTTATGTGTTTTGTTTTGGAGGTGGGAGGGGTTGTGCTTAGTGCTTATTTATTTAATTTTTTTTAACATGCTTTGTGCTTCGTTCTTTGACATGTTTGTTTTCCCTATGGGGCAAGCCAAAGAGAGACTCAGCACTAGCAATCCCCGTATGTGGATCCTTAGCAGGGAGATTTGGGTTTGGATTTTCAGTGCTTTGAGTTGTAAGACTGCTAGAAACAACTTTATTTTGTTCCAAATCCTGTTGGTCAGTAGCGCTGGGATGTCCCAAAGAAGTCGGTAAGTTCCAGTTTTTATGGCCAGTATGGTGTTTCTCAAAGTTGGGTGTTTGACCTGTTTTAGTAGATTGTGAGGTCTGATTCAATTCTGTCTCTTGTTAAATAATTTCTGTAGCTGAAACCAGCCCTGGGGATGTCCATCCTTTTCCCATTCCGATTCTTGCCAACCTCTCAGTGCAGCTACTGACTCCATTCTGCGGTAGGTGTTTGTTTTTCAGATGCCGAACCTTTCTGGAGTTCCATTTACAGTATATGGTAAACAGTTGGTACGGTTCCTTGCTATGAAGTGGCTGTATTTCCTCAGTACAGTACTTTCAGGGGCAGCATTAGTGGCAGTAATCTGGATGGGTGAGAGTGGTGACAGCACTGATTCCCAGCTGTTGGCTATATTAAAGTTTGGCAAAGCAGTTCATGGTTCAGTAATGTGAAGGTTTAATACAAAACCTGGGAGCCATCAATGCCGTTCGTTATAGCTGATATTCACTATAGCGGGGTTCATTATAGCAAGGGGCTACTGTATTAGTGTATTCCAATGTTATCCTGTGGGAATTTATTTTTTACTTTTATTTTTTATATTGCCCCTAAACATTTTCTTGGGGGAATATCAGTTATTCTTGTAGTACTCATTAAGACCTTTGCATGGATATACTGTATACGTTGTCCCTTAAGTCCAAATATTGAGGTAGTTATGGCTTGTTGAAGTTTCAACATTATCCAATGGGACTTTTTTTTTTATACTGTCTGTAAATGTTTAGTGGTGGAATATGTGTTATTCTTTCATTACTCATTAAGACCTTTGTTGTGATATATAGATTTATTTATTTATTTAAGAGTTTTACCAGGAAGACATGCTGAGCAGAGAATTGCTCGATTCCAGATGTGTCCTGGGGACAAGAACAACAGTACACAGAGGAATACAATAATAAATATGGTACATAATATAGGTACAGAAGTGAAAATCAGGACAAATATTGAGGGAGTTATGATTTATTAATGTTCCAATGTTATCCTATGAGAATTTTCATTTTTTAATTCCTATGGGGCTTTTTATGTGGGCCCTATTTTTTGGGGAGGGGGATTATGTATTATTCTTGTAGTACTCTTTAAGACCTTTGTTTTGATAAATAGGTTGTCCCCTAAGTCCAAATATTGAGGGAGTTATGGCTTGTTGAAGTTCAACTGTGAGAAAAAAAGTAATTTCAAAATATTTTTTCGTATGAGGGCATTCTTTTTTCGTATGAATGAAGAAAGCTACACAAAAAAGGATGCATTCATAAGAAAAAAAGAATGGGAAAAAACTAAGTCCAAATTCTTTTTAATATGAGGACATTTGTTTTCCATATGAACCAAAAAAGCACACAAAAAAAGAAAACCTGCTCATGAAAAAGGATTTTTAAATGTTAAAAAATACCATACTAGCTCATTTTTCCAGAAACTAAGTGCAGAATCCAGCTAATGTGATCCCGATGAGTAAAATATATGTGTTGGTGTGTGTGGAGGATGTCATTTCTGTGGGTTTTGAATTTTTTTAAATGGAAACAAGATCCCAGCCATACGAAAAAAGATTTTTTTTCTCACAAAAAAGAATTATCCCATATGAAAAAGGATCCTTTTTCATATGGATAAATTCTTTTTTTGTTCCAAGCAGCTATCCAAAAGACTGTACTGAGCATGTTCAGAACTGAAATTTCAAAATGTAATAACTTTGGAATGGATTAATGTTTTTTTTTTCACCAAACCAGTGAAAGGCACATCTGTGGGTCAAGCCCTTTCTACCCTGAAAACTTCAGACCAAAATTCCAAACAGTCTGGGAGCTAGGTAATGGCAATTTTTTTTCTTTTTTCACTATCTGCATCTTAGAATCCACGCATTCAACTGAAACAAAACTTGACACATGAAGAGATCTACCCCAAGACTGTCCATGCAAACCTTTGTGTAGATCTGTTGAATGGTTACAAAGACAGTAACTGAAACCCCTGCTCAACCATAAATATAGTGGTGCTACTGCATCACTATAATATATATATATATATATATATATATGATATAGATATATATATATATCTATATATATATATATATATATATATAGATATATATATATCTATATCTATATATATATATATATATATATGTATATATTCTATTTTCTAATTGAAGGAGGGTTTCTGATCACTGCAAGTAAGTATAAACTGCAAACACAGTGCTAGTGTAACAAATGTAAGTGGAATGGTGATATGCTTGTGTCACCCCAGGACTCTCACCATTGACTTTACAGGTAAGTGTCAATATCAGCCTTCAGGTTGATTCCCCCATACCACAGTCTGACCTAGGCTGAGCCTCATTTTCATGTGCAACCAGGGCAGGGGGAATTACTAAAGAAAAAGTGGCAATAAATTGAACCTCATTTTCAGGTGTAACCAGGGAAGGGGGATTATGGAAGAGAAAGGGACAATAAATTGAACCTCATTTTCATGTGCAAGCAGGGAAGGAGGATTACTGAAGAGAACGGGGCAATAAACTGAACCTCAATTTTCAGTTGCAACTAGGGAAGGGGGATTATGGAAGAGCAAGGGGCAACAAATTGAACTTCATTTCCTGGTGTGACCCAAGGAGGGGGGGTTACAAAAGAGAAGATGATCATGCAAAATGTCCCGCTTGTCACCAAACAGTCTAAGAGGTTCAGATCTACCAAAATGTACAGTAAGACATGTATATGAATGCTGTGGCAATCCTGAGGTGTCTGAGTACATTATAATGTGAAGGCATTGATTAGTTTCCACAGTCATGATGTCAGATGGTGAGGCTACTCCAGCAGAGATCATTGGGACATAGGTCCACGTCATTAGCCGCCACTGTTGAAGGGACTCCATACCCAGCAAGCCCAGTCTGTATACTTCTTGGGCTTCAGCTACACCAGGAAAGTGTCTGCAGGTGGGTGTCAGTGACCACTAGTTCTTTTTTTTATTTAATCTTTTCTCCTTCTGCCCAATCCAGCTACCCATCTGTCCTAGAGAACCATCAAGCTCTGTCCCCTAACCCAAACTGAGACAGCCCTTACCTGTCCAACACCACAATCCCCACACCCATGGTGGAGCTTCCAGGGATGACACTGACCTCTGGTAACTCTGGGTCCTATTGCAGGAACTCTCTATGCTAGGTGGACAGCTGGACTTCAGCCCTGATTTATAAAGGATCATCCTGCAGGATTGGGATAGTCTAGCAGTTTTCTTCCCACCTCAAAATGTCAGTTGTGAACATAGAACATACCATTCAACAGACATGCATGTTGCAGCCTCTCATGCACTGGGTGCACATGTTGCAACATACCAGTACCATGCAATGGGAGTGCATGCTGCAAAATTCCAATACCATGCAACAGGCGTACATATTGAAACATACCATGCAATAGGCATGCATGTTATTTATTATTTATTTTATTTGAATTTTAGTAACTGGGTAAGTCTACTGAGACAATTACATTCCCTTTTTCAGGGTTGACCCGGGAAAGACAGCAAAATAAAGACAACACAGTAAGCAACTTTAAGAAATTCAGAAAAACAGAAGCATAAAATTCTGAACAAGTGCCAACTAGGAAACTTGAAGACATAACAATTCAAAGCATGTTACTGAATAACATATGAGCATAGAGCCACTATGTAGGTCTGACCTTGTAAACAGGTGTGCATGTTGCAACATACTATGCAACAGGCATGCATGTTGAAACATACCATGCAACAGGTGTGCATGCTGCAACACACCATGCAATCAGCATGCATATTGAAGCATACCATGCAACAGGTGTGCATGTTGCAACATACCATGCAATGGGTATGTGTGTTGCAACATACCATGCAACAGGCGTACATGTTGCAATATGCCAATACCATGCAGTGGGTGTGCATACTGCAATATACTGTGCAACTGGCATGCATGTTGTAAGATATCATAGAACAGGTGTGCATGTTGCAACATACTATGCAACAGGTATGCATGTTACAACAATGGGCATGCATGCAGAATGCGGCGGCAAGACTATGGTCAAGTGTAGAAAGAAACAAGCAAATTAATCCTGTCCGTGAGCTGCACTGTCTGCCAATTAGGTGGAGGATTGTCTTCAAGGTAGGGATCCTTACCTACAAGGCCCTGCACGACTGGGGACCAGTTTATCTGCAAGATTTCCTGCAGCCCCACCAGCCAGCCCAGGCTCTCTGTTCTGCCAAGGGTAGCCTCCTAGGAGTTCTCAGGGTTAGGTTACAGCATTCTGAGGACCATGCATTCTCAGTTGCCATGCCTACCCTATGGAACTCACTACCTAGATATTTACAGGAGGCAACCTTGGTAGAAGACTTTAAAATAGGTCTTAAAACGCTCCTTTTTCAGCAGACATTTGATCCATAATTATAAGGGTAGTTGGATATTGCATCCTGTTTTTATGTATGGATAGATGTGTTTTTAAGAATTCTCTGTTCTTGCTGGCTTGAAATTTTAAATACCGTATTGTACTGAATCTTTGTTTTAACGTACAGCACTCCAATTCCCTGGAAAGGGGCTCTTTATAAATAAAGTATCTGTCTGTCTATCTATCTATCTATCTATCTATCTATCTATCTATCTATCTATCTATCTTATTTATTTATTTAAGAGTTTTACCAGGAAGGCACACTGAGCAGAGTACTGCTCGATTCCAGGTGCGTCCTGGCGGAGGGGGAGCAGAGAAGGAAAAAAAATACACAAATATATATACACAGACTATAGGATATGAACAGTCGGTGATATAACTGATATAGGTAGTAATACAAGGACCCAGCAGCTAAAATTCAATTACACACAATCGGTACAGTAGCACTGTATGACAAAAGTCCACAAAAACAACATCGGCGAGGTCGCAAGAAATGGACTAGGCCCACTAACTTAGATATAGCCTAGGATTCGCAGAACAGTAACTTGGCGTGAGCTTATACTTGGCTGCAGTCACAAGTGGAGGAGAAATGTGCTTTGATGAGGGAGTTGAGTTTCAGAGTTGTGGGCGTGTGCTGTATGTCCCCTGGGATGGAGTTCCACAGTTTAGGCATGCAATGCCTGAAGGCTGCCTGGCCAGTAGAGGAAGTCATGCATGCACAGCCTGGAGCCGGGTGTCAAAGTTCCTTAGAGGATACACAGGAGGGATATGGGTTGAGATGATAGGTGAGGTATGGTGGTAAGGACTGGGACCAGAACTTAGCCATGAGTCTCATACAGTGGGACAGTCTACGATCCTGGAGCAAGGTGAGATCAAGAGTCCAGTAGAGAATGCAGTGGTGTGTAGAGGGTGGGCAGTTGAGAGTGAAATGACAGAAGGAGTGGAAGGGGGGGCCAGTCTGGCCAGGGTAGACTTGGGAGCAGCACTGTAGACTACGTCTCCATAGTCAAAAAGAGGGAGGATCATTTTCTGCACAAGTGCCCGACAGGCTTGCAGCGGGATGCATCCATGGTTGCGATATAGGGCACCCAACTTGGGGCAGAGCTTTTTGTGGATGGCATCGACATGTGCAGAAAAGCTGAGGTGTTGCTCAAGCTAGACCCTGAGGTATCTAAAGGAGGTGCAAGCTTCCAGAGTAGTACCATCCAAGGTGTTGAAGCAGGGGGTGGAGGGTAGCCAGGAGAGTTTCTGTCTTGCACCAAAGGACATTGAGACCACTTTCTTGGCATTAAGAAAAAGCTGATTTTCCTAAAACCAGAGCTGGACTTTAATGAAGTCCTGCTGCAGCCTGGTCGCCACCTCAACGGTTGAAGGGCCTGATGTATATAGCACCGTATCGTCTACATTCATGTGGATGTATGTATGTGGACAGGCAGTGGGTAGGTCATTGAATAAGATGGAAAATAGGAGTGGTCCGAGGACTGAGCCTTGGGGGACTCCTGTGGTGACTGGAAGGAAGGTAGAGGTGGAGTTTCCAATTCTAACAGATTGGGACCTACCCATCAGGTAGGAGTGGAACCAGCTGGAGGCCAAGGTAGAGAGCCTTGTAAGAGTGAGCTTGTCCAGAAGGAGAGCATGGGAGACCATGTTGAATGCCTTAGCCAGGTCGACAAAAATAGCTGAGGTGATATGGCCTTTATCCATACCAGCCAGAATGGAATCCATTAACCTAAGAAGGGAAGTAGCAGAAGAGGGGGACTTCCTGAAGCCAGACTGGTAGGGTGAGAGAAGGAGGAGTTAAGAAAGGAAGAAAGCTGGGAGAAGGCAAGATGCTCCTGGAGTATTGCCAAGATGGGGAGGAGGGGAAATTGGGCGGTAGTTTCCGGGAGCAGAAGGGCTGATAACTGATGCGTGCTTCCATTCTAATGGGATAGAAGCTAGAGAGAGAGAGGTTGTAAAGAGTGGCCAGGGGGTGGTGATGGCAGCAGCAGACAGGTAGAGCATTTTGGAGTCCAGGCCAGAGGGGCATTTGCCCTTGGAAGGATTTTGGGCCTTCAAGGAGTTGAAAACTTCAGAAGGGGTGACCTGGCGGAAGGAAAAGGAGGAGTCAGGAGCTGTGGCCTGTGCCAGGTGGGTGAGGGGGGATGCTGGAAAGGAGGGAATGTGGACAAAAGTGCAGAGGTACAATTTGTGAAAAAGGAGCTAAATTCTGTATCCACTGCAAGAGGATTCGTTACCGCCTACATTTAAGACAGGGGTAGGAGGCTGGGAGGGAGGGGAGAAAAGTGATTTGACCGCCTTCCAGAATTTAGCCGGGTGGTTTAAATTTGAATGGAAGGAGGCTTTGAAGTAGTTTGCTTTAGCCTGGCGAATTAGCCTGGTGCAGGTGTCACCGAGGGCATGGTATCTGGCGTGTTCAGCAGGGGAGCTGGAGGCTATCTAGCCATCTATCTATCTATCTATCTATCTATCTATCTATCTATCTACCTATCTAACTAACATGCAACAGGCATGCATGTTAAAACATACCATGCAACAGCCATGCTTGTTGCAACATAATATGCAATAGGTGTGCATGTTGCAACACATCATGCAATGGGCATGAATGTTGCAAAATACCATGCAATGGGTGTGCATGCTGTAAAATTGGACCCCCCCCCCCACATCCCTGCTTACTTTGCTCTAACTGTGGGCCCCAAGCCGTGCTCACAAGGATCTTACTGCATCCCACCCGAGAAGGCGGGGGGGCATCCTAAGTGACACTCAAACCCCTCCCCCACTGACCCTCCAGCACCTTGGGCCCATTCTTAAACCCAGTTCACCGGTGTTGTGAGTGGCCAGAGTCAGACTGGCCCACCTGGTTACCTGGATTTTTCCAGGTGGGCCCTCATCAGTTGGGCTACTCCCCACCTTCGAAAATATGAAAATGTTTGCATGTATCATCTATTTTTTGCATGTATCATCTATTTTTTGAAATACGTGTTTTTTCTGGTCATTTCAAGGAAATATAAAATGCCAACACAGACCTACTTCACGAAATTTAAGTGCAGTCCTTACATGAGTGTGTAATCCCTGCCTCCCCCCGTTGATTTTCCAGATGACTCAAAGTAGCAACTTTCCAAATGGGCCTTTGTGCCAAAGCTCTACTCTTAGGAGTGGAAACTCCAAGAAAGGCAACCCTGCAGTTCCAATGAAAAGAAAGCAGTGACAGATGGCTTCTGAACATCTAAAGCAGCAAGCAACTCCAAATCAGAAGGCATTAAATATGATAAGACTCGTTGATGAGAAGAAGCCTTGCACTTAATGCTAAAGAATATTGAACAAGTTTCCACTCCAGCCAGGTTCTGTTGTAAATCTTAGATGGTGTTTTCAGGTCACATTTTACCCCAAGCAGTGTGACTGTTACAGCACCCTTCCTAGTGAAAAGAAGACTCTAGTCTTTCTTTGAACAGAGATTTAAAAAAGGTAACACACTATAAAATAAATGCAGTTCCTAGGCTGCAAATGACAGGAGATAAATGGATCCTTTTGGTGTTTTCAGCAGCCCCCTCTTTTGTACAGAGGAATACAAAAGCACATTCATGTCAGTGTCACATGGGGAAACATTACTGATCGCTGAAATCAGCCTTCTGGGCTCCTCTTAGCACTAGTTTGGGGCACCACAGACACTAAAAAATTATCACTCACAGCACAATGTCCCCTTTGTCTCTCTAAGATTTGCATCCATTTGCTGTGGAGTCGTTTTTCACATGTGCTGCCTCCCTGCATCACATGGCTCCAGCCATCACAACAGTTTCTAAATTTCTATTTAGATTTAGAAGATCCAAGACCATGCATTTCTGAATAGTACTGTGCTAACCACACACATACAATTCCCATCCCACAAACTGTACTGTACTAACCAGACAGATCTAATTCCCATCCCATAAACTATATGGTACTTACCAGACAGATCTAGTTCCATCCCACAAACCATACTGTGCTAATCAGACAGATCTAATTCCCATTCCACAAACTGTAAGTTACTAACCAGACAGATGCAGTTCCCATCGCACAAAATGTACAGTACTAACCAGACAGATCTGGTTCCCATCCCACAAACTGTACTATACTAAACGGACAGATCAAGTTCCCATCCCACAAACTGTATGGTACTAACAAGACATCTTGTTCAATCCCACAGATAGTACTGTACTAACCAGACATATCTAATTCCCATCCCACAAACTGTATGGTACTTACCACACACATCTAGTTCCATCCCACAAACTACACTGTGCTAACCAGAAAAATCTAATTCCCATTCCACAAACTGTATCATACTAACCAGACAGATGTCGTTCCCATCGCACAAAATGTACAGTACTAACCAGACAGATCTGGTTCCCATCCCACAAAATATATGATACTAACCAGACAGATCTAATATGCATCCCACAAACTGTACTATTCTAATCAGACAGATCCCATACCACAAAATGCACAGTACTAACAAGACAGATCTTGTTCCATCTGACAGATGGTACTGTACTAACCAAACATATCTAATTCCCATCCAAAAAACGGTACTATACTAACCAGAAACATTTAGTTCCCATCCTACACACTATAAACTTGTTTATTACTACAAAAAGGGATAAATCACAGGTTCTCTAAGCAGTTCTTGCCATTACGAACCGGGAGCCGCTGCTAAGTGTTCCCTATACCACGAGAAGTTTCTGTGTCTCTTGGGGTCTCCGAGGTAGAAGACGTAATGTCTCACATTATATACGTATGATAATTACTATGGTTACTGTAAGACAGAAACATTTCTAGTTACAAAGATGAGCCCTATTGGCTAAATTAGAGGTGGCTCCATGGTCCCAGATAACATTATACAATTTTGTAGTAGTCATCACTTTGTGAAACAAAAGAGTACAGTTCTTACATAAATCAGTGTAGTAGTACAAATCACCAAAGGATGGCAATGCCAACTTATATATCATAATCATTACAAGGACACAGGTGTTCTAACATCTTGTAAGCAAGAAATACATGTAAAATACATATGTGTATTAGAAAGCAAAGTGTATAACAATAATATACATACATATCCTGACATCTACTCTTGTACGGTAGATGCCCTTAGCCCTATATGTTAGTATAACATATGCCTAAATGCTAGCTGTCTACAGTGTACCTCTGAGGGTACCAATAAGGGCGCAGGGACCTCATGTAACATCCCCCCCCCCCCATTAATCAATGAAAGGATAGCTTTATTAGCTTTGGTAATATTATTGGTGATGTGGATGAGGTGTGTGTCTTTTTTTTTTAAAGTGATTTTAATGTAAGTGATAATGGATCTATGTGTACATTAAAGTAGGGTAAGTATTCAGAAAGGGTGAGCAGATACTTGGGATTACCATCAATGATATCAGCATCCATTAGGGGGACAGGGGTAATTACGGTATGTCCAATGACACACCTTTGATGAGGGACAAAACAAAAATTAGGAAAATCAATAGCACATGTTTAGGTTCCGTATGTGTAAGTCTTATAGTTGGTGACAACGCAAAACTCTTCATTAGAATTATATTGTATTCTAACAGTAGGTAGTCTCCATTTTTGTAACTGTACTGGGCAAGTGTAGCTGGTCTTGGAAATCTATGTTGACAGGCGATGAACCTCCTCTCGGTAACATTGGTAAAGTTTGTCTGGAGCCAATGTTGAGTCCAAAAAGTCTGTGCCATTTATGCTGGTGTCTTCGTCCATGGAAAAGGACCAATCAATACTGTCGGGAGAATAACCACATACCGGTTTAATAACATTAAATACATTACATCGACACAGGTAAATATAGCCCTTTTTAATGCAGCAGTCCGTGTGCGGGGCGACCCAGGTGTCCAGGATAGGATGGAAGATCAGTAGAGGAGGCAAGTCCAGGTGTTCTCTGTAGATGTCATTATCAAGATGCCCGATGGAGTGAACTGAGGTGAGTTTGTCAAACAAAGCTGTAGTGGGATCAAAACGTGGTAAAGAGACAGTAAAAGAAACAAACATTGTATATCTGATAGAACATTTTTTAGTAATAAAACATGGACCAGGATTAGGGTTTCTGGTCACGAAACCCAGGTTCCTAGCTGCAGAAAGAGGAATAATTAGAGTTTGTTGCAGAGATAGTTGTTAGAGATGCTGTTGCTAGCCTTGCTTGAAGAGCAGAAAGCAGCTAACTAAAAAAAGCTACATTTTCTTCTTAACTAAAAACGCATATCTCAGCAGGAGTCAGTGTCTGTTAAGATTAAGTAGACAGATAACTTTATTAGAAGTAGAAGGGGACTTATTTAGGGTTAAAAAAAGAAAGAAAAGAAAGAAAGTTGTGTATTCTGTGCAGTGAAGGGTACTGTATCAGCTGACTTTGCTAAACCAGTAGGAGGAAAGAGAGCTTACCGGGGTGTGTGGTTTAGACACTATAAAAGCAGGTGAGTCAAATTACAACTTCCTGTTGCTAGCCTTGCTTGTAGAGCAGAAAACAGCTAACTAAAAGAAGCTACATTTTCTTCTTAACTTAAAACGTGTATCTCAGCAGGAGTCAGTGTCTGTTGAGATTAAGTAGACAGATAACTTTATTAGAAGTAGAAGGGGACTTATTTAGGGTTAAAAAGAAAGAAAAGAAAGAAAGTCAGTGTGTATTCTGTGCAGTGAAGGGTACTGTATCAGCTGACTTTGCTAAACCAGTAGGAGGAAAGAGAGCTTACCTGGGGGTGTGGTTTAGACACTATAAAAGCAGGTGAGTCAAATTACAATTTCCTGTTGCTAGCCTTTTTTCTTACTAATTGCCCTCCATCCACCCACCCAAAGCCAGTTCTACTTTTATAGCCACTAGATTTGACTGTCAACAGGAACTTCCTGTTTGGCAGTAGGAAGGAAAAGATCAAAGAGAAACATTGATTTTGTCAACCCTAAAGTAGAAAAAGTAGCACACTCTCCCCCCCTAGCTGCTGGTGGTCTGATACCGAGCAAGGAAAAAGGAGGCTACTGAAGAAGATAGGAAGTTGCTGTCCCAGAACAGGAAGGGTGAGAGTTGTAAGGAGAGGAGAGAGTAAGCATCCAGAGAAACAGTAGAGGGGACACAAAATAAGACATGATAGGAGTGGTGCAGTGCAATGGCTGTGGGGCGGCAGTGTTCTGGGAGACATTCTGGAGGCTGCGATGCTGCCCTATTTGCAGGCACCTCTCTGGTCTGAGAGAGGAGGTTGCCCATCTCCAGGCTGACCTGGCTAGGATTCATGAAACCTCCTCTCCCACCCAGGGACCACCAGGGCCAATGCCACTACCTCAGAGGTTGCCAAGAAAGAGGAGAGGCTGGACCAGGGTGGGCTCAAGGAGGGATAGAGTGGTGGAACAGTGTTGCATCCCTCCAGCTGTACCTCTCCACAATTCATTTGCTCTTCTGGTGGATAGTGGTTCCTCTATGGAGGCACCTGCAGTGGAGACCAAGGAGGATGCTGGGAACCTTCACAAAGGAGAGCCAAAGGAGGGTGGCATGGGACCCCACAGGGGAAGGAAACAACTCCTGGTGGGGGACTCAGTCATTAGAGGGGTAGAAATGGGGGAGGAAGGGGAGAGGGAGGTAAGGTGCCTTCCTGGCGCCACAGCTTGGAGGGACAGGAAGCGAATCCTCAGGATCATGGGAGGAGCTGCACGAGGGAGGGAGCTGGATGTCATTGTCCACCAAGGGACAAATGACCTGGCTAGGAATGGGATCAGAGCTGTGCAAGAGGAGTTTGTAGAGTTGGGAAGGGACCTTAGACAAGTAGCGCATACGGTAACCTTCTCGGAGGTGCTGCCTGTCTATGGCAAGGGAGATGCTAGGGCACTTCTCACCAGGGAATTCAATGAGTGGTTAAAAACTGGTGTGGAGCTCAGGGTTTTGGCTTCATTGTGGACTGGGGAGCCACCTGGAGGGATGCAGACCTATACTAGTGCGATGGTCTGCATCTGTCCGGGGGGGAACCAGAATCCTAGGTGAGAGGTTTAAATGCTTCATTGGCAAGCATTTAAACTAGCCAAGGGGGGAGGCACTGAAAAGAAGCAGGGAAATCTGAGCCTTCCTCCACAAAACATGGTGATTAGTGAGGTAAACACCAAGGTACAGAAATTATTAGGGAGAAGAACAGATTTAAATGTAAAAAAGGCAAAGGCAGTAAGGACAGAAATGGGGCTAAAAGGGGTAAGGCTATCAAAAAGTGGAGGGTGATGAGTACCAATGCCCGTAGTCTGTGCAACAAGCTCCCTGAACTAGTGGTCTTGATGGAAGAGGGTTGCCTGGATATTGTGGCAGTCACAGAAACATGGTACACAGAGAACCATGACTGGGATGTCAACATACCAGGATACACAATCTACAGGAGGGACAGGGAGGGTAAAGACGAGGGAGTAGCCCTCTATGTAAAGGAAGGGATCAAAGCAACAGAACTAAAGAGTAAACAGGGAGCAGATGAGGCACTTTGGGTCACCCTGGAGACAGGAAAGGGCACCACAATCCGCATGGGGGTTGTATACAGACCCCCATCTCAGGGGAGGGAATGGACAAGGAAATGATAGAAGGCTTTCTTAGAATGGCAGAAAAAGGGGAGATATTGTTGATGGGGGACCTGAATATGCCAGATGTTAACTGGAGCACCTTTGCTGCAGGCACATCCAAGAGCAGGGTCATTCATGATGCCCTACAGGGGGCATGCCTCAGACAGTTAGTATCGGAACCCACTCAGGAGGGAGCAATCTTAGACCTGGTACTTTCAAATGGGGATGGAGAAAGAATCTCAGATTTAGAAGTGGGTAGCCATCTGGGAACAAGCGACCACCAAACAGTGTGGTTCATGATAAACACAGCATACAATCAAGCCATACAAAAGCAAGAGTACTAGACTTTAGAAGGGCTGACTTTGGGAAAATGAGAGAGTGCCTCAGAAAAGCACTAGCAAACAGGCAAGAAGGAGGGGTGGAGGGACAATGGGGAGTGATGAAAACAGCCATCACAGAGGCAACAAGCCTTTGTGTAAAGCAAATCAATAAAACACAATGAAGGAAAAAAACACTATGGTTCACAAAAGAGATGGCAGGGAAGGTTAAGGAGAAAAGGACAGCATTCAGGAAATATAAGGAAACACAGAAGGAGCAGGACAGAGAACTTTATCAGTTAAAGCAGAAAGAGGCTGGGAAGGCAGTCAGAATAGCAAAGGCCCAAAACCGAGGAAAGGATAGCCAATTCTGTTAAGAAGGGGATAAGACCTTTTATAGGTACATTAGGGAGTGAAGAAAGACCAAAGGAGGGATACTGAAGCTTAATAAAGGGAAGGGAATGTGGGTAGAGGTGACAGTGAAAAGCAGGGATACTGAACGAATATTCCTGCTCAGTATTCACAAAGGAAGAGGAGGGGGAGTTACCTAACCCAAACAAGAGAAACACTCTGAAGAAGGGGGTCAATACCAGTCCATTTACAGAAGAAAGGGTTCTGAAAGAACTAATAAAATTGAAGGTGCACAAAGCAATGGGGCCTGATGGGATTCACCCAAGAATTCTAAAAGAACTAAGGGTAGAACTAGTGACATTGCTGACTACTCTCTTTAACAAATCATGGGAGGATGGGCTGGTACCCGAGGACTGGAGGAGGGCAGATGTGATTCCTCTTCACAAAAGTGGGAGCAGGACGGAGGCAGGAAACTACAGACCAGTTAGTTTGACCTCAGTGGTAGGGAAAATGATGGAATCACTTCTGAAGGAAAGAATTGTTGAGTACCTAGAGGCCAGTGGGGCACAGGACCCAAGGCAGCATGGATTCATGATGGGAAGGTCATGCCAGATGAATCTAATAGATTTCTTTGACTGGGTGACCAAAGTAGTAGACCAGGGAGGGGCTGTGGACATGGCATACCTAGATTTTAGCAAGGCATTTGATACAGTCCCACACAAAAGATTAATACACAAGATAGCCAGCCTTGGAATGGGTCCCAAGGTGGTAGCCTGGGTAAAAAATTGGCTAGACAACAGGACGCAAAGGGTAGTAGTAAATGGAGTATACAGTGAAGAAAGGAGGGTTACTAGCGGGGTACTGCAGGGTTCAGTACTGGGACCGGTCCTTTTTAATGTCTTTATAAGTGACATTGCAGAGGAACTGGAAGGAAAAGTATGTCTCTTTGCAGATGACACAAAGATCTGCAACAAGGTTGTTACACAAGATGGAGTGGAAAGGATGAGAAGGGACTTGGCAAGGTTGGAGGAATGGTCAAATGTATGGCAGCTCAGATTCAATGCAAAGAATTGCAAGGTAATGCACATGGGAAACAAAAACACAGAGGAAGCATACACAATGGGGAGTGAGATACTGACAACAGTAAAAATAGAAAGGGACCTGGGGGTAATTATATCAGATGACCTAAAGGTGGGCAAGCAATGTGAGAAGGCAGTAAGGAAGGCTGGGGGGATAATGCGATGCATAGGAAGAGGCATCAATAGTAGAAAACAGGAAGTTGTTATCCCTCTGTACAGACAGTTGGTGAGACCCCATCTGGAGTACTGTGTGCAGTTCTGGAGACCCCATCTCCACAAAGATATAGACAGAGTGGAGGCTGTCCAGAGGAGGGCAACCAAAATGGTGCAGGGTCTGCACCAGAAGACATATGAAGAAAGACTAAAGGAGCTTAATATGTATACTCTTGAGGAAAGAAGGGAGAGAGGGGACATGATAGAAACTTTCAAGTACCTCAAGGAAATTAACAAAGTCCAAGAGGGTAGCATCTTCCAGAAAAAGAGATGTGCAAGAACAAGGGGGCACAATTTGAAGATAGAGGGGGGATGGCTCAGGGGTAATGTGAGGAAGTATTTTTTCACTGAGAGGGTTGTGGACGCATGGAACAGCCTCCCTGAGGAGGTCGTGGAGTCAAGAACAGTGGGGGACTTCAAGAATGCATGGGACAGGCATAAGGCAGTCCTAGGGGCGGGTAAGAGGAAGTAAGCTGTTGGTTAACTAGGATCTGCAGCTTATCTGTTAGGTAGGAAAATGGGCAGACTAGGTGGGCCAAACGGTCCTTATCTGCCGTCAAATTCTATGTTTCTATGTTTCTACACATAGCAATACAGCCAGGGGTTTTACAGCGTGGACAATACCATTTGGAAATACGTCTGTCATGTATTATATCAATCAATCAATCAATCAATCAAATCTTTATTTATTCAGGCAATCATCATTGAGCAAGGCTCATTACAAGATGGACCTGATAAGGTCAAGGTTCAAGTTGGTGCACAGCAATTACATCACATACTTATGAGACAGTTACACATACAGAAACAAGAAAATGTTATTTATAACACAATAATATACAGAGAATTCACATGTTAAAGCTTGGCAAGAGAAAGTTAAACTAACATCTACAATATGTACAATACATATATATCACAATGAGGGCTATGACAGTCACCACATAATGAGTACAAGGATGGTGAAGGAATACTGGGTGCCATATACTGTGGTGTCTGGCTGGAAGGAATATGCCATATGTGATTGGAATAAGGTTTTGTGGGATGACTATTCTATCTCTAGTGGTAGCAACTGCATTTCTCTGTGAAGAAGGCTGTACAGTGCGGCTGAAGGATGTAAATGGAATGATAATGGACAGTTTTAGGGATTTTGTAGGGTGTTCCATGCTATGGCTAGAGAGTAGCTGATTGCTGCCCTCCCTATTTTGGTGTTGACTTTGGGCAATTTAAGCAGGATGATATTGTTGCTTTAGGGCATAGGAGCTGGGGTGGTCAGGTTGAAGCAGTCCAGGATATAGCTTGGGAGTTTTTTGATAAAGCTCTGTAGATCCATAGAGCTGCATTTCTGCTCCTCCTGACATGAAGGAAACCCATCCAACTGAATCATAGAGAGAACAATGGTGAGTATTATATGGCAGGTCTGTAATGAACCTTATTGCTCTATGGTATAAGGTATCCAACTTTTGAAGGTAGGGAGGAGCAGTGACTATAGAGGAAGTCTGCGAGTCAATGACTGATAGAAAGATGGCCTGGACTAATCTCATCTTTGAATCTCTATTAAGGAAGGGTTTTAATCTGTAGAGGAGGCCAAGCCTTAGGTGAAGCTTTTTCAGCAGTTGTTCTAGATGCTGAGTAAAGTCAAGTCTGTTGTCAATCCACACACCTAGGTATTTGAAATTTTCAACATACTCCAGATTTTCTCCAAGTATAGTGCATATCTGGGGGAGACTGATTGAAGAGGATGTGTTGGTGGAGTTTTGGGTTGTGAACATCATTGCTTTGGTTTTCTTTGCATTTAGCAGAAGCTTTTTCTCGAGAAGCTGATGTTGTAACAGGGAGAATTCTGCTTGTAGGATTTCATGAGCAACTTTAGGTGAAGGGTTGCTGACATACAGTACAGTGTCATCAGCAAAGAGATGTACTGAGGACTTGGTAAGGGTTGAATCAATTTTATTTATATAAATGGCAAAAGGATAGGACCCAGAATAGAGCCTTGGGGACTCCTCTTGACAGTGGTCTTAATGGGAGAGGTCACCTTCAGCTTTTACCTGCTGTGATCTACCGGAGAGGTAGCATCTGAACCACTTAAGGGAGGATGGATCTAGGCCAATGGAGTGTAGGGATGAGAGAGCAGTTCATGGTCCACAGTGTCAAATGCTTTGCTCAGGTCCAGGAATACTGCACAGACATTGTTCTTTTTATCCAGTTCGGTTTGCCAATCATTGATGACCTTGGCTAATGCAGTGATAGTGCTATGTTTGGCCCTGAATCCAGATTGAGCTGGATTTAATAGATTAGCATTGTCCAGATATTCCCTTAACTGAATATTCACTAATTTCTCCAGCATCTTGGATAACACAGGTAGGATGGAAATGGACCTGTAGTTATTAAGATCCATAGGGTCCCCTGATTTTAGAAGGGGGACCACTTGGGCTGTCTTCCACAGTGTGGAATAGAGCCAGAGTTTAGGAAAGGTTAAAGAGGTGAGTTAGGGGACTGCAAGCACATGAAATGCAATCTTAGAAAGAATGGGTCCAGAAGATCTGCTCCTGCACTTTTTTGGTATCTAGATGCCATAATAGATCCTCAACTTGTTTCAACAGTATAGGTTTGAAGCTAAAGGAGGAGTCAACTCTTTGTTCACCAGTATAGTGGGAGCTTATATGATCCCTTAATAGGTTAGCTGGGAGGAGTCAAAGGCAAGGCCAGCTGTTGTGAAGTGGTTGTTGAATGCATCCAGGATTTCAATGTGCCAGTAATGGGGCCATAGTTACTGTGTAAAATGGGTTGGAGGGGTTGTTAACATCCTGGCCCATCATACCTTGATGGTGCCCCAAAATCTAGCAGTATTATGGTAGGAGGAGTCGAGCTGGGGCAGGTAGTAGGCAGCTTTCATCCCTAACTTTCCTAGTGCATTTATTCCTGGCTTTCCTAAAGATCATCCAGTCCATGATATTCTTAGTTTTTCTTGCTACTTTCCAAAGTTTATCTCTCCAGCAGTGCAGCTTTGAGGTCAGCTGAAAACCAGCGACAGGATTTGTTTTTATTCGGATACTAGAGATTTAGGCATGGGTGTTAAGGGCATTTAATATAAATGCTATTTAGCACCTGCTGAACTTTTCTACAGAATGTGCAATAGAACTTTTGCCAGTGTGGAGAGTAGGCTAGATCATGCAGATATCCTTCAATATTGATTTTTTTTCTTGGATCTCCTCATGAGGAATTTTGCAGGATCTGTTTTAATGTTGTTGGATCTTACCCCGCGATGGGGCAGTGGTCACTTATGTCACATAGAAGCACTCCAGCGTGTGTGAATAGATGGGTTTACTCACTAGTATGATGTCAAGTAGAGTACTGTTACTACTTTTCTTGCATTTAGTCTTGTTGGTTCATTAATTAACTTGTGAGCCCATAGGTGTCACAGAATGATACCAGAGGTGTAGCTGCCTGGGTGAGCCAGTTGAAATTCAGGTCCCCATGATAATGACTTCTTCAGTACAGGACTTGACCAGGTTTCCCAGGTGGGATAAGAGCTTGTGTTCAGCAGAGGGGTCTGTAGCATCCAATTAAATGGAAAGCTGCTATATTGGGAGAGAGACTTTTAGAGATAGACACTCAAATTCCTTGGGCATAGATGTTGCAGCAGTACAGGATACAACTAAACCAGCTCTTACATATATGGCTACTCCACCTCCTTGTTTGGCGATCAGCTCTGAATAGCTGATAGTTAGGTAGGTTAACTTCCTCGTCCATTGTGGTGGTCTTGAGCCATGTCTCAGTTATCACAAGAAAGTCTGGCAAGGTATGGGCAACCCAGGATTGTAGCAATGTAAATTTTTTCAACAGACTGCATACATTAATATGCAGGAAACTGATATAAGGAATTATAATTATAATTATAATATAATTATATAAGGAATTCTTCCAGATTCTAGATCATGGAAGAGATTATTGATGGTAGTGATCATGTATGAGCCATGCTGAGCATAAAATCTCACAAGCAATGTATTGTTTATCTGCTTTTTTGTTACTTTGTGCAATGAGTGCGTTGATTTTATCCTTAGAGTCTATAAATGCCTTAGCAATATCATGCATATTGTAAACAGTGTATCTTTTTTCCTGACTAAGGCCATCCACACCATGCAATAATGGTGGTAGTATATCATTTACCAAACCAGTTTGGAATTTAGCTGAATGAGATTTGATAACAGCAATGTCTGCTTTATTCCAAATAGACATAGCTGTACCAAAAAGACCTGTGACAGTGCCTGTTGCACAAGTGACATCAGAACTGTCAACTTTACGTGTACTACGTTTATGACTTTGATCACTAGGATTGGGTTTTCTCCTGAAGTTGCCTCTATGCTTGGTGGTGTGTACCCTGGCAATAGGGTCTTGAGTATGAATCTGAAAAGCTGCTAAACTATCAAGCAATAAAGTACTGTAAAATGCTGATGTGTTAGTAGAATGACACATACCAAATTTTTTCATATTCCAGTAAGTCAAATTAAACAGAACAGGTACATGGATAAATTGTAAGGTGTTAATAAGTGTACCAGGTAGTGCAGTGGCTGTGAGACCACTAAGAGGACCAGGGGTATGCTTCGGACATTCTAAAAGGTGTTTTTCAGTAGGGGGTAACATAGAGAGGTACATGGCAGCAGAGGCCATGTTGTGCACAGCACAAAATTTCCTGGCAGAGTCCTTAGACAAAGAGTTACAATATGAGAGATCAAGTAATGCAATAATATTGTATAAACCAGAATGTCTAAGAGCAGTTTGTAACAAGGACAGAGAACCGTTAGGGGATAATTTAGCATAGGGCCAACCATGGAAAGTTCCCTTGGAGAGCTTGGCCACAGGGAGAATTTGTCCTTGCGATATGGTTTGCCACTCAATTTGTAGGGTAGATTTATCAGGAGCAACAACTGAGGCAGCGAGGTAGGCATCAAAACCTTCCTGGACAGTAATCAAATTGTCAGGTATATTGATAGAAACTCCCTTTGGGGTAGATGTTGGAGGATCAAGATGAGGAAGTAGGTGCTTTATTGTGCCTTGGATGCAGGGGATAACTCCTGAGATGAGGAGAATGTGGAACAAGATAGCTATCTTGTCAGTATATCTGAAAAGGAAAATCAAACATTAGTAGGTTAGTACTATTCCACCCCATGAGGTAAGGAAAAGTAATTATACTTTTTGTACAGTTTTAGTTGGTTTGCATGTAACCACTTGTCAGTCAATTTATTGTTGTGCAAGAGTCTAACCTGATAGACTGCTGGACTGAGCTTGTTGACAATGGGGTAGGGGCCGTCCCACTTATCGGAGAAGGCGTGCGTGGGATGTGCAGATCTGAGGACCATTACCTGATCTCCAACTTGCCAATCCATTTCTTGTGCGTGTTTATCAAACTGTATTTTGGACTGTTGCTGGGCCTTGCCCATGCAGTTGGCAGCATACAAGTGTATGTGTATGAGGTCTTGTCTGAGTTTTTCCACATATTGGTCAACAGACACACGGTCTGCTATGGGGGTGTGCAGGTCAAACAACAGGTGTTCAGGTAATCTCATCTGTCTTCCAGTCATCATCTCAAAGGGTGTCAACTGGGTGGTGGTTGAGGGTGTGCCCCTAATTGCCATAAGGAGTAACGGCAACAGGGAATCCCTGGTTTTGGGATTGTCCTCAATGAATTTGGAAAGCATTTGCTCAATCCATCTGTTGGCTCTTTCTACTTGACCTGAAGATTGTGGATGGTAGGGTATGTGGAACTTCTGTTGAACTCCCAGGAGTTCAAGTGATTCTTTTATTAACTCACCTGTAAAACTGGTTCCTTTGTCAGAGTCTACCTTGAGAGGTAGGCCCCACCTGTAGAAAATCTGTTCCACCAGGATTTTGGCAGCGGTTTTAGTGGTACATATCTTAGTGGGGAAAGCTTCAACCCATTTAGAGAAGAGATCAGTTACCACAAGAGCATACTTGTTGTTTCTGCTGGTATTGGTCAGGGGACCAATAAAATCGATCTGTATGGCATGCCAAGGGACAGAGTGTCTTTGTGGTAAGAGTTTGACATTTCAGAGTTTGGCATTTCATTTAATAGGGATGAGATTGTTTTGTGCACAAATGAGGCAATTGTCTATGTACTGTTTGACATCTTTAGTGACACCAGGGCCACCAGGCGGTGGTCTTGAGCCTTTGGAGGGTATTTTTCACTCCCTGGTGTCCACCAGTGGGGGTGTCATGCACTTGGTGCAAGAATTTGGACCTAAGGTATCTGGGGACCACCCACAACTTGGTGGTGGTGTCATCTGGTTGGTACCAGATGAGCTTGTCATCTGGTGGCAAGCGTAACTTACCTTCATGCCTCCGGTAGGGGTTATGAATAGGTACTTTTTTTTAGTGCTCTTGTCAAGGACTCTGGACACTTCTTTGAGTTCAGAGTCAGCATGCTGTGCTGCTGACAGGTCCAAGGGGGAAAAGGGTTCAAGTTTCTTCCTGACTGCTGCAATGTGTACAGCTGCATTGGCATCTGGATGATCCATCATCCAGGTGTCCCCCCCCCCTTGGGCCCCTTCCTTGGCAAGGGTGTCTGCTGTGTCATTGAAGGCATGATAGCGGTCATGTATGGAGTAAGCTTTAACTTTGTGTACATAGAGTTTGTGTGCAAACCTTTGTGCCAGTGAGTGTATGTATCTTACCAGTTCTTTGTGCTTCACTGGGCTGCCATCAGATGAGAGGAAGGAGTTCGTCTGCCAGAAAGGAAGGAATTTTGTAAGAGAACAACAAACCGAGTTAGAGTCTATGAAAATAATAGTATCTTCGGTTCAATGCTGGATGAACTCGAGGGCACAGACCACCACTGCCATCTCGGCATACTGTGAAGAGGCCACACTGCAATGCTTAGAGATTTTGACAGTATTGCCATAAGGGTATATCACCAAGATACCCATCCCTGCAATCTGTTCTCCCTGGTAGTAGGAAGCTGAACCATCTGTGAAAATATGACACAATGAGGTGTTCTCAGGTACTTGTGGTATGGCAGGGAGGAAAGGACCTGGATCGGGTAGATCAGGTGGCTGCAGTGTACAATCTTGGGGTTCTCCTTGGAAAAGGAGTCCATGTGCCAGCATGGATGGCATTTTGGTTGGATGAACCTGTATGTCTCTATCTTGGAGAAGAAGTGATCAGTGTGTCAGTCTGGTGTTAGAGACTGACCCATCCTTCACTCTATCTGATAGCAGAAAGGTAGCTGGGGTGTGATTTGTGTCAATAATCAGTGGAGAGTACTCAATGATATACAGAAAGTGCTTGACAGCCCAGTAGGTGACCAGAAGGTTCCTTTTATAAAGGCTGTACTTTTGTTCTACTGGAGTCAAGAGCTGTGATGCATATGCAATGGGTCTTAGGGTGCCATGAATCTTCTGGGCCAGCACTGCTGACATGGCTATGTCAGAGGTGGCGCACTCCAGATGGAATGGCAATGCTGGATTGGGGTTGACCAGAGCTGGAGCTGAGGCCAAGGCCTGTTTCAGTGATGCCACAGCCTGGGTGTGGATGGGACCCCAAGTCCAGGCAATGTCCTTTTTTAGTAACTCATATAGAGGAGCAGCCTTCTGAACAAAATCATAAATAAATACTCTGGAATAGTTTACCATACCTAGAAACCTCCTAAGAGTAGCCACACTGGTGGGTAATGGCAGGTCTTGCAATCCTTGTATCTTTTTCCAAGTAGGGCTTTGGTCTTGATCAGTTATTCTCAGGCCCAGAAAGAGTACCTCTCTCTGACATAGTTGTGCTTTTGCTGGGTTGCATTTGAGGCCTGCTCTCTGGATGAGAGTCAATAGTTCATCTAAGAGATCCAAGTGTTGTCCCTGTGTGGCTGTTGCCAACAGCAGGTCGTCCACATACTGCAAGACACACTGGGGGGTAAAGAAACCCTCAAGGGTGTCCATCATGTGCAGATGGAGCAGGGACAGGCTGTTATGGAATCCCTGAGGTAAGCATGTCCACGTGTACTGTCTACCTTCAAAGGTGAAGGCGAACTTATATTGACTCTTTAGGGCCAATGGCAATAACCAGAAACCATTGGAGATGTCTAGGGCACTGAAACATGTTTGGTCAGGGGTCAGAAGTCATAGCACATCAGGTGCTGAGGCCGCAGTTGGAGCACAACTGGGGGTGACCTGGTTCAGTTTCCTGTAGTCAATAGTAAGTCTCCAGGCACCTGTGGGTTTTTTCTCAGGCCACACTGGGGAGTTGGCAGTACAGCCACGTGTTCTGATCACACTTTGGTTGAGAAGAGATTTTATCATTTCCCTAAGAGAAGGCAAGGCCTCGGGTGGAAAAGGATATTGCCTTTGCCTCTCATGTGCTGTGCCTGGTACTTTGATGACAGTGTGAATTCTGCCACAGTTATGCTTGTTGGTAGCAAATGCTTCCAAATGTCTTTGTAGAATGGGGAGGAGCTTTGAGAAAAGCTCATGGTTCTTGAACAAATCTACGATGTCATATTCTTTGTTGTTGGCAGATATTGTTGCCACCACATGTGAATCAGGGATCAAAATGGTATGATATTGGCCCTGAATCTGTATCAATAGCATGTTAGCTAGACCCACCACACAGCCATGTGGTGCAAGGAAGTCAATTCCAATGATACTAGGATGATCATGCAATACTATTAACTGGAAGGTATGAGAGGCCTTTATGTGTCCCAGCTCCACAGGTAATGGTAGAGAGCGGTATGCAGGTAACCTAGTGCCATCTACGCCTGACATGTTGGTCCTCCATCCGGTGCACCAAGGAGATGTATCTGGGTGGTTATCATGTAATACAGACACAGCCGCGCCTGTATTCAATAACACTGTAAGTAGGCAGCCCCTGACCTTGGCCTCAGTGCAGGGCCTTCCATTTGTATCCAAGACCAGCTTGTTTACAATCCGGACTGGGGCCTGTAATTGTCAATCTGTGCTAGAGGAAGCATGGAGAGGTTGGGCCTGGTTCCTGTGAACCACTCCACCATGCTGCACTGATGCTATATAGGGAGGAGCTTCTGGGTTCAGGCCTCTACTTCCATTATCGCCATGGCCAGTCGGGGCCTGGGTTGCCAGTTGTATAGCTGCAAGGGACTGAGCGGGAACAGCATCTGCTACAGAGCACACTTGCCCCAGGAGCTCTTTGAACTTCTGATTTTTTTCAGCTATCTCCCTATATGAAGGGCCTGTTCTTTGTTGTTGTTTTCCCTTATTATTCTTATGGTGTTTCTTATTCTTGTGATAATTCCGGTTCCCACCCCACTGTTGCTGTTGCTGCTGCTACTGTTGTGGTAGTTGTTGAGCCTGCTGGAGGCACTGGTTATCTGTGGGGAGGGGCTGTTGTTGTTGGGTCTGAGCTTCCACCGTATAGTGCGTGGCCTCTGGGGTAGGCCCCACGGCAGCTACCTTCTTGGAACCAGAGCCCAGATCACAGATGTAGAGTTAATAAACTCTCTCAGTTTTCTGAAGGGTGTCGGCAAACCTTTCCATGGTGGGATAAGTGGTTGACTCTACCTTCTCTCGTACTGCAGGGATCATGTTCCTAAGGAACAAGGTCTTATACTCGATAAGATCTACATCTGCAGCTTCTTGTGAGAGTTGTTTTCCTGCTCAGTAGGCCATCCAGAGTCTCTGGTGGTAAGTCACTGGACTTTCGTTTGCATTCTGTTTTACAGGGTATGCAAGCATCACTCCTACTACACCTGGGCTGTGTGCAGAAATGAGCTCAGCTGCAACCTCATCACAGGTGGCATTGCCGGCCTGGCAGATGGCATCAGGGAGTTTGGCCCATGATCCAGGATCGATAGTCTGGCATAGGATCTGGACCTGGTAGTCTACAGCGAGACTATGCATTTCACATTTAGCATGCACCTTTTCCAAGTGACAGCTGAGGTTGTCATACGGGCTCATCCGACCGATACTGTTGGCTATTTGCTGAACAGAGTAGGCAATTTGTATGGGATTATTGGGCCGATCAGGCAGAAGTATGTTGCCTCAGGTACCATTCAGGGCTGTCTGGGCTTTGGCCTCAGCCGTGGTGTGAACCATGCCCTCCTGAGTGCAAGCCTCCTGTACAAGCTGCCTAATCGGGGCCTTTAGGACCCGCTTGTTTCTCTCAGAGATAGGTACATTACCTACGGCATTTTCAATCATCATCTCTATCTCCTGCCTATCTTCCACATTAATAATGGCTACTGGTGGTGCCGTCAGGACTAGGCTTTGGCCTACCCCGCCATCATGGGAGTCGCCATGATGGTGTCGCCCATAATGAGCATCATGATGTCGACGACATATGACATGGTGCGGGTGTAACTAAATGCTAGCTGTCTACGGTGTACCTCTAGGGGTACCAATAATGGTGCAGGAACCTCGTATAACAAACCAGACAGATCTAATTCCCATCCCACAAACTGTACGTTACTAACCAGAAACATCTAGTTCCCATCCCACAAACTGTAATGTACTAACCAGACAGATCTTGTTCCATCCCATAAACTGTACTCTACAAGTCAGATACATCTAATTCCCATCCCACAGACTGTACCATACCAAAAAGACAGATCTTATTCCACCCCACAGATGGTACTGGACTAAAGAGACAGATCTAGCTCCCGTCCCACAAATTGTACTGTACTAACCAGACAGATCTAGTTCCCATTCAAAAAACTGTAGCGTACTAACCAGACAGATCTTGTGTCATCCCACAGACGTTACTGCACTAACCAGACAGATCTAGCTCCCATCCCACAAATTGTACTGTACTAACCAGACAGATCTAGATCCCATCCCACAGAGTATATTGTACTAACCAGACAGATCTAGTTTCATCCCACAAACTGTACAGTGCTAACCAGACAGATCTAGTTCCCCTCCCACAAACTGTACTGTACTAACCAGACAGAACTAGTTTCATCCAACAAATTGTACGATACTAACCAAACAGATATAGTTCCCATCCCACAAACTTTACTGTACTAGCCAGACAGATCCAGTTTCATTCCACAAACTGTACGGTACTAGCCCGACAGATCTAGTTCCCACCCCACAATCTGTAGTGCACTAACCAGACTGATCTAGTTTCATCCCACAAACTGTACACTACTAACCAGACAAGCCTACTTCCCATTCCACAAACTGTATGCTACTAAAAAGACAGATCTTGTTCCATCCCTCAGAGGGTACTGTACTAAGCAGACAGATGTAATTCCCATCAAAAAAAATGTACTGTACTAACCAGACAGATTCAGTTCCATCCCACAAACTGTACAGCACTAACCAGATGGATCTAGTTCCCATTCCACAAACTGTACTGCACTAACCAGACAGATGTAATTCCCATCCGAGAACCTGTACTGTATTAGCCAGACAGATCCACCTCCCATCCCATAAACTGCACAGTACTAACCAGATGGATCTAGTTCCCATTCCACAAACTGTACTGTACTAACCAGACAGATCTAGTTTACCTCCCACAAACTGTACTGTACTAACCATACAGATCTTGTTTCATCCCACAGACATTACTGCACAAACCAGACAGATCTAGCTCCCATCCCACAAATTGTACTGTACTAACCAGACTGATCTAATTCCCATCCCACAGACTGTACTGTGCTAACTAGACAGATCTAGTTTCATCCCACAAACTGTGTAGTACTAACCAGACAGATCTTGTTCTTAGGCCATAAACTGTATCGTACTAACCAAACAGATCTTCTTCCATACCACAGAAGGTACTGTACTAAGCAGACAGATGTAATTTCCATCCGACAAATTGTATAGTACTAACCAGAAAGATCTAGTTCCCATTCCACAAACTGCATTGTACTAACCAGACAGATCTAACTTCCACCCCACAAACTGTACTCTACTTACCAGAGAGATCTTGTTCTATCCCTCAAACTGTACTGTACTAATCAGACAGATCTTGTTCCATCCCACAAACTGTACTGTGCTAACCACAGCACACCAGCAGACCAGACTTGGGCTTGAATCCCACAGCTTCCACTTGCATGCTGTGTGACCCTGAGCAAGTCACTTAACTTCCTTGTGCTCCCAGGTCGTACCTGTAAAAAAGCTTTCAGTTTAGTGTGCTACTCCTGGTTAAACAACTAAAAAAAAAACAAAAAAAAAACAGATGGATCTGGTATCCAGTGAACAAGGTGACCAAAATTGGGTGCCAAATAAATGGTAACTCGATTTTGGCACATGTTCATGGCTACCACGCGGGAGGGGGCCGACCGGATACTGGGGTGGGCGAATACCATGACAGGAAATAGTGGCTATACGTATGCACAAGCGTGGGAGGGAGAGAGAGAGACAGGGGAGGGATTGTATGTGGGAGGGGGTGTGGTGAGTAGCTGTCAAGCTGGTCCGCTAGCTTGGTGAGGAGGGCAGTCGTTTGGGAGGCGCAGCGCACAGGGTTCAGGTCCAGCATGGTGTGGGTTTGTTTTTGTTTTGTTTCTTGCCAGCAGGCGGCATGTTTTTGTTTTTTAAGTTTTTCACCCCCCACCGACATGCACCCCCAGAGCTGAGAATCCTTAAGTAGGGGGGAGCAGGGTGCACAGCCCCCCAGATTAACAATGAGACCCAGAGGTCTTGGGCGCCATTGTTGTCCACACTGTGAGTGTGCATTGCTGAAACTGATTTTCGGTGATGTACACTCACTGTAATGGTGATAGCCTTTCCACAGTCACCTTATGACATGGAACTGACAGATCTTGTTCCATCCCACAGACTGTGCTTTACTAACCAGACAGATCTAATTCACATCCCTCAGTCTCTACGGTACTAACCAGAAACATCAAGTTCCCATCCCACAGACTGTAGTGTACTAACCAGACATATCTTTTTCCATCCCACAAACTGTAGCCTACAAACCAGATAGATCTAATTCCCATCCCACTGACTGTACTGTACTAACCAGACATATCTTGTTCCATCCCACAAACTGTACTGTACTAACCAGACAGATGTAAATCCTATCCCACAAACTGTACTACTGACCAGAAACATCTAGTTCCATTCCACAAACTATAATGTACTAACAAGGTGGATCTAGTTCCATCCCATAAACTGTATAGTACTAACCAGACAGATCTAGTTCCCATCCCACAAACTGCACAGTACTAACCAGACAGATCTTGTTCCATCCCACAGAGGGTACTGTACTAACCAGACAGATGTAATTCCCATCCCACAAACTGTACTATACTAACCAGACAGATTTTGTTCCATCCCACAAACTGTGCGGTACTAACCAGACATATCTAGTTCCCATCCCATAAATTGTACAGTACTAACCAGACAAATGTAGTTCCCATTTCAAAAACTGTTCTGTACTAACTAGACAGATCTAATTCCCATCCCACAGACTGTACTGTACTGTTCTAACCAGACAGATCTAGTTCCCATCCCACAAACTGTATGGTACTAACCAGACAGATCTTGTTCCATCCCACAGAGTGTACTGTACTAACCAGATGGATCTAGTTCCCATTCCACAAACTGTACTGCACTAACCAGATGTAATTCCCATCCGAGAAACAATACTGAACTAGCTAGACAGATCTACCTCCCATCCCATAAACTATACGGTACTAACCAAAAAGATCTAGTTCCCATTCCACAAACTGTACTGTACTAACCAGACAGATCTTGTTCCATCCCACAGATGTAACTGCACAAACCAGAGAGATCTAGCTCCCATCCCACAAATTATACTGTATGAACCAGACAGATCTAATCCCCACCTCACAAACTGTACTGTGCTAACCAGACAGATCTAGTTTCATCCCACAAACTGTACAGTACTAACCAGACAGATCTAGTTCCCCTCCCACAGTCTCTATTGTACTAACCAGGCAATCAAGCTCCATCCCACAAACTGTACAGTACTGACCAGACAGATCTAGTTCCCAGGCCACACACAGTATCGTACTATCCAGACAGATCTTGTTCCATACCACAGAGGGTACTGTACTAAGCAGACAGATGTAATTCCCATCCGACAAACTGTACAGTACTAACCAGAAAGATCTAGTTCCCATTCCACAGACTGTACTGTACTAACCAGACACATCTAACTCCCATCCCATAGACCCTACTGTACTAACCAGACAGATCTTGTTCCATCCCATAGACTGTACTGTTCTAACCAGACAGATCTTGTTCCATTCCACAAACTGTACTGTGCTAACCAGACCAATCTGGTATCCAGTGAACAAGGCGACCAAAATTGGGCATCAACAACAATGGCAACTCAGTTACGGCACCTGTGATTATGGCTGCCAAGCACAGGAGCGACCGGACACCAGGGTGGGCAAATACCAAGACAGGAAGTAGTGGGTATATGCTCACACACGCATGGGGGAAAGGTAGGGGAGGGATGGTATGTGGGAGGGGGTGTGGCAGGTAGCTGCCGAGCTGGGCTGCTAGCGTGGTGGGGAGGGCAGTCATCTGGGAGGCGCAGGGTACTTGGTTCAGGTCCAGCACAGTGTGTGTTTTTTTTTGTTGGCAGGCGGCATGTATTTATTTACATTTTTCACACACACACACACACACACACACACCCGACATGCACCCTCCTGGACTTGAGAAAAGTAGGTGGGTTTGCGAGGGCCAAACCTCCCCACAGGGGGTGCTGAGGCACAGTCCCCCAGATTAACAATGAGAGCCCTAGATCTTGGGCACCGTTGTTGTCTGCACTGCAAGTGTGCACCACCGAAACTGATTTTTGGCAATGTACACTCACTGTAACAGCAATCGCCTTAACGCAATCACCCTTATGACATGGAACCGACAGACCTTGTTCCATCCCACGGACTGTGCTGTACTAACCAGGCAGATCTAATTCACATCCATCAATCTGTACGGTACTAACCAGAAACATCAAGTTCCCATCCCACAAACTGTAGTGTACTAACCAGACAGATCTTGTTTCATCCCACAGACGGTAATGGACTAATCAGACAGATCTAGCTCCCATTCTACAAACTGTACTGTACTAACCAGACAGATCTAATTCCCAACCCACAAACTAAACAGTACTAACCAGAAACATCTAGTTCCATCCCACAAACTATAATGTACTAACCAGGCAGATCTAGTTCCATCCCATAAACTGTACAGTACTAACCAGACAGATCTAGTTCCAATCCCACAAACTGCACGGCACTAACCAGACAGATCTAGTTCCATCCCACAGAGGGTACTGTACTAACCAGACAGATGTAATTCCCGTCCCACAAACTGTACTGTACTAACCAGACAGATCTAGTTCCATCCCATAGACTTTACTATACTAACCAGACAGATCTTGTTCCATCCCACAAACTGTACTGTACTAATCAGGCAGATCTAGTTCCATCCCATAAACAGTACAGTACTAACCAGTCAGATCTTGTTCTATCCCACAGACTGTACTGTAATGTACTAATCAGACAGATCTCATTCCTATCCTACACACTGTACTGTACTAATCAGGCAGATCTAGTTCTCATTCAATGAAATGTACTGGACTAACCAGGCAGATGTAATTCCCATCCCTCAAACTGTACTGTACTAACCAGACAGATCTAATTCCCATCCCACAAACTGTAGTGTACTAACCAGACAGATCTTGTTCCATTCCATAAAATGTACTTTACAAACCAGATACATATAATGCCCATCCCACAGACTGTACTGTACTAACCAGACAGATCTTATATACTGTGCAACTGATCCCGGCCAAGGATTTTTCTCCCACCCCCTTCCCCCACCTCGGCACCTATTAAATGCACCTAAGCTCCTCCCTCTCAGATTAAGCCATCCCCTATTGAACTATTAAATTGAGCACCACAGTCTTAAAGGCATAGCCCATTCTACCCCCTACTGAACAATCCAATCAAGCATCATAGTCTTAAAGGCTTAGCCCATTCTACCCAATCATCCACACTTTTAGCCAGTTATTTCTAGCTCCTCAAATTCCTGCACACAGCTTCTCCTGACCTGCATATCTCCCTTCCTTGTTTTTAGCACCCTAACTTACTTTTCGTTCACCCACCACTGTTCTCATCTTCACCACTGCCTGCCTATCCTTCTTTATCCCCAGCATTCGGTTGCTGGCGACATGCCCTGATTTCTACTTCCAATTCTCTGGCCACCATGATCATTTCTGTACACACACACACACACACACACACACATACACAAGCACCCCCCGCCACACACTCCTTTGGTGCTATGAAGCTACAACTTTTCACCTTACTGGCTGTCTTCCTTGCCAGCTACCCTGCTGCTTATTGACTCCTGTGCCACTGTGCTCACCCAGGACCAAAAATCACTAATCTATTTCAGGGTCACCCACTCCCCCCCCCTACTCACCCCCTTGCACCAACTGGGAACTGTCCCCACTGACTGTACTGCACTAACCAGACAGATCTAATTCCCATTCCACAAACTGTACAGTACTAACTAGACAGATCTACTTCCCCTCCCACAAACTGTACTGTACTAATCAGACAGATCTAGTTTCATCCCACAAACTGTATGGTACTAACCAGACAGATTTAGCTCCACCCACACTCTGTACAGTAATAGCCAGACAGATCTAGTTCCCATTCCACAACCTGTACTGTACTAACTAGACAGATCTAGTTCCCATCACCACAAACTGTATTCTACTTACCGGACAGATCTTGTTCCATCCTACAAACTGTATTGTACTAACCAGACAGATCTAGTTCCCATTTCACAAACTGTACTGTGTTAACCAGACAGATCTAATTCCCATCCCGCAAACTGTATGGTACTAACTAGAAACATCTAGTTTCCATCCTACAAACTGTGGCGTACTAACCAGATAGATCTTCTTCCATTCCACAGACTGTACTCTACAAACCAGACAGATCTAATTCCCATCCCACAAACTGTACTGTACTAACCAGACAGGTCTTGTTCCATCCCACAGACGGTACTGGTCTAACCAGACAGATCTAGCTCCCATCCCACAAACTGTACTGTACTAACCAGACAGATCTTGTTCCATCCTACAAACTGTGGTATCCAGTGAGTATAGCAACTGAATATGGATGCCATTAAAAACGGCAACTCATACTCAGCTATATACTCTTAAGCTACCCTGTAAGGGTAGTGACTGTGAGCATCCGCAACTGTACTGAACGGCGACAGGAAGAGAGGATAGCGATGGGAAGGGGAGGGACAGGGAAGGGGTTTTGAGAACTGGGTTTACCTGCTGCCACTGAGCTAGCCATGTGGTGTGGTGGTGGTGGTGGTGTGGGTGGCTATCTCTGGGGCAGCAGGTGCAGGGTTCAGGTCCAGGTGTGAGTTACTTTTGCCACTGCTTCCGGGTGCGGCACTTAATTTTTTTCTTGATGTAGGCTTTTGCCCCCTCTCTGACATGCACCCCTCTGGAGTTGATAATATAAATTAAGGGAATGTGTGGGTGGCAAAGCCCCCAGTGATGGGGGGGCAATGCCCCCCCCCACAAGAACACTTTTTTGTTTTGCGGATGTCAGGTTGGGTAAAAGTCTATATCGCTGATTTGCTTTTTGGTGATATACACTCGCAATAATAACGATTGCTATTCTGCAATCACTATTATGACATGGAACCCAAACTGTACAGTACCTACCAGGCAGATCTACTTCCTATCCCACAAATTGTTCTGTACTAACCAGACAGATCTAAATCCCATCCCACAGACAGTACTGTGCTAACCAGACAGATCTAATTCCCATCCCACAAACTGTACTGTGCTAACCATACAGATCTAATTCCCATCCCACAAGCTGTACTGTGCTAACCATACAGATCTAATTCCCATCCCACAAACTATACTGTACTGTACTAACCAGACAGCTCTAGTTCCATCCCACAGACTGTACTGTACTGTACCAACCAAACAAATCTTGTTTCCATCCCACAAAATGTACGGTACTAAACAGACAGATCTAACTCCCATCCCACAAACTGTAATGTACTAACCAGACAGATCTTTTTTTTTAACCAGGAGAGACACACTAAGCTGAAAGCTTGTTTACAGGTGTCACCTGGGAGCACAAGGAAGTTAAGTGACTTGCTCAGGGTCACACAGTATGCAAGTGGGGGCTGTGGGATTCAAACCCAGGTCTCCAGGTTTGCAGCTCAGAGCCTTAAACCACTGCACTATACTGCCTCCTACTCCATCCCACAGACTGTACTGTACTAACCAGACAGATGTAATTCCGATCCCACAAACTGTACTGTGCTAACCAGACAGATCTTGTTCCATCCCACAAATGGTACTGGACTAACCGGACAAATCTCAGGAACTAGAGTGTAGCTGACAATCTCGCCTCCTTCTAGACTTCCCCCTCAGCTTACAGAGACAGATACTGGGCACTTCACTCTACTGCAGTATACTGGTCCTCCTGGTTCTGACCTCCCTGGTGGAGATCTTTGAAGATGCGAATGGGACCCCCCCCCCCACGGTGCACTGCTTTCTCTCAGGAGCATTCACCCTCTCAGAACTGGTACTGTGGACTTTGAGGCAGCTAATGCAGCAAGTCCAGATTTCTGCTACCACCACACGAGCAGGAAGTAGCCTTCACACATAACTACTGATCTTGTCATGGCCCTAATGGGTACCTATTCCTACACTAAAGGTCACACCAAACTTGGCAATGTCAGCTGTAGGCACACCCATGCCCACAGGTCATGGTGGAGGTGATATATCTTAAGGAAAATCCTCATCCTCCTTCTCTTGTCAAGGAACATTCACCCCAGTCCTGGCCCTGTCACAGCCCCCAAACTACCACACCATGGGCTAATCAAAATTGACTCTATTTATATTGGTAGCCTACTACCCAAACTACCCCAACTCCATGCCTGGGTAACACTACAGAAGATAGATATTATCTCAATAATGGAATCTTGGCTCTCACCCGAAGTCCTGGATACCGTCATCTCCCTAGAGGGATACACCATCTTCCGCCTGGATAGACCCCTTCCAGCCCAGAAGCTTCATTTACCTGAGTAGAAACATCAAAGGACAAGACATGCGCCATAACACCAACACAATGAAGCTCAAATATTATCACTAAAACTCTCAATCAGGCAGCAACACAATCAATCAATCAATCAATCAAAATCTTTATTTATTCAGGCGAACATCATTGAGCATAGCTCATTTACAAGATGGACCTGAGTGGTCATAACAAAAAAGGTTACAGAGTGTATACAAAAACATGATATTGAAATAGCACAAATAATAACACAAAATGCTGCTATTAACAACAGTGTACATTCCCCCTGGAAAACAAGGAATAGGGTTTGATTTTTTCTATGATCACATCAGCAAGGCTAAACAGGATTGGGAACAGGTTATTTTGGGGGACTTTAACACAAACTGGTTAGCGCATGAAACGGTAGTGATAAGAAATAAAATACAGGGTCTCTACCTCATGCAGATGATCAAACAGACAACCAGAATGAACTACCATAGAGGAACCAGCACTCTGATAGACTGGCTCCTAGTAACATCCCCTGAACATACTAAAAATGTCTCGGTCTTTCCAGATGCCCTGAGTGACCATTCACCAATAATCTGTTCCTGAACTAACAAGTGCCAAAAAGACCCCCCTCAACTCATCAAAAACTCATCCCTGAGAAAAGGGCAACTGCATCTCTTCAAAAGGTACCTAAAAGATGCTGACCGAACCCCTCTAGATGATTCCACTGACACTAGTAAGGCTCTTGACTACTTAATCATGGTCTTTAACAGAGCTTGTGACCTGTTTGCACCAGTAAAATTCTCCACAATTAAGGGAACTATTAACCCTTGGCTCAGTGGCCCCCTAATTGTGCAAATGAAATTTAGGGACAATCTCTGGCACATAGTGAGAGCAACCGGTAAACAGGCTGACTTCACTGCTTACAAGTCTGCAAGGAGTAAATGCACCAGGCTAATCAGGAATGCCAAGGCTGCATGTTACAGAGAGCAATTAAGTCAGAGCTGGGGGAAAGGAAGAGACTTCTGGGATAACATTAAAATGCTTACAGGGAGGGAATCGAGAGCTCCACCCGGTCTAATTGTTACTCCCTCGGGCCTAGTGCAACATCCAAAAGACCTTGCAAATGCCTTCAATCAAGCTTTTACAGACCTAAGCTCTGTTCTACCCCCAGACTACCTAGACCCCAATGTTAACAGGACGCCCCTAGTCCCCACTCTCCACACACCCTTAACCCCAATTGACCCCTCTTCTACTTCAAACAGGTCTCATGGTCTGAAATCATCAAATATGTTAGTAGGATCTTAGGCAAACTAGAATGGGCAGTGACTCTATCGACGTGAAGTTGCTCGCCTTTAAGTTGGAAGAACTAGCCTATCCTCTAACAAAACTATTCAACATTTCCCTTAAGACTGGCATATTCCCAGATGGATGGAAAACTGCCCTAGTCACACCAGTCTTTAAAAATAGAGACAGAACTATCCTGGGTACCTATCGCCCAGTCTCCATTTTGACACCCTTTTCTAAGGCCCTAGAGAGAATGGTGTCAGACCAGCTCACAGAATACCTGAACAACTACAAACTGCTCTGCCCACAGCAGCACGCATTACATAAAGCCCACAGTACTATCACAGTACTCACAGACTTTACTTCCCATCTTTACAATGCCCTTGACTCTGGTATGATGGTGGGGTCTATTTTTATAGACCTGACCAAAGCATTCAACACCGACAATCACCAGATCTTACTCGAAAACCTCTTGACCCTAGGCCTGTCCACTGACAGTCTCTTGGTTTTCAAGCTACCTCTCTCACAGGAATCAGTGCATTAGGATAAATGGAGTCACATCTGAACCCCAGAACGTAACACTGGGGGTTCTCCAGGGATCAATTTTATGGACATTACTCTTCAGCCTTTTCATCAATTCATTCCCTAGTGCATGCCCTGCCAAGATGCTGCTCTATGCAGATGATGCAGTGATCTCTGTGCCTGGACACCACTTGCTAGAAATAAACACTGCTCTTTAAGATAGCCTCTCCAAACTTGAAGCCTGGTTCTTACATAGATACATAGATACATAGACAGTGTCAGCAGATAAGGGCCTATGGCCCACCCAGTCTGCCCATTTGAGCTTGTAAGTTCAGTTTGTTTTCCTAGAAGTCAGTTGCCCCTTACCCCTGACCTCCAGAATTCCTTTATGCCTATCCCATGCATTCTTAAATCCCATGATTGTTTCAGCCTCCACCACTTCCTCTGGCAGGGTGTTCCACTTGTCCACCACCCGTTCTGTGAAGAAATTCTTTCTCATGTTTCCTCTGAATCGTCCTCCCTCCAACTTCATCCCATGCCCTCTAGTTCTGGAACATCTTTTTCGCTTAAAAATAGTGTTTTCCTGCACCTTGTTCCTCCCTGTAAGATACTTGTATGTCTCTATCATATCCCCTCTCTCCCTCCTCTCCTCCAGGGAGTACATGTTCAATTCCTTCAACCTGTCTTCATAGGACTTGTGATGCAATCCATGCACCATCTTTGTTGCCCTCCTCTGAACCTTCTCTACCCTGTCTATGTCCTTACGTAGGTATGGTCTCCAGAACTGTACACTGTACTCTGTACTCCAGGTGGGGCCTCACTAGTGTCTTGTATAGCGGAATTATGACCTCCCTTTTCCTGCTGGTGATGTCCCTGCCTATACATCCCAGCATCCTATTTGCTTTACCTGCTGCTTTGTCACTGTTTCCCTACCTTGAGGTCATCAGAGATGACAACCAAGATCCTTTCCTGCTTGGTGCATGCTATATCCTCACCCCCCAACTGATATATTGTGCCAGGGTTTTTGTGCCCCATATGATTATCTTGCACTCTTTGCATTGAATTTCAACTGCCAAACCCTGACCATTCTTCAAGTTTCTGCAGGTCGCTTCTCATTCTGTCTACACCCTCTGGTGTGTCTACTCTGTTACAGAGCTTTGTGTCATCAGCGAACAGTGAAATTCTGCCTTCTAGGTCCTGCGCAATGTCACTGATGAAGATGTTGAATAGGACCGGTCCCAGCACTGATCCCTATGGTACCCCACTGGTCACTCTTCCCTCTATGGAGTGGCAGCCATTTACCACCACCCTCTGTGTCCTGCTGCCCAGCCAGTTACCTACCCACCACACTACTGTCCTGCCCACACCCATATTCCCCAGTTTGTGTAATAGTCTTCTATGTGGCACAGTGTCAAAGGCCTTGCTGAAGTCTAGATAGGTCATGTCCACTGCCCTCCCCTGATCCACCTCCCTAGTCACCCAGTCAAAAAATTCAATGAGGTTGGTCTGACATGATCTCCCCCTGGTGAAACCATGCTGCCTTGGGTCCTGTAGTCCATTGACAACTAGATGTTCCACCAATCTCTCCTTCAGTAGTGCTTCCATGATCTTCCCCACTACCGAGGTGAGGCTGACTGGTCTGTTGTTCCCTGCTTCCTCTTTGTTCCCACTTTTGTATAAGGGGCTCCATAATAGGCTCCTAATAAATTACAAAAAAACTAAATCCATGCACTTCTCGGTGCAGCAGTCCAAAAAGAATGCCAACCCCCTGATCATCCTTAGTCATAAAGGTGATATCCTAGAACAGGTCTTCACCTTCAAATATCTGGGCATCCACATTAATGACTCCCTCTCTTTCGCTACCCATATAGACCGTGTCATAAAATCTGCTAATATCCGATTTGGGACCCTATACTGGCACAGAAAAGCTCTGACCCCAGAGGCCCCCAATCTCATCACACGGAGCTCCATATTGACAATTATTGACTATCGCCTAATCATATACAGTGCAGCCCCTGAGACCATGCTTAAATGTGTAAAACTTCTCCTCAGTAAAGCCTGTTGGCTCATATTAGGAGCTGATCCTCGCAGTCATACTTGCAGCCTCTATTCCTCAACAGAGTGGTTCCCCTTTTACATAAGGACCAAATACCAAGCCTGCCTACTTGAGAAAAAAGCCTTCCTAGGACAAACACCTAAGTCAACAGCTACATTGTTCCAATGCAACCTAACACACAAAAATACCAGAAGTTCAGTGAAGGGCCTACTACATGTACTGTTTAAAAGACCCTCCCTTGCCCATCATTCCCTTTCTTATCGCAACCCACAATGGTTGAATGACCTACCCTCCATTGCCTTACAAGATGAAAATATCAGCCCCTTTAAGAAAGACCTATGTCTTCACCTGGCCGGAACCAACAACTGCGACTGTTATGCATAGCGACGGACCTCTGGCCTCATCTCCTGCCTTCTTCCCCAAGTCATCTCACCTACCCCCACACACCCCTTAACCCACTTTCTACCTCCCCTCAGCAACCACCCCCTCCCCTAGCTAAGGGTCTTGGCACCTGACTTGGTGGACTACTCTCGGTAGACCCCCTACAACCCCTCACCCTCACTCCCTCTTCACAGCCATTCTTGGCAGCCACCCCACCTCCTTTCTCCACCCCCCCTTTTCCCTTATACCCCTTTCGAACTCCGCCATGACAAAGTCACTTCTGGCTGCTATTTTCCCCACCTTCTGCACTTAACAACTGACTTTTCAGCACTTAGCAACTGGTTTTGATTTTGTCTGTGATGACTTTACTGGAGTTAAGTTATATACCTTGCTAGTTTCTAAGTCTGCCTATGTATTCTGTTTACTCCTATGTCCCCCAGTGTTGATTCTAATTAACTACCTTGTCTATTATTGACACTGTAAGTTTTAGGTTTTTTTGTAACGTATTGTTTTATGTCCATGACATGGAGCCTTTGTAAAAGAGCCTTCTTGGCTCAAAGGTTGTAACTCCAAAACTGAAATAAATAAAAATAATTAAAAAAAAAAATCTTGTTCCCATCCTACAAATTGTATTGTACTAACCAGACAAATATAATTCCCATCCCACAAACTGTACTGTACTAACCAGAAACATCTAGTTCCCATCCCACAAACTGTACTCTACAAACCAGATAGATCTAATTCCCATCCCACAGACTGTACTGTATTAACCAGGCAGATCTTGTTCCATCCCACAGATGGTACTGGACTAACCAGACAGATCTAGTTCCTATCCCACAAATTGTACTGTACTAACCAGAGAGATCTAATTCCCATCCTACAAACTGTACTGTACTAACCAGGAACATCTAGTTCCCATCCCACAAACTATACTGTACTACCCAGACAGATCTAGTTCCCATTCCACAGACTGTTCAGTACTAACCAGGCAGATATAATTCCAATCCCACACAAACTGTACTGTACTAACCAGACAGATCTAGTTTCATCCCACAAACTCTACTGTACTAACCAAAAAAAAAGGTGTCTGCTAAGATATCAGAATACAGCATACTTGAAGCAGACTCGAAAATATAGGCAACGTGTATTTTAGTGGCCTACTCTTACAAATATATTTGCTTTTATTTTCGTTTTGCCAGAAAGCACAAGTGAATGGTATCTGAAACAAACAAGTTTGAAGCTTTATTCGACTGCATCTTAAAGTCAGAGCTATTAGTTGTTTTTTTTATCTGTTTCTTTTTTCTGTTTTTATAATAGCACTCTGTAATTGCTTTCTGTGCTGGGAATAGGAGTGCTTAGTGCCTATTTTAGAGATTTAAGTACCGAGCTGCTTGATTTTATAGGAAGACTCATACACTCGCTGTACCTGCCTTTTTTTGCATTTATCACATCCTATCTCAGAAGTGTTTCTGATAAATATGCTAGTCTTTATGGAAATCCAGCTGGACCAGGAAACAAAATTATTTGAGAGACTTGAGAGACCTGAGATACCAGATACTGCTCTGAAGATTTTTGAATTATCTCCACTAACTGATTTTGCATCAATTTTCCACCTAACCGTCTGGACTCCCAACTGACTTGACAGAAACTGATATTTCTAATCGGAGACTTTACAGCTGAGAGAGAAAGTAGAAGAGGAATCTGGTACAACGGTGATTCCTTGTAACATATAAGTCTGAGTTTATTCTTTCTTTTACTACCAACTCTTTTCACAGATGGTTACTTGTGACCGCATCCCTGATCAGTTTTGTCTTATATTTAATTGCTATAGTAGGTTTGAAAGTAGTATAGGCAGGGCTCCAGTTAAGATTTTTTTGGGATGAGTACTGTACTCCTCATTTTGAAAGTGAAGTGAGTAAAGCCAAATTCAGATGCGTACAAATGTCTGGACTGAGTGGAGTGAGGAGCACATTTTTAAAAACAATGTAGTTTTTTTCCCAGATAAGAATTGATCAGGTGCCAACAACACTCCAGATGATGTTGGCAGGTATGAATAATTTACTCACCAGTTTTAAAATATAGTGAGTAAAACAAAATTGGGATGCATACAAGTGCTGTAAATCTGAGAAGAAAATGCTTCTTTTGAATCACTAGTTACAATATGAAGCACTATTCTGCGGAATGTGGAGCATTTATGAATGTTAGGTGAGTATTGGTACTCATCAAAAATATTTTCTGAAGAGTATTTCCTAAAATGAGATAAGTAAAAGGAGTCGGTACTCACCTTATCTGGAGCCCTGAGTATAAGATATTGGTTTAGACCAGGAGGACTTGTTTTGATTAAGTCAGCTTTATAATTGGATCACATTGCAAGCTTATTACATTCCATACTGCTAATTTCCACATTGTGAATTTATTTTTGAATATCAGTCACCTAATTGCAATATGAGAACCAGAAGCAAAAAAATTTCAAGGAAGAACCATCTATCCTCTGTTGTTCAGATAGTAAAGAGAATGTGTTTATAGATAAAGGGAAAAAAAGGAGGGAAGAATAGGAAGAAAAATAAACCTTTAAAGGAGGACCCAGTAAACGGAAATGAGGAGGCTACAAAAATTATCAAAGTACTGTAGGTCAAACTTTAATCACAGAACACAACAAAATTTAACGATGTATCTACTCCTAAGACAGATGAAATAATAGATTTGGTAAAGCTGAATTAATTGGAATTAACTCCTAAATTGGGATGGGAAGCAAGTCAAAATGCAGATTTAAAAAAACAGGAAGATTTACATGTAGAAAAATTACAAGTTTGCCCAAGCGTAATAGAGGTAACCAAAATAATCAAGGCAATCAGAGTTTGGATGAAGAAAGTTTAAAGGAAAATAAGGAGTCAGATCTGTTTCAAATTATAGCAGGGCTGCAGGAAACATTATTAGGATTTGAAGAATTGGTTGAAAAAGATAGTAAAATCAAAGAAAAGGTGGACAAACATATTACCTATACTCCATTTATGGATCCAAATCTAACTGAAGCTTTACAGTACCCTCATGTAACCAGTGTGGCCATAATGGAACAATTAACTATTTTGACAAGTGATATTAACCAACTAAAGATGTCGCTGCTAATTCAGCTCTACTGGAGGAGATTCTGGCTGCTCAGCTTAGCCACCAAACTAAACAGATAGATAAGGACACAAACCAAACCCGAGATAAATGTTCCAACTTATCTTTCTCTTAACATCTAGAAAAAGTAATAACTCTTAGCCCTGTTACAGTGGAAGGAAAGACCAATAGTCAGGAAACAAAAACTAATAACCAGGAAAATCAGAACACTACTAATGTTTTAGCAGTTTCCATGGATACAAATCATGGCACCTCTAGAACAAGAAAGGAAAAAGGAATAGAAAAAATCTTGCTAAGGGAAAGCAAAACAAAAATAATGAAAAAAAAACAGTAAAGGCTAAGGGCATTTTAATTGAAGATAAGTTTGGCCTAACCCAGATGAATTGTGGTACCTCGGTCCCTACAAAAAGGAAAACAAAAACAAACTAATTCCTACAAAAGAGATGAGAATCTCAATCAAAGCATCTAATCAGACTCCATTAAGTCCGATGAAGAATTTTTACAAAGGGATCAGTCATTAATTATCTTAAGAGGTCTAGAATTGGACTCAAATGAAAATAATATGGTGCTGAGAATTTGGGGGCATATGATTTGTACTGAACTATTGAATCTTGATGTGCAATTAGAGGACATGCAAGAAGTGCTGTGGATAATCAGTCAAACTGCTTGATGCAACTGTTTTTTAAACAACCAAGAGTAGCCCAATATGTCAGGAGGAATTCGGACTATTTGGCAGATTATAAATTATTTATGGAAACTCCAATCTAAACTAATAGTATTATTGATCTTGGAATCAAGACAAAAGTGGATTTAACTACCCAATTAACTCAACAAAGTATTGTGTATGAGCTACTTAGCAGAGACTGGGAGCCTGAATCTCCTCCAGACATAACTCTATCTATATTTGGACTGTCTTATGTTGGTATTGATTCTAGGACAAAACTGAGGTCTATCATTACCCATTTAATAGGAAATATATTGGGGGATTGAATTTTATGATGATGATATTGTGTAAGTACAAAAAGCCCACAAGTTTTCAGCACAGGGGGATCAAATAGATCTAACCTTGGACAATCGAAATCTGACTCTGAATATTCTGGAGGCCAGCCCTAGGTTAGAAAAATTGGGTATTTTAATAGTAGATCTTGCAGCTATTCCTGATCCCACTTTTTGCCAGATTGGACAAACACTTTCAGCAGAACAGCCTCCTTGTATAGTCTCTGATAACCAATCATTTGTCTATTATGTGGATACATTTAATAGATTCCAAGCCCTACAAGATGTACAGTTGTGACATGATAGGGATCTAATGATAATTGAAAGGAAGCTCCAGACTGAAAATGAATGTATGAATACAAGCACAATTTTGTTTTTAGTAAGAAATAAGGATACTAATAAAGGAATTCTATCTTGGAATATTGCTGGGTTACAAAATAAATTTGCTGATCGTGAACTTATGGAATTTATAGTAGGGATGGACATTATATTATTTCAAGAAACGTGGCATGGTATTGAACAAGTTGATAATATTATGATTAATAGGTACAGTTTGGTGCAATCTCCGGCCATTAAACAAACAAAATGGGTAGACATATGGTTGAAATGGCTATATATATATATATATATATATATATATATATATATATTAAAATAATGACTATTTCAAAATTCTGGAACAATCTAATAATCACAATTATATTTTGGTTAAAATGAAGATAGAAAATAAGCCACTGATATTGCTAAATGTTTACAATCCACCTGTAAAATCCTCTTTGTACGATAAAACATTATGTAGTAATATTGTCCAGGATATAAAATATCATCTGAAGTCAAATGAATGAATAGCAATACTAATTATGGGGGACTTGAATATTAGATATGGGAAAAGGGCAGTCCTGGATCCAAATAACTCATTATGTCAGGCTCTAAAAATACCAATTAGATTATTCTAAGGTTATAAAAAAATGCTGATATTCATAAACAAATGGAATATTTATTAGATACCCTGCAATTAATAATACTTAATGGTAGACTACCTTCAGATAGTGAGGGAAACATGACTTGTATAAACACAAGAGGACCCACAATAATTGACTATGCTCTTGTATCAATATATGGTTACCATAAATATAGTGACCTGAAAGTTATTCATAGAACTGAAAGTGATCACTTTCCAATAGTTCTATATAAACAAAAGATATCTATGACTGTTTCTGAAATTGATGAGAATATCGAGATTGTGAACAACAGGATCCAATAAAAGATGGAAAAGTAATCAACAGAAGTGAGCATATAATTAAGATTTTAAGCCTGAACATTGAGAATTTATTAGACCCTGAAGATATCTATAATAAGATCATTATTACATTTCGGCTATATACCAAAGAGCAAACATAGAATAAGAGCAATAATAAATCACAGTATGATAGCTGGTTTCACAAAAACTGTAGGAATGAGAAAAGAAAATTGTCTAGATTAATAAGGAACACAAAAAATATCCAACAAGAACTAATGTAAGAGAACTGAATACAGCTGGGAAACAATATAAAAATGTTGTCAATTATCATCATATGCAGCACCAGAAAGATTTATGGAATTTAATTATTGAATCTATCAAAGAAAAAGATAATAAAAAAATTATGGACAATGGTTGCCAAAGGAACTTGCACTTATTGGGCCTGATATTCAGATGTGTATCTGGTAAGGGTGCAAGTAGGTACGCAGCACAACTGAGGTGCTCTGGAGCAACTAAGCGATGCCATGGCGCATCTCTTCTGAATATATCATGTAATGCATATTGCACAAATACAATGTGCTGGTGCATCCCCCCAGACAGGGCTGAATACCACGAATGGGAAATGTGCCAGTGCATCAGAGATATGCTGTGCGCACATTCCTGATATTCAGCCATCAATATGCAAATCGAGCCATAATGCATGCAAGGCACAAATGGGGCCATTTGCATGTCATTATGGCCCCATTTGCATGAGTTGTGCAGGACTGGCTGGCGAAATGCACCTGGCGCCCTACACACCATGCAGTGCTGGCAGTGGAGGTCCAGATGGTCCCCACACCCCCATCCCATAGCCCCCATCACCCATAGTGGTGTGCCACTGAAATCTTTGGTGGGCCTGCCGAATGACAGCTTACAGTAGGAGCTGCAAGCCCATTGGTCCACAATTGAGCATCTTTTTATGGGCTCAATTATGAGCCCAGGTATGCGGCACATCTCTGGATTGTGACAGCAGATGCACCACACATCCCAGGCTGAATATCGGGATGTGCTGCATATGCATGGGCATGCCCCCTGGAGATGTGCTGCATACATTATCTTTGCACTGAGGCGCGTTGGGAATTATGCTGTGCAATTCCCTTTTCTGAATATTGCCCCAGGGTGCAACCCCTGTGAATATCTAGCCTATAAAACTCAAATTTGTCAGTGTCAGTGGCTCAGTAGGTAGCACACTCGCCTCTGAGGCCAGGAGATCAGAAGGCTGTGGGTTCAGTTCCCACATTTGGCACTTGGGTTAATACCCCAGTACTGACACTGTATTGCAGCATGAGAGAGGGTGCTGCACTTCTGAGGTGCCGTCTTTCAGATGAAATGTTAAACCGAGGTCCCATCTGCCTGGATTGGTGGTAGTTCAGGTGGATGTTAAAGATCCCATGGCACGTATCAAAAAGAGTAGGGGAATTTCCCCGGTGTCCTGGCAAAATTTCCCTCGTTCACTAAAAATACCACCAACAGCTTAATCTGGTTCAAGGTCAGCTGGCATTCATCTGTATCCCCCTCCCCTGGGTTGGGCCTGAAAATAGGCAGGATTTGTCTAGTGCACTTACCCGGTCAACAAAAACTAAATAAATAAAAATGGATACATACATAGCTCCAGATATCTGGGAAACATACTTTGCAGCCATTTTTCAAGAATCAAACTCCTACATGTTAGAAGACCCAGGTGAACCAAATGAGGACTTTAGTTGGTTTGTAGCCATAGAGTCATTTAAAAACAACAAAGCACATGGAACTGACAATATTTTGGTTGACTGCTATAAATGTAACATAGACTGGTGGTCAGGCACTCTTGTTAACTTTTATAACAAGGCTGCCATGTGTGCTCTTGTTCTGGATTCATGGCTGGGCAGCTTTATAATTCCTATTTATAAGAAAGGATCTCATTCAGATCTGGAAAATTACAGACCTATTAGCCTGCTGGATGCCATGGCTAAAATCTATGCTAAGGTACTTTTAAATAGATTATTAATAATGCTTAACCAATATGATATTACAGAATATCAAGCAGGATTTTAAAAAAGTACTGGTACAAGAACCCGGGTCTTTCTTCTTTCCCATTTAATAGAGAAATATTGTAAAGTAAAGAAACAAAAACTATTTGTAGCTTTTGTAGACTTCTCCTCAGCATCTGACACTATCCTGAGATCTTTTTTTGTGGGAAAAATGGAAGACATGGGTATTGACCAAAACCTTATTCTGTTAATAAAAAGGCTATATATAAGAACTTGGTGCAGAGTAAAATATTCTAAATCTGGAGCTCTCGCAAAAAAATATCTATATAAAAATAGGTGTAAGACAAGGATGTGTGCTAGCTCCAGCTTTGTTCAATTTATATAATAATGAGATCCTTGTTCAGCTGGACAATCAACTATTTCACTGTCCTACTATTTTGCAGAAAAGAATCCTGGTCCTTGCTAATGCCGATGATTTGGCAATATTACCAACTACAAGGCTGGAAGGCTCAGCCTTTAATGAGCTCTGGATAAGTTAGAAATATTGTGCATAAAACATAACCTCAAACCAAATACAAATAAAACTAAAATAATGATTTTTAACCGAGAAATATAGAAAATTAACACTTGCTCAAAAAAACTGGATTTTGTTCAGGAGTTCCCATACTTGGGAGTCCTTTTTTCAGGTAATACTAGGTGGACAAGACACGTATCCTGGATAAAAAAAACAAAACAAGCTAGAGTATACTGTAAAAGCCTTCAAAAGATTTAACAATGTTTATGGTGGCTTGGCCCTGACACCTATGCTCAAGGCAATAAATGGAAAAATAATTCATCAAGCACTATACCTTGCAGAAATTTAAGGAACATAAAATGTTTATAAAATAGAATCATTTTTAAATAAAACATATAAGCAAACTTTAAGATTATCTATAGGCAGGTCAAGCTCTCTTGCGAGATCAAAAATAGGTCAAGTAAATTTGAGCATTTGATTCATATAAGAATGATAAATTTTAGGGTTAATATGTCCTTGAAAACCAAAAATTTGATTCTGGAAAAAGCCATTAGGGAAAAGAAAAAAACTGCTTTTTCTGAATAAGAATGAGTGGCTATCTGCTATCCATGCTCTTCTAAGAAAATGTGAACTAAATTATTTAAATACCTGTGCTGAAAATAATATCCAATTAAGTGTAGCATACTGTAAAAAGATATTGAGACACATACAGAATACATCAAAGGAAAATGATTTGAAAAAAATTAAAAACCTGAAAGTTGCCTCCTGGCTAGTAAAAAACTCTAAGGAGCATAATTTAAAACATTAGTTGAACTCTATCCATCTCCCAGAATGCAGATTTATCCTGACTAAATTCAGATTTGAGGTACCCCAATAATATTCTGGAAAGTAGCTATAATAAAGGAAATATGAATAGGACTACATGTTATTGCTCATTGAATGAAGAAGAAAATCTTGTTCATGTTACTCTTCACTACCCCTGGTATTCTGATCTTAGATATAGATACTTAGGACAGTATCTGAAAGATATGAGTTTTCCTTCTAGATGTATTCTAGACTTATTATTTAATTCTGAAAATGATGAGCTGCTGAATAACCTAGCAATATTCCTGACTGAAATGGCCAAAGTTATAAAGAAATATGTACAGAAAGTCTTAAGTAAATAAATGTACTGTAGGCTACTTTAGTTGATACTGATTTTAATAACTGGGCATACTCTTGGATGTTTATATCCTAGTCTTATTGATATATTTTTAAGAACTAATTGTATATTTCTGCACCTGTATAAATTATTTGTCTTCTAGGTAAAATGTCTGAAATGATTGTATTTTAATACAAGCTGTGTAATGACAATCTCCCTGAGGTGCCTTACTACCAGCTCATATCATGCATTGCTTTAGCTACCAATTGTATAGGTCTTAACTGCTCATTAGGTAAATATGTTGATAGCTATGCCCTGTTTTAGCTACCAAATGTATAAGCATTAACTTGTGCTTTTTATACTTATACTCTGTATGATTGCTCACCCACATTTATTCTATGTATGTACTGTATGAATGTCTATGTTTTATTCTGACGTGGAGCCTTTGAAAATGAGTCTATGACTCAAAGGGTTGTAATTCTGATTTCCTAAATAAATATTTAAAAAAATCTGTCCAACAATAAACTTAAACTATTGTACTAACCAGACAGATCTAGTTCCCATTCCACAATCTGTATGATACTAACCAGACAGATTTAGTTCCCATTAAACAAACTGTATAGTACTAACCAGACAGTAGAGATGTGCGAAATGTGCAAATTTAGTTCCGTGAAATATTTCATGTAATTCTTGTATTTCGCAAAATATTTCGCGGGTGTGAAATACGAAATTCCACCAGCAAAATTGCAAATTTAACCCGACAAATCACATACTTCACCCACGAAATGTGTAATTTCATCCATGACCTGCAAATTATTAAGGCAATTAATGAAATTTAATTGAAGGCACCTTCTGACTCCATCTCAGGGTAAACAAGGCTAGTAGCAGTCCCGGCAGTCCCAGTTTGCACCCCCACACCCAAGCTTGCGTCATTTGAACCCACAGTATAAATTGCTTTTGAATGGGATCCTTCTTGCATTATTAGATCAAAAATAATTTTAGAAAGATGAGAAGTAAGAGCATCTTTTTTTGTAATGGACTCACCAGCCTGAGCAAGGTTACCCTGCTGTGATGGGCCGTGGGTGCCCTCCATGGTGATCGAAGCAGAAGTCTCTGCTCCCTCCATTGACAATTCCTCTTCTTTGATAGCTGTGAATTGTGAACACTGGCCAAGTGACCAACTCCATGCTAGGTTGGGGCAGGCAAGGGTCTGGAAGCAGACAGCTGCCTGATCCCGAGTGTTGCCAAGTTAGCGATTGCAAATGGCAGAAAGGGCTTATGCTAGGCAATGCTAGTGCTAAAGTAAACTTGTCCTCCCCTCTCCACCCAGCCATCAGGCACACTCTGGACTAAACTGGTATTCTACCACTGGCCCCCAACCCCAGGAGAATAGGTACAGGCTGGGGTGTTCAGACACTGGACGATTATTTTCACCCTTGAAATACGGGCATATGGCAGCCCATGGAAGGCATGCATGATGCTGTACCCCACAGACCCCAGCATGGAGTGGCAGAACAGAGAAAGACAGCACTGTCACTGGAAAGCAGTAAAAAATATATTCATTGCATTCATGCGCATAAAATGAGACCAAAAACACGGACAGAACACCCGTGTCTCATTTTATGTGCATGAATGCGATAAATATATTTTTTACTCCTTACCGGTGACAGTGCCGTCTTTCTCTGTTCTCCTTCTTTGGCCGACAAGACAGGCACGTTCGCTCCTGGAGCCATCTTTTTTAAATGCTGTTGCTAGCATGGAGTGGGGGGGGTGGGAGCTGCTCCAGAGCCAATGTGGGCATACTATTAAATGCCCGGCAAGTCTGGCCATGGCCCGTCCACAGCTTCCACAAGAGGTTCCATGCCTACTGGGGGTGGGGCTGAGAACAGCACCTCTCCCCTAGTGAAGTTCCTCTGCCTCCATTTCGAGCGCTACCACATGCAGGTCTGCAGCAATTATACTATCAGCTGTTGGGGTTTCACCTCAGGTAACAGGGATAGAAGCTTGCCATGTGGCAGTGTGGGGGTGTTAAAGAAGTTAAATTTTTTCTGTTGCAGCCAAGCTCTACATGTAGCCGATTCAAGTGATATAGTTGTAGAGCCTGCTGAAGAACCCGCTAAATCTTGACTGCGGGGGTAGTTCTTTTTCTTCCATTTCTGTTCAGTGTTTATGACTAGTGTTGAAGTGAAATTCACGGGTGAAATGTGTGAATTTTCGTGAAATATTTTGTGCAGCGAAATTTGCTATTTCACCGTAATTTCACCAACAAAATTAAATTTCGCTGCAACACTACCAGACAGATCTGGTTCCCATCCAACAAAATGTACGGTACTAACTGGACAGATCTAATTCCCATCCCATAAACTGTACTGTACTGTACTGTACTAACCAGACAGATCTCATTCCCATCCCACAAACTGTAGTGTACTAACCAGGCACATCTAGTTTCCATTTGACAAAAATTGTACTGTACTAATCAGGGCTCTTGAGAGAGTGAGGGAACAGGGGATAATTCCTGGGGCCTATGTTGTAGGGATGTGGGATTTCACACACAAACAGGCAGACAAAATGTTAGGTGCATAAAAAGCGCATAAAAGTGTTTAGCATTTTATTTTTGTAGAAAATTAAAATAATAAAATAAATCTTTACAGAAAAGAAAATATGGTGTTAATTTAGCACATCTACATAGCCCGGTTAGAGCTTTCTTCCGCCATACCACTTCCTAAAGACTCCTCTCTGGTCTTAATTTAGTTTCAAACTTAGTCCAGTGTGAACGCACACAAACCTCCTCTCTCTAAGAACAGCTACATACTGGCCCACCTATCTAAATTCCACCCCGGTGGACAGTTTATATACTCTGCTACTTTATGACATCATTAGTCAGGTGGTTAGGTACTCAAGCTGTTTCTCTATCTTTCAATCTCTAACTTTATAACATCAGGCAGAATGACCCAGGAGCATAAACCATTCTGTATAAGCTTTAATATCAAGTAGACATTACAATAACAATAGATATCCTCCAGAATACAAAAAAAGCAGTTCTGAATACCTAATTAGGTTCTAATGAGTCTTAGCCCTGCCCATTCTCTTGAGAGTGACAGCACTTTGTAGTATAAAGTAAGGCATTAGAGGACGCTGCCTTCCCAATAGGAATTCTTTCTTACAGCTCCTGGCTACATGTAAGCCTTGCACAGGTGAATGGGTAGGGTGCAGAAAAATGGATAGTTTACAGCAAGACACTTTATAACACAGTAAAGGAGGTTTTAAATGCTTAAATTAAGTATTACATCTTCAGAAGCCTTTACTGTTTATCCCTGTTCAGAGCACAGTTAAATTACACAGCTCTTGTACTTTATTTATTGAATGAAACCTTGTACTATTTATTCACAAGCTGCCTTATTTGCAGTTCATACTAAACACTGACAAACAAAATGAGGCATTTCTCTGTTACTGGCGGCTGCTATTGCAAGCTGTCACCTCAGAATTGTATTTTGACCCTTCTTTCAAACACTGGACAGTTTTCAACATTAAAATAAACAACCTCCATTTATGAAAGAGGAACTGGAAGCAATAAAACAGCTTCTTTAGTGAGCCTGGTGAGGCTTTTCCACCTCCGAACTGATGCCATGCTGTTTGGAAACTTTTGGTATCTCCTGGAAGCAGGCACAAGGTGTGCTCAGCACACAGGGTTAGAGATGAGAGAGGGTTAAAACACAGCAATACTGCTGTTTACTAGCAGAACCCTCTCTTCTCTGTTCTTTTGCTTGACTTTTTGCCCTTCCAGATTCGGGACTTCTGAAAACAAATGGCAAGAGTGCCACATACCTCATATTTTATTATTGTTCGTGGCTCCTTTTTACTTTTGAGCCCACAGATAGGACAGAGAGCAACAGTGAAGGGAACAGAAGGAAAAAGGGGTTGCTGCTACTGTCCACCCAGTCGCTTTATATAATACTTCATTTTCAGGCATATAAGGGGAAATAAGGGGAAACACAAGGCAAGCCTCATTTGTATTAATTCTTTGAATTTCCATTTGCCAGCTAGGAGTCCCTTTCTCAACATCTCCTATTTGTAATTAATTATGACAATACCCATTTAACAATGTTTGTTATGCATAACATTTGTATGTATTTTACATTTGCACATAAACAACTGACACTTTATTGCAGCACATGAGCACATTATGCCCCTCTATAATCACTTCAGGCCCTTTATATCATTTAAAGCACTGTATGCATTTTAAAGTACTCCTGTACTTTATTTACTAGCACTTTCAAAATGGCGCACAGTTCTTTATTTAATCAGACAGCAAATAAGTCTGGCAAGTTAGCCCTTTCTATGCTTTCTTTACTTAATGCAAGACTATGGGAGATCAAAGTGAGGGACGGAAGGTGGAAAAGAAATGTACTACGATGGAAAAAAGATCTTAAAGGAATAAGTAAGAACTGTCTTAGGTGGCCAACCTATGTCAGTTTTACATAAAAGAATAGAAAAGTTATCCAGGAGCACTGCTGCACAACAGGTTTATATAGGGAGAAGAAAAAGAACATGAACAAGACATCCCTCCTCCTCCTTGGCATGTGGACTGGTAGAACACAGTTCTGCCACAGCTCGGCACCAAAGAGGGGCTCAGGCCACCTGGCATGCTACTGTATGCAGCTGCATAGGGGCACCAAAGTCTGTACTTTTCCCAGTTCTCAGAATTCCTTTCATGGGGCCTGGTACTAACCAAACAGATCTAATTCCCATCCCATAAACTGTATTGCACTAACCAGACAGATCTAGTTCCATCCCACAAACTGTACTGTACTAAACAGATAGATCTAATTCTCATCCCCGCAAACTGTACTGTACAAACCAGACAGATCTAGTTTCATCCCACAGACATTACAGTACTAACCAGACATATCTTGTTCCCATCACACAGACTGTACTCTACTGTACTAACCAAACAGATGTAATTCCCATCCCACAGACTGTATGGTACTAACCAGAAACATTTAGTTCCCATCCCACAAACTGTACTGTACTAACCAGACAGATCTAGTTCCCATCCCATAAACTGTACTGTACTAACCAGACAGATGTAATTCCCATCCCACAGACAGTACTGTACTAAACAGAGAGATGTCATTCCTACCCCACATACTGTACTGTACAAACCAGACAGATCTAGTTTCATCCCACAAACTGTACAGTATAACCAGACAGATATTGTTCCATCCTACAGTCTCTGCTGTACTAACCAGACTGATCTCATTCCCATCCCACAAACTGTACGGTACTAACCAGACAGATCTAGTTCCATCCCACAAACTACTGTACTAACCAAACAGATCTATTTCCCATTCCACAAACTGTATGGTACTAACCAGACAGATCTAGTTCCCATTGCACAAACTGTACAGTACTAACTAGACAGATCTGGCTCCCATCCCATAAAATGTGCAGCACTAACCAGACAGAAGTAATTCCCATCCCACAAACTGTTCTGTACTAACCACACAGATCTAGTTCCCCTCCCACAAACTGTACTGTACTAATCACACAGATTTAGTTCCTCTCCCACAAACTGTACTGTACTAACCAGACAGATCTGGTTCCCATCCCACAAAATGTACTGTACTAACTAGACAGATCTAATTTCCATCCCTCAAATCGTACTGAATTAACCAGAAACATATAGTTCCCATCTCACAAACTTTAGTGTACTATCCGGATAAATCTATTTCCCATTCCACAAAAATTGTGCTGTACTAACCAGGGCTCTTGAGAGGGTGGGAAACGGGACAATTCCCAGGGTCTGGCAGCAAAGAGGGGCCCAGGCCACCTGGCATGCTACTGTATGCAGCTGCATAGGTGCTCCAGAGTCTGTACTTTTTCCAGGGCCCAGAATTCCTCTAGTGAGGCCTGGTACTAACCAGACAGATCTAATTCCCGTCCCACAAACTGTACTGTACTAACAAGACAGATCTAGTTTCATCCCACAAACTGTACAGTACTAACTATACAGATCTAGTTCCCATCCCACAAATTCTACAGTACTAACCAGACAGATCTAGTTCCCATTCCACAAACTATACGGTACTAAACAGACAGATCTAGCTCCCATTGCACAAACTGTACAATACTAACCAGAGACATCTGTTTCCCATCCCACAAAATGCACGGTACTAACCAGACAGATCTAGTTCCCCTCCCACAAACTGTACTGTATTAATCAGACAGATCTAGTTCCCATTCCACAGATTGTACTGTACTAATCAGACAGATCTAGTTTCATCCCACAAACTGTACTGTACTAACCAGACAGATCTAGTTTCATCCCACAAACTCTACTGTACTAACCAGACATATCTAGTTCCCATTGCACAAACTGTACAGTACTAACCAGGCAGATCAAATTCCAATCCCACAAACTGTACTGCACTAACCAGACAGATCTAGTTCCCCTCCCATAAACTGTACTGTACTGTATTAATCAGACGGATCTAGTTCCCATTCCACAAACTATATGGTACTAACCAGACAGATCTAGTTTCCCTCCCGTAAACTGTACTGTACTAATCAGACAGATCTAGTTTCCCTCCCACACACTGTGCAGTACTAACCAGACAGATCTGGTTCACATCCCACAAAATGTATGGTACTAACCAGAAAGATTGAATTCCCATCCCACAAACTATACTGTACTAACAAGACAGATCTAGTTCCCATCCCACAAACTGTAGTATACTAAACAGAAACATCTAGTTCTCATCCCACAAACTGTAGTGTTCTAACCAGACAGATCTAGTTCCCATTCCACAAAAATTGTACTGTACTAACCAGGGATCTTAAGAGGGTGGGAGAACAAGGGATAATTCCCAGGGCCTGGCACCAAAGAGGGGCCCAGGCCAGCTGGCATGCTACTGTATGCAGTTGAATAGGGGCTCCAGAGTTTGTACTTTTTATGGGAGCCAGAATTCCTCTCATGAGACCTGGTACTAACCAGACAGATCTAATTACCATCCCATAAACTGTACTGTACTAACCAGACAGATCTAGTTTCATCCCTCAAACTGTACAGTACAGTACTAACCAGACAAATCTAGTTCCCATCCCACTAACTGTACCAAACAAACCATACAGATCTAGTTCCCTTCCTACTAACTGTACTGTACTAACCAGACAGATCTAGTTTCATCCCACAAACTGTACGGTATTAACCAGACAGATCTAATTTCCATCCCATAGGCTGTACTGTACTGACCAGACAGATTTAGTTCCCATCCCACAACCTGTACTATACTAACCAGACAGATCTAGTTTCATCCCACAGACTTTTCAGTATTAACCTGACAGATCTTGTTCCATCTAACAGACGGTACTGTACTAACCAGACAGATCTAGTTTTATCCCACAAACTGTACTGCACTAACCAGACAGATCTAGTTCCCCTCCCACAAACTGTACTGTATTAATCAGACAGATCTAGTTCCCATTCCACAAACTATATGGTACTAACCAGACAGATCTAGTTTCCCTCCCATAAACTGTACTGTACTAATCAGACAGATCTAGTTGCCATTCCACAAACTGTACGGTACTAACCAGACAGATCTAGTTTCCCTCCCACACACTGTACAGTACTAACCAGACAGATCTGGTTCACATCCCACAAAATGTATGGTACTAACCAGAAAGATTGAATTCCCATCCCACAAACTGTACTGTACTAACAAGACAGATCTAGTTCCCATCCCACAAACTGTAGTATACTAAACAGAAACATCTAGTTCTCATCCCACAAACTGTAGTGTTCTAACCAGACAGATCTAGTTCCCATTCTACAAAAATTGTACTGTACTAACCAGGGATCTTAAGAGGGTGGGAGAACAAGGGATAATTCCCAGGGCCTGGCACCAAAGAGGGCCCAGGCCAGCTAACGTCTTTACTGTATGCAGCTGAATAGGGGCTCCAGAGTTTGTACTTTTTCCGGGAAACAGAATTCCTCTCATGAGTCCTGGTACTAACCAGACAGATGTAATTACCATCCCATAAACTGTACTGTACTAACCAGACAGATCTAGTTTCACCCCTCAAACTGTACAGTACAGTACTAACCAGACAAATCTAGTTCCCATCCCACTAACTGTACTGTACTAACCAGACAGATCTAGTTTCATCCCACAAACTGTACGGTATTAACCAGACAGATCTAATTTCCATCCCATAGGCTGTACTGTCCTAACCAGACAGATTTAGTTCCCATCCCACAACCTGTACTATACTAACCAGACAAATCTAGTTTCATCCCACAAACTTTTCAGTATTAACCTGACAGATCTTGTTCCATCCAACAGACGGTACTGTACTAACCAGACAGATCTAGTTTTATCCCACAAACTGTACGGTACTAACCAGACAGATCTAATTTCATCCCACAAACAGTACCGTACTTACCAGACAGATCTAGTTTCATCCCACAAACTGTACTATACTAATTAGACAGATCTAATTCCTATCCCACAAACTGAACTGTACTAACCAGACACATCTAATTCCATCCCACAGACTGTACTGTACTAACCAGACAGATCTAGTTCCATTCCACAAACTGTATGGTACTAATCAGACAGATCTCATTCCCATCCCACAAACTGTGTACTAACCAGACAGATCTAATTCCCATTCCACAGACAGTACTGTACTAACCAGACAGCTATAGTTCCCATCCCGTAAACTGTAGTGTGCTAACTAGACTGATCTCGTTCTCATCCCACAAACTGTACAGTACTAACCAGACAGATCTAATTCCCATCCCACAAACTGTACTGTACCAACCAGACAGATCAAGTTCCCATCCCACAAACTGTACAGTACTAACCAGACAGATCTAATTCCCATCCCACAAATTGTACTGTACCAACCGACAGATCTAGTTCCCATCCCACAATCTGTACAAACCAGACAGATCTAATTCTATCCCACAAACTGTAGTATACTAACCACACAGATCTAGTTTTATCCCACGAACTGTATGGTACTAACCAGACAGATCTCATTTCTATCCTACATCTGCACTGTACAGTACTAACCAGACAGATCTAATTCCCATCCCACAAACTGTACAGTACTAACCAGACAGATCTAGTTCTATCCCACAATCTGTACTGTACTAACCAGACAGATCTAGTTCCATCCCACAATCTGTACTGTACTAACCAGACAGCTCTAGTTTCATCCCACAGACCGTACTATGTAGCCAGGTCTGCTTCCCATGTTATCATTAGAGAGCAATCACTGTATGAGCTACAGTAATATATTGCATATTATAAAATGGAGAGAGAGCTTTCTTCATTTTTTTTCCCCAATTGTTTTATCAGGTGAGACACACTAAGCTAAAAGCTTGTTTACGGGTGCAACCTGGGAGCACAGGGAAGTTAAGTGACTTGCTCAGGGTCACACAGTATGCAAGTGGGGGCTGTGGAATTCAAACCCAGAGTCTCCAGATTTGCAGCTCAGAGTCTTAAACCACTGTGCTATACTGCATCCTGACTGGCCAGGACCCATGTCCTTAAAGGACAACAACCATGAAAGTGGCACTTTTGGGGGGCAAGCTGGACACACAATAGTCCACATATCCATGCCTGCCAGAAACATTTGAAGAATCCCAGGCATCCATGTTAGTAGTGTAAACACAGTATTAAATTCATTCACATATCTGGACTGAGTAGTACGGTATGGGCTGCACACCCATTGGCTCACACTGTGAACCAATGGGCATGCAACCACCGAGCTGTCAGTCGGGGGCGATGAGGTGGCAGGCGGGTGGGGTGCTGCTGCCCGTCTGCTGATCGGGAGGCGGGCGGTGGGGCTCAGTGGGCGGGTGGGAGGGGTACACTAGACCACCAGGGTAATAGGAATATTTTATGATTTACAGATGCCCGTGATCGGGCAGCGATCGATCCACTGGACCACCAGGGATATTGGACGTGGGGGGGTTATAATACCGATGCCCACAATTGGGCAGAGTGCAGTCCACTGGACCACCAGGGATATTGGACGGGGGGGTTATTCTTGTAGACAAATGCCCATGACCAGGCACATAGCGGTCCACTGGACCACCAGGGATATAGGAGGGGGGGTTATTCTTGTAGACAAATGCCCATGATCGGGCACATAGTGGCCCACTGGACCACCAGGGATGTTGGAGGGGTTATTCTTGTAGACAAATGTCCTCGATCGGGCTGCAGGGGGCGTCGGTCCCCGACGGCTGCTGCCTGGCAGGGTGCCAGGTGCAAGTCGTCGGGGATCGGCATACCTGCATGCTAATGGCATGCAAATGGGGCCATAATGACATGCAAATGGCCCCATGTGCACCTTGCATAAATTATGGCTCCATTTGCATGTCCCCTTTTGAATATCGCAGGTGCTGTGCATGGCGCAATGGCACTTACGCTAGCGCATCTCCATGCTCCACTCTGGCCACTTGGCACTGCGCCATGCACAGTGGGGGTGGCCAGGGTGCGATATTCAAAGCTGCTGCACCATAGCACAGCTCCGTTGAATATCGCCCAGGCCACACCCCTGCGCAACAAAGTTGAGCTGCACCCAGGCTTACGCCACAGCCTGGCGCAGTTTGAATATCCGGGCCATAGAATAAAACAGAAAACTGAACCATCTGACCTTTTGCTTTTGTACTTCCTATTTTAGTGTCCTGCAAGTCTGTAATCCACAGCACAGCTGTACAGCAGCAGCAACCCCAATAGTGACTCTTGCTCAGTGCAGCTTGTGACACCCTGCCCTGGCTACACAGACCTGGTTGGCCACTCCCTCCCTCTCTTCAAATCCACAATTTGCCCTCCCTCCTGTCCAGCTAGAAATCTTCACAAACATGAGCAGCCATAGATTTCTATGGGAGAAACTAATGGGAAGGCTTTTCTTTCTGTAAAACCTTTTTTTTAAATAAACAAATAGCTCAATCATGCTACAGCACTACTGTACAATATGCTCATGCTACTGGCAGAAATACATAGAAACCCCGCTGCTGTCACTCTCTGAAAAAAGTGGTGCCCATTCTCATCTGCACATTTTAGAAATAATCCCTTTCCTTGTTTTTGCTGTAAAAAAATTGACCCCGTTAACACAAAAACAAGGAGTCAGTTAGGGCCTCTGCCCCCCCATTTCACTTCAAGTGAGGAATGTGATTATGGATTTGCATCAGTTGTACAGTAGGAGCCATAGATGCATAATATTGTTAAACAGTAATCAACTGTACTGTACGTAAAACCTTTTTTTAATGTGTGCTTTCTTAATGTTGTCAATACCACTCCACCCATTTTGTACTCTACCCCTGGATTTCTGTGCTCCAAGTGCATTATTTCACATTTTTGTGTTGAAACCCAGCTGCCATACCCTTGACAATAGTTCAAGTCTTCTAAGGTCTCAGCTCATACTCTTGCATCCTGCTGCAGATCTTGGTATCATCATGTAGAGTCAAATCTTCCCTTCCTGCTCCTTTGCAATTTCACTTATACAGACATTAAAGAGGATCAGGTCCAGCATCAATCCTTGAGGTACCCCCCTCATCACCTTCCCTTCCTTGGACTGAACTCCATTTACTACCAGCCCCTATACCCTAACCAATTTCTTACCCAGTTTGCAATCTTTTTACCCAGCTTGCTCAATAAGTCCATTATGTGGAATGGTGTCAAAAGCCTTACTGAAATCCAGAGAGGCCACATCCACTGCTCCTTCTTGATGTAATTCCTTGGTCACCCCATCAAACAAATCTATCAGATTTGTCTGACATGACCTTCTCTCTGAAAACCCATGCTGCCTCTGATCTGACATGGCTCCAGCAGCACAAATGTTAAAGCCAGTGTGGTGTTCTGAGGCAATACTATCCAGACACTACCATATAAATATTTATTTTTGTACTACTGTAAAGATATTAGATGGAAACTGCTAGCTAGTATGACGGGGAAGTTAGTGCTGGATGGGGTCTTTACACTTAATTATTTGCAATGCCAGCAGCTGCTGTCTATTTATATGCATTGCTACTGGTTTAAATGGCTTGGTAGTGCCATGTCCCCACCCCATCATTTTAACCATGGTTGCCATTTGTTTTCAACTGTAAATTTAACAATAAGATGCAACAGGGTGTGGGTTATTACTGTAGTTATTGCACTATTACTCTGCACCAAATATTTGTTTGCACAACTGTTAACTCAGTGTACTTTTGCACCTCATTTGTCTACTTCCCCATACCCTCTCACCCCAAGGCACATCTGGAAAGGAGTTGTTACCAGTTCAGTATGTGATTCCTGATAAAACCTTTGGAAAAACACAACTTATAAAAGGTTGATGTCTTCTTTAAAAAAATAAACCTGCAGCCTTTATGTCACTGAACTAGCTATATAAGAATGCCCTACAAATCCTTTTCAGTTCATGCTACTTATGAATTTCTCAGTATATTTATTTAGTTGTAAGGGTATTTGCATTAAAACAGGATTGTTGTTTATGAAGAGTTTGTCTATTCCTGCTGCTTTCCCCTATCCAAAATCCTAGAACACTGCTTGTGACCTTACAGTTACTCCCATGGCAACAGATTGTGATGTCACAACAGAAGATTATGACTTGAAGTAGGGAGTAAGCTATAAAGGCAGATAAACTCAAAATTAACTGTAAGGGACAATAATCATATATTCATACACATTTCTTTAGTAATAAATAATGGGGGAAGAGAAATATACAAAATATAAATGGAATTCTGGCAGAATTGTACCTAATTATGTTTTTTAAAGTGTTCTTTGAGATGTCAATAGTTTTTCGTTTTCACAGAGTAAGCTTTTTCAGTGCCACAATTAGAAGCAAGTTCAAGCTACAGCACCTTAAATCCCACTAACCTACTCATCTTCTCCTGGACTGATAAATACCATTCCAAAGGCAGAAAACAGGATCTCCATTTCAAATCCTGTGAAGTTCCCTGTAATAAATTATTTGCAAAGCAGAGGCATGTGGAGGGGGGCACGACAGGGTTTGGTTTGGGTCATTTGTTTGATTTACTGTAGCACTTGTCTGATAAGTGGCGCTGGCACCCTACAGTGAGCATCAAACACAATGGAGCATAGAAAATGGAACACTTCCTTGAATCACTTGTTTGACTTCTCTCCCTTAATCCAGCCATCCCCTTACCATCACAAATCAAGGAGCCTCTTACAGATAAAGGTGAAAAAGACTACCCTAATTAACAGAAACACAGAAGCAAATATCCATATTTTCACTTTGAAAAGCAGCCCTATTCCTTGATTTTCCAGATGAGCATGCATATGTCAGAGATCAGAGGAGTGCCACCACAGGGATAGAAACATAGAATTTGACGGCAGATAAGGACCGCTTGGCCCACCTAGTCTGTCCATGTTCCCTACCTACTGTCACATGGTAGACTCTAATTGAGCTTCAGCTTTAACCTCTTTCCTTGCTTCTAAGGTCCCCTTATACCTTTTCTTTTTTTTTTGTATTATCTGTTTGTTCCCACAAGGCAGACCCGGTCATCCTCTCCTTCAGGCGACCAAGCCTACTCCTGCCTCTGCACCCCCGTCGCCACCCTGCTGCCCTTCAGCCTGTCAGATCCTCCAGCTGGCTTGATGTATCCCTTCACCGAGGGGGGCCCTCCCCCTGTGGGGCACTACCAGGGAGGAAAGACTTTCAGTGCCTGTAGGCACTTCTTCACTCTATGCTGGGGTCTGACAAGGGCACAGTCGACATTGGCTTTGTGGTGGTCGGGAGGCGGATCACCATCATCTGGACAGCCAAGCAGTCATATTTTTGAGTTTTGTTCTCCCAACCCCCTAGAATGTATGCTGCAGCATCATGGCATGCCCTCGCATGAGGCGTGTGGTTGCTCTCATCTCAAAACGCATCTTGCTGAAATCAGCCACCAGGAGCTGCCAAAGGGTGGTACATTCTTGGCCTCCCCCCCGAGCAGGAGAGCATCCAGAGGACACTCTTGAGCCTTTCCTGCCAGCCTCTGCTCCTGTCATCCAGGGCTCAGGCACGAACCCTGGTCGCCAGTGTGCCAGACGATCCTCTATCACCCCGCACCACAAGGCTGGCTCCCATGCCTTCTTAAATCCCATTACAGGTTTTGCTCCCACCACCTCCTCAGGGAAGATGTTCCACTCATCCACCATCCTTTCTGTGAAGAAGTGTTTCCTTACATTTCCCCTAATTCTACCCCCAGATTCATCGTATAACCCCTTGTTTTTGTGCATCCTTTTCTCTAAAAAAAGGCTTCCCTCTTGAACCTTATTTATACCCTTTAGGTATTGGAAAGTCTCTATTGTGTCTCCTTTCCTCCAGTCTGTACATATTGAGGTCCTTCAGTCTCTCCTCATAGGGCTTTTGATGCTGATCCCACACCATTTTAGTTGCCCTCCTCTGAACTGCCTCAACTCTGCCTATGTCCTTTAGGAGATGAGGACTCCAGAACTGGACATAGTACTCTAAGTGGGTTCTCACCAGAGACTGATACAGAGGTATCGCCACCACCCCTCTTTCTGCTGGTGATACCCCTCCCTATACACCCTAGCATCCCACTGGCTCTCCCCACTGCCTTGTCACACTGTTTGGCCACCTTTGGGTCATCAGATATGATAACACCCAGGTCTCTTTCCTGTTTGGTCGTCGCCAGTACCACTCCCTCCATTTTGTACTCTGACCCTGGGTTTCTACACCCCAAGTGCATGATTTTGCAATCTTTTGCATTGAAACTTAATTGACACTTTCTTGACCATTCCTCAAGCTTACCTAGATTTTTATTCATTTTTCCACCCCCCAGAGTGTCCACTCTATTGCAGATTTTTGCGTAATCTACAAAAAGACATACCTTCCCTTATAGTCCCTCTGCAATATCACTTATAAAGATATTAAAGTGGACTAGTCCCAGTACTGATCCTAGCAGCACCCTGTAGTCACCCTCCCTTCCTCAAAGTGAACTTCGTTTACCACTACCCTCTGTCACCTATCCTCCATCCAATTTCTTATCCAGTTTATCACTTAGTCCAACTTCTAGGCAGCCCAGCTTGTTTATGAGTCTCCTGTGTGGAATGGTGTTGAAGGCCCTACTGAAATCTAGGAAGGTCACATCCACCGCTCCACCCTGTTCTACTTCCCTGGTTACTCAGTCAAAGAAATCTATAAGATTAGTTTGACATGACCTCCCCCTAGTGAATCCATGCTGCCTCAGATCTTGTTAACCACTGGATTCAAGATATTCCACAATCCTTTCCTTCAGTAGTGATTCCATTAATATCCCCACCACCAAAGTCAGGCTGACCGATCTCTAATTGCCAGCCTTCTCCCTGCTCCCACTTTTGTGACATGGTACTGCATCTGCCCTCCTCCATTCCTATGGGACCACTCCTGTTTCCAGTGAGTGGTTGAATAGGACTGTCAGAGGTGCAGTCAGCACCTCCCTGAGCTCCCCCCAAAACCTTGGATGTATCCCATCTGGTCCCATTGCTTTGTCCACCCTAATATTTGCACGTTCTTTCATGATTCTCTCTTCTATAAATAGACTAGTGTCCATGCCCCTTCCTTTGATGCACCTGACACAGATCTGTGGTCCCTCACCCTCCCTTTCACTTGTGAAAATTGAATGAAAATAATTGTTCAGGATGTCTGATTTTTCCTTTACCCCTTCTACACAATCTCCCCCTTCCTTTCTTAGCCTTACAATCCCTCCCCTGGTCTTTCTTGTTTCACTAACATACCTGAAAAAATTCTTATCCCCCTTCTTTACTGCCTGTGCTATCTTCTCCTCCATTTGCACCTTTGCACTCCTGACTGCTTTCCCTGCCTCCCTCTGCTTCTCTTGATACGCCTCTCTATCCTCCTCCCTCTGTGTTTTTATTTATTTTATTTATTTATTGAGGAGATCGCATAGGAGACTAATAAACAAGTTGGGCAGCCTAGGAGTTGGACTGAAAGTGATAAACTGGATAAGAAATCAGTTGGAGGATAGGTCTCCTTATACCTCTTGAATGCTAGCTTCTTTGTCCTTACCTTCCCAGCCAACCCTTTTGAGAACCATAGCGGTCATCTTTTCTTTTTGCTTTTGCTTACCTGCCTGATGCAGAGGTTTGTTGCCTTCAATATGGCACCTTTTAGCCTCCCCCACTGTTCCTCCACTCCTCCCAAGTCCTTCCACCCTGCCAAGGCATCCCTGAGGCATTCTCCCATCACTGTATAATTGGCCCTCCTGAAACCCAGAATCCTCGCCTTTATGTGGTTCACTTCTGACACAGTTCTTATACTGAACCACATCATACAGTGATCACTGCTCCCAAGGTGGCCACCTATCTTGACACCTGCAATACTGTCCCCGTTGGTGACCACAAAGTCCAATATTACCCCTTCACAAGTGTGCTCCTCCATTAGTTGCCTGAGGAACGCCCCCCTGCTGGGAGCCCAGGATGTCCCTGCTCCTACCTGAAGCTGCAGCTGGGATGCTCCAATCTACATCAGATCATAAGGACTTTTTCATGTGATTCTGTAACCCAGCTGTCAGTTGATACCCATGTTAAGGAGTTTTTCTGTTTGGGTATTTAAACAAATTTGATCACCATTACACTAGGAGTTGGGTACGTATACCTCTGACCAATAGGTGGCAAACAGATCTCTGGGGAATCACATATTTCTTTCACAAAATGTCAGGTGAGTGTCACTTCAGCACCTTTTTTTTTTTTTTGCTCATGTTTTTACATGTCTTGTGTATTCAATAAACTTTATGCACTTCAGGTTTCAGTGTTTTTGGTCCTTTTTGGAGCATGTGTGCACTGCCTTTTAGTTCACACCATATGTACTAACTAGACAGATCTCCTGCCCATCCCACATTATATTTGTTCCATGTACTGAACACTCATCTTTATAAAACAGCAGGTAGAAACGTCTCGTTACCATGCAGGTAAGAATTATTTCTACCACACAGCTAGCTCTCAGTTAAATTAGTCATCATTTAGCAGTGTCAGTGTCTCAGTAGGCTGTATACCATAATGGACCTACTTAGGCAGGCCTCCCCTGTGCTCAGCAACCTCACAGGGGAAGGGACTCTGTGAGGCTTCTGTGGAAAAGAGGGGCATCAGGTTCTGGTGCCTTTTCTGTATCCTGTGGGCTGTCAAATTTTTGGAATGACAGCTCCAGGCACAAACCAAGACAGACTGTGAGCAGGGCCTATAAAGGCTGGACTTTGCTGGAGGAGGGCAGACCTACTGGAGATCTCATAGTAGAAAGGTCTGCATTGCTATGAGTTGGTGCAAGTTGTGCCATCCCGGACCTTACAACCGCACAGCAAACTGAACAGAGCTACTGAGGTCCAGAGAGGAAGAGAGTAGCAACCGTGTGCAAACCAGCATGTGGTCAACGCTGAAGATACAGCATGTAGGGAAACAGCAAAAGCTGCTGATCCACGTTCTGTATCATGCACTACAGCATGGTTCCAGGCTGCCTTTGACCTAGAGGTTTGAAAGCCAGGACATGTGAGGGTTAAATTGCAGCCTCAGCAGTACATAAAGAGTGGAAAGAGGTCAGAAGAGCCTGTAGCCAGTGACCAAGATCGCTGGTTCAGCATGAAGCAGACCTACCTGCATCATAGACACCCTGGGAGAGCAGATATCCAGTGGCCCACTGCTCAGGAGGAGCCATCCAGGTCCAGGAACTGTGAGTACGCTGCAATGCAGCATTGTTACAAAAGACAGCGCCTGTTGGTTCACCATTTTTCACAATTTGGACTACAAATACACCATGTGAAGGAGTTTTCTGCCATTTAGCCAACTGCATGGTCTGTGGGGTTTGGGGAATTGAGCACATTGCTCTGTTTAAAAGGTACCAGTGCTGGCCAACCACATCAACATCTATGGGCCTGCAGTGATTCTACTCTTGCAGTACCCAGAGACTGAGTTAAGGAAGCTCCTATTTGGGTCTGTTTAAAACCTGGTACCAGGAGGGAAGAGGTCGATCTGGCCTGCCTAGGCAGGCATCTAAGAGGCTATGTTTAAAGTTTACATTTGCACTAACCCTACTTCTTGCAGGTGGTTGGTTGTTAATAAAGCTTTGTTATTCTGTTAATCTTGGACTGGTTATTGACTCCCCCTATGGTAGAGAAATTACTAGTTTCCCTACCAAGCCCACCAACAGCCGAAGCCCTTGTGACTCAGTTGATTGAAGTGTCTCCAGCACTTGCCTCTGAATTGCAATTTACCAGACCACCCAGGTTTACCAAAGGTGGTGGCAGTGTCTCACGTATGGCCCAGACACGCCTTGCCACAGGGTCCATCTCAACTACCATCTCTGGTGGCATTTCACCATAATGGTGTCGCTGTCCTGATGTGCTACCATCTCAGACTGGTGGTAGCGGTGGGATTTACTTCAAACAAGCTTGCTGGGTAAAACAGAACCTATTACTGTATGAAATGTTATTATTCAGTGTTGTAGCTAAAAATTCAACATGTCCAAACCAGGGGAGCTACTTTCCCACAGGTATCCCGAGTGGGGGGATGTGTGAGATCACCCGCCTTTATGCCCGATTCCTTCAATGTAGACAGCCAGGAGTGGACTGATTGGCTGGAGCACTTTAAGATTGCAGGTGAGTTGGATGAATGGGATACAGCAGCTAAGCAAAAATGTTATGTGACTTTTATTTCAGAAAAAAGCCTGTGAAGTGTACTGGGGACTGGACTCTGACATCAAACAAAATTATACTGCTCTGCTTGTGGCCATGAAACAGTACCTTGACCCTGCCAATTGAGAAAGAACTATCTTTTTCAGTAGAAGGAGAGAAAAGGGGGAATTTGCTTGAGACTTTGGAAGAGCCCTGCAATGCCTGGTAGTCAAGGACTTTCCAGATGCTGGCTCGACCATTCAAGATCTGCTGGCCTGAGACCATTTCATTGCTCACAAGGAGAGTGAGATTTCCATTTCCAACTATGTCAACAGAAACCCTGAGGCTAAAACAAGCAATCCAGTATAACACCCAACTGGAGGTTGTACGAAACTGGGATTTTCCACAGACTCCGAGACCCCAGGTTTGGGGCTATGAAGTGTCCCCAGAGACTGTAACTCTTAAAGAACTGACTGGAGCCATTATAGAGGTACAAGAGAAATGGTGAGGGCTTTCACAACTCTGCACACTGAACTTGAAGAATTGAAAGTGAAGCTTGAGATCCCTAGGACTCCACAATCAGAGATACTGACTGGGCAAAAGAGACCTTTGGGAAACCCACATCCTAAGTCAGTAAATTTTCAGAATAGAAGGCCGGATGGACAGGCAAGTTGGAGGTGTGGAGGCCTGAACCACTACGAGAAACAGTGTCCCCAGCGGAGAGGTTCAACGGAACCTGGAGCTCTGCGGACTGCTGTTGAGAACCAAATGCCTGACAGGACAAAGTGATGCCCCTCAGCAAACTGTGATCAATCAATCAATCAAAATCTTTATTTAGACTTCCGGTGACGCAAGCGTTGCTAATGGCTGCTTGAAGCTGAAGCTCTGTCTGACTTGACGAAATCCTAAGCCATCCTGGCATCCAAAAAGAGACAAAGGGCCAGAAAACCCGCAAAAGCTAGCCTACATATGGCAACGAGACAAAAACTGAAAGAATTTGAAGCACCAAAAGCATGCAAAGAGCTGAATCAGCGGACCCTAACCTAGCAGCCTCCGCTAACAATCGAACAGGGTTCGCGGAGCGAGATGACTACACCAGAATCGGAATCGGAACCTATAGAGGCTGGTGACGAGGAACCTGAATTTACTATTACCTCCAAACAACTTTGCATCCAGCTAAGTACAATAGGTGAAACATTGAGACGTATTGAAACAGCTGTGGCTGATAAAAAAAGAGACCTCAGGGTAGTCGAAAGACACGTGGGAGCAGTTGAGGCCTTTCTGACGGAATATTGTAATGAAACTGATGTGCATAACTCCGCATTGCTAAACCTCCATTACAGAGAAATACAATTAAATAAAAAGCTGGAGGAACTTGAAAACAGGCATCGACGGAATAATATCAGAGTTTACGGACTTCCTGAAAAACACAGAGTCAGGGGATATGACACTTTTCATGGAGAGCCTACTGCGGGAGCTGCTGGATTGGCCTAAGGAGAACCACTGGGTGTAATTCGAGCCCACATAGCACTTAGACCCCCACCAACAAATGCCAATGCCAGACCGAGATCGATAATTATGGCATTCCTAGACTTCAGAGTAAAGGAAAAAGTTTTGAAAATGGCCTGGGGGCGTAAGGAGGTAATATTTGGAGACCAGCGTTTATATTTTGACCATGATTTTGCATCATCAACGTCATAACAACGGCGGCTGATACGAACTGCCATAAAACTCTAAGGCAGAAAGGAATGAGGTTTACCTGGACTATCCAGCCCAACTCCGGGTGAAAACAAGTGAAGGGGTAATAAAGCGCTTTGCAGACATTATGGAGGCGAAGGATTTCCTGGTGGACCACGGGATCCAGCTAGACGAGCTGCAGTATCACTTTCCAAGACAGGAGCTGGAGGTCCTGACCTGGCAGTTAACCGCAGGAAGGAAAGCTGAAGCTCAAAGCGCAGAAGTGTGGCAAAAGGTTCGCAGGGCAGTCAAACCCAATCCAGCACCAGCCGAGAAGGCAGCTATGGTAGCGGAATTCCAGATGCAACCCCAAAACAATAAGGGAGCAGGCTGAAGCGTGGCTGAACAACTCAGAGGGACTTTCTATTTTGCAGAGACCTGCTAGCCTGGACTACAATAATGGATAATAAAATATTAAGTGCTGAGGGAGAGTATAAAAGCTGGAACATTAAGATATGCCTAGGATAAAGTCTAAGAACCTGATTGGGGGGAAGGGAGGGAAGTAACGAGATATGCAACCAAGTAATCTTTAAAACGCTATAGCTTCTAACCTAACTCTTGGGAGGATTATACCCTCTTGAGGTATGAAACAGTGGCATTGTGCATACCCAGGAGCCCCTGAAGGGGCTCATGTGGGTTGAACTCTGCCCCTCTCTCGTTCTTCCCCCTTACTTGTCTTACTCCAATAGACCCATTTAACACAATTAGAACATTCCAAATTAAAGACGGCATAGGTGGGACATATTTTCTCATCTTCCTGTCACTCCAACCCACACAAACGAGGGGTAGCTATATTGGTAAGGAGAAATCTCCCCTTTAAGAAGACATTGGTGAGGTCCGACCCCGAGGGAAGATATGCATACATGGAGGCTGATCTAGGCACTCACAGGTGTAGCATCCTTAACATATATGCTCCCAATGAGGAGTACCCCAGGTCCGTCTTTTTAACCAAGATGCTTTCTGCATTCCCTGGGCTCGACTCAGGTCTCAGGATAGTAGGAGGGGATTTTAACACAATTTTATGCCCTCGTCTAGATAAATCAGGGACACAGCTGGGGAGAAGATCCAAGACACCTGTAACACTTCACAAACTTGTGCATGAGCAGGGTATGACAGATGCATGGAGGTTCCTGCACCCTACTATGAGGGACTACTCGCTTTACTCACCTAGACATTTTAGTTACAGCAGGCTAGATCTTCTGCTGGTCCCCACAAATTGGACATGGGCATTAAATTCAGCCAGAATAGGTAGCTTTACGCTATCAGATCATGCCCCGGTACTGCTTAAGCTACGACTGTGAGTCACAAACCGACCACAGACGTGGAAACTAAATTTGAGTCTCATTAATAAGGAGGAATTTAAAACAATGATAAGTACAGAGATTAAACAGTTTCAAAAGTTTAATAACCCAGAGGATACTTCCCTTACAATATTATGAGATACTCTGAAAGCATTTATAAGGGGCAAAATCATTGCCTATGCATCTAAAGTCAATAGGGATAGAAAAGAGGAGCAGATAAAGTTAGAGAGGATAATATCAGAGTTGGAAACTCAACATAAGCGAGATAATCTAGCAGGGACAAAACAGAAGTTAGAGGAGGCAAGGGAAAAGTTAACACGAATGGTAAACCAGCATATAGAAGCTAGCTGTAGGTATGCCAGACAGTTATACTATGAGAAAAGTAACAGGGCGGGAAAGCTATTAGCAGCACAGCTATGTAAGGAGGCAGCGTCGAGAGCAGTACTAAAACTTAGAAAAGGGGAAGACCACCGTCTGGTCACATCCCAAGCAGACATAACAAAATGCTTTGCTGACTTCTACCAGAGGCTCTATGCTTTGGAGAGATGCCCTGATCATGAGGTCAACATTGCCCAATATTTGAGAGGAATTCATCTCCTGGTCTTAGACCAGTTAGGAAGGGATAAGTTGGGGGCCCCGATTACTATGCAAGAACTTAAAAAGCAAATTTCACTACTCAAAAATACAAAGGCTCTGGGAATGGATGGGTACCCCGCAGAATTTTATAAGACCTTCCAGATAGATCTCCTCCCGATTTTATTGGAGACGTTTAACGCTGTCCTAGTAGGGGGCCTACCAATTCCTCCATCATGGAATTATGCAAAGATATCGGTACTGTTAAAACCAGATAAACCACTTCAGGAATGTGGATCGTACAGACCCATTTTCCTGTTAAATACAGATCTAAAATTGTTCATGGGCATACTAGCTCGGAGGCTCCAAATGGTTATTGGGGATCTTATACACCCGGATCAATCCGGTTTCATATCCGGAAGATTCCTGCAGGATAACATTAGACGTCTCCTAAATATAATCTCTTCCCAGAAAACAGTTACAACCCTCAGCCTGGCTATAAGTATCGATGCCGAAAAGGCATTTGACAAGGTGGATTGGGCTTTCCTCCAATCAGTTCTTAAGAAGTTTAATCTGGGAAATAACTTTATAGGCACAGTAGCAGCAATGTACTCTCAGCCAGAGGCGGTGATTAATGTGGATGGATGCATCTCAGACAGATTCCCCCTATTCAGAGGGACCCGTCAAGGATGCCCACTCTCCCCACTGTTATTCACTCTCTCCTTGGAGCCTTTAGCGGAGCAAATTAGACAGGATTCTCGAATAGTAGGTATAAAAGTGGGCTCTCAGATCCATAAACTTTCCCTATATGCTGATGACACACTTATCTACCTTGGGGACCCAGTTAGCTCGCTTTCACCCCTTACACAAATCTTAGACCAATTCCAGCAAATAGCAGGATACAAAATCAATCCCTCAAAATCTGAAGCCTTGAGGTTTAGTGGGCCTCTCCCACCGGAGTTGCAATCTAATTTCCAGTTTGCATGGGTGCCGAACAACACCATTAGATATTTGGGAATAAGAGTCCCGGTGGACACTTCCCAGCTTTTTTCAGCAAACTATCCCAGACTACGGGATGCCATTAGACAAGATTTAGGGAGATGGAGACTGCTTCCGATGTCTCTTTTAGGGAGGGTACATTCTATCAAAATGAATGTGTTACCACGCTTATTGTTTTTATTCCAGACAATACCTATTGCCCCCCCTAGATTATACTTAAAAGAACTAGAACACCTTATAACACATTTTATATGGCTCGGTAAAAAGCCCAGATTAAGAAAGGTGCTCCTTTGTACCAGGCAGGAACAAGGTGGATTAGGTCTACCGAACATTAGAGACTACTACTTAGCGGCTCAGGCCCCCTGGCTGTATGCATGGATGAAACAGAGGGTGAACAATAGATGGTTCCTGATGGAGCTAGAACAGGCACACAAACTGCCTCTTTGGACCCTGCCAACTGCTGCTGTTTCCCTGAGTGTGGTCCGCAGGGTTTGCAATCCATGGACTAGATATACCCTACGAGCCTTGTTGGCTCTACGGAGATGATTAAGGTTCGGGGGACTAGGCCCCTATCTCTCATACGCCACCACGAGAATTTCAGCCTCCCAGTTTAGATGCAGGTTACCATTTTGGGAGCATGCAAGGCCTTACAAGGTTTACTCACCTGCTGGAGGGTGAGATTTGTACTACATTCCAGAAACTAAAATAGAAATATGGACTCAGAAAGGAGGATCATTTTAGATTTTTTCGAGTGAGACATTTCATACACCAAACTCCACATATACAGCAGCTATTGAGACCCTTAACAGAATTGGAACAACTTTTTTATAGCTGGATCACTCTAAGTGCTAAGATGAAACCTATCTCCCAGACTTATAGGTTAATGACAGACCTGTATTCAGGACCAGTCGAGCTAGTTAGGCATAGGTGGGAGGGGAATTCAGGTATACAGTTGGAGGGCTCCGAGTGGCAGAAGGCTGTTGTCCAGGATTGGAGAATCACAGCTTCGCCCTCCTGGGGTGAATACCACTGGAAGGTGCTAATGCACTTTTTTAGGACCCCCACAGTCACACAACATTTCCACTCAGATAACACAAACCGATGTTGGAGGGAATGTGGAGGGATCGGTTCGCATTTTCACATCTTCTGGGGATGCCCGGAGTTAGAAGGTTTCTGGCGACAAGTACATAAACAGATCCAGAATGTTCTGGAGGCTCACCTCCCAGGTACATTTGAGGCCCTAGGCATGGGTTTACTGAGTAATGAGTTTCTGAGACTACCTCGACCTCGAAAGAGACTTTATCACATCTTCAGGCTGGCAGCTTTAAAATGCATTACACTCTGTTGGTGATCTGTAAAACCTCCGACTATCCTGACCTGGAGAGATAGAGTAAATGAGTTAGAACAAATGGAAAGGATTACAGCAGCCTTGAGGCTTAGTATGGAGAGATGTAATCTGATATGGAATGTCTGGCATGTGAAAGGTCACATGCTGACCTCCTAGAGGGCTAAGGCCCTAAATTAATCCTGCTCTCTTGCCTTTTGGCCCACAAACCCTGAATGGAAAGAGTAGATTGAAGCGATGGTCCTGACCCATACAGGAGAAGATAGACTAATAAGCGTGTACGCACACACTGCCTGTTAATTGGTTTAATTATTGATTTTTCTTTCCCATTCATTTAGTACAGTTGAATGATCTTGGCATGGTGAGAATCATTATGTCTGCATAGCCATTTGGAGAAATTGGGTGTTAAAGGCTATTTAGATTGAAAGGAGGAATCAAAAATCAAGGAAGGAGGGGGGTAGAAAATAGGGGTGCCAGAAACAATTAAGTGCTAAACAATAGAATTAATTACATGAAGATAGAGAAGAGATAACAATGAAACGCATGGACATCTTCTACAAAGGGACAGTTAGCTTGGCTACCTTGGTTCTTTCTACCCATAAAACATAATGTATAAGCTATAATATTGATTCCAATAGTTACGATGACAATATATGACCATTGGTACTAAGTCAAGATTGTGTAAATGTGACAATAGTCAGTGATGGCTGTGCTCATGTATTTTGATGTAATGTCACTGTGCATCAATAAAAAATTTAAGTAACAAAAAAAAAAATCTTTATTTAACCAGGCGAACACCATTGAGCAATGCTCATTTTCGAGGTAGACCTGGATTGTTCAAGCACAAGAAAATGTTTTTTATAAAACATTTACAATACACAGAAAGTGAGCAGCAAAAATGCATAGTCAATACAGATATAATGTATAATGCAGGTTAATAATACAACAATATTATACAGTCAAGTTATATGTGCAAAACAAACAGTGTTTCAGATAAGCGACAATAACATATGGTAGGCCTGAGGGATCCTCCAATGGAACATAAACCAGCAGTTGGTGGTATCAGCCAAGTCAACTAAGTGCAGGAGGGGGGAAGGGAAGGAGGAAGGGGGAAGGATGGAGCTAAGGAAGGAATAGTGAATAAGGATCGAGAGGCCACAAAGTATTATGGCTGTGTAGTATACTCTGTCAAGAGGAACAATACAGAGAAGACAGGAAGGGTGGGTACAATACCAGATCCAGGGTTCAGGGGTTGAAGTAGTGAGAAGGTTGCAATAATATTGTAGGGGGGTAAGGGAGCCAGGCAGTAGAAGGACCAAGCACCAGGAGGAGTCAGAAGCAAAAGAACACTCAGGGTATTTCATAGTAATTGGGAACTCAAGAATCAGGGATAGCAAGCACAAGATTCCTTGTTGTGACACAAGTATAATGTTTTAAATGTTGCAAAGCTGATGGGGTGATTTAGTTTCAGTCTTTTTTGCAGTTTATTCCACATTTGCGGCAGCACATGACTAATAGATGCCCAACCAAAGTGTGATCTGGCCTTGTATACCTTCAACGAAATGTAGGAAGTACTTCTCAGAGCATACTTACCTAATGTACATAACAGTAGGCAGACAGAGATGTAATCAGCCAGTTTATTTAAGATGACTTTGTAGGTCCAGAATGTGGCATTTCTCTGTCGTCTGTAGCTAAGAGATGACCAACCTACTACAGTATACAGAGAACAGTGGTGGGTGGAGTATGGGAGGCCCATGATGAACCTTAGAGCTCTATGGTAGAGCATATCAAGTTTGGTGAGTGCACCAGCAGGACCCTGGCTGTAGAGAAAGTCAGCATAGTCTAATAAGGAAAGAAAGGTGGTTTGGACCAGTCTCATCTTGGCGTCCCTAGAGAGGAGATTTTTTATCCTGAAGAAGAGGCCAAGTCTCTGTCTAAGTTTCTTTATCAGTTCTTCTATGTGTCCTAGGAAGGAGAGTCTATTGTCAAGCCATTCCCCCAGATATTTGAACTTAATTACGTACTCCAGCTGTTCACCAAGGATGATGGTAATCAGGGGAAGTGTCCCAGCAGTGGCCAGATTTGGTGCATTAGGAAAAGGCTAGAAGAACATTGCTTTTGTTTTCTTGGCATTTAAGAGCAACTTCTGATTTAGGAGATGAAGCTGCAGCAGACTGAATTCATCCTGGAGATCTTTGCATGCCGCATCAGGGGTAGGTCTGCTAATATAAAGCACCGTGTCATCCGCAAACAAATGTATTTGGGCCTTTTTGATGGTAGCATCAATTCTATTAATATAAATTGCTAATAGCAAGGGACCCAAAATGAAGCCTTGTGGTACGCCCCTCAGAAAGGGTTTTAGAGGTGAGACTTCCCCTTCCACCTTTACTTGCTGTAAATGACCTGTGGGATAATTATCAAACCATCTCGGAGATAAAGAATCCAAGCCAATATTCCGGAGGGACAAGAGGAGTAGGCTGTGCTCGACAGTATCAAATGCCTTACTTAGGTCCAAAAATACTGTGCAAAGTTCTTATTATCCAACTCACACTGCCAATCATTAGTCACCTTGGCTAATGCCAAGATTGCGCTGTGCTGGGCTCTAAACCCTGATTGTAATGGGTTGAGCAACTTCACCGACCCCAGGTGATTCCTAATCTGAGTATTCATGATTTTTTCCAGTAGCTTGGACAGGATTGGGAGTAATGAGATTGGCCTGTAATTGTTAAGGTCACTGGGATCTCCAGACTTAAACAATGGGATAACATGAGTTGTTTTCCAGATGGGACGAAGGCTGCCTGAGAAAGAGATAAGTTCAAAACAAATGTGTAATGGGCACCACTAGGACCCAGTAGCCAGCCTTTAAGAAATATGGGTCGATGAGGTCAGATCCAGCACTTTTCCTAACATCCAACTGAAGCAAAAAGTCTTCAACTTCTTTCAGAGATGTAGGCTGAAGTGAGAAGGTCGAGCTAGAGATGGGGATTCCTTGGATATCAATTCCAAGTTGTGCTTGGAGGTTACTGGCCGGGGAGGTATCGAAGGCTAACCCTGCAGTGGCAAAGTAGTTATTGAAGGAATCAAGGATTGTTGGTTTGTCGGAGATTGTGGTAGCACCAGTTGAGATTTTATTAAGCAGGGAGTTACCTGTGGTATGGCCTTCTATAGCCTTGATTATTCTCCAGAATTTGGAGGAGCACTTAGATGAGAGAGCAAGTTGTGAATGGTAAGTTAGCCTTTGCCTCAATAACCATCTTGGTGCAAAGGTTCCTCGCCCTCCTGAATAGATTCCAGTCATTTGTAAGTTTAGTCTTACGGGCATTTTTCCAGAGTACATCCCTATTCCACATAGCATCCTTCGGCTCCTTCATAGTCCACTTGCAAGATTTATTTCTAACACAGACTTGAAGATGTCATATGCTGTAGCCACTGATTTTGCTAGATAAAAGTCCTGCCAGTGCAAGGAGTGTCTTAGCTCTGCGATATATACACAGGGATCAAAATTACATCAGCACCTTTTAATAATGAATTTGGACGCAGATGGTGGAATATGATTTGACCTTCCACAGGCGATGAAACAGAGATCACTAATATCAGAGAAGAAGACACCAGCGTGAGTAAATAAATGAGGTTTGTTAACTAGGATAATGTCCAAGAGTGCTTTTGGTAGGGTTATTCTTGTTTGGACGTTTGGTTTCATTAATAAGCTGGGTCAGTCCAAGGGAGTCGCTGAGCATTTTAAGCGGAGTGGAAGCACTGGAAAGCCAGTCTAAATTGAGGTCCCCTAGTAAGATGGACTCTGAGGATCTGTGTCCCAGGATATTGCTTAAATGTTTCAGAAGCTGTAACCCACAGATGGGGGCCTGTAACAGCCTGTCACACAAAGTGAGACACCAGTTGAAAGCTCAACACATAGGGACAGACTTTCAAACTCATTTGGGACGGAGGCTGAGTCAATGATTGAGACAGAGAATTTGTACTTGACATATATAGCCACCCCACCACCTCTAGACTGTCTGTCAGCTCGGAACAGAGAATAGGAAGGGAGGTTTACTTCATAATTGCTAGTTGCCGGATGAAACCACATCTCTATGACTACCAAAACATCAGGAGTAGTATGAGATATCCAAGCCTGGATTGATGCGATTTTTTTAACAAGCTGCACGCATTAACGTGCATAAAGCTTAACCCTTTAAGATTTGGTAAGTCGGCAGGTGATTCAATGGCTACCAGGGGGCCAGGGTTAAGCTCTACATTACCTGAACACAACAGTAGAAGAAGCAAGAGTTTCCCAATGACACCTAAGAGGAACTTGAACATTTTGATCCGTTCACACTTGCGAGGAACATGATTTTGATACGGGGGAGCCCTGAGGCTAATGCCTAGCTGACCTAATGCTACATATAATAATACCTTGCCAGTAATGGACAAGAGGGATTAGGCGAAGTAAGGAGACAGAGTTGTGTCCCCTGGTGTAAGCTCAGCAAGAATACTGGTATGCCAAGGCAAATGTGTGGCCAAGAGCAGAATAGGGGAACTGAGGGCGCATAAGAGGTATTCAACATGGTTCAAAATATCAGCGCAGTCCAACATGTTGACAGGGCCCCAAGTCTCACTAAGAGATTTCTGTGAAGATTTGAGTGTAAGGAGCATAGTATGAGCAGGGACAAACAATAGAACAGATACAACATCCGCATTTTAGGACCTGTATCCGGAGCGCACAAGTCGAATTAATAAACTCTAGTACCTGTAACTGTGGCACCTGTTAATAGGAGAAGATAAAGATTTATGTTAGGGTATCGGAAGGTGAATTTTCCAGATTAAGCCCTTTTGTTTTGTTTTTTTAAAGGTATAGTCCTGGGTTCATAGTTTAGATTTTACTTTCAGCAAGACCAGATGATCAGTGAGACTTACCGTAATGGTGTAGCCTTAAGAGGGGGAGGATAGGGATAATGTAGACTAAAGTTTAGCCAATGTGAAGAGGCTTGAGAAAGTAGGTGGAGATTGCGAGTATTTAAGTCTAGGGAGGGGGTGGGGGGCTGAAAATTCAAACAGAGCAGCTTCTCAGAAGTACCTTGCGGACGACTTGGGGCAGGCAGCTTATGCCAAGAGGAGCCCCCGGACAATGCGGTCCTCAGCAGGGGTGCCTGATTTGGGGCAACAGCGACCTGCAAGAGAAGGGAAGGCAGGGATTAATTTATCAATGAGGGAGCAGCAACAAAACAAAGGAAGCAAAGCCAGTTAAATCAGGGGGCGGGCAACTGGAGGTGGGGAGGGAGACAGAAGGAAGCAAGGGAAAGAGTAGGTGGCAGGAGGGTTAAAATCTGGGAAAGAGAAAAGAGAAATGCTGAGTTTCTAACAGGCTTTACAGTTTAAAAATGTGCACAAATTCAGTAATAAAGATGCTTCACTTTTTACAGCCATCTAAAACTCATTAACAGGAAGTCTAAGTAAAATGCAATTTTTACAACATTTTCAGAGTACACTGTAAAGCTAGTATCAGGACAAAATGCAGGAATTTTAAGGCAATCTAAAAATTCAACAGAAGCATACAGGCTTACAGAGTAATTATAACCTGAGGCTCAGCTGCCCACAAAGAGTGCCAAAATGTAAAAGGAGAGTTGCTCCGAATCGGAAAATTCAAATGGAGTAGCTTCTCAGAAGTACCTTGCGGCTGACTTGGGCTTCTGGGGGCAGGAAGGTTATGCCAAGAGAAGCCCCCGGAGAATGCGGTCCTCAGCAGGGGTGCCTAATAGGGCAGCGGTGACCTTGCAGCAGACTTGGGTTCCTGGGGGCAGGCAGGTTATGCCAAGAGGAGCCCCAGAGAATGCATTCCTTAGCAGGGATGCCTGATAGGGGCAGCAGCGAACTTGCGGCTGACTTGGGCTCCTGGGGGCAGGCAGGTTATGCCAAGAGGAGCCCCAGAGAGTGCAGTCCTCAGCAGGGGTGCCTGACTGGGGCAGTAGCGACCCATTCTACAGTGGGTCTGAGCTACTGTCTTCTTGGGGAACTAGAAGGTGTCCCATGCAAGTTTTTGGTCAATTTTGGTGCAGAGGTGTCCATTGTGAATGCCCGGGTGTGGGGAGGAGTAACTAAAAGATCCTTGCAAAGCTTATGGCCTTACAAAGGAACAGTTCATACAGTGAGTGGAACTGCCCTCAAAGTGTTGGAAGTGTGGTAAACAGTGATCCGCCTAAAGGAGCTGTCATTAGCCTGTGAATTCTTAGTGGTCAAAGCCTCAACCCAAACTGCACTACTTGGGACTGACTGGTTGCAGCAATATAGAGCAACAGTGAACTTTGCCAGCGATGCCTGTACAGTCATGTGGAGGAAGTTTCCCCTGACATCCAACACTGAATAGGACAGAGGTCTACAAGTTGTGGCCAGTAGCTATGTGATTGTTCCACCAAAAAGTGAAGTGCTCATCCCTGACCAGGTCAGAGGAGGTGAGGTAAAAGACCTAGAAGGGCTTGTGGAACCCCAGCAAAAAAAAAAAAGTCTCTGTTTCTTCATAGCTCAGTCAATCAGTAGAGGAAAACAGGGACAATACAGGTTTCCAGTGTGATGACAGAGCTGCAGACCATCTACCAAGGGATATTGACTGGCACCTTCTACTCTGGGGTGATGATATTCCCTAAAGACTTGACCACAGTTCAAGGTTTGCAAACCAGACCCACAAGAACCCCATAAGGAGAATAAGCACCAGGTTGGACCAAACAGACCTTATTTCAAAAACTCCAAGTTGAGGAACAAGAACTGACACCAGAGCAAATATGAAAAGCTCAGGCTGTGATGTGGGAGTGTGCTGATGTATTCAGTTTGGGGATCATGACCTGGGATGTAGTGGGCTAACCAAGTACCGGATTGTCACTGGAAACACCTGTCTGGACAAGCAAGGACTTCAGAGGATCCTGATCCATTATCAGGGAGAGTTCAAAAAACATTTGCAGCAGATGAGTGACCAGGGAGTTATTCAGCCCTCCACGTGGCCTGTGAACCACCCCAGTAGTCCTGGTACAGAAGAAGGATAGGGGCATATGAGTATGTGTGGACTATCTCCACTTGAATGAGGTTACCATGAAGAATGTGTACCTACTACCTTGTATTGATGACACCCTTGATCTATTGGCAAAGGCTCACTGGTTCTCCACCCTGGACATGGCTAGTGGATGATGGCAAATGCAGGTTTGCCCTGAGGACTGGCTAAAGACCAAAATTCACAATCAAACAAGGACTGTTTGAGTTTAACGTCATGCCATTTGGATTGTGTAATGCTCTGGGAGCATATTCACTAGTTGAGAGCAGTTCTGAGGAAGCTGAGGCTGCAAACCTGAAAGTGAAGCTATCTAAATGTAACCTCTTCTGCAGGGAAGTGGAATAATTGTATTTGCGTGTAACCCCCCCCCCCTACAAATTGGGGTTTACCATAATGTCTTCCTGGGCTCCTAAATGCCCACTGTCAGGCTGGTGTCCTGTATTATGTAGTTTTATCTGTTTGCGTGAGAGTGACATATTGAGCCTCTGCGCCTGTCTCTTTAAGAGCATAGCTAATCTGTGTTTATAAATTAGTCTGTGCTGGGTCCAAATGATTTAGGGCCTGCGACCAGCCAAACAGTATGTTATTTTGCTCCATTCTGCAGACGCTACTTGCACAGAGGGAGCTCTCATAGGAACTGTGATTGTTTATTGCTTATTTGCTGTTATAGTAAATATAGAGAAGTTTGTCTAAACTGCTTTGATTTGCAGCTCCAACATTTGAATGGCAGCCACCATGTTAGGTCCTGAACTTCCAGTATTTAGACCAGTCGAACCACTGGGGACCTAAAATGGAGCCTGTCCCCAGGGGTCTTGTGGGAAGGAAATTCTGCAGTTTTGTAGTTTCTGAGTGTTGGCACACAAATGGACCTAGAGGAGGAGCCCTTACTGTGACTGACAGTTCCCTCAGCTAACCAAACCTTTTGAATTACAAGAGAAATGCCCAGAACTGCCTGAAGCAGTGGATCAGTCAGAGTTGGAAGTGGAAGAGTGAACAGCTCTAGCTTTCGCACAGCTACTCCCAGTAGGAACATAGGGGAATCGGCAGAAAGAGGCTGAGCTGGCCTTCCTGCCATGTTCTCCCGTAATTTGAACTGCCTATTGCAGAAGTAGGACCTGTCTGATTTCCAGCCTTGGAACTGCAGCAGAAGAAAAGAAGAAGTGACATTGCAACTTGTGATTTGAACTGAAGACTTGCTCCAGAAGCGATCGGCCCAGCTTGTGAGAGAGTTACCCTTGGATCAGAAGGTTTGTGCAGTAAAGCTGTCAATTTGCAACTGGACTATATCCAAACTGTTGTTTAAAGAAGTTAGAGATTTAAATGTGCTGAATGTGTTTCATGGGTGGTGATTTGGTTCCCCACCGTATAATCTGTTACACCAGCTGGAGGCTTCACCAGCAGAGGATCACAAACTTTTTCAGAACTGTTCACCATGCCTGGGCCCTGCCATTTCAGCCTAGGCAGCTACTCTTGCATCAGAGACCATCTTGGCGAAAGATCAGCTTGGGGATTCGACCCCCTGTCCAACATCATCGAGTAGGTAGCAACCACCAGGAGGTGGATTGTGTCGGCCCAGCTTCTCCAGCCTCCTTGATCACCACCATGAGGTCTACATCTCGCCTGCACTGCAGCTATGTCCTGGTAGTGTGAGTACAAATCAGGGTAGCTCCCTGCAACGAAAGCAAAAATCACTGTAGTACCATCTAATTGTTTCTTTTACTGGGTTCTTGCAACAGACTGAGCCATCCAGTTTGGATTATAAATAATTGGGTTGTGTGCATGCCTAACTTTCCTTTCCTTAAGTGCCCCAACATCAGCTGCAATGTTGGCCACCTGGGGCAATGCTTCAGGCTGGCCTGCATGACATTCTGGGTACCCAGGGTTGTTGAACTGTCAAGTTGGGAGTTAAAGTGCATGCAAGACAATCCTGATTTAAATCAGATTGCTAATCATTTTGCTAGATTTACGCCCCCCCCCGTCCACTGCCCCTAAATAAACCTGATTGCCTTTTTTCTTGTTTAACCTGGCTTGTGTGCATATTATTAGTTGTGTTACAGTGTTAATGTTGCATGGTTGCATTGCTGATCTTATTTTCCAAGGGGTCTCTAGGGCAGCTGCAGCAGATCCAGCCCTGGTGGTAAGTGAAAAGGATGTGAGCACATTATTACTACTGCCTACTGATTGTGAATGTACCATTGTGTTGTTTCCTAGGCCACTAGAAGAGTTGGTGGGCGGTTCTAGCTCCCAGAGGACTATACCAGAGCAGATAGGCAACTGCAGTACAATTTCTCTGGGTTGAGGCACCTAATTAGAGAACTCGGGCCCCTCAACCTGTGCAGCCATATAGCCAGAAGTAGCAGCTCTTAGAATAGCGCCACCTAGGGATTACATCTTGGAGGCACCACTGGGATTTGTGCCATCTAGTGGCCAAAAGTTAAAATTTCAGCCAAGTGTAAAATTGAAACAGGATTTGAAATGGAAGTGCTTGCTACACCCAAATGGAAAACTTTCCCCCACAAGCTGGTCATGCACCGCATGATGAGCTGGAGTGAGGCTGAAGAGGTTGACCCCCACCATGCCATACTACTACTTGATATCCCTGTGGGAACCACTAATGAAACTACTGAAGAAACAGTGGGGAAGGTTAAGTGTCTGGGGAAGGTTGAAGTACGGAGGAGGGACTCAGATCTATTTGCTCAGACCTTGGTGGCCCTCCTTTCTTGTAGCCTCCCCACGGACCCTGAGACAGTACCTCTGTCATTCTGCTGGAAGGATCCCAGAAGGGGTGGAGAGTTATTTATTTACATAGTGACCCATCTTTCCCTGGGGGCTCCCCGATGGTAAAGGGGTTTAAGGACAAATTGTTGAGACTCCTAGTTGCTGAAGGGCAGACAGTTAAGGATTTGCAAAAGGCTTTGGAGGATTTGGAGGAGACCACTCCACCCGTCCACCCCCAAGGCATCCCCTATTGTTGCGTCCCCCATTGTGATACCCTCTGTACACCTGGACACCTATTGCAGGCTCAGATTGTTCTCTAGTGCAGTTCCTGTGCCAGTAGGGGAGGACGACTTGGAAACTTGGATGGATTACACTACTCCCCTGGTCCAAGAGCAGCAGTGCTCTAAAGGGGAGAAGCGCAAGAGACTTATGGAAAGTTTGAGGGGCCCTGCACTGGAAGCTATTCAGTTCCTTCAGTCCACAAACCTGAAGGCTACTGAAGCTGAGTACCTGTCCACTTTAGAAGGGGTGTTTGGCAGCACTGAGTCCAAGGAGGATTTAATGTGGAAGTTCAAGTCTGCTAAACAGTGGAAAAATTAGAAGTTGTCTGCTTTTGTCACACAAATTGAGAGGGCCCTGCAGAGGGCACATTATAAACGGGGTGTCTCAGCTAGTGAACTGAATCGTATCAGGCTGTAGCACATTCTCAAATCTGCCCATTATTCAAATGTGCCTATGCTAAAATTGAAGTTTCAGGACCAGAAAGCTAACCCTCCTGAATATTGTTGGATGATGAAGGAGATCCATGTAGGTCTGAGAGCTGCTGAAAGAGCTCAAAGAGATGAGAGCCAGCCAGCAAGCTGTGGCTGAGGTGGCCAGAAACTCTAGCTTTTGCCTTCCTAAAACTGAGACAAGTAGTGAGGTACCACCCCTGGGTATGGGGGCCCATGCCCTTGCCACTGAACCTCAAGCTGATTTCAAACTGGTGGAAGAAATGAGAGAACTGTGAACTTTGTTGGGGGACCTCATACATGCCACACAATCCTCTGTCCCCTGGCGGAACTGCAGGGAAAGTGAGCCCGAGTTCAAACCAAAAGAGGATAGTAGAACTCCCACCTCTGACCGTTATAAATTCCATGAAGAACTGAACCACCTGGTGATCTCAGAGAAAAGGTTTTCTGTTATAGGTGTGGAGAGGACAGGCACACCTAACGAGGTTGCAATTCCCCTCAGGACCTGCAGAAAGTCACTACCAAGCTGCTTAATCTGGTTCAGCAGAGCAATGTAAAACCTCAGCCAGGCCCACCCCAAAAATCTTTTTCCTCTAAAACTGCTGTGGGACAGTCCACAAAACAGACTTCCCCAGATTGGTCTGAGATGGTGGGCCCATCCCTGGAAACCACAGTGTCTGTTAATAGCATCTCCACTCGAGCTGTGCTAGACAGTTGCTCACAGGTCACTATTGTATTTAAAGACTAGTACAACCAACACCTATCTGATCTCCCGCTCTTACCCCCAGAAAGACTGCATGTATGGGGATTGAGTGACAAATCTTATCTTTATCAAGGATATGTACAAATTTGGTTGTCTTTTCCTACTGCCATTGCTGGAGTGGATGAATAAGTGGAGACACTGGCCCTGGTGTACTCGCCAATGGGGATGTACTATGGTGTCCCCTTGTTTATCGGAACCAGCGCTAATATGTTTGGCAGGCTAACCCAGCTCTGTCAAGAGAAACAAGGCAAGCTGACCGGGAATGCACTACACATTCCAGCCATTGTGCATAGAGCATATGACTTACAGGTGAAAAACAAAGAGGCTGAGAAAGATGAACCGAGGAAAGTGGCATGGAAAAAGGATCCGGAATCCCTTGTGTTGCCACCCAATGCCCAGTGTACCATCAGTGGTGAAATGTGAATTAAAAAAGATGTAAAAATATAAAGTCTCATGTTGGACTGCCCAGAAGAAGAGAAACCCCCCCTGAGGAATTCTTGGTCAAGCCTAGGCTCCTACCAGCCCAGGCCCATGCCTATGCCCAGCGAGTGGTGGTACAAGTCCAGAATATGTCTAACCGGGATATCAGAGTAAATCAAGGTTGCACCCAGGCCACTGTATATTGTGCTCCTAGCAAGAAAGGGACCGCAGAGAATGACAAGGTGACCCCTGACCTGTTTGATTTTGGAGAGTTTCCCATCCCTGAAGAGTGGAGAACTAAAATCAGCCAGAAACTGGCCCAGAAAAGCAAGGTATTCTCTTTGAAAGAGTGGGAAGTGGGACGTGTCATTGGGGCTGAACATTACATAAGACTGAACGATGAAAGGCCTTTCCGTGAGTGATCTCGACGCCTAGCCCCAGCGAACATCGATGCATTCTACGCCATCTCCAGGAGGTGCTCGCAGCTGGCATTATACAGGAGTCTTGCACTCCATATGCTTTGCCTATTGTGGTAGTCCTGAAGAAAAATGGCTCAGTGAGAAGGTGTGTGGACTACAGGACTCTGAATAGAAGAACTGTACCTGACCAGTACACTATGCCTCGCATCCAGGATGTCCTTGACTGCCTCAATGGAAGTCAGTGGTTTTCTGTGCTGGATCTCCGGAGTGGGTATTACCAGATCCCGATGGCCCCCCCAAGATAGAGAAAAAACAGCATTCATCTGCCCTTTGGGTTTTTATGAATTTCTGCACATGCCTCCAGGTATTTCGGGAGCACCCACCACTTTCCAGTGGCTGATGGAGTGAGCTATGGGAGACATGAACTTATTAGAACACCTTGACTATCTAGATGATGTCATTGTGTTTGGCCGGACCCTTGAGGAACATGAGACTCGTCTGTTCAAGGTTCTAGACCAACTGGAGGATTTAGGGCTAAAATTATCAATAGACAAGTGTCATTTTTTCCAGAAGTCTGTAAAATATGTTAATCACATATTGTCAGCTGAAGGGATCCAAACTGACCCGGGCAAAGTGGAGTCTCTGACCACCTGGCCCCAGCCTAGCAATCTTAAAGAACTGCAAAGATTCTTGGGGTTCTGCGGTTACTATAGCCAGTTCATAAAAGATTACACCAAAGTCATCCGCCCTTTGCTCAACTTAACTCAAGGTTACCCACCTACAAACAAGAAATACAAGAAAAGCGCAGTCAAACAGGAGGAAAAGGTCTACTTTCGGACAAATGAACCTTTTGGAACCAAGTGGACTCAGAGTGTGAGGCGGCATTCTATGATATCATTCACCAACTCACCCATGCACCTGTGCTTGCTTATACAGACCCTGACAAAAACTATATGTTGCACACTGATGCCAGCTTGAGGGGACCTGGTGCTGTTGTATATCAAGAATATGAGGAAGGCTTACGTCCAGCGGTGTTTGCTAGTCAAAGCCTGACACCATCTGAAAAGAACTACCCTGTACAAAAAACTTAAGTTCCTTGCCTCGAAGTGGGCTGTGGTAGACCAATTCCATGAATATTTGTATGGTGCCAGAATTCTAGTAAAAACTGATAACAATCCCCTCACCTATGTCCAGACTTTGGCAAAGGTGGATGCCACTGGGAATCACTGGCTATCTGCACTTTCCACTTATGATTATTCAGTAGAATATTGGCTGGGCTTAAACCACATTGATGCTGATGCCCTTTCCAGGAGATTTGACACAAACTTAAACTGGGTGAAAATGTCTGAACAAGCTGTTAAGGCTCTTTGTCAAAAATTCGATAAAGATGAGCACCCTCTCCTGAAACAGTGGAATGCCTGGTGGACTGCTTGGGCCCTCCTGACACTTGTGTTCCCACATCCTACTGCCAGCTTGCAGCACAAGACCTCAATTCACTGCCCCAACTTATACCTGACAACATACAGTGGGCTCAGACCCAAGACCCCATGATTATGCCTGTGCTTGATGCTATTCATGCTGGAAAAACTGTGTCCAAACTTCATTCTTCTGACCCCCGAACTGCCCTACTGTTTAAAGAGGGGCCCAGATTCAAGTTGCACAACAAACTGCTCTACAGGGAAACCCTCAATCAACAAGGTCAAGTTATCAAGCAACAACTAGTGCTACCTACAGTTTTCGAATGTGTGGTTCTTCATGACCAGATGGGACACTTACAGCAGGCTGTGACCAAACTACTGACTTGGCCCATGCTCAAGTCTACTGGTCAAAAATAGGGGCTGACATAGAGACTCACATCAGAACTTGCAGTCATTGTCTACAGAGGAAAGCTCAGCCCCAGAGGGCTGCACCTTTAGTCAATATCTCTACCAGTGCACCCATGGAGCTTATGTGTATTGACTTCTTGTGTCTTGAACCAGATCAACAGAATATTGGCAATGTGCTGGTGGTGACTGATCATTTTACTCATTATGCCCAGGCATATCCAACCAAAGACCAGAAAGCATCCACAGTAGCAATGGTCCTGATTGAAAAGTTCTTTGTCCATTATGGTGCCTCCCAGAGAATTCACTCCAATCAAGGGAGAGACTTTGTAAGTCACTTGATCAAGGAAATGCTCTCTCTGGGGAGTGTGAAAGTCCAGGACTACCCCAAGGGGGATCCACAGCCCAAAAGATTTAATCGAACATTACTAGACAAGCTGGGCACATTCCACCCCCAGGACAAGTCCAAATGGAGCCAACAGATATGCACCTTAGTCCATGCTTATAACTGCACTAAAAGTGATGCCACTGGGTTCTCTTCCTATTGCCTAATGTCTGGTCGAGAAGCCTGGTTGCCAGTAGAGATCTGCTTTGGAAAGTCCCCTGACAGAGTCAAAGCAGAGAATTACTTTCAGTATGTTCAAAAGCTAAAAGCCCTGTTAAACCATGCCTACCAATTAGCACACACCATGGCAGCAAAGAGGAATTTAGCAAATAAAGAAAGGCATGACAGACATGTCAAGGCCCAAGAATTGCAACCTGGATATTGAGTTTTGTTATGAAACTTGGGACTGCATGGAAAACACAAGATTGCCGATAGGTGGCATCACGCCCCTTACATTGTTGTCAGCAAGCTGGAGGATCTGCCAGTCTATAAAGTGTGTCCAGAAAATGACCCACGAGCTGTAAAGACAATGCACAAAAATCATTTGTTACCAATTGGGCAAATCATCATTCAGTCCACACCCCAAGACACCACCCTTCCCGGGCCTGTAACCAGGGCTGCAGAAAAAGGAAACGGTTAACCTCCTCTCCAGTTATCAAAGATTCAAGGCCTTCCCTCAGTCGTGCCCTAAATGAAATTGACTGCCAGTCCAAATCTGATGACAGTGAGTCTGAAGCCCCCTATTACCAGCCATATGAACTGAGTCAGTTGTTTCAAGGTAACCCTTTGTGCAATTTCGGAGATGAAGCTGGACCCTCAGGACTGTCTAATCCTTCAGCCTTCTCCACAGCCCCTGTGCCCCTTGAAAGTAAGGTGCAGAGTGTGACTTCTGATGTAGCTGACTCCTTGTGTCTTGTGGAATTAGCTGAACCCCAAGAAAGAGAACCAGCGACAGAAAGTACCACTGATGACATACCAGAAAGTTCAGAACTGTTTGCAACCAATGATTCTGAAATGTTGTGGACAAGGATGTTAATGAAGATAATGATGTTGAAAGTATCAGTAATGTGTTACAAGATTTAAATTCCATGGAATTTCCTCTTGATGATGAACCTGGAATTTCAGAGCCAAGTAATGCAAGTAATTTTTTTGAACCAAAAATAACAGAGCCAGCAGCTGAAAATGCTTCCAGTACAGAGCAAACAGCCAGTGCAGAGGTACCCCTTTCTTCAGAAGCAGACTTGTTGACAAGCAATGAGCCGGGACTGAGCAACCCAAATGTAAATGTTGAAAGAACTGAGCCTGCCCCTCCCAGAAAGTCTTGAAGAGCCACAAAGCCAGTGATACGCCTCAGTTATGACTCCCCAGGAAAGTCTGTAGACCTCCCATTACATGTAGTTCACAAAGGGGTGTATATTTCTGAAAACTCGCTTCCAAAACCGGGTTATTCTGCCACATCCAAGTTACTAGTGAAGCCCTCCAATCAGTCTACTAATACCCTTGCCCCATGCAGCCCTAGTGTAGCTGATAGGGACAGGCCCCAAGCCATGGGGGTTAGTATGCAGGAAATAATGCAAACCAGAATTGTAAGAGTGATGTGTCTCACTAGCTGAAAATGTTAAACTGTTTATGGAAAATGTTATGAAAATGTGTCCTTATGGAAATGTCATTGCTAAAGTGAAAAGTATAATAGTACTGTTGTTATAACCATCTTATCTTACTGATGCATTAGTTTTTATTTTTATGGTATACCAACTGAAACATGCATGTATTTCACATATAGTATTTTTCTATTGAAGCTTATAGTATGTGTAGACCTGACATGGACGCCAGTTTTTTTCAGGCAGAGAAGAGAAGAGGAGAGGATAACCCCCCTACAAACTGGGGTTTACCATAATGTCTTCCTGGGGTCCTTAATGCCCACTGTCAGGCTGGTGTCCTGTATTAAGTAGTTCTATCTATTTGTGTGACAGTGCCATATTCAGCCTCCACGCCTGTCTCTTTAAGAGCATAGCTAATCTGTGTTTAGAAATTTGTCTGTACTGGGTCCAAGTGATTTAGGGCTTGTGACTGGCTAGACATTGTGTTATTTTGCTCCATTCTGCAGTCGCTACTTGCGCAAAGGGAGCTCTCATAGGAACTGTGATTGTTTATTGCTTGTTTGCTGTTATAGTAAAGATAGAGAAGTTTGTCTAAACTGCTTTGATTTGCAGCTCCAACATTTGAATGGGAGCCACCATGTTAGGTCCTGGACTGCCAGTATTTGGACCAATCGAACCACTGGGGACCTAAAATGGAGCCTGTCCCCAGGGGTCTTGTGGGAAGGAAATTCTGCAGTTTTGTAGTTTCTGAGTGTTGGCACCCAAATGGACCTAGAGAGGGAGCCCTTACTGTGACTGACAGTTCCCTCAGCTAACCAAACCTTTTGAAACAAGGGAAATGCTCAGAACTTCCTGAAGCAGTGGATCAGATAGAGTTAGAAGTTGAAGCGTGAACAGCTCGAGTTTTCAAGCAGCTGCTCCCAGTAGGAACGTAGGGGAATCGGTGGGAAGAGGCTGAGCTGGCCTTCCTGCCATGTTCTCCTGAAATTTAAACTGCCTATTGCAGAAGTCAGACCTTTCAGATTTCCAGCCTTGGAACTGTGGCAGAAGAAAAGAGGGAAGTGTCATTGCAACTTGTGATTTGGACCAAAGAATTGCTCCAGAAGCGATCGGCCCAGCTTGTGAGAGATTGTCTAATCGTGGATTGAATTACTTTACTTTACTGCATTACTTTATGGAACATTGATTGTTGTGAGCATTCCGTTTTATTATACCACTGATATGACATACTCAAGAAGGGTTAACAACAGAGTCATGTCATAATAATGGCATAACAAGGTTGTAATCTGCTTGATTTCAGTTAATAATAAGGGCTCCCCACACATTATATGGAGGATAATGTATGGGCATCAATGGTTAACCGGTTTGTTAACCATCGAGAGGTTGACAGGGTGACCATGTAAACCTCAAGAGCGAAGCTCGAGAGGTTTAGGTCGCCATGGCAACCTCGAGATGAGTAAAAAAAACGGTTACCCAGCGATGTACCATACATATTTTATAGTGTATGGTACAATTTAGTTTTTTTACAAAAGAAAGCAGTTCCTTACTGCAGTTTTTTTTATGTTGCCGCTGCTATGCTCTCACCGCCGCGGCTGTTTCAAGGCCGTCCAATCCATTTGCGCACATGCCCAGACTGTTCCCGGTTGTTAACCCATCAATGTGACGTATCATCGATGGATTAACAACATCATGACGTCACATCAATGGTAAAACATTGTTATAAAAAGGTAGATTTTTACCTATAACAACGTTCTACCATACATTATACTGAAGTCTCCAACCAGCACCACCTCACCTTGTCTGTCATCCTTTGGATGGCTTGCATCAGCTCCCTATCCGTTTCTTCCTCCTGGGCTGGTGGTCTGTAGACCACCCCTGTGCGGACGGCTGGTCCCATTTTCCTTTCCAGCTCAACCCACAGTATCTCTCCCCAATTTAGTTCCTCCTGGATCTCTGCGGCCTTTATACCATCAGTCACATAAAGTGAGACTCCTCCTCCCTTCCTACCTATCCTGTCTCTTCTGAATATGTTGCAGCCAAGTATGGCCATCTCCTAGTCATGATTATCATTACACCAGGTCTCTGTGATGGCCACAATGTCTAGTTCCGACTGCACCATGTCAGCCTCCAGATACTTCATCTTTTTTCTAAGGATCCTGGCATTGGCACACATGGCTTTCCATGATGTGAACTCCCTGGACTGTTTAGCTGTTCTACTCCAGCCCCCTCCCTGGTTGTCCTTTATACCTGGTTCTCCCTGTTGTCTGCCCTTTTGTTGAATTTTGCCCCCTTTCTGACTATCCACCCCTTGGGTGCTTATCTCCATCTTTTGCACACTGCTTTGTAGAAATATCCATTCCTCCTGTTCACTGGTTCCATTGCTAGCTGTGGGGAGTGGGCAGTTAGGTACCCTCCTTGCTAGCCTGCCACCCCCCACTTGGCTTGTTTAAATGCTTGTCCATGTAGCATTTAAACTTATCATTAAGTGCTTGGATTCCCCTCCAGAGCAGATGCAGGCAGCCAGGCTTGAACAAGCCCCCATCCCTCCAGGTGGGTCCCCAACCACCAATGAATCCACACCCTTCCTCACAGCACCAGTTCTTCAACCATGAGTTAAAGTTCCACGTGCGTGTGCTCCTATGCTCTCCCATGCCTCTCACAGGTAGTACTTCCGAGAAGGTGACAGAAGTAGCTACTTGCTTGAGACCCCTCCCCAATTTTCTAAACACTTCCTGAACTTCCTTAGGCTCCCTGTTTGCCAGGTCATTAGTACCTAGGTGGATAATGACATCCAGCTCACCCTCCCATCTTGCCTTCCCGGCGATCTCCAGAATCTTTCTCCCATCTCTCCATGCCGTGGCACCTGGTAGGCACCGCACCACCCTGTCCTCTCCCTCCTGTGTTCCTAGCTGGATCACTCTTAGGATAGAGTCCCCCACCAGGATTTGCTTCCTCCTCCTCTGAGGTCCACTGCTCTCCCCACTGAGGTCATCTCCTTGGTTGACCTCCACATCCTTCCCTTCCACTTCTCTGGTTATCTCTGTTTGGTTGTCCCCATTTGCCAGTGCTGCATATGAGTTCTGGAGTGGAACAGGATTTGGGATATGCCTCTGCCTGACCACCTTAACCCTCCCTGAGCCCATCATCATCCAAGTGCTCCTCATTCTTGGCATCCTTTGAGGCAGCAGCATTGCACTAGGGGTCTCTGGATAGGGGCAAATGTACTCCTGACCCAGTTTATTTGTGCTCTGAGTCTGGCTACCTCATCATGCAGTCCAGAGAGATGCCTGCAGATAGGGCAGCACCTCAGCATTCAGAAGGTCTGCCTGAATATGGCTGCCCGCATCCACTGCATTGCACCACTCCCCACATTATACTGCACTTATACTGCTATTCCAGTACTTGTCTGTTACTGAAGCTCTCCTTGTAGTTCCTTCTTTATTAATTTACTATCCTGAAAATCCTGCCATGGATCCTCAGATTTTTTTTTTCCTTCTTTAAATAAAAAGTGAGTCAAAACACTTGCTGTGCCAAGGGTGGGCTTCCTCTCCTTTATGCCCCTCCTACTCCACAACTCCTGCTATTCCCTGTGCTTGGCTCCTGTCAATCAGATTTAACAGGGCATATAATTAAGAGTGGTGGAAGGGGAGGTATGGTGAATAAAGGAAAACAGCACCACTACAAGCGCACCAAACTAGGTTTTACATTTTCAACAGCCCAAAAACAATTCTAAATAAAGACAGCAAAGAAATAACAGTACCACTAAAAGCCCACAAATCTAGGTTTAAAACAAAAACAGCAATGAGCAGTTAATGCACTGCACTGAAATGAATCTGGATCCTTCCCCTTCTGAGAAACCAAAAATCAACTTGCTACCTCAAATCTGACTTAGCCCCACCTCCAGTTATCACGTAGCTGAGGTCAGAGGCCAGACAGTTAGCAACCCTCCCCCTAACTACAGGGCAAGACAGACAAGACCAGACAAAATTTGCAGCAAGTAAACACAGCAAAGGAAAACAGCACCACCATAAGCACACCAAACCAGGTTTTAGATTTTCAACAGCCCAAGAACAATTCTAAATAAAGTCAGCAAAGAAATAACAGTACCACTAAAAGCCCACAAATGTAGGTTTAAAACAAATACAGCAATTAGCAGTTACTGCACTGCACTGAAATAAATCTGAATTAAGAGAGCTCCTGTTTGAGACTGCTTAAAACCTTGTATAAGGTAAGAAGGGACAGATCTGGCCTGTCTAGGAGGGCACCTAAGAGGCTATGTTTCAAGTTGACATTTGCACTAACCCTCCTTCTTGCTGGTGGTCGGTAATTAATAAAGCTACATTATTCTGTTAAACTTCAGCTGGTTATTGACTCCCCATGTGGTAGAGAAATTAATGGTTTCCTTACTGAGCCCACTGAGAGTCAAAGCCCTTGTGGCTAGATCAATTGGAGTGTCTCCAGCACTCACCCCTGAACTGCAATTTACTGGACCGCACCAGTTTACCAAAGTTGGTGGCAGTGTCATGTGTATGGCCCATGCACACCTTGCCACAGGGTCTGCCACAATACTTACCTCTGGAATTGGAAGGTTATGAATTCAAGTCCCACACCTGGAAGCTGGGATTATACCTCATACCTAGTGTGGCACAGGGGGAGGTGGGAGCTGCACAGTTGATGTGCCGTCCTTTAATTGAGATGCTAAAAAGAGGTCCCTTCTGCCCATCTCCGGTGACTGTCTAGGTGAAAGTTAAAGATCCCATGGCACACTTATCAATAAACCTTCAAACCTGTATACACATCAATAAACTCCAAAACCTGTACACTTATCAATAAACCCCAAAACTTGTACAATTATCAATAAATCCCCAAACCTGTACACTTAATCCCCAAACCTGTACACTTGCTAATTAGAGGTATTCAGTTCTTGATAATGGGTACTCCATACTTAATAATAAGTACAGTAGTTGGTACTTGATCATGGGTACTCTATACTTGATAATGGGTACTCAATACTCAATAGTTTCTATTTATTTGTTTATTTATTTGAAATTTTTAACCATGAAAAGTACACTAAGCTATTATAGCTTGTTTCCAGCTGTGTCCGGGGGGTGGGTTTTATTGACAGGGGGAAAGTTGGCCATGACACCAGGGAAATGTCCCTGCTCTGTCAGGTGAGGGTGCTATTGACCAGCCTGAGGGAAGAGCCAGAACCAGAGGATCGAGCCGAGGGGTGGCAGGCTGGGTATATGTCCTCCAGCCCAGCTGAGGAATTGAAGGAGGATGAAGAGGAAATGTTGTCAGTGGTTTCTGAAGTAGAAACTGAAGTGTTTGCTGTGGAAGATGAGGATTTGGATTTCGAGAATGATTTGGAAGCTATGGACGTGACCCCTGATTTGTGCCTGAACACTACAGAAGCTGATATTGCATCGGAGACTGACAGCTGTTGTAATTTTACCAGGTTCACAATTTGCTCAGTGGGACTGACAAAATAAAAACCTGTATCCCTGCTTGGAGAAAAGAGAGGCTGATGAGAGGCTGCACGCTGCACTAGCTGGAAGTTGTGAAGCTGTGAGAGCAGGATTCACTAGATGCCTGTATTTCCTTTAGAAAAGGTAAGTCACTGGTTTATTAAACTAACAAACCTTACCAGATTATCTTGTGCCTCTCAGATCGGCGTTTGTTCTCCCCAGTATCCTTTGTTTCCACAGGAGGAGGTTCGGGCTGGAGAAGACTGGTGCCCCCAGCTCTGAACGGATTGCGGTAAATGGAGGGGCCCTTCAGAAAGGCTGGGCTGAGAAGAGACCGTGTGCATGGGAGAGAGTGAAGGAGGCAGTCGGAGTTGAGTTCTGGAGGAGAAAAGTGCAGAAATGGAAAGGAATAGTATGGATAAAGGAGGATGGAAGAAAACCTTAGTACTTGGACTGATTTTACAGTTTTTACAGATTGACAAGGGGACAATATCTCTATCTCTATTTCTTCTTAATTTTTTACTTAGTTTCTACGTTTATCCTATAGAGAGAGAAGTGGGTATGAAGGGAAACTTTAAAACAAAAACTCTGAGAAATTTACAGAGAGAACTGAACTGTGTACTATTGAATTTCCCCCTTAAAAGACTTGTATCCATTTTTCTTCTCCTCTTCTTTGTGCAATATACTCGCTCTCTTTACTTCTGTACCCCAGTATGTTAAGTTTTTCTTTTTTCTGTTAGTATGGTTTTAATTTTTATTTTTAAAATAAGGGAGTTGAACCTCTTTCACGCCATATGTAGAGTAGGTCACCTGACCTTGGCAAACATAAATATCAGACGCCACTTCTCCGAGAGAATCCAGAGAGAATCCATCTTGGTTGTTAAACTACCTCTCGCTTCTTTTACCTCGACAGATGTTTTTAGGCTAAGTTGCTCTGTACATTAATACTGCCTTTGTTTGTGCAGTGTAGCCGCTTACTTGCCATTTGACTAACTCGGTAAAATTGGCTTTTATGAGCCGCTGGAGCTGTTGTTAAAGCAGCTTGTCAAATCAGAAGCAGGTGGCCTAACTTTTATTCTGTGACCCTGTTGAACCATCGAAGACGTGGCTTTTACTGGTTTTTACTGCACTATTAAGTGCTTTTACACAGGGAACCAAAGTAAGTGAGATTGTTACTTCTGGGTCTTAAACAGGGATAGTTTTCCCTTCTCTTTCTCTCAGAGCACTTTACATAAGTTTGTATGCTTGAGGGTTCATGTACTTGAAATTACTTTGATTATCTCTTGTCTCAATCATAGTGAGGAGCACCGCAACTCTGCTGTTTTTTAATCGATTGACGAGTGGAGTTGGAGAAGCTTTTATCTTAACCCCCCATAAAAGGAGACAATTGCAGACTTTATTTATTTATTTAGATTTTGATAACCGGGTAGGCCCACTGAGACCAGAGGTCCCTTTTTCAGGGGCTTTTGCAGTACTGTTGCTGTGGAGCAGCTCTAAATCCAGCTTTACAGGAACAAAAGAAGGGAGGTAACAAGACATGCAATAAAACTGGTGAATTAAGGTACCGTTTTTAGAACTGTAGAACTTTAAGGCACTTTATTTGAACCCTAGAGCTTGGAACTGTTGCAATTGTTTGTTTGTTTTTTCCACCTGTACACAAGAATTATAGAATCATAAGAAGAGTGAAAAGTGAAACGTGAAGCTTTTTTCTTGGCTGAGAACATTTTTGCAAGAACATAACTAAGTCAAGTCAAGTTAAAACAAAGAACACAAGAGAGAATGACTTTGACTTCTGGGCCTTTCACACTATTTTTTTCCTTGCCACAGTTTTATGTATTAGAATTTAAAACTGTTACTTGAATTTAGTTTCTCTGTATTTCTTTGTATTTCTCTGTATTAAGGCCATAGGTAATTTGGACTTTGCACTTCTACATCCTTATTGTTGTATCCTCCACTGCAGCCAGTTTTGATTGCTGCTGAGGTTAATCATTTTTTCGCTGAAGTTGGGGACTAATACAAAATACTCCCCTACTGGATATAAACTCTATTATCTTTGCCTGAATAAGGAGCACAGTCAGTACAAGAAATATTATTTAGCCCTCTTTTCTACTTTCTGAGGTTCGCGTATGCATATTGTAATTTGTTATTTTTTTATCAGATGGTGCAAACCAGAAGTGGGAAAGTTGCTGTGAATAAGGGAGAGATAGAGATAAAATGGTAATAAATCAAAGGAAGAAAGACAGCAAACTAAGATATAAGGAAGCTAATGAGAGAAATTCTAAGTAGACTAATAAATACTATAGACCCTTTGTAATTTAAACTAGCAGAAATGTGGCACAGGGATTCTACACCTTTGGTGCTCCCTGTGTCACATCACAATAATTATACAATACTCCTAGTCAGTTAGTCTAATTTAGTTTTAGAGAAGGAAATGAGGAAGAAAAGAATACTAGTGTTTATAGTCAAAGTGCAACTAGTAAGGCAAAGTCGATTCCTCTAAGGGAAGGAATTTCATTAGATTCTTGTGGCTGGGCTTCTTATGAATCTTTTCAGTCTTATCTTCCATCAGACCATTCTTCCCGTGAAAGGCATAATGATACTAGTTTAGAAACATATGACCCATATAGTAGTGATAGCAGAGATAACTGCCAGTCTTTTTCTGAAGGACCCTCATCAGATGCCAGTCCATTGGATGGTTCCCCCAATAGATACACCTTGAGGTCACCAAACATAATACATCAAAGGGACAGAGAAGATAGAGAAGAAAAATGCCCTAATACAGTTGCGAATGAGGATGAAATTAAACTGATTACACAGAATCTAAGTAAGGTCATAGAAGGCCTGAAAAACTTAGAGAAAAAACAAGGTGAACCCGGCACCTCTAATGAGAATATAAGCATTAGATATAACAGAGAGCCATGCCTTAGGAATAACATAGGTTTAAGCTTTGATAAAGAACACTTTACTGGGGAAGGTGACTATGCCTCTTCTAGCTCTCTGTCTAAACAACTCCTTGAAATTATTGAAAGTCCTTATCTCACTAATATAGTAGTTTTGGAAAATCTCATCACAACTAAGGATGAGATGGACAATATTAGAAATTGCCTATTTTATAACAGGGCAATTCTGGATGATTTTAACCAGAAAAATTATCATATAGCAGTAGATCAATCTTGCTATATTAGTGAGAATATTAAGGAGACTAAACATGAGACTCAGAGAGAGAACAAGGTTACCCAGGTGAACTTACCTCCACCATTTGATAAAAATCTCCCCAGTGTAGATAATTTGGGTCAAAATAAGGAAGTTAAAGACAAAGTAAAGAGTAACTATGCAACCATAGGACCCAAAAGAAATCATCAGAGAGTTAAAAAATTAAAGAAACACAAAAACAAGTGCGATAAAGGAAAACAGAAAGAGGATACAACATGGGAGACCTCATTCAAACATATCCAGGGCAAGGAGAAACTAAACAGGGAGGAGAGAAGGGAGTTAGAAGTAAAAGAAGGTGTGAAGGCACATATGGCTTTTAAAGGTAGGAAGACATTAGAAGACAGAAACAGGATTGGAGAAAATAGAATAATGCAAGAAAACATGGAAATTAGGTCATTGTGAGTTGCTGGGGAGGTTGAGGACAGCCAGAAGCCACCCAGCATCAGTTCACTGGAGGAGAAGTCAGGGAAAGAACCACTGGAAGACAAAAACAAATTAAATATTATACACGAGTTCTTTGATTTAGAAAGGATAGAAATGGAATATCTCATAGAAATATATGGGATTAATAGCCTGCAAGAAGAAACAGGAGAGAATCTACAAAGATTAGTACTGCACATCCTACATGTGAAAAACATGGAAACAAAAATACATGTTGCAAGGCCTCCAAATAGGGACCATGTAGATTGCATTTTACTTTATACTAAATTAGGTTCAGTGGTGGATATAATTTGGGATCAACAGGAGATTTTAAGTCACATGGGCATCACATTGATGCCAGCACAAATTGTACCTACACAAGATCATTTGAAAACATTAGAGCCAGAGAAAAACAGGGAAGAAAGAGTATCTGAAAATAACCATAGTTGTAAAAACAGATCGGGAGCAGTACACCAGGCAAACACACAATGAAATACATGGGAAAATAAGACCATAACCATGTTTGGATGGGAGACTAAGGAACAAGACACATTAAGATATATCAAACATAAAATTACAGTTTGTCTCTCTTTGTTGGAATGAATATTTCACAAAAATCGATAGAATTTATTAAGATTCATAAATGATACAAGGGCATCTCACAGACAGACATCAGCTTTAAGAATCCAATTATAGTACAACATATACTAAAACAAGCAACGGTTTTGGATGGGATGGGGCTCCATGTTTTGTCCCTGGAAGACTGGATTTATCCAGCACAAAAAAATATTCCCAACAAAAATATTTCAAATGATATTAATACCAGAGGAAATACAAATTCAAACAGGGTGGAGAATATTGTCCGGTGACTCTCAAAAAATAATAACATCAAAAAAGATGCCACTATGGACAATAACACATTAAAAATATTATCTTGGAACATAGAGGGGACTTATTTAAAAATAATCGACCCTGAAGTAATCAGTTTCTTGGAGACATTCGACATCATTTGCCTACAAGAAACCTGGACAGCGGTAGAAGAATCTCCAAGATTGCTTGGCTACCATAACTTAGTAAAACCAGCCACCAGAACAAAAAGCTCTGACAGAAAGACGGGAGGTGTTTCTCTTTATTTAAAAACAGATTTACATTTCAAAATTAATAGAGAATATGACACACCTGATGATATGTTGGCTCTCTCAGTAGAAGAAGTGAATAGATATAATAGACTAACCATAATTAATACTTATCTATCACCGTCTAAAGACACAAATAAACGCCTATTAAAACGTAACGCTATATTAAGTGACATCATGAGTAGGCAACCTGATGTGCCACTGATACTTCTAGGAGACTTTAATGCGAGAACACCAGCTAACCACAATAATACAGATGATCTACTCATTTTGTTGGAACTCAATCCTAGGATTAGCAATAATAGACCAGCCCAGGATTTGAGGTAAAACAAAAGAGGTAAATTGTTAGCTCTTTCTTTCACTAATAAAAATCTCTTGCTGCTGAATGGTAGATTGCCAGGAGATAGCCAGGGGGAATTAACATATAATGGGCCACAAGGTTAATCTATTATAGAGCTGATATGGGGCAACCTCGAAGTCATTAAAATAATACAAGATTTAGAAGCTATAAATAGAATAGAATCAGCACATAACCCTGTGAGTTTAAAAATCCAAATGGGGAAAACAACCAGAGAAAGACCTGAAATATACATCAGGGAGGGATTGAAATAATAAATCAAAAAAGGATACAATGGGTTCTGAACACTATACAATTTTTTTGATAATTTTTTGAAAGATCCAATGATGGTAAATCTTAGATTATCTATTATTGAAGAAACTGACTTCAATTCATCTTTACACAAATGGCATGAGATGAATACACTAACTAAGCAACACTGTGTAACAAATAAGACAGCTACTAAAACAGCTACTAGTAAAAACTGGTTTAATTCTAGATGTAGAAAAGCAAAAAAAGCTTTAACCAGAGTTCTGAGAATTCATAAACGTAAACAATTAACTAACAACAAAATAAATCCTATTACTATCAATGAAGAAAGAAGGAAGTATAAAAGAATTCTGGACCAAGAAAGACAAATTTATATTAAGGTAAGGTGGGAAAAATTAAAAAACACAGTAATAAATAAGGATAATAAGAGATTTTGGAGAATAGTAAGCCAGGGCTACAATACATATTCCACCAAAATCGAAGCACATATCCTCCCAGACATCTGGGAAGCCCACTTTTCTGATTTATACTTTTCTATAGAAGACCAAATAAATCAAGAGACCCCTGGCATATATGGTGATCTTAATTATCCAATTTCCTTATCTATCTCTTTCGAAGAAACAGGATATGCTATATTACAGCTAAAAGCCAACAAAGCCCCAGGACCAAATAAAATCATAGGTGACCTGTATAAACACTATATTGACTGGTGGGCCCCTATACTACATCAGACATTTAATATTATTGCGCAAGGATGCAATATAGCTAACAGCTGGCAAGGAAGCATAATTTATCTGGCAAAGCTTGAAACCTGGTCAGACACCTGGCAACTGGGGTTTAATGCCAAAAAGTGCAAGGTGCTGCATTTTGGGATGAAGAACCCAAGGAGGAGTTACCAGCTGGGGGGAGTGCAGCAAGCCCAGACAGAGGAGGAGAAGGATCTGGGTGTGCTCATTACAGGGTCAATGAACAACTCGGCACAATGTAGGAAGGCAGCTGCAAAGGCCAACAAAATGCTGGGTTGTATTGCAAGGGGTATATCCTCGAGGAGGGAGGAGGTGATTCTGCCACTGTATAGGTCATTAGTTAGACCACACCTGGAGTACTGCGTGCAGTACTGGTGCCCGTATGTGAAGAGGGACATTAAGTTACTGGAGGAGGTGCAGCGCAGGGCGACAAAGATAATCAAGGGGCTGGGGGACTTATCATATGAGAGGAGGTTGAAGGAGTTGAACATGTACTCACTGGAGGAGAGAAGGGACAGGGATGACATGATTGAAACCTTTAAATACATGAAAGGAATAAACAAGATGGGTACAGAGGGGCTGTTCAAAGTAAGGGAGGGAAGGGCCACCAGGGGCCATGATATGAGACTGGAGGGAGGAAGGTTCAGGAGGAAGATGAGGAGACTCTTTTTTACAGAGAGGGTGGTGGCTGGGTGGAATGCGTTACCTGCAGAAGTGGTATCCAGTAGAACAGTGGACTGCTTCAAAAGGGGATGGGACAGGACAAGGGGGAGGGTTAATGAAGGGGAAGGGTGGAAGGGAGGGGCAGCTGCAGAATAAAGGGTGCTAGCTGCACATTCGAGCAGACTTGATAGACCTCTAGGCCTTTATCTGCTGGCAAATTTTGTATGTTCGTATGTTCGTATCCCACATACAAAAAAGATGATACAAACAATCCCAAAATGTACTAACCAATTAACCCTGTTGATATTACTCAAAAAATGTTTGCAAGAATAATATTAGGGGGACTAAATGATTGGGTGGATGATAAGTCTATCTTGCATGAGTTTCAGAATGGTTTGAGAAAATTAAGATCGACTGTCCAGCACTGTTATGTGCTAAAACACTTGGTATGGAAATATGTGCACATTAAAAAAGGGAAACTATTCTGTTGCTTTATAGACTTTTCCTCCGCTTTCGATAGTAAAAGTAGATCTATTCTTTGGGACAAGTTACATAATCTGGGCATATGCCCAGACCTGCTTAATATATTAATTAGGCTCCATAACCATACTTGGGCCAAAGTACAGTATGACCGTCGAGGGAATACAACAGCATCATTTTGTACAAATTTAGGGGTACATCAAGGTCGTCTCCTGGCACCAATACTATTTAACTTTTATATAAACGAGATACTTATACAACTTCAGAATCCAGATTTTCATGCTCCCAAAGTAGAAAACACCAGGATTGATTGCCTGGCGTATGCCAACAACCTGGTTCTGGTATCAACTTCAAAACTGGGCTTACAAAGAAAACTCTATTGTCTGTATGATCAATGTATCAAACGTAAGCTAAAAATCAATATGACTAAAACTAAGTTATTGACCTTTGGTAATAATAGTAAAAAGAAATGTGTCATATGGATAAATAAAGAAAAAGTTGACCAGGTTGAATATTATGAATATCTGGGAGTCAGATTTTCTGAGCCTCTTAAATGGAAAGACCATGTAGCCCAGATTAGTAATAAAATTAAAATGACATTTAATGCATTTAGACTTTTTAATGCCAAAACAGGTCGGAGTTCAGTAAAGGGAGTTTTAAAGGTAGTAGAGGCCAAAATAAAATCAAGTCTGTTATATGCAGCAGAAATCTGGGGTGATACCAGACTGATTAAATTACAGGTAGTGTTGAGTAAGTTACTTTTTCTATTATTTTCTATTACTTTTGGAAACTTGTTCCAGAAAGTTCTGTACAGTCACTAGTAAGGATGGAGAGGTACTGGAAAAAGTAATACATCTTACAGTTACAATTACTTATTTCTTTTTATACAAAAGTAATACGTAACTGTAACTGATTACATTTATTTGAAAGTAACTAGTAACTAACCTATTACTTTCAAATAAATGTCATCCGTTATAGTTTTTTATTATTTTTGTATTGTTTTTGTATAAAAAGAAATAAGTAACTGTAACTGTCAGGTGTATTACTTTTTCTAGTACTTCTCCATCCTTGCTAGTGACTGCACAGAACTTCCTGGATCAAGTTTCTAAAAGAAATGGAAAGTAATAGAAAAAGTAACTTACCCAACACTGATTACAGGTAATTCTGAATAAAATAAACAGATATATCCCAATGGTTCCGCAGTCAGTCCCGATGGTGGTACTAAACCTTGAAACAGGACAATATCCTATAAGTACATTAGTGGCAGAGAGACAAACAATTGCCACTACTAAAATATTGCTTCTTAAAGAAACAAGTTTACCAAGACAGGGTTTTGAGGAAGAACTTGAATATTCCTTTTTGGACTTTGAGTTATCATTGATTAATATAATCAAGAATTTATTCTTTCCCTGTAGCTTTGGCCACATCCTTTGGAATGTTGTCACATGTCCATGGGATGAAATAGTGAACCTTATTAAGAGTATGTTCCGAGATATAGAAAAAATAAATATGAAAGAGACATTAGTAAACCTGAAATTATTTAGATGGTATAAACAAACAAAATTAGAACATGGGATAGAATCACATTTACTCAAAATGTCGGATCCAACAAAAAGAAGAGTAATATCCAGGTTTAGATTCTAAATTTATAAAGCTAATTATACTTATTATAGGCAAAAGAGACCAAGGCCAGGATATTCAAAGGGCTTGCGCCTGGTGCAACCCCACAATGCGCCCCGGCATGATATTGGAAAGGCTGCCAGGCACAGCGCAAATCCCGATGCACCGGGTGCAATGTAATTGTATGTGGTGCAGATGCAGGGGGCATGCCCATGCATATGGAGCACATCCCGATATTCAGCCCAGGATATGTGGCACATATGCCAGTGCATCCCTGCATTGCGCTGCATAGGGGGGCTCAAAGTTGAGCCCGTGAAACAGTGGAACAACTCCTGGCCACCTACAGGTGGGACGCTATACTGCAAGGTGCAACACAGCAGCCGCCAGCCACGGGTGGCCGCCCACCCACCCACCCAGAACACTGTCATGAAGCACCCACAGAACCCTAATAGTCTAGTGGTACCCCCTCCCTCCCGTGTCCCTGATTGGTGGCAAATGTAGAATTCTTTAAGCCCTGGTGGTCTAGTGGTACCACGCTCCCTCCCGTGTCCCGATCTGCAGTAAATGTAGAATTCTTTAAGCCTTGGTAGTCTAGTGGTACCCCCTCGCCTGTTGCAGCGATCGTGGTACAACTCCATAAAGCACATCCCTGGTGATCCAGTGGCACCCCACCCCTCCCACCACACAGGACCCCTTGCCCACCCGCTCCCCCTCATCATTGGCGGGCAGCTGCATCCCACCGCATACTGCCCGGCTGCCGCCCAATGACAGGTACAGTATGGGCTTACAGGGCATACTGTATAGACAGTCCATATATGTGAATGAATCATTCACATATTTGGGACTGTTTAGTACAGTATGCCCTGCAAGCCTCCATTGGTCCACACAGGGGAAGGGATTGAAAAGGGGTCCTGTGTGGTGGGAGGGTGGGGTGCCACTGGATCACTAGGAATTATGTGTGGGCGATTTACTGTGATCGGGGATCAGGGATGGACGGGGTCCACTAGACCACCAGGGACTGTATTTTTATACATCCATCAAGGCATCGGGAGGAAGGGGGGTACCACTAGACTATCAGGGAATGGATTCTAATACTTCCACTGCAATCGGGGACTCAGGAGGGAGGGAGATCCACTAGACTACCAGAGAATGCTTTCATTTACATTTACCACGATCGTGGCAATGGGCAGTGGGGGTTCCACTAGACCACCAGGGACAGTTATATGTACATATATCGGGGAATCAGGGACTCGGGTGGGAGGGGGGAACCACGAGACCACAAGGGCTGATTCTGCATTATATTTATCGGGGACTGGGGGGGCCACTAGACTACCAGGGATTTCTTGTTAAACATATACCACATGATTGCAGCTATGGGGCGGGGGATGCCCCGGGATCCCCACAGCACATGTCATGCTGTGCAGGGTGCCAGGCGCAAGACGCCAGGCTGCCCTGCACAAGGCATGCAATTGGGGCCATAATGACATGCAAATTGCCCCATTTGCACCTTGCATATATTATGGCTTCATTTGCATGCCCCTTGCTGAATATCACAGGTGATGTGCCTAGCACAACTGCACCTGCACTGGCACATCCCCATGCTCCCTATCTGTGGCTTGCGCTGGTGCAGTGCCACTGCGCCATACGCAGTATGTGCACTGACCCTGCCATATTCAATGGTGCATGCTCCATAGCACATCCCCGTTGAATATCACCTGGCCCTGGCCCCCAGCACATCACAGTTGCGCTGCACCCAGGCTTGCGCCACTGCCTGGCGCAGTCTGAATATCTGGGCCCAAATGTAAATTCGCCTTTTTGTAAATGTGGCCTGTCTCTGGAAGAAGATGTTAAACACATCATTTTGATATGCCCTTTATTTAAACTCCAGAGGGAAAAATTGCTGGGTGACATTATGGCTGGTCTCAACCTCCCCCCGAAGCTATGATATTGTATTTCTTAAACACAAGGGAATTACATGTTATGAAAATGGTTGCTGCCTTCGTAAAAACAGTACATTTGTGAAGATGGGTAATGCAAATGGCTACTGGCTGGGCATACTGCCTAATATTGTATATTATCCAATGGGGCTAGGATGAAAATATTTAAACAATGCATTATAAGTTGGATAATTAGGAAACTAAATAGTGCAATACTAATCCAGGATCCTACACTGAGTATAGTCATCTGCCTCTACTAGCAATATCTGGAATTGTTTTTATTATTGTTGTGTAACCCCTCACCCCTGCCTTTTTACTAAAATGACAGGTGGCATGCTGTTGGCGTTGGCAGCAATACCTGGTGGGGACCTGGGTTTGGGGAGGATGAGGTTACCTGGCACAAGGGACCTAGGTTTGGCTACTCTGCACAGGGGCACCCAAGTAAATCCAACTACAGGAAGCAATAACTGTAATGTCCAGAACCAGGATTGGGATTTTTCAGTGTGGCTTTATTCAAAAACTAGCTGAACATAACACAGCATAGATGGTCCCCCAAAGGGCTACGTTCACTGTATTTGCAGACTAGACTACAAGGCAGTCCACTTGAAGAATGAACCCATTTCTACTGTAGTCTGGCTCTGGACCCACCAGGCACTCAGCCCGGACTTGCATGCACTTTGGATACACAGACCGACTGGCCCGGCTCCCTTGAAGCCATTCATAATGTGATAGGTCCATTTGAAGAATGAACCCAACTTTACTTGGAGTGACTCCCATCAGACAAGGAGTATATTTCCAAACTGGGGCTCCCTACACCACTTAGAGTCTGTGACTCCTAGATAGATTTTATTTCTTACTTCCTTCGGACTCCTATCAAACAAGGAGTATATTTTCCCATCCTGTGGCTCCCACACCACTTAGAGTCTGCGACTCCTAGAGAGATTTTCCAAGTTATGACTCCACGCCTGGTACCTACCTCATCACTGGCCAGGCGCATGAGGCAAGTAGCAAATCACAGAAGAAATCTGTAGAGGTGGACCTGGTTACTAAAGATGGGGTGTTCCACCTCCAGCTCCCACAGCCCATACCTGGCCATTTCTCTGACAAACAAAACTTAAACTTTGAAATGTAGATTAAACGGTGGATGACCTGAAGCACCCCTTTACAACATTACTTGAAATCCATTAAAACTTTAGATTTTTGACTGCTCCATTTGTTTGTCCTAATAAAATAGTCCTCCCAAATAGCAGTCCACATCCCAGCTTTCTTTATATTTCCAAACTGATGAAACAATTTGTTTGCCTTTCAAATAGAGCAAAACACTCACCCCTTTTGCAGGTGCCTCAAGCAAAGTACACTTCTTTTCACTGTTATATCAGAACAGAAACTGTAAACAGGCAGCTTTCTTCTGTAGTGGAAAATTAGGGGATTGCCCCTGGAATCCACAGAGGGACTTTTCTTCCACCCCTCCCGGAGGGAGGAGGCACTGAGACCTGGACAGCGGTCTCCACCACTTAATACTGGACTCTAACTTTCTCCCAAGGAGGTAAACAGAAAAACACTTCCTTCCTGCTTGTAAACAAAACAGTAGACTTCCTCCTTGCTTTAAGACAAACAGAAGACTGACTTTGAAAACTCCCAAAGTTCTAACTCACTCCCTGTGCTGCAGATTCCAATGTGGCTTATGCAGCTGTGACAGTTCTATGGTGATGTCATCTCTCAGTCTCAGCTGTGACCGAGAACAGAGTGAGACAGTGTGAAACCCATTTAACTGGAGTTTCACAAGCTGCCTTCCCTGCCTACCACTAGGTCTTACTGGGATTCTAGTAACCCCAGGTAACAGGGGTTACACTGCCTTGACCAGGAAAATGACTGTCCCCAGTCATTATGCACCCGGCCTTAGGCCATCCCACCCTATGTGCTACCTGCGGAGGGGGGTGATCAGGCCCTCTCCTACCATGTGCAAGCACAGGCAGGCAACACTAAGGGCCTAGAGGCCAATAGCTGACATGTCAGCCTCTACACTATCCACTTACTATGGACACCTAGTGGCTCTGGTAGAACCATCCAGAGCATAGCCCTGATAGATCAGCACTGCGGTCCCTACTGTAGGTCAGGACCACAGCCTGTCCATCCCCCCTAACCCTCTAGGGAAAACCTATCTGCCTCTAACATAATATCCCAAAAAAAACCGGGGACCTCCCCGACCTTGGACAACCTGCAACTACACCATTAGAATACAAATTAATACTTCCTCCCTACCCCCACAAGCACACCTGTAGAAGGAAAAGGGTTAACACAGTAACAACCATAGCAATAACAACACAGTACTTTAAATTCTACACAATAAAGCACTGATGAGGAACTCCGATGGGCCCCTCCTCCTCTTCTTGTCTTCTCTTCTGTCTTCCCAGGAACACCTGTAAGAAAAAGAAAGACAAAACACACTCCTAATCTGCATACACAGTCTACCTAAACAACAACCCCTACCATACAAAAACACTGAACAATCCCAAAAAGATTTTTTAGAAAAAGGTAGAAAACACAGTATTTACATTAGAGTACAATAATGACATTATTTACAATACACATTTGGGGGGATGAAGTGCCCTAAAAGTCCCAACTAGTGACCACATGGCCCGAAGGCTAGTCCAATAAAGAGTCTCTCCTGGGCCAGAGCCCTGTGAAACACAGTTCTAAAAGGCCAAAGTCCCGAAGGGGAGAGTCTTTGCGGACAGTTCACACATTTTTGAAGTCTGTAGTGTAGGGTGTGTACTGCAATGTCATAAAGATAGAAAAAGGGTTTTCGGACTTACCAGCCATTTGTAGTATACGAAATGCACCAACCTCGTCCCTGCCAAAGACTCTCCCTGACAGCATTTCTTCTGATACAGCTGGGCGGACATCTTCCTGGAACCACAGGAGTGCACATCTGGAAACAGCTGGGCTGATGTCATCACTGGAGAAGGAACCTTAGAACAGGAACAAAAAGAAAAACAGCTGGTCCAACGTCATCCGATTACCAGGCGATGAACAGGAAACAGCTGGGTTGGTGTCTTCTCTGGATCTGAAGTCATCTGGTGGGCCAGTAGATGGTTGCTGAACAAGACAGTACACTGTAGACTGACGAATATGGAGCACCTGAGTCCTTGGTTATTCATATTGGCGGATCAATAAGGGCACTTCACAGTCTGGTGTGGCAGTATTGACTACCACTGCTCAGCTCTCCATTTTGTAGGCACAGGCTTAATTGCTGGGAGGTCCTTGCACTGAGGCCAATAGTACCGGGGGTCAGGGGCTTGAATTATTACCCCGTCTGGGCGCACATAACTCACACAGTGGGAGACTTCACGACCCTCTCCATCCACTATTTTCACTCTGTCCATAAACAGTGTCCTGCCTCTCTTCCACTGTGTATACTTTTCATGGAACAGCCTATTCTTTACATGCTGGTTAGCCCCAGGATGCACATGTTTCATTGCTTCATCCCAGATCCAGGATTTCCTGCAGTCCTCAATCTCTTCCCAGACTCTCCGAGGAAAGGTAGGAAAGGTCATACCATAGATTTCATTGGCCTTTCTACGAACCAGTCTCTCCTCTTTACTTGCTTTGGTCAATCTGAGACCGCTGGCCTGGCTTGGGGGTGGCCAGTCCTGGTTCTGCCAGCTTCACATCCTCAAAGAAATTAAAAACGGATCCCTGACTTCTTCTTCTTGTAAAGCCAGGGCAGTGGCATCACCACCTTCTCCAACACATTCCTCCTGAGGCAAGATCTTGAGGCTGTGTACCCATTCCTTTCTCACAAGGCCACATAGGTTCCCCCTCATTTTCCTCTTCACTGAGGATCTGAGCCCAGGAGTGAGCAGTCGTTCTCACCCCCAAGACTATCCATTCATCACTAGGAGCAGAGGTCGACACCTCCCAGTCAAAGGCCTCCCGCATCTCATCTTCACCTGCGAGACTTGGGCTAGGCCCCCCACCCAGGGGTCTATTGATGTTTTATCCGCACTTTCTTTCTGAGATCCAGCATCCAAAACTTCAATTTCAGGTTCAGTCTCTAACTCTGCACCCTCTAGCTTTGTGCCACACTCCCCTGAGGGACCTTCCTCCACAGGCTTCGCCTGATGCTGTGTGCTGCCAACTGCAGATTCCTGAATTTTTGTCCATGTGGGAGCCAAACTAATTGGAGGCGCTTTATACAAGCCATATTTTTGTAGACATCCAGCACAGTGAGGAATCATGAAGACATCCCTTCCAGCACTCAAGCATATCTGGCATACACGCACTGGATAATTAGGAATTGCCACATCAGGAGGGAGTTGCCCTCCATAGCACCACTTTTCAATCTCTCTCAGTCTATTTACTGCTGCTGTTACTGCAACCTGGGCATGATCCGGGTAACAAGCTGGTCCTGAGGCCATAACTGCAGAAAAATAAATAAAAGTTCACTGTAACTGAAAGTCCCACTTTAATAAACACACCGTAGCTTTAAAATGGCTCCTCTGCTGCTGTGTTTACTTTACTACCCCACCCTGTAATGGCGGCGGCAGCAGTCCTGTGCATCAACATTTAGACTCTGGGTCAAGCCACTGCACACCCGATTTACACCAGCTACTGATAACTTTTACTCAAACTGCACAACTTGCTCTGATCTGGCTTTTCACACATTTACAGGATTTTCCTTGGACTTTTCACATGCTGGCAACATTCATTTAATTTACAGTCCCTTAAAACTTCAGGTTTCAGCTCAGGATTGCCTGCTTCTACTAGTGTTGCACTTTTTTACAACCCACAGTCTCTCTCTGGCTGCAAACTTTAAACTGAGGCTACTTTCATTGCTATGCACACATTCAATGGCTTTACAGACTTGCACTTGCTGGCAGGACATCACACAGTCGCTACTTGCAAAGCGACTATACTGCTGCACACACATTTTATATGGCATTACTGAAAATCACTGTTTGAGCAGTCTTTTAATTGTTTACTCACTGTTATTAGTAGCAACTTGCTGTGATGGGGTAAAACGGCCTGCAGCCAGATTTTTGAAGGCCTCGGAATGCAAACAGGTGGGCAGTCTCCGCGATCGTCGTTTTCACCACAAAATTCACTAATTCCACGATCGGTTTTCGGGTTGAGCCCGATTTTAAACTAAAAAGTCACTTTTTGAACTGTTTCAGAGCGCTTTGAATCCTCGCGACGCTCCTCCACTGCCAGTACACGCACTACTCTCTGTCTCCCTCTCGAATGCTGAGGCAGTCTCAGAAGAGCTGGCAGAGGGGCGGGACTAATGGCAAACTGACCAACCGCATGATGCCATGCAAATGAGCCTCTTCTTCCTCATGAGGGCTCCTCTCCTCACGGCGATCGTCGAGCAGGCAAATTTAAACTGTAAAATGCACTTTTTTTTTTCTCAATTGACTTCACAGCGGGAGCCCATTTCAACCATGTAACATTGCCATTAACTCTGCAGTCTCTCTCTTTACACAGAAAGCATTTCCAACGTCCAGGGCATAATTTCTCTGTTGCTACCCCTAGTTTTCCATACTTTCCTTCACAGAATTCACTTTAAAAGCATTTCAAACGTCCAGGGCATAATTTCTCTGTTGCTACCCCTAGTTTTCCATACTTTCCTTCACAGAATTCACTTTAAAAGCATTTCAAACGTCCAGGGCATAATTTCTCTGTTGCTACCCCTAGTTTTCCATACTTTCTTTCACAGAATTCACTTTAAAAGCATTTCAAACGTCCAGGGCATAATTTCTCTGTTGCTACCCCTAGTTTTCCACACTGTTCTTCACAGAATTCATTTTAAAAACTGACAAAAACGCTGTAAACAATTTTGATGATGCAGGACAAGGGCACACTCTTTGGCTTTACAGCTCCTTGGTAAACAGTTGGCATTTTTTAAACAGCACCACAAAATTCACAGCACACAGCAACACACTAGGGAAATTGCTTCAACTTTTTGGGCTACCCACTGCCAGATAGCCATACCGCTAGCCCACTTGCCCAAATAGACTTCCTTCCCGAACAAATCCAAAGCGGTGCCTCCATTTTTGTAACCCCTCACCCCTGCCTTTTTACTAAAATGACAGGTGGCATGCTGTTGGCGTTGGCAGCAATACCTGGTGGGGACCTGGGTTCGGGGAGGATGAGGTTACCTGGCACAAGAGACCTAGGTTTGGCTACTCTGCACAGGGGCACCCAAGTAAATCCAACTACAGGAAGCAATAACTGTAATGTCCAGAACCAGGATTGGGATTTTTCAGTGTGGCTTTATTCAAAAACTAGCTGAACATAACAAAGCATAGATGGTCCCCCAAAGGGCTACGTTCACTGTATATGCAGATTAGAGACTACAAGGTGGTCCACTTGAAGAATGAACCCATTTCTACTGCGGTCTGGCTCTGGACCCACCAGGCACTCAGCCCGGACTTGCATGCGCTTTGGATACACAGCCCGACTGGCCCGGCTCCCCTGCCAGCTACTTGACTGACGGTCCATTTGAAGAATGAACCCAACTTTACTTGGAGTGACTCCCATCAGACAAGGAGTATATTTCCCAAACTGGGGCTCCCCACACCACTTAGAGTCTGTGACTCCTAGAGAGATTTTATTTCTTACTTCCTTCGGACTCCTATCAAACAAGGAGTATATTTTCCCATCCTGTGGCTCCCCACACCACTTAGAGTCTGCGACTCCTAGAGATATTTTCCAAGTTGCGACCCACGTCTGGGTACCTACCTCATCACTGGCCAGGCGCATGAGGCAAGTAGCAAATCACAGAAGAAATCCGTAGAGGTGGACCTGGTTACTAAAGATGGGGGGTGTTCCCACCTCCAGCTCCCACAGCCCATACCTGGCCATTTCTCTGGACAAACAAAAACTTAAACTTTGAAATGTAGATTAAACGGTGGATGACCTGAAGCACTCCCTTTACAACATTACTTGAAATCCATTAAAACTTTAGATTTTTTGACTGCTCCATTTGTTTGTCCTAGTAAAATAGTCCTCCCAAATAGCAGTCCACATCCCAGCTTTCTTTATATTTCCAAACTGATGAAACAATTTGTTTGCCCTTTCAAATAGAGCAAAACACTCACCCTTTCGTTGCAGGTGCCCCACAGGCGAAGTACCACTTCTTTCACTGTTATATCAGAACAGAAACTGTAAACAGGCAGCTTTCTTCTGTAGTGGAAAATTAGGGGATGGCCCCTGGAATCCACAGAGGGACTTTTCTTCCACCCCCCCGGAGGGAGGGGGCACTGAGACCTGGACAGCGGTCTCCACCACTTAATACTGGACTCTAACTTTCTCCCAAGGAGGTAAACAGAAAAACACTTCCTTCCTGCTTGTAAACAAAACAGTAGACTTCCTCCTTGCTTTAAGACAAATAGAAGACTGACTTTGAAAACTCCCAAAGTTCTAACTCACTCCCTGTGCTGCAGATTCCAATGTGGCTTATGCAGCTGCGACAGTTCTATGGTGATGTCATCTCTCAGTCTCAGCTGTGACTGAGAACAGAGTGAGACAGTGTGAAACCCATTTAACTGGAGTTTCACAAGCTGCCTTCCCTGCCTACCACTAGGTCTTACTGGGATTCTAGTAACCCCGGGTAACAAGGGGGTTACAGTTGTCTTATTTATTGCTATTTTAATTGTATGGACATGTATTTATGAAAATGGTATTTCACTTTGCTATTTTGTAATAGTTTCTGAAACTGAACAAATAAAAATTTATGATGATGATATTGCTGCAAAAAGAACTGGATAAGAGAACTGCGCTATTTACCTTGTTGGCAGAAGATGAGGAGCATTAGGCTAGACAGAAAATCACCAGTAGGCAGGCTACACAACCTGGACCTCACCCAAAAGGAGAAGAGATGCCTGGGCCTAGTACTGCACAGACGGTGGACCGAACTCAAGCAGAACCTAGGGCTTCTACTCATTTGCATATTGGGGAGGACAACACCGGTATGATGACGGCACAGGAGTTATTACAGGTGGCCTTTCACATGGAAGCACAGATGCCAGAGCAAGGATGGTCGCTCAACAGGGCATTGAGAGCAGCCGGCTGGAAACAAATGGCCGAGGGGACATGGTTACCTGATACTGATCTTGCCTTTTTGGATTCACAGGATGCAGAAGAGGAGGAGGAGGCTGTCCATGCTGTGGCTGGAGTGGAATCACCAAGACCGGCTGTGGAAGAGCTGCGGAGTCTCCAAATACCCGGAGTTGCACCAAAACTTGAGGAACGTGCCCTACAGGTACATGAGAATGAAGGACAGGTTACAGTACAGCACGGGGAGGACCAGCTGAAAGAGGGTGAGGGGGAAGTCCTGGTAGGACAACACAGTCTGGAGCATCGCTCTCCAGCTCGAACTACAAGTGCCCTAGAAGGGGTTAATGTTTTGGTGGGGTTGCCTGTTGATGCTAGGGTGAGGCAAATGGCTGAGTCAGTATGAGTTATTCCTTGCCTGCAGGAGCAGGAGAATGAGGGGTATACAGTGGATAAAACAGGGGAGTCTGGTTAAGGAGAAGGAACTCTGCCAAAGGCCCAGCCATCGGGGCCCCTTCCCCCTCTCCCCCTCAAGGGTTCCAGACCAAGGTATTCTGATTTTTTTCTCTAGAGCAGAGCCTGCACAGCAAATAAATGTAGTGCAGCTCAGGTATAAAAGGGGTTTGGATGTCCAGCCTGATTGGTACTATGTGGGGCGGACTTTGATTAAGGACTCCATGCGGTTTATGGCTTCTGAGGTGTATGCCCTCATTCTCGTTTCTAGGGAGGACATGTTTGACATTAATTTTCACTCCCCACTTCTTTGGAGCATTTCTGTATAATGTACAGTCAGTTAAAGTTTTCCCCTTTGTGGTCCCCTTTCTTATGTATTCCTCTCTCTAAGCTATCAAGCAAGTGACTATTATGTTTCGAAATGAGGGGGTTCATATCAGTGACATTTCTCATTGGCTGCAATGGCATTATGATGTGCCTAGTGTGCCAGAAACAGTGTTAGACAGAGAAAATTTCTGGACAGGGTCCTGGACATTTAAAGTAAAATTGTGGCATTCTGATGAGGGTTCTGTATATTTACCCAACAGTTTTTTCTTGGGTCGAGACAGAGGGGTGTGCTATTATGCAGGGCAACCCAAAGCATGCCACAAGTGTGGGGCTAGGACGTGCCTTGCAAATGTGTGCAATAAACTAAGGTGTGGGATCTTCAATGAAATTGGCCATGTTAGTCACCAGAGCACCAATCTGGCAAAATGTAATTTGTATGATGAGTATGGCCATGTGTTCCAGGAGTGCCCCTGGTGGCTCATAATAAAGCCCACCTAGTGAACCCAGATGATCTCATTAGAAAGGCACAGACAACAGAGAAGCTCTCCAGGACAAACCCTGCAAGTCCTATCAATGTGCAGCAACAGGTATCTACTCCTGCTAAGCAAAATACAGTTCCACAGAGACCATGCACCCCTAATGTCTCTCCCCCTCCCCCAACCTGGCTCCTGACCTGCCAGTGAATCCCGCAAAGGATGCCATGGAGAAAGAGGTTCCATCTGTGGACTCTGTGTCCATCTCATCACCCACAGTTTCAGGAAGTTTTCTCCATGACTGAGGGGCCAGGGGAGAAGGCTCACCCACCCTTACCCCTATGGAAAGCACCCTTACTAAGAAAGAGAAGCTTGCAGATGCAAAAATTTGTTCCAGTGGATACTGAACTGGGAAATCCCTTTGAAGTTCTATCAAAAACAAGTAGTTTAGGTTCTGACTTGGGAGACTTAGACTCAGATGCTTCCTCCTCCCATACAATGTCTCAAGAAAAGAAAGGGGTGGGAGCTGAGGAAAAAAAGGGAAAAAGAAGAAGAAATAAAGGGCTCATACATCATTAACTATGTTTTTTTCCATAGCATCTCTAAATGTTCACAGCATAATGAATAGTGTTAAACGCCAAGCCGTGTTTACTTTATTGCATGATTTACAGATTGATGTGATCTTTCTGCAAGAAACATGGTTTAAATCGACAACTCTCATGACACAAGCTAAGAGGGGGTGGATTTGGGGACCCTCTTCCTGGTCATTTGGGGAGGATAAGGTGAACGGGGTTGGAATTTTGTTTATAGGCTCTGAGTTTATTTTTCAAAATATTGTGGATTTATAACCAGGAAGGGTGCTCATTTTGGATGGGCCCTGGCAGGGGAAGCCTAGTAGGTTTATTGGGGTATATGCTGCACAAATTAAGGCAGAGAGGGTGAAAATGCTGGGGGGAGATTCAGCCATAGCTGGCAACATCCAGACATATTTACCTGGTGGGAGATTTTAACTGTAGTTTGGAGATAGCAGGACGTAAAGAACAGGGGAAAATGGTTTATTGTGATTCGCTGCTTTACAGTCCTCTACAGACACCACTGAATTGGTAGATTGCAGAGCACGTGCTGTTCCTTGCATAACTCATACTTATGTCAGAAGTAACTTTACGTCGAAAATTGATTATATTTTTTTGTCTAGAATTATAAACATTCAATATACAAAAATTATACCAGTCAAATTTTCGGACCATGTTGTGGTGTTTACTTTAGCTTCTACAGACGCGGGGGTTCGGATGCCCAGTCAGTGGTGGAAATTGAACACAGAAAGCTTATTGCACCTGGAGGTACAAGTGGGTATATTAGAGGTATTAATTGCAAGAGTGACTGGGTTGGGACTATATTCCAATATTGTTAACTGGATGCAAGCAAAAGCTGATGTCACCAAATGGCTGCAGGCTGTTGGGAAGCACACCACAAATCTCAAGAGGTTCAAATATCTCTCTTTTCGGGAGCAGTTATTCATACTACAGGCACACAGTGAATGAGAGTGGGAAAGACTTTCCTGCCCAAATTTCCAATATTAAAGGTGAAATGAAATTGCTGCAATATGATGGGGCATCTTCTTTGCAGGCTGAACTTAGTTTTGGCACAAGGAAGACTCCTTTTTCTGATCCTTGTATAGCATATAAGGACAGGAAGAATAAGGCCCATTTCTCAAAATTGTAGAACAAGGGAGGGATACTTCAATCTGACCCAGTATGAATACAAGGGGTGGTCGATGGACATCTCGCTCACTTAGTTGGTTCTGTAGATTTAGATGCTGTTCAGATGGAAAAGTATCTCGAGACTCTACATATCCCTGCCTTGACACAGAAAAAAATAGTCGAGTTAGGAAATGGGATTACAGAGGATGACATTTTTACAGTCATTGATACATTGAAATTGGGGATTACGTCAGGAGATGATGGGTTTCCTAATGAGTTTTATAGATTATTTCCATGAATAATGGCTACAATTTTAGTAAGGGTTTTTTCTTTTTTATTTCTGTTACCAGAATTACCCTCTGATTTTACCCAAGGCCTTATAATGTATTTATATAAGGCAGGAGATAAAATAAATATTGATAACTGGTGTCCTATTTGTCTGTTAAATTCAGATTTTAAAATAGTGGTGCTTTTATTACAATCTAGAGTGAAACGTGTAGCTCTACATATTATCCACCCAGCACAAACCTGTGCCTTACCCGGCAGGCACATTCAGACAAATTTGTGTCTTATTAGGGACGTTTTTTATTACTGTGAGAAACAGGAGGGTCAGGGGGTTTTATTATCTTTGGATCAATGCAAAGCTTTTGACCAGGTTAATCATGTGTTTTTGTTGTAGGTGTTGCGAAGGTACAGCTTACCTCCAGCATTTTTACCCTGGATAACATTGCTTTATGGAAATGCAGTCATTTCCTCAGTTTTGGAACCTAGGTTAGGGAAACAATTTCAAGTGCAAAAGAATGTGTGACAGGGCTGTCCCCTAAGTCCTTTGTTGTATATTTTAGTTTTGGATCCTTTGACTAGGCGGATAGTAGCATTACTAGACTTTCAGGGTATTTCTTTCAGGAACACTGGCAGAGGATGAAGTCAGGATCTTTGCCTATGTGGATGACTTGTGTGTTTTTGTTAAAGATAAGGAGAGTGTGGCACTTTTACTTCAGGAGAGTAGGACGTATGGCCAGGTGTCAGGTTCTAGCCTAAACCTCCATAAGTGCAAGGATTTACATTTGAGACCAAGGCTGGGGCACCAAAAAATAGTGGAGGGTATAGAAGTCACAGATGAACCTCTTAACCCTTTGAGAACTGAATATGTGTGAACGTTTATAGATTCTGGATGTATATATACGTCCACAGTCTTCTAAGGGTTAAACTATTAGGGGTACAGTATGGAGGAGATGACAGTGCATTGCACAACTGGTAAACTGTTTTACAGGTGGGAGAACGAAAGGTAGCCAGATGGAAGGGGTGTGGTTATTAAAGTTAAAAAGGGTGCATATTATTTAACAGTTTCTTCTCCCGGTTTTTTATATATTAGTGCAGTTTTTCCTCCCCCCCCCCCACATCTTTGGAGACCAGACTTTACAGGGTGTTTTTCCCATTATTGTGGGGTAGCCATTGAAACCCCATCAAACGGGAAGTTACATATTTACCTAAAACAAGGGGCGGTGCTGGAATGGTAAATCCGGTGGTGTTTTTCCATATTATATTTTGAATTAATAATTTGAAACCTGCTCTTTTGCTGAGAGCTAGTGTGGCTTAGAAATGGTTAATGCATTTCTTTCAGGCTCTCCTATCTCATTGGGTCAACGCTCTTGTAAGGTGGGCAGGGCTTGCAAGGTTGATGCATATTTGAAAATTACTTTTCAGAAGTTGTTTAAATGTTTCATTTAAACAACTTCTGAAAAGAAATTTTCAAATATGCATCAACCCAACAGATGGTTATACAACAAACCAGACAACACTTGTATCAACAGGCACTTCTTACCCCTGGGGCCCGATGAGCCTACATTTAAGCATTGTCTAGCTGGCAATAACAATTTAGTATATCGGCAATTGACAAACCCACGGATACCCCCTAAAATGTGGGACACCCAATGGTTAAGTGCCCATGATAAAATGAATGTCCAAGGTAATCATAAACATAAAGCTTTGGAGGAAAGGAAATGTTTATTCCCAGGATGGCAGGACGAAGTAGACTCTCCAGAACATTTTTTTGGGGAGTGGTCATACACCACAGGATTATGGATTTTTTTGGCAAGGAAGTAGAAGATGCCTTGGTTGACTTCTTTAACATATGGGGAACTTGCATTAGGATGTTTTCCTAGATTACTGAATGTTTACGATTCCGAAACGCTAATTGTTTTTTTAGTTTGTTTTTTTTGCAGTGTTAAAATATTATTTGTGGCAAGGTAGATGCCAGTTTTTGTTTCAGCAGAAGCTCATGACATATAAAGTGTATTGTGATATTTGTGGGAAGGCATTGCTAAAGATTTATAGGGGTGATGTTAAGTTACATCCTAGAGCACGTGTGACGGTGTGGTGGAGGGGTGTTACATTTCTTTAAAAATATGCTAAAGTAGGTGGTAACAGGGATTGGCGAGATGTGGCACTTTACAGTTTATGCTTCTCTAGAATGATGTGTATTTGCATTTTGGTTATATAAGTTTCTTTGTGTTTTGTTATGTATTATTCAATAAAAACACCCCTGCTCTTCTTTAGTAAGTAACATGGGCCCCTTTACTTCTACCTCGACAGCTGGGAAGAAGGGACCTTGGTTTAACATCTCATCCAAAGGACAGCACCTCAAGAGTGCAGTACCTCCCTCATATAACACTACTGTGTCAGTTATGGGTGTTACACCAAGCACCTGGTGTGGGTCTAGAACCCATGACCTTCTGATCTTCCAGTCCCAGAACAGAGTGTCACCTACTGAGACATTAACACTGATATACAGTAGTCTGGCGCTATAATGAATGAGTTGGGAGACACATTGACTGTTTGTTATAGTAACTCAATCAACATAGTGAGGGATGCTAAAAAACTGGGATTACAGTGGACATAGGAAGGGGTAGGAAATGGTACCAAAGGCTTTACAGAAGGATGATGGTTTAGTGACAGAGTCATTTGGGGTTGCAAATGAGTTTAACAGTGTTTTAAGTTCCTGTTGGTAGAAGTACCTAATGTAAAAACTGATGAGGTTATAACTGGGGAGGGGGCTAGGAAAGCAAACAAGGAGTTCTGTTTTAAAAAGGTAACAAGAAAGGCTGTTGTCCGATGCCTAAATAAAAAAATACCTAAACTAGACTAGGTAGTGATGGGTTGGACATCAAATTGCTGAAAGTGGTTATAGATGAAGTGGCATTTCGGTTATGAAGATATTTAATCTTCACCGGTGCACACAAGTAGTACCTGAACTTTGGAAACAGTCTGTTGTTGTCCCTGTGTATGAAGGGGGTGAGGCAATGGTTACAAGTAATTATAGGCTGATCTTGGTCCTGTCCCCACTGCCTGAGGTATTGAAAGAATAGTTTATGATCAACTGGTTAGTTATATTGAAGAATTTAACCTACTAACGGATACCCAGCATGGGTTTTAGGAAGAAGTGTAGGACAACAGCTTTACTGAAGTATGTACATTTCTGGTGATGCCTTGGACAGTGGGGACCTGATTGGGGAGATCTATATTGATTTATTAAAAGCATTTGATCTAGTGAATCATAAGATGCTGGCAAACAATTTGTCTACACTTGGTTTATCAAAAAATGTTTGTTGTTGGCTTCAAAATTATCTAAATTATAGAAAGCAGAAGGTAAAATTAGATGACATTATGTCCATTTCAAGGTCAGTCAGTATAGCTGTTCGACAAGGGTCCATATTGGGACCCCTACTTTTAGCCTTTGTTTGAATGTGCTCCCCTGAGTTTGCCAGAACTGTAGAGGCATCCTTTCTGCTGATGATGCAGTCCTGACAACAAGAGGTAAAAGTGTCTGTGCCCTAGATAAAACACTTGAGGATGATTTTACGAGAGTTCAAAACTGGTTTATTGCTAATAAAGTAACAATGAATGTTTAAAAAAAACAGTGCTTTTTAGTAGCTCAATGAAGACTGGACACTGTGAACAACTAGTAATTAAGACTGAAGCAGGGGAGATTTTGGAGCAGGTACATTTTAAATACCTAGGAGTTTTTCTGGATAGCACACTGTCCTATGCTAAAAGTATAGAGCCCCATTTTCCAAAGGTTAGCGCAGCACAAATTGGGTTTTTGCCATGGTAACCAAGAATAGTGCCAGCTGTCAGGGGCATGCCCATATTTAAAGGGCACAGATGCGTGGCGCACTGTAGACAGTACCATAGCACACAGTGTTGTGCTGCGCCTATGCAAATGAGGCTTTCCCATACATATGTGGCGCAACAGAATATTGAAAGTGTTCAGAAGCACTAAACAGCTGCCAGCAGCCATTCAGTTTAATACCACTGAAACGCAGCCCTAAACAGTGCACAGACCCATCTGCCCACTGTCAAGGGCTGGGTGCTCTGGTGATTCAGTGGTCCCTCCCTAGTCCCGATCCATGTACTAATATAAAAACTCCATCCCCCTGGTATTCTAGTGGTCCCCTTCCAAGCCCTGATCCATGGTATTATAATTAAAAAAACCTTCACCCTGGCAGTCTAGTGGTCCCCCTTCCCCGAGCCCCGATCCACGCTATTATTGATTTATTTTTTTTAGTATGGTATTTCTTCCCCATCCTGGCCGGCACTCCTAGAACCATTGGCTGCCCCCCCAGTGCCATCCACCAAGGATCAGGCCCCCTCCCTTATGCTTCCATGACTTCCCTTCATGGCAAGGTGGTGGGGAGTATCTCAACCTACCCGAAATGGATCCAGCCAGGGAGGTACCTTCTCAGAGGTAACATCTGCGAGGAACAGTGTCATGCTGCATAGCCAGGACCTTGTCTGTTTTCTTACTGAGGTGAGGCATGCATGCAATGAAGCCTGTGAAGAGAGCACATGTGCACCCACATGGGCTCCTCCAAGCGTCTACCCCATCTCCTCCCATTTCTGTAGCATTGGCGCAATGACCCCCAGCTGCCACTAAGGGCCAGTAGGATGCTGATTGCTGGTGACCCCCCTCCCCAGAGGACAGCAGTCCATCAGACGCTTGATCTTTCTCCTCCCCTGCCAACCCCTGGCAGCCCATGCTTGTTCCTGAACACAGGTCACCAGCATAGCTCAAGGTAAGGCATCCAGCGCCTCAGCCCTCAGCACCAATGGGCCAGCTGATCCATGTTATTATGATAAATAAAAATCCCATCTCCCTGGTAGTCTAGTGGTCCCCCCTTCCCTGAGCCCTGATCCATGTTAGTATGATGAAAACAAACCCCTTCTCCCTGGTAGTCTAGGGGTCTCTCCTGAACTCTGATCCCATTCAGCAGTAATAAATCCCTACATCCCTGGTGGGCTAGTGGCCCCCACCCCAGTAGGCAATGATCCACCGCCCCACTCCCCCCAACCTGACCTGAGCCAGTGACTGGCACAGCCCTCCTCACACCACCACAGCCAGCTGCTGACTGAACTATACCAAAACATGTACAGCAGTGATGAAAGTGAACAGGAACGCACAGGAACTCAGTTCCTGTACCTTTTTTGCAGCAGGAACTGAGTTCCTGTACTTCTTCCCACTGACACTTAAAACTGCAATTCTTAAATCAGCAACATAGTAAAAGTTTCTGGACATGTGATCTGCAATCAGAGTTTCCATAACAACATTTGACTTGTACAACAATGCTGTTTTCCTAGAAATACTTCAATATCTCTAACTTGAATCTACTAGTGTCAAATTAGATAGATGTGTCTTGACACTGCTATCCTTTAGATTGAGGATCTTCATTCTGCATTTTACAATTGTCAGTGCGCGAGTTCCTGTACTTCTTGACTACCACTTGCACCACTGATGTACAGTATACAGTACACTTTCATTGGCTGACCAATGAGCGTCTACTGTATACTGTACATGCTCCAATACTGTTCAGTCAGTGGCTGGCCATGGTGGTGTGAGGAAGGCTGTGCCTGTCGCCAGCTCAGGTTGGGTGGGGAGACTGGGGTGATGGGTCACTGCCTACTATGGGGGACCACTAGCCCAAAAGGGATGTAGGGATTTATTTCTGCTGAATGGGATCAGGGCTTGGGGAGGGGGGACCACTAGACTATATTGACCTGGTACCCTCAATAATGGGTTACTATGTAGTGAATAATGGGGTACTCAGTACTCAACAATGGGGTGCTTGGTACTCAATAATTGGAACTCTGAACCCAATCATAAGGCACTCAGTACTCAATAATAGGGCACTCGATACTCCATAATGGAGTATTCAGTTCTCAATGAGGAACTCAGTACTTAATAATGGGGTATTTGGTACTTGATAATTGGGTACTCTGTGTTTGATCATAGAGTACTTGGTATTCAATAATGGGTTACTCAGTACTTGATAATGGGGTACTTGTTACTTGAAAATTGGTTACTCAGTTCCTTGATAATTGGGTACTTGGTACTCAATAATGTGGTGCTTGCACTTAATCATGGGTTACATGGTATTCCACAATGGATTACTCAGTACTCAATCATGGGGTACTCGGTACTCAGTAATGGGGTATTTGGCACTTGATAATAGTGTACTTGGCACTTGATAATAGGGCACTTGGTACTTAATAATTGGGTACACATTACTCAATAATGGGGTACTTGGTACTTGATATTGGAGTACTTGGTATTTGACAATGTGGCACTTGGTATTTGTTAATGAGGTACTTGGTACTTGATAATGGAGTACTTCATGTTTGATAATGGGGTACTCTGTACACGATAATGGAGCAATAAGTACTCAATAATGGGATACTCAGTACTCAATAATAAGGTATTCAGTACTCAATAATGGGGTACTTGGTACTTGCTAATGGGGTACTCCGTACTTGGTAATGGGGTACTCAGTACATAATAATGAGGTACTCAGAACTCAATAATGGGGTACTCAGTACTCAATAATGGGGTACTCCGTTCTTGATAACGGGATACTCAGTACTCGATAATGGGGTAGTTAGTACTCAATAATGGGGTGTTGGTACTTGACAGTGGGGTACTTAATACACAATAATGGGGTACTTTGTACACAATAATGGGGAACTCATTAGTCAATAATGGAGTGCTTGATACTTGATAATGAGGTACTCAGTACACAATAATGTGGTATTCAGTACTTGATAATGGGGTACTCAATATACTATAATGGGGTACTTGGTACACAATAATAGGGTACTCAGTACTTAATAATGGGGTGCTTGGTACCTGATAATTGGGTACTCAGTACACAATAATGTGGTACTCAATACACAATAATGGATTACTCAGTACTCAATAATGGGAAGGATGTCATAGGGGGAGATGGAGGTACACAGTCTTTCTCACCAAAGGGACGTTTCTAACAGGAAAAAAAAAAGTTGTCGGCAAGCTACACTTAAGAGTGTATTAGCTACAACACCCCTTGAACATCTTTGGGGCCTAATAACTAGTCACGGAGGTGACTGCAAGTTTCCTTGGAAGTCAACGGTTGAAAAATTTAATTAAGTTAAACAGTTGAATTAGCTTACTACTACAAACAAAATGTTTTGTTCAATGTTGTATAAGTTTGATGTGACTTTTCAACATGGATTTTTTCTGTTCAACAAAGGGAAGGAAGGTGAAAATTCGGATACCTTAGAGAAGGGGGGGGGGGACTACGTGGCAGCCTGGTCCAGTCTTTGGTATTCTGAGCAACAACTAAATACAATACCTGGATATGGCATCACTGAATATAGTTTCTTATAATGTTAACGGTATTAATTTCCTGTGTAAAGAACTAAATTACTAATGGAACTTAAGAAGTCAGGTTGCGATGTGGCCCTCCTTCAAGAGACCCATCTCTCAGACTCAGAGCACTTAAAGCTCAGAAGAACTTGGGTAGGGAGAGTGGAAGCTGCTTCATGTGTTGGGGCTAAAAAAGCGGGGGTAGCAGTTTTGCTGAAAAGAAATTGCCCAATAATGATACAAGAGGCGGAGAAAGCTTTTGAAGGGAGGTATATCAGGGTTATGGGACTGGTTCAAGATCAAGTGGTACATATAGTTAATATATAAGCTCCTAACATAGGAACTGACAAATTTCATCTAGAGATTTTTCAGAAGATACCTGACCTTTCCACTGGAGTATTGATATTGGGAGGGGACTTTAATGCAGCCCCTTGCCCGACAATGGATCGCTCAGGGGGGCAAACAAGCTCTCTAAGATCTGTAGACAAAAAGCTAAAAGCTAGTATGGAAGAAAGCGGGTTGGTGGACGTGTGGTGGTACCAGCATGTGGGGGAAAAGACTACACCTGCTATTCTGCAGCTAATAAATCTTATTCACGGATAGATCTGTTAATGACCCACAGGGCCAACATTCATTATTTTACATCCTCTAATATTGGTTCATTTACCTTATCGGACCACGCACCACTTACTACTAAGATAAAATGGGGGGCAAACACTAGACATACGAGCTGGAGACTGAATGTCTCCTTACTTAATGATGAGAGTGTAGCAACGCAACTAGAGCAAACCATTGGTAATTTAGTCACAGACTCCCCGATGTTGGATAGCGCCCCACTATTATGGTGGGACACAATGAAAGTGATAGTAAGGGGGCAATTAATCAGTCTGGCCTCAGCCAAAAAGAAACTTAGGGAAAAAAAGAGAAAAGGGCTAATAGAACTCATAGAAGCTCTGGAAAGGGTGCATAAAAACCAACCTAAGGGCAAAGGAGAGGGAATTTTAAAAGAGTTAATTAAAAAAGGGAGGAACTGAGGGTGATGGACAATGAAAAAGCAGAAGGGATTCTAAGATTCACGAATCAAAAGTATTATGAGGGAAGGGGGAAGGCAATTAAATTGTTAGCACTTCGATTAAGAAAAGAACAAGCAAACAGATATATCCCTTTTATATTAGACAAGAATAAGGAAAAGAGAAAGAGGGTGAAACCAAGTGAGATAGCTATAGCATTTAAAGAATATTATAAGACACTGTATGCAGAAAATAGAGACCCACAGGAAGTTAAAAGGGAAATAGTAGAATTCTTGAAGGCCTTGGAGATCCCCAAACTGACTTTAGAAATGCAGAAAGAGCTCTCAGCCCCAATAACAGAGAAGGAGGTACAAGGGGTTATTGTAAACCTTCCAACCGGTAAATCACCGGGTCCCGATGGACTTCCCACCAAATTTTATAAAACACTGAAAAATACTTTAGTCTCAAAATTAACTACAGTCATAAATGCCATCTTGGAGGAGAATAAATTCCCGATTTCCTGGCATGATGCAATTATTACAGTAATCCCTAAACAAGGTAAGCCCCACATGTATTGTGAGTCATTCTGACCCATATCCCTGCTAAATCAAGACTTCAAAATGTTGACAAAGATCTTGGCCAACCGAGTACAGAAATATATTGGGACCCTAATCCATCCAGACCAAATGGGTTTTATTCCCGGCAGACATTTATTGAATAATATCAGAAGACTGCTTAAAATAATTAGTAAAAGAAGTCAAACCACCAACCCCACAAGTGGCAATCTTTTTGGACGCTGAAAAAGCCTTTGATCGGCTGAATTGGGTATACTTACAAGAGGTACTTCTACATATGGGCTTTGAAGGTCCATTCATGCAGTGGATTATGGCAGCACATCAAAACCCGATGGCTCAAGTTCAAGTTAATGGCACAATATCAGAGGGGTTCACAATAGAAAGGGGCACTAGGCAAGGCTGCCCATTATCTCCACTACTGTTTGCTATTGTGATGGAACCTTTGGCCCAAGCAATTAGAACAAGAAAAGATATTAAGGGTATCCAGGTACAGGGGACGGTAAATAAGATATCTTTATATGCGGACGATACACTGATTTATTTATTTATCAGACCTGGAAACATCTGTTCCCCTTTTGTTGGAACTACTCACACAAGTTGGCAGAATGTCTGGCTTTAAAATTAATAAAGACAAATCCGAAATCTTGCCACTTGGGGGAACCCCATCTACAATACTCCATGGAAAGATCCCATTTTAATGGGTGAAGGAGAACACTAGGTACTTAGGAATACAGATTTCAACCAAGATCTCCAAAATATATCACCTTAATTATGGATTACTCCAAAGGAAGTTTTTTGAAGATATTAATAGATGACAAACACTTCCTCTGACCCTCACAAATAGGATTGACACGGTTAAAATCAATGTGCTTCCCAGATTTTTATTCTTATTTACAAATTTGCCTATCCCTTTTCCACATAAAGATTGGAAGGAGCTTAAACACAAACTCTCAAGATTCATTTGGGCGTGGAGAAAGCCGAGGAAGAGATGGGAGCTCCTCACAATAGACAAGGGTAAAGGGGAGAGAGGGGTACCTAACTTTCATAATTACCATAGAGCAGCACAAGTTCTCCCAATCTTAAAAATGTTAAACGCGGATGGTAGTGGGGGATGGTACTTAATGGAGAAACAGGCCCATCCTACAGTGCCTCTGAAAGTATTACCATGGATAGCCACACAGGCTGATGTTAAATTAATTAAGAACAGATGGACCAAACAAACAATAAAACTTTGGATAGACACATGGCAATGGTAGGAAATACCAACTCCAGTTTGGGAATATATCCCTCTAAACTATCTCCCTAAATTTCCCACTAGCCAATGGGATAGTTGCTTTTATAGGTGGAAAAAGAAAGGGTTAAATAATCTTACCCAGTTCATGAAGAGAGATGGGGTCAGATCATTTACAGACATGCAGAGAGAATTTAACCTGCTAAAAACAGACTTTTTAAAATACCTGCAATGCAGACATTACATTACCACCATAGCAGGAGAAGAGGCCTTAAAAGCCTGTCCTACACTCCCAATAATAGCCACACATCAAACAAGCCATATGGCAGACCCGAAAGGGTACATATCACTTATATATAAGGCTTTACAGGAGGAAGCGGGGAGAGTACATGTTGTAAAAATAGAGAATGAGTGGCAAAATGAGCTGAATATAATAATACCAGAGGCAGACTGGGGCAGAATTTGGGAGGGAATCCCTAAAACAACAAGCTCTCCTGGGTGGAAAGAATTCAAGTGGAAGGTTATCTCTAGATATTTTATCACTCCGGTAATCTCCGCCCATTACACCAATCCACCTACTGACCGCTGTTGGAGAGGTTGCAGAAACAGAGGCACATATATACACATTTTTTGGGAATGCCCACAGATTAGAGGTTTCTGGCAGGAAGTTATACAAACCCTACAAAACATTTTTCAATCACAAGAAACTCCCACAGCAGCAAATATATTACTAACTCTAACCCCGAAGGAAATTAAAACAAGGAACCAAAAATACCTATTTTACATTTTGGTAACCGCAGCCCTTATGGTTATCACCCAACATTGGCTGCAACAAAGCTTACTGACTAAAGATATGTGGAGAAGTAATATAAATAAAATTAAAGTCATGGAAGCTATCACTGCCCAGTTAAATTTAAAAGTGGATCAATATAATGTTAAGTGGCTACCATATTATGATTATATTGAGGACACTGAAGGAACCTCAGCCCTAGATCAACTTCTTCAGAAGTGAAGGGAATAAACTGAGAGATGGGTCATACATTAATAGTAAGGAGACAGGGGCAACGAAATTTAGAGTTAATATGAAAATTAAGTAAGAAAGTTAAGACCAGGAATTGAGGTTGAACAGTTAAGAGTAAAACCCACGTCGAATGGAATGTTATTAAGTTGAAGTTGTGTATTGTAGATCATTACCTTCTGGAACTGTAAAATAATAACATTATAGTTTTAAGCACTAGAAAAGGAAATATCAACTGAAGGCAGTTCATTGAAAAGCAACTGATGTAAAAAACAAGAAAAATTGTAAGTATGAATATGATGCTTAATTGGTATAAAATGTCTATGTACTTGCAGAGGAATTCTGCCAAAAATGTCTTGGAATGATAAACTATAAATAAAAAATTAACTAAGTACAGTACTCAATAATGGGGTACTTGGTACTTGATGACAGGGTACTCTGTGCATGATAATGTGATGCTCAGTACTCAATAAAGGGGTACTTGGTGCCTGATAATGGGGTACCCTGTACCTAATAATGAGGTACGCGATGCTCAATAATGGATTACTCATTACATGATACTGGGGTGCTTGGTACTAGGTAATGAGGCACCAGTTACTCAGTAATGGAGTATTCAGTACTTGATAATGGGGTGCTCAATATTCATTAATGGGGTACTTGATAATGTAGTACTTGGTACTTGGTATTGGGGTACTCAATAATGGGGCTTTGGTACTCAATATTGGGTACTTCAACAATAAACTATGACAGAGTTTGGCTTATGCTAGGATTTACCCATGCCTGTTGTGGTTTGGTCACCAGGTTGCAGGCCAAGTGAGTAGACCACAACAGAAGTGGGTCCAGCATAACCCACACCCTGGAGTGATTTTGTGTGATTATATAATGTTCCCCTTCACTTTTTGAAAAAAAGATTTTCTCTCTTTAAATATATTTTTTTTAATTTATTGTTGCACCAGAAAAAATAGTTCCCAGTTGCTAGGTAAAATAGTTTGACAGGTAACATCATGTTAGCCCCATCCTGTAATAGGATAGCTGGCACTGAATCTGGAGATGATTTTTTTTTTTGACTTTAATAAGGGGCTGCTTTATAAGACTGTAGGACAGCGAGTTTGCTGCCAGCTGTTTCTTTGAATGAGCATGGGACAAGTTGTGAGTCTGCTGCGAGGTGTGAGCAGCTTGAATTTGTTACATGATCAGTGGGGTTTCAGCGAGCCTGTGGTGATTAGTTAGTGGGTTACACGAGTTCGGAGTGGGCAAAATCAGTATGCACCAATCATTAACAGCGTTGAGGATTTGTTGCCTTTTTTTTTCTCCCCAATGATGCGACACTTTGGGCTGTAATGTGTAGTGAGGAGCAGCAGTTCAGCAAGTGGGTTATGTCGGAATGGAGGGCTGCCGTACCTAACAATCTGTATCTGAATGAGGAATTACTTTTATTTCTGCTTCTGACTTCAAAGGGTTTTTTTTTTTAAATGGGGGACATCAAGACATTTATAACTGTGTACGAACATGCAGTGAGTTTGTGAACTGTGATGATCTGGGGAACATCGGAATGGAGCTGAGCCAACGGTGAAAAAGAAAAGTGAAAAAGTGAGATGAACTGTGAGGAAGCGGTTCCGGGGGAAACTAGCTGAAAACATTGTTTTGGCCCTGATATGGGTTTGGGTGCTCTTTCCTGATGTTTATTTTCATTATTCAACAGTTTTACTGCAGCTGTTGGGAGATCGGGTTTAGTGGGCATCCAACATGGTGGATTACGTGTTTGGTGTTCGGTGGGGGCGAAGCGATTTTAAAAGTGGCATGGATTCTAGATGCAGCTGACTGGCACCTTTTCCATGGGTAATGTCAAAATTTACCATGGCCAGAAGGTGCCAGTCAGCCAATCACATTTCAGCTTTTTGGGACCCCATTGTATAATTGGTACTTGATTGTGGGGAATTTTTTACCTGATAACTGAGTACTCAGTATTCAGTAATGGGTGACTTTTTACCTGATAATGGGCTACTCAATGTGTGATATTGAGGTACTTGGTACTTGATAATGGGGTAATTTTTTTGGCAACTTATTCTGTATATACCTCATCATCATATTTTTAATGTGTTGCAGGGAAGGACAATGTCCCAATAGACTCATTCAGCAACAGGTTACCAAGAACAGCAGTATACACAGCATATCAGGTGCAGCTAGTTGTGCCCTCTATGGACACTACAAATGTAAACATTTTAACTTCTCAGCACCTGCAGGAGTTGCCATTATGTTTTACAGTTTTCATTAATGTACATGTAACCCCTGGGATCCCCCTAGGGTTACAAGAACCTTGGTAGTTAGTGTTTGGGCTCCCTTGGCAGCTTCTGTCAGTCACTCTGCCACAAGTTCCAAGTGGGAGTGGCTTTTGCAGCAGCATAAGCCACAGAATGTTGCTGTGCAGTCCGTTTTCTGCCTCAGAACAGTGAAGTCAGCTTGGGGTGCTGACTGAGGAGAGCCTCAGGAGAGGTGCCTCCTCTCTACTGACCATTTTCTGCCCTTAGTTGGTTCACAGAGAGACCTGTGTCGAGTCATGGTGGTGACCTTCTCTTGTGCATTGCCCCTGAGGGGATGAAGAATCCTGAAAGTCAATAGCTCCTGTAACCGTGAGAAACATATGGGGTCATCTCCCATTTCTGAGAGACTTTTAACTAGATAAGTGCTGCCCAGTTTCTGTAATGGTCAGGATCTGCCCTATTTCCTTCAGGGAATTCCTGCCTTTTGGGATGTTTTTACCTCAGAACTGCCAAAGGACTGTTTAAATACTCAAATGATGCCATCACAGTGATTAATTTGTTTGGAAAAGAGTCCCCCCCCCATCCAGAATTGAACACTTACTTCTGTCTGGAACATAAGGAGAAAACCTTTTCTCTGTTTTGGAAATGTTACTGAACTGTTTATCACAGTTTAAGGACGTGCTCCATCCTGTGTCCATAGCCTGCAAGATGGATGGACAGCAATACTGTTTCTGGTACCCTCTAAGTCAATGGGGGGATTCAAACAAATGACCTGGTAGTAAAGCACTACTGTGGACTTTGTGAAATTTGTTGTACCTGTTTCTGCACCTGCAGCGCCAGTGGACAAACGTTTTCTGTCATTCCATCATGTTAGAATAAAACCGGTATCACATCGCAGCAGCGATAGGAATATAGCGAAGACCATCACAGCAACATTTTCGGCAGTTTGCTGTGATGGTACACTGGTTCCTGACACTGTTGCCTCCAGGGTGTTTGTCCCCTCTCTGAACCAACTCTGAATAGGAGTTGGTTAATTTAAGTGTGGGAGGTGCGGGGGCAAAGTCCCCCACAGAAAACACAAGTTACCCCAGCGACGGCACAACACCAATTAGTGGTGTTGTGCCATCACTGTTTTGATGGTCATCGAATTTCATGTCACCACAGCATGGTGGAACCAATAAAACCTACTACTTTGCTCCATTTCTGCCTGTGGACGTTCTTCTGTGAATGGACAGTGTGATTTTGTGGTGCCCCCAGTGCCATGGCCCACCCCCGTTCCCGTTAAAAAAACAAATGTTTTTTGTGTGCCCCTTTCTCCCGAGATACGAGCCAAGAAAAACCCTAGCCAGGGAAGTAATGTGGATTATCTGGTGCCAAATGCAAACTGTGTTGGTAAGGTAAAGAAAGGGGTCCTTACATACAAAGGGACTTTCGCTGAATTTTCACAGACTATTTTTCCTGCCACTGTGCCTTCATCACTCTCCCCACCCCCCTTCCTACTTACAGTTATTACCGGGGTGGGGGGATTCCTAAAACCCATAACACACACCTCCCATGGCTGCTACTGTACCTCTATGAGATGGTGGCCATGTGAAACACAGCTGATGGGACTGTGGCTATTTGAGCATTGGCATCATGCCAATGGAATTTCTGGGGGGAGGGTACACAAATAGAAATTAATCTAGGGGGAATACTAGACTATAATTGTACAGAATTTAGCAGCCCAAAAAGCATTTCTTGGAAGGGAATTGTGCCTCCCAGACCCAGTCGGCACGATGGCTCAGTGTTTGAGCATAGTTAATAACAAACGAGCTGGAGCCCAAACCAGTGAAGACCCTCCTTTATGCTGCACTCCCTTACTGTATTATTACAAGACATTTTCATTCACTCCTGCATCTTCCCCAATACCTGTGGTCTGCCATAGGCAGCTCTTTCAGGAAGGGTACGCTCCGCTCAAATGGTAGCAAGTCTCTGTGCCTCCACTCCTTTCTATGTTTGCTTGCACGCATGTGCAATTATGTTTGCTTGCACCCATGTGCAAGAAACATAGTGCCATCATCCGAGTTTTCGGATGTGTGGCACCCGTCTTCCAATTCAGTCAGTGTGTTTGCAGGCGCAGCTGCAGTTCTCCAATGAATGCAGCAGCTGTCTATGACAGCAGTTGAAAATGCAGTGGTGTATAGTTGAAAGGGAGAGCTATGCTTCAGTGAGCAGCGATAAGATATCGCATGCTCATGCACACTCTCCACACACACATACACACATGCACACACACACGCACACATGCACACACACAGGCATACTGCGTGCCGTGCTTCCTCCCCATGCACACTGTACAGCAGGCGGGGCTTCACTACCCCCAACAGAGTTCCAGATGCCACACTAGGGGCCCACCCAGTGTGGCAACAGATCATATGGCCGATGGGGTGCCAATCCCCCATTGGCTCCATGACCCCCCAAACAACCTGCCAGCTACACTGAGGCCCACCCAACATGGCAAACATCCCGCATTGTCCAAGTAATAAAAAAAAAAAAAAACTGAAAGAAAAAAACCTTCTCTCGCTGATTGTCCTGACCCAATTTCCCCCCACCTGCGGCCACCCTCTGTGCATCTTCCTCCCCACACACCATCACTAACACCATAATTGCCTCCAGAGCTTGGCGCATCGATCTTCGGTGGACCGGAAACACGTCTGCACTCTTCAAAGCCGACCGCAAACTGAGGAAATGCCAGTAAGCTGTATAATGGAATAAATAGGGTTTTTTCAACTTTAGTGCATATCTCGGGGATTTAGGGGAATTTTTTCACCAAATTTTCAAAATGGGGTTTTTGGGACCCCACCTCATGAACTCTGTCACTGTCATGGCGTTAATCAGCCCAAAAGGTGATTTTGCGGTCCTGCGGAACCACCTCTCAGGACCAATTTATGAAACAACAGTGTCACAGTTCATGAGGTAGGCTCCAAAAACCCTATGATTGGTGGACAGTCAAAAATGACTGTTTTACAAGCATGCGTTTGCGCTGTTCCTACGCACACTCATAAGATTGTGAATTTTCAATATTTTCACTCCAGATTTTCAACATTGCCATTTTACCACACCTCCTTATGAGCAGTAGAGCTGAGATTTTTCACATCTTGGCCAAAACATGTTTCTGCCCATGTAGCGTACAATGGCACAGTCGGTGCGCGAAATCAATGCTCGGGACAGAGTAAGAAAATCACAGTGACACTGTTCATGAGCAGAGGTGTTAAAATTGCTATGTTAAAAATTTGGTGAAATATATCCATAAAATGACTGTGTTACGAGCGACCATTGCGCAGTTTCCACACACCCTTGTAACTTCATGGTTTCTAATATTTTCAATTGCAGATTTTCACCACTGACATTTTTCCACACTTCCTTACGAACAGTACAGCTGTCATTTTTCACACCATGGCCAAAATGTGTTTTCGCACTTCCAGCACAGAAATGCATGGTCGCTGTGGGAAATCACTGTTCGGGACAGATTAAGAAAATCACAGTGACACTGTTCATGAGCAGAGGTTACAAAATCCCTGTGTTGATAATCTGCTGTAAAAAAAATCCCCAAACTTATTGCATTACGGGTGTGTGTTGTGCATTTTCTCTGCACTCTCGTGACTTCACCAGTTTTTTGAATATTTTCACTGCAGAACTTCAATATTGCCATTTTTTGCACCTCCTCATGAATAGCACAGCTGTCATTTTTCACATCCTGTTCAAAATGTGTTTTCGCACCAGTGGTGCCTAATAGCATAGCCGCTGTGCGAAATCAGCTTTCGGCTAACAAACTGATATTGCCACTGTTCATAAGGTGGGGGTCACAAAAAAACTATGTTGAAAATTTGGAGTGAAAATGCCAATGAACGCCTGAGGCGTTAGGGTTTCTGACCATAACGCCCCAGCCTGTAGAGACTGAGAGGAATCAGGGGTGTGACTTGGGATTCTTGCCTGTAATGCTCATACCATTTCACACCCTGCAGCCAGGGAGAGGCATCAAGGTGTGCCTTGGACACTTCAGCCCCAAAGTTCACCCCACTCTCCTATACAGGACACAGCCCACTGTATTTCCTGATGGAATGGGGTGAGCATAAGGGCCAAAGACCCCAAGGCACACCGTGACACGTGTCAGTGTCTGCAGGGTATGGTGTGGTGAAATGGCGTGGCCGTTATGCCTGATGACCCAAAGGCACACCCCAATGCCTGTCACTCTCTGCAGGGTGGTGGTGGGGTTGGCTTCAGTTCAATACTGCGCTGCCATTCCTATTATGCAGCTCTCTAACTCCTACACTACCAATGCCAATGCCAGCAAGCAAACATTCGGCATTGACAAATGCTTGTTTTTATACTGGTTCATGTGGTCTGCCATAGGCAGCTCATTCAGAGAAGCTGTACCTAGTTCAAACAGTAGCATGTCTCAGTACATCTGATCCTTTTCATTGCACTGGCTTTGCTGAATATTTTATATTTTTATTGGCCAAGATCCCCCACTAAGTCAAAGCAATTAGCAACCAGTTACTTAGCAACTGTTTTGTCCAGCTAGCATCACAATGTTAGAAACCTAAATCTTTGTCTCTGTAAACTGTGCCACTGTAGCTAGGTTTATTTGTCTCTTGATCTAGAACTTTTGTGAATGAGCTCCAAACTCAAAGGTATTTCTAATGTATTAAATAAATAAATAAGCACACACCATACTTACAGCACATAATAAATTAGGCAAAACAGCGAAACCAACTTTTGCCTCCCTAGAGATTCAATTGTCTGTTCAGGGATTTAAAGAGATTTTCTGGTTCTCAGTAAAAAAAAATAGCTAGCTGGCATCAGCAGAACTTGGTTACACAAAATTCCCTAAAACGTTTGTGAATTCCAGGCACTTTCATGTTTATTACTAAAAAAAAAAACGTTAATTAAAACAGGTCGTTCTTTCCCTTAATCTGCTCACTTTCTTTATTCCTGCCTTGAGGCTATAATCCTTTGTTTATGGTAACACAGCCTATTGCCACAGAAACTCTTCTGATGTCACACATAAAGGATGATTGGACCCAATATACTGTAACAAGGTGGCCAACTGCACTGCGCTAAGTATAGCATACTGCCCTAAGAAGGTATATTTTTGCATTGTGCCCATGTTCAGGGCACAGTGCTTGTACAAATATAGGGCTGTGTTAGCGCTGTGCAAGTGGCAAGGCGCAGTACACAGCCCCCTCCTGGCCACATGGATAACTAGGGAGCATGCACGTTGCAGACAGGTCTGCACCTTTGCTTCTGGCTGTTATATTAGAACGCCAACGTAGTTATGACCATAGAAGGTATTCAAGACCCTAAGAGGCCATGTTCATGTCATTAGACAGCTATTGCCAGGTCCTTGCACTGTCTCCTTGGTCGTATGCATGGATGCATTGTGCAGAGGAGCCTATTACTCCACACATTGCCATATCTCTAGCAGTGTTAACCTAATGCCTCATAGCCTCTGTCTAGTGGCCCTCCCACCAGTCCCTGCGGGTATGACAATTATAATTGAAAGTATCCTTGGTAGTTTAGTGCCCCCCGTCTTTGGATCTGATGCTCCCCACCCTTCTTGGCCTCTTCCTGACTCGGGGATGACAACTGGCACAGGCCCACTGTCTGCCTCACACAAGTCCTGGTATAATTGTGCAATTCTGTATAGTGACACATCTACTGAAAGCGTCACCAGCGTGGCACTGCTGGCTTGTTAGTACTGCCGAAAACAGTTGAATATCATAACATACGCACAGTTGAATATCATAATATATGCACACATATGAAACACACTGGTGGTATACAACAGCATACCTGCTAGGCGCCTGTTAGCGCACACATGTGCACAACGCTAACTGTGCCTCGGAATATAGCACTTTGACCCACTAACAAGGTTTGGGACTTGCCAAACACTGTTTGCCTCAAAAACAGTGTTAGCGTCACTCAAAATGTTTGAATACCAAGTGTTGTGACTGCAGGGTTGGAAAAGCTGTGCCAAAGCATGCTTTCATGCAAACACAATTCAGTTTTTGGAGATTGTTAAGAGATTTGAGTCTCACTGATCCCCTAGGGTTACCACCTTTTAAGAAGCCCAAAGTGAGACATTTCTTACTGAAACACGACTTTTCGCAGTACAGTAGGTAACCTCGGACAATGAAACATACTTGTTTTAGCTATATAAGGAGAATTAAGGTTAAGTGTTGTCGTTTATTAGTTGCTTCTATTGTTTCTTATCATTTTAAGGTATTTTGGTTAAGGTATTGTAGTTTTCTGCAACATTTAGTGGAAAGTTAGAAAATATTTTTTCTACTGTAAAATCAGGACATGTAGTATTGTTCATGTTTTGTTTTGGGTTTTTTTTGCAGGACACAGCTGTCTAAATCAGGACTGTCCAGCGAAAATCAGGGCAGGTGGTAACCCTACTCTGATGCCAACTGTCAGTGCTTTGCAAAAAACTGGAAAAATCACTTTAAGCCCCCACAGCACCGAGACCTACAAAGAAGGCCGAATTAGAGAGCGGTAGGTAACATTAATCCTTACGTAGTTGAGGTATGGCAAGGCAGCTTTAGATATGTACTACAGCACCCCTTATCGAAGGACTGTGGCTCGTTACAGAAATATAACATGAATGTAACCAATAAAAAAAAACCAATATGAATTACTTCGTGTATTCTATATAGGTAAAAGCACCACAGCTCCATTCCTAAAAAGGTGCATGTGTGTGTGTGTTCGTTTCTCCCCCTTTGCTAACCTCAAATTTGTATGTCCGCATCTGACCCCCCCAACACACGCAGCCTTTCTCTCCGCTCTCTGCAGTTGGCTCGTAGCCACACTGGAAAGATATAAATCGGCTGCCTCCAGAGACTAGAGTAACAGCGAGTACGGCCAAGGGACAGTAAATCGAATCCCCACGGGGTCCAGAATCGCGCTGCCTTTAGCTATCCAGAGCCTCTCCTATAGGGCTCGGGAGGGACGGAGCTACAGCCACGCAGACACGGCGGCGAGACAGAGACGGACGGAGGGACGCAGCAGAGCGCAGTCTTTCTCACTGAGGTTCGAGTCCCGGGAGCTGCTGCAGGACAGAATCTGAACGTCATTTTATGGGCTAGTTGGGTTCGAAACAAAAAGAGCCATTCCATCACACTTAGGTACCTCACGGCTACAGAAGAAGGTAATGTGGGGTGTGACACCCCGGGGTGTGTGTGTGGTGGGGGGGTGTAAGGGTAACAACGCAAACGAAATATTAAGACGAGGGAACTGTAAGGTTAGAGATGTCCATTGCCCCCAACCACCACCACCATAAAAACCGCTGCAGGGGGCCCATACCTTCGCAATCACCTCCATCGGTCCAAGAAGGGAGCGCCGAGTTAGGAGCAAACCGTTTGTCTTTCTTTGCGGCGCTTTAACTTTGGCGAAACCAATAGATCGGTTCGAAAAGGCTGAATATATTACAAGCCAGAGATAGAGCTGGACTAATACTGTTAGTCCAGCTACACATACCTGTCAACTATTCCTGATTACGAGGGACTTCCCTCATTTTTCACCTCAAAGTTGCAGCATTCATCATTTGTCCCTCATAGAAGAAGTGCTGCCATCACAGAAAATGCAGTGTAAATTTAGATTTTAAAGCAGAAGTTCATATTATTCTAAGATTCTAAATGAAAAATAAGCACAATGGTTTCCATAATGTTCTGAGCTTGTATCTCCATGTTTGAGGATGTGTCCCTCATCATGAGGGTCAGTGTCCGGCATAAATAGACCCAACTTTGACATTGGTGTGTGTGTGTGTGTGTTTGTGTGTGCGGTGGGGGGGGGGGTGCAATATTTAACCTCTTCGAACCAACAAATATAATTTCAAGCATTATAAACTAGTATAACACATTTTGAGGGAAATTATTGGACGATAATACTGGTGGTTCTGCTCAAAAGTAAACACATTATTTTCTAGTTTTCTGAGTCAATTCACTTTCCGTTTATGTATAATGGACATACACAATGTACTAGATGGGTGCTAGTTCAGGTTACAACGAAAATGTAATGATAACTTATAATTTTATAAGACACGTTTCTCCCCTCTTGTGAGATATTCCTTTTCCCTGTCTGGAGTCTACTTTAGTACTTCTGTGCCCTGATGTTTGTCTAGATGTCTGGTGTCACAGAAGTTCAGTGGGCAGTGTTTGCTGCATGTAAATTCCTCTTAATCACAGGAAAAGCAAACTACTGGTGTTCAAATGTAACTGAGAATCCCACCATGTAACTACCATATTGAAAGGGGAAAGCCATAGAAAAAGGAGAGCTTCATTATTTAAAAATTTTTAAATAACTGCTGCAACTGAGTCAAATGCGGGTAACAACCACACTGTACAAGGCAAGAGAAAAGGGAACACTGTCTGTAACACAGAATGAAAATGCATCAGTACAAACCTTTCTCCCTTAATATGCACTGCTGCTTTAAAGAGCTACTGACGCCTCAAAGAAAACTTTGAAAAACATAATAATTAGGTAAAATTCTGCTTGTAGTCCATATATATTCTCCTCCCCATTATTTATTACTCAGGAAATGTGCATGAATACATGATTTTTATCCCTTACAGTTATTTTAAAGTTAATCTGCCTCTATAGCTTACTCCCTACTTCAAGTCATAAGGCTTTGTTGTGACATCACAATCTGTTGCCATGAGTGTAACTGTGATGTCACAAGTGGTGCATTATGACCGCTGGTAGGGAGACGGCAACAGAAACAGATGAACTCTTCAGGAGCAAAAATCCTGTTTTCATGCAAATAACCTCAGCAATAAAAAATGCGGAGGAGAAATAAAGAACTAATGTGAAATACAAGCTGAACTTTATCTAAATATTGTGTTTTGTTAAAGTTCTCCTGAAGGTGTCCGCTGCTCTTTAAGGCACTTTTAGAAAAGTACAGTTGGCTAACTTGTCCCCCAGAGTTAAAGGCTGTTGTAGTTACATGCACAATGCTGATTCATCTCCAACTGTAAGCTGAATGAGTTTAGAGGAGAAGGTAACATGGGGGGGTATGCTGTATGCTTGCCCCTCCCCTGGAAATACATATGACCCTTACAGTGAAGGGATCTTTAAAGCAGTATTTGCTCCCAATGTTAAGATTCGGGCAGGCACTCCAGAGTACAGTCATATCACAAAAATATGTCCAGAGGCAAAATGTGTGAGGCTCTGTGTTCTGATGACCACAACACAGGCTCAAGAACCAGGTGACCCAGGTTCCAATCTCACCACAGCCATTTACACATTGTAACCCTGAACAAGTCATATAAGCACTCTGTGCTTCAGTTCACCCAGCTGTAAAAATGCGTAAAAGCAGGACATCCACTGCAATGTGAGATATTGTTTCTCAGTTGGACTACCCTTTTTCAATAATTTGTAAAAAAAAAAATAGCAATAATAAATAACTAAATAAAAGATTTAATAGATGAGCAAGTAAAGAAACACAGAAGAGATGCAGAACATAACCTGAGTCATTCCATATCAACTTGTGTATTCACTGCAGACTGGGATTATTGTTTGGAATAACAGAGATATTCAAAATCTTCTAACTGTTTGAGATCTACAGTATGTTGGTTCATTAAAAGTCATTCCACTAGTTGTGTCTGACACTATTCCCCAGTGAAGGGGCCTTTGTGGCAATGACAATTTATGTCCCATAACGTGTTCATGTTCCTCCAGTAAAAGGTGCTGCAGTCTTGATACGGAAGAGATCCAGTGAGTCCAGCACTCTGCCACAAGCAGATGAGTGGCTTAGGATGTGAGCAGTATGAGCAGACATTGGACATACTTAACTCATTCCGTCAAGAGAATAGAAAGCTGGGAGGGGAAATAAATACAGAGCTCTGAATACTAAAGGGGGTAGTCAGGGGGAGTATACACAGATACAGAAGGCTAAGAGGGGAGTCCGGAGGGAGTATGCACATATACAGAAGCTAGGAGGGGAGTCAGGGGGAGCATACACAGATAGAGAGGTAACCTGTGAATAGAGCGAGTGATTTTGAGCAAACTCAATATGGGCAATTGCAAAATAGTGATAGGGAATTGGGTGATGTGCTCTTAATAGCGATAGCCATTAACAGCACATTGTAATTCGAGCACATATGTTCTTCACTAAGTTGGAAAAGTATGTGTAGGTTTGGCGAGTGAGCAGGTTTTGAGCTGGCTGTCTAATGTGGTGGTGAGAGTCACTGCTTCTCAGTCGAGTGACCCAAGTTCGGGACTGGCCATGTAATAGTATTTTACTTTTCTTTGTTTGCATCTAATGTCTTTTTTTTGTGTCTGTATTTCTTGGTTCTGTACCCCCCACCATCCTGACTCCTCCCACCTGTAGGTTGCTCCCAACGTTCTCCCACTTTCACTGTCTGTCCCCCAACATAGCCCCCCTCCCAACTTTGCCACTCTCCCCCATTATACAGCCCCCATGGATCTGGTTAATTGGGATCTCACGACGATAGTGTGACAACAATTTTGTTAAGTGATGTTACAGTGAAACCTTTATGTTGACCGCATTTGCAGTCAGCATAAAGGTGGTCACTGTCTCCTATGTTTTCTTTGGGAAGCTTCACCCAGAACCCCCCAAGTGGGAGGCTGCCCCCACACCCCCCAATTAAAATACTCAATTCTGAGTCAGAGCTGATTAGAAGAGGGGATGCAAGACCCCCGGAAACAGTGCCGGGGTCCAGCGCCGACAATACAGTGACCTGGCACTGTTGTCGCTGTAGTGTCAATCGCTGTCAACTTGTCGCTGTGGAAGGTGTATACCAGTTAATTAAAGTCAGGTGGTGGGGGCAAAGCCCCCCCAAAAGGGGTGCTCAGTAGGGTGCTATTCTGCACATCACCAAAAAGCAAAGGCAGGACCTGGAGAGGTTAGAGAGATGGTCTGACACCAGGAAATTTAAATTTAATGCACAAAAGTGCTTGGTGATGCACCTCGGGAGGATGAATAGGAGGTAACCTTACTCCCTTGGGGGTTGGTGATTAAGGAGAAGGAAACAGAAAGGGACCTGGGGATTATGGTATCGCGGGACCTCAAGTTGGGCAGACAGTGTAGCACGGCAGTGGGAAAGGCAAATGGAATGTTGGCCTGCATTGCGAAGGGTTTTAATAGCAGGAAGAGGGAGGTGCTAATGCCGTTATACAGAACCATGGTCAGGCCACACCTGGAGCATGGGGTGCAGTTTTGGAGGCCTCACCTATGCAGAGATGTTGAGTTGATGACGAGGGTACAGAGAAGGGCAACTAAAATGGTAAGAGGGATGCAGGATGTACCCTATGAGAGAAGATTGAGAGGGCTTAAATTGTACCCTCTGGAGACTAGGGGGGAGAGGGGGGACATGATTGAGACCTTTAAATATCTAAAGGGAATAAACAAGATGAAGGGTGATAGCTTGTTCATGTTGAGGAAGACAGTGAACATGAGGTGACATAGCCTCAAGCTGGAAGGTGGGCAATACAGAGGTAATGTCAGAGGGCAGTTTTCATGGAGAGGGTGGTGGAGGCCTGGAATAGGCTGTCAGAGGAGGTAGTGGCAGCTAGAATGGTGGAGGGGTTCAAGAGGGCTTGGGATAAATTTAAGGGGTTGGGAAAAGAGGGTGGAAGCATAACGGGGGGGTAGGGAGTTGGGCAGACTAGATGGGCTGTGGGGCCTTTATCTGCCATCACATTTCTATGTATCTGTGTATCATTATGGCTATCTTAATAAGGTTATATAATTTAACTTGGACAAAAATTAGATTTTCAGATAAAGAGAACTTAATGAAAAAATGTCACACTAATATTGGTGTTAAGCAAGGATGGCTTTTGGCTCCTACTCTATTCGATTCCCACTCTGTTCAGTCTGTATTTAATTAGCCTTGTTTGGAAACTCGTGACTCCATCTTTCATGCTCAAAAATTGAAAATTGGCCAGTGTCATTGCCTAGCCTATGGCGATGACATGATTTGTGCAATCTGCCACTCATCTGAGTCTTCAAAGAAAGACGACTCACTTTTATGAATTAACAGTTACTATATATATAACTTAGAAATAAATAGTAAAACAAACAAGGTAATGAGATTCAGGAATAAGTAGTGCATTCCCAAACCTTATTACCGAAACATTCAAAAACTGGAAACAACTAAACAATGATTATTTTGGTGTTAGATTCACCGATAACAGAAAATGGAATGCACATGTGAAACCAATGGTTAATACATTTAAAAAAATGTACAGGCCATTCCTGGTTTAGTCATAATTACAGTGGGTACTCACTAAAAGGTGTTCTCTAAGCAGTTAATGCAATACTAAAAAAATATATAATGTATGGATCAGAATTATAGGATATGGCTGATTCAACTAGACTTGAAACAGTTTTGAATGTATTTTATAGGAGCGTACTAAACATTCCCTCATCAGTTGCAGCCTATGCAATAAGGGCAGAAGTAGGCTGAACATAACTGGTATTATGAGCATATGAAGCCACTCGAAAATATTGGATTGAATCAACATATATGGATGAATACTGATTGCTCAAAATTTATTGTGAAGAATATACTTTGCCCATGCACAAAACAGGTAGAAATGCCATTTTGGAGAAATAAGTTGGGTTATCTGTTTTATTTTTCAAACCTATATTCTATATTCTTTGCAAAAAACTTTGCTAATGCAGCAGTTAGCATAACTTACTGCCACAAAAGTAGGGAAATGTGGTATTAGGGTTTTTAACCCTAACACTCCCCCCACCCCACCCCCAAGCAGCAAAAGTTAGTTGAGTTTATTCATTTAATAGAGCACTTTATTTCATTGCGACTCCAGACACTGTACAGATAGATGGCCAAGTGTCGTTGAGGCACAGGTCAGGAAGCATAGGGAAAACCAGGAGCAGGTGTAGAATTCACCAAAAATATTTATTTACAGTAGCCATAACATAAAAAAATAAACTTGTTCAGAATAACTACGTACAGAGGAGAACTACAGTAGTTTTACTTCAGTCTCTGTGTCCCTTTTTCTTCAACAGTTGCAGCTTAGCTCCTTTATAAGTCCTTTCAACCCCCATTCTTAGCAAGCATCCTGTTTTTGTAAATATCAGGCAGGGCTCCTAGAACACAGTGTGCTTCTTGAGTTGAGGCCCCTTTTGCACAGCTTTTGCAAAAGGCTTAACAATTGAGCTCTGGTAACCTCTAGCTTCCATCAGCTTTTTGCAGTCATCTCAATTTATAATTACATATATTTCAACAGTAATGCTGTATATTTTCCAAACACAAGGGATCCCAATATCAGTTACATTTCTATACAGTGATTTGTACATATCTTTATATCAGCAGATCTAGATATGCAAGAGAGAAAAACAGTCAGCAAGGGAAAACTGAGAGAGAGTGAGAGGCAAAGAACTGTGAGATTGTCGGGGCGATCAAATCAGAGGTCTTACAGGAAAATTGGGTTGTGCAACCAGACAGAGAAGAGACAGAAAAGGAAAGATCCTTGCATTTAAACACTTTCTCCATAACAAATGGGACAGGGTCCTAGTCTACCCTGTCATACCAAGTTCTATATAAAGACTAAAAACATTCAATAAACTCCAATAATACAATTAAACATTAAACAGAAGGAAAGGCTTTATTAAATAAAAAGGTCTTTAGATTCCTTTTGCAACCATTGACCAATGGGGCATCTCTGAGCGAATGAGGCAGTGAGTTCCACGGGGTCAGCAACACAAAAGAAAATGCCTGGGTGCCTGATGACTTTAGGTGGACCCTGGGAATCCCCAGGAGGCCCTCATTGGCTGACCAGAGGGGACAAGATGGGTGGTAGGGCTGTAGAAGGTCTTGCAGGTAACAAGGCCCCAGTTCATGTAGGGGCTTGTAGGTCAGCAACCTGACCTTGAAGGTGATCCGCCATCTAACAGGAAGCCAGTGCAGAAAGTGCAGCAGAGGCATAATGTGACATGACCTCAAAAGGCCAGCCAACAGCCTGGTTGCCACATTCTGCATTAGTTGTAGGTGGTGAAGATCAACCCCCACTAGCCCTAGGTAGAGGGCATTGCAGTAATCAAGCCGTGACATCACAAAGGCATGAACTAGTGATGGCAGATCACCAGGGGGAATCAGGTGTTTCTAAGATGGTAAAATGCACTCTGGACCATGGCTGACACCTGAAATTCAAGTGTTGGGCCATGATCCAGCACAACCCAAGACTCTTCACCTTAAAAGGGGTTAACAGCTTGGAATCTCTGAGCCTAAGCCTGGTGGCTCAACCAGCCTGCACACCAACCTTTGGGCGACCAGATTCCACCACAAGTACTTCCATCTTGTCCAGATTTAACCTCAACCAGTTGTCACTCATCCGGTCTTGGATTTCAGCAAGGCACTGATTGAAAACTGAGACCTTATCCTGTTGTTTGGGTGCAAAAGACAGGTACAGCTTAGTATCCTCCCCGGGCCGTGCCTGAAAATAGGCAGAATTTGTCTAGTGCACTCACCCGGTCAACAAAAACTAAATAGATTAATAAATAAGTATTGTGATGCCCTGCCCCCTTGCTTATGATTATTGTATGATATCTGTAAAATAAATAACTGGTCTGAGTATGATATTGTCTCACACAAGTTGAGAGATTTGGCCTGTAACTTTAAAAGTCAGTTGCTGGAACTAAAGGGTGTAATTAAACAGACCAGGAAAACCATTAATTAAGACATCCTTCTAGGGAGACAGTTTATGGCCCTCATAACCTGTGCTGCCTTTGAAGTATCCCACACATATGACTTTTATGACGTAGCAGGAAGAAGTCACTGGACTGACTCTTAATGGTTTTCTCACATATCTGAGAATAAGGGACATGAGTATGGGATTGTTAAGTTCAAAGATAAATGTTTAATTAAAGACTGTCATATTTGGGAAATGGCTAGCTACAGATTTTTTAAAAGCATATGACTCACATCCTCAGAGACACAGATGCAAGAATATTAAAACTGGGGAGGTTCTAGCTGACCTCATCAAAGGGGGTGGGGGCAGAATGAAACATAGTATGGAATGGACACATATGAAATAGACTCTGACTGAGAGAGCACTTAGAAAGGTAATAGTTAGAAAGCAATTAAGTCTTTGTGGTAGGAGTGTTGTTATGAAACTTTTTTTTTTGTTTTATAAGATTGTAAGTTGTATGATATATTGTTCTGTGTTTAATTTTACATATTTTTATCATCTTTTAGTAAACAACCATTTCTTTGAAATACTGTCTGGGTGTCTGTCAGTTCTTTTTGCATGTGCTGTGTACAGGGTTAAGTCTGACAGCTGTTTGAAAAGCTTGATTGTGTTACTAAGCTTGCTTAAAAAGGTAAGAACTACCTAGGTCTCTTATAGAGTTAAAAAGGGTTCATTCTGGTTACCTGGTTAGGTGCCCCTGGTGAAAGATTGTACTGCAGTCCCAAAGAGGGTACATACCTGAGCCTGTACATTGGGTAAGCTAGCATAAGGTTCACAGTTTGAATCCCTCCAGAACTCCAGGCTAAAGGTGATTTGGACCCAAAGCAGACAGGAGGGTTACCCTGTTACCTGCTCACATTATTGCACTCTGAGGTTGGCACGGTGAGAGCAGAGGGCCTGACCTGCAGAGTGCATTGTGACAGATTTGGTTGGCAGCAGTGCGATTTAAAATATTAATAACACAAGCTTTAATAGTTCAGTGTGTCAGCTTAATACTGTACAACTCACTTGCAAAATAAGGCAGTGATTTATCTTTAAAAAAGAAAACAACGACCCAGGTTCGGTAGCAGACTCGGGACGCCGAGGGCTGGCAGGGGCGGGAGAGGATTGAGCATCCGTAGGGACTGCTCCTCTCCCAGGGATGGGTTAGGGAGTCATCGGTCGTCAGCAGCCTCTGGTGGAGAACAGGAGCACTGCACGACGGCGAAGAAGGGACGTACACAGAAAATGTGAAGACGCTTCATGTCTCGCCGGATGATGGCTGCCTGGCTCTCTGAGCCCATCAGTGCCTCTGAAGCCTTCCACCTCAGCAACACCTCCCCGGGCCAAGATGTTGCACTGGTCTGTGGCCCCCTGGCTGGTGCTTTCCCTTCGGAGGAGGGGGACCCATCCGGGAAGGGTTATGCCCGGTTTCCCGGGGAGCTGGCTGTCATTTGACAGCGGAGGCTCAGGGGACAGGATGGGTCAGCAGAAGCATTGGCTCACCTGAAGGAGAGGCTGGAGTGGATGCAAGATGGGGAGAAAGGAAATAATACACACAAAAAAAGAAAACAGGACTATATCATTTTGCTTACTGTCAAAGTTCCTACCTGTTTAATTTTTTTTCAGATGCTAGTTAGAGTAGCCGTAGTTAGGGAAGAAGATGGCTTCCACCTACAATGAGCACACTGTAGACTACCTGAGGCAGTTGTGCAAGGAGAGAGCAGTTCTGCACGAGGGGAGAGTTAATAAGCAGAACCTCGTGGACACTCTGATGGCCACCGATACCCAGAGTGTCAAGTCACAGTCTGTGACTGGAAAGGACCAAACCTTGGACGTGATGGGGCCAGTGCAGTGTCCAGATCCAGTGAGGAGGTCAGCAGGGCCAGTGCAAGCCAAGGGCCACAGCAGCAGAGGAAGGTCACCAGCATCCTGGAGCCAGAAGCAATCAGGCTGCAGACTGAGTTGTGCAGAATGGAGCTGGAGTTCCAGAGAGAAGCTGAGTGAGAATGGTGAGAAGTGGAGCGAGAGAAGGGAGCCACAGAGGAGAAGAGGGAGCAACTTCAGTGAGAAGCTGAGCAAGAACGGAGAGAAGCAGAGCAAGAGCAGTGAGCCACAGAGGAGAAGAGTGAGCGAGAACAGTGAGAAGCTGACCATGAACAGCGTGAGCACCAGAGACAACATGAACTAGAGAAGCTACAACTCCAACCACCAGCACCAGAGCAGGTAAGTGGCCTGAGTTTAACTGGAACTACAGAACTGGGGTACAAATTAAATTCCAAATTGATAGCTGAATTTAAAGAAGGAGAGGATATGGATGCCTTTTTAAATTACTTGAAAAAGATTGTATTCAGGCAAATATTCCTAGAGGGTCCTGGAGCTTCCAGCTCTCCCTGCTACTTACTGGGAAAGCTCAGGATGCATTGGGTCAAATGGACAATGAGGACAGTAATAATTCCAGAAAACGTAAAGCTGCACTTTTAAAAAAGTATGATTTAACTGCAGAAACATACAGAGCTTAATTATGTAAGCTCAGGAGAAGCCCTGACATGAGCTATGAGGAGCTAGCCACGAAACAACGTCAGTTTTTAAAATGTTGGTGGGAAGGAATTTAAGCAGACTGTTGAAAAAAATTTAAAATGCTGTACTTTTAGAGCAGTTTTTTTTTGGCATGCCCAGCAGAGCTGAAAACCTAGCTGGAGGACTGAGATCCCAAAACAGTGCAAGAGGCTGCTGAACTCTCGGACCGCTATGCTAGGAGCAGACCTGCTCTGAGGGCGAATGGGACGGGCGTAGCAGTACAGAAAGGGAAAAGTGTGCCTTCAGGGCAGTTAAAACCCTCACTGCCTCCACTAAAACCAGGTAGCCCTGGGTTTCAAAGAAAATATTTACCTGAGAAAAGAAACGAATGTTGGGTTTGCAAAGAAACTGAGCATATTGCCAGTGTCCCAAAAGGACGCGCAATACGCAAAGTGGTGCTAGGAAAGAAGTGGGTTGTTTGTGTGTCCCTGCAAGCATGCCAGTAAACATGAAGGAACACATGCACCCAGTCACTGTGAATGGTGTATAGACACAAGGGTTAAGAGACACGGGGCATCTCTGACTTTGGTAAAAGGGGATCTGGTAGAGCCTGGTTAGCTTATGCCCAATAAATTTGTAACTGTACAAGGGTTCACTAGGGAGGAGAAAACATTGCCACTCGCTAGTGTTCTCCTAGACTGGGGTGAAATGGGAAACTGTGCAACAGGTTGCTGTAGCCAAAACTTTAGTGGGTGATATAATTCTCGGCAGCAATCTCAAACAGGAGATGGTGTGTGCCGTTACCCGTAGCCAAGTGGCAAGGGAAAATATTAGTTCCCTGGACCATGTAGAAGCCTCTGTAGAAACCACTGGGGGGCTGGTTCCCCAGCCTGGGTCTCCTGATATGAGGACTAATGAAGGGGGGGTAGAAATTTCTCCAGTAGCAGTTAACCAAACAGCTATGAAGGGTTACTTTGAGGAAGGAAGGGTGACCCATTGTTGGGTTAGGGATGGCAGTGATCCTGAGTGCCATGACGCTAGAGCTAGGGTTCCTAGTTTAGAGACTGAAGGGGACCTGTCCCATGCCGTGGGAAAGTGTAAGGAGTTTGCAGCTGCTCGGAAAAGTGACCCTAGTCGAAAGAAGCTGAGGGCTTGGGCAGACTCTGACAGAGCACAGGGAGGTGATGGGAAACATAAAATTTATTGGGCCAAAGGACTGATGTATACTCAGGATGCTAAGACAGAGGGAGGGTGATAGGCAGGCAGCTTGTCATTCCCCAGGGGTACCGTGAGCAGTTGCTTAAGACTGCACACGATATTCCCTTGTCTGATCATCTGGGAATCGCGGGTTAAGTCTGACAGCTGTTTGAAAAGCTTGATTGTGTTACTGAGCTTGCTTAAAAAGGTAAGAACTACCTAGGTCTCTTACAGAGTTAAAAAAGGTTCATTTTGGATACCTGGTTAGGTGCCCTTGGCAAAAGATTTACTGCAGTCCCAAAGAGCGTACATATCTGAGCCTGTACATTGGGTATGCTAGCATAAGGTTCACAGTTTGAATCCCTCCAGAACTTGAGGCTAAAGGTGATTCAGACTCAAAGCAGACAGGAGGGTTATCCTGTCTGTTACCTGTTCACACTATTGCACTCTGAGGTTGGCACTGTGGGAGCAGAGGGCCTGACCTGCGGAGTGCGTTTGTGACAAGTATCATCAACATAGCAATGAAAACTCAGTCAGTACCATCTTATAATGTCTCCCTAGTGGCAGCATATATACTGCAAACAACATTGGGGACAAAAATAGAACCCTGCAGGACCCCACATGGCAGGGACAGTGGTTTGGAGGAAAATGCCCCCAATACTGCCTTCTGCATCCTGCCAGTGAGAAAAGAATAGAACCAGCTGAAGACTGTACCAGACAATCCACAACAAACCCACAGGCGAACTAAAAGCACCCTATGGTCCACGGTGTCAAATGCAGCTGAGAAGTTGAGGAGAACAAGAATAGAATGCTCTCCTCGATCTCTCACCACTAGGAGATCATTAAGTACCCAAACCAAGGCAGTATTAGTGCTGTGTCTTTTCCTAAAACCCGACTGGAGAGGGTTGTAGATGTCTTAAGTTGATAAGGCGAGTCTCCAGTTGTAGAGACACCACCTACTCAATAACCTTCCCCAAAAAGGGAAGGTTAGGGACAGGTCTGTAGTTTGCTAGGCAGTCTGGATCTAGTGACGGTTTCCTCAAAAGGGGTCTCACCACCACATTCTTCAGAGGCTCAGAAAAGAACCCCTCACTAAAGAACACCGGGCTATCCCAGCCAGGATCGGGCTGATGGATTCAACACATCCTACAAGAAGGCGCATCGGATCCAGATCTAAACCAGAGTAGGTAGGCCTCAACTTCTGGATGACACAAGCTGGCCCAGTGGTGCTGAAGGTTGAGGTGCTGGATGCCACACCTCGCTCCATGCCAGCGACCCATGTTCAGGAGCAAGCGCAGGCTGCCAGGCATCGACCAGGAAGGGGAAGGCTTGAGCATCCATTGACAGCTAACTTTCTCCTGGGGAGGGAGGTTTGCAGGGCTCGGCACTTGAGTGCCTCCCGGAGGGCAGGCAATGCGCTGCAGCCAGTACACATTTGGGAGGTCTGAGCGTCAGCAGGAGCGCACTCAGGAGTAAGTGTGTTCCCCACCGGGCATCACTGTGCCATCCATGCATGCCAAGGGGAGTAAGGAACCAACAAGAACTAGGAAAACACCCCAGAGTTGTGGTAGGCGACAGCATGCCTCGGCCCCACACTCACCCCCGGACCTTGCCCACCTGGGTCCAGATCCTCTGCGTGCCTCCTCTGCCTGGATGATACTGGATGTCTTGGTCGCCAGTAGGAGTGGCAGCCCCACCCTGGGGGTGTAAGCCAGGAAGGTCTCTCACCGGGTGGAGGTAAGCATTTGCAGAGCCCCAGGAGGGAATCCAGAGTAGGGGGAGGGGTCAGGTTGGCAGGAGACAACTGGAATGATGCCTGAGAGAGGCCACATCTCCAGTGACCAGAAGGAAAAAGAGTCGAGAAAAAAACAACAACTGGATGACCCTCCCGACATCGATGACTGCCAACTGTCAAAGTCAGACCAGACAAACAGAATGCCCATGACAGTCCCTGGCTCATCACTGTATGCCCCAGTAGAGAGTGCTGACTGGATCCCAGATCTGATAGAGGAAATCTTATCAGCAAAACACAGAGCAAACTCATCACACTTTAATTGTAAAAAGGCTCTAACAGACTGAAGACAAGCCAGATTACACAGCATGTTGCCATTTTGGAAGAGTTGAGCTGGTCTGTTGACTGCTGCAGCAATCTCCTTGAACAGGAACTCTGCCTTTTTACAGGAGATTGTTGATTGATACTTTCTATAATGAGACATCAAAATAAGCTTCTCCCCATCAGACCAGGATCTCCACCAGTGTCACTCCAACCTTCAGCCCCTCACATTCAACTTCCTGAGAGCTCTGTCAAACCAAGGGGATCTCCGGTGTGATGTGAGGGGCCTAACATGGACCAGTGCGATAGAGTAGATGGTGCTGGTGATGGCCCTATTATAGGTTGACACCAACTCCCCCAGCTCATCACAACCACTCATCACACTGATAGGTCGAGCACCGCCATAAGATCCACTGGGGTCAAACCTCTTAAAGGACGGTACTGGGCCATCTCCTTAGGGGAGGGTCTATCGGGGGGGCTTCAGACAAGAACCTCATGGTATAGTGGTCCAACCAAACGACCTGTTCCACCACTAGGTCGGCGACCTCCAGTCCCAGTAAGAAGACAAGGTCCAGAGAGTGACCCTGTACATGGGTTGCAGAGGTGACCACCTGTATCAGGCCCAATGACTGCATTAACTGGAGGAAGTCTTATCCAAACGGCAAGAGATTGTTGTCGACCCAGGCATCAAAGTCACCCAGAATAATCCATCCGATGCCTCCAACACCAGTCTGATAATGAAGTCTGTGCCATCTGGCAGGAATTCCTTCTCATGTCCCAGGGGATGATAAATGAGAAGGATCCTGCAGCCTGCACCTGTAGCACCCTGAATGACCACACATTCAAAAGACCTTGCTGTTCCCACTGAGAGAGCCGTGAGGTTCAAGTTTGACTTAAAGCAAATTGCCACACCCCCACCCCTACGATCCTTTCTTGGGTAGTGGATCACCAAGAACCCAGCAGGAACCACCGATTCCAGTACTGGGCTGGCACTTTCACCCAGCCAGGTCTCAGTGATGCAAGCCAGATCAACAGTATAAACCAGATCAGCTATAATAGCCGTCTTGTTTCTAATAGATCTGGCATTGCATAACACTGCCTGAGAAGGACAGGTGAATGAGGCTGGTCCATTGGATACCTGACCACCTAAGGCGGAGCCCTTGGGTATGGGAACAAGACAGGGAGAACCCCAATTGTGAACCCATTTCGCCCCAGGGCGCCTTCTAGAGCCAAAAGGAAAAAACATTAAGGTTTTGGGTCACCAGAGTCTTCATGAATCAGTGGTGGGGTCTTCCTTGGGGTTTTCAACCGTAATGGTCCCCCCTGCCCCCTATAAACCATAGCCTGTAGTCCAAAGCACAAGGAACAGCTCCAAGCCAGTGCTTCATAGCAATACACTCTCCAAAGGTAGAGAATTATGTCTCGCCACATGTTGCGAACACCATTTGTTGTAGCTTTCTTCATGCAGGGCCCTGCAGGCATGCATGAAAAAAGATCATGTTTGATATTGTTTGCTTAGGAAATGGGGTGGGCATTAGGGTCGACAACCCCAAGGAAGACCCCACCACTTATCTGCCAAGACCTCAGAGACCCAAAACCTTAATGTTTTTTCCTTTTGCTGCTTGGGGAGTGGAGGTGGGGAGTTAAGGTTGCAAACACTAATGCCACATTTCCCTACTTTTCTGGTGTTAAGTTACCCTAACTGGTGCATTAACACAGTTTTTAGCAAAGAATTTCCTTTCTTTTTAAATAACGGAATCATATCCTCAGTCACACAGGTCCTGAAGGGACCTGCATGAACAGATGCATATGCCCTGCACCAAGGGAAGACTCTGTCCCCTACAGAAGTGCAGGGCCCTTACAGGCCCTGCAATTCTGTGCAATGACGGATGTGAAGTATTCATGGAGCTGTCTGGTGGGCTGCAGAAGTGCAGCTCCTGTGGTCCCTGCACTTCTATGTGGCCGCAGCTACAGATACACAGGGTAGAGCATGCATCTGTCAGCCAATGTGCAGGGTCCTCTGCCACCCAACAGAGGGGAGGTGCAGTGCCCTATGCCAAGAGGACAGTTGTCTGCTTGGCCCGGTATCGCTGAGGTTGAGCGGGGCGCCACCTAGCACTGTGCAGGCGACCGGGTTGGAAAGGACTCGGGTTGCAGGGGCTGGCAGGGGAAGGAAGGATTGAGCATCCTGCGACAGCTCTCCTTCCTTGGGGTGGGTGAGGATGCATGCAGGCGCTGCAGTGACACCCAGCGGAGGCTGGGGTATGACAGCGCCGCATTTGACTGGGGAGAAGCTGACGGACGCCTGCAGCGAAGTGCGCATGCCATTGCACGTCGGCTCTCCAGGGGATACTTAAAAAAATACAAAAATGGGGACTCCACCTCTATGAAGCCCTCCCGGGTTCCTCCATTTCGCCGATCCTCCCAACCAGTTACAGGACCGCGGGTTGGGATGTGGAGAGTCAGCTCTGCGGCCCCATCCTCTGGGGGGCAAGCCAGGGGTGACCGGGGGGATCGACTGGCATGGGAGACCTTAGGGGGCCGTGACTAGGGTCGATACTTGACGGAGTATCCCCCCCAAAAAAAGAGGACAGTTGTCTTCACTATGGTAGCCAGGCCCGTGGTGACAACCCTGCACCTTTCATTCCCTGGCTGGAAGGATGTTACATAACAGCGCCATCCCCAACCCTCACCCCATCCAGCTGGGTCAGAGATCTCACCAGTGAACTCAGTTCAGTGGCACGGGATCACAAAGCATACCCGCTGGGGTCAAGACTGGCACTACACACAAATTTTGTTAATTTTTTTTTTATTTTGACCCACAATTTTCAAGAGACTCGTTTTATGATTCACCTTATAAACATGACAGGTACCATTTACAGTATACTGGACAAATGTAATTTTGCAACAGAACTGCGAAAACATGTCTTGTCCGGGATTTAAAAAATTATACATGTCACGTTTATGAGGTGGTGTGGAAAAATGGCTGTGTTGAAAGTTCAGAGTCAAAATATTTAAAATGAGTGACATATCGAGTGAATGTTGAAATACTGCAACATTCACTCATAAACTGAGCATTTTACTGTATTTGTACACCATGTTTTCAGCATAGTCTTCTTATTGTTATCCCACCTCATTAACCTGGTAGGTGAAAATTTTCGAATTTCTGCCAAAACATCTTTCCGTGCCACCAAAATGTAATTCTATACCACAGGTGTGAAAACACATTTTGACTAGAATTTAAAAAATGACAGCTGTCATGTTCATAGGTGGTGTGAAAATAATGACTATGATAAAAACTTGGGGGTCAAAATATTTAAAATTACCAAAGTTCCAATTGAGCAATAGAAAATTTTCAATGTACATGCATAACTTTGCCATTGTTACATATTTTTATCCCAAATTTTCAACACAGCCTCACCTGCGACACACCTGATGGAGCCAGACCCCCGGAATACACTCCCCCTGGGTGGAGCCGCCTTCTGCTCCATGGCACTTTCATCCTCTGCTCCATAGGCGAAGGCGATGTTGGGACCAAGACACAGTGGGCAGGATCCAGTAGTGGAGGTGGGGGTAGGCGACGTCTACCCCCCAGTCGGTGGGTGGTTTCCCTTGTTCTAGAGCTCCCCCTAGGAGCTTGGATGTGCAATGCCATCCAGTGCTGCAGGGCACTCTTCCGCACCCAGCTCATGGATAGTTGCCGAAGCTCCCTTCCTGCACCTACTATGATCCCCTGACTACGGCACTCCCAGCCTCTGCTAGGAACTGCTCACGCCAGGAAATCATCCACCCACCCTCCCTGGGAGAGGAGAGCTGTACTCTGGATGCTCAATCCTCTCTATCCCCTAGCAACCCCCAAAGACCGTCGCCGGCATGGCACGAGGTGTGGCATCCAGCGCTTCCACCCTCAGCACCACTGAGCCAGCTTAACATAGCCTTCTTAAAGAAACAATGTCAACCCCCTTAGGCCTCAAAGTGTCCTTAGTTTAAAAACTACATTTTATGATTGCTCATGTTCTATGGTAACTGTTAATCCAGCTGACAGTTTGATTCAGATCCCGTTTTTCTTTTAAATTGTGAAAAATTTAGTGCCCACAGTGCTGGTGTTACCACACCAAAACATGTTTGTTTACATTTCTTGACCAACTCCCACTGCATATTTACTGGACTCAGGAACACCCAATCTAACTACTCATTATGCGGTGAGAATAGAGGAGACTATGGTATCATGAGTGGCTGCACTGTTGAGGGTATTTATGATGTTCAGGAAGTATGCAATAAGAGTAGTTCAATGATTTGAAGCAAAACAAGGCTGGGTATAGCTATACTATACCATGCATTTCTGCAAGGAGGCAGCTAAAACAACCAGCAACATCAATTAATTTTAGAGCAGGTAAACAATCATAAAAGGTGGGTTTTTACCTAAACCTAATATGATGCAAAAAAGGGTGACAGTGTCCCTTTAAGACCCCACCTCATGAACAAGGGTGGTGAAAATTTTCAAATCCCTCCCAAAAGGAGATTTTACCAAGCGACTGCAACTCATTTTCGCACCCGATGTGCATAATTTCACCATCATTGAACATGAGGTGGGATCCCAAAAAGGCCATGTTGAAAATGTGGGGTCAAAATATGCAAAAATAACAAAGTTATGCTTCAAAGTTAAAAACCCCATTGAAATACATTGACCCACACTTACCTTAGTTTTTCATATTGCAGTTGGTGGTTCCAGCAGCAAGACGTGTCTTCGATCAGAGAGTAGATCTTCGCCCTCGGATGTGTTCAGATGAGTAAGGGTGTGTGGGGTAGTTAGTGCTCTGTCGGAGGTTGGGTGGGGGTTCAGGTGGGTAAAGGAACTGTTTTCCTTTTTAAAAGTTTATCAAAAGAAAAAAACATTTCGGGATGATCCAAGAGTAGGGGTGCCACCAGACACCAGGGAAAAAACACGCACATAAGGTGATGGCGATCAGAGGGTGGGAGGCACCATTAGACACCAGGGAAACATAATACATAAGGGGATGGAGATCAGAGTGTGGGGGGCACCACTAGGTGATATGCCCCCTGTACAGCAACACTATTGCAGCAAAAATGTCGATGCTGACAACATCAATGTTTTCGTTGTAATAGTCACCCAAGACCCGGCACTCTGTCTCCTGGTCCTGCACCCGCTCCCTATCAACTCAACTCGGGTTAAGTCCTAGAATTGGGGTGCGGGGAGGCGAACCCCCTGCATGTGGGGTTGGGGGAGGCAAAGACCCCAGATGAAAAAACAGCCGGGGTCTCAAATCGGATTTATGTCGACCACAGTTGGGATCAACATAAATCCGTCACTGTGATGGTGGTCAACAACTCAGATGTCAAACCAGTATCACAGATTCCCACTAGTCACCAGGAAAACATTAGAACACATAAGGGGACGGTAATGGGAGGGTAGGGATGCCACTATACATAAGAGAACAGCAATTGGAGGTTGGGGGCACCACTGGACACCAGGGAAACATTAGATCACATAAGGGGATGGTGATGGGAGGGTGGGGGCACCACTATACATAAGCAAACCATGATCTGAGGATTGGGAGCACCAACAGACACCAGGGACACATTATATTAGTAAGGGAACAGCAATCAGAGGGTGGGGGCACCACTAGACACCAGGGAAACATTATATAAGTAATGGGACAGCAATCCGAGGGTGGGGTGGTGCTACTAGACACCAGGGAAACACTATATAAATATGGGTTGGTGATCGGAGGGTGTGGTCGCCACTAGACACCAGGAAAACATTATATCAATATGGGGACAGCAATCACAGGGTGGTAGGTATCACTAGACACCAGGGAAATATAACATACAAAATGGGACAATGATCAGAAGGTGGGGGGATGCCACTAGATACCAGGGAAACATTAGATATGCAAGGGGATGGCACTAGGGTGGCGGGGGTGCCACAACATACCAGGGAAAGAGCATCTCACTGCTCACAGAGTAGCCCTCAGCATGAGTTTCAGCTACAGCTGCAGAACTCAAGAAAGTCCCACTGTTCTCATACAGACAGCGCTGATCAATGGCTCCTCTTGCTAAGCTAGGCATCCAGAATTCTGGGGTGCCCAGAAAAGGTATTTCTGGCCATTAGTTGAAGAAACAAACATTAGAATCTAGTTAAATAGCTCCTGTTCAGCTAGGTTTCAGTGTTTGTTTTTGTAAATTATGCCATTTTTCTATAATGTCCATGCTTATTAGTTCGAAAAGAAATAAGATGCTTCACGCTGTGAGAAACAAGTGGTGAGAATGCAAAAAATGGTTCTACAACACAGACGTTTTGTGTCATATCAGAATGTTATCACAAAAACCCTACTGAGCATGCTCAGAACAGAAAAACACAAAACTTTAAAGCCTTATATATAACTCAGGAGCCATTTAAATTTTTTCACCAAACCTTTTAAAGGCATTGCCTTAGGACATCACACCTGTGCCCTGAAAGTCTGGGAAAAATTCCATTTCATGTAGGCTGTAGGTAAGAGCAAAAAAAATCCCATGTTAAGTATAGAAAAAAATTAAGACAGCTACAGAAAAATGACATAAGCAATCTCAGAAACCACACAAGCTGCCATTACAAAACTTTCCACAGATTTACATCTTGCCTCCTAGACAACACATGTATGCTTTTAGCTGATTTTGTCAAACAGTGCCAACGCTATTCTGGTGTAAAGTTAGGGGTTTAACATTGAACACATTATTCAACCCTAGCTATAGGGAGGGGTGCTACTGCACCCTATAACAATGCATTCTATCTATTATAAAACAAAGGCTTTTCAATGTAGCAAATCAAAATGAAATGGAAACAAAATTGTATAAGTCATTAGCCAAAAATAGCTCAAAGGTTGACTTGGAAAAATACTTAGAATTACTTAAAGACCCAGTCAGTGGGCAGACAAATGGTAACAATATATTGCCCTGATGAATTTCCACGTAACTACAGAAATGCAAGATTTGATCAATCTCATTTGGTGCAATTCCGTTGTGACTGTTCAGAAATGCAGACAGATGATATTGTGTATGTTGTCTTATTTTGCCCCTTACAGCATAAATTTAGACAAAAGTATGGGTGATATCTTGTCTCTGCAACGTAGGTCTCCTGAGGTTTTTTTGTTTTGTTTTGTTTTTAACCCTCTGGGTCCTACCAGCCAGGATTTCCTTCCAACTCACTCCAAACCTTTTGTCCCATCCTCCCAAGATTGTGCTACCTGGAATTCTTGGTGCCCCAGTCCGCCCATGTCCCACCTACAAGCTTGGCCCCTTCAGTTCCCCCTCCCCCCAGGCAGACTGCCCTTCTGCTCTTCTGATGACACCCCTATACAATCCAGTAAGCTTCAGGTGGAGTTGAAGGCCCAGATCCCCAGGGTCCAGGTGGCCAGAGTCCAACACTGGATGTGGCAGGCAAGAAGGAGCTTCATCTACCCAGCCGGAGGCTCTTTTTCCATTGAATTGAATAACCTACAGCTAGAAAAGGGTTCCATATTCCACAAAATGTATCTAATCTAGACTGAGAGGAACTAGCCATTCTTTCATAGTTGACTCTCAGGGACAGTTCTTTTAGCTAGTCCATAAAAGCGAGGGTCAGGTTGTCTCCCGTGTCTTATGATTATATTCTTAGCAGAAATTAAAGCAATACATAACCATAATTTTTTGTGTTAAACTATACAAGAAAGATCAGAATCTATGCTGAGCAGTATAAATTTGAGTGAGTAAGGGATATTACAGTCTAGAATGGTTTGACATGCCAACCAAATTTCCTCCTAAAAAGGGGTGAGTTTGTCACATTGACAAAGAATATGGGATATAGCACCCTTTTCTGAACTACATTTCCAACAATTAGAGTATGTTGACAAACCATGATCATACAACTTTACTGGGGTATAATGCCACCTATGGGCTACCTTATACTGAATTAATCTGCCCTTTAACTCTTTGCATGCTCTCAGTGTAAAGTTCTAGCTGTTATATCATTCATCAGAGGAAATATCAGTTTGGAGTTCCTTTTCCCAACTCTGATGTAGGATGTTAATAGTATTACCAGATTCATCTATTAACAAATCATATATTTTCTTATACCCGGTGGAATTGGAGAAGATGTTGGCTAAGATATTCATAAAGGGAAAAATCAGATCGGGTTACCTTTATCTCTGAATGTATCTCTAAGTAGGAAATACCTATGGAATTCTGTTCTAGATAGACCATATTTATTTTTAAGATGAGTGAAGGTTGCAGTTGTGGCAAGGAAGGGGTCAATAAGATCCTGAAGTGTGAAAATGCATTTTGACTTCCACAAGAGCCAATTCAGAGGTTCATTATCTGATTAAGAGGTTCTTCCATAGTGGACAATGTGAGGTGGTAAAGGGGACTCCATTTTAGGAGTTTGGAGACTTTAATCCATAGGTTATGTGTAAGGGCCATTATTGAGCGTGACTTTAAATGATTGGGAATTCCACCATACAGTATCATTTTGGGATGTAGTCTTTTCAATAGGTGTCTTTCAATATAAAACCAGCTCGGTAGATTATCTGATAAAATTAATTCTTTGCACTGTACAACTGCATGTTTTCGGCTTATTTAATGCATCAGGATTTACTATAATTTATCTGAACTAATCAGATGTCTCCCAGGTGGTTCAGCTCAATGGGGTGCTCCTGCATTTCCATCAGAAGCACTGGAGAAGGAATTCAGGGCAGATTGTGTCTCTTTGCAGATGACATTAAGCTCTGTGGAAGGGTAGACAGTGACAAGGGAATCATGGAAATGCAGAGTGACTTGCAAAGACTAAACAAGCAGCCTAAGGTTTGGCAGTTGAAAATCAACGCCAAAAAGTGTAAGGTGATGCACCTAGGAAACAAGAACCCCAGTATAGAGTTCTGGATGAGAAGGGTAAGATTTAGCACTACAGCTGAGGAACAAGATCTAGCAGCTACCATTAGTGACCCCCTCAAACAATCAAGCCAGTGCAATAAGACCTATAGTAAGGCAAATAGGCTTCTGGGATGTATTGGTAGGGGTACTGACAGCAGAAGAAAAGAGATAATGCAACCTCTTTATATATCTTTGGTGAAGCAACACCTGGAGTATTGTGCCCAGTTCTGGAGTCCTCACTTCAGGAAAGCTAAGAACAGGCTGGAAACATGCAGCAAGGGATGAGAAAGATGATTCAGGGTCAACAGGACAGGTCTTACGAAGATCGCCTCAAGGCACTGAATATGTACTCGCTGGAGACCAGACAGGAGAGGGGAGATAGGATAGACACCTTCAAGTTTATAAAAGGAATAATGAAGAAGGTGAACTACAGGAAATTGTTTAGCATAAGTAACAGTTGAAGGTCACGAAGGCATAAGTGGAAACTAACAGGGAGGAAGGTTCAACAGGGATATGAGAAAGTATTATTTTACAGAAACGGTGGTAGAATCATGGAACAGTCTACCAGCCAAGATGGTGGGTGCCAGAATCATTAATGGTTTCAAGCACGGTTGGGACAGAGGGAAGAGTATAGTGGTTACTCAGGGCAACAGCAACGGGGGAGAATAGGGAGGTGGACAGGAAGGGCGATTACCCTGTATGGACAATAGGTCCTGAGGTTAGATAGGGAACCATGGGCAGATTGGATGGACTATTGGTCTTTTTCTGCTGTCATTGTCTGTTTCTATGTATCCCCAGCAGATGCACCTGGAAACCAACTCTGGCTCAGTGTGCCTTTCCTGGACAAAACTCTAAATATTACTTCCTTCTCGGTGAGAAGGAAAGGAGGGGATGTGGTGCTTTATGTGAGGGAAAGGATAAAAGTGACAGAGATACAGGGAATACAGGGGGAGGTAGAGGTACTGTGGGTCAACCTGGAGATGGGGGATTGTGCCACTATTTGAACTGGAGCGATCTACAGGCCTCCAGCAGAGGGGGAGGAATTAGATAAGGTACTGGTGGAAGCCACTGGCAAGATGGCAGAAAAAGTGGAGGTGCTGCTGGTGGGGAACTTCAACCTGCCAGATGTGGATTGAGTCTACCAGCAGCAGCTTTAGCTAGAAGCAGGGGCATCATGGACTCTCTGCAGGGGTCATTCCCCAAGCAACTAGTCAGTGAATCCACTCATGATGGGGCAAAACTGGACCTGGTACTCACTAACAGGGACAGTGTTGCAGACGTCAAGGTGGGAGACCACTTTGGGGACCAGTGATCACTGTACGGTGTGGTTCGCTATAAGGATGGCTGTGGAATTGAACCACACAAGGGCAAAGAGTCCTGGACTTCAGAAGGGCAGATTTTATAAAGATGGGTGAATGCCTCAGGGATGACCTGATGGGGGAGATGGCCTGGGTGGGGTGGAGGAACTGTGGGCCAAGACAAAAGGGAGCATAGTAAAGACAAAACACCTCTGCATCAAACAAGTGAGCAAAAGCAAAAAGAAAAAGAAACTACTATGGTATGGTTCTCGAAAGAGATGGCTGAAAAGGTAAGGGCTAAAAGGGTAGAATTCAGAAGGTAGAAGGAGACACAGAGGGAGGCAGATAGGGGGGTGTCTTGGGGAAATACAGGGAAGCAAGGAAAGCAGTAAGGAGTGCAAAGGCACAAACTGAAGAAAGAGTAGCCCAGGAGGTAATAAAACGAAACAAAACATTTTTTAGGTATGTAAGTGAAAAGAGGAAGACCAAGAGTGGGATTGTAAGGTTAAAAAGGGAAGAGTGGGAATGTGCAGTAAGCCAGGAGAAGGCAGACTTCCTGAACAAATACTTTTGTTCAGTGTTCACAGAGGAAGGGGAGGGGCCACAAAAAAGTAACAAAAGCTTTGGAGGGGTGGGACACTATTCCATTTTTGGAGGCTAGTGTCCTGATGGAACTTGTTGATTTGAAGATGGACAGAGCAATGGGGCCAGATGGGGTGCATCCAAGTGTACTGAGGGAACTCAGGGAAATACTCGCCGCACCTGTGACAGTTCTGTTTAACAGCTCACTGGAAACAAGAGTGGTTCCAGAGGACTGGAGGAGGGTAGATGTAGTCCCACTATTCAAAAGTGGTAGCAGGGAGGAGGCTGGCAATTACAGGCAAGTCAGCCTAATATCAATGGTGGTGAAAGTCCCAGTGCATTACAAGACCTGAGGCAGCATAGTTTCACAGTGAGGCAGTCATGTCAAATGAATCTGAGAGATTTCTTTGACTGGGTGACCAAGAAACTAGATCAGAGTGGAGCGGTGGACATGGCTTACCTAGATTTCAGTAAGGTGTTCAACATCGTTCAATCTAGCAGACTAGTAAGCAGTCTGGGTAGCATAGGAGTGGGTCCAAAGGTGGTAAACTGGATAAGAAATTGGTTAAACATAGAAACATAGAAACATAGATTTTGACGGCAGATAAGGACCGCTTGGCACACCCAGTCTGCCCATTTCCCTACCTATTGGATAAGCTGCAGATTCTAGTTAACCAGCAGCCTACTTCTTCCTACTCCCACACCCTAGAATTGCCTTATGACTGTCCCATGCATGCTTGAATTCCACCACTGTGTTTGACTCCACAACCTCCTCTGGAAGGCCGTTCCATGCATCACAACCTCTCTGTGAAAAATACTTCCTTAAATTACCTCGACACACCTTCTATCTTCAAATTGTGCCCCTTGTTCTTGTACACTCTTTTTTTGAAAGATGCTACCCTCTTGGACTTTGTTGATTCCCTTGAGATACTTGAAAGTTTCTATCATGTCCCCCCTCTCCCTCCTTTTCTCGAGGCTATACATATTCAGCTCCTTAAGTCTCTCTTCATATGTCTTCCGGTGCAGACCCTGCACCATTTTAGTTGCCCTCCTCTGGCAACAGAGGGTGGTGGTAAACTGAGTTTACTCCAAGGAAGGGATGGTGACCAGGGTACCATGTGATAACAGCGATCACAAAACTACGATCGCCATTAAGGTGAGTATACATCGCCGAAAATAAAAACAGCCATGTACACTCCAAGCGAAAACAACCAGGCAAACAGACATCTCTATTTATAAGGTGGTCTGTGTTCCCCACATTCCCCACCCCGCAGGAGACTTCACCCCCTGCACCCCCCTTACTAAATATTGTCAACTCCAGGTGGATGCACATCGGGAAGGGGGGGTGAAACTTGTAAAAAAAAAAACTCCCGCCCACAAAACAGTATGTGCCTCCCCAGCCTCAAACCCTGCACCCTCCCCACCGCAGCCAGCCACCCTCACCACCACACCACATGGCCAGCTCAGCAGCCTTTCACTGCACTACCTCCTACATACCTTGCCTCCTCTTCTGTCCCCTGTCCTGTCCTTCCATTTGCCTTCTCTTCACCCATCACTACCCTTTCTGGGCCACTAACATAATGAGCGCTGCACTTGAGTCGCTAATATGTGAGTGTAGTCGCTGTTATGACACGATACCAGTGACCAATAGGTTGCCTCTGGGATCTGGGCTGGGACCGGTTTTCTTTAATATCTTTCTGAGTGGCATTGCAAAGGAACTGGAAGGGAAGGTCTACCTCATTGCAGATGACACCAAAATCTGCAATAGGGTGGACACTCCAGAGGTGTGGAAATGATGAGCAGAGACCTGAGAAAACTAGAAGAGTGGTCAAGGGTATGGCAGCTGAGTTTCAATGTGAAAAAGTGCAAACTAATGCACTTAGGGCACAGAAACCCAGGGGCAAAGTACAACATGGGTGGAGTGGTATTAATGATCATGAAGCAGGAAAGAGACCTGGGGGTAATCACACTGGATGACCTAAAGGTAGATAGGCAGTGCAACAAGGCAGTAGGGAGGACTAGTGGGATACTGGGGTGCCTAGGAAGGGGTATCACCAGCAGAAAGAAAGAGAGAGGTGGTGTTGCCTCAGTATAGATTGCTGGTAAGACTCTACCTTGAGTACTGTGTCCAGTTCTAGAGACCACATCTCAGAAGGACATAGACAGAGTGGAGGTGGTCCAGAGAAGGGCAACTAACATGTTGCAGGATCTACATCAAAAGCCCAATGAGGAGAGACTGAAGGACCTCATTATGTGCATCCTGGAACAGAGGAGGGAGAGGGGAGAAATGATAGAGACCTTTAAATACATCATGGATGGGGAGTATTTTTCAGAAAAAAAGGTGCTCAAGAACAAGAGGACATGTTATGAAACTGGAGAGGAAGTAGATGCAAGAGAAATGAGAGGAAGTATTTCTTCACAGAAAGCGTGGTGGATTCCTGGAACAGCATTCCAGTGGAGGTGGTGGGACGAAAACAGTGGTGGGGTTCAAGAATGCATAGGATAAGCATAAGAGAATCAAAGTGGAAAGGAAGGGGGAAAGGGAGAAAGAGCTGTAGATTGGCATGGTCTGCAGTAATATGTAGGTAGGGAGAAATGGGCAGACTGAATGGACCAAGCAGTCCTTATCTGCCGTCAGATTCTGTTTCTGTGTTTCTATGTTGAGACAGGAGAAGGAGCGACTGTGGATGAAGAGTAGTAAAAGTGTTTACATATAAAATAATAAATGGAATTAATAATGGAATTGCTTTGAAACTCAAGTTTTGAGGAACTGTTTTCAAAGTCCTAGATTGTCCTGGCATATAGAACTCTTGTGAGTCGACCTGGAGTTGAAATTTCAATCCAGTACAAGTGTGTCTGGTCTTGTGAGTCTGTTCTTAATGCTTAAAGTCAGGCAGTGATTCCAGTTTACAGTTTTGCAACCTATGTGTACAGCATTTTTTTTTGTAAAGCAGTAAAACCATTATAAAACAAGAGATGATCTGTGGTTTTCAACATCTGGCTCTATTTTAATCCACTTATAAATTTAATTTATTAATAAGAGTGTAACCCCCCTGCAAATGGGGGTTCCCAAAAGACTTCCAGGAGCTTGCTTGAATGCTCCAAGCCTGAATGGTGTTTGGCATTTAAGCCATTTATCAGTGAGTGTTTTTAGAGCCTCTGGTACTGTCTCTTTAAGAGCTGTCTGCTTGCAGACATAATTAATTGTATGGGGGACTGTGTGCTTCTCTGAGTACCACTCGAGCTGCTGCCAATTCACTTCATTTTGCAGTCACTAAGAGTGCAAAGGGAACCTATCTGAAAGATGTAACTGTTTGCCAGAAATTATTTAGAGTAATAATAAAATTACAGTTTGTCTAACCTGCTTTCTTTGCAGTCAGAACTGTGTCTGCTAGTTCCCCATTCTAGTTTTGAACTGCTGAACTGGACCAATCAGTGTGGGGTAAGCTAGCTCTAAAATGGTGCCTTGGACGAATCAGAACTTGGACTCATAATCTGAGCCAGCCACAAGAGGATTGTATGGGCAGTGACTCTGGGAGATGTAGTTTAGACTTCAGTGCCTTTTGGACCAACAGCAGCAGTCTATTGTGAGTGACAGCCAATCCAGTCAAGAACTGGGAGGAACTCAAAGGAAGAGCCAGTTTTGTCGGTTGGAGTTTCAGTTGAGCTTTGGCAGTGAAGAAGGAAGAGCCCTGTACTTTTTCAGTGTGCAGTTTAGTCAAAAAACGTGTGTAAGGCCCAGAGTTCGGTCTGCAGCTTGTTAGGACTGAATCCGTCCTGTGAAAAGAATCAAAGGATCTCTGAAGAGTAGAAACCAGGCTCACCCTGTAGAAGACTGGAGGAATTGCTGAAAATTGCATTGGTCTGTCAGGAACTGAATCTGCTGTGTGTTCTCCGGGTATTGTGCAGTAATTGCGATCGGGATACAGATGCAGCCTGCCTGGTATAGTGCTTTCTTTTATATGGATGTGAAGGGTTTGTGTACCTCAAGTGAGCCCTGCTGACATTGAAGGACCCTATCTTATTTGGAGGTCGTGAGTACTAATTCAGGGTCGCTCCCTGTTGAATTGCCACATTAAATCCAAATGGAATTACTGTACTGCTGACTGTTTAATTCTCCTTTTCTCTGTGTGAAAGGGCCCCTACCAGCTGCCACGGTTTGGACTAGCCACTAGGGCTTGGGTACCCAGGGACAGTAACTGATAGGGATAGGCCTGTGCACAGAGCCATAGGTAGATTATTAGAGTGATAAGCTAATTAACCTGATTTCCCCCTGTCCTTGTTATATCCCCCTAAATAAATCAGAGCTGCTTGTTTCAGCAAAGTTATACTGCCTGAGGTATTTGTCTATGTTAAAGTACTGTACTGTGATTGTTGCACTGTATCTCATTTCACAGGAGGTCCCAGTGCCGGAACCAGACCTGGGGGTAAGTGTATACTGTGAAGGTAATTCTGATATATTGTGTGGGCCACTAGTGAGAAGAAGGGGTTGCAGTGTCCCAGAGAGGGCTGTGACCAAGTTAGTTTAACTATTGCAAACCCTGACCTCTGGGTGGAGGCACCCGCCATTGGATCCAGGCCCTCAACCTGTTAGTGGCAAATCAGGCAGGGTAGTAGCCCCTGGGATAGCGCCATCTAGGGGTTACATCTTGAGGCTCACCGCTGGGATTGTGTGTCCTCTAGTGGCCATATTTAGAACCACTGTTAAGAAAAAATGGGTACCCGACAGAAGTGGCTGTGCACCGGCTGGTGGGTGGTGTACTGGGGAGGAGATCGACCCCCAAAATGCTATGCTTATCCTGGACATCCCCTGGGTATCAATACGGACACTGTGCAGGAGTACTTTCCAAGGTGGAAGGTTTACAAAACCCTGTGGTGGTGGGTCGGCATGCTAATCTGCTCACCCACACTTTCCTGGCCCTAGTAGAGTTTAAGGATCCCATAGATAGCTCCAAAGTGCCACAGACCATTACCCCAGAGGAGCCCTCACTGCTTGGAGAGTGATAACTAAGGACAGTAAAGACCGGGGAATCAGCCCCACCACTATCTGAAACTTTTGAGGAGAAATTTGCTGAATGGTTGCTGGGAGAGGGAAAACTGTGGAGGACTTGAAGAAACTATTCTTGCCACCTAGGTGTTCCTCCCCAACACCCTCTCCTGCTCCAGTGCCGTAATGGTGGCTGAACCAATGCAGACTCCTATTTCTGCACCTGCCATTAGTCACGACTCTTACCGAGGTTGAGGATCTTCTCTGGCACCCTCCCACCCCCAAGGAGGATGACTGGGAGACCTGGATAGACTATGTTGCCCCCAAGTGCTAGAATGGCAATGCTTTCGGAGGCAGCGAAAAGAGGGTTAGTGAGGAGCCTCGAGGGTCCTGCCCTGGCTACCATCGTGCTAAGCGGGCCCAGTAACCCTAGGCGACTGCACAGGCCTATCTTGAGGCCTTGGAGAATGTGTATGGGAGCCCAGATTCTGATGAGGACCTATGGTGGAAGTAAGAAATGCACAACAGTACCAAGGAGTTGTTGTCTGTGTATGTCTCTCGCTGGAAAAATTGTTGCAAGAATGCCTCAGAAAGGGTAGTTTGCCAGCGATTGAACTAGACGGAACCAGACTGGACAGAATCCTTAAGTCTGCCCCTTCTCAGAACTGCTGTTGCTTCAGTTCGCCTGGCAAATCGACTGGAATCCCCACCTCCTATGATGAGTTAATGAGAGAAATTCGAGGAGTTGAAAAAGGCGACCTCGGAGGTACCTGCACCAACAGCTGTGGCTACGACCAGTGACTGAGGAGTGACCCATCAAGTGAAGTTCAGGGGCAGAGGTTGACAGTCAATGAGTGCTCTGACAAGGAAAAAGATATGCCACAATGGGGCGAACTGTTGAGAGAGATCCGGGAATTCAAAAACAGTCCCTTTATGAAGGCCACGCCTGCAAGTACGGGCCCTGACCTATATCCGACTGCATCTGCTATGGGGTGGGGTACCCACCCATGTATCTCCTGCTGATAACAGCTCCAAACTCAATTCCTTGACCATGGAAGTGCAGAAACTGACGAGATGTCTCCAAATGCTTATCACGCCGCAGACAGAGATGGCACCCAGGTTTCCAGTTAGTAATACCCCTCCCTGGCTCCCAGTGTGGCATATCAGCCAGCTCAAACTCCAGAAAGTATGTTTTGCTATAATTATGGGAAAGATGGGCACATGAAGGAATGCAGTCCCCAAAAGACACTGACAAAGTTGCATATAGGCTACAAGGAGAGCTTCGAGAAGAAATCAGTGGTTAAGAGGTGCAGACATGATCCCAGTGAGGGCACCAAAATGCTAATTCACGTCCTTTGTGGCAAGGTCAGTTGCCCAGGCCCCCACTACCGCCTCTCCAGACTGGTCCAGAATAGTGGGTCCCTCCATGGAGACCACTGTAAAGGTGAATGGAGTGTCTACAAGAGCTGTATTAGACAGTGGCTCCCAAGTGACAATTATGTTCCAGGATTGGTATCAGAAGCATTTGTCAAGTACCCTACAACCATTAGAAGGACTGCATGTATGGGGTTAAGTGAGAAGGCCTACCCCTATTCCGGGTATATCCGAATTTGGCTGTCTTTCCCCACCTCCGTGGCTGGAGTGGCCGAACAAGTAGAGACCCTAGCCTTAGTGTGTCCCCCCACTGGACTGTATGATGGTGTCCCTTTGTTGATTGGAACAAATGCTCATATGTTAGGAAGGCTGGCACAGTTGTGTTATGAAAACAGGGGTCAAAGACTAGTGAGAGCTTTAAGAGTTCCGGCTTTAATTAAGAAGGCCTATGAGGCAGAGAGATGCTGAAAAAACAGAACCAGAGGAACGGTCGGAATTGTATGGAAGAAGGATCCTGAGTCTCTGATCCTGGCGCCAAATGCCCAGTGTACCTTACAGGGAGAGGTCCGTATCAGAAAGGATGTTAAGAATAAAATATTAATGTTGGATGCACCAGGCGATGGAAAATTGCCAGAGGGACTGCTGGTCAAGCCTAGTATTTTGCCCGCTAGAGCCCATGCTTATGCCAGAAGGTAATGGTCCAAGTTCATAATGTGTCTGAAAGAGACATTCGAGTAAACAGAGGTTGCATCCTGGCTAATGTGCATTGTGCAGACACTGCAGTGCTACCAACAGCAAGAGTTCAGGAAGAATGACAGAGTAGCATGACATTGTTGATTTGTGACTCCGCTGCCAGCTGAATGGAAAGTGAGGATCAGTGAGAAGCTTGCCCAGAGAGACCAGGTGTTTTCTTTAAGGAATGGGATGTAGGATGCGTGCAAGGAGCTGAGCACAATATCCGGCTGCATGACGAAGACCATTTCGTGAGAGGTCTCGACGCCTACACCTGCTGACATAGATGATGTGAGGCCGGCATCTGCAAGAGATGTTAGCTGCTGGTGTAATACAAGAATCCAGAAGCCCTTATGCTTCCCCCATTGTGGTAGTGAGGAAAAAGAATGGAACAGTAAGGATGTGTGTGGATTATGGCACCCTTAAACCGACGGACTATCCTAGTCAGTACACAATGCCCGCATTCAGGATGCTTTGGACTGCCTAAGCGGGAGCAAGTGGTTCTCGCTGGATCTCCATGATGGGTACTACCAGATCCCGATGGCCCCAGAGGACCGTGAGAAGACTGCCTTTATCTGTCCGCTTGGCTTCTATGAATTCATGAGGATGCCTCAAGGATTTCAGGTGCCCCAGCCACTTTTCAGACGATTGATGGAGCGTGCAGTGGGGACATGAACTTACTAGAGTGCCTGGTATACCTAGATGATGTTATTGTGTTTGGCAGCTCACTGGAGGAACATGAGAGCAGATTATTTAAGGTATTGGACCGACTGGAGGACTTTGGCCTTAAACTGTCCATTGATAAGTGTCAATTCTTTCAAACATCAGTAAAGTATGTGGGACACATAGTATCCACCGAGGGAATAGAGACCGACCCAAGTAAAGTTGAGGCCTTGACCACCTGGCCACAGCCCAAAAATCTAAAAGAACTGCAAAGATTCCTGGGATTCTGTGGTTATTATCGGCGCTTCATCAAGGACTATTCAAGAGTGATCCGCCCTTTACTTAACCTTACTCAAGGGTATCCCCCAACCCACAAAAAATACCAAAAGTCAGCGTCCCTCAAGACTGAAAGAGTGTATTTTCATCCGAGTGAAGTATTTGGGGCCCGCTGGACTCCTGATTGTGAGACTGCTTTTCATGAGATCATATATCAACTTACCCCATGCTCCAGTGCTGGCCTATGCCGATCCAAGAAAACCTTACGTCCTGCACACTGATGCTAGCTTGCAAGGGTTGGGGGCTGTGTTGTACCAAGAGCACGAGAATGGCCTGAGACCAGTGGCCTTTGCCAGTAGAAGCCTGACCCCATCCGAAAAGAACTATCCTGTACATAAGTTAGAGTTCCTAGCTTTGAAGTGGGCTATTGTTGACCAATTCCATGAGTACTTGTATGGGGCTAAAATGCTGGTGAAGACTGACGGTGATCCTTTGGCCTATGTGCAGACCTCAGCTAGGTTGGATGCCACTGGCCATGGGTGGCTTTCTGCATTGTCTACATGTGACTATGCTCTCGAATACCGAGCAGGTCTGAACCACATAGATGCTGATGCTCTCTCCCGGAGGCCTGTTCCCCAGAATGATTGGGTCCGATTGGCAGAACCTGACATTCGGGCACTCTGCCGGAAGTTTGACAGGGAGGAACAAATGTCCACGGACGCAGTGGACTGCATGGTGGATTGCTTGGGAGCCTCTGAGAATTGCATACCTGCTGCTTGTTGCCACTTTTCTGCAATAGACATTGGTGCACTGCCTCAGCTGGACAATGACAGTGATGGTAGGGCTCAATCCGCGATCCCATGATCAAAGCAGCTTTAGAAGCCCTCTATGCAGGAAAAGATGTGTCAAATTACGCTCCACTGATTTGAGAACTGCACTGTATATACAAAGAAGGTCCTAAGTTGAAACTGATCAATAAACTGTTATACAGAGAAACAGTAGACAGAGGGACAAGTAGACAAACAACAACTAGTGCTGCCCACTGCCTTTGAGACTCAGTACTGAGGTCCTTGCACAACCCACATGGGGCACCTTGGTATAGACAGAACACTTGACTTGGTGAGATCCAGATTCTATTGGCCTAAGATGGGGGCTGATGTGGAGCAACACATTCGAACTTGTAGTCTGCTTACAGAGGAAAGCTTTGCCCCAGAGGGCTGCCCCTTGTTAACATCACCACCAGTGCACCCATGGAGCTGGTCTGTATTGATTTTCTGAGTTTGGAGTCAGATCAAAGAAATATCAGTAATGTGCTGGTGGTCACTGACCATTTCACGAGATATGCCCAAGCTTTCCCACGAAAGACCAGAAAGCATCCACTGTGGCCAAAGTACTTGTGAAAACTTTTTGTTCACTATGGGGCTCCACAAAGAATCCATTCTGATCAAGGAGAGACTTTGAAGTCGTCTGATCAAGAGATGCTTTCTCTGTGGGAGTCGAAAGTCCAGAACCACTCCTTACCACCCCAGGGGACCCACAGCCTGAAGCGTTTCAACCGCACTTTGCTAGATATGCTAGGCACCCTGCACCCAAAGGACAAGCCTAGATGGAGCCAACAAATTAGCACCCTGGTACATGCTTATAACTGCACCAAAAGTGATGCCACTGGATTCTCCCCTACCGCCTGATGTTTGGAAGAGAAGCTCGACTACCAGTAGATGTGTGTTTTGGGGTCTCTCCTGATGGGGTTCAAGCTGACAACTATTTACAGTATGTGCAAAGTTAAAGGCCCAGCTAACTCATGCGTACCAACTAGCTCAAACCATGGCTGCCAAAAGAAATCTGGCCAACAAAGAAAGGCATGATAAAAGGTGAAAGCACAGGAACTCCAGGAGGAGATCGGTATTGCTAAGAAATCTGGGACTGCATGGCAAGCACAAGATTGCTGACCGATGGCACCATCTCCCTCACATTGTAGTGGGCAAACTAGATGATCTGCCAGTGTACAAAGTAAGGCCTGAGAATAATTCAAAGATGTAAAACAATACATAGAAATCATTTACTGCCCATTGGACAAATCTTAATTGAGTCTGAGCCCTAGAAGATGCCCCCTCTGGACCAGTGACTAGAGCTGCTGCTAAGAAAAGATCAAGAAAGTCTGCACCTACAGAAGCAAAGTTAAAGTGTTCCCCTCCACAAGTCCCAGTTGAGCATGACTGTCAGTCCATATCGGAAGAAAGTGAGAGTGACTTTGAATACTATCCTTCTTACGAACTGAGTCAATTGTTTCGGGGCAATCCCCTAGTCAATACTGGAGACAAAGCTGGGCCTTCTGGACTGTCTAAGCCCCCAGCTTCATCCCTGGAGCCAATGCTCCCAGAAAGTGAAGTGCAAAGCATCAGATCAGATGAAATGGAATCATTGTGCATGGTTGAACTGTTTGAGCTTTCAGGGAGGAAAATGATAGACTAGGGGCAGACTGGTGATACACAACAAGAAGAGTATTTTGAGTGCCCTGACAGTCCACTGCCAGTGTCCGAAAGCTCTCCATGCAGCCAAATGTTGTGGACTCAGAAACTGTAACTCCTGGAGCTGAAAGTGCCCCAAGTTCTAGCCTCTCTACCCCATGGAGACTCCCCTGACAAGTGAGGACAATGCTGAAAATGAGGCTCAGAGTGCAGAGACTATAACAGTTCCCCTAGAAAGACTGGTCGAGCTGTAAAGCCTGTGGTGCACCTCAGTTATGATTCACTTGGGAGGCCTGTGGACTTGCCTCTCAATGTTGTCCATAAGGAGTGTATGTGTCCCAGAGCTCATTGCCCAAACTGAGCATCAGTGCTAACTCAAGTTACTTGTGTTGCCCTCTAAGTATGGTGCCCTTGCCCCATCCAGCCCCAAGGTAACTGATAGGGAAGGGCCCCCTCTCTTCAGGTTTCATGTACAAGAGGTAATAACTTGAGTTATGGTACAATGTGTATGTAATACTGTGTAAAGAGTGACGTACTGCAATGTTTCAGAATGTGTTCTTGGTAAATGATATATTGACTGATGATTACATGTGCAGCCTAATGCAAATGTATATGATGCAGTTGAAAACTATGGGTACTTGCTTGACCTTGGACGTCAAGCTTTCCCAAGCCAGGAAGGGTGTAACCCCTGCAAATGGGGGTTCCCAAAAGACTTCAGGAGCTTGCTTGAATGCTCCAAGCCTGAATGGTGTTTGGCATTTAAGCCATTTATCAGTGAGTGTTTTAGAGCCTCTGGTACTGTCTCTTTAAGAGCTGTCTGCTTGCAGACATAATTAGTTTGTATGGGGGACTGTGTGCTTCTCTGAGTACCACTCGAGCTGCTGCTAATTCACTTCATTTTGCAGTCACTAGAGTGCAAAGGAAACCTATCTGAAAGATGTAACTGTTTGCCAGAAATTATTAGAGTAATAATAAAATTACAGTTTGTCTAACCTGCTTTCTTTGCAGTCAGAACTGTGTCTGCTAGTTCCCATTCTAGTTTTGAACTGCTGAACTGGACCAATCAGTGTGGGGTAAGCTAGCTCTAAAATGGTGCCTTGGACGAATCAGAACTTGGACTCATAATCTGAGCCAGCCACAAGAGGATTGTATGGGCAGTGACTCTGGGAGATGTAGTTTAGACTTCAGTGCCTTTTGGACCAACAGCAGCAGTCTATTGTGGTGACAGCCAATCCAGTCAAGAACTGGGAGGAACTCAAAGGAAGAGCCGGTTTTGTCGGTTGGAGTTTCAGTTGAGCTTTGGCAGTGAAGAAGGAAGGAGCCCTGTACTTTTCAGTGTGCAGTTTTAGTCAAAAACGTGTGTAAGGCCCAGAGTTCCGGTCTGCAGCTTGTTAGGACTGAATCCGTCCTGTGAAAAGAATCAAAGGATCTCTGAAGAGTAGAAACCAGGCTCACCCTGTAGAAGACTGGAGGAATTGCTGAAAATTGCATTCGGTCTGTCAGGAACTGAATCTGCTGTGTGTTCTCCAGGTATTGTGCAGTAATTGCGATCGGGATACAGATGCAGCCTGCCTGGTATAGTGCTTTCTTTTATATGGATGTGTGAAGAGGTTTGTGTACCTCAAGTGAGCCCTGCTGACATTGAAGGACCCTATCTTATTTGGAGGTCGTGAGTACTAATTCAGGGTCGCTCCCTGTTGAATTGCCACATTAAATCCAAATGGAATTACTGTACTGCTGACTGTTTAATTCTCCTTTTCTCTGTGTGAAAGGGCCCCTACCAGCTGCCACGGTTTGGACTAGCCACTAGGGCTTGGGTACCCAGGGACAGTAACTGATAGGGATGAGCCTGTGCACAGAGCCATGGAAATAGATTATTAGAGTGATAAGCTAATTAACCTGATTTCCCCTGTCCTTGTTATATCCCCCTAAATAAATCAGAGCTGCTTGTTTCAGCAAAGTTATACTGCCTGAGGTATTTGTCTATGTTAAAGTACTGTACTGTGATTGTTGCACTGTATCTCATTTCACAGGAGGTCCCAGTGCGGAACCAGACCTGGGGGTAAGTGTATACTGTGAAGGTAATTCTGATATATTGTGTGGGCCACTAGTGAGAAGAAAGGGGGGTTGCAGTGTCCCAGAGGGCTGTGACCAAGTTAGTTTAACTATTGCAAACCCTGACCTCTGGGTGGAGGCACCCGCCATTGGATCCAGGCCCCTCAACCTGTTAGTGGCAAATCAGGCAGGGGTAGTAGCCCCTGGGATAGCGCCATCTAGGGGTTACAAGAGAAAAGCAGGTTAACACTGCACTCTAGGGAGAAAGCACTTAGGTGTGTGCCAGCACTGTAGCCAGAAACAGTAAGTTATCAGGAAGTGGAGTGGATACCTTCCTGTAACTTAAGACAACTACCTTCTAAAAAAAATAACCCAGAAGTACGTGCTGAGAAACTGTATCTGGCGTTTGCTATCCAAACATAGATGACGCAATAATGCATTAATGTGGTGCTGGAGAAGCATTGCCAGGTGTTGGGCTAGGTCATCTCCACGATCTGCGAACAGAACAGACAGAGCCTAATGACCTTCGGAGTACAATTTTATTAATAGTAATATAAGATAACACAGTAATTTAAGGTTGGAAGGACACCAGGTCCATCATGTTTGTGACCACTGGTCCATAAGCAGAAATGAAAAAAAGAACATGTGCAAGCATGTATTAATTCATAGGGATTTTGTTAATATTTTGCAGTTCTATAACATTTTTCTTATCAGGATAACATCAAAAATGCAGCATCTCATTTTCATGAGGGTCCCAGGCTTAGAATGACAGTGCACACACACACACACACACACACTCATTGCAGCACTCGTACTCAACATGGCAGTAACCAAATACTGTAGAACTGTTTATTCTCTCGTAAGTTATAGTTAGCGCATGGCACTAATCTGCCGCTATTTTGTAAATTTAATTTCACACTCTGTGATTGGCTCCTAATTTATACCCACTGAAAATATGCAATTTCAGCCAGTTTGCATCACTTTATTTTAGCATCACGATCACGTAAGAGAATATAGCTATAATTATTTTACATCAAATATAATCTGTTCTACAGTACAAGATAACATAGAGGATAATGTATGGTCTTTGGTTAATAACCATACCGTAAACACTTTGATAGGTTGCCATGACATCATTGTAAACCTCGAGAGTGCAGCTCGAGAGGTTTTCAGATGTCATGGTAACCTCGAGAAGTGTTTTCAGCGTGATTGTTAACCAAAGACCATACATTATATTTTAAGGTGTATGGGCTACCAAGATTGTGTAATCATGGATTGAATTACTTTACTGAATTACTTTACGGAACATTGATTGTTGTAAGCATTTCTTTTTGATATACCATTGATATGACATACACAAGAAGGGTTAACAACAGAGTGATGTCATAACGATGGCATAACAAGGTTGTAATCTGCTTGATTTCAGTTAGTAATAAGGGCCCCCCATGCATTATATAGAGAATAATGAATGGCAACCCATCGGTAACAAGCTGGTTAGTGCATCAAGAGGTTGCCATGACAACCATTTGAACCTCAACAGCGCAGCACGAAAGGTTTGGTTGCCAATGGCAGCCTCGAGATGTAACTAACCAGCTTGGTTACTGATGGGTTGCCACTCTTTATTTTTTATAGTGTATGTCAGTGTGTTAAGAACTGACAGAAAAGTAGGTAAAAAAAGACTTGGTACCGGCCAGTCGGCACCATGGTTGGATTTCCGCTTGCTACGCTAGCGACCCAGGTTCGGGAATGAGCCTGGGACACTGGAGGGCCACCGGGGGAAGGAGGAGGATAGAGTGTCCTATGGCAGATCTCCTTCTCCGGGGGGAGTGTGTGGGATAGCTCTGGTGCCTGCTGGCTCCTAGCGGAGGCTGGAAGCAATGCAGGATGCAAGGAACAACTTGCAACAGGAGGGAGGAGCTGACGCTGGCTTACACCTTGCCATCACTACGTTGCCCTCCACAACATAAGGAGGAAAATGGCTGGATGCTTGCCAGATGATGGCTTCCAGATCCTCTGCCTGTCTGCCTCCTCCAGGGAGCCACTCCCCACAGGCCTCAGCAGCGCCCCGTGGCCTAGGAAAAAGTGCTGGTGTCGCCTCTCCACTGGTGCATTCCCCCTTGGAGGAGAGGGATCCATCCGGTGAAGGGAAATGCGGGGATACCATGAGGTAGGCTGCTATGTGGGACCTGCGGAGGGGGGGGCAGGTCTCGAGAGGGGAGTGCAGAGGGCAGGAGGGGTCCTAGGAATGCCCGAAGGAGTGGCAGCATCTGAGTGAGGAGGGGGGGAAAACAAATAATGCAAAAAAAAAAAAAAAAAGAATTGGAGACAAACTTATGGCTGTCAAACAAAAGGGAGTCTTAACTCTCATCCCGGACTTACATACTTGGTAGACATGTGCCCGGCAGTGCTCGCACAAGTGAGCGAGTCCAACTTCTCCAGCAAAAACATCCAACCATTTAGATTAAAACTAAAAACTTAAGGCAATCCAAATTGTTGACTTTTAAACATCGTCTGTGCATTACATCGAGTATCTTCAGTGAGGTAAACAGTCGATCCGGCGTGACCTTTGCTACGTCCTCTCACGATGACCTGTGTCCTGTGGGGGGGGGTCATTAAGTCAAATGTCCAAATAGGAGCACACAGAGCAGAATTTACTAGTGGCAAGCATTAGGAAGCATTCAGAAATTTCTTGCGGTCAGTAAGCATTTATTGACTGACATGCTGAGGATTTTACAGAAGCAGGTGCTGCTACACAGCGCAAGGGACACTTCTGTTATGCTGCAGTAGACACGTAGCTACTGCAGCATAACAACAGAACTGAAGTCTCTAGTACAGCATAACAGCTTTTAGAAAATGATGGATTTAAGACAATAACAACATTCCATCATACACTATACTACTATAGCGAGTGATGGAACGTTCTCAGTAGAAATTCCACCTCACAGAAAAACTGTTCAGCTACAATCAGCAAAATGAAGAGATCGCTCTGCTGACCGTACGTGCAGAACAGCGTTCCAGTCATTTGGAATTTGAAAACTTGAGCTGCAGGGTGAAATCATGAACAGAAAACCACCGCACGTCAACATCATTTAGAAATGCATGAAAAACTAATGTGGCGGTTTTCTGAAACTGGCACTGTTCATTTTAATGCAGGATCAACCAGATATGATACTTTACTTACAATTTTTGGCAGGGTGTCTTTTTCTTCTCTCACTATGCAACATATTCAGCTGTGTTTTTTTTTTTTTTTAGAAACTCCCTCCCACACAAGAGAATCAACCAATGGCAGTGTATGCTGCTAAGTTAGGGATGCCTAGTCCCTAGCAACCACACAAATCCCTTTCATAGCGCTCAGAGACAATTTCTTTTAGTATGAATAAAATTAATTTCAAAAGGCTAAAAAACACCACCATACACTATAAAAAATACCAAATGGGTAACCTGATGTAGAACAGTGTGTTCTGCCACCTCGGGGTCTGATTCCCAAGGACCTCTCGAGCTTCGCTCTCGAGGTCCAAGGGAATCAGACCCCTCTGTGGCAGAACACACTGGTTTTGCATGGTTACCCATTTGGTATTCTCTATGTTACAAATAATTACATGGATAACACTGATAGATTCAATCACAAAGATATGGGAGCATTCAGGTGATTCAAAAAATGGGCCTGGACAGCAGGGAAACTGAATTCCTAGTTCTGTACTAGAGCTTGTGATCAGTCTGTTTCTTCATCCAATCAAAATAAGGGGGTTGACATGTTTGAGGTTTTTTTTTACATTCTATTTATTCATTCCGGTGGACGAGAGTATCCCTCGGAAGTGCCCACTCGACCATCACCTCTACTCCCCTGCCTGAGACCTCCCTCCTCCAGAACCTTCTCCCAAGAACCTTCCAGCCCCTTGGATCACCCCTCCCCCCGGCGGAGGTCCGGCCCACCTACCTGGTGGCCTTTCTGCGATTAGAGAGTCAGTCTTAGTCGAGGGCCTTGGGGGACCATTGGAGGGATGGTCCGGCACTGGGGATGTGGGCTGGGTCCCTGGAGCCTTCATCGCCTCTCTGGTCTGCCAGGGTATTTTGCGTTACAGTTTCCCCTCTGGAGCGCAGTCATGCAGTGACATCATGGCATCGACGTGCCGATGTCTGCCGCCACTCCACCCCTATTTACTGTACCACATTTTCCTTGCACTGCCCCTGATCTCCATCAGGGTGCCACTAAGGAGCGGTGCTTGGCCTGGATCCACCCCCAGGAAGGGAGAACAGTCCTCCGGATGCTCAATCCTTTCCTTCCCCTGCCAACTCCTGGTGGCCCAAGTCCGTTCCTGAACCCAGGTCACCATCATGGCACAAGGTGTGGCATCCAGCGCCTCAACCCTCAGTGCAACCGGGCTGGCTTGACAACTTTGAGTTGATGAGTTTAGATTATCATCATGCACTACAATGCAAAGCACACTCATTAACAAACAATGGCCCAGTCCACATAGCAGATACAAGCTAGTGAGCCTTTTACACACAGCCAGACTGTGAGGGTCCACACCTTTGATTGTGTGGAGCAGTAACAACAATAACAGCTGCCATCTCCACCCCCACCACATCACTTCCAGGGGTACAGAGCTTTGTGGGAATGCAGGGGATGGGTGTACTGGGGGCCAGGTATTCGGGCCCGCATGCATCAAGCCTCTAGTGAATCTCTCAAGATGCATGAGGCATATAGTGTGGTGTAGTAGCTACAGCAATGGCTTCAGAACCAGGAGATCACAGGTTCAAACCCAACTGGAGCCAAATTCTCAATGTCTGACCTTGAGCAAATAACATAACTTCCCAGTGCTCCAGCTAATCAACCTGTGGAAATTAATAGAAACAGGACCACCACCCCACCACCCCCACACCCAAAGCAAGATGTTGCATTTCAGGTGCTCTATCCTAACTAAATGACTTGCAAAAAGCATGAGTTGGACTAGACGAATGCTGGGATATGGCCAAGGCCTCCTGTTCTTAGCAGCACTATAGAGGTAACTTCTGTGGCAGGGACTTTGAAATTCTACAGAACTGTTAGGTTAAGTACTGCAGCAAGGTTTAAACTTCTGTGGCACATTAATAAATAAATAAATAATACTGAGCCAGCATTATAGTTTTGGGGGACCCAGCAAGGATGGCCAGCGAGAAGGACCCCTAACTCCCACCACATTGGCAGTTCCTATGGGTGGCAAGATGGCCACTGCAGTGCTCTAACTAGCGTTCTTGCTGGCAAAGTTTTTGTTTTTGCATTGTATATTTAGGCTTTCGCTCCAATATTCTTTTTAAATTTAAAATTAGCTCAGTTACTAAGCTAGTGTTTTAGGGCTTTCAGTTCCATTAGCAGTCCTACTGTAGTTGAATAAAGCACCAAAAATCATGGGAGCTTGCTGTAGCTCTGATGGTGTGTTTAGTAAATTATGGCTTTCTGTCACATTGTGTGCAGTGCAAGTGAGTGAACACTGGTCCTGCAGCAACTTTGCTGGGACTGGGGCCATACTGAGAAGAGCTGTGGTCTATCCTTGTGAACTCGCATTTTAATCACAGTCGGAACCTTGAATATCAGACTGAGTACAGGAGCCGAAGTTAAGAGTGAGAGGCTTAACTGTTAGATTAAGCAAGCTTTCTACAGCTTGGGAAAATTCCATGTTCCAGTCAATGGTGAGAGAGCTGGCTCTGCATTTCAATCAATCCTTCTTGAGAGATATATTTTGGGATACTGATTCTGCTTTGCTTTGGCTGCCTATATGGGATTCTGGACCTATAAATGTGAACGCTCACCTGGACTGTTCAGCTGGAGGAAAGAACTTGCTTTTATTGGTAAGGCCATTAAATCTGCTTTTCCTGATTGGACTGTCTCTTCCTTTAATAACTATTTGCCCTGCTGGTTGGTGCTGGGGTGTTGGCTCCAGCAAGAGCATTTAAGGGGCATTTCGAAGAGGTGCTCAGAGTTTCATAGAACAGCATACTTGACTTTAATTCATGGCAGTTACAGAACTCTGCCTGGAGCTAAGTTGCAACTTTAAAATTTCTTGGAGGACTGAGACTTTTGATCCTGGACTATTAAGTGGGGGCATTAAATCTGGACAAATCTGGAAGAAGAAAAATTCCTTGAGTCTCCTTTACATAGGAACATAGACTTTGAAGGCAGATAAGGACCACTTGGGCCACCCAGTCTGCCCATTTCCCTACCTATTGGATAAGCTGCAGATTCTAGTTAACCAACAGCCTACTTCCTGCAACCCCCCACTATAATTCCCTTATGTCTATCCCATGCATGTTTGAATTCCCCCACTGTTTTAGACCCCACAACCTCTTCAGGAAGGTGGTTCCATGCGTCCACCACTCTCTCCGTGAAAAAAAAATTCCTCACATTACCCCTGAGCCGTCCCCCCTCTATCTTTAAATTGTGCCCCCTTGTTATACACATTTCTTTTCTGAAGGATGCTACCCTCCTGGACTTTGTTGATTCCCTTGAGGTACTTAAAAGTTTCTATCATGTCCCCCCGTCCATCCTTTCATCAAGGGTATACATATTAAGCTCTCTCACTCTCTCTTCGTATGGTTTCTGATGTAGACCCTGCACCATTTTAGTTGCCCTCCTCTGGACTGCTTCCATCCTGTCTATGTCCTTGCATAGATGAGGTCTCCAAAACTGCACGCAGTACTCCAGATGGGGTCTCACCAACAGTCTGTACAGAGAGATGACTACTTCCCTTTTTACATTCGCTTGCACGCATGCGCAAGGAACGTTTTGGGAGAGTAGCACACTTTGGAGGTGTGCCTCTCCTGCTCAATCCACTGCTCTGTTGAGCAGGCGTGGCGGTCCTGCACCAATGGGTGTGGGAGATGTGTATGACAGCGGTGGTCTTCGCTTCAAAGAAAAACACCGCTGTCATACAGAGTGCTGGTAGGCCTCAGGCCGCCCCCAGATTTGGTGCCACGCTGGGGCCCACCCCCAGCGTGGCAAACGGCGTCTGCATCCTGTGCGGTGAGGGGTGCCCAATCCCCGTCGGCTCCACATCCCCAACGCCCCCAAAGCTTTGGTGCCAGCTGGAGCCCACCCCAGCATGGCAAGCGTCCTGCGTCGTGTATGCTGCGGGGTGCCCAATCCCCGTCGGCTCCACGTCCCCCAAACGCCCCCAAAGCTTTGGTGCCACGCTGAGAGCCCACCCCAGCGTGGCAAACATCCCGTCGTCTTTTTGTGTTTTAACCTGAAAATAAAAACGGTCCCTAGCGCTTCTCCCAGCCCCCTCCCACAACCTACACCCACCCACTGCGCACCCTGCCTCCCCACCCCCTCACCCCATACTTACCTCCGGACCTCGCACGATGATCTTGATGGAGCAGGAACACGTCTGCACTCTTCAAAGCCGACCTTGAACTGAGAAATGCGGTAAGCTGTATAATGGGCTAGAGAGGGGTTTTCAACTTTTGCATATCTCAGGCATTCTTTGGAATTTTGCACAAAATTTCAACATGGGGTTTTGGGACCCCTTCTCATGAATGATGTCACTGTCATGCGTTATTCGGGCCCGAAGGTGATTTGCAGTCACTGCGGCAAATCACCCTTCAGGCTCTGAATAATGCCATGACAGTGACATCATTCATGAGAAGGGGTCCCAAAACCCCATGTTGAAGATTTGGTGCAAAAATTCTAAAAATTACTGTTTTATTTAGTGTGCTATGCAGTTCCCACGCAGGCTCGTAAGTTCGCAAATTTTCAATATTTTCACTCCAGATTTTCAACATTGCCATTTTACCACACCTCCTTATGAGCAGTATAGCTGTCATTTTTCACATCCTGCCCAAAATGTGTTCTGCCCATGTAGTGCACAATGGCGAGTCGAGTATCGTGAAATCAATGTTTGGGACACATTAAGAAAATCACCATGACACTGTTCATTAGCAGAGGTCTTAAAATGGCTATGTTGAAAATTTGGTGAAAAAATTCCTAAAAATGACTGTTTTTCGAGCGTGCATTGCGCAGTTCCTATGCACGCTTGTAGATTTGCGAATTTTCAATATTTCCACTCCAGATTTTCAGCATTGCCATTTTACCACACCTGCTCATGAGCAGTACAGCTGTCATTTTTCACATCCTGCCCAAAATGTGTTTCCGCCCATGTAGCGCACAATGGCGCAGTTGGTGTTCGAACTCAATGTATGGGACACATTAAGAAAATCACAGTGGCACTGATCATGAGCAGAGGTCTTAAAATGGCTGTGTTGAAAAATTTGGTGAAAAATTCCTAACAATGACTGTTTCACGAGGTCTGCGTTGCGCAGTTCCTACATGCGCTCGTGAGTTCGTGAATTTTCAATATTTTCACTCCAGATCTTCAATATTGCCATTTTACCACACCTCCTCATGAGAAGTACAGCTGTCATTTTTCACATCCTGCCCAAAACATGTTTCCGCCCATGTAGCACGCACAATGGCGCAGTCGGTATGCGAACTCAATGTATGGGACACATTAAGAAAATCACAGTGACACTGTTCATGAGCAGAGGTCTTAAAATGGCTGTGTTGAAAATTTGGTGAAAAAATGTCAAAAAATGACTGTGTTACGAGCATGCGTTGCGCAGTTTCCACGCACACTCATAACTTCCAGAATTTTAAATATTTTCACTCCAGATTTTCAACACTGCCATTTTTTCACACCTCCTTATGTACAGCTGACATTTTTCACATCCTGGCTGAAATGTGTTTTTGCACATCCAGCGCACAATGGTGTGGTCACAGTGAGAAATCAATGCTCAGGACAGATTATGAAAATCACAGTGACACTGTTCATGAGCAGAGGTCCCACAATGCCTATGTTGAAAATTTGGTGACAGAAGTCCACAAAATGACTGTGTCATGAGTGTTCATTGCGCAGTTTCCATGTATGCTCGTAAATTCGAGAAATTGTTGTATTTTCACTCCAGATGTTCAACATTGCCATCCCTTCACACCTCCCTATGAATGCTACAGCTGTCATTTTTCACATCCTGCCCGAACTGTGTTTTTGCACATGTGGAACACAACAGTGTGGTCACTGTGGGAAATCAACGCTCAAGACAGATTAACAAAATAACAGTGGGACTGTTCATCAGAAGAGGTCTCAAATGCTTTTATGAGGTGGGGGTAACAAAAAGGTCATGCTGAAAATGTATTGTGCAAATACCAGCAATCGCACAGGGCATTAGGGTAAAGCACCATACGTGCCAAACACCACTGCAAATACCTGCAAGTGAACGTTCGGCATTGACAAATGCTTGTTCTACTTGTGATGCCCCTCCCTATGCATCCCAGTATCCCCCTGGCTCTCCTTACCGACGTCTCACTTTTCTTACCCACCTTTAGGTCATCTGATATGACTACCCCCCAGGTCCCTTTCCATTATTGTTGTTGTTAGTACCTCCCCTGCTATTGTGTACTCTTCTCCTGGATTTTTATTTCCCAGGTGCATTACTTTGCACTTCTTTGCATTGAATCTAAGTTGCCATATGTCTGACCATCCCTCCAACCTTGCCAAGTCCCTTCTCATCCTTTCTACCCCCCTTGTGTATCAACTCTGTTACAGATCTTTGTGTCATCTGCAAAGAGGCATACCTTTCCTTCCAGACCTTCTGCAATGTCACCTATAAAGACATTAAAGAGGACTGGACCCAGTACTGAGCCCTGAGGTACTCCACTAGTAACCCCCCTTTCTTCGGAATGTGTTCCATTCACTATTACCTTCTGTGTCCTGTTGTGCAGCCAGTTTGCTACCCAGACTACCACCCTGGGACCCACTCCCAGGCTGGCTAACTTGATTATTAATCTTTTGTGCGGGACTGTGTCAAATGCCTTGCTAAAGTCTAGGTAGGCCATATCCACAGCCCCTCTCTGGTCGATTACTTTGGTCACCCAGTCAAAGAAATCGATTAGATTCATCTAACATGACCTTCCTGCTGTGAATCCATGCTGCTTTGGGTCCTGTGCCCCGCTGGCCTCTAAGTACTCAACACTTCTTTCTTTCAGAAGTGATTCCATCATTTTCCCCACCACTGAGGTCAAACTAACAGGTCTGTAGTTTCCTGCTTCTGCCTTGCTCCCACTTTTGTGAAGGGGAATCACATCTGCCCTCCTCCAGTCCTCATCCTCCCATGATTTGTTAAAAAGTGTGGTCAGTGGTGTCACTAGGTCCTCCCTTAGTTCTTTTAGGATTCTAGGGTGATTCCCGTCAGGCCCCATTACTTTGTCCACCTTGAGTTTTAGGAGTTCCTTCAGGACTCTTTCTTCTGTAAATGGACTGGCGTCAACCCCACTACCCAGAGTGCTTCTATTGCTTGGTTTAGGTAACTCCTCCTCGTCTTCTTTTGTGAATACTGAGCAAAAGTATTCATTCAGTATCTTTGCCTTTTCACTGTCTCCCTCTGCCCACCTCCCCTCTCCTTTATTAATCTTCATTATCCCCTCCCTTAACCTTTCTATGCTCCCTAATGTACCTATAAAAGGTTTTATCCTCCTTCTTAACTGAGTTGGCTATCTTTTCCGCAGTTTGGGCCTTTGCTTTTCTGACTGCCTTCCCCACTTCTTTCTGCTTTAATTGATACAGTTCCCTGTCGTGCTCCTTCTGTGATTCCTTATACTTTTTGAATGCAGCCTTTTTCTCCTTTACCTTCCCTGACACTTCTTTTAAGAACCATAGTGTTTTTTTATTCCACTTTGTTTTCTTTATTTGTTTCACACAAAGGCTTGTTGCCTCCATGATGGCAGTTTTGATTATTCTCCATTGTTCTTCCACCCCCTCCTTTCTGGCCATTTGCTAATGCATTCCTCAGGTATTCACCCATTATGCCAAAGTCAACCCTTCTAAAGTCCAGTATCCTTGTCTTTGTATGGCTTGTCTCCATGGTTGTGTTTATTGTGAAGCACACTGTGCAGTGGTCGCTTGTTCCCAGATGTCTACTGACTTCTAAATTTGTGATCCTTTCTCCATTTGAGCATAACTGGTCTAACATTGCTCCCTCCCAAGTGGGTTCCACCACTAGCTGCCTAAGGCATGCCCCCTGTAGGGCATCAAGAATGACCCTGCTCTTGGATGTGGCTGCAGTCCATGTCGTCCAGTTAACATCGGGCATATTCAGGTCCCCCATCAACAGTATCTCCCCTTTTTCAGCCATTTTGAGAATGTCCTCTATCATTTTCTTGTCCATTTCCTCCCCTTGAGACGGGGGTCTGTATACAACCCCTGTGAGGATTGTGATGCCATTCCCTGTCTCCAAGGTGACCCAGAGTGCCTCTTGTCTTCCCCCTTTACTTTTTAGTTCTGTAGCTTTGATCTCTTCCCTTATGTAGAGAGCTACTCCACCTCCTCTTTTACCTTCCCTGTCCCTTCTGTAGATTGTGTACCCTGGCATGTTGACATCCCAGTCATGGTTCTCCATGTACCATGTTTCTGTGACTGCCACAATATCCAAGTGTTCCAAGTGTAGAAGCAGGGATCTTGAGGGTTTTTTTTTGGGGGGGGGTCTTTTTTGTTTGTTTGTTTGTTTGTTTTTTTTGTTTTTTTTATCCACTGTCAGAGTATAAAAACTGTTCTCAACAGAACTATTGTTGTGGCTTTTTCCCTAATCTTAGGGATTCTTCTATGGCAGAGTGTAGATCTTGATATCATCTGAGAGCTGCCAACAGTTTATCTGCGACTGTTATTTACTGCCCCATTTCTTTGTGTATGCACATGTACGTGGTGGGTGCTGGGTGTTCACAGGTTCCAGAGGTCTCGGTGGTCTCAGTGTCTATTCAGTGTGGTTCTAGCTTTGACTCCAGGGGCTGCCTTTCCTTTGTCTGAGCTAGGATTTCTGTACTGGGGTGGGTTGGCTACTGGTCAGCTGATTAGCATGTATAAATTTTGTGCACGGGTGTGAGAGTTTATTCCAGAGAGGAACTCTGGAAGTTGAGACTCTTGGATTTGGAACAGTTTGCGCCTCCTAATGGAGTGCTGCAACATTATAGGGCCTTTAATATCATTCACCCTATGAAAAGGAGAAGGAATGGTAGGTGGTGCTCCTTAGGGAGTGGGTGTGGGAGTGGGAGGGTCAGGAGTCACTTGCTAATTGGTAAGGGGAGGGGCAGAGATATGTCTTGTCTCTTCCCAATACAAAGGCAGTACAGGATGCAAGAGGTAGGTAGGGGATGAATCTAACATGCTCCCCCTGCCCGGATATTGTTTTGCAGTGCCAGATCAGTGGTGAATAAGCCTGCCACCATACATGTCATTTCTGATTCATGTGCCATCAATTAGACATGGCTGGAGGGATCCGCTGTGCCTGTCTTCAGTAAGTTGGTTTCTCTAGGGTTCTCGATGGTATACCATCCAAGGCTGGGTAGCAGGGGTGGTAGTGTGGCAATCTGTATTAGAGCTGGCCTAAGTTATGTGATGTCTCCCATGATGAGTATGGGGTCTTTTGAGTGTGTGACCGTGGAATATTTGTCTGGTCCGAGATGCAGAGTGGTTCTCATGTACTGTCCTCTAGGAGGGGACAGGGAAGGGGTTGTCAGATCTAGAGTTTCCCAGAGAACTCTTGCTCTGGGGTACTTTAAACGCCAGGGTTGATGACCCCCTCAGATGTGTCTGCAAACAAGATCCTCCAGCTTGCAAGTCAACCTGGTTTCAGGCAGGAGGTGACCATGGCCACGCACTTGGCTGGCCTCACGCTGCACTTCATTTTCTCAACAGGTTGAAGATAGACAGTATCTTAGTGGAGCCTTTCATCTGCATGGACCACTTCACCATACCGTTTAATGCTGGGGCCATTAAGAAACCATTTCCGGCTACGGAAGTGATCCAATATCATTCTAAACAGGATTTGATTCCATGAGGTATCTGGGCCTTTTGGACACTTTGGGGCTGGTTAAGGTCTCTACCAAGAGCTGCATTGGAAGCCTATAATTGGACTCTCTCTGTGGCACTGGACACCCTGGCACCAGTCCATTCACATCTGCAGACCTGTCACCGATGCGTTCCTTGGTTTACTTCTGAGCTTTAGCAGATGAAGGTTGCAGGTCATAAGTTTGAGCACAAGTGGAGGGCATCTCAATCAGCGAGTGACAGACTTTTCCTGAGGAGCACTTAAAGTTGCACAGCGAGGCTATCACAGCAGTTAAAAATTATTTTTTTGCAGCTGTGATATCCATAGAAAAGAACTGTCCAGCTGCATTTTTCTGTGTTGTAGACCATTTATTACATCCTGCTTGTCTCAGCCATAAGGAACTTGATTCCAGGGAGAAGTGCAAGTGGTTAAACGAGTTCTTCAAAGCCAAGGTTGTGGGCATTGGCGACTGGATTTCCTCTACTATCCAGTTTCTGGTCAGCAGGGATAGAGAGAGGAGTATGAGCTAGAGAGAGGAGTATGAGTGTCTCTGTAAAAGGCTGGGGGGAATTTCAGCAGTTGGATGAGGAGGAGGTCCTTGGGGTGGTAACGGGTTTGCAGTGCACCACTTGTGTTCTGGACCCTGCACCCACCAAGCTGCTTAAGGGTGGATGGAGGCAGTTGGATGCAGCATTGACAGGTATCATCAATGTTCCTTTTTGGGAGGGGCTATTGCCGGTGCCTTTAAAAAGGGTGGTGTTGAGACCCCTTCTTAGGAAGGCGTCATTAGATCCTGACATGTTTGCCAATTTTCATCCTGTCTCCAACCTTCCCTTTTTGGTGAAGGTTGTGGAGAAGGTGGTTGCAGACCAGCTTGTGAGCCATCTTGAGTAGAATGACCTCTTTGAGTCATTTCAATCTGGTTTCCATGGCAAGCGCAGCACGGATATGGCCATAATCTCTTCCTGCTGATAGACTGCATGGAAATCTTTATTGTGATCTTACCAGATCTTTCTTCAGCATTTGATACTGTAGATCATGCAGTGTTGTTGGCCAGATTTGGGGAGCATGAAGGGTTGTCCAGGACTGTGTTACAATGGTTCTAGTCATTCCTTAGTGGAAGGGAACACTCAGTACTGCTTGGTTCTTGCTGTTCGCAGCTGGATGCTGTGTTCCTCAAGGTTCTGTGTTTTCATCTGTTTGGTCTCTATGTATATGCTGCTGCTGGAAGAGATCTTTAGGCACTACAGTGTGGAGTTTTACCGTGACGCAGATGACACCCACATGTATGTATCTTTTGCTCCTGATGGGATGTCATCCAACCTGAGATTAGAACAATGCCTGGAGGAAATCAGGGTTTGGATGGCCTCCAGTTGGCTGGTTTTGAACCCAACCAAGGCTGAGTTGCTAGTGTTGGGTTCAGAAAAGCAGATTTCAGCCATTCACAGTCACCTGATTCCTCCCTCTTTTGGGGGGCTGCATCTTCTGGTGGCAGAAGAGGTTCACAGTTTGAGAGTTGTTCTTGACAGACAGTTGACATTTCATTTACTCATTTGTTCTGTAGTCAAGAGCTGCTTTTACTACTTTAAGAATGTTGCCAGACTGTGCCCACTGCTTGAGTCTGTGGACCTAGCTACTCTGGTTAACGCCTTCATTTTCACCAAGCTTGTCTGTTGCTGTGCGCTCTGTGAAGGCTTACCAGGAGGTTGGTTCAGAATGCTCCGGTGAGACTCCTGACCTCCACAAATTGGTCAGAGCATATTATCCTCCTGCTGCACGTTCTGGGCTGGTTGCTTGTTAGGTGACACATTGATTTCCCAGTGCTGCTGGTGACATTTAAAGTCTTGAATGAACTGGGCCCTCAGTACCTCAGTGATCTCTTGACTCCCCACTGCCTTTCTAGGGATTTAAGATTCAGCAAAAGGGGTCTATTAGTTCTTCCTTCTTCCCAGTTGAAGTCTAATGGTGATCGGGCTTTTTCAGTGGCAGCCCTTAACTTATGGAACGCACTCCCTGAAGAGATATGCACTGCCAGTTCTGTATTTTCTTTTAAAAAGCAACTAAGCCAGCCCAGTGGTGCAGAGGGTTGAGGCGCTGGCACCTTACCTCGAACCACACTGGACCCGGCTCGGAAATGGACTTGGGGCACTGGAGCATGGCAGGGGAAGAAGAGGATTGAGCATCTGGAGGACTGCTCTCCTCTCCTCTCTTGGGATGGGTTGGGTGGGTAGCGTCTCTCTGTAGCGGCCCCTGGTGGAGACCAGGAGCACTACATATGCATCACAGAGAAGGGTGAACAAGAAAAGCAATAAACTGCATGCATGCCATCAGGATGATGGCGGCCCTGCTTCCCCACGCCTCCCAGCCACCATGCCTCCAGGCTGCATACCCATGCCCCACAATGATGCAAGGGAGTGCTACGTGCACTCCGGTCTCCCCTCCCAAAACCCTGATGGGTAAGGGGGGCCCCCTCTGGGGAAGGGATATGACTGGGACAGTGGGGAGATGGAGTAGCTGGAAGGCGGGTCAACTGGAGGCAACAGCAGGACTTGGCCACCCAAAGGAGAGGACGACAGCAGGCACGTTGGAGGGTAAAAAGATAATGCAAATGTAACCCCTAGGTGGCATTATCCCAAGGGCTACTACCCCTGCCTGCATGGCTAGTTGCAGGTTAAGGAACCTGGGTACTGAAATGGGTACCTCCACCCGGAGGATAGGGTTGTTAGTAACAAAGCTAACCAGGGTACAGCCCTCCGGGACATTGTAACCCCCCTCTTTCCCTTCTAGTGGCCTAGACAATATGCAACAAACACTTTCACAGTAGCCCCTATTCAGCATACAATTCCCCACACTGTTTGCACTTACCACCAGGGCTGGTTCCACCAGTTCGACCCTGGAGACCCCCTGTAAAACAAGGCTAGGCACAGCAAATAACAACAGTACAGTGCTTTTGCTACAAACTGGAACCACAGTCAGATTAAATGTAAAAAGTGTTAGAGCTGATTTATTCAGGGGAATTGAACAAGGGAGGGGCGTAATCAGGTTGATTGATTCTAAAACTGATCTTACCAGGCAATTATGCATGTACCTTAAGTCACTGCACAGTCACACGCTCTGGGTATCCAGTTGGAAGTAAGGTGGGCTAGCCTAGAATGTTGCCCGGGGTAGGCCAGCATCGCAGCTGGTTGGGGCCTTGTGATGAAAAGAAAAGGCTTGCACAACCACACACAATTTGTAATCCAGAGCCTGAAGGCTCAGTTCGTGAAAGGAAAAACAACAATGCAATCAGATGACAACACTTGAGATTTAGCTGTTGTTGCAGGAAGCTACCCTGATTGTTACGCACGCTACTCAATACAAGATACAGGCTAAATGAAATGGAGACTGCAGGTTGATTGGTTTGCCAGGAGAAGCAGGGCCCACACGAATCACCGAGGTGTTGTTCCTGTTCAAGATGGTTGAGCAGGGGGCTGATCCCCATGCAAGTTTCTTGTCGATGATGGTTTCTGTGCCTGAAGTAGCTGGCTGGGCCAGGTGGCAAGGCTCAGGTCGGGTGGAACAGTTTGGATTTTGAGTTCAGTAGTGCTGAACGCAGCTTCCAGCAAGCTTGGCACATTTACATAGTGGAGAACTAAGTCGTGACCCACTAACAGCACACAGCACATCCATAGTAAAGCAATCACCATACCACAATGCGGAAGGCAGTCCAGCTGCAATATCAGTGTCTCTGAGTAAAACCAGGAATTCTGTGATAAATGGATGTCCTGACAAGCCGGTTGCATACAGTAAATCTTCGGTCTTCTTCAGGTTCAAATCTGGTCACCCTTCAATGGCTTTGTCACACTCCAATTCAGATACAGTCTGATTGTTAAGCCTTTCAAAGGATTCCCTCTCGAGGGACTGCAGGCAGACAGGCCAAACTCAGCCTTTCCATCACTCTCCTGTGCGAACTACACAGGGGCTGCTGCTCGAATCATTCAAGCTGTTTACTCTTCCAACTCTAACTCCAGACTGACTGACTGCAGTAGGCAGCTTGGGAATTTCCCTTCGATCCAAAAGGTTCTGGTTGGTTGATCCATCAATCTGTCAAAGCAAGGGCTCACCCTCCAAGTGCATTTAGGCACCAAAGTCTCAAAACTACAATGCCTACAGAAATTCACTCCCACAAGACCCCTGGGGACAGACTCCATTTTAGGGTCCCCAAAAGTACTGATTGGCCCATTCTGGCAGTCCAGGACCAAGATGGTGGTGATAAACAGAACTGTCCATGCTGCAAAGAAGGCAGGTTAGACAAACTACAATATAATTACTATGCTAGTAGATAATCAGCACATAAGTACAGCTTCTAACAGAGCTCCCTCTGCGCAAATAGCGGGGGCAGAACGGAGCGATTATTTGACAGCCTGGGCAGGACTCAAGCATAAAAACACTCAGCCCCCTCCCAGATTAAATAAGCACCACTTTATAGGCAGCTCTTAAAGAGACAGAGCACGGAGGCATTAAGGCACTCTTGTAAACACTTTTAAAACGCTAAGACACAGGACACCAGCCTAGCAGTGAGCATTTAGGCACACCCAAGGGATATTTTTGGGAACCTCCATTTGTAGGGGGGTTACACACAAAAAAAAAAGCAACTAAAAGCTATGCACTTCTGAAAGCTTCTCCAGAACATTGATATTATTTATGGTGGATTTATTTATGGTATTTAGTGGCACTCCGAGCCCTGGAGGGCTGTTTTGATAAAATCAAATAAACAAACACATCAATTAAGTTGTACAATTGCCCTTAAGCCTCCAGTTTTATGCTTATCAGCAGCAGTTCCAGCTCTCTGTATTTATCTAAATCTATTTAGGGCTTAGTGTAATTTTATGCAGCATTAGTGGCTATTAGGAGTCCCTCTCCTCCTGCTGTCAGCAAGGCAAACTGCTTAGAACAGTTGTTCCCCAAGAGGGAGCCTGAAGAAGCCTAGCTATGGAGTAGCCAAGACCCCCTTCCTACAAAAACCTATCATGGGCCCCATAAACAGCTGCAGCTGGGCTGGTGGACTTTGGAGGCAAGCAGAGGCTCCCCATACTGTCATCCCAGAAAACTCCCATGCATTAAAGCAATGAAACGTTTAACATTTGTATTGTCAGTATAATCATTTCTCTTTTTTCCTGTTTCACTATTTCCTTCCTTATTATAGCTTGGTTGTCATCTTTCTTACTTTGACTTAATCTTTTCTTCATTTTCTTTTATGATCACTTCCTTCCCCTAAACTGAAAGCCCTGGCATCTGCAGCATCCTCTGACCTTGGGTTATCCGACAGCAGGTGATCCCAGGCTCGCACCTTAACATGGGTTGACCTCATAGAACCTTGATGCACTACCACTGGACGAAGGCTCCACTAGCTTTTTTTCACATTTTCCTTTGCCTCTCTAGTCTTTTTGTGTTTCTATATCAGGCAAAGCTGCCCTCCCCACAAGGAAATTATTGCAGCAGAGTTCTCTCCGCCACCCAGACCAAAAGGTTGCAATGCTCCCTGCTCTCTTTTCATCCAACAAACTAGGAAAAGGAAAGCTTTTCCTCCCCCACTCCCACCTACCTAATGGCAGCAATGTTCTCTCTGCTTTAATGGTAATAATGGTCTCAGCAGCCTACCCTCCCCACTCTAGACCTCATGGCAGCAACTTCCTCTCTGCTGTCACATGATCCTGCCTTCCAACCCACCATCAATGGCTTTTTTTTAACCAAGTTTTTAAAATCCAGTGTAACCCCTAGGTGGCACTATCCCACGGGCTACTACCCCTGCCTGCTTGGCTAGTTGCAGGTTAAGGGGCCTGGGTACTGAAACGGGTGCCTCCACCCAGAGGACAGGGTTGTTAGTAACAAGGCTAACCTGGGTACAGCCCCCCAGGACACTGTAACCCCCCGTCCCCTTTCCCTTCAAGTGGCCTAGACAATATGCAACAAACACTTTCACAGTAGCCCCTATTCAGCATACAATTCCCTACACTGTTTGCACTGACCACCAGGGCTGGTTCCACCAGTTTGACCCTGAAGACCCCTGTAAAACAAGGTTAGGCACAGTAAATAACAACAGTACAGTGTTTTTGGTACAAACTGGAACTATAGTCAGATTAAATGCAAAAAGAGTTAAATCTGATTTATTCAGGGGACTTGAACAAGGGAGGGGCATAATCAGGTTGATTGATTCGAAAACTGATCTAATTGGGCAATTATGCATGCACTTTTAGTCCCTGCACAGTCACACGCTCTGGGTACCCAGTTGGAAGTAAGGTGGGCTAGCCTGGAACATTGCCCGAGGTAGGCCGGCATCGCAGCTGGTTGAGGCCCTGTGATGAAAAGAAAAGGCATGCACAACCACACACAATTTGTAATCCAGAGCCTGAAGGCTCAGTTCGTGAAAGGAAAAACAACAATGCAATCAGATGACAACACTTAAGATTTAGTTGTTGTTGCAGGGAGCTACCCTGATTGTTACTCATGCTACCCAGTGCAAAACAAGGGAGGGACGAAATGGAGACTGCAGATTGACAACTGGTATGCCAGGAGAAGCAGGGCCCTCACGAATCACCGAGGTGTCATTCCTGTTCGAGATGTTGAGCAGGGGGCTGATCCCTGGGCGAGTCTCTCATCGATGGTGTTCTCTGCGCCTGAAGTAGCTGGCTGGGCCAGTGTGGCAGGGTCCAGGCCAGGTAAAACAGTTCGGAAATCAGTCTGGGAAGGCTGGATGCAGCTTCCAGCAAGCGTTTCACAATTAAACAGTGGGGAACAAAATCGCGACCCGATAACAGCACACAGCGCATTTATAGTAAAGCAGTCACCATACCACAAAGCGGATAGCAGTCCGGCAGCAATATCAGTTTCTCTGAGCAAGAACCGGGAGTTCTATGGTGAATGGATATCCTGACAGGCTAATCGCATACAGCAAATCTTCAGGCTTCTTCAGGTTTAAGCCTGGTCACACTTCTGTGGCTTTTCTCTCCACTCCAATTTGGATACAGCACAATAGCTAAGCCTTTCAAAGGATTCCCTCTCGAGGGACTGCAGGCACACAGGCCAAACGTAGCCTTTCCACCAATATCCTGTGCGAACTATGCAGAAGCTGCTGCTCGAAACACTCATGCTGTTTACTCTTCCAACTCTAACTCCAGACTGACTGACTGCAGCAGGCAGCTTGGGAATTTCCCTTTGGTCCAAAAGGTTCTGGTTGGTTGATCCATCTGTCTGTCAAAGCAAGGGTTCCCCCTCCAGGTCTGTTTTAACACCAACATGTAAAACCTACAATTCCTACAGAAATTTGCTCCCACAAGACCCCTGGGGACAGACTCCATTTTAAGGTCCCCAAAGGTACTGATTGGCCCATTCTGACAGTCCAGGACCAAGATGGTGGTAATAAACAGAACTGTCCATGCTGCAAAGAAGGCAGGTTAGACAAACTACAGTATCATTACTATTCTAATAGATAATTAGCAAATAAGTACAGCTTCTAACAGAGCTCCCTCTGTGCAACTAGCGATGGCAGAACGGAGCGATTATCTGGCAGCCCGAGCAGGACTCGAGCATAGAAACACTCATCCCCTTCCCAGATTAAATAAGCACCACGTTATTGGCAGCTCTTAAAGAGACAGAGCACAGAGGCATTAAGGCACTCTTCACACAAACACTTTTAAAATGCTAAGACACTGGAAACCAGTCTGGCAGTGGGCATTTAGGCACACCCAAGGAAGACTTTCGGGAACCCCCATTTATAGGGGAGTTACACCAGTATAGCCCATCCCCTGCCTGTCTCAGCCCCACCCCAGGAAGGAAAGGGATGGTATTTGTAATATTCTCCAAACAATTTCACCACAGAATGTTGACACCCTTGAGCTGGCTGTCAGACTAGGGAAGTGGAAGAGAAGGGTCTGTCAGTTACACGGAGCCATAATTTGATTCATTCACTTAAGTAAATTCCATCCTCAAACAAGTATTTGATTACATGGACTAATGTGTTGAAAGGTCAAGCTATGCTTTAAACAAAAAAAAACTCACCCCTCAGCAACAATTTTAGTTGAGATGCAGTAAGCTTGAAATCAGTGTTGTCCACACATTCCTCATCCACCTTTCCATTTTGTACCAGTGCCAATATAATATTTTCCTGGAGCAACGTAGAAATATTTAAAAAAAATGTAAAGGATATCATCTGCAGTGTCACTGTGATTTTTATGTTTGCTTGCACGCATGTGCAAGAAACATAGTGCCATCATCTGAGTTTTTCAGAGGTGTGTCAGCATCTTCCAGTTCAGTCAGTGTGTTTGCAGGCATGGTCACAGTTCTCCAATCACTGCTGAAGCTGTCTATGACAGCAGTTGAAAATGCAGTGGCATACAGTTGAAAGAGGGAGCTATGCTTCAGTGAGCAGCTCCTCCCCACACACACACAGATCAACTGTGTCGGTTGCCTGATAGGATGGTGCAGTCTTGTCTAGCTTAGAGAGACAAGCTACACATCATTACTTTAATAAACAGTTACCTGCCAAAGCAGGACCACCAAAATGTGTGGGTGCCTAACAGTCTTTATACACGCCAGCTCTCCAAAGCACACCTTCATGGACTCCATGGGTTCTAATCCTCCAGAAAAAAAATACCCCCAAGTATCTCATCAGTTAGTGGTTATATCTTAACCGATGATCAAAAAAAGTATGAAAACAGATTTGCCGCTGAGTAATGTAAATGCCAATCCACCTAAGCACCTTTAGGCTGCAAAACATAATTTGAACATATAGGGATTCTGGACTGGTGTATCACTCCGTGGCACAGCAACGGTTAATAAGTTTAAGCACATTCTCAGGACATTATTTCACTTTCCCCCTCTCCCCACTACGATCCTGGTCGCCTGAAATAAACCTGACATTTTAGTATCTGTTTTACATCTTGGCTCAGTTAGGCAATCAGCGCTGTAAGAACATAAATGGACATATAAATGGGGACTATAAGAACATGCCGTGGGTGCTTGTGCCTTAGTCCAGCTGTGCAACATCAGCCTGAAGCTCAGGTAGGGCTTACTGTCTACCACTTTGTTCACCCCCCATGTACCTGTACCATTTCACATCCTCCCTTGCCTTAGTCCAGCTGTGCTACATCAGCCTGAAGCTCTGATAGGGCTTACTGTCTACCACTTTGTTCACCCCCCCATGTACCTGCACCATTTCACATCTTCCCTTGATCTACAGTGAGTGGATCCCTCATTCATACATCACATATGTATGCACAACAACAAAAAAAAACGGTCTTCAAAAATTAAGATACATTTATTATGTTTGTTATGCTTGCTTGCATGCATGTGCAAGAAACATAGTGCCATCATCCGAGATTTCAGAGGTGTGTCACCCGCTCTTCCAATTCAATCAGTGTGTTGGCAGGCATGGCCCTGTGAGGCCAATGCATGATGGAGCTGTCTATGACAAGCTCCAAAATGCAGTGGCATACAGTTCAAAGGGAGCTACGCTTCAGTGAGCAGCGATAAGATATTGCTTGCTCATGCAGCTCCCCAACACCACACTGCACACATGCACACGCATGAAGTCGCACCCCCATGCGCTGCGCACACACTGTATAGCAGCCAGGGGTGCCCAATCCCCCATCGGGCTGTGCTCCCCGCTCCCCAAAGCCTTCCAAATGCCATGCGGGTGCCCACCCGCGTGGCAACTCATGATATAGCTGGGGGTGCCCAATCTCTGTCGGCTGCACTGTCCTCACCCCCGGTACACCAGGTGCCATGCTGGGAGCCCTCCCTAGCCAGCAGTCGATGCTTTGGGTGACAGGGGTGCCCAATCCCCATCAGCTAAATGCCCCCCCAACCATCCTTGTACCACCTGGGAGCCCACAGCGTGGCAAAAACATCCAGCGTCGTCATTGGAAACAAAAGAACACCTGTAAGAAAAATTGATCCCGCTGGGCTCCTGGCCCCCCTCCCACAACCGCACCCACCCTCGCACCCTGCCTCCCACCCCCTCACCCCATACCTACCTTCGGACCTCGGCGCGATGATCTTTGGTGGACCGGGAACATGTCTGCACTCTTCAAAGCCGACCACGAACTGAGGAAATGCCGATAAGCTGTATAATGGGCTAGATAGGGGGGTTTTCAACTTTGTTGCATATCTCAGGCATTTTCTGGAATTTTTGCACCAAATTTATAACTTGGGGTTTTTGGGACCCCTTCTCATGAATGATGTCACTGTCATGGCGTTATTCGGGCCCGAAGGGTGATTTCGCAGTCACTGCGCAAAATCACCTTTCGGGACCGATTAACAAAATGACACTGCCAGTGTTCATAAGGTGGGCTCTCAAGAAGCCTATTTTGAAAATTTGGTGGAAAAATTTAAAAAAACTACTGTTTACAAGCATGCGTTGCGGAGTTCCTACGCACGCTCGTAAGTTCGCAAATTTTCAATATTTTCACTCCAGATTTTCAACATTGCCATTTTACCATATCTTCTTATAAGTAGTAGTACAGCTGTCATTTTTCACGTCTCACCCAAAACGTGTTTCCGCCCATGTAGCGCGCAATGGAGCAGTCGGTGTGCTAAATCAATGTACGGGACAAATTAAGAAAATCACAGTGACACTGTTCATGAGCAGAGGTCTTAAAATGGCTATGTTGAAAATTTGGTGAATAAATTCCACAAAATGACTGTTTTTCGACCGTGCATTGTGCAGTTCCTATGTACGCTCGTAAGTTTGCGAATTTTCAATATTTACACTCCAGATATTAAACATTGCCATTTTACCACACCTCCTTATGAGCAGTACAGCTGTCATTTTTCACATCTTGCCCAAAATGTGTTTCCACCCATCTAACGCACAATGGTGCTGTTGGTGTGTGAAAGCAATGTTTAGGACAGATTAAGAAAATCACAGTTACACTGTTCATGAGCAGAGGTCTTAAAATGGCTATGTTGAAAATTTGGTGACAAAAGTCCATAAAATGACTGTGTTACGAGTGAGCATTGCACAGTTTCCACGAACCCTCGTAAGTTCATGACTTTGTAATATTTTAAGTCCAGATTTTCACTAGTGGCATTTTTCCACACTGCCTTATTTACAGTACAGCTGTCATTTTTCACAACATGGCCGAAGTGTGTTTTCACACTTTCAGTGCAGAGATGCGTGGTCGCTGTGGGAAATTATTGTTCGGGACAGATAAAGAAAATCACAGTGACACTGTTCATGATCGGAGGCACCAAAATGCCTGAGTTGACAACCTGCTGTAAAAATCCCAACCTAATTATATTACAGGTTCGTTGCACAGTTTCTATGTATGCTCATGACTTCACCATTTTTAAATATTTTACTGCAGATTTACAACATTGCCATTTTTACACCTCCTCATGAACAGTACAGCTGTCATTTTTACATCCTGTTCGGAATGTTTTGCACCTGTGGTGCTAAATGCTGTAATCGCTGTGCATAAGCAGCTTCGCTAAGAAATATTCCTCCTGTTCATGAGGTGGGATCACACAAAACATGTTGAACATTTGGAGTGAAAATACCAATGAATGCCTGAGGTATTAGGGTTTCCAACCATAACGCCCAACCCTGTAGAGAATGACAGACATCAGGGTGTGACTTGGGGTTCTTGCCTGTGATGCTCATACCATTCCACACCCTGCACCCAGTGAGAAGCATTGAGGTATGCCTTGGACTCTTCGGCACCAAAGTTCACCACATTCTCCTATATTGCACCCATCCCACTGTATTTCCTAATGGAATGGGGTGCGCATAAGAGCCAAAGACCCCGAGAAACACGGTGACACTTGCCAGTGTCTGCAGGGTGGGGTGTACTGAAATGGCATGGCCGTTATGTCTGACGACTCAAAGTCACACCCCAATGCCTGTCACTCTCTGCAGGGTGGTGGTGGGGTTGGCTTCAGTTCAATACTTCACTGCAATTACTATTACGCAGCTCTGTAACTTCTACACTACCACTGCCAATGCCAGCAAGCAAACATTCGGCATTGACAAATGCTTGTTTTTCTCCATTTTCCAGTTGTCTCTCTTGCCTTATTCATTTTTACATTTTACGTAAATAATGTTTAGCTTTAGCTTTTTACTTTTCTTACTTTGGCTCATATTTTTAGTTTTTTCAGTCTATCCACTATTTTATTTTCCTGTTCCAACAAATTTTGTTTACTTAGCTGTCTCTTTGATTTCTTTCTCTGTACAACACATTTTTCTTCTGCAGGCAACAGAGAAGTAGCCCTAATATTCACCTAAATTCCCCCTCAGGACTACTCACCAACCCCTCCGATGAGGTCAAAGCACTCAACTCCCAATTCAAAGACCTAACAGCCCTTCTCAGCAAACTACCTCTGGGTAACCCCCATCCCACGCCCAGTACCCCTCACATCCCCCACCCTCCCCCACACACACCCCTACTCCCCCCTCTCCCTTCACCCCACTACTCTACCCCTGCCCCAGATCCAACATTGCCCCCAGCCCCCTCCTCTCTGCTTACTCACACCACCTCTCACCCCCTTTCTACTTTAACACTATCTCCAAAAGGGACACCTTTTAAGCTACTCCGGAGTCTACCCAACTGCAGCAGCCCTGGTGCTAACTGCCTCTCCCCTGTTTTTCTAAAACTAGTCTCCCCAGTAATCCCCAGACCACTTACCTTTATATTTAACTGTGCCCTGTCCACCTCCTATAGGTCTCTCACCTGGAAATCTGATAAGGTGGTTCCTATCTTCAAAGCAGGGGACCCCCACTCACCCAACAACTACCGGCTGATGTCTATTCTCTCCCACCTTAGCAAACTCCTTGAAAAGGTTATCCACCAGCTATCCGAATATCTCAATGAACACAACCTCCTATGTGCCCAACAACATGGCTTCTGTAAGCACCATAGTACTGCAACCGCACTGGCTCTGTTCACCAATCACATCCTCACCAACATGGAACACAGCTGTGCTACAGGCGCAGTGTTTTTCGACCTATCAAAAGCATTCGATCTGGTAAACACACCCCCCCCTCTCTAAATTGCAAGCTATTGGTTGCTTCGAGGAAACCACTAAATGGTTTCAGTGCTACATCTCTAATCACTTCCAATCAATCTATCTCGGCTCAGTCATTTCTACTGCCATGTCTCTATCCACTAGAGTTCCCCAAGGGTCCATCCTGGGCCCCCTGCTCTTCTTCATCTTGGTCAATGCTCTCCCCTCTGACTGCCTCAACTGCAACACTCTACTTTACACGGACGACATAGTCATCTTCCACAGTGACAAATCCCTTCCTCGAATATCCTCAGCCCTTACCCAGAACTACAGTGCTGCCCATAGCTGGTTCTCCTCCAAACCAACTACTCATTACACCAAAAAAAACAAGGCCATGCTATTTGCATCTAGGCCACTCCTAATAAAATCCACTGCCGACAGTTCACCCCTTCTTATCTTATGGCCCGATGGTCCTCCCCTGGAAAATGTCTCCTCCTTTAAAGTCACTCTTGACCACACTTTTTCCTTCTCTAACCACACCAATACTGTTATTCACAAGACAAACCAGAAACTCTGGGCTGCTTATTGCATAAAGCCATACCTGTCCAATGAGGCCCGCCTAGCTATAGTCAGAGGAAACCTTCTCCCTATACTGGACTATTGTTCCCCCATTTACTCCCGTGTCTCTGCCACCCTCAGGACTAGACTCAAGTCAGCCTACAACAATGCTTGTTGCTTTGCGATGTCTGCCCCTTTCTCCACACACCACTGTGACCTTTACAGCTCCCTCAGCTGGTTCTCCCTACAGAGCCACTTTGAGTTTATCCTAGGTTGTTTTGTGGACGCCACCTTAAGACACAATGATGTTTCCCCTCTCTCCAACCTCTGTAAGTTCCGTACCTCGTCCAGGTGCCTTTGCTCCTCTGCTTTTCCACCTGTTGAGGTACCGCGTACCACAACCAATATGGGAGAGAATGACCTGCCAGTTGCTGCCCCCACTTTCTAGAACAGGCTTCCCATGCCCCTTAGATCCTCCAACACCCATATTGCCTTCAAGGAAAACCTCAAGTCCTGGCTACTTACCAAACACTGCTGTGATTGCATGCACTGGCAATCCACCCCCCCCAACCTTCTTCACTACCCTAAATTTACCCTACTCTTCTCCACCCTTCATCACTGTCATCTTCTGGTAGCTAATCAATTGCACAGGGGCTTGGGGGGTTAGCTGGGTTCAGCCTAATGCTGTAATTCTGTGCTCCACCAATCCGTCTTGTGTTGATTTTTTTCATTATTTATGTTATATTGTTCAATGTCCTGCGCAGCCAGTATAGTGTTATGCTTGTGCAACTGTATTAGTTTGGCTCTGGCCATTCACACTGTCTATTCCAGAGGAATTGCCACCCTGTAGGGGTACAAAAGGCAAGGAACCCTTGGAGAGGGTTCCACCCCTAGAGGTGCCACAGGATGATTCCCTTGGCTAAAGGTACCTTAGGAATCCCCCTAAGTAGAGAAGTGCTGCCGCTGGAGGAGGAGGGGAGGATGGTAGGGGCAAAGAAAAAGTGCTTCACAATGAGGCTGCGAGGAACTGCTTATATAGCTCAGGAAGTGGGAGTAGCTGGTTGCTTGGCCATTGAACTCCAGGCAAAGCCTTTCAAATTCAATGTCCTACACAGCCAGTATAGTGTTCACTGGCCTACACAGTCAGTATAGTGTTATGCTTGTGCAACTGTGTTAGTTTGCTTTTGGCCGTTCACACTCTATTTCAAAGGAATTACCACCCTGTAGGGGTACGAAGGCAAGGAATTCTCAGAGAGAGTTCCACCCCTGGAGGTGCAACGGGACAGTTCCCATGGCTAAAGGTACCTTAGGAATCCCCCTAAGGAGAGAGTTCTGCCACTGGAGGAGGAGGGGAGGATGGCGGAGCAAAGAAAAAATGCTTCACAGTGAGACTTAGAGGAACTACTTATGTAGCTCGGGAAGTGGGAGTGGCTGGCTGCTTGGCCACTAAACTACAGGCAAGCCTTTCATTTCACTGGCCTATGCAGCCAGTATAGTGTTATGCTTGTGCAACTGTGTTAGTTTGGTTTTGGCCATTCGCACTCTCTATTCCAGAGGAATTACCACCCTGTAGGGGTACGAAGGCAAGGAACTCTCAGAGAAGGTTCCACTCCCAGAGATGCAATGGGATGGTTCCCATGGCTAAAGATACCTTAGGAATTCCCCGCCCAAAAAAATGCAGTATCATCCTCAAAAAGGAGGCAACATGAAGCATATGAGCAAGCAGTAACTGTGACATAGGAGTAGTAACTGTAACGTAGTAGTAGAGAAGTATAGGCAGTTTGATAATGCAATGAGATGCACAGTTGTCCGCAGGATGGCCAGGAAGTATGCAGTCCCTACTGGCTCTTTGCCGGGCTTCTCGGAGCACCCCTCTACCGAGTTGTCATAATGACTGCCCAGGTCTGCATAGCATGATACTGCTGGTTTGCTTTGAGAGTAGGGGATCCCCTAAGGAGAGAGGGAATAGCAGGACATCCTCCACTTCCATCCAACAATGGAACCTACCTAAGAAACTAGGGGAAACAACTATGCTAACTAAGTGTTATGACCTGAGGCAATGGAGGAGAGGAAAAAAAAATCCTATGATGAGGAAATCTCTGGGGATCCAAGGCCTATGTCACCTTCCCTCTAGGCTTGGGATAGTTTATTTAGTGACAGCTCTGCAGCTGCAATTTGGAAAACCCAATTACAGGGAGGTGGAAAATATTCCAATTTGGAGGAAGGCTCTCACTCAAACCCTCTAGCAGGAATGCCGTGGAAGGTTGTGAGAAAATTCTGCAACAATACATGCATCCAAGGTGCAGGAGGAGAGCAGCAACTGCTGAGGCACTCACCTGGCCTACCCACCCTAAATCAAACCAGGTGAACCAGAGGCAGTCATAGGGAGGATGCGGTGAAGGTGCCTCGCTAGGGAAACACTATATAGTGGAACACTAGAGCCAAAGAAGATCATCGTAACCACCCTTCACCACTAGTCTTAAGTTCTACACCAGGAGCTGCTGTTGCATAGCAGGCAGCTAAAGCCAAGCCCAGGGTGAGGACATTCCCAGCTATGGGCCAAGTGAGAAGGATCCCGCCCCAAGTTGGACACGCTCGAGATGCGGACTAAAGCAGAGCGAGACTGTTGGCTGCAGGAACCCTGCACCAGAATAGAATGGCTGGCATGCCCCAGAAAGAGATTGAGAGTGGAAAAGCTGGTGAGCTGAATGAGCATGGCATGCTGAGATCGTAATGAGCATTGAGTGCTGAGACCGTGCAAGGTCGAATGCAGATTGAGTGCAGCAGAATCCCAGGCTGAAGTCAAGGGGATGGCAGTAGGCATGAAACAATGGTTTGCATAAGCAAGGAGCAACGGTTGCATAAGCAGAGTGGACCTGCACATAGGTCAATAAGCAGTAGTAGTGACAGGAGAACCTGCATAACATATGGTATGGCAATTAAACAACACTGAATTGGGGGCAAGCCAGTCAAACAGGAATAGCCAAATCAAGGTGACAAACACTCTGAGGATTTTTGGTAGTGAGACAATTTTAATAACAAAACTATATTAACAGCCTCAGCAGGAGCTTAGTTGGCTGACCTCAGAGTTGTACTGTAAGTGCAGCAAAACAGGAGACAGTGCTTGAAGCAGGTGTAACCAGGCAGTGCAATGAAGCTGCAAGAGAATGAGAGCAGCAATAAGCAGCACAGCTAAGGTCAGTAAACTGTATCAGGTGAAAATAATTGAGTATGCAACATGGAGCAGCTATGGCTGAGCTGCAACACACAGATAATAACTGCAGTTGCATTGCAGTAGTTTGAGCATGGTGAGCACAGCGGAAAACACAGGCACTGGGTACAATAGCAATTAAAGTAAACAGTCAGCAGCAGTGGCTGTAGTTGTACGTAACTGAAAGCAGTAGCATGAGCCCTGCATAGCAGAATACTAGGAGTTGCTGTGCAAGTTATTTGAGAGTTGTGAGTAAGAAAAGCAAGCAAGCAGTATAAGCTCCGGAGTAGAAGTATGCTAGGAGCTTAGAAACAAAGCCCCCCCAAAAAGACAAAACCAAAACACAGCAAAACAGAAAACAGGGAAGGCCCAAAAACAAAAAACACAAAACACAGGGAAGCGCTCAGCCGGAGGAAAGATACAAACCAGAAGCAGGAAAACAAACACCGAAGTCCAGCAGAAACACACAGAAACAGCAGGCGGAAGGGGGGAGGCCCCAGCCAGCTCAGAGGACAAACCAACGTAGCCTCCGACTGCAAAGAAAAAATACTTCACAGTGAGGCTTAGAGGAACTGCTTATATAGCTCAGAAAGTGAGAGTGGCTGGCTACTTGGCCACTGAACTACAGGCAAGCCTTTCATTTATGCTTGTGCAGCTGTGTTAGTTTGGTTTTGGCCATTTGCACACTATTCCAGAGGAATTACCACCCTATAGGGATACGAAAGGCAAGGAACCCTTGGAGAGGGTTCCACCGTTAGAGATGCCATGGGACGATTCCCGTGGCTAAAGGTACCTTAGGAATCCCCTCCCAAAAAAATGTAGTACAATCATATCCCAAAGAATGAGGTGACACGAAGCTTAGGAGTAAGCAGTAACTGTGACATAGGAGCAGTAACTATAACATAGTAGTAGAGAAGCATAGACAGTTTGAGAACATAATGAAATGCCCAGGTTTGCGAAGCATGATACTGATGGTTTGCATTGAGATTGAGGGGATCCTATAAGGAGAGAGGGAATGGCAGGACATCCTCCACTTCCATCCAACAGCAGAACCTACCTAAAGAAACTAGGGGACACTACTATGCTAATAGTTATGACCTGAGGGAATGGAGGAGAGAAAAATACCCTATGAGGAGGAAATATCTGGGGATTTAAGGCCTAGGTTGCCTTCCCTCCAGACGTGGGATAGTTTATTTAGTGACGGCTCTGCAGCTGCAATTTTAAAAACCCAATTAAAGGGAGGTGAAAAATATTCCAATTTGGAGGAAGGCTCTCACTCAAACATTTTAGTGGGAACGCTGTGGATGGTTGCAAGAAAACTCTGCAACAATACGTACAACCAAGGCAGAGGAGGAGAGCAACGACTGCTGAGGCACTCACCTGGCCTACCCACCCTAAACTCAAACCAGGTGAACTGGAGGCAGTCGTAGGGAGAATGTGGTGAAGGTGCCTTGCCAGGGAAACCACTAAAGTCAATGGACAACCATTATAGTGGAACACTAGAGCCAAAGGAGATAATCATAACCACCCTTCACCACTAGTCTTAAATTCTACACCAGGAGTTGCTGTCACATAGCAGGCAGCTAAAGCCAAGCCCAGGGTGAGGACATTCCCAGCTATGGGCCAGGTGAGAAGGATCCCACACCAAATTGGACACGTTCAAGATGCGGACTAAATGCAGAACAAGACCGTTGGCTGCAGGAAACCTGCGCCAGAATAGAATGGTTGGCATGCCCTAGCATTAGATTAACAGCTGAGAAGCTGTCGAGCTGATTGAGCACTGGTGTGCTGATCGTAATGAGCAGTGAGTGCTGAGACCTTGCAAGGTCAAAATCAGATTGAGTGCAGCAGACATCCCAGAGGCTGAAGTTGAGAGGATGCAAATGGCATGAGTAATCTATTGCATAAGCAAGCATGGACCTGTATGTAGGTCAGTAAACAGAGTCGTAATAAGTGGACCTGCACATAAGTCTGCATAACGTAGTAGCAATGAAACAGCACTGAATAGTAGGGCAAGCCAGCCAGACATTTAAAAGCCAAATCAAGGTGACAAATACTCTGAGGATTTTTGGTGGTGAAGGCAGGATTTGGAACAGAAATGATTAGCCACATAGGACCACGACTCCCCAAACACTTCCCAGTCCCCGCGGTAGGACAAACAAGAAAGTGATGGAAGGGCTGAGAACCACATGCAGATATTAAATCTAGTTTGACAGCCTTGGCAGGAGCTTTTTAGTTGACCTCAGAGTAGAGCAAGCCAGGTACAATAGCAATGGGAGTAAACAAAGCAGTAGCAGTAAGCAATTAGGCCTGAAGCAGCAGTAGTGAAAACAACTGAGTACACTAAGTTGTAATTGCAATCAACAAAATAAAAGGCGGTACAATGTTCTTAAAGCACTGTCACCAGGCAGTGCAATGAGACTGCTGCAATGAGGTAATTAGAAAGAGTTGAGAGAACATGATTTGAGCTGCATAGCTAGGGTTCTGAGTAAGCCTGAGTCATGTGAAAACAAGTAAGCAACATGGAAGCAGCTATGAATGAGCTAAAACACGCAGATAATGGTTGCAGTTGCAGTACAAGTAATTTGAGAGTTGTGAGAAACTGAAAGTAAGTAGTAGAAGCTCTGGAGCAATATGCTAGGAGCTTAGAAACAAAGCCCCCAGAAAGACAAAATCAAAGGCACGCAAACACAGACAAAGCCCTCCAGAAAGACAAAACCAAAGACACACAAACACAGAAAACGAAACAAAGACAGAAGAAGCACAGACAGCTGAAGGCAAAATACAAACCAGAAGCAGGAAAGAAACACAGAAATCCAGCAGACAAGCAGGAGCAGCGGGGGGGGGGGCAACCAACTCAGAGGACAGACGGACAGAGCCTTTGGCTACAAAGTGCTTCACGATGAGGCTGAGAGGAACTGCTTATATAGCTCAGGAAGTGGGAGTGGCTGGCTGCTTGGCCACTGAACTCCAAGCTAAGCCTTTCCAATTATTGTACTCATCCTTATGTTGTATTATTTCCTTGTAACAACTGGTGTACTTAATCTACCCTATGGCATTGTAGTTCTACTACAATTCTGGTGTACTTGACCACCCACCTGTACCTTGTACTATGTTGTATTAACATAGTGTATATCATGTATTATGTACCCTTCCTACTTAAATATTGATTCATTCTGGTTTTTACTATTCATATGTGTTATGATGTAAGTTTTGTCTACTATTTATTGTATTGTTACATGTGAAACATTAGAGAATACTGTACAGGACTGTCTTGTAAACTGGGCTTTACAGCCCAAATGACATGTTTCTTTCCTGTCTAAAAATAAATTTTTTAATTACTTACTTACTATTGTGTTCCTCTTGCCTCTTCGTCCGGGTCGTGCCTGAAAACGATCCCCTGGACCAGTGCACCTACCCAGTTAGCAAAGCCATAAATAAATAAATGAATAAGAGATGACCCATCAAATTGGCAGCCTCCCAACCCCACCCACATCCACCTCTTGTGCTTAACCCCATAAGGATTTCAAATTTCGCTTCACCCCAGCAAGCACTTTGTCTACTCATAGTTTTAAAACAGATAAAGCCCACTTTCACCCGTCTCCGCCCTATCACCTTCCTAACCAGCCTTGAATGTGCCGTCGCGCAGTCTTGTACTTTTAAATTCATGCCATTATCGAGTTCAACACTGTACAAAGGGCCTCTGACTCTTCCTCCCTCATTGTAAGGACTCCTCGTGGATGTTACTCTGCCCCTTCTTAAAACAAGAAAAATAAAACACCTTACATAATCTTAACCACAAAACTCACACCACCCAGAGCCTCATCGAGTCACTCTGGTTTTAGATTGGCACCGTTTTTGGTCCAATACTATAGGATGATACTCTGTTTCTTGTTGGATTCATGCCTAGTATGTCTTTGAGTGGGCCCCAACAAGCACTACTAGGATGAGAAACAAACATTCCAGCCCACTTACAGTGATTGGAAAAGGCAATGGATAATCATACAACCTTCAACCAAAAAACGGTGATAGTATAAAAAATGCGGTGCTCAAGGGGAATCTCAGGGTATGGGTGGGGTGAATTTGAGGGAACAAAATAGTTAAGGAATAATTTTAGTTCTTATAAAGCTATAAGCAGGCAGAGTAATGGATGTAAAGGAGTGGGGGAAGTCTCTCTCTAACTTACTGAGGCAGTTTTTGTGCAATTTTTACGACCAGCCCCAAATTCTGTGGCCAGCCCACAATTATGTGGCTGGGCTTGATATCTGCAGCTATCACCATGTGATGTAGAACCGCAGAAAACAGGGGGCACCTGGATATGGCAGTGTGTGCCATTTCTTCCTGTACAGTGCTACAACAGGGCACTTTGTTGTTGCAGTAAACATACATCACCATACCCCATGCCTCCCAGTACAGGGTGAGCAGGCAAGGGGATGCTGACTGCTTGCAGAAGGCCAATGGATCCCCAAGAACCTGGGATAAAATAACCACTGCAGAACTCCTCTGAGCCACAGAGGCTAAGCCCCTCCCAACAGCGCTGACATATGATGCATAGCAGTCTATAGATCCTGCACTGTGTGGATCCTGCCTTCTCACAGCCTCCTGACCAACCCAGTGCGCAGCTACATGCTCTAGGTGACATGGTAGGAGCCACACACCAGCAATCAAAGATGCCATAAAGGCCTCAGCATGTGCAGAGGAAGTCCACAGGAAAGCCCCCCACACTCGCTTAGGGGAAGCAAGGCTGTGTAGATCAGACAGAAGTTTCCTTTCCTGAATTTCACCCCCAGCAGGAAAGCACCACACATTAACAAACATACTCTTAACTGATTCATTGGGTGTTTTGATGCAAAGAGAATGATAGAACCTTACAAATTCAGTCTCAGAACAATTTAAAGTACAAGCAGTTGTTCATAACAGAACAGGGCTGTTTGTAGCACACCAAAATGACAAGCTCTTGGGCCAACTCAATGCACTCTTTTCAACATGATACTGTGTAAATGTAAGGTCAGCTGGTAAACAAGAAAAAAGCAACGTGGGGGTGGGGTGGACTGGCTGTTTATCACTAAATGGACAATTAAGCCTTTCAGAAGGGTTGCATATATCATGTGAGGACTGGAGCTTCATGATTTAGCAGCAGTCCATGTTTGAAAAATGTCATCACATGATCAGGCCATTGGAGGGGGGCTTTAGATATGATGTGTTTCATGAAAGACACAAGTTAGACCTAATGTGCCCTATTTTTCCCTGTCTCCTCACCAGCACCATGCTGCCCCTAAGGCCATCACATATTCTCTGGTGATGATTGGAGGGGTTGGGGGGTTGCAGTTGCCTTTGGTGAACAATACAGCCACCACTGCAAGGTCACATTGCCTGATGTGCTCGAACAACATACATTGTACTCCCTCCGCGGGAACAACAAGCACTGTAAAGCATACCAGTAAAGCAATGTCATCAACAAATTTATGTGAAGTGCTAATGGCTCACCAAATTGCCAAATACATGAGGATAGAAACCATGATACCACACTGTCCACTAAGACTTCTTTTCCTTAGCTGTTGTTCTGTAACTCACAAATCAGCAGCACACTTTTAAGAGCATGTGCGTGTGTGGCAGCCATAGTTCTATGAACAAGGTGGCATACATGTCCCCCGGATGTTTAGGCACTGCACAGCATACATCATCCAAAGGAACATCAGGCACTGCATGGCATACATCCTTCACAGGAACATCAGGCACTGTATGGCATACACCCCTCCACCGGATCATCAGGCACTGCATGGCATACATCCTCCACAGGAACATCAGGCACTGCATGGCATACACCCTCCACTGGATCATCAGGCACTGCATGGCATGCACCCTCCACAGGAACATCAGGCATTGCATGGCATACACCCTTCACAGGAACATCAGGCACTGCATGGCATACACCCTCCACAGGAACATCAGGCACTGCGTGGCACACACCCTCCACAAGAACATCAGGCACTGCCTGGTATACACCCTCCCCAGGAACATCAGGCACTGCATGGCATACACTCTCCCCAGGAACATCAGGCACTCTGTGAAATGCACACTCCACAGGAACATCAGACACTGTGTGGCATACACCCTCCATAGGAACATCAGGTACTATGTGGCATACACCCTCCCCATTAACATCAGGTACTGCGTGGCAAACCCCCTCCCCAGGAACATCAGGCACTGTGTGACATACACCCTCCCCAGGAACACAGGAACATCAGGCACTATGTAGCATACACCCTCCACAGGAACATCAGGCACTGTGTGGCATACACCCTCCACAGGAACATCAGGCACTTCATGGCATACACCCTCCTCAGGAACATCAGGCACTGTGTGGCATACTCCCTCCCCAGGGACATCAGGCACTGTGTGGCATGCACACTCCACAGGAACATCAGGCACTGCGTGGCATACACCCTCCACAGGAACATCAGGTACTACATGGCATACACCCTCTCCAGGAACATCAGGTACTGTGTGGCATACCCCCTCCCCAGCAATATCAGGCACTGTGTGGCATACACCCTCCCCAGGAGCATCAGGTAATGTATGGCATACACCCTCCACAGGAACATCAGGCACTATGTGGCACACACCCTCCACAGGAACATCAAGCACTGTGTGGCATACACCCTTCCAAGGAACATCAGGCACTGTGAGGCATACACCCTCTACAGGAACATCAGGTACTATGTGGCATACACACCCCCCAAGGAAAATCAGGCACTGTGTGACATACACCCTACACAGGAACATCAGGCACTATGTGATATACACCCTCCCCAGGAACATCAGGCACTGTGTGGCATACCCCCTTCACAGGAATATCAGGTACTATGTGGCATACACCCTCCCCAGGAACATCAGGTACTATGTTGCATTCAATATCCCCAAGAACATCACACACTGTGTGGCATACACCCTCCACAGGAACATACTGTGTGGCATACACCCTCCCCAGGAACATCAGGCACTAGGTGGCATACACTCTCCCCAGGAACATCAGGCACTGCATGGCATACACTCTCCCCAGGAACATCAGGCACTCTGTGAAATGCACACTCCACAGGAACATCAGACACTATGTGGCATACACCCTCCATAGGAACATCAGGTACTATGTGGCATACACCCTCCTCATTAACATCAGGTACTGCGTGGCAAACCCCTTCCCCAGGAACATCAGGCACTGTGTGACATACACCCTCCCCAGGAACACAGGAACATCAGGCACTGTGTGGCATACACCCTCCACAGGAACATCAGGCACTTCATGGCATACACCCTCCTCAGGAACATCAGGCACTGTGTGGCATACACCCTCCACAGGAACATCAGGTACACATGGCATACACCCTCTCCAGGAACATCAGGTACTGTGTGGCATACACCCTCCACAGGAACATCAGGCATTATGTGGCACACACCCTCCGCAGGAACATCAAGCACTGTGTGGCATACACCCTTCCAAGGAACATCAGGCACTGTGAGGCATACACCCTCTACAGGAACATCAGGTACTATGTGGCATACACACACCCCCAAGAAAATCAGGCACTGAGTGACATACACCCTACACAGGAACATCAGGCACTATGTGATATACACCCTCCCCAGGAACATCAGGCACTGTGTGGCATACCCCCTTCACAGGAATATCAGGTACTATGTGGCATACACCCTCCCCAGGAACATCAGGTACTATGTTGCATTCAATATCCCCAAGAACATCACACACTGTGTGGCATACACCTTCCCCCAGGAACATCAGACACTGCATGGTATACAACCTCCCCAGGAACATCAGACACTGTGTGGCATACACCTTCTCCAGGAACATCAAGCACTGTGCGGCATACACCCTCCCCAGGATCATCAGGCACTGTGTGGCATACACCCTCCCCAGGCACATCAAACATCATGTGGCATACACCCTCCCCAGGAATATCAGGCACTATGTGACATTCACCCTCCCCAGGAAACAGAGAAACATAGACTTAGACGGTAGATAAGGACCGCTTTGCCCACCTAGTCTGACCATTTCCCTACCTATTGGATAAGCTGCAGATCCTAGTTAATCAACAGCCTACTTCTTCCTACCCCCCCACCAGAATTGCCTTATGTCTGTCCCATGAATTCTTTTTATTTTTTATTTTTTATACTTACTATTTATGCCCCCTTCTCACTGCTCCAGGAACCTCTCCTCAGGGATCCCAAGGTCATGCGCTCCCGGAGTCCCGCCCAGGGTACCTCCCTTCCGGGTACCAGCTGCCTGCCCCCATCCTGCCGCGGTTTACCCCCCGGCGGGGAGGAGAGGGTCTCCCCTTACCCTCTCTCACACCTCAAGTATGCATCGGGAGGTCAGCTGGTCCCATCTCAAGAGCCCGGTTATGGGTTTTCTCGGGACAACTGGGTCCCATCTACCAAAACCTGGAGCAGGGTATTTTCCATTTTTCTCCCAGCCCACAGGACGTCTGCATGCAAGGAGGGCCAAGGTGCGACGCACGTCAAGACATGCTAATGCTCCAGTTCCCGGCAGACGTCCTCCCTCCCTCCCTTTGTATGCTGTCTTCGCTGCACCTCCACCTGTGGTCACCCAGGTGGCGGTATTGCAGCGGGACCTGCATCCCACCCCCACCCGGAGAAGGAGAGCAGCCCATGGGCACTCAATCCTTCTCCCCCCAGCCAGCCCTCCAGCCGCCTGAGTTCGTTCTCAGACTCGGGTCCAGGTCGTAGTGGTAGCCCTACCACCGCGCCCGGACGGTCGGCCGTCCATGAATTCTTGAATTCCCCCACTGTTTTTGACGTCATGACCTCCTCAGGAAGGCCATTCCATGTATCCACTAAACGCTCTGTGAAAAAATACTTCCTCACATTGCCCCTGAGCTGTCCCCACTCTATCTTCAAATTGTGCCCCCTTGATCTTGCACATCTCTTGTTCTGAAATATGCTACCCTCCTGGACTTCGTTGATTCCCTTGAGGTACTTGAACATTTCTATCATGTCCTCCCTCTCCCTCCTTTCCTCAAGGGTATACATATTAAGCTTGTTAGGTCTCTCTTCATATGGCTTCTGTTGCAGACCCTGCACCATTTTAGTTGCCCTCCTCTGGACTGCTTCCATCCTATGTCCTAGTGGAGATGGGGTCTTCAGAACTGCACACTGTACTCCAGTACTAAAGGTGGGGTTTCACAAACTGTCTGTACAGAGGAAAACAACTTCCTGTTTTCTATTGGTGATGCTTCTCCCTATACATTCCAGTATCTCCCCCAGCCATCCTTACAGCCTGCTCTCACTGCTGGCTCATCTTTAGGTCCTCTGATATGACTACCCCCAGGTCCCTTTCCATTTTCATTGTTGTTAATACCCCCCCAACACACACACACACACACACACACCATTGTGTACTCTACCCCTGAGTTTTTGTTTCCCAGGTGCATTGCTTTGCACTTCTTTGCATTGAATCTAAGCTGCCACACTTTTGACCATTCCTCCAACCTTGCCAAGTCCTTTTTCATCCTTTCCAAACACGCACACACACCCGTGTGTATCAATCTTTTTGCAGATCTTTGTGTCATCTGCAAAGAGGCATACTTTTCCTTCCAGTCCCTCTGCAATGTCACTTATAAACGCATTAAAAAGGACCGAACTCAGTACTAAATCCTGCGGTACTCCGCTAGTAATCCCCCTTTCTTCGGAATGGAATCGGTTTACTATTACCCTCTGTGTCCTGTTGTCCAGACAGTTTTTTATCCACCACCATGGGACCCACTCCCAGGCTGGCTAATTTGTTTATTACTCTTTTGTGTGGGACTGTGTCAAATGCCTTACTAAAGTCTAGGTAGGCCATGTCCACAGCCCCTCTCTGGTCTACTACTTTGGTCATCCAGTCAAAGAAATCTATTAGATTCGCCTGACATGAACTTCCTGCTGTGAATTCATGCTGCCTTAGGTCCTATGCCTCACTGGCCTCTAAGAACATCAGACACTGTGCGACATATACCCTCCCCAGGGACATTGGGCACTGTGTGGCATACATCCTCCCCAGGAATATCAGACACTATGTGGCATACACCCTCCCCAGGAACAACAGGCACTATGTGGCACACACCCTCCCCAAGAACATCAAACACTGTGTGGCATACACTCTCCCCAGGAACATCAGGCACTGTGTGGCATACACCCACTACAGAAACATCACACACTGTGTGGTATATACCCTCCACAGGAACATCAGAAACTGTGTGGCATACACCCTCCCAAAGAACATCAGGCACTGTGTGCGATACACCCTCCCCAGGAACATCAGGCACTCTGTGGAATACTCCCTGCCCAGGAACATCAGGCAATGTGTGGCATACACCCTCCTCAGGAACATCAGACAATGTGTGGCATACATCCTACCCAGGAACATCAGGCACTTTGTAGCCCACATTCTCCCCAGGAACATCATACACTGTGCGGCATACACCATCCCCAGGAACACCAGGCACTGTGTGGCATACACCTTCCACAGGAACATCAGGCACTGTGTGGCATACCCCTCTACAGGAACATCAGGTACTGTGTGGCATACACCCTACCCAGGAACATCAGGCACTCTGTGGCCCACATTCTCCCCAGGAACATCATACACTGTGCGGCACACCCCATCCCCAGGAACACCAGGCGCTATGCGGCACACACCTTCCACAGGAACATCAGGCACTGTGTGGCATACACCTTCTACAGGAACATCAGGTACTGTGTGACATACTGCCCCCCCGGAACATCAGGCACTGTGTGACATACACCCTACACAGGAACATCAGCCACTGTGTGTCATACACCCTCCCCAGGAACATCAGGCACTCTGTGGAATACACCATGCTGAGGAACATCAGGCAGTGTGTGGCATACACCCTACCCAGGAACATCAGGCAATGTGTGGCATACACCCTACCCAGGAACATCAGGCAATTTGTGGCCCACATTCTCCCCAGGAACATCATACACTGTGCAGCATACACCATCCCCAGGAACACCAGCCACTATGTGGCATACACCTTCCACAGGAACATCAGGCACTGTGTGGCATGCACCCCCTACAGGAACATCAGGTACTGTGGGGCATACACCCTTCCCAGGAACATCAGGCACTGTGTGGCACACATCATCCACAGGAACATCAGGTACTATGTGGCATACCTGCCCCAGAACATCAGGCACTGTGTGACATACAGCCTACACAGGAACATCAGGCACTGTGTGGCATACACCCTACCCAGGAACATTAGCACTGTGTGGCATACACCTTCCCCAGGAACATTAAGCACTGTGTGTCATACACCCTTCCCAGGAACATCCGGCACTGTGTGGCATACACCCTCCCCAGGAACATCAGGCATTGTGTGGCATACACCCTACCCAGGAACATCAGGCACTGTGTGGCATACACCCTCTCCAGGAACATCAGGCACTGCGAGGTATACACCCTCCCCAGGAACATCAGACACTGTGTGGCATACACCCTTCCCAGGAACACTCAGCACTGTGTGGTATACACCTTCCCCAGGAGCATCAGGTATAATGTAGCATACACCCTCCCCAGGAACATCACACACTGTGTGGCATACATCCTACCCAGGAACATCAGAAACTGTGTGGCATATAACTTCCCCGGGAACATCAGGCACTGCATGGCATACATCCTCCCCAGGATCATCAGGCACTGTGTGGTATACACCCTCCCCAGGAACATCAAACACTTTGTAGCACACATTCTCCCCAGGAACATCAGACACTGTGTGGCATACACTCACCCAATAAACAGGGGTTGAAGTGAGTCGGAACTCAAGGGTACGTGTACGTCTGCTTTTTAAAATGAAGCAATACATTTAATGTATGCAGTTATGTTGATCTCATACATAGTATCACTGTCTTTTTTTTTTTTTTTTACTTTTTTTTATTGCAATTATTCAGTGTTAAGTACAATTTCACGCTTGGTTCCAAGGCATTGGACGTAATATAGGAATAAATTTACATATGAAGAATACATTTCTTGTCTCCATGTGGTGCGACATGGGGAGAGCTGAAAATAACAGGGTACTACAGTCCTAAATAAGCACAATATTGTATGATTCATGGCAAGACCATGGACCTGGAAGGGGAAAATGCTCATTTCAAAGACATTCTGAGTGCAAGGTATTCTTGAAGCATCAGCCAGTGACAATCCAAAGTCCATGTAAAGACAAAAAGTTAATAAGCAAAGTTCAAAATATAGGAGCCACTTTTCCAGTTCTAGCACTCCTCCGACGTCAGCACAAAATCCCACCACACTCACCACCACCAAGTGAAACAAACATTTGTCAATACCAAATGTTGTCTCGCTGGCATTGGCATTGGTAGTGCAGGAGTTAGAGATGCATAATAGGAATGGCAGTGAAGTATTGAAATGACACCAACCCCATCCCCACCCTGCAGAGACTGACAGGCATTGGGGTGTGCATTTGGGTCATCAGCTATAATGCACATGCCATTTCGCCTCACCCTACCCTGTAGACACTGACAAGTGTCGTGGTGTGCTTTGGGGTCTTTGGGCATTACACTTACCCCATTCCATAAGGAAAAACATTGAGGTGGGTGCAGTATAGGAGAATGGGGTGAACTTTGTGGCCGAACACTGCAAGGCACACCACGATGTCTGTCACTGGCTGCAGGGTGGGGTGGAATGGCATGAGCATTACAGCTGATGATCCCAAGTCACACCCCTGACGCCTGTCAACCTCTACAGGGTGGGCTGCTACAGTTGGAAACCCTAACACCGTAGGCATGTGTTGGTATTTGCACTCCAAAGCACCGTACAGCATATGTACTCCCCAGGAGTATCAGGCACTGTACAGCATATGTCCTTCCCAGGAGCATCAGGCACCATACAGCATATGTCCTTCCCAGGAGCATCAGGCACCATACAGCATATGTCCTCCCCAGGAGCATCAGGCACCATACAGCATGTGTCCTCCCCAGGAGCATCAGGCACTATACAGCATGTGTCCTCCCCAGGAGCATCAAGCACTGTATAGCATATGTCCTCCCCAGGCACATCAGGCACCGTACAGCATGTGTCCTCCCCAAGTGCATTAAGCGCCACACAGCACATGTCCTCCCCAGGTGCATTAGGCACCATACCACATATGTCCTCCCCAGGAGCATCAGGCACTGTACAGCATATGTCCTTCCCAGGAGCATCAGGCACTGTACAGCATATGTCCTTCCCAAGAGCATCAGGCACGGTACAGCATGTGTCCTCCCAAGGAGCATCAGGCACCATACAGTGTACTGTATGTCCTCCCCAAGAGTATCAGTATCAGGTACTGTGCAGTATTATCCTCCCCAGGAGCATCAGGCACCATACAGCATATGTCCTCCCCATGTGCATCAGGTGACATTATCCTCTCCAGGAGCATCAGGCACTGTATAGCATATGTTCTCCCCAGGCACATCAGGCACCATACAGCATGTGTCCTCCCCAAGTGCATTAAGCGCCACACAGCATATGTCCTCCCCAGGAGCATCAGGCACCGTACAGCATATGTCCTCCCCAGGAGCATCAGGCACCGTACAGCATGTGTCCTCCCCAAGTGCGTTAAGCGCCACACAGCATATGTCCTCCCCAGGAGCATCAGGCACCATACAGCATATGTCCTCCCCAGGAGCATCAGGCACCGTACAGCATATGTCCTCCCCAGGAGCATCAGGCACCTTACAGCATATGTCCTCCCCAGGAGCATCAGGCACCGTACAGCATATGTCCTCCCCAGGAGCATCAGGCACCGTACAGCATATGTCCTCCCCAGGAGCATCAGGCACCATACAGCATATGTCCTCCCCATGTGCATCAGGTGACATTATCCTCCCCAGGAGTATCAGGCACTGTATAGCATATGTCCTCCCCAGGAGCATCAGGCACTGTATAGCATATGTCCTCCCCAGGAGCATCAGGCACTGTATAGCATATGTCCTCCCCAGGAGCATCAGGCACTGTATATCATATGTCCTCCCCAGGAGCATCAGGCACTGTATAGCATATGTCCTCCCCAGGTGCATCAGGCAACATACAGTATTGTCCTTCCCAGGAACATCAGGTATACCCACAGCATCAAGTATTGTGCCACATGTGCTGAAAGTATAAACAGTGGTGCTGGCTCTAACCACCTCTGTTTCCTTTTCATAAGGAGAGAGAAAGAAAAAACTATCAAAGAAAATAACTATTTTTAAATGTTTGTTTTTTGGTATAAAAATGTTTTAAAAAGTATGAAAAGTATGCAGAACAGAATGTCTCCACAAGCATATCATCTAACATAAAACAAGCAGAACTGGAACCAAGGTCCATATAACTTAGAATGGATTCCTGAAAGTGAAAACACCCAACCCTGAAAAGAGAAGGGTGTTCTGAGCAAGGTTGCACAGAACCTCTCAAGATGAAGGTAGAAATTTGAAATGGAATTTCTTCAAGGGAAACTTTGGAAAGAATTCCAACAAATTTAAAGGAAGACTCCAGACATCCTGGGCTCCCGCATCCAAAAAGCTAACCCTCCAGTTTAGCTTTTAACAGCAAGAGTGGCATTTTCTATCATTGCAACTTGCTGTATTTTAATTTTAAAAAGTATGCAATCTGGAAGTACGGAGGATGCAGGGGGCGCTCCATTTGCTGAAAAGGTGTGTCGACGCACCACTCGCTTCAATACAACCCCCTGCATTCTCCATACTTCTGGATTTTGTACTTTTTCAAATTAAAATACAGCAAGTTGCAGCGTCAGAAAATGCCACTCTTGCTGTTAAAAGCTAAACCGAAGGGTTAGCTCTTTGGGTGCAGGAGACCAAGATGTCTGGACTTTTCCTTTAACAAATACTATACTCCAGTAGATGCTTACATCTGACTGTGGCAATACAGTCTACAGCACTGCCCCTAAATCCACACTCACCCGACTGGACTGTCTCATTCACTCCTTCTGTTCATTTTGCTCTGGACTGCCCACCCCGCACATATCACTGCACTCTATAGAAGTCCTTCTCCTTTCCTTCACTTGAAGTCAGATGCTTGTCTCACTGCTCTTTTATTGCCAAACATTGGTTTAGCTCCCTCTCTTCCTACCTCTCCTCTTCTCTCTCCCTGATCCCCAACCCCGTACTCCCTTCACAACTCCCACTTCCACACCCTTGATCTCTCCACTAGGACCTCCTCAGTCGGCCAGGCTGCTTTCTCCTACCAACTAACTAAACTCTGGAACTCTCTCTCTCCCCCACCCTATCTGCTCTGCCTCCTATACCCCTCTCTATCCTCCCTACTGCATAACTTCACCTCCCATATCTGCACCTGTAACTAAATTGCTCCACTACCTGAGTATTACTGCCTTCCCACACCCTTCCACTAACCCACCTTTTAAAAAACCCTTAGTCCTAACATCCTAATACCTTCCTCTCCAGCCCATTCTCTTCACTAACCCCACCCCCCCCCATACTCTCTCCCCTTAAGCCATCAGCTTCCCATAAGCCATCCACTCCCCTCCTACCTGTCCTACTGCCCTCCCTTTACTGCCACCTCCCTCTACCTCCTCCTGCATTCCAGCTTTTTCCCCTGCCACCTCTTCCCATACCCTTCTGTTCCTAGGCCAGGAATCCTGTCCCTTGTGGGGTTTTCACCCCAGAAGGTTGTTGGCCTGGCTCTCCTCATAGCTGACCCCTCCTCCTCTTCCTTCTTTGTCCTCACTGTTACCAGCCCTGAGGAGCTCCCCCCAGTGGCCCTGTATCTCTGTGCCTACACTGTTTATTTCTCACTATGACTAAAAATTGTACATAGTTGTTGCTTTCATCCCAATGTTATTTAAATTGAAATTTTAATTTTTGTTTTTTGCTGTTTGTATACATTATGCTGTTTGTAAAATCAAGTTGTACCTCCAATATCTCCTTCCCCCAGGATGCATCTGGAAATGAGCTATTTTTTAGCTCAGTATCCTTTCCTGGTGAACCTTTTCAAATAAATAAATAAATAAATAATGCTACGAGCAGACTGGACCAGACTGGTTGAAGCCAAGGCACTGCAAATTAGCATGGCAGAAGATACAGGAAAATAGCTGAAACCATCCACCGAAAAGGTAACATATGTCAGAATGTAAGGCAAGTGTACAGGAGCCTTTTAATTTTTTAGAGACAGATAGACATTCAGATAGATACTGTAGATATATATAATAGATAGACAGATAGATACTGTAGATAGAAACTGTACATATACACGATAGATAGCTATAGATAGACAGAGAGACAGACAGACTAGTTAGTTAGTTAGTTAGTTGAAAACTGGTGACCAGGAGAGGCGCACTGAGCTGAGTCTTGTTTCCAGGTGTAACATGGGGAACGGGAACAGAGGATACATAATGCCTAACACAGGCACTGTTTTGCAATTATACAATAACGTGCACTCAGAGATGTGGTTAACTACAGGAGTAAGTGCAAAAACAGATGCAATATAAGCAAACATGAGCATTTCAGCAGCACTTCCATCTAGGTATGAGGCAAATGCAAGGGAAACAGTCAGGGAGAGGGAAACAGGAGAGAGAGGGAAGAAACTTTAAGTGGTGCTTAAAGAAGCCAGGGCGATAGTTAAGCGGAGGGAAGAGGGGAGTTGGTTCTGAAGTGATGAGAGATGATAGGAAATAGCTGACTGCCCAGTTGAGGGGACAATGAATGACCACAGTGTGGGGATCAGGGCCATTTTTAGACCTAATGGATGGATGGCTAGAGACATAGAGACAGATAGATAGGTGGGTAGATAGAGAGGTAGACAGACAGAAAAAGAGATAGATACAGAGAGCCTGAAAGACAAGATACTGTAGATAGACAGATAGATAGATAGATAGATAGATAGATAGATAGATAGATAGATAGATAGATAGATATAGTGAGACAGACAGATACCATCTACATTGAGGATAATATATGGGCAGCCATACACAACAAACTTATGTCTGCATTGTGAGGTTTCTGTGGCAACCAGGAATCTCAAGATTGAAGAGTGAGAGGTTCCCTGTTTGCCATAGAAAACTCAAGATAAAGACACAGGCTTGTCTTTGTATGGATGGCCTTACATTATCTTTTATAGTGTATGGGCATCCATGGCCATTTCTGGCATTCCACTTCCTTGCAGTAAACTGGTATTGTAGATAGATAGATAGATAGATAGATAGATAGATAGATAGGTACTGTATATAGTGTAGATAGAGAGAGATACTGTAGCTAGATAGATAATGTAGATAGATATACTGTAGATAGATAGAGAGGTAGATACTGTAGATAGATAGCTACTGTACATATATAAATAGCTAGATACTATAGATAGATACTGTAGATAGATTACTGTACATATATAAATAGCTAGATACGATAGATAGATAGATAGATAGATAGATAGATAGATAGATACTATAGATAGATATACTGTAGATCGAGCGATAGATGGATAGATATACTGTAGATAGATAGATAGCTAGATAGATAGATAGATACACTGTTGATAAATAGATGCTGTAGATAGATTAGATATAGATAGATAGATAGATAGATAGATAGACAGATAGATAGATAAATAATGTAGATAGACACACTGTTGATAGATACTGTAGATAGATAGATTAGTTAGATAGACAGATAGACAGATACTGCAGCTAGATATACTGTAGATAGATAGATATATAGATACTGTAGATAGCTAGACAGACAGACAGACAGACAGTGGTGGGGGATTCAGTCGTTAGGGGGATAGTTATGGGAACAAGACGGGAGGGGAATAGGGAGCTGAGATGCTTAACTGGAGCCTTGACATGGAGGGATGGAGAGCAGAGCCTTAAGATCACTAGGGAAGCTGGGCAGCAGGGTGCGCTAGATGTCATTGCCAATCTGGGAACAAATTACCTAGCAAGGGACACTGAAGGGGTAGTACAGGGGAGGTTCAGGAAGCTGGGGAGAGGCCTGAAACAGGTAGTTCACACTGAGGCATTCATTGAGGGGCTACCTGTGTATGGCCAAGGGAAGAATAGGGAACTCTGCACCAGGTCCTTCAACAAATGGTTAAAGGCATGGTGCAGGGAGGAGGGATTTGGCTACATTGAGGACTGGGGTCTTTCCTGGGGAGATAAAAGCCTGTACAAAGGTGATGGCCTGCACCCATCCTGGAGGGGAACAGCAGTCCTGGGTGGAAGGTTTAGATGCTACTTTGATGGACACTTAAACTAGACAAGGGGGAGGCAGAAATACTGATGAAGGCAGCGATTGCCCCCACCCCCGGAGAACAGGACATCAGTGAAGAAACCCCAGGGGAAAAAAATTCCCCTGGGGTAGTGAGAAGAAAGAATCAGGAGTAAGGAAGGTTGGGAGGGTCAGTAGGGAGGAACTGAAATTGTGGAAGGGGGTTATGGAGGGAAAACAGGGAAATAGCAGAAAAGGGGCGGACAAGCCTAAGGAGGTGGGAAGGGCAAGGCAGGAAGCAGGAGGAGTAAACAGGATAGGAGAAAGGAGCAAAAAAGAAATGGAAGGCCATGTGGGCCAATGCAAGGAGCCCAGGAAACAAAAATCTAGTAGCCATAACAGAGTCCCTGTACAGCAATAACCACAACTGGGATATGGACATCACAAAATACACCATGCTCTGTAGGGACAGGACAGGGAAAAAAAGGCAGGGGGGTTGTGCTATATGTGAGGGAAGAAATTAAGGACACATATACAGGGTCACCAGGGGGATAGAGAGGGACTAGAGGTACTAACGGTTGACCTAGAAACGGGATCAGGAGAGTTTATGCGAATAGGAGTGGTATACAGACCATCAACACAGGGGGAGGAATTGGAGAGATTTGGGGAGGCCATTACTAAAATAGCAAGCAAGGGTGAACTATAGTACTGAAGTACTGGTTTTCAGAGCTTAACATGCTGGATGTGGACTGCAGCATTCTGTCCACAGCTACAATAAGAAGCAGGGCCATTCTCGACTCCCTACAGGGATATTTGTACAGCAACTGGTTACAAAACCCACTAGGGATGGGGCAGTGCTGGACCTGGTACTTACAAACAGGGACAACATTGCAGATGTCACAGTGGGTAGTCCCCTGGGTACTAGTGGTCACCATACTGTGTTGTTTGGCATACAGATCATGCAGGAGAAACCACACAACAATGAGGGTCTAAGACTTCAGGAGGGAAAATTTTAGAGAAATGGGCAACTGTCTCAGAGGTTACCTCAGAGAAGGGGATGGCTGAGGGGGTGTGGAGACCCTACGGAGTAAGATTAAGGAGAACATATTTAAAGCAATGGCATGCAGCTTAAAGAGTTAGTAAGGGAAAGAAGAGGAAGAGGCTGCTGTGGTTCTCCAAGGATGTGGCGAAGGCACTGAAGGAAAAAAAGCAGCCTTCAGGGAATATAGGGGGACACAGAGGAAAAAGACTGGGAGGTATACCTGGCAAAGCAAAGAGAGGCAGGAAAGAGGGTGAGAGCAGCAAAAGCGCAAGCAAAAGAGAAAATGGCCAGGGAGGTGAAGAAAGGGACAAAACCTTTTTTAGATATGTGAGAGAGAAGTGGAAGACAAGGGGAGGGTAGTGAGAATCAGAATGGCAGGGGGAGGTAGGACTGAGCAGAGGAGGAGGAGCAGGAGAAAGCTGAAATTTTAAATGATTACTTTTTTTTTTTTGCTTTATCTTTCTCCCCCCCTCCCGGCCCTGGTTGGCTCCTCGTCTGGCTGCCATCCCCATGCTTCACTCCTTCAGGCCCTCACCCCTTCAACTCCCATGACTTACCCCCCCATGGTGGTGCTGCGGGGAGCCCCCTACTCACCCGCCAAGCAGGATTTAGTTTGTGGTGTTAACTTCAGAGACAAAGCACCGGGGGACAGCCATCAATCCACCATGACCAGCCACTGGGGTCTTTTTTCTCCATGTTTTCTCCCTTATGGATGTTCGGCATGCGATGACACCAGCGGTGGGCACCTGCACGCACCCCCGCCAAGCATCTGCCGAGCTCCCATTCCCCTTACTTGCAGCAGCATATCACCAAGCCAAAGCCTCATCCAGGGGTCGGATATGCACCAACCGCAGATCACCCCCTCCCCAGAGATGGAGAGCAGTCCATCGGATGCTTGATTCATCTCCTCCCTGCCAACCCCCAGCGGCCCACACTTGTTCCCGAATGTGGGTCACTGGCGTGGCACGAGATGTGTCGTCCAGCACCTCAGCCCTCAGCGCCACCAGGCTGGCCATTAAATGATTACTTCTGCTTGGTTTTCACATGGGAAGGAGATGAACCAGCATATAGTAGAAATCTGCAGGGGGTGGAGATGCGTACACTAGTCCCTTTGTGAAAGAGAGAGTCTGAAATGGTTTAGAAGCCTTTAAAGAATAAGGTGATGGGGACAGATGGGATTCACACAAGAATACTAAAGAAGCTGTGCGACATGCTAGCTGCCTGTCTGGCAACACTGTTCAGTACCTCTTTAAAGACAGGGGTAGTACCAGAGGACTGGAAGAGGGCAGATGTGGTCCCTCTGAACAAGAGCGGCAACAAGGAGGAGGCCAGGAGCTACAGTCCAGTCAGTCTCACTTCAGTGGTGGGGAAACTGATGGAGACCCTTCTAAAGGAGAAGATGATGGAATATCTGGAGACAAAGAGACTGCAGGACAACCAACAGCATGAATTCAGAGGGGGAGGTTATGTGAAACAAATCTCATAGATTTCTTTGACTGGGTGGCTAAGGAGGTGGCCCAGGGAAGGACACTGGATGTGGTCTATCTGGACTTCAGTAAGGCCTTCAACACTGTGCTGCATGGAGTAAAGAAACTAACCAGCCTGGGGTAGGGGAGAAAGTGGTAAACTGGGTATCAACTGGTTGAAAGTTAGGAGGCAGAGGGTGGTGGTGAATGGCAGGCACTCGGGGTACAAAGAAGTGACTAGCGGGGTGCAGCAGGGATCGTTGCTTGAACCAGTCCTCTTCCGTGTCTTCAAAAGCAGCATTGTGGAGGAACTGGAAAGGAAGGTGTTTCTCTTTGTGGATAACACAAATATCTGCAAGAGTGGACACTCAGAAGAGGGTGGAGAGAATGCATAGAGATTAGGGGAGGCTGGAGGAGTGGTCTAAGCTTTGGAAACTGGGTTTGAATGCCGAAAAGTGCAAGATCTTGCACCTGGGGTAGAGAAACCCAGGAGGGAACTGTGTATAGGATGAGGAAGATGTACTTGCGGTCACCAAGCAAGAAAGGACCTCAGGGTCATCATATTTGATGACCTCAAAGTAGCTGGTCAATGTGGCAAGGCAGTTGGAAAGGCTAGTGGGATGCCAGGGAACATAGGGAGGGATTTCTAGCAGGAGGAGAAAGGTGGTGTTGCCACTGTATCGTTCACTAGTAAGACTCCACCTTGAGTACTGGGTCCAGTTCTGAAAGTCACTACTCTGAAAGGACACAGACAAGGTGGAAGCAGTGCAGAGGAGGGCCACCAAAATGGTATGGGAACTACACAAGAAGCCATATGAGGAAAGGCTGTGGGATCTCATAATGTACTTCCTGCAAGGCAGGAGAGAAAAAGGGGACATTATTGAGACCTATAAGTACCTTACAGGGGTGAACAAAGTGTAAGTAGGCTGTCTCTTTCAGAGAAAAGAAGGCAGCAATGAAGCTGGTGGGGGGGTTAAAAGGAATGTGAGGAAATACTTTTTCACAGAGAGGGTCTTGGATGACATTGTGGGGACTAAGACTGTAGGAAGCTTCAAGCATGCTTGGGAGAGGTACAGGGAAAAACTAGTTTGCAGAAAGGGAGGAGGGGGGATGCCAGTAAGCAAGAAGGGTTGCAGGTGTCAGAATAGGCAGGGGAAATCGAGGCAGACTAGATGGGCCAACTGGTCCTTTTCTTCTTGTAAAATCTATGTTTCTACGATAGATAGAGAGAGAGAGAGAGAGAGAGAGAGAGGAGAGATGAAAGAAAGAAAGAAAGAAAGAAAGAAAGAAAGAAAGAAAGAAAGAAAGAAAGAAAGGGGTGAGGGCCATCTCTAATAATGCTGAGTATACTAAGGTTCATACTAAGGAATATAGAGCAGAAGAAGGCTGTAGTGCACTTATTACCTGCTCTTCACTTCTCAGTGGTGGTAGTGCTCGAAATCACCACACTGTTGGACCGCCTGATGGCCCAGTGGGTATGCTTTTTGCTCCTGCACTGGTGACTCGGATTCAGAGCAAACTCGGGAGCTATGTCGGGCTGGCCTAAGGACTGGAGTGGTGCAGCCGCATGGCACTGCTCCCAGCTCTAGAGGGTGGATGTTGAGATCCACCACTCTGACAACCCCTCTGGTGGGCTGGGAACCTTGTTCCTCCACAGGGGCACATCAGTAACGTACAAGACCATCATCAGAGCTGTACCAGACATCGAGATGGTAGACAGGGTAAACAAATGGGAGAAAATGGGTAGGTAGGGTGAACAAATGGGAGAAAATAGAGCTGGCATATGAAGCCTGGCCGATTCCCTGGTCAGAACTGACACCCAGGCCTAGCAGTCTGGATATGTGCTCTGGGTGAGGGGAGGGTGGACCTCCCTCACCTGGCCCCAGCCCATAGGACAATCCATGGGGGACTCAGCTGGTAAGTCTTGGGGGCGGTATGTGCCGAAAGGGGGTGGGTTGGCATTAATGGCCAGTTGACTCCAGGGGCATAAACTACTTCTGGGGAAAATAAGAAATCACCATGTGGTAATAAGTGATCTAAATTATGCTTGAAGCTTATTTTGTTTCACACTGAACTACATACTCTGGCAGTCCATTACATGAACTGCTTTTTGAGACTAGAAAAATGTCTCCTCCTCTCAGTTCTAAAATATTTTGTTTTAACTTGGAACCTGGATCCCCAAGTATGTTGGCAATCTTCCCTATGTTTGAAGGCTAGTTTCTCTAGAAAAACATTGCCATGTATGACTTGATGACAGAGAAATAATAGAGTCCTCTTAGTCTCCCTGTTTCGAGTCATTAGATCTAGTTTAGTTCATCTTTCCTCATACAAAAGTTACTGCATACCCCTGATCATCCTGGTTGTTCTACATTGGACTCTCTCAAGTTTTCTAATATCCTTTATTATATGTAGTGCTCAGAACTGGGAACCATAGTCCAAATGAGGTCTGACACAATATCCTTACAGAGAACTAATTACTGTTCACTTCTGCTATGAATGGTTCTCTTTATGCAGCCAAACATCCTGCCTGACTTAGCAGCAGCAGCAGCTTCACACTGTCATGTGCTTTAAAATCAGTGCCTACCAGTAACAAGAACATCTTTCTCCTCTGTTGTTTCTCTGAGGCTGTTACCATCTATAAAGTATGCCTTGGTGGCTCATATAAATTCTGTGAAGAACAGCCATGAGCACTAACCGTCATTTGAAGGGGTAGCAAAGGTGACTGAGAGAAATGGGGGATGACCCTGGATTGGCACGGCCAGGAGAAAGTCATTTGAATTTACCATCTGAGTGCTGTCTCCTGGCCAGAGCTAAATGTTTTTAATTTGAACTGACCCCATTTCTACTGTATAATATTGATTCTCCCATTCTTCTTTCATTTGAATGAGGCACTGGCAACCATAGGATTCAAAGCTGGAATATCTAGGCAACCAGGCCTGGGTAAACAGCCCTTTACTGTAACCACTGGACTGCAGCGCCACCTGTAGCTAAATGAAGATGTAAGACATTGTGAACATCTATTGATCTATCCTACAGTGCAAGCTGACATAAGAAACGTTTATCGGGGAACAGCTGAGTAATGGGTTACATTGGGGTACTGCTGATGTTGATGACTGCATCTATGTTGCTTTCTATTTTTTTTGTAACTCCAATTTTATTTCCAGATTCAAGTGTACAGCTCACATATACATTTTATCATAGGAAATACATCAGTTTCTAGCAGTTGATTACATCATCATTTATGAAACATCAGTCATAAGCATTTTGTTATTTTCTAGATATTAATTATCTGTTAGTTAAGAGCTCAACCTCACTCTCAGGTAACAATATGTCTTCAAGCTATGTTACTTTCTAAAGTTGTCTCCTTTCTCTCTTCCTCAGCAACCCCTCAGGTTCCTAATAAAACCATCTCCAACATCTTCAAGAAGGTGGCTGCTGAGGTCTTTGAAATCAGGCCTAGCTCAGTTCCCCTCCTAAAATGGTTAAACTACAACCTGCATCAGTGGTGGCTCTCATTGTCATGTGTCACCTTCCCAGTATTCTTGGTCAGAGATTTCAGACACCCAGGAACCCAGAAGCACTGAGCAAAGAAAATGTGTACAGCATGGACTTGGGGCACTTCACCCAGGAGTCTGCCCCACCCAACCAGTCAGATCAGCACCTTGCAGAGGGCCCCCCAGAAAACATGATCTCTTGCTACAAGTCCACTGAGATCAGCAAAGCCTTCAAGTATGTGAACACCGTGGTCTCCTGCCTCATCTTTGTGGTCGGGATCATTGGCAACTCAACTTTACTCCGAATCATCTACAAGAACAAGTGTATGAGGAATGGACCCAATGTCTTGATTGCCAGCCTGGCCTTGGGAGACCTACTTTACATTCTCATAGCTATTCCTATCAATGTATACAAGGTAGGAAACTCAAATGCCCTTAAAGCTATTGCAATTATTTTCTACGAGGCAGGGTATAACTCCTCATAGCTGTCCCTGTCTGTGTGCAAAAGGTCGGAGACATGCCACTTCCTTATAGCCATCCCTAACAGTATGTTACAGGTCAGAGCCTAATACAGTATATCCTCACAGCTTACCCAATCAGTCTACAAGACAGGGTATAACTCCCCATAGCTATCATTGTCAATGTATACAAGGTCAGAGATGTGCCACATCCTTATAGAAATTCCTATCAATGTGTAGAGCATTCAAAATTGACAAATCCTCACAGCTACCCCATTAAGTGTCTACAAGGTAAGGTATAAATCCCCTTAGCTACAACTGTCAAGTGTATAACATAGAAGACTTTCACAGCATAGTCATCCCAGTCAAAGTGTGCAGGATGGGAGGCTGACAGATCCTTATAGTATTCCCTATTAATGTCTACAAGGTAGCATATACATTGGGAAAATGAAATGGGCTGCAACTGACTAACCATATTTATTGCCACACGTGAAGACCCTTTACACATGAGGGACAAAACCACAAGTGGGTTATGAAGATCTTATCCTCACTTATGAGTGAGGTTACCCCACTGTAGAACATTGCGTATGTCATGTATACCTTAACATTTTAAAATCTACCTTCTTCTATCACCTTCTTATGCTCTGGAACCATCTCACCTCATCTATCTGCCATTCCACCGCCCCAGGCTCTTTCAGGCACCAGCTGAAACTCCTCCCACCCCACCCCTTCCTGCATCTATTGCCCATAGAAGGCCTCCTTGCTGATACAGGTAGTACTGGGTTTTATTTAGCACTTCTATTTGACAAGACAATTGTCCCTAAACTTGTACTTTAATCTGTTCCATATGTAACCTACTCTCTCCAGCAACGTGATGACAGTCCTCAACCTTGCTGGAGGGCTAATACGTGACTCATTATCTAGGGAGTCGGGGGAAGGCACATAAAAACATTTATATTTTTCTCCTAGTCCTGGGAAAGGACCTTTTCAATGGTGGGTTTCTACACAGTCTGGGAGCCCACATAAATTAGGAAAGACTCACACAGGACGAATGTCCACAAGTAGAAGCAGAGTCATGCAGTATGACTTTTATTCTGCCACCATGGTCTGACAGAAAGTTGGTGCCCACAGGGGCTTTTGCAGGTGCAGTGCAAAGTACACAAACTCCACAACAATGCAGTGATTTACTACAAGAACAGTTTGAGCTTTCCATCCATCCCACTTCTGGGCAAATGGACCACAACAGAGATTGCCCAAGATGTGAGCACACACAAGCTCTGGGTTTACCAAAGCATCATTCTTGTGGGAGAGTTACCGCACGGGCATATAATCTTGGAAGGGAGGGCAGCGCCTTACTCCCCACTAAACAATGAAAAAAGGTTTCTTCTCATGAACTGGACCAAGGCACGCAGCTAGGCTCCAGACAAAGGATAGAAAACACTTTGTTCACTCATAGTCACGAGCTGTGATGACTCCACTGGAATTTGACAGTCCCACCTTAGTTCTGACTAAACACTTGGCATTTCATTACTGTGAACCTGTCAGCTTAGATTTTAAATTATCCCTCCAGCAGCGTTGAAGAGAACCAATGTCTCCAGGCCTTCAGGTGTCCCCAGTTGAAGGGCAAACCTGTTGTTTTCAGTTTTGAAGTAGCAAATTCACAAAGTACAATGCATTTCCATTACTGAGGCAGGGCTGCAGCTATGAATTTTTGGGCTCCAGACAAGTCACTTGAAATGGGCCCGTTTCCCAAACCACCTAATGCCAGGGGTAATGCCAGCTCCTCAGATGGGCCCCCCTGAGCTCGGGGCCCCAGACAACATCACCACTTTTCCCCCCATTACTGTGGCCCTGTACTGAGGGCAGCACTTTTACACAAATCTTTAGAGATGGGGGATGGCCCCAGTAGCTACTCACTATTACCAGTCCCACAGGACATTTGAAGGATTCACCTCCTCAGGGCATTACAAAGAAAACAGCAGCTGCCACAACCCAGCATCCAGACAGTCTTGTTATGAACTAGGGCAAAAGGAAAAGAGGGGGACTCCCCTCTGGCATTTTGTTTGCCTATAGGCAGAACACCAACTGAACTCATTTGAACTGAACTCTAAACTGACACACAAACTCAGATCAGATCTCAAACTGCAGCACTCCTAGTTGTGGGTTATACTGCGAGACTTCCAAATTCCATTTTAGAACCCTCTGATCAGCAGAGCTAACCAGCTGGCTTAAAGGAGCCCTACAGGGATTTTACCCTTGTGCTGCCCAGGTCCTACCTAGACTACTCTGAAAAATGGGTTCTAGTAACCCAGGCGAACCCAGGTGTTACGCGAGCTTTGTACCAGCAATGTGCTATACACTGTACTGTGCATGCATATTATTTCTGTACCATGAAATGTACTGTACTATGTTTAACTGTTCCTCCTGTATTCCTTTCTCTGGGTTGCACCTAGAAATGGGCTTTGACTCAGTGTGCTTTTCCTGGTTGCCAGTTTTCAAATAAATAAGTACATTAGCTCTTTATTTGAAAAACAATTAGTTTCTCTTTAAATTCTGCTGATATTTCACTTCAGCACAGGGTTGTTATGAAAGCTGCTCTTCCATTGGTTGAAGACTGAAACACAAACTGTGAAAACAGCATGACATACAAATTACAAAAAATAAATATAAACAAGCATTTGTCAATGCAAAATGTTTGCTTGCTGGTATTAGCATTGGAAGTGCAGGAGTTAAACAGATGCAGAATAGGAATGGCAGTGAAGTATTGCACTCACGCAAACCCCACCTCCACCCTGCAGAGAAGGACAAGCATTGGGGTGTGCCTTTGGGTCGTCGCCCATAACGTTCACACCATTTCACCTCATCCTATCCTGCAGACACCGACAAATGTTGAGGTGTGCCTTAGGGTGTTCGGCTTTACAGTCACCCCGTTCCATAAAGACATATGCTGACATGGATGCAGTACAGGAGAATGGGGTGAACTCGGGGGCTGAAGAGTCCAAGTCACATCTCGATGCCTGTTACTGGCTGCAGGTTGGGGATGGGGGTGGAATGGCGTGAGCATTACAGCCGGCAATCCAAAGGCACACCCCTAATGCCTGTCAGTCTGTACAGGGTGGGACGTTATGGCTAGAAATCCTAATGCCCTGGGCGTTTGTTGGTATTTGCACTACAAATTTTCAGCATGGCCTTATTGTAACCCCCATTTCATGAAAGCATTTGGGACCTCTGCTCATCAACAGTGGCACTGTGATTTTGTTAATCTGTCCCAAATGTTGATTCTCACAGCAACCGTGCCATTCTGCACTAGATGTGCAAAAACACAGTTCAGGCAGGATGTGAAAAATGACAGCAGTATCATTCATAGGGAATTGTGCAATCATGACAATGTTGAAAATCTTGAGTGCAAATATTACTGATTCTCAAAGTTACGATTATGCGTGGAAACTGCGCAACGCATGCTCGTAACATAGTCATTCTGCGGAATTTTGTTACCAAATTTTCAACATAGGCTTTTTGGGACCTCTGCTCATGAACAGTGTCACTGTGATTTTGTTAATCTGTCCCAAACACTGATTTCCCACAGTGACGGATGTGCGAAAACACATTTCGGCCAGGATGTGAAAAATGACAGCTGTACTATTCATAAGGAGGTGTGAAAAAATGCCAATGTTGAAAATTTAGAGTGAGAATATTACAGATTCTTGAAGTTACGCGTGTGCATGGAAACTGCGCAATGCACGCTCCTAACACAGTCATTTTTGGGAATTTTTTCACAAAATTTGCAACATAGGCTTTTTGGGAGCCCACCTCATGAACTGTGACATTCATTTCATTAACCTGTCCCAAAAGATGATTCCACGCAGTGACCACAAAATCACCTTTTGGGACCAAATTTTTATTTATTTATCAAGTCTAGGATTACAAATACCTTTGAGCCATGGCTCTTTTACAAAGGTTCCACGTCAGAGAAATACAAATTATGGGGAACATCAAGACAGGCATTACAACAATGTGGACATTGCAAACAGAGTACAGATTAATACAGTTCAAGGGTAGCATTGTAACAAGGCAGCCAGCGGCATTTGTCAGAGAAAATAGACAACAGATAAAAAGTGCCAGAGTCATAGGAGAGGGAAGAGGTGGGGGGAGAAGGAATGTAGGAAGGGTGGCAAGAGGGTGAAAAGTGCAGCATTGGGTATAACAAGATGTGAGGTAGAATCCAGTGGGGGACAACTAGAGCAGAAAGGGAAGTAGAGAAACAAGGTTAAGTTGGGCAGTCACAGGAGCTGTTGGTAGTGAGATAGTCCCGGAACCTAGTTTTAAACATACCAATAGTTGGGGCAGAGGAGATGGTTGGGCTGAGGCCATTTAACCAGAGTGGCAAATAAGCAAATGACAGTGACTGAATTCATGAGGTGGGATCCCAAAAACACCATGTTGAAAATCTGATGCCACAATTCACAAACATAGCCAAGATAGCCACCTAAGTTGAAAAAAAAACAACATTTACGCCATTATACAGCTTACCGACATTTCTTCAGTTCGCAGTTGACTTTGAAGAGTGCAGACGTGTTCCCGCTCCACCAAAGATCATAGAGCCAGGCTCCGGAGGTAAGTATGGAGTGGGGGGTGGGATGCGCAGAGGGTAGGTGCGGGTTGGGGAGGGGCAATGGACACAACAAGGGACGGCTTTCTGTTTCACAGGTTTAAAAAACCTTGTGGGATGGTTTTCTACTTACAGGGACAATGGGCAGCTGGGGTGTCTCCCAGGGTGCCACCTGCGTGTTGTTGGGGGCTGGAGCCGACAGGGATTGGGCACACCGCTGGTACATACAGTGTGTTTGGGGGGGGGCGCATGAGCCAAGGAGGACTGGGCACCACCTCAGCACACAACGAATGGGGGGGGGACATTATGCTGACAGGGATTGGGCTCCCCATCAGCAGATGAACTGGGAAGGGGGCATGCTGACAGGGGGATTGGGCACCCCCTTTGGCTTTCATGGGGACTGTGAGAGGTGGACGGCAACAGCTGCAATGTTTATTGAAATGTGACACCAGACAGGGCAAGCTGCTATTTGCTGCTGCAATCAGGTACCGCCCCAGCATCAGACTGTTCAGGAAAAACAGCTGATTCTCCAATGACGGGGCGCTCCCTGATTGCAGCGGAAAATTTCTTTCAGGTTGGTGGCATGCTTTAAAACTGCTTTCTTTGACAGCATGCACCTCCATTGGTGCCACAGAGATCATCCCCAAAAAGCACTGCTGGCATTGGAAAAAACCTCGCCACTACTCCATCAAGCTGCCACAAAATGTGCACAAGTAAACATAAAAATAACATGTTATTTCCACAGTGTATATATGACCAGTATGTTATTTGTATGTTCTGTACTGTGCGACATAATGATGAGTAATACTTTTTAACTGGGGTCTCTTATTTCAGCTGGAGTTGTATAAATTCCCATTATAAAAAAAAAAATTACCCAGAAATGCTACAATCTGTTTGGCTGTCATGTACAGCTTGATCACCATGGTGCATGAATTCTTCCTGCCAGCATTCCGTTCAGGAAAAACATTCAAAAGGTACCCATCTAACACTTATTTTGAAATATTTTTTTATAATAGCAATAAGGCACTCCCGTGACCTAGATTAACAGTCAATCACCCCTAAGGGCAATATAGCACTCAGCTGTGGTCCTTTGTACTACAATACGCCCTAAGGGGGTGATTAGCAGAGTGTTAATCTAAACCCTGGTCATGCCCTATTGCCTAAAAGTCCAATGTCCTCAGAGCTTTCCAAGTCAGTCTGTACAGGGTTGGAGAGTAATATTCCGTCATAGCTATCCCCATTGATATGTATAGGGTAGGAGACAATACCTAAGCAATAAGGCACAACAGGGTGTGGGTTACTAGGGTTTACCCCCGCCTTGTGTGGTGTGTCATGAGGTGCAGTCAGCCAAGTGACTCAACCACACAAGAAGGGGGTAAATCACCCAATAACTCATACCCTAAAGTGCCGTATTGCAATTACACAATGGACCCCTGTGTAAAATAAATTTAAAATGTGTTTATGTTTTTTGTAAATGCCATACCTCAGCCGTTGGTTATGCAGGATTTATCCATGGTCATGAGACATGTTTTGACCAATGAGGTTACAGGATTTGAACACACGATTTTATAATCCCTCCTAGCTACCCCCATCAGTGTGTGCAGGGTAAGAGATTATACTCCCCTCAAAACTATTCCCTTCAAAGTGTACAGGGTAGGAGATAATACACTCTCAGAGCTGTCCCCATCATTGTGTGCAGAGTAAGACATTATACTCCCTCATAGCCATCCCCATCAGTGAGTGCAAGGTAGGAGATTACATTGCCTCATAGCTATCCCATCAATGTGTGCAGAGTAGGAGACTATACTCCCCCATAGCTATCACTATCATTGTGTAAAGGGTAGGACATAATACTACCTCATAGTTATCCCCATCAATGTGTACAGGGCAGGAGATTGTATTCTCTCATAGCTGTCCCCATCAATGTGTATACGGTAGGAGAAAATACTCGCTCATAGCAACCACCATCAGTGTCTACGGGGTATTTGACTAAGTCTCCCTCATGGCTATACCCATCAATGTGTATTACTTGGAATAACTTGGTGAGTTACAGCAAAAGTAGGCCAATGGCCCATCAAGACCACCTTCACCGCACCATCTGGGGTGAGTTAAGCCCCACATCCCATTATTAACTTGTCCAATTCGATTCTGAACTTATTGAAATTTCTGATGTCAACAAGTTCTTGCAGCAGTGCATTCCACAGTTTGCTTGCCCTGAGGATAAAGTAATTTTTCTTTTTTTTTTTATTTCTTTATGCTCCTCCCCCAGTGCCGCACCATCCTGTCACTCCTTCGGAGCTCCTACGCCTCCTACCGCCCTTCCGACCCCTGCCACCATCTACCAACCCCAACTGCAGCCTCACCTGGGTAGCCTGGTGTATCCCTATGCCAGATGGGTCTCTCTCCTCTGAGGGGGAAGTGCCTTGATTGCAGACAATGCATCCCAGGGCTGCAAGGTTGGTGCCGGGCTGTCTCCAGGGCTTCGTGGTGGCAGGTGGCCGGAGCTCATCATCTGGCAGGACAGGGAGTAATTTTCTTGTTTTTCTGCCCCAGCCCACCACTGTTCTCAGCCTAGCACGAGCTACAGCAATCCTGGGGTGGGGACGTGTCAAGGCTCACATCCCCACAAGCACATCACCAATCCACCCACTGGTGCCCAGGTGAGTCCCACCCTCCTTGGGAGGGAAGCATCCAATGGACACTTGCAGATCCCCTCCCTGCCAGTCTCCACTCGGGGTGTGAACCTGGGTCACCAGCTTGCCGAGCGAACCCCTTCCTTTTATTAGTAATTACCCTCAGGACATTAAGTTGCCTGTTATGACATTTTAGACTATCTGGTTTAGATGCCATATTTAAATTACATTCCCTAGCTAATTCAGAGTCCTGTAAGATATTAAATAACGTTAAAAGATCACCCCTTTCCCTATGTAGGTTTAAGTCATACAGATTGAGTGCACCTAGTCTAGCTTGGTAGGGGAGTTTACTTACTGTAGCTACCATTTTTGTTGCCCTCCACTGGACAGAATCCAGAGTCTAAATGTCTTTTTCCAGATAAGGGGCCCGAAAGGATGTTGTATAATCTAAATGAGGTCTTATGTATACATTATATAAGGCCATGATGCAGAACTCATTTCGACCAATAAATGCCTTCTTCACAGATCCAATAATTCTATTAGTTGTGAGAGCAATCTTTCTGAATTGTTCTCCCTGGGTGAAATCTTTGTTAATTATAATTCCCAAATCGGTTTCTGAATTAACTGTTTTGATTATACTATCATTCAGTACGTAGCTGGATAGGGAGTTTCTTTTACCAAAGTTGATGACAAATCACTTACCAATATTGAATTCCATCTTATTGGTGGTTGCCCAATGTTCAATCTGCTGGAAATCTTAAATAAACGAGTCAATATTTGTAAGCATCCACTTCAGAGGAGAGCTTGGCATCGTCAGCGAATTTGTTGATTTTACACTGTATACCCTCCTGCAAGTCACTAATAAAGATATTAAACAGGGAGGGACCCAGGACAGAACCCTAGGGTACCCCACTTTTAACCCTGACTTCTTCTGACAAGACCTCAGAGACTCATATCTGTTGTACTCTATTAGAAAACCACTGACCCACCCATTTCATGGTATAATTATTAATTCCTATTTTTAGCTTTTTTTTTTTTCATTAGAAGATCATGAGGAATATGTGAATGATACCTGGACTATGTAGTACAGAGATGGTCTGCACACCCATTGGCCCATGCTGTGGACCAATGGGTGGCACTGTACTATGCTGCGCAGTCAGCGGATGCTGCCGCGGCTTGCGGGTGGGGAGCTGCCGCCCGCTGCTGACCGGGGCGAGGCTCCAGTGGGAGGTTGGGGAGGAGGTTACCGCTGGACCACCAGGGATGGGATTTAATCTTTTTTATATACTTCTGCCTGCGATCGGGCTGTGAACAGTCCACTGGACCACCAGGGATGGGTTTTAATCCATTTTCAATACTTCTGCCCACGATCGGGCTGCGAGCGGTTCACTGGACCACCAAGGATGGGATTTAATCTTTTTTTTATACTTCTGCCTGTGATCGGGCTGTGAACAGTCCACTGGACCACCAGGGATGGGTTTTAATCCATTTTCAATACTTCTGCCCACGATCGGGCTGTGAGCGGTCCACTGGACCACCAGGGATGGGATTTAATCTTATTTTTATACTTCTGCCCACGATTGGGCAGGGGGCGCTACTAAGACAGACGGTGCTGCTGGAGCTCGGGTGGCCACCCACAGCTGGCAGCTCACCTGTGGGTGGCCAGCTGTTGCTTCTTGGTTTTTGGATCAACTGTGTCTGGCGAGGTAGGGGTTGCACCTGCATCTGCTCAGCACATCCTGGGCTGAATATCGGGATGTCCGGGTATGCATGGGCATGCCCCCTAGTGCGCTGCGCCATTACTATCACCCATGCATCAGGATTTGTACCATGCACTTTCCCTTTTGAATATCGCGCTGGGGAGCATCAGTGGGTTGCGCATGGTGCACCTATGTTGTGCCATGCGCAACCCTTCTGAATATCCCACCCAGAGATTTTAAATTACAACTTATTCCTCTCTCATTATCTTCTTAGTTTTCCTTAATTCAGTCTTATAAATAGCCTTATTAGATTCGCTTGGAGCCCTTTTTAGTTTCTAGAATGCCTGTTTTTTTTCTTTTGATTTGTGTCTTTACCCTTTGAGTTAACCATGGTGGAATCTTACCCATAGAATTCCTAACTTGCCTGAGGGGGATGAATGTGGATTCTAAGTCTTTAATGATTGATTCCAAAGGGCCTAATTCCAAAATGATATGCTTGATGCAAGGTGTTTGCGTCGCACAGCAGTGATGCAAGTTGCACCTTGCATCATTGTTTGTGGCATTCCCTATTCTGGTACGTGGTCTGCACCAGAAAGGGAAGCCGCTGCACCAAACGGGCATTGCACCACCCTTGCGACCTTCATCTGGATACGCCAGGTCACAAGAGGGCTTGCGCCATGGTGGGGGTGCAACATCCCCATATTTCAGATTCCAAAAGCCATGTTTTGGCTGTCATAAGGGGCTCCACCCAGACCTGCCAGGAGGTGGTCTAAGCCCCTTGTGTCAGAGTGGGACACTGTTGCGGGAGGGCTACATGTTGGGTTGGTGGGCAGGAGGGGCACAGAGAAGCATAGGGTGTGTTGGTGTGTCAGCAGGGTAGTATGGGATTGCTTTGGCACCCGGCAGGGTGCATATGTCTCCGTATATGTTAGACATAAGCATATACCTCCTGCCTGGTGCTGACGCAATCCCATACTTCCCCACTGTCACTGCAACATACCCCATGCCCCCCATGCCCCACCTACCCACTGACCCCCTCCTAGCATGGGTAGCCCTCCTCACCACCACCACCATGGCTGGCCCGTCCTGTGTTGCGCCAGCAAGGGTGGAGCCAGATCTCTGCGGCATGTACCGCAGCTGTGCCGCTGGCTGTGCGCTGTTCTGTACTTGTGGCAATCCTGGGGATTTTGGTGCTAGGACCCTGCTTTTTTGCGGAATCCAGCACAGGGTCCCTGGTGTACCCAGCTATTGCCACAGACCTGGAGTGATGCAACTTCCATCGCTCCAATGGCTCCTTTCAGAATCGTGCCTTTAATATCCCAACATTCTTCTACCGGATGTTCACCTAAGACCAAATTCCAGTCATATGACTGCAAAGCCCTTTTTATGTTCGTATAATTTCCTTTAGAGTAATTGAACTAGAAGCTGGAAGAGGTGGAGACTGAATTAAGCTAATTAGTGGTAAAGGTTATACAATTATGGTTACTGTTTGCTAATGGAGTTATGATGGACAAGTTAGTTATTTCTGCTGCCATATTGGTAAGAACAATATCAAGGATAGTACTACCTCTAGTAGGCTCTATAACATTTGTTTCAACCCTGGCTCTATGCTGGGATCTAGTATCAGGGACTCATTGTGGGAAGCTGCACTGAGACAGTCCCATTGTATGCTGGGCAATTTTAAATCACCCAAAATTACTATGTCAGAAAGTTCTGTTCTTAAATAATTGAACACAATTCCTGATTGTAGTCTAATTCAGATGGGAGGGATCTATAGAAAGGATTACCTATGCAATCCCAAATTTCAGTATCCCAAACCCCACAATACCAAGTTCAGGATACTGAGTCTTAAAATCCCAACAGGTAATTAGATGTAACGTGGGAGGCTTCACCCCATGCACCCCTCATGTGGAGGGCTCTGCCCCCACACCCCCATAACTAAAATAACTAACTCCAAGGGGAAATGGACCTCGGAGTTAAAAATAAAAGTTATGGGAGTGAAACCGTGTTCCTGCAAAATGGTAGCTGAGAACAGAACCTGGGTCTACCAGACTATGCTGGCCAAGCTACTAGTAGCTTAGCCCTCCACACTACAGGAGCAGCTTGGCCAGCATCTGCATCCTCCAGCCTGTTGTGATGCCTGACAAGGGATAGAGTAGCATTTCATCATATCCACTACCATATCCCTGTCGGCATTACTTTCCTCCTTGTCGGGCATGTAACTGTCGGGATACTGATATCGGTCCCCTGAGTTTTGGGATTCAGAGTTTCACTATCTTAAATAGATACCTATAGAAATTGTCAATGAGAATGCATCTTCTGTTTGGATATTATTTATTTATTTTTTTTGCTATTTCTTTCTCTCTCCCCCTCGGCCCTGGTCGGCCCTTTATCCGGCTGCCATCCCTAGCCTCCGCTCCATCAGGTCCTCACTCTTGTAACCCCCACAGCTTACCCACTGTGGTGAGGTGACGGGGAGCCCCCTACTCACCCGCCCATTAGGATCCAGTTCAGGATGTTACCTCCAGAAATGGAGCATCAGGGGACAGCCATCAAGCCATGACGACCAGCCATCAGGATCTTTTTCCTATTTTTCTCCCTTGCAAGAGCTCGGTGTGCAATGATGTCGGTGGTGGGCACAGGCACACACCCGTGCACGTCCCCACCTGGTGTCTGCCGTGCTCCCGCCCCCATGCTGTAGCGGCAGCACTCTGCCAAGCCCCAGCCTCCGCCAGGGGTCAGACGTACGCCGACCGCAAGGTACCCCCCTCCCCAGAGATGGAGAGCACTCCATCGGATGCTCAATCCATCTCCTCCCTGCTGACCCCCAGCGTCCTGCACTCATTTCCGAATGCGGGTTGCCAGTGTGGTGTGAGGTGTGGCATCCAGCGTCTCAGCCCTCAATGACACCGGGCCGACTATTCCATTTGGAGATTTAATCTAGACACAAACATCCTTGATCTGTTCTGTGTTCAAATTATGTTCAGTGGACTCTATGGAGTTATTAACATAAATGCAAACCCCTCCGCCTCTCCTGTTAGCCCTGTTCTTATAATATAATTTATAACCTGGCATACCATTACATCACTCTGAAGATTCATACCACCGTGTTTCACAGATGGCCACTATATCAATTAGTCGTTGATGTATTATGGCATGCAGTTCACTGATCTTGGATTGGTTGAGACTTCTAGCATTAGTTGTCAAAACTTTTAATCCCTTGATATTCTTGTTTAGTTGAGGTAAGGCTGAGCTAGGACCCATTTGCCCTGCATTGATTAGGTTCAGTGGTTATTAATGAAGTTGACAATTGATTTTCCCAGTTTGGCACTGCCCCTTTTACTGAGGTTCAGCCCGTCCTAACAGTACAAACTGTGGTTGTCATTGAACTGTTCCCAGTGCATTAGGTAAACTACAGACTCTGTCAGTGACCACTTCCTCAGCCATTCATTCACCACTTTTATTTTTGCTAGTTTTGTCCTGCTTGCCCTGGGAACAGGTAATATTTCAGACAAACATATATCACAGCCCCTATTTTTCAAAGTGTTCACAACAGAAATTAAATCTCTTTGTATTTCCTCCATGCTGGAGTTGTTACTATCATTGCTCCTCCGGTTTATCACCAGCATTTTTAAGGATATTCGAAGACCATTCAATATCCCTAATTTTTGCTCCTCTAAATCTTGAACAAGTGCACTTGGCTTTGTCTTCATTACATATGTGCCAATCTGAATATATTGAGTTTTGAGTCACCAAGGACCAGAACTTGCCTTTGTTCTGGGGTAGTAGGTATGCTATTTGGGGAGTTAACTTACTTATCCCCTGCGATAAATAGGTCAGGTACTGAGCTTGCCATATTACTCGTGTCCATTGAATCAGTACACATGATGTTGGATGTAGATTTTAATATGCTGATGGAGTTATCCGTTTCTACTCTTACTTCCTAGTTAGCTGGTGGAAAATCTCTACTAGGGTCAGGTGGAAGATTAGCTTCTGGGTCAGTAATACTGAGGAGGTCAAAAATATTGTGCAGTGGTAGGGCAACGTTCATAGCTCTACAGACTTTTTTTTATTCATGGATTTAACTGGGGATCAATCTGAATCTCCCTCACTGTCCATTTCCCTACCTCTTTTTAAAAGAGATTTCTATAGGGTTATTAGGCAATAAACCCACATTGAGCATGTTTAGGGTCTGAATGGACATGTCTCTAGTACTAATGCTTTTACCATTAATTTGAGCTCAGCCTCCAATACTGTTATCCTATTGTTTAGAACCTGTATTTCCCTACAGTGACTGCACTTTAGCCCCTCAAATCCCATAATGGAGCCAATACTGAAGTTGTTGCACATAATGCAGATTATTGCCACCTCTCCCGTACTAAGGGTAGCAAAACATTTGTTTATATTCATTGTATAACACACTAACAACTGAAGACCAAAAAAGAGAGTTTACTAGACCAAACAATAGTGAATGCCTAACAGGAACAGAAATCAGCAGACCCTCCCAGTGACAGACAGTGTGGATTTTATGCTTTAGCAGTAAGTTGCCTTATAAGGATACTTTGGGAAATGTTTATTAGCAAGGGGTAGAATACACTGGAGCATACAACCTGCAACCAGCAGTCCCAAAAATATTAAAGCAATAAACTACAGAATCCACAAACAGCGAACCTTACCCTTTGTCCCGTCTGTCCAGCTGAAATGGTAGACACACACAGACTAGCTCACGTGAGTCTCTGCATGCATTGCCATGCGCTCACCCCACCTGAACTCGCCCCACTTGTTGTGTGAGCTAGAATTTATGTGTCCCAGCCAGGAAGTGGATCACAGTCACGTAACCACTCCTGCTCATCTCATAAGCAGTTTAAAAGATTTTAAATTTGAAAATAACTCCTCTAGTTATTTACTTAGTGCAAAACAGTGCTGCGCAGCACAAATGAGCGCAGTTAAAAACTGAATGGATAATTAATCCTGGCACAGGGAATGTGGTAGTGTGGTGGTGTTTCAGTAGTTCTGACTAGGTCCCAGAACTACAAATCCCAGCCCCAGCTGAGTGCAGAGCAGAGGTCCTGCAAAGTCAGCTCCCAACAGCAAATGTCTATTGCTTATGGGCATTTTATTTATTTATTTGAATCTAGGATTACAAGTACCTTTGAGCCAAGACTCTTTTACAAAGGTTCCACATCAGCTGCAGTCCAATAACAAAAAAAAACAAGACAAGTAAGTAACAAATGCAGGATAACAGGTTAATAATCAGTTACATGACTACGAATGCATACATTTGGGTTAAACTAAAGCCAGAGGCATTGACAAGGTAAATAGTGTTACAAGACATGGCAAGGACTCAAAAGGTAAGAGCAGCCAGAGGCATTGTCACATCACAGAGAGAACAACAGGCGGTGGAGGGGGATGGGGAGAGGGGGGGGGTTGAAGGAGATTGGGGTAGATAATCGAAATGCCGTGTAGAAAGAGCTGAGACAAGGATTAAGTAATGATGAAGAGGGCAGATTAAAGGAGACAGTCGCAGGTGCTAGAGGCATAGAGGAGTAGGTGGAGCCTGGATTTGAATGGGCCAAGCTTAGGTACGGAGAAGATGACACTGCTGAGCCCACTCAACCAGCTAGGGGGCCCTATGAGCAAAGGATCATTGTCCCTGGGTGGTACAGAAGCAAGGGACCTGCAGGAGTTGAGATTCAGATCCCCTAGTGTGGCAAGGGTTACTGCTGGGGCAAAGGAGAGCCTGGCCCCCAGGGGATGCTTGGCCCATGGTTATTTTCTTTGTCATAATGCACGTTTGGTACTTTATGCAGTTTGAGAGTTGTAGCCAGCCAGTTTGTCCATAGAGGTCACACATATGAGTGAGATGGTGAACTCCAGTTATGAGCCGACAAGCTTTGCTGAGAGACGTGGATATGCGTCTGAGGGCAGTTACAGTAGCACAACAGTATATGATCAGGCCATAGTCAATTATGGAGACAACAGAGCTCTGAACAGCAACCCTGAAGGCTTCTGGAGTAAGGTGTTGCATGTGCCTGTAGAGTAGTCCAATGTGCGTAGAAGATAATAGTCCCTCATGGCTATCCCCATCAATTTGTACAGAATAGGAGATTATACTCCCTTATAGCTATCCCCTTCAGTGTGCCAGGGTAGGAGATTATACTCCCTCACAGCTATCCCATCAATGTGTACAGAGTGGGAGGCAATACTCCTTTATAGCTATCCTCATCAATGTGTACAGGGTTGGAGATTAATACTCCCTCATAGCTATCCTTGTCAATGTATACAGGATAAGAGACTAATACTCCCTCACAGCTATCCTGATCAATGTGTACCCAACAGGAGATGATACTCTCACATAGCTATCCCCATCAGTGTGCTCAGAGTAGGAAACTAATACTCCCTAAGTGCTGTCCCTTTCAGTGTGTAATGAGTAGGAGATTTTACTCGCTCTTAGCTATCCCTATTAATGTGAACAGAGCAGGAGACTAATACTCCCTGATAGCTATCCCTTTCAGTGTGTGCAGGGCAGGAGACTAGTACTCCCTCAAAGCTATCCTCATCAAAGTATACAGGGTAGGAGATTATACTCTCTCACAGCTAACCCCATTAATTTGTGCAGGGTAGAAGACTAATACTCCCTCATAGGTCACCTAAACCACATCACCTCATATTTGCCTATCTCCCATTCACTGAGCTGTCTCCCAAATCAAAACTGAAATACCACTCTACTTCCATGCTGCCTCTCTAGCATGTTTCCTCCATGTGTAATAAATACCTGAGTCACTATAGGGATGATGTACAGTAGCTCCTGGCTGAGATAGTCACTGTGCTGCACTGATGAGCCCCAATAGGATGAAACATGTCTGTAGTTTGGTGTTCTCAGTTTTGGGGTGGAACAAAAGCTAAAAGTTTGTAAGAAAAGTGACTTTTGTTCAGTTGAAGCCTTGTCAGCCTGCCCCAAACAAGGATTTGCATAACGATGATGCTTTGCACTGGGGATTTGGCTCTAGAGTGTAGTGCTCCCAGAACACACCGGGAAATGAGAGTTGGCTTAGCGTGTCATTGCGGGCAAAAATTCTAACATAACAAGAAATTAATAAATATGTACGGGGTTTGGAGAGATATACAAAAAAGATACACTATCTGTCAGGGTTGTTACTGGTTGATATATTCTGCCACATTGGGGATTACTGCTCACCTTCGACTCCGGACAGAACTGCTGTTGAAAGCAATTATCTTGGGTACAGACTGCCACATTGGGAATTACTGTTCAGTTTTGACTTGGGACAGAACTGCCGTTGAGGGTAATTATATGGAATACAGACTGCCATGCTGAAGATTATTGTCTGCTATTGACTTGAGACCAAGGTTTTACAGACACTGACTTACCCTGTTTCCCAGTTCTAAATGTATTCAGTCTGTGCAGCCAGATAGCTGACGCTGCCTGAAGCAGTACAGATTGTATCAATAAGCCTGCTGTTAACAAATAATTAATGCTAAGTGTCATTTTCTCATGGTGTAGTCTGCTGTATTGGGAGACTATAGATGAAATATGTCACTTCTTCCCTTCTAGTTACTAGCAGAAGACTGGCCATTCGGAGTGGAGATTTGTAAGCTGGTGCCATTTATTCAGAAGGCCTCAGTGGGCATCACAGTCCTGAGTCTCTGTGCACTCAGTATAGACAGGTACGTTATCTCTTCACCTTTGTGAAGGCACAGTAATCCTTCTTAAGAACAGGCCTGATCAGAACTGTTAATGTATCACTGATGTTTTCAATAAGTCTCTGACTATGGGGAGTGTGAATTCTGTGCTTGTGAAAATTAAAAAGTGGGTGAGTTCGGGAATAAGAAACTTCAAGCAACATGAAGTCTTGCTGTATTCTGACTATATGCAGTTAGCCCCAGCACTTGAACTGCTCCGGAGAGGAAAGGGTTAACTCTATGCATGAGTATAGAATGTTCAGCTCAAGCCCAGTTTTCAAACCCCTGTCTCTGGTACATCTCAGTGTAACTGTCAGATTCTTTACTCCGCCTAACTGTGAAGTCGCTCCAGAGATCTCTCCTTCACTTCACTCCGGTAAAAGTAAAAATCGGTCGGTTTTCTCAACCGTTTAATTTATTTTTCGCTATCGAGTCTCTGCTACAGTACAGGTAGTGTAACTAGGTAGATAGTGGAATTGTTGGGTTAGAAATTGTTTTTCCTCGGTTTCCCATCGGTCGGTCCAGTTGGGAACCGAAACAAATTTGTTCTTTCTTTGATTCCTACATTTACATTGTGGTGTCTGGTTCTTATCGGTTTCAAAAAACTGAACTTTCTTCGTTTTTTTCCACAGCCGGTGATGTGGTTGATAACCGATAAGCTTGTGTTACCTGGCTTGAAAGCTGAGAAGGGTAACTTTTTGAAAAAGGCTATATCTGAGAAACCCAAGATGAAAACCAGTCTCACTGGGTTTCAACACTGTACTGAGTGTGGGGAGGCTTTTGCTAAAGCTGATCCCCACCTCATATGTGTGTATTGTCTGGGGTTTGATCACCTCAAAACAGATGGCCAGATATGCAAGAATTTTCCCAAAGCCACTTTAGAAAAAGTAGGCGGAAGGAAAACGAGGCCGAGAAATCCGCTGATCTGGATGGTCAGCCCGGTTCAGGTGCCTGCTGACATAGGAGATACCTCCTCGGCCAAAAGGAGAGCCGATTCCAAGGGATCGGTTCTGTCTAAAAAGAAGAGAAAGTCACTCGATTCGGATCCAGCCCCGCAGATCCCAACCGCTGAGGAAACTACGAAAGTGATAAGTATCATTCAATCATTTCGCCCAGTTCCAGCCGAACTGATGCCTGCAGGCAGACGATCGGTTCAGATGGCTCAAGCCTCATCGGTTTACGATCCGGAGGCTTTTTATGATGTAGAATGGGAGGTAGATGAAGAGTATCCCGAAGATGATGATGAGTTTGAAGGCCTAGATGAGCCTGTAGAGCCTGACATCTCCCCAGACAGGCCTTCTAATGTCTCTCCTCCCAGACTTTCTGAGTCCCCTTCCCACTTTTTGTTCTATAAAAAGGTGGCTGAAACTCCAGCTTCCAGTGGTGGAAGCTATTGAAGAGGAGGAAGAACCTGATAATGTGGAGATGATGGATGTCCCAGAGTCTAAGAGGCTGTCTAGTCCATTACATAAGTCTCCAGGGAAACAGACTCAAACATTTTTACAAATGTCCACATCTATACCTCCAGTGGATAAAAAGATGGACAGGAGGTATATGCTGTCAGGTTCAGGTATGGATTTCCTTTACAGTCATTGCAACCATGTTGGGGTAGTGCAGGCTATAGCCTGTGACAAGGCTAACATTCCCTTGGCTTCACACCCCCCAGATAAGGATTCCAGGAAGGTGGATGCCATGGCCAAAAAACAATATTTGGCATCCTCCTTGGGGCTCAGACAGGCTGCTTATATGGTCTATACATCCAGGTGCCAGAAGTCTAGGTGGGATACAGTTCTGGAGCTGGCTAAGAAGGCTTCTCCCCAGCTAGCCAAGGAGCTGGAGGAGGTGGCTGCTGATGGTATTGAGGCATCCAAGGTGCAATTTCATGCTGCTGTGGACTCTAATGATGTGGCATCTAGAGTCATGGCCACATTGGTCTCCTTAAGATTTGCTTGGCTCTGGTGTACTAACCTTTTGCAGGATACCCAGGCTAAGGCCATGAATTTTCCTGTCACTGGTAATTCTCTGTTTGGGGAGCAGATAGAGTCTTACATGAAAAAAATGGATGAGTATGGGACCACCTACAGGAGTGCAGTGGCCAAGAAGAGGCAAGCCACTCCACAGAAGCAGCAGTCTAGGGCTGGCAGGGGGCAGGCCTTTTCATAGGCCTTTTTACCAAGCTCAGGCTTCCTCTTCCTTCCAGCAGAGGTGGTTCTTTAGAGGAAGAGGTTGAAGTGGGATGAGCAGGGCTGCATCCTCTTCTCAGTCTAAGGCTCCTGCCAAACAGACACCCTGATGTGTCAGACCAGGTTGCCTCCCCAATTCCAGTAGAGAGCAGGCTGGCTTACTTCTTTCAGGCCTGGAAGTCTATCATTTCAGACAAATGGATCCTGGAAGTAGTAAGCCAGTGACTTGCTCTCAGCTTCAAGAGATTCCCCAGAATGAGAGCCAAGTCTTTTTTACCTGCAACACCCCTGGAAACAGTTGCTCTAGAGGCAGAAGTTTCTTCCCTACTGCTTCTAAAAGCTGTGGAGAAGGTTCCTCCACAGCACAGAGGGAAGGGACTGTATTCAAGATACTTCCTTACCCCAAAAAAGACAGGGGAGTGGTGACCCATCCTAGACCTGAGATATCTGAACAAACATATCACAAAGCCAAAGTTCAAAATGGTGACTCTGGGAAGAATTCTTCCCTCTCTGAGGCCAGGAGATTGGCTAGCTTCCCTAGACCTCAAGGGTGCCTATTTTTGTATTCCTATCAGGTGCTCCACAGAAAGTACCTCAGGTTCGAGTTGCCCTCAGGTCATTACCAGTTCAGAGCAATGCCTTTCGCTCTAACATCTGCCCCAAGGGTGTTCACAAAATGCCTAGCAGTAGTAGTAGGAGAAGGCAGGACATATCAGTCTTTCCATACCTAGATGACTGGCTTATTGTACGCCAGTCTTCAGACCAAGTCAAGTCAGCTCTAGAAGTCATCCAGAGGCTTCTGGGTTCCCTAGGATTCTTTCTCAATCTGTCCAAGTCAGTTCTAGAACCAATGCAGCTCTTTACCTTCATAGGAGTAGAACTGGATACTATTCAGGCAAAGGCCTTCCTTCCATGCTCAGGGGTAAATGCCCTTACAGATCTGGCTTCTTCCTTCTGACCTCTGGTGTCTCATCCAGCCAGGCACTTTCTCCAGCTCCTTGGCCACATGACAGCTTTCTCTGCAGTGGTTCAGGGAGCCAAGTTCCAGATGAGGGACATTCAGTTCCATTTAAGGTCCTTCTGGTCTCAGAAGAAGGACTCTCTCACCAAGTTGATTCCAGTGACTCAGACTCTTGTCCAAGTCCTTCAGTGGTGGTTGGAGGAGGACAATCTCAGACAGGGTGCTCCATTTCACAGTCAAACACCCTCAGTGGTCCTGACCACAGATGCCTCCCTTCTGGGGTGGGGAGCCCACCTAGAGAATCTCACTGCACAGGGTACTTGGTCACAGCAGGAGTCTGTCATTCACATCAGTCTTCTGGAGCTCAGAGCTGTGTATCTAGCCCTTTAGGCATTCTTGGAATCAGTCAAAGGGAAAGTGGTGCAGATCAGGACAGACAACACCACTACAATGTGGTACATAGACAAGCAAAGAGGCACTTTGTCCACGGCCTTGTGCACAGAAGCCATGAAGGTATAGTCACTAGCTTACTTTCTCAGGCTTCCCTAACAGCAGCACATTTTCCAGGGAAGGACAATGTGCTGGCCGATGCCCTAAGCAGAATGTCCCAGGGTCACAACAAGTGGTCCCTGAATTCTCATGTCCTTCAGGTAATTTTCAGGAGATGGGGCACTCCAGAGATAGATCTCTTTGCAGTCCCAGACAATCATCAGCTACCACTGTTCTGTTGCAAACCTCCAGTACTGGGGACTGTTCCTCTAGATGCTCTTGTGTTAGACTGGACAAGCAGGTTTCTTTACGCTTTCCATCCTTTTCCACAGATATTCAGGGTACTGATCAAGATCAGGCCTCAGCCCTGCACAGTGATCCTAGTGGCTCCAGATGGGGCCAGGCAACCTTGGTATCCTCTGTTGTTGTCTCTGGCAGTATCAATTCCCATATTTCTGCCCAGGAGGCATGACCTCCTGACTTCCTCTCAAGGGAGGATTTGGTACCCCAACCTCCAGTCCCTCAGACTCAAAGCTTGGCTCTTGAAGAGCTAGAATATGCAGGTTTGCATCTCTCTCTCTCTCTCTCTCCAGGGGTAATGGATATCCTTAAGGTTTCTAGAAAACCTTCCACCAGAAAGACTTACAATTCTAAATGGAAGAGATTCAGTATTTGGTGTTCTCAAAGAAATATTTAGCCATATTCTGCAGGTATTGCCACAGCCCTGGACTATCTCGTTCATCTTAATAGTTTAGGCCTCAGGCCTGCTACACTTAAAGTGCATTTTGCAGCTGTCTCTGCTTTTCTTTCTGCAGGGAAGGGATCTTCCCTTGCATCTCATCCTGTTTTTAGCAAGTTTTTCAAAGGTCTGGTTCATATCAACCCTCCCTTCAGAGAGCCTACTCCTGTTTGGGACCTGAATATCTGTATTGCACAGCTTATGCAGACCCCCTTTGAACCCTTATCCTCAGCTGAGCTTAAGTACTTGACTTGGAAGACTGTGTTCCTGGTAGCCATTACTTCTGCCAGGAGAATCAGTGAATTGCAGACCCTGTCAGTGGAACCTGACTTCGTTTCCTTCCATAGGGATAAGGTGGCTCTTAGAACAAATAGAAAGTTCCTTCCTAAAGTGGTTTCGGATTTTCATCTGAACCAATCCATGTCTCTGCCTGTGTTTTTCACTGACCACTCTTCATCAGGGGAGAGAAGATTGCACAGTCTGGATATAAAAGGGGTACTTAGCTATTACATAAAGCATACTAAGGCCCATAGGAATGATTGTACTCAGTTATTTCTCACTTATGGAGAAGTGGGAAAAAGTAGTCCTGCCACTAAAAGAACTAATGCCAGGTGGATTGTCTCCTGCATTCAATTCTGCTATTCCAAATTGGGGAAAGAGCCTCCCACAGGCCTGAGGGCTCATACAACCAGGGGTACAGCAGCCTCCCTGGCAGCAACTAGGGATATTCCTTTAGTGGAAATCTGTAAAGCAGCCACCTGGAAAACAGTTCATAAATTTACCAATTATTATTCTCTGGACACCCAGACCAGAAGTGATGTTAGGTTTGGCACAGCAGTACTGTAGAACCTGTTCCCAAAGTAAGGTTCTGTGATCCCCTCTTCCAGGAGGGAACTGCTTGGTAGTCTGCATATAGTCAGAATACAGCAAGACATCATGTTGTATGAAGAAAAAAATTACTCACCATAGTAATGTTGTTTCTTCTAATGGAGTCTTGCTGTATTCTGACTTCCCTCCCTGCCTCCCCTCTTGGAACCTAATCTTTTGGGATGTGGGTTGGCAGGTACAGTGTTGCACCCCAGAGGTGTACCTTTGTACCTTTCCTAGCTAGGTGTTTTTTTTTGTTCTGATCCCAATTATTATTATTATTATTATTATTATATTGGTTATTGCTATTTTTTTTCACTATCTACATAAGGTTCTTCTTAGGTTCTCGACAAGTCTTTTGGACCCAAGCATCTGTTGCCTATGGCTTAAAAAAAATTAAAAACAATTTCTATAGCTTTAGTTAGTTAGTATAGTGCTCATAAGAATCTGACAGTTACACTGAGATGTACCAGAGACAGAGGTTTGAAAACCGAGCTCGAGCTCAACGTTCTATGCTCATGCACAGAGTTAACCCTTTCCTCTCCAGCGCAGTTCAAGTGCTGGGGCTAACTGCATATAGTCAGAATACAGCAAGACTCCATTAGAAGAAACAACATTACTATGGTGAGTAATTTTTTTCTTTTTTATTTCTTAGACCAATGCCAGGTACAGGGAAATCTGCCCCAGTTAACTGCCCCAGCCTCTGTCCCATTACCCTAACATACTGGGGACCACATTACTCCCAAAATAATAAATCAAGACTTCTGCTTTGGTTCTTTTGAATAAAAACTGACAATTGTGGAAAACAGTCTATTTATTCACAGAATCACAGAAATCCGACAGCAGAAAAGGACCCCAATGGCTCATCGAGTCTGCCCCTCCTCCCCGACTCATCTCCTTTTCTACGGCCCTCCCCTTCCCCCAATTTACCAACCCCATATGTCTGTCTCATGCCCTCTTGAGTCCCTCCACCATTTCAACCCCCCACCTCCTCTGGTAGTTTGTTCCAGGCCTTCACCACCCTCTCCATGAAGAAATGCCCCCTTATGTTGCCTCTATATCTTCCGCCCTCCAAACTTAGGCTATGCCCTCTAGTTTTAGCCCCCCCCTTGCTTTTAAATAAGCTCCCCTCCTTCACCTTATTGATCCCCTTCACATACTTAAAAGTTTCAATCATGTCCCCCCCTCTCCCTTCTGGTCTCCAGTGGGTACAGATTCAGTTCCCTGCTCCTCTGCTCGTATGGCTTCCCCTGAATACCATGCACCATCTTGGTTGCCCTTCTCTGAACCTTCTCTATCCCATCTATGTCCTTGCATAGGTTCAATATGTTTTCTTCTTTTCAACATTCAAACCCAGTCCCAGCTCTGTCAATCATCATGTTTAGCAGACAGCTGTTTCAGGAGTCAACATTAATGGCATTCTTAGCATCCAGACTGAGACCCCCCTCCCAGTATGCCCTCAACACAGAATTAATCTTAGCACCACAGTACATCCCCCAGACTAATGGGAAAGTTGAGGCCATGAGTCGAGTGACAAAAGAAACAATGCCTTCTGTCTCCTTGTCTGTACTCTGATATGCCTCCCCTTTTCTTTCTCAGAGCTCTTCTGTTTTTCGCTTTCTCTTTACACTTTTCTTTTTGGCCCTGTGCTATCTTTCCCTAAAGATTTTAGCACTCTGTAGCACCCTAATACTTTTAATGTCATCTTGTGCTTGGCACCAGCACGTATGTCTTTACATGGCGGGAAGCAGAGGGGCACAAAGCACTAGGGTGAAGCCACACCATGTTACTACACAGGCAAGTTTCCTACAGATTACATTATTTATTATGGAACAAGGGATTGTTTTTATTTTCCTGTATAACCTACACATCTATAGTAACTCTTTGCCTGTAAAATGGGTAGATGCACCTCCAGCTCTTGCTCAGAGTTATAACAGGAGCCCCACATCCTAAAGGCAGCAGTTCTAAATCTTCAGTTAAGGGAAACTCCCCTGCTAGAGGTTAGAGAGCTCCTCTGACTGCTATGCTTGTTATCCCATAAACCACCTCTAGATGGCTGCATTGTTTCTGTTATTCACAGCTTTCACAAACTAGAAGGCACTGCTTTGTTATTCACCACTTTCACCACTAAATAGCACAGTTTTGATGTTCATTCACATCTTTCACTACTGAGTGGCACTGTTTTAACTGTTCACCACTAGATAGCACTGCTTTGATTTTCATTCACTACCTTCAACACTGGATGACGCTGCTTTCACTTTTATCCACAGCTTTCACTACTAGATGGCACTGCTTTCACTGTTATTCACCACTAGATACCTCTGCTTCACACAGGCATGGAGTGCATCCTAGTGTCCTCAGAGAGTTGGCAGAAGTCCTGGCGAGTCTACTAACAGACTTATTCAACACCTCGCTGGGTACTGGGTGCATGCCCAGGGACTGAAGGATGGTGCATAAGGTACCCCTCTATTAGAGTGGGCCCAGGGATGAACCAGGGAACTACAGACCAGTGAGCCTTGTTGCCATTGTAGGCAAGCTAATGTAGCCTATCCTCCAGGAGGAAGGTTAGGCTGTAAAACATGGAAAGCCATGGTAACAAATGCTCGCAGCCTGGAAAATAAAATGCCAGACCTGGAGGCCTTGTTAGCTGATGCAGACCTTGACATAACAGCAATAACAGAAACACAGGACACTGCTAATCATGGTTGGGACATCAATGTACCAGGTTATACTCTGTTCGGGAGGGATAGGGAGGGTAAAAAGGGTGGGGAGGGCTGGTCCTGTACATCAGAGAGGGTATAAAGGCTACAGAGGTGCAGGGAAGACAGGGGGAGGCTGAGGCATTGTGGGTCACTCTTGAACCAGGCTATGGCATAGCAATACGTACAGGGGTGATCTACAGACCTCCGGCACTGGGGAAGGAAGTGGACAGGGAACTAGTTGAGGAAATTCACAACATGGCATCTAATGGTGAAATCCTACTGCTGGGGGATTTCACTATGCCAAACGTAGATTGGACCACCAAGGCAGCTGTTTCAGCCAGACGCACAGCCATTCTGGAATCCTTACAGGGGGTTGGACTCAGACAGATGGTGCATGATCCAACCAGGGACAAGTCGATTCTGGACCTGGTATTGTCCAATGTGGACAGAGTCACAGGAATCCGAGTAGAGGGTCCAGCAACCACCACATAGGGTGGTTTACCATGGAGACAGGGGGCTCAAATAAGCCACACAAGGGCAAAAGAATTAGATTTCAGGAGGGTGGACTTTGCTGAAATGGGTAGATGTATCAGAGAGCCCAGGGGAAAGGGAAGAAAAGGGAAGGGGTTGAGGAACAGTGGGGGAAACTGAAAGGTGCCATACTGGATTTAACAAACCAATGTATCAGGACAGTGGCCAAAGGGAAAAGAATAAGGAAGTCACTGTGGTTCTCTAAAGAGGTGGCAGACAAAGTGAGGGCTAAAAGAGTGAGTTTCAGAAAGTATAAGGGGACCCAAAGGGAGGAAGACAGACAGGGAGGTGTACCTTGAATGTCTAAAGGAGGCAGGGAAAGCTGTTTAGAGCACTAAGGTGCGGGCTGAGGAGAGGTTAGCACAGACTGTGAGGAAAGGGGACAAAACATTCTATAGATACATTAGCAAAAGAAGAAAAACAAGGGGAGGGATTGTGAGATTCAAAGGGGAGGAGGGCAAGTGTAAGGAGGGAGACCTAGACAAGGCAGAAATACTGAACAAATACTTCTGTTCAGTATTCACCAAGGAGGGGGAAGGTCAAGGACTTCAGTTGTGTAACAGAGTCAAAGGGGGGGAGCGGTGAGAGAAATGGACACCAGTCCATTCACAGTGGAGAGGGTTCTAGAAGAGCTCATGAAGCTGAACATAGACAAGGCTATGGGGCCAGATGGCATACACCCGAGAGTACTAAAGGAGCTGTGAAGGGAACTAGCAGCACCACTGGCAGCCTTGTTCACCAAGTTACTCAACACAGGAGTGATTCTAGAGGACTGGAGGAGGGCACATGTAGTCCCACTGCACAAAAGTGGCAGTAGGGAGGAGGCAGGCAACTACAGGCCAGTCAGCCTCACCTCAGTGGTGGGGAAGATCATGGAGACACTGCTGAAAGAAAGGATAGTGGCACACCTGGGATCCAGTGGTTCCCAGGATCTGAGGTAACATGGATTCACAACAGGAAGGTCATGTCAAATTAATCTGATAGATTTTTTTGATTGGGTGACTAGGGAAGTTAATCAGGGAGGGGCAGTGGATATTGCCTACCTCGATTTCAGCAAAGCCTTCGACACCATCCCACACAGAAGGCTGATTAACAAGACGGGTAGTCTGGGCATAAGACAAAAGGTGATACACTGGGTTAGTAACTGGCTGATGGACAGGAGGCAGAGGGTGGTGGTAAATGGGATCCAATCCGAGGAATGGGGGGGTGACCAGTGGGGTACCACAGGGATCAGTACTGGGACCAGTCCTGTTCAATGTCTTTATTAGTGACATTGCAGTGGGGCTGGAAGGGAAGGTCTGCCTATCTGCAGATGACACCAAGATCTGCAGCAGGGTGGATACTCCAGAAGAGGTGGAGACAATGAAGAGGGACCTGGAGAAGACTGAAGAATGGTCAGAGGTGTGGCAACTGAGGTTCAATGCCAAGAAGTGCAAAATAATGCACCTGGGTAGAGAGAACATTGGAGAGAGCTACAGGATGGGGGGGAGGTGCTGACAGTCACCAAGGAGGAAAGGGACCTGGGGGTTGTTATTTCTGATGACCTAAAGGTGTCAAAGCAGAGCGCCAAGGCTGCAGGGTGGGCCAGTGGCATGCTGGGCTGCACTGCCAGAGGTATCACTAGCAGGAGAAGGGAGGTGTTGTTGCCATTGTATAAAACACTGGTAAGGCCTCACCTAGAGTACTGCATGCAATTCAGAAGATAACACCTCCAGGACATTAACAGGGTGGATGCAGTCCAGAGAAGGGCAACAAAGATGGTACATGACTTGCACCACAAAACATATGAGGAGAGGTTAACAGATCTCAATATGTACTCAGTGGAGGAAAGGAGACAGTGGGGGGACATGATAGGAACTTTCAAGTACCTCAAGGGCATAAACAAGGTACAGGGGGAGAACTGTTCCAATGTAGAAGTATTAGAACAAGGGGCATGATATGAAATTGAAGGGGGGTTAGATTAAGAGGAAATGTAAGAAAGTTTTTCTTCACAGAAAGGGTAGTGGATGCTTGGAATAGTCTGCTACAGGAGGTGGTGGGAGCAAGCACAGTGGGAGGTTTTAAACATGCCTGGGACAGGCACAAGGGAACCTTGAGGTGGGCCGGGAGTGATGAAAAGCCACTGAACACAAAGGGTCAGAGGCCGCATTCAAGTATAGGGCTTACGGGCAGACTAGATGGGCCTAGTGGTCCTTATCTGCCAACAATTTCTATGTTTCTATGTAGGAGAGGCTAGTGAAATTTCTGGAGGAGAATGGTCTTCAAGATGGCAGGCAGCAGGGGTTTGTCTCTGGCAAATCCTGTCAGACACACCTGTTTGACTTTTTTGATTGGGTGACGTGGACACTGGATAAAGGGCATGTGGTGGATGTCCTTTACCTGGCCTCAGTGCCTCATGGAGGGCTGACCAGCAAGTTGGGTAACCCGGGAGCAGGAGGAAACTGGTTAGATGGGTTAAGATCTTGTTACAGGATAGGCAGCAGAGGGTAGTCATGGGAGGTGAGCTGTTGAGCCCAGAGCTGTAACAAGTGGGGTCCCACAGGGCTTGGTGCTAGGATCGGTGCCATTTAACATTTTTATTGCTGACATATCAGACAGGATAAAAAGTAAGATCAGCCTCTTCACAGATGACACAAAGATCTGTGCGGAAGTGGATGGGGGGAAGGTGGTAAAGTACTACAAGAGAATTTAGCAAGACTTGAGGGCTGGTTGAACACATCACAACTAGGGCTCAGTGCCAAGAAGTATAAAGTCATGCGCTTGGGGGACAGAAATCCTAGAAATAGTTACTGGTTGGGGGAAGGTGCAGTTATCCACATCAATGGTGGAGAAGGATCTTGGAACACTAGTAACAGGGGAAATGAACCACTCATAGAAACATAAAAGTTGATGGCAGATAAGGACCCCAAAGCCCTTCCAGTCTGCTGATTTTTCTACTTTATGAATGTGCCATAGGCGTTTACTCTGTCAATGGCCTATTCATTCATACTCATCTGTATTGCTCCCTTACTGCCTATCCCATGCCAGTTTGAAGCCCTGCACTGTATTCATATGCACCACTTCCTGAGGTAGGCTGTTCCATGCATCCACCATCCTTTCTGTGAAAAAGAACTTCCTCATATTACCCCTTAATTGGCCTCCCTCTAATCTCATGCTGTGTCCTTTTGTCCTATTTCTCTTATAGTGAAACATGTTAGACTCTTTCACCTTGTTAATGCCCTTAAGATATTTGAATGTTTCGATCATATCACCTCTCTCCCTCCTTTGCTCTAGGGCATACATATTGAGCTCTGTTAATCTGTCCTCATATGTTTTCTGATGCAGTCCCTGCACCATTTTGATTGCCCTTCTCTGGACTGCCTCCATTTTGTTAATGTCCTTGTGCAGGTGTGACCTCCAGTACTGCATGCAGTACTCTAGATGGGGCCTAACTAGTGTCTTGTAAAGAGGGATTATTACCTCCCTCTTATGACTTGTGATACCCCTGCTAATACACCCCAACATCCCTCTAGCCTTATCTACTGCTTTAGTGGTCTGCTTGGATGATTTCAGGTTATCTGTGATGATGATGCCAAAGTCTCTTTCTTCCCTTGTGATTGCCAGCAACTCCATTCCCAACATATAGGTAGCTTCAGGGTTTCTCTTCCCTATGTGCATGATCTTGCACTTCTTTGCGTTAAACCCCAGTTGCCACTCTTCAGACCATTTTGCCAGTTTTTCCAGATCTCTTCTCATTCTGCCCACCCCATCTGGATCATTTACTCTGTTGCAGATCTTGGTGTCATCTGCAAACAGGTAAACCTTACCCCCCAGTCCATCTGTAATGTTACTGAGGGTTGAGGCTCTGGATGCCACACCTCGCACCATGCTGGCCACCCGGGTTCGGGCATGAGCCTGGGCCACTAGGGGGTCAGCAGGGGAGGGATAGGATTGAGCATCCGGAGGACTGCTCTCCTATCCCAGGGAGGGTTCCAGGGTGCCACCGCTCTGCAGCGGCCCCTGGTGATGATTAAGGGGTACTGTCAGAGTGGTGCCAGAAAGGGGTGGAGTGCGGTGAACACTGGCACGCTGTGTCTTACGTCATTGCACACCTGCACTCTGAGGGGTGAAAAGCGGAGGAAAAATGGCAGCACTGTTTGCGCAGCTTGATAGCCGCTACTTGGCCATCCGACGATGCCTGGATCCATCATCTGCCGGTATTGGATCCTGGCCTGGTGTGGGGACATGGGGAGGTCTTTTTTGAGGGTACAGCTACATATGCCAGATGGGCGCAACCCTCTCCGGGGTCGGCGGTGGAGGTGGAGTAGTGGCTGGAGATTAGCAGGTCAGTGGCTGCAGGAGGCTAAAATAAGAGTAAAAAAAAATAAAAAAATATTGAAGAGGACTGGCCCCAGGACTGATCCCTGAGGTACCCTACTTGAGATTTGCATCTCTTCTGACTCAACCATTTAACACCACTGATTTCTGCCAGCCCTCTGTTTTCTGCGTGCCAACCGGTTTGCCACCCAGTTGACCAACCTCTGACCCACCCCGAGCCTACCCAGCTTATTAATCAATCTTCTATGTGGAACAGTATTGAAAGCTTTGCTGAAGTCAAGGTAGGCAACATCAACCGCACCCCCTTGGTGCACCACTCTGGTTACCCAAAGAAATCTATGAGATTAGTTTAACAGGAACTTCCTGTTGTAAACCCATGCTGTCTTGGATCCTGTGCTCCTATGCATTCCAGTTGTTGCACTATCCTTTCCTTAAGGAGTGCCTCCATAATCTTGCCCACTACTGAGTTAAGCCTGACTGGTCTGTAGTTCCCTACCTCTTCCCTGCTGCCACTCTTGTGGAGCGGGATCACATGAGCCCTTCTCCAGTCTTCTGGGACCTCTCCATTGCTCAGAGACTCATTAAACAGTTCTGCTAATGGCTCTACTAGTTCCATCCTTAGCTCCTTTAGTACCCTGGGATGTATGCCATCAGGTCCTTCCTGAGCTTAGTGAGATCTTGTAGGACCTTTTCTTTTGTGAAGGGACTTGGGCATACCTCTCTCTCCCCCATGTGTCCATGGTGCTGAGCTGCGGGCCCTGCCCTACCTTCTCCTCAGTAAATACTGAGCAGAAGTATCTAGTTAGGACAGATGCTTTTCCTTGGTCCTCCTCAACACACTCCCCTTATCCCATTTAATCTTAGCAAATCCCCCTCAGGACTTTCTCCTTTCATTAATGTATCTATAGAAAGTCTTGTCCCCTTCTTTTACAGTTTGTGTAAAGAGTTTTCTTAGTTTGGGCCTTTGCCTGCCTTACTGCCTTCCCAGCTTCCCTTAGGGAAGTTTGGTGTGCCTCCCTATCTTCCTCCCACTGCATTCCCTTATGTTTCCTGAAGGCAAACCTTTTGGCTCTGATCTTTTCTGCTACCGTTTTTGAGAACCAAAGTGGTTTCCTCCTTCTTTTGCTCTTGCTTTTCACCCTAACACAATGGGATTTTGCTTCAAGTATTGCATCCTTAATGCTTGCCCACTTTGCCTGTACCCCCTTACCTGTATTTCTTCTTGCCATGGCTAGCTCAACTCTGTTGGCCATCTTATCAAAGTCAGGTCCTCTGAAGTCCCATAACTTTGCCTTGGAGTAGGACAATTTAGTTCTAGTGGCCAGATCGAACCATACCATGTGATGGTCACTGGCCACCTGGTGACCTTCTACCTGGAGTTCTGTGATCCTTTCCCCATTAGTCAGTACTAGATCCAGGATAGCCCTGTCTCTTGTGGGTTGTTGTACCAATTGTTTGAGGCCCTCCCCCTTCAGGGAAGACACTATTTGCCTAGTTCTGGTAGATGTTCCGGCTGGTATTGACCAATCTGTATCTGGCATGTTGAAGTCTCCCATTTGCAGAACCTCCCCTTTAGCTGTCATGTTTTGTATATCTTCTAACAGTAATGTGTCTATGTCCTCCCCTGGTCTGGAGGCCTGTAGACAACTCCAGTTCATATGGCACTCAGCCCAGTGCAGGACGGCAGCGGCAAAGGCTAATAGAATGCTGGGGTGCATCGCAAAGGGAATCACCTCTAGGAGAGGAGAAGTCATCATGCCCTTGTACAGGTCCCTGGTGAAGTCACATCTGGACTACTGTGTGCAGTACTGGTGCCTCTACTTGAAAAAGGACATCAAGCTACTGGAGAGGGTGCAGGGTAGGGCAACGAAAATTATCCTTGGATAGGGAGAGAAACCATATGAGGAGAGATTGAGGGAGCTCAATATGTATTCCCTGGTGGACAGAAAGGAGAGAGGAGATGTGATTGAGACCTTCAAGTACCAAAGGGCATGAACAGAGTTAACGTCAAGGGTATGTTTAGATTAAAAGGTGGGAGGAAAACCAGGGGATATAGTTTGAAATTGGAAGGAGGAAGATTCAGAAGGGAAATCAGGAGGCACTATTTCACAGAAAGGGTGGTTACAGGGTGAAATGCACTACCAGCAGAGGTGGTATCATTAAGGTTGGTGAGCAGCTTTAAGAGGGGGCGGGACAGGATCAAAGGGAGGGGACAAATTGGGAGTGGACTGGAAGGGCTGGGAAGGATGTGGAAGGAAATACAGTGGAAGGGGGGGAAGCTGCAGTTTAAATGACTTAAGTGCTGCACACTTGAGCAGACTACTAGATAGACCATAAGACCTGTATCTGCTGGTAATTTCGTATGTTTATAGGCTGCCTTTTCTCACATATAACATTCTCAAACTTGAACTGAGCACTTTATCTACCACATTCTTGGTATAATGAAGTGGGGCCGTGTTTTACTACAGAGCATTCCACCACTGTTACACAAAAGGTCCCAGCAGCATTTGGCATAATCAGCTGGCTAGTCCTGAGAGGTTACTTGAGGGATGAACTGTGGTTTAAAGGGGGAGAAATGCTTCGGAGTGATACCGAATCAGTTGCAAAGATCCTTGGACTTGGTAGAAGCTAAACACCCTATTCTAGTCCCACCTTTAAAAACGTTTCTCTTGCCCACTTGTTTCTTTTGGATTCCTGGCAGGTACCGGGCAGTGGCATCTTGGAGTCGGGTTCAGGGGATTGGAATCCCACTCTGGAAAGCAATAGAGGTGACCCTCATCTGGGCAGTTGCTGTCGCCCTGGCTGTGCCTGAGGCAATCGGCTTTGACATGGTGACGATGTTTTACAAGGAGCATGAGCTGCGGATCTGCCTGCTTCATCCAGAACAGAAATCAAAGTTTATGATGGTAGGTGTTTCCATATGAGCACTGTTGGGGGAGGGTGGTGGTGGGGAAGGGGGAATGCTTTATCAATAACAGAAATAAATATATATATATTTTTTTTTTTTTTAATACAATAGTTCTGAAGCATAAGAATGGCTTTTCTGGGTCTAATTTGACTGATCTCTAATTAAACTCAAAAGGATCACCACCATCATCTGCCATGCATCAGTGGCCACTGAGGGTCCTCAGAAGCCCCTGCCCCCACCATCTGCCCATGCCTTAACAGCCACTGAGGGCCCCTGGAAGCCTCTGCTCCCACAATCTGCCCATGCATCAACAGCCACTTAGGGCCCCAGAAGCCCCTGCTCCCACCATCTGCCCATACCTCAACAGCCACTGAGGATCCTTGAAGCCCCTGCTCCCACCATTTGTCCATGCTTCAACAGCCACTGAGGGGCCCCTGGAAGTCTCCATTGCCACCATCTGCTCACACATCAACAGCCACTGAGGGTACCTGGAAGCCCATGCCCTAACCATCAGCAACCACTGAGTCTCCCTGGAAACCTCTGACCCACCATCTTCCCATGCTTTAATGGCCACAGTGGGCCCCTGGAAGCTCCTATTGCCACTAGCTACCCATGTATCAAAAGCAAATGAAGGCCCCTAGAAGTCCCCCTATCCCCACCATCTGCCCACACATCACCAGCCACTGAGGGCCCCTGGAAGTCCCTGAGCCCACCATCTTCCCTTGCATCAACTACTACAGAGGAACCCAGGAGGTTCCTGCATTGACCATCTGGCCATGCCTCAAATGCCACAAAGGGCCCCAGGAAGCCCCTGCACCCAACATTTGCACTCGCATCAATGGCAACTGAGGGACCCTGCCCCCACGGTCACAAACCATCAACAATGACTAAGGGCCCCCAGAAGCCACCATTCTCACCATCTGGCCATGGCCCACAAACACTAAATGCCCGAGAAGTTCTCTCCACCATCTGCTCATGCATCAATAGCCACTGAGGGCTCTAGGAAGTCCCTGCCTCCCCATCAAATCCTATGTGAAATAAAGGAGGAGCCCCCCCCCCCCACAAGTGAGTGTGTCACATTTTCCACATTTTATTGGTCACTGGCTAGTATGAAAGATGATACTGTGCCCTGGGTTTGGAATGGAACTAGGTACTGATCTTCACTGCTGTGGTTTGTTGCAGTTCTACAAGGAAATGAAGGACTGGTGGCTGTTTGGGATCTATTTCATTCTCCCGCTGGCTTGCACTGGTGTGTTTTATACTCTCATGTCCTGTGAGATGCTGAGTAAGAGAAATGGCATGCGGATAGCCCAGAATGATCACATGAAGCAGGTAAGGAGCATGTCTGGAGGGAGAGTTTGGGGGAGGCATGCAGATAACCCAGAATCATTACATGAAGTAGGTAAGCAGCATGTTTGCAGGGGGGTAAGGGAGGCATGGGGATAGCCCAGAATGATCACATGAAGTATGTAAGGAGCATGTTTGAAGGGGGGAGTTTGGAGAGGAAGGTATGCAGATAGCCCAGAATAATTCCATGAAGTAGGTAACCTCAGGAATAAAAAGGCTGATAATATGGTGTTAAATTCTTCCTGTTGCTGACTTCCTGCTGCCCTCTTCCTGTTGCTGACTTCCTGCTGCTCACTTCCTGCTGCCTTTTTCTTGATGCCTTGGTCACAGAGGTCTCTGTTGTCTGCCGCCTTGGTGCTGCCCCTTTTGGGAAAACACACACACACACATCATCTGCTTGGGTTCAAAAGGCCACAGCACAACTTTACTCAAAAATTCAAACTTGGCTTTAATGCCAATACTGACACTGTAGTGCAGCATGAGGGGGGTGCCGCACCCGAGGTGCTGTCTTTTGGATGAGACATTAAACCGAGGTCCCATCTGCCTGTTCTGGTGACAGTTCACGTGGATGTTAAAGATCCCATGGCACTTCTCTAAAAGAGTAGGGTAATTTCCCCGGTGTCTGGCCAAATTTGCCCAATTCACTAAAAATGCCACAAACAACTTAATCTGGTTCAAGGTCAGTTGGCTTTCATCTGCATCCTCCTCCGCCCTCGGGTCATGCCTAAAAATAGGCAGAATTTGTCTAGTGCACTTATCCAGTCAACAAAAACTAAATAAATAAATAAACATACAGGCATAGTATCATAATATTTTTCCTTTATAATTTGCATTTCGTACATATATTTTGTTGTGGTTGCCATAATCTATCCCAAAATGATACCATGACAATAGGGTCTTCAGAGCCTGGCCCTAGACACCATCCCCCCAGCCTAAGGTGTCCTGGACTCCCAGAGGGCTCCATGTGATAATGGCGAAGAACTAACGGCAAGCATCAAAACCACAAATTTAAAATGGCGACTACAATTACGGCACTCATAAGAAATGGTGACCGATATATACAGCGGTTTTGCACCCTATATATAGTGCACACCAGGGATCCCTACAGGGGTCTGCTCCCCCGGACTCCCACTGTCTCTATTATTCCTACTCTGAGGCACTCCTTGTCACTGAAGTAAGTTAGCGCCTCGGATTTGCCGTTTACACCCGGTCGCCATTAATTATAGCTCGTCGTTATTGTTTTCACTCTTTTAACTTCGCTGTTATTGAGTCGCCCAAATGACTTCACTGTATTAATCTGCTACCTTCCCAGAAGGCACCTTCCACCTCAACCATCTGCGAAGAGGCAGACAAGTTCCCTCCAATCACACCCCACCCTGCCTACCCTTGACGGGATGGAGAACCCACACCAGTCTGCCCCAGCCTCTCCAGCCCTCTGCTATACAGCTTTGGACCAGCAGAGAAAGAGGGTTTCTCTTAAGCAGGCCTCCCCAAGACACCCCTACCTGCCACATGGGGAGCATGGCAAAACCTTGCCTGTGATCACCCTCCCACCACATACACACTCCAAACTTTCAAGACCGGTGATGGTCAACCTGATAAACTATGGTTTCCAAAGCATTCTGTATTGATAAATTGAATGCTATACCCAATGTGTGACAGGTGCACCCTATCAGAATGAAAGTCCCAGACAAGATGTCACTATCTCATCATAGGCAATTGTCTCATCACTTGTCCAGACAACAAATTTGCCCATGTCCTTATTTAATTTTGCCCTAGCCTGGTCAGTGGCATTGGGTTCCTGGGCATGGCATCAAACCAGGCATGGTAGCATGTCTGAGAACGCTAGCTAGCATTTTGGAAGCAAAGCCCACACGGCCGATCAGTCCCACTTGTTTCACAGGATGAGCTCCAGTGTGTTACCCCCCAAATGCACCACTAGTACATCAGAAACTCTAAATGTCTTTTTCTGTAGGTGGATGCAGGCCATGAGTTGTTCCTGTCTCATGCCCTGTGCCCCAAACCACCAGACGGTGGCCTCCACCTTAGGTAATCCCAGGTTTATCCCATACGGCCTCTCTGCTGCCCTTTTCTGGACCCAAAAGATGTAGGAGGATCCCACTATTCATACCTGAGTCTCACGCCTAAACCCTAGGAGTATATGAGGGGAGGAAGAAAATCAAGCTTTTGTTCTTGAGTGGCCTGACATACCTCTGCCATCTCCCGATTCTTTTAATTTCCCCCTCAACCAGACCCAAGCTGGTGGCCATGCTGGCAGCCCCAGTCCTGAATGAGTGTGTCCCAAACTCTTGTGGGTCAAGACCACAGACACCTAACCCAATCTTCATCACCCTGCTGAGCTGATAGCAGAATAGCGGCACCCTGTCAGCACGTATCAGCAGTTGTTCATCCCCAGCCAGCCAGATGGCAAGGAAGTCTACCACTGCCCAAATGGGGCAGATGACTGACTGCACAGACTTCCTGACTGGGATGACTTGCATAACCCTGCCCCATTGGTTTGTCTTAGATCTGTGAAGCAGTATGTCCACCCTGTCATTCTGTATTGACAAATCCTCTTTCATGAGCCCACTACTCAGCCTGTTTTGTTGGCAGCCACCAGCTTCCTCACTCTGAAAGCCCCAAAGAAAGCCAGGCAGAATGCCACACAAAAGAGTTTGCCTTCATATTCGCTGCTTGTGCAGCTGTCCAAGGCAGTAGCGTAGCAAATTCCCAGAGGGCCTGGGTGCAAGGCAATGTTACAGGGCCCCTCCCTAGTTTTGAATAAACATCAAAATTATGATTTGGGCCCCTCAAACCTTGTGGACCTAGGTGCCACTGCACCCCCTGCACCCTTGTAACTACGCCCCTGGTCCAAGGCCTGCACTAATGCCGCCAGCCCCTGCAGTGAGCTGGGCCTCAGAACATCCCCTAAAGCCAGTGCTTGGCAGGCCCAGCCCTCCACAAATTTCTTAATAGCAAAATGCTGGGACACATCCCCCTGCCCCAGCAATTTACTGAAGAATGTTTTCCCTGCCAGCATGGACCTGACTGTTGACCTAGACACCCCATTTCCCATCAGAACTAACAAAAACCCAGGACATTCCCAACTGACACCATCCAAGGACCTTCTTCCCCTTGTACCCTGCAAATGTCATGAACTGAGCAGCCCCTTGGCTATATGTGCTCCAGGTCCAGGGGGCCACTAACCCCAATATTACCTGACAGACCTCTCCCATTTGCAGCCCCACAGCCACGCCGGGAGTGTCAGAGGATCCTCCTTGGTCTCAGATACCAGCAACCTCAATCTGCTCCACTGAAAATGAGAAAGCGAATCAGCAATCTAATGATCAATCCACAGAACATGCCTAGCTTCAAAGGTCATGTTATGCTGCAAGCAATGCATCACAAACACCCACAGCAAACCACATACCTTTTTGCAGTGCCGAATTGTTTCTCACCTGCACCACACCCATGTTGTCTGACAAAAAAAACTACACTCTTGCTCTGCACCCTGCCACCCCATACCTCAAGGGCAACCACAGTGGGGGAGATATCGAAGAAGGTCAAGTTTCTGGTCAGGGCCGTGTCATGCCACTTCTGCAGCCATGTGACTGTGCACCACCTACCTTGGCAATATATGCCAAACCCCAGGCCACCTGAGGCATCTGTAAAGAACTTAAGCTCTTGGTTAGAGGTGGCTAGAGCCTGCCAAAGGACCACCCATTAATGTTAGTCAAAAACTCCCCCCAGATCTGCAGGTCGGCTCTCATGTCCCAGTCAATCCAAATCAAGTAGTGTGGCGAGTGGGTCCTGGCCATCACCTTGGCTGACATTCTGCAGAAATAATGCCTCATAGGGATGACCTTGTATGTGAAATCAAGGTGTGCATACAGTGCCTGTAACTGCTGCAGTTTGACTTTTCTGGCATTCCCCACTTCCCATGTCAACTGGATGCGCTTCTGTACCTTATTCCATGGAAAACACCAAGACCCCAGCCATGGAATGTGATTGTGGTATGTGGGCCCTCTGTTTTATCTGTGGCGAGTGGAATTCCAAATTCCTGGGCAGTGTCCAGGAGTGCCTCTAGCATCCTTGCACACGAGGCCTCCCAACCTGGTCTGATGGAAAGGAAGTCATCCAAGTAGTGACTGGTTGACTCCATCTCCTCCTTGGGACATACAACCCAATTCAGGAATGTGCTGAACTTTTCAAAAATGGAGCATAATACTGAACAGTCCATTGGCATGTGCCTGTCAACAAAGTGTTTGCCCTGTACTTTCATGCCCAGCAGGCAGAAGTCATCTGGACTGAGGCAGAATGCCAACTCAGTATCAGCCTTCGCCATCAGTGTCCCATTCCCACACTCCTGTACCCACATTGCCACATTGAATGAGGTGTAAGACCCGGCAAGGAGATGAGACTCTATCTGGTCATTGACTGACTCCTCCATGGGAAGGAAAGGTAGAGAATGAGGAGAAATTTGCCCAGGCCTTTTTTAGACACCAAACCCAGCAGGGAGACCCACAGATTGCTCAGAGGGGGTATAGGGAATGGCGCCACTATCCACCCAGGCCCATTTCCTTACAAACCTTCACCAATACTGAGGGTCAGTCAAAAGCAGACTTCAGGTTGCCAGCCTCCCGGGCTACCCAAGGGCCTGTATAGATACATAGATACATAGACAGTGTCGGCAGATAAGGGCCTATGGCCCACCCAGTCTGCCCATTTAAGTTTGTAAGTTCAGTTTATGTTTTCCAGGAAGTCTGTTGCCCTTTACCCCTGACCTCCAGAATTCCTTTATGTCTATCCCATGCATTCTTAAATCCTGTGATTGTTTCAGCCCCCACCACTTCCTCTGGCAGGGTGTTCCACTTGTCCACCACCCGTTCTGTGAAGAAATTCTTCCTCATGTTTCCTCTGAATCGCCTCCTCCAACTTCATCCCATGCCCTCTAGTCCTGGAACATCTTTTTCGCTTAAAATAGTGCATTCCTGCACCCTGTTCCTCCCTGTAAGATACTTGTATGTCTCTATCATATCCCCTCCCTCCCTCTCCTCCAGGGAGTACATGTTCAGTTCCTTCAACCTGTCCTCATAGGACTTGTGATGCAATCCATGCACCATCTTTGTTGCCCTCCTCTGAACCTTCTCTACCTGTCTATGTCCTTACGTAGGTAAGGTCTCCAGAACTGCACAGTGTACTCCAGGTGCGGCCTCACTAGTGTCTTGTATAGTGGAATTATGACCTCCCTTTTCCTGCTGGTGATGCCCCTGCCTATGCATCCCAGCATCTTATTTGCTTTACCTGCTGCCTTGTCACACTGTTTCCCTGCCTTGAGGTCATCAGAGATGATAACTCCAAGATCCCTTTCCTGCTTGGTGCATGCTATATCCTCACCCCCCAACTGATATATATATATATATATATATAGGGGATCCTAAAATCATATAGAAAGCCTTCACGCAATTCCACAACCTCAGATCAATTAACATTTTTAGCAAACGAAGAGAGGAGAGGAGAGCCAGCACCTTAATTGGGGTTGGAGCCCTTTATAGAGCCATGATGGGTGGTGTCACCCCTAGTATTGCCACCTTCATTTCTTCTAGCACACTTAGACCTCGGGTGGGGACCCACACACACGAAACATGTGTTTGCGTTTGCAGTTGCTTTGAAAAGGCCATTATTGAATCTCAAGCAACTGCCAGACCCTTTTGCTGACAACCCCACCTTGCTCTTCTCATCAGACTTGGACGCCATAGCCCGAGAAAGGGCCGAATCAGGCACATCTGCTCCAAACACAATAATGTTTGCATTCCGGCCTATTTTATCGAAGGATCAATTGCCATCTTCTTCCTAAATGTCTCATTGTAAATGCACCAGGCACCCCTCAAAATTTATAACACGCCTTCAGTATATGATCCTGGTAGTTGATAAGGCCCTTTGCCTCCTCTGGGTCCTCATCCAATGCAATCATTAATAATATGTTAAAGGACACAATCCATGACAACATAATCCCTCTTTACTTTGTCTCTTGATCCTCTTTTCCTTCTTTACCTCTTTTTTCTTATCTGCCTCGTTGAGTTTGTCTTCCCCATACAGTAAGGAAAAAAATGCCAGTATACTCTTTCTTCCAAATGTTTTCCTTCAGAGACTGTGCTACCTGGGACACCAATGACCCAGGGTCACATAATGATGCTCCTGTCTTCAGTTCCTGAACTTCAGCCATGAGTAGCTTCATCATCGCTGCCAAGTCCTCAGCAGGTGTGCTGGCCCCCAAGGCCGAGGAAGCCTGTGCCCACATATAGGGGTGGTGCCGGTGAGGTCTGGACCATTGGGACCTGGGCAAATTGGGATGCTGCTGCTCTAAGCCAGAAAACCCTGTCCCAGACCGCCCTCCTCAGCTGCTGCTTCCCCTGGTGACATTTTAGGTTCCGATGGGAGAGTTCCCAGCAGGAACTAATCCTGCCACTGAGGTTCTTCCTTTTCCACCAATCCATACCTCTGTACCAGGAACTGGCCCATTGGGCTACTTGCCACATAACCTGGACACTGCCCTCACCATGTCAGTGAACATGCCCTGAGTAGGGTCATGTTCTGTGTCACCCTGTTCACACATCCCACCAGTTTTCTACCCCACCATGGAGTTTCCACCAACAACCTATCCTCCCTTACCCTCTTGTGCTCAGAACTCCTTTGGCTCTGCCCCTTGCTGCCACAAACCTAACTGACCCATCACACAAACTCAGGACTGACTGATGTCCTACCTTCTCCTCCTCCTAATCCTCCTCTCTTAACTCTTAAACTGAAGAACTCTTAAAACTGAAGGTGGACAAAGCAATGGGGCCTGATGGGATTCATCCCAGAATTCTAAAAGAACTAAGGGTAGAACTAGTGACACCACTGACTACCCTTTTTGACAAATCATGGGAGGATGGGGTGGTACCCGAGGACTGGAGGAGGGCAGATGTGATTCCCCTTCACAAAAGTGGGAGCAAGGCAGAAGCAGGAAACTACAGACCTGTTAGTTAACTCAGTGATAGGGAAAATGATGGAATCACTTCTGAAGGAAAAGAATTGTCGAGTATCTAGAAGCCAGAGGGCACAGAACCCTAGGCAGCATGGATTCACAGCGGAAGGTCATGCCAGACGAATCTGTTAGATTTCTTTGACTGGGTGACCAAAGTAGTAGATCAGGGAGGGGCTGTGGACATGGCCTACCTAAACCTTTAGCAAGGCATTTGACACAGTCCCACACAAAGATTAATATACAAGTTAGCCAGCCTGGGAGTGGGTCCCAAGATGACAGCCTGGGTAAAGAATTGGCTGGAGAATAGGACACAGAGAGTAATAGTAAATGGAGTCCACTCAGAAGAAAGGAGGGTTACTAGTGGGTACCGCATGAGGTTCAGTATTGGGACGAGTCCTCTTCAATGTCTTTATAGCTACATTGCAGAAGGACTGGAAGGAAAAGTATGTCTCTTTGCAGATGACACAAAGATCTGCAACAGAGTTGATGCACAGGGTGGGGTGGAAAGGATGAGAAGGGACTTGGCAAGGTTAGAGGAATGGTCAAATGTATGGCAGCTAAGATTCAACGCTAAGAAGTGCAAGGTAATGCACCTGGGAAACAAAAACCCAGGGGAAGAGTACACAATGGGGGGTGAGATACTAACAACAACAAAAATGGAAAGGGACCTGGGGGTAGTCATATCAGATGACCTAAAGGTGGGCAAGCAATCTGAGAGGGCAGCAAGGAGGGCTGGGGCATACTGGGATGCATAGGGAGAGGCATCACCAGTAGAAAACAGGAAGTTATTATCCCTCTGTACAGACAGCTGGTGAGACCCCATCTGGAGTACTGTGTGCAGTTCTGGAGACCCAATCTCTGCAAAGACATAGACAGGATGGAAGCTGTCCAGAAGAGGGCAACTAAAATGGTGCAGGGTCTGCACGGAAGACATATGAAGAAAGATGAAAGGAGCTTAATATGTATAGCCTCGAGGAAAGGAGGGAGAGGGAAACATAATAGAAACGTTCAAGTACCTCAAGGAATCAACAAAGTCCAAGAGGTAGCATCTTTCAAAAAGAGGTGTGCAAGAACAAGAGGGCACAATTTGAAGATAGAGGGCGGCTCAGAGGTAATTTAAGGAAGTATTTTTCACAGAGAGGTTGTGGATGCATGGAACGGCCTTCCGGAGGAGGTGTGGAGTCAAAATCAGTGGTGGAATTCAAGCATGCATGGGACAGTCATAAGGCAATTCTAGGGGGTTGGGGGTAGGAAGAAGTAGGCTGCTGGTTAAGTAGGATCTGCAGCTTATCCAGTAGGTAGGGAAATGGGTAGACTGGGTGGGCCAAGCGGTCCTTATCTGCCGTCAAATTCTATGTTTCTATGTTTCCTCCTCCCCAAAAGACACTTCACTAGCAGAATAAACAGAATACTTACCAGTCAATGCAGCTGTCTCCATCACTGCTGAAAACTGTCTCATTGTCCCATCACTGGGCTCAGCACTCCTCTTCCTGGAACCTCCAACCAGCTGAAGTGGGGGGGAGGGTGCCAAGGCTGAAGGGTCTGCAGGGGGCAGAGCAAGAGAGCTGCAAGCCCTAGGAGTCCAGCCAAGCTGCAGCTGGGGTTGGGGATGCTGACATGGACAGTCACCCCACTTACTCAGCAGTGGAATGGGTGCCTGGGGTACGCAAGCCATCCGCCACTAGCTGGGTGCACCCCCTCCCAGACCTGCCCACAGCAGGCTGCTGCACAACTGCATAGTCATGCTCCAAGCCAATGAGGACAAAGGGGCAAACGACCCTGCCTGGACTTGCCTGGGCCACCCCTACCCCGAGAACACTGGCCAGAGGACAACCCACCAGACCCAGACACCACAGAGCCCCCTGTGGACTTAACCCCAGTGACACCAGAGGGCCATGCTTGGAGCATCTGCTCCAACCTCTCCATCCTGTTCATCTTGGCCACGGACATGGCCAGCTGGAGGATTTCATCGACTCCGTTTACTGAGGGAGTCAACATCTGTGTGGGGGACTCAAAACAAGAACACAGAAATGGAAATAATGACTAGAAGCTCCAAAAACAAGGGGAAGTGAGAAGAGGAGCACACTCACAGGAGCATGTGGGGGGGCCTGCTGCAGGGAATGGAGAAGGAAGCGAGTGGCTGTGGCAGTGGTTATTAAAAAGGACCGTCAGAGGTGCAGCCAGTACCTTCCTGAGCTTTCTCAGTACCCTTGGCTGTATCATGTCTGGCCCTATAGCTTTGCCCACTTTTGGATTCTCTTCAGGACTCTCTCCTTCATAAAGGAACTTCCCCCTCTCCAGTGCCCCTGTTGCTTTTATGTGGCCCATCCCCTTCCCCTTTACTGTGCAGACTAAACAACAGTATTTGTACAGGATATCTGCTTTTTCCTGATCCTCCTCTGCACGGTCCCCACCAGTCCCCACCTGCCCTTCTTAACATCACAATCCTTCCCCTTGTCTTACCTATTTTTACTTAGGTACCTAATAAAAGTTCTTGTCCTCTTGTTACCCCTTGGGCTATTCTTTCCTCAGTTTGCACCTCTGCGTGCCTCACCCCTTCCCTTCCCCCATGATTCTCATGATACACCTCCCTGCCCTCTTCCCTCTGTGTCTCTTTAAACCTTTTAGCCTTTACTTTTTCAGCCACTTCCTTTAAGAAACATAGCAGTCTCCTTTTCCTCGTTTTTGCTCTACCACCCTTTCAGTGAAGACATATTTCCTCACATCTCTCTTAACCCCCCCCAGCTTCATCACATGCACCCCCCTCCCTGCCCCATGATCTTTCTCATTTGACTATTACACTACAAATGAACCTTCTCAGTCAGGATCCAGAGCTACCTGATAGTTACTTCCTTGTCACTGTAAGGGCAGCCCGCTTTACTATACAGTACTTTATGCTGATCCCGGCATTCAGGTTGGCACGCCTGATTCTGCAGAAAAAATTTTCCCAGAAAGATCCGACCTTTGTGATTTAAATGCTGCAAACATATCTATGAAGTACCTCCTGTCACTAAGTTGCTCACCTCCAAACTTGACATTGTAAGTGCCCCCACCTAGAGAATGGTCCCATGTTCATGAGTGCAGGAGTGTTTATTCCCTTGTACACCCACCACTGCTCTGGATTTTGTGTTTCAATAAATGATGGAAGGAGAACTCTGTGTGTGCTGTGTCAAGGCCTTGAGACTACTACCTGCTGCAATGGGCAGTTACAGTGATGTCCTTTTATTTTCAGCGTCGTGAAGTGGCTAAAACAGTCTTTTGCCTGGTGGTTGTTTTTGCCCTCTGCTGGCTCCCGCTCCATTTGAGCAGAATATTGAAAAAAACTGTCTATGATGAAAATGACCCCAACAGATGTGAACTTTTAAGGTAAGAAGTGTAACTCCCCTGCAAATGGGGGTTCCCAAAAGACTTCCAGGAGCTTGCTTGAATGCTCCAAGCCTGAATGGTCTTTGGCGTTTAAGCCGTTTATCAGTGAGTGTTTTTAGAGCCTCTGGTACTGTCTCTTTAAGAGCTGTCTGCTTGCAGACATAATTAGTTTGTATGGGGGGACTGTGTGCTTCTCTGTTTGAGTACCACTCGAGCTGCTGCCAATTCACTCCATTTTTGCAGTCACTAGGAGTGCAAAGGGAACCTATCTGAAAGATGTAACTGTTTGCCAGAAATCATTTAGAGTAATAATGAAATGACAGTTTGTCTAACCTGCTTTCTTTGCAGTCAGAACTGTGTCTGCCTAGTTCCCCATTCTGGTTTTGAACTGCTGAACTGGACCAATCAGTGTGGGGTAAGCTAGCTCTAAAATGGTGCCTTGGACGAATCAGAACTTGGACTCATAATCTGAGCCAGCCACAAGAGGATTGTATGGGCAGTGACTCTGGGAGATGTAGTTTAGACTTGGCACCTTTTTGGACCAACAGCACAGTCTATTGTGAGTGACAGCCAATCCAGCCAAGAACTGGGAGGAACTCAAAGGAAGTGCCAGTTTTGTCTGTTGGAGTTTCAGTTTAGCTCTGGCAGTGAAGGAAAGGAACCCTGTGCTCCTTCAGTGCACAGTTTTAGTCAAAAACATGTGTAAGGTCCAGAGTTCCGGTCTGCAGCTTGTGTAACTGCTTGTTAGGACTGAATCCGTCCTGTGAAGAGAATCAAAGGATATCTGAAGAGTAGAAACCAGGCTCACCCTGTAGAAGACTGGAGAAATTGAATTGCACTCGATCTGTCAGGAACTGAATCTGCTGTGTGTTCTCCGGTATTGTGCAGTAATTGCGATTGGGATAGAGAAGCAGCCTGCCTGGTATAGTACTTTCTTTTTTACCATATAAATGTGTGAGGAGGCTTGTGTACCTCAAGTGAATCCTGCTGCCATTAAGTGACTTTTGCCTGTGACTGTTTACCATATAAATGTGTGAGGAGTCTCTTGGAGCTCAAGAGTAGCCCTGCTGACATTGAAGGACCCTATCTTGTTTGGAGGTCGTGAGTACTAATTCAGGGTCGCTCCCTGTTGAATTGCCACATTAAATCCAAATGGAATCAGGGTACTGCTGTTTAAATTAATTTTTCTTTTCTCTGTGTGAAAGGGCCCCTACCAGCTGCCACGGTTTGGACTAGCCACTAGGGCTTGGGTGCCCAGGGACAGTAACTGGTAGGGATAGGCCTGTGCACAGAGCCATAGGTAGATGAATAAAGTGATAAGCTAATTAACCTGATTTCCCCCTGTCCTTGTTATATCCCCCTAAATAAATCAGAGCTGCTTGTTTCAGCAAAGTTATACTGCCTGAGGTATTTGTCTATGTTAAAGTACTGTACTGTGATTGTTGCACTGTATCTTATTTCACAGGAGGTCCCAGTGCCGGAACCAGTCCTGGGGGTAAGTGTATACTGTGAAGATAATTCTGATATATTGTGTGGGCCACTAGTGGGAAGAAAGGGGGGTTGCAGTGTCCCAGAGGGCTGTGACCAAGTAAGTTTAACTATTGCAAACCCTGACCTCTGGGTGGAGGCACCCGCCATTGGATCCAGGCCCTCAACCTGTTAGTGGCAAATCAGGTAGTAGCCCCTGGGGTAGCGCCATCTAGGGGTTACATCTTGGAGGCTCACCGCTGGGATTGTGTGTCCTCTACTGGCCATATTTACGAACCACTGTTAAGAAAAAAAATGGTACCCCGACAGAAGTGGCTGTGCACCGGCTGGTGGAGTGGTGTACTGGGGAGGAGATTGACCCCCAAAATGCTATGCTTATCCTGGACATTCCCCTGGGTATCAATACGGACACTGTACAGGGAGTACTTTCCAAGGTGGAAGGTTTACAAAACCTTGTGGTGGTGGGTGGCATGCTAATCTGCTCACCCACACTTTCCTGGCCCTAGTAGAGTTTAAGGATCCCATAGATAGCTCCAAAGTGCCACAGACCATTACCCCAGAGGGAGCCCTCACTGCCTGGAGAGAGAGACAACTAAGGACAGTAAAGACCCGGGGGGGAATGAGCCCCCACCACTGTCTGAAACTTTTGAGGAGAAATTTGCTAAATGGTTGCTGGGGGAAGGGAAAACTGTGGAGGACTTGAAGAAACTATTCTTGCCACCTAGGGTGTTCCTCCCAACACCCTCTCCGCTCCAGTACCGTAATGGTGGCTGAACCAATGCAGACTCCTATTTCTGCACCTACCATTAGTCACGACTCTTACCGAAGGTTGAGGATCTTCTCTGGCACCCTCCCACCCCCAAGGAGGATGACTGGGAGACCTGGTTGAACTATGTTGCCCCCAAGTGCTTGAATGGCAATGCTAGGAAGCAAAGCGAAAGAGGGTTAGTGAGAGCCTCAGGGTCCTGCCCTGGCTACCATCCATGCTAAACGGGCCAGTAACCCTGGTGACTGCACAGGCCTATCTTGAGGCCCTGGAGAATGTGTATGGGAGCCCAGATTCTGATGAGGACCTATGGTGGAGAGTAAGAGATGCACAACAGTACCAAGGGAGTTGTTGTCTGTGTATGTATCTCGGCTGGAAAAATTGTTGCAAGAATGCCTCAGAAAGGGTAGTTTGCCAGCGACTGAACTGGACCGAACCAGGCTGGACAGGATCTTAAGTCTGCCCCTTCTCAGAACTGCTGTTGCTTCAGTTACGCCTGGCAAATCGACTGGAATCCCACCCTCCTATGATGAGTTAATGAGAGAAATCGAGGAGTTGAGAAAAGGCGACCTCGGGAGGGACCTGCACCAATAGCTGCGGCTACGACCGAGTGACTGAGGGTGACCCATCAAGTGAAGTTCAGGGGCAGAGGTTGGCAGTCAATGAGTGCTCTGACAAGGAAAAAGATATGCCACAATGGTGCGAACTGTTGAGAGAGATCCGGGAATTCAAAAACAGTCCCTTTATGAAGGCCACGCCTGCAAGTACGGGCCCCGACCTATATCCGACTGCATCTGCTATGGGGGTGGGGGTACCCAACCATGTATCTCCTGCTGATAACAGCTCCAAACTCAATTCCTTGACCATGGAAGTGGAGAAACTGACGAGATGTCTCCAAATGCTTATCACGCCGCAGACAGAGATGGCACCAAGGTTTCCAGTTAGTAATACCCCCGCCCTGGCTCCCAGTGTGGCACCTCGGCCAGCTCAAACTCCAGAAAATATGTTTTGCTATAATTGTGGGAAGGATGGGCACATGAAAAGAGAATGCCGGTCCCCAAAAGACACTGACAAAGTTGCATATAGGCTACAAGGAGAGCTTCAGAGAACAAATCAGTGGTTAAGAGGTGCACGAGATGATCCCAGTGAGGGCACCAAAAATGCTAATTCACGTCCTTTTGTGGCAAGGTCAGTTGCCCAGGCCCCCACTACCGCCTCTCCAGACTGGTCCAGAATAGTGGGTCCCTCCATGGAGACCACTGTAAAGGTGAATGGAGTGTCTGCAAGAGCTGTATTAGACAGTGGCTCCCAAGTGACAATTATGTTCCAGGATTGGTATCAGAAGCATCTGTCAGACGTACCCTTACAACCATTAGAAGGACTGCATGTATGGGGTTAAGTGGGAAGGCCTACCCTATTCTGGGTATATCCAATTTGGCTGTCTTTCCCCACCTCCGTGGCTGGAGTGGCCGAACAAGTAGAGACCCTAGCCTTAGTGTGTCCCCCACTGGACTGTATGATGGTGTCCCATTGTTGATTGGAACAAATGCTCATATGTTCGGAAGGCTGGCACAATTGTGTTATGAAAAAGAGGGTCAAGACTAGTAGAGCTTTAAGAGTTCGGCTTTAATTAAGAAGGCCTATGAGGCACAGAGAGATACTGAAAAATAGAACCAGAGGAACCGGTCGGAATTGTATGGAAGAAGGATCCTGAGTCTCTGATCCTGGCGCCAAATGCCCAGTGTACCTTACAGGAGAGGTCCGTATCAGAAAGGATGTTAAGAATAAAATGTTAATGTTGGATGCACCAGGCGATGGAAAATTGCCAGAGGGACTGCTGGTCAAGCCTAGTATTTTGCCGCTAGAGCCCATGCTTATGCCAGAAGGGTAATGGTCCAAGTTCATAATGTGTCTGAAAGAGACATTCGAGTAAATAGAGGTTGCATCCTGGCTAATGTGCATTGTGCAGACACTGCAGTGCTACCCAGCAGCAAGAGTTCAAGGAAGAATGACAGAGTAACGCCTGACTTGTTTGATTTCGGCGACTCCCGCTGCCAGCTGAATGGAAAGTGAGGATCAGTGAAAGCTTGCCCAGAGAGACCAGGTGTTTTCTTTAAAGGAATGGGATGTAGGATGCGGGCAAGAAAGCTGAGCACAATATCCGGCTGCATGACGAAAGACCATTTCATTGAGAGGTCTCGACACCTGGCACCTGCTGACACAGATGATGTGAGACGGCATCTGCAAGAGATGTTAGCTGCTGGTGTAATACAAGAATCCAGAAGCCCTTATGCTTCCCCCATTGTGGTAGTGAGGAAAAAGAATGGGACAGTAAGGATGTGTGTGGATTATCGCACCTTAAACCGCGGACTATCCTGATCAGTACACAATGCCCGCATTCAGGATGCTTTGGACTGCCTAAGCGGAGCAAGTGGTTCTCTGTGCTGGATCTCCTGCAGTGGGTACCTACCAGATCCCGATGGCCCCAGAGGAGCGTGAGAAGACAGCCTTTATCTGTCCGCTTGGCTTCTATGAATTCATGAGGATGCCTCAAGATTTCAGGTGCCCCAGCCACTTTTCAATGATTGATGGAGCGCGCAGTGGAGGACATGAACTTACTAGAGTGCCTGGTATACCTAGATGATGTTATTGTGTTTGGCAGCTCACTGGAGGAACATGAGAGCAGATTATTTAAGGTATTGGACCGACTGGAGGACTTTGGCCTTAAACTGTCCATTGATAAATGTCAATTCTTTCAAACATCAGTAAAGTATGTGGGACACATAGTATCCACCGAGGAATAGAGACCGACCCAAGTAAAGTTGAGGCCTTGACCACTGGCCACAGCCAAAATCTAAAAGAACTGCAAAGATTCCTGGGATTCTGTGGTTATTATCGGCGTTTCATCAAGGACTATTCAAGAGTGATCTGCCCTTTACTTAACCTTACTCAAGGGTATCCCCCAACCCACAAAAAATACCAAAAGTCAGCGTCCCTCAAGACCGAAAGAGTGTATTTTCGTCTGAGTGAAGTATTTGGGGCTCGCTGGACTCCTGATTGTGAGACTGCTTTTCATGAGATCATATATCAACTTACCCATGCTCCAGTGCTGGCCTATGCCGATCCAAGAAAACCTTACGTCCTGCACACTGATGCTAGCTTGCCAAGGGTTGGGGCTGTGTTGTACCAAGAGCACGAGAATGGCCTGAGACCAGTGGCCTTTGCCAGTAGAAGCCTGACCCCATCCGAAAAGAACTATCCTGTACATAAGTTAGAGTTCCTAGCTGAAGTGGGCTATTGTTGACCAATTCCATGAGTACTTGTATGGGGCTAAAATACTAGTAAAACTGACAATAATCCTTTGACCTATGTGCAGACCTCAGCTAAGTTGGATGCCACTGGCCATAGGTGGCTTTCTGCATTATCTACATATGACTATGCTCTCGAATACCGAGCAGGTCTGAACCACATAGATGCTGATGCTTCTCCCGGAGGCCTGTTCCCAGAATGATTGGGTCCGATTGGCAGAACCTGACATTCGGGCACTATACCGAGAGTTTGACAGGGAGGAACAAATGTCCACGGACGCAGTGGACTGCATGGTGGATTGCTTGGGACCCTCTGAGGAATTGCATACCTGCTGCTTATTGCCACTTTTCTGCAATAGACATTGGTGCACTGCCTCAGCTGGACAATGACAGTATTCGGCGGGCTCAATCCAGCGATCCCATGATCAAAGCAGCTTTAGAAGCCCTCTATGCAGGAAAAGATGTGTCCAAATTATGCTCCACTGATTTGAGAACTGCACTGTTATACAAAGAAGGTCCTAAGTTGAAACTGATCAATAAACTGTTATACAGAGAAACAGTAGACAGAGGGGACAAGTAGACAAACAACAACTAGTGCTGCCCACTGCCTTCGAGACTCAGTACTGATGTCCTTGCACAACCACATGGGGCACCTTGGTATAGACAGAACACTTGACTTGGTGAGATCCAGATTCTATTGGCCTAAGATGGGGCTGATGTGGAGCAACATTGAACTTGTAGTAGCTGCTTACAGAGAAAGCTTTGCCCCAGAGGGCTGCCCCCTTATTAACATCACCACCAGTGCACCCATGGAGCTGGTCTGTATTGATTTTCTGAGTTTGGAGTCAGATCAAAGAAATATCAGTAATGTGCTGGTGGTCACTGACCATTTCACGAGATATGCCCAAGCTTTCCCACCAAAGACCAGAAAGCATCCACTGTGGCCAAAGTACTTGTAGAAAACTTTTTGTTCACTATGGGGCTCCACAAAGAATCCATTCTGATCAAGGGAGAGACTTTGAGAGTCGTCTGATCAAAGAGATGCTTTCTCTGTGGGGAGTCACAGTCCAGAACCACTCCTTACCACCCCCAGGAGGACCCACAGCCTGAGCGTTTCAACAGCACTTTGACTAGATATGCTAGGCACCCTGCACCCAAAGGACAAGCCTAGATGGAGCCAACAAATTAGCACCCTGGTACATGCTTATAACTGCACCATAAGTGATGCCACTGGGTTCTCCCCTACCGCCTGATGTTTGGAAGAAGCTCGACTACCGGTAGATGTGTGTTTTGGGGTCTCTCTGATGGGGTTCAAGCTGACAACTATTTACAGTATGTGCAAAAGTTAAAGGCCCAGCTAACTCATGCGTACCAACTGGCTCAAACCATGGCTGCCAAAAGAATCTGGCCAACAAAGAAAGGTATGATAAAAGGTGAAAGCACAGGAACTCCAGGAGGAGATCGGTATGCTAAGAAATCTGGGACTGCATGGCAAACACAAGATTGCTGACAGATGGCACCATCTCCCTCACACTGTAGTGGGCAAACTAGATGATCTGCCAGTGTACAAAGTAAGGCCTGAGAATAATTCAAAAGATGTAAAAACAATGCATAGAAATCATTTACTGCCCATTGGACAAATCTTGATTGAGTCTGAGCCCCCAGAAGATGCCCTCTCTGGACCAGTGACTAGAGCTGCTGCTAAGAAAAGATCAAGGAAGTCTGCACCTACAGCAGCAGAGCTAAAGTGTTCCCCTGCACAAGTCCCAGTTGAGCATGACTGTCAGTCCATATCAGAAGAAAGTGAGAGTGACTTTGAATACTATCCTTCTTTCGAACTGAGTCAATTATTTCGGGCAATCCCTAGTCAATACTGGAGACGGAAGCTGGGCCTTCTGGACTGTCTAAGCCCCCAGCTTCATCCCTGGAACCAATGCTCCCAGAAAGTGAAGTGCAAGCATCAGATCAGATGAAATGGAATCATTGTGCATGGTTGAACTGTTTGAGCTTTCAGGAGGAAAATGATAGATTGGGGCAGACTGGTGATACACCCGAACAAGAAGAGTATTTTGAGTGCCCTGACAGTCCACTGCCAGTGTCAAGCTCTCATGCAAGCCAAATGTTGTGGACTCAGAAACTGTAACTCCTGGAGCTGAAAGTGCCCCAAGTTCTAGCCTCTCTACCCCAGGGAGACTCCTGACAAGTGAGGACAATGCTGAAAATGAGGCTCAGAGTGCAGAGTCTGTAACAGTTCCCCTAGAAAGACTGGTCGAGCTGTAAAGCCTGTGGTGCACCTCAGTTATGATTCACTTGGGAGGCCTGTGGACTTGCCTCTCAATGTTGTCCATAAAGGAGTGTATGTGTCCCTGAGCTCATTGCCCAAACTGAGCATCAGTGCCAACTCCAAGTTACTTGTGTTGCCCTCTAAGTATGGTGCTCCCATCCAGCCCCAAGGTAACTGATAGGGAAGGGCCCCTCTTCAGGTTTCATGTACAAGAGGTAATAACTTGAGTGTATGGTACAATGTGTGTGTAATACTATAAAGGGTGACGTGCTGCAATGTTTCAGAAATGTGTTCTTGGTAAAATGATGTATTGACTGATGATTACATGTGTGAGCCTAATGCAAATGTATGTGGTTGCAGTTAAAACTTATGGGGAACTTGCTTGAGCGAGACGTCAAGCTTTCCCAAACCAGGAAGGGTGTAACCCCCTGCAAATGAGGGTTCCCAAAAGACTTCAGGAGCTTGCTTGAATGCTCCAAGCCTGAATGGTGTTTGGCGTTTAAGCCGTTTATCAGTGAGTGTTTTAGAGCCTCTGGTACTGTCTCTTTAAGAGCTGTCTGCTTGCAGACATAATTAGTTTGTATGGGGACTGTGTGCTTCTCTGTTTGAGTACCACTCGAGCTGCCCAATTCACTCCATTTTTGCAGTCACTAGAGTGCAAAGGAACCTATCTGAAAGATGTAACTGTTTGCCAGAAATCATTTAGAGTAATAATGAAATGACAGTTTGTCTAACCTGCTTTCTTTGCAGTCAGAACTGTGTCTGCCTAGTTCCCCATTCTGGTTTTGAACTGCTGAACTGGACCAATCAGTGTGGGTAAGCTAGCTCTAAAATGGTGCCTTGGATGAATCAGAACTTGGACTCATAATCTGAGCCAGCCACAAGAGGATTGTATGGGCAGTGACTCTGGGAGATGTAGTTTAGACTTGAGCCTTTTGGACCAACAGCAGCAGTCTATGTGAGTGACAGCCAATCCAGCCAAGAACTGGGAGGAACTCAAAGGAAGTGCCGGTTTTGTCTGTTGGAGTTTCAGTTTAGCTCTGGCAGTGAAGGGAAAGGAACCCTGTGCTCCTTCAGTGCACAGTTTAGTCAAAAACATGTGTAAGGTCAGAGTTCCGGTCTGCAACTTGTGTAACTGCTTGTTGGACTGAATCCGTCCTGTGAAGAGAATCAAGGATATCTGAAGAGTAGAAACCAGGCTCACCCTGTAGAAGACTGGAGAAATTGCTGAATTGCACTCGATCTGTCAGGAACTGAATCTGCTGTGTGTTCTCGGGTATTGTGCAGTAATTGCGATCGGGATAGAAGCAGCCTGCCTGGTATAGTACTTTCTTTTTACCATATAAATGTGTGAGGAGGCTTGTATCTCAAGTGAGATCCTGCTGCCATTAAGTGACTTTTGCCTGTGACTGTTTACCATATAAATGTGTGGAGTCTCTTGGAGCTCAAGAGTAGCCCTGCTGGCGTTGAAGGACCCTATCTTGTTTGGAGGTCGTGAGTACTAATTCAGGGTCGCTCCCTGTTGAATTGCCACATTAAATCCAAATGGAATCACTGTACTGCTGTTTAAATTAATTTTTCTTTTCTCTGTGTGAAAGGGCCCCTACCAGCTGCCACGGTTTGGACTAGCCACTAGGGCTTGGGTACCCAGGGACAGTAACTGGTAGGGATGAGCCATGCACAGAGCCATAAATAGATGAATAAAGTGATAAGCTAATTAACCTGATTTCCCTCTGTCCTTGTTATATCCCCTAAATAAATCAGAGCTGCTTGTTTCAGCAAAGTTATACTGCCTGAGGTATTTGTCTATGTTAAAGTATTGTACTGTGATTGTTGCACTGTATCTTATTTCACAGGAGGTCCCAGTGCGGAACCAGTCCTGGGGTAAGTGTATACTGTGAAGGTAATTCTGATATATTGTGTGGGCCACTAGTGGGAAGAAAGGGGGGGTTGCAGTGTCCCAGAGGGCTGTGACCAAGTAAGTTTAACTATTGCAAACCCTGACCTCTGGGTGGAGGCACCCGCCATTGGATCCAGGCCCCTCAACCTGTTAGTGGCAAATCAGACAGGGGTAGTAGCCCCTGGGGTAGCACCATCTAGGGGTTACAGAAGTTTACTTTCTATTGTCGGTGTATTTAAGATAATATAATATACTATAATATCATATCATATAATATATTGAAAATAAACATATAATATAGTAATATAATAACATCTATTGATGTTACAGTGGTTAAAAAGCAGCTGACAGCTTTGTTATCCCAGGGCGTGCAACCCATGCCAAGAAGCTGCTGCATACCTGCGGGACAGGATTAGCAAGTTTGCACATTTTTGTAAAATATTTAATTAAATATTTGCCTTAATAGAAGACACTCATAATTTCTAAGAACATCCCCACAAGTGCAGCCATCAAAATGTAAAAGCTTATGTTTAGGCAATCCCCACAACCAACTGGCTCTTATTTTATTAAGCATTCCACTGCTCTATCCCTTACTTTCCACCAGATAAAATACTGTTTTTGGAGGGGGGGTGGCAGAGCTTGGCAGTGGCTCAACTCATTTTTGGCAGTTATCAGGGCATCCTATTAATTAATGTCAATATTTCATTAAAGCCTTTATCAAACAAATTTGCACCCAGTCTTCTTTAAGGCCCACAGGCAGGCAAATCTTTGTTAACTGCAGCCTGCGCAGGCATGTCGGGAGCTCTGTAAAGTAATAAATTTACGTTTACTAACCCTGTGTTTAATGTAATAAAGAAGTTTACTGATTTGCTGTTTTAGTTAATATATTTACTTTATACTGACCAATAGTATGCATGGTTAAAAATACCCCCAAGAAAGAGGAAGGTGCTTTACTTTTCGTGGAACAAAATAACTTTAGTTCCAAAAATGTTTCTTTAGCCCCAGAAGGAAGGGAAGGGAAGGGATCATACAGTATTTGTCTCTGAGAACCCGGCAGCCTGATTCCCTTTGATTTCCTTATTCAGTCTGCCCCATCATCATTCATTGATGTTCCGTGATGTATAGGATTTGAAAGGGGTGCCTTTTTTCAAACTTATTGATGATTATTGATTTAAATAAATTCTAGACGCTGGCCCGGTGGCGCTGACGGTTGAGGCGCTGGACGCCACACCTCGCACCATACTGGCGACCCAGGTTTGGGGCCGGACTCGGGAGCCGGGGTTGGCCGGGGGGAGAATGGCTGAGCGTCTGATGATGGCTTGCCATCTCCGGGGGGAGGGGGGGCAATCCAACCCGGTGCATGGTGACCTCTGGCAGAGGCTGGGGACATGACAGAGCATCTGTACCTTGGGGGTTTGATTGGTTGTGGGCGAAGGCCTGCTGACCAATCACCTCTAGGGGCTGCATCATCTAGGGGGAGGACACTGTGGACATCGGCGCTTGCACCTTGACATCAAGGGCTGGTAACGTCCCTTACAGAACAGGGAAAAACACCCCTCAGAGCCAGGAAGGCGGAGCGCCGAGCTGGGTCCCGATGTGCCAGTGCCTGCCCACCACCCCAGGACCCTGACAAGACTTGTAAGATTCGGGGGCTGCCCGACCCTGACCCCGCCCAGGGGGTTTCCGAGGCCGGATGGAGGGACTGGAAGCTGCAAGGTAGGCACTGGTAGGGGCAGGCTTAATGGGTGACTCCTGATGGTGCAGCTCTGGTGGAGCATTAAGATGGGAAAAGTAGAAATATATAAAAAAAAAAAAATTCTAGACGGAAACAAAAGTTACATTTGTTTGGTACAATCACAATAATATAGGTCCCTCTTATCGAATCATCACAAGGACAAGTCTGAGATATGAGGAAGGAATCAAGTTTAAAGGACAATATACATATCTAATTAGCTTATAATTACAGTGAGCACCACAGGCAAATTTAATTGAACATACTCAGAAAGACAATTCTCTTTTTAGGGACTGGTACTTTAAGTGAGCACCAGGAAATTATTATTAATCATCTGTTTAAGTCCACTATATTATTAAAGGGAAACAATCATTTGCAGGGGCTCCCGCCCCTGCAAACCTTACCCTCCGGTTTAGCTTTTCAGAGAAAAGCACCTTTTTTCTTGCGCCGCAGAGTTGTTTAATTTAATTAAAAACATCCGCCACCCAGAAGTATGGCAGATGCTGGGGCAGCTCCATTAACCCCGTAAGGTCCGGCGCCACACCATGCACCAGTGCATTTGTGATGAAAGTACACAGTCGCGCACCTTCCTGAGTTAATGGAGCCAACCCATCATCTGCCATACTTCCGGTGGCGGATGTTTCGTAATTAAATTAAACAACTTTGCGGCGCAAGAAAAAAGGCGCTTTTCTCTGAAAAGCTAAACTGGAGGGTAAGGTTAGTAGGGACAGGAGCCCCTGCAAATGACTGTTTTCCATTAAGCATTATTTTTAGTAAACTGAGAAAAAAAATATTATTAAACTTCAACAGGGGTAAATTAAGTGACTCTTATAATTAATTTCTTCATCAACATCTAGTTGCAGATGTTCTTTCTGTTTTTCTGCTGCCTCTGCCTTTTTAAGTAGCAGAAATTCTTTGATTTGATCAAGATTGGAAAGAAAAGCTTTATTAACAAACATTTTATGGAGAAGGAAACTGAGAAAGTCATACGGAATTCCAGGAATTCTGCCTCAAATTGAAATATAGATTTTCGTTTATGCTGGTTGGAGCGAGGAAACATTGGGGAAAATTAGAAGTTTGCAACTGATTAAGAACAGAGCCCTCTTCCTCTGCGCTGGTTGAATTATAAAATCCTGATCTATTTCAAATGCTGTGGTAATTGTGATTGTAGATCTGGGCCATTGTTGTCATGCTGCTGTTTTTTATTAACATTGTAGTCAGGCATTTGTGAGACAGATATTTGTTGTTTAGGGGCGTTAAAAAGGGTTCAGGGAGGTTACTGCACTATCGATAGCCAGTTCTACTTTCAGATCTCTCGTTAAGATTCTATGTGCTCGAGGAAAACTGGAAGATTATCTTGTAGCAGATCCAGAGCTTCAATGACAATTTCCCAAAACATGTCTCTCAGAGACTGGAATGTAATATCAAAGTTATTAGATATGCCAACCACCTGGGCAGCACGGTACTGCCTCATGTTTCCTTTGAAGAGTCACCCCTGTTTGAGTGTTGGTAGTGGTCAATGCATTTAGTTAAAAGTTTAGAGATTTAAAGATGTTTTTTTTCTGTTGGTCATTTCTTTCTAATCAAAGCCAGGCATTGGGGTGTGCCTTTGGGTCGTCACCCATGACAGTCATGACATTTCACCTCACCCTACCCTTCAGACACTGACAAGTGTCGAAGTGTGCCTTGGGGTGTTTAGGCTTTACATTCACCTCATTCCATAAGGAAATACACTGAAATGGGTGCAGTACAGGAGAATGGGGTAAACTCTGGGAGCAAAGGGTCCAAGGCGCACCTCGATGCATGTCACTGGCTGTAGGGTGGGCATGGCATGAGCATTACTGTCGACAATCCCAAGTCGTACCCCTGACACCTGTCAGTCCCTATAGGGTAGGGCATTATTGTCGAAAACCCTACTGCCCTGGGCATTTCTTGGTATTTTTACTCCAAGTTTTCCATATGGGCTGTTTGTGACCCCACCGCATGAACAGTGACACTATCAGTTCATTAGGTGAAAGATGATTTTGTACAGCAACTACGCCATTTGGTGCCACAGGTGCAAAAACACATTTAGAACAGGATGTGAAAAGTGACAGGTGTACTGTTCATGAGGAGGTGTAAAAAATGGCATTGTTGAACATCTGGAGTGAAAATATAAAAAAACTGGTGAAGTCACGAGCGTGTGTAGAAACTGCTCAACGTACACCCGCAATGTAATTAGTTTGGTGATTTTTTACAGCAGATTTTCAACATAGGCATTTTGGGACCTCCGCTCATGAGCAGTGTCACTGTGATTTATGTAATCTGTCCCGAACACTAATTTCCCACAGTGACCGCAAGTCTGCGCCGGAAGTGCGAAAACACATTTCAGCCAGGGTGTGAAAAATGACAGCTGTACTGTTCATAAGGAGGTGTGGAAAAATGTCAATGTTGAAAATCTGGACTGCAAATATTACAAATTCGTGAGCTTACGAGGGTGCGTGGGAATTGTGCAATGCACGCTCGTAACAGAGTCATTTTATGGACTTTTGTCGCCAAATTTACAACATAGCCATTTTAACACCTCTGCTCATAAACAGTGTCACTATGATTTTCTTAATGCGTCCTGAACATTGATTTAGCACACCAACCGCGCGTAATGTCGCTACATGTACTAAACACATTTGGGTCGAGATACGAAAAATGACAGCTGTACTGTTCATAAGGAGGTATGGTAAAATGACAATGTTGAAAATATGGAGTGAAAATATTAAAAATTCTCAAAGTTACAAGCGTGCGCAGGAATTGCGCAACACACACTCATAAAACAGTCATTTTTGGGATTCTTTTCACCAAATTTTCAACATAGGGTTTTTGGGGGCCTACCTCATGAACTGTGACACTGTCATTCCGTGACTCAGTCCTGAAAGGTGGTTCCGTGCAGTGACCGCAAAATCACCTTTCAGGACTGAATAACAAAATGACAGTGACTGAGTTCATGAGGTGGGGCCCCAAGAACCCCATGTTGAAAATTTGGTGGAAAAAGTCCCAAAAATGGCCGAGATGTGCACTAAAGTTGAAAAAAAAACCATTTATGCCATTATACAGCTTACCAGCATTTTTTCAGTTTGCGGTCGGCTTTGAAGAGTGCAGGCGTTTTCCAGTCCACGAAGATCATCACGCTGGGCTCCAGAGGTAAGTATGGGGTCGGGGTGTGGGGAGGTGAGTGCAGAGGGTGGGCGTGGGTTGGGGAGGGGCAAGACTGTCAACAAGGGACCATTTTGTTTTCAGGTGTTTTTTTTTCTTTTTAGAAGACAACGCGGGACTTATGCCACGCTGGGGTGGGCTCCCAGCATGGCAGCTAGAAGTTTTTTTTTTGGGTGGACAGTGGAGCTGACGGGGGATTGGGCACCCCCATCTGCCATACGGACATTTGCCACGCTGGGGTAGGCTCCCAGCATGGCAACTGGAAGTCTGTTTTTTTGGGGGGTACAGTGGAGTCGACAGGGATTGGGTACCCCCGTCGCCATATGGCACCCCAGCGTGGCACCTGGAAGTCTGCTTGGGGGGGCAGCAGAGCTGATGGGGGATTGGGCACCCCCATCGGCCATACGGTGTGCAGGTGGGGAGTGCATGACTACGCTGGGGTGGGCTCCCAGTGTGCTACTTGGGTGTTTGGGGAGGAACTAGAAAACAAGGGAGCTGTCTATGACAGCTGTGTTCAGATGCAGTGCTGAGTGTAGGAACGTTGCATACCGCCGATGGCAGTATGTAAATTGCCTGCTGACGGCAGTATGCAAATTGCCTGCACGTTACCACCACTGATTGTAGCGGTCTTTTGCTTTCAATTGTACGCCACTGCATCTGAACTGCTGCCATAGACAGCTCGGACATTTATTGGTGCATTGAGGCAGCGCCTGAAAGAAGGAGCAGGGCATTGGAAGCTGAGTGGCACACCTACAAAAATTCATATGGTGGCACTATGTTTCTTGCACATTCGTGCAAGCAAACATAAAAAACTGGAATTAGAGCTATCTTACTCTGTGTAAGATAAAGCATCTTTATGTTTACAGGGGCAATACCAAAACTGGTGCTCTGTAAGGTAACACAGTTACTTTTTATTGATGCTGTGTACAGTAATTATTGATGTTTACTGAGGCTCAGTTTTAAAGTAATATACTGTATTTACTGTTTACTGATGCTATGTTTTATGTAATGTTTTACATTTGCTAATGCTCAGTTTAAGGTAATATATTTACTTTTATTGATGTTTTGTAAGTTATGTATTCATGTTTACTTATGTTCAGTTTCAAGAGCTGCTGATGCCTCTGGGAAAATGTAATATTTAGCCACAACTCAGTTTGTATTCCGCATATCATCTATAGAATTCCCTTCCCAATTATTTATTATTGATGAAATTTGCATAGAGACAGGATGTTATCCCTCAGAGTTGATCTGCACACACAACTGATCCTTACTTGAAGCTATAATCCTCTTGTGATGTCACAGGATGTTGTCATGGCAATAACTGTTATGTAACAAGGAGGAATAAGCAATAGGAGCTGTTGAAATCTCAAGGAACAAAAATCCTGATTTCATGTACGTGATATCAGTAATAAATAGCAGAGAAGAGAAATGTAGAGCTAGAGTTAAATTATGAATTGTGTTCTGATGTTATTTTTCAAAGTTCTTCTGGCAGAGTCGACTGGTCTTTAAGGGGTATCCTGTGAGTTTGGCGACCCCGATTGAGCACCTACCGAAACGAGGACTCAATCGCGGTGCGTTATACCACAGCGACGAGGGAGGGTGACGGGATGGGGGGTGCACAAATATATAGCGACATCCTGTCCGCTACATGTCTGGCCTTTAGGGGGGAAGCGAACACGCTGAGTGTGAGGAGGGAGGGATTGTGAGGGGTGGTGCTGCGGTGGAGTTGCCGAGCTGCTCCTGTGGTGTGGTGGGTAGGTTCAGGGCTGGGGCATGGTGTGCTGTGTTCTGGTCAGGCGTGGGTGCCTTTGTTCGCCCAGCCCTAAAATTTTTGTATGGGTTTGCACCCACCTGACATGTACTCCCGGAGTTGAGAATCATTAAGTGGAAGTGCGAAAACACAGCCCCGCATTTGTATGTACAATCTAAGTGCCTAGTGCCCTTTTGCTGTGCACCAGGGACTGCACCACTGAAATATTTTTTCTGCGATTTCCATTAGCCCTAACAGCGTTATCACATTATGTGTCTGTGTTTAATGTAAAGTGTTTACATTTTCTGATGTTCAGGTTAATGTATTATATTTACTTTTTACTGATGCTATGTTTAAAGACATGTATTTACATTTACTGACGCACAACTTAAGGTAAGGTATTGTACAATATTATGTTCACTGACGCTGTGTTTCAAGTTATATATTTATGATTACTGACACTGTGTTTGAGGTTATATATTTATGATTACCGATGCTGTGTTTAAGGTTATAGATTTATGATTACTGACGCTGTGTTTGAGGTTATATATTTATGATTACTGACACTGTGTTTGAGATTATACATTTATGATTACTGACGCTGTGTTTGAGGTTATAGATTTATGATTATTGACGCTGTGTTTGAGGTTATATATTTATGATTACTGACACTGTGTTTGAGATTATACATTTATGATTACTGACGCTGTGTTTGAGGTTATACATTTATGATTACTGACGCTGTGTTTGAGGTTATACATTTATGTTTACTGACGCTGTGTTTGAGGTTATATATTTATGATTACTGACGCTGTGTTTGAGGTTAGATGTTTTTGATTACTGATGCTGTGTTTAAGGTTATACAGTATATTTATGATTACTGATGCTGTGTTTAAGGTTATACATTTATGATTACTGATGCTGTGTTTAAGGTTATATATTTATGTTTACTGATGCTGGCCCAGATATTGAAAGGGGTTGCACCCCGGCAGGATATTGAAAGGGCTGCCCAGCGCATCGCAAATCCCGATGCACAGGGGTGCAATGTAATCATATGCGGCGCAGATGCAGGGGGCATGCCCGTGCATGTGCGGTACATCCCGATATTCAGCCCAGGATGTGCAGCACATATGCTGGTGTAGCCCTGCAGTGCACCACGTAGGGGGTCTCAACACTGAGCCCTGGAAAAGTAGGAACAAATTCTGGCCACCCACAGGTGGGCTCCTATATTGAAAGGCGCAACACACCAGCCGCCCGCCATGGGTGGCCACCCGCCCACCCAAAACACCGTCCCCCAAGCACACACAATCCTGGTGGTCTAGTGGACCCCTCCACCCATAGCCGTGATCACACGGTATATGTTAAGAAACACATCCCTGGTAGTCTAGTGGCTCCCCCATGTCCCCAATTCCCCAAAAATAAAAGCCATGACCATCCCTGGTGATCTAGTGGTCCTCCCTCCCACCTGAGTCCCTGATTCCCCGATCAATGTCATTATGTCCATCCCTGGTGGTCTAGTGGCCTCTCCACCCATTGCCGCAATCGGGGTAAAACCGCATAATGAAATGCCCTGGTGATCCAGTGGCACCCACCCCTCCACCCATACAGGCCTTGCCCACCCGCTCTCCCCCCCATCACTGGCAGGCGGCAGCATCCCGCCGCATACCACCTGGCCACCTGCTGAATGAAATGGTCCCCAGTGTGGATCAATGGGCTTGCAGGGCATACTGTACTAGACAGTCCCAAATCTGTGAATGATTTCATTCACAGATTTTATACTATCTAGTACAGTAATACCTATAATAATCACTAAGAGACAATCAACTTCAGCCCATACTGTACCTGTCATTTGAGCGGACAGCCAGGTGGTATACAGGCAGGATGCTGCCACCCATAGCCAGCGAGGAGGAGGCGGGGGCCAATTGGCCTGTGTGGGTGGGTGGGAGAGAGTGCGAGGCTGCACCACTGGATCACCAGGGTATTTCAATACGGAGTTTTACTGCGATCATGGCAACAGGCGGTGGGCACTAAGCCACCAGGGATGGTCGCAGCTTTTATTTCTGGGGAATGGGACACGGGGCACAGACTACCTGAGGATGTATTCTTAATATGCCATGATCGTGGCCATGGAGCAGGGGATGCCCCGGGATCAACACTGCCCACGTCATGCTGTGCACGGTGCCAGGTGCTAGTTGCCGGGCTGCCCTTCTCAAGGCATGCAAATGGGGCCATAATGACATGCAAATGGCCCCATTTGCGCTTTGCAATATTATGGCCTCATTTGCATGCCCTCAGCTGAATATCGCAGGTGACGCACCTAGCGCAACTGCACTTGACCCCATGCTCCCTATCTGTGGCTTGCGCCGGCGCAGTACCACTGTGCCATGTGCAGTATGTGCTCTGACCTTGCCATATTTAAGGGTGCTGCACCATTGAATATCACCTGGTTCTGGCCCACGGCACATCCCAGTTGCACTGCGCCAAGGCTTGCGCCACTGCCCGGCGCAGTCTGAATATCTGGGCCACTTGTTTAAGGTTATATATTTATGATTACTGACACTGTGTTTAAGATTATATATTTATGATTACTGAAACTGTGTTTAAGGTTATATATTGATGATTACTGACGCTGTGTTTAAGGTTATATGTTTATGATTACTGATGCTGTGTTTGAGGTTATATATTTATGAACCACAATATTTGTTTATTGAAACTATGCTTATGGTTATATAATGTGTTTGAGGTAATACAATTGCTGACACCATGTTTAGGGTACTGTTATGAAAATTACTTGAAGAAACTTTTTTTAAATACCCTTTTGCCTTGTATTATTGCAGGCTGTTATTTGCACGTTATTGTTATACCACGTTTTTGTTCCTGTAATTTTGTCTGTACTGCACTTCAATACCCTGTAAATGTGTTTTTTAAATAAATAAAAATAGAGTGAACATCCACTTGTTGTATAATACGTAAAATAAGTAGGTGAAAGCACACCAGATGAGTCAGACATAGCACCACCAAGCAGAATTATGAGTTGTCTTTTAAAAAATATTATGAAATGGGAAGAAAGAATGCTGGCTCCTATTTGGCCAAGAGATACTTTAAGCTGGGCCATTATCCCAGCACAACAGCCTTGTTAAAAGTAACTCAACAAAAATATGTTTCAAAAATGCATCAAATTTACTGTGGAAAAGGAGAAATGGGAAATTGTTTAACCAGGAAAGGCACACTAAGCTGGAGATTGTTTCCAAATGCAACCTGGGAGCACAAGGAATTTAAGTGACTTGCTCATGGTCACACAGTATGCAAGTGTGGGCTGATGGCATTCAAACCCAGGTCTCCAGATTTGCAGCTCAGTGCCCTTAACCATTACGCTATACTGCCGCCTACAATATAGGCTACTAAAATGACTCATTTGTTGATAGTAATAAGGCATTCTAGGTGGTGTGTTACAGTGAGCTAACATCCCCTCTTTGGTGGTGGAAGCACTCAGATTTGCCTCATGCTTCAATTCACCCAAGGTGGACCATTATCCCACCATAACACACCCTCTGTCATGCTGTGTTGCTTAAATTTGACATCCTGCAGCACCTGGAAATGAGCCCCAGTTCAGGGTATCATTCCCTGGCAAACAAATCCAATAAATAAATATACAGTAACATAAGTTACTTTTGCTGTAAAGTCATTTTTGCTGTTTTTACACAGTGTGACAACTGAATAAAAATAAAATGGTGCTAACTGGCTGAAATGTCACTATTTTAAATAGGAGTGAATTAGGCACTACATGCAAAGTGCAAAATTACATTTGTGCAATTCCAGCAGGTTACTACAATGTTCAAAATATAACTTGTGCAAAAATAAATTGTTTCGCAGTCATTGGTCCATTGGGCAACTTAAATGATTCACTAGCCAAACATCAGTTCAAGCTAGTCAGTTCTAGAGAACATGTTTCAGCACAACACACTGATAATGAAAAAAAAATCAGGTGAATTTTTTGTGTTTTCTCTTCAGCTTCCTCCTGGTTATTGACTACATTGGTATTAATATGGCCTCCATGAATTCATGTATCAACCCAGTCGCTCTGTACTTTGTCAGCCAAAAATTTAAGAACTGTTTCCAGGTAAGAGCCCCTTCCCTTAATTTATTTACTATTTATTTATTGATTGATTTATCCAAAGCTTATTTACAGGACAGGTACCATGAGACATCATCTCATTTACAGACTGAGGGCGTATTAAAAGAGAATGTTTTTGTAACCCATAGGACCATATGTGAGACCAGGGTTCAAGCCTATCTTGCATGCTTCTTCTTCTTCTGGCTAGTGAACTGTACAAGAATGTAACAAACAAGAAACACGGCACAGGCCATCTTACAAAAAGGCATAAATTGCACACAAGGATAAAATGCCAATATTTATTAAATGTATTATCAAAAGTATAAATGACTGCAAGGTTTCACCCTTTCATGGTCACTCAGTGAGTCCCGCCCACCCACCAGTCCATCACCCTTATATCTTGCCTAATTAAGGGAACAGTGCATCAAAAAGTCTATTGTGAAACAGTGAGCACATTGCTTTTCCCTCCATGTACTTTTAATTCCTTGCCCCCCCCATCCAACCAGGGATATAACCTGTTATCAGGGATATACCCAGTTATCAGGGTATGCCAATCAGGGGTACACCCAGTGGTTCCATGTGAGAAGGGCACACCGTGAAGGGCAACTGGAATGTGGGCCCAGGAATGACGGCAAAGCGGCGCATGGGAGGAAACAGCGATCCGCAACCAGGCGCACCACACAACTGTGCGCATGAAAGATCAGCGAGCGGCAGAAGCAACCCCTGCAGAATGTCGAAAGTAGGTACGGGTGAACGTCAAAAGAGTGAACTGCAGCAATAAAAAAAAAAAGTGACCAACACCACCATGACAACAGAAAAGCCCAGATACAAACGTGTCGCCAGGGGGAGGCAAGGAGGCATACCAGGGAGTGCAGATGGATGGCCCAGGGGCACATAGGTCCCATGCAGCTTGTGACTTGGGGTGCGAGCGAAGGGGGGGTGCAGCACAGCATGGGGGGCATTACAGTGAAGCCACACAGGTAACAGGCAGGTATGGTGTGCAATGCAACCAGAGGCAGGAGCAAGCAATGGACAAGGTGAACGCAGGACACCGGCACAGGCATGCACGGTGCTGGTGCATAGGGTGATGCTGTAGGCAGATGGTGCAGCGGCGGGCACAGGTACATGGAACAGGTAGCAGCAGCAGAACGAGACAGTGTTTTCTGAGAATGGGGTACACAGAGTGCTGCAGGGGGCATGCAGGCCAACAGTGGTAACTAGCTGTTGGCAGCAACTGCAGGGCAGGGGACCTGCATGTTGCGAGATGGAGCAGGCAACATGGGTACAGGACATGGCGGGAGGCACTGAAACAGGTGGGCAGTCAGGAACAGAGGTCATGGGCGACAGCTATGCAGCACCCGATGATGGCCGGCTATACCTGGAGTTGTAAGTTATACGCCAGGCCCCTCAGGTGGTCGGTCGCGGTACATTGGCTGTAGTGCTCCACAATGCTCTCAATCTGCCATGTCAGGTCCCCGTACTTCCTGCGCATTGCTGTGGTGCCACACCCAGAGATGAGCTTCTCAATGCAGATCTCGTTCAGGTGCTGTTCCTCATGGAGGCATTCTATGAAGCGCCAAATTCCAGGATGGGCGGCACCAAGATGGATGTTAAAAGCCCTGTAATAGCCCTCAATGGCATTGTTCGTACATGCCAGCTCTGCGCACGTGGCATCATACATGTTCCACACCTCCAGGGGATCAGAGGCTTGTGCCTGGCCATGCATCCAACGGGACGGCCAAGCCATGTCTCTTCAACATAATCAAGGATGGGTCTTAGCAGGTCCTCATTCACCCAATAGTATGCAGAGTCACACAGGGTGGCAAATGCATCCAGCATGTTGCCAGTGGGCACAAAGGCAAGTGCGAGCACCATCCTGATCCGCAGGGTGAACTCCTCATCCATGGAATAATGTTGGAGGGCCACTGGTGACTGTTGTTTGTGCCACCACAGGGCCTGGCACAAGTGAAACAAGCAGCCCCGATGTGCAACCCCTGGGAACACCACGGTAAACCCATGCCAGGCCGCCCTCTCAAAGTCCATGAGCATGTACATGGTGTACTGTCACCCACCAGCCTATGCACCTCTGTGAACACCCTGAGGTGCACCTGCTCCTGACGGCTGCACATCAGGACATAGACCATGGACACAATGATGTCTGCACACATTCCATGAACGGTGTATAGTTGTCTGAAGAGGGGTGGCGTGATGGAAAAGGTGCCATCAAGGAACAAGTCCCCGCTGTCACCCAGGAAGCATAATGTACGCTGTGTTGTGAACAGCAGCACCCTGTCATCAGTCTGGCCGCTGTCATACAGGAGGAAGGGCTCCCCTGATCATTTGACATGGTACTCTGTGGGTACGTCCAGATTCTTGACAGTGGCAGGTGTGGCTGGGCAGCCCCATGCAGCTTGCTGCACACTGTACTGTCCTCTTCAAGAGAGGCAGGGTGGGCAGCCTGCCCACCACAGTATCCGTCACCCCCAAGGTGCACTGGACTAACACCTGTCCAGTGCTCTCCATGCTTGTACGTGCCCTGGCATGGACATTGGCCATGACCCTTCGCACACCTATCTCACCAGCATCAGGGATGTGATTGTAGTTCTGCCCCTGGTGCACCACATGGTCAGCAACCGTGTGTAGGCGTGCAGGGCATCTGAAGTGGTTGTAATGGGCACACCACCAGTACACTTTCCCTCTCACCTCCTTATTTCAGCGATATACATATCCCGACAGGGACAGTAGGGTCTCCCTTCTGGCTTTGCAGGAATGTGGGAATCTGCATCCTACAGATGCCAAAAGTCCTAAGACACTCTCCCTTTGCAGGCAGCTGTCTTTTCTAGCCCTACATGGTCACGTAACTAGCGATGTCACGGAGGGTGGAATATCAGGTGCCGTGTAGAAAAGGAGCACCTCCCACACGGCAAGCTTTGCTGGGTAAAGGATGCTATTCTGGGCTATAGCAGCATGTGTCTGGTGTCGCGATGCAGTGCTGTGCTCCCACAGATGGACCCAATGTACTGCTGCAGTCCCAGGACCCTGCATTGAGTTCCCGATGAGTGAGTGCACTACCATTACAGGCACACTCCTGTCGACAATGTGTGTCTCACTGTTCACCGTTTTGTGTCTCTGTTCTTGAGCCTATGACCATTGCCTTGCCACATTGTACTGCCTGCCTTCCTAAGCACAACCTAACGCCATACGCCACGAGGGCTTGATGGCTGCAGCAGCGCTAGGCGTTTCAGTCTCCTGCTGGATTGCTGATGCTGTGTTATGGCTGGGGGTGCCCGCTGCATGTGACATTGTGTCACACAGTCCGCCACCTGCGGGGGGGATCTACACTGTACACTGCATGGGGGGCATACGAGCATTCACAGCAGTGGCTTGGAGGGGTTTGGGTGAGGTGCGGTCGACATCTGTCCCGTGCCTGTCCTGCTTGTGTCGGGTGTGCCTGCACCAGTGTGTCGCCTCCAGTGGGCAGGGGTTCTGGCAGCACTGTGTGCTATGCGCAGCAGGGGTTATTGGGTGGGGGTGGGCACTGCCATGCCAGAACAGGAGGCAGTATAGCGCAATGGTTTAAGGCTCTGAGCTGCAAATCTGGAGATCTGGGTTTGAATCCCACAGCCCCCACTTGCATACTGTGTGACCCTGAGCAAGTAACTTAACTTCCCTGTGCTCCCAGGTCGCACCTGTAAACAAGCTTTCAGCTTAGTGTGCCACTCCTGGTTAAACAACTGGAAAAAAAAAATAAATAAATAACCGTGGGGGGGTGGGCGCTGTGCGGCAAGCACCTGGTTCGTGGGCGAAGGGCAGGGACGGGGACTGCTGGTCTGTTGCTCCGTGGGCAGGTGTTGTGCTTGGGGGGGGATATGCATGTTGCACTGGGGCCTACCTGCCTTGCATGTGTGCATGTCCCTTCAGGGAGTGGGCACTGCTTGTGGGTAGGCTGTGCGTGTTGCGTGTGTATCAGCGCATGCGCTATTTTGGGGTTTGCCCTCATTGTTAATCACCTTTTTTGTAGTCGCCCTAATGCCCAGTCGCCCTTATTGGCAGGTGCACTATTGTTGGTCGCCCTTGTTGCTAATCACTCTTAGTGCCAGTCACCCTTCTGACATTCAGTATACCTGACATGTGCCCTCATGCACTGTAGCTGTCATGTATCAGTAGCCAGTCCTGGTGTGTCAGCATTATGTGGCTCTGTCATGTTGACAAGATATATTTGCAGGTGCTCACATTCAGATGCTGTTATCACTGGTTACCCACCCAGTTATCAGGGATCTACCCAGTTATCAGGGCTATACTCAGTTATAGGGATATACCAAGTTGTTATCAGGGACATACCTTGTTATCAGGGACATACCAGTTATCAGCGACATACCCGTTTTCAGGGATATACCCCCTCCTCCCCTCCTCACTGGATTCTACTCTCACATCTTGGTATACCCAATGCTGCACTTTTCACCCTCTTGCCACCCTTCCTACATTCCTTCCCCCCACCCCCACCCTCTTCCCTCTCCCTATGACTCTGGCACTTCTTATCTGTTGTCTATTTTCTCTGACAAATGCCGCTGGCTGCCTTGTTACAATGCTACCCTTGAACTGTATTAATCTGTACTCTGTTTGCAATGTCCACATTGTTGTAATGCCTGTCTTGATGTTCCCCATAATTTGTATTTCTCTGACATGGAACCTTTGTAAAAGAGCCATGGCTCAAAGGTATTTGTAATCCTAGACTTGATAAATAAAATGAAGGATATACCTGTTTATCAGGGATATACCTGGTTATCAGGGATAAACCCAGTTATCAGGGCTATACTGTTATCAGGGATACACCTGTTTATGAGAGCTATAACCTGTTATCAGGGATATGGCCTGCCATCAGGGCTATACCGTTCTCAGGGCAATACCCTGTTTCCAGTGATATATCCTGCTATCAGGGCAATACTCTGTTACCAGCGACATATCCTGTTATCAGGGCTATACCCTGTTATCAGCAACATATCCTGTTATCAGGGCTATACCCTGTTATCAGCGATATACCCTATTATCAGGGCTATACTCTGTTAACAGAGATATATCTGGTTATCAGGGTTATACCCTGTTATCAGAAATATACCCAGTTATCAGTGCTATACCCTGTTATCAGAGCTATACCATTATCATGGATATACTCTGTTATCTGAGCCATACTTTATTATCTGGGCTATACCCTGTTATCTGGGCTATAACCAGTTATAAGAGAACTATCACGTTATCTGGGATATACCATCATCAAGGATATACTGTTATTTGGGCTATACCCTGTTATCTGTGCTATAATCAGTCATAAGGGATCTACCCTGTTATCTGGGATATACCATCAGCAAGGATATACTGTTATCCGGGCTATACCCTGTTCTGTGCTATACCATTATCAGGGCTATACCCTGTTCAGGCTGTTAATGTTGTCATATAGATAGCAGGAGTTTTTCTACCCAATTTTCACACCTGGCTTCCTTCCCCTTCTCTCTGGTGTGTGTCAGCAATGCCATATAGCATAAGATGCACAGCATACCCCTGTGGGAGTGAGATCCCTGGCCTACCTGCAGAGGTCTCTAGTATGCTGGAATTTGCAGCAAGCTCTCCCTGGCTGAGGCATGCTGCATTTTGGCAGCTGCCTACAGCCTGGCCTGCCTCCCAACAAAGCGAGCGCTGACTGCCCCTGAACTTCGATCGCTTTCATGGCAGCATGAGGCTCACGGTGAGAGATGTCCACTCCCAAACTCTGGTCACATGCATGGCAGCATGAGACACACAGTGAGCGATGTCCACTCGCAAACTCCGGTCGTCTTCATAGCAGCACGAGGCTGGCAATCACCACTCCTGAGCTCTAATTGTCATGGCAGCATGAGGCTCACAGTGAGTGATATCCATTCCCAAACACCAATCACTTGCATGGTAGCACGAGGCATACAGCTAGCAATGTCCACTCCCCGCATTCTGGTTGCCTTCATGGCAGTACGAGGCTAGTGATGTCATCTCCCAAACTCCGACTGTCATGGCAGCATGAGGCACACAGCTAGCGATATCCACTCCCAAATTCCAGTCACTTGTATAGCAGCATGAAGCACTGCCACAGAGCCAGTAGGGCAGCCCCAGTGAGCACAGAGTTGGCAACAACAAAAATGAAATAAGCAGGGCAGGGGAGACTACACTGTAGTTACATGTTTGTTGCATGCAACTGCAATGCAGCTACAGTGTACACATCCCAATGGGATAGCTATTAATAAAGAGTTGCAATGAAGATTATTATAATAAGAAAGATTATTGTAGAGGCATCAGTGTGAGAATGCAGCATCAACAGAATGGCTAATGTATGCCAAAAAAAATGACACAGTGAAATATTCCAAATCAGTCCTTTGTCTCAGTTCCTAAAAGGATTTCTGTCATCTATCTAATCCCAAAGTTTTAATCTGGAAAGAGTTAAAGAAAATAAATGAAGCAATTCAGTTAAAGGGTCACTGTGAACCCCCTTTGGACACAAATTATCCCTGGATTAAAAACACATGTTGGAACACGTGTTATGATGGCTCACTTTCTGTAGAGACTGCTGATGTTGTTGGTAGTTTGATTCTGATTCCTTTTTTCTTCTTAAAAGTAACAAATGAAAAAGTGAGGTGTCATCCTGACTTTCTAACTATTGCCTGCTCCTCACCCCCGCCCGCTCACTCGCTTGCTTGTTTTCCCGGTGGCGTCTCTGCTGCAATCAACTTCTGCAAACACAAAGCCTTTCCCTCCCCCCCCCCTTGCTAAACTGGTAATCCTACCCCCATTCTCTCCTCACTTTCACCTCGCTCTACCTATTGTACCTTGACTACCCTACCATTTTACCTTTGTCTCAGTGTTAATTTGTCCCAACCCCCTGCTGATGGTCTGCCGCCAGCCTCCCACCCCTCTCTGCTAACTGTATATTTAACTGCCTGTCTCCTCTACTCCTTAGGGACTCGCGCCAGAGCGGTGCTTTTCTCCTCGGGGTGGTTTTCACTGGCCACCGCCCACCAACTCCTGCCGCCCTCACAGTCCCTGGGGACAGATCCCACACCTCAGGTACTACCGCTGATTCCTATTCAGAGAAGCAGCACACCTCAGCGGTCTCTCATTGGTGCGGTGTTTCTGCAGACGGATCCTGATTGGTCCGCCTGCATCCCACGCCTAAGCCGATTGGTGCGCCTTTCCCATAGACTGTAACAGCGGTGCCTCAGTGCTCCTGAGTGCCGCTTACTTCAGCTTCTTTTTCTCTCAGACCCCCTCATTTAAAGCTTCTATTCTACTACCTACAAATATTTTTAGTTTAATTTGTCAACGTTAGCCTGCTAGTGTAGAAATTTGCTTGCTTGCTATCCAATGCCTTACAGTGTTAGCCATAAAATAGAGTGTAGCCTAATGTTGTAGTACTACTGCAGTGTATTAACCTAGAACTGTAACTTTGTATAAGCTGATTGTGCTTATTTCTCTGTCTCCTTCCTGACTTTCTATCTATTGCCTGCTCCTCCCCTCCCAGGCCACCTTTAAATACGCTGTTGTACGGCCCCCTTCTGTGATCTCCATTCCTACTGGTCCAGCCTATCCAGCTCATCGCCAATCCCCTATACAGAAGACGCACAACTGAGCAACCAAAGGCCAGTTAAACTCACCTATATCTTCTCTGCCCATTTCTTCTCCACCCTGTAACCTGCCCTGCGTTTTCTGCCCTGTGTACTTCCCCACCTTATCAGTTGTTTCCTCTCTCAACCTACCCAGTTTTCATCAGCATTGTCTCCTTAAACCTACCTGAGCTCTAACCAGCTAGTATCCTCAATCCTACTTGACAACCTTTTAGCTCTGTAAGCTTTGAACCTAGCCTAACCCAGGGTCTTTACTTAAAGACACTCACCCTATACACCGATATTAGGGAATTTATTTCTAGTCCTGTTACAGTCCTACCTTTCTTCCCTAATCCTCTGGGAGTCTACTGATTCTTCTCTGGCAAATCTATCTGCCCTTAGGACATTCCTACCATGAACCAATATGTACTACTGTCATTTATTGCGTTCTCGCTACCTCTATTCCACCTATCGTTGCCCACAATATCCAGAGCTGTCTCGGCTAACCCATCCTTCCTGCCCAATGATTACCTCTACTCAAACCTTTTTCTCATGCCCGCTATCCAATATGACTCCACTCCACTACTTTTAAACAGGACTTGAATCAACATGGCAGCATACGCCTTAAAAAAACTGTCACCTGCATATAAATAATCTGTGCCCCTTCCTGCGCCACAAATTATGGTATCTCCTCCTACTGGCCATATTGCTCTCAGGTGATGTACACTTCAACCCTGGTCCAGTAAATGCTACACCCAGTCCTTTTATGGATGCTAAAAGTCTAATTGTGGCTCACCACAACATAAGGAGTCTTGAATAAAACTTTGCCGAGTTGGAATCCTGGACCTCGCTTTGCAAGCCAGATATAATATGCATAACTGAAACGTGGCTCAAACCCTCTACCCCTAAATCCTTTTGCTCCATCCCATGTTACAGTCTCCTGCAATGTGGCAGACCTGCACCTAAAAGGGGGGGGGGGTACGGCTATCTATTTCAAAGACCTCCTTCAACTCACCTCCATCTCCTCACCACCTCTAACCCACTGTGAAGCGCTACATGCCCTCCTCACTCTCAGCACCAAAAAACTACACATCATATGTGCATACAACCCCCCTACCAGCAGCTTCAAAGGGTTAGATGAGCTGCTGGATCAAACTTCATTTCTTTCTGGGAGAAACGAGGTACTTATGCTTGGGGACTTAAATATCAACTGGTTGTCAACTCACAATGCACATCTCTATCCAGACTACAAAACCATAACCTGCACCAGCTTATCTGTGAACCCACCAGAACTGCCCTGCGCTCGAACACTAGTACTTTACTGGATTGGATAATGACTAACCACCCTGAACATATAATCACCTCAGGGGTACTAGCCGACGCCATCACCGACCACTCCCCTACCTTCTGTATCTGGGGCGAAAGCAGACCATCTCCGTCAAAACCACATTTTATCACCTTCTGCAACTATGCGAACTTCGACTCTCAGGCCTTTCTTCTTGACACTGGTACTATTGATTGGTCCCCCCTTTTTCTTTCCAACAATGCTCCAGCAGCACTAGATCACTTCATAACCAAATTTCTTGCGCTTCAGGATAAACACTGCCACCTTACTACACGTAGGGTAAAAAATAGGCATACCCATTGGCTAAACTCTGACTTGCTTTCTAAACTCAGGTGGAGGGACAAAAGTTGGCTCCATTACAAAACTACTGGGCAAATACCTGACCTAAATACCTATAGGGCACTGTGAAATTCCTGTAAAAAGGAAATCAAATGGGCCAAAAGCAACTACTGCAAAGATCTACTAACTACCTCCTATGGTGACTCCAAAAAATTCTGGTCCCATATAAAGTTCCTCCTGGGTTCAAATCCAGCCCCTACCCCAAATGACATGTTGCTAAATGGCGTCCACTGCATCAGTCCCCTAACCATTGCTAACTTCTTTAAATCTCATTTTTCAGACCTAACCAAATACACCTCCTCTTTTACCACCCGACCTCACTCAAGCACTCTGCCTGGCTATACAGGCCCTAGATTTTTCTTCAGGAGGATCTCTAACCATGAGGTACTAAGATTACTGAACAACATCTCTGATTTCACTGCAGTAGGGTCTGACAATCTGGAACCTAAACTATTGAAACTGGCTGCTCCTTACATTGCCCCTCCTCTAGCTTGGATTTTTGCCCTCTCCCTATGCCAGGGTTTTGTCCCTGACATCTGGAAGATTGCTAGAATTACCCCATTTTTAAAAAGGGAGACCACAAGGATCCCGCAAACTACAGACCCATAGCCATTTTGTCAGTTCTCAGCAAACTCCTCGAAAAGCTTGTAGCTACCAAAACTATCGAATTCCTCCATAAACATAACCTTCTAATATCTGCACAGCATGGTTTCTGCAAGGGTCACAGTACCACCAGTGCCCTTCTCAAATTTACATCGGATGCCCTTGCGGCCATGGACTCTGGTCACCTCACATGAGCCATCTTTATCGACATGACTAAGGCTTTTGACCTAGTCGACCACCCCATCCTCTTAGCCACCCTCACATCTCTAGGCTTTTCACAAAATGTAGTAAAGTGGTTTGACAGCTACTTATCCGATAGGACACAAGTGGTTAAATTTAATTCCACCCTCTCAAATAAAACAACCATAAACATTGGTGTGCCACAAGGGTCTATTTTAGGACCGCTGCTCTTTACCATCTTTATCAACAGTATCACCTCTAACCTCCTGCAAACCTCATCCATGTTATATGCGGATGACATAGTCCTATACAGGAGTGCGAAAACTGTTGAAGAGATCAACTAAAGTCTCTCCCAAGATTTCCAACTAATACAACAGTGGCTGTTGAGCCATAAACTTGTCCTGAACAAATCTAAGACCCACGCCATGCTATTTGGGTCCATTATGAAGGCTCAAAAACTCCCAACCTGAATTCAGAGTCTCCTCCTCCTCTGATGGAACATCAGTTGGGGTGGTAGACTCATTTAAATACCCAGGCGTAACACTTGACCCGTTACTTAACCTCGATATCCTTATACAACACACCTGCAAGCTGGTCAACATGAAACTCGGTATTGCTTACTGAATCAGCTACGTCCTTACCCCCTCAGCTAGACTTGCCATAGCACGAGGCATACTCCTACCAACCCTCACTTATGCTATTGCAACATATGCCTCTGCGGGCAAATCACACCTTAAGAAATTGGATGTTACCTACAACAACGTCTGTCGTTATGCATCTCCTCTCACCGGCTGAAACATCACTGCCTCCTTTACTCTGATCTGGGGTGGCTCCCACCACAAGCATCACGGTACTATGCATATGGTAACATCATTGACAACATTATCAGATCACAGATACCCAAGCCATTGGCAACTCTCTTCCGAAACCACACTTCATTTGCTCCTTGCATCCCTCTTAACACATACCTCATGTGGCCAGTATGGGGTTGTGGTTTGTGAAGAACAAATGGGTTAGTGCCTGCATCCATCATCCGGAATACTGAAACAGGCTTTAGCTCTCATAATGTGCTTCAGGCATGTTCCCCTATACCCGTAGTTTGCTTCCAGCAGTAATTTGCCCCTGGAGCAAAGTTTTAGCGGGCCCTCTTTCCAGGCTGTAAATATCCCATCCTGCATGTTTGGCAATTCATTTAATAAGTACTGGCATTTTATCTGTGTCTGCAAGTTATACCCTTCAGCGAGAAAGCTGGTGCTGTGTTTTTAGTGTTGGACTTCTCTGAGCGCAGCTTATGTCCTGGAATGGCTTTAGTTTTGTTTTCTGAGGGTGTGCAAGAGTGCCTGTGATTGCAGCATCCCCCTCCCCCATCACCCTATCAGCTTGATATGTGGCACTGTGACACTTATTGACTGATGGGAGTCGAAGGTCCAGCCATGGCACAGCATCTCCGAGCTGAAAGGGAGGAGGACATGAGGGAAAACCTGAACTCATGAAAGGCTGGGTCCTAGCCCATTCCCACCTGATATAATATGCTAAGTGTCACTGTAAGGATTATGATATACCCCCACCATGGCACACGCCCCTTGGCCAGGATGAGAGGGAGCCCAACTGGTGGTTGGGGAAGGGAGACAAACTTCTCAAAACATTTTTAAATGCTACTTTTGTAACTCACTGCAAGATGTGTGCTGGTGTAACTCAGTGTGTTGTCTCCATCTGTGTTTCTCTCGCTAGTCCTGCCTGTGCTGCTGGTGTCAGAGGTCAAGTCTGAGTGCCACCCCAATGGATGAGAAGCTGTCTAATGGAAAATGGAAAGCCAGTGACCACGAGATCAGGCCAGAGAGGAGCAGCTCCCGTTTTAGCAATAAATACAGTTCCTCCTAAGCAGCAAGGCGAGGAACCTGCAATCTCGCCATCTTCCACAATCAACATTTCCAGGGCCAGGAGACACTTTTTTAAAATTTATAAAGGAATGTAACTCCTTCACGCTTCAGAGACAGGACAGGACAGATTAAAAACAAATTAAATGTTTACGTGGAACCTGGAGAGAGATCATCAGAGCAGCTCGAAGTCTTTCATCACCTTTCACCTGTCCTCCCACTGAGTGCAGTATGGGAAGAGTTCCTGCAGTATTTAAACTTCAGATGACAAAATCAGTGCTGTGTATGTGTTGTCTGCAGGAGATGGAACGCTTAGTGAAATGGCCAGCTGATGTACAGCTCTAGTTGTGCTGAAGAGACTGTGAATGGGCTGTATGGGCAGGGACCAGAATCATTTTGCTAATCACGTCAGCAAAGGTTTTTGTGTGTTATTCCTAGATTGCCGCATGTAGTCCTACAATTATGTACTTACCATTTCATATATTTGTTGTACATAACATATGTAGAGATGTTTTTTGTAAGAGACAGTTATAAAGAATAAAGGATGTAATGAATCAGACATGTAAAGTGACCCCGTAATACACAGGCACAGTACCGATGCTCAGGAAAGCTGAGACCCCCATTTATTCTGCTTGGATGTATTGAGTTTTACTGGCAGGCAGTGTGCAGCAAATTCAGTTAAGAAAATGAATCAGTGACTGCCCATTGGCCCAGCAGTGACGGAACCACCCAATGGCCCAGCAGTGATGTGTGATGCTACTGGGCTGGCAACAAAAGTTTGGGAACGAGCCCAGGAAGCCTGTGACTGGATGGTAGCAGTCAAAAAATGCAGCCAATGGCAGAAGAGGAAGGGCAGGCGCAGCAGTGTGTAACAGTGGTTCTTGTGGTAGGTGCAGGGCTTGCCTCTGTCCTCAGTGGTCACTGCTTGCTAGAATATCCATAGTGTGACAACTGCACAGTGCCATGGGGAGATGGTGACTTAGTAAGGGGTAAAAAGTAGTAGCCAGTAGCCCAAATTGTAGTGCAAAAGAAACAATGTGACCAACTGGGAACTGAACCAATCCCCCCAGAATACCATTCCGGTGCTTTGACCACCGAGGAATTCAAAAATGCATGGGACAGGCATAAGGCAACCTTAGTGGTTGGGAAAGGGTGGATAAAGCCGGAGATCAAGTAGGATCTGCGGTATCACAGTAGGTAGGGAAAATAGGCAGAGCAGGTGGGCCAAGCCATTCTTATACACAGTAACATAATAGCTGATGGCAGATAAGAACCGCTAGGCCCACCTAGTCTGCCAGTATTCCCTGCCTGCCTCAGTGGCCTCTGACCCTACCAAGTCATTGGCTATCACCTTTCTTCCCCATCTAGGGTTCTCTTATGTCTATCCCATGCATGTTTGAATCCCCCCACTGTGTTTGCACCCACCACTTCCTGAGGTAGGTTATTCCAAGCATCCACCACCCTCTCTGTGAGGAAAAACGTCCTCACATTTCCCCTTATTCTACCCCCCTCCAATCTCATCTCATGTTCCCTCGTCCTTGTACAACTCTTATACTGAAAGATGTTGCCCACCTGTACTTTGTTCAAGATACCTGAAGTTCTCCATCATATCACCCCATTCCCTCCTCTCTTCAAGTGTATACATATTGAGATCTGTTAATCTGTCCTCATAGGTATGCCAACCACTCGGCAAAATCGCAATAGCAAAAACCATTACAGCGACAGAATTCAACCAACAGCATGGGTCGCTGTGATGGTCCCTGCTGGCACTGGCACTGCATGGCCCAGTGTTTCACCCCCTTCCCATGACAAGTCCGACACAGAGGTGTATATTTACTCCCCTGAAGGAAACACACACATATCCCCGACAGTACAATGCTGACACTTGGCATGGTGTCTGTCACTGTTGGGGATGTCGTCCCGCTATAGGTAAACCGTCCTCATATGTTTTCTGATGCAAGCTCTGCAGTCCTGCACCACCTTTGTCACCCTTCTCTGGACTGCCTCCACCTTGTCTATGTCTTTGCGAAGATGTGGCCTCCAGAACAGAACCATATAATTCTAGATAAGGCCTCACCAGCATCTTGAACAAAGGCATCACCATCTCTGTTCTTCTCCTAGTGATACCCCTTCCTGTGCACCCCAGCATCCCACTGGTTCTCCCTACAGCCTTATTACACTGTTTGGCCACCTTTAGGTCATCTGAGATGATTATTCCTAAATCCCTCTCTTCCCTGGTGACTGTCAGCAATTCCCCCCACCCCACCCGCAATCCTGTAGCTCTCTGCAGGGTTTCTTCTCCCAGGTGCATGATTTTGCACTTCTTTGCATTAAATTTAAATTGCCACTCTTTTGACCATTTTTCTAGCCATCCCAGATCCCTCCATTCTTTCGACCCCCTCTGGAGTGTCTACTCTGTTGCGGATCTCAGTGTCATCTGCAAATAGGCAAACCTTCCCCTCCAGCAATGTCACTGATGAAGACATTAAAAGGGACTGACTCTAGTACTGACTCCTGAGGCACCCCACCGGATTTGATCACATTTACTACCACCCTCTGCTTCCTGTCCCTCAACGAGTTGCTAACCCAGTTTTCCACTTTGTGACCCAACCCCAGGCTACCTAGCTTGTTTACCAGTCTTCTGTGGGGTACAGTGTCAAAGGGCTTGCTGAAATCAAGGTATGCGATATCCACCGCTCCTCCCTGATCCACCTCCTTTGTCACCCATCAAAAAAGTAAATCAAATTTGCTTGACATGACCTTCCTGCTGTAAATCCATGCTGCCTTGGATCCTGTGCTCCCATGGTTTCCAAGTGTTCCATAATCCTTTCCTTAAGCAGTGCCTCCATAATCTTACCCACTACTGAGGTGAGGCTGACCGGCCTGTAGTTTCCTGCTTCCTCCCTGCTACCACTCTTGTGGAGAGGGACTACATTTGCCCTCTTCCAGTCCTCTGGAACCACCCCTGTATTGAGCAACTCACTAAACAGGGCTACCATCAATTTCCATGCTTCTATGAGCTACAGTTCACTACTGTACTGTAGTGAGCTACTGCACGGAAAAACATCTAATTATTGTCCCGATTATTCCTAGCTGCAGGATATGCAATACCAGAGAAAGGAAGTGTGCCCAGGAACCCCAAGTCCAACCATGTGAGCCTGTAGCTCAGTGGTAAGAGCACTGGGATGGTATTCCGCTGGCCTGGGTTCAGTTCCCAGTAGGTCACATTATTTCTTTCTCACTACAATTTGTGACTTAAATTGCTTAGCAGTAGCTAATACTGCACCAAGAAACATCTGTCAGTAGCCCTCAGCCTTTAAGAGTGCAGACAGTGGTACTGGTGGTGGTGGGGGAAGGGTCAGCAGTCCCCAGCCAAAATGGGTACAGACTGCACTGACCGCTAGTGGTAGGAAGTGTGGATTGTGGCCACATGACTAAGTACTCTGTTTTCCCCCTACTGACTGGAGTTCCGATACCCTCAAAGCACACCTCCCATTCTCATCCTGGGTTCCTCTCAAAAACTGTGAGTTGTCCCTGATATGATCCTAGTACTAAACTTTGAAACAAATTACCCTTATCTTATCATGCGTGTATTAACATGCAACAGGGCATACATTTTGTAAGCAATAACACATGACAGTGTGCAATATGTAAGCAATAACACACAACAGGATGTGCATTATGTAAACAGGAACACATGAATATGCATTATGTAAGCAATAACACACAAGAGGGTGTGCGTTATGTAAGCAATGACGTGATGGTGTACGTTGATGAACTACTAACCACAAGTTAGGGTTGAAGCCAGAAGATGAAACTGAGCAGCTTCAAACACCCGTCGAGTAGGTTAGTAGGGTACAACCCACAAACACTGGAGTGTGTTACTGTGCTTATAAAACAGGTATAACAGGATGGTGCATTTGTTGTTTTAAAGAAGAAAAAGCTGAAAGAGATAATAGCACCAAAAATAGCAGGCAGAAAATGTTAGTAGTTTTTAAAAGTAGACCCTTATTCTTATTTCTCAAGTGTTTTTCTTTTACTGTGTGCTCACTGGATAGTTTGCTACCTAAAAGTATTGGGTGTGATGTAGAAAATAGTGCTTTACCTAGAAGCAGACATATCTACGTCTATTCCTCCCACTATATCAGTATTTGACCTCATTCATTGTTAAGTCATAAGCCCCTGCTGCTGCCTGATTGGTAACATGTCACAATTTACCAGTCAAGCAGCAGGATATATGCTCTTCCTGGTTACTAGTGATGTCACCATCACTTGACGTCACAAGGATGATGATATACAGGGAGGAACAGAACTGACTATGTCTGTATTCTTCCAGGCAGAGTGCTGTTCCACACATCACATCTAATACTGTCAGGTAAACAACCTTTTAACAAGCAAAATGGAAAAGAAAAAAATACTTCAGATATAAGAAGTGAGTGCTGACTGCTTCTGAAAGTTGCAGCTAATTGCAGGCAGTGCACTAGGAAAGACAAACAAAACAGCTCATTGGTGCAAGAAAGAGCCTGCGGTCTGAGCTCTAATAAGCCATCACGCCATATGATCAGATTCCACCAAGCACAGTAAAGGCTCTTCCCATCCTGTCCTATAAGCTGCAGGGTCATGTGACTGTATTCCACCAATCACAGTACAGGATTTTTTGTCCCTTATCAGAACTATCTGGCATGACAGCAACTGACCCTGCAGAATTAACATGTATATTGCCAGAAGTCAGAAACAAAACCTTTATGCCTCTGCTGGTACACAATAAAGTGACAACTAAAATGCTGGTTCTGATACTAGATGGCACAGACCTTGTATATTACACTGCCACCCCGAGACACTCCCCAAAATAGATGCCGCTTAGAATTATATGTGAAGGCTTTGTCCCCAAGGAGAATACACCGTTGTAACTGATTTAAGCAGATAAATAGGTTATCTCCCCTTCAAGGAGTCATTATCATCACAGGCAAACACTGTGTGATAATTGTTATAATGGGAAAGGCTCCTAGTTATCAAACTGATCAAATAAAGTCAGCTTCATCACATTACAGTTTCAAGGTGAATAGAAACAGTTCTGAACTTTCTACTGTATTTTCCATTGAATTGTAGACCTTCTGTTTGGACATTTTTGCTGCTTTTTGCTTCAGATCATTTGTATCACCTTTGCAATGCTGATGCACATGCCTTAAACACACCTTTTCCTATTTCTAATTGTCAGTTCCACTGCTTCCTGTGCATTCTATGACAGGGGTTCACGCTGCACCGCACTGATTAGTTAACACTGCAGAACAGTGTGACTGACACCCCAGAATATCTAGGAAATCAAGGGCTTGATTCTCAGTCACTGAAGCAAAATGGTTGCACTAGTAATTTTGCCTCGTCTCTTGCCTGTGATGCCCCAAGCTAAGCTCAAAGGGGTCCTACTTACCTTTCATGCCAGCCATGGCAACTTATGCTGGTGGGTGGGGGGCTTGCTCCGCTAATGGCATGTGGTGTCATGCACAGAAGCATTGTGACCTTTATGGGCTGGCTGTATTTTTACAGTGCCCCCCCCCACCTGTGGAACTATTACAGGTAGGGGGTAGGAGTGACACAAAAGTGTGACCAGCCCCTCTAGAGTCACCAGGAACAGAGACTGGCAATGGGCCAGAACAATCTAAGTGGTTTTCTAATGGTATACGCTAGGGAGGGGGATCCATGGGACTACCAAAGAATATACCTAACGGGGGCTAGGAAGGAAGGGGGACCACAGGACTACCACAGAATACATTTGGCTAGGGTCAGTGGGAGGGATCCATGAAACTACCACGGAATATATCTGGCTGGGGTTAGGAAGGAAGTGGGATCCATGGAACTACGAAGGAATATATTTGTCTGGGGTAAGGAAGGGAGAGGTACCACAGGACTACTATGGAATATATCTGGCTGTGGTTAGAAAGGGAGACGGATCACAGGACTACCATGGAATATATCTGACTGTGGTTAGAAAGTAAGAGGGATCACAGGACTACCACAGAATACATTCGACTGGGGCTATGGAGGGGGACTGCCATGGAATATACCTGGCTTTGGCTGGTGGGGGATACTCAGGACTGTCATGGAATATATCTAGCTGGAGCTAGGGAAGGATCCATGGGACTACCATGGGATATAACTGGCTGGGGCTAGGGAGGGGGAATACTCAAGACTATCATGGAATATATCTGACTGGAGTTAGGAAGGGATGTGGGTCATGGGATTACCATGAAATATATCTGGCTGGGGTTGGGGGGGTCCATTTAACTACTTCAGAATATATCTGTCTCAAGTTAGAAAGGAAGGGGAGCCATGGACTACCACAGACTATATCTGGCTGGTGGTAGGAAGAGAGGACCACTGTACTACCATGGAATACTTCAGGCTGGTGTTAGGAAGGGAGGTTAGCCACTATACTACTATAGAATACATCTGGCTAGGGTTAGGAAGGCAGGGGACCACAATGCTACCACAGAATATATCTGGCTAGGGTTAGAAAGGGATGGGGACTACTGGACTATCACAGAAGATATCTGGCCTGTGATAGGAAGGGATGGGGAGTTGTCCTTTGAGCCCTTTCCTATTTTTATTGGCTACTGAGCCTTTAAATGTGGGTCTCAGGCAGCACCCTGACATTCATGGAATTGGGGTCAGGCATAAGTCATTTGCTACTCTCCTCTATGCGGATGAGTTATTACTTACTATATCACAGGTTGAATCCTCTTTACCCAATGCCTGGGAGCTGCTTGATTCCTTCAGTTTGATTTCAGGCCTTAGGGTAAATTGGTCCAAGACAGAAATATTGCCACTATATCAGGGTAACCCTAGTTGGGCTCACCTAGGACCTAAACAAATTAAATGGTCCCTTGGAGGTATACAGTATCTGGGTATGCATATTCCGAGTAAGCCACAGGAAATGTGTAGAGTAAATATACAAGTCCTGTTAGACTTTCTATATCTTGATGTATCCAGATGGGCAAAACCTGTTTTTCAGATGAGACGTTAAACCGAGGTCCCATCTGCCTGGATTGGTGGTAGTTCAGGTGGATGTTAAAGATCCCATGGTACTTCTCGAAAAGAGTAGGGGAGTTTCCCCGGTGTCCTGGTCAAATTTCCCTCATTCACTAAAATACCATCAACAGCTTAATCTGGTTCAAGGTCAGTTGGCATTCATCTGTATCCCCTTCCCCCGGGTCGTGTTTGAAAATAGGCAGGATTTGTCTAGTGCACTTACCCGGTCAACAAAAACTAAATAAATAAATAACTTGACCCTTCCTGGTAAGATAGATACTGTTAGATTAATGGTGTTCCCAAAGTTATTCTTTTGCCTTAGTAATTTACCTATGCCAATAGCTTCCAACTGGTGGAAGAAGAAGAAGATTGACAGGCTCCTCTCTGATTTTATTTGGGAAAGCAGAAATCCTAGGTTTAGGAGGAAAATCCTTTGGGCGTCAACTACAAAGGGTGGGTGGAAGCTGCCCTGGCCATGGGCCTACCATGCTTGTTATGGTATTAGACAGACACTACATTGCCTGAACTCCTACCAACTGAACACCCCTATATGGGTTGATATAGAACAATCAGTGCAGTGGCTTTATGGGATCATTCCATGGATGCTGATTGCCTTACTTCACTCATGAGGTTTACCAGACAAAACTGGAAAACATTTATGAAAATGCTTAATTGGTCCTCCAATTATTTAGACCCCAATGAACCTATTTGGAATAACCCTAAAATTCAAATGGGGGACACTGGTATGTTGGACTTCTTGGGTCTCTAAAGGAATCTGGATTTTGGCTGATTTGATGGACCCTCAATCAGGAAGCTTAAATCATTTTCTCAACTTCAATCTGAGTTTGGTCTCCCTTCTCGAGATTTGTGGAAATATTTTGTCCTTAGGTATGCTTAAGGACTATTCCTTGCTGCAAATGGAGTTAATTAAGCATTTGCATAAATGGGTTAAATTATCTAAGGGCCATATGGGGCAATTTACAAAAATTTTCATAAGGGTTTTTCTTGTAGTTTGGAATCTCATCGCTTGAAATGGATCTTGAGTTACAAGAGCTGGTTGATGTGGATTGTTGGGCAGAAGCACATGTAGCCTCTCCAGATCCAAAAGTACAGCTTATTCAGAAAAAGATTTTGAGCAGATGGTACCGGACCCCCTCTACATGGGCTCAAATGGGTTGGGTTTCCTCTGACCAGTGTTGAGGTGTAGGTCTGACTCAGGGACATTATTTCATATATTAGGAGGGTGCCCTGTGGCCAGATCTTGGTGGTTATCCATTATTACTTTGACTGAACAAGTTTTAAATATTTCTTTGCCCTGGTCTCTACGCTTCTGAATATTGGGAGACTCTAGTTTGATAGATGTGGATTGCTTATGTTACAGATCGATGTTATTCACAATGGCGCCAGAAGTTAAAAGATTAATCTTGTTGAACTGGGGGTCCTCCGCTTTACCCTCAATATCACTTTGGAAGCAAGCTGTTTCTAAGGCAGCCTCTTTTTTACAGGTCCAGTTGTGGTGCAGAAATGCCTTATCAAAATATCACAAATTGTGGACACCTTGACTTACTTACACAGGGGTGATAAATTATAATTATACCCATAATAATTGTAATAATGACTAAATGTAAAAATAACTCAGTTTAGCTGGAGTTAAATGTGGCTGGCTCCCCTTTTTTTTGTGATATATAAAAGACTTTTGATATGCTAGGTCGGGATAGTTTTTCATATAGGTGGCCAGTTTTTAATGCTGTATTAATACTGCTGATGGTTTCTTTGTAATTTGTTTGGTGATTACATCTGGTGTATCATGTTGTTTTGCAGTGGAGATATTTCTAACTTCAAAAAAAGGAAGGAAGGGGGACCACTAGACAACCATGGAATACATCTGGCTGGGATTGGGAAGAGAGGAGGGGACTACCAGGAAGATGGTGAGGGATCAAAGACATATTCTGAAAGAGAACAATGGACAACACATATTACAGATTGAGTGAACACTCCCAGCCAATCGGAGCGCTCTTTTCCTGTGCATGAGACACTGCTGCCCTGGAAACAGGCACTTTCAGGAATTTTTATTTTTATTTTAATATGTTATCAATCAGTTTCAATCAATAATATATTAAATACCCCTTCTGAGACCACTATTACAGTTGTTTACCGTGTACATGCTGCTGTTGGGTGAGTTCATTAGACAGTATGGCCTGGAGTTTTACTGCTATGCAGATGATACCCAACTATATAAATTCCAGCCTTGGAGGCCATCAGGGCAGAGGCTGACCTGGGTATTGTAGCGATTATTGAGACATGGTGCACAGGGAACCATGACTGGGACATCGCCATACCTTGCTATAACCAGTTCAGGAAGGATAGGGTGGGGAGAAAGGGAGGAGGATTGGTGTATGTGAGGGAGGGTATCAAAGCAACAGAAACTGGGGGGAGGGGTTGGAGGTAGTGTGGGGTACCCTGGGGGCAGGAACTGGAGCCTCTGTTTTCACTGGGATGATCTACAGACAAGGGTGCCAGAAGATGGTAAAAGCTGAGGGGGCTGAGGATCAAAAGGGCACTTATGAGGGTGCAAAGGGTACTTTTTCTATACTAGCTTTTGCCATACAGAAATAAAAAGTGGAGTGGCTACCGCCCCTTTCGCCCCTCCAGTTCCGGCACCTATGACAGACCTCCAAAATAGGGAACAACTGGACAAGGCACTTGGGGAAATCCATTAGTATAATGGCAAAAAAAAAAAAAAAAGGAGGCGCTGCTAGTGTGGGACTTAAATCTGCTGGATGTAGATTGGAGCCTCCCAGCCAAGGCCTCAGCTAGAAGAAGGGACATTCTGGATTCCCTGCAGGGGGCATTTCTCAGGCAACCAGTCAGGATGCCCACTCATGTGGCAGTACTGGACCTGGTGCTCACTAACAAGGACAGTATTGCAGACATCAAGGCAGGAGGCCATCTTGGGACCACCTATTACTGTACAGTGTGGTTTAGCATAAGGGCTCTGCACAAGCAAACCACACAAGGATGAAGGTCCTGGACTTCAGGACAGTAGATTTTTAAAAAATGGGCGACTGCCTCAAAGACGATCTAGCAGAAGGAAATGGCCAGGGTGAGGAAGAGGAACAATGGGTCAAAATAAGGAAGGGCATAAAGAAGGCAACAAACCTTTGTGTGAAAGAAGCAACCAAAAACAAAACAAAAAAAAAAGACCACTGTGGTTCTCAAGGGAAGATGCTAAAAAGGTTCGGGCTAAAATGGTAGCATTCAGAAGGTACAAAAAGATGCAGAGGGAAAAGGATAGGGGAGTGTACCAAGTAAGGCAGAGGGAAACAGGGGAAAGCAGTAAGGAATGCAAGGGTGCAAACTGAGGAAAGCCTAGCCAATGGGGGTAACTAAAGGGTACAAGACCTTTTTTAGGTACATTAAATGAGAAGAGGAAGACAAAGGAAAGGATTATAAGATTAAAAACTGCAGGGAGGACTGTACAGAGGATGATCAGGAAAAAGTAGCTTTCCTGAACAGATATTTCTGTTCGGTTGTCACATGGATTAGAAAGGGGATGGACCACACAAAAGCAGCAGGAACACGGGGGGGGGAGGTAGACATAAGAACATTTACAGAGGAGACAGTATTGAAAGGACTTGAAAATGTGACAGTAGACAAAGCTATCATGCCAGACAAAGTACCCCCAAGGGTGTTGAGGGAACTCAAAGTGGTACTAGCTACACCTCTGACAGCACTATTCAACAATTCACTGGAAACAGGAGTGGTTCCAGGACTGGAGGAGGGCAATTAGCCCCACTTCATAAAAGTGGGAAGAGGCTGGCAACTATAGGCCAGTTGGTCTGACATCAGTGTTGGGGAAACTAATGGAGTGACTTTTAAAGGAAAGGACTGTGGAGTATCTTGAATCCAGTGGGTTAAAAGATCCGAGGCAGCATGGGTTCAACTATGGGGTCATAACAGACAATTCTGATAAGATTTCTTCAACTGGGTGACCATGCAACTAGATCAGGGTTGGGTGGTGGATGTGGCCTACTTAGATTTCAGCAAGGCCTTCGACACCGTACCACATAGAAGGCATATTAGAGAGCTGGACAGTTTGAGGTGAATCACAACATGGTAAATTGGGTACGAAATTGGTTGATGGATAAGAGACAGAGGTTGGTGGTAAACAGAATTCACTCGGGGTTAGGAAGAGTGAACACAGGGTACCTCGGGGCTCATTACTGGGACCAGTCTTCTTTAATGTCTTTGTAAGTGACAGTGCAGGACAGCTGGAAAGGAAGGTATGCCTCGCTGCAGATGTCACCAAAATCTATGATATGGTGGACAACCCAGAGGGGGTAGAGAGAATGTGCAGAGACTTGAGAAAACTCAAGGGGTGGTCAAGGACATGGCAGCTGGGTTTCAATGCTACAAAGTGCAAAATCATACACATGGGGACAAAAATCCAGAGGAAGAGTATAATATGGGGGGTAAAGGTGTTGATGGTCACCAAACAGGGAAGAGATCTAAAAATAATCATATCTGATGACCTCAAGGAGACAAGACAATATGTCAAGGCAGTAGGTTGGGCCAGATGAATGCTGGAGTGCATAAGAAGAGGTATCGCCAGCAGAAGGGAGGTGGTATATAGATTGCTGGAGAGACCCAGCCTGGAGTACTGTGTCCAGTTCTGGAGATCACAAGAAGGACATAGGCTGTCTAGAGGAGGTCAACCAAAAATTGTGCAGGAACTGCATCAGAAGCCCTATGAGGACAGATTAAGGGATCTCAATATGCACACCCTAGAAGAGAGAAGGGAGAAAGGGGATATGATAGAAACCTATAAATGCTCATGGGGATCAACAAGGTATAGAAGAAAAAATTACTCACCTTAGTAATTGCTTTTCTTCTCATGGAGTCTTGCTATATTATAACAATAGCAGTCAGCCACTGCAGCTGAACTGCCCCGGAGAGGAAGGAGTTAACTCCAGAGGATCTGGAGTTCTACAGCGCGAGGGCGCTTGTGCCTGAAGCTCTATCTGGCAGTTTCAAATGAAACTGTCAGATCTTTACGAAGCTAACATCAAAGGACGGAAAGTCTGTGTGGAAAAAACTACACTAGCCCATGGCTACCTACTAGTAGTAATAACAACAATATAAACAACAAAGAAACACCCAGAGCCATAATAACAAAAATTGATGGTATTATGGTTCGTTTTACCACCCCTGACAAGCACATATGAACCCCCCCCTTCCCCCCAAGACTCAAGTCCAGGAAGGGGGCAATATAAATAACCTAAATGAAACAATCTAGATCCCTAACCCAAAGGAAAAGAGGTAAGGGATAACTACAAAGGCATGACACAGTGCTTGCACCAATTCGCCACCCCTACCCAAGTAGAAGTTCTGAGAGGGGCAGGAGGGAGGGTGGTTAGAGACATAGCAAGACTCCATGAGAAGAAAAGCAATTACTAAGGTGAGTAATTTTTCTTCAAACACCACGAAGTCTTATATATTATAACAATAGCAGATTACACAGCAGTACCTCCATGGAGGAGGGTCAGAACCTACTTAGGAAATAGGCTCTGAAGCACAGCTGTGCCAAACCGAAAGCATCTCCTGGACTGGACATCCAGGGAATAATGCTTGTAAAGGTGTGAACTGTCTTCCAGGTAGCAGCTTGACAAATCTCCAGAATGGGAATGTCTCTAGCAGCCGCTAGAGATGCAGCTGTACCCTGGTGAGTGGGCCCTCAATCCTGAGGGGGTACTCTACCCAGTTTCTGATAACAGAATTGGATACAAGAAACAATCCACCTTGCAATTGTTCTCTTAGTGGCAGGTTCCCTTTGCCAACCTCGCCATAGGTAAGAAAGAGTTGAGGGATTCGAACCTATGACCTCTGGTGCGCTCTAAATAGTAGCTTAAGGCTCTTTGACATCCAAGCTGTGCAGTCTCCTCCTCACCTGAGGAAGAATGCTCAGTGAAAAATACTGGGAGAGAGATAGATTGATTCAGGTGGAAATCAGAAACCACCTTAGGCAAAAACTTTCTATTAGTCCTAAGGACTACCTTATCTCTGTGGAAAGAGATAAAATCTTCTTCCACTGACAGGGCCTGTAACTCACTTATGCGTCTGGCAGAAGTGATAGCTACTAGGAAAACGGTTTTCCAAGTTAAATACTTGAGCTCTGCTGAAGACAGAGGCTCAAAGGGGTTGCATTAACTGAGCAATGCAAATATTCAGGTCCCAGGCGGAGCTGGTTCCCAAAAGGAGGTTAGTATGAAGTAACCCTTTAAAAACTTGGAGAACACAGGGTGAGAAGAAAGGGAGGCAGGTTTCCTTGCTGACACAAAAGCAGAGACAGCTGCCAGATGAACCTTCAGGGTAGCTGGTCTAAGGCCTAGGGAATTCAGATGGACCAAATAGTCCAGTAGAATGGGAAGATCAGCAGATTCTGGGATAATCTGCCTCTCAGAGCACCAGAAGGAAAACCTCTTCCACTTAGAATTACAAGTGGCCCTAGTGGAAGGCTTCCTTGAAACCTTTAAAATATCCATGACACCTTGAGAAAGGTGTAAGTCAGCAAATTCTAGCTCCTCAAGAGCCAAGCCTTGAGGTGGAGGGATTTGAGGTCCGGATACCACACTCTCCCTGTGCACAGGCCAGTAAGTCGTGGACTCTGGGCAGGCTCAGGGCAGGGTGGACTGCCAAGGACAGGAGCAGAGGTACCAGGGCTGTCTGGCCCAATCTGGGGCAATCAGAATCACTCTGCAAGGTTGAGATCTGATTTTTACTAGTACCCTGAAAAGGAGAGGAAAGGGAGGAAAGGCATACAGGAACTTCCCTTTCCAGTCCAACAGAAAGGCGTCCAGAGGGACTGAGCCCAGTACTGGAGGCCTGCAACAGAAAAGAGGAAGTTGATGGTTGCCTGGGGCTGCGAAAAGATCTATCTGAGGAGTGCCCCATCTGGCAAAGACAGACCCCAGCACTTGTGGATTCAGAGCCCATTCGTGATGGCCCTGAGAAATCCTGCTGAGGGCGTCCGCCAGGACATTGTCCTTCCCTGGGAGATGAACCGCTATCAGGGAGGTGTTCAGGGAGTAAGCCAGAGACCACAACTTCATTGCTTCGGTGCACAAGGCTGAAGACCGAGTGCCCCCTTGCTTGTTGATGTACCACATTGTGGTGGTATTGTCTGTCCTGACTTGAACCACTTTGTTCTGGACAGAATCTGAAAACACCCGAAGAGCTAAAAAGACAGCTCTGAGTTCCAAAAGATTGATGTGGAGCAGAGATTCCTGGGAGACCACACCCCCAGTGGCAAGGTCGCCAGGTGAGCCCCACCCTAACAGGGAGGCATCCGTGGTGAGGGTGAGGGAGTGAGAAATGGGAATGAAGGGAACCCCCTGTCTTAAATTGCTCTGGACCTGCCACCAGTGGAGGGCTAGGATCAGAGTTTGAGTAACTGGGACCAACTTGATAAGGGGGTCCTTCCTTTGAGACCAATAGGCCCTCAAATGGAACTGAATGTCCCTCATCTGGAATCTTGCTCCCTGCACGACAGCTGTGGAAGCAGCCATGTGCCCGAGGAGTTGCAGAAAATGCCTTGCTGGTCGAGAGACCCGCAGGGTAAAGGAGGATGCCAGAGGCGATGAGTCTGTCCACCCTTTCCGAGGGAAGAAAAGCCCTGGCTAACCTTGTGTTCAATTCTGCACCTATGAAAGTTAGGACCTGAACCGGTTCCAGAACTGACTTTGGTAAGTTTAGCAGGAATCCCAGGAAGTGAGAAGCTGCTGGGTGACTTGCAAGTGGGTTTCACCTGACCTGGAGACTGACCCACAATGAGCCAGTCGTCCAGGTAGGAAACACAGCAACCCCTTGCCTTCTTAAGTGAGCCACTACTACAGCGAGACATTTTGTGAATACCCTTGGCGCAGAGGTAAGGCCGAAGGGCATTGCCCTGAACTGGTAGTGGCCTGAGGGCAGTTCGAACCTGAGGTACTTTTGGTGAGAAGGCCTGATCAGAACATGAAAATAGGCATCCTTGAGGTCCAGGGAAGCTAGCCAGTCCCTGGCCTTAGGGAAGGCAATATCATTGCCAGAGTCAACATTTTGAACTTTGGTTTCAACAGATGCTTGTTCAAGAATCTTAAATCTAGAATGGGCCGCCATTCTCTCTGTTTTTTGGGTAAGAAAGTATCTTGAATAAAGCCCCTTGCCCTGATGGCAAGGAGGAACCCTTTCCACTGCTTTGCAGTCCAGAAGAGAAGAAACCTCTGCTTCCAAAGCAAGGGCTTCTGAAGGATTTGCAGGTGGAAAATGCCTGGCTCTCATCTTTGGAAAGTGTTTGAAGCTGAGAATCAGACCCTGGCCTATTACCTCCAGAACCCATCTGTCCGTAGTTAGGACAGCCAGTTCCGGCTGAAATAGGCTAACCTGCCCCCACTGGTACAGGAGAATCGGCCCTGGGCACCCCAGGGTGCCTGCTTAGCAGCAGCCTTAGGCTGAGGGAGGGGAGGTCTACTTGTGCCTCGCTACCCTGCCTCTGAAGAAACCCTCTCGAGACAGCAGAGGAGGCTTGAAATTGGTAAAAGGCCTGGAAAGGGCCTGCCCTCACCTCTGGGAGCATGCCTTTGTGGCATGGCATGCTTCTCCTTAGCCTGGGCACTTTTTGTAGTAGTTCTGTATTCATCCATCTTTTTCATATAGTTTTCTGTTTGCTCCCCAAACAGAGAATTTCCTACTACAGGAAAATCCATAGCCTTTGACTGGGTATCTAGGGACAGATTAGTGCATCTGAGCCATGCCAACCTACGGAAAGCTACAGAAGTGGCCATGACCCTAGAGGAAACATCATTAACATCAACAGCAGTATGAAATTGAACTTTAGAGGCTTCAATGCCATCAGCAGCCACCTGTTCCAACTCACTAGCCAGCTGGCCATGGGCCTGCTTGGCTAACTGCAATACTGTGTCCCACCTAGATTTCTGATATCTAGCCACATAAGCCATATAATTTGCCTGCCTGAGTCCCAAAGAAGCTGCCATATACTGTTTCTTCACCATGGCATCAATCTTCCTGGAATCCTTATCAGGAGGATGTGAGGCCAGAGGAATATTGCCTTGTCACAGGCTGCAGCTTGTACCACACCTACATGACTACACTGCTCAGTAAGGAAGTCTGTATCCAGCCTGACAAAGTATACCTTCTGTCCATTTTTTTATCTACAGGAGGACAGAATGAGGATTTTTAAAATCTTTGTTGTTTGCTTCCTAAATGACTTATGCAAAGGAATAGACAACCTCCTAGACTCTGGAACATCCATCATTTCCACATAATCAGGCTCCTCTTGCTCATCCACAGCCTCTAAAGGAAGCTGGAGGTTTCTGCAACCTTTTGTAAAAATAAAGAAAGAAGGGACTCAGACAGAATAGGGGAGATTCTAAAGGTCTGTCTGGAGAAATGTCCAGTTCAATGGGCACGTCCAGACCCTCCCAGCCACACATATATTGATCAAATTCCTCCTCCCTCCTGTGGTTCATAAAATCCTCAACTTCAAAATCCTGAACCACTGGGACTGAACAGAACCAACCTTTTACCAACTGTTGGTGGTTCTACAGATCCCTGAGACAGTGACTGGACAATCTGAATGGCTTTAGCTATCTCTGCAGCAGTTGGAGACACAATTTTGGACTCCAGACCTACTGATTTCCTTGTCTTTTACTTGGGACTGGTTCCCCTGAACCAGCCTTCCTTTTGCCCGAGGAAGTCTCGCCCTGGTCAGAGGGCACTCCCTCTGGTCCAGTGGGTACTGGACCGGGCTGGCCATCCGGGTCAGCGGACTTTTTGGCCTCTCGTTCCCTGAGCCAGCCCAATCTCTTCTCCAGGGTGGCTGCAGGAAATCTTCACACCTGGCAGTCTGACAGGAGGTGGTCAGCCCCCAGACAATAAACACAAGTGGTGTGTGGGTCAGCCTTGGCAAAGCGTCCCCACAGATATCACAGTGTTGAAACCCAAGTAGGCCCGGTTTTCTTTTGAGTTTCTCAGACATAATGCCAGCCTAACCAAAACTTGCCCTTTTGATGGCAGTGCCAGGCAAGACACCTTATCGTGTTCCTAACCGTGTCACGATATTTGAAAAACGTTATAATTCCGCTTTTTAGAACCGATAAGAACCGGAACCGCACTCTAAAACCCAACTGTACACTTTTAAAGTGCAGAAAAAAAACAACCGATCGGTTCAAAACCGAACCGATAATTAATTTTCCACACAGACTTAAATTTTAGTACTTACGGTTACCAGATAGAGCTTTAAAACCGAAATGCGGTAAAAATAATGACTTTTGCCGGTTCAAATGAACCGAAAAATACTCGCTTGAGCCGAGAATGAACCGAGCTGAAGGAGCTGATCTCCGGAGCGACTGTTCAGTGAAGCGGAGTAAAGAATCTGACAGTTTCATTTGAAACTGCCAGATAGAGCTTTGAGCACAGCACCCTCGCGCTGTAGAACTCCAGATCCTCTGGAGTTAACTCCTTCCTCTCCGGGGCAGTTCAGCTGCAGTGGCTGACTGCTATTGTTATAATATAGCAAGACTTCATGGTGTTTGAAGGGGAGCATTTTTCAGGGGGAAAAGGTGCATGAGAACAAGGGTACATGCAATGAAGCTGGAAGTGGGAAAATTAGGAGGGATATGAGAAAGTACTTCTTTCCCGAAAGAGTGGTGGGTGCCTGGAACAGCCTTCCAGTGGAGGTAGCGGGGGCGAAAACAGTAGTGGGCATGGGATAGGCACAAGGGAATCTTAGAGCTGTGGATGCAGTGAAAAATCTGGGAGTCAACACAGACTTCAGGCTGATATCTGAGAATCAGGTGTTGGCAGTCATCTATATTGACTTTTCCTTCTTCAAAATATTGCCTGGATTAAACCGTATCTGGTGCTTGGTGACCTGGTTACACTAGTCCAAGCATTCATCACTTCCAGACTGGATTACTGAACACTCTCTACTTAGGGTTATACAAGAGTCTGATGCATCACCTGCAACTGGTCCAGAATGCGGCTACCTGACTGATAATCTGATACGTCTTGTAGTGATCATATCACTCCAGTGTTGGTCCAGAATGGAGCTACCTGACTGAGATCTGGTACATCTTGTAGTGATCATATCACCCCAGTGCTGGTCCAGAACACAGCTACCTGGTACCCGATACATCTTGTAATGATCATATCACTCCAGTGCTGGTCCAGAACGCTGCTACCTGACTGATATCTGGTACATCTCATAGTGATATCACTGTCATATCATATGCCATATAGGCCACAAACTGGGACATGGTGTTTAATTCCAATAAGTGTGTGGTGATTCAGATGGGTAGTAGAAACAGCAGATCAACAAACAGACTTGGTGGCATAGAATTAAGATCTGTCACAGAAGAGAGACACTTAGGTGTGATAATTCGAAAAAAATAATTCGTCATTTAAGTCACACTGTTCATCAGCTTCGACAAAAGCGTAGAAAATATTGGGCTGCATAAAGTGCAATGTTGTAAGCAGACATAGCACAGTTATACTGCCTTAGTATACGTCACTGGCACACCCCTACTTGGGCTACTGTTCCCAGGTCCGGCCCCCTTATTTTAAGACCAATATACAATCAGTTGAAAAAGTGCAGAGGTAATTTATGTGGCTCTTTGAACTATGATGCAATATTAACAACGTTAGGCTTGCACAGCTTACAAAGAAAACGATTAAGGGGTGATCCAATTCTTATCTATAATCAGTTCGAAAACATAGATCTTGTTGGAACTTGGCATTGTTTTAAGGAAATCAGAATAAATCATCAGATTTTACAATAAACAGTTACTGGGGAAACCACTTAGGACTAATAAAAGAGGATCTTTCTGTACAAACAGTAGTAAAGTATTGGACACGTTTAGCACAATCCATTGTGGATCCATGAGCATTGTATAGTTTCAAAAAACAACTAGATATAGAAATGGACAATTGGGGATCCAAGTAATTGACCACTGATAGTGGGAAGGGGGGTGGACTAGAAGCACCTTTGGCACACTTCCATCCTTAACTACCTAAGTATCCTGGTGCTGGTCCAGAATGCAACTATCTGGTATCTGGTACATCTCCTAATGATCACATCACTCCAGTGCTGCTCCAAAATGTGACTACATGATTGATATCTGGTACATCTCGTATTGGCATCACCCCGGTGCTGGTCAAGAATGAGACTACCTGACTGATATCTGGTACATTTCATAGTAATCATAATACTCCAGTGCTGGTCCAGAACATGGCTACCCGACTTGTATCTAGTACAGCACACAGTGATCAAGTTATTCCAGAGCTGGTCCAGAACATGGCAACCTGACGGATATCTGATACACCTCATAACGCAGTTACCTGATTGATATTTGTTACATCTCGTAATGATCATATCACCCCAGTACTAGTCCAGAATGTGGCCGACAGATATCTGGTACATCTCATAATGATCATATCACTCCAGTGCTGGTTTAAAACATGATTACCTGACTGATAGCTGGTACATCATACAGTGATCAAATCACTCCAGTGCTGGTCCAAAACATGACTACCCGATTGATATCTTGTACTTCGAATAGTGATCAAATCACTCCAGAGCTGGTCCACAACATGGCTACCTGATTTATATTTGGTACTTTTACTAGTTATCATATCACTCCAGTGCTGGTCCAGAAAGCAGCTTCCTGATTGATATCTGGTACATTGCACAGTGATCAAATCACTACAGAGCTGGTCCAGAACATTCCTATCTGATTAATATCTGCAATACATCTCATAATGCAGTTACCCGACTGATATCTGGTACATCTTGTAATGATCATATCACCCCAGTGATATGGTCCAGAACTCTGCTAATTTATATCTTGGACATTTTATTTTTTTAGTATATTTTATTCTTTGGTAACTGGCTAAGGTCCACTAGGCACAACCGCTTGTTTTCAGGGGCAACTCAAGCACAATGGGGTGGTTAAATGACTTACTCAAGAGTCACACAGTATGCAAGGGGAGGTTGTGGGAATCAAACCCTAGTCAGCTGGATGTACCAAGCTCCTTCACAGCTCGTTACTCTAACCTCTAGGCTGCACTACATCTCATAGTGATCATATCACTCTAGTGCTGGTTCGGAATGAGGCTGCTTTATTGATATATTGTACATTTCATAGTGATATCATGCCAGTGCTGGTCCAGAACATGGCTACCCGATTGATATCTGGTACATCTTGTAGTGATCATATCACTTCAGTGTTGGTCCAGAACCCTGCTACCTTATTGATATCTGGTACCTTGCCCAATGATCAAATCACTCCAGTGCTGGTCCAAAACATGGGTACCTGATAGCTAGTACCCTGTGCAGTGATCAAATCACTCCAATACTGGTCCAAAACATGGCTACATGACAGATGTCTGTTCCATCTCTCAGTGATCATGACTCCAGTGCTGGTTCCGAACACAGCTATCCAACTGATATCCCGTGCATCTCATAACACAGTTACCCGACTAATATCTGGAACATCTATTAGTGGTAATATCACCCAGTGCTGGTCCACAATGCGCTACCTGACTGCTATCTGGTACATTTCATAGTAATCATATCATTCCAGTGTTGGTCCAGAAGAAAAAATTACTTACCATAGTAATCTTCTTTCTTCCCAGTGATTCTTAGATATTCATAACTTTGTGCAGTCAGCCTGGTGGGGTGGACTGCCCAGAGAGATGAAACACATGCAAATGATGGAATTCTTTGCACGTTAGCATCTTTCAAATACTGCCTCTACCAACTGTAGTGTTCTAAACCATTCTGATTTGTAAGAAGCCTGAAAGTCAGGCATTATGAAAAAAATTCAACAGCTAATTAATTAAAACATTTTTTAGGATTATCCTAATAAAAACAATTTACCTAAGAAAACTCCTAAGGAGGAACTACATCAAATAACAATGGTGTTCACCAGACAGTGAGAAAAACTATTAAGAGAGACAGAAAACTGTTACAATCTATCTGGTATAGAGAAGTGTACCCAGAAGGGTATGGCTATGTGGCACTAGCATGCGGAATGCAGAGGCTGAAGTTCTGGAAGGGGAGGATGGAGAGTGAGTTATGAATATCTGAGCATCACTGGGAAGAAAGAAGATTTCTATGGTAAGTAATTTTTTCTTCTAACCCCAGTAATGCTCAGGATATTCATAACTTTGTACAGACTACCAAGCAGTACTCCTGGAGGTGGGCACAGAACTTATTTTGGAAACAGACTTTGCAGGACTGCTGTGCCAAACCTGGCATCACTTCTGGACAAAACGTCCAAGTTGTAATGCTTTGTAAAGGTGTGTACTGATTTCCAAGTAGCTGCTTTACAAATATCCAATAATGGAACTTCCCTAGCAGCTGCAAGACTGGCAGCTGTTCCTCTTGTCGAGTGTGCCCTCAGCCCAGCTGGGGACTCCCTACCTGCTCTAGTGTAGCAGAATTGAATATACTGGACAATCCATCGAGAAATGGATCTTTTTGAGGCTGGTTTGCCCATTCCGACATCCCCATATGTAAGGAAAAGTTTGTTTTTTTTTGTCTTGCCTATGGCCCTTAGTAGCTGTCATCTAATAGCTGAGAGCTCTTTTCACATCCAGACTGTGGAGGCTTCTTTCACCAGAGCTTGTATGGTCTGTGAAAAAGACAGGCAGAGTGATTGATTGGTTCACATGAAAGTCTGAAATGACCTTGGGAAGGAATTGTCTGTTTGTTCTGAGGACTACCTTATCTCTGTGAAAGGAGATGTAGTCCTGGTCAACACAGAGAGCCTGAAGCTCGCTGATTCTTCTTGCTGAGGTAATTGCTACCAGAAAAACTGTTTTCAAGGTAACATACTTTAAATGGGCTGTAGCCATGGGCTCAAAAGGAGCCCTCATTAATCTATCTATACATATATTAAGATCTCAAGCGGGCACTGGTGCCCTATGAGGAGGATGCAAATGTATCAGGCCTTTAAAAAATCTTCTGAAAATGGGATCTGATGCTGCTGACACCTTTGTCCTAGCCAAAAGGTATGCAGACACTGCTGCAAGATGAACCCTTAGAGAACTGGGTTGTAGACCTTGTGAATGTGAGTCAGATAATCCAACACCACTGAGACTCCTGAGTCATTTGGGGCAAAATTCCTACCAGAGCACCAAAAGGAAAATCTTTTCCACTTAGCAGAATACGTTTTCTTAGTGGAGGGCTTCCTGTAACCTTTCAAGATAGTTAATACAGCTTTGGAAAGGTTTAAGGCTGCATGCTCTAATTCCTCAAGAGCCATGCCTTGAGATGGAGGGACTTGAGATTTGGGTACAACATTTCCCTGATTGGGGGTCAGGAGATTGTGCCTGAGAGGCAAACTTATTGGTTTGCTCACTGACATGGACAGTAGAAGAGAGTACCAAGGCTGCCTGGGCCAATCCGGAGCTATCAAGATCAGAGAAGCTGAGAGGGATTTGAGCTTCAGTAGTACTCTGAAAACCAGAGGAAAAGGGGTAACGGCATAAAGAAACTTACCTGACCAGTCCAGTACTAGGGCATCCAGAGGGATTGTGCCCCATGCTGGTGGCCTGCAGCAATACTGAGGCAGATAAACTTCAGATGAACAGCACACTTAAGCCCGTTGCAGGAAAAATCCAGGTCCAAACAAATAAATGAAATTAGAAAAGTATTTATTGTATCAAAAAGACACAAAGTGAACCGACAGGCTAAACACAAAGAACAAAGCGCAAACGTGCCCCAGTGCTTCGACTCCTCAATGAGTCTTCATCAGGGGGTAAAGATTGCAGGCAAAGCATAGTCTTTTTATAGTCAACGAAACAATTAACCAATTACAAAAAACACAAATGTTTCTAATAATCATTAAAGGTCAGCATAGAGAGACATTTAAACCTAAATAGGTAACTAGATGGTGCTAAAATAGCACTAACATCATTTCACAATATAGTAAATAAATGCAGACTCAAAAATGATGGCTTGAAACAACAAAAATATTTGTTAAAAAGAAAAAATTATTATTTGACGACAAGGATACATAATTAGACCAAACCACCAGAAAATCCTGGGTGAGAGAGAATGTAAGCAAGGCAACCAAGGTACAGGACCTCCCAGTAATTAAGGACAAGGCAGCTGGAGGATAGTCAAATGAAATGAAACCTAAAAAAGACAAACATAATGACATGGTTATTTAGAATCAAGGTTACATATAATACAATATCATGTCAGAAAAATTATTTTGATTCATTTCAGAAATGGTTTTAAATCCCATTTATCATTAAGTCCCTGTGGTTTAACAATGTGCAGTGCATGAATCCAATAGCTCTCATGTTGTAATAACAAATTTGGTCTATCTCCTCCATTTCTCATTTGTGAAACATGTTCCAAACCAATAAACATGAAACATGATGGTTTTGAGTCATGAACATCTGAAAAGTGTAAACCAACAGGGGTATCTTGTTTTTTATTCAAGATGGAATGAATGTGTTCCTGTATCCTTTGTTTCAGAGGTCTGACAGTCTTGCCAACATATACCAAACCACAGGTACACCATAAAGCATATACTACATATGGGGTATTACATGTGATGAGTTCTCTGATTTCAACCTTAATGTTCACATTGGTGGGATGGATAAATTCCTTAGTAGAAACACCATATTTACAAATGTTACAATTATTACATTTGTAAAAGCCCTTAGGGCGATGTGGTAGCCAAGTACCAGTAGTTCGTTTACCACAAGGGATTCGACTATGAACTAGTTTGTCCCTGAGGTTTTCACTTCTGTTAAAAGTTACCTCGGTTTCAGGCTCACGGAAGTACCCACTGTATTATCTCCTAGTAAATGTGCCAATTCCAATGTATGGCATTTCCTATCTGGCCAGCCAAGTGGTTGAAACTGCTACAAAAGTACAGGGCATTTTTTCAATAACCATCATGTTTCCTGTATTATCACCTCTTAAAAGTTCATTCCTATCCATCTTTTGAACCTTATCTCTGGTTTGTTCCAAAAGTTTTTTATCATAACCTCTAGTTTCAAATCTATCCATAAGTTCCTCTGTTTGGGTTATGAATTCAGCGTTTGAGCTGCAATTTCTTCTTAGTCTCAACATCTGTCCAAAGGGAATGGAATTTTTTAGTGTATGGGGATGAGCACTGCTAGCCAATAGTAATGCATTTGTGGCTGTGTTTTTTCTGAAGCCTTTGGTCTCTATCTTATTTTGATTAACATAGAGGTTAAGATCCAAAAATGAAATACTGTGTGGATCACAGACATAGGTGAATTTCAAATTAAACGTATTATAGTTAAGCCATTTGATAAAGTCAGGAATAATTTCTGCAGGACCATCCCAAATACAAAGTACATCGTCAATAAAGCGATGCCAGTGTTTGAGGTATTTAACAAAAAGATTATTGTCAGAAATGACAATATCTTTTTCCCACAGACCAAGGAACAGATTGGCATAGCTTGGTGCCATCGATGCTCCCATGGCAGTGCCACATTTTTGTAGAAAAAATTCCCCTTTGAATTCGAAATAGTTGTGTGTTAATAGAAACTCTGTAGCTTCCACAATGAACTCATCTGGAACACTTTCAGTTTTGGATAACTCTTCCATCCAATATCTGATAGTTTCTAAACCTTTTGGGTGTTGGATGGAGGTATACAAAGACTCAACATCAATGCTTAACCACTGGTAGACAGATTTCCAATCAATATCCTTCACAATATTCAGTACTGTCTTGCTATCCTTAATATATGAAGGTAATTTGACTACCTGAAACTGAAGAAAAAAAATCAATAAATTTGCCCAGATTTTGTGTAAGAGAATTGCAACCTGAGACTATGGGTCTACCTGGAGGTTTAATAATGTCTTTATGAATTTTTGGTAAAATATAAAAACTAGGAATGCTGGGATTATCTTGCCAGATAAAGTTATATCCTTTTTCTGTGATTAAACCACTATCTACAGTGTATTTAAGAAGTTGGAATAACTCTTTTTTTTGAAAGTTTGTGTAGGGTCAGAGGGTAATCGACAGTAATTATTAGTATTATTTAATAGTGAATATACTATATCACTGTACTTTGCAACGTCCATTACTACAATGTTACCTCCCTTATCTGCTGGTTTAATAATTATTTCTTGATTTTATGACAAATTCTCTAGAGCAATTTTCTCATTTTTGGTAAGGTTATAATACCTTGGTTTGTTTTGAATGCTCAAGATTTCCTGTACTTGTTTGTTCACAACTTTCTCAAATGTCTGTATAGTAGGTTAAAAATATTTGGACAGAAAGTGGATGTACCTATAAACTTGTTTTGCCTTAAAGTTGAAATGTGTCCTTTAACATTAAACATGACATTACCTACATGATGAGACTGGGTGGTAAACTGTTCAGTCTTATCTTGTTCGGCTGTAAAAAGTCTCTCAAACATGTCCAAATTAAGTTCAGCATCACCAGTGAAATCTCCACTTGTGAATTCACTTTCTGAATTGGTACTTAGTCCACTGTTCAGGATTTGTGTAGAATCTTCTATAGCTGAAATCAGAAGATCTAGATCTTCAGTGTTCCTTGGTTCTTCAATCCTTGTCCAGCCCATAGTTTCAGATAGATGTTTTTTGTTGAAAGAAGGCTTTCAGTTTTATTTTTCGATAGAATTTTTGTAAGTCCACAAAGATTTTAAACTCATTTACTACTGGAGTAGGTACAAAATTTAAACCTTTCTGAAGAAGTTGAGTTTCAGTTGTGGAGAGTATATACTGAGATAAGTTTATGACTTGTAGCTTATTTCTTTGTTCCTGTTTCTCAGAGCTCTTTCTATTCTTATTGATTCTCCGACCTCCCCTTCTCCCTCTTCTAGTTTTTTCTTTCTCCTGATTGTTTCGTCGATGTTCTCTCTAAAAAAGATCTATTGTCTGCTGTTTCTCCAGTGTTTCGTCTCTTATTTTGGTTTCTATTTCTAGATTGGAATCGAACACGAGAGCGACCCCTACTGACAGACCGCTTTTTTTGCCCAGGCAGTAATATGACCCTTTTCATAATCCGTCTTATCCTGGAGAAGTTTAGAGGTTTTCTTCTCAATAATCTCTAACTCATATTTCCGTACTTTTGCAAGTAGTTTAGATTCTAGATCTTTAAAATCTTTATGATCACTAAATCCTGTTATTATGGATCTAGCTTCACTCAATTCTTTCACCATTAGGTCATATTTTTGTTTGTCATATTTAATTAATAATTCCAGAAATGTTTTGGAACATCCACATGCAGCACGAACCCAATCTTCCTTAAATGGGAATTCATCTATCCCACTAGAGGGAGAGATCTGTATACGCAACCCCCTTGGTGCCAAGCCTCTCTCAATATATTCTTTGAGGGTAGAGATGTCATATGTTATGTCTATTTCTTTTAACAGCAATTTTCCAAAAGAATTAAATGCTGACCTTATCGTAATTTTACTAGTGGTGTCACTCATAGAGGTTGCTCCTATGATGTTATTTTCATTATTAATTTATAATTTTTCTCTTGCTTTTTTTCTTCTTATATCAGGGTCGTCAAATGCTTGCCACAAACAACTTTCGGCTCCATTAATTTCTCTCTGCACCTCTCCACTAGTGCGCTGCATAATATAAAATTCACTCAAAATATAAAGCAGTTGGAATCTCTCTCTCCACTATTGAAATTTAATTTGAAACAACCGTGAAATACATCTAAAATTCTGCTGATGAAAATGACTGAATTCTGTAGCTGTTCTTTTTATGAACGTGTCCTATGCACCGCAGACAGTAATGACTAACTCCGCTTTAACAATACACCTCAGAAAAAACACCTCAGAAAAAAATAAAATTTTACACAGAGGAGGTGCTTACTTGTTAGAATAATGATATTTTCAGAGTTAGTTTATACTAAGGAGTTTTATTCCTCGGTTGCTCAGTGAGAAAATCATAAGAAACAGAAGGCAGAATTATGTTGTCCTACTAGTTCGTTTCTAAAAAGTCAAGAGTCAGTTCATTCAAGATGTGGATGGACTTTGCGGTCATTTTTTGTTTGGATTAAATTCCTTCAACTCCAAAAGAACGTTGCAAGTACTGTAAGTCATTTGATTTAATTATTTTTTGTTTAGTGTTATGAGACATTCATACAACATTGAAAAGAACTGGGAAGATTTCATTTATCAAACCAATATATTTTGTAACGATTGCAAAGTACTTCACTGTCATTTTCCATTTGGATTCATTTGCTTTGCCTTCTACGTTGCTAACGGCTGGTACCTTTTGAAGCTCTTGCACATTAATTATCTTGGATTATACGTATTTAAGTTTCAGGACCTACTGCAAGTATTACAAGCATCCATCGTTTGATTGATTTATCTATTTCTTTCAACATTATTCTTTTGTTTTCATTTTAAACAGACTCGGAGAGTTTAAGACATTTTGTTTAATACATTATTGGAACGATGTCTGTAGCTCATTCATCTTTAACCAGCTAATCGTATTTCATGCGATGCTGACAGCTAGCGTTTTGTCTAAATTACTTTGGATTCAATCCTTCCTAAGCTCGAGTGCCTTTTTATAAGTACTGCAAACCTTGATCGTTTGATTCTTTCAACATTATTTTTATACTTATTCTGAAGGGAGTTGCAGACTCTAAAACATTCTGTCTAGATACAATATTGTAATGAGATTTATAGTTTACTCAGCTAATTACATTCAACCATACTCCCGATGAGCAGGAAGGTTGCTGATCCCGAGACATGCAGCTATGCCCTACTCTGTTAACAGCATTTAATTATCCCATTTCGCCTATTGCAAGTCAATAATTAGGCATTTTTGGGACGTGGAGTGCGTTCTTTGATTTGGATGAACTTCTTCAACTCTATAAAATTAACCACACTAATAATATAATGAGTCGGGACATGGAGTTCTGTCTTACTTTTCGGATGGCATTTAATTAACCCATTACACCCTTATTGTGTTAATATTCTGGGTTTTTTGGGACGTGAAGTTCTCCTTGGATTTGGATGTATTCTCTTGACTTTTTAGAAACTAACTAGTAGGACAACATAATTCTGCCTTCTGTTTCTTATGATTTTCTCACTGAACAACCGAGGAATAAAACTCCTTAGTATAAACTAACTCTGAAAATATCATTATTCTAACAAGTAAGCACCTCCTCTGTGTAAAATTTTATTTTTTTCTGAGGTGTATTATTAAAACGGAGTTAGTCATTACTGTCTGCGGTGCATAGGACACGTTCATAAAAAGAACAGCTACAGAATTCAGTCATTTTCATCAGCAGAATTTTAGAAGTATTTCACGGTTGTTTCAAATTAAATTTCAATAGTGGAGAGAGAGATTCCAACTGCTTTATATTTTGAGTGAATTTTATATTATGCAGCTCACTAGTGGAGAGGTGCAGAGAGAAATTAATGGAGCCGAAAGTTGTTTGTGGCAAGTATTTGACGACCCTGATATAAGAAGAAAAAAAGCAAGAGAAAAATTACAAATTAATAATGAAAATAACATCATAGGAGCAACCTCTATGAGTGACACCACTAGTAAAATTACGATAAGGTCAGCATTTAATTCTTTTGAAAAATTGCTATTAAAAGAAATAGACATAACATATGACATCTCTACCCTCAAAGAATATATTGAGAGAGGCTTGGCACCAAGGGGGTTGCGTATACAGATCTCTCCCTCTAGTGGGATAGATGAATTCCTATTTAAGGAAGATTGGGTTCGTGCTGCATGTGGATGTTCCAAAACATTTCTGGAATTATTAATAAAATATGACAAACAAAAATATGACCTACTGGTGAAAGAATTGAGTGAAGCTAGATCCATAATAACAGGATTTAGTGATCATAAAGATTTTAAAGATCTAGAATCTAAACTACTTGCAAAAGTACAGAAATATGAGTTAGAGATTATTGAGAAGAAAACCTCTAAACTTCTCCGGGATAAGACGGATTATGAAAAGGGTCATATTACTGCCTGGGCAAAAAAGCGGTCTGTCAGTAGGGGTCGCTCTCGTGTTCAATTCCAATCTAGAAATAGAAACCAAAATAAGAGACGAAACACTGGAGAAACAGCAGACAATAGATCTTTTTTAGAGAGAACATTGACGAAACAATCAGGAAAAGGAAAAAATCTAGAAGAGGGAGAACGGGAGGTCGGAGAATCAATAAGAATAAAAAGAGCTCTGAGAAACAGGAACAAAGAAATAAGCTACAAGTCATAAACTTATCTCAGTATATACTCTCCACAACTGAAACTCAACTTCTTCAGAAAGGTTTAAATTTTGTACCTACTCCAGTAGTAAATGAGTTTAAAATCTTTGTGGACTTACAAAAATTCTATCGAAAAATAAAACTGAAAGCCTTCTTTCAACAAAACATCTATCTGAAACTATGGGCTGGACAAGGATTGAAGAACTAATGAACACTGAAGATCTAGATCTTCTGATTTCAGCTATAGAAGATTCTACACAAACCTGAACAGTGGACTAAGTACCAATTCAGAAAGTGAATTCACAAGTGGAGATTTCACTGGTGATGCTGAACTTAATTTGGACATGTTTGAGAGACTTTTTACAGCCGAACAAGATAAGACTGAACAGTTTACCACCCAGTCTCATCATGTAGGTAATATCATGTTTAATGTTAAAGGACACATTTCAACTTTAAGGCAAAACAAGTTTATAGGTACATCCACTTTCTGTCCAAATATTTTTAACCCTACTATACAGACATTTGAGAAAGTTGTGAACAAACAAGTACAGGAAATCTTGAGCATTCAAAACAAACCAAGGTATTATAACCTTACTAAAAATGAGAAAATTGCTCTAGAGAATTTGTCAAAAAATCAAGAAATAATTATTAAACCAGCAGATAAGGGAGGTAACATTGTAGTAATGGACGTTGCAAAGTACAGTGATGTAGTATATTCACTATTAAATAATACTAATTACTGTCGATTACCCTCTGACCCTACACAAACTTTCAAAAAAGAGTTATTCCAACTTCTTAAATACACTGTAGATAGTGGTTCAATCACAGAAAAAGAATATAACTTTATCTGGCAAGATACTCCCAGCATTCCTAGTTTTTACATTTTACCAAAAATTCATAAAGACATTATTAAACCTCCAGGTAGACCCATAGTCTCAGGTTGCAATTCTCTTACACAAAATCTGAGCAAATTTATTGATTTTTTTCTTCAGTTTCAGGTAGTCAAATTACCTTCATATATTAAGGATAGCAAGACAGTACTGAATATTGTGAAGGATATTGATTGGAAATCTGTCTACCAGTGGTTAAGCATTGATGTTGAGTCTTTGTATACCTCCATCCAACACCAAAAGGTTTAGAAACTATCAGATATTGGATGGAAGAGTTATCCAAAACTGAAAGTGTTCCAGATGAGTTCATTGTGGAAGCTACAGAGTTTCTATTAACACACAACTATTTCGAATTCAAAGGGGAATTTTTTCTACAAAAATGTGGCACTGCCATGGGAGCATCGATGGCACCAAGCTATGCCAATCTGTTCCTTGGTCTATGGGAAAAACATAGTCTTTTCTGACAATAATCTTTTTGTTAAATACCTCAAACACTGGCATCACTTTATTGATGATGTACTTTGTATTTGGGATGGTCCTGCAGAAATTATTCCTGACTTTATCAAATGGCTTAACTATAATACGTTTAATTTGAAATTCACCTATGTCTGTGATCCACACAGTATTTCATTTTTGGATCTTAACCTCTATGTTAATCAAAATAAGATAGAGACCAAAGGCTGCAGAAAAAACACAGCCACAAATGCATTACTATTGGCTAGCAGTGCTCATCCCCATACACTAAAAAATTCCATTCCCTTTGGACAGATGTTGAGACTAAGAAGAAATTGCAGCTAAAACACTAAATTCATAACCCAAACAGAGGAACTTATGGATAGATTTGAAACTAGAGGTTATGATAAAAAAACTTTTGGAACAAACCAGGGATAAGGTTCAAAAGATGGATAGGAATGAACTTTTAAGAGGTGATAATACAGGAAACATGATGGTTATTGAAAAAATGCCCTGTACTTTTGTAACGGATTTCAACCACTTGGCTGGCCAGATAGGAAATGCCATACATAGGAATTGGCACATTTTACTAGGAGATAATACAGTGGGTACTTCCGTAGGCCTGAAACCGAGAGTAACTTTTAACAGAAGTGAAAACCTCAGGGACAAACTAGTTCATAGTCGAATCCCTTGTGGTAAACGAACTACTGGTACTTGGCTACCACATCGCCCTAAGGGCTTTTACAAATGTAATAATTGTAACATTTGTAAATATGGTGTTTCTACTAAGGAATTTATCCATCCCACCAATGTGAACATTAAGGTTGAAATCAGAGAACTCATCACATGTAATACCCCATATGTAGTATATGCTTTATGGTGTACCTGTGGTTTGGTATATGTTGGCAAGACTGTCAGACCTCTGAAACAAAGGATACAGGAACACATTCATTCCATCTTGAATAAAAAACAAGATACCCCTGTTGGTTTACACTTTTCAGATGTTCATGACTCAAAACCATCATGTTTCATGTTTATTGGTTTGGAACATGTTTCACAAATGAGAAATGGAGGAGATAGACCAAATTTGTTATTACAACATGAGAGCTATTGGATTCATGCACTGCACAGTGTTAAACCACAGGGACTTAATGATAAATGGGATTTAAAACCATTTCTGAAATGAATCAAAATAATTTTTCTGACATGATATTGTATTATATGTAACCTTGATTCTAAATAACCATGTCATAATGTTTGTCTTTTTTAGGTTTCATTTCATTTGACTATCCTCCAGCTGCCTTGTCCTTAATTACTGGGAGGTCCTGTATCTTGGTTGCCTTGCTTACATTCTCTCTCACCCAGGATTTTCTGGTGGTTTGGTCAAATTATGTATCCTTGTCATCAAATAATAATTTTTTCTATTTAACAAATATTTTTGTTGTTTCAAGCCATCATTTTTGAGTCTGCATTTATTTACTATATTGTGAAATGATGTTAGTGCTATTTTAGCACCATCTAGTGACCTACTGTATTTAGGTTTAAATGTCTCTCTATGCTGACCTTTAATGATTATTAGAAACATTTGTGTATTTTTTGTAATTGGTTAATTGTGTTGTTGACTATAAAAAGACTATGCTTTGGCTGCAATCTTTACCCCCTGATGAAGACTCATTGAGGAGTCGAAGCGCTGGGGCACGTTTGCGCTTTGTTCTTTGTGTTTAGCCTGTCGGTTCACTTTGTCTCTTTTTGATACAATAAATACTTTTCTAATTTCATTTATTTGTTTGGACCTGGATTTTTCCTGCAACGGGCTTAAGTGTGCTGTTCATCTGAAGTTTATCTGATGTGTCTGGGCTGGCTGCCCCTTGTTACAGCACCACCTCATACAGCCATAGCTCGCAGCACACCCTGGAGTGATGGAGCAATACTGAGGCAACTGGTGGTTCTGGTGGGATGCGAACAAGTCTATCTCTGGAATGCCCCACCTCCTGAAAATTACCTGCACCACCTGCTTGTTCAGTGTCCATTCATGATGGGACTGATTGATTCGACTCAGTGTGTCTGCCAAGGGAAAAGGCGGGGTGGCGGGGTGCTCCTCTATTATAAGGTGCACCTAAACGTATCTACCATCGATCACTCACCAACTACCTCCCCAGCATGTGAGTTCTTGCACGCCCTTCTTCTGCTAGTTCACACAAAGAAAATACACCTGATCTGTGCCTACAACCCTCCTAAGGGTGGTCTGCTAGGACTCTCCTCACTTCTCGACTGCATTAGTGATAAAGCGGGCCCCAATGAAATCCTAGTTTTAGGTGACTTCAACCTTAACTGGATGGGATCCAACTGCAAACAATATGAGCCCCTGGTCTCGGGCCTTGCCCTAAGCCAAATTATAACTAAACCCACTAGACTCTCCTCGCAGGGGGACAAAGGGTCCCTTATCGACTGGATCTTGTCCAACAGACCTGACAGAATTATATCCTCAGGAATTCTCCCAGATGTCATCTCTGACCACTCACCTATCTATTGCATATAGGGCACCTCACAGCCTAAAATCCCCAGTAAAGTGATCCAGTTGAGGGATTACTCTAAATTTAACATACACGACTTCCTTTCCGACCTCCTATTAGTTGACTGGTCAAGGGTCACAGCCACAAACAACCCTGCACGAGCTCTGGACTTCTTAGCAGAGTTTGTCCCCTTGCAGAACAAACATGCCCCCCTCACTAGAAGGAAGGTGAGGGGCGCTGTCACCAAATGGCTTCACGGTAGCCTATTCTCCCTCATGAAGCTCAGGGACAAATGCTGGGAGACCTACAAGGCCTCCCAAAGCAACAATGACCTCTTAGCATACCGGCACCTCAGAAACTCCTGTAAAAGAGCCATCCGCTCAGCAAAAAGCGAGTTCTGCCAATCTGCCGTGCTTTCCTCTGCCAGCAACCCGAGGAGCTTCTGGCAAAATATCAAAAATGCAGTTGGTGGGTCCGCCAGAGTACAGGTCACTGACTTGCTTGTTGGCAGGGTCAACTGCAATAACACACATACTATTTCAAATGCCTTTAACTCCATGTTTTCCGAATTGTCTGTCCCCCCTTCCCAGTCCTCTGCCCCAAAGTCTCCTGGCACCCCCCCCCCATATGGACTCACCTCCCAACCCCCCTTTTACCTACAACAGGTTTCAGTAAGAGAGACCCAAAAGCTGCTCGCTGGCCTCTCCCCTCATAGCGGGGCAGGACACAACAGCCTTGAACTGAAACTGCTCAGGCTGGGGGCCCACCTCCTTGCCAGGCCTGTCACGCACATCTTCAATACCTCCCTTAATACCGGGATCATCCCAGACATATGGAAAGTGGCCAAGGTCATCCCTATCTTAAAACAGGGTAACCCCAAAGATCCCCTGAACTACCAACCTATCGCCATTCTGTCTGCTACCGGCAAGCTTCTGAAGAAAGTTGTTGCCTCTCAGCTATCCCACTACATCCAGAACTACAACCTCCTCTCTCCCGCACAACATTGCTTTAGGAAAGGGCACAGCATGTCTACCGCCCTTGCTGTAGTCACCTCGTTGATCAGGACTGCTGCTGACCAAGGCAATCTTACTGGAGCTATCTTTGTGAATCTCTCCAAAGCCTTTGATAGGGTCGGTCACTCCCTCCTCAGCTCCACGCTTCTATCCCTTGGGTTCTCCCCCCCGCCCATGCTTGGTTCCTAAACTACCTCTCTAGTAGGCAGTAGCACACTAACTTTAATCGGACCCCTCTCCAACCCCCTCATCAGTCCTCTGCGGGCTCCCTCAGGGATCCGTCCTTGGTCCTACCCTATTCTCACTTTTCATTAAACTGCTGTCCGTCACTGCCCATGTACATATCACCCTTTATGCTGATGACCTCGTCATCCTGGCCAGTTCCCAGGACATCTCCACAATAAACTCCCAACTAAATTCTGACTTCAAGCACATCCAAACCTGGCTAATGGACCACAGGCTTACCCTCAATCTCAAGAAAACCCAAGCTATGCTTTTTGGTTCCTTGAACAAAACAAAATCCTGCCCTGCTCCCTTACAAATCTATGGGGCTGATGGCTCTCCCCTGCAGACGGTGGCCGCTGTCAAGTATCTGGGAGTCACCCTGGACCCGTAGCTGGATCTTACCCTACATATTCAGAATGTCTGTAAGGCAACTAATGGTGAGCTTGGTCTTGCCTATACAGCCAAAAGCTGCCTGACCCCAGCTGCTCGTATGGCCCTAGCCAGGGGGTCCTCCTCCCTACACTCTGCTATGGGCTTGTAACCTTTGCCCCGGTACCTAAATCCAGCCTCTCGAAATGGGACACGGCCTACAACAATATCTGCCGCTTTGCGCTCTCTGCTCCTCCTCTCACGCACCGCTGTGATCTCTACACACGTCTGGAGTGGCTCCCTCCGGAGAAGCACAGCACCTTCGTACTCGGAAAATTCGTTGACAACATTATCAGATCGGCCACCCCTTCTGCCCTCACCCTTCCCCTCAAACTCTGCACCCCATCCTACCACCTAAGATCTAGGGCGACGCTGGATCGCTTGGTTCCTAAAACCCGCACCCTTGCGGGCGATCGGGCCTTCACTGCCTATGCTCCAAAAATGTGGAACTCGCTCCCTGCCCTAACTCAATCCCCTCCCATCCCAGCTTTAAAGCCTCCCTTGAACTTCTGAAATTATCCTCCACATGTCCCTGCACCTCGTAGCACACTAGCAGAGCCCCACTCTCCCCCAGCCTAGTATGCCGGGGCTTCAGCGCCACTAGCACTTATTCTCCTGTAACTGGTCAAGTTAATATTACTTGGCAACCTTGCACTGGGCCCACTCCTGCCCTCCCGCCCGCCCATTAGAACACCTGGCCCTGTAGTCTCTTCATTTGTTTTTTTTCTTCCTCCTGAGTACCTGGCTAGTGCACCCTCCCCCAGCTGGCACATTTTTTCAGTCCTGTTTGCACTGATCAAACCTGTAATGTATTATGCTGTTCGCTACCCAATTCATCCTGTATGTACCATTCCGTATTTATCCAGACATGTTCTGTCATGTGCCTAATTGTCTCTAATGCTGTTAGCTACCTATTCAATACTTATTATGCCTGTTATTTTCTGTATGTATCTACCTTGTAACCCTCCCGGGTCGCACCTGAAAATAGGCATTTGGCTTTCTAGTGTGCTTACCCAGTTAACAAAAACAAATAAATAAATTGTCCATTCCTGGCACACTGATTGCTTGCAGGGACAGCTTTAGAGAATATGCCAGAGTCCAGATTTTCATGGCTTCTGTGCATAGGGGCACCTGATCTGGTGCCTCCCTGCTTGTTTATGTAGTACATAGTGGTGGTAGTGTCTGTTCTGACCTGTACCACCTTGCCCATCACCAATGTAGAGAAAACTTTTAGTGACAGCTGTACTGCTCCGAGTTCCAGCAAGTTGATATGCTGGAGGGACTCTGCTTCTGTCCAGGTACCTCGAGTTGTGTGCTCCCCCAGATGGGCGCCCCAGCCCAGAAGGGATGCATCTGTCGTGAGGACTAGTGAAGGATCCTCCTTCTGAAAAGGGACTCCTTGCCTTAGGTTGGATTCCTTTTTCCACCACAAAAGGGCTTGTAACAGAGGCCTTGTCACTGGAATGAGTTTCAAAAAGGGATCTTTTTTCTGACTCCAATGATTCCCGAGATGAAACTTGATCTCTCTCATGTGAAACCTGGAACCATGCACTGAGCCTGTGGATGCAGCCATACGACCCAAGAGCTGCAGGAATTGCCTGGCTGTTTTTTGCCTGTGCAACTTGAAGGAATTTGCAATGGCCTGAAGGTTTTGCACCCTGTCCAGTGGCAAAAGGGCCCTGGCCTGTAGAGTACTGGTCTCTGCCCCTATGAACTGTAAAGTCTGTGTAGGGGTTAAGACAGATTTTAAGGACTCCAAAAGATCCTGTGTGAGCTTTAGAGAGGTTCTGACTTGTTCTGGTGATTTGCCCACCACCAGCCAGTCGTCCAGATATGAGAAAACAGTCACTCCCTGTCTTCAAAGAAATGCCACCACAGCTGCTAGGCATTTTGTAAACACCCTTGGTGCCGAGGAAAGGCCAAAGGGCAGGGTTGCAAACTGATAATGACCTGATGGGAGTCTGAATCTGAGATAGTTCCTGAAAGATTATTTTATGGGGATGTGAAAATAGGCATCTTGTAAGCTCAAAGATGCCAGCCAGTCCCCTTTTAGGATTGTTGGCAGAATCCAAGCCAAACTTACCATTTTGAATGTTGGCTTTTTCAGGTGCTTGTTTAAAGCTCTGAGATCCAAAACTGGCCACCACTCCCCATTTTTCTTTGTTAGGAAGTATCTGAAGTAAAAACCTCTTCCCCTCAGGGTTGTAGGAACTAGTTCCACTGCTCTGAGCTGTAGCAGCTTCTGAACCTCTACCAATGAAGTCTGTGCTAGGGGAGGAGAAATGGAAACCCTGGAATTTTTTTGAGGAAGAAATTTGAAGTCCAGAGACAAACCTTTGCCCACTACCTCCAACACCCACTTGTCTTTGGGCGATGGCTGACCAAAGGTGGAGGAAATGGGACAGTCTGCCTCCGACAGGTAGGGAGGAGGTGGCCTGCATCTCAGGGGTTCTGTTTAGGCTGGGGTTGAGGTTGTGCCCGAGACCCTCGCCTAGAGCCCCTTCTACCCCTACCCCTAAAGTAGCCCTGCTGGGGGTATTGCTGGTACTGGGGCATGGCTACTAGCTGGAAAAAAGGTCTTGTCATGAAAGAGCGACTCCTGGCCCCCCTTCCATAGGGCCTGGTAGATGAAGAAGCTTTGGCAGAGTTACTTCTATAAGTAGCCTTATATTCATCCACCTTTTTCATACAGGCCACCGTGGATTCCCCAAAGAGCGAATTTCCTTCTAATGGAAAATCCAGGGCCTTCGACTGGGTATCCTGAATGAGGTTTGTAGCCCCAAGCCAAGCAAACCTCCTCTGAGCCACTGTGTTAGCCATCGATCTGGCTGAAGTGTCATTCAAAGCAGCAGCCATTTGGAACTGGTACTTAGCCGCCTCTAGTCCAAACCTGGCAGTTTCAGCCAGGTCATCTGACAAGGGTAAGGTGGCTTTCATGGACACTGCCAGTACCAACTGCCACAGGGATTTCTGATACTGGGCAGCATAAGATTGGAAAGTAGCCCGTCTCATGACCAGCGAGGCTGACAAATAGCCTTTTTTGGCCATACTCTCCAATTTTCTGGAGTTCTTGTCCAGTGGGTGTGAGGACAGAGGGACTTTAGCTTTATCACAGGCTGCCTGTTGTATTACCCCTTGATGGTCGGGATGGGAGAAGAGGAAGTCAGCTCCCTCCCTATCCAACTGGTACTTTTTGTCTATTCTCCTGTCGATTGGAGGAATAGAATTAGGGGTCTGCAGGAGCTTCATAGCATCCTTCTTAATAAAATGTATATACTGGGAGGAGGAGGGCCTTTGTGGGTGTTAAACCCATCATATTAAGGTACTCAATTTCCTCCTCATCCTCCACTTGCTCTGTTGTGGCAATATCTAAGGCATCTGCCATTTTCCTTACAGAGGAAAAATGGGAGGAAAAATCCTCAGATACCCTGGAAGGCGAGCCAAAATCCTGTTCAGGGGACACCTCTGGAGGGATAGGTTCGTCCTCCTCCTAAGGCTCATCATCCTCTTCAAAACACAGTTGCTCCGGTGCAGAGGGCAACACAGTACTAGCAACCTGGGGACCCTGTGAGGGGGCAGGAGGCTGAGGGGTGATGCTCTGCAGAGCCTGAATAATTTTAAATGCTTGAGCTATCTCCTGAGCTGAAGGCATTACAGACACCTGTGCAGAAGTCCCTGGGTTAACAGGAGAGGGTTCTGCATGTGTGTTTGTTTTCTTTGAGGGAATCGGAGTCAGCCAGTTCTCTCTCTTTTTGCCCCTTTTTCACCCATATCAGGGGCAAGGGTAGTAGCACTTGTGGGTTCGGCCACAACAGACTGGGGTGCCAGCTGCTCAGAAACTGAGGGGCCCCTAGGAAACTTTTTATTGAGACGTTCAAGGTGCTTTTCCACAGTTTTATCTGGAAAAGTTTTACATATCTCACATTCCTGGTCCAGGTGTTCAAAACCCAGACAAGCTACACATAAGGTGTGCTTGTCTGCCTTGGCAAACACATCGCCACACTTTAACCCGGGCTCCCCGGTTCTCTTCTTAGGTTTCTCTGCCATGGTGAAAAGCAAAGAGGAAAAACACCAACCGCTAAATAATAGATGCTGTTGCGGTTACTTAAACAGCTTTTAAATTTGTTTTTTGTTTTTTTGCGGTCGGTTCCGGAACCGACAGGGAACCGGAGAAACCAAGCAGGAAGAAGAAATATGAACCGGTTCAGCTGTTCTGTAACCGATAAAAATGGTTACACAATTAAACTAAACTAACTCAGATCCCTCACGGTTATGCCAAACCGCGAGGAACCGAGAAAAAACTACTTTAATAATAAACTAGATCTAAACTGACAATCAGTAGAGGCAGTAAAAGAAATTAAATATACTTATGGTTTTGATGATTTTTTTTTTTTTAATCTTTCTTTACGCGAAAGAGGGTGACAGAGACTCCGAGCGACCAGACTTTCAGGCGGAGAGAAAAATCTGAAGGGTTTAGAACACTACAGTTGGTAGAGGCAGTATTTGAAAGATGCTCGCGTGCAAAGAATTCCATCATTTGCATGTTCCATCTCTCCAGACAGTCCAACCCACCAGGCTGACTGCACAAAGTTATGAATATCCTGAGCATTACTGGGGTTAGAATGAGTCTACCCGATTAACATCCGGTACATCCTGCAGTGATCAAATCACTCCAGTACTGGTCCAGAACATGGCTACCTGATATCTGGTACTTCCAATAGTGATCAAATCACTCCAGAACATGGCTATATGACTGATATGTTACACCTCACAGTGATCATAAGACTTCTGTGCTGGTCCAGAATGCAACTAGCCAACTGATATTCCATAGATCTCATAACGCAGGTACCCGATTGATACCTGGAACATCTCGAAGTGATCGGATCACCTCAGTGCTAGTCCACAATACGGCTACCTGCCTGATCTGGTACATCTCATAATGATATCACTCCAGTGCTATTCCAAGACATGGCTACCTGATTGATATCTGGTACTTCTAATAGTGATCATATCACTCCGGTGCTGGTCCATAATGTGGCTACCTGATTGATATCTGGTACATTGTGTAGCGAACAAGTCACTCCAGAGATGGTCCAGAACATGGCCACCTGACTAAAATCTGGTACATCTTGCAGTGATCATATGACTCCAGTGCTGGTCCAGAATGCAGCTACCTGATTGATATCTTGTACATCTCATTATGCAGTTACCTGACTGATATCTGGTACATCTTGTAATAATATCACCCCAGTACTGGTCCAGAAGGTGGCAGATAGATATTTGGTACATCTCATAATGATCATCACACTCCAGTGCTGGTTCAAAACATGGTTATCTGATTGATAGCTGGTACATCATACAGTGATCAAATCACTCTGGTGCTGGTCCAGAACTCTACCTGCTTGACATCCGGTGCATCTCATAGTGCTCATATCACTCTAGTGCTGGCCCAGAATGCAGCTACCCGATTGATATCTGGTACTTCTAATAATGATATCACTCTGGTGTTAGTCCAGAATGGGGCTACCTGACTCTGCTACATCTTATAATGATTATTACTCCACTACTGCGGGATCTGCAATGGCTACTAACTCAGTGGCGAATCAGCTTTGAGACAGGCTTGCTAGTAAGCAATCCCTACATGGTATGGAACCTGGTAACCTGAAAGATCCGACTCTACATACCCTCTGTCCACCCTCCACTCCACTGCTGCGGGATCTGCGGTGGCAATTAACTCAGTGGTGAATCAAATGGAAGATCGGCTTGTTAGTGAACAATCCCTACATGGTATGGAACTCTTCACATCTGCTCGGTCAGTACATTGAAGACCTTTAAAGGAGTTCTAAAATTCCTTCTTTTCCAATCAGCATACTGCCTGACCTGATTTTACATAGCAATATGCTGCTTGTAAGGATGTCTTATTCACTGGAGCTATTTATCTATTACTCTTATTTCTGTTTGTTTATTTATGTTTTTTTTTTTTTTTTTTTACAATGTATGACACCCTGAACTTCTGGGAAAGGGTGCTTAAAAATAAAGTTACCTTGCCTTTCCTCACAAACAGATCCCCTCACACTGTTATTCACATACTCTGATATTCGCACACATGCTGTCACTCTCATGCATATGTTCTCACTCTTGTACACATGTTCACTCATACATGTTCTTGTACACATGCTCACATACGTACACATGTTCTAACACCTGCATACATTCCCATAAACATGCTCGCTCTTGTACACATTCTCATACACTAATACATATGCTTACACACTCGTACACATGCTCTCGTGTATGCTTCTCCCACACCCCCTCGCCCTCGTAAACGTGCTCACACTCATGCTAACACACTCAATCAGATGCTCTCACATGTTCAATGTAACAGACAGTAAAGCAATTATTTTTTTCTGTACTTGGAAGTAAGAACACTTCGCTTGGCTCTACAGGAACTTGGTAATTACCCCCCAATGTGTTGCTCAACCTGGTGTGTGCCTCTGAACATAGTGTGCTTTTTCTTAATGCTGCTCCTCCTGGCCTGTGCATCTGAAGACAAAGTGCTGCTTCCATATGCTGCTCCTCCTGGCCTGTGAACATGTTACGCTGCACCTCCTGGCCTGTGCCTCTGAACACAGATTGTTGCTCACTTACGCTGCTCTTTTCCTAACACCGCAGCTCCTGGTTTGTACCTGTAAATACGACATCCTGTTACCTATACTGCTGCTTACTGTAACCCAAGCCTGTGAACATGCTGTGGTGATTCTTAATGCTGCTCTTCATAATCCATGCTTATGAACACAATGTGGTGTTTCTTAACACTGCTGCTCCTGTCCTATACTTGGGAAACAGTGCTGCTTTCCTAACGTTGCCATCCTGGCCTGCCTATTAACAAGGAGTACTGCTTCCTAACGCTTCCCATCCTGGCCTGTGCCTGGGAACAGGAGTACTGCTTCCTAATGTTGCCCATTCTGGCCTGCATCTGTGAACATGGAGTACTACTTTCTAATGCTGCACATCCTGGCCTATGCCTGTGAACAAGGAGCACTGCTTCCTAATGCTGCACATCCTGGCCTGTGAACAAGGAGCACTGCTTCCTAATGCTCCGCATCCTGGCCTGTGTCTGTGAACATGGACTGCTGTTTCCTAATGCTGCCCATCCTGAACTGTGTGTATGAACATGGAGTACTGCTTCCTAATGACATGGATCCTGGGCTGTGCCTGTGAACATGGAGTACTGCTTCCTAATGCTGCGTATTCTGTCCTGTGTCTGTGAACATGGGAAGCACTGCTTCCTAATGCTGCCCATCCTGGTTTGTGCCTGTGAACATGACGCAATGTTTTCTAATGTTGTTCCTCCTGGGTCGTGCCTTTGAACACGATGCGGTGTTTCCAAACGCAGCTCCTCCTGAGTACATGATGTTTTGCTCAATAATGTTGCTCATCCTTGCCCCAGCAGAACCCTGGTTGTACACCATATTCTCCTACAGGGGGAAGAAAGCCTCCCAGCAAGGCAGTCCACTATGTGGGCTAGGATCTAATGCCAGGTAGTTACAAGGACAAAGGAGGATCTAGGAACAGAGGCCTCACCTCCCTCCCCTCCGCCCACTGGCATGTGCTAGTCCCACTTGGCCTCAGATGCAGGCAACAACATCCTGGGGGAGAAGAAAATTCCCCTAGCTAAGCACAGAGGTCATTGTGTCACCATGTATGCAGTGCCATCCCAATCGCAGCCCACGGTGGCTAAGCTTGCCTCCCCATGCAGCATTCCAACTTTGCTCAAGGAATCAGGGTGCAAGCATGGCAGCACAACTCACTGTCCCAGGGCCATCATGGCGGCTCTGCATTTTGGATGGTAAATGGCGGCTCTCGGCCACAGACTTGACACATGGTTACAATGGAAGTGCTTCTGAAATCAGCAAACAAGATCCCAAACACTACTCCACCAAATCCATCGGTTTTGGTAGCAGGTGCTCTTTGAGCCAATATGCCATTTCTGGAGACCTCTGCAGAAGCTGCTGAAAAAAGTACCTTTCCTGAAATACAATCTATGCTGCCCAACAGTGGCACATTAATATAGAGCAGATGAACAGACTGAAGTGAGGGCAAACATGCGAAAGCAGCCAGGTCAGATCTTCACAAAATCCCATCAGTGCAACATCTTTATTATCTAATAAAAATAACAGATCATATATACATTTATATACACTCAGAAAGCTTATTTGAGCGTGGAGGATTTCTATTCCATAGCAGTCTCATTTTCCTCCTTGTACGCTTTCACACTTGCCTGTAAAAACAAAACAAAAAAAAAAAGTTAATCATTACAGAGAAATGAACGCTGGCACGCACACACACACACACACACACACACACACACACACACACCCCCTCTAGCCACCCACCGTCATCCTGATGTGTTCATCAGCAGCGACGAAATGGAGACATGCTCTGTCAAGCTTTCTATGCCTGGGAGAATACCAGATAATGACCAGGAAGAGCTTTACTAACCAAGCCCCCACTCTCAACACCATAGCCCAAAATATTAATAAAAAAAAGAAACAGAATTTGGGATGAAAACTGAACAAGACACCAACACTTATCTAGTGAGTCCAGTCACCCACCTTCCCCATGTATGTACCCCAGCCAGCCCCCCCACCCACCTTCCCAAGTTACATACTCCAGCCAGCCCCTCCTCAACCCCATCCACCTGACCCAGGTACCTACCCCAGCCTCCTGTTCCCCCTGATCCCGGTACTTACCCAAGCCTCCTATTCCTATGCCCCCCTCAGCCCCATCACCCACCTTACCCAGGTACTTACCCTAGCCTCCTGTTCCCCATGGCCCCCAACCCCACAACCCACCTTCCTCAGGAATGTATCCCCAGCCACTCACCTGCCCCAGGTATTTACCTCAGCCCACCCCCTCAGCCAGGCAGAGCAGTGGAGGTAGGTGCCAAGTTGGTGCTGCGGGAAAGAGAAGGTGAGTGCCTGGTTGGTGGTGTGAGGCAATGGAGGCGGGTGCCTGGTCGATGGCGCAGGGCGGTAGAGGCAAGTTGCCAGATCGATGGTGCAGGATTGTGGAGGAAAATGCCTGGTCAGTGGTGCAGGGTGACGGAGGCGGGTGCCTGAGCAGTGGTGCAGGGCCGTGAAGGCAAGAGCCTGGTCAGTGGTGCAGGGCCATGAAGGCAAGAGCCTGGTCAGTGGTGCAGGGCCATGAAGGCAAGAGCCTGGTCAGTGGTGCAGGGCCATGAAGGCAAGAGACTGGTCAGTGGTGATGGGTGCTGGAGGCGGGTGCCTGGTCAGTGGTGTAGGGCAGTGATGTCTTGTGCCTGGTCAGTGGTGCAGGGCCATGAAGGCAGGTGCCTGGTCAGTGACGCAGGGTGATGGGTGCCTAGATGCTGGGGTGAGACAGTGGAGGCGGGTGCCTGGCCTGTGGTGAATGGCGATAGAGATGTGTGCCTTGTCAGTGGTGCAGAGCAGTGGAGGCGCGTGCCTTGAAAGGGACACGGGGTGGTAGAGGTGGGTGCCTGGTTGGTGGTGTTGGGTGGAGGATTCGTGTGCTTGGTCAGTGGTGCAAAGTGGTGGAAGCGGGTGCCTGGTCAGTGGTGCAGGGCGGTGGAGGCGGGTGCCTGGTCAGTGGCGCAGGGCGGTGGAGGCGGGTGCCTGGTCAGTGGCTCAGGACGGTGGAGGCGGGTGCCTGGTCGGTGGCTCAGGACGGTGGAGGCGGGTGCCTGGTCGGTGGCTCAGGACGGTGGAGGCAGGTGCCTGGTCGGTGGCTCAGGACGGTGGAGGCAGGTGCCTGGTCGGTGGCTCAGGACGGTGAAGGCAGGTGCCTGGTTGGTGGCTCAGGACGGTGGAGGCGGGTGCCTGGTCGGTGGTGCAGTGTGGTGGAGGTGGGTGCCTGGTCGGGGGTGTGGGGCAGTGGAGGCAAGTGCCTGGTCGATGGATGCCTGGTCAGCAGGGCGGTGCAGCCAAGATAGAGGTGGGTGCCTGGTCGGTGGTGCGGGGTGGAGGAGGCGTGTGCTCAGTCAGTGGCACAGAGCAGTGGAGGCAGGTGCCTGGTCGGTGGCTCAGGACAGTGGAGGCAGGTGCCTGGTCAGTGGTGCAGGGCGGTGACGGCAGGTGCCTGGTCAGTGGTGCAGGGCGGTGACGGCAGGTGCCTGGTCAGTGGTGCAGGGCGGTGATGGCAGGTGCCTGGTCAGTGGTGCAGGGCGGGAGAGACAAGTGGCCTGTCAGTGGTGCAGAGCAGTGAAGACACGTGCCTTAAAAGGGATGCAGGGTGGTAGGGGCGGGTGCCTGATCTGTAGCACAGGGCAGTGGAGGTGGGTGTCTGGTTGGTGCTGTGGGGTGGAGGAGGCGTGTGCTTGGTCAGTGGTGCAGGATGGTGGAAGCAGGTGCCTGGTCAGTGGTGAAGGCAGTGCAGGTGGGTGCCTAGTTATTGGTGCAGGGGTGGTAGAGGCGGGTGCGGGGCCAGTGGTGCAGGTGGGTACCTGGTTGGTGGTACAGGGTGGGTAAGGCAAACGCCTGGTCAGTGATGCGAGGGAGTTGAGGCAGGTGCCTGGTTAGTGGTGTGGGGCAGCTGAGGTGGGAGTCTGGTCGGTAGTTTGGGGCAGTGGAGGCAGGTGCCTGTTTGGGGGTTCAGGGCAGTAGAGGAGAGTGCCTGGTCAGTGGCGTGAGGCGATGGAGGCAAGTGCCTGAACAGTGGTGCAGGGCGGTGGGTGCCTGTGCGGTATAGGTGGGTGCCCTGTCAGTGGTGAGGGATGTGTGTGCCTGGTCGGTGGTGCAGGGCAGTGGAGGCAGGTGCCTGATCAGTGATGCGTGGTGGTGCAGGGATGTGTCTTGTCATTGGCGCAGGGCAGTGGAAGCGGGTGCCTGATTGGTGGTGTAGGGCCTGCACAAGGCTGAACTTCATTCTGCCAGTCGAGAGTTTTTCACAAAATTTTTATCCTCGAGGGTGATGGCATGCTGTGACGCTGATGTGCTTGTATACAGTCGCACTGTTTGTGTCTGGCAGCAGGCCCTCCCCCAAAGGAGGGCAGCAATAAGAGATGCCCGGGGTTTCCCAGTAGGTTTGATGGGGCATCAGTAGGGTATTTAGAGGGTAGCTATGGAAGCTGTGCAAGACATCCATTAAAGGGTAGATGGGTCATTGGGAGCATTTAGAGGGCAGCTGTAGGAGATGTGTGGACTATCCCTGAAGGGTAGCTAGGGCATCGGTACAGGGAGATGTTCAGACTCACTAAGGTGGGAAGTCAGAGGCAGACTGCCCATGTCAAGGCCACCTATGTCTGCTGAGTATCAGCCTTTGATGCATGGGTGACCACATGCAGCTGACAGGGCTCGCCTACATGCGAACACTGGAGGCAGTCCCTGTCAGCAGAGTGAGGTGGTGGTGGAGGCCACACCTACATGCAGACAAATTCAGTCCCTGTCAGCAACGGGAGGTGGGTGATGGAGCCCCCTGCCTACATATAGACAGTGGAGGGAGTCAATGTAAGCAGATGGAAGTGGGTGGTGCTGCCTACATACAGACACTGGCATCTGCCCCTGTCAGCAGAGAGAGGTGGGTGGGGGAGACCCCGCCTATATGCATGCAGACACTGGATGCAATCCCTTTTAGCAGAGGGAGGTAGATGGTGGCTGCCCAGCTGGAATGCAGACATTGGAGGTCCCCGTTAAGAGGGAGGTAGGTGGTGGAGACCCCGTCTCTATGCAGACACTGGTGGCAGTCCCTACCAGCATAAGGAGGTAGGTGGTAGAGTTCCTGCCTGCATGCAGGCACTGGAGGCAGCCCATCAGCAGAGGAAAGTGGGTGGAGGAGACCCTGCCTACATACAATGGGGCAGCCCATCAGCAGACGGAGGTGCATGGTGGAGACCCTGTGAACATGCAGACACTGGAGGAAGTCCCTGTCAGCAGAGGGAGGTAGGTGGTAGAGGCCCTGCCTACATGCAAACACTAGAAGCAGCCAGTCAGCAGAGGGAGGTGCACGATGGAGACCACACCTACATGCAGACACTGGAGGCAGTCCCTGTCAGCAAAGGGAAGTGGGTGGTGGTGGCCCCACCTACATGCAAACACTGAAGGCAGCAGAAAGAGGTGCATGGTGGAGGCCCCACCTACATGCAGACAGTGGCAGCTGTCCTTGTCAGCAGATGGAGGTGGGTGGTGGAGACACGCCTACATGCAGACACTGAAGACAGCATGCCAGCAGAGGTGGGCAGTGGAGAACCTGTGTACATGCAGACAGTTGGAAGTGGACCCGGTCAGCAGAGGGAAGTGAGTGGTGGGAGGGTATCCACACTGGTCAGGTTTCATACCCAGAATACTGTGTCTGATCCATCTTTCCCGGTTCCACAACCAGAGTACCGAGTCAGATCCACCCTGCCCAGTTCCATACCCAGAGTACTGAGCCGGATCCACCCTGCCTGGTTCTATACCCGGAGTCTGACCACCTTACCCGGTTCCATACCCAGAGTAGGGCCAATGATTTGCCATTTCCAAAAATGCCCAATTACGCCTGACAAAATCTTAAATCCCCCCCAAACTGAAGATAAACCAACACGCTTTGCACAAAACTGTGGTTCACAATGGGTGAATTTTCAAAGAGTTTTTGCAAAGTGAGGTTGTTGGCATGATAAAGCACTGCAGTTTTTTCATGACAAATTGACTCCCAAGTGCTGGTTTAAAAATGTCAGATTCCTTTTTTACTGGTGTTCTCAGTTCAAAACAGAAAATCACTCGCCCTACCAGAGTACCGAGTCGCATCCACCCTGCTCTGTTCCATACCCAGAGTACTGCATTACATCCACCCTGCTCGGTTCCATACCCAGAGTACTAAGTTACATCCACCCTGCTCGGTTCCATACCCAGAGTACTGTATCACATCCACCCTGCTCAATTCCATACCCAGAGTACCAAGTTGGAGCCATCCTGCCCAGTTCCACACACAGAGAGTACAGAGTTCAGCTGCCCTCTCAGTTCACCACCCTGGGTACCGAGTCAGATCCACCTGCCAGAATCCACATCCAGCAGTACTGGAGTCTAGATGGGGCCACAGCCCCAAACTCTTTGGCTGCTGTCAGGGAGGCTCCTGAACTATGAAGCAATATATGCACTACAGAGCTGAACATGGTTCCCTAGGATATTCCAGAAACACTGACAGGAAGTACCATTTCCCCAGTCACATTCACCATGACCAGTTCCCAATCTAGCAGAACCACTTTTAGATCAGACACAAGAACTGAAGACGGAGCTCTTATGAAAGCTGGAGCTGGTCATCCTGTTTCAAACACTGATTTTGTATATGGGCCTTCTATTTGTCAGGCAAATGCCAACCTGCTTATCCTGATGGTCAGCTACCAGTCCCACCCCCCAAAACATGCAACAATATCAGTGGACATCAGCTGGGAGTGGAAAGGAACACAAGTTCCAAAGTAAAGGGCTTGAAGTCAGGTTCTGGTGTTCCTTTTGTCAATCTGGCTGGAAACTACGTAAAGATTATAAACCTATAGCCAAACATCAGTCTGTACTCCATAATCACCCCGGAGCCTCAACACCACACAGCAAAGGCACCAAAAAAAAAACCAACACACACTGTTCTTCAGATTAGAACAGCATCGAGCTCGGACAGGAAATACTGACCTGTCCAGTAGAAACCCTACATCCACTACTGACCAAACCATTCTGTATTCCATATTAAACCCTCTCTGATGAAGCCTTCTTATTTAAATGAAAAGGAAAACATTCGCGTTTTTGAAATCTGGAGGCTACAGTAGTACAAAATAACTTTCCAGTAAAGAGAACACAAGAGGGAATTTGACAGGTTTGGCAGAGAACAGGACAGGGCAAATGCAGGGAGCCAGGCACAAGGCAGAAAACCTACAGTGTGTAGAGTGTGGTTGGTGGAGTGTATGGGTAGTGTGTTTTTTTCGGCGGGATGTTATTAATACAGATACTAGGGAGGAGTTTTGTTGGGAGTTAAATATAGGTTATAGCACTGATATGTGTCACCTAGTATTAGCCCCTAGACTTGGTTACTCCCCATCTCTGCTTCATGACCTGCGTACCTTTTATCAATCAATCCTTTATTTTGCAAGGCAGAACACAACTGAAGAGGAGAACTCATTTACACGGTGGACCTGGGATCAGATACACAGCACATATTTCATAATACATAGCAGCACATGCAACCAGATGGCCATGTAAGAACAGTGCCATCGCATAGTCACAACCATTCATGGTCATAAGATCACAAAACACAATTACAATTAACCACATAGTGCCATGGTACATGTGTATAAATGCACTGTTGCTTAACCAGAAGGATATACAACAGCTTATATACAAACCAGTTACAGACAAGGTACATGAATAATGCAGTAGTGTGTATATTTTGTATTATGTATATAGAAATATAAATAACTATATATAAATATAACACACACACACAAAATCCATAGCCGTAGGCAAAGTATACATGATATTTAACTGAGGTGAGCAAGTGAAGAGTGAGGGAACAGGGTATTCAGATTGCCTGTACAGTTGTAAGGACAGTTATGGAGGGGAAGGGAAGAAGGTAACAGGGTGGCAAGTAACTGAGGGAAAAGGGAGAGACAGCCCAAGGAAGCAGGGGTAGAGGAGCTAGGGGGCGGTTACAGGGAAGGAAGGAAGGGGCAGCGATGATTACTGGTGCTAAGATTAGGGTGACGACAGCCAGAAGTGAGCCCTAGGCCCTAAAAGGAAAGGGTGACCAAGGACCATCAATGCCAAGGTTGGGTAGGGTAGCCAAAAATGGGTTTATAGGGGTAGCATAGGAGGGAATGCAAACAGCAGCAATGAGAACAATTATGACGGTAAGGTAAGGGTATGGACCCTTAGCTGAAGCAATTACAGGATTCCAAAAAGGACCGCCAGAACAGGGTTTTGAAGAAAGAGTTTCACAGGTGCAATGAGCCTTAAGGTTTTCTGAGCACTGTTCCAAATAACTGGAAGGGCATGACTTATTGCCGCCCTTCCAAAGCGTGTTCTGGTCTTGGGGATTGCAAGAGCTAAGCAGGTAAGACTTCTTAGTGGACAACTACCAGGGGTGCAGACAGTCTGAGATGTACTGTGGAGTTTACGGTGATGGCTCTATAGGTCCATAGTACTGTATCATGCTTTTTGCCTCCTGAAGGAGTGAATTCCAACCTATAGTCAATACAGCGTGTGTGTAGAGTAGTGGGCATTGGATATTAATCTGAGCACCCAATGATAAAGGGTATCACGCATGGAAAGGGCTGCACTAGTGCTTTGCCCATACAGGAAATCGGTGTAGTCCAAAAGCGACATGAAGGTGGATTAGACCAACCGTTTTTAACCTCCAAGGTAAGAAGGTGTCTGATACGAAAGCAGTGGCTGAGTTGGTGTTTTAATTTTTTTGAAAGCTCCTCTGTGGTCTAGGAAGGACAGCTTGGAGTCTATCCAAACACCCAGGTATTTAAATTTAGCCACGTATTCCAAGGATTCTCCTAAAAGTGTGGTTATCTGAAGGACCTTCCCAGGGGTGTAATGTTTGGGTGTGGTGACTGAAGGGGCGAAAAGCATAGCTTTGGGGGGATTTAGGATCGGATTTAGATGCAGTAAGTTTTTCTGTAAGAGAATGAAATCGCTTTGAAGGTCCTTATAGGCGGACTTTAGGTTAGGCCTATCTATATAAAGTACTGTATCGTCAGTGAAAAGGTGTATATTTGCTGATTTGATCCCAGCATTTATAGTATTGATATAGATAGCAAATAGTAGCGGTCCAAGAATGGAACCTTGGGGCACACCTCTTAGCACAGTTTTCATTGGAGAGAGGGCACCATCTGCCCTAACCTGTTTCCTATCTGTTAGGATAGAGAACCATTTTAGCGCCTGATTATCCACTCCTATATTCCTTAGAGTGCCCAGCAGCAGGTCCACTGTATCGAACGCCTTGCTAAGGTCGAGAAACAATGCACATATACATGCTTTTTGGCATCCAAGGCATTCAGCCAGTCATTCGTGACCTTAGCAAGCGCTGCAACAGTGCTATGGCAGGGCGGAAATCCAGATTGGACTGTATTTAGTATGTTAGAATTCTCCAGGTATGTTCTCAACTGGACATTAACTACCTTCTCCAATAATCTGGACAACATGGGGAGCAAGAATACTGGGTGACAGTTGTTTAGATCTCCAGATTTAAAAAGGGACAATGAGCACAGTCTTCCACATGGTGGGGGAGAGTGTCCTTGGATAGGGACATGTTGAAGATATGGGTGATTGGAGGGGCCAAGAAAATATCCTAGTTTAAGGAAATAGGGCTCTACAAGATCAGCACCAGCACTTTTCCTAGGCTCTAAGTGCAAAAGTAGGTCCTCAACTTGTTTAATGGTGACAGAACAGAATGAAAAAGCAGCAACAGAGGTCGATGTTGGCAAGTGTGGATTATCGGAACATGAATTACACAACTTAGCCCTAAGAGCATTTGCTGAAGGTGTGTCAAACGCCAGCCCTGCAGTGGCAAAATGGTTATTAAAGAGGTAGAGTATTGTATGCTTGTCAGCAGCAGTAGTAGTGCCACCAACTGTGATTTTTTGTGGTATCGAGCTTGCCGAGCTGTAGCCTTCTATGTCCTTTAAAAGTTTTCCAGAACTTACTGGCGGAGGTGGTAGAAGATTCAAGTTCTGAGCAGAAATAGTTTGCTTTTTCGGATATAACTAGTTTGGTGCACTGATTTCTAATGGTTCTAAAGGCTGCCCAGTCCACATGCAGCTTATTTTTTCTTGCCTTCTTCCAAAGTGTATCCCTTCGCAACAATGCACCTTTTAGGCTAGTTGTGAACCATGGATATGATCTCTTGACAGTTCACATTTTAACAAGAGTAGCATGTTTATTAATGGTCCCGACTAGTATAGCTCGAAAAGCCTTGTACGCGTCAGCCACCAAAGGTGCTAGACAGAACTCCTACCAGTTTGCATATTGCAGGTCACGGAGGAATGCACCGGGGTCAAAATTACACCTGCTTTTTTTGAATATATGCCTAGAGGATGAGGCTACTTTGTGTATTGATCTTGCGCAAGGAATCACACAATGATCACTAAGATCATTGAAAAATACACCAGAGTGTGTAAAAAGGTGCGGTTTACTCGCCAAGCTAATGTCCACCAAAGTGCTACGTTCGGGGTTTCTAATTCTGGGATGAGTGACTTCATTAAGAATTTGAGTAAGATCAAAATTGTCACACAAATCTTTTAGAGGTTTGGATGCTGCAGATAGCCAGTCCAAATTAGGTTGCCTAGGATTATGACCTTGGAGGATACAGAGTCCAAGATAACATGTAAGTGGTTCAAGACCAAAAGCTCTGCGGAAGGGGGCCTATAGCACCCAATGATACAAACTGGGACAGCCTGAGACAGCTGAACCTTTAATTCATTCAGGCCTAGATACGCCTGTAGGTGGCATCTAAAAGCATAGCCACTCAGGCCAGTAATGGCTGTAGACGTACTCAGCTGACTTTCACTCAGGCCTGAAAACGTCGGAGGAAGTCGGCAGTTTTTACCTATATAGTAAACAGAGTTGCTTAGAATTGATTGCATAGCACCGTTAGAAAGATAATTTTGTGCTAAACTTTGCTACTGATACTTTGTATCTATCATATATACTTTAGGAATTATTCGCAATGTTTGTGGTATGGTGTACATGGCTGACATGTGTCTCTCAAGCCTCACCTAAGCACCTTGAAAAAAATCCGGGAAAAAAAAGATAACAGTAGTTTGGTATTTCAGCTAGTATAAAATAAAAACTGAATTGATTACATAGCACCATTGGAAAGGTAATTTTGTGCTGAACAATGCTGCCACTCATACTTTGTGTGTTGCACTTGCGGTTCGAGAGGTATTTGCATTTGTTTATGGCATGCTGATTATGGCTTGATTTTGCTTAGAAAGGCCAATGGTGCAGTGCTAAGAGTATACAGGGCACAAGTGGTGGAAGTCTTAAAGAGCTCTTGTGGTGTGAATGAGTTAATGTTAAGCACTCCAATTCCTTGGGGGATGATGTTGAATCAGCTGCGGTAGAGGACAACATATCCCATATACAGATGGCTACCCCCCCCCCCCACCTCTTGTTAACTTATCTGTTCTATATACTTTATATGAGGGGATATTAATCTTGTGGTCTGGGGTGGAGGGCCTCAACCATGTTTCTGTAACTACTAATATGTCCAGCATAGCATGGTTGGCCCAGGTGTGGATAGCATCCATCTTCCTTAATAAACTGCAAGCATTTATGTGCATTAGAGATAGCCACTTTCATTGGAATACCTCGTACGGTGCAGAAATGGGGGGGTGGTGGGTCTGGATTTAATTCAGCATTACATGCACAGATGGGCAATAGAAGGAAAAGCTTTTTTAAGGCACTTAAAAATAGGCAAAATAGACAGGTTCTACCCCTTCTATGGTGGCAGGAGCAAGTGTTAGGCATTGTGGTTGCAAGGGGGACTAGAGGGCCTAAGAAAGCACACAAGAGGGTCCTAGCAGAGAGGAGAAGTGTATATGAAGGAGGGCGACTGGGCAAGGGATGGTTAAACTATCTGATGTCAGTAGTGGACCTGAAGCAAGCAGGCACCAAAGTTAGGGGAAACCTTATCCAGTTTGGGCAATAATAAGTTACTGTAGTGTGAATCCATAAATATTGGGTAGGTAATGACGCAGGAGGTACCAGGGTCGTAACAAAGGCACATGGCAGCAGGCATGCAAGGCAACCCAGCAGTAAAAGTAATGATAACATTTCATAGAGTTCCGAGTGCCCAGTTACTAGAGCAGCTGTTTGCCAGGGAATGTTGCCCCAAGCACAAGAGCTGTCAGAAGTGTTGGCCCGCCACTCAGGGACAGCCTACAGCTGCTATAGGCAGGGCAGGCATGCTACAGGATTTGGCAGCAGTGTGGTCAGTGAATAAACAGCTTTACCAAAGGGGAGGGTAGTAAGTATTTAAATAGCGCTGGGGGGGGGGGAAGAGGAATTCAGGCAGAGGATAAAAAGAAGTCTCTCCAGCGTCTCCCAAGGCAGAGCTATGCTACTAGGAGTCAGTTACTGTGGGCAGCCAATGAACAGAAGGAAAAGAAGAATCAGCATTTATATAGCGCTTTTTCATACACAGTGTATGCCAAAGCACTCTACAAGCAATGCTAGACTGGTAGTGAAGTGACAGAATGTGTGGGTGGCGGCCATATCGCACAACACCCACAAACAGCCTGGACAACTGCATCAATCAGTTTATGGAAAGGGGAATGTTGGCCAGGACACCAGGAATGTCCTCTATTCTTTGCAAAGAATGCTCTGGGTTCTTTACTTCCCTGGGCGCCCACCAGGATGGGTAGAAGGGACCTGTATTTAACGTCTCACCAAGGACGGCACACCATGCCAGCCCCCAAATAACACCTCAGATGCCAATTTTTTTTTTAGTGCAAGTCCCATCCTGGTGTGGGACAAGAACCCAACCTTCTGGTCCAGGCAGATGTGCTACCAACTGAGCCATGCTAACACAAGAGAGAAAGAACCATAACTGCAGCAGCCAACAGTATGCCAAATTAAGCTGCATCAGCCAGTTGGGGCTCCATAATTCTTCCCCGGGCACGGCTGGGCTGTTCACCTGGAAGTTGGCTTTGGGCAGCGGATGAAGGAGTCAGGGCGGCCGGACAGGCTGAGAGCCATGGCCATAGAAGCAAGGGTAAGCCCAGCCACAGGGCTACCTGGAAGTTAGCTTTGAGCAGCGGACGGAGGATTCGGGACAGTCGCGCAGGCAGAGAGCCGTGCCCCCCACCCCCGGTCTGGTGTGAAATATCAGTGCTGCATGGAGGTGGAATTGGAATTGCAAGGAGGTGTCCGAGAGAAGGGATGTGTTAGTGCTAATGGGGACACTGAGGACCAGGAGGCATCCTGGGGTGAGATACGGATATGGGCGAGGCCAAACATGTTTAGTCCTCTGCCCAGGATTCCACCAGATCACGGACAGGTAGCTGAGGGGCCGACTGGCAATACTATCCACTGGCAGTGCTCTCAATGCCAGACCAATGAGGAATAAGACTGTTATTCTCATTCTTCTGTTGATCTGGCTTGCTTCAAGGAGACCTGGCTGGGGATGATGCTGCCCTGATTTTGAGTCAGCTGTCCCTGCTGGTTTCTCCATAGTGCACTGCCTGAGGAAGAATCACAGGGAGTGGGGGGGCTGAGGGATTGCCATCTTTTACAGCCGAGTAGAACCTGGTGGTGTACTCAGTATAACAGTTTAAGTGTGTAGCCGTGCATGGTATTCCAAATGCTGGCTGCATAATCTTCCTCATTTACCGGCCTCTGGGGAATGAGGGGGAATTCTTGTGGGAAATAAGACTTAGTCACGGACTGCTGGAGTCGTTAAGGTGGATTATCCTTGGTAACTTCAATGCCTCAGTTGATGACGAGTCTTCACGTTTTGGACAAAAATTCCCCCAGGGCAGAAATCCTTGGGGCTAGCACAATCACTTGTTGCTGTGACCCATCAACACAGGCACACTCAGGACTTGGTGTTCTCCCTGGGAACAGAGATGGAAAACATCATGGTTGAGCCATCACTTGGCTGGATCACTGCACCACTAGGTTCTACTTCAGGGAACCTTTCTTTAGACCAACTCCTACCGAGACCGTCCTGTACCGCCGTTTGCAAGGTCTTAGGCCAGAGGGACTTTTGGTGGTGCTGGACTGCTCGGGTATACTGGCAGCATGCATGTGGGGGGAAGGCAGTGGCAGCCTTTAATAAAGCTGTTGGTGGTGCCTTCGACCTTGTAGCACCAATCTGTGTACGCCCATTTGTTTCATACTGCAGCTCTCCATAGTACGACACCGAGCTGAGAGCGTTAAAGGCAAAAGGATGTAGGCTGGAGGAGAGCGGGACTGAAGAGGGCAAACTGGCTTTGAATATTCACTGCTGTGAGTATTAAAGGGCAATCTCCCATCCCTTTCCAGGGAGATTACGGCTGGAAGGAACTGACCTGTTCAGCTTTTTTGCAGTGGACTGGCTTCTTTATCTGGCCTGTCTACAGCTTGTGAAATCTGCTTTAGTCACTAAGTGCAAAGAGTATGTTAGGTTCTTTTCAGATAGAGTGTCCTCTATTAGGTCCTCAGTCTCACCAAGTGGGCTGTAATGGCCCAATAATGTTGAGTTGGGGAGTCGCACTGACATTTAGTGGCCTTGGGGAGCATTCTGGCCAGTGTCGATAGAGGTTGTAGAGGTGATCTCGGGGCTGTGACCAGCATATTGTGAACTGGATCCAGGCCTTACCCAGCTACTACTGAACTGTGTTGGACAGCTGGGCCCGGTTTTCATCAAGATCATCAGGTGTCCTTTTCGGTGGAGATTTTCCCCATCTGCACTGAAAAATGCATGGACAAAACCCCTCAAAAAAAATAAAAAAAAAAATAACTGGATGCGGCTATCTTGCTGAATTACCAACCCGTCTCTCACCTGCCATTTTTAGGCAATGTTATTGAGACGGTCGCTGCGCTGCAGCTTGAGGTACACCTTGCAACCTTTGACATATATGAGCCTCTCAAGTCTGGGTTTAGGTCAAAGCACAGCACAGAGACCGCACTGCATCAAGGTGCACAATGACCTTCTCAGGGTGAGAGGGGAGAGCGGTCAATTCTTGTCCGCCTCTATCTTTCCTGAAGTGTTTGATACTATGGATTTTGTTGGACCGACTCAGGGAGGAAATGAGACTCACCAGCAAAGTAATCTGCTGGTTCGAATCCTACCTCATGGGCAGGACACAAAGGGTAGTGATGGGATGTTTTACCTCCTGGCCGGTGGACCTTTGTGGTGTTCCTTAGGGGTCAGTTCTTTTGCCCTTGTTGTCTGTGATATACATGCTACCGCTGGGTAGGATCATTAGATGGTATGGTGTTGGGTTTCACTGTTATGCAAATGATACCCAACTCTGTCTTTTGCCCTGGAGACAAAAGGGTGCAGTGGATGTGCTTAATCAGTGCTCGGCTGAGATCAAGGATTGGTCATGATTGAGCTGGCCAAGACTTAACCCTGACAAAAGCTGAAGTACTGGTGATTGAGCCTGGTCATATAAGGAGTGTATCAGCGGTCAGGAAGGAGACAGGGCTGTGCGTCACTAATTCCAGACATACAGCTGCTGCTAAGGTTAAGAATATGGGTGACATTCTGGGTGAAGGGCTGACATTTGAGGCTCAGGCGTCAGCAGTAGTCCAGAATGCCTTTTGCCATTTTAGGAATATCATCCGGATTCAGCCCCTCATCCCCTCAGAAGACCTGCCCCCACTGGTGCATGCTTTTGTGACCTTGACACTTGATTACTGTAATGCTCTTTACCGTTGGGGTCAGTGGAGGTACGTTACGGTGGCTGCAGTTGGTGCAGAACGCAGATGCTAGAGTGCTAAATGGCCTTTTGAGGTCACATCATATCTTCCCAGCGCTGCACAAACTACACCGGCTGCTGGTGAAGTGGCGTATCTGCTACGAAAATGGATTACTAACATATAAAGCCCTACACAGGCTGGCCCCTGGTTACCTGCATGACCTCCTTCATCCATATAGGCCTGTGTGTTCTTTGCTCCACTGAGGGGGGTCTCCTAGTGGTTCCTAGATGAAGGCTGAAAACTTTGGGAGACAGAGCTTTTATAGTAGCAGGTACTACATTACGGAATTCTCTTTCGAGGGCTTTAAGGGAGGCCCCTTTCGTGGAAGTCTTTAAAAGAGGCCTCAAAACTTTATTTTCTCAGGCTACTGGGGACTAACAATCCTCTCTGGGGATTAAGGAGTGACCATTACGCTAAGTGTAATATGATCAGATTATTTATGAGCTACGTTTTATGTGAGGGGTGGTTGTATGCTTTTCTTTTGAATTGGTTTTGCATGTCGGTTATATTTATTAGTTTATCTCTATACTGTAATGGTACCCTGAGCCTCCTGGGAAGGGCGCCATAAATAATAAAAATCAACTACCACAACCACTACTACAAACAATCGTGCTACAAGTGACAGAATGTGAGATGTTATTGCAACAGGATTTATAAAAATAGTCACAGAAATGCTCCATTCTGATTGGCTCTCAACATCCAGACAGCCTTATATTAATCCCTGTTACACTGTCACGTACAGCTTGATCACCATGGTGCCGTGAATTCTTCCTGACAGCATTCCATGCACCAGCACTGCTGAATGACTGGAATGATGCATTCAGATTCCGAACCAGCATTCTTAGTTGGTGGATAAGCTATTTTATTTATTTAGCTTTTGTTTACCGGGTAAGTACACTAGACAAGTATTATGCCTATTTTCAGGAACTATCCGGGAGAGTACAACATGAGGAACAACAGTCAAGGAGACATGGCAAAGAGTACAGTTTTTTGTCACAGTAAACAGACATGTGGGAAATACATCATTTGATGCTAGGGGAAACATATAGTAGTAAGCACATTTCAGATTATACACTCTAGACTAGCTAGTTCAACTGACAGATACATACAGGTCATCATACATTGGAGTGGAGCATAGCTCAAGGACTGGATTGGTCATAATATAATTTATAACACTGTCATATACACCCCCTAGGCTAGCTGGATCGCGGACAGGTATATACAGCTCATCACATTTTTATAAATATGCACGTGTTAGACAGAAACAGAAACACTTGATAGTACAAGTTTCTACCAAGTGACCAAGGTGCAATATGTCATGGTTAGCCTATGACCGTGGAGCAATAATGGGTGTAAAAACGCCCAAGGCTTTTTAGGCAGGAGTAGTCAGAAGGCATTGATACAGTGGGGAAAATATCTCCAGGAATTCAATGGAGACACCCTGGGGAGGTTCAGACAAAACAATTTGACACTTTACTCTAGGGAGGTTTGGGGCAGTCACACTCTGATGCTAGTTTTAGGAAACCCCACAGGGAATTTCGAAAATTCAGATAGGAGGGGGCAGCTCGGATACCCACAGGCAGCGAATTCCAGAGTCTGGGCGCACTTATGGCAAAGTCCCGATCTCCCATGAGGGTCCGGGTAGGAGGGACTTTGAGCATCCCTGATGTGAGAGACCTAAGTTGGTAGGGGGTGGATTCAGTTTAGGCAGAAGCCGGGCCAGCTCTGGGGGCTAGTTCTGATCACTTTCCCAGAGAGGCATCCCAAACCAAAAATCAAGGTATCTAGCTGGTGAGAGCCAGCAGAGTTTCTCATATAGCTCACAACGGTGGGTGAGTCGGGGGGCAGCAAAGGCAAAACGAAAAATGTTATTGTAAGCAGTGTACCACCGGGTGAGATGCGTCTTTGCAGAACGAGCAAGCAGGTGCAGCCCACAGCTGAGGGAGGGAAGGAGCACACCCTTCGCTAGGGCAAGCCTGGCCGCCGGTGTAAGGTTATACTTGGCCCTATAGGCCAGACCCAGTTTGCCGCCCTGAAGATGTTAAGGATATGATTACCCATGTCAAGTTGGGGGTCAAGTGTTACCCCCAGATATTTGATGGAGCTCACTATGGGTAGTGAGGATCCATCTGCGCTGGTGACGTGTAAGCAGGCCGATGAGGCTTTGATTTTAGCCATTGAGCCAAGGATCATAGCCTGTGTCTTTTTCAGGTTCAGGACCAGCTTGTGACTAGTAACCCATGACAATACCCTGTTAAAGTCATTTTATATGTTTAGTTGTTCAGTTATGGTATCTCTTTTACGTTTATATGTGCAGCTACCATGTCTCTTATGGTTATAAAAGTGCATTCTCGAGATCTTTGGGTGAGAGAACTGGGAAGTGAAGCGGAGCACTTCTGGCACACAAAGGACTTGGGAAGGAACTTTTACAACCATGAGAGACAGTAATTACTTAAACATGTTATAAATCATGTTGAAGATTGCAGTTTTTAAAAAAAAAATGGAACTCTAGTTCAAAATCAAAATAACTGACTTTGTAGAAAATTACAGAAACCCATGTGAGTGGAAATGGGCTGTACCAGCTGAACTTAGTACTTCAGCATTTTAGAACTATGTGCATGGGACACCCTCTTACGGTTACAAGAAAACTTGGCATGTATATGGTTAACTGAAAAGCAGTTCCTTATAAAGTTGGGTCCTTCTACTAGTATTGTTGTATGTGTTTACAGATTATAATTTCAATAAACTATTTCAGGTTAATGATGCCATGATTTATAATGGTTTTTAAGAGTGCATTCTTCTTCTCGAGTTCTTTGGGTGAGTTCTGCAAAGTGAAGCAGAGTAGTTCTGGTACACAAAGGACTTGAGAAGAAACTCCTACACATAAGAGATGCAGGAACTGTACATATACAATCATAAAAGATGTTAAAGACCTCTATTAAAAAAAAAAAGTGGAACTTGAATTTAAAATCAAAATGTTTATGTAGCAGAATATTAGAGAATCCCCCCTGTGGGAAATGGACTGTGCCAACTGAATTTAGAGCTTCAGAATTTTAGAACGATATGCATGAGCCAACCTCTTATGGTTATAAGACTACCTGGAATATTTAGAAATAAACAATCCTGACTGGCTAAGGGTGAGGTCATGATTTTTAACATTAAAAATGTCCCTCTCAATGAGGAAAACAGTCAGGTACACTTCTAATACCTTTCTTTTGAAATATTTTTTCTTCATAATAGCAATATGGCACTCCCATGAGTTGGATTAACAGTTAATCACTCCCTAGGGGCAATACTGCACCCAGCTGTGCCTCAGGCCACATTATGCCCCTAGGGGAGTGATTAACAGACTGTTAATCTAACCCCTGTTAATGCCTTACTGCTTTATTATTCCACACTAACACGGTGGGTCCAAATTTCTAAGATACTCTCCTGTTAACCAATGTATAAATTAATAAAGGAGTAATTTATTACTACCGTGAATGGTTAAACATGCTATTTCATGGTAAACTGTTACACCTGAACCTGTCTACCAACATCACTGATACAGGAGACCAGCCCTTCAGTTATGTGTCAGAGAAAGCCACAGGCACTTGGTGAAAAGCCAAAGCCCTGCAGGTAAATGTTTTACCTCAAATGTGTTGAGGACGTGCTGACAGACGTCTGTGAGTTCATTCAGTCCCCGTCGGAAGGGCTCCACTGCTGGAAGGCCACCTGGAGGAGAGGGATGGAGAGACAGACAGAAAAACCTCTGCTTAGGATAGGATGCACAACTGGGCTCCTCACTGAACAGTACTGTTCAGAGAAATATACCAGAACTAGAAGAACAAATGTTGCAAGTTATTCAGGGCAACCCTTTTTCCACAAAAATAGAAAAACTGGGATGAAAAGGGGAATTTGCCATTTTTAAACTACTCAATTTTTCATGTAAAAACATCTGTTGCACCACCACAAATACAACACATACTTGGTGTCAAATTTGTGTAAAACCTCCATTTTGCACAACACTATTAGTACAAGACATGCTGATTTGTACTGTTTTGTAGGAAAACAGAAAAACAAGCTTTTGTACAACAGAAATGCCAATTTCTGAAAATGAAAAAGCAGTGACTCTAGTTATATCAAATTCAAATCTCTATAATTAATCAGAGTGCGAGGCTGTCAAAACGCCATCCGTCCACAAACAATAGTAAAATGAATTCCTCCAGTGCTCAGCACGACTCTCTATTTAGCACAGACTGCAGAGCTGCTCTGCGTGCCGGTGACCTTGGTTGGCAACGAGACTGAAACACCAGCAACGGCTGGAAGGAGTTGGTTTCCACTCGCATCTCCGTGGAGAGGGGGTAGTATTGCCTTTTGGTACTTTGTTGACCTGGTTGCCATAGTGGTACAGCAGTAGTTGGGGAGCCAGTTAAGGCACGCAGGAATGCCAGCAGATCCTGTGTCACCAAGGAGACAGAGCAGCAGTCGAGGAGCAAGTTAAGGCATGGAGGAATGCCAGCAGATCCTCTGTGGGAACATCTTCTGCATACCCACTCCACACCCATCGCTGCCAGAAAGGGGTCCACCTGCACACCAACCATAACTGCCCCCCCCCTGCACACCAACTAAGTAATTTTCCTGGGAGTGATGATCACTAGTGACCTGAAGCACTCCATGCAGTGCAAGAAAGCAGCAAAGGCAAACAAGATGCTGGGATGCATATCTAGAGGAATCAATAGTAGGAGAGAGAAGGCTATACTGCCCTTGTACAGGTCACTGGTGAGGCCACATCTAGAGTATGGAGTTCAGTACTGGTGCCCACACCTCAAAAAGGACATTAACCTGCTGGAGAAAATCCAGAGGAGGGCTACAAAGATGACAGCCGGTCAGCATGGTAAGGCAGATGAGAGGCTGAGGGCACTGGAACATGTACTCCGGGGAGAAGAGAGACAGAGAGAAAGGGGGGACTACATGATTGGGACCTTTAAATACTTGAAAAGGATAAATAAGGTTGATAAGGAGAGTCTCTCTAAGCTGAGTGGCAACCATAACATGAGGAGGCACAGTCTTAAGCTGGATGGTGGGAGGTCAGGAAGCACTTCTTCACAGAGAGGGTGGTGGACACTTGGACTGCACTGCTGGAAGGGGTCATCTCATTGAACACAGTGGGCAGCTTTCAGAGAGGCTGGGATAGGTATGGGGGAAGGTAAGGATCATGGGTAGGAAGGTGAACATGGCTGCCAGAAGTTCTGCCACCTTCCTTCGAAGTTCTCTTAATATCCTTGGGTGTATGCCATCTGGTCCCATCGCTTTGTCCACCTTCAATTCAGTGAGCTCCTGCAGGGCTCTTTCCCATGTGAATGGGGACTATTGTCCACCTCTTCACCCCCTTAGCAACTGCTGTACTGCTGTAGCCCCTGTCCCGCCCCCTTTTCTGTGAATACTGGAAATATTTATTCAGTATTTCTGCCTTTTCCATGTCACCCTCCTTGCAGTCCCATCCTTCTCCCTTGAGCCTTGCAATCCTCCTTGTTTTTCATCATCCTGCTGATGTACCTGAAGAATGTCTTGTCCCCTTTTTAGTTATTAAATTTATTTAGAACAGATTGGAATTACAAACCTTTGAGTCAGCGACTCCTTTGCAAAGGCTCCACGGCATGGTATCAAAGACCGTACAAACGATAATACAACAGAAGATTAAAACAATACATCGAATACTAATCAAGTGACTGACTTGAAGCACAGGGTAGTCATAGTATGTCCACACAGGATACAATGGTCAAAAACAGTTGTAGACAGCAGTAAAATATACACATGAATATACAGTGTAAATAGGTTGCCCAGGGTCAGAAAGAGCAAGATGTTTAAAAACAATTTATATATTTTAATTTGGCAGAGCAGGTCTCACCAATTTCTACGGTTAAATAATAGGGAGCGTTAGGAGAGAGTTACAGAATAGGAGGTACAGTCAGAGGTGACTGTTCTAAAGGAGAACAGTGAAATAGGTTGTTGGAAGGCGGCGACATGTGCAGTCAGAAAGAGGAGGAGAAGGCATTTGATTTCGGCTTTGAAGGGGCCAAGTTTAGGTTCAGCAGAGATGTCAGTAGGCTGTTCATTTAGCCATAACTGGGCCCTATAGTAGAAGGGACACTGACCTAAAGATGTCCTGCAGCAAGGTACAAACATTGGGGCTTTGGTGGATCTTCATGTAGCACAGGGCACTAGGGCATGCTGTATAAGGCTATCAAGGCCAGGAGGTATGAGGCTGTGGGTGACCTTTCTGGCTGTGAGGCAGGTATGGTATTTGAGATTCCCATCAAAATTCAGCCAGCTGGCGATCTGATAAGAGATCGCACATGTGGGTCCATCTGTCATACCCTGTTACAAGCTGGCAGGCTCTATTCATAGCAACTTGACCCTGCGGAGAGCAGTGTGGTTGGCAGACCCATAACAGATAATCCCATAGTCTACCAAGGAGAGGACGGAGGAGGTTACAGCCGTACAAAGTGCCTCAGGAGGCAAACCCCATTTGAGCCTATAGGAAGGTCTAGGTGGCTATTTATGGCTGAGCTAAGGTGGTGGATGTGGTTGTGATAAGTAAGTGAGGAATCAAGGGTGACCCCCAGGTATTTAAAGGAGGGCACTTGTTCCAGAGGGGAGTGCTGGCCGTTCAGGATGTGGAGGGAGCGTTACTCAGTTTACTGTGGCGATGTGCAAAGACCATAACCTTGGTTTATTTTGTAATTTAAGACCAGTTTATGTTCAGTGAACCAGGCTTCAGACTTGGTGAACAAGGTCTGGAGAGCACTTTGAAGAGGGGAAGGGCAGCGCGACTGCAGTAAAGTACTACATCATCTGCATGCAGGAGCAGTTGACCAAAACGGGCATTAGGAAGAGTTCAGGAAAAGGCTAAAAAGAAGTGGATCCAAGATTGATCCTTGAGGGAACGCTGGATCGGACAGGCAAGCAGGAAGATAGGGTGGTGTTTAATTTGACTCGTCGTGATCTGGCAAGAGGTATTTTTCAAACCAGGTGATGGTATCAGGAGTTAGGCCCAGGGAGGGTAGAGAGACTAGCAGGAGGGCATGATTTACTGTATCGAACGCCTTAGTCAGGTCTATGTATACAGACCCGACTAGGTGTCCATGTTCCAGGGCTTTATGGATAAAGGTGATGAACTCTAGAAGGGCAGTGGTTATGCTGTGGCCCTTTCTGAAGCCATGCTGGTTCCTGCACAGGAGGTCATGTTTAGACAGGTACTCATTAAGCTGGTCCAAGACCATTCTTTCAAGAGCCTTGGAGGGGAGGGGGGAGGATAGCGATAGGATGGTAATTGTTAGGAGAGGTACGGTCACCCCCTTTATGGATTGGGGGGGGGGTGACAGACTATTTCCAGAGGAAGGGGAATTGGCAGAGACAAAGCAAGAGGTTGAGAATATTGGTGAGGGGAGAAAAAGGACAATATTCATGCCAGGTGAAGGAGTTTAGGTCCAGGAGTCTCCACTATGCCTTGTTTTACCGGCACCTTGATAAATAGGACCTGGCCCACGGTGGGGGAAAGACAGTCCTGAACTAGAAAGGAGGACATTAGCGAGGGAGGTGAAGGCGTGTGTGGTAGGGTAGAAGAAGTTGGGAAGAGTACCACTATGAGTTCTGAGAGCGTGGTGTTAAGGGTGTTAGCTATTGTTATGGTGTCCTGAGACGGGGTTCCAGTTGCAAGGGCGGGTGGGGGGAGAGACAGTTTTGCCATTCAGTTCCTTTAGGTTGTTCCAGAATTTTCACCCCGAGCCCCTTGTGGATGAGAGCGTTTCCTGGTAGTGAGCAGCCTTAGCGTTTTCGAATTTCCCCAAGTGCACTTATTTCTAGCCGCCCTGTTTTGTTGCCTGTCAGCAGATAAACCAGAATTGTGGGCCTTATGCCAAAGGTTATCCTGGTGGCGCATTAGGTCCACAAGGGCCTGTGTGATCCAGGGTGTATTAGGACCTTTGACAACCTGTTCAGTGATTGGAGCAAAGTGGTCAAAGGCAGGATTGAAAGTGGAAATGAAGTGGGATACGGCAGTGTTCACAGATCTGTCAGTATCAATGAGAGACCAATCACAGTTCCTAAGGAAGTGTATGACTTGCTGAAGTGATCCAGTTTTTATGCAATGCTGGTAAATAAATTTTTTTGAGGAGAGGGGGATTTACTGGCCCACATGCACAGGGTATACTCTGTAGAGGGTGACCATGACTGAGCGCTTACAAAAAGGGTGACCCAATCACGGCGCATGTGTACAGGGCTACCTGGCATGGTAACGAGCGGATACCTGGGTGGGCGAAGGCAAGTATATGCACATACACATGCGCGGGGAAGGAAGGAGGTATGTGGTAGCTGCGGGCTGGACACTGTAGCATGGTGGGGTGGATGGTCGCTTGGGAGGTGTAGGGTTCGGGTCCAGCATGGCAGGTTTGTTTTTGTTTTTTTGTTGGTGGGCCACTTTTTATTTTTCCAAGTTTTTCACCCCCAACATGCACCCCCATGGAGTTGAGAATCCATTAGTGGGGGGAGGGGGGTGCAGGGGACACAGCCCCCGGCATAAACAAAAACATGTAGGTCTCAGGCGCCCTCTTCATCCTTGCCGTGAGTGTGCATCGCCAAAATTCATTTTTGGCGATCACTATTCCGTGATCACCGTTATGACATAGAACCCATTCACAGTAGGGGGAAGTGGTTACGTAGGGTGTTCGGGAGTACAGTGACCTTCAACAGTCTGTCTGGGCGATTTGCGAGTATAAGGTCCCACAGCATGTATGTTTCAGTTTTAGGATTCAACCGTGTGGGGGAAAGTACTACTTGGGTTAAGTTCATAGCTGCTATAGTGTCCTTATAAAGGTGGGCCATAGGTGACTGCCAATCAATGTTAAAAATCACCCATAGTCAAGATCTCAACATTACCTGGCAGCTTAGACAGACAGGTGGTAATAGCATTGAAAGCCAGTTTCTGGTTCTGGGGTGGGGGTGTGTATACATATTTATATACACATGCACACATATATACATACATATACATGCACGTACACACACACACACACACACACACACACACACAGTCACTATATCAAGGAACTTCCTAGAGTTTCCAACCTAAATTTTAACTACCATGGCCTGTGCCTCATGGAAGGGCGGAGAGATAAGAGATTCTGACCACCTGGAGGAAGTCACATAAACAGAGTGCACAGCCACCTCCCCTCGATGTCAGTCTGTTCACCCTGAAGATGGTATAGCCACGGCGGAGTCAGGTGTTTTGGGGTTAAGCCAGGATTCTGTGATTGCCAGAATGTCTGGGCTGCGCTGTGCCATCCAACCTTGCAGTATGTCATGCTTTTTGAGCAAGCTGCAGATGTTTATGGATGCTACAAGCAGACCCTCAGCATATCGCCGCGAGGTGGAGGGTAGGTTGGGCAGACCGGGGTTAGAGTGGACATTACTGGAGGGAAGCAAAAAAAGTACAGCATGACATGGGAAGGCAGCTTTAATCACTCTCAAACTGGGGGGGGGGGAGAAACCAGAGGGAAAACAGTTACAAAAATTTGGGCAGAGGACTGACCCCTAGTGGTCAACAGGAATAATCTGTTATGGGGAAAGCGGGACTTAGAATACTTGGTCACGTGGGTGGGAGGGTGGCTGGGGTGGGCACAGCAGTCGGCAAAGGGTCGACTAGAAAACACTCCAGTAGTAGAGTCCCTTTGGGGATGGTGCTCTTTACCTGTCGGGCCGTTCCTGTTGTCCGCTCTCTCGAGTGGCTGTGTGGTGTGGCGTATAGTGGAAAGGGGGAAGGGGTTCAGCAGTGGATCTGGTAGAGAGAGTCAAAGGGGGAGGTCAGGTAACTTGATCACTGGTGGGAGAGAGGTTATACTGGGACCCTACCTGCACCTCACTGCGCATGCGCAAAGCGTAGCAGGGGGTCTAGAGAAAGTAGAGGGAAATTCAGATGATTAAGCAGAAACAGCAAAACAGTGAGTACAACCCTAGCATAATCACAAGAAAATGCAGCTATGTAACCCCAATCACAGTTTTATCTGAATCCCCACATGCCCTCAGAACAGCAATTTAGTACAGTGATCCCATCAGCTAAAGTAACCCCAAGAAACCCTTTCTTAACTGACCGGGCTAAACCTTCCTCAGTCCGTGCCTTTGCTCTTTTACTGCCTTTCCCGCTTCCCTTAGACATTCTACGTACTCCTCCCTTTGGGTCTCCTTATATTTCCTGAACCCTTTCCTTCCCCGACCTTTACTGCCACCTCTCTTGAGAAACTCAGTGGCTTTCTCCCTCTCTTGCCTTTGGATACCAGTCTGATGCCTTGGTTTGTTACTTCCAGAAAGGCTTCCTTTAGACACTTACATTGTTCCTCCACTCCGCCTCCTGCCCCATTCTCAAAGGCTCATTTGATTCCCTTCCCCATTTCAGCAAAGTCAGCATTTTTGAAATCCAAACCTTGTCCTACTATGACTTGAGTGAGTCTCTGTCCCTATGCTGAGCCACACAACGTTGTGATCGCTGGATCCCAGTTGCTCTTCTACCTGGACATTTGTGATTCGATCACCGTTTGTCAATACTAGATCCAGAACTGCCCTGTCTCTGGTGGGATCAAGCATAAGCTGCCAGAGTCCAGCCCCATGGAATGAATCAAGGATACCTCTGCTTCTGGCTGAAGCAGCTACACTGGTGTTCCAATCCACGTCTAGCATACCGAAATCCCCCATCAGTAGAATTTCACCCGTCACTGCCATCTCGTGCATTTCCTCCGCTAGCTCCCTGTCCAGTTCCTCTCCCTGTCCTGGAGGCCTGTATATCACCCCTGTGCATACTGCTGTGCAATTTCCAGGTTGAAGAGTGACCCACAGTACCTTGGCCTCCCCCTGCCTACCCAATACCTGTGTTGCCATTATATCCTCTGACATATAGGGCTACTCCCTCCCCCTTTTTGCCCTCCCTATCCCTCCTGAATAGAACATATCCAGGTGCATTTGTTTCCCACTAATGATTAGCTGTGTACCAAGTTTCAGTTACTGCTACTATGTCCAGGTCTCCTTCAATTATTGAGGCCTCATTGTTTGGGACTTTATTTCCCAGGCTGCGTGAATTTGTCACCATGACCTTTGAAGTTTTACTGCCTAACCTCTCTCTCTTCTTGTGTTCGGTTCCCTGCATCTTCCCCCTTTCCTGATATTTTTCTTGTGTTCCCGATTCCTTTCCTACTCCCTTTCTGCCCAACCCCGATGATCTTGGTATGAACGCCTCTTCCTGCTCCATTGTTCTGCCTTCTCTACCATGTGGGGGTGGGCTGCCTGAGTATCCCTAGCTCCTGTTGCACCCCCCCAACCTAGTTTAAACACTCATCAGCAAAGCATTTAAATCGTCCATTGAGGGCTGCCTTTCCTTTGCTGGACAGACACAGTCCGTCCCCACTGTACAGGGCTGCATCACTCCATGTGGGTCCCCAGTCCCTAATGAAGACATACGCCTTCTCGTTGCACCAGCCTTTCAACCACATGTTGAAGTTACTAATGTAGAGATTCCCCCCCCCCCACGCACCCCCGTGGACTGGCAGCACCTCCAAAAAATGTCAGAGCTTGATACCTTCCCCAGGCACCTTCCCAACACTGTAAAGTCCTCCTTCACCTGCTCCAAGCTTGCCTCATCTTTAGATAGGTAATTTGTCCCCAAGTGGATAATGACCTCCACCCTCCCCGCCGTGCCACATCTTCAGTAATCCTGTGGATGCACTCCTACTCCTTCCGCGCTGTGCCTCCTGGAAAGCACTCTGCCTCCCTTTCCTCTACTATCTGTGCCCAAATCCATTCACTGGACAATTAAGTCTCCCCCCCCACAGGACTAACAACTTCTTCCTATGGGGTTCTCTCCCTCCCGCCACTGGGTCTCCCTGGCAGCCCCCCGGTCTCAGCCTCGGGTTCCTCTGCAGGGCTGTCCCATTCCTCCAACACTGTGTAGGGGTTCATGAGTTGGACTGGATGGGGGATGTCTCTGCCCCCTCCCCTGAACCACCATAGTCCATCCTGCCTGGATGGCCGTTGTGGCACTGGCTGGGGAGCTGGTGGCCTCTGGGTGGGGGCAAAGGTCCCCAGTATTCCTGCCAGCTCGGCCCAGAGACTGGCAACCTCAGTCCAGAGAGGTGCCTGCAAATGGGGCAGCACCACAGTAACCAGAATGCTTTTCTGAAGACTGCTGCACCACTGCCAGAGCACTGCACCACCCCCAGCATCATCCTGCGCTTGCTGATATTCCTCCCCTCCTAACCGGCCACACACACACACACACACACACACACACACACACACACACACACACACACAGTCTCTCCCGGTTTTTCTCTCCTTCTGCAGTGACCGAAGATTCTCTCTCCTCCTCTTGAATGTGCCCTTGTGGACCTAGTTGCTAGCTACAGCCTTTGTAATTCTGCCTATATACCAACTAGGCTATTGCATGCGCACCTGGAAACAAGCCTCGGCTCAGTGTGCCTTTCCCAGTCATCAATTTTAAATAAATACAAAATAAACAAATCTGCTGTGCTGCAACTGTTCTTGCGTCTTTAATTTGCTTTTGTTTACTGGGTAAGCACACTAGACGACCAAGTGCCTATTTTCAGGTGTGCACAGAGTACAAGTAAGTAGGTGTGCTTGGCCTTCCACTATAAGGTAGAGCACCCGGGGATGGATCATGGTTGGAAATGGGGCTGGGGTGGTGGGGAAGAAGGGTTGTTCTTTTGGTACTCAGTGCTCGGTGTCTACAAAAAAAAACACACACACACGCGAGGAAAAAAAAAAAAAAAGGCTTTCTATAAACTACAAGGCAAAAGCTCTAGTTTAAGGCTTTAAATGTAGGCTACTGTGCTTTAATTCACATCCATTCATCCACAATCAGATTTCCACTTAACCCTTCCAAACTGGCTACGATTATTAACTCGATTAGTCTAAATGATGGTTAATGACTATTTGGACTTCCATCTGGCCTTTATTTATGCTCGTTGAAACAGTTTAAATTCAGGAAAAATTTTAAGCTTCTTAAGGAGGCAGTGAGAGGGCTTCTTTTCGGAGAACTTACTCTGTTTAAACTGGGATTCGCCTGTGGAAAGGCTATCCCGTGGGACTAACTTCAACGAAGAGGAGGTGGTGAGCACCCTCCTTTCCACCTGCAACTTTTCTTGGTGAACTGTGTTACTGGCCAACTTGCAATTTTGTGATTTTAAATTTCAGTCTTAAAACTGAATCATATTCGATTTGAGATTTTCTGCCTGGGACTTTAGTGACTGTTTGACAGTTTAAACTGAGTGTTTGTTTAAAACTTTTAATGTATTATAGTTTGTATTATAATATATTTTATCGTATGTGTAGGGTGGGTGTATAGAATTTTTTTTTTTTTTTTATAGTTTAACTGTCGGATGTTCTACCCTCTCGGTGAGCGAGAGAGGAGGAACCTCTAAAGGGGGGATAAAGTACCTGTATTTAGTTGGCCTGCCTCAGGGGGCTAATGATTTTTGTTATTGTTATTTTTTATTTTTATTTGAACGCATGTAATATTTTCTTGTTAAAGTTTAAGAAATTTGATTATTGATTTTTTTTTTTAAGCCGACTAATTTGTTGTCCTAGATTTTGAAGACTGATTTATGTTTTAGAATTTATTTTATTTTGGGATTAGTGTTTTAATATGTGTAGGGAGGGTCAAAAGACGGTCAGGCAGTATTCCTCCACCAGGCTCAGGGAACTGCGCCCCTTTAACTGCCCTTTCTTTCCATTAGAGACCTACATATGTTCGAGATTGCTAGAAGGGGCAGGAAGGGGGGCAGAACCAGGCCTGGTGGGGATATGGAAAGGGGAGGGGACGTATTGGGGTGGTGGGGACCAGGCGACGCCCTGGGGTGAAATGGTGCCGGGACGGGGTAGTCCCTGTCTTGCTACCATACCCAAGGGCCCAGCAAATAATGCTGGTCAGGAGTTGAGGTCTTCTTCAGCATCTCATCCAACCCGGGCGGTGTTGTGCAATGCTAGGTCCATCAAAAAACAAGACTGCTATTATAGCTGATCTTCTTGAAATGGTGGACCTGGCATGCGTCACGGAGACCTGGCTGGATGAAAATGCTGGCCCTGTATTGGCCTCTGCAGTATCAGCTGGGTTTTCAGTGATTCACTGCCCGAGGTTGGATCATAGGGATGGGGATGTAGCCATCTTTTTTTAAGACCGAATTAGGCCTTGTGGATGTTCCAGTGGGGACCACCAGATCATCTGAATGTGTCATGGGTGAGGGTGTAGACTGCAGGATACTCCTCATTTACCAACCATCAGGTGATGGGGGTGTACTCCTGCAGGAGGCTGCAGATTTCATCGTCGACGTGGTGTTGGAATCTCCCAGATTGATAATTTTGGGGGACTTCAATGACTGGGTCGATGATGAACTCTCGCAGTTTGGTCAAAATCTCCTCCAATGACAATGTTGGGCTTTACACAGGTAGTTACCTTCTCTACCCATATAGAAGGCCACTCACTGGATCTGCTGTTCCTCCTGGGGATGGAGATCACTGACTTGGGGATGGAACCAGTCGGCTGGTCTGACCACCACAAGGTTCAGTTTCGGGGGCCCCCCCTAAATGGACCTACCCCAGTACTGCCCTTTAAGGTGAGTTACCCCAGATGGTCTATCGGCAGTGCTGGACCTATCGGGATTGCTGGATGAAAGCACAAGTCCAGGGGACCTCGTACTAGCCTACAATAAGGCAGTGCGAGAGCCCTGGACTTGACTGCGCCTGTTCGCATTCGACCACTCACTCTTCGCCTAAGGTCCCTGTGGTACGATGGGTCCTTGGAAGGAGCTGAGGTGGGTTGGTCAAAGGCTGGAGAGAGCATGGCGGAAGTCCGGCCTGGATGCCGATAGGCTTAGATTGATGGAACACTATAAGGGCTATCAATCAGAAATTACCCGTAAGAAGGTAGAGTTCCTGTCCAGGGAGATTTCTGCTGCGAAGAACCGACCAGCTCAACTTTTTCGAACTGCTGACAGATTGGATTGCACAATCTGTCTCCAGTCTATAAAGCGTTTTTTCACAAATTAAGTGTGATGAGCTAGCTCGGTTTTTCGCAGATAAGGCTGCTAGCATCAGGTCTGGAATCGGCCCGGCTCTCTCCAAGAGGGCTTGCGGAGGTCGATGGGAGGTGGTGAACACCCGGTCTATCTGGCCGGATTTCAGCCGACCGGAATTCATGGACATTGTGAAGATTGTCAAGACCTTGCGCCCAACCGGTTGTAGTCTGGATCCGGGCCCTACCTCCCTTTTAGTGGGTTGTGTAGATATCATCTGCCCCATCCTAGCTGAAATTGTATGGAGATCCTTGGAGAGGGGAATCTTTTGTATCCCTTAAAGGAGGCGGTCATTAGACCACTCCCTTAAAAAAAACAAACAAAAAAAAAAACACACACACATATATACATACACACACACACACACACACACACACACACACTCTATCTCCTTGGATCCCGTCGACCCAGCTAACTACCAACATGTCTCCAACCTTCCCTTTGTGGGGAAGGTTATTGAGAAGGTGGGTGCACTGCAACTGGATGATCATTTGGTATCTCACAATATCTATGAAGCTCTCCAGCCTGGTTTCAGGAAGAGGCATAGCACTGAGACTGCCCTTGTTCAGGTATTAAATTACCTCCTGATGGCTAGAGATTGAAAGGCTCGTACCATCTTGGTCCTTCTAGATCTCTGAGCAGATTTTGACACTGTGAGGTGCTTTTGGAAACTCTGTGGTTTCTTTGTGGACTGTCGGGTACAGTCCTCAAATGGTTTCGATCCTTCCTCGCAGGCAGGTCTCAGAGGATGGTCACTGGAATTTATTCCTCTGACTCCCTCCCCCTGTCCTTGGGTACTGCAGGGTTCCATATTAGCACCCATGTTGTTCGCAGTGTATATGCTGCTATTGGGAGATATCATTAGGCGATACGGCTCAAGTTTTCACTGCTATGCAGATGATACTCAGCTGTATATGTCCTTTGTACCCGGACAAGTTGATGCGGTCTCTATGCTAAATAGCTGCCTCTCTGAGATCAAAGACTGGATGAGCTCGAGTTGGCTGAGATTAAATCCGGAAAAGACTGAGGTGTTAGTGGTGGATCTGGGTCACCCGGGGGCGGGTTCTGGAGCTGGGCTCATGTCAAGCCTGTGACTTGATAGTGTCCAGCTCTCTACCTCAGGTCGGGTGCGTAATCTGGGCATTTTCTTTTGATGACGGTCTGACCCTGAAGTCTCACGTGTCAGCTGTGGTCAAATCCTCATTTTACCATCTGAGGAATATCACCCAGGTGAAACACTTGATTCCACCAGGTGACCTTCCAACATTGGTCCACACCTTCGTTAATGCCCGTCTTGACTACTGCAATGCCCACTACCAAGGGCTGTCTGGGGTTGAGATCCGCTGCCTGCAGCTAGTGCAGAATGCTGCGGCCAGGCTGTTGACTGGTACCTCTAGGACCAGTCATATTATGCTTGTGCTGCTCGAACTGCACTGGCTGCCAGTTCAGTGGTGGATCACCTATAAGGTGGGCTTGCTCACCTTTAAAGCTCTACATGAACAAGGACCGACTACCTGAAAGATCTCCCGACTCCCTGCTCCCCCAATCATCCTCTCCGATCCAACAAGGGATTGCTAGAGATTCCCAGGGTTCATCTTAAAACATCTTGAGTGCGTGCATTTTCATTTGCAGCACCAACCTTGTGGAATTCTCTACTTCGTCGGTTAATAGAATGCCTGACAGTGAGCAGTTTTAAATCTATGCTGAAAAATTATTTTTAAAACGTTAATATTTTATTGATCCATATTGTATTTATATGGTTATATTCTGTACAGCGCCTTGATTACGAAAGGCGCTATATAAATAAAGTTTGCTTTGCTTTACAGACAAACAGAAAAACAATTTCAGCAAGTTTCTCCACAACTTGCGTCACTTATCTTATTACACAAAAACCTCCTCAAGTCCAGCCTGAGAGTAACACACACCCTCTGTTTTAATGCAGCAACCAGAGTGAGAGAGAATCCTTTATAGTGCAATCCAAACTGGCATGCACTCAGAACTCTGACCCACTCAGCTCCTCCTCCCAAGTTATCACCTAGCAAAGGACCCAAGCCAAACAATTCTCACCTAGCCCCTAAACTACAGGGTAAAAAAACACCACTCTAGTTTAAGGCCCTTAAAATGTGTGCTATTATGTTTTCAAGTTACTTTACAGACAGAAAGAAAAACACAATCCAGCAAGTTTCTCCACAACTTACCCCACTTTTGTTACACAAAAACCCTCAAGTCCTGTCTGTAACACACACAGACTCTGTTTTAATGCCAGCAGATCCTGTGCCACTGCACACCAACTCATAACTGCCTCTGCATGTCGACTCAGTAAACTACCCATGGCCATATATTCTGAGGAGGTTGATTTATCCCAACTGGCAAACAAGGCACAAATCAGGGCTGCATGATGGCTCAATGGCTAGACAGCACACTTACTCGCTGGAATCCCAAGTCTGAAAGTGAATCTGGGCAGCCACCTAGGAGGGATGCTGCTGATGGCAACACTTACAGAAAGTGAAGGTATGAGTTGAGTTGCCGGGTGGTGGGTTACTGGAGTCCAGCGTTGCCGGGTGGTGGGTTACTGGAATTTGGGGTTGCTGGGTAGTGGGTTACTAAAGTCTGGAGTTGCTGGGTGGTGGTGGGGGGTTATTAGCGTCTGGAATTGCTGGACAGTAGGTTATTGGTATCCGGAGTTGTTGGGTAGTGGGTTACTGGAGTCTGGAGTTGCTGGATTAATCATCAAGGCAGAGCCAAGAACAGTAAATGGGCACCATCATTCCATAAATAGCTAATTTTGTAAACTTATTTTTAATTATTTACTCATGTTCTGTGCCCTAAATGTGGGGCAACAGTGGCTTCTATTTCCATTCCTGTGACCAGAAGGGCAAGTCAGTGGTCAGCAAATTACCGGTTACCAGTACTGCTCCATGACTGAATGACAGGGGGTGCGTGAATGCCACATGGACCGTGCCTTCCCTCCCAGGGAGTTGAACACCTGCCCATGCACAGTGCCCCTCCCTCAGCCAGCAGCACTATTAGATCCTGGGCAATAAATCCATTTGTGCAACTAGCGGCGATGATGCCTTGTATATGATGATGGTAGATGCTTCTTGACTGCCATTTTGCCTTTTTGTTTAATATGATGACAGGCTGTATGGTTTCCCTGTCAGTAACAAAAGGTTTTCAAGTTCTTAATTTTTTTTTTTTTTTTTAATGTTGCTAATAGTCCTAAACTGGGAGAGTTCCACCCCACCCCAAAAATTCAATAAGGGGAAATTCCAGTGCTGGGTATTTCAATGTGCAATATTTTATTTTTTTTTTTTTTTTTTTTAAACACTTTGCGAATGCTGGGCCGAACTCAAAACAAAAGGTTATTTTTTCATACCTCCATTTGTGAACAAAACTTTCTAAAACGCACCCTGTTCTCAGTTTTAGCACCTACCTTTCCTTAGGAGAACATTCAATATTACAAATAGAAACGCTTCACTAATAACAAAAACATTTTTTTTGTAATTAGAAGAGGAAAACAAAAAGAAAATAATAATGGTAGGTGTTGAAACCCCTAGGCCATTCCCTCATGTAGATTTCTTTCCACCTGTTAGAATGAAGTCATATTTGGAGTGATATAGACCCTTACTTAATAAGCTAGATACTACAGTGCAGGGACCAAGTATACAAAGCAGGCATTATGTACCAATGAGTTAGATAGTGGTATTGAAAAGACTATACTTATCCACATTGTCCATTGAGTCTTTATGGTTCGAACTAGCCTGCCTGTAATGGGGGTCTGCATGTTAGAAATAAACTGGGGGTTTTAAGAAAGCATAACTGGACATAAAATTATGATTTTATGAACTACATATAGGTGGAAAAGTATTACTGACCACCCTACCCTCCCATAATAAAGATAATTTATCTCCTCAGTCAAGGAAAGCAAGGATTCAGTGCAGTGAATTATCAACTGTTCAGGTTCACTGCTTATAGTGGATACCTGCTGAGGAAACCTGAACGAGCAAAGGAGAGAGCCAAAGAGGAGAATCGCAGGCCTTCTGTGGCAGATGCAAGGGCTGCGGGAGCAGGAGGGATTGTGTGGTTTGCAGTCCCTCTTTGGCACAAGTCTTGTTTGCAAATTTCTTTGCCGCTGTCCAGTTTAATGAAAGTAGAGACAGTCTGGGCCCAGTGCCACAGAGGGCAGAAGTGCCTCAGACCTTACTTCGCCCAAAACAGCAACCTGAGTTCAGGAATGAGCTTGGGCCACAGGGGGCTGGACAGGGGAGAAGGACTGAGCATCCCAGAGGACATTCTTCTCCGGAGGGAGAGAAGGATAGCCAGCTCTACTGCTATAGTGCCATGGATCACCACAGATGGCAGTGCAGCTGAAGTAGCTTGTGGGTAGAAGGGCAGCCAGCTCCACTGCGATACTGCCATATGGGTCACCACAGGTGGCAGTGCAGCTGAAGTAGTTTGTAGGTGGGAGGGCAGCCAGCTCCATTGTTATACTGCTACCTGGGTGACCACAGGTGGCAGTGCAGCTGGAGTGGCTCGTGGGATGGAGGGTAACCAACTCCGCTGCTATACTGCTACCTGGGTGACCACAGGTGACACTGCAGCTGAAGTAGTTTGTAGGTGGGAGGGTAGCCAGCTCCATTGTTATACTGCTACCTGGGCGACCACAGGTGGCAGAGCAGCTGGAGTGGCTCGTGGGATGGAGGGTAACCAACTCTGCTGCTATACTGCTACCTGGGTGACCACAGATGGCAGTGCAGCTTGAGTGGCTCATGGGATGGAGGGTAACCAACTCCACTGCTATACTGCTACCTGGGTGACCACAGGTGACAGTGCAGCTGGAGTGGCTCGTGGGATGGAGGGTAACCAACTCCACTGCTATACTGCTACCTAGGTGACCGTGCAGCTGGAGTGGCTCGTGGGATGGAGGGCATCCAACTCTGCTACTACACTGCTACCTGGGTGACCACAGGTGGCAGAGCAGCTTATGAATGGGAGGGTCTGTGCTTGGCGTACCCTAGACTACAGCATCCTAGGAACCGGGGAGGAAAGTGTCAAATATCTCCCCCCCCCACCGAGTGGTAGGATGATGCCAACCAGCCTGCAGACCACGCACCTGGCTACCTAGGCGTGATGTCCCACACTGACTCCATCTGAGGCAGAGGTGCCACCACCCCTGTCAGAGGAGGAAAGATCGGAGGGGGTGGGGAAAGACATGGGGAGAGCTACTGTTAAGTCTTGGGGGATGTCAGGGTAATGGGTCTGGGCATGAGATCGAGCAAATGGGGGCACAAGCACATTAAAAACCAAAAAAAGATACTAACAATTGCACCTCTGTGTATTTCACAAAATTTTGACTTTGCCAAGCTACGCTCTCCGAAAATGACCATTCTACAACAGGATAACATTCTTCCGCACTTACCTTTATATTTGTAAATGAAAGCAAGTTGGATAGTAATTTTATTTGCAAGATGCCCTATCCCAGAGGCTCAGGCTGCCATACATGGAATCAATAAAACAGCAAACAGTTATACAAAAATAAGACATTTACTAAGTCATACTTCCGTATGTAGCCACGCCCCTTCCATATGCAGACACTCGTCACCCTCCCTTCTGTATTCAGCCACTGTCCCTCCAGTATGCAGCCATGCTCCCTTCCAGATGTAGTCATGCTCACTTTCACATGTAACCACACTTCTTTTCATATGTAGCCATGCACCCTTCCATATGTAGCTAAGCTCCCAATCAGAAAAACTTTTAGCCATGTGTCCAATTAATCATGTAACAGCTATGTTTCCATGGAGTGAATCGGACTCCACACACACACACACACACACACACACACACACACACACACACGCGCACAAACGTACTGCAGATTAAAAGCAGATAGGTCCCAACGTAAATGCCAAGTTTAAAACAGTGTGAAAACTCAGATTCTGGTTTCCCTAGGGATTCAGCTTCACAAATACAGATACAATGCAGACCACAGACACTGCTGTGGAATGATGTGCCATGTGCGGCCTTGGGGCTGGAATGGGTACAGAAATGCCTAAAACACACACACACACACAATTAATACTGTATTATTTGTCATGAAACTAAAATACCCACCTCTACACTTCAAAGGACGTGCGCCCAAAGAGACTGGAGAAGGAAAACTGAGTGTCCCAGTGGATGGTCCTTTCTGCAAGGAAGGGAGGGCTTTCAGATACTTGTTGCAATACTGCCCGTGGGTAATCATGGACGGAGGTGCACTGAAGTAACGAAGGGAGGGGAGGACACTGCTGTTGCTAGATGTGTGCTTAGCATGTGTGTATAAGGACATACTAGTGCATGGTGTCTTCATGGGGGGGGTACCAGTAAAGAGGAAAATCCCCACAGCCCTGCCACGCTCACATGCACCACCTCCACAGACCTAGGCACTCTCCCCACAAAACTGGTAGCAAACCCTCCCAGATGGTCTGGCCCAATTAAAGGGCCTCAACATGGGGGCAAGTCAGGAGCAAGGTAAGAATTAGGAGTAGCCAGGATGTTGGGGCAGGGCATGATAAGAATGCTGGAGAGGAGACCAAAATAGCTGTGTGTCAGAAGAGGACTAGAGAAGGGGCCATGGGTCACAGGGGTGTCAGAAAGACAAAGTAAAAAAAAAAAAAAATGATTAGACATGTTCCTACAAAACAGCTCACCAATGTCAAGCAGCAGACTGCCCTCGTGATGCTGTCTTTTTTTTTCCATGCATTTTATTGCAAATATACTAAACTTAAAAAACATTGTTTTTTTAGGCAACTGACCAACACATGTGCTGTGCTCACCTCTTGTCTGTATCCGGAAGTTGATCTTGCTTTCTGATGGGTGGGTGATGCTATAACCACAAAAATCAACATCAGGGCTGGAAAAAAAAAAAAAAAACACAACATAAAAGTTAAATTTTTTGGATTTGTGCACAAACTGGGTATTGGTAGGTTTTGCTACCCAACATAACATAACCAGTAATGAATGAATAGACAATGACAATTAAACAGACTGATGGGCAAGGCACAGATAATGTACTGGTTATTTACACAATCTGAAAGTCAAATGCATTCCCCTCCTTTCCCTTAAGGATCCCGGCTCTACATTAAACTGTTGTGCTATCTAAAAAGAAGTCATGGAACACCCAACTCAAATATTGCACAAGCAGACCTACATCACTCATTCTTTAAAGGGGAACAGTTAGCACCAAGGGCCCCGCTCCCAAGTGTGGGGCTGGTCCTAATGTGCCCTTTGTATGCAGAACAGTTTGTTGTACTTACTTTTTACCACAGTACAGTAGATTATATTAGACTAATTTTACTTACTTTCAGGCTAACAACTTCCACAACTACAAATCCCAGAATTCACTGCACCTGACATCAAAGCAAGATTGCAGCAGTGAGAGACACCATAGTCTGTAGTGCATGTCTGGGCTTTTCTATACTCTGATCAGATGTTTCCCACACTTCTGTCTTTCCCCCAGGGCAAAGTACAGCCATCTGTGACAGTACTTAGCCCCAGGAGAACAGCGGGACCAGCAAACAAAAGATCAGAACTTATATAAAACTAACATGCATTACAAGCTACTGACTCACCCACTGTTGCGGCCCTGCTCGGATGTAAGCTGCAGGGGATTCTGGGATTTGCAGTAACAAAAGATGATAGCCTGGAACTAAGCAAAATTAGTCCGATACAATCTACTATACTACATTAAACAGCAAAATGTTTTTGCATTCAACATGCACACTGGGACCAGCCCTACACTTGGTTGTGGGGCCCTTGCTACTGACTGTTCCGCTTCAATTATCAAGTGGTCTTCAATGCAGTAGCTACTTTTTAATTCCTTAATTCTACCCAGTTGAGCAGACCACTCCTGCTGGACTGTAGCAGTATTTTAGTACTGAAAATGATGTGCAGAACCCCAAATGTCTGCCATGCTTTTATTGAGCATACGCAGCCTGTAGCAAGATGGCCACTGTCAGCCTCATGGTCAGAATTCCCTTACCAAGATGGGGCCCCCTTGCACATGTGGGGATAGGCGCACAGGAACCCACAGTAGCATGGTGCAGTCATGCAGCTGTAAATTGTCCATAAAACAACCCCTTAAAACCCCAGAGAATATCTTGATCCAGGGGGGAGTCTGGCAGCTCTTATCAGGCACCACAAACGGGTGAGGGCTATAGTGGCCCCCTACCATGTGCCGCATCCCCAGGGTTCTAATGCTGCAAAAACGAAGGTGCAGGATGCAAAGTCAAGCTTTGTAGATCAAGTGCCGTCTTCTACTTGATGTCAAAATCCTGTGATCCCAGTTGAGAAAAATTCATACTGTAAGTAAACGAGGAACCATCTACCAGCTAGGACAGGTTGTGAAAGACTGAGGGAGTCTGGGAAGGAGAGCGGCCCAAGACCAGGGGACACGGGTACCCACGTCCTTTACGCACATTGTGTGTCGGGACGCTTGGAGATCCCCTCCCCCAAACTCCCCGAGATGCTCCTTTCCAGAGCCATGCCCTGCACGACTTGTACTATAAGGCTGTGTGGAGCAGGGTTGCGCATGTTCCATTAGTTTCTATGGGGATATTTTAACTACTTTTTTTTTTATGTTTCAGAGGGTAAATTCAAACAAATTATGACCACGTCTCAACTAACAAAGCCCTTGTTAGTTCAGCAGTGGCTATAATTTGTTTGAATTCACACACTGAAACACAAAAAAAAATTAGTTTAACATGCTCCCGTGAGAAACTAATGGAGCGTGCCCCACACTCTACAGAGTATTACATTACAAGTAGTGTAGAAGAGGGACGGCTCCTATGTATTCAAATGGGACCTGAAATTTTCAAATCCCCCTTTTTTATTTTTTAAAGCCAGTCCTGGACCCACAAACAAAAAATCATACAGATAACCCTGTAAGACTTCTCTCAAAGAGTTACAACCTGTCCCAGCTAGCAGGGAAGGGTAGACCATTCCATCTGACAGACTATAGTTGCAGACAAAGAAATTCCTCTTTTACTTGCTGGTCGGTTCCAGGCCCAGTGATATCACTGGTTCTCTACGTTCTGTTGAACCACACTGAAGACCAAACTGGCAACTTACTTTTTCATGATCATGTAGCGTAGCGAGTTCCCCAATGTGTGGTCCTCCTCGTGTAGGACGAAGGTGACACAGGTCTCATCTGAACCTACGGCCTGAACCTGGTGTTGTAACGGGGGAAGAGTAACACAATGCAAATATTACTGTATATGGGGAAAAGCTAACAATTTAGGAGTTTAGTGCTGGAGAGAGACAGAACCACAACACAAATATGATATGGGTGTAATATTGTTGGGGGGGTACAAAACACATATTACATGGGTTTAGAGCTAAAGGAGAGGAACAACACAAATAGTGTATTAATTTAAAGTTGGGGGAACAACACAGGTGTGAGTAGCACTTGGGCACAGAAACAACACAAATATATTCATGTGGAATTAGGGGAACACTACACAAATATTACAGTACATGGATTTACAGTTGGGGAAGAGAAATGCAACACATTTTATATATACACAACAGCTGTAGTGATGGGGGAGAGAAAACAGGGATATTTTATGGGTCAGTGTTTAAGCTGCCATTCATCGAATCCTATTTTGCTATTAATTTCTGGATTTGGCTATTTTTCTGAGCTCTGAACTGCAAAATATTCTGTGTGTAGTACTACATGGAAAGAAAACCCATGTAAGACTGTAGTTTTGGGAGAGAATGTGAAACGCAATACAGCTATAACATGGGTACAGTGTTGGGGACAGAAACAATACAGATTATATTAGGTGCATTAGCTGGCAGGGGGAAGGTTCAAGAAGTAGGTCACGAGACATTTCTTCACACAGCGAGTGATGATGGGTTGGAAAGCACTCCCACCTGAGGTCGTCACTCAAAAGATGAGGGGGTCAAGAGAGGGTGAAACAAAGTGAAGGGTTGGTGGGGACCATGGTCCAATATAATCACTGGATCAGGAGCCCCGCAATCGAGCAGAATTGATAGACTGTAAGGTCCTCTTCTGCTGGCTATTTTGTATGTTCATAATGCTGGGAGAGAAAGACAAATATAAAACGCATAATATGGGTGAAGTAATGGAGAGTGAAAACGGAACACAGATGTATGGTTGTAGTGTTGAGGCAGGGGAGAAAACAACACCCATATATACCAGACAGCCCTCCCCTTCCCGCAGACAGAACTCGAAAGCTGCCATCCTTTGACTCCTTCAGCCACGGGACCCGACTTCTGTGGTCGAGGGAACAGGAGAAGGTGCAGGACCCAGCAGGAGCCACAGTTCACTGGTACCTCCTGCGCCATGCAGCTTTTCTGACCGACAGCCACATACAGCCACACATCAAAGGCAGGCCACCACTGCCGACAAAGCAGTCCTCTGGCAGGCGCCCCACTAAACAAGACACTGCTCAGCCCTGCCACCTAAACCAGGCAGTAGGCAAAGAAAACGAGGGCAGAAGCCCATCAGAACTGCAACTTTAAAGTTAGTGCCTCTGGACTGCATGACCACTACCATCTTAGTGGCCCCTAATCTCTGAGACAATTAGAGGGTAGAAGGCCACAACAAGCTTCTAGAGCATTCTGGAGAGGTAAGAACAGTGGATTCTGGCACCCTTTTCTGGACTTATAGGGCATCATGGAAGTTTAGTGACAACTTTTTGAACCCAGAACTACTGCTATAAGTGGAGACTGTTCTGAAGGCTAGCAGATCTGAAAGACATCAGGGTGAGACAGGACCTGCTGTCTATCCAGAGGCTGAGCTGTGCCATTTCAGGCCCTGTGACTGGGAAGAACTGTGAAGGAAGCTGCAGAGTCCTTGGTGAGGAAAAAATGCGGTATCTAAAAGCAAGTCAGCACAAGTTATGTGCTGAAGAGAAAGTGCAGAGCAGAGTCCCTGAAATCCAGGACTGTTGATGTGGGTGCTGTAGCATGTCCTACAGCTACGTGTTCGGCTGCCATTGCCCTGATGATGCTGAAGCTGGGATGTGTGGGTTGGTACAGGACTTCAGGAATCCAGGAAGGAGAGCCAGCTGCACCATCCATAGATTTATAAAATGTGACGGCAGAGAAGGGCCGCTGGGCCCACCCAGTCTGCTTGCTGTTTTTTTTTTTTTTTTTGCTTTCTTTTAATATTATTACTACTACTACTTGTATTTCCCTTGTGCCTAACCCAGACGTTTTTAAATCCTTTTAAAATTGTTGCCCCTACTACCTCTTCTGGAACCTATTCCAGGTATCCACCACCCTTTCCTACTTCCTCACATCCCTCCTGAATTTCCCCCCAGCTTCATATTATGTCCCCCTTATTTTAGAGCACCTTTCCCTCCGAAAAAAATACGCTCCTCCTATACCTTATTAACCCAAGTAAGGTATTTAAAGGTTTCTACCATATCCCTTTCTCTCTGCTCTCGTCCAGGGTGAACATATTTAGCTCCTCAAGTCTTTGTTCATAGGGCTTTTCATGCAGACCCTGCACCATTTTGGCAGCCCTCCTCTGGACTGCCTCCAGTCTCTCTATGTCTTTTCTGACATGTGGTCTCCAAACCGGTACACAATACTCAAGGTGGGAGAGTGTGCCTTACAAGCGATTTATACAGGGGTAGAATCACCCCTCTCTTCTTGCTGGAGATACTGCTACCTATGTGCCCCAGTATGCCACAGGCTTTCCTGAATGCTTTAATCACACTGCCTGGCTACCTTTAGGTCATCAGATATGATCACCCAAGGTCTATTTCCTGCTTGGTCTTTGTTTCATTATCACTCTGCCCATCTTCTACTCTGCTCCAGGCTTCCTATGGCCTAGATGCATTACCTTGCACTTTTTGCATTAAAACCCAACTGCCATTCCTTTAATCACTATTCCAGTCTATTTCACATTCTATCCACCCCCGTGTGTCCACTCTGTTTCTGATCTTGGTGTCATCTACAAAGAGGCAGACTTTCCCTTCCAGTTCTTCCACTATATCGCTTATAAAGATATTGAAGAGGACTGATCCTCGAGGAACTCCACTGGTCACCCTCCCTTCCTTTGTTTCTTATCCAGGTTACCACATTATTTACCCCCAAGCTACCCAACTTGCCCGCCAGTCTCTCGTGTGGAACGGTGTCAAAAGTCTTGCCGAAATCCAAGTAAGCCATGTCTACTGTACCTCCCTGATCTAGCTCCTTGGCCACCCAAAGAAGTCTTTCAGATTCATTTGCCATTACCTTCCCTCTGTGAAACCATGCTGCCTTGGGTCCTGCAATCTGCTGAATACAAGATATTCCACTAGCTTTTCCTTCACTAGTGTTTTCATCAGCTTACAGACCACCAAAGTCAGCCTGACTGGCCTATAATTGCTCGCTTCTTCCTTTCTTGCTACCACTTTTGTGAAGTGGGACTACATTTGCCCTTCTCCAATCCTCTGGGACCACACCAGTCTCCAGTGATCTGTTGAAAGGGTCTCAGAAAAAAAGCTAGCACCTCCCCAACTTCCCTCAATATCCTTAGAAGTATACCATCCAGCCACGTAGCTTTGTCTACTTTCAGGTTACCTGAAAACGGGCTGTCTATTGCTCTCACCTCTAAGCTTCTGGTGCCTCTTTGTGGTCCCTCCCAAACCTCTTCTACTGTGAGAACGGAGAAGTATCTGTTAAAGATGTTTACCTTTTCTTGATCTTTCTCCATTCAATATCCCACTTTAACCATATAATCCCTCCCTTTGTTTTCGTTTTTTCACTAACATACCTAAAAAATGTCTTATCCCCTTTTGATACTCCCAGAGCTATTCTTTCAGCCAGGAGTCTGAGAGGCCAGCACCTAAGGCCCTGTCCACACTATGCCTCTGTAATGTTACAGAGTGCCCAAACCGTTACTACAACGGTTTGTGTTTACACCTGTAATGTTACAGGAGGCGTTTTCATAACCGTTGTTGAAACCACATACGAGGTGGTTTCCAACAGGGATATGAAACAATCCTACCCGTGGTAACGTTACCGGGCGTAGTGGACGGGCGGTAATGGTTCCCTGCAGGGCACGAAGCGCAGCGTGAGCTGCATTGTGGGATCGGGCGCCATCGTAACGGTCGCCTGGCTCCCGCTGTGTGGACCGGCAGTGCAGGTCCCATAACGGACACCACCAAGGTGTGGACGCACTGCACCGCTCTCCGGCCATAACGGATTGTATCTGTTACTGGGCCAGAGCGGTGTACTGTGGACGGGGCCTAAGACAGGTGAAGCATGCCCGAAGCAGAAGCCCAAAATGATCCAGAGGTACCACAGTGGTCAGAATGCCAGAAGGCGCCTTCCAGTGAGGGAACTGAGAGCAAAAATCACGGCTTACCCTGCATCAGGGGAAAGATTGCTCATTTGGATTTGGAGCACATTGGCCACCACTGAGTGGGGATTACAAATACCCCATTTTGCAAGTCACTCTGCCATTTAAGCAACTGCATGGCCTTTAGGTTTTGTGGAAAAAAAAAAAAACTGAGCAAGCTGCTCCTTTAAGTTAAAGTGCATCACTGCCTGCCAACCCATGGCAACTACATCAGTCATGCACCAGTTTAACACCTGTGCTACCCAGGGACTGTGTTCGAGGAAGCTCCCAAAATATTAAAAGGGAAATACTCTGGTACCAGGTGGGAGAGGGTAGCGACCTTCAGTATAGCAGAATCATCATATATGCACTGTATTGGGCCAGGATGGGTTGGATAAGCTTGAGTAAAGACAACCAGGGAAAACCAGATGTCCGAGTTATGCCAAAAGGGCCATGCCTGCAAAAGACCCGGTCAGTGGCAGCTTGGAGAACAAACACAGTAAAGCCGAGCATGGCAGGGCAACAGCAGATTCGGCCTGGGAATACTGTTACCCCCAGAGGAGGTTCACTGGCTGCCATAACCCTTTTTTTTTTCCCAGGAGAGCCTGACATAAAGATGTGTTTCAATGATAAAGTGCAGTAGAATCTCCTTTTGATATTCCCAGAGCAATTCTTTCATCCAGGAGTCTGAGAGGCCAGCACCTAAGACAAGTGGGATTATATGGTTAAAGTGGGAGACTGAATGGAGGAAGATCAAGAAAAGGTAATCATCTTTAACAAATACTTCTCCGGTCTCACAGTAGAATGCACATTCAGTGTTAGTGGCTCAGTAGGTAGCACACTTGCCTCTGAGGCCGGGAGATAATAGGGCCATGGGTTCAGTTCCCACACCTGGCACTTGGGTTAATATCCCAGTACTGACACTGTGGTGCAGCATGAGAAGGGTGCTGCACTTCTGAGGTGCCGTCTTTCGATGAGACGTTAAACCGAGGTCCCATCTTCCTGGATTGGTGGTAGTTCAGGTGGATGTTAAAGATCCCATGGCACTTATCGACAAAAAAGAGTAGGGGAATTTCCCTGGTGTCCTGGCCAAATTTCCCTCATTCACTAAAAAAAAAAAAAAATTACCACCAACAGCTTAATCTGGTTTAAGGTCAGTTGGCATTCATCTGTATCCCCTTCCCCTGGGTCGTGCCTGAAAATAGGTAGGATTTGTCTAGTGCACTTACTCGGTCAACAAAAACTAAGTAGTTTCCTATTTTGGACTGCAACAACATATAGAAACATAGACTTTGAAGGCTGACAAGAACCGCTTGGCCCACCCAGTCTTCCCATATCCCTACCTATTGGATAAGCTGCAGATCCTAGTTAACCAACAACCTACTTCTTCCTACCACTCCTCCAGAACTGCCTATGTCTGACCCATGCACTCTTGAATTCCCCCTGTTTTTGACTCCAGAACCTCCTCAGGAAGGCCGTTCATGTGTCCACAACCCTCTCCGTGAAAAAATACTTCTTCACGTTGCCCTGAGCCGTCCCCCCTCTATCTTCAAATTGTGCCCCCTTGTTCTTGCACATCTTTTTCTGAAACATGCTACCCTCTTGAACTTTGTTGATTCCCTTGAGGTACTTGAACGTTTCTAGCATGTCCCCCCCCTTTCCTCGAGGGTATACACATTAAGATCCTTTAGTCTCTTCACATGGCTGCTGGTGCAGACCCTGCACCATTTTAGTTGCCCTCCTCTGGACTGCAACCATCATGTCTATTTCCTTGCAAAGATAGTGTCTCCAGAACTGCACACGGTACTCCAGATGGGGTCTCACCGTCTGTACAGAGGGATAACATGGTATTTTTGGTTTTCTGGTTTTATTGTTTCTCATTTCTGTGTACTGTGTATACGAGTGCCTTCAGACCCTCACCGAGTCAAGCCTGTCATTTTTTTTTTTTTTTTAAGACACTGCATGACTAAAGGGGCATTTAAATGAAAAGACCATTTTTGTTGGTAATTTTGATGAAACTGAAATATGGAGTAAAGAACAGCGTTGCACCATTGCTCTAATTTGAATGTTAGTTGGTAGCTCCACTCTCATAATATAGCTGGGGGAGCAGGCACCGTCATTCAATGAACGGAAGACCGAGTGCTTGGAAGTTGAGAGACTGGAGAGGCAGTAGCGTAGCAAATTCCCAGAGGGCCTGGGTGCAAAGAGATGGTACAAAGCCCCTCGCCAGTTTTGAATAAACATCAAAATTGTGATTTGGGCCCCTTAAACCTCGTGGGCCCGGGTACCACTGCAACCCCTGAACCCTTGTAGCTATGCCCCTGTGGAGAGGCTTGCTCACTTAATGCTAGACCAGGCTCATATTCTCAGCTCTATATGGGGCACAATTTATAATTGTTTCTCTTCACCAACCTAGTAAGCCTTTAGGCTGACAGTAACCTATCCTTCCCCCTCCCGTTGTTTCCGCTTTTCTGGGGGTAGGAAGAAATAGGCTGTTGGTTAACTAGGATCTGCAGCTTATCCAGCAGGTAGGGAAATAAGCAGACTAGGTGGGCCAAGCGGTCCTTATGTGCCATCAAAGTCTGTTCCTATATTTCTCATGTTGACTTACTTCTTCAGGGGAATATTGTTCAAGGATTAGTGGAGTAACTTCCCTCTATTACTAAGGTAATCGTTCTATAATTTATAATTAATAATTTAGTGAGTAATGTGTGTAGCTTTAGAAATATTTAAGTTATTAATGTAATGTGTATCATCTTTTAAATGAGGCATGAGTGATTACTGCTGTGTGATTTTTAATTACTTATGGCATTATTTGTGTATATTTAATTCAAGAAAATGTTTTAAGGGCCATGAGGCCCAGTTGCTTTTTACCCGGTTACCAAAATAAAAATGAATGACAATGATAGCATCCTGCCTTTCTTTCAGATCTCCACGCGAAGTTCCGCGAACAATAACCCAGGAGTCACCCCAGACCTTTACGGCAGCCCAGTAAGCTAGTGGTGCCTTACCTCTTAAGGCATCTTAAGCCAACCAAGAGGGACGTCCGCCCTACAGATATTATATAAATGTAGGCGGGAGAGAAACATACGAGTGTAGTACTGGGAGCACAATACGATGTAACATGGGTGGAGTGTTGGAGGAGTAGAGAACCACAACTCCGATATAAAATGAGTGTAATGCTGAGAGAGAACACAATACAGATATAAAAGATGCACGAACATAAAATACGCGTAGTGTTGGGGGGCCCTATATGTTGCTTCCTTCAAGGGGAACGTAACCCAACAACAGACTGCACCAACAAACTCACTATCTTCCTTTGTAATACCCCCGCAACTCCCAGATCAGCCACCTCTAATGCAGCGCCCCAAGCCCCAAGCCCCAATCCCGAGCGGACTCACCACCTCCAACACCGGCCGCCGCTCCCCGTCCACAGCTGCCATGCTGCCCCGGCACTACACAGCCTGCAGCTGTATTAGACTGTCGCCAAGGTACTGACGCAATAATCTCGCGACAGACGCACCTTGACACCGCATATCAACCCAGCACCATCCAAGCGTTCCGGGAGTTGTAATTTCTGGGGTGAAGGCCTACCACAAAACAAGTGTTTTCATCGTTCCCAATAGACAACATTCAGCTTCACCAGGAACAAAGACAGCCTTTCTTCGCCTAACACAACCAGTTTATCCACCCCCGAACAAAGCAACAGTACAGCCATGACTGCCAGTCACAGGGAACGAAAGCCCTGATAATGCTTTAGGACTTCCAAGGTACGAGAACTACATACCCCAGAATTCCTCACGATGTCCGTGGTGATGCACGTCATCCCAGAATGCAGCACTTTGATTGCCATTGTGAGGCGCTACAACCACCAGAATGTTGCTCGACAGCTGACTCCTCCAAGTTGGGAAACTACAGCTCCCAGAAAGCCGAGGACCTCTTCCTGCAGCAATGTGAGGAACCCTAAAATGCAGAACGCTGTCCAATGTGAGAAACTACAACTCCCAGAATACTGCACGACGTCCACCTGTTTCAAGGTGGAGAACTACAGCTCCCAGGATGCAGCACAATGTCGAAGCTTGGGAACTACAACCCCAGAATGTCAGGGGACTTCTTTTGGTTCCAATGAGGAGAATTACAGCTACAGCCCCCAGAATGTTGCACTATTAGGCTTGGGCAGACAGGTCTGCTGAAAATCAGATCCCCACCCCCCAAGACCCAACAAAGCCTGGTGGACCCAGATCAATAATGACTAGCACCTTTAATGTACTGAGTCCAGTCTTGCAGGCAGGCACCAGTAAAAGCTGGCAGTGACCCTTTAAAGGAGAACTACATGGAAAGTTGAAGCTCAGACCGCTGCACAGATCAGGGCTTCACCTCTCCGATCTCCCCTGCAAGCACCATAACAAAGTTTAGATTTTTTACCTCATCACTCGTAAAATTCAGCAAAAGCTCCAGTGGCACCGGCATTTTGAACATGGAGCCCTGGAACCCTCCGGGATCTCGCTGGTAATTTATTTTATTTTAATTAGTTTTTGTTAACCGGGTAAGTGCACTCACCATGGCAATGACTATTTTCAGGCACGACCCGGGAGGATACAAAACAACCATACAGGGAAGACATTCCAAATACAAGTACAACAAAAATCATTTACAATAATTTACAAGCAGGTTGCAAAAAATTAGCTAAAAACAAGGAGGTTACGGTAACAGTGTGGGAAAGAAAAAAAAAAAACATGGAGCTGTACAATAACTAAATTACACCACAGTTTGCTTTGAGGAAGAAGAAACACAACAGAATAACCATTTTCAGTACTAAATATAGAATAGTGGATGGTTGACCATCCACAGCGAGGCTGTGTTTCCATCGTGGGAGTCGATGGCATCATTGAAACCTTGAGAGCAAAGCTCCGAGGTTTCTGTGACACCATCGACTCCCGAGATGGAAACAAAGCTTTAGTTTGGATGGTTAACCATCCATTATTTTATATAGTATATGGTTGCCCACAATTTTGCAAGGTTCATACCTTGTGTTCACATTTTCATTTTTTTTGTGTGTCATTCTCTTTCTGCACTCTTGTACCTGAGGATTCCAGTGCTCGATGCAGTTCTGCCCCAGAAGTAACCGATTCACCCGACTCCTCGCTACGATACCACGCTACACGAACAATCATAAACTGCAGCAATAAATAAAAAAAAAAAAGGAAACACTGAAAACAGTTTGGACGCAGAGCTGATCACATAGTCCGTGTCCAGACTGTAGTTATAAACTGCTCGGCTTGACCGCCGCTAAATGACGCATAATTCATTTTCTGTTTTTTTTGAATCCCTGCTGGGAATCAGCCAATCAGGTGGTAGGTCAAGTCAACAAAGTTGTACTATCGGTGTGACGTCAGAACAATAGAACGACAATTTTTTGACCTTTGAACTGTCCTACAACAAGATTTTGAAAGCCACAGCTTACTATTCATAATAAGCCCTAACCATATACTATTAAGGGGTTGAAAAGTTAACTTAGGGAAGGGATAATAGTAAGTGATAGAAACGGAGAAGTGCATTGCGTACGGGGCAGATCAGAAAGGAGAGATAAGGCTGAGATGAAAAGAGCTAGGGAGGTTTGAAACATGAGCATTTGTAATACTGCAAGATGATTACGCACCACTGCCCCCACCATTCTATGCACTTATGTATGAAAATAAAACTATTTATATATGTCCAATTCTAAGTGCCATTTTACTTAATTTGCCTAAATCGTTGGGGCGAGTGAGTTGCCTGTTAATTCTGTGTAGGCTGAAGGTGCTGGACTTGCATGGCAAGTAATAAACTTCGTGAACTTCATAATTCTTTGGATTTCTGGTGTCGCTGCTTGTTTTCCTGGACTACCATTGACATTTTTACACCGCACAACAGAAACTAGCACTGCTTTTACTACATTAACCTTTACAGATGTAACCAGCCCCCCCCCATGTTTCTCCTCATCCCTGAGTTCCAACCCGCACATGTAGTTTATTTTAATTTTGAGGGTGCGGGGCTAAACTTAATTTAGTTGATATTTGTTAGCCATGGTAGCAGTTATCGGTGTGTTTCTGGACCGCTACCATTGTTGGTGTTGTTGCCGACGGTGTTTTCGTTGGGCACTGTTTTTGAAAGCACCTTTTTTCCTGTGCAGTTTTTGATTGCATTGTCCATGACTTCACTGTTTTTACCTAGTGCCACCCCTCTGAGGTCAGACAGGTCAGTTTACAGATATACCTCCATGGAGGCAGGAAACGGAGATCAACTGCATGACTGCCATGCATTCAAATATAATGTTCTGCCACCAGTATTTTACCCATCATCTTTGATCAGTGCCATAAGCTCACAGTTTTAATTTCCTGAAATGCTGTTTGCAATTCCATGTGTGTGTCATAGATTTCAGTGTCATTCTATGCAATTTTATGTCAGATTTTCAGTTTTCGTCACATTTTACAAAAGGTTCTGTTTCAAATCAGAACTAATTAGAATGTTTCAGGACTTTGGCCTAGATCCTGATACTGATAATAAGGGTCTGGATCTTTTCAGGTCTGCCCATTCCTACACACAATGACCTCCTTTTACAAGGTGGGAAACTACAACCCACAGCATAATGCCCTCCTGCACCGTGATGGGGAACTGCAACACAGAGAATGCCGCACAATGCCCTCCTGCTCCAAGTTGGGGAACTACAGCCCCCAGAATGCAACACGACCCTAACCTCTTCCAGTGTGGAGAGCTGCAGACCCCAGAATAATGCACAACAACCAAAGGGGGAATTAAAGCCACCAGAATGCCACATGAAATCCAAAGTGGTGAACTGCAGTCTCCAGAATACAGCACAACATCCGTGGTTAGGAACTACAGCCCCATAGTGCCATACGATGTCCAGGGTAGGGAACTCCATTCCCCAGAATACCCTGTGTTACAGCACCTAAGGTGGGAAACTACAGCCCTCAGAATGCCATATGACATCCATGATGGGGAACTACAGCCCCCAGGATGCCACATGACATCCATGATGGGGAAGTACAGTCCCTAGCATGCCACATAACCTCAAGGCAGGGAAATACAGACCCCAGAATACCACACAATGTCCATGATCGGGAACTACAGCCCCCAGAATGTTATATGATGACCATGATGGAGAACACATGTTGCATACCTGGACCAGTGGTTCTTCTACTTGTTCAAATGTACGTTAATGTGCTTAACCAAAGTCACATGAGTTTATGCCTTTATTATTTGCTGTTTTCTTCACCCTCCCTTTCTCCTATCCTCCTTTCCCCTCTTGCAGGATTCCTACAACATTGTAGTCACAACTGGGATTGGTCGTTTCACTGTTCTTAGTCACTCAGGAAATAAGTTTGGGATTCACACTTGTTATATTATTGCCAAAATGTCTAATGTTAGCAAAAAAAAATGTATTTTTATAGACATAGTTTACCATGTCTAATAACCCAGTGACTAACTTGGTAACTTGGAATGTAAGAGGGCTTAACCATAAGGTCAAGAGATACTCAATTCTTAGGCACTTAAAGAAGTTAAAGGAAAACTACACCCAAAACTTGAAAAAATATATGTTGTGCAGAGTGTTTTAATTTGTATGTGAAGTTCTAGTGTTTCCTTCCCTCTGACTGGTATTAGGAGTTTTTCCTAAATTAGCCTGCTAGCTTTAGGGTAGTTTTACGACCCCTGGAGATCACCATATCAAATAGGTTTATTGCATTTCTTTGTCCTACAATGCACCTTGTTTCATGTAATGGTGATGTAGCAGAGCCCATAAATCCAGCAGAAAGCATTGCATTACAATCAGTTCACAACAATAGAGATGGCTATATTTTAAAATCTGTAGAATTCAGCTTGGTGACCACCTCATCCTAAAGATTTTACTGTCCTGAAAAACTTTGCTGCTGGTAATTTTTGTGCAGCTTGTAAAGCTTCCAAGATATTTAGTTTGTTTGGCATGTGTGTGCTGAATGTTGGGTCTCTCTTACATCACAGTCACATGAGACAAAATGCACTGTGGGAACCAGAAATACAATTACACTATCAGGTATGGAGATCCCAAGGGGTCATAAAACTAGCATAAAGCTAGCAGGCTAATTTGGGAAAAACTCCTGATATCAGTCAGAGGAAAGGAAACACTAGAACTTCACATACAAATTAAAACACTCTGCACAACATATATTTTTTCAGGTTTTGGGTGTAGTTTTCCTTTAAACTCCCAGATAGCATTTCTCCAAAAGGCACATCTTACAGAGCGTCACTATGACTTGATGAGTAGGGAATGGTTGGGGCAGATTATAGGAGCAGACCACAGTTCAAAGAAAGTTGGTGTTCTGATCTTATTTAGAAGGGGGTTAAACTTTCAGATAGTTTCCACTGTATCCGATGTCAATGGATATTACGTCATAGTCAGAGGGATGCTCAATGAGGAACACATCATGCTAGTGAGTGTCTCTGGTCCCACTGACCCCTCTCACTAGGTTTTTAATGATCTCTGTAATACATTCGCTAGTTATCTAGGCACTACCATTATACTTGTGGGGGACATAAATACCATCCTAAATCCTCTCCTTGATAGGTCTAATCCCAGGCACGCTAACTCTAACACTAAAAATTATCTTAATAACTTGATTGAGATGCTTGGATTGGTGGATGCCTGGAGGATATTGCATCCTGATGAAAAGGACTTCACATGTTGGAATACCTGTTATAAATCTGGGTCTAGACTTGACCAGATTTATGTACCCATGGGTATGATTAAGAGACTGGTTGATTCTCAGATTAGGGAGCAAGTCATTTCTGATCACTGCCCTGTTTCAGTCTCATTTATCGAGGTGGGTGAGCTAAAAAACAGAGGTTGGTGGAAAATAAATAATGTTCTGTTGAATAACAATGACATCCTATCGCTGGCCAAAAGTATTATACAAGATTTTCTAGAATTCAGTAATCCTTCAGACACATCGTGGGCCAATAACTAGGAAAGTTTGAAGTGTGTGCTCAGAGGTTTTTGGATCACTACTTCCTCGGGCTTAAAAAAGAAACGGAAAAAGAAAACTGAAGAAATTCTGAGATTAAAGCAGTAGAAGAGGAGCTATTATCCACTACCTCTGAAGAAGTATGGGCCAAGTGATCTACTCTTAAAACTGAATATTACGAACTAATTGGGGGGGAGGCTGGGTTTGCCATGTGGAAATCTAAACTAAACTACATAGATTCTGGTCCTAAAACTTCCAAAATACTTGCCGTAAGAGTTAAGCAGAACAGTAATGCCACAAGAATCTGTTGCATTAGGGACCTTAACAGCAATAAACTAGTAACGGGGGATAAGAAAATGGATTATATATATTTTCAATTTTACAGTAATCTATATGATGTATCAGATCCCTCCTGTCCAAGTGATCTAGGCACCTTTTGCTCTAGTCTGAACATTCCTAGTGTTCTGGAGGATCTCAGAAAGGCCCTCATGCAAGACATAAACCTTCAGGAAATTAGGGATGTGATTAATAAGATGAAAATGAACAAGGCCCCAGGGCCAGATGGGTGTTCAGTTAACTTTTACCATAAACTAATGGATGAATTGCTCCCATTTTGTTGGTTGTGTTTAGGGAAGCCTTCAACAAAGGTCAGCTGCCTCTAATATGACTGTGGGCCTCATCACCCTGATCCATAAGGTAGGCAAGGATCCAAACGCTTGCAAGAAGTATAGGTCACTAACCCTACTCAATACCGATACTAAAATATTGGCCAAGATATTAGCTGAAAGGCTGGAGAAAGTTATTCCACTGCTAGTTGAAAACAAGCAAATAGGCTTCATCAAGGGTAGACTTGCTGCTGACAATACCAGGAAACTATTCCATCTGATGGAATTAGCTAACAAGTCAAAATCAGCAGTGGGTCTCTTTTCATTGGACCCAGAAATTGACAGGGTGCTGTGGTTTCACTTATTTGAGGTTTTGAATCTCTGTGGCTTCCCAGAGGACTTTATAAAATGGGTGCAACTACTTTACAAAACCCCTCTGCCTCAGTCATTACCAATGGGATCACATCCCAGTCCTTCTGTTTAAAAAGAGGTACAAGACAGGGTTGCCCTATCTCCCCCCTTACTCTTTAACGTGACCTTAGATCCTTTGATAAGAAAATTCTGCAGACAAGGACATTAGAGTTATTGAGTTCTGTGGCAAAAAAAATACATATGGTATTCTCAGTTTATGCTGATGACATATTACTATCAGTCACTGATCCAGGTGTCTCCTTCAAGAAAATATTAGAGATTATCTCCGACTTTGGCTCTTTTTCTGGGTACAAATTGAATAACGATAAGTCAGCATTTCTACCCCTAAATCTCTACTGTAATAAGCAGGAAACCCTAGACATGGACCTAAATTAGGAATCCGAAAAACTGGACTACCTGGGAATTAAAGTATTTAAGACAATATTCAAAACTATTAGTAAGAACTTGACCATTCTTAAAAAAAATCAATACAAGACAGTCTAATTAGATGGCACAACCTACCACTTGATATGTGGGTGGGCCTGGACTCTGTGAAAATGATGATACTACCGAAATGTCTATACACATTTTCCATGTTACCTTCCTACATTAATAAAAAATGGTTCATAAATATACAGAGCTCCATTTCTAACTTTCTCTGGGCCACAAAAAGGTGATGAATGGCCTATCAAAGACTGACTAGACCAAAAGATTTGGGCGGACTCAAGGCCCCAGACCTATATTGTTACTTTCTTTCCTGCAGAATGAATCAAATGTCAAAATGGTGTAATTGGCAAGGTGAACTCGCCACTAATCCCGAATGGCTTGACATGGAATTAGATTTTTTTTTTTTAGTTGTTTCACTAGGAGTAGCACACTAAGCTGAAAGCTTTTTTTACAGGAGTGACCTAGGAGCACAGGGAAGTTAAGTGACTTGCCCAAGGTCACACAGTATGCAAGTGGAAGCTATGGGATTCAACCCCAGGTCTGGTCTGGTCGATGTCACCAGATTTGCAGCTCAGAGCCTTAAATCGCTGCGCTATACTGCCTTCCTGATTCAGATTCAGCTAAGGATAGCTCAATTTACCTGGCATCCTTAGTTTTCACCAAACCTGTTAAACAAGTTAAAAATAAAATCCTTACAGACAATATTTATATCCTGATGAGATGGTCCTGTCTTCTTACACTAAATCTAACTAGATCCAAAATACAACCAATCTTCTTGAATCCTAATGTTACAGTGGATGGGCGGCTCTTCGAGAAGGCTGTTTGGGAGATGAAAGGTATAACCAGAGTTAAAAATTTAATAAAGGATAAGACCTTGTATCTTTTGACACTTTAGGCACAATATGATTTACAACCAGATGATAGGTGAGGATATGTATAACAACATAGTTAAAAGCATACAAGGCCTTGCATTTGAGGATGGGTCCTACTTAGATATTAACCCCAACACTCAAAACTTCCTGGCTGCAATTCAAGCTAGGCCCAGAATATCTAGTTTCTATGACTTATTTTTAGGGGGCATTAATGGTCCTGATCTACAGTGTATCAGGTGGTGGGCTAACGCTCTTGGTAATGAAGCTAATGGTTGGAGATGGAACAAGATTTGGTTAAACTCTATTAAAACATTTAAAACAGTCAATGCCAAACTGATACAATTCAAAACAATTCACAACCTTTATTATACCCCTCTCCAAATGAACAAGATGGGATTGAGAGCTATGTCCAACTGTCTGAGATGTGGAGACGCCAATTGTGACTTGATCCATATGTTCTGGTCCTGTCCCAAAATGGTACCTTTTTGGGGCAATATTGCTGATTTTTTTAAAAGACATTGCATGACTAAAGGGGAATTTAAATGAAAAGATAGTTTTTGTTGGTCATTTTGATTAAACAGAAACATGGAGTAAGGAACAGCGTTGCACCATTGCTCTAATTTCAATGTCGGTTGGTAGCTCCACTCTCAGAATATGGCTGGAGGAGCGGGTACCGTCATTCAATCAATGGAAGGCTGAGTGCTTAAACTGGAGAGGCTCGCTCACTTAATACTAGACCAGGCTCATATATTCAGCTCTGAGTGGGGCACAATTTATAATTTATTTCTCTTCATCAACCTAGTAAGCCTTTAGGCTGCCAGTTACCTATTCCTCCTTACCTGATCCCTCCCCCTTCCCCTTCTGCTTTTTCTGCTCTATTTCTCATGTTGACTTATTTCTTCAGGGGAATGTTGTTCAAGGATTAGTGGGGTAACTTCCCTCTATTACTAAGGTAATTTGACTATAATGTATGATTAATAATTTAATGAGTACTGTGTGTAGTTTTAGAAGTCTCTCTTAAGTTACTAAAGTAATATTTATCTTTTAATTGAGGCATGAATGATTATTGCTGTATTATTTTTGTTAATTACTTGTATGTTATTTTTGTGTATTTAATTCAATAAAATTGTATTGATAAAAATGATGGAGAACTACAGCACTTACAATGTCGTACGGCATCCATGATGGAGAACTACAGCCCCCAGAGTGCCGTGCGATGACCATGATGGGGAACTACAGCCCCCAGAATGCTGAATGATGGCCATGATTTTTTTTTATCAATAAAATTGTACTGTATTAAAATATAATACACAAAAATAATGCTGTAAGTGATCAATAAATACAACACAGCAATAATCATTCATGACGCACTTAAAAGATAAATAAACAAATAAACATTACATGAGTAACTTAACAGAAACTTTTAAAGCTACACACACAGCTCATTAAATTATTAATCATAGACAAATTACCTTTGTAATAGAGGGAAGTTACTCCACTAATCCTTGAACAACATTCCCCTGAAGAAATAAGTCAACATGAGATATATAGCAGAAAAAACAGAAGGAGGGGGGAAGGATCAAGTAAGGAGGGATAGGTTAATGGCAGCCTATAGGCTTACTAGATTGGTGAAGAGAAACAATTATAAATTGTGCCCCACTTAGAGCTGAATATATGAGCAGAGTCTATCATTAAGTGAGCGAGTCTCTCCAATCTCAAAACTTCCAAGCACTCAGCCTTTCATTCATTGAATGATTGTGCCCACTACTCCAGCCATAGTCTGAGAGTGGAGCTACCAACCAACATTGAAATTAGGGCAATTGTGCAACGCTGTTTTTTACTCCATATTCTTGTTTCATCAAAATGAAAAGAACAGCCTTTTCATTTAAATTCCCCTCTAGTCATGCAATGTCTTTTAAAAAATCAGCAGTCTTACCCCCACAAGGATACCATTTTGGGACACGACCAGAACATATGGATCGAGTCACAACTGATCCACATCTCATACAGTTGGACGTAGCTGTCAATCCCATCTTGTTCATTTGGAGAGGGGTATAATAAAGGTTGTGAATGGTTTTGAATCATATCAGTTTGGCATTGACTGTTTTAAATGTTTTAATAGAGTTTAACCAAATTTTGTTCCAACTCCAACCATTCGCATCATTACTGAGAGTGTTAGCCCACCACCTGATGCACTGTAGATCAGGACCATTAATGCACCGTAAGAGTAAATAATAGAAACTAGATATTCTGGGCCTAGCTTGAATTGTAGCCAGGAAGTTTTGAGAGTTGGGGTTAATGTCTAAGTAGGACCCATCCTCAAATACGAGGCCTTGTACGCTGCTATGCTGTTAAACATATCCTTATCATCCGGTTTCAAATCATACATGTGCACTACGGAGTCAAAAGATACTAATGTCCTATCCTTTATTAAAGAGACTCACCAAGGTAATCCAAAGAGTCTTGCATCAGAGTAGACATTCCGATAATTACGTGGACAGTTGTTCTCAATAACCAGTATTGTGTGCTGCATCGCCGAAATCTGCGAAAACTGTTCCTGGGCGACTTCCCAGTTTTCTGCGCTGCCCACGCTGTTCTCCCGCGCCCCTCCAGTTATGACGCAATGCCAGGAGAGCACAGACATGCTCTAGGTCTATGGGTTGCACTTTCCATCATTCATTTTGTTATAACGGTAATTTGGTAATGTGGCACTGGCTCACTCAACAAGGGCATTGTTAGTCGAGCTGTGCGCCACGTTTCCTCACCAAATTAACATTATAATGTAAAAAAATGATCGGAAAGGTACTGCCCATAGAGTATAATACAGCACGTCCCAATGCTCTCCCTAGCATCACATCATAATTTAGAGCGCGGGAGCAGAGCGTAGGCATCACCAGAAAACGGGAAGTCCTTGGGACCCAGTTTTCTGGATTTTACGAGCATTGCAACATTTTTATTACTGGATTATTTGGGGCAACAGTCACATGAGGGGGTTTCCTATCAGGTAATGCACCCACATACCGGATGGAGGAGCTGAGGCTGTTAAGTCTCTTTAAGTTTTTAATTCTTTTTATACCCTTCATCTCCCAAACAGCATTCTCGAAGAGCTGCCCATCTGCTGTAACATAAGGATTTAAGAAGATTGGTTGTATTTTGGATCTATTTAGATTTAGTATAAGAAAATAAGACAATCTCTTCAGGATACAAATATTATCTGTAAGGATCTTATTTTTAAGATGTTTAACAGGTTTGGTGAAAATTAGGGATCCCAGGTAAATTTAACTATCTTTAACTGAATCTAATTCCATATCAAGCCTCTCGGGATTAGTGGTGAATCCACCTTGACTATTACACCATTTTGACATTTGATGCATTCTGCAGGAAAGAAAGTAGTGATATAGCTCTGAGGCCTTGAGCCTGCCCCCTATCTTTTGGGCTGGTTAGTCTTCAATAGGCCATTCGGCATCTTTTTTGGGCCCAGAGAAAGTTTAAAATGAGCTCTGTGTATTCATGAACAATTTTTTATTGATGTGCTAAATGGGCAGACTGGATGGGCCTTGCGGTCCTTATCTGCCGTCAACTTCTATGTTTCTATGTTTCTATGTTAAAAGGCAACATGGAAAACATGTATAGACATTTTGGTAGTAGTAGTATCAAATGGGGATATGGTGAGGGAGCTGTGGGCAGAGGATTCACTAGCTGGGAGTGACCACCTTTCGGTGTGGTTCAGGCTAAGGATGAGCAAGGAGACAGTGGGGTCAGCAACAAAGATTGTGGACTTCAGACGGACAAACTTTGGAAGGATGAGGGAAATACTGAGGGGGAGCCTTGAGGGAATCAGGTCAGAGATGGGCACGCAGCAAAAGTGGAAAATCATAAAGTCAGGCCTGAGAGAGGCCACTCCAGCATGCACCAGGGTTCTGAGTAAGAAGTCCAGGGCCAAGGTGCTGTGATAGATGACCAGGAGGGTGTTGGAGGGGGTGACAGCCAAGAGAGCTGCATTTAGGTGAATGAAGAGAACTGGGAGGGGGGAGGACAAGGAGTTGTATGCAAAGAGGGCCAGGGAAGTGACCAGGTTAGTAAGGGAGGCCAATGCAACCAAGGAAATGAGGCTGGCTCAGGGTATGAGGGAGGAGGAGAAGGAGTTTTTTAAGTACGTGAGTGAAAAAAGGAAGTATAAAGACTGGATTGTCTGGGTTAGGAAGGGTGAGGGGGTGGATGGAGAGGGAGAGGGAATAGGCAGAGGTACTGAATGAATACTTCTGCTTTGCGTTCACGAGGGAGGTAGGAGGTCAGCTACCTCCATGGACTGGAGGGGTGGGGATGAGGCGGGAGTAGGTGACTGACGAAGTGATTCAATAAAGCAGGGTATTGGAAGCTTTGAAGGCTGTTAGGGTGGATAAGGCACCAGGTCCTGATGGCGTTCACCCTAGGGTGTTGAGGGAGATGGCAGAGGTGCTGGCCGGGCTGCTGACTGACCTGTTCAACACCTCCCTGGACACGGGATGTGTACCACAGGACTGGATGTTGGCTCATGTGGTGCCTATCCACAAGAGCGGCCCAAAGGATGAGCCGGGCAACTACAGACCTGTCAGTCTCACTTTCATAGTGGGTAAGCCAATGGAATCCATCATGAAGGAGAGACTGGTAACCTTCCTGGAGCTCAGTGATCCCCAGGATGGGTGGCAGCATGGGTTCGTCTCGGGTAGATCATGCCAGACCAACCTGATAGAATACTATGACTGGGTGATGAGGGAACTGGACAAGGACCATGTAGTGGATGTCCTATATTTGGATTTTAGCAAGGCTTTTGACTCGATACCTCATGGACGACTGGAGGCAAAACTGGAACATGTAGGGGTGGGGGCTAAGATGGCTGGCTGGATCAGAAACTGACATGGGGATAGACTGCAGCAGGTAGTGGTGGGGGGAGAACTCTCCTCTCCCAAGGCAATGATCAGTGGTGTGCCGCAGGGCTCTGTGCTGGGGCCAGTGTTGTTTGGACTGTTCATATTAGATATAGCACAAGGGGTAGTGAGCAGGATCACTCTGTTTGTGGACGACACCAAGATGGAAGCTGTAGTGGATGAGATAGAGGGGTGGCAGAGTCTACAGGGTGACCTCACCAGGCTTGAGGAGTGGTCAGAAAGGGGGCAGATGGAATTTAATGCAAAGAAGTGCAAAGTTATGCATTTCAGGGCCAGGAACCAGAGGAGGGAATATTGGCTGGGTGGGGGTGCGGTTAGGGGTCACTGAGGAGGAGAAGAAGGACCTGGGGGTCATGATAATGGAGGGCATGAATAACTCTGCTCATTGCAGGAGGGCAGCGGCTAGGGCCAATAGGATGTTGGGGTACATCACACAGGGATTCTCATCCAGGCACAAGGAGGTGATCCTGCCCCTTTACAGGTCCTTGGTCAGGCTGCACTTGGAGTATGGCATGCAGTTTTGGTGACCATACCTGAGGAGGGACGTTAAGCTTCTGAGGGGGATTCCTTTGCAGGCGACGAAAATGATACAGGGGATGGAGGGCAGAACCAGTGAGGAAAGGCTGGGTCACTTGAATTTGTTCACCCTGGAGGAGAGACAGGTTGGGGGGACATGACTGAGACCTTCAAATACTTGAGGGGGATCAACAAATCTGGGGCAGCGGGACTGTTTAGCAAAGGAAAGGAAGGGAAGGGACACAGGGGGGCATGGGCTGAGATTGGGGGGGCAGGTTCAGGAGGGAGATGAGAAAGCATTATTTCATGGAGAGGGTTGTGTCAAAATGGAACACTCTGCCAGAGGGGCGGTGGCATGCAGATTAGTAGGGAGTTTCAAAAAGGCATGGGACAGGGCAGAGAAGGGGGGGCTGAGTAAAGGACACTGAGCAGTCCCAGGAGGTAAGTGGGGGGGTGGGGGCAGCTGCATTATAGGAGTGCTAGCTGCACATACGAGAAGACTTGTGAGACCGTAAGGCCTGTTTCTGATGTTTGTATGTTCATGCGTATTTTCACAGAGTCCAGGTGCCCACACATACCAAGTGGTAGTTTGTGCCATCTAGTTAGACTGTCTTGTACTAATTTTTTAAGGAAGGCCGAGTTCTTACTAATAGTTTAGGATACTGACTTAAATACATTAGCTCCTAGGTAGTCCAGTTTTTCAGATTCCCAATTTAGGCCCGTGTCTAGGATTTCCTGCTTATTACAGCAGTGATTTAGGGGTAGAAACGTTGACTTATCTTTAGAAGAAATACAAAATCACACATGCCCCCACAATGCAAAACATCATGGGATGCATATGCAAATCACCACAGAATATTATGCTGGTTCAACTTTAAGTAGAAATGCATGGTGCGGAAAGGCCTCTCACACAGTTTGCAAAGAGTGGCAACAATTTGTACCCAGAGAAGGAGCCAAAGTTGGAGATAATCTGTAATATTTTCTTGATGGAGACACCTAAATTAGTGACCGATAGTAATATGCCATCAGCGTAAACTGAGAGTATACAGTATATTCTTTGCCAAAGAACTCAATACCTCTAATATCTTTGTCTGCAGACAGTTTCCTTATCAAGGGATCTAAGGTCAAGTTAAAGAGTAAGGGGGAGATAGGGCAACCCTGCCTCATACCTCTTTTTAAACAGAAGGACTGGGATGTGATCCCATTAGTAACGACTGAGGTAGAAGGGTTTTTGTAAAGTAATTGCACCCGTTTTATAAAGTCCACTGGAAAGCCACAGAGACTCAAGACTTCGTATAAATGAGACCAAAGAACCCTATCAAGTGCCTTTTCAGTATCCAATGAGAACAGACCCACTGCACCCGTCCGTGAAGATGTGGATCAAGCTCTCATCTCTCTGACTAAACCTCATAAACCAGCGGCAGTGTCTGCCATTGCAGGATGGGTCCAATGAACCATGGTGGAGGCGGGAATTGATATGACCATGTTCATGGCCCACTCCACTCAAGGGACGATGGCCAGTAAGGCATTCAGGAGTTGTGTCCATTTGGAGGATAGTCTTTGGGCAGCCAACTAGTCTGGGGATTTGGTCTTAAATAGCAAATCTCTATTGTAAAAAGCTTACAAACACTATATTTACACCAGTTATGTGTTAACTTTATTTTCTAGTTTTTGGTTTTTTTTTTAACTTTCTCCTGCTGTTGGTCTACTAAATATGGTAGATAATGTAGAAATTATTATAACGAGTCTTTCAAAATATATCTGACTCTCCCCTCCTAACCACACAATTGCTGTTTTTGACATCACAGTCTGTTGTCGTGGTAAGCACTATTATGTTTTCAAGCCAAGCCTGCTTTCACGCCAGCCACCACCCCTGACAAGGGCGCTCCTCCACTCCTGGAAGCAGCAAGGTGGGGACCCTACAGCTGCTGCCCAGCCACTGCAGCCGGCCTGCTTTTAAGCCAAGCCACCGCCCCTGAAGAGGGCAGCTCCTCTGCTCCTGGAAGCGCCATGGCGGGGACCCTACAGCCGCCACCCAGCCCAGTCTGCTTTCAAGTCAAGCCACTGCCCCTGACAAGGGCAGTTCCTCCTCTCCTGGAAGCAGTACAGCAGAGACCCTACAGCCGCTACCCAGCCACCACAGCCTGTCCTGCTTTCAAGCCAAGCCACCGTCCCTGACAAGGGCAGCTCCTCCACTCCTGGAAGCGGCACGGCAGGGACCCTACAGCTGCCACCCAGCCACCAGAGCCCGGCCTACTATCAAGCTATGGTATGGTACGCTAAGCCCTGGCTTGAATTCCGGTGCCTCACACCAGCTAGCCACTGATTGGCTGCTTCTCCTCGTGGGTTGCATGCCATTGGCTGCGCCCTCTGTTGAAACTCTCTGCTTCAAACCAAATTTTGATTGTTTTAGCTTACTAATGACTGCATTACTGTAATAAGTAAATGATAGCCTAATTTTCTGCCAGCCATTTGGTTAAATGTTGAAACTGTTCTAGCAAGGAAGTGTACAGCTCTTTTGCTCCAGTTAGCCTAAACTGTACTTTTACTTGTACTGTCTTGCTCTCCCTAACCCGCGATCTTGTCTCCTCACCTCTCCTCACCCAACTCTGGCCCTTTCCCACCTCCCTCCATCTTTGCTGCCTGCCCTCCTCTAATTACTCTCTCCCCCTCTACTCTAACTACTCGGCTTCCATTTGTCTTCTGAGCCCTCACACCAATTAGCCAATTTTTCGGCCTGCTTTAACTTGCCCTCTCTCTCTCGCTTTATCCCCCTCTAACCACCGCCCCTGACAAGGGCAGCTCCTCCGCTCCTGGAAACGGCACAGCAGGAACCCTACAGCCGCTGCTCAGCCACCACAGCCTGGCCTGCTTCTTGCCGGCGCTGTGCGCAGGCTCCCCACCCACCCTATATGGACAGTCAGTTATATAGCTCCAAGGAATCACATGGCTGTCCCCTTGTGAATTACTAAGTACCAAGTTCCCCATCTGCATGTTATACCATCAGCCCACTAGAGGGCTTCAATTATTCCATTATAGCATTCCCCTCCTTCTCCACCACCTTAGTGCTTCACCCATCCTATTTTCCTGCCCTATCTTTTTTTCCCCTTGCTGTCTATGACTCTTCATTTACTCCCCAAAATGTCTCCTTCTCCCTTCTTTCCCCTACTCCTTTCTGCTTCTCATTCTCATTATACCTGTTCCTGTTTGTCAACCTTCCCACTCTAAAGTTGGGGGATGCCCTTTAACCTTCCCATCTCAACCCTTACCCCAATACTTGCTATTACCCGAACCCCCCCCCCTTTCGAACTCTGGTCTCACTACTCTCATCAACCAATGGCTAACTTCCTCTTGGTTCCTAGCCACTTTGCTTTCCTTTGCCTCCTTTTCTCCTTCTCGCCCAGCCCCACCTCTCCTCCATCTTCTTATAAATCCTCCCCCCATCACAAATGCCCTAAACTCCACTTCCTCATAATTACTCTTCTCCTACTTGCATTGGGCAACACTGACCCTAACTGTGGCCCAAATGCTTCAAACTCTTCCCACGCCCCCTCCACGTCCTACACGCCTAACCCCCAAGCATCCCCTCCCCTCCTCCCCTCCCTAATGGATTGAAAATTATACACTTAAATATCTGCAGTCTCATTTCAGAGATCGACCTAATGCAAACAATGGAAGTCTCTCTCAATCCTGATATACTTATCATTACAGAAACCTGGCTCACTGATACGATCCCTAACCACTCTGTCTCCATTCCAGGCTACTCCATCATTATGCAAGACAGGGTTACCAGAAGTGGCGGTGTAGCCATGTACATCCTGGCCTCACTAAAACACACCACTATATTCACAGCCTGCCTCCCTGCTACCTATGAAGCTATTGCCATCAGAATTGCCCTCCCGTTATCAGTCATGATATTCATCGCAGGCATCTACTGCCACCCAGGCATCCAACCCACAGTTGCTACTGAACTGATAACATCATTAACTTCCCTCTCTCACTCAGGTGAGCTATACTTACTAGGAGACTTCAATTTCAACTGGTTGTTTCCATCGACAGCTAAAACGCATAATGACATCTCAGCCCTAAACCTTACCCAACTCATCCAAGAACCCACTCGCCTTAACCACAAAACTCAAAACCATTCCCTGATCGATTGGGCATTCACCTCCCACCCCCACAGAGTTATCAAATCCGGCATCCTCCCTGATGGCCTTTGCAACCACCACCCTATTTTCCTGGTAAGAAAGGGCCACAGGCCAAAATCCCTTCATAAAATCCTACAACTTTGATCCTACAATTCCTTGGACCTCAATCTTCTCCTACAAGATCTTGTCCTCTCTGATTGGTCCCCTCTCACCCCTGCCCCCTCTGTCGACCAGGCCCTCACATATTCTAAAGACAAATTCCTATCAACATGGAATACTCACACCCCCTACCCCACACAAGCTAGAGTTTGCGGAAACCATATCCCCTGGATCACCTCTGAACTGCTAGCCTGCCTCAGGGCACGTGACAAAGCCTGGAAAAAGCACAAGGCCTCCCAGCTCCCCACAGACTACTCAATTTACCACAGACTACGAACCGCATGTACCAAAACTACTAGACTGGCTAAATCAGAGTATTTTATGTCCGCTCTCCTCACAAATATCAACTCACCCTCTAAATTCTGGAAGGAGGTCCAACCCCCCATCTTAAATATTAACAATTCCCTGGTCTCTGACCCTAGCTTTGTGGCAAAGGAATTTAACTCTTATCACACCACATGCACCTCTGTCCTTTTAAATCCTCCCTCTCCCTCCTCTCCCAGCCCCTCTTCTGGCACTCGACCCCTCCCTCCCTCCAACTCTTTTCCTTCTCAGCTGTCTCCTGATGAAACTGTAACTGCCCTGCTCTCACTGAACCTTCTAAAGGCTCATCATCTGATGACATCAACCCCAAGCTCTTGTTCCTGTCAGCTCCAGCTATAGCCTTTCTGATATCTATTATCCTCAACCTCTCTTTCTCATCCTCTACCGTCCCTTCCTCATGGAAACATGCAATATTACTCCCTCTTCTCAAGAGCAGTGACCCTACTTCTCCTGCAAACTTTCATCCAATCTCTCTCTTCCCGACCCTCACTAAGGTTCAAGAACACTTAGTCCTCTCCCAACTTACCTCTTTCCTCACTGACTCCTCTTTTTTCACCCCATTCCAATCTGGCTTTCAGAAAACTCACTCGGCCACTACCTCCCTTCTCAGGCTCACTGACTCCATCCTCACCGGGATGGATAATGGCCTCATCGAGGCTTTCAACACTGTCTCCCGTGCACTTCTCATAGACTCCCTCTTTTTTTTATCAATAAAATGTTATTGAATTAGAATACCATACACAAAAATAATGCCATCAGTAATCAACAAAAATAGTGCAGCAATACTCATTTATGCCACTCTTAAAAGATTAATAAACATTACTTTAGTAACTTGACAGAGACTTCTAAAACTACACACAGTACTCATTAAATTATTAATGATAAGTTATAGAAAAATTACCTTAGTAATAGAGGGAAGTTACCCCACTAATCCTTGAGCAACATTCCCCTGAAGAAATAAGTCAACATAAGAAAGAGAGCAGAAACAGCAGAAGGGGAAGGGGGGAGGGATCAGGTAAGGAGGAATAGGTAACTGGCAGCCTAAAGGCTTACTAGGTTGGTGAAGAGAAACAATTATAAATTATGCCCCACTTAGAGCTGAATATATCAGCCTGGTCTAGCATTAAGTGATTGAGCCTCTCCAATCTCAAAACTTCCAAGCACTCAGCCTTCCATTCATTGACTCCCTCATGACAGCTGGCCTGTCTACAGCCGCTACCAACTGGTTTAGGGCCTACCTCACAGGCAGAACCCAATCTGTCAAGGTCCAAGAATCCATCTCCCCACCTCTCCTTATTACCACTGGAGTCCCCCAGGACTCAGTACTTGATCCCATTCTCTTCTCCATATTTCTAAATGACCTTTCCCTAGTCTGCTGCCCTCATTCCTCCATTCACATATATGCTGACAATACGGTCTTGTACACCTCTGGCAAATGCCCAGCTGATGTTGCTACCATTCTGCAGCATGACTTCCACCAGGTTCAGCTCTGGTTTACCTCCCATCAACTCTTTCTCAGTGCCAAGAAGACAGTCTCCATGACCTTTGGCACTAGGCAGAGACACTCTCTAGGCTACCCAGTCTACCCTATTTTCCACACCCTGGATGGGACTACCTTAGAGGACACTACCTCTTTCAGATACCTTGAGGTCTGGCAGGACCAACACCTCAGCTTCTCTGGACGTATTGATGCCATCCTGAAAAAACTGCATCCCAAGCTTGGCGCTTTATACAGGAACCATAGCTGTATCTCTCCTACGGCCAGGCATGAACTTGTCCTGAAGATGATACTCCCAATATTCAACTACTGTGATGAAGTCTATGGTGCCACCCCTAAGTCCTCCCTGGCCAAATTGGACACTCTCTTTAACTCTTTCTGTTGTTTCGCTCTTGATAATCCCCCTTGGACCCATCACCATGAGCTCTATCATGCCCTGTCCTTTTCCCCCGCTCACAAACAGACACCTCTCCCACTGTGCCAAATTCACCTCAAAATACTGGTTGAGTAAGCTCCCACCTTACCACCTCACCTTTTTATTAACTCCCATCTCCCAATTCCCTCAGTTCTTCAGACACTCGTACTCCGGTGGTCCCTCAACGATGCACACTTATTGGTCAGTCTGCCTTTTCCTATCGCTTCCCTAAAACTTGGAACTCTCTTCCCCCTCACATACACCACTCCTCCTCCTACTCCCTCAGCTCTGCCTTACACAACTTCCTCTCCTCTAACTGCTTCTGCTATAATTCACCTTAATTGTCCTCCATTTACCCCTCCTGTTTGAACCCACTCCCCTTTGGCTCCACCTTACACAACTTCCTCTCCTCTAACTGCTCCTGCTATAATCCACCTTAATTGTCCTCCACTTACACCTACAGTTTGAACATACCCCCCCTCACTGCCTCCTACCTGTGGGGAAATGGGCTGTTTACACCCCTCCCCCTCTCTGCCTCCTACCTGATACCCTCCTGTTGTGCTGTACCTCTGCCTTGTGCAGGCAGGGTACACAGCATCCTGGAGGGGTCAGACCCTGGCAGTGCTCTCTTCTCCTTCTTCTCATTCCCCTTCTCCTCCATTTGCAATTTGTTTATGTCCCCTGATGAGGTTGTCCCCCAAGGGTATTTAGCTTCTAGGTAGCCCTCTTCCCCCTCCTTCTCTACTACCCTCTTCTACCCTCTCCACCTACCGCCTAAGTCTCTTCACTAACATGCTCTAAAGCCACCTTCTCCCATGCTTGCTTCAGCCCCTGGCAAGGCTCTCATCATCCTGTTGGGGTTGATCTGGTCTAGCCTCCCTCCTCCCCTATCCTCCCCTCATCCACTCCTGTACCGCCTCATTCTTATCCATTCTCCTCACTGCCTCCTACCTGTTACCCTCCTGATGTGCTCTGTCTCTGCATTATGCAGGCAGGGTACTCAACATCCTGAAGGGGTCCATCCCTGGCAGTCCTCTCTCCTCCTCCTTCCCACTTCCCCTTTTCCTACTTTTGACTACTCATGACCCTGACTGGATTCTCAGCCCCCCAGGGTATCTAGCTCATAGCAAGCCCTCTATCCCCTTCTCTACTTTTTACTACTACCCTCTCCACCTACCTCCTCCATCTCTTCACTAACATGCTCTACTGCCACCTTCTCCCATGCCTACTCCATCCCCTGGCAGGGTTCTCAGCATCCTGAAGGGGTCTGGACTGTCCAAGCTTCCCTCCCCCCCATCCACCCCTCTGCTGCCTCCTCCTATCCCCTCTCTTCACTATACACTCACCCTTTCCCTTGTCCTGATTGGGTGCTCTCATCCTATTAGGGCTGGTCTTTGCTACCCACCTTACCCCTACTCCCCCGCTCTTTTCTCCACCCCCCTTCCCACTCCATTCCTCAGCCCTATTTATGGCTGCCCCAACATTTATTGCACTTGCTGACCATTTTGCCCTCGACTATACCCCGCAACTAGCACTACCTGAGGTTCTCCTCACGTACCTGCTCTAGATCACCATTCTACTATGTAGTCCATTCAGTCACTTCCTGTGCAATTAGGAGTTATTGAATGCTTGAATTCTATTGCAAATGAAGGGTGACTGTATCTATCTCAGTTGTTTTTTAATCCAGCTCCTTAGTCCATAACTGTTAGCCTTCCACTATTTTATTACCTACTGCACAGTCTACTTGCATTCATCTGAATGTATTCACATGTACATTTTATGCTACCTATGTTTTGTGCCAAATCTCTGTATTCAATCCTTGTTCCCCTACCCCTCAAAACTGCTAGCACTCTGCTATTATTTTTATTACTCGCTGTACAGTTTACTCTCTTTAATTTGTATGTATTCATATGTATACCTTATGCTAACTTTGTTTTGTACCAAATCTCTGTATTCAATTCCTCTTGTTCCCCCTACCCCCCAGGTTGCACCGGAGATGAGCAACTTGCTGTTCAGCATGCCTTTCTGGTGAAACATGTCAATAAATAAAATAAATAATGTCATAAACAAAGGCACTGTGAGGTAAATAGGGTACATGCAAATGTTTTGAAATGTTTTATATATATACATTTTCGGATGGACTACCTAGATGTGCTATAAATCTTGGGAAGGAACATTGAAAATTATAAAAATGTACTTCTCTAGTAAATGGTAACATCTGAAACATTTTTTTTTTCATTTTAATTTTATTTTTTATTCTTGTAGGCCTGATGAGCAAAAAATGCCCATTTTCATGGGCGACAAGTTTAAGTAAGCAAATTACATAAATACACAGAATACAAACACAAATACATACATAAGAACATTAAGTTACATAAGCGCTAGTAACATACAATGATATGAGTATAAACAGAGTGTACTTGTTTTAACAGGAACAGTGCAGTCGCTGTTTCAAATACTGGACAAGTCCCCTCTTAAAACTATTAATCGAGGGGCATCTCAAAAATGTCAGAGGCAGAGAGTTAAAGAATTTGGGGGCCTTAAACAATATTTGTCTTTGTCCTACTGCTTTCTGAAATAAAGGAAGCTTAAAAGAAAATTTATCTTGGGATCTTGTACCAAAAGTATTAACAACCCTGGAAAAAAGGCTAGCTACAACAGAAAGTATTAAGCCCAGGACAATTTTAAACATAAAAAGAGAGTATTTTAACTGAATCCTATAATCAAAGGATAAGCAATTTGGATATTGTAAAAGCTGACAATGGTGGGTATGAAATGGAGCTAACACCTTAAAAGTCTTAATATTGTATTATATGTAACCTGGAGAGGATCCAGCAGATAAATACTGGCTGAAGCATATATAATCAAACTATAGTCCAGTTTACTAAGTAATAAACTTTTTTAGCAAGCAAAAGCCTAGATTCTTTACTGAGCAGGACTTTATATGATAAAGAGAAACAATTCGTTGGTGTATTGTTTTCCTCATAAAGTTAATATGTGATTCAAAGGATAATGTAAAATCAGGTGTTAGCCTTAAATATTTAAAATGGTCAACTAATTCTATAGTATTACCATTACAGTCAATTATGGATGGAACCATTTCTTTATTTTTCTATTAGAAAAAAAATCATGTTTCTTTTTTTAATGTTTAAGATCATGTGGTTTTGAAGTAGTCAATCTTGTAACGAGTCAAAGTCAGCCTGACTTTTTTTTCACATCATTTGGGCTTAGGTCAGTACTAAACAAAACAGCATTTTCGGCATACATAATAAGCTATGTCTGAGTGCAGACACTCAACACTGAGGGTGGGATATTCAGAGCAGTTGTGCCGTGCGCAATAGGGATACGCCGGCACAAGAGCGGAGATGCGCCAAAGCACGATATTGAGCAGAAGCGGTTGCTCAGCACAAAGCCCAATGTGCCACAGTGCAACAGAAATGAATGCATGTGCAAGTGCAGGGGGTGTAACCAGGAATAATGTGCGCAGTGCGATATTCAACAGTAGCCGACCTGCGCAATAGCGGAGCAAGCGGAAGTTGCGCGAAAATGGAAATTAGCCAATATAAAAGGGAGTAAGTGAGGGGAGGATGACTGCGCTACAGAGGAGCCATAGTGGGGGAGCGTGGAGACAGAGTGGCAGGGAGGCAAGCCAAGAAGCAGGGGGTAGGTGTGGATGGGGGGGCCACTGGAGGTGTGTGCGAGTGAGTGACAGTGGGGTGTGTGTGTGTGTGTGTGCATGTGAGAGGGCCTTAGTGTGCCACAGAGGAAGGAGGGCAGTGGGTCAGAGGCAGGGCACACAGTGGTGAAGAGCCAGGGGTGTACCTGGTGCAGGGGCAGTACCAGCAGCACACAGCCAGGGGGTACCAGGTAGACAGTCACCCGACAGTCGCCCGGGGGGAACACCAATCAGGGATATGGCCAGTGCCACCTTCCAGATGGAGGCAGTAATGAGGGGTGTGAGAAGGCAGGCAGCAGGGAGGTGTGGTCGTGGAAGGGCCCAGTGGCGGTATGCCCAGAACAGGCTGTACCGTGCCCGCGTCAGCTTCGAGCTGTACAGTGACATTGAGATCGTGGGCTGGTACCATCTGAACTGGGCAATTTTGAGGCAGCTCTGTGAGCTGTGCAGTGAGGAGATGCAGGCATCCACACGACGGAGCCATGCGCTGACCATGGAGACCAAGATCACAGCTGTCATGTGCCTGCTCGCCACGGGCACCTTCCACAGACCAACAGGGGACATGACAGGCATAACCCAGTTGGCCACATCACACCTACTCACACAATTCCTCAGTGCACTGCTGCCACATGCGGAGTACATCCATTGCCCCAGCACACAGGCGGAGCGCACAGCAAACATACAGGGTAGCATGGTTGCCTGGCATGCTCGGGGCCATAGACTGCACCCATGTTGGCATCCGCATGCCACCTAGCCCGGAGTTGGCAGCATACATCAACCGCAAGGGTTACCCAAGTGTCAACTGCCAGGCGGTGTATGATGCCAGGGGGCGCATAATCAATGTCTGTGCCACACACCCTGGGGGAGCACACAATGCCTTCATCTGGCACCAGTCCGCACTGTGCCATAGATTCGAGAGTGGGGACATCCCCACTCCCCACTGGCCACCTGGTAGGTGAGTACGCATTGCACGCTGGACGATGGGTGCAGATGGGGGGATGTGGGGTATGGGCAGGGGTGTCATGGGGAATGGCCAAGAAGGCCAATGGCACAGTGTCACAGAACACCATGCTGATGATACCTCTCTACACACAGGTGACAGTGGGTACCCACTACGGCCCTGGCTGCTCACACCATACTGGCGCCCCTCAGCCCCAGCGCAGCAACAATACAATGAGGCACACGCCTCAACATGGATTGCCATCGAGTGGGTGTTCGGGCTGCTGAAGGCACGGTTCCATTGCCTGCACATGTCAGGTGGTGCCCTACAGTACAGCCCCTCAAAGGCCTGTGGACTATTCCTGGCCTGCTGTATCCTGCACAACATGGCCACCAACTGTGGGATAGCTGTTGAGGTCGAGGAGGGGGACAGCAGTGGGGATGATGAGGACGCCGGTCCAGCTGATGTTGGGCAGCCACATCCCTGGGCGATGGGATCCCCGGATGGCCCAGTAGCACTGGGACACCATTGCAGAGGAGCACTTCGGACCACACAGGTAGGTCAACAGGGCCATGTGCATGCACCAAGGGCAAGGGCACTGCCCACAGACAGGCAGGGGTGGACACCAGGGAATGTCAGCGGCAGGGCGTGGGAATGGGTGGGTGACTGCGCACAAAGGCAGGGAACAGCAGAGCTGCACACAGCACCCACACACAGGATCACACACACCCCTACCCATGCCCACAGGGCCAAAGGCATGCCCACCCCTACAGGTGCCCCCACACCCACACAGAACCCAACATGACCACACCCAGTGGCTGGCACTGTGCATGCCTCAGACACTGAGCACCATTGCACAGTGGTGGACAGCGCTACACTGGCATCATCATGCATACACCACAGTGGCCAGCAGCCAGGAAAGTGTGCACAGGGACCGTGTGAGGGCAGGACAGGGCACCACATCCATGCAATGCACACAGAGTACTGCAGTGCACACTGGGCAGCGGCAGACAGTGGCTGTGGAGGGGGACAGGTCAGTCATGCAGCACAGTAGCATGGCTGCCAAGGATGCGTGGGCGGCCCCGCCGAGACCTGCCAGCCATACCAGGCTGACTAGTGGCCTCATGGAGTGGCACCGAAGGGCCCCCAGGAGTGACGCTTCATGAACGCGACTGTGTCCGCACAGGTGTCTGCAGGCCACCAAACATGCCTGCCCCAGGCGTGCTTGGCATACCCACAGCCGAACCCGGTGTCGACATGGCAGGGGTCTTCCGACGCCAGGAACGGAGGGGGGTGGACAATGCACTCTGCAGGGTGTGCGGCGGATGGGCACACAGCTAGTTGGCCAGTGTAGCCATGGCAGTCGCCAATGCTGTGGTCTGCCTGTCGATGGCTGTGGTCACATCCGCCCGCTGTTGGGCCAACACTGCCAGGAGCAGGGCATGGTCCCTGCTACGCCGCACCTCTGCCTGGCGCAGCTCCACACAGAGTGTATCCACTGCATCCATGAGCCGCACCTGCTGATCCACTGAGGCCTGCAGTAGATGGCTGTGGTCATCCAAGGGGTCATCCTCATGGCCAGCATGCCAGGCCCCATGTTGTTCCTGGCCCTGCGGCACAGCACCCCTCAAGGCTGGGCGCTGCACAGCGGTGCCTTCCTGGGGTACGTCTTCACACGGCACACTGCTGCTGCACTCAATCCCCTTCCCCACATTGACACTGTCCAGCTGCTGCTGCTGCCCCTCCAGCTGCCGATCGCCAGGCACTGATGGCATGGCTGCAATGGCGACAACAGCCCCACTGCCGTGGCCGCATACCAGTGCTGCCCCACTGGATCCCGCAGCCGCAGCCTGGACAAGGGCTGGTGGGCAGGCAACCACACCAGCACTGCTGCCTGGATGGATGCCATCCATGGGATCCCCCTGTGTCCCACTAACATCACTGTCCGGGACGTCTGTCACGTCTTCATCGGTGCTGGAGTCTGCCCCATCTGTGTCCCAGCACACAAGACACCATGAAAGGCATCACGCTGGAACACTGCCAGGGCCACACCACAGGCATCAGTCTGGACAGCTGTGCATGGCTGCAGGCAGTCGGTCCCTCAGACACCTGTGGAGGTGGATGGGCCCTCCATCGGTTCCAGGGTCGCCCCCTCGGTGGACACACCCACCACCGCTGCCCCATGCAGATGCTCAGGAGCTGTAAAGGAACACAGTACCATTAGTGGTTCCGCCTGACCCTGGACCCCGCCCTCACTACTACCCACACACTGCCAGCACTGGTCCTACCATGTAGTGATGGGCTGCTGCCTGTTAGGAAGCCTCCGCCGGGAACACCCTCAATGGCACTACGCTGCATGCTGCCGGCTATCTGCTCCTCCAGTGGTGTCAGGCGGGGCACGTCCTGCTGGCCCCCACCAGTGGCAGTGCACGCTGCCCTGATGACAGCCACCATATCCTTGATCTGCCTCCTGTCCGTGTCAACCTTCTTCTTGCACTCCTGCACAGACCACTGGTGGCTGCCCTGCTGGTTGACAGCACATTCCACCTTGCCCCACGCCACCACACAGGCCTGTGTGTGCCCCTCTGTCCACTGAGCAGTGGCTTCCTGTCAAGGTAGGCCTCGAACAGCGCATTTGATTCAGCCCTGGTGAAGTTGGGCCCTCCTCTTCCACACCCTCCTCTGCTCCTCATCATCCTCGCGTTCGGTGATGCTTGTGCCTGGGGAGATGGACAGGTGTTACCATGCACTGTGCAGTCCTATACAGCCCTCCCAGACCACTGTCCCCACGATTCCACAGCATGGCACTTACCTCCAAAGGCTGCAATACCAATCCATGACCTGTGACTTTCCTGGTCGCAGTTATAGTGCATCGCATGCAAATGAGGGCATTCGCAACTGTAAAAGGATGGTAATGCAGTGGATGCGCCATGGAATGGCTCATGAGCTGATTAGCATAACCTTGCTGACTATCATGCTGTTGCACCTTGCGCAGTGGTGTTGTGCATGCTCAGGCTGTGGCGCACCACTGTGACGTGCGCAATCAGCACCACACTACGCATGCCTGTGGTGCTTCCCCCTATGCTAGCGGTGCAGCAGCCGCACTGTGCATGGGAGACAGTACAGAGCACTGCCATTATTGTGCCTGTGGCACTTGTGTGCGATATGTCCGACGGGGAACACATGCCACGGTGCACCGTGGGCGCCATGGCGCCTCTTCGCAGTAGGCCACTGCATGGCGTCACACACATGCACCCTACCGCGCTCCCTGCAGGGGACTCCCAATTGTGCTGTGGCACTCCGTGCGTGGACAGACCCTTGACCCTGTGGCTGCTCTTTGCCCTGTAGGCGTCATGCGGCCACATGGCTGCCCCCCATTGCGCAGTCCAGCGCCAGCACGATTGCGACTGGCAGGGCAGTACTGCACTGCCTCCGCACTTGGGGCACGTGCACTACTGGGCGCAATTTTGAGCTCAGCAGTTATTGCATGATGCCACGCACCAGAGCACCAGTATGGACCACAGTAGAGCTGGCAAACCTGGTGGCTCTTGTGGAGCCCCATGCAGGTGCCCTGTTTGGGCAGGTTCCCCTACTGAGGCCATGCACAAAGGTGTGGCAGGAGGTGGCAGAGGGACTTGAGGCTACAGGGAGCAGTAGGACTGCGGAGCAGTGTTGCCACCACTATGGGGACCTCCAGCGGTATGACCCCGACCTCCTGGGGCGACTGCAGGCGCGTGCCCGGCAGGGTGCTCTGCCAAGGCCAGGTAGGTGCTCCTTCACCATCTCTAGTCAAATCCATCTGTACTGGTGGCACAGTGTTCAGCAGGCCATGCCGCTGGGTGGGGGCAGGGCCTGTGTTTCTGGCTGTGGGGGTGCATCGAGTACACCCTGCGCCACCACGGCACAGATGGGCTGTGCGGCCATGCACACTGTTGGGGGGGGCTATGGGTCAGACGTGTACTGATGAGACTTTCTCCATGTTTCCCCACTGGGCCCGGAGGACCGCCGTAGGACCCGGATGGCCGAGGAGCGAAGAGGGCAGGTCAGCACTGGAGGTGTGGCCATGTAGGCAGGGCACAGTGGTGGTGCCAGGGGTCAGCAGCACCCTGCTGACCAGGATGCAGGTGAGTGCCTTGATTCCCTTTACACCTGTGCATGGTGGGTTGCAGGGGTGGTGGTGAGGCATGGCCCCCTGCACATGGCCCCTACAGCTGTGCACGTCCCACGGTGCCCTCCGCACCATCCTGTGGGTCTGCACATGTGGGCGGGGGTCGCAGGTGGGCTGTGGGTGCACTCGGCACCTGGCCGTGCCACTGCCATCCCACTGCATTGCCATGATGCCAGATGACCACGATGGTGCTGTGCAGTGCATGGGTGGTGGTGGTGTGCAGCAGTTTGCATGGCTGTGGGTGACTGGGTAGGTGGATCATGTTGGTGCACCCACTGTGGGTGGTCGCTTGCCATTCCAGGGGCGCAGGCCACTGATGTATGCCATGCATGTTGGGTGGGCTGCGTTGGTCTGGCCAGTCACTCATACTGATTCTGCTCCCTTGTCCTAGGTGGACCACGCTGGTCAGCCATGGAGAGGTCCCTACAGGAGATCCTGCAGATCACCCAGGCCACACTAGAGCTGCTGCAGAGCATGTACTGAGTGACAGTCGGCGGCACAGAAGGCACCACAGGTCGGACAGAGGAGACCGGGGCCACCAGTAGGGCCAGTTGCAAATGCCCAAGATCATTCCCTCCCTGGACTGTACCCCACACCCCCGTGTCCCCTACCTTTGCCTTTCCCAATGTCTCCTGCCCTTCCCCCCCATGTTGTGGCCTTGCCCGTCCCCTCCCCCATTGTGTATATATCCGTATATAGTTTCTGTTACTGTTGTGTTCATTCTAAATATATGCTTTTACAACTATGTCCGTGTTGGTCTCTGATTTGCAGTGGGCACATGGAGCCTTGCTGCAGTGGTGTGCATGGCTACTGTGGGGTGGTGCTGGCCTGGCCGTGGGTGTGTCTGGTGGCCATGGGCTCCGTCCAGGGAATGTGTGGTGTGACCTGTGCACTGTTTGCCTGTGTGCAGCGGGCTGTGGTGCGTGTGCTATGTCCCAGACACCCCTGGTGGTGTGTGCCGTGCCTGTGCGGCTGTGCCCCTTGCGTGGCTGTGGTACACACGGTCATGCCAACCCCACCACCGCATGCATGGATGCTGACATAACATTGGGGGCAGTCCATACCAGCCACGGCACGGCGCTCTGGCAGCTGGCGTCCCGATCCCTGGTCTATTGCACATCTGTCCCTGTTGCCACTGTGGGCGGTGCTGTTGTAGGCCCCCCTCCATGCAGTCTCTGGTGACTGGAGCAGTGCCTGTGGTCTGTTGTTTGTCACATGGGGTCCTGCTGCATGCAGGCAGTAGCCTGGTTTATGGTGCGAACACCACATGGCAGGCTCACTGGCACCATGGTGGTGTGCAGGCCACAAATACATGGCACCATGGGCCTCGTGACAGCAGCGTCTCTTGCACCAATATGTGTGGCTGTTTGCCAGGGTGCCCTTGGGACTGTGTTGGGGGGGTTATGTGTGTGCCCTGTGTTGCCTCCTATATGGCGCATGCCTCCATGCGCCACAGTAGGGTGCTGTGCTGTGTGGTGGGGCCAGTGCTGGGTCGGGGTGTGTGCATGGGTGGCAGACCATGCACAGGTCCTGTGTTCGGAGTGCCTTCCTGCTGGTGGTGACATCCGGGGCGGGCCTTGCCATGTGCAGGGTCCCTCGGGTACTACAGCCAGGTCTACCACCTTGCTGTGCCTCTGTGGGGGCCATGCAGGTGGGCCTTGTGTGGGTTGTGGTGGCAGCAGTGGTTGGTGTCACCACATGCAGTGGGTGATCATGGTGGGGTGTGGTGCATGTGCATGGCGCCACGGGGCATCAGGGTGCATTGTCACGGTGGTGGTGGTGGATTGCCTTTGGTGCCATGCACTGTCTGGTCATGCTGCTGGACTGGGTGTCTCAAGCTCACTGTACTGGAGGGTGGTCGGCATTGGTGTGGTGCCGTGGTATGGGTGGTTCCTGGCCATCCTTGTGTTCCGGTCTCTGTTGGCTGGGGGTCAGTGCAAGGGCGCCTTGCCCAGTGGGTGGGGACTGCTGGCCCACGTCTGTTGTTGGATCAGCGCCAGAGTTCATGGGCGGAAGGTCCATCCTGCTCATGTCTGGTTGTGCAGCTCATGGGGGCCTTGCCCTGGCGGGGGGCGGGGGGGTTGGTCTATCCTGGTGCATGCCCCTTGGCGCATCCATGGCTGCTGCAGAGCTGCTTCCTGTCTTTGTCCCTGCGCATCCCTAGGGGTGCTGTTGCGCATTGCCCCTGCTCCGTTGCGCAACCCTCGTTGTGCTATGGTGCATTGGGTGCGATATTCAGCCATGTTGCGCAGGTGCACCTTGGCCTGCGCATGGTTTGAATATCGTGCCCGTTGCACCATGGCGCACTGGACTTGCGCCTGCTCCCTCTATTGCGCATCTTTTGGGCACAGTCTAAATATCCCACCCTGAGTTCATAAAAAGGGAAAAAATTAATGGCCTCAGTACAGATCCCTGAGGCACCCCACAAGTAATCAATTTTGATTGTGAAAAAAAAAATCAAAAAGGGGGTATGAGATCTATTACTTAGATAATTAGCAAACCAGCTTACCACATTTGTAGAAAAATGTAGATTTGATAATACACCAAGTAACGGTATGGTCTACCAAATCAAAGGCCTTAGTGAGGTCCACAAATACAGCTGCAACAAAGCGCCCCTTATCAAGGGCACCCTGTATGCAGCTAGTGAACCCCACCAAGGGTGTCTCGCTACTGTGATTTTGTTTCAAACCATGTCGGTTGGGAGTTAACAAATGATGCTTGTCAAGAAAATCAGTTGTCTGATCCATGATGATCTTTTCCAGGATTTTTGAAAGAGGGGATAGAAGGGAAACAGGAAGATAATTTGCAACACATTTTGGGTCACCAGATTTAAATACAAGTTTTATAATGGCGGACTTCCATTGATCAGGATAAAGGCCAGCACTTAATGTATTAAAAAGTGAAAAGGGAAATGCAAAAGACTTTGCACCGAACTTTATTATTTTTATATTATTATGAAAGTACACGCTGAGATGCAAAGTTGCTGTTTAAGAACTTTCTACATAAACCTGTGACTGATGCAGTGGCAAATGTAATTTTTTCTGTTCCACAGAATGCTGCACGACCTCCATGGTGGGGAACTACAAGCACCAAAATGCTGCACGACGTCCATGGCGTGGAACTCCATCTGCTAGAATGTCACATGCCATCCAAGGTGAGGGAATACAGCCCTCAGAGTGTCACTTGCCTTCTGAGGTATAGCGGTACAGAACTACAGCCCATCAAATGCGCACTGTCTGCATAGCTCTTGCTTCATGAATAGGGACTTGGCTTAAAATAATCGGGGACAAAGACCAACAATCAAGGACACATCTTAAAAACTAGTACTATTCACTTAGAAAGCTGATAGGATAAGGGGATTTGTGTTAAAATGCCTTTTCTGAAAATGAACAAGTCTGTAACTTTAATGTTTAACATTATTTTGTGCTTTTAAACCCCACTGTTCTGTCACAAAAACAAAAATTTTATGAGGGACAGCAGAAAAGTTTGAGTCACAATCAGGGACATCCCTGAAAATCAGGGGCAGTTGAGAGATATGACTGTCTGAGGTGCAGAACTACAGCCTCTAGAATGCTTGATGTGTGAGGTATGGAACTACAGCCCCCGACTGCTTGCTGTTGGAGGTGCGGAACTACAACTTCCAGAATGCTGTGGCACTATCTGAGGTAAGAACTACAGTCCCCAGAGTGCTTGCGGCGCACTGTCTGAGGTGCAGAACTACAATCCCAGAATGCTGCGCGCTGTCTAAGGTGATGGAGTACAACCTTCATTATGCTGGACAGTCTGAGGTACGGAACTACAGCCCCTGAAATGTCTCGCGCCGACCGAGGTACGAACTACTACCCCCAGAAGACCGAGCGGCGTCCGAGTTAGGGAATTTCATTACCCAGAATACTCGGCGCTGTGCAGTCACGAGAGGCGGAAGTGGCGACTAATGTTGATGGTGTTCGGGGCCGAGTGATTAGCTGATAGTGAACGGCAGCGGGAGACGTGGAAGTCCGCGGAGCACGGCAGAGAGCGAGTGCTGGAGAGGGGCAGTATCACCGACACACAGCAGGTACCGTGTCGGGCAGGGGATTCAATTAATTTGGATAAATGTCCTATGTCTGCAGTCCCCTACAACCGTGCTTAACAGTAAACATTGATGTAGTGTAGGATTCCCGAGCAATACGCACCACTGCTGCTTGGGTGTAGCAGGGGGAGTGAGTGTCCCGGACTCCCTAGCACAGTCACGGTGTGGGTATTCTATGGTTACGCAATGCTCCTAGGAAGTTGTTTCGTTTTGCAATGGTTTTCATGTTCAGAAATGGCTGCACGGCCCAAATGTCTTGCATTGTGTTGGCACCCTAGGCTCCTGGGTCCAGGCGCGAACCTGGGTCACCAGTACTCTGGCAGTCAGGGCTGGGGTAGTTGCTGAGCACACCATGTCCCAGCTTGGGGAGGGACCTTCCACATGCCCACCGAGACTTTAAAGCAGAAATTCAAGAGAATCTATGATGGTCCGTTATCCGCGTGCATTATTCACAGAAGTGCGTTGATATCCAGTGTTCTAAGCTTACGACGTCATGTTTGATGTTATGGCGCTCATTTTGCTTACTTGTGATGCACCTTTTCAGTCAGTTGTTTGATGAAAAGTTGAGCAGTATGGCAGTGGAGCCTGCTTTTTCACAGCAGCAGGGAGGCCACCAAGGCTACTTGTCTATCAAGGGGGTGGGGTGGAGAAGAGACACAGTGTGGGACTGGGCAGCAAAACTCTGATAAAGTCACCAGTATAACAGTGCTGGTATTCTCGGACTTTGTTCCCCTGTCTGCTTCTTATTTCATTGTGAGAGCGGGAGTGTAAGTTGTGGGAAACATAGGCTGATGAGGGCTCGCCAGGGGTGGAAGGTGGCGAGGGAGATCTGAGATGGGGTGACAGACTTGGAGAAAAAGTGCCTTGATCATAAAAATAAAGAGAAAGAAATACTGTTATTTCAGTGTTACTTAAATGTCAGTATGCCGTTATGGAGCCTAGAATAGCTGTAGGTGTACAGTGTGTATCACTGTATGTGTTGGACCGCACTTGGCAAATAGGATCGATACTACATAAAGAAATTACAGAGGGGGGATATTGAGGCAGGATACAGGTACAATGAAAGTACCTAATACCAGCAGTGATATGTAGTCCACTCCCTGGCACCAATTGCTATCCATCTAGCACAGCTCAGTTGCACATGGCACAGGTGGTGATCTGACACAAGTGATTCCCTCATACCTGTCACTGCTGGTTATATTTCTACTACCTGGCCCCAGCGTTGGTGCTTTATACCAGTCACTGCTTTGTGATATCCTCAGTACCTGGTACCTTGACATAGTGGGGGTAACAGAAACGTGGTGCCACCAGGAGCAGGGATGGGAAATGGAGATACCAGGGTACAAATTGTTCAGGGAGGGAAGGGGGGGTTCACTCTATGTAAAGGAGGGTATCGGCATCAGAATTGCAGGGTAAGTGGGGAGAGGCAGAAGGACTCTGGGTCTCGGCACTGGGGAAGGGGGAGTCTGTGCGTATGGGGGTGGTGTACAGACCCCCAGCACAGCAAGAATCTGCGGATAGAAGTATGGCTGACAAGTTCATGAGAATGGCGGCAAGGGGGAGGTGGTGCTGATGGGGGACCTAAATCTACCGGACGTAGACTGGAACACCCTTTCGGCTGCTTCAGCCAGCAGCAGGGAAATATTGGACTCCCTGCAGTTGGCCCTCCTAAATCAACTGGTCAGGGAGCCAACCAAGGCAGGAGCTACTCTTGATCTGGTCCTGACGAATGGGGGAAGGTTGGAAGAGCTATTGGTGGGGGAACATCTCGGTACAAGTGACCAAAACACGGTCAGATTTAAAATGAGAAACACTGCTGAGGTTCACCAGTGTAGGTTAAAGGTCCTAGATTTCAGGAGGACGGACTTAAGGAGAATGGGGAAAATAGTGGAGAGGGCATTGCAGGGGTTGGGGGAGTTGATGGAGGTGGAGGCAAAGATCAAGGAAGTTATTGTAGGGGGCACTGCCATCTGTGCCAAGAGAGAGAGTAAAAATAAGAGGTGGAAAAAACTTCTGTGGTATATGATAGTAGTAGTGTAACCCCCAACCAGGTATACCATTTCTATCTTGACAGCTCTACTTGGTGGGCTGGGTTCGGTGAGGAATATGTCACTCGGCACATTGGCTAGGTTTGGCTACTCTTCAACAGGGGCACCCAAGTAACTCCGGACAAAAGAAGCAATAACTGTAATGTCCAATACCAGAAGTGGGATTCTAAAGTGTAGCTTTTATTCACATCAAACAGAATAAACAAAGCATAGATGGACCCCATGGGGCTACACTCCTGGTAATGCAGATTTAAGATACTTTTGCTCAGTATTTACTGAAGAGAAGGTAGGGCAGGGCCCACAGCTCAGCATCATGGACACAGGGGGGAGGGAGGTGAGCACTACTCCCTTCACAAAAGAAAGGGTCCTACAAGAGCTTGCTAAGCTCAGGGTGGATAAGGCAATGGGACCTGATGGCATACATCCCAGGGTACTTAAGGAGCTAAAGGAGGAACTAGCAGAGCCATTAGCAGAATTGTTTAGTGAGTCTCTGAGCACAGGAGAGGTCCCAGAAGACTGGAGAAGGGTTATGTGATCCCGCCCACAAGAGTGGTAGCAGGGAGGAGGCGGAACTACAGACCGTCAGTCTTACCTCAGTAGTGGGCAAGATTATGGAGGCACCTTAAGGAAAGGATAGTACAACACCTGGAATCCATAGGGGCACAGGATCCAAGACAGCATGGGTTTACAAAGGAAGATCCTGTCAAACTAATCTCATAGATTTCTTTGACTGGGTAACCAGAGTGGTGGACCAAGGGGAGCAGTTGATGTCACCTACCTTGACTTCAGCAAAGCTTTTGACACTGTTCCACATAGAAGATTGATAAATAAGCTGGGTAGGCTCGGGGTGGGTCAGAAGTTGGTCAACTGGGTGGCAAACTGGTTGATGGGCAGAAAATAGAGAGGTGGTAAATGGTATACAGTCAGAAGAGATTCAAGTCACAAGTGGGGTACCTCAGGGATCAGTCCTGGGGCCAGTCCTCTTCAACATCTTCATTAGTGACATTGCAGATGGACTAGAGGGTAAGGCTTGTCTGTTTGCAGATGACACCAAGATCTGCAACAGAGTAGATGATCCAGATGGGGTGGGCAGAATGAGAAGAGATCTGGATAAACTAGCAGAATGGTCAGAAGAGTGGCAACTGGGATTTAATGCAAGAAGTGCAAAATCATGCACATAGGGAAGAGAAACCCTGAAGCCACCTCATAGGCTGGGAGGGAGTTGCTAGCAGTCACAAAGGAAGAAAGAGACTTGGGCATCATCATCACTGATGACCAGAAATCATCCAAGCAGACCTCTAAAGCAGTAGGTAAGGCTAGGGGGGTGTTAGGGTGTATTAGTAGGGGTATCACAAGTCGTAAGAGGGAGGTAATAATCCCTCTGTACAAGACACTGGTTAGGCCCCATCTGGAGTACTGCGTGCATTGGAGGCCACACTTCACAAGGACATTAACCAAATTGAGGCAGTCCAGAGAAGGGCAACCAAAATGGTGCAGGGACTGCATCAGAAGACATATGAGGACAGATTAACGGAGCTCAATATGTATACCCTTGAGCAAAGGAGGGAGAGAGGTGATATGATCGAGGCATTCAAACACCTTAAGGGCATAAACAAGGTGAAAGAGTCTAACATGTTTAAATATAAGAAAAATAGCAGGACAAGAGGACACAGCATGCGATTAGAGGAGGCTGATTAAGGGGAATGTGAGGAAATTCTTTTTCACAGAAAGGGTGGTGGATGCATGGAATGGCTTACCACAAGAAGTGGTGGCTATGAATACAGTGCAGGGCTTCAAAGAGGCATGGGATAGGCATTAGGGAGCAATACAAATGACTGTGAATAGATAGGCCACTGACAGAGCAAAGGCCGATGGCACATTTATAAGGTAGAAAAAGAAATGGGCAGACTGGATGGGCCTTGTGGTCCTTATCTGCCGTCAACTTCTATGTTTCTAAGGAGACCAGAACACATCCTATCACTTTAGCCCTCAGGTTCCGAAACACACTGGGCACACAGCCCGAACTTGTATGCTGCTCTGGGTTTTCCCTGGCTCGGCTCCCTTGCCAGCCATTTGGACACTTTCCATATAGCATGGAAACACATACTGGTGGTTCCCTAAACCACCTATGAGCACTTCTGCTCCATAAGGGAAACTGTCTCATCAATCCTACGTCTGGGTACTTTCCTCAGGCACTGGCCAGGTACCTGAGAGAAAGCAACAGGTGCCCCAGAGCAAATCCGTAGAGGTGAATTTGGTTACTACTGATGGGGGGAAGGGGAGGTCTCCCACCTCTCGCTCCCATAATTCATACCCGGCCATTTCTCTGGACTGTAACACCTCATCCTTTAAAACACTTTGCTGTGTAGATTCTTTAACTGTATTCACATTCAGTCTACTGATCTTTACATCCCATTTGTGTTGAACTTAACAAGAGGCTGTGTCCATTACTCTAGACCCCCCACAGAGTTGAGCAGTCCAATCCCCACATCTTCCAAACTGTACTTGGCTGTCTTTTCCTGACCCCACAGTAACAGTCCCTTTAGTTTCATCATGATTCAGGTGAAAACACATGGCCCTTTAGCAGAGCGAACTCACCCCTTGGTTGCAGGTGCCCCATAGGCGTTTTCTCCTCATGGAACTCTCGTCCAGAGCTTCTGGTGCCTCAGCATGGACTTAAAGCAGGCAGCTTCTTTTCCCTAGCCGGACCAGGGGGGTTGCCCCTGGAAGCAGGCTGATTCCTTCCCCCATCCCCACAGGGATGGGGCCCTGAACCACTGAAAGTGGTCTTCACCACTTCATTGTGATCTTCTTGTGTTCGTCTTCAGATGAGAACACACACCTATACAACAAGAAATAGCTCTTTGACAGAGCTTGGAGCTCTGAGGGCCTGCTTACAGCAGAGCACCTCTTCTACTCACTGCACAGACTCTACTGAGACTACAGACTGATTTCAAATTCCCCAGTGTTCTACTCTAACCTCCAACTGCAACATTCCAGTGTGGCTTATGCAGCTGCGACAGTTCTAAATGATGTTATCCCTCAGTCTCAGCGGAGAGTGAGACAGTGTGAAATCCATTTAACTAGAGTTTCACAAGCTGCCTTCCCTGCCTACCACTAGGTCTTACTGGGATTCTAGTAACCCCAGGTAACCGGGGGGGGGGGTTACACTAGTAAAAAAGGTAAGGACAAAATGGAAAGCCTATAGGAGGTTCAAGACAACTCGGATGGAATCGAACTGGGTAAGATACCAGGTGAGCCAGAGAGAAGCAGGGGTAGAGGTAAGGAGGGCAAAGGCACAGATAGAGGAGCGAATAGCGAGAGGGGTCAAAAAAGGGGATAATACTTTCTTTTGATATGTAAATGAAAAAGGGAAGACTAGGCAGGGGATTCTCCAGTTAAGAAGAAAAGAGGGGGTGGTGCTGCAAGGAGGCAGAGAAAAGGCAGACCTACTAAACACCTACTTTTGCTCAGTGTTCAAGAGGGAGGAAGAAGAAGGCGTCAGAGCAGGTAATGAAATGGCTGGGGAAGGGGGTGGAGATGAGGCCGTTTCTCGTGCAGGAAATATTGAAAGAACTGGGCTGCATGAAGGTGGACAGGGCAGTGGGGCCAGACGGGGTGCACCCAAGAGTGTTAAGGGAGCTAAAGGAGGTATTGGCAGGACCTTGACTGCACTCTTCATTCGGTCCCTGAAAACGGGGGTGGTGCCGGAGGACTGGAAGCAGGCAAATGTGGTCCCTCTGCATAAGGGGGGAGGGAGGGAGGAAGTGGGAAGTTACAGGCCTGTGAGCTTGACGTCAGTGGTAGGCAAGCTCATGGAGAAGCTAGTAAAAGGCAGGATCACCAGCTACCTGGAGACAAATGGCCTGATGAATCCAAGACAACATGGTTTTACTAGGGGCAGATCCTGTCAAACAAATTTGATAGAGTTTTTTGATGGGGTCACCAAGGAAATAGATCAAGGTAGAACGGTAGACATAGCTTATTTGGATTTCAGAAAGGTGTTTGACTCAGTGCCTCATGGGGGGCTGCTGTGTAAAGTGGCAGGACTGAGGATGGGGCAGAGGGTAGTCAAATGGGTGGGAAACTGGCTGGGGGAAGAGGAGGCAGAGGGTCATAATAAATGGGGTGGCATCCGGGGAAGGCAAGGTCACGAGCGGGATCCCCCAGGGATCAGAGCTGGGGCCCTACTGTTCAATATATTCATAGGAGACATCATGGAGGGCTTTGGGGGGTGGGTGCGAGTATGTTTGTGGATGATATCAAAATCTACAATAGGGTGGACATGGAGGAAGGGGTGGAACAAATGCAGAGAGATTTGAGGCATGATCAAAAAGGTGGCAGCTTGAATTCATTGCAGAAAAATGTAAAATCGTGCATCTGGGCTACAGAAATCAGAAGGCAGGATACTGTATAGAGGGCAGAGAGCTGGAGAAGACTGAGCAAGAAAGGGACCTAGGCATCATTATATCTGGGGACCTGAAGGTGGGAGGGCAGTAGCCAGGGGGAGTGGAGTGCTGGGATGCATTGGAAGGGAGATCACCAGTAGGAATAGGGAGGTCACAGTACCCTTGTACACTCATTTGGTTAGACCACACTTGGAGTACGGAATCCAGTTCTGGAGGCCATACCTCAGGAAGCATGTGGGGAGGATAGAGAGGGTTCAGAGGAGAGCGACAAAAATGGTAAAAGGGTTAAGCCACCTATCCTATGAAGAAAGGTTGAGAGATTTTGAACATGTACTCCCTGGAGCAGAGGAGGGAGAGGGGGGGACATGATCGAGACCTTCAAGTACCTTAAGGATATAAACAGGGTGCCATGGGGGAGCATCTTCAAGATGAAAGGAAGTCCGAGGACGAGGGGCATGGCCCATGGGTGGAGGGGGGACAGTTCAGGGTAACATTAGAAAATACTATTACTCAGAGTCGTAGAAAAGTGGAACAGACTCCCAGAAGCAGTCGTTGGAGAGGAAACAGTGGAAGGATTCAAAAGGGCATGGGACAACCACATGGGAGTGTTTGGGGGGGCACAGGTCCAACCACATTGCTGGGCAAATGGGCAGACTTGGTGGGCCTGCTTCGGTCCTTTTCTGCCATCACACTTCTATGAATCTTCTACCTGTGTCAGTCCTTCACACCTGCTACTGCTTTGTAATATCCCTAGTACCCGGCACAAGTGTCAGTCCTTTGTACCTGTCACTTCTGGTGATCCCTACGTACCTAGCACCAGCGTCAATCCTTTGTACTGGTCACTGGTAGTGATCTCCCTAGTACCTGGCACCAGTACTAAGTCTTCGTACCTGTCACTGGTGATGATATCCCTAGCACTTTGCATCAGCTTTAGTCCTTCGAACCTGTCACTGGCGGTGATCCCTAGTACAGTCTAAGCCGTTTTAGACAGACACATTGGTGCTTGTTAATTGTGTCCGCACTAGCCGATGTCTGCTGTTGCTGGCAGGTGGCGCTGCAGGATGATGTACTCTGTGTGTAATGAGGGAGGTAGTGGGAAGGAGCTAAATCAGGTTTTATTAGTGATCTTTGTACTCATGTTGATTTGTGCTTTTCACTTTATTCTCTTTATGTGAAGGGATGAGGTGGTGGGTAAAATTGATGCAAACTGTGAACCAGAAAATGTATTCTTTATTTTCAGTTTTAAAAAAGCTATCGAGAGTTGTCTGCCGTGTAGCAGTCAAGGTGTAGGTTGGAAGCTCCTCTTGATGCCGGTCATCAGATTCCAGTCTGGCTGAATGTCCACTGTCTGCTCCATGGCTCTACGATGGGTTAGAATAGCGAGGCGTACGTCAGCAGATGTCACTGGTGGAGGTATGGGATCGTCTGCATCCTCCTCTGCCTCTTCTACATCGCTGTCTTGTTGGCTGCTATGGGAGGAAGTGTAGCGTGGAAATGAAAATAAGCATCTCAGGCTGAAAGCTTAAGTACAGGTCGTTATCAGGTAATTAGTAGGTTAGCACAAGCAACGAGCACGTCAAGGTAGGTGTCAAACAAGCATCTTAGGCATCAAATTTAACCCTGAGCTGTCCGTGTTTGATGGCACTTAAGGGCCGCATTAAAAGGATAACACAACACAGTATATAATAAAAATACTGCATGGTTTGGGTTTGGAAAATGTCTGTGGTAGCCAATTGTCCGCACTAACCGTGTCTTCGTTATGTGACTTGGACTGTACCAGCGTCAGTGCTTCATACCTGTCATTGGTTGTGATCCCTAGTACTAATACCAGCGTCAATCCTTTGTACTTGTACTGGTGGTAATCCATAGTACCCAGTGTAACCACCCCTTCCCTTCTACCTGCACACCCACCCACAAGTGGTGCTGCCTAAGGGATATAGGTTGGCACCTGGGTTCGTGGTTATAATTGGCTTGGCAAGTGGTGCGGTGCCTCCATCTATGGGGATCCTTCTAACAGAGTGCTGCCAAGGTGCTTCCCCACAGGAATTGAAATACAGCCCCCTCTCTTGGAAACAGTAAAACAATATATAGTCCCGTCCCCACTCATAACTAAGCATGAAATATCACACTACACAATAATGCAATGGCTGCAGCAGTTTTCAGAAGCATAAATAACTGGTTTATTTTGGGGTGGTTAAAGAGGTAGGGGGCAGTGGAAGCAAAAGGGAATAAAAGTATTTAATAATCAGACTCTAAACTCTATGCAGATCAGCAAAATAACAACACATTGACATTCATAATTGGACAGTACGTTGCATTCCAGAATTACCAGCCCCAGATCCACTCCCCCACTGGTGCACTAGTTAACCCCACAGTCCCAGTGCGAGCTCTGTTTGGTGTGCACACACTGAGCAATTGCAGGCCTGTGACGTGGTAAAGCTGGGTGTAGCACAGGTGAAATGATGGGGTGCTGCAATACATAGTACCAACCAACACCTGTGAGATCCTCCCTGTGACTTGGTCCGACCACGCTCCAGTTCATTTAATGCTGGTGTTCTCATGGCATCCAAGAAACATCACCTGGTATTAGAACGTAGGGATGCTGAATCAACCCTCTGTCAGGCAAAGGGTCTTGGATGCTACCCAGGAATTCTCAACCTCTAACCTGCCCTCAGATACTTCCCGCTCCATTAGGTGGGACACATTGAAGGCCGTGTTGCGGGGAATATTCATTCAGTGTAGCTCCCATCAAAAGGGGGCTAATCTACAGTTAGAGACAAATGGAAGAAAAGCTGAGAGAGGCAGATTTTAAATATAAGCTCTCCTTACATCCAGAGGGCAAGACTCTCCGGTTGGCAAAAAAAAAAAAAGACTTGAATCACTATTGGCCAGCCAGACAGAGGGCATGCTAAGGTGCACAGCCCAAAAATATTACGTGGGAGGCAACAAAGCGGGACACCTCTTGGCCTTGGCTTCAAGGAAATGGACAGTCTCCAGAGCGGTTCTTCAAATCCGGGATCCCAGAGATGGAGGTAGAGTGGTTTCAGATACCCTGGGTATATCCGCCTTGTTTGCAGACTTTTATACGGACTTGTACAAGCAGGACCTGGTCCACCAATATAACCCCAAAGTGGCGGCTTTCTTGAACAAAATAATGCTTCCATCTCTCACAGATAGATGCAGGGCCATGCTGGATAAGGACATCTCGGCTCAGGAAGTACTAGATAAAATTGCACAAATCAAATCAGGAAAGTCTCCTGGGCTGGAAGGCTTGCCATCTGAATTTTATAAATGCTTCAAGAAAGCTCTCTTGCCAATTATGTTAGTGTTTTCATCACATACAAATGACAGGGATCCCAATATCTTGGCAGCAAGCGCAAATAGTGGTATTGCCCAAGGAAGGGTAGGACCCTCTGCTCTGCTCCTCCTACCGGCCTATCTCGCTCTTGAATGTGGATATGAAAATATAGTGTATGGTAGAACGTTGTGTTCCCTTAAAATCTATCATTCACTATTCTTGTACCACCAATGTGACATCACGATGTTGTACCATCGTGAGTACGTCACAACGATGGTACAACAGCTCGGATTGCGTTTGCGCCAGTTCCGGTTCGTAGGAGTTCATTAAATGGCCACGGCAGCTCATCGAAGACACTGGAGGAAGTTCTAATCATCAGTAAATGCCGTTTTTTTGAAATCTTAGCTGGCACACAGCAGGACACCCAATATTTATTTTTACATGCAACAATAAACTGTATCTTTGTGGACCGGGAAGGAGTGGAGTGTTTTCACAGGCACGGGTGGGGGGTCCTCGACATCAAGGCACGGCCGTGGAAGAAGTTATAAGCGGTTTTTTTTTTTTTTTTTTATACCTTTGCCAATACTGTATAAAAGACAGTGGATGGGCAACAGTAAACAACACTGTTTTTAACTTCTCAAGGTTTCATGACAACTGAAAACCTCTCGAGCTTCGCTCTTGAGGTTTACAAGGTTGTCATGACAACCTCTCGAAGTGAACAACAGTGTTGTTGTTCGCTGTTGCCCATCCACTATCCGCTATATTCACGTGTATCCTGGCAGACAGGCTGCAGCAGGTGGTAGGGAAGACCATTCATCCAGACCAAAGAGGATTTGTGGTGGGGAGATATTTGTTGGACAGCATACAGAGATTGCGCAATATTCTCTCTTCTCAGCAACAAAAATCAGAATTTCAAGCTGCTATATCCATGGATGCCAAAAAGGCATTTAAGGTTAACTGGCGATTCCTAAAGTCTACTATGGAGAAAATGCAATTCGGCCCCAACTTTTTTAAGATCTTTAGCAGTCTGTATACTCTCCCACAGGCCCAAGTGAAGGTAAATGGGGTGAACTCTAGAAATGTCCCCCTATCCAGAGGTACAAGACAGGGCTGTCTATTATCCCCAATACTTTTTTGCAATTTGTTCGGAGCCCTTAGCTGCAGTGGTCTGCCAGGACCCGCAGATGACTGGGGTGATGGCCGGTTGGGAAGGAAGCAGAAAGTTGCCTTATACGCTGACAATTCCCCCTCTTTTTTCTTAGGTAGCCCGGAGAGTTCTGTTCCTCATTTTTTTTCATTACTGGAGGGCTTTGGAGAACTGTGTGGTTACAAATTAAACTATGATGTATCAGAAGTGATTAAATTAAATGGTGTAATCCCACAAGGGTTTTGTTCTAGATTACTCCTTCTTTGGGCCAAGAATAATCAAATCTGTTACCTGGGGATCCAGGTGAATGTAGAGACTACAAAATTATTCAAAATTAATTATAACAAGCTATGGAGTACAGCGCAGCAAGACTTAGCCCGGTGGTCACTGCTACCTCTAACTATTGCAGGAAGAACTGACTTGATTAAAATGAACCTGCTACCCCGCTTGTTTCTGTTTGCTAGTCTTCCACTACCTATTTCTCCGGCATATTGGCATGGGATTACAGCAGGCCTTTCTAGGTTTGTATTGGGGGTACTGCCTACGAATCTCCAGACATACACTATCCCTTCCACGGGATAGAGGAGGCCTTGGGTTGCCTGACCTCTGCTCGTATTATTTGGCCTCCCAGACGAAGGTGGTCTCCACCTTGATCTCAGGGCGTAGATCTTCGGGCTGGCTTGAGATAGAGGAGGAGGGTAGCCTGAAAGTGCCCCTACACTCGCTGGCCTACGCAGAACCACTGGGTTCAGTTTCCTCACTCACTAGAAACCCATGGACACAACACACACTGAGTGTTGAAAGGGGTCAGACGCCAACTGGCCTCGGAAGAGACCTTGGGTCCACTTTGGTGGATCCCCCCCTCCCCCGTTTGGACAGTGGCTTTGCCAGATAGGAGTTGAGGGGGGCTGATCTGCTTTTCACAGTTGGTCGAGGGAGGGACTTGTCTTTCCTTTGACCAACTCAGAGTTAAATTTGGTTTACAGGACGCTGACTTTCACAGGTATTTACAAATACACCATTTTATCAAAAACCACAGATGACCTAAAATAATTGACATGTCAGCCTAACCCCTGAGAGAATTTTGTATTGATGGTGCAGGATTCGGAGGAGAAAGTGAGGTGGACCTCTCGGTTGTATAGCTTAATAGGGCCCAGGGTGCAGCACCCTCTAAGAAAAATAAAGCTAGCCTGGGAGGGAGAGAGAGATGTTGGAAAAGATTTCAGATGAAGTATGGCTTAAGAGATTAAAGCTGGGGTGGCGGGTGACCTCCTTCCCCACTTGGAGAGAATTATTTAGAGGATTCCTGACCCCAGTCATGACTCTGCATCATAATAAAACTAACATAAACCTATGTTGGAGGGCATGGCTCAGTGGGCACACACTGGCATACTTTTTGGGGATGCCGGAAGATTTCCAAATTTTGGCAAGAAATAGAAAGGGCAGTGCAGGAATTGCTCTCTGAATCCATACCAGACTCCTTCACAGACTGGGTGCTGGGGTTCCCAACAATAGTTAATTTTCCCCTGTCGAAAAGGAAACTAGCCCTGGCACTCATAACTGTGCATTGGCTACGCCAGGATTCTCCAGGCTTGGGGGAATGGGTGAACAAGAGTTAATATTATGGATCTGGAATCTGTTACAGCCAAACTAAATCTAAGGGAGGAAAAGTTCAGAACAATCTGGAACCCCTAGATTGCCTGGGAAGCCACACGCCCCCAAGTACTAGGAGATCCCTGACACGTTGAATCACTAGGTAAATACTTACTTCACTAATAATAAGACAGAAGTTAGAATTTGTAGGAATGATTTACAGTTTAAAAACCTTGACCTGGCTAGCACATGCAACTCCAGATTAATTCCCTTTTTGTTTCCCTTTTGATGACATTTGTTTGATAATCTCGAAAATAATGTATTTTTAGTAGACATGGTTATTAGTATTTTTCCTGTATTGTAAATAGTTGGTACAAAGGAAGAGTTTTGTAATATGAACACTTTTTTTTTTGGGGGGGGGGTGCTGTTGAGCCTGAGCAATATGGCCACCAATCTCTACATATACCGAAAAACAAATCCGGTTTTACAAGTACTTTAACTTTCGATAATTAGCCAAACTCCACACTGATGGACGGAGGACACTCTGGGGAACAAAATGGGCAATCCCCGTAAAGAAAAACAATCAACTGAAGGAGCTAGGTCGAAATCATCTTTGGGACCCTCCACTGCACGAGGTGAACTAGGACGAGATCTCGGACAGGCAACAGAAGCCAGGGAAGAAACCTTTCAATCGTTGGGTGAAATTTTAAATCACCTAATTGCTTCAGTTGTGGGCCTATCTAACAAATTCGATTCCCTAATTAATAGGGTCACAATGGTGGAAACTACTCTGGGCTCAGTGACCGAAGCATCAGACTCGGCTTCTAAAATGGCCAGTGCCACTATGGGGGCCATGGCCTCCGTTATTAAAGAAAACTCCCACTTGCGCTCCCGGCTGGAGATGTTGGAGAATCAATCGAGAGCTTCCAGCATATGTATAGTGGGGCTAGTGGAGCGTAGTGAAGGAGACCATCTGTCTATATTCCTTACGGAGTGGATCATACAACAACTGTTAACTGAGGCTGCCCCAATTATGCAGAAGATCTAAAAAGTTTACAGAGCTGCCTTTAGAGGACGGCAGGACAATCCTGAAGCCCCACGCACTATTGTACTGGTCCTGGACAGAGTGGGGTCGCAGGACTCCTTGATGGCTCTTGCACGAAGAAAGAGGATCCTATTACATGAAGGGAACTCATTTAGACTTTTTCTTGATCTATCCTACATGACTCGACAAGAAAATGTTTTGACTGGGTGTGTGCTGTGTTAAGAGAAGCAGGCATACCTCTTGACTTGATCTTCCCAGCCCGTTTGAGGATCGTACACTCCAGCAAGATTTTCCTCTTCTCTGAGCCGGCTGAAATGCTCAAATGGTACCAGAAGCGTGCTGCTTTGCGCAGGAGAGACCCAGAAGACGAAGTTTCATCCGAAGAAGAAATTCCCTGAAATACTTGTTTCACTGGAGATAAGTTTATGTACTTTACATAGATACATAGACAGTGTCGGCAGATAAGGGCCTATGGCCCACCCAGTCTGCCCATTTGAACTTGTAAGTTGTTTGTTTTCCTAGAAGTCTGTTGCCCCTTACCCCTGACCTCCAGAATTCCTTTATGTCTATCCCATGCATTCTTAAATCCCGTGATTGTTTCAGCCCCCACCACTTCCTCTGGCAGGGTGTTCCACTTGTCCACCACCCGCTCTGTGAAGAAATTCTTTCTCATGTTTCCTCTGAATCGCCTTCCTCCAACTTCATCCCATGCCCTCTAGTCCTGGAACATCTTTTTCGCTTAAAAAGTGTTTTCCTGCACCCTGTTCCTCCCTGTAAGATACTTGTATGTCTCTATCATATCCCCTCTCTCCCTCCTCTCCTCCAGGGAGTACATGTTCAGTTCCTTCAACCTGTCTTCATAGGACTTGTGATGCAATCCATGCACCATATTTGTTGCCCTCCTCTGAACCTTCTCTACCCTGTCTATGTCCTTACGTAGGTATGGTCTCCAGAACTGTACACTGTACTCCAGGTGGGGCCTCACTAGTGTCTTGTATAGCGGAATTATGACCTCCCTTTTCCTGCTGGTGATGCCCCTGCCTATACATCCCAGCATCCTATTTGCTTTACCTGCTGCCTTGTCGCACTGTTTCCCCTTGAGGTCATCAGAGATGACAACCCCAAGATCCCTTTCCTGCTTGGTGCATGCTATATCATCACCCCCCAACTGATATATTGTGCCAGGGTTTTTGTGCCCCATATGCATTATCTTGCACTTCTTTGCATTGAATTTCAACTGCCAAACCCCTGACCATTCTTCAAGTTTCTGCAGGTCGCTTCTCATTCTGTCTACACCCTCTGGTGTGTCTACTCTGTTACAGAGCTTTGTGTCATCAGCGAACAGTGAAATTCTGCCTTCTAGGTCCTGCGCAATGTCACTGATGAAGATGTTGAATAGGACCGGTCCCAGCACTGATCCCTGTGGTACCCCACTGGTCACTCTTCCCTCTGTGGAGTGACAGCCATTTACCACCACCCTCTGTGTCCTGCCACCCAGCCAGTTACCTACCCACCACACTACTGTCCTGCCCACTTTCTTTTTCTCCTAGTTGATGTTTGAGAGAGGAGATACTTTGTTTAGTTTTAAAATGTACAAAATCTTTGCAATATTCAGGCCCCAAATATGTGACATTTCTTGTCTAGTTTTAATAAGTCACAGCTGGTCTGGACTCCTAACAGTGTGATGGGGTTCTGGAAAGTACCTCCCTTCTTCAGTGCATGTTATGGCCTAGAAAGGCCCATTATTTAAGGAGCTTGTTGTTACTTCCTTCTACTTTTATAGGAAGTTATTCTGTTTAAGTGCCTGTTGGTTTGAGAGCTGTGTATTACGTATGTAGATCCAGAAGTAGTGGTATCTATAAGGAGCTCTGGGGATTTTAATTTACTAACACTATACCTAGTGTTTTACTATGGGATAGCATGGTGTTCTCTTCCCAATTGTTGATAAAGGTATGGACAATACTACAACTGTGGATTTGATTTTCTTTTTTAATGAACCACGCAGCCCTTGGACTGTATTGCAGCATGTGGATAAACAGTTGTTTTTGTAATTGTACTGTAAGTCTCCCATATGATGTATCTTACATCATTTGTCAAACTCTTTGTATGTATCAAGAGGAATGATGCCCTCATTGTGTTATTCATCTGAATGGTCAAATGAAGGTGTATAAACTGTGTTTGTCCTATCAAAAGAGTAAACATAGTTTAAAAAAAAAAAAAAAATGAAAACTTTGAATAGATTCTGTAGACGCACATTATGTATATGTAACATCAGAAAGGACATTTTGGTTGATTTTTAAACCAGACGTCGTCATGATAAATGTGTATCTTGAAAGTTTACTGTGTTTGAATAAACTTGCGTTACCAAAAAAAAAGTACCAACCACACCAGGGGGTGCAGTGAAAACAGTTTTATTCCTGGCTGTACTTGTTGCCAAGAGCGTTGCTAAGGTCGCACAGGAAGGCCAGATGTAACGTTAACTAGCTAGGTACCTGAACAGTTAGAAAAGTATTTGTTTGGGTAAAACCCAGTACTCATGACCTTGGATGAACAGATGCAGGATGTTGGGGGACGTCTCCCCTTTTCAGGCAACTTGGAAGAATAGGCAGGTTGGAAGAACAGGCAAGAAAGGTGTGGATGCAGGCAATGATCCTCTTCACCCCACAGAGGGACTTGTCTTCACCCACCTCGACTGTAGGTAGGCAGTCTTCACCCCACAGAGGGACTTGTCTTCACCCACCACGGCAGTAGGTAGGCAGCAGCAGATCAAGCAAACAGACAGGACCCAGAGCATAGGTCCTGACAAGAAACTCTCTTTTTCTAGGTCAGGAAAATGAGGCAGTTGTTTTGGTTACCTCTGTCTCTACAGCTGAAAATTACTCCCCTTCAGCATGTTTTGGATATTTGGGGCACCAAATATCCCAGTTCTTGCAGCTGAGGCAAATCCCCGATCTCTGGGATTCACCAGGATCTAAAGTCAACACTTCTTAGTCTGTGTAGAAAGCACAACTGCAGGATTTTCTCTCTGACAGCAGCAGGAGCTGTCAAAAAATACACCTTCTCTTTTAAACTCTCACAAGAAAGTCACACTGGCAAACTATAAAACTCAGAATTTTCATGTTTGAAACTTAGCTTCTCATTGGTCCTTACAACTCACAAGCTCTTTGTCCCGATGGGCGATACTGCAGCTACTAATAGGATTCCACGCTGTCCTCAAGCAACCTGGGCAAAGGTGGCCCACTTGAACAGTTCTCACAAGCTCAGTCTCTTTCTTTTAACTGTAAAACATTATTTGCACATAGTTGGCAGCATCTGGCTGTATGGCTAGCATCCTCCCCGTCCCTTCTGAGAGTCGCTAGGTCCGCGGGCACAATTGGGGGACAGGCGCGGAGTCACTAGCTCTGTTTTGTGGGATTCCCCAGGAGTGGTATGTGGAAAAACAGGAGTTCTCGGCCGCTGAACATTCTGGGACTTGTAGTCCCTTCGGCCATCATGTTGCCCCTTACTCCCCGGCCCACTGGAGGCAGAGACAGGGTTGGGGAGTTCTTTTAAAAGTTCAGTTTTGTTGTTTTGGTACCCCCCAGCACCTTAGGCAGTCCGGTGGGGCTGGGGAGATGAATCCCCTCATGTGGTGGTGCTTCTGCTTCTGAATGGTGCTCTGTGGTGCCAGAACAACTTTGTGGCCTGTACCTCTGCTCCCTGCCCCGCTGTGGTAGTTTGCGGGGGTGGAGAAGCAACTGTGGCTATGCGGCTCTCTGCTGCTCTTGTTTTAGGCATTTGTAGTCGCGAACAGATTTTCTGCTCCCGGCCCCTTTGGCAGTTCGGGCCGGGGAGCGAGGAGACAGTAGCTCACCGTCCGGCTGAAGATTTGGAAGCAGGGATGCGCTGAAGAAAGTTAATTGGCCCTCAGCCCCTGGCAGTCCAGGATCGGGCCGGGAGAGCAAAGCCGTGCAGTCAGAGGCGCTCCCGGCGGCCTCAGGAGCCCAGGTAAGCTCCCAACCGGACACTGGTACCAGCATCAGTCCATCATACCTGTCACTAGTGGTAATCCCGAGTACCAGTGTCAGTCCTTCGTACCTGTTACTGGTGGTGATATCCCTAGTACTTGGCACCAGCATCAGTTCTTCATACTGATCACTGGTGGTGATCCCTAGTACCTAGCACCACTGTCAATCCTTCGTACCTGTAACTGGTTGTGATCCCTAGTACCAGCATCAGTTCTTTATGCCTGTGAGCTGTGACATAGTACCTGGTACAAACTGTGGCCCATAGTACCTGTCACTGCTGGTGATCCCTAGTACCTGGCAACTACTGCGGCCCATGGTACCTGGCACCGATAGGGATCTGTAGTACCTGGCACTACTGGTGATCCGGTTTGGAGGAAACGGGGTTGGGTGGTAGCCCATGACACTGAGATGGGATGACAGGGTTGGAAGGGAGACGGGGTGGTGAGGTTGTCGGGGAGACTGGGTTGGCAGGGAGATGGAGTGACTGGGTTGGGAGGGTGAGGGGATTGGGAAGGGGTGGTGGAATTGGGAGGAGAAGGGGTGGCAGGGGTTAAGAGGGAGGCGGACTGGGTTAAGAGGGAGAAGAGGTAGCCAGGGGTTAAGAGGAGGCAGGGGCCAGGGGTTAAGAGGGAGATGGGGTGACGGGGTTAAGAGGGAGACGGGGTGACAGGGTTAGAAGAGGGAGACGGGGACTGGGTTAAGAGGGAGACGGGGACTGGGTTAGAGGAGGCAGGGGTGGACTTGATTGGGAGGACAACGGGGTTGGGAAGGGGGTGACCGGGTTGGGAGGAGATGGGGTTTCGAGGTGGTAGGGTGATGGGGTTGGCAGGGAGGTCATGATGGGAGATGGGATTGAGAGGAGACTAGGTGATGGGGTTGAGAGGAGATGGGGTTACTGGTATGTGAGGGAGATGGGGTGACGGGGTTGGCAGGGCGACGGGGTGACGGGGTTGGATGTGAGATGGGGTTGGTAGGAGATGGGATTAGGTGATAGCCCATGATGGGAGACTGAGTTGGGAAGGTAGTCCATGACAGGAGGCAGGGTTGGGAGAACACAGGCTTGGGAGGTAGCCCATGATTGGAGATGGGGTTGGAAGGAGACTGGGATGGAGTTGTGAGGGAGCCCATGTTGGGAGACAGGGTTGTGACTTAGCACATGATGGGAGATGGGGTTTTGAGGGGAGCCCATGATGGAAGACGGGTTTGGGACTTAGCACATGATGGGAGACGAGGTTGTGAGGAGACGGGGTTGGGGTGCCTGTGACAGGGAGATGGTGAAGGGGGGCAGTCAGTGTCCAGCATGACTTGAAACGTAAGAATCAGCATTTTTATGTGGGGGCATAGGTGAATAGCAGACTAGCTAAGCACAAGGAGCTGAACGATCAGCAGGCTTGCACCAAACCGTGGCAGTTTCAGCGTCTTGAGCACACAAAGCATATTGCCAACACAGGCACTTATTTAATTATTGAATGGTAAGCTTTTAAGTTGTGAGATTTAATATTAAATTGGTGAAAAATGTTGTAAGGGGATTTAAAACATAGGAATTATGAAATTGTTAAACAGTTTGCGAATGTTTAACAATGGTGTATTTTAATACATGTATTCCTGTATATATTTGTTTATTTAGGACCACTAACCTTTGTAAAAGCTGATGGGATATCGGTGAAATATTGGGATTTAAAATGTGGCCTAGCAACAGAATAAATATTCATTAAAATCTGCGTCTAAGGTTTTGGTGTTCACTGGTGGATTCATCTATCCATGTTTCTTGAGTTGTTTCAACTGCCAAATTTTACACCACATTTCGAGTCTTTGCATTCATGCTGCAGATCTCGGATTCCCTCATCGCTATCCACCCTTCCACAGAGCTTAGTGTCATATACGAAGAGACACAACCTGCCCCAGATTCCCTCTTCAATGTCTCTGATGAACATATTGAATGGGACTGGGCCCAGGACAGATCCTTGTGGCACCCTGCTCTGTGGTACCCCACTTGTGACCTCCCTTTCTGCTTATCTGACCCCATTTACCACAAGCCAGGGTTTTAACTCTAAAAATTGATTAGCGTTTTGCTCGTGAAAGTGTTAAAACATTGTGAAAATGCATAGCACTTGCCTCTATGTGTTTAACAAACATAACACTTCTAGAAAACCTATATAAATATTTTCTGTACAGTTAGTATTGTCAAAAGAAAAAACTTCTAATCAGTTATTTAAAACTCTGCAACCCTATGCTGCCTCCCCCCTAGCCAGCTACCTACCCATCTTATTATGTCCCTAGCTGCATCCAGATTCTCCATCTTCTTCTTCAGGCATCTGTGGGGCACAGAGTAGAAAACCTTGCTCAAGTCAAAGTAGCGTAAATCCACAGCCTGGCCGCTATCCAATAGCCTTTTCACCCAGTCATAGAAGACTATCAGGCTAGTTTGACAAGACCTTCTGCCACAAACCCGTGCTGTTTAATTTCTTGGTAATCCGCAAGGTCCTCTTTTTTTTTTTTTTTCCTTCAGTTAATCTTTTTATTGGTTTTTCAAGTGTACAACACAGGTACAGACAGATGCAACATATAGAGCAGTATGGGGGTATGTGTGATTTTGTATGTAGAGCTTTCCTCCAATGACAACTAATAATTAGGTTAGAAAGGATGTTACATAACATTTACACAAGGCACAATTTACTAAAACAGATATATATTACTTTTAAGTTTTGAACAGGGAGTGACTCTTAGCTGTATTCCAGAAAGCAGTACAAGCATTACTGAACTAGAGCTAATAGTTACATATGAAGCTGGGTGCAGAAATGGGGATCCTAGGCCTGCGGGAAACAAGATTTCTGATATTAGGTTTCAGGGGGTCTTAAAAGATCTTTGCTCTGTGATGGAGTGGTAGGACATCCTTTTAAGGATATGTAGGACCAAAAGGGGAGCCCATCTATTTAGAAACACGGTAGTGGTATCAGCAGCAAAGTGGGACATTTTAGTGAATTTAGCCAATTTCTCCATGGACATTAACCAGCCCCAAATAGAGGGAATTTCGGTAGACCGCCATTTTCGCAATAATGCTCTTTTGATCGCTACAGAGGCCTGTATCAACCACAATTTGTGCTGGTATGGCAGCTTTAGGTCTTTAGGGAGGAGTCCCATTATCCATAGGGAAGGTGAGTGTGGCAGAGTGCTGTTTAAAATTCTGGAGCAACAAGCTGTGATGTTCCCCCAGATGGGGCAGATTGGAGGGCAGTGCCAAAGAATAATGGAGGTCTGCACCTTGCACTCCACATCTCCAGCAATTATCCTCTGGGATTAGCCCTAATGTTTTTAAATGAGCTGGGGTGCGGTACCATAAATGTTGTACTTTATTCTGTATCAGGAGACTTTGTGGGTCAGAACAGGCCTTTTTTGGTAGAAGCCTAGTCTTCATCAGATAAGGGAGTGTGGAGCATTTCTTGACACTTACTCTGAGCTCTAGTGGTGGGGTCTGGGGCTGTATCCCAAAGTTTTTTTTGTATATTATGCCAACTAGGCCTTTCGACTTGTGTTGCCTTCTACCCAGAGGGGGGGAGAGAGGGAGGGAGTTGCTTTTTCTTCTGTCGGCTGCATGTTTGGCATGAGCAGGCCTTATGTAACCAAGTAGTGTAAGCATGCCTCAGTTGAAGGTATTTCCAAAAATCTCGTTGGGGTAGTAGGTACCTATCTTTAAAGAACTACACTGCTGCTCACTCCTGGTTCCAGTTGAACTGCCTACTTGTCAACACTAAAAAAAAAAAAAAAATCAATGCTGTTTGGACCCAAACCCTTCCTCTCTGAGGTTGCAAAGCCTGAACGGACTCTCTGTTGTCTCTCCACGTGACACCGCCCTTGAAAATGTGGACTCTTTCAAGTAACTGGGCGTAATCCTCAACCCTTCCCTCTCCTACACTGATCATATCACCTCCGTTATTAGTCTCATAAACCAGAAAATTGGTGCGGCCTGTTGGGTCAAACCGTTCCTGGCCAGGGAAGCCCGCTCCGCCATTGCCCAAAGCAGCTTATTACCCATTCTTGACTATTGCTCCCCCATCTACTCAAGAACAACCTCAGCCATGCGTGCGTGCCACTGCGTGATATACAATTATTTGTCGCTTCACCCTCCTAGTGCCCTACTCTACCCACCACTGCCACCTCCACCAGTCATTAGGCTGGCTCCCAATCCCCTACAGATTCGACTATGCGCTTGACTGCATCCTGGATAGTGCCATCAGGCAAGGGAACGCCTCCCCTTATATGTCGTCCCTCAAGTCCAGAGCTCCCTCAAAGTGCTTGCAGGCATCCTCGATCCTCCCCTTGGAAATCCCGAAAATTTCTACGGCCATGGGGGGAAAGGCACTATCCGTAGCTGCTCCAGCCCTCTGGAACAGTCTCCCTCTGCCCATCCGCTCTCTGGACACCCACACCACTTTCAAGGTTCGTCTCAAATCCTGGCTGCTTGATGAGGCCAAGTGCCACTGCTCACCTGGTTAAACCACACACACACACTCTCTCTCTCTCACACTCTGCAGCTTGGGACCCTGGCACTCTTGCTTTCTACCAATCTGTGCCCCCTCAATTTACAGCTGTATATTTCCAGTGTCTTGGTGTATTTATATGACTTGCACTTAATTGCACTTGTCATTTTGTCATGGTGAGCGTAATGTACAGTTAGTGCTTGAATTAGTTCTTTGCATTGATTTTTGGGCTGGTAAAGTTGGTCAGTCTCCTGTCTGCTTTGCATTTATATAATTTACTTTGATGACCTCTTATTTGCTAGCTCCAATGTTATCTACCATGTCCACTTCTGATGTTCTCTCTATTTCTGCTTGTATATCTCTGCTGTATTTACTGTATTATGTTTCCTCTTCAGTATTGCCACTTTGTGGCCCTGGTCATGCCTGATAACAGTCAGCTGGATCAGCACACCTACCTAGTTACCAAAGACTTGAATAAATAAAACGAGGAAGGGAGTCAAGTGTGAAATTGTCAGAAGTGAGAATGTCTTTTATCCTAATACTCTGATTGTCCTTCATTTGAGGCCAATTTATCGGTTTACCTTCAGTTAACCAGTTGTTCCAGAAGCATACTAACGATTCAGGGCTCATACATGATTTGCTGATTTGGCAGACTTTATGCCAGGCTCTATGTGCATTTTGAATAACCCTCCACTTTTTCAGGAAGCCGGGCAGTGGGCCTCCCAGATGGGCTGACCGATCCGTGCCCCTGAATATCTTATGCTCTAGGTCACACCATGCAGGTTTGTTTGGGCCTAGATCTTGGAATATCCAGCAAGTTCTAGCTACTGAAAAAGCATAGGCATAGAGATGGAAATTGGGGAGCCCCAATCCCCCTTTGTTCCATGGAGTTCTTAATTTTGCCCTACAGTATCTTGGCTTAGTGATGTCCCACAGAAAGTTGCCTAGTAGGGAATCTAGTTTTTGTAGCTATTTGACAGGAAATTCTAGAGGCAGGTGGGACAGGAGATAAAAGATTCTTGGAGCAACCATCATCTTTACCACAGCAATTTTCCCTGGCATGGTTAAGGTGTTTCTATGTTTGCACTTCAGATTGTAACTGAGCAAATAGAGAGGAGGGATTCTTGTCCAGAAGGGTCTGTATATTTGAGGATATAATCACTCCCCAGTATTTTATGCCCTTTGTGGCCCATACTAGGCCAGTGTGTGTTAGCATATGTGACGAGGCGACGGGGTTTAGTGGGAGTACCTCCATTTTGTTAGTGTTCATGCGAAGACCTGATATCTTTGCAAAGGAGTCAAATAAGGACTGGACTGAGGGTAAACTAGCCTGCAGGCCTTTTGTTAGGATGAGACAGCCGTCCACATAAAGCATAGTATGAGATGTAATCCTGCCTACCTCCAGCCCTTGTATGTTTGGGTGTTCTCTAATTGCACATGCTAGGGTTTCTATTGCCAGTACAAAAAGCATGGGTGACAAGGGGCATCCTTGTCCAGTTCCCCTTTACAGGCAGAACGGTTCAAAAGGGTGCTATTAATGAGGACCTTTGCAGTGGGGTTAGTGTATAGTGTTTTAACCCAAGTGCTTAAAATGGGGCCAGAATTGAGGTGCTGTAGTGTGTCATGTAGAAATTCCCACTCCACTGAGTCGAAAGCTTTCTCAAAATCAACTGCAATGGCTGCAGCTGGGGTGGGAATCACCAGAGCTCCCTGCAGTAATGTTACTGATGCTCGAAGGTGATCTGCACTTATTCGGCCTTGAACAAACCCCAGTTGGGAGGGGTGAATTAAGTTGAGAAGCACTTTTTCTAATCAAGCTGCTAAGGCTGTAGCCAGAATTTTCGTATCGGCATTTATGAGTGAAATAGGCCTATAACTTGAGGGGAGAGATGGGTCCTTCCTCTCTTTTGGAAGCACAGTTATGACAGCTTCTCTCATAGAGTGTTAGGGAGCCCGCCCTTTGTTCAAGGCCTCTTGAACCACATTGAGCAGGGAAAGGGAGATAGTGTCTTGAACCAGTTTATACATAGCTACAGGGAAACCATCTTCCCCCGAGGCCTTGTGTGGGGGCCATGTTTCTGATTGCGTCTCTGATTTCAGGCTCCGTCAATGGATAGTCCAGGAGTTCCATTTGAGAATCAGAGAGACTGGGCATATTTAGGTTAGAGACGAAGGCTGCATATTTTTGTGCATCCCATTTAATGTGAGTGCTATAGTGTGTCTTGTAGAACTCCAGCATAACCTGATTTCTCCCCTCTTCAGTGATCTGAGGTTGCCCCTTTTGTTTTGTAACTGTACTGTGTGTCTTTCAGCCTGGCGTTTTTTCAGCCCGAAGGCTGAATTTTCCTGATTGATTGATTTTTTTTTTTTATTTTTTCCCCCTTTGAGCCCAATATTTGCGTTGCAGCCTTTGGATCTGAATTCAGCTTTTCTAGTGGCCAGACTATTTAACTGTAGCCTGAGGTTTACAGTCTTATAGGTTAGGAAGCGGGACGTAAGCTTCCCTGGGTTTTTGTATAAGGAGTCTTTGGCTGCCAATAGCTGCTCTAGTTCTGCCGCTTCCTCCTCTCTTCTTTCTGCGATATGAGGCATAGCTAATTATTTTCCCGTGAGGGTGGCTTTAAAGGCCTCCCAGATGGCTGTGCAGGATGCTGTCCCCGAAGTGTTATCTGCAAAGTAGTTTTGAGTTTTCCTTGACACCCAGGTTTTGAAGTCCGCATCCTGCAGCAATAGGGGGTCAAGGTGCCATTTGAGGGATTTTTTTGGGTAGGGCTGTCCATTAGGGCCACCATTGGGGGGGGGTATGATCAGAAAGGTATAAAAGGGTGATTTTTGTATCCACCACTTTTTGTGGTATCTGTGAGGAGGTGAGCTAGTAGTCTAGCCTACTGGCCATTTGTCTGGGAACAGAGAAATAAGTGTAACACGAGGTTCTCTTTAACCAATGACTCCATCAGCTTCTGTACAACTGAGGTAAGGTCTGTAGTTCACTGCCTGTTCCTTGTACCCCACCCCATGAAGGGGAACTACATTTGCTACCCTACAGTCCTTCTGTACTATCCCTGTATGCTGTGTGTGGCATTGAATAGTTCTGCCAGGGCTTTGGCGAGTTCCTCTGCTAGTTCCCCGAGCACCCTGGGGTGCATTCCATCTGGTCCCGGGGCCTTATCTTTAGGGCAGCTGGCCCTTTCTGGACCCTTTCGCTTGTGAATATTAGCTGCCTCATCTCTGGGATCCCCTTCGTGGCAACTTTGATGCTACTGTCTGGCAAGGGCTGTCCGTCCTCCCTAGTGAAGACTAAGCAAAAATAATCATTTAGGATGCAGTCATGTCCATCCTCCTGTCACCCTCCCCGGTGATAGCCTAACGATTCCCCTTCCTTTTTCCATAATATACTGGAAGAATTGTTTTTCTCTGCCCTTGGTCCCCTCTCCAATATGGAGCTCCTTGTCTGTTTTACCTCCCTAACTGCCCTCTTTGCACCCTTATTTCTTAGTAAATTTTCTCCTCATTCTTCCTCTCTCTGGTTTCTGCGCATTTATAGAAGGCCTTTTTCTTGGCTGTCACTACATCCCTGATATATGGTGAAAACCATAATGATCTCTTGAATGTGTTCCTTTAGCTACCATTCTCATGCATAGCTTTGATGCCTCCTTCATGTCCCCCATCTCTTTCATTCCTCCTATGCTGTCAACCCCGACTAATTTGCCCCGGACCAGCTCACTCAAACTGTTGAAGTCTGCTGTTCTGAAATCAGAGACCTTGGCTCTTGATTGTCGTTTTCCACTTCCAAGGGCCAGCTGGAACCAAATAGATTTGTGGCCACTGTTCCCTAGTGGCTGCCCAACTCGCCGCTCCTACCACCTCTGAGTTAATGAAGTGAGCACCCCATCTAGAATGGCCTCCCACCTGGTGGGTTCCTTAGCTAGCTGTACCACTAGACAGCCCTGGAATGTGTCAGCAAAGCTTGACTTCTGAAATTCCTGGCCACTGGAACATCCCAGTTAATGTCCGGAATGTTTAGATCTACCACTGCTTCCCTTTTGCAGGGATTTATTTAACTCTAAAAATTGATTAGCGTTTTGCTCATAAAAGTGCTAAATCTTTGTGAAAATGCATAGCTCTTGCCTCACTGTGTTTAACAAACAGAGCACTTCTAGAAAATCCATATAAATACTTTCTGTACAGTTAGTATAGTCCCAAGAAAAAAACTGCTAATCAATTATTTAAAACCCTGCTCTTTGCCACTTCCCTTTCTTGTTCTTCCCTGATGTCTCTGTTCCTCTCTTCCCCTTGTGGTTTGTATATGACCCCCTAAGCATAGTATCTTGTTTGCATCCGCCATGGTTTGCACCCACTACGATTCGGTCTCCCTCTTACCACCCCTGATGCACCCATCTTCCACTACCTCAGTGCCTTTCGTTGATATAAAGGGGTCATGCCTCCAGCAGAGAGGACTGCATGAACCTTTGCTTGGCTATTTTTAATTTCACTAGAAATTTGGGTGTTTGTGTACTATGTAACCTCTCCTACTGAACTTTTTCATTTCTTTGAAATTGTGTTTTTATTCCCATTTCTAGTGTCCCAGATGTTGATGATGTCTCTTCCTGCCTCACATTGATGACAGCAGCTGAGTGGAGGCTCACCGTTCAGCATTCAGTACAAAGCCTCCCACTCAGCTGATGACTTCAGGTTCCCGAACTTATCGGTGATTAAGAACATTAATAAAGGTGGGGGGAAAAAAAGGCAGCAGCAGCCAGGGACCATACAAAAAAGGGAAACAAGATTATTTCGAAGGGCGCAAGTGAAACTGCCCAGTAGGGAGGTGAAAGAGGCTAAACTCACTCCTGAATTTCCAATTAAATAAGAAAATTATAATGCCAGGTTTATGTTCCCATTAAAACCGCAGCACGTTAAGGGGAAAATATGGACCTATACTTTTCTGTTTTAGATTGCCCCCATCTCTCCTATCTTGTATAATAATTTTTTTCCCCATTTTGAGTGTTTCAACACTTTTTTTTTTTTTACATTTGAAATAATCCAAAAAGCACTTGTTTTAAATATGGCTTAGTCCAGGTTTTCATCAGTATCCTCTCTTGTTTTTCAGCATCCATTCTTTAAAGAGCAAGTGCTTAAGAATGTATAATCTTAAAGAGTGAAGGTTCGGGGCTTTTAGATGCCCCTGCAGTCATCCAGTTTGCTTTTATTTCTTTACTTGCATTTTCATCACTCTATTTGTATTTTGCCAACTGCTCATAAAAAAGAATCCAATGGAATCCTTGTGTTATGATGTCAGAAAAGTTTTACTGGCAAAGTTGACAGTGTATTTCAGTGGGAAACTACACTTTCTATCTCCAAAGTATAATATATTTAAGAGAAATATGTGATTTTAGATGACCTGTGATCTTTTGCTATAATTTAGTAGGTGACATTTTTTCATAACTAGATTTTACCAAGTTGGAAAGAAAAAAAGAAAATCAATTGTTTTAAAAATTGTAAAATCATACAGATGGACCACAACAGTGCCAACATATAAAAAGCAAAGTTTGTTAGTGAAAGTAGTATCTATATATTTTGAAAAAGGGAGAAGAATATGTTTAGTTTCTCATTGAAATACATTGGGCTCCTAAGTAGCTGGCAGTTTCTGACATCACAACACCAGAATTCTGTTAAATTGTTTTTTACCAGCAGTGTGGAAAGGAAAGGTGAAAACTCACTTGTTTCACTGCATTAATAAATATTTTATTATAAAAGTAGTAGAACGTCATTACTGACGCATCAAAAACAATAAATAAGCTGATCGTCTGTATTTATTTGAAGTAAACACCTGCTCTTTAACTTCTTTCCTTGTGACCAGAATGAATTGGCATGCAGCAGACTCTGTCCTTGACCTTATGGAACAGGTGTACAGCAACAACTGAGATTACTGATAAAAACCTTGTGTGAGCCGTATTATAAGTTGTGCTTCTTTTCATTTTCAAATGTTAAAATGCTGAAACACAGCCGGCCGGTGGCACTGAGGGTTGAGGTGCTGGGCGCCACGCGAACGACCCGGGTTCAGGAATGAGCTTGGGCTGTTGGGGGTCGGCAGGGATGGGGAAGGATTGAGCGTCCCACAGACTGCTCTTCTTTCACGGGGGGGGGGGGAGTTTCTCCACATGCCGGTGCACTGGTGACCTGTAACGGTGACTGGAGGTACCACAGTGCACAGCCGCAGAATGCGGGGGATTGAAGCTGCGGCGGACGTCTTTCGGGTGTGCACAGGAGCGGGACGTCATTGCACGTCCGAGCTTTGGGGAGAAAACCAAGAAAAATCCCCCTATCGGGTGAGGCGACAGTGACTATCAGTAGCCCAAGGCCACACATCCAATGTCTGCCGTTCCTCCGTACCTCCCCCTGGAGATTCTGGGGGCCTCTCTGAGGGGTTGGGGAGAGACCAGGAGTCCTGAAACCGATGTAGCTCACGGAGGACGGTTCAGGCGAGCGGTGGAGCCGCGGAGCTGAGCATGGGACCCTGAGATATGCCCCGAAGGTAGGGTGCAAAAATAGTTTATTTAAAAAAAAAAAAAAGGATTTGACTAAAGGCGGTCACTCCCTGACCATGCACAAATGTACATTGTCCCCCCAAGAAACTTAAAAGGGCGGGGGAAGGGAGACTTACTGTGCAGCATGGGCACTGTACACATTGTCTGTTCCCTTCTGTGGGGTTTCTCATTTCTTTTCACTCCCCAGGCATTTTTGTCTGTCTGCAGATTTATTTTCTCTCTTTCTTCTTTGTTTTTCCTTTGTTTTATTGTTTTTTGTCTCTGTGGTCCGTTAAATACTGTAACTGGACTAAATATTGGGACCTGGGTTTTGAGGGAAGCATGGTGGTGTTTCAAAACATGGGTGCTGAAAACAGCATGGGGTGTTACAGACCAGTTCTGTCCTAGAAGTCGGTCTCTACTGTTACCAGTTTTCATAACCCTTCAGATGTCTGGAAGGGTTACCATGGTATACTGCCACCACTCTGCTGCAGTCACACTGAGGGTATCTTTAGGTACGAATCCCACTGCTCCAATAGTATAGCACTCCTTACCAAAGGGCAAACTGCCCCTTTTGTTACGGCTGAGAACACTTTGTCTTAGTTCTGGTAACTGCAGCCTGTCTGTTTTGAAACTGATCAGACATGCCAGTTTACCCCTGGTTATCTGTACTTGAAATGACTGTCACAGGAAGCATGAAGTATATAAAAATAAAGAACAGTTATGTAAAAACTTACGAAAATACTGCTTGGACTCTTCCCCCCCCCTTGGGGTCACTGCCTCTCTTCAGCCTGCAACCCCCACTATCTTCACCCGCAATTCAGAGAAAGCTCCTCTGGTTGTGCCCAGGGTAAAAACCTCCCTTGCCCAGAGATCTTTCCACCATAGGGCACCCACATGGTTTAATGCATTTCCAAGCACCATAGGGATCGACAAATCCCATAGCCCGACGTCCCGGGCTACAAGAAATTACATGTGGACAAGCAGATTTTCATTTGCTGCTTGTCCACCGGACAACTAACACAGAAAGTTATTTCAGACATTTCTGCTTGCCTGCTGTGTGTTTTCTTTGTCCCACCACTAGGTGCTGCCAGTGTTGCCCGTCAAGCTGGGTCTGTGACTGTGTCGCATGGGTGCCGAGACTGCACTCACATGGTTACATTAAGTCAGCGAGAGATTGGGAACAGGATTGAGAGCACTTGTTGTGGCGGCGTGCAGTAGCAAGCAAGGACCTCCCCGATTTCTCTTTTCACCCATCACAGCAGCAGAACAGCTTCGAGTGATCCAGGACTGACAGGTGAGTCATCGAATCTATATGGGAGAGTACCTGTCAGTCCTTGGAATTGGTCGCGGTGCTGGGGGTAGAAGGTTCCCGGAGACAGAGGAGACTGTGGCTCTGAGTGCCATAATTTCATTGTCTGTTGTAACAGATGGGACGGGAGTGATTTTCTAAGTGCAGTGCGCCTAGTTGACTACGACGAACGAACTATATATAGGGGGTTTAAATATTTCTATTTCTTTTCTGAGCGAGGAGCAAACAAGGGACATTAAAACATGAGGCTGTGAGGCGGAGTTAGTTTTATGGGAGGTGGGTTAGCGACTGGTAGTGGACAAACCGACAAACTCAAGGAGACTCGAGAGACTGCATTGCAGTTAGTCAGCGGGGTGCATTAATTACCAAAACAATACAAAAAAAGAAATTAAAATAAGGATTTCTGTTTCTCTGCCTTTTGGCATTTTGAAGAGATGGTTCTCTCCCTAGACTAGACTGAGTGTACAGTCAGTCGGGTGCTAACATTGGAAATAAAGTAAATCGGGGGTGGGGAGGTTTTCTTGTCCTAACTAATGTGAACTGAAGTTGGACAACATTGAGGAGAGAGGGACAAGCATTAATTTGAGAGAAAAATATATCTCACCGAAACGGGGCAAAGCACAGCAGTTTTGAATTGAACAGTATTTTTTTCAGGGTAGTCTGCCTGGAGTGGCTGGAGCCTGGAGATCTAATTTGGGGATTGTGTGTGTATGTGCCATAACTGAATTGCCACAGCAGTTTGCACTGCAGTGCAGCCATCTAAGCAGTAATAAGAAAGTGGAAGTAACTGAATACAGAAATAAAATAAGAACAGGTTAAGAGGCAGTTGAAAGAGAAGAAGTAAAGAGACTACAGGGGTGTTGTGTGGGAAACTAGGAGTAGGGTGATTGTGATGGTGACCTGATCTGCCCCTGCCCGTGCGTGCCCACCCAGTGTCCTGTAGCCGGCTGGCTTCAATGTTAAAGACAAACAAAAAAATAAATAAAAAAAAGTGAAGCCTATATCAGCCTAACAGAACAGTAGTGTTTGTGGCCTGGGCTGTATTGGGAGGGAGAGAGGAGTGTCCCACCACCCAGTGTGTCCTGTATTAAATATAGGAAAATATTGTTTTTCCTGATTTATGAGATTCTTCTACAGCTACATCCATCCATCTTATTAAATAATAGTACCATACAAGCCCTGGCACACCGTAATTTATTTTTAGTGATTTGGTTGATAATGTCCATTGAAATGCATTGGACTACTACTCGGAACTGTGGGACTACCATTTTGGTCAAGGCCAGTTGTCCTGGACTAGCATGCCATTCTAAAATTTGTCGATCCCTGAAGCACCATCACTAGTGCACCCAAGATCGCCCATTTGAAAACCACCTCTTCAATATCCGCTCCTGCAGCTGCTTCTAATTCTTTTACTTTCTTACCCACTCTGATCCAGTATTCTCTGACAAAGTCCATTATGGACTGCAACCTCCATCTTTAACACCAAACCCATGATTAGGTCTGACTACTACATTTAGATGCCTTCTCAAGCTGATAATGCCTCACTGCTGTTATGTTGTAAATATCGTCATCCAAAGGTTATAAATAATGTCAGAAAATACATACTTCCAAATCTTGTAAATACTGTTTGTGACAAATGTCTGTAACACATGCTTAATGTAACCACTGTTATACCATGTATCTCATATTTAATGTAATTGTTGTTATACCTACTGTGTTTCCATCTGTCTTACATGTGACGAGGTACCTTTGCAAATGAGCCTCTGGCTCAAAGGTTGTAAACCAATATATCAAATAAATTAAAAATAAATAAATAAATAAAACTTATGGTAACAGTAGATCTTTGAGGGGATCTTGATCATCAGGTCACACAGTCGGAACGTCACAATTGATGATGCAGGATCCTTACGGAAAACTTTCTAGCAGTACCACTGGGGCCGCCCACGCCTATGTCATCTGCCAGCATCACCAACCCTATAGGCTAGGATAGGGAGTAGGGAGATGGGTCTGTAGTTTCCTGGGGAGGAAAGATTGTCTCCTTTTGGCAACAGGATAACGGTGGCCTCCTTCCAGGCTGTAGGGAGCTTGCCCAAGGAGAAGGAGAGGTTTAGAAGGGCGGCTAGAGGAGCGGCGATGGCTGGGGTGGATAGAAAGAGGATTTTTGTATCCATGGACGTCGGACATTTGCCTTGGTTAGGGTTCAGGGCCCGTAAAGATCGGAGGACTTCTTCACGGGTTACAGGGTGGAATGAGAATGGCTGGACTGGGCTGGTAGGTTTTGGAGGACATGGGCGGAGTGGAGTGGAGGACAGGAGATTTTCTGCATAGCTGGAGAAATGGGTGTTAAAAGCTTCAGCTCATGCGATGGGATCAGAGATGAGGGAGCCCTGAACAGATAGTGTAGGGGGTGGGGGATTGGTGGAGGGGGAGATCAGGGTTTTAAGTGACTTCCAAAAATCAGTTGGATGATTTATGTTTTTGCTAAAAGCCGAGAGGAAGTAGTTTTTCTTGGCTAGGCGGATGTTGTTAGTGCAAGCATTACGTAGGGATCTATAGGTAGTGAGGGTCTCCTGTGAGCCCAGCTTTTTGTGGGCTTTCCAGGCGTGGTCCCTGGTGTGGCATGATTTGATTAAGTCTGCCGTAATCCAAGGGAGGTGTACCTCTAACTCTTTTAGATGGTGGGGGCATGTTTGTCCCATACTTTTAGGAAGCTGGTTTGAAGCCCTCAAGTGGTGTCAATGGAAGGAGCTCCAGCGATAAAGGCCAATTTACTCGTCCTAGGTCCAGCAGGAGGGATCGGCGTTTGGGGTATGGGACCTGGTGTGTAGTGTTTTGGGGGACGGTGGGCGTGCACCTCCTGATCAGGTAAATCATGTGATGATCACTCGTAGAGTCTGGTAGTAGGCCTGCGTTGATAATCCTGTGGGGGTGGGAGGTGAGAGCCCAATCCAATAATGAGTGATTTTGTGATTTGTGGTTTAGTCTGGTGGGGTCGGCAATGAGCTGGGTGAGGTTGAGGGCCATTATTTTGGTCTTTAGGTGGGCTTTGTCAGGCCCTAGCCAGTTTGTGTTATAATCACCTGTGGCGTGGAGCTAGCCCCCCGCAGACAGGGACTGTAAGGAGTTCAAGTGGGAGAGGATGTCCTCAGGGGACGTACGGGGAGGGCAGTAGGAGCCTGCCACATATATGGGGGTGGAGCATGGGAGTGAAAGTTTTATGAGTGTGGCGTCTGTTACAAGGGAGTGAAGGAATGTCCACTATTGAGAACTGGCGAGAATTGACGATGTACATAGCTGAGCCTCCGCCTCTCTTTTTGCCAGGCCGGTCATGTCTAATTTTTGTGTACCCTGGAATGGATACTTCGGCATCAGTGTGATGAGGTTTTAGCCAGGTTTCAGAGATGACAAGAATGTCAGGGCGCTGAGTTAGAGTGATTGGTTGCAGCAGCGAGAGTTTAGCTAGCAAGCTACAAATGTTTAGGTGTAGGATTCGGAGGCCTTTGGGGTAGGAGAATGGGGGGTGGTAATTAGAATTTGAGAGGGTAGGGCCAGGGTTTGCCTCAATGTCCCCAGCCAGGAGCAAAAGTGGCAGAAGATATGTTTTAATTTTGACCGCAGAGGGTTAGGGCAGGTGTTTGTAGCACGAAAGGATGGGGAAGTAGGAGGATAGCGGCGGGCCGGGATGTGTAAGGCCACAAGTCCCGGATGAAAGGAGGGAGGTAGGATGGAGGCGCTAATGTGACCGTAGTGGCTGGGAGACAGGTCATAAGCAGGTGAGTGAGAGTGGGTAGGGTAGTAGGGGTGGGGAGTTTGCCAAGGGGGTAGTGACGGTGGTGGTTCGCGGCTTGGGAGGGCGGTTGGGGACAAGGAGGATAGAGAGGCCAGGGAGAGGAGAATAAGAGCTGTGGGCAGCAGCATTCTGTACTGTAAATTATACTTGGGAAGCTGAGTTTGTTTTGGTGCCCTCTGGTGGTAGCAGCTGATAAGCTGCAAATGGCCAAATAGGCTGATAGGTTTTGGAAATCATGTGACCTCTTCCTATAAAAGGAGGAGCGCCGGCGGGGTAGAATCACACAAGCAGTTGAATAGAGCAGGCTTGATTGTTTGCAGCAGCTTGAGTTCAAAAATGGCGCCAGGACCGCCATCGGCTGCGAAATTCTCCTGTGTGAGATCATGCATCTGGAAATAGCGCCTGTTTGGGGTCCGGACTCGATTCAGTGGGGAGGGCTGGCTTCCTCCAAGGGCCCTCGCGGCCCTAGAAAGTCAGTGTGGCGAGATAAAGCCATACCTTATTGTTCTAATCATATTTTATGTTATTTTATGGTGTAATAATATCACAGGTGCCCATGGTGGCCCATTGTAACTTGTAAGGGATCATGGGTACAAAGAAAGCCATGGGCACAAAAATGTCATTTCTTGTTACTAGGCAGAGAAACTGTTAGCTGCTTAGACCAAGACTGGAGTTTGATTAAACCATTTATAAGAAACAAATGGGCTGATTAAGTATAGCTGGGAGGCCTGGTATCCCAATTTGCTTGTGAATGGCCAGGACCTCTAGAGGAGCCATGATGTCTGGGGACCCTTTTGTCCTGAAAAGGCCTACCTTGATTTAATCTAGTTATAGCTAAATGGATGAGTATTTAAGTAAATGACTGTAATTGAGTGTAGCTTAATTACAGCCATTTCAAAGGAAGGGGGTGGATGGTCTCCTAAAAATTCCGTTTTAGACTAGCTGACCTCTGGAGCCCTTTTTCTTTCCTATTCAGAGATGAAAAGTTGTTTTTTTGTAATAAAATATTAAAAACTGATTATGTAGCCACAGAGACGGAATGCTAGCCAATCGCAGGGCAAGCCAATATTCACCGGACCTGCCCTTTCAGAAGCCCATAAAACAGGAGCGCAAGACTTTAATCAGTGCCTTTTTGTCATTTTACCCTTTGAATTTGATGAAAGAACATTGCATTTGAGAGTCTGTGTGCTGAGAAAGCAGACACATTTCTTTTCGAGAACCCTCCTGGACCAAAAAGAACTAAGATTTTCAGCTACCATTTCTAATGACATTTGGCCTTCAAATTCAGCAACTAAGGACTTGAGGTAAAACTTTCAAACTAGAATTTTCAACGTTTAGTTTTTTTTTGTATACTTTCATTTTATTTCCCATCCTGTAACCAATGTCTAATATTATTTGTTTTTTTAAGTTATTTACTGCATTTATTTAATTAGTAAAGCCTTTCGCTTATTTTAAGATAATTCTGCCAATGTCTTTTACGCGCGTATGTGTGTGTGTTGGGAAGAGTTTGTTCAAATTATACCACGCCTGTTTGCTAAAGGCCATGCACTACCAAAGTAAATTATCCCTAGAGAGACTGTTGACACAAGGAGGGAAGAAGAGTACGAAAGATCTCAGGAGGAGTCGGGGGGGGGGGTTTAAACCTGTCTCTGCATTTCTGGGGAAGGACACGTGATAGGATGTATAAGCGCCCCCTCCCCCGAAGGCCTATACATGCCTGTGGCTTTCTGATTAATTGTGCAGTGGCCAAGAGGGTTCTCTCCCAGGAACACAGACTCGACACTGTATTTGCTCTCCCTCACATGGAGAGAGGGCACCCTGGTATCCTCTTGCGTACGTTCAGTTGTGAAACAGCAAGTGTGCTAAAAAGACAGAGGAGGGGTATCCCTGACCCCTGTCACAGGAGGGGATTAACTGTAGCCCAGGGAATCCCTACCCCACGCGAGTGGGCTTGTGGCATCCAGGACTGCCTCTGTATACTGCAGTCTCTGGGACAGGATCAAGACAGACTTGGGCAGATTGACAGTTATGCCCAGGGAGTGAAACAACTGGAGAGTCCTCTCCAGGGTCCAGTGGAGCTGATCTCTGAATGGAGCTTTGAGGAGCCAGTCATCCAGGTAGGGGAAGACATACATGCCTACTCTCCGGAGGGTAGCAGCTACTGCTGCTAAGCATTTTGAAAAGTCCCGTGGCCCAGAGGGTATGCCAAAGGGGGCAGCACCTTGAATTTGTAATGTTTGCCCTGAAAAGAAGCCAGAGAAACCACCTATGCGGAGGACAAACCAAGATATGCATGCAAGTAAGCATCCTGTATATCCAGAGAGCACAGCCAATCACCCTGCTTGAGTAGGGGCAGCAGGCCTGGAAGAGTGACCATGCGGAATTTTTTTGTACTGGATATAAAAATTGATGTCCTTGAGATCTAGAATAGGCCTCAGATTTCTGGTTCTTTTGGGGACCAGGAAGAACCTAGAGTAGAAACCCCTGTTCTTCTGCTGCCTCGGCACTGGCTCGATGGCCTTTTTTCTGCAGAAGTAACTGAACTTGTTCTCGAAGAACCATTACATGGGCTGGAGGGTAGGTGGAGGGTACCAGAGTAGTCTCTGGGGACTGTTCTATGAGCTCCAGAGTGTGACCCCATTCTATAAGCTGAAGAATCAAAGCATCTGAAGTTATGGTTCTCCATTGGTTGAGATGGGGAGAGAATTTATTTATTTAGCTTTTGTTTACCGGGTAAGTACACTAGACAAGTAGTATGCCTATTTTCAGGAATGACCCGGGAGAGCACAAAACATACAGTATACATACATGGCAACATTGGAGAAGCAGCATGATACAGTAAAAAACAGCTATAACAACGCTTGTATAAGGGCAGAGATACTGCCACACATGGTACAAATTGTTACAGGACATAGATAGACATTAGAATCACTGAATACATATTTCATAGACCATCATGGACTCAGAGTGGACAGTAGTGGACTGCAGAGTATTACATTACAGAGACTAGGAACAGTCACATCTTGTCGTTTGTTTTAGGTGGGACCACAGGGAGGAGAAAGGTCCCATGGGAAGAGGCAGGAATGAACAGAGTCCGGAATGGAGTTCTAGAGCCCAGGCACAAAAAGCTGCAAAGTCACGATCCCCATAAGGGTCCAGTAGGGGAACTTTAAGCAACCCGTGGTCTGTGACCTGAGCTGGTAGGGATGGCGCTCCAGTTTTGGGAGGAGATGTGCCAGTCCTGACGGATGCCCGTGGCAAGCCCTTTCCTGTGAAGTTTCGTACACCAAGGATCAGGAATTCCGCAGGGGGGAGCCAGTTGTTTGTCATAGAGCTCACATCGGTGGGTGAGTTTGGGAGCAGCAAGTGCAAACCGACAGATATCATTATATGCCGTGTTCCACCGATTAAGATGGATTTGGGGTGACCTGGCAAATAGGTGGTATCCATAACTAAGGAAGGGGAGAAGCACTTCCCTCGCGAGTGCCAGCCTCGCTCCCGGAGTCGGGTTGTATTTGGCCCTGTAGGCAAGGCCAAGCTTACACCTGGTGGATCTGCAGATGTTTTGGATATGGCTTCCCATGTCAAGTTGTGGGTCAAGGGTGACCCCAAGATATTTAATTGAGCTCGCTGTTGGCAACAGGGGGCCTCCATCACAAGCTATTTTGAGCATAGCTGATGGGGCTTTTAACTTGGCCGTGGAACCAAAGAGCATAGCCTGAGTTTTGTTAGGATTCAGTACCAGTCTATGGTTGGTAATCCAGGCCGAGACTCTGCTGAAGTCTTCAGATAGGCACTGGTTAAGATCAGCAGCATTACGAGCATGGGCCACTAGCACAAGGTCATCTGCATAAAGCGTGACTTGGCAGTGAGAGGTCACCCGTGGGAGTTGATTAATAAAAAGTGAGAATAGAAGAGGTCCAAGTACCGATCCCTGGGGAACTCCCATGGTCACAGCCCTAGGCTCTGAGAGGACCTTGTTAAAGCAGGTGTGCTGCTTTCTACCCGTTAGGTAGTCCATCATCCAACTCATGGCATGCGGAGAGAACCCGAGAGCCCTGAGCTGCTCCCCCAGTAGGTCATGGTTGACAAGGTCAAAAGCTTTTGACAAGTCAATAAATATAGCACCTGACAGTTTGCCCTGATCCTTGGCGGATCTAATACTAGAGGTTACAGTAATCGGGGAAGCAGTGGTACTATGACCCTTCCGGAAACCATGTTGGGCCCCAGAAAGCAGCTCATGGGTATCCACGTACTCCGAGAGTTGCTCCGCCACAACCTTTTCCAGGAGTTTACCAAGGGATGGGAGAATAGCAATAGGGCGATAGTTGTCAGGAGTTTGGGATTTCCTACTTCAGAACAGGGACTATCCTTGCCTCCTTCCAGATGTCAGGGATTATCCCGAGCTAAGGGATAGGTTAAAGATATGGGCAATCAGAGGGCAATATAGCTGCTCCCAGCTTGAGAAGCCTGGGCTCAAGGTTGTCAGGCCCTGCACTGGAGTGCTGGGAGAGGGCAGCCAAGCGGTTCCGAACATCAAGGACAGACACGGCCTTAAGATTAAATACTCTCCGAGGAGGATGTTCACTCTGCATCAGAGGGATATTAAGCGAGCGACCCCCATCGGTCGTGAAACGAGAGGTGAGGGCCGAAAGGTCGGAGAAGTGGAGATTGAGGTGGTCGGCTATAGTGTGGGGATTATTGCACGAGACTCCATCAATAATCATGTCCATGACACCCGAGTGAATTGACTCTGACCACCACCTCTTGGTCAGGGACTGGAAGAGAGTAGTCTGTCAAGGAGTCAAGCAAAGGAGGATCCAGCTGCTGGTGCTCATCTGTCGTCTCTGGGACGCTTGGCAGCTGGGCCTGAGGAGGAGAGGGTAGGTAAGGCCAAAGATGCTTTTCTCTTTCCCTGGGGACAGGAGCCTGCTCTGGACTTGTGATACAAAAGGGTGAGTCTGCTCCTAGGCTGGGTATGGTAGAGCAAATGGACAGACTTAATAGCCCTGCCAGATACCTGTAAAACATTAATGATGTCCTGGACATCTGGCCCAAATAACTTTGAGCCATTATAGGGGGTATTCACCACTTTCTGTTGGACTGCAAAGCCCAAGACCCTTAGCCAGGCATGCCTACGAAGGCAAATGCCTGTGGCAGCAGCCCTGGCACCAGTATCAGAAATGTCAGACAAGGCTCCGAGGAGGTGCTTACTGATGTCCTCTGCAGCCTGCAAAGATTTGATAACCTCCTGTTTCTGGGAAAATTCTGGGAGGGCTTGGGCAGCCGCCTTGCCTATCTTCCTGATAGTATTTTGGTACTTGACCATATGCAATAGATAGTTGGCAATCCAAAGTCCCAAAGTGGAGGAGGCATAAACCCTCTTACCCCAGAGGTTGATACGTCTGGATTCCGGGGTGGGGGTGGGGTTACGGTGCTTGGGCACCTTGGACCTGTCATGCGCTACTTTGATTACCACGGAATCTCTGTATGGTTGGTCAGCTTAATAAGGCAGGCCCTGTGGTGCATGGTGGGAACCGTGTTTGGATGGTGCCAAGCCTTATTAGTGGCAGCCCTCAAAGCTGGGAGGATAAGAGGAATGACTTTAGGGGGAGATTCTGGAATCTCCAAGAAGTGCCCCCTTTCTCTCCTGATGGTGTTCTTGTCCTCCGTATGGAAGCCCATGGCTGTGGACAGCTGCTTCATAACATTAAGAAATGTAGGATTTTCAGGAGGGGACCTGGGAGTATGTTTAACTGAGTCCTCACTCACTGAAGAAGCAGTAGACCTACCAGAGGAAAGAGGTTTCTCCTCCTCCTCTTTCTCAGGGAGGATAGGTCAGGGTGGTACTCCTCCTCAACATCGACTCGTTCTAGAGGTCCAACAATCGAGGGGCCAATGATGGCCTACAGGGTGCAGCCCGAGAAGGCCTAAGCTGCATTGATGATGAGGCTTTCAACTGCACCAGAGATTCAGGTCTATAAGATCCCAGCTGATGCACCAGGGCTGTGGTTATCCTGGCCAAGATGTCATTGAGGTCAATGGCAGGAGAAGGGTGCATTGATGGTGAAGGGGTCACTGGCACAGGGTGCGACGAGCCATCTGTCAGGAATTGAGAGCCCAAGGGCTCTGACATCATATGGCCTGGAGAAGCATTAGACCACAACAGAGGGGCTGTCATCGACGACCCAAGAGTCTGCGAACGGGGGGCCAACCCGAGGGTTGATAGTCGGCCACCTTGAGAAGCAGGAGAAAGAACTGTCAATAAGGGCCTGGGAGAAGCGGAGGCCTGGACAGCAGAGTGCATTGGTGCAGCTGCAGCGGATGGGGTGCCCCCAGAGGAGAAGGAAGAAGCCATCAGGGATCAGGAGCGCCACCGGGGGGAGTGGCTCCATTCAGTCTTTTTTTGTGATTTCCCTGAGAACTTGTCTCAGGCCTCCGAAGCCTGGGAGCTCGACAGCCCACTGGCAGCTGGGGAAGGGGGGACCTCTGAGGACCCCTGCCCAGAACTAGCTACCTGCTGCTCCATAAAGAATTTCTTTAAAGCCTTAGAGTGGTAAGATTAAATTTTTGACATAGCTCACAGAGACATTGTGGTCAGGCCCAAGACCATCTGAAGAAGAAATCTTCTTTCCACAGCGGCGGTGATGGAAAAGAGATGTGGCAGGAATAGCTCGCGACATAAAAGAGGTAAAGGAATCTCTTGTTTAAAGAGATCCTTAAAGCTAGGGTAAAGGAAAAAAAATCATAGGTGAAAATGGCACGAACTGCGACAGAGCTTCCAGAGACCCATACGAACAGAGTGGGCAGCGGTGGGAAAGAAGTGAGGATGAAGCAGGGCTGCTCACGCCTTTATAGGGTTGGTGCCGTCGGCACTGGTGGCCCCAGTGGTACTGCTGGAAAATCTTCCATGTGGATCCTGCTTCACTGACGGTGAAGTTCTTATGGTATGATCTGCTAACTGAGATACCCCCAAAGAAGATCACTTAATACTTAATATTTACTTGTGTTACGAAATAATTTATGGAAAGATTATGGGGAATAATGCAGTATTTCTAGAAAGATGCAAATAAATACATTTGAAAAGATAGAGAACGCACAGAATAAGTAAGCATTAATCCCTGAAAAAGGAGGCATTTCCCAGGAATTAATGCACGTGTTTTTGTTTCCCACCACCCAACCATGCATTAATTCCTAGGAAATGGCTCCTTTCGAGGGGATTAATGCGCTTGTAACATGGCAAGCACTTGGGAGAAATATTGTTAGATAAATAATGCAACACATTTTTTTTATTTGTTGTATGGAAAGATCCGTCTTAAAATAATTATACTGGAAAAATTCACCAATATTCATTAATATTGTGATTGCTGCAGTAGTCATTAATTAAACAATGCTGCTGTTACTTTACTACTGCTGTAATATTACTATACAACTGTTTAAAAGTTGCAAATTACTATTATGTTACTGAGAAAAATTGCTTGCTGTATTTCTTATAACACGCTACGATTTGTGGGTACAAATAATAATTTGCGTACCTTGCTGCCGCTCGCAATTACTCGCAAGTAAACATTGGTATGACACTCGAAACAAAAGTCATCTACTGACATCTTATACCTGCTACACTTATTCACTGATAATGGCCAACAGAACACTGACCTTCTTTCCCTGTCCTTATTGCCACTTCTCAGCTGCTACACGATGGGAGTAGTCACCATTTTAAATATTATATGCAACCACTTCTGCCTCTGAACACCTCGCACTCTACAAACATGGAGCTCTTATGAACTGTAAGACACCGAAGCTATTTGTTTCGGGGCTGCTGGGTGCAATTTCCCACCCTTCACCAGTTTATGAGCTGCTCATCTAGGCATTGTGAAACAGAAATAGGGAGCCATTTAGGCTCCGTATACAGTGTCTGGCTACAAATTCGTGGTGACGTCTTCATTTCTATGTTTCTTTCACTGTCCACCGCTCAGCCGTACACTAGCACTGTGGCTATCCTGTGCATTGTATATCTACAGTGGTGCATGTCGGATACTGCTTTTTGAACGTCTGTTTCAGGTATTAAGACTACAGGAGTTGCGAGGAGCTCTGTGTCCAGTGGGTGGGTGGGAATGTAAAATATATTTCTATACTTGTGGCAGCTGTTGGTATTACACTGCAGGGCATATCTAAGGAATTAATACACGGTTGGAAGATGGTCACATGATGTCTTTGGACCAATTACTATTTGTTCTGACAGTGGTTTATTATTGCCATGTTACAACCTAACTTAAAGCTATCTCTACATAGAAACATAGAATTTGGCGGCAGTTGAGGACTGCTTAGCCCACCTAGTCTACCCATTTCTCTACCTAATGGATAAGCCTCAATTCTAGTGTAACCCCCTTGTTACCCAGGGTTACTAGAATCCCAGTAAGACCTAGTGGTAGGCAGGGAAGGCAGCTTGTGAAACTCCAGTTAAATGGGTTTCACACTGTCTCACTCTGTTCTCAGTCTCAGCTGAAACTGAGGGATGACATCACCAATAGAACTATCGCAGCTGCATAAGCCACATTGGAATCTGCAGCAAAGGGAGTTAGATAGAACGTTGGGAATTTTCAAGTGAGAGTCTTCAGTTGGTGTTCAGTGAGTGAAGTTGGAAGTAGGGAGCTTGCTGGTAAAGCAGCTCAGTGAAGGCTCTAAGAGCCGCAGCCCTGACAGAGGGCTACTTTTAGTAAGAAGGGTGTGTGTCTCCACCTTAAAGAGAGGCACAGAAGAGTACTGAAGTGGTGGAGACCGCTGTTTCGGGTCTCTGTGCCCCCTTCCTCCGGGGGGGGGATGAGAAGAATTCCCTGCAGATTCCTGGGGCAATCCCCTAGTTCTGCTTGTGGAGGAAAAGCTGCGTATATGTTCCAGTATTTATTTGGGAGAAAAGATTTGAGTGTCGCCTGTGGGGCACCTGCAACGTAAGGGTGAGTGTCTGCTCTGGCTAAAAGGGCCTATGTTTTTCACCCTGGGACTTGTGTGACAATGTGGGGATTGAACTACTAAATATTGGGAAGCCTAGAGAAGTGGGCTAAGCGAAGTAAAAGTAGTTTCAAGTTCCAGAGTTTGTTGGGATGCAAATAATATGTAGAGGTGATGTGACAGTCGTCTACCCTTAATCTACATTTGGAAGTTCAGTAAAGGAATTGTTCAGTTTTCCAGAGAAATGGCCGAGTATGGTATGGGCTGTGGGAGCTGAAGGTGGGTGGCCCCCCATCTTTAGTGACCAGGTCCACCTCTACGGATTTCTTCTGTGGATTTCTACTTTGCCTGAGGCACGTGGCCAGTGATGGGGGAAGTACCCAGACGTGGGATTGTAGGAAAATTCTCTCTAAGAGTACATGAACTCCTATGATGTAATTTGAAGAGCCACAACAGGATAATTGGTCCATTCTTCAAATGGACCCTTGAATGGGATAATTGTGTTCATTCTTCAAATGGACTATGGATCAAGTGGCCGGTGGGGGGCAGGTCAGTGGGGAAAACCCAAGTGTGTACAAGTCGGGCTGTGTACCCAAAGCTGCGTGCAAGTCCGGGCTGTGTGCCTGGTGGGTTTAGAGCCTGAGGGCTGGAAATAGTGATAGTGTTCTGTTGTCTCTAATCTGCATTACCAGGAAATGTAGCCCCATGGGGGTCCGTCTGTGCTTTGTTTGGTCAGCTTGGATGTGAATAAAAGCCACACTGAAGAATCCCATTCCTGGTTCTGGACATTACAGTTATTGCTTCCCGTGTTCGGATTAACTTGGGTGTCCCGTTCAGAGTAGCCAAACCTAGGTCACCTTGTGCTGAGTAACCTCATCCTCCCCGAACCCAGGTCCCCACCAGGTACTGCTGTCCGTTTCAATAGCATGCCACCTGTCGTTTTGGCAAAAAGGCAGGGGTGAGGGGTTACACTAGTTTACCAATGGCTTACTTCCTCTATGTAAATTCTGAGTGGAAGAAGCTTACCACCAACTGGGAACTTGGTGAATTATGGCAGACTCGAACCCACAGTGTTGCTAGTTCAGAATCCCAAATCGTAACTAATAAGATAAAAAAAAAAGTTCCCGTGTGTTACGTCGGTTACTCAAAGCATGGGGGCACCTCCATGTTTAAATGCTATAGGGGAAGCACTGTATCCCAAAATGCTTTAAATACAATGAGAAAGATGGGTACTTTTTTATGGGCGGTGGCAGCCCCACTGCTGTCTGAGTGAAGGTTTCCAGTGGTGGGTTGGGCAGCACAGCCATGCACTTAAACCAGACACCTGCAAGGAGCAGTGAGATTCAGCAAATTAATATTTGTCTCCCAGCCCAGCCTCATCTTAGGAAGGGTGCAGGATATTCTTTCTATAAACCAGTCAAACAGTTGGAGCAGAAAGTATGTTTTGCCTTTGTGTGGGTTTAGATTCTTATTTTGTTTAAACCAGTATCTATTTGTGTACCCCGATGGGGAATGTGCTGACGCAGGTAGTTAAATATTTATCAGGTTCATCAGTGACCAAGCAGTGCTGGCATGGGAATCCAGATGCACTGCTGTTTTCTGACCAGGTGGCTTCTACATGGGAGTTACATGCCGAGATATTTGGCGGTGAACTCCAGGACAACATGATCCCACTGAACATGCCCAAGGCCAATTTATCTGTTCCTGCTTCCTTGTATCAGTTTCATATGTGGGAATCAGTTGCCATAATATTTACGCTTTCTTGAGGGAGTACCTACAGGGGTTGAAATCTGCAATGGACCACAAGCTAAATGCTGATATTTTGGGCTAGTAACATTTTTCTTCAACTAGCCTTGCTTTGTTTGTTTTGCAAAAGACAGTGTTTCGGTAAGTACACCAACTGAGCCAGTAGAAAAGACTGTGGGGCCAGTTCCTTTTCCCAGTTGCTAGCCCTGCTGACTAGTGGCTGCAAAACTTAATTTTGCAACTAGCCACAATTCCCAAACTCATACTGAAAACAGCATGGGACTGAGCACTACTCTCGATTGCAAAGCTCCATATCCTTTATGCAGCAGTGGCTTATCAGGACACAGTCTGCTGGAATTTACTACCATGTAACATGCATACATGCACACTAAGAAAAATTATGTTAGAACTGGCATTTCTGTAGTAATAAGAAAGAAAAGGTCTACTGTCCCCAGATCCCCATATGAGCTGCCAGGCATGTCCCAGATCCCCCAGTGAGCTGCTAGGCACGTCCCAAATCCCCCAGTGAGCTGCCAGGCACGTCCTAGGTTCTCTCCCCCTCCCGGTGAGCTGCCAGGTATGTCCCAGATCCCCCAGTGAGCTGCCAGGCATGCCCCACATCCCCATGTGTGCAGCCAGATATCTCTCTCTCACACACACACAAGCCACCAGGCATGTCCCACATCCCTCCCATGAGCTGCCAGGCACATCCCCAATTTGAAAATTTATGTTCTTAAGGTTAATTATTATGTTGCTGTAATTAAATATAAATGTGATCTTTTTTCTCTTTTAAGGAATAAAAATAAAATATAAAAAAAGGTATTACCCACACCACAGTCATGTGCAAGTGGAACAAATGAGTTATTACAGTAAAAGAGAGCTGTTCTTTCATAATTTTCCAATTTTGAACACCACTGAGCCAGTTTTTCATATTAAAAAAACAAACAAAAAAACTGCATTTAAAATCCCACATGGTTACAAATTTGTGTAAACCTCCCAATTGTGTGCCCCATTTTTAGTGCAAAACAAGCTGATTTGTATTCAGTTTGGAAGGAAAAAAAGTTTTACGATTTTGTAAAATGTAATTGCCCATTTTTAAAACTGGGCAATCGGGGACCCTGTCAGTGGAGACTAAAGGCAGTATAGGCCTTTGGGGTAAGCCTGGACAAATTTGTTTACTTTATATTTATCACCTCTGACCAGGAAAGGCCCACTAAGCTATCACAGCTTGTTTAAGGTGCATCTGGGTGTGCGAGTGTGTGAGAGCACGTGCAATTGAGAGAGCTCGCGAGGTAGGAAGTGGGAGAGTGTGTGGCGTGGGAGGTGTGTGGCGTGTGTGGGGGGAGTGGGAGTGAGTGTGTGGGGAGTAGGAGGGAGGAGTGGGGGTGTCTGAGGGGTGTGGGTGTGTGTGTGGGGGTGTGTGTGTGGGGGGTGGGGTGTGGGTGTGGGGGTGGGGTGTGGGTGTGTGTGTGTGTGTGTCTCGGAGTGAGAGAGAGTGTGTGTGTTGGGAGCATGGTCTGGTTTTATTGACCATGACACTGGGGAAACTCCCATACTCGTCTTCGATAAGTGTCATGGAATTTTTTACTTCCACCTGGACAGTGAGCAGAGATGGGCAGAAGGCACCTTGGTTTAACATCTCTGATTCCCAAGAGAATCACTCTATACCCCGGGCACTAGAGTGGCTAAGGAGCCCCTGTAAATTAGTACTTGTCTGTACAGCATGCATATTCATACTAGCTTATGTATTGAGGGGGTGAGGGATTGGACATGAAGGATCTGAAGTTCATTCCGACCTTCAAATACTGTTACTGAGTAAATGAAACAAAAACATAAATTGTGTCTGCAGAAAATTAAGTAGAGGTTCCTGTTTGGTAGAACACTGGCAGTCCATTAAAGCAGAGGTTCCCTTCTAGCTTCATGCTTGGCATTACGCAAGGCTGGGTTTATATATCTGACAGCCTTCAGCAGAAATAGACCCTACAGTAGGTGATGTGCAACAGCGTGTGATCAGGCCAAGTCAGTTTCCATTTGGAGCCTCATCTGACTTCTTGCGAAACTGTTTTGTTCTGCACAGCTGAAATTTGGCTCCTAATTTTCAGTCTGTAGGAGGGTGAGGGTGGTGTAGGGGTGGGGGCTTGCATGTGTGAGACTAAGCAAGATGTGGACTGAAAGTTGGCAGATTATGTGGGGCGTGATCCCCACTCAATTTCTGTGCTGCCTCCCTATTCTAATTCAGTTCTGACCCCTCTTCATTTAGTTCTGGTGTGGTACTCTCATGACAGCTGCACACGTATGCAGGCGCTCACTCATAAAACAACTCGTCCCATACACACCCCTCCATGTTAGTCTGTTGACCATGGTGAAGTTGCCTTCCAGACAGCATCAGATAAGCAAACCTGAATTTCCCCTCCTATTTTGTTTTCGGTTTTACTTCTGTACTCTCTGCAAATCCCATATACTTACCCCCCACCAAGATAGTAGAAAAAAGTTTAATTCTGCTCTTTCTACAGGATGCAGTCCCGTCAAAATTACAACACTAGGAGCCACGATCTCCAACCAGGGCGTCGTTCTGGAAAAACTAAATGAGCACTTCACGATGGCAGGCCTAGCATTCGACTCCTCCCCAGCCACCGAGCTTGGCATCCACCACACACCCGTTGACAACCCCTTGGACCCAGAAGTCCTTCCATTTCTCACCAATATCCTTCAAGCAAGTGTAAGACCTACTTCTAAAATTGGAGTGAAAAAAGTGCAGGCGCTGAGGGATTAGTCCTTCTTTCTAAAACTAAGGTACCACTTTCTCACTGTTCCCATAGCACACATCTTTATCCTATCGGTCGCATCGGGTACTGCCCCTTCCTGCTGGAAAACAGCCTTTATATTACCCTTGTTTAAATCAGGAGACCCCAGTGATTTACATAATTACAGACTGATCTCCATTTTGCCTGTCCTATCCAAGCTCCTAGAAAAACTGATCAATAACCAGTTAAAGGAACAGCTAGAAAAATCTAATTTATTTAACCCTCTCCAATCCGGCTTTCAGCAGAACCATAGTACGGTGTCGGCCCCAGCCAAAGTGGCTGATGATTGATTGGTTCACTGCACTAGACAACAAAAACTTTACTGGAGCCATCTTCTTAGACCTCAGCAAGGCCTTCGACACGGTCGACCACAACATTCTGTTACACACTCAAAGATCTTGGTCTAAACAACTGCTCACTAAACTGGTTTACTAGCTGCCTTTCTGGTAGGCATCAGAGCTAATGGACTCCTCTCCTCACCCACTCCGATAACTAGAGGCGCACCCCAGGGATCTATCCTTGGACCCCTGTTATTTACAATATATGTCAAATCCCTTAGTGACATCCACATTTCTAGACTCCACTTTTTCACGGATAATACCATCCTGTACACTTCCAAACCCTCTCTGGCTGACGTAACTGAACTCCAACCAGATTTTAAACAGTTGGAGTGCAACCTGATAAGATCCAAATTACTGCTTAATGCCAAGAAAACTAAAATGATATATTTTACCTCCGCTTCTCCCATCTCGTTTACGGACCAGACCGTCACCTATCGTAACCTTATTAGGAGACTCAATAGAACCAGTTGACTAGTTCAGATACCTTGGGTATGGTTAGATAGCAAATTATCCTTCTCATGTCCCATCGAATCCCTCACTAAGAAGCTGAAAATATGTCTCGACTTTTTCTACAGAAACCAATCCCTTTTTCCATTAGACATTAGGAAAAGACTCGTCCAAGCTACCTTCTCCCTCTACTTGACTACGCGGATATCATTTATAATAGTAGCACAGCAACAAACTTTCAAAAGCTGGATGCACTATTTCACCATGCAGTTCAGTTCACAACCAAAGCGCCCTATAGAACCCATCACTGTGCCCTCTACTCAGCAGTAGGATGGACATCCCTGGCTGCAAGCAGGACACTCCACACTAGTATCTGGGCTCTTAAAGCACGCCAGAACAAAGTTCCCTCCTATATCACCGATACAACTGAACCTACGCTGTTAGAAAAAATGCATAGATTTTATTTGAAGTGCCCAAATTCCGTTCACGCTGTGGCAATGCTGCACTCAGTCATGTTATCCTGCCCACTTGGAATAAACTCCAAGCAACACTAAAACTTCCTGAACTGATTTCCTTAAACGCATTCAAAACTATGGCCAACAGAGCGCTTTCTAAAAGTTGCCATTGCCAAAATAGCTACCAGCCCTTAAAGCACTTGCCTGTAAACTCTTATGTTCCCATATTTCTGCCTTCCTGCCTGTTAGCCCAGCTCCCCTCTTTCTCCCTTCTTACCTGTTAATTGTGCTTCTTTAACTTGTTATAAAAGTTAATTTCTTACCCCAGGAGTCCTTTTGCATCAGTAACTTTTTTGCAGTTAGCTGGCTAGGTGCAGTTGCCCCGGAGGTGTGCCTTTAAGAGAGATTTAATGAGCGTAGGGCCAAGCCAATCAAAAGACAGGAGGGGTTGCAAACTGAGTGAGAGCTGTTGACTGCTTAAGAATTTTTTTCTCTGCTGGACTGAGCAATATTGCCTCTGAGGTGTCTCCCAACTTTCCTTGTTGACAGCCTCCTAGTGCTTATCTATGTAAAGTTTTCTTCATAAATTATTTCTTTGGTGTGCTGAGTGAAAAATTGTACTTTTTCATTAGCGTTGCACACATTTTTTATTTTTAGTGTGTCGGCGCTATTTAGACTTTATTTTTACCATGACTATTTACTTTAAGGTGGAGTTTTATCACGGGTGTTTATTTTCGACGGTTTCCTTAATTTTTAGCTAAATTTTTGTGGGAACCATCTAATTAGGGACAGTTGCCTTGTTTTTTTTACCTCAGACCTTGCGGGGTTTACCGCAAGGCACCAGCAGTAGATTTCAAACTTAGTGCCTGGGGGGTTTCTCTCTAGATTGGCAATTATGAGGAAACCTTTTTTGTTTTATTAGTGGACCTTGGTATCATCTGTATCAGGACTGTCCGTAAGGGTCCAGCAGCCACCTGTGTGCAGTTGAGTATTACTGGCTTTCTATTAAGATTGGCACTGGTATAGATCCCAGTTTTACAACCAAAAAAAAAGCGCTGGTAATAGACAGAGTTTATTAACTGGGGCAGGACTGGCCAGTGGCATTTTCACAGAAATCTGCACTCAGTTCGTAGGTCCAGAACTGGTTTGCTTTGCTTAAATTGGAGAACATAGCAGACAAACCTTTGATAATTATGGCTGAGGATAAATCAAAGGCTTCTGACGATGGGCCATTCAAAAGTACTAATACCAAAAGCAGAGGTGCTGAGGAGCCCTCCAGATCCCAGTTAAAAAATAAAGCTTCCAATGATGAAGTTCCTCACAAATTGAAAAATAATAGTGATGAAAAAAGGAAGCTTGATCAAGCTTCTGATGAAGTGGCTAAAAAGAAACTCTGTCAAGACAGATATGCTCCCAGGAAAGCCAATCCTGAGACAACAGGCAGCTTAAAGCATACAGAAAAAGCAAAATATTTACAAACTGCGCAGGTTCTTCTGTCCGCGCAAGATACGGAAAAAGCATGGCAACTGTTTGACCCTTCAAAAGATGGGTCCTCAATTTACTAGGGCTGGCAAGCACTCTTCCACAGTTCTCTGTTCTGTAGGCTGTGAGGGGTGATGCAGATGATGATCAGTTTTATGATGCCCCTGACATGGATTTTGAGGGCCTTGAGCCCCAGGAGTCCCCGGACCCTCGCCTTGGGGATCCCCCGGGTGACCATGAGGATCCTTCCTCTGTTTACATTTACACAAAATATGCTGGATACGCTGGACCTCCCTATGCAGGAGCCCAACCAGGATGTTGAAGATGAAGATTATAGGGAGATGAAGGGTCTTTCATCCTCAGGAACCCTTGTCGTCCCTATCTATAATGCATTTAGAAAAAATACCATGAAGGTGCCTCAGCACCCCACTTCAGTACTAGGGGTTGAAAAGCGGCTTGAGAGAAAATATAAATGGTCTCAAAATGGTATCGAGTTCCTGTTCGCACACCCTAGCCACGAGAGTATAGTGCAGCAGGCAGCTTGTGAGAAAGCTGGAGTCTCCTTGTCGCCCTCTTCCCCCTGACAAGGATTCCAAGAAAACTGACTTAATAGCAAAGAAAATGCATGCCACAGCTTCCCTGCTTCTCAGGCTTTCTTCGTACATGGCATTCACAGCCAAATATCAGAAAGCCTTTGGAAATCTGTCCAGGCTATTGCCTGCAACGGATCAGATTCTGTGGTACAGGAGCTGGTGGATACTTAAACTGCCTTGGAAGCTATTATGTACCAATTCCACATGGCAGATGACAATAATGATGCAGCCTCTAGGGTGATGGCCCATGGCATATCTCTGAGACGCTTCGCCTGACTTAGAACAACCAGTCTGACCACAGACACTCAGAAGAAGGCCATGGATTTTCCCTGTGATCAAAATATGTTGTTTGATTACAGAACCACTGACTACATGAAAAGGTCGATGAGTACAAGGCCTCCTGGCAGAGCCATTCATCAAGCCTAAACCCGCACCCCTCAGAGATCCCATCCAGGGCGGCAGTGGCAAGTTTTATTCCAGGCCTTGCAGTCCCTATCCCCAGTCTTACTTTTAGCCAGTACAGGGGTCTTTCAAAGGCAGGGGCAGAAGGGGGCCAAAGAAGAGCCACCTCTACTCGCCATCTGCCTCTGTCTAAGTCCTGATGTGAGTGTCCAGGTCGTTTCCTCATTTCCAGTTGGAGGCAGACTCTCTCACTATCTTCAGCACTGGTCCCTCATCACGTTAGACAAGTGGGTGCTGGAGATAGTGGAGAAGAGTCTGCCATTACAGTTCAAGCAGCTGCCAGACCTCAAGCGTACCCAGGTGTCAAGACCTCTGTCACCATCACAGATACCTCTGTTGGAAATGGAGGTACAAAACATTCTGGCTTTACGAGCAGTGGAGAGGGTCCCCACCCATGAGAAGGGCAAGGGCCTCTACTCCAGGTATTTTCTGACACAAAAGAAAACTGGGGAGTGGCGACCTATCTTAGATCTCAGATATTTAAACAAACATCTGAAAAAAACTAAATTCAAAATGATCACTCTGTCACTGGTCATATAGTCCTTGTAGCAGGCGACTGGCTAGCCTCCCTCAACAGAATGCCTACTTCCACATACCCATAGGAGATCTACTGGGAAGTTTCTCGTTTCAAACTTCCTTGGTCACTATCCGTTCACCGCAATGCCCTCCGGTCTGTCCTCAGCTCCAAGAGTCTTTACCAAGTGTCTTGCAGTGGTAGCAGCACATCTCAGGAGACTGGATGTCGCTTTCTACCCGTCTGGATGACTGGCTCATAGTAGCCAAGTCAAGGAATCTCTTTCCCTCACAGAATGCACTCTGGAGTTTCTGGGTTTCCTGGTAAATCTCAAGAAATCTCACCCGGAACCCACCCAGCTGCTCACTTTCATGGGGGCCCAGCTGGACACTCAGAAGGGATATGCTTTCCTCCCATAGGAAAAAATTCAGAGTTTCCTTTCAGTGGCAGATTATTTCGCCCAGGGACAGCCAAGACCAGCCAGACATTTCCTCAAACTTCTGGGACATATGGCCTCTATGGCTGCAGTAGTCCCAGTGGTCAGGTACAGGATGAGACTCCTGCAAGCCTACCTCAGAGCTCGCTGGTCTCAGAGAAGCAACATATTTTCAAAGTTAATACCGGTGTCGGAGCAGTTCCTCCAAAACTTGCTGTGGTGGAAGGACCGTGCAAATTTGCAGGCAGGGGTTCCCTTTCAAGCTCCTCTTCCCACAAAGGTGATCACCACAGATGCGTCCCGGTTGGGCTGGGGAGCTCATCTAGACAGTGCCTCAGTAGACGGCAACTGGACTCCTGAAGAGTCACAGTTGCACGTAAATCTTTTGGAACTCAGAGCAGTCTTACTAGGTCTCAAAGCTTTTGCTCCTAGCATAGAAGGGCAGGCGGTTAAAATTCGAACGGACAGCACCACTGTAATGTTCTACATAAGCAAGTAGGGTGGTACCAGATCAGGAATACTGTTTAGAAGCTCTGAAGCTCTGGTCTCTAGCTTTCTCCCTGGGAGTCGGCCTCTCAGCTATTCACCTCCCAGGCAAACTCAGTACTCTGGTGGATGCTCTAAACCGCTTCAGTCAAGGTCAGAGCGAATGGACACTGAACAAGCAAGTACTAGCCACAGTGTTCAGGCAGTGAGGCACACCAGACTTGGATCTGTTTGCCTAGCCTCTCAATTTTCAGCTTCCTCAGTACTGTTGCAGGCCCCTAGTTCTGGGAACACTTCCTCTGGATGCCCTGATCCTGGACTGGTCAGGGAGGTTCCTATATGCATTTCCTCCCTTTCCCCTGATATTCAGGGTTTTGCTGAAACTCGGGCAGCAGCCTGCATCCATGATCCTAGTGGTTGCGGACTGGCCCAGGCAAGCCTGGTACTCTCTCCTTCTCTGTGTCGTGCAACAGGCCCATTCGCCTGCCTCCAACTCACTCCCTGCTGACCCTTCCTCAGACGGGAGTGCAGTACCCAGACATACACTCTCTTCACCTCAAAGCCTGGTTCTTGAGGAGTTAAGAGTTTTCATCCTCACAATACTCTGAACAGGTCCTTAAGATATTGAGGATGGCTAAAAAACTGAACACTAAGAAGACTTATGCAGCCAGATAGAAAAGTTTTTCCCTTTGGTGCAGAAGTGAAAAGGTCGAACCCCTATAGGCTTCAGACCCTCAGCTGCTAGACTACCTGGTACACCTACAGGCGTCTGGATTGAAACCATCTTCACTCAGGCTACACCTGGCGGCAGTTTTCACCTACCTTTCGGTGGGAAAGAAGAAATCTTTTTTCCCCACAACATTTTTAAACAGTTTTCCAAATGCCTCTTGCACCTCCAGCCTCCAACCAGGAAGCCTGAACCTTTGCATAGATGGGCTCTCAATGTCCATGACCCACATAAAGTTTGTAACTTGGAAGACAGCCTTCCTGGCAGCCATTACGTCTGCCAAGAGGATTTCAGAGCTACAGGCCCTGTGCACTGAACTGAATTACATCATCCCTCAACGATAAAGTTGAGCTCAGGACAAATAGGAGATTTCTGCCAAAGGTGGTTTCTGAGTTTCACTTGAACCAGTCCATTACTCTGCCTGTCTTCTTTACTGAGTCATCCAGTACTGGCGAGCAAAAGTTCCACAGCTTGGATGTCAAAAGAGACATCTTTCACTACCTAGAGCATACTAGATAGTCCAGAGGCTCTTCCACTCAGTTGTTCCTCACCTGCAGGGATGTAGGCAGAGGAAGACCTGCTACCAAGAGAACTATTTCTCATTGGTTGGTCTCTTGTATTAGATTCTGCTATGAGAAAGCTGGTCAACAACCTCCAGTGGTGCTCAGGGCCCATTCCACCAGGGGCACTGCAGCCTCACTTGCAGCAGCAAGGGACATTCCCCTTCTGGATGTCTGCAAAGCAGCTACCTGGAAATCTGTGCACACCTTTGTGAAACACTAGTTTGGATGTGCAGACCAGATTTGACAGGGCAGTTCTGCAGAGCCTCTTTCCTAAGTAGGTTCTCTGCCCTCCTCCCACTTGATACTGCTTGGTAGTGTACAAAAAAGTTACTAATGCTAAAGGACTCCTGGGGTAAGAATTAAAAATTACTCACTGCAATAATCTTCTTTCTTCCATGGGGTCCTTTAGCATCAGTAAGCTCCCACTCTTCCTCCCCGGTTCACCTGTCGGAGAAGGGCTCTTACGTTGCCTTTTACCAAATTTGGCGTTTCTTATTGATGAGTTTTTTACCTCGTGTTGCTGTTATTTCCATTTCCACTTTTGGACATTTGCATGTTTTTTGAATCCTGTTAATTCTTTTTCAGGGCATTTGCCCTCGTTTTTCCTTGGAAAAAAAATCTGAAGCAGTCAACAGCTCTCTCAGTTCACACCCCCTCCTGTCTTTTGATTGGCTTGGCCCTACACTCATTAAATCTCTCAGAAAGGCACACCTCTGGGGCAATTGCACCTAGCCAGCTAAGTGCAAAAAAGTTACTGATGCTAAAGGACCCCATGGAAGAAAGAAGATTACTGCGGTGAGTAATTTTCCTTTTTCTATCTCAACTCTTACTGTACATTGTTTACATGTGTCGAAACCAAACAGAATTCATGTACAGCAGCTGTGTTGTACTGTACGATATGCTATTGTATTTATTGTAACACTTTTGTATACCTGCACCACGATGTCCTACCAGGACCTCCTTGTAAATGAGCGTGCTCAATGGAGTTTTCCTGCAAATAAACTTGAACTCTACAGGATACAGACACCACACCACAAGATCGTTGTTTTGAGTTTGAGTCAATTATTCTGCTCTGTGGTTATTGGACCCAGAATCCGATGGAGCTGGCCTCCTCCTTTACCTTCAGCAGGATAACTGGAAGGAGTGGCCATCAGAAGGAGCTGACTTCCTGCTTTCCGTACAGAGGGATAACTGGGAAATTAGCCATCCGATGCACCTGGTTTCCTCCTTTATCTGTGGCAGGAATAACTGTGGGAGTGGCCATCTGAAGAGCTGGCTTCCTCCTTTACCTGTGGCAGAAATAACTGAGGGAGTGGCTGCCTGATGGAGTTGGCTTCCTCCTTTACCTTCAACAGGATAATTGAGAGGAGTGGCCTTTGGATAGAGCTGGCTTCCTTCTTTACTTCTTTGTGCTCCCAGGTCGCACCTGGAAACGAGCTTCGGCTTAGTGTGCCTTTCCTGGTTAAACAATTTCCCCTTCAAACAACATGAAGTCTTGCTGTATTCTGACAAATGCAGTTAGGTCATGCCTTTCAACTGCCCCGGAGAACATAGGGTTAACTTTTCTATGCATGGCATAGAATGTTCATCTCGAACTCAGTTGAAGCCTCTGCCTGTTGTTATTCAAACTGCAGTTGTCAGATTCTTTACTCCGCCTCACTGAACAGTCGCTCCGGAGATTTCTCCTGCTGCTCGGTTCAGAGTCGGTTGAAGTGTCGGTTTTTCGGTCAGTTTTCTTCCGAAATTGTCATTTCCACATAGTCTGTTCAAGTCTCTGTCTGTGGTACTGTGAGTACTAGATAGGTTTTGTTCTTTTTCTGTGTGGAACTTGTAAACTGTGGATCGGTTTGGCTGAACCGATCATTTTAAAGTAAAACTTTGTACTTTACTTTAGTGTGTGGTTACCGTCCGTATCGGTTCTAAAAAAAAAAAAAAAAAAAAAAAAAAAAAAAGGGTTTCAGTATCTCTAAGACCGTGACACGGTCAGGAACCGCTAGGGGAGTCTTGCCTGGCGGATTGTCGAAAAAAGGGTAAGTTTGTTTAGGTTGGCCATGTCTGAGAAACCCAAGAGAAAAAGGCCCACTGGGTTTCAACACTGCAGTGTGTGTGTGTGTGGGGGGAGGTCTTTGCTAAGGCTGATCCCCACACCACCTGTGTTTATTGTCTGGGGTTTGACCACCTCGATTCAGACTGCCAAATTTGCAAACATTTTCACAAATCTACCTTGGAAAAGAGATTAGGTAGACTGAGGGAAAGGGAGGCCGAGAAATCCGCTGACCCGGATGGCCAGCCTGGTTCGGTTCCGACCGAACCAGGAGGAGTGCCCTCTGACCAGAGCGATACTTCTTCGGGCAAAAGGAGAGCCGATTCTGAGGAATCTGTTCTGACAAAAAGAAAAGACAAATCGACCGGTTCGGATCCAGAATCTCATACTCCAACCGCCAATGAAATAGCCAAAGCGATTAGGATTGTGGAATCACTTCGATCGGTTCCGACTGAACTGGCACCTTTTGGCAGGGGCTCGGTTTGGTCGGTTCCCGCGGTTCCGAATTATACCCTGGAAGAATTTTATGAACCGGAGTTGGATGAGGAGGGAGAGTTGGAAGATGATTATGGTGATGGTGAAAGTCTGGACGTGCCTATTGACCTGGACATCTCCCCAGACAGACCTTCAGGTGTTTCTCCTCCTAGGCTTTCTGAGTCCCCTTCACACTACATGTTTTACAGAAAGGTGGCTGAAACCCTCCAGCTTCCCATGGAGGAGGCATTGGAGGATCAGGAAGAGCCTAACTATGTAGACATGATGGACATCCCAGAGTCCAGGAGACTGTCTCTTCCCCTCCACAAATCTTTTGGGAAACAGGCACAAAAAATTCTTAAGTCTCCCAATTCCATACCTCCTGTGGACAGAAGAATGGACAAGAGGTATACTCTTTCAGGCTCAGATACGGAGTTCCTTTATCAGCGATGCAGCCATGTTGAGGTTGCACAGGCTACTGCCTGTGATAAGGCAAGAATTCCCTTGGCATCACACCCCCCAGACAAGGACTCCAGGAAGACTGATGCCATGGCAAAGAAGCAGTACATGGCATCATCCTTGGGACTCAGGCAGGCTAATTATGTGGCCTATGCAGCCAGGTATCAGAAGTCCTGATGGGATACTGTACTGGCACTGGCTAAACAGGCTCCTCCCCAGCTTGCCAAGGAGCTGGAGCAGGTGGCTGCGGATGGGATTGAGGCATTGAAAGTTCAGTTTCATGCTGCTGTAGACTCCAGTGATGTATCGTCAAGAGTCATGGCTACATCTGTGGCTCTTCGGAGAATGGCTTGGCTCAGATGTACTAGCCTCTCACAGGATACCCAGGCTAAGGCCATGGATTTTCCTGTAGTGGGTAGTTCTGTGTTTGGGGAGCAGACAGAATTACATGAAGAATGGATGAATACAGGACCACTTACAGGAGTGCTCAGGTCAAGGAAAGGCAAGCAACTTCTCAAAGGCTGCAGTCCAGGGGCAGGCCTTTCCAAAGGCCTTTTTACCAAGCATAGGCCTCTTCTTCTTTTTCACAGAGGGAGTTCTTCAGAGGGAGAGGCAGAAGGGGGATGAGCAGGCCTGCATCCACCCCTCAGCCTAAAGCCCCTGCCAAGCAGACACCCTGATGGGTCTTCCTGGGTTGATTCTCCTATACCAGTAGGGGGCAGGCTGACTTACTTTGTCCAGGACTGGATGTCTCTTACATCAGACAAGTGGGTCCTGGAAGTAGTAAGCCAGGGTCTGGTTCTCGGCTTTAAAAAATTTCCCAAGCTGAGAGTCAGATCTTTTCCACCTGCAAATCTCTGAGACCCTTACCCTAGAGGCAGAGGTTTCTTCTCTCCTAGCTCTCAGAGCTATAGAGAGAGTACCTGCCCTACACTGGGGTAAAGGATTGTACTCCAGGTACTTCCTAACCCCCAAAAAGACAGGAGAGTGGTGACCCATCCTGGACCCAAGATACCTGAACAAACATCTTTTAAAGTCAAAGTTCAAATTGACAATTCTGGGAATTATCCTCCTCTCTAAGGCCAGGAGACTGGCTAGCCTCCCTGGACCTCAAAGATGCCTACTTTCACATTCCCATCAGGTGCTCCCACAGAAAGTACCTCAGGTTCAAGTTGCCCTCAGGCCACTATCGGTTCAGAGCAATGCCCTTTGGCCTAACATCAGCTCCAAGGGGCTTCACAAAGTGCCTGGCAGTAGTTGTTGCCTTCCTAAGAAGACAAAGATTTCCATTTTCCCATACTTGGATGACTGGCTCATAGTAGGCCAGTCTGCAGACCAAGTCAAGTCACACCTGCAAGTGACCCAGCAAGTGCTCACTTCTTTAGAATTTCTTCTCAACCTACCAAAGTCAGTTCTCGAACCAGTGCAGCTGCTCACCTTCATTGGGGCAGAGCTGGATATGGTAAAAGCATGAGCCTTCCTTTCCCTGGAAAGGGCAAGGACCCTCATGGAACTGGCCTCTTCATTCAGCCTTCAGGTATCTCGACCAGCAAGGCATTTCCTTCAGCTACTGGGCCACATGGCAGCTTCTACAGCAGTGGTCCAGGGCGCAAGATTCCAAATGAGGGACATTCAGTTAGTTCCACTTAAGAGCTTTGTGGTCCCAAAGAAAGGATTCCCGTACCAAACTAATTCCAGTGACTTGAACTCTGATCCAAGCCCTGCAATGGTGGCAGGATCAGGACAATTTGAGGCAAGGGGTTCCATTTGTCACTCAGTCTCATTCAGTGGTCCTCACCACAGATGCTTCCCTGCTGGGCTGGGGAGCCCATTTGGGGGAACTTACCACCCAGGGACTGTGGTCGCCTCAGGAATCTCTGCTTCACATCAGTCTCTTGGAACTCAGAGCAGTGTTTCTGGCACTGCAAGCTTTTTCCAAATCTGTACAGAACAAGGTGGTTCAGGTCAGAACAGACACCACCACCATGTGGTACATCAACAAGCAAGGAGGCACTTGGTTTACGGCCTTGTGCACAGAAGCAATGAAGTTGTGGTCCTTGGCCTATTCTCTGCAGACCTCTCTGATAGCAGTTCACCTCCCAGGGAAGGACAATGTCCTAGCAGATGCACTGAGCAGAATATCCCAGGGCCATCACGAATGGGCCCCAGATCCTCTGGTGTTGGAAGTGATTTTCTCAAGATGGGACACTCCAGAGATGGATCTTTTTGCAGCCCCAGACAATCACCAACTTCCTCTTTTTTGTTGCAGACCCCAGTCTTGGGCTCAGTCCCCCTGGATGCTCTGATCCTGAACTGGGAAGGGAAATTCCTGTATGCTTTTCCCCCCTTCCCTCTCCTGTTCAAAGTGCTAGTCAAGATAAGGTCACAGCCATGCAAAGTGATTCTGATTGCTCCAGACTGGGCCAGGCAGCCATGGTATCCCTTGTTGCTGTCCGTAGCAGTCCATCTTCCCCCATCTCTTCCCAGGAATTACAACTTGTTAACATCCTCTCAGGGAAGGATTTGGTACCCCAATCTTCAGTCTCTCAATCTCAAGGCTTGGCTCTTGAAGAGTTAGTTTGCAGATCTGCATCTTTCCCAAGGGGTTCTGGATATCCTTAAGGCTTCTCGAAAGCCTTCCACCAGAAAGACACACAACTCCAAATGGAGAAGATTCAGCATTTGGTGTTCTAAGAAAAATATTTCTCCAGACTCTGCTGAATTGCCTCTGGTTCTGGATTATATGGTCCATCTTAATGGCTAGGCCTCAGACCAGCTACTCTCAAGGTACACTTGGCAGCTGTTTCTGCTTTCCTGTCTGTAGGCATGTCTTCCTCTGTCATCCCATCCTATATTCTGTAAGTTTTCAAGGGACTGCTTCACCAATCCCCCTTTAGGGATCCTGCTCTGCTTGGGATCTTAATGTTTGCATTGCTCAGCTTATGCAACCCCCTTTTGAGCCTTTGTCCTCAGCAGAGCTTAAGTACTTGACTTGGAAAACTGTGTTTTTGGTAGCAATTACTTCTGCCAGACGTATTGGTGAATTGCAAGCCTTGTCAGTGGAATCTGATTTCATCTCTTTTCACTGAGATAAAGTGGTCCTTAGAACTAACAGAAAGATCTTTCCTAAAGTGGTTTCAAATTTCCACCTCAGGCTATATCTCTCCCTGTTTTCTTCACTGATCATTCTTCCTCGGGAGAGGGGCGGCTACACAGTTTGGATGTTAAAAGAGCCCTTAGCTACTACATAGAGCGTACCAAGGGTCACAGGTTTGAATCCCTCCAGTTGTTCCTCACTTATGGAGAGGTTGGGAAGGGCAAACCTGCCACTAAGATATCTATTGCCAGGTGGATTGTTTCTTGTATACAATTCTGCTATGAAAAACTGGGTAGAATTCCACCCTCAGGACTGAGGGCTCATTCCACAAGAGGTACAGCTGCTTCCCTCTCTTAGAAATTTGTCAGGCAGCCACCTGGAAAACAGTCCATACTTTTACCAAGCATTACTCTCTGGATATCCAGGCTAGGAGTGATGCTCGGTTTAGCACAGCAGTACTTCAGAGCCTGTTTCCAAAGTAGGTTCTGTCCCTCCTCCATGGAGGTAGTGCTTGGTAGTCTGCATTTGTCAGAATACAGCAAGACTTCATGTTGTTTGAAGAAAAAATTACTCACCTTGGTAATTATGTTTCTTCTAGTGGAGTCTTGATGTATTCTGACCTCCCTCCATGCCTCCCCTCTCAGAACCTAGATTTTTGGGATGTGGGTGGGCAGGTGCAGTGTTGGCACCCTAGAGGTGCCCCCCCACACCCTCTTTTTTTTTTTTTTCTTTGGGTGGAATGTTGTTCATTTGATTGGTTTTTGTTTTTGGGTTTCCTGACTTGAATCTTCCTTTGAGAACCAAAAACATTATATTTCTGCCAGTTGGCTAGTTAAAAATTTTACAGTTTCCACACAGAACACCTAGTGAGTTTTTGCTCGGAAAGATCTGACGGTTGCAGTTCGAATAACAGGCAGAGGCTTCAACCGAGCTCGAGATGAACATTCTATGCCATGCATAGAAAAGTTAACCCTATGTTCTCCAGGGCAGTTGAAGGGCAGGACCTAACTGCATTTGTCAGAATACAGCAAGGCTCCACTAGAAGAAACATAATTACTAAGGTGAGTAATTTTTTCTTACTGGTGGCAGAATAACTGGGAGGAGGTGCCATCCAATGGAGCTGGCTTCCTCCTTTACCTGTGGCAAGATAACTGAGAGGAGTGGCCATACGATGGAACTGATTTATTTATTTTTTACCTGTGACTGGAATAACTGAATAACGGAGCTGGCTACCTCCTGGGGCAGTGTGGTTGGGATATTAGTGCCCAGCGATGGAGCTGGCTACCTCCTGGGGCAGTGTGACTGGGATATTAGTGCCCATCTGTGGAGCTGGCTACCTCCTGGGGCAGTGTGACTGGGATATTAGTGCCCATCTGTGGAGCTGGCTGCCTCCTGGGGCAGTGTGGCTGGGACATAATTACCTTTCGATTTAGTTGGGTAGTAGCCAACAGTCGAAGGAAATCTAGCTGAGGGAAGAATAAGAGCTAATTAAAAAATAAGAAACAAAAAACAGTGCAGTGGCCTGTGGGTTGCTAATGAAAGAAGATGCACAGTGACAATCGAAAATACAGAATTGATTATTTGACCTTAGATATTCAGGAATTATCTATATACAGGGTTCCCCACTGTCTGAAAATATAGGGTGGTGGCAGTGATGATCGAGTCCAAAGGTGCATTATTTTTCTGGACCTCCTATATGCACTGTACATGTGCATAAGTGGATTTTAAGTCAAATATAGTGGACTGGTATCACAACAGGGGTAGTAGTACTGCAATAAAGTATGAGAATAAAATACAGTTTTGGAGGATTTTATAACAAACAATCAGTAATGGATAAAAATATAGGGTGGTGGCAAGAAAATATAGGGTGGTGGCCCACCGCACAAAAATAATGAATGGGGAACACTGATATAATGTAAGGACCATCTGTGCTTTATTTTTGCTTTACAGATAATTTATTTATTTTTAATTTTGGTAACCCGGTGAGTCCGCTGAGACAGTACAGTCCCCTTTTCAGGGGCGACCCGGGAAGTGCAGTACAGTGACAACGACATGGCAGGTACAATGGTTACATTTACATTATTTACAACTACAACATTTAAAGTTACACTTGTAAATTACACATACATGTACATAGGAAGTTCAGACTGACTACCTATACATGAAGTTTGGAATGCAGAATCATGAGTCATTGGAAGCAGGAACTAGGTAAGGAGGCAGAGAGATGGAGTGATAGGTAGGACTGGAATAGAGGGAGAGAGGAGCAGGACAAAGTAGAGTGTGGTATGGACTTCCAGTAAGACACTACTGAGAAGGCAAATTATCTTCCGGCCCACAGCTAGCCGTGATTTGGGCATTAGAAGAAGGGGGAGGGAGGCAGACCTTGGAGCACGCGGGGAGTGCTGGAGCTGAATGAGTTCACCATGATGGGGGGGTGTAACAGTGGACCAGTTTGTACACTACACACAAGGTGGTGTACTGGAGTTTTGATTCATACGATAGCCAACCCAGGGAAGAGAGAACATCACAGTGGTACTAGGGCAAACCTTCCCACCCTATGATAAGCCTGTCTGAGGCCAGAGAGGATGGTTAAGTTGGTTGTGAGTAGTAGCGGGGCACCATAAGTAAGGAGGGGGAGGAGGGTGTCGGCAGCGATTTTATTGCAGGAGGCTGCTGAGAGGAAGGGACGGATGAGAAAGCTTGCCCGGCTTTTGGTTTAGTGCTTTAGTTAGGAGGGTGACATGGGTGTCCAGGGAAAGTGAGATATCTAAGGTGACATCCAGATATTTAAAAGATCAGACTGATTCAAGGGCATCACCATTGTGGGAGAGCATCGCAGGAGAAGGGTAGGGATGAGGTATGGAGGAGGTATTGGAGAACAGCATGCATGTGTTTTTTTTTTGTGTTGAGGACCAGTTGGTTTTCTAGGAACCAACCTTCAAGAGTTCGAAAGTCCGATGCGAGCATATTGTTGAGCCAGCCGAAGTCTGATGAGAATTGGTAAACAATGGCATTGTCTGCATAGAGGTGCACAGAGGCCCCGCCACAGATATTTGGTAATTCATTAATAAAGAGGGAGATTAGTAACGGGCCAAAAGAAGGTCTGTGGTTAAAACATTGCTACTATCTTTATTTTCTGTTGTCCGTGTGTATTTACTCTGTGTTGTGTTTTATTTAAGTTTAAGGAATGCCTATTCTGATAGTGACTTTAATTTTTCAGCGTGGAAAGATGGCCATCCTGTTTGCCGTAGTTGCCAGAGGCACCACAATCCTTGCGAAACATGCCTGGTGCGGGGGGAACTTCTTGGAGGTTACGGAGCAGATCCTGGCCAAGATTCCATCCGAAAACAACAAACTCACATACTCGCACGGGAGGTAAGTGACCCACCTTGTGGCAGTGCATCTGCTGACTGTGACTCCATTTATGTTGTTGATTTTGTCAAATACAGAAGGATATATCAATGTCTTCAAGTAATGTGAATGGTGCTATTTTCAGGGGGGAATACTGGACATAGGAACATAGACAATGACGGCAGGAAAAAAAACCTCAGTCTATCCTTTCTGCCCTAAATTACCCTATTTTACTTTAAGGACTCTTATTGGTCCGTCTGCTGGGCTACTGTCTGTTAGATTTGAGGGAAGAGTGTGATCACACAGAGGAGCCTACCTTTAAACTGACAATCTTGTTAGTGAAATAGTAATTTCTGTTTTTGCTGCCTACCTTTGGCACCCCCCCTCCCAATTCAGCCATTTGTCACTATTTCTACAGCTGGGTACACCTAATCCCAGCAGAGACTTAATTCAACACTCAATGGTGCTGGCAGCCTGTGTGCAGCCAGAGAGTACCGCTAGCGTCACCAATGGGCCCAGGACAGGCATTTCCAATTTTCACCTTCCCTTGGGAAGTCTGCAGTATGGGTTCCAGGGTAGAACCAGTTTGCATCCCACTGCTACTTTGCTTGCGATACCATCTCTTGTCACCTAGGTGGCGATCACTCTGCAAAGTTTAGTGTGGTCTCTTCCGAGAGGAGGCACTCGAGCCTCCGTCCCCTTCTGGCCCTTCACCAACCTATGCCGATTAAGGGTGCTGCTATGCTGATTGGCCAGAGAAAGAGCCACAAATTTAAATGTGCAGTGTAGGCCATGGCCACATAGCACAGTGGTATCGCTTCCGCTTGCTACTCTGGTGACTGGGGTTTGGGTATGATCTTGGGTTTTAGGGGGATGACCTGGGAAGAAGCAATGAGCATTCCACAGGACAGCTTTACTTTGAGTGGGGGATTTTATTCTCCGCTATTTGACTGCCGTCCAGTGAAGCCTGGGTTATAGTGCAGTGGAGGCTGATGTATCGGGAGGGGTGTGCCACTAGATGCTGATTACCCATGTGCAGGCATGTCTGCTGGCTGTCTGCAGAGCTGGCTGACTGGTAGAAGCCAAAGGGTGGTGGCCAAGTGGGGTGCTGTCTGGGGAGACTAAGGTTATGAGTGGGGATCCCCCAGTGGTCGGTGTTGGGGCCCATTCTGTGTAACATCTGTGTGCGCAACATAGCAGAGGGGCTTCAGGGGAAGGTTTGCCTTTTCACGGAAAATACGAAACTTTGGGGGTTGGAGGCAATGAAGAACAATCTAAAATTATTGGAAGGGTGGTTGGAAACATGGCAGCTAAAGTGCAATGCCAGGAAATGCACAATGATGAACCTGGGAGGAGGAATCCAAATACCACGTCCCACACGGGGATAATGACTGCAGCCAGGCAGGAGAAGGATCTAGGAGTTGTAATCACTGATGACCTTAGGGTGGGGACCCAGTGCAGCAAGGCAGTGGACAAAGCTAACAGGATGCTGGCGTGCATAGGGAGGGGGATAACCAGCAGAAGGAGGGAGGTGCTGATGCCACTCTACAGCTCCATGGTCAGGTCACACCTGGAGTGTGGGGTACAGTTCTGGAGGCCCCATCTACGAAAAGACACATATGGCATGAAAAAAGGTGCAGAGAAGGGCCACTAAAATGGTGCAATTACAAAGTGGGAAGTCATGAGGAGGGGTTGAAGGAGCTGGACTTGTATCCTCTGGAGACAAGAAGGGAGAGAGGGGACATGATCGGAACTTTCAAGTATGTGAAGGGGATCAAGTAAAGTGGGGGAGAACTTGTCTGTAGGGAAGGTTGATACAAGAACTAGGGGGCATGGTTTGAGATTGGAGGGGGAAGGTTTAGAGGAAATGTTAGGAAGTATTACTTCACAGGGAGAGTGGTTGAGCCCTGGAGCAGGCTGCCAAAGGTGGTGGTGAGGGCCAGTACAGTGGAGGGTTTTAAGAAGGCCTGGGGCAAGCACAAGTGATTCTCAAGCCGGGGTGGGGGGTGCAGAATGGGCAGACCTGATGGGCCAGGAGTGTCTTTTTCTGCCAAAACATGTCTATAAATCTGTCATGTCATTGCATGTGGGATGCAGATTTCTCACATGCAGTTATGTCACATCATTGAATGCTGATTGCCCGAGCATGGGCACGTCACATCAGTGCACACTTAATGTGGATTTCCCGTGCGCAGGCATGTCATGTCATTGCATGCCAGATGCTGATTGTCCACATTTACGCATGTCAGGTGATTGCACGCCAGATGTGGATTTCCCCCATGTAGACATGTTGCGTCAGTGCATGCTGGATGCTGGTTGCCTGCACAGACACGTCACATCATTGCATGCCAGACGCTGATTGTCCCTGCGTAGGCATGTCCTGTCATTGCACGCAGAGTCTGATTGCCCACATGCAGCCATGTCACGCCATTGCACGACAGATGCTGATTGTCCGCGCATAGCAGTGTCACATTATTGCATGGCGGATGCTGATTGCCCACGTTCAGGGATGTCGCATCATTGCACGTCAGATGCTGATTGGCTGCGCACAGGCATCTCACACCATTATACATCAGATGCTGATTGCCCACATGCAAGCATGTCCCGTCATTGCACGCCGGATGCTGATTGCCCATGTGCATGCATGTCACGCCATTGCATGCCAGATGCTGATTGCCCACATGCAGCCATGTCCCGTAATTGCAAACCCCGGGGGTGAAAAACTGGTGAAACCCCCCCACCCCAAAATGATAGGATGAGGACTGTCCCAACGCAGGCCCAGCAGTGCCAATAAAGCACTCACCTCCTGATCCTGACTCCTTTGGAGAAGTTGCATTCTGGGGGGGGGGATACCTGGGGATGATGGGTAACAGGACTAGGGGTGGCACTCGGATCGGGAACACCTGGCAGTAGGGAGACAGAGGATTGAAAAAAAAGAAATTCTGCGTAAATGCACGATAAGAAAAAATTACTTACCTTAGTAATCTTGTTTCTTCCAGGGGATACACCAGTATTCATAGCTCTGTGCAGTATGCCTTTAAGCCAGATCTGCCCAGAGATGGAACATTATGCTAATGATGGAACACCATTGGTACATGCCACTTTTCAAATGCAGCCCCTATCAGCTGCCTATATTCCAACCTCTCAGATTTCATGGGCGCCTGACAAGACAGGCCCCACAAGGAAAATACCTATGTAACCCTATAATAGTGGTAATACTACTACTACTACTAACACCCGAAAAGCCTCCCAACAGGAGGGGAAAAAGCACAAAAAGCACCCTGAATGTCAGAATCACCTGAAGAGGGTAAAACCAATGAAAACACAGTTTCAACAGAAATGCCAGTGTGTGGCACTCATACCTCTGGTAACACAGCATGGAGTGCAGATGCCTCTAGTTCTAGCAAGGGAGGCAGGGTGGGAGAGTAATGAATATTGGAGTATCCCCTGGAAGAAACAAGATTACTATGGTAAGTAATTTTTTCTTCTCACCCCAGGAATACTCCAGTATTCCTAACTCTGTGTAGACTAAGCAATACCTTTAGAGGTGGGCACAGAACCTACTTTGGGAATAGACTCTGCAGGACAGCTGTGCCAAACCTGGCATCACCGCTAGCCTGTGTCTAGGCTATAGTGCTTAATGAAGGTGTGTAATGTTCTCCAGGTAGCTGCTTTACAGATGTCCACCAATGGGACATCCATGGAAGCTGCTATAGTAGCAGTTGTACCCCTTGTGGAATGGGCCTCAGCCCTGGGGGCTCTTTTCCAGCTTTTGAGTAACAAAACTGAATACACCGAACTATCCAATAGTGACCTCTTAGATGCTGGACTTCTTTTCCCCATATCCCCATAAGTCAGGAACAGCTATTTTCTGTCCTGTCTATGGGCCTTAGTGATAGTTATGTAGTAGCTAAGAGCTCTCTTGACATCAAGACTGTGTAGTCTGCGTTCACCATAGCTTGAATGGTCAGTGAAGAAGACAGGTAGGTAGGGTAATGGACAAGCAGGCAGTGAGTGAAAGACTTGATCTTTGACCCCAAAAGATGTCAGTGTGAGGAAAACCACAGGATGTTATAAACAGACCAGTGAAACCTAATTAAATGCCTTCCTTCCAGAGGGACAGTTTACCTTTTATAACCTGCTCCTTCTTTTGAAGTTGGGTCCCATGTATGCATTTATGACATAGCAGGAAGGGAAGTAATTTGGCTGATTCCTTTTGGTTTTCTCACCTAGCCAAGAATTAGTGACATGCTTGTGAGAAACCATAAAATCCTGAGTTCACTCTAGCAAAACAGGAAATCAGCAGAAAGACAGCAAAGGGGATATTTTGATGAAAGACTTGTATTTTAAAAATTGCTGACAGTTGATTTCCCCAGAAAAAAATAAAATCTATGAGAGGATCTAACTGTGACCTCACCAAAAGGGGTGGGGAGATGAAGTTTGAAATGAAACATGCATCTGGGGAAAGGTTTGCATATTATTTTGGACTCCAGACACACAGTTCTCTGGACTTGAAAGCACTTAATGGTAACATCTAGATAGGCAAGAACTCTTAAGTATTTGGGGTAGGCATATTTGTTTTTCTGTATCTTCCCATTTATTTTATGTGACTGTAGGTTAGTAATATAATTGTTTTACAATTTGTAGTAAACAATATTTTCTTTAAAATACTGCCTGTGTTTTCTCTCAGTTCTTTTATATGTGATGTCTGACAGCTGTTAAGGGCTTGAATGTGTTACTAAGCTTGCTTAAAGGTAAGAATATACCTAGGTCTCGTATAGAGTTGTAAGGGTACATTTTGGAAAACCTGGCTGGGTGCCACTGGGTGAAAGATTGTACTGCATTCCCAAAGAGGGTACATATCTGGGCCTGCTAACTGGGTACACCAGCATTAAGTTCACATTGGTCCCCCAGGACTCGAGGCTAGTAGATGATTCGGACCCAAAACAGACAGGAGGGTTACCCTGTCTGTCCCCTGTTCACACTGTTGCACTCTGAGGTTGGCACTGTGGGAGCAGAGGGCCTGACCTGTGGAGTGCGTTTGTGACAGTAGCTAAGAGCTCTTTTGACATCAAGACTGTGTAGTCTACATTCACTAGAGCATGACTGGTCAGTGAAGACAAGTAGGGTAATGGACTGGTTCAAGTGGAAGTCAGAGACCACCTTAAGAAAAAAATTCCGGTTTGTTCGAAGAACCACTTTGTCCCTGTGGAATGAAATGTAGTCCTGTTCGATGCAGAGAGTCTGGAGCTCACTTATCCTTCTGGCCTAAGTAATTGCCACTAGGAAGACTGTCTTCCATGTAACATACTTCAGAGGAGCTGAAGACATGGGTTCAGAGGGGGAACCCACGAGCTTGGCAGTGCATGCATTTAGCTCCCAGGCTGACACCGGTTCCCTGTGAGGGGGTCAAGTGTGCTAGACCTTCAAAGAACCTCTTAAAAATAGGGTTTCGTGCCATAGAGCCATTCTATCCAGCTGAGGTATAAGCAGACACTAAAGCTAGGTGGGCTTTTAGAGTAGTGGGCTGCAGGCCCAGTGAATGCGAACAAGTAAGGTAGTCCAGCACAGCTGGAACCCCTGCCTGTGCTGGTACCACATCTTTGGTGGAACACCAAATGGCAAATCTTTTCCATTTTGAGCATAGGTTTTCTTGGTAGAAGACTTCCTGTATCCCCTTAAAATGTTCAGAACACTTTGAGAGATGCAAGCCTGCATACTCTATGTTCTCAAGAGCCATGCCTTGAGCCTGAGGGATCTGAGATTCGGGTACAGGAGTGTCCCCTGACTGGAGGTTAACAGATTGTGCCTCTGAGGAAGGTGTGTTGGTTCGGCTGCAGACATGGAGAGCAGCAGAGTACCATGGCTGCCTGGCTCAATCTGGTGCCATCAAGATTTTTGATGCTGGCTGGGACCTGAGCTTGAGTAGCACTCTGTATACCAGGGGAAAGGGAGGGAACGCATACAAGTACCTCCCTGACCAGTCCAGAGCCAGAGCATCAAGGGAAATTGTTCCTTGAGCTGGGGGTCTCCAACAGTACTGTGGCAGGTGATGACTTTTGTGAGATGCAAAGAGATCAGTCTCTGGGGTGCCCCACCTTCTGAAAATCACTCCCACCACCTGTCTGTTCAAGGTCCATTCGTGATGGGCTTGGTTGATCAGACTCTGAGCATCTGCTAGGGCATTGTCTTTGCCTGGCAGATGAATGGCCTGAAGGGAAACTCCTAGTGAAGTAGGCCAGACTCCAAATTCTTATAGCTTCTGTGCAGAGAGGATCTGACCTTGTTCCTCCCTGCTTGTTTATGTAATACATTGTGGTGGTATTGTCTGTCCTGACTTGGACCAGTGGTGTGAAGGCTTAGATTGCCAGCAACACTGCTCTGAGCTCCAACAGATTTATATGCTGGAGTGACTCTGCACTGGACCAAGTGGTGTGATCCCCCTAGATGGGCACCCCACCTCAGTAGTGATGCATCTGTTGTGAGAATCACTGATGGGGACTCTTGTTAAAAAGGAACCCCTTTCCTTAGGTTGGCTTCCTCTTTCCACCACTGAAGGGCTTGAAGTAATGTTTTTGTTACTGGGTAGTTTTGGGAAAGAGTCTCTTCTCTGACACCAGTGTGCCCTGAGGTGGAATTGAATGATTCAAACAACATGAAGTGTTGCTGTATTCCGACTATGCAGTTAGCCCCAGCACTTGAACTGCTCCTGAGAGGAAAGAGTTAACTCTATGCCAGAGCGTAGAACGTTGAGCTCGAGCTTGGTTCAAACCTCTGTCTGTTGCACTTCCAAGTGTAACCGTCAGATTCTTTGCTCCGCCTAACTGAACAGTTGCTCCGGAGAAATCTCCTTCGCTTGTCAGTTAGGTCTCAGTAAAACGTCGGTTTTAAACCGTGAATTTTATTATTTTTCATTTCAGATCCCTGTCTGTGGTACAGTAAATGTGTAGGTAGTGGACATTAGTTTTTTTTTCTGTGTGTGGAAATTGTAAAACTTTCAATCGGTCTGGCTGGAAGAGATTGATTTTTTCTTTATCTGTTTGTAAAATCTTTATTTGTTGTAGTGTGAGGTACCAGTCCTTATTGGTTTCAAAAAACTGATTTTTTTTTTTTTACGTTTTTTTTCCCACAGCCCGTAACACGGTTGGTAACTGATAAGGGGGTCTTGGCTGGCTTAAAGCTGCTAAAAGGTACGTGGATAGGATGGCTACGTCTGAGAAACCCAAAAGAAAAACCAGGCCCACTGGGTTTCAGCACTGTAGTGAGTGTGGGGATGCCTTTGCCAAGGCAGATCTTCACACCACCTGTGTGTATTGTCTGGGGTTTGACCACCTCGATTCAGACTGCCAAATTTGTAAGAATTTCCCGAAGGCCATCCTGGACAAGAGATTGGGTAGGCTTAAGGAAAAGGAGGCCAAGAAGTCCGCTGATCCGGATGGCCAGCCCAGTTCGGTTCCGACTGAACCTGAGGGAGTGCCCACTGACCTGGGCGATACTTCCTTGGGCAAAAGGAGAGCTGATCCTGAGGGGTTGGTTCTGTCAAAAAAGAAATCTGCCGGTTCAGATCCAGAACCGTCACGACCAACCGCTGAAGAAATTGCCAGGGCGATTAGCTTAGTGGAATCGCTCCATTCGTTTCCGGACGATCTAGCGTCGCTGTGAAGGCGGTCGGTTCCTCCGGTTCCGGAATATTGTCCGGATGATTATTATGAACTGGATTTGGAGGGGGAAAAGGGTTTGGTGGTGATGGTGTGGAAGGCCTGGATGAGCCCATTGAACCGGACAACTCCCCAGACAGGCCTTCCAGTGTTTCCCCTCCTAGGCTTTCTGAGTCCCCGTCCCACTATTTGTTTTACAAAAAAGTGGCAGAGACCCTCCAGCTCCCTCTGGTCGAAGCTGTTGAGGAACAAGAAGAGCCTTACTATGTAGAGATGATGGACATTCCAGAGTCCAAAATGTTGTCTGTTCTCCTCCATAAATCTTTTGGGAAACAGACACAAAAAATACTTCAGATACCAAATTCATTACCTCCTGTGGGCAAGAGAATGGACAGGAGGTATCTGCTGTCAGGCTCGGGTACAGAGTACTTGTTCCAACAATGCAGCCATGTTGGGGTCTTGCAGACTGCAGCCTGTGACAAGGCTACTATACCTTTGGCTTCACACAGCCCCAGATAGACTCTAGGAAGGTGGATGCTATGGCCAAGAAACAGTACTTGGCATCCTCCTTGGGACTCGGGCAGGCAAACTACATGGCCTACACAGCAAGATATCAGAAGTCCAGGTGGGATACTGTTCTGGAGCTGGCTAAACAGGCTTCCTCCCCAGCTAGACAGAGAGCTGGAGGAGGTGGCTGCTGATGGGATTGAGGCATCCAAAGTCCAATTTCATGCTGCTGCTGAGGACTCTAATGATGTTTCGTCACGAGTCCTGGCTACATCTGTGTCTCTTCGGAGATTTGCCTGGCTCAGATGTACTAGGCTCTCGCAGGACACCCAGGCTAAGGCCATGGATTTCCCTGTGGTAGGTAATTCTCTGTTTGGGGAGCAGACAGAGAATTACATGAAAAAGATGGACGAGTATAGGACCACCTACAGGAGTGCACAGGCCAAGGAAAGGCAGGCAACTCCTCAAAAGCAGCAATCTAGGGGCAGGCCTTTTCACAGGCCTAGGCACAGGCCTCCTCTCCTTTCCCTCAGAGGGGGGTCTTCAGAGTGAGGCAGAAGGGGGATGAGCAGGGCTGCATCCTCCTCTCATTCCAAGTCTCCTGCCAAGCAGACACCCTGATGTGTCGGCCCAGGTTGACTCCCCCTTTCCAGTAGGAGGCAGGCTGGCTTACTACTTCTTCCAGGCCTGGAAGTCTGTTACCTCAGACAAGTGGGTCCTAGAGGTAGTAAGCCAGAGACTGGCTGTCAGCTTCAAAAAATGTCCAAAGCTGAGGGTCAGGTCTTTTCCACCTGCAAACATCTCCAAAACCATTACCCTAGAAGCAGAGGTTTCCTCTCTGCTGGCTCTCGGAGCCATAGAAAGAGTTCCTACTACGCACAGGGGCACAAGTCTGTATTCCAGTTACTTCTTTACCCCAAAAAAGACGGGGAGTGGCGACCCATCCTAGATCTAAGATACTTAAACAAGCACCTAGTCAAGCCAAAACTCAAAATGGTGACTCTGGGAATAATTCTTCCCTCTCTAAGGCCAGGGGATTGTTTAGTCTCCCTAGACCTCAAGGATGACTATTTTCACATTCCCATCAGGTGCTCCCACAGAAAGTACCTCGGGTTCGAACTGCCTTCAGGTCATTATCAATTCAGAGCAATGCCCTTCGGACTAACATCAGCACCAAGGGTGTTCACAAAATGCCTAGCAGTAGTAGTGACCTTTCTAAGGAGACAACATTTCCATATTTCCATACCTGGATGACTGGCTCATTGTGGGGCAGTCTCCAGACCAAGTCAAGTCAAATCTGCAAGTGACCCAGCAGTTGCTCACTTCTCTAGGATTCCTCCTCAATCTTCCAAAGTCAGTTCTCGAATCAGTGCAACTCCTGACCTTCATAGAGGTAGAGCTGGACACTGTCCTAGCAAGAGCCTTTCTTCCTTTGGCAAGGGTAAAGGCCCTTACCGACCTGGCTTCTTCCTTTCTCCTTCTGGTGTCTCGACCAGCAAGGCATTTTCTTCAACTCCTGAACCACATGGTGGCTTCCACTGCAGTGGTACAGGGGGCCAGATTTCAGATGAGGGACATCCAGTTCCACTTGAGGGCTTTTTGGTCTCAGAAAAAAGATCCTCTAACCAAATTAATTCCAGTGACTCAGGCTCTCCCATGGTGGTTGGATCAGGACAACCTCAGACAAGGAGTCCCATTCATCACCCAGTCTCATTTTGTGGTACTAACCACAGATGCTTCTCTTCTGGAGTGGGGAGCTCACTTGTGAGTCCTCACAGCACAGGGAGTGTGGTCCTCTCATGAGTCCCTACTTCATATCAGTCTTTTAGAGCTCAGGGCGGTGTACCTGGCCCTACAAGCTTTTTCAGACTCGGTACAGAACAAGGTGGTTCAGGTCAGGATGGATACCACCACCACCATGTGGTACATCAACAAGCAGGGTGGCAGTCTGTCTATGGCCTTGTGCACGGAACCTATGAAATTATGGTCCCTGGCTTATTCCCTTCAGACATCTCTGGTAGCAGTCTACCTTCCAGGGATGGACAGTGTGCTAGCAGATGCCCTGAGCAGGATTTCTCAGGGCCATCACGAATGGTCCCTGGATCCCCTAGTGTTAAGTGATTTTTTTCAAGGCGGGGCACTCCAGAGAGAGATCTATTTGCAGCCCCAGACAATTACCAACTTCCTCTCTTCTGTTGCAGACCCCCCAGTCTTGGGCTCAGTCCCCCTGGATTCTCTATTTCTGGATTGGGAAGGGAAATTTCTCTCTGCCTTTCCCCCATTTCCTCTGTTATTCAAAGTTCTGGTCAAGATAAGGTCACAATCTTGCAAAGTGATCCTGATTGCTCCAGACTGGGCCAGGCAGCCTTGGTATCCTCTATTGCTGTCCCAAGCAGTCCATATTCCCCTACCTCTTCCCAAGAATCACAATCTGTTAACCTCCTCTCGGGGGAGGATTTGGTACCCCAATCTTCGGTCTCTCAACCTCAAGGCATGGCTCTTGAAGTTAGAATATGCATGCCTGCATCTATCTCATGGGGTTCTGGATATTCTCAAAGCCTCTCGAAAACCTGCCACCAGGAAAACGTATAATTCCAAATGGAAAATATTCAGTATTTGGTGTTCCAATAAGCAGATATCACCACATACTGCTGATTTGGCTACAGTTCTGGATTATATGGTTCATCTTAATGGCTTAGTCCTCAGACCAGCTACTCTGAAAGTACACTTGTCAGCTGTTTCTGCGTTTCTGTCAGTGGGGAAGGCATCCTCACTGGCATCTCATCCTGTTTTCTGTAAATTCTTTAAAGGATTGCTTCATACCAATCCTCCTTTTAAGGATCCTACTCCTGCTTTGAATCTTAATGTTTGCACTGCTCAGCTTATGCAACCACCTTTTGAGCCTTTGGCCTCAGCAGAACTTAAGTACTCGGCTTGGAAAGCTGTGTTCCTGGTAGCTATTGCCTCTGCCAGGCGTATCAGTAAATTATAAGCTCTGTTAGTGGAGCCTGATTTCTCATTCCATAGAGATAAGGTGGTCCTTAGAACTAACAGGAGGTTCTTACCCAAAGTGGTTTCAGATTTTCATCTGAACCAGTCCATGTCTCTTCCTGTCTTCTTCACTGATCATTCTTCTTCAGGGGGAGAGAAAGTTACACAGCTTGGATGTTAAGAGGGCACTTAGCTACTACATTGAGCTCACTAAGGCACTTAGGTTTGACTGTCCTCAGTTGTTTCTCACTTATGATGAAGTGGGAAAGGGCAAACCTGCTACTAAGAGGACTGTTGCCAGGTGGATTGTCTGTTGTATACAGTTCTGATGTGAGAAGCTAGGCAAAATACCCCCTTCAGGCCTGATGGCTCATTCGACTAGAGGTACAGCTGCTTCTCTGGCTGCTGCCAGAGATATACCACTATTAGAAATATGCAAAGCAGCCACCTGGAAAACAGTCCATACATTCACCAAGCATTACTCTCTGGATATCCAGGCTAGGAGTGATGCTAGGTTTGGGGTACAGCAGTACTGTAGAGCCTATTCCCAAAATAGATTTGGTCCCTCCTCCATGGAGGTACTGCTTGGTAGTCTGTATATTGTCAAAATACAGCAAGACTTCATGTTGCTTGAAGTAAAAATGACTCACCTTAGTAATTGTGTTTCTTCTAGTAAGTAAGTAAAATTTGTTTTTTAAGTGCTTTTCAATACCAAAGCGCTGTACAATAAAAACAATTAAAATACATACATATAATACAAACAACTATAACAATATGATCACAATAAAATTACAATAAAATCACTCTCCATATGCCTTTTGAAATAAATAAGTTTTTAATTCTAACTTAAAACTCTCAACGGTCAGGCAGCTTCGTATCCGACGAGGTAGGGAATTCCACAGGGTAGGGGCAGCATAAGAAAATGCCCGTGCTCCAGATGTTTTTAAACGAACCCTGGGAACCTCTAGCAATCCCTCGTCGGCGGAGCGAGCGAGAGGGACAGTAGGACTGGAGTCTTGCTGTATTCTGACCTCCCTCCCTCCCCTCTCGGAACCTTTTTTTTTGGAAAGTGGGCTGGCAGGTACAGTGCTGCACCTCAGGGGTGCATCTAGCACTCCCCTCTGTATAGAGTGGGTTATGTTTGTTATTTGATAGTTATGTTGTTCACTACCTAACTTTTGTTTTGGAGTTCTCGACTTGAGTCTTTTGGGACCCAAAACATTTGGTTGCCTTTTGGCTAGTAAATTAACAATTTCCACCTAGCAGGTGTAGTTAGTATTAACTCATAAGAATCTGACGGTTACACTTGGAAGTGCAGCAGACAGAGGTTTGAACCGAGCTCGAGCTCAACGTTCTGTGCTGTGGCATAGAGTTAACTCTTTCCTCGCCGGAGCAGTTCAAGTGCTGGGGCTAACTGCATATTGTCAGAATACAGCAAAACACAATTACTAAGGTGAGTAATTTTTTCTTCTCATCTGAAACCTGGAACCCAGGACTGTGCCAGTGGTGGCTCCCATGTGGCCCAGAAGTTGTAAAAACTGTCTTGCGGTTTTTGGTTTGTTCAGGCTGAAGGAGCCTGCCATCTGCAGAATACTTCTTACGCTGTCCAGAGGTAGGTAAGCCCTGCCCTCTTGGGCATTTAATTCTGCTTCTATAAACTGTAGCACTTGTACAGGGAGAAGAACTGACTTTTTGAGATTTATCAGAACACCCAGCGACTCTAGGAGTCCTTGGGTGAGCTACAGATGTTCCCTTATCTGTTGTGGTGACTTTCTGACCACCAAGCAGTCATCCAGGTAAGGGACAACTGTGACACCTAGCCTTCATAGGTGTGCCTCAGCCACTGCCAGGCACTTTGTGAACACTCTTGGAGCTGAAGTGAGACCGAATGGCAGGGCTGAGAACTGGTAATGGCCTGAAGGGAATCTGAACCTGAGGTACTTTCTGTGAGACTCCCTTATGGGGTTGTGGAAGTAAGCATCTTTTGGGTCCAAAGATGCCAGCCAATCTTCTTTTTGAAGTGCTGGCAGAATCAGTGACAAGGTTACCATTTTAAACCTTGGCTTTAATAAGTGCCTGTTTAGCACCCTCGGGTCTAGAATAGGCCCTCTCTCCCCATTTTTCTTTGTTGTAAGGAAGTATCTTGAATAAAAACCCTTTCCCTTTTGTTGTGGGGCACAGTTTCCACTGCCCTTGATGACGGTAGGTTTTGTACTTCCTTTTCCAGCTGCTTCCTTTCTGCATTGGAAGCTGGCTTGAACACTCTGGTTCTTAGAGTGGGAAGGGTTTTGAAGCTTGGTGACAAACCCTGACTCACTACTTCCAGGATCCACCTGTCTGTGGTGATCTGTTTCCAAGCCTAGAAATAGTGAGTCAGCCTGCCCCCTACTGGTAGTGGGGAGGTGGCCTGGGAAAGCATGTCAGTGGTCTTGCTTTGCCTTAGGCTGAGACTGGGAGCCACGCCTGGAACCCCTTCTGCCCCTGCCCGTGAAGTACCCCTGCTGTGGGTACTGCTGAACCTGGGGTACAGCCATGGCCTGATAAAAAGGCCTGCTATGTAAAGGTCTACCCCTGCCTCCCCTTCCATAGGGTCTAGTGGATGGAGAGGCCCTCTTTTTAGCAGAAAGGGGTAAGGCTATCAAAAAGTGGAGGGTGATGAGTACCAATGCCCATAGTCTGTGTAACAAGCTCCCTGAACTAGTGGCCTTGATGGAAGAGGGTTGCGTGGATATTGTGGCAGTCACAGAAACATGGTACACAGAGACCCATGACTGGGATGTCAACATACCAGGATACACAATCTACAGGAGGGACAGGGAGGGTAAAAGAGGAGGAGGAGTAGCTCTCTATGTAAAGGAAGGGATCAAAGCAACAGAACTAAAGAGTAAACAGGGAGCAGATGAGGCACTTTGGGTCACCCTGGAGACAGGAAATGGCACCACAATCCGCATGGGGGTTGTATACAGACCCCCATCTCAGGGGAAGGGAATGGACAAGGAAATGATAGAAGGCTTTCTTAGAATGGCAGAAAAAGGGGAGATATTGTTGATGGGGGACCTGAATATGCCAGATGTTAACTGGAGCACCTTTGCTGCAGGCACATCCAAGAGCAGGGTCATTCTTGATGCCCTACAGGGGGCATGCCTCAGACAGCTAGTATTGGAACCCACTCTGGAGGGAGCAATCTTAGACCTGGTACTCTCAAATGGGGATGGAGAAAGAATCTCAGATTTAGAAGTGGGTAGCCATCTGGGAACAAGCGACCATCAAAAAGTGTGGTTCACGATAAACACAGCCATACAATCAAGCCATACAAAAGCAAGAGTACTGGACTTTAGGAGGGCTGACTTTGGGGAAAATGAGAGAGTGCCTCAGAAAAGCACTAGCAAACAGGCAAGAAGGAGGGGTGGAGGAACAATGGGGAGTGATCAAAACAGCCATCACAGAGGCAACAAGCCTTTGTGTAAAACAAATCAATAAAACACAACGAAGGAAAAAACGTTATGGTTCTCAAAAGAGGTGGCAGGGAAGGTTAAGGAGAAAGGACAGCATTCAGGAAATATAAGGAAGCGCAGAGGAGCAGGACAGAGAACTTTATCAGTTAAAGCAGAAAGAGGCTGGAAGGCAGTCAAAATAGCAAAGGCCCAAACCGAGGAAAGGATAGCCAGTTCTGTTAAGAAGGGGATAAGACCTTTTATAGGTACATTAGGGAGCGAAGAAAGACCAAGGAGGGATACTGAAGCTTAATAAAGGGAGGAATGTGGGTGAGGGTGACAGTGAAAAGCAGGGATACTGAATGAATATTTCTGCTCAGTATTCACAAAGGAAGAGGAGGGGGAGTTACCTAAACCAAACAAGAGAAACACTCTGAAGACGGGGGTCGATAACAGTCCATTTACAGAAGAAAGGGTTCTGAAAGAACTAATAAAATTGAAGGTGGACAAAGCAATGGGGCCTGATTGGGTTCACTCAAGAATTCTAAAAGAACTAAGGGTAGAACTAGTGACACCGCTGACTACTCTGTTTAACAAATCATGGGAGGATGGGGTGGTACCCGAGGACTGGAGGAGGGCAGATGTGATTCCTCTTCACAAAAGTGGGAGCAGGACAGAGGCAGGAAACTACAGACCAGTTAGTTTGACTACAGTGGTAGGGAAAATGATGGAATCACTTCTGAAGGAAAGAACTGTTGAGTACCTAGAGGCCAGTGGGGCACAGGACCCAAGGCAGCATGGATTCACGATGGGAAGGTCGTGTCAGGCAAATCTAATAGATTTCTTTGACTGGGTGACTAAAGTAGTAGACCAGGGAGGGGCTGTGGACATGGCCTACCTAGATTTTAGCAAGGCATTTGATACAGTCCCACACAAAGATTAATACACAAGATAGCCAGCCTTGGATGGGTCCCAAGGTGGTAGCCTGGATAAAAATTTGGCTAGACAACAGGACTCAAAGGGTAATAGTAAATGGAGTACACAGTGACGAAAGGAGGGTTACTAGCGGGGTACCGCAGGGTTCAGTACTGGGACCAGTCCTTTTTAATGTCTTTATAAGTGACATTGCAGAGGAACTGGAAGGAAAAGTATGTCTCTTTGCAGATGACACAAAGATCTGCAACAGGGTTGATACACAAGATGGAGTGGAAAGGATGAGAAGGGACTTGGCAAGGTTGGAGGAATGGTCAAATGTATGGCAGCTCAGATTCAATGCAAAGAAGTGCAAGGTAATGCACATGTGGAACAAAAACCCAGGGGAAGCGTACACAATGGGGGGTGAGATACTGACAACAGTAAAAATAGAAAGGGACCTGGGGGTAATTATATCAGATGACCTAAAGGTGGGCAAGCAATGTGAGAAGGCAGTAAGGAAGGCTGGGGGATACTGGGATGCATAGGAAGAGGCATCAATAGTAGAAAACAGGAAGTTGTTATCCCTCTGTACAGACAGTTGGTGAGACCCCATCTGGAGTACTGTGTGCAGTTCTGGAGACCCCATCTCCGCAGAGACATAGACAGAGTGGAGGCTGTCCAGAGGAGGGCAACCAAAATGGTTCAGGGTCTGCACCAGAAGACATACGAAGAAAGACTAAAGGAGCTTAATATGTATACCCTTGAGGAAAGAAGGGAGAGAGGGGACATGATAGAAACTTTCAAGTACCTCAAGGGAATTAACAAAGTCCAAGAGGGTAGCATCTTCCAGAAAAAGAGATGTGCAAGAACAAGGGGGCACAATTTGAAGATAGAAGGGGGACGGCTCAGAGGTAATGTGAGGAAGTATTTTTTCACTGAGAGGGTTGTGGATGCATGGAACAGCCTCCCTGAGGAGGTCGTGGGGTCAAGAACAGTGGGGGACTTCAAGAATGCATGGGACACGCATAAGGCAGTCCTAGTGGGGGGTAGGAGGAAGTAAGCTGTTGGTTAACTAGGATCTGCAGCTTCTCTGTTAGGTAGGAAAATGGGCAGAATAGGTGGGCCAAGCAGTCCTTATCTGCCGTCAAATTCTATGTTTCTATGTAGAATTGCTTTTGTAGGTGGCCTTGTACTCCACCTTTTTCATGTAAGCCTCTGTCTGAGTTGCAGGGAGGAAATGAGGCTCATCACGAAAGTCCAATGCCTTAGCCTGTGTATCCTAAGTGAGATTTGTGGCTCTTAAGCAAGCAAACCTCCTCTGAGCAATGGTATTGGCCATCCACCTGGCAGTACTGTCATTATTGTCTGCTGCCATCTGAAATTGGTATTTGGCTGCCTCTAAGCTACACCTAGCAGTCTCAGCTAAGAGACCAGATGGGGCTTTATCTGCCATAGTCATGACTGACTGCCACAGACACTTCTGATATTGGGCTGTATAAGCTTGTAAATGTGCTTGTCTGATGGCCAAGGAGGTGGACAAGTAATGCTTCTTGGCCATGCCATCACTTTTTCTGGAATCTTTTTCAGGAGGGTGAGATGCTAGAGGTACTTTTGCCTTGTCACAGGCCGCAGCTTGTACCACTCCCTGGTGGTCAGGGTGGGAGAACAAGAATTCAGCCCCTTCCCTGTCCAGCTAATATTTCTTGTCCAGCCTTTTGTCTAAAGGAGGGACAGAACTAGGTGTTTGGAGAATTTTAAATAGGTCCTTTTTAAAGACCTTATTCACGGGAAGCAATCATTTCTTTGTGGGTGTTAACCCCATCATTTCTAAATATTCTGCTTCCTCCTCATCCTCTTATCACTTCAGTAGTAGTTATGTCAAGGGCATCTACCATTTTACTGACAAATATGAAATGGGAGGGAATAATCTTCTGAGGTCCTGGGTGGTGAGCCAAACTCCTGTTCAGGGGAGACTTCAGGCTCTATAGGCTCCCATACTCCTCCATTTTATCACGGAAAGAAGATTGGCTAGATTTAATGGGGGTCTGAACTGGTGGCTGCTTTCCAGCAGGCAGCATCCCCTGTACAGCCTAGAAGACTTTGAAAGCCTGTGCAATCTCCTGTGAAGAGGGCATATTTTCAGTCACCACAGAAGTCCCCAAATGCTGTCCAGCAGGGGATTCTGTGTGCTTATTTTTTTTTATGAAACAGGAAAGCTAGCTGGTTCAGCAGGACTTTTTTCCAGGGACCTTAATATCAGGGGTATAGGCAGTGTTTTTTGTGGTTTCACCCACAGGCACTGAGGGTGTCAGCTGGTCAGAGCCCGAGGAACCCTTGGGTGGAGGCAACTTCTTTTTGAACCTTTTCAAATGTTTTTCAAGCGTTTTTTCAGGAAAAGTCTTGTCAATTTCACAATCAGACTTTAAATGTTCATAGCTCAGACAGGCCACACAAGAAGTGTGTGTATCAGCCTTGGCAAATACTTCTCCACACTCAGTACAGTTTTTAAAACCCCTCTTAGGCTTTTCTGACATTTTGCCTAATTTGGCAGATAAACACAAACCGCAAAAAGATTTTAAATTTTAAATAGTTATTTGCAGTTGCGGTCTGTTCAGGAACCGATCAGAACCGAGAACCGGTACAGAAATTGGTTCAGTAACCGGTATTAGAGGTTACACAAAATAAATTTATTTAAACAATTTAAGCTAAAATGAAGGAGTCTCTTTCACAAAACTCTGCTCTAGACTAAAAAAAATTCCCAGTTTCCCACCGGTTATACCGAACCGGGAGAAACTGAGAAAAACAGTTTTAACTAAAAGCTAAAAACAAAAGATAAGGGCAACAAATGAAAACAATAAGGAATACTTGTATATACAGTGCATTCCACATGTGTGCATTTAGGTTAGGTTGTGTGCACAAAATCTCCAGGTCCCGATTAATTCCTTGTAGTGCTCAGTGTTAAATGAATCTGTTGTGTGCACAAATTTAACATCAATCAGCGGGATTAAATGCAGCTGCGAGGTGTGAAATGAGATTGACGGCTGATTTTCTTTGACGCTCCTTTCTCCTAAACTGTCCAGAAATAACAAAAGCCAATTATCACCTCGTTACTTGCACCTGGTTTTAATTTAGCACCTCACAGTAGTGTTAAAACACTACCTGATAGAGCACAGAACATTTTTGCCACTCAGTCAGCATGGATGAACTGAAATGGAACATTTTGAGCCTTGAACAAAAAGTCCAATTGATAGATAAGGCTCTGGTCCCTGGAATTGTCTAAAAAGACCTTGCGACTGACTTTGGTGTAGATGTATCCTGTCTGGGGAGAATTTTAAACAAAAGAGAGGCTATTCTACAAGAATGGAGTACCGGGGCAAATAAGGATAGAAAGTGCAAGCGGGAAGGAAAGGATAGCCATATTGAAGATGCGCTTTTGCGGTGGTTCACCGCAGCTCAAGATGAGTGTTCCTCTCTAAAGAAATGGCCATTGATTTTGAGCAAACTGCAGGCTGACTACCCCGGTGGAAAGTCTGAAACGCCATCTGGTATAAAAAGGTTCATGGCGAGTGAGCCGAGAGTGATTTTTGAAATGTCTGACCGGTGGATAAGGGATGTTTTGCCAACAATAACCTTAGATTTACACCAGATGGGACACACACTTTTTTAAAAAGGACGCTGTCTATGGCCATAAAAAGGCGAAAGAAATATTGTCTGTACTCTTCTGTGCAAACAGTGTTGGCACAGAAAAAATGCCATTACTGATTATCGGAAAGTCCAAAAAACCCAGGTGCTTCAAGGGTGTTACCTTGGAGACGTTACCTGTTTGATATGCTGCTAATGCCAACGCTTGGATGACCTCTGTCCTTTTCCACCAGTGGTTGCAAGCAATTGATTAAAAAGAAAAATGAGGCAGCGGCATCGCAGAATTGCCATGCTGGTTAATAACTGCCCCCGCACACAAGCAAATCAGCTTAAGAAATGTCCAGGTTTTTTTCCTCCCTCCAAATTGTACTTCCCTCATACAGCCAATGGATCGGGGCATTATATGTAACTTACAGCAGCATTACCGACGCCGGATAGTGAACAAAATCCTACTGGGCGTGGAGTCGCACAATGACTTTAATTTTAATGCAGTGGCAGTCATTTTCAGTTTTAGATGCCATACATCTGCTTCATGCTGCATGGGGGAGGTAACACCAGAAACGATTAAAAACTGTTTCAGAAGAGCAGGGATTACACATGGCCCTGAAGAACCAGAGGAGGACCATTCTATTGAACTTGAAGTTGTACAGCCACCCGAGGGAATGACAGTGGCTGACTTTGAGGAGTTTGTCACAGTTGATAGTGATGTACCCGCAAGTGGAGAGCTGACTGACAAGGACATCTGTGCCACATTGCTTGAATCGGGTGGAACTGCCAAGGAGGATGACGAGGAGGAGCCAGAAGTACTGCCACCCTCCACCGCTGAAGTGTGGACAAAGATGTGCAAACTAAGGCATTACATGGACACAAGGGAGCAAACGGACTTCAGCTGGTACTACAGCTTTGAGAAAAAGCTCGTGTCTCTAAGCAAACGTAATGCAAGACAAGCCCAAATAGCGGACTTCTTTAGCTTGCAAGGACTGAGTGGTGTTGCACACAGTGAACTCTAAGATGCTTGTCATATTGTACTGTAAGTTTTTACCATTGCCGCAATGCTTTTAATGCTCACACATTTCAGTTACAGCACAGTATTTATTAATGTTTGCTACTGTTTAGTACTTTTTAAACTTTGCTACGCTACTTTCCCTTGGGAGCTGTGTAATAAAATTATTTTAACCGCAACCGAGATTAATTCTGGGCATTTTTCTTGCATTTTCGGTTTCGTGCATTTTCGCTTGTATGCACAATTTTGGCTGGTCCCGTGGTTGTGCACGCAAGCGGAATGCACTGTGTTTTATAAGTCTTCACTATGAGATCTAGTCTTGATAGGCAGAGAGTGAAATCTGAGAGGTTGGAAGGTAGGCAGTTGATAGGGGCAGCATTTGAAAAGTGGCACATGCCAGTGGTGTTTCATCTCTGGGCAGATCTGACTTAAAGGCATACTGCATTGAGTTAGGAATAGTGGAATATTCCTGGGGTGAGAAATATTCTGTTCTTGTCTGCATGTTTGTACTCCTCTTTAGTCAGTTTCTGCTCATGCACACTCAAACACTGACGTGCTCTCACACTCGCACACAGAAACTGATACTAACTAAAGTTTGATTATGGAACACTCCTCATGGATTGATCAGTGAAAGCAAGTATCTGGGTGATGTTTGTTAACCTGGCACTGAGTGCTGACTTTTTCTCTCTGCAGTTACTTGTTTCACTACATCTGCCAGGACAGGATAATCTACCTCTGTATCACAGATGATGTAAGTACTCAAACTTTGTTTTTTTTTTTTTTCAAACATCCTCCCTGTAAAGAAAGGCACTCTTTCAGCTCATCAATCCCAACACCTTCTAGAGCACTCACAGCTCCCCCCACCCCCAATGCAGGGAGTCAGCCAGTTTGTACAGGGAAAACTGTCTGGAACACTGAAATTTTGTGAGGGAGGAGGAAGATGTAAGTGGAGTGCAGTTAGACATGGTGGAGTGGCACCATCTGCCCCGCCTCCCTCATCTTTTCCAGTTTTCCATCCTCCCACTGGAGTATGGTCTGTTTACAGCAATGACAGTAGAGATGGGTAGGGAGGAAAATGAGCTAGATTTCAGACTCCGTTATGTTTCATGCTGGACAATCTAGTCTTTGCTGCTGAGGATGAGGAGGTCTCTACTAAGAGGAATTTGTATAATCTCACTCCATGATCATTCCTCCCACTACCCTGCTTTGGACAATACTGCCATGGCTGCCAGCAATGGGACAAGTGCTTAACTCTGTCTCTTCAAAGGTGAACAAACAAAACCTAGCCCCTTCTTCCAAGGCTTTATACAAACCAACCTGGAACTGCGTCAGTGGTCATCGTTACAGCTCATGATAGGTCTAGATTTGCCTGTCACAAGCTCTTTGCCTCCTAATAAAGAATCCAGAAAACTAGATGTTACGGGCAAATAGACTTGGGTGTCTGCCTCACTGGGCCTCCATATTACCAATTACCAGGCTTACATAATTATCAGACTAGCCTCTGGAAATGTGTGCTACGGTAGATAGGTTCAGGGTTTGTTTTCCAGTGTGGGACTGCGGAATTCACACTCATTTAAAAACAATTTTTGTAACCCTTTTTTTCCCTAATGGGTCTCGTGACATGCTGTGCTGTGCATTCAGCTGGCCTGGCAGTTTGGCAAGGTTTGCTGACTTCCGGACATACGCTGTACTGCATATTTGGGCGGGTGGGGTTTGCTGGCTTTGGTGCACAAACGCGAGCGCTTTGTGTGCTCAACTAGAGAAGTGGGGTTGGCTTCCCGCGCAAGCAGGAAGGAGTGAGCAGCTCACTGGCGCCAAAGGTATTCTGTTAGCTTGACAGGTTAGAGCACCCGCCCCCAACACAGCACAGCATGGTGACATTGCATTGGACGGGCTGTGGCTGGCTGGGAAGTGGGGCAGGAGAGGGGGAGGGCTTATGGGCTTGAATGACAGAGCATAGTCCACCAACCTATTTGCACGGCATACCAGACAGTGAACCACATTTGTTTTTCTGTAATACATGTGGTACGCTGCCTTGAAAACACATGTGCAAGTAGGGGGAATCAGCATTTCAGAGGCAGTTTTCTCTGGAGATGCCATTAACTAGCACTTAATGGATTGTGCTCCTTCACTATAACGGCCCTCATTAGCGAATCCTGTTTATAAGTAACAGCTGTGATGGCTCCCATTGTTTTCAGCTTACTCCTTGGGAGGTGTTAATGGCGAAAACAGTGGTTCATCACAGCTGTTTCCTGCTGCCACTCTTCCCCTCTCAGCCTTTACAGAGACGGTGTCGTAATGCCCTTTCCCCTACAGTCATGACTTGTCTCTTATTTAAAAAAAAATAGTTCTAGGGACATGGATATGTTTTTCAATCCACACTTCATGGCAGGTTCCTTGCCGCTTTAAATCTTGCTGGAAGGTCTTCAAGCTGGCTCCTCCCACCCACCCGGGTGGTAAAACTCTCGGCTCCGCCCCATGACGCCAGATCTTCCTTACCGCTTGGAAGCTCAGGTTCCCTCTTTAGCGCTCTGCGTTTAGACTGGATCCAAACTCTTCCGTTTACCCGAAATTAATTTTAAAGTTTACAAGACTTCGGTCTGTTTCTTCCCTCCCGGCTGCGATGGATAAATAGACTCTCGGTTTTCGGCGGTGCCCATGCGGGCAGAAGATGTCTCGGATGGATCCGCACTCCACGTGCGTATATTGCCTCAGGCTTGATCACGATCCGCAGGCCTACGAATTGTGCAAGTCCTTCTCAGCCAGTGTCCTTGAAGACCATGCTGCCAGACTCCAACTTGAGCGCCCCGAGAGACAAATTCCACCGGTGAAGTCGAAGGAGGCACGTTGGGCGGTGTCCAGCGGCGGGCTCGGCTGAGCAACTTGAGCAGATGATCGCCCTCGTGGAGGAGGCGGCCCAGGCCGCATCTTCGTCCTCCTCGGTCGCGGCATTTATCCCACTCTCCTTGGGCTCCTCCTACGCTGCTTCTTTTAAGGAGCTTTGTCAATCTCTCTCCATGAAAGGTGAGGGTCCATTGGGACATTCCTCTCGGTCCAAGAAAAAGGACTCGAAGGGTAAGTCCCACTGTCGGCGTTCGTGGAGTGGGAGTGGTCCCCTTCCCCGGACAGTCGACACTCTACTTCGGTCAAGGTTGTGGCTCAGGCCGCTGGCTTCATGGTGCCCCCGTCAGGTCAGCCGGCCGAGACACCCATCGACGCAGTCGAGATTTTTCTCGACCCGTTGGATGGGTTGTCGACTGGAGAAGCCGACAGCACTTCTTCACCGGTTCCCCTGGTGGAAACCGAGGACTTGCCTGCGCCTCCTGTGCCGGAGTCCCCGGTTAAGGTTCCCGAGCCAAGGGAGGAACGGGTTTCCCCCGCCCTCCCAGACCCACCCTCAGAAACACCGGTCTTGGTCCCAGACGACCTCTCGGTCCAGCTTATCCCACCGACACCGGCAGCCAGTCTCGGCACAGAGGGAAGCGGAGGTGCCGCTCGTCTCGTCTTCCTCCTCGGAGGAAAGGCTTTGGTGCAAGTTGCATCGATGCTACGAGGACTTAATGTGGCAGCAGCTCCTTCTGAAAGTGAACAAGCCGACCCCGTCGCCTTTCCCGGCCATTAAGTGGCTGTCACCCAAAAGGCCGAAACAACCCCTTGTAATCGAGGAGCCAAAGCCAGCGCCGGTTGTTCAGCCAAAACCAGCTGCACCACCTATTGTGGTGGAACCCCCGCCTCCACAACCTAAATCTGGGGCTCTGACCAAGGATTCTCAGTCGGGTCAGGGGTTGCCCCATCGGTTGTCTGTCACCCTTGCTTCCGACCGTCCTCGGCAGGTGGAGGGTGGCTCAGGCCCTAGGCAGCTGTTCGCAGACTCCTCGGAGTCTGATGACGACTTTTCCCTGTTCTCCAGGCCCCTTGACCTGGAGTCCACTGGGGGACAGTCGGTGGACGAGAGCCCATCCTCGTTCGTGGGTCTGCTTTGGCTCATCTCAGTCTACTGGGATGCAGCTCGAACCTGTGTCCAAGCGGGCCAAGTATGCCCTCACGGAGATTCTGGACCGAGGGGATTCTCCCACGGAGGCCTTTCCATTGGCTGAAGCCATTGTTGGCCCAGCCTTGGAGTTATGGCAGCAACCGGCTTCTTGTCCTGCTCCTTCAGCCAGGATGGCCAGGAAGTACGCAGTCCCAACCGGTTCATTGTCCTGTTTTTCGGAGCACCCCTCTGCGGAGAGGCTTATTACCGATAGTGTTTTCCCGTCGTTCCAGGAACATCAGGGATGTGGACAAGCCTTCTGACAGAGTCCAAAAAGCTGGACTGTGCCGGGCGTAAGGGTACGCTGCGTCCTCCCTAGGCCTCCGTCAGGCCAGTTCGGCTGTACTGATAGCGCACTTCTCCCACGCCCTCATGGACTCCCTGGATGAGGTGATCCCTCATCTCCCGGCTGACCTCCAGACTACGGTCAAGCAGGTGCGGGATCAGGGAAGTGCGGTGGCGAAACAGAAGCTCTAAACTGCTTTGGATATTGGAGACTCTTGTGCCCGGTCAGTAGCAGCCGCAGTGGCCATGCACCGCAGAGCTTGGCTGCGGATCTCCACCTTCACGGCGGATACCCAGCACAAGCTGGCAGACGTCCCCTTCCTGGGTACCGACTTGTTCGGGTCCGGGGTGGAAGGCCATTTCCAAAGGATCAGGAAGTCCAGTGCCACCTTGGACTCTGTCACGTCTGCTCAGAAGGACAAAGGCCGTCAGCAGCAGCGTAAACCCTTTCGCCCCTGCGGCACGTCCGGCCCGGCAACACCAGCATCAGGGCCTGCAGGCGCGCACTTGGCATCCCAAAGCCAAGCCTGCAGCTTCCTCCAGCAGGAAGCCGGGAGGAAAAGGCCCGGGAGGCCCGTCGGCCAGTCCCTGCTCCAAGCCTTCCCAGTGACGGGTTGAGGGGTGTTGCCCCCAGCCTCGTCACTTCCCTCTGGGTTCCCCCGTGGGGGAACGGCTCCGCCACTTTCTTTCCGCTTGGTCCACTATCACCATGGACCGCTGGGTGTTGGAAGTAGTAGGAAAGGGTCTGCCTCTGGAGTACGAGCAGGCCCCGCCCTTCTGAGCCGTCTCCCCACAGGGGGCTACGGGGTCCGCAGCTTCTTTGTCGGCCCGTCGAGCCGACATTGCCCTGCTCCTCCAGAAGGAGGTGATCAGGGAGGTGGCAGATCCTCCACCAGACGCAGGGTTCGTGTCCAAATATTTCGTGGTCCCGAAACGGACGGGGGGGCTGGCGCCCCATTCTAGAACTGCACAACCTGAACAGGTTCCTACGGTTTGAACCTTTAGGATGATCACTCTGGCTCAGATCATTCCATCCTTGGAATGAGGTGTGTGGTTCTGTTCTCTGGACCTCCAGGACGCGTTCTTTCACGTCCCAATCCGTCCATCCCATCAGCGATTCCTCCGCATCAGAGCAGATGGGTCCGTTTATGAGTTCCAGGCCATGCCCTTCGGCCTCTCTCCAGCTCCCAGGGTCTTCACCAAATGCATGGCAGTGGTGACAGCATTCCTGTGGCGCCGAAGGGTCCGGGTGTACCCTTACCAGGACGACTGTCTGATTGCGGCCCCCTCCAGACTGGAGGTGGAGCGGTCCAGGGATCTGGCCCTCCAGGTTTGCTCTCTGGTTGGGCTCCTCATCAATGAGGCCAAGTCGGATCTCATGCCAAAGCTGGTAATTCAATTCATCGGGCCAAAGCTAGACTCTCTTCGAGCCAGAGCACGGCTCCCGGCGGACCGGGCTGAGGTTCTTTCCTCCTTTGCCCAATCATTTCAGGTTGGGCAATTGCGCCCTGCCTGGGACTTCCTGAACCTCCTGGGCCTCGTGGCGGCCTGCACCAACGTGGTCCATTGGGCCCATTGGCACATGCATCCCCTACAATGGGGATTGGCCAGCCAGGGGTCACAGCGCTCCGGTCCTTTGGATCAGCCAGTGGCAGTGACCCAGGAGATGTGGAACGCTCTCCAGTGGTGGATCGTTCCAGCTCATTTGCAGGAGGGCATCCCGTTTGTCCGCCCTGAGCCGACTGTCTCTCTATCGACCGCCTCTCTGATGGGTTGGGGTGCCCATCTGGGGGAGCACAGAGCGCATGGCCTCTGGTCTCCTTGGGAGTCTCTATGCCACGTCAACCTGCTGGAGCTTCGGGCGGTCCGTCTAGTCCTCACCGCCTTCACTCCATTTGTAAGGGATCAAGTGGTCCAGGTCCAGACTGACAATACCACGACCATGTGCTACCTAAACCGCCAGGGCGGGACGCGCTCCTTGCCCCTGTGCAAGGAAGCTCTCCGCACTTGGTCCCTCGTGCACAGTCTGAAGGCGGATCTCCTAGCCCTCCATGTGGCAGGAGCCTCCAACACTCTGGCCAGTGCCCTAAGCTGGATAGGGGCTGCATCTCACGAGTGGTCTGTCCTGCCGGAGGTAGTACAAGATCTGTCCTCCCACTGGGGCACGCCTCAGGTGGACCGGTTTGCCTCCAGGGAGAATGCGGAGCTGAGGCTGTTTCATGCCCGCCCCCCCTCAGCAGGGCTCGCTGCAGGGGGATGCCTTCTCGGGGCCGTGGACCCCGGGCCTCTTCTACGCCTTTCCCCCCATTTCCCTTGATCCACAAGGTGCTTCTCAAGGCGAGGAGGGACAAGGCGCAGGTGATTCTGGTAGCCCACAGACTGGCCCCGCTAGTTCTAGTATCCAGATCTCCTCAGCCTCAGCTCCAGGCTCCTGAGGCGGCTCCCAGTCCGCCTGGACCTGATCTCAGTCAACCAGGGGAAGGTTCTCCACCCAGACCTTCAATTCCTGCACCTGACAGCCTGGTTCCTGAACGGCTAGAGTTCCAGGCCTTGGGTTTTTCTGATGTGGTCCTCAACGTTGTTGAGGCGTCCCGTAAGGAGTCGACCAGGAAATGTTATGCCTTCAAATGGAAGAGATTCTACATTTGGTGTCAGGGTAAGGGGTTGGACCCTTCCTCCTGTTCCTTGGCCAGCATTCTGGACTACCTGTGGTCCCTTTCTCAGCTAGGGCTTCGGTTGACGACCCTTAAGGTGCACCTGGCAACCATCTCTGCTTACCGGGCGCGGACTGGAAAGCAGTCTGTGGCGCAGGAGAAGGTGGTCGGGCGCTTTTTCAAAGGGCTTGATCACATATCCCCTTCCGCTGCGAGAACCTCCACCTCCGTGGGATCTACTGCTGGTATTGGCTAAGCTCATGGGCAAGCCATTTGAACCGATGCACAGGTGTAACATTTCTCACCTGTTGTGGAAGACCGCCTTCTTGGTGGCTATCACATCAGCCAGAAGGATGGGAGAGCTCCAGGCGCTTTCCATCGAGTCTCCTTATCTGGTCTTCCACAGGGACAAGGTTGTCCTGTGCCCCCACCCGAAATTCCTTCCAAAGGTGGTGTTGGAGTTTCACCTTAACCAGGTGTTGACTCTGCCGGTGTTTTACCCCAATCACACCTCTGAGGCCAAATATAGGCTGCATACTCTGGACCCTAGAAGAGCGCTCTCTTATTATAAGGAGCAGATGGCTGAGTTGGGAGAGGTTCGGCAGCTGTTTGTCACCTACGCTACCTAAGTAGGGGATGTGCGCCTTGCCTCCCTCCTCCCGGAGAGTTGCTAGGAGTCTGCCAGACAGTGTGGATTGAACAACATATCCATGTCCCTAGAAATACAGGTTACTCACCTGTAACAGGAGTTCTAGGAATGGTGTATGTTGTTCATCCACACAGCCCACCCAACCTCCCCGGCTTCGACGCACAACCTGGCTTCCAGCGGGCTAGATCTGCCGTCATGGGGCGGAGCTGAGAGTTTTACCACCCAGGTGGGTTGGAGGAGCCAGCTTGAAGACCTTCCGGCAAGATTTAAAGCAGCACGGAACCTGCCATGAAGTGTGAATGAACAACATATACCATTCCTAGAACTCCTGTTACAGGTGAGTAACCTGTATTTACCAGACTGACCTTTCACTTCTGTATGCTAAGGGAAGAATGAAATTGGTGCCTTGGTCTGAGCGTAGCAGAGTTTGTTTCCATTCATCTGCTCTACTACAGAAGGCAAACCGCTTTACTTAGCTTTGCTGTGCTGGCAATCCGCTAGCATGCTTAAATAAATGAAGAAATCTGCTGTCTGAGTGGAGTGGAGCTTGTTTTTCCATAACGCCGCTCCTCTACAGAAGTGTAAACAGCACTTTACTATGCTGGCAGTTAGCTAGTACGGCAAAAAAAAAATTGAAAGGGAATTCCCCACACATGTGGATGAGATGGTCTGCTCCGAGGCAATCTCTTGCAGCAGGTCATAACACATGGGAATTCAGTCGCAGGCATCATTTCCTCCAGATGACTTCTCAGTAGTTGACCCTACTCCTCCGTTCTTTTCAACAGTGGCCTACATGCAACAAGTCGTCGACCAGAAAGAAAATCTGTTCAGGGGCCTTGGCCCTGTACACGGCACCCAGGATTGTGCCTCTGAAAGCGGTTCACCATGGGTCCATCAGGGTCTCGCTGCTCTGATAGAGGAAAAAAAAAAAAAAGTATCTGAGAGGTGGCCCCTGTTGTGTTGTCTTCTACACTGTCAGTGACTGCGGTCTCCTCTCTTTCCACCATCGATGGTGAGTTCTGGAGTACCTAAGATGGGGGCAGCTGTTATGTCATCTTCTACATCGTCGACGACTGCTGGCTCCTTTCTTGCCTCCGTCGACGACTCCCCCATCGATGGTGAGTTCTAGAGTACCTGAGATGGTAGCCGCTGTTCTGTCGTCTTCTCCACCATTGACGACTGCTGGCTCCTCTCTTAAACCTCCATCGCCGGCTGCTCTGTCGACAGTGAGTTCGGGGATCAAACTACAGCTTGAAAGAGCTGCCTCCCCCCTTCACTGCTGTATACCTATCGTCAGTCGATTCTACTGTCCTCTACCTTGCCTTATGGCCCGTCGACGACTATGCCTGGCACTCTTGGTAGTTTTTTCAATGCCAAGGGCTTCAGGCTCACGACAATCCCATTGTCCACGACCAGCCTTTGCCTCACAGGACTTACTGCTGGTGCCCTCGTTGACGATCCTGGGGTCCTATATAACACCCCATATCGACAGTTACAAGTTTGGTTCCACTGCCTACTTCTATTCCATCAGTGGTTCCAATACACTCTGTCCAGTCAGCCATGGCTCACATGACAGATGGCAATGATAGATGTCCAGGCTCTAGTACAGACCATCCTGGACCTGACTCAGTCCCAGAGTCCTTCTAGGGAGGGTTGGTTTCTGGTCTCTGCTGCCTCTCGGCCTTTTGTGACTTAGCAGATGGTCAGCTCTTCCTCTGTCTCTCCCCCCGGGCCTGTATGCCCAGGACGTGGACATGGAGGACCATTTCCTGCAGGACTGTGATCTTGCTGACCTGAAGGATGTGGGCAGCATGGACCAAGGGGAATCCTCTCTCTTCTCCTCTGCTGCCTCCACTGTTCAAGGTGAAACTACCCCTGAACTCTCTTGTTCTCAGCCAGAGGGTTGTGGATGCATGGAACAGCCTTCCTGAGGAGGTTGTGGAGTCAGAAACAGTGGGAGAATTCAAGAATGCATGGGACAGGCATAAGGCAGTTCTAGTGGGGGGTAGGAGGAAGTAAGCTGCTGATTAACTAGAATCTGCAGCTTATCCGTCCGGAAGGGAAATGGGCAGACTAGGTGGGCCAAGCAGTACTTACTTGTCATCAAATTCTGTGTTTCTGTTTCTCTCCCCTTCCCTGTATGTTCTCCGTGGTAGCTGGTGGCAACCCCTTCCCTCTTCCTTTCCCCATAAATTCTCCGTGGTGTCTGGTGGCAACCCCTTTCCCTCTTCCCTTCCCCATGAGTTCTCTGTGGTGTCCAGTGGCACCCCTCCGTCTCCTCTTCCCCATAAGTTCTTCAGGTGTCCAGTGGCACCCCCTCCCTCTTTCCTTCCCCATAAGTTCTCAGTGGTGTCCGGTGGCAACCCCGTGCGCCTCTCCTTCCCCGTAAGTTCTCCAGATGTCCAGTGGAAACCCCAACTCTCCAGGGCATCTTATCAGCACACTAGACCCCAACAACGACTGAAACAAACCCTCCACTCACCTTCTTGTCTGGTCACCATCTGGCTCTCACAACTAAGGTAAAAAAACAAAACAAAAAACAAATCTTCCCCTATATATCTCAGCTCCACCACCGATCCTCCCCATGTCTACTTAGCAAATCGCCAAAAGTTCTAACGTATGTGAATAAATTCTTTAATGAAGCATGCCACCTATAGTATCTTAACAATCTCAGTGCAGGTCCTGAATGCCGGCAGTCTCTGAGTAGTGCTTTGCGATAACACTTTGGGGGGGAGGAGGGGATTACTGTAGCCTGCCAACCTCAAAAGTAGTCCCCAGCAAGTAGTGCATGTGTCATTTGTTATCAACCCACATGCCAGAAATATAATAGTAACATGATTTCTGATATTTGTTGTCCATAACATACATTGTAACACATACAAAAATGCTTTGGTTTTGAGTCCCCCCCTCCCGCGACAGACATGCTCCCACATTCCAACAGTGTCTCGCTGACCAATATCTCTGCACATACCCCGACATTTTCATTATTGGCCAAGGCAAAGTTTATTTATATAGCGCCGTATACAAGGGCTCAGAGTGCTTAACAAAACAGCAAAATGCAGAAAAACAACCCCAGAATAAATTAATTCAGAGCAGATTAAAAGCTTTATCAAATAAATAAGTTTTAAAAGAGGTTTTATAGGCCGCCACTGAGCTGGCAGCCTTAATGTATGGTGGAAGAGAATTCCACAGGAGCAGCACAGCCACCCCAAAGGCCCTATCTCCCGATCTTTTTAAGTGGGACACATTGGCACATGAGCGAGACAAAAGTTGTAATACAATGAACAACTTCAACTGCATGTCAGTATATAATTAATCCTAATGACTTGTGTGGCAGCGGGGTGAGGTGCTCGCTGTCTGGTTTTCTGTCTGCAGTGCAGGTGCACTGCTCGCTGTCTCTCTCTCTCTGCTCGCTCTCCGCAGCACAGCGTGCTGATCATCACACACACACGCTCTCTTGCGCTCGGGCAAATGCTATGTTCCAGTTTAGCAATGTCTGCTATTTAACATGTGCAGATAACCTGACATTTCTGCATATAAACTTAATAAGCATACTGACTCTTTCGGAGGAAGATGAACATGATTCAGGGAATACTGTTGCTCAGAGCTCTAAGATGTGCAGTGGATAATCTGATAGTTGTCCCTTTAAAACTGCTGGATGTGAGTTTCAAACTGCTGCATGACAGCGTCTCACAGTAGCTGATTTAAATGGCATACAGTGGCACTGTTTTGGAGCTTGTAACAGTGAGAAAGCCACAGGAGTGGTGCTGTAACAAATCGTGCTCCCTGTCTCTCTCTCCCCCTCAGTGTGGTACTCTACCTTCAGTGAGCCGATGGTGTACCAGGATCAGGGAGACGTGCTCCCCTGTGTTTCATATGGGGTGCAGTCATTTTTTTAATGACATGACAAGTGGGTCAGGTCAATTGCAGTTACATGAAAACAAGAGGCTTGGTACCTGTTGCTTCTCTTGCTTCATTAATGGCTGCCTTTACAGTTTCATTTTTCCACCGCAAAATGAGTGCCGTGCTGCCCAGGGATGTTGCTGCAGGGACGTTCACGGCAACTGTTGATTAAATAGTAGATTTAATCAGTGGTCACCTGATGCTCTTTCACCAATTGGGTTGCCTCCCTTTTTCAACCCATATGATAATATTGTTTAGCAGTCAGGCTCCAGTCTCTCCTACTGCTTTAACTGGAAGTCACTAATGAGAACCAATCTGAAGTGTGTACGCAGATATTGCAGCTTATTGTAGCTACTAAGGAAAATGTTGTAATGTGTTCTATCCCTTCTTTACCACCTCTCATTCAACACTGCAGCAGGGAGGTTATTGAAAAAAGACGTAAACCACTTTGGTTTGAATTCGTTAGACTTATTAGCCCTGTGAATGTGGACTTGTCAAAAAAGGGAGAAGAAATTTACATAAAAAAATTAATTACAACAAGCAGACTGTATGTTCTTACTGTGTTGGCAGTTTGCAGACTGTTAATTAGCTCTACACATTTAGCAGCTCTTCAGGGAGAATTAAAACTCACTGTGTGCGACAGTCTCTTATAACTGCTACAAGGCTGTCTTAGCCTGGTTTGCTTTTTTTTGGCCGGGTTGGCATATTATTCATTTGTACACCATAAGGAGCAAGAAGCCAGGCTATAGCTAACCGTGAAAAAGGGTAACAAATAATAAATTAAAAAATTAAACTATTTCAAATAAAATTAATTTTAATAATCAGCAGACCGAGTTAGACATTTTGCATCTTTTCCTTGTTTTTCTCAATTTGTCCCTTATTTTCAGTACCTGCGGGGACACTGCTTTCAAAAAAAAAAATCTTTTTAGAATTAACCCTGTAGGTTACCCAACAGCAGTACTAAAACTGAAGTCCAGTGATGTATTGCACATGGCGTGGAAGATATAAAGCATTTACTGTATTCTGGTTACAATGCCTCTGGTGCTTCCGGTTGTCAGTTGTCATTTGGGTGGTAGCCGGGGATTGCGGATGATCCTCCTGTCATTTCTTTATAATCCCTATGAATCCTTAAAATAAGGTTCCCCTGGATTTGTTTATGTAAAATTTGGTGGATGAAGGAGCTTTTAACCACCTGTGGTTCTGCTGAAATGATGCAACTGCATCCTCCTTTGCAGCTATTTATGGTGGCATGTTGATGGTTTTTATTTATTTATTTGGTTCAGAAAATACCTTTGAGTCATAGACTCATTTACAATGGTTCCACATCACAGAGATGAGATACAGACTGACAGTAATAACAATTGCACAATGAAGGTTCAGGTTTGTTACAAAGAACAGCAAGGCTAACATTCGAATGCTAGGAGTTACTTGGTTAGATCCTCCACCATACAGGTAGAATTGCAGATAGGATACAATTCCTAGGTTGAGAGGCAGTTTGGGGTATAGTCGGGCCAGAGGCCATAGTCAGTGGCCCTCAACTGTGATGAGGGAGGCGGCAGGGTTCAGGTGCAGTCGCAGGCACTTGAGTTCAGTAGGTGTTCCCTAAGGGTTTTAAACGGTCCAAGTCTAAGTTCATTTGCCAAGGAGGTGGGTAGGCTATTCAACCACCGGGGGGTCCTGTAGCTGAAGGACTTTTGGAATAGGGAGATGCAGCAGGAGGGAACCGAGAGGAGATGTCTGTCCGAGCTACGGTTGTGCTTCACCTTGAGATCTGGGTTGACTAAGGGGGTGAGCCGTATTGGTGAGAGTCCAAGGGCAATTCTTTTAGCCATGAGGCAGGTGTGGAACCTGATTCTGTTATCCCGGTTAAGCCAATTGGTGGCGCTGTAAAGTGAGCAGGTGTGTGTGAGACGGTCACATCACAGGACAAGGTGGCATGCTTTATTTAGGGAGAGACTGAGTCTAATTAGGGCTGAGGTGCTTGCTGCACCATAAATCAGTTAGCCATAATCAAGCAGTGAGAGGACTGAGGAGGAGACTGCTAGCCTGAGGGCATCAGGGCTGAGACAGTGTTTGAAGCGGTGCAGCAGCCCCACTCTAACATTCAGGGCCTTGGATAGGTGGTGGATGTGGAGGTGAAAGTTAAGTGCAGGGTCCAAGGTGATGTCCAGGTATTTAAAGGAGGCCACTAGTTCCAGTGGGTTCTGATTTGCTATAGCACCTGAGGGCAGAGCTCCTTTCTGGTGTTCTGCGGGTGGGAGAAAAGCATAACTTTGGTTTTAGTGTTGTTGATAGTTAGGCGATGAGCGGAAAACCAGTACTCAGCAGCGGTAAAAGAGGACTGGAGGGAGCAGTGGAGTTGGAAGGGGTCAGGGTTGGAGGAGAAGAGGACAGCAGCATCAGCGTACAGTAGGAGATTGCCAGGGCAGGACAAGGGAAGGGAGTTGAGGAAGAGGCTGAATAGTACAGGCCCAAGGATGGACCCCTGCGGTACACCAGAGAGGGCACGTAGACTATTGGAAAAGGTGTTATCAATTTTGAACTGCTGGTTCACAAGGTAGAGAACCAGCCCAGCGCATCACGGGAGAAGCCCAGGTTGTTCATGGTGGTTAGAAGGAGGGAGTGGTTAACAGTGTCAGATGCCTTTGTTAGGTCTGTGAAGATGGCACCAGAGATGTGGCCCTTGTCCAGGGCAGAGTGTATGTGGGTGGTAAGTTCTAGGAGGGCAGTGGTAGTGCTGTGTCCTTTGCGGAAGCCATGTTGTTGTTTACAGAGAAGGTTGTATTTGCTGAGGTGATCAGTGAGCTTGTCCGATACAATCCGCTGTAAGGCCTTGGATAGGGGTGGGAGTATGGAAATGGGGTGGTAGTCATATGTGTTGGATCGGTCCCCACTTTTAAAGATAGGGGTGTTGGAGGCAGTTTTCCACTTGGAGGGGAATTTACCTAGACAAAGGGAGCGGTTTATAATGTGAGTTAGTGGGTAGAGGATCTCTTGAAGGGTGAGTCGAAGGAGCTTCATATCAATCAATCAATCAAATCTTTATTTATCCAGGCAGACACCGTTGAGCAAGCTCATTTACAAGGTGGACCTGCATTGGTAAAATGACAGTTATACACACATAACTTAAAGATGAGTTAAACAATGTAAGGAAGGCAAAAGAATAAACTTACAAACATGAGGTGGGTGCAATAAATACAATTCCAAGTATTCACATAGGATTACATGACATTAATTACAGCCTTTAATGACATAGGATTTAGAGTTGCATATTTGTCCATGACTTTACAGGATGGTACAAGTTAATAGCATTACAGGCCCCGGAGGGCGGTTCAGTGCATGGGAGGTGACCAGGGCTTCGGGGAGCCCATGTTGCTCGCGTATTTGGATGGCAGAGGGAGGAAAAGGAAAAAGAAAAATGTTTATGGCTCTAGTGGTCAGCATGGCAGCTGAATGCTGAATAGGTTTATGTATGGCGGGGAGGGGTTCGGTTATAGCTGCATATGGTGAGGTTAGAGCGTGAGCTATCAACAGGACTACTATGTACTATGGAAACATTTGCAGATTTCGGCAAATGTTCTGTCATACAGGTTCCTAAACACTGAGATACTGATAGGGGAGCTAATATCTAATATCTAGAGAGTCAGTACTATAGGAGGAGTGGGCTAGAGCTTTTTTGAGGTATGGCTCCGCAGACTTGGGAGTAATTTGGCGCAGGTAGAAGGGAGGGGCTTCAGGGGAGGGAACAGGGGGGCAGGATGAAAGTGGATCAAAGAAATTAGGAGGGAGAACATGGTTGAGGTTAGTGAAGGCCTTATTGAAGGCCTCAGCAATTCGGAAAGGTTCAGAGGTCAAGGACCCTTCCACCATGATCTGGTCGGGAACAGAGTTAGGGGCTTTACCACAGATTTCCCTAATGTTGTTCCAGAACTTACACCTAGAGCCCCAGGAGGAGGTTAAGGAGGATTTATAGTATTCAGCTTTTGCTTTGTGCACAGCCCAGGAGCACTTGTCCCGAGCCTCTCTGTAATTTTGCTCATCAAGCGGGAGGCCTGTCTCATTGGCGAGTTGCCACAATGATATCTGGACTGCATTAAGGCCAGGAGGCGATCAGAGAACCAACGTACCAGATTACCTTTGACCTTTCTTTTGGTAAGTGGGGCATATTTGTCGCAAATATTATTGAAAGCCAGGATGAAGAGGTCAAGGACTCTATCAGGGTCGGAGGAGTTAGTTACAAAAGACCAGTCCATAGTGCTGAGGTGTGCTTTAAGAAGTGTTAGTTTACCAGGTCCCAGCCTGCGCTGTTATTAATTTGGGAGATGATCTCAGGGCTTTGCAGGTCCAGGAATAGAGGACGGGGGAGTGGTCACTGAATGCATTTGGGAGAACTGTGACCTTCGTGATTTTTATGAGGACAGTTGGTGGAAACGAGGTCAAGCAGAGAGGAGGACCCAGTATGTAGGTCACATCATGTGGGGGATGTAACCACTTGGGATAGGTCTTGGGCCGTGGCAGCGTCAATGAGTGGTGAGGCGTCCCTCCCTAGCCAATTGATATTGAAGTCCCCCAGTATAATCTTTTCCGAATGAGATGGGTGGGTGTCCAGATAGGACAATTTTGAGTGGAATGCTACCTTTTGGTCCCTGGGGGGAATGTATGCAGCAGTGATAAGGAGCGGGGTTTGGGAGTGTCCCAAGGTAAATTTAAGTGTGAGTGCCTGTGGTCCTGGACTCAGCTGGGGGGTGGGGAGCAGCTTCTCATGTAGTATAGCCTTGCTGTAAATGGCACAGCCACCCCCACGCTTACCCTGATGATCAGCGCAGTAAAGTTTATAATCGGAGAGGGTAATGGATGAGTCAGGGATCCGAGGGGTAAGCCAGGTTTTGCCTACAGCTATGATGATATGCTGATGCTGTAGTACCCAGCCCTGGAAGGTGTCCCACTTTTTTAAGAGACTGCAGACATTAAGGGAGGTAATATGTAGCCCACGAGCAGGGGATTGGGAAGATGCCTGGGGTACTGTAGGTCCAGGATTGGGGTGGACATTGCCTGACAAGAGGAGGAGGAGTAGGAACCTAAGTGCAGGGTACATGGGCCTTTTTTTGCTGCAGAGAGCGAGCCATTGTGAGCGCACTGGGGTAGAGAAGGTAAGAAAGGGGAGGTTTAATATATGGAGGGTAGCAAGGATGAGGAATTGAAGCGAGGGAGGGGGCTGCACCTGTGATGGAGGGTGGTATGGCCACCAAGTGCAGCCAAGCAAATGCAGTGCGATACGGCTAGGGCGTAGCTCATAGGAGGTGATGGGGTGAATGTTACATGCGTGGTCACATACACGGGATGGGGAGGCGAGAGGGGCCTCCTATGTTAGAGGGTAGCTTGGCAGCTCGGTTATTGTCTGACTCAAAAATGGGGAGAGTATTTGTGAAGTGCACTGGCTGGGGAGGGTGGGTCAAGACAGTGGGTAGTAGAGAGCATAGTTAAAAAATTAGTGGATACATCCTAGTGGTAAGAGTAGACCTCGTAGGTAAGAGGAAGCCAGTAGTAAGGCAGTTTAGCAGCCCCTAGTGGTGAGGGCATATGAGCTACAAGTGGGAAAATGGGCTGATTGGCTAATGTGCCGTCTGTCGCCTATATAAGGCACTGCCGACCAAGGGTGGTGGTGGGGTCGGCGGGGCCTAAAAATCCACATGTCCTGGAGTTCTGCGAGAGTGGAGCTCCTCGTGGCAGCAACGTACCTGGCGAAATTTGTTCGGGGTTGGGGGAGGGTGCCTTGATTCACGTGGCCCTCTCTACCTCAGGACCCTCTTTGGATCCGATGCTTGCTGTGGAGGAAGCAGAAATGTGGTAAGACTTTTTATATCGTGGCGGGGGACTGTAGGCAAAATTATCAACACGGAGCATACACGGCCTGAGTAGCAGAGAACTGCTGGGGGGGGGGGTGTAAGCAGCTGGGGCTCCTTAGGGGAAGTATTATTAGTACAGTCGGGAAGCAATCAAAACGGGACTCTTGAAATTAAATTGTACATTCAGGGCAGCAAGCTCTGTTGAGTTGGGACATATTTGAAACTAAATTGTACATTCAGAGCAGTAAGATCACAGGGTTCTTAGTAGCAGGGACTGAGACTCGTGTACAGTCAGAACAGTCTTAAACGGTGCCTTTACAGGGCATTATATGCCATTAGATAATGCCTAAACTGAAACTGGCATCCTGATTAACTGAAAAAGCCTATCACCCGGGACGTTATTTCTTAACATTGGCCCGTTGAATAACAAGTTCCCCCTGCAGTACCCTTCACCTCCTGATATCCCTGTCCCTACACACCGATAGGTGGTATTGTTTGCTATGAACACCCACACACACATAGCCAATCTGCAAACTACTCAATATTAACATACTGCAAAGTAGTAAAAAGCAATTATTTTCTTGCTCTTTTCCCCCTGCTAAGCTGCTCCTCATTCTGGCGTTGACAAGGCCCAAAACCTCTCACTCCCTCGAAACTGCCACTACCAAACACCGCTAATCGCTCACTGCCAACAAGTCGAATGAAACTCCCACTCCTCCGTTTCCGCTTTTAAACAAAAACTACCTCTTTCTTTCACTCTGCACGACTCATCATCTTACTTTCATGTCACCGAATTCTGTGTCACAGAACATGCCGCCAATCCCGCTCTACACCTCGGCCTCTCGCTCCCCACGCTGTCTCGCAAACGAAACCATATCTAGGTACATAATACAAACATATAAACAGGGTTTAAGCGCCCTCTAGTGGCACTAAATTCACTATTTTACATAAATAGGCATTTCTCTGCATTTTTACTAACATTTTCCACTTTTTTAAATCAAATCATTATTTTATAAAAAAAAAAAAAAACTACTAAAAATTCCCATTATCTAAGTGTAATAATACCCTCCAGGGTGGGCGTTACAGGATATAACTGACCTTCCAGGGGCTATAAGGCCCTCTGCCGCAACATTTGGGCTCATTACGCCATCACGGTCCGTTATATCTCGTAACGCCCACCTTGTTGGGTATTATTACTTACTTCAAAAGGAGATCCGTGCAGGAAGTTAAAGACTGTAGTATCAGGACATAGTCTTAGCAGGACTCTTTAACAGCAGGAGTTAAACATTTTAAACGGCAGGCCTAAGTAATTTCGGGGAACAATGATATCTTAAATGTTGTAAGGACCTTAAAGCACTGCTATAATAATAGGAAATTGTGCCTTAGAATCTAAAATTGATTGAGCAGAAAACGATCTCCAGGCCTACGCTGATAGTACATTTAAGGTAACAAAGTAAGACGTAGAAATGGCGCCAAATCCCCAAGTCCTGGAGTTCTGTGAGAGTGGAGCTCCTCGTGGCAGCAGCGTACCTGGCAAAATTCGTTCGGGGTTGGGGGAGGGCGCCTTGATTCCTGCGGATCTCTCGACCTCAGGGACCCTCTTAGGATCCGATGCACGCTGTTGTTCCAGTAATCCATCCTTAATCTGTGTTTTCGTAGCTAGAAACTAACTACAATGTGAAGCTCACTCAGAAGGTGTTACGGTCTTCAAAAGTTACTCTTAATGGGGCTGATCGATGACCCAGTGGATAGCAAGACACCCTTCCATGCTGGAGACCTGAGTTCAGGAGTGGAGTTGGGAACTGGCTGGTGAAGGCAGGCATTCCTTTTGGACCCCATGCAGACACGTTGATCATTCAAGTGGTGTTGATTGCTCCCAGGGCCCTACAGGGTCCATGCTTTGGCTCTTGGGCTTCATGGCAGATTCTGATGGCCCAATTCCACATTTGCATTTCACAGTGGATGCTTTGTGCCCAGTGGACCCAGGCTACCTAATCCTTAGATCACCTTATCCCGAACACTGACATATTTATGCAGGGCTATATGAATTTATTGTGTCTGCCTTTTCTCATTTACTCTCTGCATTTACAATTGTATAAATGTATTTATCTTATTTAGCATTAAGCCTGTCCTTCTCCCCTTCCTCCCCCCAGGAAGCATCTCGAAATGAGCTCCTGTGCTCAGTATGTTTTGCCTGGGACTCTGAATGTCCTGGCAGACACACTCAGCAGGTTGTTTGCTCCTCTTATGAATGGAAGCTCCTGGATGACTTATTTGCCTACTAGGGTCATTCAGAGTTGGACCATTTTGCATTCCACACAAAGTAAAACTGCATTTCTGTTAATTTGCTTCAGGGCCCATGAGATTTCTCAGCATGTTGTGGTGTTCCTCTCCTGCAAAGCAGGATTTCTGTATACCTTTCCTCCAGTCCTCTGATTCAGTGGATATCTGTCAAGCTTGGGGGATGAGGGAGGGATCTTCTTGATATCTGTGGATCCCTTCTGGTCCAGACAACTAATCTCTTCTACTTTGGCAGTTTGCAGTGGATCCTCCTGTCATGCTGTCTCAAAGATTGATGCTCCTGACACAGGACCTGGGCTGCCAGCCCTTCCATCCCTACAACTTTACACCTGGCTCCTGTGGCATGTAGAACTGTTCTTCGTTGGGGTTTCCATGGGGTTTTATGTTCTGCTGGCAGATAATAAGCCTTTTGTGTGGCACACATTCCCAGAAAAGGAAACATTTCAGCATTTGATGTGCCTCTCACTCTCTAAACCCTCTCTCGTGTCTGGTGCAGAGTGTCTCAGACTACCTCCTGTCCCTGTTGGACTCTGCCCTTCAGTACTCTTTGAAGGTGCATCTTTTTGGCCATTCCTGCCTTTCATGCCTTCTTAGGGAGTCAAAACCATGGCCCAGATGGATGCATCTGGTAGGTTCCTCAAAGGGCTTCTGCATCTGTGCCCCCAGTCCGTAGGCCAGTGCCACTGGGGAACATTAATTTGATTCTCGAGTCTTACATGGGCTCCTTTTAAATTGGGTGCTACTGGTGTTATGTGTTTCCTTCCTGGAAAACGCTTTTTTCTGGTTGTGATTACCTCAGCTCAAAGGATTTCTGAGCTGCTGGCTTTGGTTGCAGATTCTCAACACCTTGTGTTTCACAAGGATAGGAGTTCACTATGTACCCATCCTTGGTTCCTTCCTAAGGTGGTTTCTGAGTTCATGTTGAACCAAACTATCCACTGTGCTGTATTATTCCCTCACCTTGCAATGCAAGAGAAGTTATTCTGCACTCTTATTGTACACAGAGCCTTACACTTCTGTTTGGGTCACATGAAGGACTGCAGCAGGTCTTCTCGGATGTTCATTTTCCCCCAGGGTGGTGAGTGCCCCTGCCTCTAAGCAATGCATTTCTAAATGGCTAGCATCCTGTATTTCCTTTTGTTGCCAGAAGCACAGTAAGGAGCTTCCTTGTCCTGTCTGCACATGCCACTTGTGTGGCTTGTTTTCACTACGTTTCAGCAGCTGACGTGCTCTGCCACCACATGATAGTCTGTCCTTACTTTACCTAACAGTATGATCTGTGGCCGGTGTCCCAAAGACATTCTGGCTTCTGCTGTGCCATCCCTCAAGGCCTGCTTGTCTGGCCACCTTCCCATTCTGCAGTTTTGCACTGCTTTGGAATTGTTCTAGAGATGTGTCTTTATGGAGAAAGATGTCCTTGAAGATGGTTTAGATACTTACCAGTAACAGTAGATCTCCTCCGTAGAGCCGTAGTTCACCCTCCCACCTACCCCTTCTGTATTTAAGGGTGTCCTACTGTAGAAGACTTTTCTGCGCCCTTCCATATGGACTTTTTCTTTAGAAACAGAGACACAGAAGGTGATTGCTGATAAGGACCATGTGGCCCATCTAGTCTGTCCCCTTTCCCTGCCTAATGCAATATCGCAGTCCCTAGTTGATCTGCAGCTTACCCTTCCCTATTGCTAGAGTACTCTTATGCCTGTCCCATGTATTCTTGAATTCCCCTGTCGTGTTTGCCCCCACCTCCTCAGGTAGGCTGTTCCAAACATCCACTACTCTTTTTGTGAAAAAGTACTTCCTCGGCCAGCCTGGTGGCGCTGAGGGTTGAGGTGCTGGATGCCACACCTTGCACTGCACCGGCGACCCGTGTTCGGGAACGAGCATGGGTTGCTGTCGGTCGGCAGGGAGGAGATGGATTGAACGTCCAACAGACTGGTGTCCATCTCCGGGAGGGGGGAGTGCAGTGGCCGTTGCACGCCTGACCCATAGCGGAGGTTGGGGCTCAACCGCCCGGCGCCGCATGAAAGGGGGGTGGGGGATGTGGCAGATGCCTGATGTGGGCTGAACACTGTCACTGGCGTCATTGCACGCCGCGCTCCCGCATGGGGAGAAAAAAGTGAAAATTGTGGCTCCAGGTTGCACGTCTTGATGGCCACCTGCCGGCACATGCTGTTCGGGCCCACCACCTGTTCCGTATCCAGGCTGGGCGGGGGATTAGGGGGTCCCTCCCCTTCCCGCCATGGGGGTAAGCCGTGGAGAAGTATAAGGTGGTGGCCTGGGAATGTTGCGGGTGGCCGGCAGCCAGAGGATGAGTGGAAGAGAGCCAACCAGTGGCCACAGCTGGAAAAAAGAGAAAAAAATAGTACTTCCTCATGTTGCCCCAAGTCTACCCTACTCTAGCCTCATATTGTGTCCCCTTATTTTTGTACACCTTCTTTGCTGAAAGATGCTACCCTCCTGTACCTTGTTTATACCCCTGAGGTACTTGAATGTCTCTATCGTATCCCCCCCCTCTCCTCTCCTCCAGGGAATACATATTGAGGTCCTCTAGTCTTTCCTCATATGACTTTTGATGCAGTCCTTGCACCATTTTTGTTGCCCTTCTCTGGACTGCCTCTATGTTGTCTGTCCTTCCAGAGATGCGGCCTCCAGAACTGCACAAAGTACTCCAGATGAGGTCTCACTAGTGATCTGTAGAGTGACATAATCATGTCCTTTTTTTCTGCTGGTGATGCCTCTCCTGTGCACCCTAGCATCCCACTGGCTCTCCGCACAGCCTTCTCACATTGTTTGGTTACCTTTAGGCCATCGGATATGATTACCCCAGGTTCCTTTCTTGATTGGTGGCCATCAGTACCTCTCTCTCTCTCTCTCTCCCCCACCCCCCACCATCGTGACTTCTCCATTGGTTCTGTGCCCAAAATGCATGCTTTTGCACTTCATTTCATTGAATCCTAGCTGCCATACTCTTGACCATTCCTCAAGCATGTTTAGGTCCTTTCTTATTTTTATTCCACCACCTTCGGAAGTGTTGACCCTGTTGCAGATCTAGGTGTCATCTGCAAAGAGGCTCTGAAGTGTCACTTTTATGAAGTCATTAAAGAGGACTGGCCCCAATGTGGATCCCTGTGGCACTCTACTGATCACCCCCTCTCCACAGATTGAACGCCATTTACCACCACCCTCTGTGTCCTGTCACTCAACCAGTTTTTGACCCAGTTTACCACCTTGGAGCCCACTCCCAGGCTACCCAACTAATTTGCCAATCTCCTATGTAGGACTGTGTCAGACACCTTGCTGAATAGGTAGGCCACATCCACCGCCCCTCCCGATCTACCTCCCTGGTCACCCAATCAAAGAAATCTGTCAGATTTGACAAGACCTTCCTGCTGTAAATCCATGCTGCCTTGGATTCTGTGCTCTGCTAGATTCAAGAAATATCACAATCCTTTCCTTTAGCAGTGACTCCCATTAATTTCCCCACCACCAAGGTCAGGCTGACTTACCACTTTTGTGGAAAGGGACTACATTCGTCCTCTACCAGTCCCCTAGAACCACCCCTGTCTCTATTGATTTGTTGAATAGGGCTGTTGGTGGTGCCACCAGCACCTCAGGTTCTTTTAGTATTCTGGGATGTATCCCATCTGGCCCCATAACCTTGTCCCCTTTCAGATTCTCAAGTTCCTTTAGGACTCTCTCCTCCGTAAACAGGCTGGTGTCCACCTCTTTCCCATTGGTGCTCCTATCGCCCAATAGTGGTCCTTCTCCTTCCCCTTCTTCTGTGAATACTGAACAAAAGTATTTGTTCAAACAACATGAAGTCTTGCTATATTATAGACATTAGCAGTTTGATCCAGCTCTAGAACTGCCCCGGAGTGAAATGGTTAAAACCATTCCAAAATAGAATTCTGGCACGAGAGCAGCTCTATCTGTGTCATTTCAAACTTGAACTGTCAGATTCTTTATCTCGCCTCAGTGAACAGTCGCCCGAGATTTCTCCTCCTGCTCGGTTCATTTCTCGTTTAAAAGTGTTTTCTCGGTTGGATTTAACCAGAATAGTTTTATTTTAACTCAAAACCGCTTTGGTTCAAGCTCTATCTGTGGTAACCGTAAGTAAATGAAGGTTTTGTCTGTGTGGAACTTGTAAGTTATCGGTTCGGTTTTGAACCGATCAGTGGGTTTAAAACTCATTTAAAACTAAAAGTTACTATTTTAGAGTGCGGTTCCCGGTTCTTATCGGTTCTAAAAAAAACGGATTTATTACGTTTTTTTCCAATACCCGTGACACGGTTAGGAACCGATAAGGGTGTCTTGCCTGGCACTGCCGTTAAAAGGGCACGTTTTTGGTTAGGCTGGCATTATGTCTGAGAAACCCAAAAGAAAAACCGGGCCCACTGGGTTTCAACACTGTGATGTTTGTGGGGAAGTCTTTGCCAAGGCTGACCCACACACCACATGTGTTTATTGTCTGGGGTTTGACCACCTCCAGTCAGACTGCCAGGTATGTAAGAATTTCCCTGCAGCCACCCTGGAAAAAAGATTGGGCAGGCTCAGGGAACGAGAGGCCAAAAAGTCCGCTGACCCGGATGGCCAGCCCGGTTCGGTGCCAACCGAACCAGAGGGAGTGCCCTCTGACCAGGGCCAGACTTCCTCGGGCAAAAGAAAAGCTGGTTCTGAGGAACCAATTCCAGTAAAGAAAGCAAGAAAATCAGCAGGTCTGGAGTCCAAAATTCCTTCTCCAACTGCTGCAGAGATAGCAAAAGCCATACAAATTGTCCAGTCACTGTCTCAGGGTCCGTCCGAACCACCACTATCTGGTAAAGGTCGGTTCGTCCGGTCCCAGTGGTTCAGGATTATGATATTGAGGAATTTTATGAACCAGAGGAGGGGAGGAGGATTATGAACAGTATGAATGTGGCTGGGAAGGTCTGGGTGTGCCCATTGAACCGGACATCTCCCCAGACAGACCTTTAGAATCTCCCCCTATGCTGTCTGAGTCCCCATCTCATTTTATGTTTTATAAAAAAGTTGCTGAAACCCTCCAGCTTCCTTTAGAAGAGGCTGTGGATGAGCAAGAGGAGCCTGATTTTGTAGAAATGATGGATATTCCAGAGTCTAGGAGATTGTCTATTCCTTTACATAAGTCTTTTAGGAAACAAACAATTAAAATTTTTAAAGCTCTAATTCTGTGCCTCCTGTAGATAAAAAGATGGACAGAAGGTATACATTGTCAGGCCCTGATACAGAATTCCTTTCTCAGCAATGCAGTCATGTTGAGTAGTTCAGGCTGCTGCCTGTGATAAAGCTAATATTCCCTTGGCTTCACATCCTCCTGATAAGGATTCCAGGAAGATTGATGCCATGGCAAAAACAGTATATGGCAGCCTCCTCTGGGACTCAGGCAAGCAAATTATATGGCTTATGTAGCTAGGTATCAGAAATCTAGATGGGATACTGTTATGCAATTGGCCAAGCAGGCCCATGGCCAGCTGGCTAGTGAACTAGAACAGGTGGCTGCTGATAGCATTGAAGCCTCTAAGGTTCAGTTTCATGCTGCTGTGGATGTTAATGATGTTTCCTCTAGGGTCATGGCCACATCTGTAGCTTTTGTGGTTGGCCTGGCTCAGGTGTACTAGTTTGTCACAGGATACCCAGACTAAGGCTATGGATTTTCCTGTGTTGGGAAATTCTCTGTTTGGAGAGCAGAGAACTACATGAAGATGGATCAATATGGGACTACTTACAAAGGTGCCCAGGCTAGAGGCGCAAGCCACTCCTCAAGGCATGCCCCAAGGGTAGGGGTAGGCCTTTTCACAGGCCTATCTACCAGACTCTGGCCTCCTCTGCCTATGCTCAGAGGGGCTTCTTCAGAGGCAGGGGAGACGAGGGTGGGCAGACCTGCCCACCCCAGCCTAAAGCTCCTGCAAAACAGGCACCCTGATGGGGTGCCATGGCCAGATCTCCTATACCAATGGGGGCAGGCTGGCTTACTTCAGTCAGAATTGGGCTTCTTTAACCTCAGACAAGTGGGTTCTGGAAGTAGTAAGCGGGGTCTGGTTCTCAGCTTCAAAAGTTTCCCAAGTTGAGAAGCAGACTTTTCTACCTGCAAGTGCTTCAGAGACCCTCACTCTGGAAACAGAGGTCTCATCCTGTTAGCTCTCAGAGCAGTAGAAAGGGTTCCTCCCTGCATCAGGGCAGGGTCTGTATTCAGATACTTCCTTACCCCAAAAGACAGGAGAGTGGCGGCCCATTTTAGATCTCAGATATCTGAACAAGCATCTTTTGAAACCAAAGTTCAAAATGGTAACTCTGGCAATGATTTTACCTTCCCTAAGGCCAGGGGACTGGCTAGCCTCCTGGACCTCAAGGATGCCTATTTCCATGTCCTAATCAGAAGATCCCATCAGTACCTCAGATTCGAACTGCCCTCAGGTCATTACCAGTTCAGAGCAATACCCTTGCCTTACCTCTGCTCCAAGGGTATTCACAAAGTGTCTAGCAGTGGCAGTGGCCCACTTAAGGAGGCAGAGGATTGCTGTTTTTCCCTATCTAGACAACTGGCTCATTGTAGGCCAGTCCCCAGAACAGGTAAAATCTCACCTGCAGGTCACCCAGCAGCTTCTCACCTCACTGGGTTTTCTGCTAAACCTACCAAAGTCAGTTCTGGAACCAGTCCAGGTACTCACCTTTATAGGGGCAGAATTGGACACAAAGCTAGCCAGAGCCTTTCTTCCCCCAGAAAGGGTAAGGAATTTAGTGGCTCTGGCCTATTCCTTCACTCTGCAGGTCTCTCGACCAGCAAGACACTTTCTGCAGCTCCTGGGGCACATGGCTGCATCCACAGCTGTTGTGCAGGGAGCCAGATTTCAGATGAGACATTCAGTTTCACTTGAGAACCTTTTGGTATCAGAGAAGAGACCCCCTTTCCAAGTTGGTCCCAGTGACTCGAACCTTGATCCTAGCTCTCCAGTGGTGGCAGGATCAGAGCAATTTAAGAGCGGGGGTCCCCTTCATTTCTCACGACTTGACTCTCACTACAGATGCTTCCCTTCTGGGTTGGGAGCCCACATGGCGACCTTTCCACTCAGGAGTTTGGTCCCCAGGAATCTCTGCTCCCATCAATTTGCTGGAACTCAGAGCTGTCTTTTAGCTCTTCAAGCTTTTTCTGCATCTGTCCACGACAAGGTGATACAAGTCAGAACAGACAACACCACAACAATGTGGTACACATCCAACAAACAGGGGCACTCGGTCTTGACCTTGTGCACCGAGGCAATGAAGTTGTGGTCTCTGGCCTATTCCTGAACACTTCCCTCATAGCAGTTCATCTTCCAGGGAAGGACAATGTCCTAGCGGATGCCCTCAGCAGGATTTCCCAGGGCCATCACGAATGGTCCCTGGATCCTCAAGTGCTGGGATAGTTTTGCCAGGTGGGGCATCCCTCAGATAGATCTTTTTGCAGCCCCAGACAATCACAAACTTCCTCTGTTCTGTTGCAGGCCTCCAGTGCTGGGCTCAGTTCCCCTGGATGCCCTTCTTCTGGATTGGGAGGGGAAGTTCCTCTATGCTTTCTCCCCTTCCTCTCCTATTCAAAGTACTAGTCAAAATCAGATCTCAGCCTTGCAGGGTGATCCTGATTGCCCCGGATTGGGCCAGGCAGCCCTGGTACCCACTCCTTCTGTCTCTGACAGTCCATCTTCCCCTGTGCCTCCCAGGAATCACAATCTGTTGACTTGTGCCCAGGGAAGGGTTTGGTATCCGGACCTCAAATCCCTCAACCTCAAGGCCTGGCTCTTGAGGAGTTAGAGTTTGCTGATTTACACCTCTCTCAGGGTGTTCTTGAGATCCTAAAGGCTTCCAGAAAGCCTTCCATTAGGGCTACTTATAGTTCTAAATGGAAAAGGTTTTCCATTTGGTGTGCTGGGAAAAATATTTCCCCAGAATCTGCTGAATTGCCCATTTTGTTAGATTACATGGTACATCTTAATTCCTTGGGTCTCAGACCAGCTACCCTGAGAGTTCATTTGGCAGCTGTGTCTGCTTTTGTGTCAGCAGGAAAGTCATCCCCTCTTTCCTCTCATCCTGTGTTTTCCAAGTTTTTTAAGGGATTACTCCATACTAATCCTCCCTTTCGGGAACCAGCCCCTGCTTGGGACCTTAATGTTTGCATTGCCCAGTTAATGCAACCCCCTTTTGAACCTCTGTCTTCTGCAGAGCTTAAGTACCTAACTTGGAAAACTGTGTTTCTAGTGGCTATCACTTCTGCCAGACGCATAAGTGAATTGCAAGCCTTGTCAGTGGAGACTGACTTTATTTCTTTCCACAGGGATAAGGTAGTCCTTAGGACTAATAGGAAGTTTTTGCCTAAGGTGGTTTCAGATTTCCATCTTAATCAATCTATCTCCTTCCAGTATTTTTCACTGATCACTCCTCTTGGGTGAGAGGAGGTTGCACAGCCTGGATGTTAAGAGGCTCTTAGTTATTATATAGGCGTACCAAAGGTCTGGTTCAATCCCTCCAACTTTTCCTTACCTATGGTGAAGTTGGGAAAGGCAAACCTGCCACTAAAGAGATCAATAGCCAGGTGGATTGTCTCTTGTATCCAATTTTGTTATCAGAAAGTGGGCAGAGCCCCCGCTTTGAGGGCTCATTCTACCAGGGTACAGCTGCTCTAGCTGCTGCCAGAGATATCCCTTTATTAGAGATTTGCCAGGCTGCTACTTGGAAAACGGTGATACACTTTTACTAAGCATTACTCCCTGGATGTCCAGGCCAGGAGAGATGTTTCGGTTTGGTACAGCTGTTCTTCAGAGCCTATTCCCTAAGTAGGTTCTGCCCTCCTCCATGGAGGTACTGCTGTGTATTCTGCTAATGTCTGTAATATAGCAAGACTTCATGTTTGAAGAAAAAATTACTCACCTTAGTAATGTTGTTTCTTCTAATGGAGTCTTGCTATATTATAGACCTCCCCCCCAACCTGCCCCTCTCAGAACCTCTACTTGGTGGGGTGCGGGCAACTTAGTGTGGGCACTACTTATGTCCTGTTAGCATTTTGTCCCCTTTGGGACTTTGGGGGGGGTGTGTGTGTATGCGTGTGTGTGTTTTATTATACTTATGTTCCATTTTCATATTATTAGAATGGTGTTAGTATTTCTGGTCCCCTGACTTGAGTCTAGGGTGTTGGGACCATCAATGGTTGTTATTATTTAGGTAGCCATTTGGCTAGTGTGTTACAGCTTCCTACACAGACCTTAGTGAGTTTGGCTCATAAAGATCTGACAGTTCAAGTTTGAAATGACACAGATAGAGCTGCTCTCATGCCAGAATTCTGTTTTGGAATGGTTTTAACCATTTCACTCCGGGGCAGTTCTAGAGCTGGATCAAACTGCTAATGTCTATAATATAGCAAGACTCCATTAGAAGAAACAACATTACTAAGGTGAGTAATTTTTTCTTCAGGATTATTGCTTTTTCTAGGTCCCCCTCCGCACACACCCCTCCCTCCATTTTAACCTCACAATCCCACACTTTCAAGAACTGCTTCCTCCTCTGTCAGCCTGATCTGTCATAATGATGCAGCTCTGAGCTTGTCTCCGCTGGAAAACTAAGGACGTATGGGGCCACGCACCATATGTAGTCGTCCTCAACCTTCGTCACTGTGGGTAGGCCCAGCTGGGCAAAGATTGCCAAGTGGTCTCTATGCTGATGGCTTACAGTTCCGAAGGTTTGGCTAAATGGAGGAGATTCTCTTGAAGATGATCTACTACTACTACTACTGATACTACTCTTAACTGTTTTGACCCAAAACTTTAACCCTTTCAGAAATAAATCTACCCCTTTCTTGGGGTAAACGTTACTGGAACATTCCTCCCTCCATGTATTTAATCCTCAGCACCAAGCTCTAGTGTCTGCCTTTTGGCTAGTCCCCTGTGGTGTACCCCGGTGTACTGCAGAGTGTTTGGTGGTTGCTGTAACTCTGCTCACTGGTAACGTGAGCAAGCTGGCGGAGGGGTTTGTCATTTTTTGGCAAAAGACGGTGTGATGGTTGTGCTGACCCTAAAGTCTATTGCACAAAGTTCTCCTGCCCCCTCATGGGACAGGACCAAGATAACAGCTCGATAGTCTTTTCTTTGGCCTGTTATGTGGATACCACCTTATTTGTGCACCTTCAAGGTGTATGACACATCAGAGTTCGGTTGCCAGATGCTGTCCAGTGACTTCTGTTCTCTTGATGTACCAGACTGTTTTCTGTGGGCATGTTTTCTGAGTATGGTTATCACTGCCTGGATTATGGAATTCAGTCCACATACACAAGGTATTGTAGGAAAGTAATCTCTCTCGATTATTTACAGAGGTTCCAATAGATGTAGGATGCTCTGCAGTGATAAGATGGTGAAAAGCACAGGGTCCTGATTCTTAGAAGGGTTACGCACTGGCATGCTCTGAATGTCCCTCCTTTCTTTTTCTGCCTCCAAAAATCTTTATTTATCCCTGTTCTGTCCCAGTAAGGGTGTGACCCTCTACCTTAGACGTTTGCAAATTTTTTTTTTTTTTTTAACCAGGAGAGACTCACTAAGCTGAAGCTTGATTACAGGTGCGACCTGGGAGCAGAAGGAAGTTTGACTTGCTCAGGGTCACATGGTATGCAAGTGGGGGCTGTGGGATTCAAACCCAGGTCTCCAAGTTTGCAGCTCAGAGCCTTAAACCACTGCGCTCTGCTGCCTCCTATGTTTAAAAACATATCTCTCTCTCCCTCCCTCATATTCTGTTAAGGGGACCTTCTGCTGATCATTCTTCCTTTTACACAGCCCTGGGTGTTGCTAATGACACCTCTTGGTTGGGAACATATAAAAAAAAAAAGACAAATGGCTTCTCATCCATAAAACCACGTGTTTACAAAATAACATAGAAACCTAGATGTTGCCGGCAGGTAAAGATCATGGGTCCATCCCAGGGTATTAAATGAGCCAAAAAAAGCAATTAGCAGTTTTACACGTGAACGTGCTAATCAGTTGTGAAAATGCATAGTACTTGGCACAGAATGGTTAGCAGCATTTAAGGAAAATATGTATAGTTTTATTAATTTCATCCACTGTTGCGTGAACCCCCCTTAAAGGAGAACTACTGGCAAAAGTAATGCAGCAATCGCTGTACAGATCGGGGCTTAATACAGATCGGGGCTTAAGTATTCTGATCCCCTTCCCCCCGCAGTCACACTATGCATTGCTTTATTTAAATACCTTGACACTCTTAAATTCTGATAATCCTCCCGATGCAGCCTGCATTTTCGTGTGTAATTTCGGTGGCGAGATCAGCTAACACACAACAATATGATGTGCTTTTGTTTTTCAGGATGGGTGCCTATGTACGGAGATTTAATTATCTCTGTATTCTTCCTTGCTCCTCCTGTGTTTCACTGACTTTGCCTAAATGTCATATGTATGCCAGGCAATGTAAGGAAAACTGAGCAGGGCATAGAAGGTAAAGGAGATCATTAAATCTCTGCACACATGGGCACCCGTAGACAGGAAGGGGCAAAGCGCATCATCATATTGCGTGTGTTAGTAGCGCGATCTCGCCATGAAAGTTACTCCGCGATGTTAGAAAATGCTGGCTGCATCGGGAGGATTATCAGAATTAACGAGTGCTACGGTATTCAAATATTGCAATGTATAGTGTGACTGTAGGGGGGACGGGGGTACTGAAGCCCCAATCTATGCAGCAATCGCTGCATTACTTTTGCCCATAGTTCTCCTTCAAAAAATGGACAGCAGTCTACTGGTACGCATTTGTGGAAATGGTTAGCATTACCCCGTTTTGCACAGCATTTTGCTGTGCTATATTAGCTACCTAATACCCTGCATCCAGTCTGAAAAACAAATGCCTACTCTATTTACCTAAGCTACTTGTGCAGAAAGCTTATTCTCCAGTCTCAAAGCACATAACAGCATGTCACAGACCCCAGTCCATACCTCTCAACTCCCCTAGGACAGATGTCCCTCATTTTATCCTTCAGAAACCCTCTGTCCAACATGAAAAAGGTGTTTTCGAACATTTTACACTAAAACTCAAACTAGATCAAGTAACAGTAGACTTTATAAAGGTTAAAGTACTCATTTGCACAAAAGTTGCAGCTGACATCCCCATGGCGTCCTATTGTATCCCTCAAGTTTGAGAACCTGTGTCATATAAGGGTAATCTGAGAAGTATGACCTCTGTTAGGGGGTATGTCTCTCCCCCCGCCATGTTGTTGATGCCTGCCCCCGGTGGTGAGCAGTTTCCCACATACCCTAGCCTAAACCGCTACTGATCAGTTAGTCATTAAGCAATTTACAACTGAAAAGTCTGTTATTTCTGAGGGATTAACAACCGGTTGGTGTGCCTCGGGCCACCTCCCTCCAGCCAGTCGTTAATCCAAGGAGATGACTAACTTCTCGGTTGTTATTGCGATTGTAAGTCTAATCGCAATAGCAATGTTATTTTTTACCATTGATTTTTAACTTGATTAAGGTTTTAAGCAGACTGGCATGAGCCGTATGTGCCGTACAGCATCAGTTGGCAACTAGATCGGTCATTTCGAAGACATTAATGACCAATCCAGTAGCCAGTCGGGAGCCTCGCTAGGCTCATGCATAATTAATTAGACTTACAATGTCTAGTAATACTTTGCACCTGTTTACCTTCTGCACTGGCTTTGATAACTCTTGCACCTTCACAGTCTGGAGGATTCTGGTAATCTGCTACTGTCTGGCATTGCTCCCAGTAATACACAGCACTTATGCATTGTTGTGCATCTTTATTTTGTGTTGCCTTGACGATCTGCCTGAGAATCATGAGTGCACGCTATTATGTCTTATCACGTTTAATGTAGCTGAGAGGAGCGCTCAGGGGTGGTGGTGCAGTTCGAGGAGAGTGCACTCACCATTCACACAAGAAGGAAGATGTCCAAACCGTTTCGCTTTGATGCGTGCTGAGGTTTAATGCATAGCCAAGGAAAAGAATTTACAAGTACTGGCAGCACAGAGCCTGCCTGGCTTACGTTTCAGTGCTTCATCAGAGCACTGATGAAGCCCTAATTGTAGGGTGAAACTTAAGCCAGGTGGGCAGGCAAGCTTTGTGATGCCAGTACTTGTAAATTCTTTTCCTTGGCTATGCATTAAACCTCAGCATGTACCAAAGCTAAACGGTTTGGACATCTTCCTTCTTGTGTGAATGGTGAGTGCATTCTCCTCGAACTGCAGTCTCTTCACTTTTATTGTAGATAAATTTTTATTACTACTGTACCTTAAATTATGTACTTTCACTTGCACATCCTGTATTTTTTACTTCTCTTCCCCATCCCCCCAGGAGGCATCTGTAAACGAGCTGTTACAAGCTTTCCTGGTAAAACCTTTGAAATAAGGAACTCATTCCCTCTCCCCAGTATTCCAGTACTGATCCTCCAATCCCAATCCCTCAAACAGAAGCAATGATTTGCATTCTTTCTGGAGTAAGATCTGCTCGTACTGGCCAGAGTTTGAGAAATGAAAACGCGAAAGACCATAGTTCAGAAAAAGGACACATTTAGTTTAGGCTAGTCTGACTTAAAATAGTAATTTCTGATCACTATACTGATTTATTTCAGGACTTTGAGCGCTCACGAGCATTTAGCTACCTGAACGAGATCAAGAAGCGGTTTCAGACTACTTATGGTTCCCGAGCGCAGACTGCCCTGCCATATGCCATGAATGGTGAATTCTCCAGTGTGCTCTCTGCTCAGATGGTAAGAACTCACCAACTTGAAACTGTCAGGTTTGTGTCAAAAGGTTAAAGAAGGCCTTATGTAATCAAGTAAGCAACTATGATTTTCTTAAAAACAAAAAAAAAAATAGAAACAGAATTTGACGGCAGGTAAGGACTGCTTGGCTCACCTAGTCTGCCCATTTTCCTACCTAACAGATAAGCTGCAGATCCTAGTTAACCAACAGCTTACTTCCTCCTACCCCCACTAGTACTGCCTTATATCTGTCCCATGCATTCTTGAATTCCCCAACTGTTCTTGACTCCACAGCCTCCTCAGGGAGGCTGTTCATGCATCCACAACCCTCTCCATGAAAAACTACTTCCTCACATTATCTCTGAGCTGTCCCCCCTCTATCTTCAAATTGTGCCCCCTTGTTCTTGCACATCTTTTTCTGAAAGATGCTACCCTCTTGGACTTTGTTGATTCCCTTGAGGTACTTGAAAGTATCTATCATGTTCCCTCTCTCCCTTCTTTCCTCAAGGGTATACATATTAAGCTCCTTTAGTCTTTCTTTGTATGTCTTCTGGTGCAGACCCCGCACCATTTTGGTTGCCCTCCTCTAGACAGCCTCCACTCTGTCCATGTCTTTGCGGAGATGGGGTCTCCAGAACTGCACAGAATGCTCCAGATGGGGTCTTGCCAACTGTCTGTACAGAGGGATAACGACTTCCCTGTTTTCTACTATTGATGTCTCTCCCTATGCATCCCAGTATCCCTCCAGCCTTCCTTACTGCCTTCTCACATTGCTTGCCCACCTTTAGGTCATCTGATGTAATTACCTCCAGGTCCCTTTCCATTTTTACTGTTGTCAGTATCTCACCCCCCCATTGTGTACTCTTTCCCCTGGGTTTTTGTTTCCCAGGTGCATTACCTTGCACTTCTTTGCATTGAATCTGAGCTGCCATACATTTGACCATTCCTCCAACCTTATCAAGTCCCTTCTCATCCTTTCCACTCCATCTTGTGAATCAGCCCTGTTGCAGATCTTTGTGTCGTCTGCAAAGAGACATACTTTTCCTTCCAGTTCCTCTCCAATGTCACTTACAAAGACATTAAAAAAGGACCGGTCCCAGTACTGAACCCTGCGGTACCCCGCTAGTAACCCTCCTTTCTTCACTTGGACTCCATTTACTACTACCCTTTGCATCCTGTTGTCTAGCCAATTTTTTATCCAGGCTACCACCTTGGGACCCACCAAGGCTGGCTAACTTGTGTATTAATCTTTTGTGTGGGACTATATGAAATGCTGTGCTAAAATCTAGGTAGGCCATGTCCACAGCCCCTCACTGGTCTACTGCTTTGGTCACCCAATCAAAGAAAGTTATTAGATTTGTCTGACACGACCTTCCCATCCTTGGGTGCTGTGCCCCACTGGCCTCTAGGTACTCGACAATTCTTTCTTCAGAAGTGATTCCATCATTTTCCCCTACCATGAGGTCAAACTAACTGGTCTGTAGTTTCCGGCCTCTGTTCTGCTCCCACTTTTGTGAAGAGGAATCACATCCGCCCTCCTCCAGTCCTCGGGTACCACCCCATCCTCCCATGATTTGTTAGAGAGTAGTCAGCGGTGTCACTAGTTCTACCCTTAGTTCTTTTAGAATTCTTGGGTGAATCCCATCAGGCCCCATTGTTTTGTCCACCTTCAATTTTATTAGTTCTTTCAGAACCCTTTCTTCTGTAAATGGACTGGTATCGACCCCCGTCTTCAGAGTGTTTCTCTTGTTTGGTTTAGGTACCTCCCCCTCCTCTTCCTTTGTGAATACTGAGCAGAAATATTCGTTCAGTATCCCTGCTTTTTCACTGTCACCTTCTGCCCACATTCCCTCCCCTTTATTAAGCCTCAGTATCCCTCCTTTGGTCTTTCTTCGCTCCCTAACGCACCTATAAAAGGTCTTATCCCCCTTCTTAACAGAGTTGGCTATCCTTTCCTCGGTTTGGGCCTTTGCTATTCTGACTGCCTTCCCTGTCTCTTTCTGCTTTAACTGATAAAGTTCTCTGTCCTACTCCTTCTGTGTTTCCTTATTTCCTGAATGCTGTTCTTTTTTCCTTAACCTTCCCTGCCACCTCTATTGAGAACCATAGTGTTTTTTTCCTTCGTTGTGTTTTGTTGATTTGCATTACACAAAGGCTTGTTGCCGCTGTTTTGATTACTCCCCATTGTTCCTCCACCCCTCCTTGCCTGTTTGCTAGAAAAAAAGAAAAAAGATTCGGACAGAATCACGACATAGAAACATAGAAGTTGACGGCAGATAAGGACCACAAGGCCCGTCCAGTCTGCCCATTTCTTTTTCTACCTTATAAATGTGCCATCGGCCTTTGCTCTATCAATGGCCTATCTATTCATACTCATCTGTATTGCTCCCTTATGCCTATCCCATGCCTGTGTAAAGTCCTGCACTCTATTCATATCCACCACTTCCTGAGGCAGGCCGTTCCATGGCTCCACCACCCTTTCTGTGAAAAAGAACTTCTTCACATTACCCCTTAATCGGCCTCCCTCTAATCTCGTGCTGTGTCCTCTTGTCCTACTATTTTTCTTATATTGAAACATGTTAGACTCTTTCACCTTGTTAATGCCCTTAAGGTGTTTGAGTGTTTCGATCATATCACCTCTTTTCCTCCTTTGCTCTAGGGTATACATATTGAGCTCAGTTAATCTGTCCTCATATGTTTTCTGATGCAGTCCCTGCACCATTTTGGTTGCCCTTCTCTGGACTGCCTCAATTTTGTTAATGTCCTTGTGATGGTGTAGCCTCCAGTACTGCACGCAGTACTCCAGATGGGGCCTAACCAGTGTCTTGTAAAGAGGGATTATTACCTCCCTCTTCTGACTTGTGATACCCCTACTAATACACTCCAACATCCCCCTAGTCTTACCTACTGTTTTAGTGGTCTGCTTGGATGATTTCTGGTCATCGGTGATGATTATGCCCAAGTCTCTCTCTTCCCTTGTGACTGCCAGCAACTCCCCTCCCAGCCTGTAGGTGGCTTCAGGGTTTTTCTTCCCTGTGTGCATGGTCTTGCACTTCTTTGCATTAAACCCCAGTTGCCACTCCTCCAACCATTTTGCCAGTTTATCCAGATCTCTTCTCATTCTGCCCATCCCATCTGGATCATCTACTCTGTTGCAGATCTTGGTGTCATCTGCAAACAGACAAACCTTACCCTCCAGTCCATCTGCAATGTCACTGATGAAGATATTGAAGAGGACTGGCCCCAGGACTGATCCCTGAGGTACCCCACTTGTGACTTGCATCTCTTCTGACTGTATATCGTTTACCACCATTCTGTTTTCTGCCCGTCAACCAGTTTGCCACCCAGTTGACCAACTTCTGACCCACCCCGAGCCTACCCAGCTTATTAATCCATCTTCCGTGTGGAACAGTATCGAAAGCTTTGCTGAAGTCAAAGTAGGCAACATCAACTGCTCCCCCTTGGTCCACCACTCTGGTTACACAGTCAAAGAAATCTGAGATTAGTTTGACAGGACCTTCCTTTTGTAAACCCATGCTGTCTTGGATCCTATGCCCCTATGGATTCCAGGTGTTGCACTATCTTTCCTTAAGGAGTGCCTCCATAATCTTGCCCACTACTGAGGTAAGACTGACTGGTCTGTAGTTCTCTGCCTCCTCCCTGCTACCACTCTTGTGGAACGGGATCACATGAGCCCTTCTCCAGTCTTCTGGGACCTCTCCTGTGCTCAGAGACTCACTAAACAGTTCTGTTAATGGCTCTGCTAGTTCCACCCTTAGCTCCTTTAGTACCCTGGGATGTATGCCATCCGGTCCCATTGCCTTGTCCACCCTGAGCTTATCGAGCATTTGTAGGACCCTTTCTTTTGTGAAGGGACTAGTGCACACCTCCCTCCCCCCTGTGTCCATGGTGCTGAGCTGTGGGCCCTGTCCTACCTTCTCTTCAGTAAATACTGAGCAGAAGTATCTATTTAGGATAGATGCTTTTACATGGTCCTCCTCCTAACATGCCCCCTTATCTCCTTTGATCTTAGCAATATCCCCTCTGGACTTTCTCCTTTCACCAATGTATCTATAGAAAGTCTTGTCACCTTCTTTTACTGTTTGTGCTAGTGTTTCCTTGGTTTGGGCCTTTGCCTGCCTTACTGCCTTCCCTGCTTCCCTTAGGGAAGTCTGATATGCCTCCCTATCTTCATCCCACTGTGTTCCCTTATTTCCTGAAGGCCAGCCTTTTGGCTCTGACTTTTTCTGCTACTGTTTTTGAGAACCAAAGTGGTTTTCTTCTTCTGTTGCATTTCCTTTTCTCTCTAACACGACGACATTGGACCTTTTTCAATTAAAGGCACAGAACTGACTTTGGATTGGAAATTGGGCACTTTTCCCATTTAAAACTCCTATTTCTGCTTATACATTAGTGTGAGGAAGGATCACTGGAGGCCAGTTGAAGGTGGCTACTAACTGGAGCGTAGATGGTGGGTGTAACAGAGTCTGTAGTTCATATAGTTAGCTATGCTATGCCTCTTTTCCTGCCTTGTTACTAGATGGATACATTATAGGACCGCTGTTGAAATCTGTTGTATTATCTTTATCCCTAAACTAAAATCATGCCATGGTTTCTAGAGCTCATGTGTCCTCATCTCAGAATCCAATCGGACAGTCAGTAAACGGACATTCGGAAAAGATATCCTCAAGTGAACCAGTTAACTTTATCTTCCTGCATGCACAATGGCTGCTAAGTACCTCCCCAGAACTATCATGTATTTTTAATGCTGTGTGATTAAGTCATGTTTCTAACAAATCTCAGTGTCTCACCTTGCAGGCATTTGGGGCACCAGAACCAGCTTTTGCCTTTCGATGAGGTGCATCTTACTGGAGTGTGCATGCACGTGAGAGAGATGGGCAGACAAGGGTGTGTGATGTGTGTCAGAGAGAAACTTGGCTGTATTTTGTGTAGAGGGCTGTATCTGTTAACAATATCTGGGCTATTATGTGTGTATGTCCGTTAGTCGTGTATATGCACAAAAAAGAATTATATTTTGGGGTTATTTTTTCACACGTCTTTTGCCTGAAGACAACTTTTGTTATTGGCTGCTAGAAATCTCCTAAATGCTTAATGGTCCAGGTATTCTGATAAAAATTCTGAGCAAAATATCGGGGGTTGGTGATAGAGTATTAAAGGACACCTGTCCTCCCAACACCCCTCCTGCCTGCTTAGGCTGCATCACTGTAGCACTCATACAGTACAGCAGTGCGCAGCCGTGCTGAGCATGTAAAATGGCATCGCGCAACTCAGGATTGTTTACATTAGCGCTAGTACTACTGAGTAAATATTAAGATACTGAGGTAATGAAAAATATTTGGGGGCATCGGGGGGGTTGGTTGGTGGGGTTAGATGGTTGGAGGCTAGATGTTCTCCTTTAAGGTTTTTGCTGTCTTTGCTTTTTAAAACAAATCCTGCTTTTAAAGAACTGGGGGGTTCCACAACATCTGCCATGAAACACACTGCATGTGTTTGAGCTGAGATACAAGGTACAGAAGGGCTGATTGTTAGATGAATGGGAAGGGATCCTAATCTGCAGCTTTGGCCTGTCACATGAGGACATGTGATGTGGTGCAGGGTCTTTGGAAAGGGCTGCAACTCAGAGCTGTCAGTGTTGGGGCTTGGTGTTGCTGGAGAGGTCAGTACTGCAGTAAAGAGAGTTTTGACTAAATACAGTCTGTCCAGAAACAAATGTAGCAGCCTGATACAGAACTGAAAGGATTGAATTTAGACTTTGCTTTTCTCCCCAGGACTTTTAAAATAGTGATGATGGGGTTGGGGAGGAGGTTGTCACCAGAACACCAGTAATTCAATCAAAAGATTAGAATCCGTGGTCCTGTGGACATTCATACTTGTCTCTTTTTGGGGGCTCTTGTCAAGCACACAAAACGGGCAGATTAGAGTTCAGTGTAATGGTTGGGGGTCTGCAGAATCGGACTTCAGGGTCCAGGATTCCTAGAAAAACATTGGGGGTCCCTGATCTGAATGACCACTTCTAGTTGAACTGGACACTGATTTGGGCCTTACAACTTGATAAAACTACCAAGTGTTAGTGCTACCGCAGGAGAACCCGGCAGCACCAATGAACACAATGACATGACAAGTTTCATATCCTGATGAGTCACCACCAGTGTGTCTAGGACCAAACCTTATGACAGACTTCATGTCCTAATTCACTGCTAAAATATGAAAACTTGTGGGAGTTAAATTTAGCATAGCCCATCAGCCACTGTGCCAGTAGCCCAGCATTCTTGTCCCACCTCACAGTTATAGTTTAAGAATTTCCTTTCCTCCCAACCCCCATTGCACCCCAACTCCCTCCTTCCCCATGGGTCAGCCGCAAAGCGTTATGATGATTGAAATACCTGCAAAATGAGCCTGTCTTTTTGAGTGGCCATTTGCATCAATCATTCAGATGGCAGATGTCCATGGTGGTGAGAGAACTATGCCAGTCACCAGTTGACATTAAATATATATATTTTTTTAAGTCAGCTATGCACTCATGGGGGGAGGGAGGATGGCAGTTGGGGTGCAAGATGAGTTCGGGGAAATTGGGTTCTTATCTTTTACCATGAGGAGGATGGTGGATGGGCTACCATGTTTGGGTGGAAGGGGGTTATTTGCTTGTTTCTTGGGGAAGTGAGTGATATGGGGTGCTGTATGGGTTGGCGGAAGGAGGCTATTTTACTTATTTCTTGGGAAGGAGGGTTGCATGAGGTGCCGGGTGAGTTGCAGAAAGGGGGGGTAATTATTTATTTTTATTTTTTTTACTTGTTCTTTAGTCTCCCCCTACCCGTAGCGCTCCCACTCTTCGGGAGACACCTATGGCCTTCTAGTCTCCGCCCTCTTACCTGGAGCCCTGGTGCAGTCCACCCCCCATGTAGCCGTGGCTATATCCCCCAGGTGGGCACGGGGCCAGGCCACCCCTGAAGTCCTTCTTCTTGTTGTCGGGATGCTGGTACTGGGTCAGGTAGGGGCATTGGCGATCGGGGCCTGGTGCTTAGTCTACCAGGAGTGCTGCAGGGTATTCTCCCGTTTTCTGTGGGCGTGGTGCATGCCCCAACGTCAAGGTGTCGCCGCCGACGTCACCCACTCCCAATCCCCTCTATACACTCATGCACTTGCTATACCTCCGGCTTCCACCAGAGGCCAGACAGGCGCCAAATGTGTGTCCCCTTCCCTCCCGGGAAAGGAGAGCTGTCCCTCAGATGCTCAGTCCTTTCCCTCCCCTGCTGACCCCCGACTGCCAAGGCTCGTTCCCGAACCCGGGTCACCGGTGTGGAGCGAGGTGTGGCGTCCAGCGCCTCAACCCTTAGCGCCACTGGGCCGTCCGAAAGGGGGTATTTTATGTGTTCCTTGGCAGGGGATGGCATGGGGTGTTAATGTGGGTTGGGGAAGGTGGGTTTGTCTACCTGTTAAATGTGCATTGGTGGTCATTGGTGAAACTGGCAGAGCACATTTGTATAGAGTGAGTGTCAAACTCAATATGTATGCCCATGAGATGGTAGCAGGCAGGGCTGTCTGTCATGTTATTTGGTTCTGTTTTATTTAAATCAGAATTAATAATTAGGCGATGACAACAGTTTTGAGATATAAAACAACAAACTGAAATGAAAGGGTAGCCTTTGGGGGTGCAGGGTAGCATTTGTGAGGGGTTGAAATGTGTTGGTTTTCCTTTAAGGCGGTTGTTTGTTTCCTGTTGGTATTCTGTAATTACTGCTGCAAACTGTTTTTTAGATGACTTCCTACTATTTTTTTATCTTGCAGTATTCTGTTTCTGCACCTCCTCTGCTTTGGCATGCCAGATATATCTGCCTTTCAGTCTAGAGACATACCGTACTATTTGGAGCTACGAATGGAGGACAGAATTTTCATTATTAGTTCCCCCATTTCTGTTTTTGAGCCATGTAACCCCAGACTTCACAGGGACGTCAGCATTTGGGATGCAATCCCTGACGTGAGCATGTGTTGGCTCACTTGCGTGATACACAGCATGGTGTCCCTCCATCACTGTGTCCCGAGCAGTCTGCCATCCGTACATCTACAGGTGGCGTAGCTGTGGGGCACCGTTTCTCTCTCCCCCCCCCCCCGGGAAGGAGGAGGAGAGTGTCCACTGAAATGCCTTTCCCCAGCGTTGGCCCCCAATGACCCAGGCTCATTCCCAAACCTGGGTCGCCAGTGCAGCGAGTGGTAGCCCTATCGTTGTGCCAATGGGCGGCCCGTGCTTTCTCCTGGTTTTTAACATATTGCCAATATCGCAAAAAGGTTTTAGATTTTAAAGGAATAGTTTAGAGTCTGTAATCGCCTAAGACAGTGGATCTTGCACAAAAGGAATGGCTCTAACTTCTGGAAAGAGGTTGCCTCCAGCCGAGAGAGGACTATTGAGTAGCATGGAGTGACTGTAAGACTAGAATTTAGGAAGCCAAGGAGGGTCTGGCATCGAGGATAGCAGTAGGGGCTGCAGATGACACCAAAGCCACCATTCTGTACGTAATGCACTGGAGCTACCCCACTGGTGGTATTGTACAGGCACTACAGCACTGGCAGTAGTGCACAGGAGATGCCCCCCTGGTGGTAGTGCGCGGGAGATGCCCCCTGGTGGTAGTGCACGGAGATGCCCCCGGTGGTAGTGCACGGAAGATACGCCGTGGTGTGTGGGGAGATGCCCCCTGGTGGTTGTGTGCGGAGATGCCCCCGGCGGTTGTGTGCGGGAGATGCCCCCCTGGTGGTAGTGCGTGGGAGATGCCCCCCCTGGCAGTAGTGTGCGGGTGACTGGTGCGGGAGACGCGCCCCTGATGGGTGACTGGCATGGGAGATGTGCCCCTGGTGGGTGGCTGCACCCCTGGAGGGTGACTGCGCAGGAGAGACAGCCCAGGCAGGCGTGCGTGGGAGACGCAGACATCCCTGCCGGGAGTGCACATTAGAAGAAATGACACCAGTGGCAAAGAGATTAATGGAAAGAAAAAGTGTGCAACTCGGGGGATCGAAGAAATAAAGAAAAGTGGTAGCTGTCTTCTAGAGATGCTTCTGATCCACATTTCAGATGAACTGGGATTCAGAGTATAAACGCTTGGAGCCAGTGTTGTTGGAAAGAAGAGGGATTCATGTTCCTGAAGAACTGGCCATTAAAAAAAAAAAAAAAAAAAAAAGTCTTTCTACAGAAAGCAGGACTTTCAGAAGATGGAGTCCTCCAGTGGTCCAGGACACTCAAAATAAAAAATTGGTGGTCCGAAACCAAAATCCCATAAGTTCTGTTGAGTTTCTCAGAGGCCTGTTGCTGCATCCTGCTAGTGTGAGTGCAAGGATGTGGATTGTGCATCTCGGCATGCTGTGGCAGTGTGTCCAGGGAATGCATCATATGAAAGGAGCTTGTATCACAATGCACTGCCAGTGTGTGAGGGATGTGGGACTCTGGATCGCAACAGCTTTGAGAAAGAACAGACTACATATCAACTACCAAGTGAAAACTCTTGGGGACGTGATCAACACAATCGCTGGGAAGATTTTAACGGATCCAGGCTGTTCACATCTGTGTTTTTTTTTTTTTTTTTTTTTATTCAGTTCTGTCAGCACTTTGTACACCAACACTACTGAGTCGTCAACACTTGAGAAATTGAAAGCTGGACTTTCCCTTGGAACCTTGCCACGGTGAGACAGTTGGAAGCTTTGAATCTTGCAACTTGGATTTACTGACTGTGGTAAGGAAGCTTGCAAAAAGCAGTAACCATTTTTGTTTGGGTGGAGAGTTACTATTCAAACACCATGAAGTCTTGCTATATTATAACATTAGCAGTCAGCCACTGCAGCTGAACTGCCCCGGAGAGGAAGGAGTTAACTCCAGAGGATCTGGAGTTCTACAGCTCGAGGGCGCTGTGCCCAAAGCTCTATCTGGCAGTTTCAAATGAAACTGTCAGATTCTTTACTCCGCTTCACTGAACAGTCGCTCCGGAGATCAGCTCCTTCAGCTCGGTTCATTCTCGGTTCAAGCGAGTATTTTTCGGTTCATTTGAACCGGCAAAAGTCATTATTTTTACCGCATTTCGGTTTTAAAGCTCTATCTGGTAACCGTAAGTACTAAATTTTAAGTCTGTGTGGAAAATTAATTATCGGTTCGGTTTTGAACCGATCAGTTTGTTATTTCTACATTTTAAAAGTGTACAGTGGGTTTTAGAGTGCGGTTCCCGGTTCTTATCGGTTCTAAAAAAAACAGAATTATAACGGTTTTTTCAAATACCCGTGACACGGTTAGGAACCGATAAGGTGTCTTACCTGGCACTGCCATCAAAAGGGCAAGTTTTGGTTAGGCTGGCATTATGTCTGAGAAACCCAAAAGAAAAACCGGGCCCACTGGGTTTCAACACTGTGATGTCTGTGGGGAGGCCTTTGCCAAGGCTGACCCACACCACTGTGTTTATTGTCTGGGGCTGACCACCTCCTGTCAGACTGCCAGGTGTGTAAAATTTCCTGTAGCCACCCTGGAAAGAGATTGGGCGGCTCAGGGAGCGAGAGAGGCCAAAAGTCCGCTGACCCGGATGGCCAGCCGGTCCAGTACCCACTGGACCAGAGGAGTGCCCTCTGACCAGGCGAGACTTCCTCGGTTAAAAGGAAGGCTGGTTCAGAGGAACCAGTCCCGAGTAAAAAGACAGTCCAAAATTGTGTCTCCAACTGCTGCAGAGATAGCTAAAGCCATTCAGATTGTCCAGTCACTGTCTCAGGGATCTGTAGAACCACCAACAGTTGGTAAAAGGTTGGTTCGTTCAGTCCCAGTGGTTCAGGATTTTGAAGTTGAGGATTTTTATGAACCACAGGAGGGGGAGGAGGAATTTGATCAATATATGTGTGGCTGGGGGTCTGGACGTGCCCATTGAACCGGACATTTCTCCAGACAGACCTTTAGAATCTCCTCCTATTCTGTCTGAGTCCCTTCTTTCTTTATTTTTACAAAAGGTTGCAGAAACCCTCCAGCTTCCTTTAGAGGAGGCTGTGGATGAGCAAGAGGAGCCTGATTATGTAGAAATGATGGATATTCCAGAGTCTAGGAGGTTGTCTTCCTTTGCATAAGTCATTTAGGAAGCAAACAACAAAGATTTTAAAAATCCTCATTCTGTCCCTCCTGTAGATAAAAATGGACAGAAGGTATACTTTGTCAGGCTCGGATACAGACTTCCTTACTGAACAGTGTAGTCATGTAGGTGTGGTGCAAGCTGCAGCCTGTGACAAGGCTAATATTCCTCTGGCCTCACATCCTCCTGATAAGGATTCCAGGAAGATTGATGCCATGGCGAAGAAAACAGTATATGGCAGCTTCTTTGGGACTCAGGCAGGCAAATTATATGGCTTGTGGCTAGATATCAGAAATCTAGGTGGGACACAGTATTGCAGTTAGCCAAGCAGGCCCATGGCCAGCTGGCTAGTGAGTTGGAACAGGTGGCTGCTGATGGCATTGAAGCCTCTAAAGTTCAGTTTCATACTGCTGTTGATGTTAATGATGTTTCCTCTAGGGTCATGGCCACTTCTGTAGCTTTCCGTAGGTTGGCATGGCTCAGATGCACTAATCTGTCCCAAGATACCCAGTCAGAGGCTATGGATTTTCCTGTAGTGGGAAATTCTCTGTTTGGGGAGCAAACAGAAAACTATATGAAAAAGATGGATGAATACAGAACTACCTACAAAAGTGCCCAGGCTAAGGAGAAGCATGCCATGCCACAAAGGCATGCTCCCAGAGAAGTAAGGGCAGGCCTTTTCAGGCCTTTTACCAATTCAAGCCTCCTCTGCTGTCTCGCATGAGGGGTCTCTTCAGAGGCAGGGGTAGGCAGAGGCACAAATAGGCCGTCCCCTACCCTCAGCCTAAGGCTGCTGCTAAGCAGGCACCCTGATGGGGTGCCCAGGGCAGTTCTCCTGCTACCAGTGAGGCAGGTTGGCCTATTTCAGCGGAACTGGCTGTCCCTAACTACGGACAGATGGGTTCTGGAGGTAATAGGCCAGGGTCTGGTTCTCAGCTTCAAACACTTTCCAAAGATGAGAGTCAGACATTTTCCACCTGCAAATCCTTCAGAAGCCCTTGCTTTGGAAGCAGAGGTTTCTTCTCTTCTGGACTGCAAAGCAGTGGAAAGGGTTCATCCTTGCCATCAGGGCAAGGGGCTTTATTCAAGATACTTTCTTACCCCAAAAAAGACAGGAGAATGGAGACCCATTCTAGATTTAAGGTACCTGAACAAGCATCTTTTGAAACCAAAGTTCAAAATGTTGACTCTGGCAATGATATTGCCTTCCCTAAGGCGAGGGGACTGGCTAGCTTCCCTGGACCTCAAGGATGCCTATTTTCATGTTCTGATCAGGCCTTCTCACCAAAAGTACCTCAGGTTGAACTGCCTCAGGCCACTACCAGTTCAGGGCAATGCCCTTCGCCTGACCTCTGCGCCGAGGGTATTCACAAAATGTCTCGCTGTAGTAGTGGCTCACTTAAGAAGTCAAGGGGTTGCTGTGTTTACCTACCTGGACGACTGGCTCATTGTGGGTCAGTCTCCAGGTCAGGTGAAACCATTGCAAGTCACCCAGCAGCTTCTCACTTCCTGGGATTCCTGCTAAACTTACCAAAGTCAGTTCTGGAACCGGTTCAGGTCCTAACTTTCATAAGCAGGAATTGAACACAAGGTTAGCCAGGGCTTTTCTTCCCTCGGAAAGGGTGGACAGACTCTAGCCTGGCATCCTCCTTTACCCTCGCGGGTCTCTCGACCAGCAAGGCATTTTCTGCAACTCCTTGGACACATGGCTGCTTCCACAGCTGTCGTGCAGGGAGCAAGATTCCAGATGAGGACATTCAGTTCCATTTGAGGGCCTATTGGTTTCAAAGGAAGGACCCCTTACCAAGTTGGTTCCAGTTACTCAAACTCTGATCCTAGCCCTCCACTGGTGGCAGGTCCAGAGCAATTTAAGACAGGGGTTCCCTTCATTCCCATTTCTCTCTCCTCACCCTCACCACGGATGCCTCCCTGTTAGGGTGGGGGGCTCACCTGGGCGATCTTGCCACCCAGGGGGTGTGGTCTCCTCAGGAATCTCTGCTCCACATCAATCTGTTGGAACTCAGAGCTGTCTTTTTAGCTCTTGGTGTTTTCAGATTCTGTCCAGAACAAAGTGGTTCAAGTCAGGACAGACAATACCACCACAATGTGGTACATCAACAAGCAAGGGAGCACTCGGTCTTCAGCCTTGTGCACCGAAGCAATGAAGTTGTGGTCTCTGGCCTACTCCCTGAACACCTCCCTGATAGCGGTTCACCTCCCAGGGAAGGACAATGTCCTGGCGGACGCCCTCAGCAGAATTTCTCAGGGCCATCACGAATGGGCTCTGAATCCACAAGTGCTGGGGTCCGTCTTTGCCAGATGGGGCACTCCTCAGATAGATCTTTTCGCAGCCCAGACAACCATCAACTTCCTCTTTTCTGTTGCAGGCCTCCAGTACTGGGCTCAGTCCCTCTGGACGCCTTTCTGTTGGACTGGAAAGGGAAGTTCCTGTATGCCTTTCCTCTTCTTTTCAGGGTACTAGTAAAAATCAGATCTCAACCTTGCAGAGTGATTCTGATTGCCCCAGATTGGGCCAGACAGCCCTGGTACCCTCTGCTTCTGTCCTTGGCAGTCCACCTGCCCTGAGCCTACCCAGAGTCCACGACTTACTGGCCTGTGCACAGGGAGAGTGTGGTATCCGGACCTCAGATCCTCCACCTCAAGGCTTGGCTCTTGAGGAGCTAGAATTCTGACTTACACCTTTCTCAAGGTGTCATGGATATTTTAAAGGCTTCTAGGAAGCCTTCCACTAGGCCACTTATAATTCTAAGTGGAAGAGGTTTTCCATCTGGTGCTCTGAGAGGCAGATTATCCCAGAATCTGCTGATCTTCCCATTCTTCTGGAATATTTGGTCCATCTGAATTCCCTAGGCCTTAGACCAGCTACCCTGAAGGTTCATCTGGCAGCTGTCTCTGCTTTTGTGTCAGCAGGGAAGCCTGCCTCCCTTTCTTCTCACCCTGTGTTCTCCAAGTTTTTTAAAGGGTTACTTCATACTAACCCTCCTTTTCGGGAACCAGCTCCCGCCTGGGACCTGAATATTTGCATTGCTCAGTTAATGCAACCCCCCTTTGAGCCTCTGTCTTCAGCAGAGCTCAAGTATTTAACTTGGAAAACCGTTTTCCTAGTAGCTATCACCTCTGCCAGATGCATAAGTGAGTTACAGGCCCTGTCAGTGGAAGAAGATTTTATCTCTTTCCACAGAGATAAGGTAGTCCTTAGGACTAATAGAAAGTTTTTGCCTAAGGTGGTTTCTGATTTCCACCTGAATCAATCTATCTCTCTCCCAGTATTTTTCACTGAGCATTCTTCCTCAGGTGAGAGGAGACTGCACAGCTTGGATGTCAAAAGAGCCTTAAGCTACTATTTAGTTGCCAGAGGTCATGGTTCGAATCCCTCCAACTGTTTCTTACCTATGGCGAGGTTGGCAAAGGAAAACCTGCCACTAAGAGAACAATTGCAAGGTGATTGTTTCTTGTATCAATTCTGTTATCAGAAACTAGGTAGAGTATCCCCTCAGGATTGAGGCCCACTCCACCAGGGTACAGCTGCGTCTCTAGCGGCTGCTAGGGACATTCCATTCTGGAGATTTGTCAAGCTGCTACCTGGAAGACAGTTCACACCTTTACCAAGCATTATTCCCTGGATGTCCAGTCCAGGAGAGATGCTCGGTTTAGCACAGCTGTCAGAGCCTATTTCTAAGTAGGTTCTGACCCTCCTCCATGGAGGTACTGCTGTGTATCTGCTAATGTTATAATATAGCAAGACTTCATGGTGTTTGAAGAAAATTACTCACCTTAGTAATTGCTTTTCTTCTCATGGAGTCTTGCTATTATAACCACCCTCCTCCTGCCCCTCTCAGAACCTCTACTTGGGTAGGGGTGGCGAATTAGTGCAAGCACTGTTCATGCCATTGTAGTTATCCCTTTACCCTCTTTCCTTTGGGTTGGGATCTGGTTGCTTTCATTTAGGTTATTTATATTGCCCCTTCCTGGACTTGAGTCTTGGGGGAAGGGGTTCATAATTGCTTGTCAAGGGTGGTAAAGCGAACCATAATACCATCAATTTTGTTATTATGGTTCTGGGTGTTTCTTTGTTGTTTATATTGTTGTTACTACTACTAGTAGGTAGCCATGGGCTAGTGTGAGTTTTTCACACAGACTTTCTGTTCTTTGATGTTAGCTTCGTAAAGATCTGACAGTTTCATTTGAAACTGCCAGATAGAGCTTTGGGCACAAGGCCCTCGCTGTAGAACTCAGATCCTCTGGAGTTAACTCCTTCCTCTCCGGGGCAGTTCAGCTGCAGTGGCTGACTGCTAATGTTATAATATAGCAAGACTCCATGAGAAGAAAAGCAATTACTAAGGTGAGTAATTTTTTCTTCCTATCTAGCTATCCAGTGAGAGCAACTGTTCCTTGTTGCTCTGGTTTGAAGCATAATTTGTGTATTGCTAACACTAGGAAGTAGTTTGTCCTGGTGTGTTTTTGAATTATCTGTGATTGTTGTACTGGCTATACAGATCAGAGATAAGGGACTCTGTGTATTTCTCTTGAATGGAACAAAAGTTCCTTCATGCCAAAGCAACACTGCAGTTCTTCCTACCATTCCACTGCCCTGTGCCACATTATAAGGGAGATTTGCCCCACTCTTCCCACTGCTGCACTGCCCCAGGCCACAGTATTTCAGCCTCGTCCATCCACCTGCTTTGGAAATGGGCCAGAGTAGTTCCCATATTTAAGTCAAGTGACCCTAGTCTCGTAGATGATTACAAGCCAGTATCCATTCTCTCGCACCTCAGCAAGATCCTTGAAAAAATTGTGTGTCTGCAAATTTCTGGCCACATCTCAAAATGCAGTTTGCTGTCTCCTGACCAGCAATGTTTTCATAAGGGCTTCAGCACTGTCACTGCGCTGGCTCGCTTCACAGAACACATCCTAAGGAGAGCGGACAAAGGTAAGCTCACTGGGGCAGTCTTCGTGGATCCACCTAAGGCTTTCAACCTAGTAGGTCATGATATTCTTCTTTGCAAACTCATTTCTTATGGGTTGGAGTCCCGCAAGGTCTATACTTGGACCCATCCTTTTCTCCCTTTTTGTCAACCACCTACTTAGGTTCAGGCTGCCATAAAATTATGTATGCAGAGGATTATACTCAAGAGAGTGACAAAAGCCCACTTAACTTATCCTGCTCCCTCTCCAAGGATTTCAAATCCATTCATGACTAGTTCACATCAAACAGACTACATGTCAATGCTAAAAAAAAAAAAAAGGCAAGACCATGCTATTTGGGTTCAAGCTTAGGCTTGCTAAATGCTCTGCTGGGCAAACCAACTCCCTTTGCATCCTGGTCCAAGACAGATTCCCCCCCCCCCGAACATTCACCACCTCCAGATACTTGGGAGTCACCCATGACCCTTCCCTTACTTTTGATGATCATATTGGGTTAGCTGTGAAACATGTTAACCAACAGCTGGGTGTCTGCTACCACCTGAGACAACTCATGACCCCTGAGGTGCATCTGGCTGTTGGGCATGGCACGCTCCTACCCCTCCTGAATTACTGCTCTCCCATCATCTTTTAAACCTCATCTTGTCACCTTTCACGTCTCAATACTGCCTTTAACAGCACTTGCAGATTTGTCACACTAGCCCCTTGTAACACCTACCACTGCCCCCTTTACTCAATACTTGAGTGGCTTCCCTCTCTTCCCCCCCATGCCCGTCGGGACTTACTTATGGGTACCCTTATTAATAAATCCCTCAGTGACCGTGTTTATTCCCCCTTAATCAGATTTCTCAACATCAAAACACGGCACACAGGAACTGAGGTCTTCCTCTCAATGCCTTCTTGAAAATCCCTTGACTGTCATAGTATCATAGTAATGTGGCAGCAGAAAAGGACCACCCTAGTCCATCTAGTCTGCCCATTTCCCACTCGCCACTAGTCTCCACTTCCCAGGGATCTCTTCCTCTGCCCACTAGCCAAACCCTTGTATCTGTCCCATGCCCTCTTGAATTCCTCCACTGTTTCTGCACACACCACATTAGGTAATCTGTTCCAGGTTCCACCACCCTTTCGGTGAAATAACATCTCCTTATGTTGCTCTTAAATCTTCCCCCTTCCAATATTCAATTATGACCCCTTGTTTTAACTCCTACTTTCCTTTTGAATAATCTACCTTCATTCACTTTATTTATTCTCTTCATATACTTAAAAGTCTCTTATGTCACCTCTATCTCTTCTAACCTCAAGTAGATATAGATTTAATTCTCTCCATCTAGTCTCATATGGCTTCTCTTGCACACCTTGCACCATCTTTGTTGCCCTTCTCTGATCCCTCTCCAGCCCATCTATATCCTTACTTAAATAAGGCCTCCAGAACTGTACCCCGTACTCTGGGTGTGGTCTGACCATGGTCTTACACAAAGACAGCAACACCTCCCTCCACCTACTTGTTATACCCCTTCCTGTGCACGCCATCATTCTATTAGCTTTATCTACTGCCTTACTACATTGGTTTCCTACCTTAAGGTTGTTTGATATTATAATCCCCAGGTCCCTTTCCTGTTCTGTTTACTTTATCAGTTCTCCCCCATTGAGTACTCAGTCAGTGGATTTTTACACCCCACATGCATCACTGCAAACTTCTTAGCATTGAACTTCAGCTGCCAAATGTCCGACCATTTCTCTAGGGTGCTCAGATCTTTCTTCATGGCCTCTACCCCTCCTGCTGTGTCAACCCTATTATATAACTTTGCATCATCCACAAAGAAGAGAGACACTTTCCCTTCAGGTCCCACTGATACATCACTACCACTACTACTACTACTACTGATATGGGGCAGACAGCCTTCTCCATAGCTGCCTCCAAGCTCTGGAACAGCCTTCCAGCCTCGTTCCACTCATTAGGCACCCCTCATCTAGTCAAAGTACACTTGAACAATGCCCTTTTATCTGCCTTGGCCTGCAGGTGCACTTCTTGATCTTAGCCAGGGTGGATTCTTTTTATCGGCCTCTCACCCCACTAGACTGAAGCGTGCCAGTCCTCTTGCCACTTGTTGACTTTAATGCTTAGCTGTTGACTAGGTTGTATTCCCTTTGTCCGCTCACATGCATTTTGTTTGCTCTGACTTGTATGTGTTACTACCTGTTTTTACTACCACTGCCCTCAATTTAAATTGTATCTTACCTGCATATTGTATTGCTGAACCTTGAGTAATGTACTCTCATGCACTGTGTGTATTGCTCATGTGTTTTTCTCTTTCCCTGTACTGTATGTGCCATCTATATGGCCCAGATTGTACCTGAAAAATGGTCCCTGGGACCAGTGTACCTACCCAGTTAGCAAATAAAAAAAAAAAATAAAATAAGCAAGACCTGCCTCCACGCTTCCCAATGCTCCATTGTCCCAGGCCACATCACAAGGGAGACTCACCTCCATGCTTCCCAACACTCCACTGCCCCAAGCAACATTACAGTGGAGTCTTGTCTTCATTCTTCCCACCATTCCTCTGCCCTAGGCCACATTATAAGGAAGACTTCCCTCCACTCTTCCCACATCTCCACTACCCCAGGCCGCATATATGGGAGAAGGGCTTTGCAAATTTCCCATACGTTTATGTAACGGGAATACCAAGTTCTGGTGTGTAATAGGACACTTGATTGGGGGGGGAGGGCAGTTGGAGAGGTGTACTTGGCGTGTTGCTGATATATACATTTCAATATAAATGTGGAATACCCTGTGATGGGCTGTAATAGAACCTCTGATCGGGGGGAGGGGTACAGAGGGTGTACTTGACATATCTTTAATATGTACATTTCTATATTAATATGCATTACCCAGTTCTGGAACAGTGTGACCCCTGATTAAGTTCTTGGGGGAGGGGCTGCCTGTAAGAGCGTGCTTGATTAATGCGCAGCTTACAGTGATGGTGTATTTGTTGGAATTTTAAATGTTTCTAACAGTGAGTTTTGGGTCCTACTTTATTTAACATTTTATTATCCTCCATGCAAGTTCTTACAGGTACTTGGTCTTGCAAGTATGCAGATGACTGCAACATGGGTGGCATAGTCTATAATTCTGAAACAGCTCAAGTATTTCAAGACAGTCTAAACCATCTGGCTCACTGGGCACAAGAACACAAACTGGTTTTCAATTAACTAAAGTGCAAAGTTATGCACTTTGGAACACACAATCTAAATTTTCAATACAGTATTAATATTCAGCTTGAGGTTAGTACTAATGAAAAGGACTTGGGGGTTTGGATAACCAATAACTTAAAATTTGATTTCCACATGGACAAAACTGTTAGGAAATGTAACCAGATTATACATTGCATTTTGAGGTCAATAAATAGCAGGGATTCTGCGGTTATCCTTTCACTATATTCAGCACTTGTTCGCCCTCATATGGAATACTGTCTACCTTTTTGTGCTCCTTATTCCATTCAGAGGAGAAACAGATTAGAAAGGGTACAAAAAAAAGCCACTAAACAAATCTTGGAAGTCAAAGGTTAGCAATACCATGACAGATTAAAGTATTTGCAGTTATACTCCATGAAATATAGAGGTTTGAGGGGTGAATTGTCTGCTTTTTAAGGCTCACAATAACCCAGAACTGTTTGAGCTGATTGGTTTAAACAAAAGTACAATTCATTATAAGAACACACGGTCACACAACCTAAGTCTTATGGGAGAAAGAAATAATACTGTCAGAAGAAGCCAGTGGCTTACTCAGAGAGTTGTTAACATTTGGAATACATTACCAAGACATGTGGTAGAGACTGATGGTATGACAGTTTTTAAAAATGGTCTAGATATCTTTGTGGTTGAAAAGATTCTTCTGTTCCACCATTTAAGTCTGAATGGTGGCAAGTTCATTTATGGACCTCAGTCTTCTGAACTTGATCCAAAACTATGAAACTTACCTGAGCTAATTCAGTCCCAAATTAGGGCATCTTCACCAAATGTAGTAATGAGCACATTCCTATCAGAATCTTCTCCTTGTGGGCAGTTGAATGCTACTCATGGCTCCTGTGTTTCTTTCTGTCTGTAGAAACATCACTCTGAAAACAAACAGACAGATCGTGTGGTGGAGACGCAAACACAGGTGGACGAACTGAAAGGCATCATGGTTCGAAATATTGGTATGTACATATTATTTACCTGTATATAGGTTGCCTTCTCTCCCCCCCCCCCCCAAATGCCTGGTGGGTAGCCCAGTCACCACCAAGCAGTCATTACTCAGCTTCTGTAAGCCTAGTCAGTGCCCCCATCAGCTTGGTTACTAATCTGGACCTGACATGTTCAGTTGGTTGCCTAACCCTCTTCTCTCCCCCAACCTGTCACTAGTTGGTAGCTTGCCCCCAAAAAACACGGTGTGTGTGTGTGTGTGTATATCACATAATTGCTAGCCTGGCTCCCTCGAGTTCACTCAGTAGCCCAGCTGCACACCAACCCAAGCCCAGTAGGTACATTTTTCTTGTCAGTAGTCGGGCTACCAGCTAGGCTTGAAGGGGCCAGTCAGTTGTCCTGATCCCTCAAGCTCTTTCGATTGATCAGCTGCCCCCCACCCGACTCACTCTGTTGCCTGCTCCTCTTCAAGCATCCATCCTTTTTTTTCCTGCCTATCATGTGTCTGTCCACCTTATCTCCTTGACTAGCCCCATCTGACGGCCACCCCCAACTCCATTTCCCACCATCCTGGGACTTACCCCATCCTGTTGACCGCCATGGGGAGGTGCCACGGATGGTTGTACAGAGCCTGGGGTGTCTTCATCTTCATCCGCAGGTTGAAGGTGTTTTTTGGCCTGATTCCTCGAGGTTGGAGCATGTACACTGACATGGACGTGCATCATGAAGACGTCAAATGTACTTGCTTGCACCCAGCTCTCAGGCATCCTCTGCTACTGATACAAAAAAGAAAATGACAGGTAGCACTCAAAGGCAAATAAAACTGAGGATGTACTCAGAAAATTTGCATATATGTAGCCAAAAAGCGAGTTTATTCCAAAATGTATTTGCCTTTGCGCGCTGCCTGTCATTCTTTTTGTCGGGCCTGGTTTTCTGGGTTCAGCACCTGTTCCAACCGTGAGCACATGTGTATGTGTGTTTTTCTCTGCTACTGATACCTAGCCTAGGTGACAGTAATGAGGCATGCATTCTCTCTCCCCAACTCCCCCCAGAAGAAAGAGAGCAATCTATGGGCATTATCTTCTGCACACATTATTCCCCATGTTGAAGGAAGAGCGCAGTCTGTGGACACTATTGTCAGCATGCACTCTCCCCTACCCTGAAGGAAGCGAGCAAACTAGGGATGCTATCCTCAGCATGCACTATCCCACCCCAAAGGAAGAGAGCAGTCCATGGGTGCTATCCTCGACATGCACTCTCCCCCGGAAGAGCAGTCTATGTACACTGTCTTTGGCACACACCATTCCCCCATACTGAAGGAAGAGTGTATTCTATGAATGCTGTCTTTGGTACACACTATCCTCCACCCTGAAGGGAGAGCAGTCTAGAGGCACTGTCCTCGGCATGCACTATTCCCACCCCGAAGGAAGAGAACAGTCTAGGGGCACTGTCCTCGGCATTCACTACCCCCCCCCCACCCCAAAGGAAGAGAGTAGTCTATGGGCACTATTCTCGATGCCCACTATCCCCCACCCCAAAGGAAGAGAGCAGTCTAGGGACACTGTCATTGGCATGCACTATCCCCCCACCCCAAAGGAAGAGAGCAGTCCAGGGACACTGTCATTGGCATGCACTATCCCCCACCCCAAAGGAAGAGAGCAGTCCAGGGACACTGTCCTTGGCACACACTATCCCCCCACCTGAAGGAAGAGAGCAGTCTATAGTTGCTATCCTTGGCACACACTATTCCCCCACCTGAAGGAAGAGAGCAGTCTATAGGTGCTATCCTTCGCACATACTATCCCCCACCCTGCAGGAAGAGAGCAGTCTATAGGCACTATCCTTGGCACACATTATCCCCCCACCTCACTCCAAGAAAGAGAACAGTCCAGAACACTATCCTCGGCACACACTATCCCTCCACCCCGAAGGAAGAGAGCAGTCTATAGGTGCTATCCTTGGCACACACTATCCCCCAACCCCAAAGGAAGAGAGCAGTCCAGGGACACTGTCCTTGGCACAGACTATCCCCCAACCCCGAAGGAAGAGAGCATTCTTTGGGCACTATCTTTGACTCACACTATCCCTGACACTCCACCCTGAAGGACAAGAACAGTCCCAGGGACATTATCCTCTGCATGCATTGTCCTGCCATCACGAAGGTAGAGAGCGGTCTGTGGACACTATCCTTTAGACAATGAATTGGTGCTTTTTAGAAAATGGCAGTGGAAATCCTAGGTTCCTGATTGGATACCTGGATTCCATTGCCATGCATCTATTTTTCAATAGAGCCCTGTCAAAAACAAGTGCCAACTGCATGCCCCAAAGGCAAACTAGTATCCTTGAGCCACATCAAAATTAAAAATCAAGTAGCTACCATCTTTTTAACCTCACAATCCAGACGACGAACCGAAGATGCCCCCACCATGAGAGAAGTTGCCTCCCCCACACCCTGTGTAGCCAAACCATCACTATCAAGGCAAAAACATTTTAAAATAAAATCAGTTTTCAAGACACAGCACGTTTTTATACACAGACAGAGATACCCATGGCTCCTGATCCCTCAAAAGCTGGCCGACGTAGTAGTGAAGCAAGCTGGCAACGAGTCTACATGTCCAGGGAGCCCAAATTAAGAAAGTCCCTTCTCCGCTCCTCAGTCGGATAGTCCTAGTCTCATTACTGCTAAAATACTGCCCCTGCCAACGGCCACCCTGTCCCGTATTATTGTTTACCTCCTGTTGCATCCGCTGCTCAATGGCCCGAGTGTTTCTCTTCCGTTTTTTTTTTTTTTTGTTAAACCAGGCCTGACTCCGTCGCTGCCACCACTCCTGACGACTAATTCCCCACCCACAGTCACAATCACTGGTACCCAGGTACTGAGACTCCATCTCAGTGACTCATTCCCGACTTGTCCCATCCAAATTTCACTGCTAAATCCTCAGCTCAGTCCCTGAGTGTTCCTTTTCAACTGTCACTCCCTTGGATCCCTTCCCAATCTTTCACATAAGACTGCAAAGTTCCATAAAACCGCGAGGCAACTGTGCATCTCAGGCAGACAAAAGCTCCTGAACAGAAGCACCTTCTACTGGCAAGTATAGCACAGTAGAACTACTTTACAAGAAAAATGTATTCTATTTTATTTTTTTTTTTACTTTTTTTTATATTTACTAAAAAGTATTACTTATGGGCCATTTTCTAAGTAGAAACATAACATGGAAACATGGAACTTGTCGGCAGAGAAGGACTGCTAGGCCTATCTAGAGTGCCCTCCAGGGTGGGTGGTATTGTGCAATAGTGGACCTTCCACGGGCTGTAAGGCCCTCCATCTGTGGTGGCGGGCCTCATCATGCCCCTGGGTGGTCCGGTATTGCACAATACCACCACTCATTTTGGTATTATTGCTTATGTAGACCGTGGCAATGGCATCTGGTTGCTGGGATAAAGAAAGGATGGAGGACAATAATTTTGATGCATCTTGCTGTCAAGGGGGATTTCCAAATGCATGTCTTGACAATATACTTACAGTTGCAAAAAGGGAAATATCTTTTTTGAGACAGTGTATTAAGCTTTATCTGTGCAAAAGTCAAGAAGGAATTACCCAGTGATTATGGAGTACACAGTTTCAGTGCACTTAGACTTCCAACCAGGATTGTCAGGGATTTTCCCTCTGGATTTATAGTTATACCATAGCAGCTGAGGAGCTAAAAGATGGGGATGAGTTGTAGTCATGTGGCATAACTATGCCCAGATAAGGACAGAATAAGCAATGGGGATATGCGCTAGAGCGCCAGGTAGTGATTTACAGGAACAGGAAGGAAGGGCTGCCAGGTTCACCTTATAAGACACGGCTCAGCTTCTACCATACCTCAGTGGACAATAGGCAGCAGTGGACAATAGGCAACTCCTAGGGCAGTATATACCATGCTGCTCCATTGCAAGCTCTTGGTAGCCTGTGTCTTAAAATAATACATATTGAAATCGGGTAGTTTTGCTAGGAATGATTAACAATTTAGAGCAACAGATTGGGATGTACAGTGGCATCATACTTAATGGGCAAAGTAAGCACGGTAGAACATTCATTTTAATGACAGTGATACGATCCTATAGGGAGAGGAGGAGGAGGAGAGCCATCTACTTCAACAAATCCTGCTGAAGTTCCTTTCATACGGTATCTGCATTCAGCATTAGCATTTCCTTAAGTGGTGGAGCTCGACAAACTCGGGGATGGATGTCAGGCACCATTGAAGCCCTATTTGCTGACTTTCTTGTCTGAACAGTTTATTGTTCAGAGGCATGATCATCATTTTGTCAATGTTTAGCTTATAACCAGGTATATTACGGAATTCTTGTAGAATTTAAAAGGCCTTTTGGGAGAGAAATGCATGAGTTTTTCCAAGTGCAGCCATTGGTCGTTTGTATATGCAAAATTCGTACACTGTCTAAAGCTCAGTGTGGGTCACCTTATGTTCTGGGGAAGGTTGATACTACTAATTGGTGGCTCTGAGTATAAATGAAAAAGACAGGGAAATGGGGGACACCCTACCAGGTCCCATGCTATAGTGAAGAAGATGAAGATTTAACTCCATTACATGAAATTTTCTCTTTGGTTTCACATATGAAAGCTGTACCCAACTGTATAAACTCCTTGGGCAACTCATAATTTCCATTGTTTTCCAAAGGTACAGCCAGAACATTATTTATCAAACACATTTTCTGCATCCAGGGAGACAAAGGCTGCATGCTCTGAGTGTCCCTGGATGAAGAAAACACATGGAAAAAATCTTGCGCATATGGTCTGAAGACAACAGGCCCTGCATGAAACCAACTTGTTTAGGCTCAGTAACCTGATCCCATACTTTGCCTGTCTGAGTGGCTAAAACATTAGCCAGTAATTTTGCATCAGTGTTGACCAAGGAAATTGGTCAGTAATTGGAAACTAGGTGAACATCCCTGTTTGTCTTCAGCAACAAAATGACAACCGCTTCTTACAGGCGAGAGGGCAGTAATCCCTGGGTTTGAATTCCACAATCTACATTTGCATACTGTGTAACCATAAGCAAGTTGCTTAACCTTCCTGCGTTTTCAGTCACCCTGTAAGTGAGTCTATTGTCCAGTGGGCCTTGCCTGTTACCAAAGAATAAAAATAAACAAACATACCTCCTATAGGTCACCCACATCATCCTCCAGCCAGGTACACCAGGGAAACGCACAACTGAAAAAGTATGTTACATAGATACATAGACAGTGTCGGCAGATAAGGGCCTATGGCCCACCCAGTCTGCCCATTTGAGCTTGTAAGTTCAGTTTGTTTTCCTAGAAGTCTGTTGCCCCTTACCCCTGACCTCCAGAATTCCTTTGTCTATCCCATGTATTCTTAAATCCCATGATTGTTTCAGCCCCCACCATTTCCTCTGGCAGGGTGTTCCACTTGTCCACCATCCGTTCTGTGAAGAAATTCTTTCTCATGTTTCCTCTAAATCGTCCTCCCTCCAACTTCATCCCATGCCCTCTAGTCCTGGAACATCTTTTTCGCTTAAAAATAGTGTTTTCCTGCACCCTGTTCCTCCCTGTAAGATACTTGTATGTCTCTATCATATCCCCTCTCTCCCTCCTCTCCTCCCGGGAATACATGTTCAAAAGGCCCAGGTCGTAGAGTGCAGGGCCTGCAGGTGACGACAGTGCAATGATAGCGCTACTGCTTGCAGCATGATGACCCGAGTTTGGGAGAAGATTCATGGCACTGTATGGTCAGCTGGGGGAGGAGGACTGAGTATCCACAGGACTGCTCTCCTCTGGGAAGGGGGTCACGGAACCCGGTGCGGGCCTGTCCCATAGCAGAGGCTGGGGGGTAGGGCAGTTTGGGCCTCCAGTGTGGTAGGAGGAGTGGTGGACATGAATGCATGTTGTGCAGGAATGTGTGATCTGTCATGACATCATTGCATGTCTGCTACCCCAAAGGGGAGAAAACAGGAAATCCTGTCCGACAGGATGACTCTCGTCACCTGCAGGCCCTGCACTCTACGACCTGGGCCTTTTGACGGGGGGGGGGTGTTGGGGACCCCCACCAAACCCCAGCCCTGTGGACAGATGCATTGTGTAAGTCCAGAAGAAGTCAGGGTGACTGGTCTGGGGTGGCCAGAAGGGGCCACCCAGACCAAGGAGTATGTTCCATGCATTTCAACACTGGCCCCAACCCCACCCCGAGCTGAAAGCTCATTCTTTGGGGAAACAGCTTAGGCAGAATAGAAGGTAGTTGGATTTTAGCCACCACGACTTAGGGTAATTCATAAAATGAAGATAGTGTGAGTAATCCTGGCTGAGAGTAATTCATGAAATGAAGATGGTGTGGGTAATCCTGTTTTCCACAGCTGCGCCAAACGTCATCAAAACTGTTAGCAGTGTTTCCAGGTTGCACAACTCAAGTCTGAATACAGGTACACTTTGATGTCACATGCACACCTCACACTTTTGCTGCGCCATCTGTAGTACATGGTGTCTGGCCCTGGGTCCTGCCATCACAAGTGCCATCCTCTGTCCCCGTTGTTCTGCAGCACTCCATCTAGGTGTCACACAATAAGCTTTTTCAGCAGCCAGGAACTCCTCTTCTCAATTAGCGCCAAGCACCGCTGGCAACTCAATAGTCCGACATAGGCACAGGGAATCTCTTTCTTTCTTTCTCGGGCTGCTCTACCACCCCAGCAGCCACCACTTCAGCCTGGTTCTCAAGGACCTCTAGACGTGCTCTGACCAGGGAGTTTTCCTTGATGAGCTGCATCACAGTCTGCCAGGCATGCCCTGTCATTGCCGTGGAATCTGCCATCTCAGTCTGGAACACGTCCACCGTAGTTTCCACCACAGTCTGAAGTTAAGGCAGCCAACTTGTGTATCTGTTCAGTTTGTTGCTGAGACTTACCAGACTGTGCGGTTTTTCTCCAGAAGAGCCTCCCTCTATCCTCTTTGGTGGAAGGCCTTTCTTGCCACTTTCCCCTTCAGTCTGGCTTCATCTCCCCCAGTTGCAGCTCCACTTGGGCAACCCATTTCATGTAGGAAGGCAAAAACTACCAAAATAACGCAGCAAATCTAACTTCCTGGAAAAAAAAAATGTGCTTTAAAATTATAAAATTGAGCAGTTGGGCAGGGAAATCAAGGTATATACGTCTGCTCAGACTGCAGTGCAAGCCACCCACATCATAATTTTTAGTTTCTTTTGAGGTAAAAGATCTTTGCTAAACTTAATTTTTTTTATATGAGATTCAGTCTAACCCCAGGAATCACTCATTATGATTAAACTGATGCAGTCAGCCTCCTGTGTTGAACTGCCTGGAGAGAGAATGGAATTTAGAACTATATGTAAATGATGGAACTCTCATTGGCTCATGCCAATTTCACACTGCTACCCTAGCAACTGCTGCACTCTAGGTGCTTCAGATTCTTTACTCTGCCTGCCAGTGAAGACGTCCCAGAGAGCTCTCCTTCAGCTTACTTCTAAAACTTTAATTTGGTCGATAAGTACTGTTTTTAAATTGTATATATTCTGAACTGCTGCCTTTACAAGTTTAGTTAGACTAGTTATTTAGAGTTTTGTTTGTTTTTATCATTTTTTTTAGCGGTTCCCTCACAGTTCCGTGGAACTGAGGGATCCGCTTATTTCTGAGAGGTTTTTACCTAAATTTTTGTTTAAAAATGACTTTATTGGACGGTTCCATCTTCCGATTATATTTTAAACACTTTTTAATGTTTTTGCAGTTCCCCTTTTTCATCAGGGAACTGATTGACGCTCGGTTCTTGGAACCAGTAGCGGTTGTTTTTATTTAAAATTGCTGGTTCCAGGGGACCGATTCTCTTAATTTGGCGAATTACTGTAGCCTACTCAATGTCAGAGGTCCCTATTGTTATACCTAAAAAAACACACTGGACCCACAGGGTTTAAATATTATGACTCTTGTGGCCCAGTTATTGCTAAATCTGACAAGTATTCCCCGTGTTTTTGGTTTTTTTTTGGCCAGCGAACTAGCCATATTTTTTCTAACTGTAAAATTGTAAGACTTTCTGTGCCAAGACACTTAAAAAAAGGTCTAAAAAATTAGAAGAAATGACTTCTACTTCTGCTAATGTATCAGAGGAAGCTCCTTCTCCCTCTGTGTCCTAAAGGACAAGTCTGAGTCCTCATGAGACAAAAAGGGCTGTGGAGACAGTGGTTGAGATTGTCCCTTCAGACAAATTAAAGCATGTTGCTGCGCCTCTGGCTAAGGAGCTCCCAGCAGACAAACTGCAAACTATGCCCTCAGCAGAGGACATCGCCATGGCACTACAAATTTTACAAGCCTTGTAGGCTGTGGGTCCAGTCCCAGCATCCCAGGTGCCTCAGTTTATTTTCGAGGACACTGAGGTTGAAGAGGAGGAGGAGGAGGGGGGAACCCATAGAGCCAGAGGTTTCCCCAGAGCACGAGTTTGGCTCTCCTCCCAGGGCTCCTGATGATTGCTCCTCACATTAACACCTTAGTCAAAAATATGGCTGACACATTAAACCTCCCACTTCAAGAGACAGAGGAGGAGGATGTGGAGGAAGCAGATTTAATGGAAATGATGGGGCTAGCCCCAACAAAGCATCTGCTACTGCCTATGCATAAGACCCTGAGAAAATCTGTATTGCAAATCTTGAAGACCACAGCTACTGTGCCTGGGGTAGACAAGAAAATTGTCAAGACATATCGGTTAGATAGAACCACTGCTGATTTTCTTTTTCCCCCATCCTGACCACAAAGGTGTGTGGTACAGGCCGCAGCATGTGAAAAGTCCAGAATACCTCTGGCATCCCACCACCCTGATAAGGACTCTAGGAAAATAGATGGGATAAAAAAAAAAAAAAGAGGGTATGTGAGGCAGGCAGACTACATGGCTTATTCCATATAGTACCAGAAATCACTTTGGAATTCTGTTTTGGTTATGTTTGACAAAATCCAGGGTGAAGTGGCAGTAGATTTACAGGAAGCTGCCAGGGCTGCACTGGATGCCACCAAGTACCAGTTCCACATTGCAGTGGACACAGACGACACAGCAGCAAAGCTTATGGCCCTTTCTGTTTCACTAAGATGATTGCCTGGCTGAGGGCTGCAAACTTGACCCCAGACACCCAGTCTAAGGCTATGTATGTCCCATGTAAGGTAAACTCATTATCTGGTGACAAAAGAGAAGCCTACATGAAAAAAGTGGAGGAATACAAGGCTACCTGTAGAAGTAATTCCAGGGAAAGGCCTTCTTCCTCCTACAGGTCCCAGTACAGGGGAGACAGGGGTAGAGGTTCATACCCCAGGCCTTTCTTTCAGGCTCCGGCTACACAACCTACCAGCCACAGAGAGGTTATTTCAGAGGGAGGGGCAGACGGTCCATGAGAAGGCCATCTCCCTACACACATCCCAGCCCATACAGAACCCCTGATGGGCTGGTCCTGGTCACCTCCCTTCTACCATCTCCACCCCCAGTAGGTGGCAGACTGGCTTACTACCTCCAAGTTTGGAACCCCATCACCACAGACTAATGGGTCCTGAATGTAGTGAGCCAGGGACTAACACTCTGCTTCAAATCACCCCCCAAGCTGAGAACAAGAAACTTTACCCCAGTCATCTCTGCAGACAGGATCTTCCTGGATGCAGAGGTAAAACACCTCCTAGCCATCAAATCAGTGGAGACTATCTCTTGTGCAAGAGGCTACTGGGACACATGGCAGCTGTTACCACAGTAGTCCCAGGATCCAGATTCCAGATGCGAGACATTCAGTTTCAATTAGGACAGTACAGGTCTCAAAGGACAGACCCACTGTCCAAACTGATTTCAGTTACTTGCAGCCTGATACAGGCACTGCAGTAGTGGCTGGATCTAGACAACCTCAGGGTAGGCATGCCCTTCCTAAAGGAGAAGCCCTCCCTGGTTCTTACGACAAATACCTCACTACTGGGCAGGGCACACATGTTGGATCACACAGCAAGTGGCACATGGTTTCCCCCCCCTCCAAAAAGAATCACTGATGCACATCAGTCTGTTGGAGCGAAGGGCAGTGTATTTGGCTCTGCTAGCCTTTGCTCCTCACCTGCAAAACAAGGTAGTGCAAGTCAGGACAGACAATACCACAACCATGTACTACATCAACCAGCAAGGAGGAACCAGGTCCACCCCCCCCCATGCTCAGAAGCAATGAGACTGTGGACCCTGGCATACTTTATGCAGGTAACACTAAAAGCCATGCACCTTCCAGGGAAGGACAATGTTTTGTCAGACTCACTAAGCAGGATCAGTCAAGACCATCACAAATGGTCACTGAATCCCCAAGTACTCAGTTTAGTTTTCAGAAGATTGGGCACCCCAGAGGTGTATTTGTTTACCTCTGCAAAAAAACACCAGTTGCCCCGTTCTGTTGCAGGCCACCACACAAGGGGGACAATCCCTTTGGATGCAGTGGCCTTGGAGTGGACAGGGAAGTTCTTATATGCTTTTCCTCCATTCCCAATGATGCTTAGGATCCTAGTGAAACTAAGGTCCCGCCCAGCTGCAATGAGTCTGGTGGCACCAGAGTGGGCCAGACAGCCTCAGTACTTCCTCCTGCTAACTCTGTCGGTAGCCCCGCCATATCACCTGTCCAGAAGGCACAACCTGCTGACAGCCTCCCAGGGCAGGATCCTGTATCCAAGCCTCAAGTCCCTGAGGCTCACGGCCTGGCTCTTGACCTAGAATTTGCTAGCCTTAAGCTGTCAGGAGAGGGACTGATTATGCTTAGAGGCTCTAGGAAATCTTCACTAAGAAAACATATTCCTCTAAATGGACGAGTTTTTGTTCCATATGGCATTCAGGCAAGGGTACGGAGTCTTCCAGATCTGACCTGTCTGTCCTTCTGGACTGCTTGACACATTTGCACACACTGGGCCTGAGGCCATCCACCCTTAAGGTACGCTTGGCTGCAGTCTTAGCATACCTATTGGCTGGCAAGGAGAGGTCCATGACCTCTCATCCAGTATTCAGAAAATACTTTAAAGGACTAAATCACCTGCACCCTTCTTTGAGGGAGCCAGTCTCTGCTTGGGATCTAAATATCTGCATTGCCAAGCTCATGTTGCCTCCATTCGAGCCCATGGCTACTGTAGATTTGAAGTGTCACTTGGTAAACTGTGTTCTTAGTGGCCATCACCTCTGCCAAGAGGATAAGCAAATTATAGGCACTGTGCAGAGATGTGGATTACATCTCATTCCACAGGGACAAGGTGGTCCTCAGGACTAATAGAAAATTTCTTCCTAAGGTGGTATCTGACTTCCATCTGAATCAGACTATAGGACTACCTGTTTTCTCCAGAGATCAGTAGTTCCCTTAAAAAGAAGCTTAATTGCCTGGATGTCAAAAGGGTCCTTAGCCACCATATTGTCAGAACCAAAGCATACAGACCAGAACAGACTCTGCTCTTTACTTATGGTGAAGTGGGTTAAGGAAGAGCTGCCATAAAACATTTCATTGTTCACTGGATAGTGGCATGCATACAGTTTTGTTATAATACAGTGGGTAAACAAGCTCCCCTGGGCCTTTGAGTTCATTTCACCAGGAGCACAGCTGCAACAGTGGCAGCATCAAGGGATATCACACTGCTGGAAATCTGCAAGGCAGCTACCTGGAAGACAGTGCACACCTTTACAAAGCACTACAGCCTGGATCTCCAGTCCAGAAGTAATGCCAGAATTGGCACAGCAGTTCTGCAGAACCTGTTTTCGAAATAGGCTCTCTGCCCAACCTCCAAAGGTACCGCTTAGTAGTCTGCATCAGTTTAATCATAATGAGTGATTCCTGGGGTTAGAAGAAAAAAATTACTCACCATAGTAATCTTGTTTCTTCAGGGTCATTCATTATGATTAAAGCACCCACCATGCCCTCCCCTACCAGAACTTTCCCCAAAAGTGCTTACAATAAGTAGAGGGAATTTTTTTTTTTTTGGTCGCATCTGTGCTGTAGCATAAGCCACTTCTGACATTCACACATTTGAACCAGTTGGTGTCCTTAGTGAACTCACCTTTTGGGTTTTGGCCTTCAGGGAAATGTGATTTTGGCGGGTGGCTTAATTTACTTTTAATGATAAGATTAGCTAAAGGGTCTTACACCCTATTAGACTTCACAAAGAATCTGAAGCACCTAGAGTGCAGTAATTGTTAGGGTAGCAGTTTGAAATTGGCATGAGCCAATGAGAGTTCCATGATTTACATATAGTTCTAAATTCCATTCTGTCTCCGGGCAGTTCAACACAGGAGGCTGACTGCATCAGTTTAATCATAATGAGTGATCCCTTTGAAGAAACAAGATTACTATGGTGAGTAATGTTTTTCTTTTGCTCTTAGGCACACAATCATCTTGGGTTGTTGGTTTTTTTTTTCTTTTTAGACCTGGTAGCCCAGCGGGGAGAAAAGTTGGAGCTTTTAATAGACAAAACTGAAAACCTGGTGGATTCGGTGAGTATGTATGGCAATGAATGGAGATACCTACCAGTGGTACATTTCTGTACTTGATGCTCCAGATTATGCACATGTTCTCTGGTGCAGGATCTGGGTGCAGCTGTAGGGATGAGCTTATTTCAAGGAAGCGGATAGTGAACAGCAAGGAACAGCTGCACACCACTCCAGTTACCCACTGCCACCAGTTGAAATAAAAATCTGTAGATTAGCTGCAGTTCTGCGTAATATTTATTAGGCTGTATGCCAGAAAATAGTATTTCACAGGCAGTAACAGTGTGAATCACTAACTACCAATGAAACGGGTGTCCCGGTGCTTCGCTCAGGTGGAGTTTCATTAGGGGGCAGGTACCTGTACTGAACCATCCCCTTTTATACTGTGTCTCACGTGGCTTACTAGTCAGTGAGGACCATATAGCTACCAAAGTAATGTTAATGGCAAGTGGTCCAAGGGGAGGTTCAAACCCACAGCTAACACTAAGTGAGAGACTGGTGCTAACAAGTGTTAGCAATGGGTAACCGAAGGGGTGTGTAGCTGCTCCTTGCTACTCATTGTATGTTTCAGTACACCTTCTGTAACTGCTACAGTATCAGCACTGTTAGAGATGAGATAGGCCGCCGCGATGACCCAGTGGCAGGGCGATGTGCTGCCATTCAGACGACCTGGGTTCAGGAGTGAACCTGGGTGGTCACATCAGGAGGTAGGCCAGGCTGAGGTAGTTACTACGCGGCATCATGCCTCAGCTGGGGAAGAGTGACAGCGAGCTGTGGTGCTGTAGTGACTCCTGCTGCTGGGCCAAGGTGCTTTCTCCTGCCACAGGGGACATGCTGTATGCATGTGAGGCCGAAAGACCAGAGGAAAGGAGAAAAACCCATAGGCATCTGAATTGACAGCTTGAACTCCTGTCTTCCCTGGGTCCTAGTGCTTGCTAGCACTGGATCCTGGTCCACATGGTGGACTGCCACAAAGGGAAGAGCCGTGGGGGTAGCCGGTGGGCCAGGAGACACAGGGCCAAACACGGTACATCCCTGACGAATGGACGTGGCTGAGGTAGAAAACCCTGTGTATATCTCGAGGGGGGAGGGGACTGTACAGTGCCTTGGGTCACTAGTATCCCTTTACAAAGGACATGTTTTTAGCCCTCCCTTTTAAACGAACCCATGCCCTGTTCACCATGTTATCTGCTGGCCTGAACTCTCGGTGTCAGTGGCTCAGTAGGTAGCATGCTCACCTCTGGGATCGGAAGATCAGAAGATCCTGGGTTCTCGCCCCACACCAGGTATTTTAAGAAACCACTATGGTTCTCATCTAGGATCAGGGATGCAGTTAGGGGCAAAAAGAAGGCCTTCTATAAATTCAAGAAAAAGTGGGGGAGGCAGAATGGGAGGATTATCTACAGAAAATAGGGAGGCAAAGAGGGCTGTCAGGGAGGCGTAAGCAGACACAGAGCTGCGAATCAGAGGGGTCAGGAACAAAGAAAAACAGTTTTTAAACACACCAGTAAAAAGGGGACATCGCATGACTAGTTAAGGGGGGGTAGGGTGATGGAGGAGGATGAGCAAAATGCCACCCTCCTGAATGATTGCTTTTGCTCAGTATTCAGTAAGGAGCACCATGGGTCCATGCCAGAAAGTGGCATCAGAGTGGCCACTAAGCGAGTTCCAGATATGAGGCAGCCAATAGTTATTAGCGAGAGGGTCCTGAAAGGGCTGGCAGCCCTCAAGATAGACAAGGCCCCAGGACCAGATGGGTTGCATCTAAGGATACTCTGGGGAATTAGCAGCAGAAATGGCTGAACCACTGGCTGGGCTGTTCAACAGATAACTTGGGTCTTGGGAGGTTCCAAGGAATTAGAGAATGGTGGACATTGTACTGCTTCATAAAGGGGTGGGATAGAGAGCAACCAGGGAACTGCAGGCCTGCCATTCTGACGTCCATTTTGGGGAGACTGATTTACTGATCATAGAGGACCTCTTGGACTACCTAGAGAGCAACGGGCTCCAGGATAGTGAACAGCACAGTTTCATGGTGGGATAAAGAAAATAAAAACTCTTCTAGTTAACGCTAGAAGCCTAAACAACAAATTAGGAGAGCTCACTTATAAACTAATTAAAAATTACATTGATATATGTGCTGTAACAGAGAACTGGTTTTCTGACAATGACTGGGCTACTAACATACCAGGTTATTCTGTAGTATTGAAAAATCGTAGTACTAAAAAGGGTGGAGGTGTGACACTATATATTAAAAACAATCTCAAATATTGCAAACTAAATCAATACAATCATACAAAAAGTGAATTTGTTTTGGTACAGATTACATCTCTGCCAGACCCACTCATACTTGGGGTTGGATATTGTGTGCCAGGTCTAGATACTGAGGAAAATGTCTTTTTTCATTATTAAATGAAATTATTATTAGCACAGATTTTATCTTGTTTGGGGATTTCAATCTTCCAGGTATAATTTGGCCAACCTTAAGTGCACATAATAAAAATGAGCATAGATTGGTCCAATTCATTATACAAGACTATCTAGAACAAATAATTGAAGAACCTACTAGGAACATTTTTTTTACTAGACCTCATTATTACGAATATTAAACATTTTTCTACACCACAAATAAAGGAGCCCCTGGGAGATAGTGATCACTCAACCATTTGTTGGGAATTTTTACAACCAAGATATCTATAGCTGGAAATACAAAAGTGGCCAATTTTTATAAAGCAAATTACAAACATATTTAGGACAATGGAACTGGCAAAAAGATCTTGCTGATCTAAATTCTTACAAAATGTGAAATCTTATTAAACAAAAATTAGACTTGTATAAAAATCTGGGTGCCCTATAGAATCAAACATAGTGATAAAAAGCAGAGAATACCAATTTGGTGGAATACTAATGTTAAAAAATGTAAAGAAAAAAGTCTTTAACTGATATAAAAAACATCCTACAAACAAAGCATGGTTGAAGTTTAAGCATTTAGCAAAAACTACTTAAAAAAAATGATCAAAAAAGGATTTAGAAAGAAAGTTGGCTGGAGATTGTAAAAATAAGAAACAATTTTATAATTATATTGGTTCTCTGAGGGGAAGTAAGACTGGGGCTGGACCACTTATTATTCAAGATAAATTAATTACAGACAGCAAAGAAATAGCAAACAAATTTAATAAATATTTCCTCAGTATCTTCAGAGATAGAGAACATTACTTTAAACAAGATACATACAGTAGAACTCATTAAATGCTTTACGGGAGATGATAACTCGTAGAGTTATAAATAATACTAAATCAGCATGCTCTGCTGGTTGCGATGGCTTTCCTCCCATTTTTATAAAAGAATTAAGTACAGAACTAACTGGTATACTGACTTTGCTTTTTAATACATCTTTAAAAGAAGGAACAGCTTTGGATGATTGGAAAATAGCAAATGTTACTCCAGTCTATAAAAAAGGTTCAAAAAATAGTGTCAGTAATTATAGGCCCATTAGCCTAACCTCATGTATTGGTAAACTTATGGAAAGACTACTCCAGCACAGGATCATTAAACATCTTCATAACACAGGAAATACTGATATTACTCAACATGACTTTACTCAGGGAAGATCTTGTATGAGTAATTTAATAAATTTCTTCGAACCAGTCAGCAAGGCACTGAAAGAGGGACTACCAGTTGACATTATTTATTTAGATTATGAAAAAGCCTTTGATTCAGTATTGCATAAATTACTTCTTGAACAGCTTCAAAAACTTTCAATACATCCCTTAATTATACAATGGATACACTCTTGGTTAAATAACAGAAGACAGAGAGTAATTGTAAGAGGAAATAAATCTGATTGGGGTTGTGTTAGTAGCGGAGTGCCACAGGGGTCAGTATTGGGATCGATACTATTTAATATCATGATTTCTAGTATGTAAGCATCAAACAGTATTTTGTTGCAAAAATATGCAGATGACAGCAAGCTTGGTGGCATTGTGAATGATACAGGAGCTGTTAGGTTACTTCAGAATAATTTAAATAATTTTTATTCTGGGGACATGGATATGTTGTTCATCCACACTTATTGGCAGGTTCCTTGCCGCTTTAAATCTTGCTGGAAGGTCTTCAAGCTGGCTCCTCCCACCCACCCGGGTGGTAAAACTCTCGGCTCCGCCCCATGACGCCAGATCTTCCTTACCGCTTGGAAGCTTAGGTTCCCTCCTTAGCGCTCTGCGTTTTCGACTGGTTCCTGATTTTTTTCGGTCTCTCTCCGAATTTAGAAGTTTTCTATTACTTTGACCTTCTCCCTCACAGCTGCGATGGATAATTCGTTTTCCGGCTCCTGGAGGCGCCCGGTTAATTCCTCCAGGAAAGACCCACACTCCACGTGCGTTTACTGCCTCGACTTGGACCACGATCCGCAAGTTTGTGATTTTTGCTGTGCCCTTTCGACCAGTGCCCTGGAGGATCGTGCGGCCCGTTTGGGCTCGGGCGACCTGAACCTTTTTCCGCGCCGGAAAAATTCTTGGAGACTTGTCTGGCAGTGTCCGTGTCGGCTGTCTCAGCTGAGCAGCTCGATCTTCTTTCCTCCACTGAGGGGGCGGTGTCCAAGTCTGGCCCCCCCCCCCTCGGTCGCGGCACTTATCCGCTCTCCCAGGTTCTCCTCATTCGACCCGATCAGGAGCCGCCAGTCCTTTCCTCGAAGGAGGACCCTCGGGACCTGCCTCTCGCCAGGTCAAAGGAGTCGCAGGCTAAGTCCCATCATCTGCACTGGCGGGAGCGGGAGAGTTCCCCCTTCCCTGTCGGCCGACTTTTGACTTCGGTCAAGGGTGTGGCTCAGGCTGCTGGCTTCACGGTGTCCCCGTTAGGTCAGCCAGCCAGGACTCCCGTCGACGACGTCGAGTCTCCCGACCCGTCATCTGGGCCGTCCACTGCTGCAGCCGCCATCCCTTCGCTGGTTCCCCCGGCGGAGGCCGAGGTTCTGCCTGTTCCTTCAGGGCGTCAGGCCTCGGTCCCTTTGTCCGAGCCAAGGGAAGAGCGGGCGCCCCCCGCTCCTTCCCAGGCCCACCCTCGGTTTCCCCGAGGATTGGGGTCTCTGTCTTGGTCCTCTTCTCGGTCAAGCCGCTCCCGCCAATTTCGGCGAGCTCGGTCAAGGCACCGAGTTAAGTGGCATTACCAATCTTCCTCGTCTCCCTCCTCGGATGAGGAGTGGCATCGGTGCAGATGGCGCCGACGTTACGAGGAGTTCATGTGGCAGCAGTTGTTATTGTCCGGGAATCAATCGACTCAGATTCATTCCCCGTCCAGCAAGCAGCTGCCGCCCGATCGGCCGACACAACCACTCACTGCAGTCGAGGTGCCCACTCCAGGGGTGGTTGTTCGTCCGAATCTTGCTGCCCCACCGTCTTCGGTGGAACCTCGGTCGGGTCACGACCTGTCCCGCAGGTTGTCTGTTCCACTCACTCCCGCCCGCCCTCGGTGGACGAAGAGTGACTCAGGCCTGAGGCAGCTCTTTGCAGACCCTTCGGAGTCTGACTTCGACCTCTCCATGTTCCCCAGTCGGGAGGACCTGGGGTCCTCTCCGGAACACTCTGTGGATGACAGCCTGTCGTCCTTTATGGGTCTGCTTCAGCTCATCTCGGAATTTACCGGGATGCAGCTTGAACCCATGTCCAAATGGGCCTCTTATCCCCTGACGGAGATTCTAGACTGAGGGGGTTCACCCTCAGAGGCCTTCCCGATGGCCGAGGCCATTGTCGGCCCAGCCTTGGAGCTTTGGCAGCGGCCTACTTCCTGTCCTGCGCCCTCGGCCAGGATGGCCAGGAAGTACTCTGTCCCTGTCGGTTCTTTGCCCGGTTTCTCGGAGCACCCTTCGGCTGAGGGACTAGTTACCGATAATGTTTTCCAGTGTTCTGGGAACGCTCAGGATGTGGATAGGCCCCCCGACAAAGTGTCCAAAAGGATGGACTACGTAGGGTGTAAGGTTTACGCTGCGTCCTCCCTAGGCCTCCGACAGGCCAGCTCAGCCGCACTGATGGCACATTTCTCCCACGCCCTTTTGGGCTCCCTGGACGAGGTGCTCCCTCATCTCCCGGCCGACCTGCGGACCATGGTCCGGCGGGTGTGGGACCAGGGTAGGGCAGTGGCGAAGCAGTAGCTTCAGACTGCTCTGGACGTAGGTGATTCCTGTGCCAGGTCGGTGGCAGCCACAGTGGCCATACGCCGAAGGGCGTGGCTGAGGTTATCCTCTTTCCCTTCGGAAACCCAGCACAAGTTGGCGGATATCCCCTTCTTGGGGACTGACCTTTTCGACACCTCCAGGGGACCGAGAAGTCCGATGCCACTCCGGACTCTGTCACCCCCGCCTGGATGGACAAGGGCCGCCGGCAGCCTTTGCGTAAGCCCCTTTGCCCCTCGGCCCCTGCGGCTCGACTGGCCCATCAACTCCAGCATGAGGGCCAGCAGGCTTGCGCTGGGCGTCCTGACCCCAAGCCAGCGTCTTTCTCTAAAAGGAAGCAGGGAGGTAAAGGCCCAGGAGCTCCCTCGGCCAATCCCTCCTCCAAGCCTGCTCAGTGACAGGCTGAGGGACGCTGTCCCCGGCCCAGTCACCCCTACCCGGGTTTCCCCGTGGGAAGACGGCTCCGCCCCTCCCCCACCTGGTCTGTTTTCCTGGACCTTGGGGTGTCGGAGGTGCTAAGGGATGGTCCTGCCTCGGGATTGCGAGCAGGCACCACCTTTTCGAGCCGTTGTCCCACGGGGGCCTTGGGGTCTGCAACCTCGTTGTCGGCCCGCTGAGCTGACTTGCCTGGCCCTCTAAATAGAGGTGAGCAGGAAGGTTCCGGATCCTCCTTCAGACCCTGGGTTCCTGTCCAGGTATCCTGGTCCCAAACGGACGGGGGCTTGCGCCCTATTCTTTAGCCACACGTCGGGATGGTCTCTCTGTCTCAGATGTCCCATCCTCAGAACGAGGCGTGTGACTCTTTCCTGGTCCTCCAGGATGTACTTACACTTCGTTCTGTCCGTTTCTTGGGAGACTCCTCCGTTTCTTTGGCGGGGGATCTCGTTATGAGTTCCAGGCCAGGCCCTTCGGTCTCTGCTCAGCAGCGTTCCTGCGGCACTGAGGGGTCCGGGCGTAACCCCACCCGGGTGGCGGCCTGACTGCAACCCTTCCAGGCGGAAGGGGGACGGTCCAGAGTTCTAGCCCTCTAGGTTGCTCTCAGACTGGTCTCCTTTTACTGGAGACCCGTTGGAACTCATGTCTTAGCGGGTGATCCTTCTTCGGGACAAGGCTCGACTCTTGAGTCCGAGCTCTGCTCCTGGCAGACAGGGCTGAGGTTCTTCCTCCCTTACCTAGTCAGGTCTGACTGGGCAGATGCGCCCTGACCGGGACCTCCTGCACCCCCTGGGCTCCACGGCGGCCTGCTCCAGAGTGGTCTGTTTCGACCCGTCGGTTCATGCGTCCCCCTAGTGGGGGCTGGCCAGCCAGCAGTCAGTGCTGCGTTCCTTCGGACCAGTCCGTGACAACAGCCCAGGGGTTAGGGAATGCTCTCCTTCGGACCGTTCCAGCTCTTTGCAGGAGAACATCCTGTTCGTCTGCCCCAAGTTGACGGTCTTCTCCGACCGATGCATCTCGGATGGGCAGGGGTGCCCATCAAGGGGAATACAGAGTGCTCCGCCTCTGGTCCTCTCTGGAGTCCCGATGTCTTTCCTACCTGCTGGAGCTCCAGGCGGTCCGCTTAGCTTGCACCGCTCGCTCCGTCTGTGCGGGGTCTAGTGGTTTAAGTCCAGGCGGACAACACCATGACCATGTGCTACCTATCCCGCCAGGTTCGGACGAGCCCCTTGCCTCTGCGTAAGGAGGTTATCTGCATTGGGTTTTTCGCGCAGCGGGGACGCAGTTTCCTTGCCATTTCGATGGCAGGAGCCTCCAGCACCCTGGCTGATGCCCTAAGCCGGTCAAAGGCTGCGCCTCACGAGTGGTCTTCCCTGCCGGAGGTAGCACAGGATCTTCTCCCTCCCAGTCACGCCTCGGGTGGTCCTTTTTCCCTCCAGGGAGAATACGAGGCCGAGACTGTCTCATGCCGGCCCCCTCAGCAAGGTTTGCTGTAGGGGATGCCTTTGAGGCCGCGGACCCCGGGCCTCTTCTACGCCTCTCCCCCATTTCCCTTGACCCACGGGCAAGGCGAGGAGGGACTAGGCGCAGGCGATGCTGGTAGCCCCAGACTGGTTTGCCAGCTCTAGTATCCAGCTCTCCTCAGTCTCAGCCCCAGGCTCCCAGCCCGCCCGGTCCTGATCTCTGTTTTCAGGGGAAGGTATTCCATCCAGGACTTCAATCCCTGCACCTGACGGCCTGGTCCCTGTGCGGCTAGGGGCCAGGCCTTGGGTCCTCCGGCAAGGTCCTCGACGTTTTCGAGCGTCCTGCCAGGAGTTGACCAAACATGCTCGCCTTCAAATGGAAGAGTTCTCCATTTGGTGTTGGGATAGGGCCTGGTCCCCTCTCCTGTTCCTTGGCGAGCATTTTGGACCATCTGCGGTCCGTTTTTTATTGAACAAGGGCTTCGGTTGACGACCCTCTAGGTGCTTCTGTTGGTCACCCCTGTCTTCCGGGCGCGGGCCGGAAGGCAGTCAGTGGCACAGAAAAGGAGGTCTGGCGCTTCCTAGGCCTTGATCACACCTTCCCCTCTGGGGAGAGTATCCCCATTTCTGTGGGATCTTCGCTGGTATGGGCTTAGCTCACGGGCAGGCCATTCGAACCTTTGCACAGGTGTGAGTTTCTCCACCTGTTGTGGAAGAACACCTTCTTGGGGCTACCATGCCATCCAGAAGGAGGGAGAGTTCAGGCACTCCTTTGAATCTCCCTATCTGGTCTTCCACAGGGACAAGGAAGTCCTGCGCCCACCAAGTTCCTTCTGTAGGTGGTGGCGGTCTTTTTTCCCTGACCGGTATTGTCTTTGCCGGGTTCATCCCCATTCACGCCTGAGGCGAGATAGGATCCATTGGGACCCTATTTAACGCTCACCTACCCAGGGAGCGTAGGATCGAAGTTCGGGAGAGGTTCGCCAGCTGTTTGTCATCTACGCTGAAGCCGCACCTGGCAGACCTGCAGCCAAGCGGACGACGAGCAGGTGGGTCACCTCCTGCATAGGTCTCCGCTATAGGTGGGCGGGCATGGAGCCTCCCAGAGGGATAAGTGCTCATTTTTACCTGCCCTTCCGCTGCATCAGGGGCTGCTTCCGTGGATACTCCTGTCCAGGATATCCGCAGGGCTCCTACCTGGAAGCAGGCATATACCGATTTCCCCTTCCACATCGACCTTGGGTCACACCGGGATGTTGGTCGGGGCCTCGGTTCTCCAGTCTTTATACCTAAGTAGGGGGTGTGCGCCTTGCCTCCCTCCTCCCAGAGAACTGCTAGGAGTCTGCCAATAAGTGTGGATGAACAACATATCCATGTCCCTAGAAATACAGGTTACTCACCTGTAACAGGAGTTCTAGGAATGGTATATGTTGTTCATCCAACACGCCCAACCTCCCGGCTTCGACGCACAACCTGGCTTCCGGCGGGCTAGATCTGGCGTCATGGGGCGGAGCGAGTTTTACCACCGAGGTGGGTGGGAGGAGCCAGCTTGAAGACCTTCCGGCAAGATTTAAAGCGGCAAGGAACCTGCCAGTAAGTGTGGATGAACAACATATACCATTCCTAGAACTCCTGTTACAGGTGAGTAACCTGTATTTCTTGGACCACAGATCATAAACTAAACTTCAATATCGCAAAGTGCAAAAGTGATGCACCTTGGAATTAATAATCAATTATCGAGCTATTTTATAAATAATATCAAACTTGATGAGACTACCTGTGAAAAAGACCTTGGTGTAACTATTACTAATAAATTGAAATTCAATTATCACATCAATATCACTGCAAAAAAATGCCACAGAATACTCAGATGTATCTTCAAAAATATAAAAAGTCGGGATGCCGAGGTCCTGGCACCCTTGTGTACATCTTTGGTGAGAACACACATGGAGTATGGTGCCCCATTTTGCTCCGCCACAACTATTGGAGATCTTAAAACCTATGAATCAATACAGCATAGGATGACTAAGTCAATAACTGAAGTAGCAAACCTTACTTATGGGGATAGGCTCAAGAAATTAGGACTTTACTCACAGGAATATACTGTAGGTTTCTCAGGGGTGATATGTGTTGGGCTTATAAATCTTGTAATGATGAATTACTTTTAGAAACAAATTGTTTAATGAAACAACCGATAATTAAAAATACTAGGTCACATAATCTTAGATTACATAGAAACATAGACTTTGTCGGCAGATAAGGACCGCTTGGCCCATCTAGTCTGCCCATTTCCCTACCTACAGGATAGGCCGCAGATGACTTGTTTATGGGGGAAAGAAAATGTTATTACCATCATTAGGTTAATGATGGCGAGTTCAGTAATGGGCCTGCCCCTCGAACTCGTATCCACCTATGAACCTATGGTCTTGTTAGACTAACTTGATTTTTTTCCTTTGACTGGGTGACCAAGGAAGTAGACAAGGGCCATGCGGTGGATCTGTTGTACTTTGACTTCAGCAAGGCTTTTGATTTGGTACCGCACAAAAAGTTGCTTAAAAGATGGAGGACCTGGGTACGGTTAAAACTGTAGTGAACTGGGTGGGTAGTTGGCTAGAAAGGGAGGCAGTAGAGGGTGGTGGTCAAGTGGAGTTAAATTGGAGGAAAGAGGTTACAAGCAGGGTTCCACAGGGGTTTGTTCTGCATCTGGTCATCAACATGTTCATTAGTGACACTGGTGAGGGAATCGGTGGCAGGCTGTGTTTCTTTGCAGATACAAAACTATGTGGGAGGGTGGATAGTGATGAGGGAATAAGGACTATGCAGAGGGAACTACAAAAATTAGAGGGGTGGTCAAAGGTCTGGCAATTAAAATTCAGCACCAGAAAGTGCAGGGTACTGCACCGAGGGAAAAGGAGCGCCAAGACCAGAGTACTGAATGGGTTGGGTGAGACTTAGCAATACAGAAGAAGAACGGGATCTAGGAGTTACCATCAGTAACTCCCTTAAACAAATGAGCCAGTGCAACAATGCCTAGCATGGCTAACAGAATGCTCGGATGTATTAGGAATGGTATTGATAGCACAAGAAAATAGGCAATACTTCTCCTAAACAGATCCCTGGTGAGGCCTCACCTGGAGTACTGCACCCACCCTTACCTCAGAAAGGACAGAGATAGGTTGGAAACAGTGCAGCACAGAGTAACAAAAATGATTCAGAGCTAGTAGTGTAGATCCTGTGAGGTTCACCTCAAGGCACTAAATATGTACTCACTGGAAACCAAAATGGAGAGGGGAGATATAATAGAGACCTTCAAGTTCCTGAAAGGAATTAACAAGGTAAACTGGGGGATTTATGTACCCTGAATACCAACTCAAAGTCACGTGGTCACGAGTGGAAATTGACAGGAGGGAGGTTCAGGCAGGACATAAGGAAGTACTTCTTTATGGAAAGGGTGGTGGAACGTTGGAACAGTCTGTCGGCCGAGGTTGTGGGTGCAAACATTTATTTATTTATTGAATTTTGTTGACCCGGTAACCCCACTGGGCCTAGAAGTCCCTTTTTCAGGGGTGACCTGGGGGGGGGGATACAGATGGTAAGCAACTGAAATTGAACCAAATTAAGCTGTTGGTGGTATTTTTAGTGAATGGGAGAAATTTGGCCAGGACACTGGGGAAATTCCCCTACTCTTTTTCGATATATGCCATGGGATCTTTAGCATCCACCTGAACTACCACCAATCCAGGCAGATGGGACCTCGGTTTAACGTCTCATCTGAAAGACTGCACCTCAGAAATGCAGCACCGCACCCCAAAGGCTGCACTACAGTGTCAGTATTGGGATATTAACACAAGTGCCAGATGTGGGAACTGAACCCACATAGTCAGGGGATTCAAGCAGGCATGGGATAGAATGAAGGGAACAGTGGTCACCTGGGGCGACAAGACCAGGGAAGAGAATGGGCATAGAACGGGAAGGGTTAGTACCCTGGAGGAACAATAGGTTCCAGGAATTATAGGGAATATGGGCAGACTGGTTGGACCTCTGGTCTTTTCCTGCTGTCATGGTCTGTGTTTCTGTGTGTTTGGGGTAATATGCATAACTGACACTGTAGTTCAATACGAGTGGGTGCTGTACTGTTGAGGTGCCATCCTTCAGATAAGGCGCTAAACAGAGTTCCCTTCTGCCCATCTCTGATCACTGTCTGAGTGGAAGTAAAAGATCCCATGGCACTTACTGATGAAGATTAGGGGAGTTTTCCCGGTGTCATGGCCAACCATCTCCCCCCTCCCCAAATCAGTAAAATAGATCCATATAACCCACCCCCAGGACGGACCTAAAAATAAGCTGCCACCGCTTAGTGTGCCTTTCCTGGTCAAAAATTACAAATAAATAAAATACTTGTGGTAATGGGGCTGTGATACACCACAGTTTGTTCACAGAGGCACTGCAGTAGCGCTACCCAGCATACAGAACTCTGTGAGTCATCTCTACAGAATGCAGGAACTCTCATTATCCATCTTGTTAGTCGTTCCCTTCCTTCCAACCTGCAGAAATACCCGTGCAAAAAATAGGACCCCCCCCACCAAACACTGACAGACTGGGGAAAAAGCAGGGCAGAGACAGAACCCTTTAACTCTGGCAGCTGGGGGTGGGGGTTGAGATGCAAGCTTACATGGATCTTTAGGGCTGAGACTGCAAGCTCACAGGGATCGGTGGTGAGGCTGAGGCCAAGACTGCAAGCTTACAAGGATCATTGAAGGGCTGAGACTGCAGGCTTACAGGGATCATTGGAGGGCTGAAACTGCAGGCTTATGGGGATCATTGGTGGGGCTGAGTCATTGGAGGGGCTGAGACTGCAGGCTTGAGGGATCATTGGAGGGCTGAGACTGCAGGCTTGCAGGGATCATTGGAGGGGCTGAGACTGCAGAGCACGGGGATCATTGGGGCTGAGACTGCAGGCTTGCGGGGATCATTGGAGGGCTGAGACTGCAGGCTTGCGGGGATCATGGAGGGCTGAGACTGCAGGCTTGCGGGGGATCATTGGAGGGGCTGAGACTGCAGGCTTGCAGGATCATGGAGGGGCTGAGACTGCAGGCTTGCGGGATCATTGGAGGGGCTGAGACTGCAGGCTTGCGGGATCATTGGAGGGCTGAGACTGCAGGCTTGCGGGGATCATTGGAGGGGCTGAGACTGCAGGCTTGCGGGGATCATTGGAGGGGCTGAGACTGCAGGCTTGCGGGGATCATTGGAGGGGCTGAGACTGCAGGCTTACGGGGATCATTGGAGGGGCTGAGACTGCAGGCTTACGGGGATCATTGGAGGGGCTGAGACTGCAGGCTTACGGGGATCATTGGAGGGGCTGAGACTGCAGGCTTACGGGGATCATTGGAGGGGCTGAGTCTGCAGGCTTACGGGATCATTGGTGGGGCTGAGACTGCAGGCTTACGGGGATCATTGGTGGGGCTGAGACTGCAGGCATATGGGGATCATTGGTGGGGCTGAGACTGCAGGCTTCTGAGGGAACATTGGTGGGGCTGAGGCTGCAGGCTTACGGGGAATCATTGGTGGGGGTGGGAGCTGAGGCTGCAGGCTTACGGGGATCATCGGAGGGGCTGAGGCTGCAGGCTTACGGGGATCGTTGGAGGGCTGAGGCTGAGACTGCAAGCTTACTTGGATGATTGGTAAGGCACACAGTGACACCCACTAGTGACAGTGGGACTGACCTAATTGGGTAGTGAGACCCACTACTGACAGCAGGACTGTCTTTGTGCAGTGACACCCACTAGTGACAGTCACAGTCATCATTACGCAGAGTCATCCACTAGTGGCAGTGGGAATGTCTTCCTCCATTGGGCGGTGGCACCCCCTAGTGACAGCAGGACTACCATCATCTTTCTGCAGTGACAATGGGACTGCCATATTTTTTTTTGTACCGTGACATCCACTAGTGACAGTGAGACTGCTGTCTTCTTTGCATAGTGACACCTACTAGTGACAGTGGGACTGGCATAATCTTTGAGCAGTGACACCCATTAGTGACAGTGTGACTGCCATCATCATTGAACAGACACCCGCTAGTGACTGGGATGGCCAGCATCACTGAACAGACACATCCAGTACGGACAGTGGGATTGCCATCATCAGTGGCACAGTTACATCCACTGGTGACAGAGGACTACCATCAGGAACATGATGGCCTCCAGGCTAGATGTGCCATCCATCTGAACTCTGTGCTCTTGATGAGATTTTTGCAAACTTGTTTGGTTTGTGAGAACCCAGAATTCTCTGCATTTTTGTGCATTTGTTGTTTATTCCAGATCTTAATCTTGGTTTTTAGTTTAAATTGCTTCTGCTTACACTGACAAAGCAAGTTAGGATTTCCGAGATTAGTGGGGAGAAGTATTATCTAGGGGTTTTCAGTGAGTTAGAGGTAGGAGTGTTAGTATTTTTTTTTTTTTTTTTTTGTGCTATTTAGATTTTAGGCCAGTTCGGTGCTGTTTTTGTTTTTATCCAGAATAATTCTGAATTACTTTTCACCTCATCTCTTTTGTATCCGTGTAGAGTGGTGCAGAGTGTCTACTTTTTCATCTTTGTTTCCTGGTGGAATGGAGCGAAGCACAGCAGGAGGGTTGCCGGCTCCAACTGCAGAAGTGCAGACTTTGCCCCATTCTAACTTCGGGGCGTCAGACTTAGATTATCTGTCTATCCTGACCCTCAGAATCAGAACTGGAGGACAGCTGACTCCCTCTGTGGAAGTTCTAGTAAATGTTTGTTCTAGGGACATGGATATGTTCATCCACACTGTCTGGCAGGTTTCTTGCTGCTTTAAATCTTGCCGGAAGGTCTTCAAGCTGGCTCCTCCCGCCCACCCGGGTGGTAAAACTCTCGGCTCTGCCCAATGATGCCAGATTTTCCTTACCGCTTGGAAGCTGAGGTTCCCTCCTTAGCACTCTGCATTTAGACTGAATCCAAACTCTTCAGTTTACCCAAAACTAATTTTAATGTTTACTAGACTTCGGTCTGTTTCTTCCTTCGCGGCTGCAATGGACAAATAGACTCCCAGTTTTTGGTGGTGCCCATGCGGGCAGAAGATGTCTAGGACTGATCCGCACTCCACGTGTGTCTACTGCCTCTGGCTTGATCACGATCCGCAGGCCTGCGATTTGTGCAAGTCCTTCTCGGCTCTCAGGTTGGCCTCCTCATCAAAGAGGCCAAGTCGGAACTCGTGCCAAAGCAGGTGATCCAGTTCCTCTGGGCAAAGCTCAACTCTCTGCGAGCCAGAGCACGGCTCCCGGCAGACAGGGCCGAGGTTCTTTCCTCCTGTGCCCAATCATTTCAGGTTGGGCAATTGCGCCCTGCCCGGGACTTCCTGCGCCTCCTGGGCCTCATGGCAGTCTGCACCAGCGTGGTCCATTGGGCCCATTGACACATGTGGACCAGCCAGTGGCAGTGACCCAGGAGATGTGGAACACTCTCCAGTGGTGGATCGTTCCAACTCATCTGCAGGAGGGCATCCTGTTTGTCCGCCCTGAGCTGACGGTCTCTCTATCGACTGCCTCTCTGATGGGTTGGGGTGCCTATCTGCGGGAGCACAGAGCGCATGGCCTCTGATCCCCTCGGGAGTCCCGATGTCACATCAACCTGCTGGAGGTTCAAGCGGTTCGTCTAGCCCTCACCACGTTCACTCAGTTTGTATGGGGTCAAGTGGTCCAGGTCCAGACAGACAATACCACGACCATGTACTACCTAAACTGCCAGGGCAGGACGCGCTCCATGCCTCTGTGCAGGGAAGCTCTCCACACTTGGTCCCTCGTGTGCAGCCTCGAGATGGATGATCTAGCCATCCATGTGGCAGGAGCCTCCAACATTCTGGCCGATGCCCTAAGCCGGATAGGAGCTGCGTCCCATGAGTGGTCTCTCCTGCTGGAGGTAGTACAAGATCTGTTCTCCCACTGGGGCACGCCTCAGGTGGACCTGTTTGCCTCCAGGGAGAATGTGAAACTGAGGCTGTTTCATGCCCGCCCCTCTCAGCAGGGCTCGCTGCAGGGGGATGCCTTCTCGAGGCCATGGACTCCAGGCCTTTTTTACGCCTTTCCCCCATTTCCCTTGATCCACAAGGTGCTTCTCAAGGTGAGGAGGGACAAGGTGCAGGTGATTCTGGTAGCCCCAGACTGGCCCCACCAGTTCTGGTATCCAGATCTCCTCAGCCTCAGCTCCAGGCTCCCGAGGCGGCTTCCAGCCCACCCGGACCTGATCTCAGTCAACCAGGGGAAGGTATTCCATCCAGACCTTCAATCCCTGCACCTGACGGCCTGGTTCCTGAGCGGCTAGAGTTTCAGGCCTTGGGTCTTTCCGACGAGGTCCTCAACGTCGTTGAGGCATCCCGTAAGGAGTCGACCAGGAAATGCTATGCCTTTAAATGGAAGAGATTTTCCATTTGGTGTCAGGGCAAGGGGTTGGACCCTTCCTGTTGTTCCTTGGCAAGCATTCTGGACTACCTGTGGTCCCTTTCTCAGCTATGGCTTCGGTCGACAACCCTTAAGGTGCACCTGGCAGCCATCTCTGCTTACCAGGCACGGGCCAGGAAGCAGTCGGTGGCGTAGGAGAAGGTGGTCGGGCGCTTTTTCAAAGGTCTTGACCACATATCCTCCCGAGCGAGAACCTCCCACCCGTGGATCTACTGCTGGTACTGGCTAAGCTCATGGGCAAGCCATTTGAACCGATGCACAGGTGTGACATCTCTCACCTGTTGTGGAAGACCCGCCTTCTTGGCTATCACATCAGCCAGAAGGATGGGAGAGCTCCAGGCGCTTTCCATAGAGTCTCCTTATCTGATCTTCCACAGGGACAAGAGTTGTCCTGCGCCCCACCTGAAATTTCTTCTGAAGGTGGTGTCGGAGTTTCACCTTTACCAGGCTGCCAGTGTTCTGCCTCAATCACACCTCGGAGGTTTAGTATAGGCTCCATACTCTGGACCCTAGAAGAGCGCTCTCTTATTATAAGGAGCGAATGGCTGAAGTTTGGGGAGAGGTTCGCCAGCTGTTTGTCACCTACGCTGAAGCCGCACCTGGCAGACCTGCAGCCAAGTGGATGATAGGCAGGTGGGTCACCTCCTGCATAGATCTCTGCTACAGGTTGGCGGGCATGGAGCCTCCCAAAGGGATAAGAGCTCATTCTACCCGCCATACCGCTGCTTCGGTGGCTGCTTCCAGGGACGTCCCTATCTAGGAAATCTGCAGGGCTGCTACCTGGAAGTCAGCACACACCTTTATTACCCATTACCACATCGACCTTGAGTCACGCCAGGATGCTGGTTTTGGGACCTCGGTTCTCCAGTCCTTATTTCCTAAGTAGGGGGTGTGCGCCTTGCCTCCCTCCTCCAGAGAACTGCTAGGAGTCTGCCAGATAGTGTGGATGAACAACATAGCCATGTCCCTAGAAATACAGGTTACTCACCTGTAACAGGAGTTCTAGGAATGGTATATGTTGTTCATCCACACGACCCACCCAGCCTCCCCGGCTTCGACTCACAACCTGGCTTCCAGCGGACTAGATCTGGCGTCATGGGGCGGAGCCGAGAGTTTTACCACCCGGGTGGGTGGGAGGACCCAGCTTGAAAACCTTCCGGCAAGGAACCTGCCAGACAGTGTGGATGAACAACATATACCATTCCTAGAACTCCTGTTACAGGTGAGTAACCTGTATTTTGAGCCATCTGAATCTTGCCATATAAATCCAGCGGTGAACTGGGCTCTAACTTTGGTCAAGGACAGCCTACCAAAGCTTGCATTATTCTTACAGTGTGTCAGCGTTTTACAGCTGGGTATGAGAACTTGCCTCGCCTTTGGCAGCTGTCAGTTATATGATGAGCTAATTCAGAGGACTCTCGCTTGATGGTGAGAAATTTCAAGGGCTGTTGTTTTAATTGCTGTCCTGCTGTGTCATACTGGTTATCTTTGACTAACGCTGTGGTGAGAGAGCTGCATTTAGTGTTGTGTTACTGAGTTAACTGAATTTTCCCGGTGAGAGCAGGGACATTTTGAAGTCTTAACCAGATATATTTGACTTTCGAACATCTTAAGCCGTGTGTCTTCTGCTAAGCACCTAACTGGACTTGACTACACAGTACTGTTATGAACTAACCAGATTTAGCGATTTTGCTTGTAGTACGAGATTAACTATCAGCTAGTGACTCTAGGTTCTCCTGGACTCGTATCTTTTTTTTTTTTTCCTTCGTTTTTGGGGTGTGATTGATTTGAGTTAGGTTTTTAGATAGGGGAAGTTTGTATTATCGGGTAGACTTTGTATTTTATACTTGTGAGTTTGTCTAGGTGTGAAATGATTGTCAGCTGTTGTGGGGAGGAGGATGGATGAGGAGGTTGGTGGGGAGCTTTTAAATCTGTTTTATTCTGATTTTTGGGGTGGATGATGGGCTTGATAATATTAGTATTGTTGATTTGTCTGTGAGGATGTGATTGTTGATCAGTGTGCTTGTTTTGGGTTATTTTTTTTTGGGGGTTAGGAGTGGTGGTAGGATCTACAACAGAATCCTGACAGTCAGTCTCCCGAACTCCATAAGCCCAAGTTCAGGAGACCGACTGCGGAAGACCGACAGTCTTAGTGCAATGCAGGGGGCATTAATTAAAATAACCAACTCCAAGGGGGAGCGGACCTCTGAGTAGGTTAAAAGGTTATGGGGGGCAACAACGGTGCTCGCAAAAATGTGTCCCTCCTGGGAACAGAACCCGGGTCGAGAGCGCCATGCTAGCCGAGCTGCCAGTGACCTAGCCCTACACGCCACGGGAGCAGCTCAGCCAGCTTCCGCATCCTCCCCGCTGTTCTCCTGCCTGACTAGGGGTGGGTAGCTGTTCATCACATCTGCTACCTTACCCCTGTCGGGCAGGTGTGTGTCAGGCTGCCAAACTCGGAATCCTGAATGTCGGGATTCAGAGTGTCGGCATTAGGTAATACTCCCGTGATGGTATGTAGTTTTAAATTGTCCCCAGGATGTGCTGCTTGTTACAGACCCCTAAGCATTGTTATTTCCCATCCTTGCTTAGAAACCTGTGCCCCTTCCATTCCCTCCCTCTGGTGGCTGCTGTATATCAGCGGTGTAGAGTGCTGGGAATTGCGAGGAGGAGCAGGAAGACAAGGGGGGTTGTGTTAAGGTCTGATGGGGAGACGCCAGTTGGGACGGTTAAGACCAGGAGATGCTCTGAGAAGAGAAAGGGATTGCAGAGAGGTCAGTCTTGTTTGGTCCCTTTACTCAGGGAACCCACCAGACCCAATGGGCAGGCAGCTTGAAAGGCTAGCCTTCTCTTCTCAGTCCACGTCGAGGCGGTATTATGCAATGCCAGGTTCATTAGAAACAAGACTGCTGTTATAGCAGCCCTTGTCTTGTCAGTCAACCTGGCTTGCATCATCAAGACCTGGCTGGGGTTGACTGTGGGCCAGTTCTGGAGTCGGTGGACCTGGTTTTGTTGTCAGTAGGCCACTGCCCAAGAAGGGCTCGTGGGGGTGGCAGCCATCTGTTTTAGATCTGAGCTGAACTTGGTGGTGCCCCCAGAGGGGAGCACTGCATCATCTGAATGCATGGCTGTATGTGGAGGTCCACGTGCAGGATTCTCCTTGTGTACCATCCCCCAGGGCATGAGGGAAGAGTTCCTGTAGGAAATCGCTGCCTTCATCACCAACACGGTGCTGGAGTCACCAAGATGGTTTTATTCTTGGTGACTTCAACACCTGGGTCAATGATGAGGGCTTGCACTTTGCCCAGGATTTCCTCCAGAGCATGGAAGCTCTGGATCTCGCACAAGTGATTGTCTGGGACCTACCGACATGGTGACACCTTGGATCTGGTGTTCTCACTGGGGCTCAAGATGAATGATCTAGAGATTGTTCTGGTCACCTAGCTAGATCATTGCACTATCAGGTTTAGTTTCAGGGCTCCATGCCCCATGGAAGTGGTCCAGTTCTGCCCTTTGAGAGGGCTTTGCCCTGAGGGACTGTTGAACAGCACTGGACACCTTGGAAGTGTTAAAGGCATGTGCTGGAGGGTCGGAGGCAGCTGTGATGGCTTATAATACAGCTGTTGCTGAGGCCTTGACCTTCTAGTGCCAGTCCATGTACGCCCATTGGTGTCACTCCTCAGTTCACCTTGGTTTAATGGGGAGTTGAGGGCGATGAAGACCAAGGGGCGAAGGCTGAAACGTTGTTGAAGAAAGTCCAGGGACCAGGAAGATAAACTAGCTCTGATGTCTCATCATTATGAGTATCGGAAAGCAGTCACCCATAAGAAGGCAGCTTTTCTGTCAAGGGAGATTGCTGCTGGGAAGAACCAACAGGCTCAGCTCTTGTGGACAGGCTTTTACATCCGGCCTATTAGAGCATTTTCACGCGCAAAGTATGAGGAGCTTGCTCGGTTCTTCTCGGATAAGATATCCTCTGTCAAGGCCAGGATCTCTAAGTGGGCTGTTTCAGCCCAGCAGGGTGGAGCCAGGGAGTCGGGGTCAGGCTCAGTGTTCCTGGGGAGAGCTTCCATCAGTAATGTTGAACAAGGTATGTGAGGTGATCTCTAAGCTGTGGCCAACTTTTTGTAGTCTGGATCCATGCCCAACATGACTACCAGTGAGTTGTGTGGGGCAGTTGGGTCCAGCTTTTGCCGATATTGTGTGGGGTTCTTTGTCAGAGGTTTTTTTTCCAAAGGCATTGAAAAGTGCTCTAGTGAAACCTCTGCTGAAAAAGCCACCTCTGGACCAAGACATCTTGACGAATTACTGACCCGTCTCTAACCTTCCCTTTTTGGGGAAGGTGATTGAGAAGCTGGTTATGCTGCAGCTCGAGGCACACCTGACTGTCTTTAACATCTACAGGCCCCTCCAGTCTGGGTTTAGGGCAGTGCACAGCACAGTTTCAGGTGTTTAATGACTTGCTCAGGGCGAGGATAGGGGACAGTGGTCAATTCTCATTCTCCTGGATCTCTCATCAGCATTTGATACGGTGGACCATGGGTTGTTGCTGGACGGACTTACGGGATATGCAGGACGGAGTCACTGGCTGGGTTGAATACTATCTTAAGGCCAGGACCCAGAGGGTTGTGATGGGGGAATACTCCACATGCCCAGTGACTCTGTCCTGTGGGGAGCCCCACGGTTTGCTCTTGTCCCTTATGTTGTTCGCAGTATATATGATGCCCTTGGGTGAGATAATTATAAGGCATCAGCTTGGGTTTCATTGTTATGCTGATGACACCCAGCTCTACCTGTCTTTGCACCTGGCACACAGGGTGCATTTGATGTGCTCAGTGAATGCTTGTCCAAGATCCAGTCCTGGATGTCATAGAACTGGTTGAGATTGAACCCTGAGAAGACTGAGGTACTAGTAGTGGAAGCCGGGTCGAAGGGCAAGAGTGGAGGCTTCCGAGGAGGAGACTGGGCTTTTGCTTGGCCCCTCTAGCTTATTAGTTTCCACCAAGGTGAGAAGTCTGGGAGTCATCCAGGACAATAAGTTAACACTGGAGACTCAGGTGGTGGTGGTCTGGAGTGGCTTTATCATTTACAGAATAAGAACTGGATTAAGTCCTTTGTGCCACCTGATGACCTGGCCATGTTGGTACATGCATCTGTGACCTTGAGGCTCTACTATTGCGATGCTCTGTACTTTGGGGTCGGTGGGGAGAAGAGTACTGCGGCACCTGCAGTGCTGCAGAACTCATTGGCCTGGCTACTGATGAGCCTTTCAAGATCTTAACATGCGTCACCGGTACTGCATAAATGGCACTGGCGGCCGGTGAAATGGCGCATCTGCTTAAAAATGGGTCTTTTGACCTGCTGGGCCCGGTCTACCTGTCAGAGCTCTGGCTGCACCCTCACGTTCCTAGTCAACATCTCTGTTCAGCTGAGGAAGTCCTCCTGGTAGTCCCAAGGATGAGAGTAAAATAGTCCGGGGATTGGGCATTTGAGGTTGCAGCCTCAATTCTATGGAATTCCTTGCCTAGGACATTGAGGGAGGCCCCCTCGGTTGAGGCCTTTAAACGGGGTCTGAAAACTTTTTTTTGTTCTTGGGGATTAAGTGGGTACATTAACTACAAGTACTTAAATCTGTATTGATTTTTATTTGTATTTAATGGAGATGTGTGTGTGTGTGTATGTTCTGTTTTATATTTTATTGTTTTGCTGTTTTTGTAATGGAGCCATGGGCTTCCGGGGAAGGGCACCACAAATAAAATTACTACTATCACCATCGGGCAGTAACACCCACTACTGATAGTGGGACTGCCATCGTCATTGAACAGGCACAGCCACTAGTGCCAGTGAGATTGCCATCAGTGGCAGTTAAACCCACGAATGACAGTGGGACTGGCATCATCATTGAACAGAACCACTAGTGACAGTGGTACAGCCATCATTGCTGGGCAGTGGCACCCACTAGTGAAAATGGGACTGCAATCATTGAACAGACACACATTAGTAACAGTGGGACTGCCATAATCTGGGGAAGTTACACTCACTAGTGACAGTGGGACTGCCATCATCAGTGGCACAGTTATACCCATTAGTGACAGTGGGACTGCCATCATCATTGAACAGACACACCCATTAGTGACAGTGGGACTGCCATCATCAGTTGCACAGTTACACCCTCTATTGACAGTGGACTGCCACATCATTGCACAGACACCCACTAGTGACAGTGAAACTACAAAATCACTGTAAGCTTTCCGTAGAGCATCTCCCTGCCAGTGTTTTGAATAGATATTTTACCCAAGATCACTCGGCTGAAACCCAGCCTTTTTTCCGCAGGGAGCGGAGGGCAGGTTTCCCTGCTCCTGCCGCATTTTACACCAGACTGTGGCAGAAGCAGGAGAAGGGTAAGTGACTTGCTCAAGGTTCCACAGTATCTCGGAGGCTGTGGCATTATTCAGAACATGGACTCTTCTGGTTCACAGTTCACAACTCCAACCACTAGACCCAGATGCCAGCAGAGACAAGACCTTGGAATTCTCCACCACCTTTTTCTGTCTGGCTTTACATGAGTCAGAAGTGGTGAGGGTGAGCATTGCATGATGGCACAGTTGAGGACAGTGTGTGTAGGATCCTTGTAGCAACAAAATGTCCCCTCCCCCCCAAGCACTAGAATTTTGGTCCTGCTTACTTAAAAGGAAGGTTAGATTAACAAGTGAGACTCCTTTATAGCAGTGGTTAAAAAGGAAGTTATTGAAGTTACAAAATACTGTTTCTGTTTCCTGAAGTTTGGGAGTGCAGGGTGTTGGAGGCTCCAGATGTCCAGTATTACATTACCGTAGCTTTTCTAACCTAAGTAAAGCAGTGGCATACAGAGTTCTGCTGATGAAAGAATTATCATTTGAATTGTTGTTTTTCTCCATCTCATCATTAGTCGGTCACATTCAAAACCACCAGCCGGAACCTGGCACGAGCGATGTGTATGAAGAATCTCAAGCTCACCATCATCATTGCGGTTGTAGCCATTGTGAGTACTCGTTCCCAGACCTGCTTTACAAATGGTTTCCTTTACCCGGATTCCTGTTGCTCTTGGTTGAGTTTTAAGTTTGTGAATGTATTTACTGCCTTGGTATCTGAGGCAGATCCTCCACTCCTTGCGAGTAGCTCCCTTGGTATAACAGAATGCCTTTAATGTCCTAGAATCCCCTCACTCTGCGAATAATATCCAGTGAGCTTGTCCAGTAGGAGGATGCAGGCAACAGCGCTGGAAAACTTTTGCAACGTTGAGAAACACAGCAGAAGTATACACAACCTTAACAGATAAACCTTTTATTTAATCAGTTTCCCTTTCATGCCATCTCATCACTCCCCATCGCCTTGCCCCCATTGTCTGCTTACAGCACCATAATTTGTGGTTGTGAGTTGCAACATTTCCCTGAGCTTCTATACAGCAGTACCTTTTAGGAGTCCTCTTTCCTGCTGCAGGACCCTCTGCTCCGATTAACTGAGTTGTAAGTACCCAACCCCGTCTCCAGCATACTGTGCTCTACTCTTTATTATGCTCTTCTCTTTACTTGTATGGAAAATGTACTTGGAAAGGAATTGTATAACATTTTGATTTAAATCACATTGCAAATTGATGAGATGGTTCCTAGGAGTGCAGGGACTAAATACAAACACGGCAGCCCTCCGTTTCATCTGAAGGCCTGCTCCTCCGATACTGCATTTGCCAGCACTTATCCCTACTACTGCACCTCTGGCACTGCAGCTGCCAGCACTTCCTCTAGTACTGTACCTCTGCTAATGCAGCTGCCAGCACCTTCCCTAGTACTGCACCTCTGCTGCTGCAGCTGCCAGCACCTCCCTTAGTACTCCACCTCTGATACTGCAGCTGCCAGCACTTCCCCTAGAACTGCACTGAGGAAACGTGAGGAAGCGGGTGGTGGACAAGTAGAACACCCTGCCAGAGGAAGTGGTGGGGGCTGAAACAATCACGGGATTTAAGAATGCACGGGATAGACATAAGGGAATTCTGGAGGTAAGGGGCAACAGACTTCTAGGAAAACATAAACTGAACTTACAAGCTCAAATGGGCGGACTGGGTGGGCCATAGGCCCTTATCTGCCGACACTGTCTATCTATGCACCTCTGCTACTGCAGCTGCCAGCACCTCCCCTAGTACTGTACCTCTGGCACTGCAGCTGCCAGCACCTCCCCTAGTACTGTACCTCTGGCACTGCAGCTGCCAGCACCTCCCCTAGTACTGCACCGTTGGCACTGCAGCTGCCAGCACCTCCCCTAGTACTGCACCGTTGACACTGCAGCTGCCAGCACCTCCCCTAGTACTGCACCTGCCAGTACCTCCCCTAATACTGCACCTCTGGTACTGCAGCTGCCAGCACCTCCCCTAGTACCGCACCTCTGGCACTGCTGCTGCCAGCACCTTCCCTAGTACTGCACCTGCCAGTACCTCCCTTAGTACTGTACCTCTGGCACTGCAGCTGCCAGCACCTCCCCTAGTACTGTACCTCTGGCACTGCAGCTGCCAGCACCTCCCCTAGTACTGCACCTCTGGCACTGCAGCTGCCAGCACCTCCCCTAGTACTGTACCTCTGGCACTGCTGCTACCAGCACCTCCCCTAGTACTGCACCTGCCAGTACCTCCCCTAATACTGCACCTCTGGCACTGCTGCTGCCAGTAGCTCCCCTAGTACTGCACCTCTGGCACTACAGCTGCCACTACCTCCCCTAGTACTGCACCTTTGGCATGGCAGCTGCCAGCACCTCCCCTAGTACTGCCCCTCTGGTACTGCAGCTGCCAGCACCTCCCCTAGTACTGTACCTCTGGCACTGCTGCTGCCAGCACCTCCCCTAGTACTGCACCTCTGGCACTACAGCTGCTACTACCTCCCCTAGTACTGCCCCTCTGGTACTGCAGCTGCCAGCACCTCCCCTAGTACTGTACCTCTGGCACTGCTGCTGCCAGCACCTCCCTCAGTACTGCACCTCTGGCACCTCCAGCAGCTGCTACTACCTCCCCAGTACTGCACCTGTAGCATGGCAGCTCAGCACCTCCCCTAGTACTGCACCTCTGGTACTGTAACTGCCAGCACTTGCTCTAGTACTGTACCTCTGGCACTGCAGCTGCTTCCACCTCCCTGGTACTGCACTCTTGATAACTGCAGCTTTCGGCTCCTCCCCAGTACTGCTTCTCTGGTACTGCAGCTGCCAGCAGCTTCCCTAGTACTGCACCCTTGATGCAGCAGCAGACAAAAACCTCCCTTGGTACTACACCTCTGGCACTGCAGCTGACAGCATCTCCCCATGTACTGTACCTTTGATACTGCTGCTGCCAGCACCTCATATAGTACTGCACTTCTGGCACTGCAGCTGTTAGCACCTCCACTAGTACTGCTCCTCTGGCACTGCACCTCCTGTAGTACTGCACCTCTGGCACAGCAGCTGCCAGCACCTTCCCAAGTACTGTACTTCTGATACTGCTGCTGTCAGCACCTCTCCTCATACTACACCTCTTCCACTGCAGCTGCCAGCACCTCCCCTAGTACTGCACCTCTGGCACTGCAGCTGTCAGCACCTCCCCTCATACTACACCTCTTCCACTGCAGCTGCCAGCACCTCCCCTAGTACTGCACCTCTACCACTGCAGCTGCCAGCACCTCCCCAGGTACTGTACCTCTGATACTGTGTCTGCCAGCACCTCCTGTAGTACTGCATCTCTGGCACTGCAGCTGTCACCACCTCCCCTAGTACTGCACCTTTGATACTGCAGCTTCCAGCTCCTCCCCTAGTACTGCATCTCTGGCACCACAGCTGTCAGCACCTTCCCTAATACTGCATCTCTGGCACTGCAGCTGCCAGCATTTCCCCCTAGTACTGTACCACAGTGTCATTGTTGGGTTTGAGCACAGGTCTTCTGTGTGTGACACTCACTTGTACTGCTGTGTTAGCTTTGTGCCCAAGCCCTAGTGTGGGACCCCAACCGTGTTTTCCCCCCACCCCAAGTGTACTGCAATGATATTTGTACATGAGCCCAAGTCTCTAGAGTGGGACTCAAACCTCTGCTTTCAGGTGCAGAGCAAGCTCATTCCAGTGCCTGTCACTCTGCAGTTGTGTGGCAGTGCTGAGATTTCCACCTACTTCAGGAGTCCAGAATGCAGCAGGGGATCTTTGTAGCTGAACTTCTGTGTCGTAAGCATTTTCTCTGATTTGTGTATAATATGGCTCATGTAAGGACATAAACAATAGAATCTGTATGTTACTAAACTGTTTGTGGAGAGATAACCCCATCCTTTCTTATCTGGCAGGTGGTGATTTATATCATTGTATCAGCAGCTTGTGGAGGGCTTTCTATGGCAGTGAGGCCCACTAGAGGAGTGACTATCGCTGCTTTCTACCAAGACAAACTAAAGATTTTATGAACTACCAGAAATGGAACTTGGGGACACAACAAATCGTTATTCACTGACTTGAAGCACGGAGTCTAGCATCTTCCGCTTTTTCATTCTGTGACTCTTGAGGACTGTGGTGTCTCTCTGCCTTAGTTTCTGAACATTTTTAAATCTCACCTCATTTCAGGATCTTCCAGATACTTCAGTGCAATCGCTGTAGAAGGAATTACTTTTTTGTTTCATTTTGTCACGTTTAAAAAAAATTCAGCTTGTTCTCAGAGGTGGGTGCCATTTGTTGTGTGTGTCTGTGCTCGCTCTCACATGCACCAAAACACAGGCGCTTGTATGTGAACAAGAGGGTCTGTCTGGCCTGTGGGCTATGCTGGCTGCAGGCAATGGGATCCGCCAGTCCCAATTATTGTTGTACACTGGATGTAATCAGAAGAGAGAGCGCTCAATGTGTTTTACCTGTGTCCATTTTAATAATTTGGTAGTTCGGGTATACTTCATGGGGGAGAGAGAGACCAGTCATTTTATGGTTGGGGGAGAATTCTCGCTAACACCCATAGTATCTCTGGATCAGTGTTACCCCCCTCACCGATTGATGGGTGTGATGCCTGCATGTTGTAGTGAGAATTTTGTAAGCAGGTGGCCAACTAGGAGAGTAGTACACATTACCAGCCGGACATGAGATGAAATGTTGAGCCTTGTGCTCGTCAAGCAAATGAGATCGATTTTGGGGGGGTGGGAGGTGGGGACTGATTGTAGTTCCTGCCATTTATCACAACCATGGTTATCCTTTCCCAGACCACTACCCAGTGGAGGGGGGGGGTCATCTATGACCTTGTAAACCATTGCATGACTCTTCAGAGACTTTGTAACTTAATTATCGAAATTGATGTCAGGCAGGCTAAGTATTGAGAGCAGTAAGTAGTCCTGTGTGCAGGATGGTTCTTCATGAACCCAGACGTCCTTGTTTATCCCTGCTGTGTTTACAGGGCTGCTGCTTTCAGCTGCCTCCTAGAACAAGTTGCTGTACGGTTTGGGAAAACCAGCAAGTCTTGTCTACAGTTAAAATACAAAGCCTGCTGTAGATTGTTTCCTGTAAGCTAAGAACATGGCTTTCAAAATGATTGTGTTTATCTACCTGGCAGAGTGAAGGTGCGTGTCTGCACATGTGTGGGGGGCTATATATGGAATGACTGGAAGAATTATGCTACCCCAAATCATTATGCACATTTTCACTTTCCCCTCAGAGTTCAGTTGGCTTTTTGTAATATCTACTTGGCTTTACCAGATTGCCACGTTTGAGTGACACAAATCAGCACCGCTGCCCATGTCGTTGGCTGTAGGTACCTCTCTTGCACGTTTCTCACAGAAGGATGGGGTTTGAGGCATCAGTTCAGTCCATCTGGGAATATTGAAATGAAATTCTGTTAGCACTCACATTAAGATAAGATAGTAGAAACACAGGAGATGGTTACCACTCCCTGTCCATCTCTATATTCTGCACGTGTACAAGGCACTGGAGACCCAGGAAACTGTACAGCCAGTCTGATGGTGCACCATTTAGTAAGCGAATGCTAACAGAATTTCAGTTCAGTGTTTCCCGATGGACTAAGAAGTGACACTTCATCCTCATTATTCTGTGACAGGCACACACAAGGAGGGGGGGCTACCTACAGCCATAACAGATCAGATTCCCCCAATCACTGTGAAGGATTTTCCCTGCCCATTTTACAAATAATTACGTACTGTGAACTCTGTCAAGAATGGTGTGTTAAGACTTTTAACTTGTTGAAAAAGCCTAATTTTCTACCACTTCTAAAACATGGTTAACCTCATCTCATTTTACAACATATTTAATAAATACCATATCCAGTTTTACAATATATCCAGTAAATACTGTATCCCATTCTAACACATATTTAGCAAATAAAAAGAAAAACAAGATCCTCTCTAGCGATGCGTGGTACTCTGTCTAAACCAGATACATTGTGCAGGAATACAAAGACTGCCCTTACCACATCAAATAGCCCAGTTGGTGCAGGATCTGTTGTGCAGAAGTAATACCTATGTCACCAGTTTCAAAGTGCAGACAAGAAGGCGATTGTGCAGAATTACAAGGGGAGAGCACCTACAGGTGCTTATCACCTAACATTGCACCTGTCTGCTGGCTTCATCAGAGGTATCACCCTTTAAAAGTGGTGTCCCTTATATATGGCATGCTGTGCATATTCATATATCTTAATGATGAGTTGCTATGTCCTACGTGCATTGTTCACCGAGGAGGTGGTCAGTCTTCCCATAATAAAACATACAGTGTGAAATGGTGCATCATTTGAAATAATTAAGTGTAAAATGCATGTTTTTGGTTAACTATGTTGAAGAAAGTGGTGCAGCAGAACAGTATTCCAAGCAAGCTTGGGTTCGAATCTCAGCTAGGGCTCTTACTTCTAAAACTGTACTTGAAATATATGCACACATTTTTGTAAACATACCTCTCTACAAAACATATTCAGTAAACACTAGTGGCCAGATTTTCTGTTGACTAGTATTGCCACAAGCCCTACTGCGTTATGTCAAAATTTGACACACGGGCTTATGTGATCTAAAGGAGTTTCGTGTCAGTGTCAAATCGACTTCTCGCTATACCATCTTTTGTGGTAAAGCTTGCATTATAACATGGGTTGGGGAAAACAAGCTTTGCCGTTGGTGGAGTGGCTCTGCATCCCTGTGGATTAAGTTAGCATTAATTCACGGCTTCGCAGAACAACTCTGAAGATCCACCGCTGGGTCTCGTCTACAGCTGAAAGCAGTCTTCTGGTAGCCATATAAAATGCAGAGTAAGTGATCGAGACTGCGGTATCTGTCCTGGTACTTGTGTTTGTGTTACTGGCAGTATCTGTGTCCTTGACAGCCATGTAAAAGTAGGCAGAGCGCCAGAGTGTGACAATCACAGTGCTGTGCAAAACCATCCTGTGGTGCAAGTATTTGCCATCTGCGGTTGTCTCTGTGTGATAGACAGGTGAAGCTTGTTGTCGTCTCCTCCCTGGACTACCATTACAGCAGCGTTGTACAATATTTTTTAACTGCTTGCCGATGTCTCCCTCAGGATGCAGATATCCCACCACACAGGAAGACAGGCACAGGGCGAGAGAGTGGGACTGAATTGGGGGGGGGGGGAGATATGCACGCATGCAGAGGGAGAGAGCGAGTGAAACTGTGACAGGCAGCATGTTGCCGTGGTAGTGTTGGCTGGGGCTGCAGGTCGAAAGCGGACATTGTACGGTTCGGGGTGACCTTCCTGGAAAGTGTCAGTAGCACAGTCAGCATGAATAGGGGTCCAGGCACAGTAAAATTCAGGACGGGTTGTATTCCGGTTTTGACGAAATACAAGTGTGCCATAGCTGTTGCATTCTGTAAGTGTCCTACTGGGAGCCAGCACCTGCCCATTATTTTGGCAGAACACACCAGGAGAGATCGAGGGGAAGAGTGACACAGGTGGGAGTGTAGGTGAGGGGCGACTGACAGTGACAGCAGCATAACGGGCACAAAAAGCTGCAGTGTCAGAGAGACAGAGAAAGGGACCTATTGTTTGGGGAGCGAGGGGGTGAGACAGTGAGTGAGTGAGACATGCACCAGGGAGTGAAAGAGACAGCAGCCTCGAGGAGACACCGGGATCAGGACATAGCTGGAGAGAGATGCGGAGTTCTGCATATAGTGGAGAAGTGACTGTGCAGTGTGTGGTTTGGTGAGAGAGCGAGAGGCAGTGGATGCAGTCTCCTCTCTCTTTCTGTCTCTGTCTGTATACAGAGATTGTGAAGCACTGTCCCCGACACACTGTCCCCACGGTCAGCGCTTGCTTCACTATGTGGGAAGGGGGGGCAGAGGCGCTGCAGCGAGACAGCAAAAGGCAGGAGAGTGGAAGATCTTTCACTCTCTGAGTTGCTGCAATCTTCTCTCTCCGTCTGTCTCTTTCTTTATGTGAAGCATACACTCATTGAAAAGCAGATTCCCCAAGGCAGATGCCATGTAAGAGAGAGACATGTGGGAGTGACAGAGAGAGAGGCAGAGCAACAAGCAACCACCTTCCCTCCCAGGTCAGCATATGCTTCACTATATTGGGGGATGCCTGCAGTGGAGACCGAAGCAGTAGTGTTGAAGTGTGGAAAGTACATTATGCACAAGAAATGTCAACAAATCCTTTCTGTACTGTATGTGTGAAATTTCTATGTGCATAACAAGAATTAGACACACATTATTTGTTGGGGATTATTTTGCAGAGTGGTAGGATGCAGTACTTTTTTGTTCTTTAAATGGGGTAACCCCTTTTACTGTTTTTTTGTTTTCTTCTTTCTTTTGGGCAGCATCCATGTTATAAATACAGTAACCCACTCCAGGATATAGAGTTATTGGGGATTAATTAATACCCTGGGTGCTGTAAGGACACTTGGCCTTCAGGCTTGTGCCTCGTAACGCATCCGGGGTGTTGATTAATCCCCAAGAACCTCATACCCTGTCATAGGTTATTGCTTACTCAATTGGCACCTCTAACATGGAGCTTAAAGCCAAACTTTGCTGCAAGCTGCCGTAAAGCGAGTAAACCGTCGCAACTGTGCCAGAGTTTGTGAAGTCGGGCACAGTTGCAGCAATCAGGAATATCAAAGCTGAAGTGACATACGGGTTTGATGCAGGGCCTCTCGAAAGCAGAGTGCCACCCTTTGAAAATCCAGCGCATTTCTCACTTTACTTGTGCAGTACCGTATCTCAATGGTAGAAATGTTCCAGAAGTTTTCACTTGGATAGTGCTGGAAATATTGCAGGGTGGGGGCCACAGGGGAGTATCCCCATAGCTCTGAAGTGAGGTTCAGTAGTTCATGTAATATACGAGTCCTGCAGAGTTCTCTAGCTCATGAAACATAATCCCAACACGGGAAATCGTATAGCAATTCAGGTTCCTATGGGTCATTTTACAATCCCTAATCCCAACGTGGAAGGTAGGGAACAGTTGTGTAGTGATTCAGGTTCCTGAGAGTCACCTACAATCAATAATTCCAAGTCAGGAAGGTAGGAATTGGATGTGTTGGTGATTCAGATTCCTATGAGTCACCTTAAAGTGGACTGATCAGTTTCCCATTGAGGAGTATACCAAAACCACAACATCCTCGATGTACTGGGAAAATTACTTCAGCCTGAGAAAACCCAAATATAGTAGAGGGTTGTTGTCTGTAAACACCCCAGGTGAATGGTACTTGGCTTTGTTCTCTGCACTTTCACACAGTGTGTTTGGTGGGGCAACTCAATGGTCCCAGCGTGCAAGTCATGTCTGAGTTATTTTGCCTTGATGACAGAACACTGAGGTATGTATAATAGGGCATTGGTGATTCTTTTATGTTCTCCTGTGCACACAAAGCGTAATATTTTGGTGATGGTGGGTTTTGAAGAGTGTGTCACTGTCTGTCCAGTGCAGAGCTGTCTGCAAGGAGCTTGTCCGTGTCAGACCTGTAGTCAGCCAGGCTGATCACGACACTGCTTTGCTCTTGCTGGATGTAAACTTTGTGTAGTTAGAAGGAAAGAGCAGGCCAAACCATAGGGCGGCTATTTCCTTTGATCTGCATAATACCACCCAGCAAGCAAAGCTGATAAGCGTCCTGATCAGCCTGCTGTCTCCCTTCCTCCCCACACACACACACATACAATGTAACATGAAATAAAAGAAACCATCCTTCAATCCGTACTACCTCCCACTCCACTGCTTTCACTGTGCAACATCGGGAGACCACCCCCGGTGCTGCCAAACAAAACACTGACACTGGGGTGCCCAATCCCCAGTGTCCGTACCTGAAATAAAGAAACCATTCTGCAGAGGGTTTTTTTGTTTTGTTTTTACAATTTGTAAAAAAGAAACCATCCATCAATTCTCTGCCACTGTTACCCTCTGTCCAACCAACCTCCCACTCCACACCCACCCCTTGATTACCTACTGGTGGTCCAACACTGTAATCCTCTGGACTGTTAACACGCCTTCACTCTTCAATGCCAGACCAGGAACTGAGGAAATTGGGTATGCAGTTCTTTGTATTTCAGTGGGTATTGAACTTGTCCTCACAACTTGGTCATTTTTTAATATTTTTCCCCCAAATTTTCAACATGGCATTTTTGGGACACCACATCACAAACACTGCCAGTGAAATTATGCAAAACTGTCCCAAAAGGTAACTTTTGCACTTGCTCTGCAAAATCACCTTTTTGGCAGGATTTGAAAAATTTCTTAACACTTGTTCATGAGATGGGGTCATAAGAAGGGTATGTTGAAAATTTGGGGTAAAAATATTACAAAACAACAAAGTTACAAGCATGTGTTGAATTATTTTAACGTGCACTTATTAACTTTGGGAATTTAATAATTTTGACCCCAAATTTTCAACTTGGCCCTTTTTTTGCACCACCTCATGAACATGACAGCTGTCGTTTTTCAAATCTTGGCCAAAATATATTCACACTTGTGAAGCAAAATCACCATTTGGGCATGATAAGAAAAATGTCTCCACCCTTTTTTTTTTTTTTTTTTAATAGCCCCTTCTCTGCCGTGGTGGAACTTCTTCAGGGAGTCCCTAGACTGTGATCCCCTAATCCCACCCCGGGTACCTACCGTGGTGTCGCCTGCACTACCTCCATGCTGCCTGGCTAAACCCCTGGTGGGGGGAGGGGGGAGACCTCCACCCCCAGTCCATCAGTGTGGTCAGGAGGTCCATCTACGCATCCAGCTGAGTCCGTTATGGGTTATCTGGGGCAGTTGGGTCCCGTCTCTGTCCTCCACGGCAGGTTCCTTTTTCCATTTTTCTGTCTCCTTCCACAGGATGTGAGCACGCTAGGGAAACCTAGGGGCGGCGACATCGAGATGTGTGAGTGCTCCGGTCTCCAGCTCACATCCTCCCTCCCTTCTGTATGCAGTCCCGCTGCACCTCCACCCGTGGTCACCCAGGTGGCGGTAGAGCTGCGGGACATGCATCCTCCCTCCCAGAGGAGGAGAGCAGCCGCTGGGCACTCGATCCTCCCCCTCCGACCCTCCAGCCACCCGAGTCTGTTCCTGAACCAGAGTTGCTGGCACCGTGAGCAGTGACTCCATCGCTGCACCGGGCGTACGCCTGTCCACCCTTATTCATGAGATGGAGTCATAAGAAAGCTATGTGGGGTCATAAGGAGGTATGTTGAAGCTTTGGTGTAAAAATATTACAAAACAACAAAAGCTACAAGCATACATTGAAATTGTTTAATGCACACTCGTAACTTTGGTAATTTTGACCCCAAATTTTCAATATAGCCATTTTTTTCACACCACCTCATGAGTGTGATAACTGCCATTTTGCAAATCCTGGCCAAAATGTGTTTTCACACTTATGGTGTGAAATCACCTTTCGGGCAGGATTTGAAAATTTTCTCTGCCCTTGTTCATTAGGTGGAGTCATAGACTATGTTGAAAATTTGGGGTAAACATATTAGAAAACAACAAAGTTATGAGTTTATGTTGAGATTTTTCAACACGCTTATAACTTTGGTAATTTTCATATTTTTACCCCCAAATTTTCAACATAGATTTTGTTCACACCACCTCATGAATGTGACAGCTATCATTTTTCAAATCCTGGCCAAAATGTGTTTTCTCACTTGTGTCGTGAAATGACGTTTCGGGCACTGTTTTATAAAGGACACCTACCATGTTCAGCAGGAGTGGTCATAAAAAGACTGTTACAAATTGGGGGTCAAAATGTGACAACTGAGTTATGAACAAATGTGGACATGTTCCTGTGTTTACTCATAACGTCATTTTTGCAGATTTTGGACCCTAATGTTTAACCAATCCCTTGTCTTACCCCACCTCTTGAACATGAACGGTCAACAAAAACGAAATAAATAAAAAATAAAAAATCCCCTCCAAAACTTGTTTTCACAGTCACTCTGTGAAATCACCATTCGGATGGCATTTACTTTATTAATATTCTGTATAATTGGACAACAGTTACATATTTGTACAGGGTATACAGCTAGTATGACATCATAGTCTCATAAACATTGATATACAAATAAAATCCCAGTATTCTTGTACAAAAGAAGGGGAAGGGGGTATTGCATAATTTGCCCGCCTCTTCTAAGGTAAAAAGTGTGTTCAGTAGGGAGAATCGAAAAAGGGAGAATGACAGTCAAAGGACTGCAGTTTAAACCTGTGCATGACTAGGTAGAATACAAACAAAACTAACCTCAAAACATAACTTCAGACTTTAATTTTAAAAATACGAATAGGCAGTGATATAACAAGAACAGCAAACCTTGTTCCAAAACAGACCGTAGAATGACAGGCAGTGCAGATATGAAATACAGTTAATGGCAGGTCTAACTGCTGCAGTGCCCCGAGACATGGAAGAAACATGGAGACCCTCAAAATGGCGTAGATGTCTCACAGTCGCCAATGGCATAATCCCAAAAATAGACACAGCAGATATAAATATATAACTGAGATCCCTTCTGTGCCCCCAAATGTAGCAGACGTATATAGAGGAAATAACAATTGTCTGCTTAAAACCTACGTAGACATCCAGAAAATGGGGAACACTGCTTTTAAGTCCAAGCCACCTTTCAGATGACATTTAAAACAATTCCACCTGTCTTAATCATAATGTTGGGTCATAAAAAGACTGTTAGAAATCTGAGATCAAAATGTGGGGGCCCACTGATATTGCTTATCGGCTGGCCTCTCCTGGGTAAATGCAATCAAAAAATGTGTAAAAGCAGGACACCACCGCAAATGAGATATTGCGCCTCTACTGGTCTATTGTGAGTATACGCAAGATCAGTTACAACAGCAATGGAAGTGGCAAACATTCGGCATAGACAAATACTATACTAGATGTAAGCCACTGGGACCATCAAATAAACTACATTTACTATCCCATTATTGTAGTTTTGCATTTCCACCAGTAGATGGCGACATTGTACAGTGTTTTTTTTTTTTTTTTAAATGTTGATGGGGCCTGTTTCAGCCATTGTGGCATCTTACCCTGGAATGACTGCCTATCCAGCAGGGCAGCGTATTTGTCATGGCTGCCTGCCCAGATGGCAGTATACACATTGTGTTGGCCTGCCCAGCATGGTGGCCTAACCTGCATGACATTATACCTGATTTGGTGGACTACCCTGTATGGCAGTATACCAGTCATGGTGGCCTACCCTGCATGCCAGTATACCCGTAGTTGGTGTACCTGACGTGGCAGCCTACCTAACATGAGAAATCCAGTAACCATTTCAGGAGTCTGGGTTCCAAATATATCAAATGAATCTGCTGCTGGAACCAACATTTTCCTGCACTAAGCAAGTTTACCTTGAACTCAACTTAACAGATATGTCCTTCCAGTTGTTCACTGTTGACTGTATGGCAAGGCCCCGTTGCCTGTCCATGCGAGAAACAGCATAGGTTCCAGCCACAAAATTGGTCTTGCCGAGAAGTTGGGTTTCTCACTATGGATCCCTCATTCCTGAAGCTGTAAATAATAGGTTGTGGGTTGTGTGGATTGAGCATGGATGGGCAAATCGAATGAGCCAAATAGTCCTTATCTTACTTAGAAGTATATGTTTCTATGAGCACAGAAATGGAACCCTGAGATCTCAAGTTCAAACTCCCCACCACCGACATACTGTGCGACCTTTGAGCAAGTCAATTAATCTCTGTGTGCTGTAGTCATCCCAACTGTATGATTGTGTTGAAGCACCCTCTTCCCCTCTGGTGACATGTATTCCTGCCCCATACTCACCAGGGCCAGTCATACAGTGGCAGGAGATGTCCAAAATGGGCATTCAGCACTTCCTTTACCACCCAAAGTGTGGCAGCTTGGACTCTGGCCTTAAACCATCATTATCAGCGCAATAACCTGCAGCACTTGCTATTAGTGGGCCTTAATCCCATCCTGTTTTTTTTTTTTTTCAAAAATGGGACTGGAATCATGATGGCCATTATAGGCACCAGAACCACAGCAGTGGTGTACCACCACAGACATCACTGCATTATGCCTTCTTGAACTTAGAATATTGTTCATTACAAAGCCTATGAAAATGTTTGGTACTAGAAATGCAAATCTTTAAAATGGAAAGTACAGAATTATGGAAAATGAAGAAAACCATTTTGCAGTAATCATCTCCAGGGCAGTCAGTACCTTCCACATAACTGCCCTGACAATCATTTTGTACTCTGGTCTTTTCTTTTTGTTCTCCCTCCGTCCCAGTCTGCCCTCTGTATCCTGCCATCCTCCCAGCCCTGTCCCCCGACCTTCAGGCTTATCTTCCCTTCTCCTCGGCATACCCTCTGTGGCAGGCGGAAGCTCAACTCTGCGCTAGGACGGATCCAGTTCAGGGAGGTACCTTCTTGAGGGGCGGTGCCTGTGGAGGACTGCCTTAATCCAGCTTGACCAGGACCAGTTTCTGTTTTTCTGCAGAGGGGAGCGTGCAGTGCAGACAGTAGCTGAGCTGCGCATGCTTCTCCGTGTAGCACGCTGGTTGCCTGCTCCGCCTCCAAGCCCCACAGTGCAGGATGCAGTGTGCCATCACCTAGCCTCCACTAGGTGTCAGGCAGGTGCCGGTCTGTGTTTCAAACAACATGAAGTCTTGCTGTATTCTGACAATTGCAGTTAGCTCCAGCTCTTGAACCGCCCCCGAGAGTGAAGGGTTAAAATTCTATGCCAGGCATAGAACGTTGGGCTCGAGCTCGGTTGAAAACTGTCTGTGACACTTTGAAACCAAACTGTCAGATTCTTTACTCACCACTGAACAGTCGCCCAGAGATTTTCTCCTCCTGCTCGGTTAAAGTTGTTGCCTCTAGTCCGCATTAAATTCCATTTATCGGTTCGAGACTCTGTCTGTGGTACCGTAAGTACATAGGATAGTATTTGTGTGGAAATTGTAAAGCTTTTTCGATCGGTTCGCTCAACTGATCCTGTAGACAAAAATCTTGTGAAAAAGTTTAGTGTGTGGTTACCGGTCCTGATCGGTTTTAAAAAAAAAAAAAAGTGAATTTAACGTTTTTTTTTTTTCCCAACACCAATATGGTGAGAAACGAATAGGAGTCTTGCTCATGTTGCTTTTAAAGGTAAGTTTTGTTAGGCTGGCCATGTCTGAGAAACCCAAGAAAAAAAACGTGCCCACTGGGTTTCAACACTGCAGTGTGTGTGGAGAGGTCTTTGCTAAGACAGATCCCCACACCACTTGTGTTTACTGTCTGGGGTTTGACCACCTCGATTCAGACTGCCAAATTTGCAAGAATTTCCCTAAGTCTACGTTGGATAAAAGGTTAGGTAGACGTAGGGATAAGGAAGCCAAGAAATCTGCTGACCCGGAAGGCCAGCCCAGTTCGGTTCCTACCAAACCAGAAGGAGTGCCCTCTGACCAGGGCGATACTTCTCCGCGCAAGAGGAGAGCCGATCCTGAGGGATCAGTTTCTACAAAGAGAAAATGCAAGGGTAAATCGGCCGGTTCGGATCTAGAACTTCATGTTCCGACAGCCGAAGAGATAGCCAGAGCAATTCGGATTGTGGAATTGCTTCTCCGGTTCCGACCGATCCGGTGCCTTCTGGCAGGGTTTCGGTTGCTTCCCTGGTTCAAGATTATTCCCCTGAAGATTTTTACAAACCAGAGTTTGATGAGGAGGGGGATTTTGAAGAGGATGATCACGACTGTGAAAGTCTGGATGTGCCCGTGGAACTGGACATCTCCCCAAACAGACCTTCTGGTGTTTCCCCTCCTAGGCTTTTAGTCACCTCCCAACTTTCTGTTTTACAGAAAAGTGGCTCAGACCCTCCAGCTTCCTATTGAGGAGGCTGTGGAGGATCAGGAGGAGCCTGATTTTGTAGAGGTGATACATACCAGAGTCTGAGACTGTCTATTCCCCTGCTTAAGTCCTTTGGGAAACGGACACAAAAAATTCTTAGGTCTCCTAACTCTGTACCTCCTATTGACAAGAGAATGGACAAGAGGTACACCTTGTCAGGCTCAGATACGGAGTTTCTTTATCAGCAATGCAGCCATGTTGGGGTAGTGCAGGCTGCTGCCTGTGACAAGGCAACATCCCCTTGGCTTCACACACCCCCCAGACAAAGACTCCAGGAAGTTAGATGCCATGGCAAAGAAGCAGTACATGGCATCATCTTTGGGACTCGGGCAGGCTAACTGTATGGCCTATACAGCCAGGTACCAGAAGTCCAGGTGGGACACTGTACTGGCACTGGCTAAACAGGCTTCCCCCCAACTAGCCAAGGAGCTGGAGGGGGTGGCTGCTGATGGGATCAAGGCATCAAAGGTGCAGTTTCATGCTGCTGTGGACTCCAATGATGTGTCATCAGGAGTCATGGCTATATCTGTGGCTCTTCGGAGAATGGCTTGGCTCAAATGTACTAGCCTTTCACGGGATACCCAGGCCAAGGCCATGGATTTCCCTGTGGTGGGTAATTCTCTGTTTGGGGAGCAGACAGAGAATTACATGAAGAAAATGGACGCGTGCAGGACCACTTACAGGAGTGCCCAGGCCAAGGAGAGGCAGGCATCTCCTCAAAGGCAGCAAGCTAGGGGCAGGCCTTTTCACAGGCCTTTCTACCAAGCACAGGCCTCTTTCTTTTCTCAGAGGGGGTTCTTCAGAGGGAGAGGCAGAAGGGGGATGAGGAGGGCTGCATCTACCCTTCAGCCTAAGGCTCCTGCCAAGCAGACACACTGATGTGTCAGCTCGGCTCGACTCCCCTATTCCAGTAGGAGGCAGGCTGGCTTACTTTGTCCAGGACTGGATGTCTGTTACCTCAGACAAGTGGGTCGTGGAGGTTGTAGTTAGGGCTGGTTCTCAGTTTCAAAATTTTCCTAAACTGAGACCCAGATCCTTTCCACCTGCAAATACATCAGAAACCCTTGCTCTAAAAGCAGAGATTGCTCTCTACTGGCCTTAAGAGCCATAGAGAGAGTTCCTACCCATACAGGGGCAAAGGTCCATACTCCAGGTACTTCCTTACCCTAAAAGACGGGAATGGTGACCCATCCTAGATTTAAGGTAGCTAAACAAGCACCTGCTAAAGCCAAAATTCAAAATGGTGACTCGGGAATAATTCTTCCCTCTCTGAGGCCAGGAGACTGGCTAGCCTCCCTGGACCTCAAGGATGCCTATTTTCACATTCCCATCAGGTGCTCCCACAGAAAGTACCTGGTTCATTGCCCTCAGGCCATTACCAGTTCAGAGCAATGCCCTTTGGCCTAACTTCAACTCCAAGGGTGTTTACAAAGTGCCTAGCAGTAGTGGTGGCCTTTTTAAGAAGAAAAAGGATTTCTATCTTTCCATACCTGGACGACTGGCTCCTTGTGGGCCAGTCCCCAGACCAAGTCAAGTCAGATCTGCAGGTCACCCAGCAAGTTCTCAGTTCCCTGGGGTTCCTTCTCAAACTTCCCAAGTCAGTTCTCAAGCCAGTACAGCTCCTCACTTTTATAGGAGCAGAACTGGACATGCTCAAGGCAAGAGCTTTCCTTCCTTTGGAAAGGGCAAAAGCCATCTCTCAGCTGGCCTCTTCCTTCCTCTCTTTGGTTTCTCGACCAGCAAGGCATTTTCTTCAGCTTTTGGGCCACATAGCAGCTTCCACAGCAGTGGTCCAAGGGGCCAGGTTTCAGATGAGGGACATTCAGTTCTATCTGAGGACCTTTTGATCCCAAAGGAAAGGTCCTCTTACCAAGTTAGTTCCTGTTACTCAGACCTTAATTCAGACCTTTAAGTGGTGGCAGGACTTGGACAATCTGAGGCAAGGTGTTCCATTTGTCACTCAGACTCACTCTGCGGTTCTTACCACAGATCCTTCCCTTTTGGGGTGGGGAGCCCATCTGGGGCTCTCACGGCCCAGGGACTGTGGTCTCCTCAGGAATCCTTTCATAGCAACCTCCTGGAGCTCAGGGCAGTACTTCTTGCCCTACAAGCTTTCTCTCAGTCAGTACAGAACAAGGTGGTTCAGGTCAGGACGGACAACACTACCACCTTGTGGTACATCAACAAGCAGGGAGGCACTCTGTCCATGGCCTTGTGCACGGAGGCCATGAAAATATGGTCCCTGGCCTTTTCCCTACAAACCTCTCTGGTAGCAGTCCACCTCCCTGGAAAGGACAGTGTGAAAGCAGATGCATCGAGCAGGATTTCCCAGGGCCATCACGAATGATCTCTGGATCCTTTGGTGTTGAAAGTGATTTTCTCAAGGTGGGGCACTCCAGAGATAGATCTCTTTGCATCCCCAGACAATCGCCAACTTCCTCTGTTTTGTTGCAGACCCCCAGTCTTGGGCTCAGTCCCTCTGGATGCTCTGATTTTTGAACTGGGAAGGGAAATTTCTGTATGCCTTCCCTCCTTTCCCTCTACTGTTCAAGGTTCTAGTCAAGGTAAGGTCACAACCGTGCAAAGTGATTCTGATTGCTCCAGACTGGGCCAGGCAGCCTTGGTACCCCCTGTTGCTGTCCCTAGCAGTCCATCTTCCCCGTCTCTTCCCATGAATCACACCTCTCAGTGGAGGATTTGGTACCAGTCTCAGGTCACTCAATCTCAAGGCATGGCTGTTGAAGAGTTAAGAGTATGCAGACTTATCTGTCCCAAGGGTTCTGGATATTCTCAAAGCTTCAAAAGCCTGCCACCAGAAAAACTTACAACTCCAAATGGAAAAGGTTCAGTATTTGGTGTTCCAAGAAGCATATATCCCCAGACACTGATGAGTTGTCTACAGTTCTGGATTATATGGTTCACCTTAATGGCCTAGGCCTCAAACCAGTTTCTCTCAAGGTTCATTTGTCAGCTGTTTCTGCTTTCCTGTAAGTGGGGAAGTCTTCCTCTCTGTCATCTCACCCTGTATTCTGTAAAATTTTCTAAGGATTGCTTCATACCAATCCCCATTTTAGGGATCCTGCTCCTGCCTGGGATTTGAATATTTGCATTGCTCAGCTTATGCAACCCCCCTTTGAGCCTACGTCCTCAGCAGAGTTCAAGTACTTGACTTGGAAAACTGTGTTTCAAACAACATGAAGTCTTGCTATATTATGACAGATGCAGTTTGTCCCACCATTAGAACTGCTTCGGAGGTGAAAGAGTTAACTTCCATGCAGTGCATGGAACTTAGAGCGCGAGCTCGGTTAGAGAAGCTCTGTTAGGGTGGTTTCAAACCGAAACCGTCAGATTCTTTACTCCGCCTCACTGAACAGTCGCTCCGGAGATTCCTCCTGCTGCTCGGTTCATTTTCTTGGTTTTATAGTGTTTTTTCTCGTTTAAATTCAACCGCGATATTCTTATTTTAACCGCAAACCGATCGTTCAAGCTGTCTATGGGTTTTCTGTGTGGAACTTTGTAATGTTTATCGTCTTGGTTTGAACCGATCAAATTATATTTAAACTTTATTCTGAAGCCTTTTAAGGCTTGTTAGAGTCTGATTCCCGTTCTTATCGGTTCTAAAAACGGATTTCATTACGTTTTTTTCCACGCACTGCGACACGGGTTGGGAACTGATAAGGTGTCTTGCCTGGTACTGCCATCAAAAGGGCAAGTTTTGGTTAGGCTGGCATTATATCTGAGAAACCCAAAGGAAAAACCGGGCCCACTGGGTTTCAGCACTGTAGTGTCTGTGGGGAAGCCTTTGCCAAGGCTGACCCACACACCACGTGTTTATTGTCTGGGGTTTGACCACCTCAATGCAGACTGCCAGATTTGCAAGAATTTCCCTGCAGCTACCCTAGATAAGAGAGTTGGTAGGCTCAGGGAACGAGAGGCCAAAAAGTCCGCTGACCCGGATGGCCAGCCCGGTTCGGTGCCAACTGAACCAGAGGGAGTGCCCTCTGACCAGGGCCAGACTTCCTCGGGCAAACGTAAAGCTGACTCTGAGGAGCCAGTTCCAGCAAAGAGAACTAGAAAGTCAGCAGGTGTGGAGTCCAAAATCCCTTCTCCAACTGCTGCAGAGATAGCCAGGGCAATACAGATTGTCCAGTCACTTTCCCCGGTTCCCTCCGAACCGCCACTATCTGGCAAAAGGTCGGTTCGGTCGGTTCCACCGGTTCAAGAATATGATATAGAGGAGTTTTATGAACCAGAGGAGGGGGAGGATGATTATGATCAGTGTGAATGTGACTTTGAAAGTCTGGATGTGCCCATTGAACCGGACATCTCCCCAGACAGACCTTTAGGTGAATCTCCTCTAGGCTGCTGAGTCCCCTTCTCATTTTTTGTTTTATAAAAAAGTTGCTGAAACCCTCCAGCTTCCTTTAGAGGAGGCTTTGGATGAGCAAGAGGAGCCTGACTTTGTAGAGATGGTGGATATCCCAGAGTCCAGGAGATTGTCTATCCCTTTACATAAATCTTTTAGGAAACAAACAATAACAATTTTAAAAGCTCCTAATTCTGTGCCTCCTGTGGATAAAAAGATGGACAGGAGGTACACTTTGTCAGGTCCTGATACAGAATTTTTTCACAGCAATGCAGTCGCTGGGGTAGTTCAGGCTGCAGCCTGTGATAAAGCTAATATTCCCTGGCTTCACATCCCCTGACAAGGACTCCAGGAAGATTGATGCCATGGCCAAAAACAATACATGGCAGCGCCTTTGGGACTCAGACAAGCAAACTATATGGCTTATGTTACAGATACCAAAATCTAGATGGGATACTGTCATGGCCTTAGCTAAACAGGCCCTGGCCAGCTGGCAGATGAGCTGGAGCAGGTGGCTGTTGATGGTATTGAGGCATCTAAGGTGCAATTCCATGCTGCAGTGGATTCTAATGATGTATCCTAGAGTCATGGCTACATCTGTGGCTTTTAGAGATTGGCCTGGCTCAGGTGTACTACTTTGTCACAGGATACCCAGTCTAAGGCTATGGATTTTCCTGTGGTGGAATTCTCTGTTTGGGGAGCAGACAGAGAATTACATGAAGAAAATGGATGAATATAGAACCACTTATAGGAGTGCATAGCCAAGGAACTGCAAGCCACCAGAGGCAGCCCCCGAGTAGGGGCAGGCCTTTCACAGGCCTTTTTACCAGACCCAGGCCTCCTCTTCAGCCTATGTTCAGAGGGGGTTCTTCAGAGGGAGAGGCAGACGGGGTACGAGCAGGCCTGCTCCCACCCCTCAGCCTACAGCCCCTGCCAAACAGGCACCCTGATGGGATGCCCAGGGTCGGCTCTCCATTACCTGTAGGGGGCAGGCTGGCTTACTTCGTCCAGGACTGGGAGTCTTTAACATCAGACAGGTGGGTCTTGGAAGTAGTGAGCCAGGGTCTGGTTCTCAGCTTCATTTCCAAAGGTGAGAGCCAGATCCTTTCCACCTGCAAACCCTTTAGAGACTCTTGCTTTGGAAACAGAAGTCTCAACCCTCCTGGCTCTCAAAGCTGTAGAAAGGGTTTCTCCCCTACACCAGGGCAAGGGTCTGTACTCCAGGTACTTCCTTACCCCAAAAAAGACAGGAGAGTGGCGGCCCATCCTGGACCTAAGATATCTGAACAAGCACCTTTAAAACCAAAATTCAAATGGTGACTGGGAATGATTTTACCCTCCCTAAGGCCAGGGGACTGGCTAGCTTCCCTGGACCTCAAGGATGCCTACTTCCATGTTCTTGTCAGAAGCTCCCATCGAAAGTACCTCAGATTCGAACTGCCCTCAGGCCATTATCAGTTCAGAGCAATGCCCTTCGGCCTTACCTCTGTCCCAAGGGTGTTCACAAAATGTCTGGCAGTAGCAGTTGCTCATCTGAGAAGGCAAAAGATTGCCATCTTTCCCTACCTGGATGACTGGCTCATTGTTGGGTCAGTCTCCAGACCAGGTCAAATCACACCTGCTAGTTACCCAGCAGCTGCTCCTCTCTGGGCTTTCTTCTCAATCTTCCAAAGTCAGTTTTGGAACCTGTCCAGGTACTCACCTTTATAGGCGCAGAACTGGACACAAAGCAGGCCAGAGCCTTCCTTCCCCAGAAAGGTAAGGACCTTGGTGCCCTGGCCTCATCCTTCACTCTGCAGGTCTCTCGACCAGCAAGACATTTCCTGCAGCTCCTAGGACACATGGCTGCTTCCACAGCTGTAGTGCAAGGAGCAAGATTTCAGATGAGGGACATTCAGTTCCATTTGAGAGCCTTCTGGTCTCAAAGAAGAGATCCCCATCCAAGTTAATCCCAGTGACTCGAACCCTGATCCAGGCCCTTCAGTGGTGGCAGGATCAGAGCAATCTGAGACAAGTGGTGCCTTTCATTCCTCTGTCCCACTCCTTGACCCTTACTACAGATGTGTCCCTCTTGGGATGGGGAGCTCACATGGGCGACCTCTCCACCCAGGGGTTATGGTCCCCTCAGGAATCTCTGCTCCACATCAATCTGTTGGAACTCAGAGCTGTTTTTCTAGCACTTCAGGTTTTTTCTGCATCTGTTCAGAACAAGGTGGTACAGGTCAGAACAGACACCACTACAATGTGGTACATCAACAAACAAGGGGGCACTCTGTCTTCGGCCCTGTGCACCGAGGCGATGAAGTTGTGGTCTCTGGCTTATTCCCTGAACACTTCCCTCATAGCAGTTCACCTCCCAGGCAAGGACAATGTCCTGGCAGATGCTCTCTGCAGGATTTCCCAGGGCCATCACAAATGGTCACTGGATCCCCTAGTACTGGGGATAGTTTTTGCCAGATGGGGCACTCCTCAGATAGATCTTTTTGCAGCCCCAGACAATCATCAACTTCCACTTTTTTGTTGCAGGCCCGCAGTGTTGGGCTCAGTCCTCCTGGATGCCTTTCTCCTCAATTGGGAAGGGAAGTTTCTCTACGCCCCCTTCCCTCTCCTGTTCAAGGTGCTAGTCAAAATCGGGTCTCAGCCCTGCAAGATGATCCTGATTGCTCCAGACTGGGCCAGGCAGCCCTGGTACCCACTCCTTCTGTCCTTAGCAGTCCATCTTCCCCATGTCTCCCCAGGAACCACAATCTGTTAACCTGTGCTCAGGGAGAGTCTGGTATCTGAATCTCAATCCTCAACCTCAAGGCCTGGCTCTTGAGGAGTTAGAGTTTGCTGATCTACAACTTTCTCGAGGTGTTCTGAAATCTTGAAAGCTTCAGGAAGCCTTCCACCAGGGCTACCTATAACTCCAAGTGGAAAAGGTTTTCCATATGGTGTTCTGGGAAGCATATTTCCCCGGAATCTGCTGATTTACCCACTGTATTGGATTATATGGTCCATCTTAATTCTTTGGGACTGAGACCAGCTACCCTGAAAGTGCATTTGGCAGCTGTCTCTGCTTTCATTTCAGCAGGGAAGCCCTCTTCTCTTTCTGCTCACCCTGTATTTTCCAAGTTTTTTAAGGGATTGCTTTCATACCAATCCTCCATTCAGGACCCTTCCCTGCTTGGGATCTTAATGTTTGCATTGCTCAGCTGATGCAACCCCTTGAGCCTCTGTCTTGCAGAGCTTAAGTATTTGACTTGGAAAACTGTATTTCTAGTAGCCATCACTTCTGCCAGGCGCATAAGTGAGTTACAGGCTTTACCAGTGGAGACTGACTTTATTTCCTTTCACAGGATAAGGTAGTACTCAGGACTAACAGGAAGTTTTGCCTAAGGTGGTTTCGGTTTCCACCTTAACCAATCTATTTCACTTCCAGTGTTCTTCACTGACCATTCCTCCTCTGGTGAGAGGAGGCTGCACAGCTAGATGTTGAGGGCCCTAAGTTACTACAGAGGGCACTAAGGGTCACAGGTTTGACTCCTCCAACTATTTCTCACTTATGGTGAGGTTGGGAAAGGAGACCTGCCACTAAGAGATCCATTGCCAGGTTGATTGTCTCTTGTATCCAATTTTGCTATCAAAAACTGGTAAGGTTCCCCTCAGGCCTGAGGGCTCACTCTACCAGAGGTACAGCTGCATCTCTAGCTGCTGCCAGAGACATCCCTATCTTGGAGATATGTCAAGCAGCTACTTGGAAAACAGTACACACTTTCACCAAGCATTACTCCTGGATATCCAGGCCAGGAGAGATGTTTCGGTTTGGCACAACCGTTCTTCAGAGCCTATTCCTAAGTAGGTTCTGTCCCTCCTCCATGGAGGTACTGCTGTGTAGTCTGCATCTGTCATAATATAGCAAGACTTTATGTTGTTTGAAGAAAAAATTACTCACCTTAGTAATGTTGTTTCTCTAATGGAGTCTTGCTATATTATGACCTCCCCCAGCCTGCCCTCTCAGAACTTCTACTGGTATGGGGTGGGCAGTCCAGTGTTGGCACTTATTGATGCCCCTTTTATGTTTGGGTGTTGTTTTATTTATTTATTTTATCTTATTGTTTCTGGTCCCCTGACTTGAGTCTTGGTGTTGGGACCAGGAAAATGTGTGACTATTTTAGTAGCCAGTTAGCTAGTGTAGGTTACAGCTTTCACACAGAGCCTTAGTGAGTTTTGTTTGTAAAGATCTGACGGTTTCGGTTTGAAACCACCCTAACAGAGCTTCTCTAACCGAGCTCGCGCTCTAAGTTCCATGCACTGCATGGAAGTTAACTCACCTCCGGAGCAGTTCTAATGGTGGGACAAACTGCATCTGTCATAATATAGCAAGGCTCCATTAGAAGAAACAACATTACTAAGGTGAGTAATTTTTCTTTTGGTTGATGTTACTTCTGCTGGACATATCAGTGAATTGCAAGCCCTGTCAGTGGAGCCTGACTTCATTTCATTCCATAGAGAGAAGGTGGTCCTTAGAACCAATAGAAGGTTCTTACCCAAAGTGGTTTCCGATTTCCACTTAAACCAATCTATGTCTCTTCCTGTGTTCTTCACTGATCATACCTACTCAGGAGAGCGGAGGCTACACAGTTTAGATGTTAAAAGGGCCCTTGTTACTACATAGAACAAACAGTCACAGGTTTGACTCCTCCAGTTGTTCCTCACTTATGGGGAAATGGGTAAAGGAAAACATGCCACCAAGAGAACCATTGCCAGGTGGATTGTGTACTGTATCCAATTCTGCTATGAGAAACTGGGAAAAACTTCACCCTATGGTCTGAGGGCTCATTCCACTAAAGGTACAGCTGCATCTCTGGCTGCGGCCAGGGATCTTCCTTTGTTAGAAATTTGCCAAGCAGCCACCTGGAAAACAGTTCATACCTTCACCAAGTATTGCTCTCTGGATATCCAGGCTAAGAGCGATGCAAGGTTTGGCACAGCAGTACTTCAGAGGCTATTCCCAAAGTAGGTTCTATCCCTCCTCCTTGGAGGTACTGCTTGGTAGTTTGCAGTTGTCAGAATACAGCAAGACTTCATGTTGTTCGAAGAAAAAAATACCTTAGTAATTGTGTTTCTTCTAATGGAGTCTTGCTGTATTCTGACCTCCCCCTCCCCCCCCCCTCTCAGAACCTGTTTTGGGAAGTGGATGGGCAGGTGCAGTGTTGCACCCCAGGGGTGTCTTTAGTCCACTTTGTGTTGTGTTGGGTGCCTTGTGTTTTAGTTAAGAGTGTTTTATTTCTTATTTCTTGGTGTTTGGTCTTTGGGTTTCCTGACTTGAGTCTTTGGGAGTCTAAAGTCTTTGTTGCCAGTTGGCTAGTAGGAATTTTACAATTTCAACATTATGTAGTCAGTGAGTTTTAGCTCACAAGAATCTGTTTGGTTTCAAAGTGTCATAGAGTTTTCAACTGAGCTCGAGCCCAGCGTTCTATGCCTGGCATATAATTTTAACCCTTCACTCTTCGGGGCAGTTCAAGTGCTGGAGCTAACTGCAATTGTCAGAATACAGCAAGACTCCATTAGAAGAAACACAGTTACTAAGGTGAGTCATTTTTTCTTCTCACCCTCTCCAGGAGAGGAGGCTGTCCCTGGACGTTGATCCTCTTCCTCCCGAGTCGACCATGAGCGACCCGCTCTTTCTGAAGACACAGGTCTCCGGCATGGCAGAAAGTAAGGTATGATGCCTCAGCCCTCTAAGCCACTGGGCCAGCACTGTACTCTGGTCTTTGGCTGTGATGTAGCGCTACAGACACACACATTTGGGATTGTCTGCCTTTGGCTTAGGACACATTCTGTAGCTGCAGTCGAGGGTAATTATCTGGTGCTGCAGATAGATACATCTAGGATTGTCTCTTTGGCTCAGGACACATTCTGTAGCTACATCTGGGGGTGATTTATCTGGTGTTGCAGATAGACACATCCGGTATTATTGCCTGGCTTTAACTCGGGACACATTCTGTCACTACTGTCATGAGTAATGTTCTAGTGGTACAGATGGCCACATTGTAGAATGTAGCCTCAGTAAAGCCCACAATGAGTTTTCTGATGGTCCAGTGTGCTTCTCTGCTCACGGCTCGGGTGCAGCCTCTTGATGTTATCTGTGTCAGTCTTCACCATTCATCACCTTTGGGTTCTTGGCCAGACGTCATGACCCCATGGGAGCTTTTTTTTTGATGGGCAGAGTCGACGCACCATTGGTGCCACCCTCGGCTGACGCACTGCGTGGCGCTCACTGGTTGGCCGTTAGGTGTTGTCGACTCCGCCCTCCCACCAGTTCTTCATCTCCCGCCATCGAGGTCACCTCGTGGGATGCTTGCAGTGAAGAGTTTGAGGCCTACCTTCTACTCAGTTGAATTTCTCGACTCCATATCAACTCCGTGCCGTAGTCCGTCGGCTCCCTATCTCCTGCCAGTTCTGTTAGCCTTCTCGACGTCACCCGGTAAGATTGTTCCATTATGTTATTTTGTTTTTGTGACGTCTAGTCTAGTTTGGTGTTTGTTTCTTGTAGGTCATGTTCAGGTTGAAGGGCAGGAAGACTTCCAAGACGGGACGGCCCCCCATGCGACAGTGACCTTGTGGCCATAAGTACTCAGTCACCGACCAGCACGATCGTTGCTCCGGCGTGTCTTGGCCCGATTCATGACATGGTTCGTGCGGCGCCATTTCTCCATGGACCGCCGGGTCATCGACAGCAGCAGCGTGGAAAGTGGGGTGAGCTCCGTCAGGGTCGGGCGCTGCATCGTGGCTGTCATGCTCGCCTTTCCTCCATGTCCCCTCCTGGTTCTATATGGACCAAGGAGGAGACCTCTGTCTCTTCTAGCCTAGCCTAGCCATGGCCGAGGCCCCTCCCACAGTGCAGGAGGCCCAGTCTGTACCCCTTGGGGGACAGACGGGAGGCACTGCCTTGGTAGTCGCCCTTTCGGGGGTGAAGGCTCCTCCGGTGTCGCAGCAGCGGCTCAGAAGGCCTGGATTGGCGCCATCCTCAATGCCGTCTTGGGCCTCGGTGCCGTTTGTGGCACCGTGGGTCTTGATGACGCCGGTCTGTCGCTTGGCACCGTTGTTGCTGTCTGCACCGTTCACGGTGTCAATGTAGCTGTTGGCATCGTGGGAGGCTCTATGGCGCCTTCCCTGACTGTTTCTCACCCCGGCGCCCGTGGTTGAGCACTGCGCCGTGTCAGTTCTGGAGCCATTTGCGGCTCGGTCATGGGCCGTGCTGTTGGGGGTTTCAGAGCTCTGCGCCGAGAGCACTGTCAGGTTGCTGTCTGCGCCTGGCTCTGTCCTTGGCCGTGGGGTGGGTCGGGCGCTGTGGGGGTTTCCGGCCTCTGCACCATTCGTGGCACTGAAAGTGTGGTCGGAGCCGTTATCGATGCAGTCTCTGTCCTCTGCCCCGCTTGCAGCACCGTGGGTCAGGGCGGTGCAGTGACGGGCTCCGGCTCTGAGAGTGCCACCCTTGTTGGGGCCGTGTCCTCTTCTGGCACCGTTCGCAGTGCGGAGGGAGGCACAGGCGTAGACCTGGGTGCAGTCTCTGGCTCTATTGCCCTGTTCAGTAGGGATGGCAGCAGGCGTCCGTGCACTGTCAGGCACAGGACTTCAATCTCCACCTCTTTGGAGGAGGAGTCAGACTCTGGGTCGGACACACAGTCTGGCTGCTTGGAGTTGGCTGCTGGCATGGACACCCTAGTAGTGTCCTCGACAGGCCAGAGTCGGCCCCCCTCTGAGGAGCGGACAGTGACTGCTGTGGGCCAGGGTCAGGGGTTCTGACCAGCAGATGGTGGTGCAGGCCACCATTGCCCTGCAGCCTGGCCTCGGAGGGTTCTCTGACCCCTCAGTGGTGGTACCACCTCAGGTGATGTGCCTGGATCGCTCAAAGTTTGGACTGATCGGAGCACCCACAGGTGGGGAGGGTGCTGCTCCCTGGATAGCCCCTTCAGGGACTGACCAGGGCTGCCAGCTGCCTAGGCTGGCGATGTCGAGGAGGAGGGCGCTCTCTGATTCCTAGGGGTCGAGGGGCATGGGGTCTGTGCGGCGGCCTTTTTCCGGAGCCCACCCGGGCTCTGGGAGAAGCCGCAGTGTGATCTCCGCCTCCCTTCCGGTCTCTCGAGAGGGCTGTGTTCTTTGGAGGTAGGGACCGGCCTCTGACTCACACAGCCCCAGTCTCCCTCACAGGGGATTCTTAAGGGCACAGCCTAGGCAGTTCCAGTGTGATTGATCAGCTGTCAGCTGTGGAGTTTTCCGGAGCTCCTTCCTTCCCTAGGGCTCCTGGTGCACTCCTAGCCCAAGCGGAGGCCAGGTGATTCGGTTGTCTGCTCTGCCACATTCTCCTGCAGTTCCAGGCATTCTTGGTCCTAGCAGGCCTCTCTCCTGGGAGTAGTTCAGAGCCCAGGCTGCTCAGTTTCCCTTTTACGTTAGGGCTATGGACAGACAGGTTTTTCAGCCTCCCCCGAGCAGCCAGCTTCTGAACCTTCAAGGTCCTCTGACTCTTCATCCCCCTCTTCTGGGGGAGAGGAACCATCTGTCTACATCTCTCCAGCTTCTGATCTCACTGAGTATCAGTGATTCCTCGTGAGGGTGTTGGAGGACCTGCACACCACCCCTCCCACTCAACACAATCCAGAGCACACAGCGCACGCCTTTTTAGGCGACCTCAGTGAGGACACCCTCGTGGTACCCCCTTGGCCTGTTCCCTTTCGGGAAGCATCGTTGTGTTTCTGGCAGAGACCCTTTTCCGGAGTCCCTGCCCCTAGGGATCTCTGCCAGGGGTATTGTGCATCCCCCCCTCCTGGAGTCTCCAGGGTCCATGCCTCATCCTCGGTCAGGATTAGGCGCAACTGGACATTCCTGATGGGCTTCGTGCCTCTCACTGTGACCGGCCCTCAGATCAAGACTCCTTGGATTTTGACTTCTGAGAGAGGAGGAGGACGTTCCACTCAGCACGGTTGCTGCACTCTATTGCAGCACATCAGGCCCACTACACAACCTATGACAGGTTCCTGTGGTCTAGGCTGGGTCAGCTCCTAGCCTCCATGCCTGACACTGAGCAAACCAGACAAACCATTGCACTCTCTACACGTGGCCTGGAGCTAGCAAGGCACTGAGCAAGGCATCATATGATGCCAGTGTGGTAGCTACCAGGGTCGTAGGGACAGTGATCTGCACTAGGTGGGACGGCATGGCTGGTCCTCTCCCAGCTGTCACCCTTGGCCCGGCATAGGTGATTAACTCTGCCAGCCAGAGACCCATCTCTTCTCCCGCAGAGTGGCGGCATCTCGTCGGGCAACTCCACCCCCTCGAGAGGGGGGTCTCCTCTCTCCCACTCTTGGGCCTCTCCAGACCCTTGAAGGTTCTCCTTCTTAGCGCGTCACCCACTGAGAGCTAAGGGACTCGACCCGTTAGGGTTAAAAAAAAAAAAAAAAACCTGCCGGGGGCTGCACACACCGAGGTGATAAATGGTGAAGACTGACACAGATAAGATATGAAAATTACCAACCTACTGTAATTCTGATCTTTCTGTGTATCTTCACCATTCATCTCAATCCCACCCTCGATCCTCCTGGGGCCCCAGTCTCTCAATCCCCTTCCCCTCTCTTGCCCCCCTCCTTTCTGTGAGTCAGGAGCGGGATAAACTGGGGCACATAGAGGGGATAGCTTTTCTTTAGGGGTAGAGTGGTCAGGAGTGGGGGCACTCCTTCAGTGCTTCGGCTCCACCCCATGGGGTGGGGGTTGGCAGTTGTCCCCTTTTCTTTCCTTCTCCCCATCAGTCCTTGATGTCCTTTGATTTCCTTGCCCTGTGGACATAACCTCAGTTAATTTAAGAAACTAGGTTTCTTGCACCAAAATGTCCTTTGAGGGGGGAGATATCCCTGTTTTTCAAACAACATGAAGTCTTGCTGTATTCTGACAAGTTGTAGTTAGCTCCAGCTCTTGAACTGCCCCGGAGAGTGAAGGGTTAAAATTTTATGCCAGGCATAGAACATTGGGCTTGAGCTCGGTTGAAAACTCTTTCGTGTCCTTTTGAAACACAACCGTCAGATTCTTTACTCCGCCTCACTGAACAGTCGCTCCGGAGATTTCTCCTTCTGCTCTTTTCTGTTGCGGTTAACGTTTCTGTTTTAGTCCGATTTTCATTCTGTTTTTCGGTTCGAGACTCTGTAGTACCGTAAGTACTTAGAAGCTGTTGTGTGGAAATTGGAAAAATGTTTCCAATCAGTTCGGCTGAACCAATCTTGTAGTAAGAGCTTAAAAAAGAAAAAGTTAGTGTGTGGTTACCGGTGCGTATCGGTTTAAAAAAAAAAAACGTAATTTTAGCATTTTTTTCCATCACCCGTGACACACTGAGAAACCAATAGGGGAGTCTTGCCTGGCGGTTGCCATATAAAGGGTAAGTTGGTTAGGTTGGCCATGTCTGAGAAATCCAAGAAAAAAAATGGTCCCACTGGGTTTCAGCACTGCAGTCTGTATGGGGAGGTCTTTGCTAAGGCCGATCCCCACACCATGTGTATTTACTGTCTGGAGTTTGACCACCTCGATTCAGACTGCCAAATTTGTAAGAATTTCCCTAAGTCTACCCTGGAGAAAAGGTTAGGTAGACTTAGGGATAAGGAGGCCGAGAAATCTGCTGATCCGGAAGGCCAGCACGGTTCGGTTCCTACCGAACCAGAAGGAGTACCCTCTGACCAGGGTGATACTACTTCAGGCAAGTGGAGAGCTGATCCTGAGGGACTGGGTCCTACAAAAAGAAAACAAAAGGATAAATCGTCCGGTTCGGATCCAGAGCTGCATGTTCCGACTGCCAAAGAAATAGCCAAAGCGATTCAGATTGTGGAATCGCTTTGTCCGGTTCCGACCGATCAGGCGCCTTCTGGCAGGGGTTCGGTTCAGTCAGTTCCCCTGGTTCAGGATTATTCCCCTGAAGATTTTTACGAACCGGAGTTTGATGAGGAGGGATTTTGAAGAGGATGATTATGATGGTGAAAGTCTGGATGTGCCTGTGGAACGGACATCTCCCAGACAGACCTTCTGGTGTGTCCCTCCCCACTTTCTGTTTTATAGAAAGTGGCTCAAACCCTCCAGCTTCCTATTGAGGAGGTTGTAGAGGATCAAGAGGAGCCTGACTACATAGATATGATGGACATCCCAGAGTCTGAGACTGTCTTTTCCCTTCATAAGTCATTTGGGAAACAGAAAAAATTCTTAGGTCTCCCAACTCTGTACCTCCTGTTGACAAGAGAATGGACAAGAGGTACACTCGTCACAGCTCTGATACGAATTTATTTACCAACAATGCAGCCATGTTTGGGTAGTGCAGGCTACTGCCTGTGACAAGGCAAACATCCCCTTGGCTTCACATCCCCCAGACACAGATTCCAGGAAGATACATGCCATGGCAAAGAAACAGTACTTGGCATAATCTTTGGGACTCGGGCAGGCTCATTATATGGCCTATACAGTCAGGTACCAGAAGTCCAGGTGGGATACTGTACTGGCACTGGCTAAACAGGCCTCCCCCCAGCTAGCCAAGGAGCTGGAGGGGGTGGCTGCTGATGGGATTGAGGCATCAAAGGTGCAATTTCATGCTGTTATGGCCTCCAATGATGAGTCATCAAGAGTCATGGCTACATCTGTGGCTCTTCGGAGAATGGCTTGGCTCAGATGTACTAGCCTTTCGCAGGACACCCAGGCTAAGGCCATGGATTTCCCTGTAGTGGGTAATTCTCTGTTTTGAGAGCAGACAGAGAATTACATGAAGAAAATGGATGAGTACAGGACCACTTGTAGGAGTGCACAGGCCAAGGAGAGGCAGGCAACTCCTCAGAGACAGCAAGCTAAAGGTATGGGCAGGCCTTTTCACAGGACTTTCTACCAGGCACAGGCCTCCTCTTCCTTTTCTCAGAGGGGGTTCTTCAGAGGGGAGAGGCAGAAGGGGGATGAGCCGGGCTGCATCCATCCCTCAGCCTAAGGCTCCTGCCAAACAGACACCCTGATGTGTCAGCCCATGTCAACTCCCCCATTCCAGTAGGAGGCCGACTGGCTTACTTTGTCCAGGACTGGATGTCTGTTACCTCAGTCAAGTGGGTCCTGGAGGTTGTAAGCCAGGGGCTGGTTCTCAGTTTCAAAAGTTTTCCGAAACAGACCCAGATCCTTTCCACCTGCAAATACTTCAGAAGCCCTTGCTCTAGAGGCAGAGGTTTTGTCTCTACTGGCTTTAAAGACCATAGAGAGAGTTCCTACTCCATACAGGGGCAAAGGTCTGTACTCCAGGTACTTCCTTACCCAAAAAAAAGACAGGGGCGTGGCGACCCATCCTAGATCTAAGATACTTAAACAAGCACGTAATAAAGCCAAAATTCAGAATGGTGACTCTGGGAATAATTCTTCTCTCTCTGAGGCCAGGGGACTGGCTAGCCTCACTGGACCTCAAGGATGCCTATTTTCACATTCCCATCAGGTGCTCCCACAGAAAGTACCTCGAATTGCCCTCAGACCATTATCAGTTCAGAGCAATGCCCTTTGGTCTAACATCAGCTCCAAGGATGTTTACAAAGTGCCTAGCAGTAGTGGTGGCCTTTCTAAGAAGAAAAAGGATTTCTATTTTTCCATACCTGGATGACTGGCTTCTTGTGGGCCAGTCTGCAGACCAAGTCAAGTCAGATCTGCAAGTCACCCAGCAAGTTCTTACTTCTCTGGGATTCCTTCTCAAACTTCCCAAGTCAGTCCTCGAACCAGTACAGCTCCTCACTTTTATAGGAGCAGAACTGGACACCCTCAAAGCAAGAGCCTTCCTTCCTTCCTTTGGAAAGGGCAAAAGCCATCTCTCAGCAGACCTCTTCCTTTCTCGCTCTGGTTTCTTGACCAGCAAGACATTTTCTGCAGCTTTTGGGCCACATGGCAGCTTCCACAGTACTGGTCCAAGGGGCCAGGTTTCAGCTGAGGTACATTCAGTTCCATCTGAGAACTTTTTGGTCCCAAAGGAAAGATCCTCTTACCAAGCTAGTTCCTGTTACTCGGACCGTAATTCAGGCCCTTCAGTGATGGCAGGACCTGAGCAATCTGAGGCAAGGTGTTACATTTGTGTCTCAGACTTACTCCGCAGTTCTCACAACAGATGCTTCCCTTTTGGGTGGGGAGCCCATCTGGGGGCTCTCACAGCCCAGGGACTGTGGTCCCCTCAGGAATCCCTTCTTCACATCAACCTCCTGGAGCTCAGGGCAGTACTTCTTGCCCTACAAGCTTTCTCTGTCAGTACAGAACAAGGTGGTTCAGGTCAGGACAGACTACACTACCACCATGTGGTATATCAAAAGCAGAGAGGCACTCTGTCCACAGCCTTGTGCGGAGGCCATGAAAGTATGGTCCTTGGCATATTCCTGCAGATCTCTCTAATAGCGGTCCATCTCCCTGGAAAGGACAATGTGATAGCAGATACATTGAGCAGGATTTCCCAGGGCCATCACGAATGGTCTCTGGACCCTTTGGTGTTGAAGGTGATTTTCTCAAGGTGGGGCACTCCGGAGATGGATCTCTTTGCAGCCCCAGACAATCACCAACTTCCTCTGTTCTGTTGTAGACCCCCAGTCTTGGGTTCAGTCCCTCTGGATGCTCTGATTTTGAACTGGGAAGGGAAGTTTCTTTATGCCTTCCCTCCTTTTCCTCTATTGTTCAAGGTTCTAGTCAAGGTAAGGTCACAACCATGCAAAGTGATTCTGTTTGCTCCAGACTGGGCCAGGCAGCCTTGGTACCCCCTGTTGCTGTCCTTAGCAGTCAATCTTTCCAGGAATTACAATCTGCTAACCTCCTCTTGGGCAGGATTTGTTACCCCAATCTCCAGTCACGCAATCTCAAGGCATGGTTCTTGAAGAGTTAGAGTATGCAGATTTACATCTGTCCCAAGGGATTCTGGATATCCTCAAGGCTTCTTGAAAGCCTGCCACCAGAAAAACCTACAACTCCAAATGGAAAAGGTTCAGGATTTGGTGTTCCAAGAAGCACATTTCTCCAGACACTGCTGAGTTGTCCACAGTTCTGGATTACATGCTTTATCTTAATAGCCTAGGCCTCAAATCAGCTACTCAAAGTGCATTAATCAGCTATCTCTGCTTTCCTATCAGTGGGGAAGTCTTCCTCTCTGTCATCTCACCCTGTATTCTGTAAATTTTTCAAAGGTTGCTTCATACCAATCCCACTTTTAGGCACCCTGCTTCTGCCTGGGATTTGAATATATGTATTGCTCAGCTGATGCAACCCCACTTCGAGCCTATATCCTCAGCAGAGCTCAAGTACTTGACTTGGAAAACTGTGTTTTTGGTTGCTGTTACTTCTGCCAGACGTATCAGTGAATTGCAAGCCCTGTCAGTGGAGCCCGACTTCATTTCTTTCCATAGGGATAAGGCGGTCCTTAGAACCAATAGAAGGTTCCTACCTAAAGTGGTTTCTGATTTCCACTTAAACCAATCTGTCTCTTCCTGTGTTCTTCACTGATCACACCTCCTCAGGGGAACAGAGGCTACACAGTTTAGATGTTAAAAGGGCCCTTAGTTACTGCATAGGGCGTACAAAGGGTCACAGGTTTGACTCCCTCCAGTTGTTCCTCACTGATGGGGAAGTAGGTAAGGAAAACCTGCCACCAAGAGAACCATTGCCAGGTGGATTGTGTCCTGTATTCAGTTTTGCTATGAAAAACTGCCCCCTTAGGCCTGAGGGCTCATTCCACTAGAGGTACAGATTCATCTCTGGCTGCAGCTAGAGATATCCCCTTGTTAGAAATCTGTCAAGCAGCCACCTGGAAAACAGTTCATACCTTCACCAAGCATTACTCTCTGGATATCCAGGCTAGGAGTGATGCTAGGTTTGGCACAGCAGTACTTCAGAGCCCATTCCCAAAGTAGGTTCTGAGCCTTCTCCTTGGAGGTAATGCTTGGTAGTCTGCTACTTGTCAGAATACAGCAAGACTTCATGTTGTTTGAAGAAAACATTACTCACCATAGTAATTGTGTTTCTTCTAATGGAGTCTTGCTGTATTCTGACCGCCCTCCCTGCCTCCCCTCTCAGAACCTGTTAGCCCACTCCTGTTGTGTTGGGTGCTTTGTGTTGTTTAATTAAGATTGTTTAGTTCTTATTGCCTGATTTTTGTTCTTTGGGTTTCCTGACTTGAGTCTTTTAGGGAATCCAAAGTCTCTCTTGCCAGTTGGCTACTAGGAGTTTACAATTTCCACATCATTATTATTATTAGTCAGTGGGTTTTGGCTCGTAAGAATCTGACAGTTGGGTTGCAAAAGGACACAGAGTTTTCGACTGAGTTTCGAGCCAGCATTCTATGCCTTTCATAGAATTTTAACCCTTCACTCTCCAGGGCAGTTCAAGAGCTGGAGCTAACTGCAACTTGTCAGAATACAGCAAGACTCCATTAGAAGAAACAGTTACTAAGTGTCATTTTTCTTCCTGCCTTTTCTTCAGAATAGCCGATTCTGCTTATAGGAGTTTTGCCAGTAATTCTATGCCTGCAATTCTGGCAGTTAGCCTCTTGTCTACCCCTTCACAGTTCCTATATAAACTGGAGATTGGTCAAGGTTACAGGGTATGTTTCTCCTGTTTCCCCCCCCCCCCTTCTAAATTTTTCCTTACTTCTAAAAACCTTAACCCTCCCTCCTTTCTACTTCCAGAGATTTGGGCCCCTACCCAAGCTCCCTTAGTCTTCGAACTTCTTCTGTCCTCTCAGTCATTTATTTCTCCTTTTAGTTTTATATCTTTTCTTTGCCTGTCCCTTGGACTTCTTGTCCCACCCTCCCAACCCTTTTCTAATCTCTCTAGCGACTCAGAACTGGCGGGAAGGCGGAGTCGACAACATCTAACTGCCAACCCGCTGAAAGGCCACACAGTGTGTCGGGCCTTGAGGGCAGTGCCAATAGTCCATTGACTCCACTCATCAGGGGAAAAAGCTCCTGTAGTCATGGACCTCTGGCCAAGAACACAAAGGTGATGAATGGTGAAGATGCACAGAAAGATCAGAATTACGGTAGGTATGTAATTTTTCATTTATTGGCAGTAGGCGGCCTGGGATGTGGAAGTGCTGCTGATGGCAGCACAACTCCACCAGGGGAGGGAGGCACGGGTGGGGAGAGAGGCTACATACAGAGGAAGGCATGTCACGGGAGGGGTGGAATCCCGGTTTCTGTCTAAATGACTGATGCCAGTACAGACAGGCCCCACTTCATGCTGTCTGACACCAGAACCAGATTGTGTCGGGGGGAGACCCTTCTTTGGGGCCCCTGCTACTGCTTGTTAAACCATTGGGGAATAGGCAGCAGCAGTATGGCTTGGGTGCCTGATGAAGGTCCTGAGGATGGGGACTTGAGGCTGGCCATGAAACACAAGTTTCACAGCAGTAATTAACAGAGTAACATAGTTATTTTAGCATACCAGTGATGCCTTGCTCTGAAATTGAGGCTTTAGAGTATGTGTTTGGTTTAGAGAGGTTCTAAGAAACCAAGCAATATAGATATTTCTTCTCTTCTAGCATCCTTTATGGGTTCTACACACAGCTCAGCCTTCAAACAGCCTCTTCAGCACATCCCCTCCAAGTGTACTAAATACCTGATCCCCTTCACCTGTTACTTAGCGGAGACAGTGATTACATTGCTACCTCCGAGTGTACTAGATGCCTGATCTCCTTCACCTGCTACTAGGTGAGACAGTCACTGCACTGCAACCTCTCTAATAAATACCTGGGGCTGGATTTTCAAAACTGGTTGTTTTGGGCACCTATGCAGAAAAACTTTGCAGGCTGTAAGATTTCTCTGCATGCACCGTATTTTAATTGCAGAGTTGTTTGCGACTGGCTCCGTGATTTTATGGCAGCTTGTGGATATTCTTTTGTGCAGATGCCAAAAGTTATGCCTGATTGGACCAGGCATAACATCAGCTGCGCTTTGCCTGCTGCCTATACAGCAGTTAAGATTTGGCTCCAGTGTGGAGAATTTTTTCCACATTAGTGGTTGCAGGGTGGGACTTGGTCCCAAAACAGTTTAAAATCCATCTCCTGATGATGATGATGATACCCTTCACCTGGTACTTTGCTAAAGAATCACTGCACTGCTACCAAGTGTACCCAAATACCTGGGGCCAGATTTCCAAGTAAAAAAAAAAATTAGCATACGGGCAGAAAAAGTACGCGAGGGTTTACTAACACATCTGCATTTTTTTTTTTTTTGAGCATGCACTCAATTTTTAGAAAGGTTGCCTTTGCAGCCTTTCTGTAATTTGCGGCAGCTTGGCTTTTTGCACAGTTGTGGAACAGTGCTATGCCTAGTATTAACAGGCATAACATTTTTGCACAAAAGGGAAAGCCACCCATGTGCATAAAATGCTGAAAATCACATTTTCTTTTTCTTAATTTATATTTTATGGTATTCTTCCCATGGGTTTTATGCCCACCCCATCTCGGGCACGCACATGTGGAGGCATGCACACACTGCGAGACTCCCCTCCCTACTTGCCTATGCTGCCTTTGGACTGCCACCTGGTGGCAGTGGAATTCTGGGGGGGGCAACCTCCCTGGTAGAGGAGAGCAGCCAGTAGGCTGCTCAATCCTGCTTCTCCCTATGCCGGTTACTTGACGACCCAAGGTAATTCCCGAACCCAGGTTGACGGTGTGACGTGAGGTAAGGCATGATGCCGCAATCCTCTGCCCCACTGGGCCGGCTTGAAAATAGTTTTTTTTTTTTTTTTTTTTTTTACAGGGGCAGGGATTTTTCCCCTGCCAGGGAGTAAGTACAGGGACTTGGTCTCTGAGCCATGTCAGGCACTTTGAAAATCTGGCACCTGGCTGAGGCAATCACTGCACTATCGGTTCCCAACAGGATGTAACAGGTGTCTAGTGTTGTTCTCTCTGTTCATACCAGATCAGATATACAAGCCTGTTTACGTAGGCAGTATCTGTTATGGTGAAGCCTTGTCTGCCTGCTACCCACGAGGGATTTGCATACCCATGATGCCTTGTAGTGGGATTTGCATACCCATGGTGCCTTGCACTGGGATTACGGCTTTAGAGTATATGTTTGGAGAGTTGCACAGAAACCAAACAGTAGTAATTCAAGGTTTCAGGTGATTAGACCTCCATCATATCTGCTCCCCACTTCACCAACAGGAATGAATAAGTTTAGTGTGGTAAGATGTACTTGTTTTAAACAGATTTCTTATCCACATCACTAACATACTAAAATGCCAGCAGAATAGGCCTAATGGTCTTTCGTGTCTGCTCGTTTGGTCAGCCCCCACCCTGGGTGCTGACCTTGCTGTCCCCCTCGCCTTCTCTGGCTTCTCCCTTCCCAGTTCCGGATATTCTTGCTGCATTGGATTTTGCTTCCTGAACCCTTCCCCTGTACCTGTCCCACCCCCTCTTGAACCCTTCCACTGTCCCTGCCTCCACCAGCCCCCTAGGTAGTGCATGCCATGGCTCTACCACCCTCTCAGTGAAGTAGCACCTCCTCCTTTCTCCCCTGAATCTTCCCTCCAGCTTCCACCCATGCCCCTAGTGGCCCCTCCTCCTTCCTTCAAGCACCCCACTGTTCCTCCCCATTTACCCTGTTCATGTACCTGAAGACCTCTATCATGTCCCCCGTCCCTTCTCTTCCAATGTGTACATATTTAGCTCTTCAGCTCTCCTCATAGGTCCTGTCCCCAAGCACCAAATCATTTTGGTTGCCCTCCTCTGGACCCTCTCCAGGAGGTTAATGTCCCTCTTTAAGTGCGGCCTCCAAAACTGCACGCAGTACTCCAGGTGCGGCCTCACCAAGCAGTTTTACAGAGGGAGTATCACTTCCCTCCTTCTGGAGGTGATCTCCCTAGCGATGCATCCCAGCATCCTGTTGGCCTTGGCTGCTGCCCTCCTACAAGTCTCAGAGTTGTTCATCTTGACATCCACCACCACCCCCAGGTCCCTCTCAGCCATTGAGACTTGTAGTATTTCCCCAGGGTGTACACTTGGCCTGGGTTTCTGGCCCCCAGGTGGAGTACCTTGCATTTCCCTGCATTAAACCTCAGCTTCCACTTTCTAGACCATCTTTCCAGAGCCTCCAGGTCCCTCTGCAGGGCCACCCTCCCCTCCTCCCCATCCACCACTGCCCCCAGTTTCGAGTCATCTGCAAAGAGACTCATCTCACTCCTGATTTCTGTCCTTATGTCAGATACGTAGGCATTGAACAGAAGGGGCCCAAGGACTGATCCCTGTGGGACCCCACTAATGACCTCCTTGGGAAAGAGACTATCCACTCAACTCACGCACCCTCTGGGTCTGGTCCTGGAGCCAATTGCCTATCCATCGGATCATCTGGTTTCCACCCCATTTCTCCTAGTTTATCCAACAGGCCCACGTGAGGAACAGAGTCAAATGCCTTGCTGAAGTCTAGAAGAGGACATCCACTGGTCTACCCAGGTCCAAGGCACTTGTCACCCAGTCATAGAACTCCACCAGGTTTATCTGACCACGATTTCCCGGGATGAATCCATGCTGTCTATCGTCCAGGCACCCTGACTTATCCAGGTCCCCCCTAGCCTCTCCTTGTCAATGCCCTCCATCACCTTGCCCACCACTGATGTCAGGCTGACAGGCCTGTAGTTCCCTGCCACCTCCTTGATCCCCCTTGTGGATGGGCACTACATGCGCCACCTTCCAGTCTTGGGGCACCCACCCTGTCCTCAGAGAGATGGTGAAAAGCTCTGCCAGGGGTTTCGCAGGACATCTGCAAGTTCCTTCAGCACTCTAGGATGTAATTTATCCGGCCCCGTGCTTTCTCTCCGTCTTAAGGGAGCTGAGGGCTTCCCTCACTCTCTCTGCTGTGATTTTCACTTCCAGTACCTCTTCTCCTGCTTAGCCCTCCCCCACCTGCCAGTGATGCCCCCCTCCCCAGACCTGCCAATTGAGGGCCCCCTCCTCATTATCTCTGTCTCCTCCCATGTATGATGCAGCATCCCCATTTTCCTGGTGAAAACTGAGGTGAAGTACTCATTTAGTACCTCAGCCTGCTCCTCTGGGTCTTGTGCCCATCTCTTCCCTGATTTAATCCTGCTAATCTGCCCTTCACCCTTCATCTTTCCCCAATGTATCTAAAGAACCCTTTTCCCTCTCTAATTTCCCTGGCCAGGTTCTGCTCCTTCCTTGCCTTAGCCACCCCTCACCACTCTAGTGGCCCTTCTAGCCATCACTACCCATGGTACCTTGTGATGACTACCCGGCTGGGTTCCCTGTGATTGATTACTACCCTCAGATTACTATCCCTTGGCTGCCCTGTGATTACTACCCCTGAGTACCCTGTAATCACTTCACCACCTTGGGTACCCTGTGATTCCCTTTGTAAGCAGCAACTTGGGCTGTACGTTGTTTTCCTCTTGTAGGCTTTTCCATAGGTTTGCTACCATCTGGGAGAGGTAGTGCCTCCTGCTGTTACCCCTGAATTTCTTGACTCTGAATTGTCCTGTTTCATATCAGATCAAACATCTGAAATGTTTTTTTTTTTTTTATTTACTGCACTTTTGCCCCTTACAGTCCTGCTGCTGTTCCCAGCTCTGTCACCTAACATCTCTGGGAGTTGCCTCCTACTCCACAGTCCCCCATGGATGACGCCCCCCCATGGGATGGGCTGCTAAGGGGCCAAGCCTGTATGCCCCTACACAGAGCTGAAGAGCCAGTGTCCGAGTGGAGGACCCAGTCCGGCAGTGCAGGGCCTGCAGCAGGAGGTGGACAGCATCCTGTATGGTCAGGAGGTGTTTTTCCAGTTTCCTTGCTCTGTGGGATCAGGAAGACCGTGGGCGATGCAGTGCGTCATACCACTGTCCTCCCTCCTCCCTTGATCCATGGCTCGACTTGCACCGCCACCTGTGGTCACCCAGGCGGCAGTCCTGCAGCGGAGTCCAACTCCCTCCCAACCTGAGGAGAGCATCCGTGGTACACTCTGCCATCCTCCCCTGGCCTGCCCTCCAGCAATCCAGACTCGTTCCCAGACCCGGGTCACCGGAGTCGCAAGGAGTAGTGCTACTGCTGTGCTTGCGGGCCAGCTCAAACTGTTAAATCTTGTTGTTATCCTTATGTGTTCCGAAGACTGAATTTGTGTCCCCTCAGTTCACTTGGTTACACACACCAAATGTACTGAATGGTGGAGCCCACTTCACAACAATGACAGTAGTGTGCTTTTTGACTGCGTGGTGTAACAGGTACCATCAGTCTGAGGCATGTAGTGGGAGCAAGAGAGTGTAGAGGTTGTGCAATTGGGGCTTCCTGTCAGCAGTTTTAGGCAAGTCAACAGTCTGCACTCCAGTGTTTATTTAATTGCTATCATGTAATCCCCCTAACAGTGAGCTTAACCAAAGGATTTCTTGGGAGGGTGTCTCTTACATTCTGAGATCTGGTGTTATAGCATCAGCCCTTTTTTTTTTTTTTTTTATTTATTCAAATTTCGGAATTACAATCCTTTTGAGTCGATGACTTCTTTGCAAAGGCTCCACGTCAGTACATACATACATAGCTTAAAGACAAATTGTATATTGCTTACTAGACAAATATTACATTAAGACAAAATTCCTGGTTACTCTGTACAGTTAATTTTATATTGAGTTTGTCAACATTATACACATTACATACCACTGATGAAGTACATACATAAAAGATTTATACTCCATTGAGGGTGCCACCCCTCTTAATACACGCAGATAAACTTAAATGGAATATCCGTACTACATCTTTAAGATACATCATCAGGGGGTTCCTAAAAAGGTTAAATAAACCATTAACTATATTCCATCCATAACTTGCTGTGATCATGAACCCAAGAGCAGCATGAAAATATATCCATATAAGTAACTCCCTAGCCCAAGGGCTAGATTATTAGCCAAACTCTTCTTATGAAAGAAAATGAGAAATCATGCTTCGTCATGTTATTAGGTACCTTAAGGTACTGACACAAAAGGGTTAAGCTCTTACATTTCAAATACCAGTTTCAATTTAAGCATTCTATTTACAAGACAGCAAAGAAAAGATAAGTGGGTATCAAGCTGTCTCGTAACTGTTTCAATGTCCTGTCATTACTATGAAGGAAGGTTTCTAGGACTAAATGTAAAATAAAACTAAACCAGCCCATATTACACTGGCATGCCAATTTATAAACTATAGTCCCAAACCAAAAAGTCCTCAGCAACTTATAGTTCTCAGCAAGTTAAAGTTCGTTAGCTCACTCTGCAGATATTCTTACTGGTTACTGGAGAGTGTTCAGGTTACGCCGCTGTCTTCTTCTTCGTCCTCTGAAGAAGACCGAGATGCATGTTCGCGAAGGTGACTAGCTGGCACATGTCTCCGGGTCCACTTCAAGGCCTCTTGTGCATCGGTGAAAATATACATTTTCCCCGATGTGCGATTCTCAAATGAGCTGGGAAAATCATACTGTGCACACTTCTGCCCCTCTCAATATCGATCGCGACTCCAAACCGCTTTTTTGCTGAGTCGCTTGAATTCAAGATCCGGATACAGACTGACCTTTCCCATCACATAATAAAGTTCTCTTCGTCTGGCCAGTGAAAGGAGGAAATCTCTAGTTCCGACTCCGAGGAAAAACACAATAGCCCTGGGAGCTTCTGAATTTACTTGTCGACCCCTTGTTGTGACCCTGTAGGCCTTCTGAATAGAGATCTTCCGTTCAGCAAGGTGTTGCCCAAATTGCAATTCCAGCCATTCCAACATGAATAAAGGCAGATGATCACCCTCTGCTTGCTCCGGGATTCCAAGCACTCTCAAATTGTTCACCCTTGCCTGATTCTCCAGCATTTCTAGCCTTGCACGGAGATGGGTATTTTCTTTCACTAGTTTTGTGGTCACTCCCAGGGCTGATTCTGAGCATTTCCCAGCTTTCTCAGTCTCCATTTTAATAAACGATATATCCGTTTCTAATACTATTACTCTACTGGTTAGGGAATCAAATCGAGAAGCTAGGCCCTCTACTGAGGAAATAAGATGATTCATTTTTATTCCAGACTCTGAAGAGTTTCTTCTGATGTATCTCAGTCTCAGAGGTAGCAGGGCCTTGAGCAGACCTCGTGGCGAGGGGTACATTTTGTTTGCTCTTTGCTCCTCCTGGGAAGATTTATCCTTCCTTGGATTGCCCATAGCGATACAGCTGGTCTTCTGATTGTCTATCCTGCCATTTTCCGTGTTTTAACTGCCTTATAAAATGTAGAAATTATCTTTTAAGTCGTAGTTTCTGCAGAGCTACTAATTCTTGCAACCGTCTGGCTCGGGCTCCACAGTGCCCCCTTCTACAGTTGATTTTTTTACATTGCTTTGTTAGGTTCTCTAGGGTTGTTTATGGACCCTGGTCATTGCAGAGGAGAGGGACTGGGTCCCAAGTTGGAGGACATGTCAAGTACGGGAGTATGGGTTTATTGGTATCATTAGATTCATTGTTGGCCTTGGTATGGAGCTCAGGGAATGCTAACTTACCATCCCCTACCGTGTTAGTGAGGACTGGTGGTTACGGCCACAGATCTCTAGTCAGTGAGAAATCTCTTGATACCGTTTTTGGATAGGCCAAGGCTAGGGGCCTGGGAGATGGTGGAGGGAAGTTTATTTAGCCAGGCTGCGCGATACGGAAAGACCTTTGTCCTATGGCAGTCCTGCAGTGAGGGACTAGGAGAGGGTGTTGGCCTGGTGCCTAGGGGTGCTCCTGTGGGGGTAGGTTGGATGAGGGGTGGAGGCCCTAGGAGCAAGATTCATTTGATCTTTTTGCTAGGAGGCAAGTGTGGTACATTAGTCTGCCTTCAAAGGTCAGGCCAGTCTGCTCGCTTATAGAGCTCACACGTATGGGTTAATGTATCGCTGCTTGTAACCAGTCTGCAGGCTTTATTGAGAGCTAGTTTGATGCTGTTTAGGGCTGTGTTGTCAGCCGTGTCAGAGATTATTATGCTTAATCACAAGGAGGACTGAGCTGGTTACCGCCAGCCTTAGTGCCTGGGGTGGGAGGCAGTGTTTGTGTCTCGTATAATATCCCTGCCGGATGTTCACAGAGGTGGAGAGGTGTTAATGTGTATGTGGTAAGTTAGTGATGTGTCCAGGGTGATGCCCAGGTATTTAAAGTTAGGACTTGTTCTATGTGGGTGCCCTGAGAAGTTAAGATTGATAGCAGGCATTAATGTTAGGGTTTTGATGGCGCAAAGATCATAGATTTAGTCTTGTAGTTGAGTATTAATCGATGATCAGAGAACCAGGATTCTAGTTCTGTAAAGCTGCCTTGCAGGAAATTTTGTAGAGAGTTAGAATTGGGGTGTTTCCGTATACTACTGCATCATCGGCATAGAGCAATAGTTTACCACTGCAGGCCAGAGGAGGGAGTTTAGATAGAAAGTGAATAGAAAGGGCCTAATAGCGACCCTTGAAGGACTCCTGCATGAACAGGTTGCATAGCTGAGAGGGTGGTGTTGATTTTGACTTGTTACGTCCGGTCAGTGAGAGAGTTTGAACCAGGAGATTGTTTCTTGGGCCAGATGGAGGGAGGGGAGAGAGTGGATAAGGAGTGGCTGACTGTGTCAAGCTTTGGTCAGATCCACAAAGATTGCACCTGCTATAGACCCCTGCTCCAATTCTTCATGTATACAAGAGGTAATTGGAGAAGGGCAGTGGTAGTGCTGTGTCCTGCCCTGAAACTGTGCTGTTCTTGACACAGTAGGTTGTGTTTGTTCAGGTATTCGGTGAGCTGGTCAGCTACAATTCTTTTGAGCACTTTGGTTGGGGGGGGAAGGATTGTTATGGGCCTATAGTTGCCAGGGTCAGATGGATCACCCTTTTTTTAGGATAGGTGTGATTATTCTTCTTTTCCAGAGGGATGGGAATTGTCCTAAGTGCATGGAGCAGTTTAGGATTTTGGTGAGGTGAGGCAGGGTCCCGTCTAGAGTGAGTCTGAGTATTTTAAGGTCTAGGGAGTCGCTACTGAACTGAGAGCTGCGGAGAGCTTTGGACAGATGGTGTTTAGCCTCGTTACAGAAGATGGATCTTAGCCTGAAGGGAGGGAGAGTACTAGTGGTGGAGGTGATAAGGTGGTCATTTGGGATGGGGTCAAAGAAGTTTTGGGGTTGGATGTGGCTAAGATCGGAGAAGGAATTGTTCAGGACATTAGCTGTGGTGGCTGGGTCCTGGGAGAGGGTTTCTTGGTGAAGAATTTGCGAAGGGGTAGGGGAAACGGTTTTCAGGTTTGGTGTCCTGAAAGCTATCAAAACACGTGAGGTTAAACCAGACTTTTGACGTGGGTTAATTCCCATCTTTGTCTGTGGCTTTAGTATGAACCACAGTATAATTATAGATGAGGCTGGAATTTTTTTTTAATGTATTTATTTTTGTTTGTTCCGCTTGCAAATGTATCCAGCACAAATGCTTTAGAGTATAGTATACCAGACAGTAGAATGGCATACATCATTTAAGGTACTCCTCTCCCATTGTTGCATCACTGGAGGGCAGCCTAAATCACTTATGGTTTTCCTAAATAACAGAAAAAATTGAATCGTGTGCAGCAGGACAATGGACTAGACTGAAGTCCACATAGGGTGCATTGTAACATCACAATGTGATTCAAAATCCACATAAAGTCTGAAAATCATCTGCATGACAGTGACATCCAGAAGGGTGCTGTCCCATAAAATTACTAAACCTGGACCAACTGGTCCATATACAGGTGCTAGTTAATGGAACATGGACAGAAACGGTAGAAAAATTGAGCATCAGTTTGGAGCAGCACTAAGGGGGAGCCTTCTTTATCAGAATTATTTGTAAACTAAGTAACAGGAACTCACGTACAATATAATGCAGAAAAGGGTAGCAGTACTCAGTATATTGAGATGGGCTGACACCTGTAACTACTGAAAAAAAATAAGACACATGCGTTTTGCAATAAATTGGAGCTGCACTTGCATTGAATTCTGTTAAATGAGGCTGGGATCTAAGTGCACATTTAACATACTGCACTACATGCTAACTCCATGTGGTGGTAGCCATCATGCTCAGCTGCTCCCTGCAGCTCCTAGACCCACCTCAGTTAAAAGCTGTCAACATCATTTAAAGTGAAACTTATGGAGCCTAGTACCTTTCATTAGTGTTAAACGGCATGCCTTGTTAACAATATGAACCATTTAAAAGCAACGTGTACGATACAAAACAGTACTTCATACATACTGTACATGAGTCAAACCTAGACATATTGGCACCCAGTCTTTGTCCGCAGATGCTTGGTGGTTTGGGGGCAAAGGCTCGCTTGATAATATCCGTCCTCTTCCCAGCTTCAGTAGGATCATTAAAGAGACCCTACCAGCATTTTGAATTTGTAGTCTCACTGGAAATAAAAGTATGAGTAACTAATTTGCTTTCAGTCCTGCTCTGATGGCCTCAAAACATCTGTGGTGCTGCCGTGTGCAGGGTGGGGAAATTCATACACCTTAAGTGCCCTAGGACAGGCACTTTTGCCAAAGGACATCTACAGCTCCTTAGTGCCTTCCCTCTGGTTCATCTAAATATTACCGATTTACTACTGCCCATAACCTTACATTTTCTTTTTTTTTTTTTTTTGTTCTCCTGCGGCCTGACCCCTCCCCGAGCTTGCCACGTTTTGTGACTACGTGGCATTGGTGTTCGAGTAGCCGACCAAGAGTAGTGTAGAAGACCTTGTTATGTGACTGCGAAGCAGGGCCAGTGTCGGGGTGCAAGGATGTGACTGCACCAGGGCCCAGAGCACCGGTGGGGCCCATTGCCCCCCTAAATCTGAAAAGTCATTCCGAATAATCCTTTTTTTTTTTTTTTTTTTAAACTGCACTCACGCCAGAGAAGATCAGCTTTCCGCCACCCCGAGGCTGAGAATTGGCTGCGTGTGCTGACAGGACCGAGGTCTGGAGTCGAGTTGGCGGTTGGTGAGACGTGACATTTTTAAAATGAAATCCCTTGCTCCCTGCACTGTAGGCTCAGATCCTGATCGCCCTCGACATACCTGTGAGGCAGCTGCAGCTGCTATACCTTCTTGATGATCCCACCAACCATCATGCTTGATGTGTCCTCAGTGGCTCCTCCTCCATGCTGGCAGTGGCAATGCTGCTCCATCGCCCTCCCAACACTGCTCGCTGAGTGCTCGCTCGCTCACTCAGACTTGCTCCTCCCCGCCCTGCTCCTGACCTGACTTCTCCCAATCCCTGTGTCCCTCCTAGCCTCTGACTAGTACTCTACTATGATGTCTGATTTGCTGCCTGGGCTGGGGTGGGTGCTCACTGAAAGGCTGCTGCGCTGCAACTCTCACAGGTCGGTCAGACATTCAAAATTATATATTCAAATATTCTATTCTGTTGTTGGGGGGCAGGGTTGCAGAGGAGGAGACTGAGCATCTCGCGAGAATCCTTGTCGTCGTCTCACAGCCACACAGTCTGTGGCAGTTGGCGGGCAAGCAGATGAACCGGGCGGATGCGGCTGGCATTGGATCGGGCAGAATTTTGCAGCACTGCACTGTAGCAAGCAGAGCAGCCCTTGTTGAACTACTGTTTGTTGTTGTAAACTAGACACATACACATATACTTGACCGGGTGAAATATGAATTAAGAATTAAAAACTCAGGCAAAAAATAGCTAGCTTTAGCTGGCACTGCAGCAAGCAGCCACAGAAGGGGTGAGTACTGTGGCTGCTGCCTAGCCTAAGCCTCAGCAGGTGGCAGCAGCCAGCGTGGGCCCAGGTCAATCAAGTGAGTGAAGTCTTGTCTCAAGAAGAACTTAAGAATATTAAATATATAAAAAAATTAATATGTAAACAGAGTTGTGACACTGTGACACTGACATTGCTGGGGGGCATGAGGGCAGGTTACTACTCTACTGTGGTGGTGTGACTATGTGATGACTACTACTCCCTTCTCTCCCTCAGACATGATGAAGAACTTTAGGTAGGCAGGAGGAGTCACTAGTCAAGGAGAACTGAAGAGAATAATAAAAAAAATTATTCAATTATGCATCATACTGCTGCAGTCTTGAATTTGTTTTCTTTGTGAAGTTAACAAGAATTACAGGAGGATCAACTGAATGATCAGTGTAAAGTGTAGTGATTGACTGAGTGAGTCGTGAGTGAAGTTAGTGTGAATGAACAAGTAAGTTAGTCACTCAGTCCAGTCTGTGTACTCTGACCAGAATATAAGATCTAAGTTTTCAATTTATTCTGAGTGAGTCACTGTATTGACATTAAAATAGCAATATTCTCTGGCTCTGCTGCTGTAGCCTGCGCCCTGCCTAGTCTTCTTCAGAGTATGCCAGCAGCAAGCATTGTAGCCAGCCTAGTACTGACTGTGTAGGAATCACTATTTGGCATTAAAATAACAAGATATTCTCTGCTCTGCTGTGCCTGTGGCCAGCCTAGTATTGACTGTGTAGGAGTCACCTTTGAACTTCACAAAATGGAATAGCAGCAATATTCTTTTGGTGGTGGTGGCATGGGAGGGCCGCCTGGGGTGGGTGGCACTTGGGGCGTGCCATGTGGACGGGGGCCCACTACAAACCTCTTGCACCAGGGCCCAGTACATCCTGGGAACTGGCCCTGCTGCAAAGTCTGTCTCGGACACCGCCACGTGATGAGAGGCAGGAGCACGCTGGCATCGGAGCAGTGTGTCTGGAGAAGCACTGATCAGCTAATGATGCTGATGACTGATCCCTCCTCACGAAGCATTGCTAGTGAGCACTGTTCAGCCCACCAGAACACGCGGATGGGAGTCTGTCAGGCAGATTAGTTATCATTGCAGCACTTGCAGGCAGGAAGCAGATTCATTTAAGTCATGGGCTTAAAACCAGCAGCCTGCCTATTTCATCACCAGCAGCAGAAGCATAAAGTTAAATACCCTTTTAAGGGCTTTGTTTTGGTGGATCAGTCCTGTGAAGGACCACTATCAGGTCGTGGAGGAATGAGGTGGACACATCAAATAATTTTAAAAAGGCCTTTTCAGGCTTCATGGTTACTAGTCCTTTTAAGGATTGAGGGCAGTGGGCACACAGGCAGGCAGTAGGAAATCAAGTAAAAAGTAAACAAAAAACACATTTAATGATGTGGGCCTTTTTAGGAAACAGGCAGGCATTACATTAATTTTAAAAAAAGCTTGGATGCTGATAATGAGGACTAGCAGGCAGGCGGCGGACATTGAGTAAAAATAAAACATTCATAGCTTGTGGGCTGCAAAGGTAGGCTTATTAAGCACACAGGCAATGAGCCTTTTCAGGGCCTAGGGGCTAGTGAGTCCACTACTTTAAAAGAGGAGAACACGCATGCAGGCCGGAGAAAATAAACTTAAAAAAAAGCCCCAGAAATGTAGAAACATAGAATCTGTGTACTGATAAGGACCCTTTGGCACACCCAGTATGCCCATTTTTCCCCAGCGTATAGTGTCACTGTAGACCCTACCTGATCTCTGGCTGCCCCCAAAAAAAAACACTTTCTACCAAGATACCTTTCTGCCTATCCTAGAAGTGGGCAAGCCAGGAATATTTCACCCAGAGCTGAATGGCTTGACTCCATGTTTAGCCTTGGCTAGTGTGGTTGTTTTCACATAGTGTACTCCTAACTGCTCAGCCTGACAAAATGCTTCCTTTGACCATAACTGACTCTGCATGGCCTTGGCTCTCAGTTGCTTATAGAGGTCGGAGGAGCTGAGCCAGGCAAGCATGAGCCAGGCTTACCTGCTCTGGCTTGCCCACCTCTAACCTATCTCATGCATGCTTGAAGCACACCACTGTTTGCCCCCACCATCTCTGCTGGAACTTGGAGACTGCTCCTGGCATCCACCACTCTTTCAGTGAAGAAGTGCTTCCTCACATTCCTCTTAAATTCCCCCTTCCAGTTTCATTGCCTGTCGTTTTGTTCTCATGTACCTTCTTTTCTGAACAGTACTCTCCTCCTGTACCTTATTTACCCCTGTGGGGTATTTATAGATCTTACTTCGAGGGTTCCTGCAGTAGGTCATTCCATATAGGACTGCGCCCTCTGGCATCAGGACTGCACGGCAAGCTTTTCCAGCAGTGTCTGGTGGGGGACCGCCCACCCGACGTCACGTGATGGATGTCAGTGTGACCCTACATAGTGGTGGTCCCCACACCCACCTTCCAGTTCTTTCCTGCCGTCGACCAGCACTAGTACCTCGCGGTAACTCCAGCATCTTGTCGATTGCCATTTTCTTTATTTCTAGTGAATTTCAGTCTGTAATTCGCGGTATATGTCATCTCAGTCTCCTCATCTTAAGACTAAAAAGAAGTGCACCAAGTGTGGGGTGCAATACCACATAAAGACGGCCACTGTCTCTGCCTCCTTAGTCTAGGCCCAGATCATGACATCGGCCTACCCAACTGCCAACCTTTCAACCAGGCCACACTCAAGCAACACCAGCAGGCTTTAGAGGCCCATCTCCTTAAATCACAGATGACTTCCTGGAGAAGGAGATACAACAGATCCAGGACTTCTGCTTCTTCCCTTCTGATAAACACAAGAAGAAGAAAGAGAAGGAACATCACAAGGACCGTACCGATCCTCGTCCACTAGCCTTTGACCAGCAAGGCCCTTTCCCCACTGCTGACCCTCGTGGTGACTCAGGCAGCTTCCAGGACAACCTCCAGTGCTGCAGTTTTTCAACTGATTACTGCTGGTAAGTCGTCCGCCGGCTCCTCTGGCGAACACCCGGTACTTGCTGGTAAGTCAGACCCCAACTCCTCCAGGGCCTGCTTGGCCACCGATAAGTTAGACCCTGCCTTGAAGCAGCCTAAGGTCCACCCAGCTTCGACCGATAAGCCGGTCAAGGGTTCTACCTTCCACCGCCTGGTCGTTCTTTCACCTGGTAAGTCGGTCATCTCTGACGACCGCCCAGGCATTGCTGTCCCGTCAGGGGCTCACGCCGCATCACTCAACGTCTGGCAGATCAGTTTGACTACTTCCAGTCAGCCCTCCCCCTGGGCTCTGTCCGGCCGGGAGACTTCCTGTCCACCTCCCTCGGTGGTTTCCCCTGACCAGCAGCCTACACCTGGGACAGAGGAGGAAGAAGGGCGACTAGAAGTTGATCTTACTTTGAGAGGGCTCTTGCAGTAGGTAATTACATATAGGACTGAAGCCGGCAGGTGTCCGGACCCCACGGAAAAATTTCTAGCTAGCAGTCTCTGTTGGGGGACCACCCCCATGTCAGGTGACCGGCATCAGGTGACGGCAGTATAAAGGGGCAGTCCCCCATGCCTGCCTTCCAGTTCTTTCCTGCCATCTGCTTGTCTTAGCGCCTCGCGGTTAAGTTCCTACTGCTCATCAGTCAATCGTTGGTCTTGTAAACCAATCATTTTCATCACTCAAAGCATGTATGTCATCCCCTACACCATCCGATTCACATAAAAACAAGTGCAACTCATGGCGCCCAGCTCCCATAAAGATGGTTCCCAGTGCCTCTTCTGTCTAGGCCTGGATCACCCCATGGAGGAGTCAGCACTTGCCAGCTACTTAACGCCACCCGTGAACGGAGGCAGCAGTCTCTGGAGGCCCATATCTCAAAAAAAAAAAAAAGAAGATGGCCTCATGGAGAAAGAGCTGAAGAATCTAAGGCAGGCCTCCACTCGCTGAGGGACATCCCAAGAAGCACCGGACCGGGATTCCACTTCCCACTGCTCCTGTGACTCCGGCGTGGTGCCGACACAGGTAATGTCTCTCTCGGGGACCAACCCTCGACAGCCGTCTTGGCAGCGCCCAAGGTGTTGTCCCTCCTGTCAGGCTCACGCCGGGCCCCTCGGAACCTCCGGGATGAGTGGGTCCGTAAGTCAGATGCTGGTGCAGTCTGCCGGACAGGGCTGATAAGTCGCCAGCCCTTCGGAGTTGAGCACCACCTACCAGCCGCCTCCCACACCGGCCTTCATCAGTCAGACGCCAGCTCCTCCAACACCCGCCCAGATCAAGCCACTAAGGCAGTCACTGGCTCCTCTGAACACACAGCCGAAAGAGCCAATGCTGGACCCTGTCGACCAGTCCGATTCCTGACTTCGTGCAGCGCCAGCCACTGCATACCGAGGCTCCACCGTCTTCCCTGCTAGACCCGGGGATTTCAGACTGCCTTCCCGGGTGACAGAGGACATCAGTATGCTGCGTCAGGTCTCCCTCCCTCAGGGCCAGATCTCCTGGCTGGACCCTCAGACTCCAGCTCCAACACTGGCCTACCCCGATGCTGGGTGACATCGCTACCGGACGCTGTCCCACTGCGGGCCTGACACCGAGGCCACCTGTTCCTAGCCCGCCTGCTGGAGCCTCTTCAGGGCCTTCTGTGCCAACAGAGCCCTGGTTCCCAGGTATCCGACTCAGTCCTATCGGCCTCAATACCTGATGCTGGGCTTACTGCCGTCAGGGTATGGATACTAGCCCTATGGATATCCTCAATATCCGTATCCTCCTTCTCCACCACCACCCCCAACCGCGGTGGATTTGAAGGAGACTTTGGTGGGTTGAGGCCAGGCTCAGCTCACCAGAGAGGTGGAGAGCCATCGGCTGGCACCGACCCTGTACAGGATCCCCTGCGCTGGAGGCTAGAGACTTCCTTCCCCTACCTGACACCAGAGGTGAACTCTCAGGCACCAGGGTGGGAGGATACACTTCCCAAGGGTCTGTTCCTCCCTTGCTGCAGGAGGAGTCTTCCTCTTCTTCGGAGACCTCAGAGTCTGACTCTGGGTGGTTCGATCCCGATGAGCCATGCTCCAGACCATCCCAGGCCAGGACTCCTTTGAAGTCACCTCCGGAAGATCCTTCCTTTCTGGAGCTACTGAGAAAGATCCAGGAGGTCCAGCAGTGGCAGCCAGATCCACAGCGGAACTCACGCCGACCTTGTTTCCACTATTTGGAAACAACTGTCCGCATTAGCTCCCCTTCTGAGGAAGGCGGATCGGCTATACCAGGCTCCGGAGGGTGTGGATTCCTTGAATACACACCCCAAGACTGACTCGGTTGTGATTAGCGCCGCTCACAGCCAGTCGGCGAACCCTAAACACCTCCGCTTGTCTCCACCAGACAAGGAATCCCATCTTCTGGACCAGTACGGAAGGTGTACGCTTCTTCCACACTGGGAATTAGGGATCTGAACTATGTTGCACATATGGGGGACTACCAGAAAACTATCCTGAGTCAGGTGGAATCCAAACTGGACTCCCTTCCTGAGTCTCAGACCAAGCAGGAAGTGGCTGATCTCGTCTGCTGTGCTCGTTTGGCCAGCCGGCACATGCTCCGTGCCAGGTGCGATGCAGTGGACACAGCAGGTTGGGCCTCTGCTTTCACCATAGGGTCTTCAGTGTCATGCCTGGCTCTGGGTGTCAGGATTGGTCCCGGAGGTGCAATCCGCTATTCAGGATGCGCCCTTCAGGGGTTCTATGCTGTTCAGTGGAGATGTCAAGGACATCATCACCGACCTGCAAGAGAAGGGAACTGCACTTAAGTCTGTTGACTATACAGGCCCCTCAGGTACAGCATTGCACTTTCGCAGACATGATCAGCCTAAATGAAAATTCAGGGCAAGCAGACCAACAAACGTCTGGCCCCTCCGGCTGCCAAGACCCCACCCAATAAAGTGGCGGAGATTCAGCCGCGACGTTGCCTCACACCTCCTGACTCCTTTCCTCTCCCACAGCCTCTGGACCTCCCAGAGGAACCAGTAGAGAGAGTTCTACTTCCATCTACTGGGTTGGAGAGGATTACATCAGATGCTTGGGTGCTCCAACTGATAGCAGCAGGACACTCAATCGAGTTTCTCCAAGTCATCTTACTCCCCGCACATCTTCCTCTGGTCCTAGAAGAAATTTCCTCCTCTCTCAAAAGCGGCAGTGGAGCCTGTCCTGACCACCTTTGGGGACAGGTTACTATTCCCATTTCTTCCTAATTCCAAAGAAAACTGGAGACGCGAGGCCTATTTTAGACCTCTGCTCCCTGAACATGTTTGTGGAGTACAAGCATTTCAGAATGCTCTCTCTGCAGAGCCTTCTGCCGCTCCTTCGGTAAGGACAGTGGCTGTGCACGCTGGATATGCAGGATGCCTACCTGCATATCCCCATCCACCTTCCCGACGCAAATTCCTTCGTTTTTCATACCAGGGGGACCACTGCCAATTCAGAGCCCTCCCATTTGGTCTTTCCTCGGCTCCCCGAGTGTTCACCAAATGTCTGTCTGTGGTGACGGCCCACCTGCGTACCCAGGGGTGCAGGTATTCCGATACCTGGATGATTGGCTTCTGGCGACCCCTTCCAGGGAGAAGCTTCTGCGCTCCCTTTCCCTTACCCTGCAGGTTTTCACCAGCCTGGGTATCACCATCAACCAGGCCAAGTCCCATCTGGTCCCTTGCCAAAAGCTCCAGTTTATAGGGGTGATCCTGGACACGACCATTGGCAAGGCCTTTCTGCCTCCGGACAGGGGTGGACACCCTCCAGGCTCATGTGAGTCTGTTGTCCAGTCACAGAAGGGTCAGCACCAGGTCAGTCCTTCTCCTTCTCTGGCTCATGGCAGCTGCTATTCTGACAGTCCCACACGCTCGGCTCCGTATGAGGATCTCTCAATGGACGCTTCAGTCTCAGTGGGACCAGACATTGGATGACCTAGACCAGGAAGTTCTGGTCTCCGATCCCATGGTCTGGGACTTGCAGTGGTGGATGGTGCAAAAGAACCTTTGCCAGGGAGTTCTCTTCTGCTTCGAACCCCCATCCCAAACATTGACAACAGATGCCTCGGGAGAAGGTTTGGGAGCCCATCTAAGTTCTCGCAGGACTCAGGGCTCCTGGTCCAGTCTGTAGCAGACTCTACATATCAATGTGCTCGAGCTCAGGGCCATTCTGTATGCTCTCCAGGCTCTAAACTCTTGTGTTCTTCCTGGCCATTTGGCAATCCGGACGGACAACATGTGCATAGTCTGATACATCAACAAACAGGGAGGAACTTGTTCCTACCCGCTGTGCAGGGAAGCAATGAGATTTTGGAATTGGGCGGTTCAACACAACCTTCACCTGACGGCAGTTCATGTTCCAGGAGTGGAAAACGCATTGGCAGATCACCTCAGTCAGTCATCAACCAAGGCACATGAATGGGAACTGGATCAAGAGGTAGCAGACAATCTCTTCCTGCGCTGGGGAACCCCTTGGGTAGACCTGTTCGCATCCCCTCTAAACGCAAAAACTTCCCGCCTTTTGCTCACTCGCTGCAGAGCGAGGCATTTTCTGGCAGGACGCTGTCTCTCGACTGGAAGGACAGATTTGTCTATGCCTTACATCCAATTCCCTTAATTCTGAAGGTCTTGCATAAACTCAGTTCGGAAGGAGCCCGGATGATCCTCATCGCTCCATTCTGGCCCAGGCAAGTTTGGTTCTCTCTTCTGCAACAGTTTTTTCAGAGGAACCTCCACTGCTTCTTCCTCTATCACAACATTTGCTGACCCAGGATCAGGGAACCCTGGTGCATCCAGGTCTCAAATCCCTTCAGTTGCATCGTGGCTCCTGCAGACTGTAGTTCAAGCCAGCCGGGTTTCTCCGTTAGATTGCAGATATTCTGGTGGAGGCCAGGAAGCCATCCACTAGGTCCACATCCCATGAAGTAGAAATGTTTTTCAATTTGGGCCTCTTCAAGGACTTCAAGCCTTTCTCTGCCCTGTCGAGTTTGTCCTGGACTATATCGTCCATCTCTTTGACCTGGGTCTCAGTCATTCCTCTTTGAAGGTCCACATGGTGGCTATCTCGGTCTACCATGTACCTTTTGGAGACAGATCTTTCATGCAGTTGGAAATCTCTAAGACTTTCCTTAGAGGGGTCCTCCATTTAAGACCCCCCATCCGCGTTCCTGCTCCTCCTTGGGATTTGAACTTTGTTCTCGATAAGCTTACTCTGCCTCCCTTTGAGCCGGCAGCTTCAGCAGACTTGAAGTTCCTTTCTTGGAAGATTCTGTTCCTAGTGGCCACTACTTCAGCTCATCGAATTTCCGAGCTTCAGGCCTTGATGTGCAAAATCCCTTACTTGATTTTTCACAAGGAACATGTGACTCTGCACACCAACCCCAAGTTTCTTCTTAAGGTGGTGGTGGAATCTATGCTGAATCAATCCCTTGAGCTACCTGCTTTCTTTATGCAACACTCCAATCAAGGGGAGTATCTCTGCATACTCTGGATGTTCATAGAATACTGAGATACTACACCTCTCGGACTAAGGATCTCCAGAAATCTGATCAGCTTTTGTCTCTCTTGCTCACAAAGGGGCAATGCTGTTTCCAAGCAATGCCTATCCAAATGGTTGGTTCATTGTATCACTTTCTGTTAAGACAAGTACAACAAAACCGTGCCGGGTCAGAGGTCACTCCACCAGAGGAGTAGCTGCCTCTGCAGCTTGTTTCAAGAATGCGTCAGCGGCAGATATCTGCGCAGCCGCAACTTATACTTCTTACAATTTGGACATTGCCTCTCTCCGTAGAGCAGGCTTTAGGTTGGCTGTTCTGCAAGATCTTCTCTCTTAAGACTCTTACAGCTGGAGGTTCTATTGGTTGGTAGTTTTCTTCCTCCCGAGTACTTTTCTTTGTTCCAGACTGCTTGGGATTCAGTCCTATATGTAATTACCTACTGCAAGAGCCCTCTCGAAGTAAGATAGTTCAGTTACGTAAGAACTTACCGTAATAGTAGATCTTCAAGAGAGGCTCTTGCAGTAGGTAATGCCTTCCCGTCCTCCATCCCCCTTAGCTTTTTCAGCTCCTTTTCCAGGAAGGGAAATATCCGCTTCTCTCTCTCATCTTGCCTTTTTGGCCTTTGGCAGGAAAGAACTGGAAGGCGGGCGTGGGGGACCGCCTCTTTATGTTGACGTCAACTGACGCCAGTCACCTGATGTGGGGGCAGTCCCCCGCCAGAGACTGCTAGCTAGAAATTTTTCCGTGGCATTCTGACGCCTGCTGGCTTCAGTCCTATATGTAATTATCTACTGCAAGAGCACCTCTCAAAGATCTACTACTGTTACAGTAAGTTCTTATGTAACTGTACTTTCTTTCATCACCCACTCCTAAGGTGATTCCCCTGAAGGACCCTATCCCTCGTCACCTATTCTGACATCTGGCCACCTCACCTCTGCTGCTCCTATTCTTATGACAGCAGCGTCCAGGTATCTTTCATCAGCCTCCTCCATCAGGGCCTACAGATAGGCCTGTCACGCAGGGTCTGACATCCTTGGGGCTCACGTTTGGTACCCTCACATCTGTAATCACGTTTGTGCCTCTTTCATCAGCCATCCCGATGATGGCTATCCCGACGTCCACTATTGTGATGTCTGTTATCTATCCTGGTCCTTCCAGACCCTTGGGTCCAAACCTACCATCTGGAGCTTTTTCTGGGCATCTGGCCTTTTACCCTCCACTGTCAGGTCTGTTGATGCCCCATTACTTCCAGGGCTATTTCTGTGGATACCAACAGGGTTACCCATATTAGCAAGGGTACCCCCATCCTCATTACGGTGGTTCGGGACCTCATTTTTGTTCACCCCTAACTAACCCATCTCCTCCTCCTCCACAACCAGACGGCAATCCAGTCATGGTGGAAGGATGTGAGGTTCCAGCTCTTTTCAGACCTGGAAAATAGGCTTACCAACCCGGTGCCAGTACCCCTGACCAGCACCAGACTATACATGTCTTGGTACTACCCCTCAGGACATATCACTGTCAGATTTTCAATGTCCAGAGGACCAGAATCCACCTGACTCAGATGAGGATATGTCTGACTCTTCTTCAGATGAGCTGTCCACCCCTTCTGGGGGAAAGGAGTCTCCTAAGTCTCCCCCGGAGGACCCTTCCTTTACAGAACTCCTCCGCATTATTCCGCAAGCCAGGTGCTGGCATACGGAGGATCTGGACCCTATGCGCCAACGTCTCACAGAGCATCTGGATCTTTATACAGCCACCCCCATTCCAGGCCCCCCCCCCCAAGATAGCTCCTCATGAGGACCTCATGTCCACCATTTGGAAACTGCCACACTCCATCCCTACTGTCCCCAAAAGGCAGACAGAATTTATTGTTCACCTGAAGGTATTCCCTTCCTGGACTCGCACCCAAAGGCCGATTCAGTGGTAATTACTGCCGCCATGATCACTTGGCTAACCCCAGGCACATGAGTACATTTCTCTCCCGCAAGGAGTCCAGACAGATGGAGCAGTATGGCAATAGGTCTGTTCTTCGCCACCTGTGCCCTATGCTCATTGAATTATGTGGCACAGATGGTATCTTACCAAAAAGTAACTTTGGCAAAGTTGGAGGACAAGATTTCCTCTTTGGAGGATTCAGACCTAAAGATGGAAATGCATGAGATCTCCGATCTGTCTAAAATTTCTTGTAGGCACACCCTTAGGGCAACCTATGACTTTGTGAACTCTGTAGCCTGTTCTTTGGCTACAGCCATTAGTCTCGGGAGGCATGCCTGGCTGCGGATTTATGGTCTCACTTCAGATGTCCAGGCATCCATACTGGATGCCCATTTTAGGGGATCAGTCCTCTTTGGAGGGGATAGCAAAGACTTGTTCACAGGCCTCCAAGACAGTGGTCAGGCCCTTAGGTCAGTCCACTCTATGTACAGGGCTGGTACCCCAAAGAAGCAGCCCTTTTACATGCTCTGCTCCTCAGGTCATGGAATACCTCCATCTATCTGATTGGGTCTGTCATACTCATCCCTTAAAGTCCACTTGTCGGCCATTTCAGCCTACCATGTGCCAGTGGAGGGGAAAACCGTAGCTCAGTTGGAGGTCTCCAAGACCTTCTTGAAGGTGATCCCTCCACCTGAAACCTCCCATTCGTAACCCTACCCCACCTTGTGATTTGAATTTTATTTTGGAGAAGCTCACGCTTACTTCTTTTGAACCAGTGATGAGCTGTGATATGTGCTACCTTTCGTGGAAGGTGTTATTTTTAGTTGCCATTACTTCTGCCCATATGATTTCTGAGCTTCAGACCCCGATGCATAAGGAGCCTTATTTGATTTTTCACAGGGACCGGGCGGTCCTGTGCACAATCCTAAGTTTCTTCCTAAGGTGGTTTCTGAGTTCATGTTGAATCAAACTTTTGAACTCCCGGTTTATTACCTTAACCATTCGAATGGGGGGAGGGTCTCCTTCACACTCTGGATGTTCACAGAGCCCTCAGATGCTACATTCACAGTACTAAAGAGTGCAGAAAATCTGACCAGCTTTTTGTCTCCTTTGCCCCTAAATCCTTGGGATTGGCAGTTTCTATACAGTGCCTTTCTAAATGGCTGGGTAACTGCATTCGCTTCTGTTACCAGAAGTACAACAAACCTTTTCTGGGGGAGGTCAGAAGTCACTCAACTAGAGGCGTGGCTACCTCTACGGCATTCCTGCAGAATGTTTCTGCAGCAGAAATCTGTGCAGCAGCAACCTACAGTCCCGTCCATACCTTCACAAAGCATTATAGTCTGGACATCGCCTCTAGCCGTAGGGCTGGGTTCGGCCTTGCCATCTTGCAGGGCCTACTATCTTAGGCTGGTCCTGTGCTGTCTTTCTGTTGCTCCTCCTCCTCCTCCTGTGACTCCCTGTCTCTCTATGAGTGACTGCTTGAGATTCATTCCTATAAGTAATTACCTACTGCAGGAACCCTCTCGAAATGAGGTAGTACATTTATGTATGAACTTACCATAACAGTAGATCTTCGAGAGAGGTTCCTGCAGTAGGTCACAATTTCCCTCCCTCTGTCCCCCAGTTCTTTTGCATTTTCTTTGTCATTTTGAACTGGGCTACAGGATTTCATCCTTTCTCCTGTGTTATCCTCCTCTGATCTCCAGCGGAGAACTGGAAGGTGGGAGGGGATCCCACTATGTAGGGTCACACTGACATCAGTCACATGACATCAGCTGGATGGTCCCCCACCACACACTGCTGGAAAAACTTGCCGTGTGGTCCTGACACCAGAGGGTGTAGTCCTATAAGTGATTGCCTACTACAGGAACCTCTCTAGAAGATCTACTGTTATGGTAAGTTCTTGCGTAACTTACCATAACAGTAAGTTACATTCCTTCTCCTCCCCCCCCCTTCCCTCTCCCTATGACTCTGGCACTTCTTATCTGTTGTCTGTTTTCTCTGACAAATGCCGCTGGCTGCCTTGTTACAATGCTACCCTTGAACTGTATTAATCTGTACTCTGTTTGCAATGTCCACATTGTTGTAATGTCTGTCTTGATGTTCCCCATAATTTGTATTTCTGACGTGGAACCTTTGTAAAGAGCCATGGCTCAAAGGTATTTGTAATCCTAGACTTAATAAATAAATAAATAAAAATACTGTCTCCATCATGTCCTCTTCCAGAGTGTATATATTGAGATATCCTCACTCTTCCTCATAGGGATTATGAGGTGGCCCTGCACCATTTTAGTTGCCCTCCTCTAGACAGCCTCCACCCTATGTCCTTTCCTGACATGTGCCCAGAACTGGACACAATACTCCAGGTAGGGTCTGATCAATACAGAGGTAACACCACCTCTCTACTTCTGCTGGTGATACCCCTCCCTATGCACCCCAGCATCCTGCTGGCCCTGCCCACTGGCTTGGCGCACTGCCTCGCCACCTTGAGGTCATCAGATACGATTACCCCCAAGATCCCTTTCTTGTTTAGTGATTGTCCATACCTCTTACCCCATTTTGTACTCTGCCTCTGGGTTTCTGTGCCCTAGGTGCCTGATTTTGCAGTTTTTCACACTGAATCCCAACTGCCATACCATTGACTACTCAAGTTTTCTGAGGTCTCTACTTATTCTCTGTACCCCACCGGGCATCGAATTTTATTACAGATTTTGGTGTCATCTGCAAAGAGACAGACGTTTCTTCCAGCTCTTCATTGTCATTTAATACTGATGTATTTGTTCAGCCATTATTCATTCATTCAAAATACCTTTAAGCACAGGTGCTCATTTACAAAGGTTACACATCTGAGTCAGATAATACAATCGCATATATACTGTTTCTACATTAATTCTAGAGGAATATATAGCACAGTCAACAAGATGCGAGGCTACACAATGGAATTTTGGTAGTTACAGTATCAGTGACTGTATTACAGTGCAGGTTAGGACAACCATTAAGTAGATATAAAGATTAACTAAAGCAGGTACAGTTGGAACTTGAGGTGAATGCTAGGCACAGAGCTTTTGTGAAATTGGGTAATATTTGGGGACTTAGTAGGGGTTCTGGTAATTCGTTCAGCCAACCTGCTGCCCTTAAAGCAAAGGAGCATTTCCCTAGTTGGTTCTCCAGAAAGGTAGTTGTTAGGCATTCCTAGTCATGCTCCTGGTATTATATTGATTTTTATTTTCTGAATTATTTTTCGGGTGAGACACACTAAGCTGAAAGCTTGTTTGCAGGTGCAACCTGGGAGCACAAGGAAGTTAAGTGACTTGCTTAGGGTCACACAGTATGCACCTAGGGGGCTGTGGGATTCAAACCCAGGTCTCCAGATTTGCAGCTCAGAGCCTTAACCCACTGCGCCATACTGACTCCTATTGGTAATGGCGTGGAAGCTATTTTGTATAGCTAGAGGGGTTAGGCCCAACATCTTTTTAGCAAGCAGCCCAGTTTGGTACTTCAGTTGCCATGTAGGGGTAACCAGTTGGTGACAGAATACAGGATGTAACTATGGACAAGCATGCCCACCCCAGTACAAAGTGACAGACCTTGCTGTATAGCACCTTGACTTTGTTTAGTACAGTGTCACACGCAGCAGCATAGACAGGGAAGATATAGTCAATGAGTGATAGGTGGCAGTGCTGGATATAACAAGATGCCTGGCTTTGGTGGTAAGGTTAAAACGAGTCCTATACAGGGCACCCAGTCACCTGTTAGCCATGCTAACACTGTTATCCACATTGGGGGGTGGGACTGATAATGTATCATCCAGATCACCAGGGTACTTAAAATATTCTACCTATTCCAAATTATGGCCATTAGCAGTGAGGATGACCAGTGGGGGGACCTTTTTTTCATTTATGGGTCCGAGATTAGCATGGTTTTGTTTTCTGTAATTCCAAGCCAATTTGTTGTTGGTGAACCATTTTCCCAGTGACTCAGAATTGCCTTTGAGGTCAGAGGTGATTTTTACTCTGGTGAAAATGACGACATCATTGTAAAGGAATATACTTGCATACTGGCAGGCCACTAGAAGGCTGTTGATGAGCAGACCAAATAGGAGGGGGCCAAGAATTGATCCCTGGGGCACACCTCTGGAGACACTCATGTCATCATATAAAAATCTGTCTATTTGTATTTTGGGAGCAGTCCATGTGGTAGCTTCGAAACCAGGCTGCTGTGTCCTGAGATGGACCAAGGGAGAGGAACTTGCCAAGCAGCAGCTCGTGGTTGACAAAGTCAAAGGCCTTAGGTCAGTGTAGATGGCTCCAACCAGGTAACTGTTGTCAAGGGCCTCGTGCAGTTTGCTGAGTTAGTTAGTGTACTCTATCAGGACAGTGTTGGTGCTATGAAGCTTTCTGAAGCCACTGTTGAGCATACTGGATGTTGTATTTTTCCCATGTAGGCTATGGGTCTGATAAGATTCTTCCTGTGGCTTTGGACAAAGGGGGATTGAAATTGCCCTGTATTTAGCCAGGTTGGAGTGGGCACTGTTTTATAATCTGGCATGACCAGCACGGTTTTCCATATCTCAGGTAAGTGGAGTACCACAGAGAGAAGCTGAATATTTTGCATATGGGATGGGCAGGTTCCTCAAGGGCCAGGACTAGCAACTTCATGCCCAGCACATCACTCCTACCTGGTTTCACTCTAGTACCATTTTGACATACTTTAGGGATCCTTTGGTGGAGATAGGCTTGAAATAGAATTTAGGGTGTCCTTGTTCTGTGTCACGGCTGCATAATGCTCCAGTGCCACCACTGTCTTGTGACCTCTGTGTGGGACTGTCAAGGATGACAGCTTAGATCCAGAAGACTATGTTAATTTTGTTTGCTATCTCTGATCCAGGATCTCAGCACCATCAATTTTGAGCATTTTAGGGGCTGTATTTCAACTTTACCCTGAGCTTACATATGTTTTTTTTTTCATAATTTATCATTGCTCCAGATTTGAGTTTTGCTGGTCCTTGCAGTATTCCGATTTTGCCTGCCTTATTTTACTGGTGCACCTATTTCATGCTTCTTTGTACCTTTGTAGGTGTACTAGAGATACTGTATCCCTCAGCCAGTACCAGAGATTGTCCCTTTCTTGCATGTGGGCTAGGAGTTCAGGGGTCATTCAGCCAGTTGGGGTACCTTGTGCTTTTTAAGAGGGGCAAATGTATCATAGGTTGCAGTGAATTTGTTTATAAAGAAGTCAAGAGCAGAGTCAATATCACTGGTGTCGCCCAGGTAGCTCCACTCAATCTAAACCACATGTGACTTATGAAGACATTAAAGAGAGCTGGTCTCAGTACTGAGCCCTGAGGTACCCCACTGGTCACTCTCCCCTCCCCAGAGTGAATGCCATTTACCATCCTCTGTCACCTATCCATCAACTAATTTCTTGCCCAGTTTACCGCCTTGAGTCCCACCCCAAAACTATCAAGTTTCCTTATCAGCCTCCCATGTGGTTGAAGGCCTTACTGAAGTCTGAGTAGGCCATACCCACTGCTCCATCCAGATCTACTGTATTTCCATGATCACCCAGTAAAAGAAATTGATCAGGTTTGTCTGACACAACAACCCCCTGTGAATCTCTGCTGCTTTTATGTGGTCCATCCCCCCACTCCTTCCACTGAGAAGACTGAACAGAAGTACCGGTTCACGATATCTGCTTTTTCCTGACTCTCCTCTGCACAGTCTCCCCCTGCCCTTCTTATCCTCACAATCCCTCCCCTTGGCTTCCTCTTTTTACTTCTATGCCTTAAAAAGGTCGTGTCCCCCTTTATTACCCCTTCGGTCCTTTTCAGGGCTTAGGGCTAAGGTCTTATTAAACTGAAATTATGTAAGGGTGCCATGTAATTGTAACCCCTGCAAATGGGGGTTCCCAAAAGACTTCCAGGAGCTTGCTTGAATGCTCCAAGCCTGAATGGTGTTTGGCATTTAAGCCATTTATCAGTGAGTGTTTTAGAGCCTCTGGTACTGTCTCTTTAAGAGCTGTCTGCTTGCAGACATAATTAGTTTGTATGGGGGACTGTGTGCTTCTCTGAGTACCACTCGAGCTGCTGCCAATTCACTTCATTTTGCAGTCACTAGGAGTGCAAAGGGAACCTATCTGAAAGATGTAACTGTTTGCCAGAAATTATTTAGAGTAATAATGAAATTACAGTTTGTCTAACCTGCTTTCTTTGCAGTCAGAACTGTGTCTGCTAGTTCCCCATTCTAGTTTTGAACTGCTGAACTGGACCAATCAGTGTGGGGTAAGCTAGCTCTAAATGGTGCCTTGGACGAATCAGAACTTGGACTCATAATCTGAGCCAGCCACAAGAGGATTGTATGGGCAGTGACTCTGGGAGATGTAGTTTAGACTTCAGTGCCTTTTGGACCAACAGCAGCAGTCTATTGTGAGTGACAGCCAATCCAGTCAAGAACTGGGAGGAACTCAAAGGAAATGCCCGTTTTGTCGGTTGGAGTTTGAGTTGAGCTTTGGCAGTGAAGAAGGAAGGAGCCCTGTGCTTTTCAGTGTGCAGTTTTAGTCAAAAGCGTGTGTAAGGCCCAGAGTTCGGTCTGCAGCTTGTTAGGACTGAACTGGCCCTGAGAAAAGAATCAAAGGATCTCTGAAGAGTAGAAACCAGGCTCACCCTGTAGAAGACTGGAAGAATTGCAGAAAATTGCACTCGGTCTGTCAGGAACTGAATCTGCTGTGTGTTCTCCCGGTATTGTGCAGTAATTGCGATCGGGATACAGATGCAGCCTGCCTGGTATAGTGCTTTTATATAAATGTGTGAAGAGGTTTGTGTACCTCAAGTGAGCCCTGCTGACATTGAAGGACCCTATCTTATTTGGAGGTCGTGAGTACTAATTCAGGGTCGCCCTGTTGAATTGCCACATTAAATCCAAATGGAATTACTGTACTGCTGACTGTTTAATTCTCCTTTTCTCTGTGTGAAAGGGCCCCTACCAGCTGCCCGCGGTTTGGACTAGCCACTAGGGCTTGGGTACCAGGGACAGTAACTGATAGGGATAGGCCTGTGCACAGAGCCATAGGTAGATTATTAGAGTGATAAGCTAATTAACCTGATTTCCTCTGTCCTTGTTATATCCCCCTAAATAAATCAGAGCTGCTTGTTTCAGCAAAGTTATACTGCCTGAGGTATTTGTCTATGTTAAAGTACTGTACTGTGATTGTTGCACTGTATCTCATTTCACAGGAGGTCCCAGTGCCGGAACCAGACCTGGGGTAAGTGTATACTGTGAAGGTAATTCTGATATATTGTGTGGGCCACTAGTGGGAAGAAAGGGGTTGCAGTGTCCCAGAGGGCTGTGACCAAGTTAGTTTAACTATTGCAAACCCTGACCTCTGGGTGGAGGCACCCGCCATTGGATCCAGGCCCCTCAACCTGTTAGTGGCAAATCAGGCAGGGGTAGTAGCCCCTGGGATAGCGCCATCTAGGGGTTACATAATATTTTGTCAGACATGTACTTGTACTACTTGTATGCCTGACTGGGCATGTACTTTCTTTCACAAATTTTATACCCTGGCCACATTGTAAAACTGACATGAAGATATCAGGGCTGTGATTTTGACCTCCACCTCCTGGTTTACAGGTCTGTGGACTGGGATGCACAGGGTTAATATTTTATGGCAAACTGATCCGTTGGGATTCACAGATATGGTGAGTTTCATTATCAGAGTCATAGGGGCTCTACTTTGGGGTTTTGTCTTCCAGAGCTGGGCTCATTTGAAGTAGGTTTGAGCACGCAAAACAGATTAGTGATTGGTGCAGGATAAATAATGTTCATAGTGGAAAGGGGAGATATGATAGAAACCTTCAAGCACATAACTGGTTTTAATAAGGTACAGGAAGGTAGCATGTTCCATGGAAAGACCGACTCTAGGACAAAGGGTTACACGTGATGACGGAGGGGAGGAGGCTCAGAAGGGATGTGAGGAAATATTTCTTCACGGGGGTGATGGAAGCCTGGAACAGCCTCTAGTGGAGGTGGTGGGCACCAACATGGTCACAGGATTCAATCATGCATGGGACAGATACAGGGGGACCTTGGAAGTAATACAAGGGGTGGGGACGATCGCAGATCATGTCTTGGCTGCAGTGGCACAGTAGGCAGGGAAATTAGGCAGACTGGATGGGCCAGAGGGGGTCTTTATCTGCCAACAACTTATGTGTTTCTATAGTGCAGATTCAGGGGATGTTTAAAAATCACCGTTCCCCTGAAAGAGCTGCTGCCGCCTCAAGGAAAACTTTGATAAAATAATATTTAGGTGGACTTCAGCTTGCATTCAGTATAACATTCTATATATTTTTCCTCCCCCTCATGTCTTACTGAGTATACTTGCATGAATACATTATATTTATCCCCTAGAGTTCATCTGCCACTGTAGCTTACCCCCTACTCAAAATCTGAATGCTCTGTTGTGACATTACAATCTGTTGCCATGGGAGTAACTAATGTCAAAAGCAATGCATTATGACCTCAGATAGGGAACAAGCAACAGGCATAGATGAACTCTTCAGGAGCAAAGATCCTGTTTTCATGCAGATGACCTCAGTAATAAGTAATGGTGAGGGAAAATACAGAACTGATGTGAAATATAAGTTGAACTGGTCTAAATATTATGTTTTGTTGAAGTTCTCATGAAGGTGTAAGCTGCTATTTAAGATAAACTTATGCATTAAAATGGGGAAGGTCATTTAACTTGTATCAACATATAGACAGTATCGCTGTACATGCAGTTTCAATGAACAGCAACAAAATGCTCTACAAAATTGGGACTAGCAAATGAGCAGTAGGGGTAGAGTAGCCTTTATATGTTGTGCACCCTAGAGGAAGGTGGGTGACCACTGCAGCTACAAACAGCAGCAGAGCTGTTTATATTGTGGGACAGGGTGGACAATTTTAGTACTGTGCTGTCAAGGAGTAGCACATCCTCTGTTATACTTCGATAAGGGAATTCACTATCTGTATCGCTCAGGTGTAAAGTCCAGTGGGGAAGACTGAAATTAGCCAAGCAGGTATTATAAATGGCACAGATCAGATGCAGTTATCTTGGGGAATAGGATTATAGTTTCTTTGTTTCTGAAGGAGAACTTAAAGGAGCCAGACTGTTTTATGGTGTGCTCCCAGCAAAATGGCTGCAGTTATTATAGAGCCAAAGTGTTGCCATCCTTGTTGGTCCTACCAATTTCATTCTTGTGCATTTTCACTGACTTGTTCCCAGTGTATTGTGAGGAATAGAATGTGTTTGGTTTGTAAAGTGTTTTTAAGCCTGTTTTTGCACTACTGTAAAAAGGGGGTGCAGATGATTTCTCAAAGAGAAGCCACAGCGGTAGGGTAGCTCCTCCCCCCCATCATCATCACCAGTCTTTACTAAAATGGGTAGGGGCTGCATGATTTCAAGGGCCTACCCTGCAATTTGTCACATGAGGGTAGATCTATACAGGCAGCGTTCTGAGTTGGCTGACACACCATGTTACCAGCGGTTACCCTGAAGTTTTATTACAAAAGTTTTGTGCTGTGCCATCTATTCACAGGCTGCTCAAACCGTGAATAATGAGGCCCTCCTTTAATACTTCAACAATTTTATAACTGTTAGTGTGTGTTAAAGTGTCAGTGGAAAGTTTGTTTTACCATATGAAGCGCTTGTTTGTGCACGGTTTGTGGAATGCTGTTTTGCATGTGATTTGTATCCATGGACACTCTATAAGCCTAGATGTTTGTCTGGGACATCCTGCAAGACCAGACAGAGCTGTGACCAGACATTTTATGCAAACTTACAGTGCCTGCTTTACAGATTTGTGACACCCTTTTGAGGTGTGCTGCTAATGTTTTTACGTAGTGATTTCATGTGTAAGTCTGACTGAAATCCTTCGATGCTCAGCTGCAAAAGACTGCAGTGCAACCAAAAGAAGCAGAGAGCCACCACGCTTAAAAAGTAGGCACAGTGGTAAGTCATTCAGTATTCTGCACACAGCATTTTGTCATGCCAGCATTACAGTCATTTGTGGGCCTTCTTCATAGCTAACTTTTTATTACTCCTAGAATCTGTTATGAATAACATATTGTCTGGTTTGTGACAAATTGTTTCTGATGAGAAGAGAAGGAAACTTTGGAACTGGTTGAGGAGGCCTAGCAGGGAGCTGGAAGCAGTGTCAGTCTAATGGACTTGATTTAATTCTTCAAGTGGACTTCGGTGCTGCTAATAGCTAAGGAGCAGTTTACCAAATATTTCTGTACTTAGCTGTGATTATACAATGGACATAAAATCCTGTAACTTGGTCAGCTAAGGTCTTTATCTGTGGGTAAATCCTGCAGTAACCCACAGCTGAGGAATGGCATTTATAAAAAAAAAAAACGCACAGTTTAAATGTATTTTACACATGGGTCTGTTGTATAGCAACAGTAAGGCACCACAGGACATGGGTAATTGGGGGATTACTCACTTCTGTGTGGTTGTTATTCTGTGCCTCATAACTCACCATGAGGCATGCATAAATCCCACAATAACCCACACTCTGTCATGCCTTATTGATTAAATAACTTATAGAATAGTGGAAGGGGGGCCAGCCCAGTGGTGCAGAGGGCTGAGGCACTGCAAAATACCTTACCTCACGACATGCTAGCAGCCTGACTTGGGAATGAGGCCAAGTTGCCAGGGCTGGCAGGAGGGAGCTAGAAAGAGGATTGAGCAGCCGTTACACAGCTCTACTCTCCTGCATAGGGGTGATGTGCCTTCCTGGCTCTTAGCTGCCACCAGGTGGAGGCCAGATGGCAACACTGACAATGGGGAGACAGATGGATGTCAGCGATAGTGGAAGGAGGCCATGAGTCTGAGAGCATGCACGCCTTCATGTGCCTATGCTTCTACAATGTGCCGCAGCTCCAGGTTAGGAGGTTGGAAAACAGGGGACTAAGGGCTCCATGAAGCCTCGCCCAAGGTACCATGACCTACCCTGCAGCTACAGTTTGGGGACTTCTGGATGAAGCATGGGGGAAGAGGATGGCCATCCCCCTCCTGACTCTGCTATGGGGACAGTCCACAAGGGAACATCCTCCCTGACGAGAAGAGAAACAAGGGACGATCGATGGTACCCGGGTACAAGGAAGAACAGCCTCCCAGTCAGCCCTGAAGAGAGAGAACCCTTTATTTAAAAAAAAAAAAAAAAAATATGTATATATAGGGGCTGTGAAAATGTGTACCACAGAAATGTAATGAAGCAAGAGATTTTGATGACCACACAAGTTAAGCTCAAGTTATTGTCATCAGAATCACAGATCTTACTTTGAGAGGAAGCTCTAGCAGCAGGTTCCAAAAGTAGAAGTGACGCCACCTGGCGGCAGTTCCAATAATTGTTTCTTCCAGCATTACCGACGTGGGAATGACCACCTGTTCTTTCCCGCTGTATAGTCGGGGATAGTTCACCAGTCAACGTCTATAGTAACGATCGCTCATACTCCAATCATTCAATATCGCGCTGTTCGCTTGCTTCTATGTCCCTACTCACATCAATAAGTGCGCTTGTGGGTGACAGATTCCTATTAAAGACAGTCATTCGGCATGTCTCTACTGTCTCAGGCCGGACCACGACACTTGTCCTCATTGTCAGGCCTTTAATTCCCATACTGTGATCAGGCACCAGAAGTCCCTTGCAGCCTACCTTGCCGAAACCAAACTTGCCGCCATGGAACAGGCCTCTTCCTTGGGGGAATCCAGCCACCCACCTGCCCGCAAGACACACAAGCACCAGGAACAGGACAGAGGAAGGTCTGATTCTAGGCCCAGATCTTCGGGCTCAAGTCCAGGTCTTCGGCACGACTCCCATCTCACGGCCCTTAAGCCCCTCTTCTGCAGTGTCCAAGGCTTCAGGAGATGCTCATCAGCCTGCCGAGAGGCTTTCAATGAGCACAGGTAACTTAGAAACATAGAATTTGACGGCAGATAAGGACCGCTTGGCCCACCCAGTCTGCCCATTTCCCTACCTAATGGATAAGCTGCAGATCCTAGTTAACCAGCAGCCTACTTCTTCCTACCCCCACCCCCTAGAATTGCCTTATGACTGTCCCATGCATGCTTGAATTCCACCACTGTTTTTGACTCCACAACCTCCCTCCGGAAGGCTGTTCCATGCATTCACAACCCTCTCTGTGAAAAAATACTTCCTTAAATTACCTCTGAGCCCCCTCTATCTTCAAATTGTGCCCCTTGTTCTTGCACACCTCTTTTTTTGAAAGATGCTACCCTCTTGGACTTTGTTGATTCCCTTGAGGTACTTGAAAGTTTCTATCATGTCCCCCTCTCTCTCGAGGCTATACATATTAAGCTCCTTTAGTCTTCTTCATATGTCTTCCGTGCAGACCCTGCACTATTTTAGTTGCTGTCCTCTGGACAGCTTCTATCCTGTCTGTCTTTGTGGAGATTGGGTCTTCAGAACTGCACGCAGTACTCCAGATGGGGTCTCACCAGCTGTCTATACAGAGGATAATAACTTCTTGTTTTCACTGATGATGCCTCCTATGCATCCCAGTATCCCCCAGCCCTCCTTGCTGCCCTCTCACATTGCTTGCCCACCTTTAGGTCATCTGATATGACTATCCCCAGGTCCTCTCTCCATTTTTGTTGTTAGTATCTCACCCCCATTGTGTACTCTTCCCTGGGTTTTGTTTCTCAGGTGCATTACCTTGCACTTCTTAGCATTGAATCTAAGCTGCCATACATTTGACCATTCCTCTAACCTTGCCAAGTCCCTTCTCATCCTTTCCATCCCACCTTGTGCAACAACTCTGTTGCAGATCTTTGCCATCTGCAAAGAGAGCTCACTTTTCTTCCAGTCCCTCTGCAATGTCGCTTATAAAGACATTGAAGAGGACCGGTCCTAATACTGAACCCTGTGGTACCCCACTAGTAACCCCCTTTCTTCAGAGTGGACTCCATTTACTATTACTCTCTGTGTCCTATTCTCCAGCCAATTCTTTACCCAGGCTGTCATCTTGGGACCCACCCCAGGCTGCCTAACTTGTATATTAATCTTTTGTGTGGGACTGTGTCAAATGCCTTGCTAAAGTCTAGGTAGACCATGTCCACAGCCCTCCTGATCTACTACTTTGGTCACCCAGTCAAAGAAATCTATCAGATTTGTCTGGCATGACCTTCCCGCTGTGAATCCATGCTGCCTTGGGTCCTGTGCCCCTCTGGCCTCTAGATACTCGACAATTCTTTCCTTCAGAAGTGATTCCATCATTTTCCCTACCACTGAGGTTAAACTAACAGGTCTGTAGTTTCCTGCTTCTGCCTTGCTCCCACTTTTGTGAAGGGGAATCACATCTGCCCTCCTCCAGTCCTTGGGTACCACCCCATCCTCCCATGATTTATTAAAGAGGGTAGTCAGTGGTGTCACTAGTTCTACCCTTAATTCTTTTAGAATTCTGGGATGAATCCCATCAGGCCCCATTGCTTTGTCCACCTTCAGTTTTAAGAGTTCTTTCAGAACCCTTTCTTCTGTAAATGGGCTGGTATCAACTTCTGTATCCAGAGTGTTTCTACTGTTTGTTTTAGGTACCTCCCCCTCTTCTTTTGTAAATACTGAGCAAAAATATTTGTTTAGTATCTCTGCCTTTTCACAGTCACCCTCTGCCCTCCCCTCTCCCCTTTATTAGGCCTCACTATCCCTCTCTTGGTCTTCCTTTGCTCCCTGATGTACCTATAAAAGGTTTTATCCCCCTTCTTAACTGAGTTGGCCATCTTTTCCTCGGTTTGGGCCTTTGCTGTTCTGACTGCCTTCCCAGCTTCCTTTTGCTTTAACTGATACAGTTCTCTGTCCTGCTCCTTCTGTGATTCCTTGTACTTCCTGAATGCTTTCTTTTTCTCTTGAACCTTCACTGCCACTTCCTTTGAGAACCATAGTGGTTTCTTACATCGTTTCGTTTTGTTTATTTGCTTCACACAAAGGCTTGTTACCTCTGTGATGGCAGTGTCCAAGGCTTCAGGAGATGCTCGTCAGCTCCCGGGAGTTGAACAAGGCCTCTGGGTCTTCTGGCAGCTGGGCCTCCTTGCCGCCAAAACGGCACGACTCCGACTGGAGCCTGCCTCTGGCTACAGACCGGCGCTCAGTCGAGAAGTCCACCAGTCATAAGGCCGACTGTCACAAGGCTCACACCTCAGAAGGATGCCAGTCGGCTCTATGATAAGCAGACACCGATCAGTGTCCGCCCAGCCCCTCCAGCCTCTGTCCCGGCGAGGCTATTCCACTGCTGGTCACTGTCCGACCAATGCTGGCTACCCTGGCACTTCCTGACATCAGCTCTGGCATCCCCCCTTCTCAATCGCCGGACCCCGACAACGGAGGTGCTGACCCCGCCCCAACATCCCCCCTTAGGCCTACGCCAGTGGATAAGGGTGCGGATTCAACGCCGGTACCCCCTGACGGTAGGGCCAGGGCTGACGCCAGCTCAAGTGCTCCTCCTATCCCTATGCCTGGTTTACCTAGGTTGAACTTATCTCAAGTGAAGAAGCTTTTTTCCCCATTGGTGGGACAGTTAAAAGGACCTACCAGCAGGTGCATCTCCTCCCACGGGTTCCAGATCCTATTAATGTTGAACGTTGGACGGTGGGGCAGACGAGAACTCTCCTCAAAAATGTAAAAGAAAACAAGGAGGACCAGGTCCAGTAGTTCCTCCTGCTGTTCTTCTCCCTCGCCGGACAGGAGGTGCAAAGGAAGAGGCACAGATCTCCTTCCTCTTCCACACCAGACTCCTATCTGGATTCGGACTCTTCACATCCAGACTCTGACATAGATCCAGACTTAGGGGACTCTCAGGGACTTCCCAAATCCCCTCCAGATGACCTGAGCTTCATGGAGGTGATGAGGCACATCCAGGCCAACATGGGTTGGGACACTGAGTCCCTGGACCCTGAGCGACTGCGGTTGGCTAAATACCTCCGCCAAAAAGACCCTAAGCCAGTGGTCATTCCTCCCATGGTCCGCACCTTTCAGGATGCCACCTGCGCAACCTGATTCCTCCTCTGCTGTGCCTAAAAAGGCTCATCGGCTTTACCGGGCACCTTCGACCACCCTTTTGGCTGAACCACCCGCAGCAGACTTGGTGGTGATTTCGGCAGCTCACAACCATTCACAGAGGCCCAAACACCTGAGCACCCAGCCACCTGACAGAGAATCAAAGCAACTGGACTCTATGGGCCACAAGGTGTACTCTGCTGCCACCTGCAGTATCAGGAGCCTAAATTTTCTGACACACGTGGTCAACACCCAGAACGCCTTTGGGAACAGGGATTGACATAGTGCAGAGCTTGCCAAGCTACTTCAGACCAGCTCAGACATGGGCACCCACTTTCTCATGCTCAGCCTATGACTCTCATGGACACCTCTTCTAGGGGTGGCCACCACTGGCATTTGCCTCCGCCATGTGTGGCTTTGGGTTTCTGGGTTTGAGCCAGATGTTCAGACCAACATACTGGATGCTCCCTTCAAGGGCTCCATGCTCTTTGGCGAAGACACGGAGTGGATCATCACCAGGCTGCAGGATTCCGGCAGGGCTATCCGATCCGTGCAGTCCATGTACCGCCCGAAACAGGGTTGAGCTCGCAAACCTCGTTTTCGTGGCCGTGGGGGACATCGGCCTCAGCAGCCTCACTTCCAACACCATTTGCAATGAGGCAGCTTCAGTCACGGAGGAGGAGCCAGAGGATCTTCTGCCTCCACCTCTAGACAGGCCAAAGCAGCCACTGCCACCCTTCCTCCCCCTTCTACCACCTGACTATCCAGGCTACATTCCTTCCCTAGACGTTCAGTCAGGGGAGCCAGTTGGAGGCTGCTTTTTCCTCTATGCGGATGTGTGGGGTCAAGTGACCTCTGACCAGTGGGTACTCTGTCTCGTGGAGTTTCGGGCACTCCATAGAGTTTGATTCTATTCCACCGGAGAGACCACCGCCCCCATCCTGTTACCCAAGGGAACACCGAGCACTGGTCAGAAGGGAGATATTATCCCTTTTGGACAAGAAGGCCATCGAGCAGATGCCACCAGCTGAAAGAAAGAGAGGGAGGGAGAGAGAGGGTTTTTCTCCCACATATTCCTAGTTCCAAAAAAGTCAGGGGACCTCAGCAGTCTGAACCAATGGGCCTTATACAAGAGATTCAGGATGGTCTCCCTTCCCACTTTCCTTCTTCTCATTTCGGAGAGACTGGTTGGCATCCCTGGACATGCAAGATGCCTACCTGCATATCCCCATTGCCAGGAACCATCGAAGATTCCTAAGGTTCAGGTTTGAAGACAAGGACTATCAGTTTCGAGTCCTTCCCTTTGGTCTCTCTTTGGTCCCCAGAGTCTTCACCAAGTGCCTGGCAGTAGTGGCTGCAGCACTACGGAGACAGGGCCACTTTGTGTTCCCCTATCTGGATGATTGGCTTCTCCTGGCCTCCTCCAGGTCTCGCCTGTCAGAAACTATCAGGATTCCATCTCGCTGTTTCAGCTTAGGAGCCACCATCAACAGGGACAAATCTCATTTGCTCCCAGCCCAGACTCTCCAATTCATCAGAGCTCTTCTGGATACCACTCTTGGGAAGGTTTTTCTTCCCTCCGACAGGGTGGGTCGCATTCAGGTCTTGGCGTCTCAGATTTCTTCAGCCTCAAGAGTCTCAGCAAGACTCCTACTCAGGCTGTTGGGGCATATGGCTGCTGCCATAATTTCGGTTCCTCTGGTACATCTGCACATGAGAATCATCCAATGGTCCCTAAGGGTCCAGTGAGATCAGACATTAGGCAGTCTGGATGCCTCAATCAGGATCTCTGAGCCAGTCCACGGGAATTACGGCTGGTGGATGTCATCCAAATATTTATGGGCAGGCATCCCTTCCATGTAGGGGCACCATCCCAGATTCTGACCATGGATGTGTCATCCAGCGGGTGGGTGCTCATTTGGGATACATCGCACCCAAGGTTCCTGGTCCTCAATAGAGGAAGATCTGCATGTCAACATTCTGGAGATGAGCGGTCCTTTATGCCCTCCAAGCCCAGTCTCGGTCCTAATGCCAGGCCACCTCTTGGTTCAGATGGACAACACTTCAGTGATGTTCTACATCAACAAGCAGGGTGGCACACACTCTACCCCTCTGCCAGGAAGCCATTTGAGTGTGGGACTGCACTCTGGAGCACCAACTCTTTTTGACAGCGGTACATGTTCCCGGGGAACAAAACATACTAGCCGATATGCTCAGCAGGACAAAATCGCAAGCTCACGAATGGGAGCTGCTTCAAGAAGTTGCAGATTGCATCTTCTGTCAGTAGGGGACACCAGACGTGGACCTCTTTGTGTCTCGATTCAACACCAAACTCCCCAATTTCTGCTCGCTAGGTCCAGAGCCTGGAGCTTTTTGGCAAGACGCGATGTCACCCTACTGGAAATGGAAGTTTCTCTATGCGTTTCCTCTTTTCCCGCTATTACAGAAGGTTCTCCTCAAAGTGCAGTCAGAACCTTCCACCCTTATTCTGGTCACTCCGCTATGGCCCTGTCAGATTTAGTTTCCCTTACTCCATCATTTAGCGGCAGAGCCTCCGCTGCCTCTTCCACTATCATCTCACCTCCTGTTGCAGAACAGTGGGTCCCTGATACACTCGAATCTGCGTTCTCTACACCTGCATGCCTGGCTCCTCTGGACCTTGCTAAAGGCAGATTCAGTGTGTCCAATCAGATTGTGCAAGTTCTGATAGAGGCGCGCAAACCTTCCACTAGGGCCACTTACACTATGAAGGGGAAACGTTTCTGTATCTGGGCCACAGCCAAGAGGGTGGACCCGTTGGTCTTATCTAGTCAATTCAATTTTGGAATACCTGCTTTCTCTTTCAGAGAAAGGTCTCTGCTATTCCTCCATCAAAGTGCATCTTGCCACCATCTCCGCTTATCACTTACCTGTTTCGGATAAGATGGTGGCTCAGGTGGAGGTTTCCAAGGCCTTTTTGCGTGGTATTCTTCATATCGGACCTCCATCAGGGATCCTGTCCCCCGGGATCTCCTTTTGTCTTAGAGAAGCTCACTCTTCCTTCCTTTGAACCAGCCATGGAGTCTGAGCTCCATCTTCTATCCTGGAAGACTTTGCTTTTGGTAGCTATCGCTTCGGTGAGGCACATTTCAGAACTTAAAGCCCTCATGTGTAAAGAACCTTACCTTGTTTTTCACAAGGACAGGGTTGATCTTGCACTAATGTGTGAAGTTTCTGCCGAAAGTAGTTTGTGAGCTCACCCTGAATCAATCCATTCAGCTGCTGGTATATTACCTGGAGCATTCCAATAGGGGAGAAGCCCTTCACTCCTTGGATGTCCACAGGGCTCTCAATGTTACGGCTAGAACCAAGGGGACAGGAAATCTGATTAGCTTTTGTGTCATTTGCCCAATGGTCCTTGGGTCTCCGGTCACCAAACAGGCGCTTTCGTGCTGGTTGGTACATTGTAATACCTTTGTTATGAGAAGCATAACAGGTCAACCCAGGGGCCAGTTAGAGCTCATTCTACCAGAACTATCACTGCTTTTCAAGAGCACTGAAGCTGGGTACCAGCAGTCAATATTTGTGCTGCCGCTACCTGGAGTTCTGTCCATACCTTCATCAGGCATTACAGCCTGAACATTGTTTCCAAACACAAAGCAGGGTTTGGCCTCGCAGTTCTGCAAGGCCTGGTTTCTTGAGAGACCCTCCTTTCTCCTGCTGTTTCTCTCCTTACTGTTTCCCCCTCCCAGGGATTGTTATATGTTTATACTGCTTGGGACTCAGTCCTAATTGTGGAACCTGCTGCAAGAGCTTCCTCTCGAAGTAAGATAGTACAGTTATGTAAGAACTTACCGTAACAGTAGATCTTTGAGAAGCTCTTGCAGCAGGTACTGTATATGTCCCGCCTCCCTCCCCAGGATCAGGTCCTTTTCAGACCGCCTTCCTCCTTTGAGGGAATAATTTCTAGTAATTATACTTCTGACCATTGCCTGTTGCCAAATTCTACCTGGCGGGGGCACACAAGAACTGGAGCACATGGGAACTCCTCCCTTTTATATAGGGCGTTGGCGGGGGCGTTCTGCGTCGGGGTACTGCTGGAAGAAAAACTGCGGAACTGCCACCAGGTGGCGGCCAGTCCTACTGTGGGAACCTGCATGCAACAGCTTTCCTCGAGATCTACTGTTACGTAAGTTCTTACGTAACTGGTACTTTCTGTTGTGCCCCCTCAGGCCACTGTTTTATATTACTAACATACATACTAAAATGCCAGCAGAATAGGCCTAATGGTCTCTCGAGACTGCTCGATTTTCAGCACTGCACTGAGGGCTGATTCTGGTGAGCCCCGGTTATACTGTCCCCAGTCCCAGATGTTCCACCTGTATTGGGCCTGATCAGATTTACCTTCCCTGTACCTGTCCCATCCCTCTTAAACCCGTCCACAGTCTCCACCTCTACCAGCTCCTGGGCAGTGCATTCCATGGTTCTACCACCCTTTCAGTGAAATAACATCTCCTCCTCTCCGAGCTTGCTCCTTTCAGCTTACACCCGTGACCTCTTGTTGCCCCACCCTCCTTCCATTGGAGCACCCTGACTGGGCCTCCTTTATTGATCCCTTTCATGTACTTAAAGACCTCTATCATGTCCCCCCTGCCCCTCCTCTCCTCTAGGGTGTACATGTCGAGCTCCTTGAGTCTCTCCTCATAGGTCCTCTCCCCCAGGCCCCAGATCATTTTGGTTGCCCTCCTTTGGACCCTCTCTAGGAGTGTAATGTCCCTCTTTAAATGTGGTCTCCAAAATTGTACACAATACTCAAGATGTGGTCTAACCAAGCAGTTGTACAGTGGAAGGATCACTTCCGCCTTTCTGGAGGTAATCCCCCTGGCGATGCATCCCAGCATCCTATTTGCCCTTGCCGCTGCCCTCCTACAGGTCTCTGAGTTGTTCATTTTGACATCTACCACTACCCCCAGGTCCCTCTCACCCTCCATGACTTAAATCAGGTGTCCTCCCAGGGTATACTCCTGGCCTGGATTTCTGACTCCCAGGTGCAGAATCTTGCACTTACCCGCATTGAATTTTAGTTTCCATTTTCCCAACCACCTTTCCAGAACATCCAGTTCCCCTGCAAGGCCATCCTCCCCTCCTCCCCATCCACCACTGCACCCAGTTTTGAGTCATCTGCAAAGAGACTCATCTCACTCCTGATCCCCCTCCTGATGTCTGAGATATAGGCGTTGAACAGGAGTGGCCCCAGCACTGACCCCTGGGGAACCCCACTAGTAACCCACCTTGGGGATGAGGCTAATCCTCCAACATCCACCTTCTGAGTACACTCAGAGAGCCAATTTTCTATCCATCTTAACTGCCTCCCTACCCCCATTTCCTTCCAGCTTGGCCAGCAGGCCACTGTGGGTACCGATTCAAACGCCTTGCTAAAGTCCAAAAGAGGACATCCACTGGCTCTACCTGGTCCAGGGCCCTTGTCACCCAGTCATAGAACTCAACAAGATTTGTCTGGCACGATCTTCCCATGACAAAGCCATGCTGTCTATTATCCAAGTACCCAGTTTGCTCCAGTAACTTTCCTAGCCTTTCCTTGACAATACCCTCCATCACCTTGCTGACGTCAGGCTAACGGGCCTGTAATTTCACCGCCTCCTCTTGATCCTCCCTTGTGGATCGGCATGACATGGGCCACCCTCCAGTCTTGTGGCACCCACCCAGTCCTCAGAGAGATGTTGAAAAGCTTGATGGAACATTTTTTAAACCAGAATCAGTGTTAAAAATTCAGTTCACATTTTTTTTGCAGATAGTGAGGGGAAAAATAAACTGTAATACATTTAGACTACGTGTAATAAAATACAAAGGCAAAAATGGTGTTTTTCAGAATGTGTGGAATGCTGGTGTTCTGTCAGTTGTGTGTTTCTGACTGGCCAAGATATCCATGCACAACAGATGACAGCTGTAAACTATGCACAGAAGCACTATAGTGTATGTTGGAAAGCTGTTCTGCATGGAATTACATGTCTGGAATATGCTTATTGTGCTGCAATAGTGATGTCGCTACTGCATTACAGCAACGTAGAATGCTGCCACACAGCTGTTTTCTCTATCCAATTGAGCTGGAAGCTGCCCCCCAAACTTGAACTTACAGAAACAGCTACAGCATATTGAATTGGTAATTGTGCCTGCCACCAACTTTCAAATGCCTCCCCCCACCCCCACAGCTATTCAATTTACTGAATGGAATCAAGAGTGTCTGAAATGGGCATGGATGCCCATACACAGTAAAAGATAACGTATGGCCATGCATACACAGACAAGCATGCATCGTCATCTCAGGTTTTCTATGGCAACCAGAGAGCCTGCCGGGCTTTGCTGTCAATATTCTTGGTTGCCACAAGAACATCTCGAAGCAGACACAGGCTTGTTGTGTATGGCTGCCCGTATATTATCCTCTAGGTACAGTCACTGAATTTTATTGTTCAGAATGTTCCATCAAACACTGTATTATTCAAGTAACCAGATTTTGACAGTAGTTCCAAAGGTTGAAAGCTAAGCATTCAAGATGACTTTTGTAATTTGACTGGAAATGTTCATGTGGCAGTTATTATTATGGTTCCTAGAGCACTTAAAGGTATAAAGTAAGAAGTTCATCTTCTCACACTGCAAAGGATGGAGTCAGGATATTCGGCTCTGCACACCCCATTATTTAGTGTGATGATGGAGCTACCAGTAAAACTGATTAGATTAGTTATTAAATGATGAAGAGACCCTGAAATATCAGTTCATAGTGGAGTGATGCAATTGCTCTAAATCATTACCTTGCTGTTGTACCCAGAAAGCTCTTAGAATCCTAGCTAGGAAAAAACAGTGAGCGTCCTCAGCCCTGACCCAGCATTGGAGTCTTGTCAGGTAGTGGTGAGGATTTCTTCAGTGGTGACTGGCTAGAATTCAACAAACTGGCTTAGTGGTGATGTAGGCCAGAACATCCTGACAGGTCACTGTTTGCCGCCATCTCTGAAGCAAAGTTGCAGACAAACTGTGGGAAAACACTGTCAGTTGGTGGTTAGGTTTTGGCAATCTGCCCTGTACAGCTACATGAACAGACCGCCATTACAGCAGCTTCAAGCAACAAAAAATGTTGTTCTCGTGAACACATGGCGACCAGACTGGAGGTTACATAACAGAACTTGAGTGCAACCCCTGCTGAATTTTTATCTGCACTTTATGTGTATTAAACCAATGTCAAAACGTACTGCAAAAGTACCGCAGAACTGCCTTATATGTTTGCTTACAGTTAAATATTTAAATATCGTACTTGGACTCCATGCTGCCAAAAAAAAAAAAAAAAGAATCCGGCAGGTAAGAGTGTAAATTTTTAATTCAGGGTTACCTGCTGTGTAAAACACCGGAGTCTTAGTTCTGATGTTGTGTTCCACCAAAACAGTTGTGTTGCAGCTGTGGTTACACCCTACCGTCCATGTGCACTCATTGTTCAGTTACAGTACTGGCATATACTGAAAACAGTTATACACATGACGGATGAACAGAACACTGAAAAGCAGTTTGTGTTTCAGTGCAGAGTTATCTTTGGTTCCATTTGGCAATATTATAACACTGAGTGCATGGCGCTTGCAAAACTATACAAATATTCACATCATATACTGTATTATACCTCACCTCCTTCATCCTAGTTAAATGTGTGTAAATTCTCTTTGGCTTTGTATATATGTTCTGTACTGTTCATATTACTGTGAACTAATATAATAAATATAATTCAAACATCAGCTGGAGACTTTAACTTGGAAATTTGTTTGATGGAGTTTGTCGGGGGACTAAACAAATAACCTGAAAGCTGCAATTAGTTGGGTTTGATTCTTGGTTAAAGGTTTTGTTTTTACCAAGTTAGAAATTACATAAAAATAAATTACTCACCTGTAACTGTAGATCTTACTTTGAGAGGGCTCGTGCAGTAGGTAATTACATAGAGGACTGACGTCTGTATGCAGGACTCCAGGAAAAATTTCTAGCTAGCGGTCTCTGGCAGGAACCACCTCATCGTTAGGTGACCGACGCCAGGAGACGTTGCATAAAGGGGCGGTCCCTCACGCCCACCTTCCAGTTCTTTCCCGCAGTTAACGTATGCCAGCGCCTCGCGGAAAAGTTCCCTGCTCGTCAGGCTCCTTCGGTAGTTTTACAGAGTATTTTCGATTTTTTTTCTCAGCCATCGTCAGGTATCCATCTGTGTATGTCGTCCCCTACACCCTCCGAGCACAAAAACAAGTAAGTGCGACTCATGCGGCACCCAACTCCCACACAAGGTCGGCCATTCCCTGTGCCTTTTTTTCCTAGGCCCTGACCATCCGGTGAAGTGCCAGCACTGCCTCAGCTTTAACGCGGCCACCTGGAGAAGGCGGCAGCAGTCCCTGGAAGCCCACATTTTGAAAAAGAAAATGAGCTCCATGGAGAAGGAACTGAAAAAGCTTCGGCAGGCGTCGACTCCTCCTGAAGGCCATCGTAAGAAAAAGGATAAGGAAAGGCACGGGACAAGGGCTTCTCTCCACGCATCTTCTCCAGGAGTCGCCCGTGAAACAGGTGCGTCCCCTTGAGGGACGGCTCCATGACAGCCACCTTAGGGGCTTCTAAAGCCAGCGTCAGCCCTCGCGCTGGCTCACTTCGGGCCAGCCCTTCGGCGCCCGGCTCGTGGAGGCTTCCGCCCCAGTAAAGCCATGGTTTCACGGCCTACTGCGCGAGCGGCTCCGATAAGCCAGATGTTGGCTCCTCCAATGCCTGCGGAGTAGGCTGGTAGTCGCCCAACCCTTTGGGGTGAGTGCGCGACCCCCTTTCCGCCCGACCAGGCCGCCCCTCCCATTGGCCTGCCTCGGCGATGGGTACATTAAGTCAGACACCGGCCCTCCGTGTCCGCCTCGATCCCGCTGCTAGGCTGCACGCTGTTCGCCCGCCCGCACAGCGGATGAGCCACGCCAGACTTCTGCCATCTGTCGCCTTCGCCCCCGTGAGGCCTTCGCTGCCTCCCGGGACCTTGAGTCTCCCTCAGCCCGACCTCATGATTTCTCCGCCCCCATCCCTGGGTGATGCTGAGGTTTGGTCCACCTCCATCAGACCGTCCACCTTCTGGTCCAACTGATCTGATGTCGGTTCCCCGGACGCCGGCTCCAACACTGGCTCTTCGGCCGCTGGCTCAGATGCCGGTATTGCCGACGCCGGATGACATCCCACCCCCCGCTGTCGCCCCCCCAGGTCTTCCACTCCAGAACCACCCGTGGGGCCTCCAGCCGGGCTGTCTGCTCAGGCAGCTCCTCCGCTCCCTGTACCTGGCCGCCGTATCCCGACGCCACCATACCTCGGACCGCAGGACCCGCGCCTCAGTACCAAGCGCCGATATCCAATGCCGCAGTGGCCTGGCTCCTCAACACCCGACACCGGGTTTCTGCTGTCAAGTTATGGATATGCAACCTTGGGTATAGTCCATACCAGTATCCCTCTTCCTCCACCACCCCTGCCGCCGTGGACTTGCAGGAGACTTGGCCTCCTGGTAGGCTGAGGCCATGGCTCCAGCTCACCAGAGGTGGAGAGTCATCTTCGATGATGGTGCCAGTGCCAGTTCCTGTACGTCCATGATGACACACTCCTCCCACCTCCGGACACCAGGGCTAAACCCTCTGGGTCCAGAGATGGGCAGGACACGCTTCCCGAGGGATTCCCCGAGGTCCGTTCCTCCCCTCATCAGGAGAGGGGTCTACCTCTTCCTCATCATCTTCTTCCTCGGACCCTTCCAATGGTTGTTCCGAGCAAGACGATGAGCCATGCTCACCGTCCAAGCCCCAGCCAAGGACTCCTCCGAAGTCTCCTCCGGAGGATCCTTCCTTCACGGAGTTGCTACAGAAGATCCAGGAAGTACATAAGTGGCAATCCTTGGAGCCAGACCCCAGCATAAAAAACTCACTGAGCATCTGGATCTGCCCGTGACAGCTCCCACTTTGGTGCCACCCTGGATCGAGCCTCATGCCGACCTTATTACCACCATATGAAAACAACGTCGGCCTTAGCCTCACTTCCCAGGAAGTCAAACAGGCTACCAGGCTCCAGAGGGTGTTGACTTTTAGACTCCCACCCTCGTGCTGACTCGGTTGTGATTAGCGCCACTCATGGCCAGTCAGCTCAACCCAAACATCTTAGTCTCCTCCACCTGACAAGGAATCCGCCTTCTGGACCAGTATGGCAAGAAGATTTTTCTTCTTCCACTCTGGGTATTAGGGCCCTGAACTATGTTGGCCACATGGGGATTACCAGAAGGCGATTCTTAGCAGGTGGAATCGAAATTGGACTCCCTTCGGACTGTCGGGTCCAAGCAGGAAGTGGCAAATCAAGCTCTTGCGTTTGGCCAGTCGGCACATTCTTCGGCGACCTACAATGTAGTGGACACTGCTGGTAGGAGCTCAGCTCACCATAGGTCTCACGGCATCAGGTTGGTCCCGGAGTGCAGTCTGCTATCCAGGAAGCAACCTTCAGGGTTCGGTGCTGTTAGAGGGTGATGTCAAGGACATCATCACTGACCTGCAGGAGAAGGAGACGGCACTAAAGTCTGTCGACTCTATGTATCATCCGCATCAATCACAGTGCCGTCCCTTTTGCGAGACCACAGGGAAAGAGGGCCACTAAATGTTGGGCCCCCCCCCAGCTGCCAAGCCCCCCGCCCAAAAAAGCAGTGGGAGCTTCAGCTGCAGCGCTGCCCCACACCATTTGACTCCTTCCCTCTCCTACTACCTCTTGGCTTCCCAGAGGAACCGGTAGGAGGGAGGTTTTCTCTCCACCTTCCGGGCTGGGAGAGGATAACATCAGATTCATGGGTGCTCCAGCTAATCGCAGAAGGACACTCAATAGAATTTCTGCAGAAACCACCTCGTCACCCTCCCCCAAGGTTGTCATACTCTCGGGAACATCTTCTTCTGGTCCAGGAAGAAATGTCAGCACTTTGCTGAAAGAGGCGATGAGACCTGTCCCCTTCCCTTGCAAGGAACGGGTTACTATTCTACTTCTTCCTGGTCCCAAGAAGACAGGAGATGTAAGACCTATTCTAGATCTCTGTTCTCAAACCTTTTCGTGGAGTACAAGAGGCTCAGGATGCTCTCACTGCAGAGCCTTCTGCCCCTAGTCCTCTCGGGCCAGTGGCTGGATGCTTACCTGCACATAGCTATCTGCCCGTCTAACCACAAATATCTTCGTTTTGCTTTCAGGGGGACCACTACCAGTTCAAGGCACTTCCATTTGGTCTCCTTGGCTCCTCAGTATTTACTACATGCCTTGCGGTGGTGACGACCTACCTGCATACCCTGGGGTACAGGTTTTCCCATACCTGGACGATTGGCTCTGGCAGCCTCGTCCAGGGAGAAACTACTGCACTGCCTCTCCCTCACCCAGAAGGTCTTTGCCTGCCTGGGTATTACTATCAACCATTTCAAGTCTCACTTGATCCCATCCCAGAGGCTTCAGTTTATAGGGGCGATACTGGACACGACCCTAGGCAGGGCCTTTCTGCCTCTGGACAGGGCGGCCACACTCCAGACTCAGATAAGCCTGTTGTCCGGCTACTGGTGGGTCAGTGCAAGGTCAATTCTTCGCACCCTCGGGCTTATGGCAGCTGCTATCCCGACAGTCCCTAGCACTCGGCTCCACATGAGGGTCTCTCAGTGGACACTTCACTCTCAATGGGATCAGCTGGTAGATGACTTGGACCAATTGGTCCTAGTCTCCTCTCCCATGATTCGAGATTTACAGTGGTGGATGGTTCAAGAGAACCTTCTTCGGGGAGTTCCATTCTTCCTTCCTACTCCTTCCCAGACTCTGACCACAGACGCCTGGTGAAGGTTGGGAGCCCATCTCGTCCACATTGGACCCAGGGCTCTTGTCCAAGCTTGAGCAATCACTGCACATCAATGTGCTCGAGCTGGGGGTGCTTACACTCTCTAGGCCCTCCACCTGCATCTTCTTCCAGGCCACCCAACCAGCCAGACGGACAATATGTGTGGTATGGTACATCAACAAACTGGGTGGGACTCGGTCCTACCCTCTTTGCAGGAAGCGATGAGAGTCTGGGATTGGGCAGCACAACACGACCACCTTCACCTCACGGCAATTGCGGTTCGGGGTCGAGAACTCCTTAGCAGACAAACTAAGTCACTCTGCCTCTCAAGCTCACAAGTGGGAGCTGGATCAGCGGGTCCTAGACGATATCTTCCTACGTTGGGGAACACCTCAGGTGGACCTGTTCGCTTCACCTCTAAACACAAAGCTTCCTGACTTCTGCTCGCTCGTTCAAGAGCAAGGCATTTTCTGGAGAGACACTCTGTCTCTAGATTGGAGGGACAGATTCGTCTATGCCTTCCCCCCAATTCCTCTGATCCCGCATGTCTTGCAGAAACTAGGTTCAGAAGGAGCACGAATGATTCTGATCGCTCCTTTCTGGCCCAGGCGAGTTTGGTTCTCTTCTGCAACAATACTGAGGAGTCTCCTTCCGCTGTCATGGATTTTACTGACCCAGGAACAGGGGACCCTGGTTCATCCAGGTCTCAAGTCACTTCAACTGGATGTGTGGTTCCTGCAGACATAGCTCAAGCCTGCTTTGGGTTTCTCTCCCAGGAGGTTGAGATCTTGGTGAGGCTAGGAAGCCCTCCACTAGGTCTACTTATGCCATGAAGTGGAAACTGTTCTCAATCTGGGCCGCTTCAAAAGGCGTTGAGCCTTTCTCTTGCTCAGTTGGGTGACTGCTGAAGTACCTGCATCACCTCTTGACCTGGGTCTTAGTCAGTTGTCTCTGAAGGGACACATGGCGCCATTTTGGCCACCATATTCCCTTCGTAGATAGGACGTTGTTTCAACTGGAAGTCTCTAAGATTTTCCTCAGAGGGTTCTTCACTTGAGACCCCCTATCCAAGTTCCTGCCCCTCCTTGGGATTTGAACTGTTCTTGAGAAGCTTATTTTGCCTCCTTTGAACTGGCGGCCTCAGCAGACATGAAGTTCCTTTCATAGAAGACACTCTTCCTAGTGGCCATTACCTCTGCTCTGAGGATTTTCGGGCTCCGGGCCCTGATGTATAAAATCCCGTGCTTGATTTTCCACAAGGAGGTGGCTCTGCACACGATCCTAAATTTCTCCCCAAGGTGGTAGCGGATCTACATTGAACCAGTCCATAGAATTACCCGCCTTCTTTACGCAGTACTCCAATCAGGGGGAGTATTTACTTCACACTATGGATGTTCACTGCATTCTGAGATACTACACTAACAGAACAAAGGATCTCAGAAAGACTGATCAACTTTTTGTCTCTTGCCCCCAAAAGAGAAGGCAATGCTGTTTCCAAGCAATGCCTGTCTAAATGGTTGGCTCATTGCATCACCTTCTGTTATGACAAGTACAACAAGAACCTTTCAGGTCAAATAAGAGGTCACTCCACCAGAGGGGTTGCTGCCTCTGCGGCATGTTTCAAGAATGTGTCAGTGGCAGACATTTGTGCTCCATACTTGGACTTCTGTCCATACATTTTACAAAAACATTACAGTTTGGATATTGCTTCTCGCCGTAGAGCAGGCTTCGGCTCGTTGGTTCTGCAAGGCCTTCTTTCTTAAGGCCTTCACATCTAGAGGATCTGCTTGAGTAGCTTCCTCCTCCGCTGTGCTCGGCCTTGTTCCAGATTGCTTGAGACTCAGTCCTATATGTAATTACCTACTGCAAGAGCCCTCTCAAAGTAAGATAGTACAGTTATGTAAGAACTTACCGTAACAGTAGATATTCGAGAGAGGCTCTTGCAGTAGGTGATACCTTCCCGCCCTCCATCCCCCTATTCTTTTTCAGCTCCTTTTCCAGTGAGGGAAATATCCGCCTCTCTCTCTCGCCTGGTCTCTTGTGGCCTGTGGTGGAAAAGAACTGGAAGGAGTGAGGGACCGCCTTTATACCGACGCCTCCTGATGCCAGTCACCTGATGTGGGGCGGTCCCTCGCCAGAGGCTGCTAGCTAGAAATTTTCCTGAGTTCTGCTGCCCGCCGACGCCAGTCTTATATGTAATTATCTACTGCAAGAGCCTCTGTTGAAGCTCTACTGTTACAGCAAGTTCTTACATAACTGTACTTTCTAGGAGTGGTATACGTGTATATCCACTTGTCTAGCAGAATTCCTTTCCTTTTAAGACTTGCGGAAAGTCTTAAAGCTGGCTCCTCCCTTCCACCTGGGTGGCATCCTCCTTGGTACTATCCTGTGATGTCATATCTTACCGCTGGAAGTGGGAGGCGGGTGGGTGTGGATGTACACCATATACCACTCTTAGAACTACAGTTACAGGTGAGTAAGTTGTTTTTCTAGGGCATGGACATGGTGTACTATCCACACTTTGGCAGACTCATAGCCGCTCTCTGGGAGAAGGGGGCAAGGTGTACACACCCTGTTTAGGGAACAAATATTGGAGAACAGAGGACCCAAAACCAGCATCCTGGCGTGACTCATGGTCAGTGTGGTAATGGGAGATGAAGGTGTATGCTGACTCCTAGGTAGCAGCCCTGCAGATCCTCCTGGATAGGGACAGCTCTGATTGCAGCCACTGAGGCAGTGGTATGTCTGGTGGAATGAGCCCTAAGCCCTACGGGAGGTTCCCTACCAGCCAGCCTATAGCAGAGGTCGATGCAGGAGACTATCCACCTGCCAATCTTCCACTTTGTTGCCGATCTACAAGGTGCGGCTACAGCATAGGTGACAGACATCTTGTAAACCTCTCCCCGAACTCAGCCATGCATGCATCCCACAGGTCCAGAGTATGCAGACTGTGCTCAGCCTCCAAGGTGTGATTGGTGAAGTACACCAGGAGATTGCGCACCTGGTTAAGGTGAAACTCTGAAACCACCTTTGGAAGGAACTTTGGGTTGGGGCAAAGGACAACCTTTGTCCTGTGGAAAACCAGGTAAGGAAATGCCACTGAGAACATCTGGAGCTCACTGATCCTTCTGGCCGATGTGATAGTCACCAAGAAGGTGGTCTTCCATGACACGTGTGACATCTCATACCTGTGCATTGGTTTGAACAGCTTGCCCATGAGCATTGCCAACACCAGCAACAGGTCCCAAGGTGGTGGTTCATGCACCACAGGGAAATGTCAAGGTTCTAAAGAAGCACCTGACCACCTTCTCCTGCTCCACTGTTGGCATACTAGCTCACAGCCAGTATGCAGAGATGGCTGCCAGGTGCACCAAGGGTTGTTGACTGAAGGCCCAATGGAAAGAGGGACCACAAGTAATCTAGGATGCTAGCCATGGTACAGGAGAGGGGGTCAAGCTCCTTGTTCTCCTGGCACCAAATGGAGAATCTCTTCCATTTGAAGGCATAGCATCGACAAGTCAACTCCTTCTGAGAGGCCTCAACTACATGGAGGACCTCGTCGGAGAGACCCAGAGCCTAGCACTCTAGCCACTCAGTAACCAGGCTGTCAATTGCAGGGATTGAAGGTCCGGGGGAAGGAGTTTATCCCGAGAGCAGGTCCAGACGAAGTGGCAGATGCCATGGAGGCCTGATGCTGAGACTGGGGTACCAGAACTGGTATGGCCAGTCCAGAGTCACCAGGATCATCCATGCCTTATTCCTCTGAGCTTTGATTAGAACCTTGTGGATTAGAGGAAAGGAGGAAGACATAAAGGAGGTCAGGGCTCCACGAGGCATCCCCTGCAGCATACCCTGCTGAGGGGTGGGCTCAAACAACCTCAACTTGGCGTTCTCCTTGGAAGCAAACAGATCCACCTGAGGGGTGCCTCACTGGGAGAACAGACTGTCTGCTACCTCATGATGAAGGGACCACTCATGAGATGCCTCGCCCACTCAATTGAGGGTGTCTGCCAACTGACTGGACACTCCAGCCACATGAATGGCCAGCAGGTTGACCTGGAGGCTAAGCATAAGGGTCCAGATATAGAGAGAGCTTCCCTGCACAGATGTAGGGAATGTATTCCACCCTGCTTGTTGAGGTAGTACATGGTTGTCCATGGACCTGGCCAACCTGATCCCAGATATGTGGAGAGAAGGTTGTCTGGGCCAGGTGAACAGCTTAAAACTCCAGCAGGTTGATGTGACACCAGGACACTGGGGACTAGAGGTCGAGGACCCTGTGTTCCCTCCCAGGTGGGCACCCCAGCCCATCAGAGAGGTGTCAGTCATGAGAGTGACCATGTGCTCTGGGCGGACAAACTGGACTACTTTCTGGAGATGTCCCAGGACCAACCACCACTGGATGGCATCTCACATTTGCTATACCACTTGGTCAAGGTAGCCCTGACACTGAGACAACTGATGGGCCAGCCCCTCTGTAGGGGCACATTCTCCAGTGGGTCCAATAGACCATGCTGGTGCAGGCTGCCATGCAGCCCAGGAGGTGCAGGAAGTCTCTGGCCGGCAGCTGCCCAACCTGAAATGATCAGACAGAGGAGAAAAGAACCTCTACCCTGTCCACCAGGAGCTGGGCTTGGGCTCTGCAAAGTCAAGTTCCACCCGATGAAGTGAATCATCTGTGAGGATGAGTTCCCACTTGGCCTCATTGAAGAGGAGGCCAAGGCTTAAGCAGGTCTGGAGGACCAGGTCCCTGGACTGCTCCACCTCAGAGGGTCCTGCAGTCTGCCAACCATCCAGGTACGGGTACACCTGGACCCCCAGTGCCTCAGGGAAAGTTGTCACCACTGCTATACATTTGGTGAAGACCCTGGGGCTGAGGAGAAGATGAAGGGCATGGCTTGACACTCAAAGGTCCCTCCAACGTGGAACTGGAGGAACTGCCATGGGACGGATGGATGCAGACATGAAAGAAGGCATCCTGGAGGTAGAGGGAGCAGAACTACATGTCCTGCTCCAGGGATAGAATGATCTGAGTCAGAGTGACCATCCAAGATGGGGCGCCAGCCTCCTGTCTGTTTTGGAACTATAAAGTCTCTGGAGACAAACCCTGGATTGGCTGGTGAGTTAGGGACACAAACCATCATCTCCTTCTGGAGGAGCTGGGTGATGTCCTCCAGAAGGGCGGACAACATGTCTGTGGATACCATATCCTCCCAAGTGGCGTAGGCTCAGTTTGATGGGAGAGCCTTGAACTCCAGAGGCAAGCCATGGCTGATCACTTCAAGCAGCCACCTGTCCGTGGGAAGACCAGACCAGGTGGACACAAAGTGGTGGAGCTGGCCCCCCCATGGGAGGACCCAGGTGAGACAGGATGGGCAGGAAGGGGGCACCCCCGACCCATAACTTGGCAGGCTTGGAGGCAGAGGCAGGGTCAGTGGAGGACGTGGCCAAGCCTCATCTGCCAGGCTTCCAGAAGATAGAAGTGACAGACTTAGGTCTGGGATGCCAGGCCTGCTGGTGCCCAAACAGTGGCTGGGATGGCTTGGCTATAAAAGCAGAGTAGGGCTGAAAGGACGACTTCAGGGTTTAGAGCCCTTCACATACTTTTGGGTGGAGGTGACTGAGTCCAGGGTGGCACTGGATTTCTCAGTCCTGATGAGATGACCATCCACCCCTGGCCTGAACAAGTCGGTACCCAAGAAGGGAACATCTGCCAACTTGTGTTGGGTATCTGCCGTGAAGGGCAAGATCCTCAGCCAAGCCCTGCAGTGCATAGCCACGGCCTCGACCAATAACCTGGCACAGGAGTAACCAATGTCCATGGCTGTCTGGAGCTGCTGCTTGCATGGCCTTGATCCTGGACTTGCTTGACAGTCATCTGAAGGTCAGCTGGGAGCACTTGATCAAGGGTGCCCAACAAGGCATAGGCAAAGTGGGCCATCATTAAAGCTGAACTAGCCTGCCTAAGGCTGAGAAAGAAAGCTGCATATACTTTCTTGGCCACATGATCCAATTTCTTTCCTTGTCGAAAGGCTTGTCAACATCCCTGACATTGCCTGTCTGCCTGAAGACCAAACTGGCAACCAAACCTTCAGTCGAGGGGTGTTTGGTAAACCCAGAGAGGGAACCCATGGGAACCACATAGTTGTGGGCCATGCGGGCTGATAGCATGGGGCAAGAGGTTGGGCATTGCCAGAGCTCCAACATGGGTGCAAGAATGGCTTCAGCCACCGGGAAGGTGACCCAGGGGAGTTGTCCCAGTCGAAGATTTTGGTGAGGGGATACTTAGCCCGTTTCTGAACAGGCTCCAGCTGGCTCTCTGTAGCCTCCAAAATAAGGCAGAGCATGGTTACAAAGGAGGTAGGGGCATGGTCCATTGACAATTACTTCCCCAACTCCAGGTCAGTAGGGCAGGAATGCATGGTGGAAGCCTCAGATTCTGAGGATTCATTGCAGACCCACTGCACCCCACTGCAGCTGACAGCCATCAAGGAAGCCTGGGGCATGGATATCCTTATGAGGGGGTCAGTCATTCCACATGAATTGGTGGAGAGGCTGGAGCAGCCAAGCTGGAACAGAGTTGGGCCAAGGTGGCGGTAGCCAAGGGAGCACTGGGGTAGGAGCAGACATTGGCAAAGGCCCAGCACCCCAAAGGAGCTGCTGCCACGAGTTCCTTCAGTGCCATCACAACTGGTAGCAGAGCTGATCTTTCCCAGAAGAGGAGGAAGAGTCACAACGCCATTTCCCGAGTGTCAAGAGGAGACTGGCAACCCCAGAGAGAGATGCTCTCACCAAGCTGCAGGACCTCTACCACCAGCGGACAGAATGGTGAGGGGAGGCAGGAACCAGAGAGGGACATTTAGGATCCCCTGGGAGCTTGGGGTCCAGAAGGTTAGGGACCAGCTCAGGAAGCTGATCTAACCTGCCCTGGGACTGGAGAGGGAGGTATTCCCCTCGTCCGGTGACAACGGGTCGAGGAACATCTTGACAGTCTGGTCAGCTTGCATCTTGGCCAACAGGCTCAACGGGGACACTGTGGGGACAGTGGCCTAGACCAAAGTGTCGGCCGAAGCTGACTCATTGAAGGTCAAAGCAGGATGTAGGAATCTGAAGCTTGAGAATGCTCGTAGTCCCACAACCTGTGATAGGACATTTTAGCTTTTGAGTTGAAATCCTTCTTGAAAGATTTGGACCAATGGGAAGGATCCTCCTGAGGGTAGGAAGGACTGGCATAAGTCCCAGAATGCCCCAGTAAAAGAGGCACCAAAGCCCTGCAGAACCAGCACGGGCTCTGAAGAAGGGCCCACTGCAGCCTGGGCTGTAGCTTCCTCGAAAGTCACTAACTGTTTGGCAATCTCTGCAGCTGCAGAGTCTGCCGAACAGGCATCTTCGGACTGAACAGGAGGATCCCACTCAGCAAAAGTGGCGCATGCTGGTCCTCCCAAGTGGAGGGACGTCAAATGCAGCACAGGCTGCAAGCCTGGAAGTCATGTTCCCGGCCCAAGTAGTACATGCACGTGGTGTAAGGGTCCATACGTGACATCTTCTGCCTGCACAGACAGTGTTTAAAATCAGGCACTGACTTGGAATCGGTCAAATCTGTATCGCTGCGCTGGTCCGTCGGTGCAGCAGTAGGTTTACCGCTCATGGTGCCAGCGACCGGTTTGAGAATGAACCCAGGTATCTGGAGGGTTGGCCGGGGAGAAGGATAGAGCGCCCATCAGCCGCCTCCTTCCTCCGGGTGTGGAGGATTGCCTGTCTCATCTGCTCTACCACCACTTGGGGACCACAGGCATCGGTGCAGCTGGGACAGCCAAGTGGGAGGGAGGACGCAGACTGAGAGTCGGGGAGGAGATTGCACGTTAATACATGCCTCACCCATTGGCTGTCCTCGTGTGTCTACATCCTCGGGGAGGACACCAGGAAATACTCCATGGACTTCAGCAGACGGAGCTCCTGGCCACGATCCCAATGCCCCTACCGCGCCAGTACCAGCATCTCCCATGAAACAGACACGCTAGTGTAAGGCCCCACCCCGCACTCCACCTGGGGAATATCCAAGGCTCCATGGGGGGATGGACTGCACTGGTCGCCAGCTAGTAGGAGTGAGGGTGAACAAGGCCACTGGAGACTCCCAAAGAAATGGAGTTCAGTGGTGAGAAGGGGGCATAAAGAGAAACTAAAATAAAAAAAAATCTGTATCGCTGTAACAGTGAAAATTGCAAAGCAACTCAAAAGACCAAGATTTTCTTAACTAGTGAACAAAGGGCCTCCAAAAATACAGAGTGCAATGGTGGGAACCTTCTTCCAGTGGAAAGAAAGATCTGACATCATGGGGTAGTGCATGGAAGATACCACCAGGATTGGTGTGTCATCGAGGCACAGGTCAGGACTCAGGAAGCATAGGAAAACTAGGAGCAGCTGTAGAATTCACCAAAATATTTATTTATACTAGCAGTAACATAAAAAAACTTGTTCAGTATATCTATTTACAAAGGCAAAATAAAATAGAGAAGCTCCATCCGTGCTTTCCTTCAATCTGTGTCCATTCTTCTTCTTAGCAATTGCAGCTCAGCTCTCTTATAAGTCCTTCCAACCCCATTCTTAACAAGCATCCTATTCTTGTATGTTTTCAGGTGCTGCAAGAACAGAGCTGAGACCCTTTTCTGCAGCTCTTCTGCAAAAGGCATAAAAATTTTATCCATGTAACCTCTTGAGTTCCCAATAGCTTTTGCAATCATCTCAAAATATAATTATATACATTTCAACAATAACACTATATATTTCCTAGACAAAGGGATCCTAATATCAGTTACATTTCCACAATGATCTGCATATATTTTTATATCAGATATGCAAGGAGAAAAGACAGCAAGGGAGACGGTGAGAGACAAAGAATAGCTAGATTGTCGGGGTGATCTAGTCCTAGGTCTCACAAGAAGAGACAGGAATAAAACAGAACAGATCCTTGCATTTACACACTTTCTCCATAACAACTGGGACAGGGTCGAGGAGCCAGCTTGAAGACCTTCTAGCAAGTTTTAAAGGGAAAAGAATTCAGCCAAAAGTGGATAGTACACCATATCCATGCCCCTCGAAAAATATTTGCACTGGTCTCAAGTGACAAGTAAAATAGAAGAACCAAGGAGTATTTGAGATGCAAGCTGACTTAGAATAACATGGAAGTTAGAAAATCTATTAGAAAACACAGATAAGCAGTAATTATTTGTAGTAATAAGCATATTCTAGAATACAGTGAGGCTATACTGAAACCACTGTACATGTAGGCTGCTCTAGGCAAACAATTACCCCAAATGCAAAGATTCAAAACACTGTTGTCTTTAATGTAACAACTCAAAAGACAACAGTCCTTTATCAAGGGCTGGCTCTCTACTGCATTCAGAGAGTTGTGATTGCCTGTGGGGACTTCTGCTTTTGCTATACTATTTTGAACTACAACTAATACATGAGATATTGTACTGTATGAAACTGAAATGAAAATCTAATTATCCAAAAACTGAACAAACTGTTCAACATACAGTTCTTAATCAGGTAAGAGTATCTCCCCTCCTTCACCTCCTTGAGTTCTTATCTTTTCACCAAATACAGTTAAACTGCATTTAGCAGAAGTTGGAATCAGTTCCGGAAAATCAAAATTATCCAGCTCCATTGGTACAGTGCTCCCAATGCCAGCAACCAGAGTTCAGGAATGAACATGGGTCATTGGTGACCAGTCAAGAGGAGGAGGAGTTAGCATCCCAAAGGATGTGCTCCTCTGATGAGGGAGGGCAGCCAGCTCTTCACTATACTGCCACCTAAGTGGCCATAGGTGACAGTGCAGTCAGAGTGGCCTATGGGTGGAGGAGGCTGGCTGGTGCCATACTAAGCACATTTGCATGCATACTTGCACACCCTTACTACTGGTGTTCTGAGGGCAACAGGAGAAAGAAAAAAACAAACGACTGACTAGATGACACTGGCTGCTCACAGGCTCTGCACCTGGCTACCCAGACATCACAGGCTCTGCACCTGGCTACCCAGACACCAACTCTCACAGCAAGATCCATTCATCAGCAAGAGTAGGAGTATTGTGCCACCTCTGCCAGAGGGGGAAGCCCTGGGGCACACGAGAGAGCAAAAGTATGTCCCAGGGGATGCCAGGGTGACTGGACTGGGGCAGTTGATCAGATGGGAGCCAACTGGAGAACAAGAGCATAAACAAATTCAGAAAAAATCCAACCTGCTGTTGGTGCAGAGGTAGGGGCTACCGCTTCGCGACATGGGAAACTGGGATTGGAATTGGACTCTAGGGTTCGGCTGGCTGGGGGAGGGGAGAAGCTTAATAGCCCCAGAGGATGCCCTTTTCCAGGGACAGAGTGGCATTGGAGGAGAAACCATCACCAGAAACAAACAGCAGTGAGATAGGATCTAAACCAGGACAGGACAGTCCCAGAGAGCCCATTTTTAAAGTAATATTAGACATATAGAAACATGTAGTGTAGTGGTTAAGGGCACTGAGCTGCAAACCTGGGTTTGAATTCCATCAACTCCCACGCAGCATTCTAGTGCGATTCTGAGCAAGTCATTTGTGCTCCCAGGTCACATCTGGAAATCCTGAGCAAACAATTTTTTCTTCCCCATATAGAAACATAAACAGAGAAGCTGAATTTGACAGCAGTTAAGGACTATTTGGCTCATCCAATCTGCCCACTTCTCCCTACCTACATTATTACCACTGACCATGCCTGATCTACAGCTCTTCCTCCTCTTCCTTTCCATTATGATTCCCTTGTACAAATCCCAGGCATTCTTGAACCCCACCCCTGTTTTCATCCTCACCACCTCTGCTGGAAGGCTGTTCCAGGAATCCACTCTTTCTGTGAAAAAATGCTTCCTCACATCTTTCCTCAATCTGCCTCCCTCCAGCTTCATAGCATGTCCCCTTGATCTTGAGCACCTTTTCTTCTGAAACATACTCCCGTCCTGTACCTTATTTACCCCCGTCTCTATCTTATCCCCCCCTCTGTTGCAGGGTATACATACTGAGGTCCTTTAGTTTCTTCTCATAGGGCTTCTGATGCAGACCCTGCACCATTTTAGTTGCCTTCCTCTGGACTTCCTCCACTCTATGTCCTTTTGGAGATGTGGGGCCAGATATTCAAAAGAGTTGAGCCATGAGCAATAGGGTTGCGCCTGCGCAAGTCCGAAATTGCACCATTCTGCGATATTCAGCAGGAGGCAGTTCGCCCCGAAAACATGTTGAGCAACAGCGCAATGATAATGAATGCATCGCAGCAAAGGGAGGAACCTTGCATAAATAAGCGCAGTGTGATATTCAAAGACTTGCGTGCATGACCAAATGGAGTAAGCGGAGTTGCCATAGCGGAAATGAGCAAAATAAAGGGGTAGGAAGAAGAGGCACAAGAACGCTACAGGGAAGCCACATGAGGCAGAAGCATGGACAGGGGAAAGTGGCAGAAAGAGGGCAGGCCAGGGAAACACCACAGCATCAGAGAGGCACAGGAAGGTGTGTGGAGCCACACAATCCAGAGGCCAGCACAGACAGGTGTACCCGGTGCAGGGGAGGTAGCAGCCAGGACAGCAGGGGGAACAAAGCAACAGCTGCTGGGGGGGAACGCAAGCCAGGGACATGGCCAGTGCCACCTTCCACATGGAGGCTGTAATGAGGGGGGTGAGAAGGCGGGTGGCAGAGGGACGTGGCCGTGGAAGGGCCCGTCGGCGGTATGCCCCCAACAGGCAGTACCGAGCCCGCACCAGCTTTGAGCAGTATACAGATACCGAGATTGTGGGCCGGTACTGCCTGAACAGGGCAATACTGAGGTGGCTCTGTGAGTTGTGCAGTGATGTGATGCAGGCACCCACACGACGGAGTCATGCCCTGTTAGTGGAGACAAAGGTAACAGCCTGCATGTGCTTGCTCGCCACGGGTAACCTTCAGAGACCAACTGGGGACACCATAGGCATAACCCAGTCAGCCACGCCACGCCATCTCACCCAATTCCTCAGCGCACTGCTGCCACATGCTGAGGAGTACTACCATTTCCCCAGCACTGTGGTGGAGTGCACAGCAAACATTCAGGAGTTCTACAGGGTAGCACGTGATACTTGGCGGCTAGGGGCAATAGATTGCACCCATCTGCCGTTATACGCACACCACCTGGCCAGGAGGGGCTGTATATATGAACCGCAGGCTATTCCAGCATCAACTGCCAGGTGGTGTGCATGCCAGGGGGCATCATCATCAGTTCGTGCCACGCGACCCCGGGGAGCACACGACTATACTTTGGCACCAGTTGGCACTGTGCCACCGATTTGAGAGTGGGGGACATCCCCACAGGACACCTAGTGGGTGAGTATGCAAACCAAATGGACATATCGAGGGCCTGAGGGGGCATGGCCAGAGGTGCCATGGGTAGTGGCCTATATGACTTGGGGCAGGCTGAAGCTGATCACTAAACTAACCTCCACCCTCTGCACACAGGTGACAGTGGATACCCGCTCTGTCCCTGGCTGCTCACACCTTACCAGCGGCCCACAACCCCATCGCAGCAATGCTACGGTGAGGCTCATGCCACCACATGCAGTGTCATTGAGTGGGTGTTCAGGATGCTGAAGGCATGATTCCGCTGCCTGGACACCTCTGGCGGTGCGCTACAGTACAGCCCCTCAAAGGCCTGTGGGATATTCCCGGCCTGTTGCATCCTGCACAACATGGCCAAAGAATGTGGGATAGCCATACAGGTCGAAGAGGGGGACAGTGATGGGGATGCCGGTGACAATGGTGATGGGCAGCCCCCTCTTGGCCGATGGAACCCCCGATTGATCTGGCTGGTAAGCCATGGGGCTATGTGCAACCACCAGTGGCTAAGGCACAACCCACAAACACGCATGGACACACACCGGGGGTGCATGCCGGCAAGGGATGTGGCAGGGCACAGAAGCACACACACAACACCAGGGATGGGTGAGGATCAACACGCCACATGGACAGGCACACACACACACACACACACACACACACACGCGCATACACACAATGCACCAAACGTGCACAGACGGCAGGAGGCACACCGACCCAGAAAGCCAACCCTAGCAACACACATGTCCACAGGCCACCATGTCCACTGCCTGTCCATGTGCATGTGTCAGATGCTGGGCACCACTGCACTTTGGTGTACAGTGCAAAGCAGGCATCATCATGCACACGTAACTGCGGACAGCAGCCGGGAGGGTGTGCAGGTGGACCGTGTCCACGTGCAGGGCTGAGTACCCACCCGCACTGCCCACCAAACACACAATGCACAAATGGCAGCACCAGACAGTGCCCGCGACTGGGAGACAGGTCAGTCTCGTGCACAGTGCCACGGCCACCTTGATGCGTGGGCAGCCCCATCGAGACCCGCCAGCACTGACAGGCTGACTACTGGCCTCATGGGGTGGCACCGATGGTCCCCAGGGGTTCCACTCGTGGAACGCGACTGTGCCACGCGCAGGGGTCTGCAGCACACTGAACATGCCTGCACTAGGAGTGCTCGGGATGCCCACAGCTGAACCCGGCGCCGACAGGGTGGGAGTCGCACAACGCTGGGAACGGGGAGTGGAGAGCGCACTGCATGGTGTGAGCAATGCATGGGCATCTGACTGTGTGCCCATTGCGGCCATGACAGCAATGAACGCCTGTGCATGCCTGTCAATGGCAGCGGTCACATCCTCCCGCAAACTGTCCATCCGTGACAGAATCCATTCGGTGTCCCCGCTGCGACGCTCCTCTGCCCGCTTCAGAGCCACACACAGTGCTTCCACGGATGTTGCAAGCCGCATCTGCTGCTGGACCAATGCTCGCAGTAGGCGGGTGTGCTCGTCCAAGAGGTCATCATCCCCCCTCGGCATCCTGTCCCTCAGGGTGTGCAAGAGCCTGAAGTTCAGCACCCCTTGAGGGTGGGTGCTGTGCACCAGGACCAGGTATGGGCATGTCCACAGGCAGTGCACAGACGCTGCCCCTGAACCCTGTACCCCCAGGCCCAGTGGGTGACTGCTGCTTCCGCCCCTCCAGCTGCCACGCCCCAGGGCTCAGTGGTGCCACCGCAGTGGCTGCAACAGTCCCACTGCCCTGATCAGACACCGGTGCTGACAGGCACAGCTTGGGACTGTGCTGACATGCTGGCCCCACGGCGGCACCAGCCACAGCCATGGGTGCGAAGTGTCTGCTGTGTGTCCATCCTGTGGCATGCACATGTCACTGTCCATGACGGTCATGTCATCATCACTGGTGCAGGTCTCTGCCCCAGCCACAGCCACAGTGTGCTGGCATCCATGGACGCCAGCACGCTGAGACACAGGCAGGGCTTCCCCCACACCTGTCTCAACGACATCAATGTGGACAGCCAGGCGGCCCCACTGTCATACTAATCCACAAAAAAATGTGGAGGTGGATGGTCCAAACCTGACTCTGTCCGACTGTCCGCAGGGACAGGCCCACCACCACTGACCCATGCAGACGCTCAGGATCTGTAAGGTAAAGCAAAGTCATGTTACTGCATGTTACCTACCCACCACCCCCCAAGGCAGACCATGGCTTATCATGCAGAGATGGGCCACCACCCATCTGGAAGCCACCGCCCGGAACTCCCTCTATGGCACTGCAGTGCATGCTTGCAGCAAGTCTGTCCTCTGCTGGGGTGAGCTGTACCACCTCTGGCAGTCCCCCGCCTGTTGCAGCACATGCCGCCCTGATGGCCGCCACCTTCTCCTTAACCCTCCTCCTGTCAGTACCCATCTTCTTCTTACACTCCTGCACGAAGCGCTGGTGGCTGCCATTCAGGTTCATGGCATGTGCCACCTCCTCCCATGCAGCAGCACGGGCCTATGGGGTGCCGCGCCATCCACTGAGCAGTGGCTCCTGATCCAGGTAGGCCTCGAAAAGGGCATCGGCATTGGCCTTTGTGAAGTTCGGCCTCCTCCACCTCCCACCACTGTTGTCCTCCTCTCCCAGAATGTGCTTGGTCATTATTTAGCCAGTAAGGATGGCAGTTGTTACCTGTCACTGTGCAGTCTCATGCATGTCCCTGAATCCACAGTCCACACTCCCACACAGCATGCAACTCACCAATAAACTGCAGTAACCGACTATGGCCACTGCAGCACTTTGTCGCACCTTTTAGCGCAATCCATGCAAATTAGATGAGAAGCAATCTTAATTAGATGCAAATCACGTGCTGCTTATGAATGGCTGATCAGATGATTAGTATATAACGACTAAATATTGCGCTGTTGTGCTTTGCACAATTGTGTGAAATGTGCTGAGCCAATGGCGCAGTTCCGCGGGTATCGCGTAGTACACCTCACTGCACATGCCCAGGGTGCTGACGCTGGCATCTGCCACGCTGTGCACTGTAGGCAATGCAGGGCATGGCCACCATTGCCGGTGGCGCTATAGCGAAGGTCACTACATGGCGCTGTGACAATGGGCCTTCATAGGTGCAATGGCACAACTGCGCGATAGTCCGCTGTGGTGCTGGCACATAGGCAACCAATCGCACTACACGCATAGTCATCTGATGGCACTGTGCGTGGTCTTGGCGCAGACCCTTGACCCTGTGCCGACCGTCTGCCTTGGCGCCATGCAGCAGGCATTTTGCTTCATAGCAGATAGGGAATGGCAGCTGTATCATGCAGCATCTGCATGTGGGGTACCACACTGCAGAACACCATATTGCCTACTATAGCTGTTGGGATGGCACGCAGACGAGCCCCTCAGTGGACAGCCATCGAGTTTGCAAATCTGGTGGCTATTGTTGAGCCACACCATGGGCCTCTGTTTGGGGAGGCGCCACTGGACAGGTCCAGGACCCAGGTGTGGCAGGAGGTGGCCACTGCCCTGGAGGAGGCCACCAGATGGGCAGGAGCACAGAGCAGTGCAGGCACCACTATGGGGACCTCAGGAGGAGGGAGCCAGAGCTACTGGCACGACTGCGGTCACGTGCCAGGAGGGGCATGGTGCCACGTCCAGGTAGGGGTTCCGTCAATGCACTTTTATTGTCCATATGGGTAACAGTGTTGTATGTGTCCAGCACATAGGGGAGGGATAGTCTAGGGTTGGCTGTGGCAGTGTTCACAGGGTGTGGGGTTGGTGGGTGGGCACACACCTTGGGGCAGGGGGACTTTGCTTCAGGATTGTACTGATGTTCTTCTCTCCTTGTTTCCCCCACAGACCCGGACAAACAGCGCAGACTGAGGGAGGAGCGGTGGAGGGAGGAGGATGGAGCGGCCAGGCGGGATGAGGGCCATCGCCGCCAACCTGACTGGCCCAATGAGGGTGAGTGCCATAACTCCATGATTACTATTGCATGCTGTGTAACAGGGTGGGCAGCGGGGCATGGTCACCATCCATCGACACCACTGCCATGCACACAACTTGTTACAGTCAGCACTGTCCAGTGGCAATGCATGTCTGGGAGTGTGTCGATGGTGGTCCATGCGTTCACCAGGTACATGGCTGTGCCACTGCCTTTGCACCACATAGCCATGTCACTAAATGGCCACGGTGGTGCTGTGCATGACTGGGCCGGTGGGTGTGTGCAGTGTTCCGCATGGCTGTATGTGCCTGGGTGGGCAGTTCATGTGGATGTGATCAATGTGGGTGGTCACACTCCATCACAGAGGTATGTCCCACAGCTGTATGCCATGCACAGTGGGTGGGCTGTATGGGGCTGTGCATTCACTCCTATCTGTTTTGACTGTGCTCCCTTGTCCTAGGTGTCCACCAGCTGCAGGAGATCCTCAATGTGGCCAGGGCTTCTTTGGAGATCCTGCAACGGATTGACCAGCTTGGGATCCGAAGAAAGCACCGGAGGCAGAGCAGCGGGGCTCCCATTGATCATCCCTCTGCCCCTGATATCTCCTACCCCCCTGGACCCACGCTCACACCCCTCCTTTCCTGTCCCATTTGTTCACCCCTGCCCCTTACCCACCCTACCTTGTTTGTGGCCCTCCCCCAACTTTGTACATAGTTTTGTAAATAGTTTCTTTTGATACTTTTTGAATACAAATCTTTGATATGAATACTGTGGTGGTCTCCTGATTTGCAATGGGCTATAGGTGCTCAGCTGCAGTGGTGTGCATGACGTCAGGGGTGGTGCAGTCATGGGTGTGTGTGTGTGTGTGTGTGTGTGTGTGTGTGTGTCCGTGGGGAAGTGACTATGGTGTGGGGGTAGCTATCAGTCAGTGTATGTGGTGTGTGTGTTGTGTCCCGTGCACTGGATGACTGTGTGCAGTGGTCCATGGTGCATGCTCTGTGTCCATGGCACACCTGTCGGCCCATCCATGGCCTGTGTAGCTGACACCCTTGCATGTCTGTGACCTGCACAGTCTGCTGGCATGTTAGTGGTGGCTGTCCATGCAGGGCAGCTACTGTACCCATCACAATGCTGGGTTGCCTCCTGTCACTGGTGTGGTGCATGTCTGCCTTGGGTGACACTGTCGCCTCCGTGGTTGTCCCACCTCCATGCTGTGGCTTGTGTGTGTTGCAGGGGATGTGCACCACTGTCTGTGACTTGTGCTCCAGGCAAATGATGGTGGCGTACAGGTCCACAGTGTCTGCGCAGGGTGGCTGACACTCCTGTGCCATGGAGGACTGCAGGCTGTGTGTACATGGTTTCCATGGGCCCACGCTGGGGGCTTGGTTTGCCCTACTACTGCATCCCTGTGTTGTTGTGCCCTTGGGTATGGGTGGGTGTTTGTCCATGCACTGTGTTGCATCCGGTGTGGTGCATGCTTCCATGCACCACTGTGGGCATCTGTGCTGGCTGTTGTGGACAGTGGTGGGTCGGGGTGTGTCACTGGACTACTGTGCAGGGTGCTGTATCACTGGTGGTGGTATGAGGGGCACGTCCTGTCCCGTGTGGGGTACCTCTTGTGCCGACACATGGTCGGTCTCTCACCTGTATCTTGGGGGGGAATGTGCGTGGTGGCACTGTGTCTGCTGTTGTTGCATTGCCGTGTGCTGCCGCCCACTGCTGGGTGCTCATGGTGGGGCTGGCTTGCATGGTTCTGGTGCACAAGGTTGCAGTGTCACAGTGGGGGTGGTGGTATGCACGGGGTTTCCTGCAGTGGTGGTCACTGCTCATGGGGGGTGTCTGGGGGTCACAGTGCAGGGTGTGCTGTGCACTGGGGGAGATGATGTGGCACAGGGTGGTCCGCCCTCCTTGTGTGGCAGTCTCAGCTTGCCAGTGGGTGTGATGGGGCACCATGGCCCGGCTGTGGGTTGTTTGCTTGTCTCCATGGGCCGGTGGTTATTCCAGCCCTCCCCCAGTTGTGCTGTGCTTGGGGGGGGGGGGACGATGTCTGTTCTGCTGTGTGTTCCTGTGCCCATATATGGCATGGGTGGTGGGCCCCTACCTCACTGATTGTGCAGTTACATTGCTCTGCAGCCAGGGGGCTCCCTGCTTGCACTATGGCGCCTCTGGACTGCTCAGCTGAACATCCCTTGTTGCGCCATAGCACATCATATCTGCTCAGTTTCCCTTCCCTAGTTGCGCTATGGCGCAGGTTGTGCGATATTCAGATGTTGGTTGTAGGCGCAGTTTGGCCTGCTCCTTTTTTGAATATCGCGTCTGTTGCGCATGGGCGCAATAGACTTGTGCTTGCTCCTGCTATTGTGCACTTTTTGGGCGCAGTTTGAATATCTGTGCCGTGGTCTCTAGAATAGGACACAGTACTCTAGATGGGGTCTTACCAATGATCTATACAGAGGCAACACCACCTCCATGTTTCTGCTGGAGATACCCCTTCCTATGCCTCCAGCATCCCACTAGCCCTCCCAACTGTCTTGTCATGGTGCCCGGCCACCTTTAGGTCATCGATATGATTCCCACCGTCTCTTTCCTGCTTGGCGGTCAATATCAGTCCACCCATTTTGTACTCTGCCCCTGGGTTTCTGTGCTGTCAGTGCATCATTTTAGACTTTTCACACTGAAACCCAGCTGCCATACCCTTGACCACCCTAGTTTTCTCAGGTCTCTGCTCCCCCCACAGTGTCCACCCTATTACAAAATGTGGTGTCATCTGCAGAGAGGCAACATTCCTTCCAGCTCCTCTGCAGTGTCACTTATAAAACATCAGAGAACTGGTCCCAGCACAGATCCCTGAAGCACCCTACTAGTCACCCTCCTTTCCTCAAGTAAACTCTTGTTTACCACCACCCTCTGTCTCATTATCCTCTAACCAATTTCTTATCCAGTTTACCACCTTTGAACCCACTCCTAAGCTACCCAGCTTGTTTACTAGTCTCCTATGTGGATGACCTTACTGCAATCTAGGTAGTCCACATCTACCGCTACCCCCGATCTAGTTCCTTGGTCACCCAGTTAAAGAAATCTATCAGATTCATTTAACAACATGACCTCCCCATTTGAAACCATGCTGTCTTGGGTCTTGTGACCTACTGGATTCAAGCTACTCCACAATCCAGTCCTTCAGCAGTGATTCCCTTAACTTTCCCACCACTGATGTCAGGCTGACTGGCCTATAATTGCCAGCCTCCTCCCACTTTTGTGTAGTGAGACTACATCCGCCCTCCTACAGAACCACTCCCGTTTCCAGTGAGCTGTTAAATAGAACTGTCAGAGGTGCAGTCAGTATTTCCCTGAGCTCCCTCAATACCCTTGGATGCACCCCACCTGGCCCTAAGTTTTGTCCACCTCCAGATTAGCTAGTCCCTGCAGGACTCTTTCCTCCAATAAAAGGCCTAGTGTCCAACCTTTCTCCCTTCAAAGCTTCTGTTACTTTTTTGTGGTCCTTCCCCTTCTGCTTCCTCTGTGAACACTGAACAAAAGTATTTCTGCCTTTTCCTGGTTTTCCTCTGCACAGTCCCCCCCTTCCTTTTAAACCTGACAATCCCACCCCTGCTCCTCCTCTTTTCATTTAACATACCTAAAAGATGTTTTGCACCTTTCATTACCTCCTGGGCTATTCTCTCTTCAGTTTGTGCCTCTGCACTCCTTACTGCTTTCCCCTGACACACCTCCCTATCCTCTTCTCTCTGTCTCTCCTTATACCTTCTGAATGCTACCCTTTCAGCCTTTACCTTTTCAGCCACTTCTTTTGAGAACCATAGCGGTCTTTTTCTTCTTGTTTTTGCTCACTTCTTTAATGCAGAGGTTTGTTGCCATTACTTTGCTCCCTTTTAGCTTTGCCCATTGTTCCTCCACCCCAGTCAGACCATCCGCTCTGAGGCATTCACCCATCTTTACAAAATCTGCCCTCTTGAAGCCTAGGACCCTCACCCTTGTGTGGTATAGTTCTACAGCTTTCCTTATATTGAACCACACCTTATGGGGATCACTGGTCCCCAGGAGACCTCCCACTTTGACATCTTCAGTACATAGTTGCACAGTATTTGTCGGCAGATAAAGACCCTCGGGTCCATCTAGTCTGCTCTATGCAGACCAAATGATTTAGTCTCTCATCCTACACAGTAGATCCTGCTAATCTTCTTCTTTTCTTACCTCTCTACCTATATCCAAGACCCCCCGTGCCTATCCCATGCACATTTGAAACCCCCACTGTGCTTGAACCCACCACCTCTACCGGTGGTCTGTTCCAGCCGTTGACCACTCTTTCCGTGAAGAAGTACTTCCTAACATTTCCTCTGAGTCTTCCCCCACCCCTCATATGATGTCCTCCTGCCCTATGACATACCCTTTTCTGAAGAATGCTTCTCTCCTGTATCTTATTTATGCCTTTTGAGGTATTTAAAAGTCTCTGTCATGTCACCCCTTTTTCTCCTATCCTCCATAGAGTACATGTTCAGTTCCCTAGTCTTTCTTCATAGCTCTTCTGCTGTACACCCCTCACCATCTTGGTTGCCCTCCTCTGTATCATCTCAATCCAATCAATGTCCTTGTTTGATATGTCCTCCAGACCTGGGCCTGTACTCCTGGTGGGGCCTCACTAGTGACCGATACAGGGGAGCACCACCTCCTCTTCCTGCTTGTTTTCCTTTGTCTATGCCTCAGCATTCTATTAGCTTTACCACTGCTTTCCCACTCTGAGGTCCTCCGATATATTCTCCCAGGTCTCTTTCTTGTATTGTGGTTGCCACCTCTACCCCCCCCTCATTTTACTCTTGGGGTCTTCGTCCTATATGCATAATTTTTCACTTTTTAGCATTAGCGCCCTGCTCCATACCCTTGGCCAATCTTCCATTTTTTTTTTAGTCCCATCTCATTTTATCTACCCGGCGTGTCCACTCTGTTGCAGATTTTTGTGTCATCTGCAAACAGACACATCTTCCTTCCAGTCCTTCTGCGATGTCACTAATAAAGACATTGAAGCATACTGGTCCCAGAACCGACCCCTGTGGCACCCCATAGTCACTCTCCTCTTCAGGGTGCACCTGTTTATCACCAATCTGGTTCCTATCACTTAGCCAATTGTGCACCAAATTTGCTACTTTTGACCCCACCCTGAGACTGCATAGTTTAACTAATCTTCTGTGTGGGATGATATCAAAAGCCTTGCTGAAATCCAGGTCCAGTATTGTCCCATCATGAGTGGGTTCACTGATTAGGTGCCTCAGGGATGTGCCCCCCCCCGCGCAGAGAGTCCAGGATGTCCCTGCTTCTAGCTGAAGCAGCTGTTGGAAGGTTTCAGTCTGCATCTGGCAGATTTAAGTCCCCCACCAGCATCCCTTCCCCTTTATTTGCCACCTTGCCAGTGGTTTCCAACAGTTCCTTATCTAATGACTCCCCTTGTGCTGTAGGTCTGTAGATCACTTCAGTATGATCAATGGCTCCATTCCCCATGTCCAGGGTGACGCACAGTACCTCTGCCTTATCCTCTCTCCCCGTTGCTTTTATACTTTCCCTCACATGAAGCAGTACTCACCCTCCTCCCTCCTTCCTTCCTGAACAGAGTATAGCCTGGTATGGCCGTGTCCCAGTCATGGGTTTTAGTGCACCATGACTCTGTAATATCCAGGCTAGCTTCTGCCATGATGGCCTCTAGGTCTAGAACCTTATTTCCTAGACTTCTAGCATTTACATGCCCCTCTAGATTTGCTTCCACTCTGCTATATCTTCTCCGGGGATATCTCTTTCATCAGGCCAGACCTCTGGAACTAGTTAGTTAAAACTTGATTTTTTTAACAAGATGAAACTTTAGGTCCAAAGGGCCTATCTTCAGAGTTGTCCTGTATACATGGAACATGCAAACACGCTACCATACATACTACAAAGACATTATAAACAAACAATAGTTCCAACACTAATTACGTAATAAAAAGACTTTTGCTATAGTTAAAAGCAAGTGCATTCATCATGATAACTCCTATCGATTTAATTAAAAAATGGGTAACTTGTGGCCAGTCCAGTGGCACTGAGGGTTGAGGCTCTGGATGCCACACCAGAAACCCGGGTTCGGGAATGGACTCAGGTTTTCGGGGGTTGGTAGGGGAGAGGGAGGATTGAGCATCCCACGACTGCTCTCCTTCCTCTGGGGTGGGTGGATGTATTGCATCACACTGCAGTGGCACCTGGCAGAGGCCAGGAGTACTACAGTTGCGTGCACACTAAGGGAGAAGCATGGCGGGTGTCTGCACAGCTGATCCCATTGCACGCCTGGCTCTTATGGGAGAAAATGGTGGAAAAATTGTGGGGCGACAGGGCGCTGATGGCTGTGCCCTGCACCCTCGGACATGAGAGGCGCAGCCTCTGGGTGTCTGTGCTACAGGACCCCATGGTGGGTGGTCCTGTTTACTGGCCGCCCATGGGGTCGGGCATAATTTGCATGCAAGATCTGATCCAGGGGTGCAGGTGCCGCTGGATGATCGCTGGGAACGCCCTCAAGCTGCAGAAAGAGAAATACAATTGCAATAAAAAAAGTGGGTAACTTGTTCAAATTTCTTGTTGATGGAGGAATTTCATTCCATATTACTGCAGCAGAATACTTGAAAGGTCATTTGACCATATTTGGTTCCGATTTGGGGAGTTTTTAGACCCCCACCTATGGACCACTTTCCTCAGTTGATATCGTTGTCCATCACACTCTTGTTGGATGCTTAGGTTTCCCTTGCTCAGGCCCTCCCAGACTTTAAATGTTAGTGTAGTGTATTGTCTTTTCAAATGAGTAGCCAAACTATTCCATTTCAAGTTTTTATACATCACACAGTGATGAGTTAGGAAGGGACATCTCAAGACAAATCTGGCAAGCCAGTTATATGGTTTATTAACCCCAACCAGAATTTTTTGTTCAGCAAAGCTGTAAACTAAGTTGCCATACTTCAGGACTGGTAAGATTAACTGTGTTGCTGTTATATTACACATTTGTAATTGCTGATTTTCGTAATGCACCTATCCTTGTATTCACGTTTTTCATTATGTAGTTTATATGATTTCCAAATGTCACTGAACTATCTAAAATGACTCCTAAATATTTATATTGGTTTGTAGTAAGTAATGTTTGACCACTTCTAGTGATAATATCCAAATTACGTGTAAGTTGATTTTTACTTTTCTTGTTCTGAAAATACATTACTGGAGGTTTTTTCTCGCCATTACTAACTTTGATTCAAAAAAACAACCAGGTATGTCAAATCAAATTAGAGCTTTCTTATCATCAAATCTTGAGTTTTGCTGAAAACAACACAGTGTCATTTGCATAAAGTCTTATATGCATATTTTGGATGTTCTTAGGCAACTCATTTACATAAAATAAAAAATATAGTGGCCCCAGGATTGATCCCTGGGACAATCCTCTGTCAAATATTCCAAGTCCTATAATTGGCTATTTCTTCCTGCTTATTTCTTTTGCCCCAAGGAGGATTTAATCCAGTTTAATGAACATAGGGCCATTCCGATCCTTTAAAGTCAAATGGGGTATCGTGGTCTACTAAATCAAAGGCTTTGGACAAATCAATGAACACTGCTCCCGTGGAGTCCCTGGCATCCATATTATACCCGCATCAGTGTTAAGACCACATGGAAACTTTTGTAAGTCAAGGGCTGCCCACAACATCATGCATTAGTGTCTACATAAATGTAGGTGGCCCCATCTCTCCTCAGTTCTTTTCCCGCCATCGATTATACTTGTTGGACCTACTCATGGAAACGTCGATTGTTGGTGGCCATCATTTATTCTGTTTCTAGTAGTCAAGTATCATAATTTTAGTGATTTTTTTGACTCCTGTATTTCCCTGAAAGAATCATGTAACCTATTTCAGTACTGCAGTTGAGAAGAGAAGATTTACAAGGATGACACCCACAAGGTGTGCATCTGCTGTCTGAAGCTGCCCTCCGACAATACAACTTGTGCAATTTGCTAGAGCTTCACCTCACCTCCACTACCAAGTGGCTTAGAAAAGGAGTGCTGGAAAAGTTTTTTATTAGAAAACTTTGGCAGCGATGGAAATGAAATCGCAGTCATCAAAATTGTCATCGGGCAGCCATAAGCACTCTGACAAGGATACGGTCTCTCCAACATGCTCCAGGTCACCACTGTGACCAGCAGGTACCGCCATTTCTTCATCATTGTCTGGTCTGGTGGTGACTATAGCCCCCCCCCCCCCCAAAATGACCAGACACCATGGTTAGGGCTTAGCTTAGGTAATACCAGGCCTATTACGGGCAGTATAACACTGTCATCACTGAGTGGGAACCCGCCCTCGACTACTACAGTCACAACCTCTAATATGGGCGCCGACACACAAACAGTACTGGTATTGTTCTCCAAAATGATATGTTGCATACTACCAGGCTTGCCTGCCCAGCCTGTTCCAACGTCGATGGGAATCTCCAACAATCACTCTCCATCAATGCCACAACTGAGCACTATACAAAAGGGACCTCCACAGCCGCGCATGGTCCTGTACCTGTCATTGAAGGGGAAGACAATGAGGTAGAATTTAACCCAGACCTCATGATGGAAGAAAATTATAAGGAAGAGGAAGGTTATGCTGAAGACCAGTATTTACCTGGTACCAGCTCCACTTTATCCTCTTACAATGAGGACTTACTCCAACGTCACCACCAGAGAATCCCTCTTTTTAAGCAATAATGCAGAAAATGCAGGCTGACATGGGATTCAGTCTGGAAGAGGAAGACTCCACAAAGAAGAATTTGTTGGAGTCTTTGGAGGTACAGAATCTCTCTCCAGTCATTCCTTTACTCTATCCAGCCCTAGAGGATACCACTAGTCTTAGCCTAATGCTATACCAGCTGTCCCTAGGAAGGCTGACAAGATGTACCCCACACCATCTAACAAGACTTCTTCTGCCAACCAGCCAGAAACTGACTTGGTGGTTATCACAGCTGCCCATGGCAAATCCAGGGTACCCAAATATAAGAGCTCCCTCCTGACAAGAAATCCAGGAGGTTGGATGTCATGGGGAAACATACTTATGCCTCAGCATCACAAGGCCTGCGTATTGCAAACTGCCAGGTCCACATGATAAAATATCAGGATACCCTCTGGAGGAGCACCAAGGCTGCAGTACAGGCCCAATCTGAGTGTAATGCCAAAGCAGAATTAATGAAAACCTTAACTGCAGGTGCTGAGGTGGGCAGGTATTTAATTCACTCAGCCTTTGATGTTTCAGATGCCTCTGCCAGGGCAGCTGCCACAGGCACCTGCATGAGAAGATATTCATGGCTTAGAGTAGCTGGATTTGCTAATGTTTGACAAGCAGTGTTAAATGCCCTTCTAGAGACCATAAACTGTTCAGGTATGATGTTGAAGAGGCTTTAAAATATCTCCAATTATCAAGGATGACATTAAGGTCAGTAAATCCTGTACCCACAGCAGATAGAAGTAGAGGGTGGGGTCAGTTTCATCCACCACCAGCCAAGGGTGGCAAACAAATCTACAGACAGCAACAGGAGGTAAGGGTGCCGACACCTTGCCAGCCACCCTTCACCTCGGTGCCCATTCCAAAGCACCAAGAGGAGGTGGAGCCAGTGGTGTTGTCCCCACCAGTTCAGCATGACTCGCAGCCATACACCTCCCTTCCAACTACCATTGCCCCCAGGGGTGGTTGTAGGGGGTTGTCTCTCCCGTCACTTGAACCAGTGGCAGGAGATCACTCCAAATGAATGGGTGCTGGATATTATTGTGAAAGGCCATGCTCTGGAGCGTCTGGATACCCCTCCACATCATCCACCACATGTCTCCATTTATCCCCAGGGACACATGTCCCAAAATGGGCCACAGAACCAGTCCCTGTCAGGCAGAGAAACAGAGGCTTCTATTCCAGATACTTCTTAGTCCCAAACTGGACCAGGGATCTGAGGCCAGTTCTAGACCTGAGAGAACTAAACTTCTACAAAGAGTGCAAGGAGTTAGTTCCATGTGGTGTCTCTACAGACCGTCATTCCCCTGTTTCAGACAGTGGACTGGATCTGTTCTTTGAGTATGAAGAATGCTTACCTTAATATTAAAATCAGGAAGAATCATAGAAAATATCTGAGATTCATGCTGGAAGGGGAACATTACCAGTTCAGAATATTGCCCTTTGGCTTGTCTTCTGCACCATGGTTCTTTACCAAATGCTTGGCAGTGCTAGCAGCAGCCCTCCATGAGGAACACCAGTATGCGTTTCCATACCTGTGCAATTTATTAGAACTTTTCTCTTGAGGAGCAACTGGTATATACCCTGGCTCAAACCAGGACATTGTTCAACCATTTATGAGTGACAATAAACTTACCAAGTCAGTACTGACTCTCTCTAAAAGACTGCAGTACTAGACACAGCTCAGGGCTGTGCATTCCTGCCTCTGGACAGAGCAGAATGCTATATAGCACAGACACATCTGGTGTACCACAGTCAGTATGTCCCAGCCAGGACTCTGTTATGCCTTCTGATTCTTACAGGAGCAGCCACTGTAACAATGCAACTGGCTGGTCTACATATGAGGATCCAACAATGGTCCATATGAGTCCAGTGGGATCAGGTAATGGATGAACTAGACAAACAGGTACTAGTCACATCCCTTTGGAAAAAGGTCCTGATGTGGTGGTTGGACTGCACCAATTTGTTCAGAGGCGTACCATTTCTGGTTCCAAACCCAACACAAATTCTCACCTCGGATGCACTGAAATCCAGGTAGGGAGCGCACCTGGGCCCTTACCAAACACAAGGTACTTAGACCCAGGGAGAAAAGACACTGCACATAAATGCCCTGAAGATTAGGGCTGTTCTATATGGTCTTCACACACATTCAACACTGAGGGCTTAATATTCAAAAAGGCGCAAAATGCAGTGCAAAAATTGGATAAGGCACACATCTGCTACAGTTTTGCACTTGCGCTGTTGGTTTACAGAGCAAGTTTAGATACAGATATGTGTGGGGTGGTTGTTGGTGGAGGGGGAAGAGTAAGGAGATGCAGGCTTGAGGATCAAACGAAACTAAAAAAACAAATTAAATACCTGTGCCATACATTACTATGCACTCCATCAAGCCTAGCAGTGATGAACATTACATACAGTGATTTCAGAAATACATGATTGTTTTAATCCAAGCCATCCGCTTCCAATCAGTGTACATAGTAAGCTTTTATTTGTAAAGGCTGGAAATCATTTAAAAGTTAAAGCTGACAAAATTTCAGGTTATCACGTTTGTCAACTTCACCTTTCAGCATTTCCTGTACAAGTCTGATTTCCAGAAAGAGGGTAGGGAAGGAGGAATGGTGGAGCTCTGTTATCGTTCAGTCTTAGATCAAACATAAGAACATACAAAATTGCCAGTAGAAAAAGGCCCCACAGGTCTACAAGTCTACCATATTGTGCAGCTCTCAGTTTGATATCACTACAGCCACCCTACCCCCACCAAAGCCCTCCTTCCTCCTCTTTCCCGGTCCTTCCTCCCCTTTGTGTTCTTGTTTGTAGTAACCCTGCCATTGACCTGATCCCAACCCCACTTAAAGCTATCCACTGTCCTTTGAGCAATTAACTCCTTCCGCAGTGCGTTCCAACCCGCCACCACTCTCTCTGTGAGGCAGTACCTCCTCATCTCCCTCCTAAACCTTCCCTTCCCTTCCAACTTCAGACTAGCCTCTAGTTATCCTTTCCCCCTTTAGCGGAAGACTCCTCCCTCCTTTGTTTATGCCTTTCAAGTATTTAAAGGTCACTATCATGTCCCCTCTTTCCTTCTCTCTTCCAGCGAGTACATGTTGAAGTTCTTCAATCTTTCCTCGTATGGCAACTCCCCTAGTCCCATGATCATTTTTGTAGCCCTACGCTGCACCCCCTCCAGTAGTCTTGTATCCTTTTTGAGGTATGGGCACCAGTAGTGTACACAGTACTCCAAATGAGGCCTCACCAGTGATCTATACAATGGGAGGATGATCTCCCTTTTATAGAGGTGATCCCCCTGGCAATACACCCCAGCATCCTATTTGCCCTTGCTGCCATCCTCCTACACTGTGCTGATACCTTCATCCACATCCTGGACTTGATCCCCATTTGTAAGCATCAAGTCCAGTATGTTCCCCTCCCTAGCAGGATCCAACACCTCTTGCACTAGATAGCTGTCTTGGATAGCTTCCAGCAGCACCTGTTCCCTGGCATGTGCTGTAGTCACTGGCTGTCAGTCAACCCCAGGTAGGTTGAAGTCTCCCACTATAAGTGTACTCCCTTTGCGACTGACCTTCCTGATTTGCTCCACCAGCTCCCTATCCACCTTCTCGCTCTGTGAGGGTGGTCTGTACACCACCCCCATCCTGCCCTTCTTACCTTTAGGGCTTTGGAGCAATACCCATATGGCTTCTGGCCTCCCCTCATCCCTGGTACACAGTATCCCCTCCCTGACATAAATAGCCACCCCTTCCCCCTCCCGGTCCCTGCAGAACACCTTGTATCCCAGAATGTGAGATCCAGTTATGGTATTGGGTGGCCCAGGTCTCTGAGATGGTAACAATATCTACCTCTCCCTCCATGCATCATTGCCTGGAACTCCTGACACCTTGTTTGCTAAGCTCCTTGCATTCAAGGATACTGCAGTCCACCTTGTGTCCTGCCTCCTCTTCCCTTCCACTTTGTCTTGTGCACCCTCCTTCTCTGGGGGCAAGGCCTCCATCTCCCTGGAAGGTGCCTCCTCCCTGCTATCCGACTCAGCCCCACCCCCAGATTAAATCTATGTTGTTTTTAAATCTGCTTCTCCAGCCCCTTGTCACAATGCCCTTGTACTCTCGACATTGAGATGCAGCCTATCCCTGGCATAAAGCCCCTTATTGTTCCGTGTCTCATCCCACTCCCCTGTACCCCAGTTCTGCACACCACCCCTTCAGCCACCCATTAAACTCCTGTATTCTTGGCTTCCTTGCAGTGCTTACCCTAGGTACTGGGAGCACCTCTGAGAATATCACTGAGCTTCCTACCCGATTGCAGATACCCCCCACTTCCCTAAACCTCTCCTGCACTTCTTCCACTGTACTGCCCTCTAGGTCATTTGTTCCTAGGTGCACAATGACATGAGGCTTCCCTCCCACCTTCTCCATACATTTCTGAATGCACTGCCCTGCTCTCCCCACTGTCATACACTCCACCCAGATTCATCTCTTCCTTGCTCCCTTACATCCCCATCTCACCCCCTGAGCATAGAATCCCCTTATACAAGTACTCACCCCCATCCCTTGCCCTCCTATGGCCCCTTTTCCTCAGTGTCCTCTCCTTCCAATCCCTGCCTTCCCCTCCCTTCTCCTTCAATCGCACCTCCACCTTCTCTCCTCCTCCTTCATCCTTTCTGTGCTTGCTCCCTTCACAACCCTCCCTCTCCACTACTTTTATGTCCTTCCACTGCCCCATGCATTGTGCCTCCTCCCACCTCCCAACATGTTTTGGCCTTCCTCCCCGTTTGTTTAGTGTGTTTGTACCAACTTGACCTACTTCCCTGCCCCTGCCCACTTTTAACCCCCAGTCTCTCTCTCTCTCTCTCTCTCTCTCTCTCTCTCTGCTTGTACCCTGCATTTCCTCCCTCCATCCTGGTTCCCCGACTTTTGTTCTATGGTGCCTTCCCAACCCCTGCTCTATTTCATCAACCAGTACTCATGTACCTGTTTGTTGTCACCAACCTCCTGCTCTTGCCCTCCCTGAAATCCCTTCCTTTCTCTGTTTACCTAGAACCTCTTTCCTACCACCTGTCTACCTGTGTTCCCTACCACCTGCCAACACCCTTTTGGTGCTCCCAGGACCCTGTTAGACTTATCCCCCAATTGACACCCCCTTTCAGCCCTTGGCAGCCTGGTTTATCCTGTGATGGAGCCCTACCTGCCCCTCTGCCCCAGCTCCTCCTCACCCCCTCATACCTGTCCCTTCCCCAGTTCCCATCTCAAGATCTCTATCTCCCAGCATAAGCTGTCTGAACATCGTGACCTGCCCCCACCAAGTTTCCAGAAACAGTGCTGCCCCACCCCATTGCAGACTCACAGCCCCTCCCAGCCTCCCTGTGCCCAGAACCCCAGTCATCCCTACCTCTCCACTTTTCCTTCCTATACATCCACCTGCCTTCTTCCCTGACCTCCACATCCCTCCCGTCTCTTTTTTGTTGTTGTAACTTACTATTTATTCTCCTCCTCTCCCCCCTCCCAGCTCCAGTCTCCTCAGGATCACCTAGGAGTCATCCCTCTGTGGTTTGCCTCACCTGATTTACTCTCCTTCACCCATGTAGCCATGGTTTTACCCCCCGGGCAGAGACGGGGTGGGCCCCAACACCCCAAACCTCTTGTCTTGTTGGTTGGGAAGGTGTCAAGAGGTTGGCCGCAAATAGAGGGCAAGCTCTGGTGATTCGTCTCTGCCACAGTTGGAAGGGCTTTTTCCTCCTGTACTAGGGAGTGGCTAGCACTCAGACGTCAAGGCATTGCCACTGATGTATGCCACTCCCGACCCCTGTTCTATGCTCTGGTGTGCTTTCTATGCCTCTGGCTTCCACCTGAGGCCAGCCAAATGCCAAGCGGGAACCCCCCTCCCGGGAGAGGAGAGCTGTCCTCCATATGCTCGATCGTTTCCCTCCTCTGCTGACCCCCAACAACCCAAGCTCGTTCCCGAACCCAGGTTGCCAGCATGGCGCGAGGTGTGGCGTCCAGCGCCTCAACCTTCAGTGCCACAGGGCCAGCTCCCATTTCTTTTAGTCTCTAAATATTCCACAGCTCTTTACTACTGCATCCATATTTCTATAAGAGCTCTAAACCTGTAGTAGTAGTGCCACAAAACTCTTACACTCTCCTTCTGTAGGGACTTACAGCTTCTTACTCTTCCTCTTCCTCCTGTATGTGCCCTCTGGCCCTAGTTGCTAGCTACACCCTTTGTAATTCTGCATATATATCAGCTAGGCTATTGCTTGTGCTGCCTAACTGTTCCTGCCACTTAAAGTAGGTGTGGCTGGGCCTTCCACTATAAAGGCAGAGCACCGGGGTGGGGGGTGGGGCTGTTCCTTTGATACTTTGTTTTGTAGGAACCATCAGGTAAAAAAAAAAGCGGTCCTGAAAGGGTTAAACACTACAGACAGCAGTAAATCGTTGTGCACTGCCACACGCATAAACACACAGTTAGAACAGCGTAATCTGAATCTCTGCTGGAGCAATGCAGTCTCATTAAAAACTCAGTTTTAACCAGCAGGGCAATGTTTAGATAAAAATGTGTATTAATAAAAAAGGGTGTAGGTGTCCTTTAAGACGTAATGAAAAAGACAGCAGAGAGCAGTGCTGTTTACATTGAGTGTATCCACTGATTGCAATTTGAGCTGGCATGTACGAAAGGAACTCTCCCCCTTCCCCGGTGGAGTGATTTTAGATAGTGGAGGATCGTACTCCAACTCCAAAATTGTGCTTTGGTGGGAATCTGAAGTGCCCTCGGATAGCAAGATGGCTTGCAGAGCTCTGCCCTCAGAAAGCCATAAAAACGGTCTTCCAAGTGAAGAACCTTCATCACATGTGGCTGTTCATTTAAGTGGAGTCCTAATATGTACCAGAGTCAAATCCAAATTACTGCCTTCTTGGTGCTGAACATGGAAAATTTCTCTGAGACATATTAAAATAAATTGTGCAGTAAGGGTCCAGTTGTCCATCCCATGGTTAACAGAAATGTCCAACAATAACCTCTAACAACTGAAAGGTGCAGACCAGATTCTGAAAATCTAACAGGCATTCCAGAACTTTCCTACAAGGAAGGGTTCAGAGGTCAAACTATTTTTGACACTATATGGAAAAGTATTTCAATTTGATCCCATAGACTCTAGTGTAAGGGTTTCTTATTATGAAGACCTGGATTACACAGTGATACTCAAACTGGTGACCTCTATTTCTTTTATACAGGTTTTTATCCCTCCGTGGCAGGCAGTCCCAGAGTCCTAGGCTGTCTTAAGTCTTTGTCCCCCAGACCAGGTGAGCCGATGGTACTAACGGGTCAGGCTTCATGTAGCCCAATTTCCAATTTTACACCCGATTTTTCTTTCCCGAGCTATTGCCTCCGCAGCTGCCCACATGCAGTGGTGTAATGGACGAGCTCCACCTCTGTGGAGACATCCTCAGATGCCTGTTTGGCTGGCTTGTATGTGTGCCCAAACTGCACTATCACCTCTACATCTTCAGGTGGCAGACAAGCAATGGATCACACAACCCAACCCTTCCCCCGGAGAGCTGTCTGATGAGATGCTTGATCCTCCTTCCCCTGGCCAGCCCCCTAACAACCTGACTCAGTTTCCAAACTCAAAGGCGTTGGGCACCTCAGCCCTCCATGCCACAGGAGCCTGGTTTGCAGATGCAGGGACTGAAGATTCTGATGCAACAGCTGGACCTGAAATTGGGACGCCGAATTAGGCCAGAGGAATGTTTTGCTTTGTTGCCATCTGCTAAAGCAGTGGGTACCAGATCTGCTTTGGCCAATGCAGGCTTGTAATATCACTTGACATCACTGGGGTTTCTCAGCATCAGAAGAGCTGCTTGTATCAAGGGATACAAAAAGGTCAGTTTCCAGCATGGACATCAATAGAAACTGTACAATATTCTCCACTACAGACCACCCATGAGGATCTGACATCGTGCAGCTGAAGCTGTTGGCTAGCACATTATTCACTCCCAGACACGAGCTGTGTGGACCTAAACATTATCCGGCTGTAGTACAGCTAATTTTGAATCTCTTTCACTAGAACTTAAGCCAAACAGCAATACTCAACATCTCCAGCAGATTTTTTGTATATTCTTTTTCACTCTCCTTATGCTCTCAGGCCCCACTCCTTCAGGCTTTCCGCATCTCCCAATAGCCCCTCCTGTCCTAACCCAGCCTCTTCTTACTCCTCAAATATGGCCGGTCCAGGATATCCCAGCGTATCCCTTCACGGGTGGGGCCCCTCCTCGAGGGGAAGGCACCGGGGGGGGGAGAGGGATGACCCAGCACACTCTTCTTAGGGCCCGGGGATGTTGCCATGGAGAAGAAGGCCCCAGGAAGGCACGGGAGGCAACCGGGGACAGAGAGCCATCATCCAGCGGCCAGCGAGCGGTATTTCTGTTTTTCTGGTGTTCCCCTACATGCAAACCCTCTGTTGTGACTCTGGTCTCCACCAGGGGCCACTGCAGAGTGATCATGCATCCCTCCCCCTCCCCAGGGGAGGACCGCAGTCATATGGATGCTCAATCCTACCCCTTCCACTGCTGACCCCCGGTGCCCAAGTCCATTCCCAAACCTGGGACGCTGGCATGGTTTGAGGTGTGGCGTCCAGTGCCTCAGCCCTCTGCGCCACCGGGCCAGCCCATCTCCAGCAGATTTATGTTGAGACTCTGCTCTTTGGGAAGGAGGGGGCGGCGGTGCAGCAAACAACCATGCATCTGAAACCCCTGGCAGTGGGCTATCCACTACATAAGAACAATTCATTGCCACTGGCCCTTGAGGACACAAAACAATAAAGGGGTAAGACCTGTGAGGAAGTGGTGTTCATCGACCTGCAATAACAAGCAGTTGTCATCAGTACTAGGAAGCTTTTGAGCACTTGTTAGCAAGCATCTACCAAATGTCCTCCTGTGGAGCCTCACAAAGGAAACTGGAAGGTTGCCCCAAGGCCCAGAGTTCTCTTGAATTGCAACTTTGGCAGACTCTGAAGTATTCCCATGGTTTCCAAGGGGAGCTACCGCACTGCTCCCTCCTTTAGAACTGTGTATGCTTCATAAAGAGCAGTTATGGACTTATCATAACACAGTAGATCTTCGAGAGAATGTCTTTCATCAGGCCACAGCTAAGGAACGAGTACCAAGAGTACTGACAATGAATCAGTCTGGGTGACTGGAGCCTATAGGAGTAAGAAAGGAGGGCTTGAAGCAGCTAGGCCAAAACCTGCCCTTTTTCATGGCACAGTGTCCAGACTGTAGTGTTTAGTAAAGGTGTGGGCAGTAGCCCATCTGGCAGCTGCACAAATCTCAGCAGCAGGCACTTTCTTAAAACAGGCAGAAGTGGCCATGCCCCTAGTTGAATGGCAACAAACAACCCCAGGAAGCTCCTTACTGCACTTCCTGTAACAGAAAGTAATAGCTAGACAACCATTTGGACAGACACTGTTTGGAGAAAGGCACCCTCCTTTAGGGATAAATCGTTGCCCGACTCTAAAAAACCTGACAATCAGTTGCCGACTCTCCAGAATCCCGATGCATTTACAATCCCATGGCACGTTTGACAGACTGCTGAAACTTGACAGCAGTAGTTCAAAGCTCGGGTTGGATATTGTTTCGCCCGATACATGGATCAGCATGTAAAGATCAGACCCACCATTACCTAGCACTGGGTAAAGAGCTTCAACATGGTACTCTGGTACAATTCCAGTTATGAAAGCCGAAACTCCAGCAGATGCTAAGTGTTTTATTTGTATAATTAAGTCCCACATACTGAGATGAAATATAACATCTAAGACACCTATTGCAAAATGCCAAATAGAATAAAACATAGCCAAATGTACGCTGTACTTAACTATACAAGTAAAACACTGAAGAGCATAAAGAAAATATGTTTACTTCACATTACAGTAGTTGCCACATTCATCCATGCCCATGCTTTAGATTGTCCCTTCTGTCATCTCAGGAGTCTCAGATTAGCTGTTCAATAAAAATTCTCAAGCTGCTCCAAACATGCTCTTAAAACCAAGTTCTTCTTAACCAGACCACAGCAGGTGACAGTAGCCTTTTTGGTAGTTTCTCCAGCTTTTTTAGCTTTGGCTTGCTCAAGATTGTCTTTCTTTTCCATGAGCACCTTTTGATTGTTGAACTTCTCAACTTTCTTGCAGAGCACCTGGATGGCTGTGAGTGGGGCTTTATCCGAGGGTTTACAGCACTTCCTGGGCAAGAGTTGAAATAAACATCTGTTTATAAGCACAATCGGTGAATTTGAGTCGGACAGCTGAGCTTCAGTATTTCGATAGTCGGGCAGGCGTACCTGTTGGGAAATTGAGTCAGGCAGCGGAGCATCAGTCTTTTGATAGTCGAGCAAACGTACCAGACCCCTCCTTTCCAGGGGCGAATGAAACAAAAAGCTGCGAGGACTTCCGGCAGTCCTTTGTATGTGTGTGTATAGTACCCGAGTAGTTTATGTTCATCTAAGGTGTGGAGCAATGCTTCCCCTGGATTAGCATGCTCAGGAAAATAAACAGGCAGGTGGATGACTTGATTCAGAGTAAACCCAGATACCACCTTTGGTAGAAAAGGACAGTTACATAAGAACTTACCGTAACAGATCTTCGAGAGGAGCTCTTGCAGCAGGCTATAACCATTGGGACTAACGCCGCAGGCATTAGGACACACCGGAAAAATTCTCAGCTAGCAGCACCCAGCAGGGACCACCCCCCGACGTCGGCTCCACCCCAATGTCAGCCATGGTATAAAAGGGGGCGGACCCAGCTCCACCCCAGTCCTCAAAGACCCATGAACGGGCCCTGATGAGAGAAAGGAGAAGCCTGTAGAGAAGTTCTGTACACCTCTCGGAGGATGGAGGGTGGAAAGCGCTGCTGCAAGAGCTCCTCTCAAGATCTACTGTTACGGTAAGTTCTTATGTAACTGTACTATCTTACTTCAAGTGGGAGCTCTTGCAGTAGGCTATAACCATTAGAACTGAATCCCAAGCAGTCCCGTGCCAAGGAGGTGCCTGACCCCGGGAGGTGGAAGATGGGACGATGCTGGAAAACAGCAAGTCATGAAAGAAGCCCCTGAAGGACTGCCAGGCCAAAGCCGGCATGCATCTGGATGCAATGTTCAGGCAATAGTGCTTCTGCGAAAGTGCAAAAATTCCAGGTGGCACTCCTACAAGATATGTCTCTAATAGAGATTCTCTTCAAAGCGCAATGAAGCCAATACTCCTGCAGAGTGACCCTAACCAGGCCCGAAGGTTTATTGTGCTTTTCATAGCAAAACACAATGCAGTGGACAAGCCACTTAGAAATAGTCTGCTTAGACACTGGTTTGCCCAAGTGTTGTGGCGCGAAGGCCACAAACAGTTGCTCCAATTTACGGTGTACAGCTGTGCGCTTAAGGTAGTACCTCAGCGCCCTGTGAACATCCAGAGTGTGAAGAAGAGCTTCTCCCCTACTGGAGGGAGAAGAAAAGTAAACTGGAAGGTCAACCAACTGGTTAAGGGTCAATTCTGAGACCAGTTTGGGAAGGAAAGTACAGTTACGTAGGAACTTAGCGTAACAGTAGATCTTCGAGAGAGGTTCCTTCAGTAGGTCATCACATATAGGACTGGTGCCACCTGGCGTTGGGCCACACGGCAGACTTTTCTAGCAATACCTGATGGGGGACAGCCCACCCGACGTCACGTGACAGATGTCAGCGTGGCTATATATAGTGGGCTGTCCCCACGTTGCCCTCCAGTTCTCCTGCCGGAGCCAGAAAGAGGCCTGACAGCAGGAGCGAACAGGATTTGAAGTCCCTGTAAAACAGAAAATGAGGGGAAGGAGGAAGGGAAAAATATGACCTACTGAAGGAACCTCTCTCAAAGATCTACTGTTACGGTAAGTTCCTACGTATCTGTACTATCTTACTTCGAGAGGGTTCCTTCAGTAGGTCATCACATATAGGACAGAGTCCCGAGCAGTCCCTCCAAGGAGAGACTGAGAGAAACTAGGGAGGAGGTGAACTAACTCCAACAGAAAAAACTGGAATCCAGAATGGACCCAGCCTAGGACAGAAGGCCCTGCAAGACGGCTAGGCCAAAGCCAGCCCTCCGCCTAGAAGCAATGTGCAGACTGTAGTGTTTGGTAAAGGTATGGACAGAACTCCAAGTAGTGGCAGCACAAATGTCGGCCGCAGAAACGTTCCGTAAAAAAGCCGCGGAGGCAGCCATGCCCCTAGTAGAATGACCTCTGATGGTACCCGGCAGAGGTTTTTCATACTTTTGGTAATGCTCAGACACCGGTCTGCCCTTCGATCTCAGGGCAAAGGAAACAAACAGTTGATCACAGGTATGGAATTCTTTGGTCCATGAGTGTAACACCCCAGAATCCAATGAACATCTATCGCATGAAGGAGTGCCTCACCTCTGTTAGAGGGGGACGGATAATACACCGGAAGCTCTACTGATTGATTCAGCGTGGCTTCTGACACCACCTTGGGAAGAAACTTTGGGTGCGTTCTAAGGACCACCGGTCTCTGTAAATCAGATAGAGCTCCTTGCAGACTAGAGCATGAAGCTCCAAAATACTTTGGCGATGATAGCTATGAGAAAAAGCACCTTCCAAGAAAGGAAGTGCAAATCACAGCTCATCGCCGGCTCGAAAGGAGGAAGGGTGAGCTTCTCTAGGACGAAGTTCAAGTCCCAAGGTGGAGTTGGGCTGCAGATGGGGGGTTTCAGATGGAGAATCCCTTTCAGAAAAGCTTTTGAGACCTCCAACTGAGCCATGGGTTTACTATCCACTAGCTTGTGGTACACAGAGATTGCTAAATATGGACCTTCAAAGAAGAGTAGGACAGACCGGAGTCTGATAAGTGAAGGAGGTATTCCACGACTTGTGGGGCAGAACAAGGGAAGGGCTCCAACCCTTACCAGATGGAAAACCGCTTCCACGTCATGGCATAAGTGGTGTGGGTGGTGGGCTTCTAGCCTCGGTGAGGACTTGAGCAACCTGGGAGGATACCTCAAAGCGAGAGATCGCTATGTCTGCAGGAGCCACGCATGAAGGTGCAGAGTTCTGAGCCCCGGATGTTACAGTCAACCTTGATACTGGGTCAGGAGGTCATGAGCCACTGGAAGTGGAACTGGTGGTTCCCTGGAAAGCTGTTGTAGCAGTGGAACCAAATCTGTCTCGGCCAGAGAGGAGCGATGAGGATCATCTTTGCTCTCTCCACCTGAAGTTTGAGAAGGACCCTCTGTAGAATGGGAAATGGAGGGAAGGCGTACAAAAATTTCCCTGTCCAAGAGAGAGACAATGCGTTGTTCCAAAAAGCATCATGCCCTGGAATGAGCGAGCAAAAGTTGGGAAGTTTTGCTTTGAATTCGGAGGCGAAGAAGTCGATTTCCGGACGCCCCCAACATTTGAAGATGGATTCAGCCACTTCCTGATTCAGTTCCCACTAATGAGCTAGGGTCTGAGACCTGCTGAGACTGTCCACCAGGATGTTTAGAATGCCTGGAATGTGCACGACCACAAGGACCAGATGGTGCTGGACTGCCCAATTCCACACCTGCGTCGCCTCCCGGCACAGGGGGTACAACCGGGTTCCCCTTTGTTTGTTGATATACCAAACTACCGACATGTTGTCCATTTGGATTAGCAGTGGTCCCTTGGGAAGGAGGGACTGAAAGGCCTGTAGGGCTTACAGGACCGCCCTCATCTCCAGAACATTGATATGTAAAGAAGTCTCCAAGCTTGACCATAGTCACTGGGCTTGGTGCTCCCCTAGATGAGCTCCCCACCCCATATTCAAGGCATCCGTGGTGAGGGAAGCTAAGGGTGCAGGGCTCCGGAAGGGAAGCTCCAAGAAAAGATTGTGGGAATCCATCCACTAATGCAAGTCTTTCTGGACCACTGAGAAGACCAGTACCGAATGGTCCAGGTCATCCAGGAGCTGATCCCACTGCACCCACAAAGACCACTGAGAGACCCTCATGTGAAGCCTTGCCAGGGGAATGGTGGTGATGGAAGCAGCCATCAGGCCCAGGACCTCCTGAGCTGGGATGGTCCTGAGGGAGGCCACTTTGGAGGCCTGACAGAGAAGGGTCTCTACCCTGTCTGGAGGAAGAAAGGCTCTGCACTGGACCCTATCCAGGACTGCCCCAATGAAATGAAGTCTCTGGGCAGGGATGAGGGATGACTTGGGAACACTGACTGTGATCCCTAGTCTGCTGAGGAGGTCCAGGGTGAAGGTGAGAGCCTCCAGTAAAGAATCCCTGGACGGGGCTGAAATCAGCCAGTTGTCCAAGTAAGGGGAAACTGCAATACCTCTGCGGCGTAGAAAGGCCGCAACCACCGACAGGCACTTGGTAAAAACCCATGGTGCTGAAGACAGACCAAAAGGAAGTGCTCGAAACTGAAAGTGCCCCCACTGGAAGCGAAAGTGCAGGAACCGGCGGTGGCTGGGGAAAATGGGGATGTGCAGGTAGGCATCCTGCATGTCCAGAGTGCAGAGCCAGTGGTTCTTCATGAGGAGTGGGAGGAGGCTCTAGAGTGTCAGCATCCAAATTTTTTCTACTTGACAAACTGATTAGTTGGTTTAAGCTCGAGTAAGGGTCTGAAGTCCCCAGTCTTTTTGTAACCAGGAAAAAATGGGAGTAAAACCCTTTTCCCCTTTGCCAGAGGGGAACATGCTCTATTGCTTCTTTGAGCAAGTGTGAGTTTAGCTCCTCGTGAACTAGGAAGGCCTGGTCCCGGGAGTAAGAGGACTTCTTTAGTGGAGTTTCCGGAGGGATTTCCAGAAACTCTATTGTGTGTCTGACGGACACTAGTTGTAGGACTCATTTGTCGGAGGTGACCGCCCTCCACTTCTGCACGTGGCAGGCGAACCTCCTCCCATCTGCTCCCCGTCACGAGACTGAGGAGGCAGGGGATGGGAAGTCAAGAAGTGGTGGGACATTCAGGAGGAGGTCCTCCTGAACATCTCTGATTTTGGAAGCAGGAGGGTGGTAATTGTACTTGTACCCGTGGTCGCTTCCTTTGGCTGACAGCGCTCCCAGGGTGTTCTTTCTCTGCCTCCAAGTCCATTTCCAAAGGGCTGCTGCTGGGACCCGTTCAGTACATTGACCTTGCAGACCTAAGTGCAAGTCCTCTGTCCTGTAGGTCTGTGATAATATCTTGGTGTCCCCACCAAAGAGCACAGAGACCCTGAAGGGGGCATCCTGAATCGCTGACTGGACTTCGGTGGCGAGTCCAGAGAGGCGAAGTCAGGAATGCCATCTAAGGACAATGGCAGTTGCCGAGGTATGTGCCACTGAATCTTCCCCAAGATATGGAGAGTGGTAAAAGTGGAACTGCTCAGGGATGGGGACCTGGGAGACCGCGGTTGTAGGAGCCTAGTCTCTCAGTCCAAGACCAACTCCAACCGTGCCCCCTACCACCAAGACTGGATTAGAGCCTTGAAATCCAGGGCAACTGGAGGGGGGGGGTGGAGTAGGCAGAGGCTGAGGTAGAGAAGGAGGAGGAATAACCGGTGGAGGGTAATAACCCTTGAACCCCTGAATGGTAGAGTAGGGATTGAATCCAGGGTAGAACTGTCCTAAGTGACTCCAATCCGGAGTGGGACCCGCTGGGTAGGGTCCCCAGGAAACCTCTGCAGGTAACGCGGGACAGTTTGGGGTCTAGAATAAATCCCAGTCATCAGATCCGCATTGGGAGTACCCACGCCAGACCCGTGAGTGTGTATATTGGCTGGAGGTCAGGCGCCAGGACAGCCCATGTCAGGGGAACAGACGTCAGGACCGCACCACCCTATCCGGGTGCTGGAAGGGGATCCGCGGAACCAGACGAAGAGGCCCTGGTGGCGGACCTGATCCGCGTCGGGGACACAAGCTGAGGCGGGTCAATTGGTCCTGCTGCGGGACTGTAATCGGACAACCGCATCAGAGGAGACACCGGGAGCCCTACCAGAAGGGTGGAGGAGGGGCCACCACAGTAAGGCCTGTAGGCTGAGGAGGAGCCTCCTTCTCCTTGACCCCGAGAGGGGAACGCAGACCTGACCCCAAAGTGGCAACACAGTCGAAGGGTTCTCTGCTATCATCTCCAGAGGTACCCGACAGTGAAGTGGAGGGTACAGGTGAAGAAGGAGGAGGGAGAGGGACTTTCTCCCTCTGGTTCCGCCGGATGTCGGGTGAGGTGCAGTCAAGCCCTGATGGGGGAACTGCACCATGTGACCATCAGGAACAGTTGGCTTAGCAGGTAGACTTGGGTGGGCAGGGGAGGATCCCCGACCGGCTTATCGACTGGTGCCGGGCAAGTACCCACAGTGTGGGTAGTCGACTTTCCGGCCACCGCGCAATCCCCAGAGGAGCCGTGGACTGACTTATCGGCTGAGGTGGTGCGGTCGTCGGAGTCGACAGCCTGCTGACCCACCGCAGATTTGCCAGACTTAGAGTCTGATTTTCTGGGCGGCGGCTGGGCCTTGCTCGTCAAAGGTCATGCATTGTCTGAGGAGCGCTCCCGCTGCCTGGATTTCTCCTTGTGTTTTTTGGAAGAAGATTTTTCAGACGAGGACTCTCCAAGCCGGTCCATCTTCTTCTCAAGAGAAGCCAGGTGGGCTTTGAAAAGCCTGCTGTCTCCTCTTCTTTGTGGCCTGATTAAAGGTCTGGCACTCAGGGCAGGAGGAAACAGGATGGTCCAGGCCTAAACAGAGGATGCACTTGAGGTGACCGTCTTTGTGCAGGATCTGCGTGCCACAAGATGAGCACTTCTTCTTGGGTGAAGACATAAATAAATTGAAAAAGAATTGAGAAATTGGCGAAGGAAACTCTGACGCAAGACACTTTCATGACGATCACTATATGGAAGTCTGCAATGCGACTGACAGGTGACAGCGGAAAAGAACTAGAAGGCGGGCGTGGGGACCGCACACTACATACTGTCACATGACGTCGGGTGGGCGGTCCCCCATCAGGTATTGCTAGAAAAGTCTGCCATGCGGCCCAACACCAGGTGGCACCAGTCCTATATGTGATGACCTACTGAAGGAGCCCTCTTGAAGTAAGATCTAAGGATTCGTTCTCAGGAAAACCCCTTCCCTATGAAAAATTAAATACGGCTCTTTACACATCGGAGCCTGGAGCTTGGAAACTCTTTGAGCTGAAGTAACCGCAACTAAAAAACAAACCTTCCAGGGCAGCTCACAGTCAGCTGCTGGTTCAAAGGGAGGGAACAGTAAGCTTCTCCAACACAAACAGGAGGTCCCAGGGTGGGATAGGATTCCTAATGGGAGATCTCATGTGTAGAATCCCTCGTAAAAAGGTGCGGGCCACATCCAGTTGGGCTAAGGTTTTGTCCCCCAAAAGGGTGTGATATGAAGAAATGGCCCACATGTGCACCTTTATTGAGGAGTAGCTCAAGCCTTGTTGATAGGTGGGAAAGCATCAGGAGAGGGGTGCAGGATGCTACCAGCACCTGTGCAAGAGTAAGACGAAAATGCGGTAGGGCCCAAAAACCCTGTTGGTGGACCAGGGAGGTCCAGGAGGTGGTGCGGGGAAAGAAAGCAGCCTATAAGAAATTCAAGTGCTCAAGGAGTGAAAGGGATCGAGGGGAGTATGAGCTGTTGGCTAGAAGGGCCACTAGAGTGGTGAGGGCAGCTAAGGCAAGGAAGGAGCAGAACCTGGCCAGGGAAATTAGGAGAGGGAAAAGGGTTCTTTAGATACATTGGGAAAGACGAAGGGTGAAGGGGCAGATTAGCAGGATTAAATCAGGGGAGAGATGGGCACAAGACCCAGAGGAGCAGGCTGAGGTACTAAATGAGTACTTCACCTCAGTTTTCACCAGGGAAAATGGGGATGCTGCATCATACATGGGAGGAGACAGAGATAATGAGGAGGGGGCCCTTACCAATCGGCAGGTCTGGGAGGGAGGGCATCACTGGCAGGTGGGGGAGGGCAAAGCAGGAGAAGAGGTACTGGAGAGTGAAATCACAGCAGAGAGAGTGAGGAAGCCTCCAGCTCCCTTAAAGACGGAGAAAGCACCATGGCCGGATAAATTACATCCTAGAGTGCTGAAGGAACTTGCAGATGTCCTGGCGAAACCCCTGGCAGAGCTTTTCACCATCTCTCTGAGGACAGGGTGGGTGCCCAAGACTGGAAGGTGGCGCATGTAGTGCCTATCCACAAGGGGGGATCAAGGGAGCTGGCAGGGAACTACAGGCCTGTCAGCCTGACATCAGTGGTGGGCAAGGTGATGGAGGGCATTGTCAAGGAGAGGCTAGGGGGGACCTGGATAAGTCAGGGTGCCTGGACGATAGACAGCATGGATTCATCCCGGGGAAATCGTGTCAGAAAAACCTGGTGGAGTTCTATGACTGGGTGACAAGTGCCTTGGACCTGGGTAGACCAGTGGATGTCCTCTTTCTGGACTTCAGCAAGGCATTTGACTCTGTTCCTCACGTGGGCCTGTTGGATAAACTAGGAGAAATGGGGGTGGGAAACCAGATGATCCGATGGATAGGCAATTGGCTCCAGGACCGGACCCAGAGGGTCATAGTTGGTGGGATAATCTCTTCCCCAAGGAGGGTCATTAGTGGGGTCCCACAGGGATCAGTCCTTGGCCCCTTCTGTTCAATGCCTCATGTATCTGACATAAGGACAGGAATCAGGAGGAGATGAGTCTCTTTGCAGATGACTCGAAACTGGGGGCAGTGGTGGATGGGGAGGAGGGAGGGTGGCCCTGCAGGGGATCTGGAGGCTCTGGAAGATGGTCTAGAAAGTGGAAGCTGAGGTTTAATGCAGGGAAATGCAAGGTACTCCACCTGGGGCCAGAAACCCAGGCCAAGTGTACACCCTGGGGGATACTACAAGTCTCAATGGCTGAGAGGGACCTGGGGTGGTGGTGGATGTCAAGATGAACAACTCTGAGACTTGTAGGAGGGCAGCCAAGGCCAACAGGATGCTGGGATGCATCGCTAGGGGATCACCTCCAGAGGAGAAGTGATACTCCCCTCTGTATAACTTCTTGGTGAGGCCGCACCTGGAGTACTGCGTGCAGTTTTGGAGGCCACACTTAAAGAGGGACATTAACCTCCTGGAGAGGGTCCAGAGGAGGGCAACCAAAATGATTTGGTGCTTGGGGGACAGGACCTATGAGAAGAGGCTCGAAGAGCTAAATATGTACACTTTGGAAGAGAGAAGGGACCGGGGGGACATGATAGAGGTCTTCAGGTACATGAAGAGGGTAAATAGGGGAGGAACAGTGAGGGTGCTTCGAAGGAAGGAGGAAGGGGCCACTAAAGGGCATGGGTGGAAGCTGGAGGGGGAAGATTCAGGGGAAAGGAGGAGGTGCTACTTCACTGAGAGGGTGGTAGAGCCATGGAATGCACTACCTAGGGGCTGGTGGAGGCAGAGACAGTGGAGGGGTTCAAGAGGGGGTGGGACAGGTACAGGGGAAGGGTTCAGGAAGCAAAATCCAATGCAGCAAGAATATCCGGAACTGGGAAGGGAGAAGCCAGAGAAGGCGAGGGGGACAGCAAGGTCAGCACCCAGGGTGGGGGCTGACCAAACGAGCAGGCATGAAAGACCATTAGGCCTATTCTGCTGGCATTTTAGTATGTTAGTATGATATAAGGAGAGTAGATACTGCAATGCTGAGTTCACTGGAGAGGTGAGGGGGTCCAGATGGTGAGATGACGCCCATAAGCAGAAGTGCTTCCATGTCATAGCATAAGCGGAGCGAGTGAGAGTGCTTCTCGCTGAGACAAGGACGTCTACCACCTCCTGGGAGACCCCATACCTGGACTTTGCTATTTCTGTAGGAGCCAAGCATGAAGGTGCAAAGACCTGAGATCGGGATGGACCAGTAAGCCCTGATCCTGGGACAGCAACTGTGAGCAAATTGGTAGTGGGATTGGAGGTTCCAAGGACAACCGCTTAAGTAGTGGAACCAAATCTGCCGAGTCCACAAAGGGGTGATTAGAATCATCTGAGCCCCTTCGGCCTGTATCTTCAAGAGAACTCTCAATGAGAGGGAAGGCATAAAGAAACCTCCTGCCCAACAAAGGGACAACATGTCTGGCCAGAAAACACCAGGCGTGTTCTCACGAGCAGAAAATTGGCAGTTGGTTGTATGGGGATGCAAAGAAGTCCAGCTCTGGATTACCCCATGTGTCGAAGAGCTGGTCCGCTACTGACTGCAGTAGCTTCCACTCATGTGCCTTGGACTGAGACCTGCTTAGACTGTCTGCCAAGTCATTTAGGACACCTGAAGCGTGCACTCACGGACAGAGATGTGCCACTCCAGCGCCCAGTACCAGACTCTCATCGCCTCCCTGCACAGGGGGTAGGAGTGCGTGCCCCCTTGTTTGTTGATGTAGAAGACAACCGCCATGTTGTCTGTCTGAACAAGGGGAGAGCCTGGGACAAGGTCCTCTTGAAAAGCATGTAGCGCATTGAGGACTGCTCACATTTCCAAGACATTGATGTGGAGATTGCGCTCCGTAGCGGTCCAGACTCCTTGTGTTTGGTGGTCTCCTAGGTGCACCCCCAACCGAAATCCAAGGCATCTGTCATTAGAGTCTGATTTGGGGGCTCCTGATGAAATGGACCCCTTTTCTAAATTTAGAGGTCCAGCCACCAAAGATGTGTACTCTTGATCGGCTCTGTGATCCTGACCATGTGGTCTAGGTCGTCTGAGCACTGATCTCACTGCACCCTGAGCACCCATTGTGGGATTCTCATGTGGAGGTGAGCCAGAGGAGTGACAGGAATGATGGCCGCCATGTGCCCCACAAGTCTGAAGAAGGTCCTGGCCTGGACCTGAGGGGTTATGAGGACCAATCTGGCAATCTCCCACAAGCGATCGCCCCTCTCTGGATGGTAGAAAAGCCAAGCCCTGGACCAAATCCAGGACCTCCCCTATGAAGACAAGTCTTTGGCTGGGCTCTGGGGAAGACTTTTGAAGGTTCAGAGTGATCCCCACCTCTTGGGAAATAGAGTATAGGTGTCTCCGAGAGCCTGAAGGAGGCGTGTCCTTGACGGGGCTGCAAGCAGCCAATCGTCGAGGTAAGGGAAGACATAATGTCCCTGGCGCCTTAGAGTCGCAGCCACCACTGCCAAGCATCTGTGAATACTCTAGGATCGGAGGAGAGGCCGAATGGTAGAACCCAAAACTGTTAATGCGCCCCCTGGAAGTGGAACCTCAGGTGATTCCTGTGGGTGGGGGAAGGGGGAGACCCCTATGTGCATGTACGCATCTTGCATGTCTAGGGAGAAGAGCCAGTTTCCCTGATGCAGCAGAGGAAAAAGCCCTGGAAGAGCCACCATCCGGAACCTTCAGTATTTGATATAATCGTTTAAGGAACTAAGGTCCAGAATGGAACGAAGATCCTGCGTCTTCTTTGGGACAAGGAAGAAATGGCAGTACTATCCCTTTCCCTGCTGCTGCAGAGGGACTGGTTCTATTGCCCTTTTCTGCAAGAGGGCCTGAACCTCTTCTTCTATGAGAGGAATGTGAGAAGGAGGATATCTCTAGGACCTTGGGGGGTATCTGGAGGGATCTTGGTGAACTCCAGCGTATGTCTCCTCCTTATAATATCTAGGACCCACTGGTCCACAGTTACTGAGCTCCAACCCTTCAGGTGAAGGGAGAAGTGACCTCCTACTGCCTCTCTGGTACCTCCTCTGGAGGTGGGGGGGTCAGAAGGGAGTCACTGGGTGGAGCTAGGAGTGGGCAGAGAGGCTTGGGAGGACTTGGGGCCACAAAAGGGCGCCTCAGGTTGCTGGTTGCCGCTCTCCTTTAAAGCCACCCCTCTTTGCCTGCTGGTTGCTGTGGGTTTGGGCACCTGAGGGCTTCGAAATGGCTTCCTTTTCCTCTCTTCTGGTCCCCTCTGTACATTTGATGGATGGACCAGATGTATTTCCCGACTCCTGGAGGCGAGAGATAAGTGACTTTGTCTCCGCCCAAAAGACAGAACCCTTAAAACGGGAGGTCCCGGACTCTGGCAGATCTTGGTGAAAGCCAGAGACTCTCAACCAAGGGTGGAGCCACAGGCAGACACCGGACGCTGCTGCTCTGGCCACCGTATCTGCAGTGTCATATGAGGCACGGAGAACATGCGTGCCTATGTCCGAGCCCAACTTGAGGACATTCAGAATCTCCATCTTCTGTGTAGAGTCTGGCAAAGTATTAACAAGCTCCTGTCCCATTTCCCAGAGCGCATTTTGGTATTGAACCAAATGCATGAGAGAATGAAGGACCTAATGGAGCAGGTGGAGGCAGAATAAACTTTCTTGCCCACCTGATCCAAATAGCGAGACCTGGGTCAGGAGGCTGGGAGCTAAGGTGTTTTGGCTGCTTGGACTTATGAGCAGCCATAATCACAGAAGAGTCCCCTGAGGGTGTTCTGCCAAGAAAGGCCTCCCTCGGGCCCTGTACAGCCTGTCTGACTTCTTAGGAACTGCTGGGACTGAAGCTGGATGCGTCCAAGTAATTCTAGTAAGGTCCTGGAAGGTGTCCACTAAAGGAGGTACCACCAGAGGTTCGGACTCCTTTTGCCTCCGGTATCTGGCTAGTTGACAGCGTTCCAGATCCAGGTCCTCTGTATCCCATTCATTGGAGGCCTGGATGTGCCTCATGATGTCCATAAAGGTTTGATGATCAGGAGGCGAGCGGGGTTGTCCCTTTTCTCCTGGGGAACCCCCAATCCCCAAGAGGGAAGAAGAAGAGGACGACTGGCTACTGGATGAAGAGTAGCTGGATCTGTCCCTAGGGCTTGCCCTGCTCGAACGTCGTGGCTATCGGACTGACATCAGTCAGAAGACTGACGTCCAGTCACGAGACTGATGATGGAGCAATGGCGGGCGTCGGTCCGGGGACTGGCGTTAGGAGCGGCCTGCCCATTGAGCAGGAATGGCTCCTGAAGTGTGACCTGATCCGTGTCAGCTTCCTGACCTAGGTGAATGTCGTGGCGGCGGTCTGAGACCGTGATCGGAACAGACCCTGGAGGATGAGTGAGGCAGTGGCCTCGGGAGTCTTCTTAGGCGAAGGCATGAGAACACCCTCTGGTCGTGGTTTGCCTGATGGATCTGGAGCCAGTGACGGGGCCAGCTTCGGGGGAGTCTGTTTCTGGACTTGACCCCACCAAAATGAAAACAGTTCCTGCAGCTCCTCCCTGGAAAATACCAAGGCAGCTGTCCCAGGAAAGGGGACTATGGGATCCGAAGGATCTGGCAGCCCTGAGGGAGAACCTCATGGAAAGCCCCATGGGGAGGAGGACTTAGGAAACGCAGACGCTGCTCCTTCCACGGTAGCGTCAGTCAATGTTGTCCCTTTTGCTGGAGTCAGAACGGGTGACAATTTCTCCCAGGGGCACTGGAGTGTCTTCCAACTCCAGTGGCTTACCCTTGTCGGGTGAAGCTGGGACCTTAGCAGGTAGGACCGAAGCTTGTGCAACAGAGGTCTTGGGGGTGACCCTAAGCGGCGTCACCTTAGGCTTAGCAGGTTTCTCCCCTGACGTACCTGCTTTGGCCCGAGTCTTCTTGACTGGAATGGAATCCTTATGGGGTTGATGATCTCCGGAGCCCAAGGAAGAGCGGGGCTTCTTGAGGGAGGACAGAGAACGTGACCAGGACCTAGACCGGTGGCGGGACTGACTACGGTCCTTGTCCCAGGAGCACTTGCTGGATTTATCCTTATGTTTGGCCTTCTCCCTGGAGGTGTGCAGGACATCCATCTTTTGTTCCAAAAGGAAAGCTTTCAGAGCCTTCAAGCGACATATTCTAGTCCTGCTGGTGAAGCCCTGGCAGGTGGAACAGGCTGCGGTGTCGTGGTCGAGACCCAGGCAAAACATACACTTGGAGTGGCCATCTTTCAATGGGATCTGGCAGCCGCAGCTACACTTGTTTCTGTGAGGCCCGAAGGATGATACTGAAGATGGGGGCAACATAAGTCGGCTGGAGTCAGTGAAAAAAACCCGATTTTAGAAAAAGCAATGGAAAAAAGGTTTTGCTGGCAACTGGCAAGCCAAGATCTTCCCCAACATGAGCAGGTCGCAGCGGGAAAAAAACGGGTGGAGCTGGGTCCGCCCCCTTTTATAACATGGCCGACATCGGGGGACAGTCCCTGATGGGTACTGCTAGCTGAGAATATTTCCAGTGGGTCCTAATGCCTGTGGCATTAGTCCTAATGGTTATTGCCTGCTGCAAGAGCTCCCACTTGAAGTAAGATCTTGGGATTAGTACACTAAGACACCCTGTCTTTGTGAAAAATCAAATAAGGAGGCTCGCACATTACAGCCTGAAACTCTTGCGCAGAAGTAATAGCAACTAAAAATAATGCTTTAGAAGAAAGGAAGAGTAGGCCACAAGTCACAGCTGTCTCGAAAGAAGATGAAGTAAGCTTTTCCAACATAAAGTTCAGGTCTCAAGCTGGGACTGGAATCTGGATTGTGGGTAGGAGGCTTCACGTGTAAAATGCCTCTCCAAAACATGTGTGCCACCTCCAGCTGAGCAACCATAAGACCATCAATAGGCACAGGGAAAGCTGAAATGGTGGCCAAGTGCACTTTATAATGGAAGAGTATTGCAGGCCTGCATCTGACAAGGACAGCAAATACTCCACAACCTGGTTTACAGGACAGGTAAAATGATCCAGTTGGTGAGAAATGGCCCACAAAGCAAATCGCTTCCACTTCATGGAATAAGTGGTCCTGGTGGAAGGTTTACAGGCAGCCACCAAGATATCGAACACCTTTGTGACACCCCAAACTGAGCAATGGTTATATCTTTGGGAGCCATGCATGTAGGTGGAGTGACTTGAGGTCCAGCTGGAACAGTGTTCCCTGTTCCTGTGACAGTAGGCCTGCATAATGGCAGAGGTACTGGTGGTTTCTCTGAGGGAAGCCAAATCTGACAAAGCCACAGAAGGCAATGAATATCAGAGCTGCACCTCCATCTGGAGCTTGATTAGCACCTCTGAATTAGAAGGAAGGGGGTAAAGACATAAGGAAACTTCCCTTCCAAGAGAGGGACAGTGGCCTTGCCAGAAAACTCCAGGCTCGAGACTGAGCAAGCACAAAAGCATCAGTTTTGCATTGAGTGGGGATGCATAATGATCCAGCTCTGGATGACCCCATCTGTCGAAGAGATCTTTGACCACCAGAGTCAAAGCTCCCTTGTGAGCCCTGGACCGAGAGTGGCTGAGGCTGTCCACCAGGATGTTTTGGGCGCCTGAAACATGTATGCTGACAGCTCAGACCTTGCTCGATGGCCCAATACCAGACCCTCATCGCCCCCCACGTTTGTTGATGTAATACAGCACACACATGTTTAAAAGACAAAGAACCTCTGTGCATAAACACTGAGGCAAGGGTTACCCCAAAGGGCATTTGGCTGGGAAGCCAAATTTCAAGAAAATACAAAGTCACACATGCCCCCACAATGCAAAGCATCATGGGCTGCATATGCAAATCACCACAGAATGTTACCACACACATGTTGTCCATCTGCACTAGGAGTGGACCAGGGAGAAGATGAGTCTGGAATGCCTGCAGAGCATACAGAACTGTGCACATCTCCAGAACACTGATGAGGAGACTCTGTTGCATGTCTGTCCAGGTACCCTGAGTCTGGTGATCTTCCAAGTGAGCACCCCATCCCAGACCCAAGACATCCATCGTGAGGATCTGACGAGGGGCCGAGAGCTGACAAAAGACCCCCCCTCCCAACCCAAAGCAAGTTGGCCGGGTCTAGCCACCACAACAGGACTCTTCTGACCAGGTCGGAGACCAAGACCAACTGGTCCAGTTCATCTATGCGTTGGTCCCACTGGACCCTCAAAGTCCACTGAGGTATCCGCATATGCAGGCAGGTGAGGGGAACCATGGCAATGGCTGCTGCCATGTGGCCCAGCAGGTGTAGGAAAATCCTGGCAGGGATCTAGCGACTGGAAAAAAACAGGCAAGCCTGGGCCATCAAGCATTCCGCCCTGTCCATGGGCAAGTAGGCCATTGCCCTGGGTGGTATCCAGGACCACCTCTATATATTGGAGGTGCTGGCAAGGAGACAGGCAGGACTTCGGCCGATTGATGGCAAAACCCAAGGCCTATAAGAGGCAGAAGGTACACTCCAGGGTCTGGACAGGACAGTCCTGGGAGGGAGCCGCTAGGAAGCAGTCATCCAGGTTGGGAAACATGTAGAAGCCTTGCTGCCTTAAGGCAGCCTCTACCACTGCCAAGCACTTGTAAACACCTCCGGGCTGAGGACAGGCCAAAAAGGGAGGGCCCTGAATTAAAAATGGTCTCCCTGGAAAAGGAAGCGAAAGAAAGGCTGATGGGAGGGAAAGATTTTGATATGCAGGTATGCATCCTGCATGTCTAATGAACAGAGTCAGTCTCCCTGGTGCAGAAGGGGCAACAATCCCTGAAGGGTGACCATCCTGAAGCATCTGTACTCTATGTACAGATTGAGATGACTCAGATCCAGGATGGGCCAGAGATCTCTGGTCTTTCTGGGGACCAAAAAGAAGTGGGAGTAGAATCCCTTCCCCCACTGATCTGGAGGGATGTGGTCTCTGGCCCTTTTTTGCAGTACAACCTGAATTTCCTCCCTAATGAGGGACAAAAGAGCTGGGGGGTAAGAGGAGCTTCCCAAAGGGTTTTCTTGGGGCGTCTCAAGTGTGGACATGTTCTATAAGTTGCAGAACCCAGTTGTCTGAAGTAATGCCCCTCCACCGTTGAGGTGAAGGGAGAACCGACCCCCTAAAGCCTCCCCCAGAACTCCTTCTGGGGGGGTCAGCTAAGGAGTCAGGAGGCAGGAGCAGGCACACTGGGAGGGTGGCCTTGGGCGCTCTGGTGGCTGCAGCTGATAGGGCTGATACTGCTTAACATCTACCCTGACCTTTGGCGGGCCTGTCTGTGGGAGGAGCAGTGAAAGGGCGGTCGCTGCTAGCCCATTTTAGGCTGGGTACTGAACAGTGAGTGCAAGGACCGGAGGGCACAGCCCAAGTCCTGAACGGAGGAAATGTATCTTGCACATCTCCCCGAAAAGGATAGAACCCTGAAAGGTGACATTCAGAATGCTGGACTGAACATCCAAGACAAAGCCGGATACTCACAGCCAGATGCCTGTGGCCGCTTCTCTGCCAGAGGCATCCATGGCATCATAGGTGGTCAGAAGAACATGGGTTCCAGATGTTAGAGCCCGCCTTGAGAACCTGGGCAAGTGGAGTTTCGAGGGGTCATTGGGCAATGCCTGCACCAGTTCCTGGCTTGGTCCCAGAGGATGTTCTGGTATTGTACCACGTGGGCTAAATAATGGCCAAATGGCCAGGGTGGAGGAAGTGAACTCACTTGCCCAGGTGTTCCAGCTGCCTGGACTCCCTGTCAGGGGAAGGGCGAAGTTCTTGCTTTTGGTGCGGTCATGCACCACATTGATGACCACAGAGGCAGCTGGCTGGCCCCAAAAAGGCTTACCAGCCAGAGTGTAATGGAGCCTGTCTGCTTTCTGAGGCACTGCTGGAGTTGTAGAGGGTGATTCCAAGCCACCCTCGTGACATCTTCATAAGAGTCAATAAGAGGGAGGCGACCACAGGAGGGCATCAGGCTGCCTCAAATAAATAGTCAGGTGACACCGCTCTGGGTCCTGCTCTGTTTCCCAGCTCATGGTGGACTGAATGTGACGCATGATGTCCATGAATGATGGATCATCAGGGGACTTGAAAACCACTTCTTGGGCTCCTCACCCTCAGAGAGTCCTGGGGGAGACTCTGAGTAGTCAGAGTCACCCTCATCCTGCTCACTTTCAGCCGGTGGGCGCCCATCTTGGAGAGTGCCAGAACCAGCGTCTGGCCTGGATCCTTTGGATCCCGATGTACGGGGTATGTGTGTGTGTATACTGGAACCCAGCTGCACCCTGTCCAGGAGTGGAAGATCCCTGGTGTGCTGCCGAGGGGAAGTCAGAAGCGGGCCCTGAGGAGCAGGGTCTGCATTTGAATGAAGGACCACCACGCAGAAAATGGGGCATTATAATCCACCAGCGGAGGATAATTATACAGAGGTGGATAAGGATAGGCCAGCACCGGGTAAGGAAAGGGCGCCGGTGGGGCCAACATAGGGTACACAGCTTACCTTCCAGGCCTTTAGATATATCACTAATGTAACCTCCCTGTTATCCGGGGTTACTAGAATCCCAGTAAGACCTAGTGGTAGGCAGGGAAGGCAGCTTGTGAAACTCCAGTTAAATGGATTTCAACTGTCTCACTCTGTTCTCAGTCTCAGCTGAGACTGAGGGATGACATCACCATAGAACTTCATGAGCTGCATAGCCATATTGGAATCTGCAGTTGGAAGCTAGGATAGAATGTTGGGGATATTTGAACAGTAGTATGTGTGCAGTCTTGAAGAGAGGAGAATCACAGCAGTCTGTGGACAGGCTTTTTGAGCCCAAGCTCTGTCATAGAGCTACTGTAAGGGGAGGTATGTGTTTCCACCAAAAGAGGAGCACAGTAAGCTGTTTGTGAAGTGGTGGAGACCACTGCTACTGGTCCATGTGCCCTATCCCTGAGGGGATGGGGGTGTAAGGGTTTGCCTGTCTTCCAGGGGCAACCCTCCAGGTTCTGGCTAAGGAAGAAGCTGCCTTATTTCAAGTTGTGCTGTGGCACCAGAAGCATTGGGAAAAAAAAGTCCTGTGAGGAATCGCCTGTGGGGCACCTGCAACCAAAGGGTGAGTTCACTCTGACAGAGGGCCTATGTTTTCACTTGAACTGTTGGAACGTGGGGATTGGACTACTTAATTTGTAGGAGGTCTAGAGTAATAGACATTGCCAGTTAATTCAAGTAGGTTCAAGTCCAGCACAAACAGTAAAGTAAAGTGGGGATTGGACTGCTAAATCAGTGGGAGGCCTAGAGCAATGGGCTAAGCCAAGTAAAAGTATGTTTAAGTCCAGCACAATGGAAAGCAAGACAAGTAGAGAAATGACATACATTTACCCTTTAATCTACATTGCCAAGCTTTACAGAAAGAGATGCTTAATGTCCAAAGAAATGGCGGTATGAATTGTGGAAGTGAGAGGTGGGAGAACTCCCCCATCAGTAGTAACAAATTCCCTCTCGGATTTGCTCTATGCACTTTACTTTCTCTCAGGTACTTGGCTAGTGCCTGAGGAAAGTACCCAGATGTGGGATTAAAAGGAAGTTTCCCTTATGGAGCTGAGGTGCTCTTACGTGGTTTAGGGAGCCACCAGCAAATGTTTCTATGACAAATGGAAGGTGTCTGAGTGGCCGGCAAGGGAGCCGAGCATGGGAATCCCAGATAGTGTACAAGTTCGGGCTGTGTACCGAAAGCAGCGTGCAAGTCCGGGCTGTGTGCCCAGTGGGTTCAGAGTCTGAGGGCTGAAGTGTTGAAGAAGTGTATCTGATTCTTTTTTAATCTGCATTACCAGAAGTGTAGCCCCGTGGGGGTCCATCTATGCTTTGTTTGTTCTGCTTGGATGTGAATAAAAGCCACACTTTAGAATCCCATTCCTGGTATTGGACATTACAGTTATTGCTTCCTGTGTTCGGAGTTACTTGGGTGCCCCTGTGCAGAGTAGCCAAACCTAGCCCTTGTGCCGAGTAACCTATTCCTCCCCGAACCCAGTCCCCCACCTGGTACTGCTGTCAGATTCAAACAGCATACCACCTGTCATTTGCAAAAGGGCAGGGGGTGGGGGTTACACTAATAAAAATATTAGAGTATCGGACCTAGCACCAACTTCTGTGGCACTCCACTATCTACCCCCCTTTTTTCTAATAGGGAGCAGTTTACTAGTATCCTTTGGGTCCTTCTGCTAAGGCAGCTCCGTATTCAGTTCACCACTTATTGCCCTACCCCCCATGCTGTCTAACTTATTAAGTAGCCTTCTATGTGGGACTGAGTCAAAGGCTTTGCTGAAGTCTAGGTATACTACAGGTCTGTTGCACCACCTTGATCCACTATTTTGGTTACCCAGTTCAAAAAGTCTATTTGATTAGTTTGGCATGATCTACTCGTGGTAAAGCCATGCTGTTTTGTGTCTAATTTGCAGTTTTCTTGAGAAAGGATATGATCCTCTCCTTTAGAAGAATTTCCATTATTATGCCCACAATTGAGATGAGGCTTACTGGTCTGTAGGTGCTTGCTCTCTCTTTGCTACTGTTTCTATGTAGAAGGATAATTGTGGCCTTTTTCCAATCCTGTGGAACCTCGCGCAGCTCAAGTGATGAGTTAAAAAGGTCAGCCAAGGGAGTCACTAGTTCCTCTTGTAGCTCTTTCAGCAACCTCGTGTGTACTTCATCCAGTCCCATGGCCTTATTTACATTGAGTTTCTCCAGTTCCCTTAAGACTCTTTCCTTTGTAAAAGGTCAGTCTGTGCTGCTCCTTGTAAGGGACGGCCTGCAACCTTCCTCCTTGAAATCATCCAAGCAGACCACTAAAGCAGTAGGTAAGGCTAGAGGGATGTTGGGGTGTATTAGTAGGGGTATTGCAAGTTGTATGAGGAGTAATAATCCCTTTACCAGACACAATGGTTAGGCCCCATCTGAGTGCATGCGTAGTGGAGGCCACACCTTCACAAGGACATTAACCAAATTGAAGCAGTCCAGAGAAGGGCAACCAAAATGGTGCAGGCACTGCATCAGAAAACATATGAGGACATATTAAGGGAGCTCGATATGTATACCCTAGAGCAAAGGAGGGAGAGAGAAGTGATATGATCAAAACATTCAAACACCTTAAGGGCATTAACAAGGTGAAAGAGTGTAACATGCTTCAATATAAGAAAAATATCAGGACAAGAGGACACAGTATGAGATTAGAGGGAGGCTGATTAAGGGGTAATGTGAGGAAGTTTTTTTTTTCACAGAAAGGGTGGTGGATGCATGGAATGGCCTACCTCAGGAAGTGGTAGACAAGAATACAGCGCAGGGCTTCAAACAGGCATGGGATAGCCCTAAGAGAGCAATACAGATGAGTATGAATAGATAGGCAATTGACACAGCAAAGGCAGATGGCACTCATAAGGTAGAAAAGAAATGGTTAGACTGGATGGGCCATACAGTCCTTATCTGCCATCAACTCTATGTTCTTGGTAAAATGGAGCAGAAATACCTGTTGAGATTTCTGCTTGGTCTTTATTGCCCCCCCCCAATCATCCTTAGCTAGTCTGACAATACCTCTTCTTGCCGATATATCTATAGAAGGTTTTGTCACCCTTCTTGGCCTCCTTGGCTATCTTCTCCTCCATTGTTGTTTTTGTTGTTACGATTTCTGTGCTTGCTTCCTTTAGTTTCTCCTTGTAGTGATCCCTATCATTGTCGGATCCAGTTTTCTTGTATTTTCCAAAAGCCGTCCTTTTTTCCTTGACCTTGGTGGCCACTCCTTAGAAAACCAGAATGGTCATGATAGATTAGAGGAGCGATTAGTTAAAAAATACAAGAGCTGCCTTTTAAAGCAGCAGGACTGGATAATCGTGACGTGGTTACCGAAATTTTAGTTTTATGCTGTGTTGCTTCAGTCATAATTCCAATTCAAGAACATGTAACTTGAAATGTTCTGCCAGCTCTACTTTTTTTTTTTTTTAAATAAGTAAAAGTTTATCAGGCAGTTTAGCTCAGTGGTTTAAGGCTCTGAGCTGCAAATCTGGAAACCTAGGTTTGAATCCCACAGCCCCACTTGCACACTGTGTGACCCTAAGCAAGTCACTTAACTTCCTGTGCTCATGGTGCACCTGTAAACAAGCTTTCAGCTTAGTGTACCACTCCTGGTTAAAGAATTGCAAAAAAATTATTGTGGCACTACAAGAAATATGGCAGCTGCCGTATTCAGCTTTGTTTTTCTCCCGTACATCCTGTTGTGCGTCCTCCATTTACTTCTGTTCTGCCCATGGTTGCCTGCTCCTGCTCATTAAAATCTTCCACTAGCAACAGTATTCATGCTTGCACTGCTCTGCCACCTTACTAACTTCAAAACGGACCCTCTGGTGCTCCCACTAACCTTGAAAGGTCTCCCTCCATGCTGCAAGTAGAGGTCATGATGAATGGTGCCACACAGATCTGCTGCTTCTCAGGAATGCACAATGACAACGGAAGAGGAGGGAGGTGGGGTGGCACTGCGCTACCCAGAATGCCTGTCACTGGGGTTTGCAGCACTGAAAATGGCAGATAATCGTGACAGAGAGATAAAACCAAAAATAAAACTATAATTTTAAAAGTGAAAATGGGCATTGCAGAAGAAAACAACAACAGAACAGTGCATCAGAGACTCAACCGCAGCACAGAGCAAGGGTTGCACTGCTGCTTTAAGAAGGTAGAGCAATATTAGACAGAAAAAAAAAACTTTTACACATCAGTGTGATAGACTAGAGGAGCAATTAGTAAAAAAATAAAACTAAAGAGATAAGGAAACATCCCTGAAATCCATAGAAGGGAATGGGTCAAATGTCACAGAATGGAATTTTCCTACAGTAAATTATCCAATAGCAAGTGCTTAGTAAGGATGCAGTCCTTAAGGAATGAAGGCTTGGGTCCTTTGCTACAGTCGTTCAGTTTGCTAATAAAGAGCAAATTTTCTTACTGAAGAAACATCTATTTATTTAAAAAAATAAAAAATATATTTAGTTTCTCAGTGAAATACATTGGCTTCCTAACTAGCTGGCAGTTTCTGACATAGTACCAAAATTCTATTGAATTCTTTTTTACTAACTGTGAAGAGTAAAGACAAAAAAATATTTATTTCCCTGCGCTAACAAATATTTTGTTACAAAAGTAGAAAGTAAATACTAACACATCAAAATACAATAGATTAAATAAAAATGTGTATTTCTTCGAAGTAAACACCTGCTCTCTACATGTCTTTCTGAAAGTAAGTTGTGTGTGTGTGTGTGTGTGTGTGTGTATACTAGAAACAGCAGGTCTGCTGTATGAAATTACAGTCCATGAACTCATCACCTGCCAGATAAAAATCAAACCACTAACACACAGCTCAATAAATTAGACAGAGCCTATATATAAACATATTAAAAATATGTAAGACCAGTACAGAGTAATGGCATCATATTAAAAAGTATCAGGCTACCCCTTAAGTCTCTTTCCTTCTTGCAAATTAACACAGTTCACTAAATCTGCCATACTCAAACATGTTTGGAGCAAAGTGCAACTGTCCCAAGCATGTTTGAATACAGCCTCCCCCCAAGCAACAAACTTTGGCCAGAGCCAGTATGGCTGCAGTCAAGCTGGACGGAGAAACACAGAGGACTGGAGAAACATGGCGCTGTCCATGTTGAAGACAGCCACCGGAGCTTTTTGCACATACGCGATGACTCGCACATGCACACTGAACTCCAGTGGTCATCTTGGACATGGGGGACTGTGCAGTCAAGAAACATCAACCGGACCAGTTTTGTCAATTTCTGACACAGTTTGTGAATTACTGGTGAGCTCCTCTAATTATAAGAATTTGCTGGAATGGTAAAAAAACTGCTCAGTATGGCCCGCTGTAGCTCCCAAGTAGTCAAGAGACTGCAATCGGACAGTTTGGGTCAATTTTGGACAGATTCTGTCATTGTTCGTGAATTATTGCATAGCTCATCTAATTGCATGACTGTGCTGAAATTCCTACAAAACAGCTCAGTATGGTCCATTTTTGCTCCCAACCAGTCAAGATACTGCAACCAACAGTTTGGGACCATTTTATCAATTTCTGTCATAATTCATGAATTATTGGCAAGTTCCTCTAATTACACAAATTTGCCGGAATGTCCATGAAACTGCTCAGTATGGCCCATGTTTGCTCCCAATCAAGAGACATCAACCGGACAGTTTGGGACCAGTTTTGTCAATTTCTGACACAATTTATGAATTAGTAGTCGCTCCTCTAATTAAAAGAATTTACTGGAATGGTCACAGAGCACCTTAATAAGCCCGTTCTTGTTCCGAGTAGTCAAGAGACAGCAAATGGACAGTTTGGGACTATTTAGACAGAGTCTGTCAATGTTCGTGGAAATATTCGTGAGCTCATTCTAATTGCATGAATGTGCCATAATTCCCATGAAACTGCTCAGTATGTACCGTTTCTGTTCTACCCAGTCAACAGACTGCAGCCAGACAGTCTGAGACCATTTTTGTCAATTTCTGTCATAATTCGTGAACCACTGGTGAGCTCCTCTAATTATATGCATTTGGTGAAATGGTCACGAAACTGCTTAGTATGTTCTGACTCTTGCTCCCAGTCAAGAGACTGCAACCGGACAGTTTGGGACCAGTTTTTGACACTCGACACAATTCGTGAATCATTGGTGAGCTCTAATTACCTAATTTGCTAAATGGCTATAGTACAGTTACGTAAGAACTTACCGTAACAGTAGATCTTTGAGAGAGGCTCTTGCGGTAGGTATGCACATATAGGACTGACCCACCAGGCGTCAGGACCCCACGAAAAAATTTCTAGCTAGCAGTCTCTGGCGGGGGACTGCCCCCACGTCAGGTGACCGGCGTCATACGTCAGTTTAAAGGGGTGGTCCCCCCACGCCTGCCTTCCAGTTCTTTCCCAAGGGCCAAAAGAGGCAATATGAGAGAGAAAAGGATATTCCCCCACCATGGAAATGGAGCCAAAAAAGCTTAGGGGGATGGAGGGCTGGAAGGCAATACCTACTGCAAAAGCCTCTCTCAAAGATCTACTGTTAAGGTAAGTTCTTACATAAATGTACTATCTTACTTCGAGATGGCTCTTGCAGTAGGTATTCACATATAGGACTGAGACCCAAGCAGTCTGGAACAAGGAAAAGCAGTCGGGAGGCGGATAAACATCCATAACATGGAACCTCAGGCTGAAAAGGGGTCTCATGAGAGGAGACCTAGAAGCACAGCCAACCCGAATCCTGCTCTATGGCGAGAGGCAATGTCCAAACTGTAGTGTTTCATAAAGGTATGGACAGAAGTCCAAGTTGCGGTTGCACAGATGTCTGCCACTGAACATTCTTGAAACAAGCTATGGAGACAGCTACCCTTGGTATGCGTGATTCTCTGACTTGACCCGCAGGGTCTTGTTACATAGATACATAGATACATAGACAGTGTCGGCAGATAAGGGCCTATGGCCCACCAGTCTGCCCATTTGAGCCTGTAAGTTCAGTTTGTTTCCTAGAAGTCTGTTTCCTTACCCTGACCTCTAGAATTCCTTTATGTCTATCCCATGCATTCTTAAATCCTGTGATTGTTTCAGCTCCCACCACTTCCTCTGGCAGGGTGTTCCACTTGTCCACCACCCGTTCTGTGAAGAAATTCTTCTCATGTTTCCTCTGATAAGTCCCTCCTCAACTTCATCCCATGCCCTCTAGTCCTGGAACATCTTTTCGCTTAAAAATAGTGTTTTCCTGCACTCTGTTTCTCCGTAAGATACTTGTATGTCTCTACATATCCCTCTCTCCTCCTCTCCTCCAGGAGTACATGTTCAGTTCCTTCAACCTGTCTTCATAGGATTTGTGATGCAATCCATGCACCATCTTTGTTGCCCTCCTCTGAACCTTCTCTACCCTGTCTATGTCCTTACGTAGGGTATGGTCTCCAGAACCATACACTGTACTCCAGGTGGGACCTCACTAGTGTCTTGTGCAGCGGAATCATGACCTCCCTTTTCCTGCTGGTGATGCCCCTGCCTATACATCCCAGCATCCTATTTGCTTTACCTGATGCCTTGTCACACTGTTTCCTACCTTGAGGTCATCAGAGATGACAACCGCAAGATCCTTTCCTGCTTGGTGTATGCTATATGCTCACCCCAACTGATATCTTGTGCCAGGGTTTTGTGCCCCATATGCATTATCTTGCACTTCTTGGCATTGAATTTCAACTGCCAAACCCTTGACCATTCTTCAAGTTTCTGCAGGTCGCTTCTCATTCTGTCTACACCTCTGGTGTGTCTACTCTGTTACAGAGCTTTGTGTCATCAGCGTAACAGTGAAATTCTGCCTTCTAGATCCCGCGCAATGTCACTGATGAAGATGTTGAATAGGACCGTCCCAGCACTGATCCCTGTGGTACCCCTGGTCACTCTTCCCTCTGTGGAGTGACAGCCATTTACCACCACCCTCTGTGTCCTGCCGCGCAGCCAGTTACCTACCCACCACACTACTGTCCTGCCCACACCCATATTCCCCAGTTTGCGTAATAGTCTTCTATGTGGCAGTATGTCAAAGGCCTTGCTGAAGTCCAGATAGGCCATGTCCACTGCCCTCCCCTGATCCACCTCCCTAGTCACCCAGTCGAAAAATTCAATGAGATTGGTCTGACATGCCCTCCCCCTGGTGAAACCATGCTGCCTTGGTCCTGTAGTCCATTGACAACCAGATGTTCCACCAATCTCTCCTTCAGAAGTGCTTCCATGATCTTTCCCACTACCGAGGTGAGGCTGACTGGTCTGTAGTTCCCTGCTTCCCTTTGTTCCCGCTTTTTGTATAAGGGGACTACATCTGCTGTCCTCCAGTCTTTGGGTACCTCCCTGTTTCCAGTGATTGGCTAAACAGGATAGCCAGAGGTTCAGCCACCACCTCTCTTAGTTCTTTAGGACCCTGGGTGCACCCCATCTGGCCCCATTGCTTTGTCAACTCTTATTACTTCCAGTTCCTTCAGGACCCTTTCTCGTGTAAAGGGACTTGTGTCCATTTCTGCACCATTCTCACCCCTTGTACTCCCTTCAGACCCATTACCCCCCTCTTCCTCAGTAAAGACTGAGCAGAAATACCTGTTCAATATGTCAGCTTTACTGTTGTCATCCTCCACCCGACTCCCATCCTCCCCCTTCAGTCTCACTATCCCTCCTTTTGTCTTTCTTTTTCACTTATGTACCTGTAAAAGGTTTTGTCCCCTTTAACCACTGATTTTGCAATGTGTTCTTCTGTCTGAGCTTTTAGCTTCACTGACTTCCTGCCTCCCTTTGTTTCTCCTGGTACTTCTCCCTATCCCTTCTGCCTGTGTCTTTTGTATTACCTGAATGCTATCTTTTGGCTTTTACTTTCTTTGCTACCTCTTTGGAAAACCATAATGGTCTCCTCTTCCTTTTCCTCTTGCTAACCTGCTTAATGCATAATTCTGTTGTTCTTATAATCCCCATTTTAAATACTGCCCACTGTTCCTCAACCCTGATTCCTGTCCCATTCCTCTTAATGCCTCTTTCAAGTATTCCCCATTTTCCCAAAGTCTGCCCCCTAAAATCCAGGATCGTGTGTTTGTGTGGTTTGGTTCTGCTCTTTCTGTGATTTCAAACCACAATGACTGGTGGTCACTGTTACCCAGGTGCTCCCCCACTGTTACCCCCATCACACTGTCCCTGTTTGTGAGCAGAAGGTCCAGTATTGCCTTCTGCCGAGTTGGTTCCATGACCAGTTGCTTGAGGAAGGCACCCTGAAGGGAGTCCAGGATAAATCTGCTCCTAGTTGATGCTGCTGCTGGGATGCTCCAGTCCACGTCTGGAATATGGACTATTGTTGTACTTAACATAACAGAAAGTGATACAATGAGCCAGCCATTTTGATAGGCATTGCCTAGAAACAGCATTGCCATCTCTTTTGTGGGCAAAAAAGACAAAGAGCTGATCAATTTTCCTGAGATCCTTAATCCAAGTGGTGTAGTATCTCAGTATTCTGTGAACATCCAAAGTATGCAAGAGGTACTCCCCTTGGTTGGAGTGTTACGTAAAGAAAGCTGGTAGCTCAATGGATTGATTCATTGTAGATTCAGCCATCACCTTAGGGAGAAACTTAGGGTTGGTGCATACAGCCACATGTTCCTTGTGAAAAATCAAGTACGGGATTTTGCACATCAAGGCCTGAAGCTTGGAAATGTGCTGAGCAGACGTAATGGCCACTAGGAACCTAGTCTTCCAAGAAAGGAACTTCAAATTGGCTGTAGCTGCTGGCTTGAAGGGAGGCAGGGTAAGCTTCTTCAGAATGAAATTCAAGTCCCAAGGAGGGAGAGGAATGCAGATGGGGGTCTCAAATGGAGAACCCCTCTGAGGAAGGTCTTGGAGACTTCCAACTAAGCAAAAGTCCTGTCCCCGAAGGGAATACGATAGGCTGAAATAGTGGCCATGTGGACCTTTAAAGAGAAATGGCTGAGACCCAGATTGAAGAGATGATGCATGTAGTCCAGGACTTTATTGGCTGGGCATGAGAAAGGTTTGCAGGCTTTTGAAGTGACCCAAATAGAGAACCGTTTTCACTTCATGGCATAGATGGACCTAGTGGAAGGCTTTCTCTGGCCTCCACCAAGATGCCCGCGGCGAGCGGAGAAACTCGGAAGCGGCTTTTACTATGTCTGCAGGAGTCACGATGTAAATGAAGGATTTGAGATCTGAATGAACAAAGGTCCCCTGATCCTGGGTCAGCAGTTGTTGGGACAGAGGAAGAGGAGATTCCTCTGAAAACTGTTGCAGAAGAGAGAACCAAACTTGCCTGGGCCAGAAGGGAGCGATGAGAATCATTCGAGCCCCCTGCGATCTGAGTTTGTTTAGGACCCTCGGAATTAAGGGAATAGGAGGGAAGGCATAAAGAAATCTGTCCCTCCAATCAAGAGACAGAGCGTCCTGCCAAAAAATGCCACGCCCTGGAGCGAGCGAGCGAGCAGAAGGCAGGAAGTTTTGCATTTCGGGGAGAAGCAAAGAGGCCTATCTGAGGTGTTCCCCAATGCAGAAAGATGTAGTTTATGACTTCTTGATCAATTTCCATTCATGTGCTCTGACTGAGGACCGACTGAGTTGATTCGCCAGTGTGTTTTCCACTCCTGGAACGTGAATCGCAGTCAAGTGAATGTGATGCTGGGATGCCCAGTTTCAGACTCTCATCGCTTCCCGGCACAGAGGGTAGGAGCATACCCTCCTGCTTTTTGAGATACCAAACTACACACATGTTGTCTGTTTGTATGAGGAGATGACTGGGAAGGATAATGGAGTTTAGAGCCTGAAGGGCATAAAGGACTGCTCTCAGTTCTAGCACACTGATGTGCAAGTTTTGTTCGAACTTGGACCTGCTTCCCAGAGTCCTGTGAGACCTGAGATGGGCTCCCCAGCCTTCTCCTGACGCATCTGTCATCAACGTCTGGGAGGGGGGTTCGATATTGAAGTAAACTCCCAGGCATACGTTCTCCAGCACCATCCACTATTAAGTCCCTGATCATGGGATCGAAAACTAGTACCTCTTGGTCTAGACTGTCCAGGATTTGGTCCCATTGAGACTGAAGCATCCATTGAGATCCTCATATGGAGCCAAGCACGTGGGACTGTTGGAATGGCAGCCGCCATTAGCATTGACGGGAGGCAAAGGATCTGACCTGGCGCCAACCCTCCCTGCACCGGACAGAAGACGGGCCTGAGTCTGAGGGTGTCAACCCCATCCGGAGGCAAAAAGGCTTTGCTTATGGTCATGTCCAGAATTGCCCCAATAAACTGGAGGCTCTGGCAAGGGACCAAATGGGACTTGGCCTGATTGATGGTGATACCCAGGCTGGTGAAAACCTGTAGGGTAAGGGAAAGAGAGTGCAGGAGTTCCTCCCTGGATGGGGCCACCAGGAGCCAATTGTCCTGTTACGGGAATATTTGAACTCCCTGGGTACGCAGGTGGGCCACTACCACAGACAGGCATTTGGTAAAAACTCGGGGGGCCGAGGAAGGACCAAATGGGAGGGCTTTGAACTGGTAGTGGTCCCCCTGAAAGCAAAAACAGAGGAATTTGCAGTTGGAAGGGCATATGGGGATATGAAGGTAGGCATCCTGCATGTCCAGAGCACACAGCCACTGCCCCTGCCGAAGGAGTGGCAGAAGGCTCTGTAAAGAGAGCATTCTGAAGCGTTTGTACTCCAAGAATATATTCAGGAAACTGAGGTCTAGAATAGGCCTCACATCTCCCGTCTTCTTTGGAACCAGGAAGAAATGAGAGTAGTAACCCGTTCCCCCAGAGATGGTTGGCGACTGGTTCTAGTGCCACCTTCGAGAGAAGGGAGGTGATTTCGTCTAGGACCAGAGAAAGATGTTGCGGGGAGTAAGACGACCAGGGTGGTGGTCTTCAGGGTGGTTTCTGAAGAAACTCGATTGAGTGTCCTGCTGATATCAACTGGAGCACCCAAGCATCTGACGTTATCTCTCCCAGCCCGGCAGATGGAAGGAGAATGCATCACGGTTCCTCTGAGCCTCCAGAGGCAGTGGGAGAGGCAGGGAGTCACAAGGTGTGGGGCAGCACAGCATCCAAGGCTCCTGTGGCTTTGCTGGGAGAGGCTTGGTTGCTGGAGGGCCCTCGACACTTGTTGGCCCATTTGCCCAGTGATTTTGGTTTTTGTCAGTTTTGTCTATGAAAAGGATGCCGCTGCCCTTGAGGGGGCCTGTACACAGAATCTACAGACTTGACTGCAGTGCCCTTCTCCTGCAGATCGGTGAGGATGTCCTTGACATCACCCCCGAAGGGAGCATCCTGGATAGTGGATTGCACTTCAGGGACCCATCCTGACACACGGAGCCAGACATGATGCTGTAAACCTCCAGCGAAGCAGAGTTCCTTCCGCTGTGTCCACTGCATCGTAAGTGGCAGGAAGCATGTGCCGACTGGCTGAATGAGCAGAACGGACAAGATCTGCCGCTCCTGCTCAGTCTGAGACTCAGGAAGTAAGTCCAGTTTTGATTCCACCTGTCTAAGGATGGTCTTTTGAAAGTCCCCCATATGTGCCACATAGTTCAGGGCCCTAATACCCAGGGTAGAAGAAGAATGGATCTTCTTCCTTATTGGTCCAGAAGCCATGACTCCTTGTCAGATGAGGACGAGCTGGTGTTTTGGGTTAGCGGAACGGCTGTGATCGGTGCTAATGATGACCGAATCCGCCTTGGGGTGTAGGTTCAAAAAAATCTACGTCCTCGGGAGCCTGATATAGCCAGTCTGCCTTCCTCGGAAGGGGGGCTAACGTGGAAGGTTGTTTCCAAATAGTGGAAACAAGGTCCGCATGAGGTTCTATCCAGGGTGGAATCAGTGTAGGAGCAGTCTCGGGCAGATCCAAATCAGCAGCAAGCTTTTTACGCTGTGGGTCTGGCTCCAGTGATTGCCACTGGTGAACTTCCTGGATTTTCCTCAGTAACTCCAGAAAGGAAGGATCCTCCAGTGGAGGCTTCAGAGGGGTCCTTAGCCTAGGGCGATCTGGAGTACATGGCTTGTCATCAGGATCACAGCATCCAGTCTCTGAGTCTGAGTCAGACGTATCCGATGAAGAAGAGGAAGACTCCTCCCTAGGAAGGGGAGGGACGGCAGCTCCCTGGGGCACGTGTCCTTCCACCCCGGGCACCAGAGGGCTCTCCTCTGGTGTCGGTGGGGGGAGGGAGTCTCCCATCTCTGACGTAGGTGATCCTGTGAAGGGTCCAGCATCGGTAAATGACTTTCAACCTCCCTGGTAAGTTGAGCCTTGGCCTCAGCCCACCAGGAGGCCAGGGTCTCCTTCAAGTCTGCCAGTGGCTGGGGAGTGGGCAGCAGAGAAGGAGGAGGGGGATATGGATATTGAGGATATCCATAAAAGGAGTATCCAAAACCTGATGGCAGGTAACCCAGTGTCGGGTATTGAGGCATCGGGTATTGCATTGCTGGATATTGTGGCATCGGCAGTCGGAGGCGAGGATACTGCAGAGCCAGGTATTGGGCACCGGATATTGAGGTGTCGGATACCTGGGAGTCAGGGCTCTGATGGGGCAAATGGGCCTGGCAGAGGCCCAGCTGGTGGGCCAGGCAAAGGTAATGCTGGCTGCTGGGTGTCGGCCCGGCGCCGGAACGCTGTCCAGCAAGGGGACATTGGCTGGCGTTGGGTATGCCGGCATCAGGGTATCGGGTCCTGAATGAGGGGGCCCTGACAGCAGCATTTCGAGGTCCCCTGGGACAACCGGGAAGGGAGGATTAGAATCCCCGGGGGTCGGCAGAGGGGATGCAGATCTTTATGGTCAGGCGCAAGCTCCTTGGCTGGGTGGGCGTCGGTGGGGCCGGTGTCCAGCCGAATCCAGGCGGGTGTCGGCGGATCCAGTGTCCAACTTATTGGATTCCTTGCCAGAGGAAGGTCATGCTGGAGATGTGGCCTTGTCGAGATGAGAAGGTTTGGTTGGGTGCCCCTGAGGCGGCAAGCAGCTTAGCAGCCTTGTCCTGGTGGGCGTTGGTAGTGCGGCGTCAGCTTACTGGACCTGCTCTGACCTGAAGACCATGTGGTGGAAGCGGCCTTCACGGGAGCAGAGGCCTCCTTTGTCCCCGAGGCTCCTGAAGGGCACAAGCGCGAACCAGACGAGAGGGGCAACGCCTTTCTGGATATCACCAAGACGGCTGTCATGGAGCGATCCCCCGGAGGAGACTTTAACTTAAGTGACACGACTCCGGCTGGAGTCATGGTTGCCGTGGAAGCCATTTCCTGCTCCCAATGCTTCTCCTTGTCCCGTTTCTTCTTGTGACCTTCAGGGGAAGTGGCTGCCTGCCTTACTTTCTTTAGCTCCTTCTCCCCGGATGCCATTCTTTCTTGAGGGTATGGGCTTCCAAGGATTGCTGCCTTCTTTTCTGGACAGTGGAGTTAAATTTTTGGCAGTGTTGGCACTTCTCCCAGGGGTGGTCTGGGCCCAGACAGAAGAGGCACAAGAAATGGCCATCCTTGTGTGGCAGTTGAGAGCCACACGAGTCGCACTTATTTTTATGTGATTCGAAGGGAGTCGGGGATGACATACACGGTGAATCGATAGATATGATTGAGAAAGAGAAAAAAAGAAGGGCTGAAAAGTTCGAAAACTAGACCAACGAATGACTGACAAGCATTGAACTCTACCATGAGGAAGTTTCACAAGTCGACGGGAAAGAACTGGAAGGCACTGCCCCTTTATACTGACATCGTATGACGCCGGTCACCTGATGTGGGTGGTCCCCCGCCAGAGACTGCTAACTAGAAATTTTTCCGTGGGGTCCTGACACCTGGCGGGCCAGTCCTATATTCGAATACCTACTGCAAGAGCCCTCTCGAAGTAAGATCTGCTCAGTATGGGCCATTCTTGCTCCCAAACAGTCAAGAGACATCAACTGGACAGTTTTGGACCAGTTTTACTAATTTCTGACACAATTCATGAATTATTGGTGAGTTCCTCTAATTACATGAATTTGCCAAAATATGCCATGAAACTGCTGAGTATGGCCCGTTCTTGCTCCTAAATAGTCAAGTGACAGCAACCGGACAGTTTGGGTCCATTTTTGGACAGATTCTGTCAACATTCGTAAATTATTTGTGTGCTCATCTAATTACATAAATGTGCCATAATTTGCATAAAACTGTTCAGTATGGCCCATTCTTGCTCCCAGTCAAGAGACTGCAACTGGACAGTTTGGGACCATATTGTTGTCCATTTCTGACATAATTCGTGAATTATTAGTAAGCTCCTCTAATTACAAAAATTTGCTGGAATGGTCACGAAACTGCTCAGTATGGCCCGATCTAGCTCCCAAGTAGTCAAGAGACTGCAACCAGACAGTTTGGGGATGAATGTTTTAGAATTATTCATGAGCTCATCTAATTGCATGAATTTGCCGAAATGGTCAAGAAACTGATCGGTATGGCCCGTTCTTGATCTCAGTCAGTCAAGAGACAGTTTGCAACCATTTTGGGGCGAGATTCTGACAAAATTAGTGAATTATTTGTGATGTCCTTTAATTGGCGAATTTGCCGAAGGGTCAAGAAACTACTCAGAATGGCCGGAGCCACTGTCTTCACCCACAGCAGGCTCCAGCAGCAAAAGCGAGTAAAACCATACTTGGAGCTCTTGCTCGCAAAAAGTACCACAGTTGCTCTGGGTAGCTGTATCGCCTGACCAGGTTTGTTTTTTATGGTTACTGAAGACTGGTTTTGGGTCCCACCATCGATTCAGATATTTAAAGGTTTGAAATGATCTGAAATGATTCTAAAGACAGAACTGAGCATGGCTGTATCTGAAGCAGATCTGGGGGGTTGCAGGGTCATAACCTTGGTCTTACCAGAGTTTGTTAGCATCCACTTAGAGATGCATCTTATCAAAAACTAGTGTCTCATTGAGGGCCTTGGCAGTGTTCAGTGCAGCTTAGATAATGGTATTGTCTGCATTAAAGTGTATTTTTTTGCACTGTGGCCATAGCATACTTAGGAGCTCATTCACAGAGGCTGAATGGTAGCAGTACATGGCATGACTCTGATGTCTGCCATAGGAAAAAACAGTTCACGTAGAACTTACAACAGTAGATCTTGAGGAATCTCTTTCAGCAGGTCACATCTATTGAACTTATATCCATCAGGCACTAGGGACCACAGAAACTTTTCTAGCAGTCTAGTAGGGGCCGCCATGCCATCATACACCAGTGTCCCAGCATGCATAAGCATGGTGCCTGCTCCTCCCCAGTTCCCGCCAGAGACCATACTCGCTAGGGAACCAAGGAAAGAGATGAGGTGCCCAGCTAAGAAAGGCTGCAGCAACAAAGAAAGCCAGTCTGGAGAGAGAGAGAGAGAGGAATTGGGGAAGGAGAGTGGCTGGCATGACCTGATGAGATTCCTTCAAGATCTACTGTTACGGCAAGTTCTTATGTAACTGTTTTATCTTCTTTGGGTATCTTCTTCAAGTCACACCTATGAAATGTGTCCCAAGCAGTGCAGCTAAGATAGTCCGAGTGGCAGGTGGCCAGAGGCCTAAGAAAGAAGGCCATGAAGCACAGCTAGGCCAAAGCCTGCCCTCCTGCTAGATGCAATGTCCAGACTGTAGTGCTTTGTGTAAGTGTGGACAGTACTCCAAATGGCAGCAGCACAAGTATCTGCAGCTAATACTTTCCTGAAACAGTCAACAGAAGTGGCCATGCCTCTGTCTGAATGGCCATGAACACCAGCAGGAAGTTCCTTACCATACTTCCAATAACAAAAAGTAATACAGTTGGCCAACCGTTTGGACAAACACTGTTTAGAAACTGAAATGCCCTCTTTCCTGGGCAAAAACAACAGAGAGAGGACCTTCTGCAATCCTTGATGCCGGTGTGTGTGTAGTACCGCAAATTTCCTTTGTCTGAATATGGAACAATGCTTCCTGGATTGGCATGCTCTGGATAATAAACAGGCAAGCAGGTAGATTGATTTAAGGTAAACTCAGGCAACACCTTAGGAAGAAACTTAGGATTAGTGTGCAAAGACACCCAGTCTTTGTAGAAAATCAAATAAGGTTGCTTACACGTGAGAGTCTGTAGCTCTGAAATCCTTCAAGCAGAAGTTAACAGCAACTAAAAATAACGTTTTCCACAAGAGAAAGCATAACTCGCAAGATGCGTCCAGTTCATAGGGGGGCAGAGTCAGCTTTTCTAGACAGAAATTCAGGTCCCAAGCTGGGAACGGATTATGGACAGGAGGCTTTAAGTGGAGAATGCCTCACAGAAAAGTATGGGCCACAGTACGGCCATTAATGGTCACATGGATGGCCTATATAGCAGACAGGTGCACCTTAATAGAGGAATATTAAAGCCCCACACAAGGACGGGAGATGGGAAGCGGCCCATACAGCAAAGCACTTCCACTTCATTGAACATGTGGCCCTGGTGGAGGGTTTCTTGGTGGCCATCAGGACATCAGCCACTTTTTGAGACACCCCCAAACCGAGCAATGGCTAGATCTTCAGGAGTCATGCATGCAGGTGGAGGGGGGACTGGAGGTTCCACAGACGATTGCTGCAGTAAGGGAAACCAGATCAGATGAGAACAGAATGGTGCTACCAGAATTAGGGCGGCCCACCGGCACAGTTGTTGGATTTCCGCTTGCGACACTGACAACCCAGGTTCAGGAACAGACTCGGGGAGTCAGAGGACTGGCCGGGGAAGAAGGATACAGCGTTCCATGGACTGCTGTCCTTCTCTGGGGGGAGGGAGGAGCTGAGTATACGGTGACTGGTGGACCCCTGGCGGATGCTGGGGGACCACAGGCGACCGATGCCAGTATGTTAAGGGGCAGGGCAGACGCTGGATGTCACTGCATGTCCCCAGCCCCCGGGGACAACTCAGTAAAGACCGCTGGCTGCCACTGATGAAGCCTGTCCTGACGCCTGGCCTCTATGGCTCCCTGCTGACCAGTGCGGCTCATGACCCCGCAAGCCTGAACCCATGCCTGGGGGAAGCCAGGAAGGCATGTCGGTTCACAGCACCTTCTCCCATTGTAGATGGCTTGCTCAGTGCCATGGCCCAGCCTGGGGGTAAGCCAGTGGGTATCTGCAGGGGCACAGTGATCAGGGAAGCGAGGCAGGTGCTCTGGGACTGGCACAGATGGTAAGATGGCTGGAAACAAAAAGTGTACTAAACAAAAAAATAATTAGGGTGGCCCCCTCCATTTGGAGCTTGATTAGCACTCTCTGGATCAGATTACAGGGAGGAATCTCCCTTTCCAGGAGATGGACAACCAGTCTCGCCAGAAAACTCCAGGCCCTGGATCTAGCAAGCAGAAATGTGACAATTTTGTGTTGCGTGTTGACGCAAAAAAGGACCAACACTGGATGATCCCACCTTTCGAACAGGTCCTCTACGACCGACATCAGCAGTTCCCACTCGTGCATTCTGGACAGTGACCAGCTGCGGCTGTCCACCAGGGCATTTTTGGTCATCTGGAATATGGGCAACAGACAGATCTAGGCCGTTATCTAGAGCTCAGTACCAGACTCTCATCAACTCCCAGCACAGGGGTTAGGAATGATTCCCCCCGCCTGTGGATGTAATGCACTACACTGAGGTCGTCAGACTGCACCAGTGGGGACTCTGACAGAGATGGTTCTGGAAGGCCCATAAGGCATACAGAACTGCTCTCATTTCTAAAACGTTTGTGTGGAGGTGGGCCTCCGCCAGAGACCAGGTCCCCCGAGACCAAAAGGGACCCAAAGAGCGCTCCCCAGCTCAGACCTGAGGCATCCATGGTGAGGATCTGTTGAGGAGGAGGTATGACAAAGGGAACCCCATCTTAAGAGATTGTGGGGTTCATCCACCACTGAAGTACTTTGCGTACAGGGGAGGAGACAAGAACCTGTTGATCCTACTGGACCTGCAGGCTCCACTGGGAAATCCACATATGCAGTCTGGCCAAGGATACAGTGACAACTGCTGCGGTAATCAGGCCCAACAACCACAGGAATGTCCTGGCTGTGGCATACCGGCTTTGGGCAACCAACTGCACCTGAACTATTAGGCATTCTGTCCTGTCTTGGGGAAGGCCTTGCCCTGGATCATGTCAAGAATCGCCCCTATGTACTGCAACTGTTGACAAGGGGTCAGGACAGACTTGGGTAGATTAACAGCAATCCCTAGGGCTTGGACCAACTACCTGGTATGCTCCAGAGTGAATAGCAGGATATCCCTGGACTGGGCCTTCAGTTACCAGTCATCCAGATAAGGGAAGACACACAGGCCTTCACATCTGAGGGCTGCCGCCACTGCTGCTAAGTATTTGGTAAAGACCTGTGGCGCAGAGGATAAGCCAAAGGGCAATACCTGGAACTGGTAATGTTACCACTGGAACAGGAACCTGAGGTACCACCCGTGGGGGGAGCAAATCTTGATATGCAGATCAGCATCCTGCATGTCCAGGGAGCACAACCAATCTCCCTGCTCGAGCAGAAGCAGCAGACCATGCAGGTCCCTGAGGTCTAGAATGGGCCTAAAGTCCCCTGTTCACTTGGGGACAAGGAAGAACTGGGAGTAGAACCCTTTGTTCCTTTGCTGCCTGGGCACTGATTCTACAAGTCTTGCACAGCAAGGTGAGCACTTTCTCCTGGAGCACTGGAATGTGGTAGAGTATAAGTAGAGGGAAAAGGCAGAAAATCTGGAGGCTGTTCTAGAAGTTCTAGAGTATGACCTCTCTTGATTAGCTGTAGGACCCAAGCATTGGTTATAAGGGCCCTCCATTGATCTAGATGGTGGGAGAAATGATCCCCAACCACCAGCTCTTGGCTTGGGGCAGGAGGAGGGGGGTCGAGCAAGGAGTCACGCTGAGGCAGAGCCAGTGGACAGGGCCACACTGCCACCTCTGGGGCTTGAGGAAGGGCCAGGTGGGCCCTGCTCTGCGCTCACCCCAAGATCTGGTTCTTGACCCAGCCTTCTGGGAGACCTTATGAAAGGAGGGTCACGGTCTGCTCCTGGGTTGGGTATAATAAATGGAGTGGACAGATTTAATGGATCTGCCAGAGGCCTGCAGGTCATTAATATTCTGCACATCAGGGCCAAAGAGCTTAAATTCCCCCAAAGGGGGCATTTAGGATGTTCTGCTGGACATCAGCAGCAAACCCAGAGATCCTCATCCAGGAGTGGCTTCTAAGGCAGATGCCCATGGCAGCAGCCCTAGCCGTGGCAGCAGTCATGTCATAAAGGGCCCTTAGATGTCTTCTGACATCCACCACAGTCTGGAGAGACTTGAGAAGTTCCTGCCTTTGGGGACCCTCAGAGTTGGCCTGCACTGCAGCTCTGTCCTTCTTCTAGAGGGTGTTCTGGTACTTGACCATGTGAGACAGGTAATTAGCAATCCTGAAGTCTAAGGTGGCGAAACAAAAGGTCCTCTTGCCCAAAAGATCAATCCTCCTAGATTTCCTGTCGGGAGGAAAGTACAGTTACATAGAACCTACCATAACAGTAGATCTTTGAGATAGGGTCTTGCAGCAGACCACACTGGTAGGACTAAGCTGCAAGGCACTGGGACTTGGAAAATTTCTGGCTAGAAGTACCATGGAGGCCGCCCCTCCCTGCCAGCGTCAGTCAACTGACATCAGAATAGCCTATACAGGAGGGGTCCCCACACAACCTCATATCTTCTTGAGGCAGTCTCATGCAGCAGGTTGTAACACATGGGATATCAGCCAGAGGGTCATTTCCTCCGGAAGGCGTCTCAGCAGTCGACCCTGGAACCTCCCTAACGTTACCACGTGGTGTCTGTATGGCATGTACAGTATAAAAGGAAAGGTCCCAGCTACTCCTCAGTTTTTTTCAACACGCAACCTGCATGCAACAAGTCCTCCTTTGGAGCTCTGCTTACCAGTCATTTACGAAGAGCTCTACTGACCAAAATGTTCATTCTAAATGGGTTCCTGTCTTGCATTCCTTGCTCCAAAAGTGTATCTGTGGTCACAGAATTGCTACAGAGGACCTCCATGATGTCTGTGTTCAGTGCCTTGGTCCTGAACAGGACAACTGGGATTGTATGCTCTGTAAGCAGTTCAACAAGACCACCAAACACTGAAAGCTTCAGCAGCTTAGTGAGTTCCTCATGGAGCAAGGTTGCCCTTCTGGAACAGCAGCAATGCTCCAAGCAAAGGGAGTCTTCGACGTCGTCCTCGAGTCTCACTGCTCTGCGGGTGAGCCCTCCTCATAGATGGGACAGGGTCCTGGTAGGAAACATGCCAGCAAAATGAAGCACATTTCTGCCACGCCCTCATCGACAAGTATCCCGATCACTACTGGAAAGGTAAGTACTGAGAAGGTTGCCACTGTAACATCATCTTCTGCACCGTTGATGATTGTTGGCTCCTCTCTTCCCTCGTTGATGGCTCCTCCATCAACAGTGGGATCTGGGGTGAAATTTCAGCTTTCATTGCTGCCTCCTCCTCTGCGGTTTCTAGCCATCATCCATCGATGATAGCTTCTGGCCCGTTGACGATCCTCTTGATGACTGACCTTCCCACAAAGAGCTCTATGTTAGTGCCCTTGTCAACGATCCTGGGGTCCTATACACACCCCTCATCAATGGCTCCACTGCCTTCTTCAATAATGTCAGTGGTCCCTATTCACTCAGTCCATGCTGAACTCCCATGTTCTCTGCCAGATGATCTCACATTTTTGGACATTATGATACACCACCAGAAAACATTTTGGTTCCAGAGCACTGAGCAGGATGCTTCAAGAAAGAAGTTGGCACAGTATTTAGGTATACCGGAATGCCCCACGCTGGTTGTCCCCTCTTTGGTAGACGCCTTTGAAGAGGCTATTTGGGTTGCTTGGAAGCAACCTTTCAAAATTCCCTCCAGTCCTCATAAGGCTGATAGGATTTATCAGGCCCCGGTGGACCACTCCTACTTCATGTCTCTGCCTCAGGTGGACTCTGTGATGATCAGTGTCACTCATGATAGGTCCTTTAGACCTCCGCACATGAGTGCTCAACCCCCTGATAAGGAATCCAAGAAATTGGGATGTGATGGGGAAAAGGGTTTAAGTCTCAGCTACTATGCCTCTCCGTATACTTAATTACATGGGACACCTCCTGAAATATCAGGAGGAAATCCTAAAAGCCTCCCAGGCAATGGTCCAGTCCCTCCCTGCGGATTCTGCCCAGGAGGATTTGACTGTCAAGATGTCTATGGCGGCCGTTTGCCGCCACCTGCTCAGGGCCACCTATGATGCCGTTGATACTGCGGCCCATATGTCCTCGGCAGATGTTTGTCTTAGATGTCACGCCTGGCTCAGAGTGTCAGAATTTTCTGGATGTGCAGCAATCTATTCTTAATACTCCTCTACGGGTGATCGGCTCTTTGGTACACAGACCCAAGAAATGTTGAAGGACTTACAGGACTCAGGTTGTACTCTTCAATTGGTCCAGACCCTGTACTGTCAAAAGCAAAACCGGCCTTCAGGGGATTCTCCAGGAGCCACCTACAAGGTATGTGCCAATGCTCAGAGGCCACCTGCCAATAAGCGAAAGCCTCAGTTGACATTGCCTGGTCCTAGAAATGCTCAGAAAATGTCCGTTCGTCCTGCTGCTCCCAGCAGAGCCATTTAACCTAAAGGTCTTCCTCCAGTTGTGGGACCAGAGACCCTTCCCACAGCCATAGGGGGCAGGGTTTCCCTGCACCTACAAAGGTGGCAAGCCATCTCCTCCAACCTGTGGCTCCTGCAATTGATCGAGTCAGGACACACACTGGATTTCACAGAGATTTCCCTTGCTTTGCCACCAAGGGTCTCTCATTACTCCCCAGACCAAGCACTGGTCTTACGGAATGAAATCGATGCTTTACTCACAAAATGTGTCATCGAATCAGTTCCCCTTCTACAGGAGGGTACGAAATTTTACTCCCATTTTTTCCTGGTTCCCAAATGAGCAGGGGGACTTGTGCCCCATTTTGGATCTGAAGTGTCTCAACCTCTGTATCAAAACCCAAAAGTTCAGGATGGTGTCTCTCCGACACTTCTCCTTGCTGAACACAGGAGACTGGCTTTGCTCTTTTTATATGAAGGACACATACATCCATATCCTGATGCACCCTACTTGCAGACAGTTTCTCTGTTTTTTGTTTCAGGGTCATTATCATCAGTTCAGGGCCCTCTCATTCGCCTTCCTCAGCCCCTAGGGTATTCACAAAATGCCTAGTGGCAGCTGCTGAGGCCCTCCACTGGGAAGGCCTGTATGTCTTTCCCTACCTGGACGACTGGATCCTGAAAGTGTCTTCCCGCCAAAGGCTGTTGTCCATGCTTTTTCAAACCCTGCAGTTGTTCACCCAGGTGGGGATAGCTTTAAACTATCTGAAGTCCAAAACAGACCCAGTGCAAACCCCCCTCTATATCGGAGCCATGTTAGACACCTCCTTGTGGATGGTGTATTTGCCAATCGCTTGGGTGGACGCTCGCTTGCTCTGGTGCACAGATTAGAGTCCAGCAGATTGGTTTTGGTACAAGACTACCTGTGCCTCCTGGGACATTTGGTGGCCACAATTCAGACGGTCCCCAATGCCAGGTTGAATATGATGATCCTTCAGTGGTCCCTGAAGAGTCCAATGGAACCAGAAAGAGGATGATTTTGATACCCCAGTCCTGATATCTTCCCTGGCTCTTTGGGCTCTACAATGGTGAAAGTCCAGAGACAACAATGCAATGTCTAATTCTGACTACAGATGCCTCCTTGACAGAATAGGGTGCTCATCTCCAGCCATCTCCAGCATGTCCGGTTCAAGGATCCTGGATGCCAGTAGAGCCCTGTCTCACGTCAATGTCTTGGAGATGAGGCAATCCTCTTGCCTTTCAGGCGTTCGAGACCTCCCCAAGTGCCTTCTGGTATAATCAGACAATTCTGTGGTTCACTACCTAAACAGGCAAGGAGGCACCCATTCATACCCTCTCTGCAGAGAATCGATGGGGGTCTGTGCAGGGCAATCCAGAGAAATATCCATCTTCTGGAGGTCCACATCCCCGGGGTGCCCAACACCCTGGCGGATGCCTTGAGCAGATCCACTGCACGGGCCCACGAGTGGAAAATCCTACCAGACGTCCTAAACAATGTCTTCCACCAATGGGGCCGACCTGAGTTGGACCTATTTGCCTCTCTGCAAAACTGCCTCTTTACTGCTCTCTCAAGCGAGGTCCTGGAACTGTGGGGTGGAGTGGGATGCGTTCTCTCTTTCCTGGACAGAAAGTTTTTTTTATGCCTTCCAGCCCTTTCCTCTTGTTCAGAGAGTACTACTCAAACTGGTCTGAGACGGGGCATCTATGATTCTCATAGCACCATTCTGGCCAAGACAAAAAAATTACCGCAGTAATCTTCTTTCTTCCAAGGGGCTCTTTAGCATCAGTAACTTGTTTGCACTTAGCTGGCTGGGTGCAACTGCCCTGGAGGTGTGCCTTTAAGAAATATTTACATGAGCTTAGGGCCAAGCCAATCAGAAGTCAGGAAAGGGGGTGAGCTAAGTGAGAGCTGTTGAAGGCTACAGAATTTTTTCAAGGAAAAACAAGGGCAATTTCCGAAGAAGAATCAACAAGATTCAAAACATGCAAATGTCCACAAAATGTGGAAATAGAAACAACAGCAACATGAGCTAAAAACTCATGAATAAGAAACTCCAAATTTGGTAAAAGGTGAATTAAGAGCCCTTCTCCGACAGGTGAACCGGGAGGAAGGGTGGGAGCTAGCTGATGATAAAGGACCCTTGGAAGAAGATTACTGCAGTGAGTATTTTTTCTTCTTACCCCAGGAGTCCTTCAGCATCAGTAATGTTTTGCAGACTACCGAGCAGTACCAAGTAGGAGGTGGGCAGAGAACCTACTTAGTAAAGAGGCTCTGCAGAACCACCTTGCCAAGTTTGGCATCAGATCTGGTCTGCACATCCAAACTGTAGTGTTTCACAAAGGTGTGCACAGATTTCCAGGTAGCTGCTTTGCAGACGTCCTGTAGGGGAATGTCCCTTGCTACTGCAATCGAGGCTTCAGTGCCCATGGTGGAGTGGGCCTGGAGCCCCACTGGAGGTTGGTGACCAGCTCTTTCCTAGCAGAATCTAATACAAGAGACCAACTAATGACAAATAGTTCTCTTGGTAGCTGGTCTTTCTCTGCCCACATCCCCGTAGGTGAGGAACAACTGAGTGGAAGAGCCTCTGGATTGTCTAGTATGCTCTAGGTAGTGAAAGATGGCTCTTTTGACATCCAAGCTGTGGAGCTTTTGCTCGCTAGGAGTAGATTGCTCAGTAAAGAAGACAGGCAGATAATGGACTGGTTCAAATGATATTCTGAAACCACCTTTGGCAGAAATTTCCTATTTGTCCTGAGCTCAACTTTATCGTTGTGAGGGATGATGCAGTTTGGCTCAGTGCACAGGGCCTGTAGCTCTGAAATCCTCCTGGCAGATGTAATGGCTACCAAAAAGACCGTCTTCCAAGTTACAAACTTGATGTGGGCCGTGGACATAGGCTTGAAGGGTGGATTCATGAGCCTGTCTATGCAAAGGTTCAGGCTCCAAGGAGGAACAGACTCTCTGATTGAGGGCTGGAGGTGCAAGAGGCCTTTGAAAAACTGTTTAAAAATCTTGTGGGGGGAAAAAAAAGATTTTTTTCTTTCCCACTGAAAGGTAGGCCGGAATTGCTGCCAGGTTTAGCTTGAGGGAGGAAGGTTTCAAGCCTGACGCCTGTAAGCGTACCGGGAAGTCTAGCAGCTGAGGGTCTGAAGCCGATAGGGGTCTGACCTTTTTGCTCATGCACCAGAGGGAAAACCTTTTCCGTTTGGCTTCATAAGTCTTCTTAGTGTTTGTTTTTTAGCCATCCTCAGTATCTTAAGGACCTGTTCAGAGTACTGTGAGGATGGAAAAGTACAGTTACGTAAGAACTTACTGTAACAGTAGATCTTCGAGAGAAGCTCTTGTTGTAGGTAACACAATTAGGTCTGACGCCACCTGTCGGCGAGTTCCTGGCATTATTTCTTCCAGCAGTATCGGATGGGAGGCGCCTCCGCCGTCGGCTCCCACTAGCGTCACCCTATATAAGGGAGGAGTTCCACACATGCTCAAGTTCTTGCATGCCCCTGTCAGGCAGAGAGATGGTAACAGGCAGTAGTCAGGATGAACCAAAAATTATTCCTTCCATTGGAGGAAGGCCCGCGTGGAAAAGGCCTGATCCTGGGGAGAAGGAGGCTGGAAATACACCTGCTGCAGAGCTTCTCTGAATCTACTGTTGCAGGTAAGTTCTTATGTAACTGTACTATCTTACTTCGAGAGGAAGCTCTTGCAGCAGGTAAACAATTAGGACCGATTCCCTAGCAGTATAAACATAACAACCCTGGGTGCAGAACAGTATGGGAAGGAACAGTAGGAACAGAGAGGGTCCTCAGGAAACCAGGCCCTGCAGAACTGTGAGGACAAAACCTGCTCTGCGTCTGGAAATGATGTCAAGGCTGTAATGCCCGATAAAGGTATGAACAGAACTCCAGGTAGCGGCAGCACAAATAGCTGCATGAACCTGCTTCAGCGCTGCAAAGAAAGCAGTGACAGCTCTGGTACAGTGAGCTCTAACCAGTCCGGGGGTAGACCTGTTATGTTTCTGATAACAGAAAGCAATGCAATGAACCAACCAGCTAACAGTGTCTGGTGACTAGGCGACCTAAGGACCTTGGAGCAAAGGATACAAAGAGTTGATTAGATTTCCTGTCCCCTTTGATCCTGGCCAGGTAACAGCAGAGAGCCCTGTGGACGTCCAAGGAGTGAAGCAGGGCTTCCTCCCTATCAGAATGTTCCGGGTAGTACACCGGGAGCTGAATGGATTGGTTCAGGGTGAGCTCCAAAACCACCTTCGGTAGAAATTTCGGTTTACTGCGAAGATCAACCCAATCCTTATGAAAAACAAGGTAGGTTCTTTACAGGAGGGCTTAAAGCTCTGAAATGCGCCTCACGGAAGTAATGGCTACCAAAAGCAGAGTTTTCCAGGACAGAAACGGAGCTCAGCCTCCACAACCGGTTCGAAGGGAGGGCGTAAGCTTCTCCAAGATGAAAAGGAGTTGCCAAGGGGGTAAAGGATCCCTAATGGGAGGTCTGATATGCAGAATACCTCACAGGAAGGCTTTAGAAACCTCCATCTGAGCCACTGTCTTATCCAAAACTGGCAAGTGATAAGTGGAGATGGCGGCCAGGTGTACTCTGATGGAGGAATAACTGAGACCTGATTCAGAGAGGGAGAACAGATATTCTAAAAGGGAGTTAACTGGACAGACCAGTAGGTCCACCCTCTTGGCTGTGGCTGAGATACGAAACATTTCCACTTCATAGCGTAAGTGGCCCTGGTGGCAGGCTTAAGCAACTCAGCCAGAACTGCGCCACCTGATCGGACACACCAAATCTGGCTTTAGCTAGGTCCTGAGGAGCCAGACATGCAGGTGAAGAGGCGCAGATTTGGATGGACTAGGGACCCTCTGTCCTGTGACAGAAGATGAGAGAAGAGTGGAAGATGCAGCAGAGGCTCTGCCATTAAGCGCTGAAGTAAAGGAAACCCGAATCTGATGAGGCCATGGCGGGGTGATCAGAATGAGGGTGGAAAGTTCTGACTGCGCCTTGAGGAGAACCTTCTGCAACAGCGGGAAGGGAGGAAATGTGTAAAGAAACCACCCTTTCCAGAAGAGGGACAACGTGTCTTGCCAAAAAGCTCCAGGCTCTGGACCCAGCGAGCAGAAACTGGGCAGTTTTGTGTTGAATTGTAATGCGAAGAGATCCAGCTCTGGTGTCCCCCACTGGCAGAAGATGTGATCTGTGACTTCCTGAAGCAGCTCCCATTCATGAGCTTGCAACTTGGTCCTGCTGAGCGCATTGGCTAACACATTTTGTTCCCCTGGAACGTGTACCGCCATTAACATAAGCTGATGCTCCGGAGCCCAATCAGACACCCACATGGCTTCCCAGCAGAGGGGATACGAGTGTGTGCTGCCCTGTTTGTTGATGTAGAACATCACCTAAGTGTTGTCTGTCTGGAACAACAGGTGGCCCGGTACTAGGACCGAGACCAGGGCTTGAAGAGCATAAAGGACCGCTCTCAGCTCCAGAACACTGATATGCAGATCTTCCTCTATTGGGGACCAGGAGCCCTGAGTATGATGTGTCCCCAAGTGGGCACCCTATCCCGAGGATGACACGTCAGTTGTCAGACTCTGGGTCCGTGCCCCTGTGTGGAAGGGGATACTCGCCAGCAAGTTTTGTGACATCCACCCACCAGCGTAATTCCCAGCAGATTGTTGCCGAGATTCAGATCGAGGCACCCAAGCTGTCTAACGTTTGATCCACTGAACTCTTAGCGACCACTATATGGTTCTCATGTGTAGTCGCGCCAGAGGACTGAAACTATGGTGGCTGCCATAGCCCCAACAGCCTGAGGAGGAGCCTTGCAGGGACTCTTGAGGCTGAAGAGATCTGATATGCCAGGACCTGAATCCAACCTGCTCTGTCAGATGGAAGAAACACTTTCCCTGAGGCGGTATCCAGGAGAGCTCAAATGAACTGGAGGTTCTGGGACAGGAGAAGGTGAGACTTGTCCCTGTTGACAGTGACCCCAAGGTACTGAAACAGCAAAATGGAGTCCTGATGGTTTCCAACAGGCAAGACCTGGAAGGAGTCAGTCGTCCAGATAAGGAAACATGAAGTGGCTCCATGCCGCAGTGCTGCGGCAACCACTCAAGGCACTTGGTGAAGACCCTGGGGCTGAAGAGAGACTGAAGGAAGAACTTGGAACTGATAATCCTTGTCTTTGAACCTAAACTTCAGGAATCTTTGATGATCCTTGGCGATAGGGATACATGAAGTAGCGTCCTGCATGTCCAAGGACACCAGCCAGTCTCCGCTGAGATGAGGGGCAGGAGAGTGGGGAGGAAGACCATCCTGAATCTCCGTTAGGAGACCCATTGGTTCAGATCACTGAGATCCAGAATGGGCCTGAGGTCTTCCGACTTCATCAGAACTAGGAAGAAGTGGGAGAAGAACCCTCTCTCTCGCTTGGCCAGGGGTACCGGCTTGGTGGCATTTTTGTCCAAAAGGGATAATATCTCCCTTCTGACCAGCGCTCAGTGTTCCCTGGGATAACGGGATGGGGCAGTGGTCTTTCTGGCGGAATGGTGTCGAACTTGATGAAGTGCCCAAACTCCACGAGCTCGAGCACCCACTGGTCGGAGGTCTCTTGACTCCATGCATCTGCATAGAGAGAAAAGCGGCTTCTGACCGGCTCCCCTGGTGAGTTGTGTAGGGCAGGAGGTGGTCTGGACAGTCAGACAGTGGGAGGAGGAGGGATGGTGGCAGTGGCTGCCTTGGCCTGTCTCGAGGGGGAGGCAGAGGATCCTCTGGCTCTGCCCCTGTGACTGAAGTTGCCTTGCTGCGAGTGGGGCTCGAAGCGAGGCTGTCCCCCTCAGCCACAAAAATGAGGCTTATGAGAACAACTCTGTTTCGGGTTGTACATGGACTGCACAGTTCGGATGGCCTTGCCAGAGTCCTGCAGCCCGGTGATGATCTTCTCCGTGTCCTTGCCAAAGAGCACGGAGCCCTTGAAGAGAGCATCCAGAATGTTTGTCTGAACATCTGGATTGAACCCAGAGATCCGAAGCCAAGCATGGCATCAGAGGCAAATGCCAGTGGTGGCCGCCCTTGAAGATGTGTCCGCAGAGTCATAGGCCGACCTCAGAAATTGGGTGCCCATGTCTGAGCTGGTCTGAAGTAGTTTCAGAAGCGCTGCCCACTGAGGGCAATCGAGCATGCTTTGCACAATGTCCAATCCTTGTTCCCAAAGGGTGTTTTGGAATTGGACCATGTGTGTCAGGAAGTTGAGACTCCTGATACTGCAGGTGGCAGCAGAGTACACCTTGCGCTCCATGGAATCCAGCTGCTTCTACTCTCTGTCAGGCGACTGGATGCTCAGGTGTTTGGGCTTCTGCGAACGGTTGTGAGCTGCTGAAATCACCACTGAGTCCACTGTGGGTGGTTCGGTCAAGAAGAGGTGGTCCTTAGGGGCCCGGTAGAGCCGATGAGCCTTCTTGGGCACGGCAGAGGAGGAGGAGTAAGGGTGCTACCAGGTTGCGAACGTGACATCCTGAAAAGTGTCGACCATGGGAGGGATGACCACCGGCTTAGGGTCTTTTTGGCAGAGGTATTTAGCCAACCGCAGTCGCTCAGGGTCTAGGGCCTCAGTGTCCCAACCCATGTAGGCTTGGATGTACCTCATCACCTCCATGAAGTTAGGGTCATCTAGAGGAGATTTTGGGTGTTCCTCCATGTTTCCAAAATCCGGATCGATGTCAGAGACCACACGACAAGTGTCGGAGTCCACATAAGAGTCTGAGGTCGAAGAGGATGGGGACCTATGCTGTTTCCTCTTATGCCTCTTGTCTGGAGAGGGAGAGTGGGAGGAACTGCTGGACCTGGTCCTCCTGTGTCCCTTGTCCTTAATGTTTCTTAGGTGCTGCCTCCTTCCCTCCCTCTTGGTCAGAAGGCTCTGAGGCATCTGGTACCGTAACCAGAGTAGGCATGGGAGGAGGTGCCCCCACTGGGAGATCACATTTCACGTGTCCCACCAGTGGGAGAAGAGCTCCTTAACCTGCGAAAGGTTAAATTTAGGGAACCAGGTGCAGGGTGGAGGGAGCACCAGAGCCTGTGGCGCCAGCCCATCATCGAGGCCGTTGTCAGGTCCGAACCCTTGTTGCGGTGTCGACAGGCACCAGCGTGAGCCAAAGGGGTGGCATCAGATGGGCATCAGCTCCTCTGTCGTCAGAGTCTCAGAACTGACGTTGGGAGGCACCGGGGTGGCTGGTGTCAGGAGGACCTTGACCAGCGGTGGGATGGTCTTCGCTGGAGTGGCCACGGGCAGACATTGGTCTGGTGACCACCTGTCCTTAGAGCCAGATGGGTGTCCCTCAGGGCATGACCCTGGGACGGTCTGACTTGTGCTTGAAGATTTTTCGACTGAGTGTCGATCAACCGCGAAGGCCGGTCAGAATCTTTAGATTTCAGCGGCAAGGGCGAGGCCTGGCTGCTTGAAAACCAGAGGACTTGCTCAACTCCCAGGAGTCAGCCTTGGAAGAGGAGGCTACCTCGCCCGGCAAAGAGACTTTCGGCAGGCGGATGCACCTTCAGAGGTTGGAGGGTGGTCCCTGAAGACTTGGCCGTGGAAGATCCAGCGGACGATTTGAGAGTCGTGATGTGGGAATCATCCCGGAGCACATCGCCTCAGACCAACTAGTCAGTACCTGGAAAATCCGACATCCAGCAACATGGTTTCGAAAAGGCACAGTACCACCACTGCACTATTAGAATTCACGGGCTTCATCCATACCATGCTTGATCGAGGAAACTGTGTAGGGGCAGTATTCATCAACCTTATGAAAGCCTCTGATACTGTGAACCACCCACTCCTACTCAAGCAATTATCAAACACTGGGCTCTCCAATGAAGCACTGCTCTGGTTTTCAAGCTACCTTGGGGAGAGGGTCCAGCAGGTTAGGATTGCCGGTGTCACCTCAGAAGAAAAGCCAGTCCTTTCAGGGGTTCCACAGGGGTCCATCCTGGGGCCACTACCCTTCAGCCTCTTCCTCAATGACCTTCCCAGTGTCTGCCACCAGAAATTACTGCTCTAGGTCGACAACGCAGTTATGTTCGCCAACCACCAAAATGCAGAGCTCCTCGAGAAACAATTACAGCTTGAATTCATGTGCATCGAGGAATGGTTCAAGTCACACAAACTGGTCATGAACTACAGCAAAACAAAGGTTATGACCTTCTACAATGCCAGGAGTAAGTACACATCCCGTGACCTCACCATCCTAAACGAAACAGGGGCCTTACTTGAAAACGTTCCTGATTTTAAATACCTAGGTGTCACATTGGACAGCTCACTCTCCTACCATCGGCACATACAGTCTGTCGCCAAAGCCACCAACATCCATACAGGCCTGCTCTACAGGCAAAAACACTGCATGACTCCTGACACTCTCCTGTTGGCTATCAACAGCTCTGTCACCTCCATCATCAATTATGGGCTAGTAATCTATGGCTCTGCCCTCCGCAGTATTACAGTTGTACTCAACAAAGCATGAAGACTGCTAACTGGGGCTGACCGACTTACACACACTTGTGACCTGTACACTCGGGCAGGATGGCTTCCTCTCATCAGCCAGATACAGTATGAAACCTACCTCTTAGCCAAAAAAGTCCTCCTCAGGATCATGCCCCCGGGCATTGAAAAGCTCCTCATTGACCACGACAGCACCCAGCGAACTAGAAGTTCACAACAACTAACTTTCCTTGTCCCCAGATGCCGGACTACCATGGGCCAGAGGGCCTTTGCCCACAGAGCACCACAGTGGTAAAATACTCTCAACAAAGAAACTCTTAATGCTGCTGCTCTTGGCCCTTTTAAGAGACAACTCCGACTTCATCTTATTTCAACTAGTCGTCGTGACTGCCTCGCCTAATCAGGGTCCCACCGCTCACTGCCCTCCACTTCAGTCTTGGCAGCTACCTCTCCCTGCCTTGCCCCCCTTCTACCTGCCTCACCTGCCCACCCCCTTGCCTCCTCTCCCTTTCCTCCCCCCTAGGGCATTTCCTGACTTTTATCCCTCCCCTTTAGAGCTCTTACCCTCACCCTCTACCCTCTGACAACGGGCTTCCTGCTTGCATATCCCCCCCCCACACACACACCTGCAGCGCTTATTTCTAAGATTGACCTTGGCTGGTATGTCATGCTACATAACATTTGACACATTTTGAATTACTAGAATTTCCTAAGCCTCAGTCTCTTGCTTCTTTTTATTGTTTAACTATGTATTATTATATCGACCTTTGTATGTATGTATACCCCCCATTCCTTCGACGTGGAACCTTGTAAATGAGCAGTTCCTGCTCAAAGGTATTTGTAATCCTAGATTTCAGTAAAATTAAAATTAAAAAATCATGCCCGACGACCTAGACTTCAAGCCCGAGGGACCTAGGCCTAGAGTGGGACCTCTCTTTCTTCTGATGCTCCCGGTGCTTGTGGGCAGGAGGCTGGTCGGATCCCGAGTACGAGGCACATTCCATTGCGCCCAATTTTGACTCCGCTGAAAAGGCAGAGACTTCTGTTGCCTGATACTTGTTCAGGAGTTGAAGGCCTGACAATGGGGGCAGGTGTCAGTGTCATGTCGGGGCACAAGGCAGAAAGAGACACGCTGAGCGGCCGTCCGTCTGGGGTATCTGTCACACACAGGAGCACTTGTTGATGTGCCCCTTGTGGGAAGATGACATAGATGCAATGAAAACTACAAATAAAACTGGTGGAGAAGGAAGGAGCAATCGGTACTCTGACAATGAACTACCCTGACACGTCACAATGAGGAAGCTTGGAGCACCTAGGGGAACTCCTTCCTTACATAGGGGTGATGTCGGGGTGGAGCCGACGTCGGCGGGGGGCATCCCCACGTTGGTACTGCTGGAAGAAAAAAATGCTGGGAACCGCTGCCAGGTGGTGTCAGTCCTAATTGTGTTACATGCTGCAAGAGCTTCCTCTCGAAGTGAGATCTCTTAACTCCTCAAGAACCAAGCCTTGCGGTAAAGAGAGTGCGTATCTGGGTACTGCACTCCCGTATGAGGAAGGGTCAGCAGGGAGCAAGTTGGAGGCAGGCAAATGGGCCTGCTGCAGGACATTAAGAGAAGGAGAGGGTGCCAGGCTTGCCTGGGCCAGTTCGGAGCCACTAGGATCATTGATACAGGCTGCAGAGTTTCAGCAAAACCCTGAACATCAGGGGAAGGGAGGAAATCCATATAGAAACCTCCCTGACCGGTCCAGGATCCGGGCATCCAGAGGAAGTGTTCCTGGGACTGGGTGCCTGCAATAGTAGTGAGGCAGCTGAAAATTGAGGGGGGAGGCAAACAGATCCATGTTGGGTGTGCCCCACCGCCTGAAAAATGTGGCTAGTACTTGCTTGTTCAGCGTCCATTCACTCTGGCCCTGTCTGATGTGGCTTAGAGCATCTGCCAGAGTACTGAGTTTGCCTGGGAGGTGAACAGCTGAGAGGCTGACTCCCAGGGACAATGCTAGAGACCAGAGCTTGCGAACAGAGTATTCCTGATTTGGTATACCCTGCTTGTTTATGTAAAACATTGCAGTGGTGTCTGTTCGAATTTGAACCGTCTGCCCTTCTATGCTGGTAGCGAAAGCTTTGAGAGCTAGGAAGGCTGCTCCAAGTTCCAAAATATTTATGTGCAACTGACTCTTCGAGGGTCCAGTTTCCACTTACTGAGGCACTGTCCAGATGCGCTTCCCAGCCTCAAAGGGAGGCATCTGTGGTGATCACCCTTGTGGGAAGAGAAGCTTGAAAGGGAACCCCTGCCTGCATATTTGCAGGGTTCTTCCACCACAGCAGGTTTTGGAGGAACTGCTCCAACACAGGTATTAACTTTGAAAATGTGTTGCTTCTCTGAGACCAGCAAGCTCTGAGGTAGGCTTGCAGGAGACGCATCCTGTACTTGACCCCTGGGACTACTGCAGTCATAGAGGCCATATGTCCCAGAAGTTTGAGGAAATGTCTGGTTGGTCTTGGCTGTCCCCAGATGAAAGAATCTGCCACTGAAAGGAAATTCTGAATTCTGTCCTGCGGGAGGAAAGAATATCCCTTCTGAGTGTCCAGCTGGGCCCCTATGAAGGTGATCAGCTGGGTGGTTCCGGGTGAGATTTCTTTAGATTTATCAGGAAACCCAGAGACTCCAGAGTGCGTTCTGTAAGGGAAAAAGATTCCTTGACCTGGCAAGGAGACTTTGCTACTACTAATGATCATCCAGACAGGGGTGAGAAAGACACCCAGTCTCTGAGATGTGCTGCTACCACTCACGAGACACTTGGTAAAGACCCTTGGGGCTGAGGACAGACCAAAGGGCATTGCAGTGAACTGATAGTGACCCAAAGGAAGTTTGAACCTGAGAAACTTACTGTGAGGTCTCCTTATAGGTATGTGGAAGTAGGCTTCCTTTAAGTCTAGGTAGGCTAGCCAGTCTCCTTCCTGTAAGGATTGTATGACCAGTGACAGAGTGACCATTTTGAATTAGTTTTTTTTAGATGTTTGTTTAAATATCTGAGATCTAAGATATTCGCCACTCCCTGTTTTCTTTTGTGTCAGAAAATATTTGGAGTTGAGGCCCTTGCCCTTCTCATGGGCAGAGACCCTCTCCACTGCTCGTAGAGCCTGAAGATTTGTACCTCCAATTCCAACAGCAGGATCTGTGTTGGGGACAGAGGTCTTGACACCTGGATATGCTTGAGGTCTGACATCTGCTTGAACAGTGGCAGACCCTTCTCCTATCTCCAGCACCCACTTGTCCGACATGATGAGAGACCAGTGCTGAAGAAAGTGGAGAGTCTGCCTCCACCAGAAGCAGGGAGGCGACCTGGACACTCACATCAGGACTTAGACTGAGAGGCAGATGGCTGGGTAGAGGTGGCTCTTCTTTGGCTCCTTCCTCTGAAAGACCCCTGTACTGACCTAAGTCACACTGGGATAGAAGTGTAAAGCCTGGGAACAAAACTTCTGCCCCTACCACCCTGGGATGGGATCTCTGAGGATGGTGGGCTTAGGGTTGGACAGTGGCTCTTCCAGGAGGCCTTATACTCATTGACTTAGTTTGATCACAGGTAAAATCCATGGCCTTGTTCTGAGTGTCCGTGGTTAGACTGTTGTTCTAAGTCAGGCGAAGCGTCTGAGAGAGATGGCATGGGTCATCGCCCTAGAGGCTACATCATTGTTGTCGTCTGCCATGTGGAATTGGTACACAGTAGCTTCCAGGGCAGTTTTGACATATCCACCAGCTCCTGCACCATAGAATCTGATCCGTTGCGGGCAATAGCCAGGACAGATTTCGAAAGGGCTTTCTGATATTTGGCTGTGAACGCCATGTACAAAGAAAGTTTGAGAAGCAGGGAAGCTGTGGCATACATTTTCTTTGCTATGAAGTCAATTCTCTTGGAATTCTTATCCGGGGGAGAGGGGGACAAGGAAAATCCAGCTTTCTCACAAGCTGCCTGCTGCACTATACTCTTGTGGCTAGGGTATGCAGACAGGAACTTCGATACCATTTTTAGACAATTTATATTTTCTCTCAAGCCACTTATCAACCCCTGATACTGAAGTGAGGTGTTGAAGCAACTTCTTGGTATTTTTTCTAAATGCATTATAGATAGGGACAACCAGGGTCTTTGGAGTTGAAAGACCTCTCATCTACCTATAATCTTCATCCTGGTTGGACTCCTGCGAAGGGAGGTCCAGGGTGTCCAGCATATTTTGTATAAAAGTAAACATACAGGAGGGATCCTCCTGGTCACCCGGGGATCCTGGAGCTCAATGCCCTCAAAATCCATGCCAGGGGCATCATAAAATTATTCTCCATCATCTGCATCACCCTCACAGTCTACAAAGGTGAGAACTGTGGAAGAGTGCTTGCTAGCCCCAGTAAACAGAGAACCCATCTTTTGAAGGGTCAGAAACAGTTGCCATGCTTTTTCCACATCTTGCACTGATGGAAGCTGCGCAGACTTGGTTTGTAAGTGTTTTGATTTTTTTGTATGCTTCAAGCTACCTGTTGTCTCACTATTGGCTTTCCTGGAGCAGCAGGAAGCATTTTTGTCTTGACAGAGTTTCTTATTAGCCACTTCATCAGAGGCTTGATCAAGCTTCCTTTTTTTGTTATTTCTATTATTCTTTCTTTTCTGAGCAACTTCATCTCTGGAAGCTTTATTTTTGGCTGGGGTCTGGAGGGTTTCTCAGCATCTCTGCTTTTATTACTAGTACTTTTGGATGGCCCCTCGTCGGAAGCCTTTGATTTGTCCTCAGCCATAATAATCAAAGGTTTGTCTGCTATGTTTTGCCAATTTAAGCAAAGCAAACCAGTCCTGGACCTACGAACTGAGTACAGGGTTCTGTGAAAATGCCACTGGCCAGTCCTGCCCCCGTTAATGAACTCTATTACTAGTGCCTTTTTTTTTTTTGGGTTGTAGAACTGGGATCTACCCCAGTGCCAGTCTTAACAGAAACCCAGTAGTACTGGTCATCTGCACACAGGTGGCTGCTGGACCCTAACGGACAGTCCTGTGACAGATGATACTAAGGCCCATTAATATAACAAAACAGGTTCCTCATAATTGCCAATCTAGAGAGAAACCCCCAGGCACTGTTTAGATTTGAATTCTACTGCAGGTGCCTCATGGTAAACCCTGCGAGGTCGGAGGTGAAAAAAACAAAACAAGGCAACTGTCTCTACCAACGGTTCCCACAAGAATTTGCCAAAAATGAAGGGACCGTAAAAAGTAACACCTGTGATAAAAGTAGGGTTTAAAATGAATAGTTGCGGTAAAAATAACATGATCGCACTAAAAATAAAAATTTTGCGCAGCACTAATGAAAAAGTAAAACTTTCACTAAGCACACTAATAGAAATAAAATATGAGGAAAACTTTACCCAGATAAGCACTAGGAGGCTGCCAACAAGGAAAGTTGAGACATCTTAGGGGCAATGTTGCTCAGTTCAGCGGAGAAAAAATTCTGAAGCCTTCAACAGCTCTCACTCAGCTCACCCCCATTCATGACTTCTGATTGGCTTGGCCCTAAGCCCATTTAAATATCTCTTAAAGGCACATCTCTGGGGCAGTTGCACCTAGCCAGCTAAGTGCAAATAAGTTACTGATGCTAAAAGACTCCTGGGGTAAAAAAGATTTGGTCCCCTCTGCTTCTACAGCTCTCAGAACCGGATCCCCTACCTCTGCCAATTTGCGGGGCTCTGTTGTCCCAGGCGCAAGGCTCCCTGCTACACTCGGACTTTCACTCCCTCCATCTGCATGCCTGGCTCCGGAGGACATAGTCCTCTCGTGCTTCAGAGTGTCCCCAAAGGTGGCAGAAGTCTTCCAGTCTGCCAGGAAACCATCTATGCGGTCTTCCTATTCGATGAAGTGGAAACACTTCTCCATTTGGGCATCTACACAGGACTTAGACCCTTATGAGTGTTCCCCTCAGAGCATCTTAAGACTATTTGCTCTTCTTGTCGGAGAGTGGACTGAAATATTCTGCTGTAAAAGTCCACGTTTTGGCCACTGCCACATTCCACTTACCTGTGGGCAACACACCATTGTCCCAGTTACCTTTGATCAGAACCTTTTTAAAAGCGAGGGTCTGCTTTTGCATGAAAGACCACCATGCTGAAAAGAGGACATTGTTAATCCAACTGAGGTGCTATGTTATACACTAGCAGGAATGAAAGAGATGGCGGGTTGGGAAACGGCTGAGGAGCCGGCAAAGGGTATCCGGGTGTTGGCCCAGCTGACGCCGGGTAGCAGTCCAGGAACAGGCCAGTGTCGGCTACGGCAGCAGTGAGGACGGTGCCGGACCAAAACACAGGGGTTGTGGCAGTATTGACGTGTGCCCCACAAAAGGTCTGCCGATCCTACAGGAGAAGCTAGTGCCTGGGGGGGGGAGGAGACCCCCGGAAAGGAGGCAGAGTCGACACTGGTCAGGAGATGGTGATAGCCTGCTGCGGGCATTGCCTGGCCGGACTGGCGGTGGCCCTCCAAGATGGGAGCCAATGAATTCAGCCCTAGGGCTGGTGGGGCAACAGCGGTAGAGCCACCACCTGAAGAACCAAGACTGGCCGAGCCACCTGGCTGAGAACCTGTGGAGGATAAGGGCCTGAGCGTCACGGGCTGGGGGCAGAAGACAAAGTCCCCTGCCTCAAAGAGCTGCCGCACGAGACTGAGATTAGGGAGGGCAGCTGAGCCACCGGGAACTCAGAGGAAGAGAGGGCTGGAGGGGTTGAAGGAGCTGACCCCCCCCCCACAGAAGGAAGGCTCCATCGAGGTCGAGGATTTGTGGGGAGACTGCGACAAAGAAGCTGACCAGGCCCTTTACCAGTGCATATCCTTCCCAGATTTCTCTTTATGAGAAGAAGAATAGGCCCCAGAGAACTGGGCAGGTGAGGTCAAAGAGCTCCTGGCCTGCAGCTTATTTTCCATAGAGATCAATTTCTGCTTTAAAACGTGGCTCTCCAGAGTTTTAAACATCTCCGAGTGGCCTGACTGAATTTCTGGCAGAACTGGCAGGCTTTGGTGTCGTGGCTGGGGCCTAGGCAGATCAGACATGCAGAGTGGCTGTCCTTTTCAGGAATCTGTTTGCCGCAGGTACACTTAGTGGAGCAATAGGAAGATGAGGCTCGTGGAGAAGACAAAAACTCGAAGAAAATGTTTTACACTTAGAAGAAACTAAAATAAAAAAGTGCGGTAAGCACAGGAAATGGTAGACTGTAGGTGCAACGCCCACTGACATGCACGGATTGACGGTGGGAAAAGAACTGAGGTGGTGTGGGGGACCGCCTTCCTATATAGGCTATGCTGACGTTGGTTGACTGACGTAGATGGGGCGGTCCCCTGTGGTAGACTGCTAGCTAGAAGTTTTCCTTGTGGTCCTAGCATCTGGCAGCTTAGGCCTACTGGTATGGCTTGCAGCAAGAGCCTTCCTCGAAGTAAGATGTAAGGTGATTGCGCACCTTGGACCCATCATGAGGCGTCAATGACCACTGAGTCAGTCTCTGGTTGGGCAGCATACACAGGTTTCCCCAGAGGGGTCTGATGAACCTTGTCAGCCTTCCTAGGTGTGGCAGGTACCATGTTAGGCCTGTGCTATGCCACAGTGGCAGCATCATCCAGGGCTGCCAGTAATGAGGGATGGTCTTGAGAGGAGACTGGGATCTCCAGGAAATCCACCAGGTTCCTCCTGGTGACATCCTCCTTAAGTCTGGAACCCCATGGTAGCTTGAAGCTGTTTCATAAAAGAGAAGGATGAGGAGTCCTCGGGCCAGGGGATCACAGGAGTATGCATCATAGAATCCTCAATCCCTGAGACAGTGGATATGTCTGAGGAGTCACCCACGACACCTTGTCCTTTATCCCCTCATCAGGGAGGATGAGATCTGGGTGATATTCCTCTTTGTCAACCTGGTCTGAGGCAGAGACCAATGTCAAAGACTCCTGAGATGGTACTGAGCGCTGGGGCTGAACCCATGTTGACACAGAGGCAGCGCCCCTGGCAATGGCAATGACAGCACAGGCCGGGCAAAAAGCTGCTGGGTTAGAATCGTCATAATAGAGGAAAGTACTGTATTCAGGTTGACAGTAGGAAGAGGCAACACAGGTGCCAACGACAGTGATGGAGGGGGTAGAGACCTGGCGTAGCTGGAGCACTGCCTGCTGAAGCAGAGCCGGTGGGGTCTGGTGCTGGTGAACCTTGCGGTAGCAGAGGTCACAGCGACGGGGCTGGCACTGATGGCCCGAGGTTGACGGCCCTTCACCTGCCATAGAAAGATTGGTGGGACTCACTGCCATGGATGGCCTGGAGGGAGCTGAGGCCAGGATGGCAAGAGGGGTTGACAGCGCTATCCCGAAAGAAGAGGCTGAAGCAATCAGGGACCAGAAGCACCTCCAGGGAGGGGGATGGTCTTTGCTATATTCCCTGTCCTGGTGAGTGTTTCCCCGAAGACTTGTCCTGGTTCTTGGTAGCCAGAGAGCCTGAAGAATGAGCCAGTGACTGGGAAGGGGTAGTCCCCTAAGATCCCTGCTCCATCCTGGCTAGTTGTTGCTCCAGAAGAAAGGACCACAGGGCTTCTGGCGGCGGGGCCAGGTGGCGAGGTTGAACTTCAGGCAGAGCTTGCAGATGAGGACGTCATGGCTAGGCCTGAAGCAGCACACACAGAGCTCGTGCTCGTCTGTGGAGTAAATCATCTTTCCATAGTGTGAGCGATGGAAAAGCCTGGAAGAATCTTTCATTCTTGACATGCAAAAGAAAAGGAATCACTTTAAAATAAAGTGATTCGACACTGAAAAGAAAGAAAGGGCAATCAGAAAAATGATCAACTGATGAAGCTTCCGTGGAGTCCATGCTAATATGGTTGATGGCGGGAAGGACATGTGGCTAGGCATCCTGCATATCTAGGGAGCATAACCAGTCTCCCTGCTTGAGCGGTGGCAGAAGGCCTGGCAACGTGGCCTCTGGGTCCAAGACTAAAAAGTGGGGCACTAAATAGGTTGATTCTAGAAAGATCAGGTAGTGAGAAGCCATTATGATATGCGAGCTGTGGCTTCAAAGGGTGATTAAACAGGATATTTGTATTTCCCATAGAGGGGGACTAGACCAGGCATTTTTATTTTCCAAAAAGGGGGACTAGGCAGGGCATTTTTATTTTTCTTATGGGGGGGGGGGGGACTGGCAGGGCAGTTTTATTTTCCATAGAGATGGAACAATATACAGGTATGAAAGGAGGGAACCAGGATCTGAAGGCTTTGTCTCTTTTTGTCACCATCTCGATCTCAAACTAAAGGCGCAGCACAGGGCCTCCAGATACAGAGCTGCAGATTGTTTAAAGGCATTTGTTTTACTTGGCGTACAAATGCTGATTGTTTTTGGGACTAATCATTATGCTCCCCTGTGCATTGCTTTTTGTCTAAAAGCACATTTACTTTAACAAGTCTGCTACATTGCTTTAAATGATTTTCTGCTCCCCTGTTCACTGTGTTACAGCATAAGTTCAATTTAACCTTAAAGCAATTTACTTTTTTTGCCAAAAGCACATTTTACTTAACTGATTTGCTGCATTTGCAATACTGTTTTCTGCTCCCCTGAGCAGTCTTTATAGAGCATAAGTACAATATACTGTCTGTTTTGCACCGAATACTGTTTGGAGCACTATTTGCCTGCAGCTGTACATCCAGGTGCGTAGAAACTAACGTGCATCCATGGTGCAGAGCGCCAATTTTGGTAGTTATTTCGGGGTAGATGCTTAGTGTAGTTGAAAAACAAGTAGGCAACATCTTTCAGCCAAGCAGCTGTTCTCTGTAAAGGTTCAGCAGCGTCAAAGTAAAAAAAAAAAAAATAATAATGATTTGGGGGGCATTTGTATTCTAAGCAAAACAAGCGGCTACACTACAGAAAGCAGCTGATTTCTCGCCAAAGGTGTAGCAGCACCAAATTTAAAAGTAATCCTTGGGGGCCATTTTGATTTACAAAGGGAAAGCAAGCGGCTATATGTTAGAGCAAAGCAGCTGTCTCTCGCCAAGGCAAAGCAGTGCCAGCTTTTAAAAAATAATCTTGGGGCCATTTTAAAAGAAAGGGGAAGCAAGTGGCTACACTTTTTCAGCAAACAGCATAAAACTCGTAAAGAACTTCAGGGGCCATCTATTAAATGTAAGGGCAAGAAAGAATGGGATTGAAAGAAGCACTTGCATGCATTCAGGGTATACAGTGGCGTGAAAAAGTATTTGCCCCCTTCCTGATTTTCTCTATTATTGCATATTTGTCACACTGGATGTTTTCAGGTCTTTAGACAAAATATAGTATTAGATAAAGGGAACCTGAGTGAACAAATAACACTTTTTTTTTTTACTTATTTCATTTATTTAATGAAAAAAAGTTAACCAACACCAACGGGCACTATGTGAAAAAGTAATTGCCCCCTAGTTAAATCAACCCAATTAAAGGGATAATTAGAGTCAGCTGATTGAACACAGCCAGGCTTGATTACAGCCAGCCCTGCTCAATATAAATCTCACTTATTTTGACCCTTACCATCAAGTCACGTTGCCAGCACAAAGATTCAACAAGCACATTATGCCATGATCAAAGGAAGTTCCTGAAAGATCAGAAAAAATGTGTTGCCCTCTATCAGTCTGGAAAGGGTTACAAAGCTATTTCTAAGGCTCTGGGACTCCATCGAACCACAGTGAGAGCCATAATCTCAAATGGAGAACACTTGGAACAGTAGTGAATCTTCCCAGGTGAGGCGGCCTGCCAAAATTACTCCAAGGCGCAGCGTAAAATCATTCAGGAAGTCTCAAGGATCCTAAAACAACATCCAAAGAACTGCAGGCTTCTCTTGCCTCAGCTAAGGTCAGTGTTCACGACTCCACAATCAGAAAGAGACTGGGCAAAATGGGCTTCATGTGAGAGTAGCAAGGTGGAAACCACTGCTAACCAAGAAGAACATAAATGCTCATCTCTCATTTGCCAGAAGCACCTGGATGATCCACAAGCCTTTTGGGAAAATGTTCTATGGACAAATGAGTCCAAAGTGGAACTTTTTGGATGACATGGATCCCATAATGTCTCGCGTAAAGCAAACACAGCATTCCACAATAAGAACACCATACCAACAGTCAAACATGGTGGTGGTAGTGTGATGGTGTGGGGATGCTTTGCTGCCTAAGGACCTGGATGACTTGCCATAATTAAAGGAACCGTGAATTCTGCTCTGTACCAGAAAATTCTTCAGGAGAATGTCCGGTCATCCTTCCGTCAGCTGAAGCTGAAGCGTAGTTGGGCCATGCAGCAAGACAATGATCCAAAACACAAAAGCAAGTCCACATCAGAATGGCTAAAAGAAGTAAAATTAAAGTTTTGGAGTGGCCTAGTCAAAGTCAGACTTAAACCCAATAGAGATGCTGTGGCAGGACCTGAAACGAGCAGGTCATGCTCGAAAACCTACCAGAATGTTACTGAATTAAAGCAGTTCTGCGAGGAAGAGTGGAGTTAAAATTCCTCCACAGCGATGTGAAAGACTGATATTGAATTATAGAAGTGTTTGGTTGCAGTCATTGCAGCTAAATGTGGCATAATCAGTTATTAAGTGTAAGGGGGCAATTACTTTTTCACACAGTGCCAGTTGGTGTTGGTTAACTTTTTTTCATTAAATAAGTGAAATAAAAAAACAAAAACAAGTGTTATTTGTTCACTCAGGTTCCCTTTATCTAATATTACATTTTCTCTAAAGACCTGAAAACATCCAGTGTGACAAATATGCAATAATAGAGAAAATCAGGAAGGGGGCAAATACTTTTTCACGCCACTGTAGTTAAACGTGCACAAATTAAAACTCGTACTTTTAGAGCAGTTTCACACAATCTCATGTTTAACTGACCTGGCAAGGAATCTTCCCCCCTCTACCTGGGCTATAAGTAATTTAGTTTTTCCTCTCTCTCCTCCACAGCGGGTCGTGAGGGTAGGGGACTGCTGCCCTCCCCCAAACACCCCACGAGGTCACGAGAGACAAACCCTCCCCAGAACAATTCGGAACCCCCCCAGCTCCCGTGAGCAATATACAGGTACGAAAGGAGGGAACCAGGATCTGAAGCCTTTGTCTCTTTTTGGTGCCACCTCGATTTCAAACTAAAGGCGCAGCACAGGGCCTCCAGATACAGAGCTGCAGATTCTGGCCCCGCCACCCCCACCACCACCCTTGGTCGGCTCTCTGCTTTATAGGTAGCTGAGTGGTCAGGTGACGTGCCAGAACCTATCAGTCCACTTTCAGATCTGCAGGTTATCAGATCCCACCAGCAGAGGCCGCTACCGCAAATTTCAAACTTGCTATTTGAAAGGCTAAATCTACAATCATGCTCCTATACATTATTACAATGCTAACCATTGCAATCCCGCTTGCATCACTACCCCAATCTACACAGCCCCAAAATGACCCCAATCTGCTACTATCTTGCATGGTCTCACCTCTCCCTTGCCCCCTATCAACCCCCCCTGCGCAACATCTTCACACACCCACCCTATCATGTACTACTAACCCTTACGTCATCCCCCCCTCTTTTAACCTGCGCCTATCTGCCCTAAGCAACCTGATGACATCAGTCTCCAGCCACCCCAAGCTTAAAAACAGAAATAAATGGCACACCGCCATAAGATACCTCACCCTGTTGCTCCTCCTGGCGGGTGATGTCAAAACCAACCCTGGGCCAACCCAACCCACCCCCCAAACCCTACCAAAGGGTCTTAACCTAGTTCACCTCAACATCCATAGCCTATTAAATAAAGTACCGGAACTGCAAATCACTGCCCAAACCCTCCGACCTGACATTTGTATAATATCCAAAACTTGGCTTAAACCTCATCATGATGACTCAGAAGTAGCCATCCCCGGCTACACAGTAATAAGGCAGGACCAACACGGCAAAAAGAAAGGCGGTGGAATAGCCATGTATATAGCAAACGGCATCCAGCACACCCCTGTCCAGGTCCCTGGACATACTACTCAAATAGAAACAAAGATAATAAAACTTGTCTTGCCGCACACCTCACCAGTGTATGTGGGAGGGATATACTGCACCCCTGCTACCCCAGCGACCATCATCATAGACCACCTAGCTACTCTTAAAGCTATGGCTGCAGCCGGTGAGCTCTACATCCTCGGGGATCTGAACTACAACTGGCTTGCAAAAGACTGCGCAAAACTATGCAGCAAGATTAAGTCACTAAACTTCTCCCAACAGATAGACCAACCCACCCATCTAAACCCAAAAACACAAAACCACTCCCTCCTAGACTGGGCTCTTACAACACACCCTCACAGGATAGTTAAAGCTGGTCTCCTACCAGATTCCCTGAGTGACCACCACATGATCTATATGATCAGAAAGGTGCACAGACCTACTAACCACCTCCCCCCAAGGACCCTCCTCACGAGAGCTTACAAATCCCTTTGCCTCAACTCCCTACTAAATGACCTCGCCTTCGTCGACTGGTCATTCATCCAATGAGCACCCTCAATTGACCATGCCTTCGACATGTTCAGAAATGAGTTCTTGCTGTCTGGGACCATCACGCCCCCCCAAAGAAGCAAAAGGGTTGGGGAAACCCATCTCCCCTGGGTCTCTGCCGACATCATCTCCTTATGTCGTGCCAGAGACCAAGTCTGGAAAAAACAAAGGCAAACAAGCTCCCCAGAATCCCTGCAGTATTACCATACCCTCCGTAACAGTTGCACAAAAACCATAAGGCAGGCTAAAAATAACTATTTCCGGGCTGCCCTCTTCTCTAATCTTAGCCACCCTTCCAAATTTTGGAAATCCATTAAAAATCTGCTCACTCCCCCTGTCCAGCCGCCCACCTCTACACTAACCATTCAGGGCAAAAATGTTTCTGAGCCAAGTGAAGTTGCCTCAGCTTTCAATACCTTTTTTTTACCAACTGTACTAAATCTCTCCTAACAAACCTACATATCACCACACCCGCACCCAGCCCTCTCGCATCCCCCCGGCACACCCCACACGCCACCACTTTCTCTTTCCGCCCAGTCTCCACAACAGAAGTCCTAGACACCCTACGCTCCCTTGACCCAAATAAAGGCAAATGCCCTCTAGGACTTGACGCCAAACTCCTATACTTCTCAGCCCCTGCCATTGCAGCCCCCCCTAACCGACCTCCTGAACCATTCCTTTACCACAGCACAAATTCCAACTGCATGGAAGGAGGCAGTAGTCATCCCGTTGCCAAAGGGTGGCGATCTTTCTGCACCTGGGAACTACCACCCTATCTCCCTTTTACCAATTCTAGCCAAATTACAGGAACACCTAGCCCTCTCTCAACTCACTCAATTCCTCGAATCTACCTTCTTCTTCACCCCTTATCAGTTGGGATTTCGTAAATCGCACTCCACCATCACAGCTCCACTAAGACTCACAAATGATATTGCCTCAGGAATGGACAAAGGGTTCTTCACCTCGGCCATATTCATTGACCTGGCCAAAGCTTTTGATACCGTTTCCCACCCTAAGCTACTCTCAAAGTTGAAAGACGCAGGCCTCTCCGATCTAGCCACCAACTGGTTCCAAGCCTACCTGACAGACAGGAAACAGGCAGTTAAAATTGGCCCCCATGTCCCCCAGTCACCATGGGGGTCCCCCAGGGCTCTGTCCTAGGCCCCCTACTCTTTTTCATATTTTTAAACGACCTCCCACTGACATACTCCAACTCAGCTTTACAAATGTATGCGGATGACACCGTTCTGTACGCCTCTGGCCCATCCATTGAGGTCCTAAACTCTGCCCTTCAACAGGACTTTGATGCCATTCAAAACTGGCTAAGGTCAAACCAACTCATCCTAAACGCAAAGAAAACCATCTCCATAACCTTCGGCACGCAGCCTAGACTGTCCCGGCTAGTTGCTCCCCCCGCTTTCCATACCCTGGACGGATCCTCCTTGGAATCATGCACCTCCTTCAGGTACCTGGGTGTATGGCTTGATCATCACCTAGATTTCTCCGTCCACATTGACTCCCTACAGAAAAAACTACACCCTAAGCTAGGTGCACTATACCACAATAAAGGCTGCCTACCAACCTCGGTCAGGAAGGAATTAGTGCACAAAATGATTCTCCCTATTTTTGACTACGGAGACGTGGTCTACAGCGCAGCCCCCCATCCACCTTGGCCAGCTTGGACCCCCTCTTTCATTCCTTCTGTTGGCTCATCCTAGAATGCCCCCCACCACTCATCATTGCGATCTATACATCACCCTAGCTCTTCCCTCGCTGGAGTCCAGACGGCAACTCCATTGCGCCAATCTCATAGCCAAGCACTGGCCTAACTCCCTACCCACCTATCTCAGCTCCATCCTGTCAACACAACCCCCCCAGGCATACTCCCTGAGATGCTCATATTCAAAGCTACTACAAGTCCCCTTCATGCGCACATCAAAGGGCCAATCTGCCTTCAAATATCGACTGCCCAAACTATGTGTAACCCCCAGGGGGCGCTACCCTAAGGGCTACTACCCCTGTCTGCCCCCACAGAGGCAGGTTGAGGGACCCAGATCCGTTGACGGGTGCCTCCACCCAGAGGTCGGGGTTAGTACAGTTAAGACTACCACGGTTACAGCCCTCTGAGCTACTGCAACCCCCCTTTCGTCCCACTAGTGACTCACACTGGGTACCAACAATTCTGTTCACCAGTACACTTACCCACGGAAAATATAATCCAGCTCTCTTCGGGGACCCCTTAAAGTAAGCACAGTTATGTTGCAATCACCAAGCAGCAGTTCACCATTAATGTACACAATAGCCAGGATGTAGCTGTACAAAAAACAATCTGATTTATTGAGGGGAAACAACAAGGACAGGGGAATCAAGTTGATTAGCTTATCACTTATACTCATCTACCTAGGGCTCTTGCAGGCCTATCCCTACAAGTTACTGTCCTTGGGTACCCAAGCCCTAGTGGCTAGTCCAAACCGTGGCAGCTGGTAGGGGCCCTTTCACACAGAGAAAAGAAAAAATTAGTTAAACAGTCAGCAGTACAGTAATTCCATTTGGATCCAATGTGGCAATTCAACAGGGAGCTACCCTGAATTAGTACTCACGACCTCCAGACAAGGTAGGGTCCTTCAACGTCAGCAGAGCTACTCCTGTGCTCCACGAGCCTCCTCACACATTTATATGGCAAACTGCAACTGGCAAAGTCCTTTAATGGCAGCAGGATTTAACTTGAGCTCCTCGAGCCTCCTCACACATTTATATGGTGAACTGCAACAGGCAAAGTCCTTTAATGGCAGCAGGATTTAACTTGAGCTCTTCGAGCCTCCTCACACATTTATATGGTAAACTGCAACAAGCAAAGTCCTTTAATGGCAGCAGGATTTAACTTGAGCACCTTGAGCCTCCTCACACATTTATATGGTAAACTGCAACAGAGGGGTACCACACCAGGCAGCTGCTTCCAATGCTCCCACAAACTCACAGCCACTGAGATACTGCAATGGCAGCTTCCACTTGTCTTCGGACCGAGCGCGATTCAGCAATTTTCTCCAGTCCTCCTTCAGGTCAAGCCTGGTGGGTAGCTGTACAGAGCACAGCCTCCTCTGACCGCCCGCCGGCAGGTTTCGTCCGCTGGAGCCGAAAACACAAACGGCCGCTTCAGGCCTTCACGCGCTTGCCACGTGAACACTCTCCAGCGCAGAAGCACACAGCTCCTCTCCCTTCACCAACCACAATGCATCTGACCTCCAGCAACAAGGGGCTCTTCTTTCAGTTCGGGCGCTACCCGCTTTCATTGGCTGGCTGCACATGTCAGTCATTTCCTCTGCCTCTCAGTGGTGCGAAAAAGCGCCATAGCCCACAATACCTTTCCCAAAAACAAACAGCTCTTCTATTGGTCAGTCAACTCTGTGGGGTTCCAAGGTACTGATTGGTCCAATTCACTAGTTCTGGACCAAAATGGAGGAGGCAATCGAAACCTTCTGTGCTGCAAAACAAGGCAGGTTAGAACAACTTCATTGTCATTACTATTTCCCATTATTTAAAGCCAACATTCACATCCCCTTGTAGAGCTCCCCCTGCACCACTAGCGATGGCAGCAACGGAGCGAAAAATCAGCAGCCCGGGCGGGACTCGAGCACAGCAACACTCAAACCACCTCCCTGATCAATTATGACTGCAAACCAAAGCAGCCCTTAAAGAGACAGTATACAGAGGCCTTTTAAAGCACTCCCTTTCTCCCCATTTAAACGGCTTTAACGCCGAACTCTAACCAGGCACAGAGCATTTATCCAAGCTTCGGGGATGCTTTTAGAACCCCATTTGTAGGGGGTTACACCTTCCTGGCCTGGGAAAGCTTGACGTTCAGCTCAAGCAGTTACCTTTAAATCACATTTAAGGCAAACAGCTGAGTTAACACTATATCACATTCTGAATTACATACATGAATATTACATTCACAACATATTATGGTTTATACACATTGTACACATAACTCTTGTTCCCGTCTTTAAATTAGGTCCTTAGCTCCTGCTTATGGCACTGGGACTGGGGAAACCCTCCCTTTTAGTTACGGGCGGGTCACCTGAAACAGGGGCGCCACACTCAAAGGGCAATACTAACAATCTGGAGTTATCCCCCAAGGCTAACTTAGGCAAAGTACTTGGGGACACATATACCCCCTTATGAACCACATTTATAAGGGCAGGTCCACTGGCTGACCCAGGGATTCATAGCTCAACTTGATTACTGGCCGTATCTGTCGGCCGGATCGTCTAGGGGTCTCAGGGGATTCTGAACCAGGCCCTGACTCCACTTCCATGTCAGGGAAATTAGCAACGGAATCCTTTAAGGGATCAGGCTCGATACTCATAGTACTATTAGGGCTTGACCTTCTATCCCTGAACCCACCCCACTGGGCTCATCCAGGGCTGTTTAGGTACTAAAGGGAACCACCAGGCATTCAAAATATCCTTCCGATTCTGACATATCGCTGCCTTGTTTCCCGTCTCACTCTCTTCTTCTGAAAAGTCAGATAACTCAGCCAGGACAGACAGTTCAGCAAAGCCTAAGGACTCAGCCCCTTGAGTTTGTCTGCTACCCCATTCATCTTCTGGAGGCATTTCCTCCGGGGACAAAGTAGAGGGCTCAATCAACACAGATGGGCCAGCTTCAGTTCCTGAGTTAACAAGGGGATTGCCCCGAAACAATTGACTTAGTTCATAAGAGGGATAGTATTCAACATCATCTTCGCTGTCTTCTGACACTGAGTGTTGACCATCTCCTTCTGCAGGGGGGGTTGGACAAGGCTCCCTTGGTGGACTTGTTGAGGGCTCCACGGGCTTGGTTCCTCTCTTAGTAACAGATCTAGTCACGGGCCTGGAAGGAGGGGTAGAGGAAGGTTCAGCTTCAATCAAGATCTGCCCAATTGGCAGCAGATGATTTCTGTGTATGGTTTTCACATCTTTCGAATTGCTTTCAGGCCACACTTTATACACAGGTAGGTCTGCCAGCTGTCCCACAACAATATGAGGGAGGTGATGCCATCGGTCGTCAATTTTATGTTTGCCATGCAGTCCCAGATTTCTCAACAACTCTATCCCCTTCTCTCAACTCTACTGTTTTCACTTTTTTATCATATCTCTCCTTGTTAGCCAGATTTCGTTTAGCAGCCATGGTCTGGGCCAGTTGGTAGGCATGATTTAATTGGGCCTTTAATTTCTGTACGTACTGTAGATGGTTTTCTGCCCACACCCCATCAGGGGAAACCCCAAAACACACATCCACTGGCAATCTAGCCTCTCTTCCAAACATCAGTCGATAGGGGGAGAACCCTGTGGCATCAGTTTTTGTACAATTGTAGGCATGAACTAGAGTGCTAATCTGTTGGCTCCATCTCGATTTATGTTTGGATTGTAAAGTGCCCAGCATGTCAAGCAATGTACGATTGAACCTTTCAGGCTGAGGGTCCTCATGATGGTAGGGGTGGTTCTGATTTTATGCATTCCCACAAAGATAGCATCTCTTTAATCAAGCGTACTCAAAGTCCTTCCTGATCGGAATGAACTGCCATGGAGCCCCATAGTGACGTAAAAATTCTCAACAAGTATCTTAGCCACTGTAGTTGCTTTCTGATCCTTGGTCGGAAAGCCTGTGCATACCGGTAAAATGATCAGTGACCACCAATATGTTGCTAACACTTTTCAGATCAGGCTCTAAACTCAGGAATCAATACAGACCAGTTCCATAGGAGCACTAGTAGTAATGTTGACCAGTGGAGCAGCTCTCTGGGGTAACGCTTTCATTTGCAAACAACGACCACAGGTCTTGACATACTGCTCTACGTCCGCACTCATCTTCGGCCAATAGAATCGAGCTCGTACCAAGTCAAGTGTTCGATCTATGCCCAGGTGCCCCATCTGATTATGCAATGATCTTAGAACTAGTTCTCTGAAAGCTGAGGGCAGCACCAGTTGTTGTCGTTGTACCCGGCCCTCCTTACTCACAGTCTCTCTATATAGTAGTTGGTTGATCAGCTTTAATTTGGGCCCTTCTTTGTACAACAAGGTAGTCCGCAAGTCAGTGGAACGTAGTTTGGATACATCCCTTCCAGCCCGCAAAACCTCTATGGCCGTTCTTATCATAGGGTCACAGGACTGAGCCTGTTGGAGATCATCATTGTTGAGTTGCGGCAGGGAGCTGGTGTCCAACGCAGAGAAATGGCAGTAGGCAGCAGGTATACAGTTTTCTGGCGGCTCCAAACAATCTACCACACAGTCCACCGTGTCAGGAGACACCTGTTCTTCTTTATCAAATTTCTGGCACAGGGCTCTTATGTCAGGCTCAGACAACCGGACCCATTCAGTCTGGGACGCAGGCCTCCGAGAGAGAGCATCCGCATCTATATGGTTTAGGTCCGCCCGGTATTCTACAGCGTAATCGTAGGGGGCCAAGGCAGAGAGCCACCTATGCCCAGTGGCATCCAATTTGACGGAGGTTTGTACATAGGTCAGAGGATTTTTATCAGTCTTTACTAATATCTTGGCACCATACAAATAGTCATGGAATTGATCAACAATGGCCCACTTCAAAGCCAAAAACTCTAATTTGTGCATGGGGTAATTCTTCTCTGACGGCGTCAGACTTCTACTGGCAAACGCTACAGGTCTCAGCCCATTTGAGTGCTCCTGGTACAATACAGCCCCCAATCCTTGCAGACTGGCATCAGTATGAAGAGTGTAAGGCTTGGCTGGGTCAGCATAGGCCAACACGGGTGCGTGGGTGAGTTGATGTATGATGTCATGAAAAGCTTCCTCACACTCAGCAGTCCATCGATCCCCGAACATATAGTTTGGCCGAAAATACTTCTTTTCTATGTCAGTGTGCACACCCTTCTTATATTTTTTGTGAGTAGGCAGATACCCCTGGGCGAGATTAAGGAGGGGGCGAATCACTCGTGAATAGTCTCTGACAAACCGCCTATAGTAGCCACAAAACCCCAGGAATTGTTGCAGCTCTTTTAAATTTCTGGGTTGAGGCCAAGTGGTCAACGCTCCACCTTGCTAGGGTCAGTCTTATGCCTTCAGTGGACACTATGTGGCCCTACATATTTCACTTAGTTTGGAAGAATTGACACTTGTCTATAGACAACTTAAGGCCAAAATCCTCCAACCGATCCAGGACTTTGAATAATCATTGCTCATGTTCTTCCAATGATCGGCCAAACACTATAACGTCATCTAAATAGACCAAACATTCGAGTAGGTTCATGTCCCCCACAGCTCGTTCCATCAAGCACTGAAAAGTGGCTGGGACACCCGAAATTCCTTGAGGCATCCGAATAAACTCATAGAAGCCTAAGGGGCAGATGAAAGCATTCTTCTCCCGGTCGTCTGGGGCCATCGGGATCTGGTAGTATCCGCTCCGAAGATCCAATACAGAGAACCACTTACTACCATTCAGACAATCCAAGGCGTCTTGTATGCGTGGCATGGTATATTGATCCGGAATGGTCTGCCTATTCAAAGTACGATAGTCTACACACATCTGAACTGCCCCATTCATTTTCCTTACTACTACAATGGGGGAGGCATAGGGGCTCCTAGACTCTTGAATTACACCAGCAGCCAACATTTCTTGCAGATGCCGCCGTACATCATCTATGTCAGTGGAGCCAGACGTGGGATCTCTCTCGGAAGGTCTTTCGTCGGCAATCGAATGTGATGCTCAGCCCTTGTACACATCCTACATCCCACTCCTTCAGGAAAAACCTGGTTCCTCTTGGCAGCCTCTCACTGACCTCTTCGCCTCAATCAGTAGGCAGCGGAGAGTCACCAAAGTCAAACAGATCAGGAGCAACTCTATCACCCGTCCGAGAACTCTTTCTATTTGGTAGTACAGCAGTATCCACATAATGAACGCTAGCCAGGGTACACCTCTTCTTATCCCGAATCTCTTTATCAGACACATTGTGCACTTGAACCATCACCCTCTTAACGTAGCATGGGCTCTAGCTGGCAGAATACTGGGTCTGAGCAACAACCCTCAGGTAATCCTCCTCCGCAGGTGCATCCAGCATCAACTTGTTCTTGACATCTGTTTTAGTCGTATCTCTCCATGCAGAACACATTGCGCATTTGGGGCAAGTACCACGGGGGCTGGATCCTTTTTCCATACCATCCCCACAGGACCTTCAGGTTCCTCCAGACTACCCTTCTCCTGAGTGGCCCTGACCTTTTGAATCACAGCAGATATGCTCAAAGCTTGCCCAGTTTGGAATGCTCGCTTCTCTGAGCACAATTGGGCCAATCGTCCAAACGTGTGCATTTGTCCCAATCAACAAGGGCACCCCATTGTACAGTCCAGTGGGTGGGCAAACTAACACTAATGTTTCCACTTGCTCATCCATTCCATTCACAGTTGCAGGGAACGATAACCAGATACAGATGTACCCCAAATACGGATAGGCCTTGTCGCTCAACCCCCATACATGTAGACCAGTTAGAGGCTGCAGGGGCACCTCAGATAAGTGTGCTTGGTACCAGTCCTAAAACATGATGGTCACCCGGGAGCCACTGTCCAATACAGCTCGAGTGGGAATTCCATTTACCTGCACCCGGGTCTCCATAGACGGCCCGACCACACCAGACCAGTTGGGGGTAGCAACATTGGTAGCCCGGCGGGCATGGGCCTGAGTCACAAAACTTTTCTTGGGGGCCCGAAACTGGGCCTGGCGGTGTTGGGCGATCAGTCTGCTGTTAGCTTTTCTTAAATTCTCCGGCCTCTGGCAGTCAGGCTGGAAATGCCCATCTTCCCCACACCGGTAACAAAACTTGGGGTCCTGGGGATCACTGTTCTGGGGGGGGGGCCCTGAGAGGAGTGAGAAAGCTCTCTGGGGCTAGGGTTGGGGGCTCTACATGTCTCAGGGGCCCCGGGCCGAGTAAGATACACAGTAGACTGCTTTAGGTCTCTCACTAGTTCCCGTAAATTCCTGATCTCAGCCCTCAACTCACCCTCCACGGAGGGGTCAGAGGAAACAGCTCGCATTCCCACATTGCCTGAAAAATCTGGGAACCCCTCGGACCCTCCAGGCGAGCCAGTCTCCTCAGGGGTGTTAGAATCAGGGGTCCCACTAGGGTTCACTGCCCCCACACAGGGTTCCCACCCCTCTTCATCAGTCTCCACTTCCCAATTTCCCTCATCAATTGATAATATTCAGCGGGGTGGCCCACGATCATGCAACTTGAGTTTCAGCAGCGTACACTAGAGAATCTGGCAGACTTTAAAACATGTTCTAACCGAACCTGATTTAGGGCTGTAGCAGTGATTCCCCTTTTCTATAAGCCTTTTGCAAGGCTCTCTCCACTCTAGTGACAAAAGCGGACAGTTTCATTTCTCCACTGCTTAGCAGACCTGAATTTCCATAATAAATCTTCACCAGTCTCTGTACTCCCAAAACCCTTCCAAAGCAGAGATACTCTAGCAGTGACTTCGGATGGGTGACCGAAGAATCTAATGGCTTCAAGGCAGGACCCCGAGACTCTCCATCAGCCTCTTCCATTTCTCCCCTCGGAGCATTGCCACTCCTGGACCAAAGGGGTGGCATAGTCCATCCAGGCCTCCAGGTCATCTTCCCGGAAGGCACTGGTACCGTAGAGAAAAGTTTTAATTTACGGTAGGAATCTAGCTGTATGGAGGGACTGCCAGGGCAGAGAAGCCAACACTGAACTCTTGGTGGGCAAGGGATGTGCCTAGGAACCCCGAGTAGTATCACTGGACAGATCCAAGGCTTGTAGCAACTCCTAGGTAGTCCTCCCCTCCACAGCTAACAATTTAAGCAGTTTATCCTTAAAACTGTTCATTTGAGGAGACCCCCCAGGAGAGACTGACCCACTTCGGATATGGATTAGCCTCCACTCCTGGGACGCACCCTCCGGGTAAAGTACAGGAGGTACCTTCTCAGGGTCGATGGCCACACTGCATAGGAGTAGCACCTGCAATGTCTGGTCAAGCAAATCAGCCATACACCCTTTCACTTCAACCTTACCCATACACTTTACCCGTTCTGCAACAGAGACAATATCAGCAGCTGAGGTACCCAAGGGCACATCTAACAATAATACAATCTTCTGGGAATCTAGCTCTTCTGCTTCACCCCAACCCATTAGTTTGTGTACCATGGTTTTGATGGGTCCCAGCTTAATTTTTTCCAACATACCCCAAAGATGGAAAAAATGGAAGGGGTTATCTCCTCACTGAGCCACTAGGGGACGCTCATCCCAGCGGTGCCTCCAATTTGTAACCCCAAGGGGGCGCTACCCTTAGGGCTACTACCCCTGTCTGCCCCCACAGAGGCAGGTTGAGGGGCCAGATCTGTTGACGGGTGCCTCCACCCAGAGGTCGGGGTTAGCACAGTTAAGACTACCATGGTTACAGCCCTCTGAGCTACTGCAACCCCCCTTTCGTCCCACTAGTGACTCACACTGGGTACCAACAATTCTGTTCACCAGTACACTTACCCCACGGAAAATATAATCCAGCTCCCTTCGGGGACCCCCTGTAAAGTAAGGCACAGTTATGTTGCAATCACCAAGCAGCAGTTCACCATTAATGTACACAATAGCCAGGATGCAGCTGTACAAAAAAACAATCTGATTTATTGAGGGGGAAAACAACAAGGACAGGGGGAATCAAGTTGATCAGCTTATCACTATACTCATCTACCTAGGGCTCTGTGCACAGGCCTATCCCTACAAGTTACTGTCCCTGGGTACCCAAGCCCTAGTGGCTAGTCCAAGCCGTGGCAGCTGGTAGGGGCCCTTTCACACAGAGAAAGGAAAAAGTTAGTTAAACAGTCAGCAGTACAGTAATTCCATTTGGATCCAATGTGGCAATTCAACAGGGAGCTACCCTGAATTAGTACTCACGACCTCCAGACAAGATAGGGTCCTTCAACATCAGCAGGGCTACTCCTGCGCTCCACGAGCCTCCTCACACATTTATATGGCAAACTGCAACTGGCAAAGTCCTTTAACGGCAGCAGGATTTAACTTGAGCGCCTCGAGCCTCCTCACACATTTATATGGTGAACTGCAACAGGCAAAGTCCTTTAATGGCAGCAGGATTTAACTTGAGCTCCTCGAGCCTCCTCACACATTTATATGGTGAACTGCAACAGGCAAAGTCCTTTAATGGCAGCAGGATTTAACTTGAGCTCCTCAAGCCTCCTCACACATTTATATGGTAAACTGCAACAGGCAAAGTCCTTTAATGGCAGCAGGATTTAACTTGAGCTCCTCGAGCCTCCTCACACATTTATATGGTAAACTGCAACATAGGGGTACCACACCAGGCAGCTGCTTCCAATGCGCCCACAAACTCACAGCCACTGAGATAATGCAACGGCAGCTTCCACTTGTCTTCGGACCGAGCGCGATTCAGCAATTTTCTCCAGTCCTCCTTCAGATCAAGCCTGGTGGGTAGCCGTACAGAGCACAGCCTCCTCTGACCGCCCGCCGGCGGGTTTCGTCCGCTGGAGCCGAAAACACAAACGACCGCTTCAGGCCTTCACGCACTTACCGGGCGAACACTCTCCAGCGCAGAAGCACACAGCTCCTCTCCCTTCACCAACCACAACACATCTGACCTCCAGCAACAAGGGGCTCTTCTTTCAGTTAGGGCGCTACCCGCTTTCATTGGCTGGCTGCACATGTCAGTCATTTCCTCTGCCTCTCAGTGGTGCAAAAAAGCGCCATAGCCCATAATATCTTTCCCAAAAACAAACAATTCTTCTATTGGTCAGTCAACTCTGTGGGGTTCCAAAGTACTGATTGGTCCAATTCACTAGTTCTGGACCAAAATGGAGGAGGCAATCGAAACCTTCTGTGCTGCAAAACAAGGCAGGTTAGAACAACTACATTGTCATTACTATTTCCCAGTATTTAAAGCCAACATTCACATCCCTTTGTAGAGCTCCCCCTGCACCACTAGCGATGGCAGCAACAGAGCAAAAAATCAGCAGCCCGGGCGGGACTCGAGCATAGCAACACTCAAACCCCTTCCCTGATCAATTATGACTGCAAACCAAAGCAGCCCTTAAAGAGACAGTATATGGAGGCCTTTTAAAGCACTCCCTGGCTCCCCATTTAAATGGCTTTAACGCCGAACTCTAACCAGGCACAGAGCATTTATCCAAGCTCCAGGGATGCTTTTAGGAACCCCCATTTGTAGGGGGTTACATATGGAACGACCTCCCTGTTGATATTAGGCTCTCCCCCACCCCAAGGCTCCTGAAACCTCTCCTCCAGGCCCACTTCTCTGACACAAGCAACTGCAACCTGCAGCCCAGACCTGCTACCACGCGGCACCATAACGTGCCCTGAACTGTACAAATGACCAGTACTTACTATAATAATTGTATACCTACTGTCACTGTCTGTTATGCCCTGCGGTCATAGGCCCCAACTATGACATAGCAACTATGTACTCTAATAGCAACTATGTACTCTGTCTCTAAGTCTAAACTTGTAAATCACAAATGTATGTCTAGTCCAGCCTGTAACTATTCTGGACCTGCTGTAATCACGTGCCATGATCTGTACAAATGTCCAGTAACTCACTATAATTGTTGTATACCTATTGTCACTGTCTGTGATGCCCTGCGGTCATAGGCCCTACTGTGACTTAGCAACTATGCACTCTGATCTTTAGGTCTAACTTGTATATCTCTAACTAATGTGTCAGTCCAGCCTGTAACTATTTCTGGACCTGTTGCAATCACCCTATACTACTCGGAACCTGTTAAGCACCTTTGTCTGTGCTCCTACTTGTACTGAGTGTAACCCCCAGGTCGCATCTGGAAACGAGCGGTCCCTGCTCAGTATGCTTATCTGGTAAATCTCTTAAATAAATAAATAAATAAATAAATAAATAAATAAATAATTAGGGTATTTTAGTTCCCCTGAGTTTTTTTTTTTCTTCCTTCCCTGGTCATGTTTAGAGCTATGTCCTGGTCCCAAGGATATACCATTCGGGCCCTGTTGATCCCTATCCCCCACCCTTCAGTCCAGAGTTACTCCAACATCTACAATGGCTTCTCCTCTGTGGTATGGGCTTCCGGGGGGGGGGGGGATCCTCCCCACTAAGCAGTCATCTCTGTATGACTAGGATCCAGTAGCACTAGGATCCAAGATGTCATACAGACAATACATGTTTTTTTTCCTCTTTAGCTTTCTCCCCACCCTCCTCCCCAGGCGTGGACAGAGTCTTCTGGTGGCCTTGGTACATGCAGCAACACCCTGCTAAGGAAGCAAGACCCCTTGGTCCACCACATGGGTTACTGCAGAATCAGAGCCAGGCACCAACCCTCCCCAATCGCATGAGCCCATGACCCACCGCAGGACCAGAGTCAGACAAAAAAACCCTCCCCAAACAGGATCCTTTGATCCACCACAGGGTTGCTATAGCAACACAGCCAGATACCAGCCCTCACCAATCATAGAATCCCTTGCAACACCACAGCACGACACCATCCCCAATCATAGGATCCTTTGACTCACCGTAGGGTCGCTGCAGCATTGGAGCTGGACACCAACCCTTCCCCATCACAGCATCCCTTTGCCCACCGCAGGGTTGCTGCAGGACTGGAGCCAGGATATAAGCCTCCCCCAGTCACAGGATCCCTTGGCCCACCACGTGGGTCGCTGCAGCACCGCAGCCAAAGACCCAACCTTCCCCAATCACAGGATCCCTTAGCCCATCGCACGGGTCGCTGCAGCACCACAGCCAAAGACCAATGCTCCCAATCGCAGGATCCCTTGGTCCACTGCAGGAGCGGAGCCAGACCCCAACCCTCCCCAATCATAGGATCCTTTGGCCCGCCACAGGGTCGCTGCAGCCCTCGAGCCAGATGCCAACCCTCCCCAATCGCAGAATCCCTTTGCCCACCACAGGGGTCACTGCAACACAACAGCTAGACACCAACTCTCCCCAGTTGCAGGATCCCTTGGCCCACCGCAGGACTGGAGCCAGACACCAACCCTTCCCAATCATAGAATCCCTTGACCCACCCCACAGGGTCGCTGTAGCACCAAAGCCAGACACCAACCATCCCCAATCACAGGATTCATTGGCCCACCACAGGGCTCACTGCAACACCACAACCAGACTCCAAGCCTGCCCAATCACAAGATACCTTGCCTCATCACAGGGGTCACTGCAGCACCAGAGCCAGACACCAACCCTCCCCAATCACAGGATCCCTTTCCCCACTGCAGGACCGGAGCCAGACACCACTCCTCCCTAATCACAGGATCCTTTGGCCCACTGCAGGGTCGCTGCAGCAGCACAGCCAGACACCAACCTTCCCCAAGCGCAGGATCCCTTGGTCCAACGCAGGACCAGAGCCGAACACCAACCCCACCCCCCATCGCAGGATTCCTTGACCCACCGCAGCACTATAGCCAGACACCAACCCTTCCCAACTGCAAGATCTCTTGGCCCAGGGTACAGAGTGAATATAGCGCAACAAGAACATCGCAAGCACAACCATGCTTTGTAAAGCACAAATCCTTTCACAGCGACAGGGGTATAATAGCAGTAGGAAATAACCACTACCCCGGTTGCTGTATGGAGGAATGGGGAAGGGATGAAAAGGCTGCAGGTCTGGGGCCTGGTTAAGCTGCTCCCATGGCACAGTGGCTTAGGCACTAGACCATGCAGTGGGGATGACCAGGAGATCAGGGTTTGATTTCCCGTCTCCTGACATTTTATTTTTTTCTCCTTCCCTGAGAAAAAGAGTTTCCTTCCTCCCGAGTTGCAACATACCTCCGAAGTCCACACACCCTCAGAGTTGATTATAATCATTCTGGGGGTTGTGGGGGACAAAACGAGAGAGCTGTTTTGTCACTCCTATTGTTTGAATGGGCGGACGGCATTTCTGTGATAGTTGGTGTTTTGCCTGCAAGGTTATGTGCTGCGCTGTTTTTGTGTACGACATCATGACCACGTGCCTTGGCATAGCACAGGGGTCGCTGCAGCACCAGGTCCAGACACCAGCCCTCCCTAATCGTAGAACCCCTGGGCCCAATGCAGGAGTCACTTTGACCCACCACAGGGGTCACCAGACACCAAACCTCCCCGACTTCAGGATCCCTTGGCCCACCATAGGAGCAGAGCCAGACACCAACCTTCACCAATCATAGGATCCTTTGCCCCACCGCAGGGTCGCTGCAGTACTGGAGTCAGACATCAACCCTCCCAAATCGCGGAATCCCTTGCCCTACCACAGGGGTCACTGCAACACAACAGCCAGACACCAACCCACCCAAGTTACAGAATCCCTTGGCCCACTGCAGTACGGCAGCCAGACACCAACCCTCCCCATTTGCGGAATCCCTTGGCCCACCACAGGGGTCACTGCAGCACAACAGCCAGACACCAACCCTCCCCAGCTGCAGGATCCCATTGCCCACCACAGGACCGGAGCTAGACACCAACCCTCCCCAATCACAGAATCCCTTGCAACACCACAGCAAAACACCAACTATTAATCACAGAATCCTTTGGCTAACCGCAGGGTCGATGCAGCACTGGAGTTAGACACCAACCCTCCCTAATCACAGGTTTCCTTGGTCCACTGCAGCACCACAATCTGACTCCAACCCTGCCCCATCACAAGATGCCTTGCCCCAACACAGTGGTCACTGCAGCACAGCCAAACACCAACCCTCCCCAATAGCGGGATCCCTTGGCCCAATGCAGGACCAGAACCAAATGCCCCCCTCCTCGCTGCAGCACTACAGCCAGACCAACCCTGCCCAACTACAAGATCCCTTGGCCCAGCACAGGGGTCTCTGCAGCACCAGATCCAGACACCAGCCCTCCCCAATCACAGGACCCCTGGGCCCAATGCAGGAGTCACTTCAGCACCGGACCCAAACACCAACCCTCCCCAATCACATGATTCCTTGGCCCACCCCTGCAACACCAGATCCAGACACCAAGCCTCCCCAATCTCAGGATCCTTTGAAAAATGTAGCAGTCACTGTAGGACCAGAGCAGTACACCACATCTCCCCAATCGCAGGATCCTTTGGTCCACCACTGGGACCACTGCTGGAGTAGAGCTAGACACCAACTATCCCCAATTGCAGGATCCCTTGGCCCACAACAGGGGCTGCTGCAAGACCAGAACCAGACACCAAACCTCCCTAGTCATAGGATCCTTTGGCCCACTGCAGAAGCAGAGACAGACACCAACCCTTCCCAATCATAGGATCTTTCGGACCCCAGTTTTGTCGCTGCAGTACCAGAGCCAGATATCAACCCTCCCCTATCACAGGATCCCTTGGCCCATCGCAGGATCACTGCAGCATCACAGCCAGACACCAACACTCCCCAACTGCAGGATCCCTTGGCCTACCACAGGACCTGAGCCAGACACCAACCCTCCCCAATCACAGAATCCCTTGCAACACCACAGCAAAACACCAACCATCCCCAATCACAGGATCCTTCGGCTGCAGCACTGAAGCCAGACACCAACCCTCCCTAATCACAGGAATCCTTGGCCCTCCGCAGGGCTCACTGCAGCACAACAGCCAGACACCAACCCTCCCCAGCTGCAGGATCCCTTGGCCCACTGCAGAACCGGAGCCAGACACTAACCCTTCCCAATCAAAGGATCCTTTGATCCACCACAGGGTCTCCGTAACACCAGAGCCAGACACCAACCCTTCCCAATCACAGAATCCCTTGCAACACCACAGCAAGACACCAACCCTCCCTAATCACAGGATTCCTTGTCCCGCCACAGGTCTCACTGAAGCACCACAGCCAGACTCCAACCCTGCCCAATCACAAGATCCCTTGGCACACCACAGGGGTCACTGCAGTACCACAGCCAGACATCAACCCTTCCCAATCTAAGGATCCAGTGGCACAATGCAGGAGTCACTGCAGGACTGGAGCCAGAAACTAACCCTCCCCAACTGCAGGATTCCTTAGCCCACAGCAGGGGTTGCTACAGCACCAAAACCAGACAACAAGCCTCCTCCAGTCACAGGATCCCTTGGCCCACAGCGTGGGTCGCTGCAGTACCACAGCCAAAGACCAATCCTCCCCAATTGCAGGATCCCTTGGCCCACCACAGGAGCAGAGCCAGACACCAACCCTCCCCAATCACAGGATTCCTTGGCCCACCACACGTCACTGCATCACCACAGCCAGACACCAACCCTCCCCAATTGCAGGATCCCTTGGCCCACTGCAGGACCGGAGCCAGACACCAACCCTCCCCAATCGCAGAATTGCTTGGCCCACATCAGGGCTCACTGCAGTACGACAGCTAAACACCAGTCCTGCCCAATCGCAAGATACCTTGGCCCACTGCAGCACCAGAGCCAGATACCAACCCTCCCCATTTGCTGGATCCCTTGGCCCAATGCAGGAGTCACTGCAGCACCACAGTCACACACCAACCCTCCCCAATTGCAGGACCAGAGCCAGACACCAAACTTCACCAATCACAGGATCCTTTGGCCTACCGTAAGGGTCGCTGCAGCACCACAGCCAGACACCAGCCCTCCCCAGTTGCAGGATCTCTTGGCCCACCGCAGGGTCACTGCAGCACCACATCCAGACATGAACCCTCCAGAACCGCAGCATCCCTTGGCCCAACACAGGACCGGAGCCAGACACCAATCTCTCCCCAATTGCAGGATTCCTTAGCCCACTGCAGGGCTCACTGCAGCACTTCAACCAGACACCAGCCCTGCTCAACTGCAAGAACCCTTGGCCCAGCACAGGGGTCGCTGCAGCACCAGATCCAGACACCAACTCTCCCCAATCACAGGATCCCTTGGCCCATCCCAGCAGCACCAGAGCTAGATACCAAGCCTCCCCAATCTCAGGGTCCTTTGGCCAACTGCAGGACTGAAGCCAGATACCAAACCTCCCCAATCACAAGATCCCTTGGCCCACCACAGGAGTCGCTATAGGACCGGAGCCAGTCACCAACCCTCCCCGACTGCAGGATCCTTTTTCCCACCGCAGCAGTCACTGCAGCACCGGAGGTAGACACAAACTCTCCCCAATTAAAGATCCCTTGGCCCACCGCAAGGGTTATTGCAGCATCACAGCCAGAAACCAACCTTTCCCACAGCAGGAGTTGCTGCACCACTGGAAACACATTACCAATCCTCCCCGACAGGGCAGCTGCTTAGCACTGTGCTGGACACGGTACAGTTATGCAAGAACTTACCGTAACAGTAGATCTTCGAGAGGACTCTTGCAGTAGCTAATAACCATTATAACTGGAGCCATCAGGCACTAGAACCACACGGAGAACTTTAGCTAGCAGTGTCTTGTGGGGGACTGCCCACCCGACGTCACGTGACGGATGTCAGCATAATACTATATAGTGGGTGGTCCCCATGCTCGCCCTCCAGTTCTCCCACCAGAGACCTAAAAAGGTGCGACAGGAGAAAGGAGTGGGCTCCTGGAGCCTAAAGAAAGGCTAGAAAGAAATGGCTGCAGAAGCAGGGGGAAGGTGGGAGGGAAAAAAGGTACTTACTGCAAGAGCCTCTCTGGAAGATCTAGTGTTATGGTAAGTTCTTACGTAACTGTACTATCTTACTTCGAGAGAGCACTTACAATAGGTAATAACCATTAGGACTGAGTTCCAAGCAGTGCAATTCAGACAAAGGCTGAAGCACCAAAGGCAGGAAAGGTCTGCAGTAGGTAATGAATTATGACAGGAGGCCCTGAAGGACTGCTAGACCGAAGCTTGCCCTACACCTAGAGGTAATGTCCAGACTGTAGTGTTTGATAAAGGTGTGGACAGAGCTCCAAGTGTCTGCTGCACAGATGTCCGTGGCAAAAACATTCTTGAAACAAGCAGTAGAGGCACCCATGCCTCTGGTTGAGTGCCCCTTGACTTCCCCCAGAAGGGGCTTGTTATACTTCTGATGACAAAACAAAATGCAGTTTGCTAACCATCTGGACAAACATTGTTTAGAAACTACAGCACTCTCTCTTTTGGGTGCAAAAGAAATGAAAAGCTGATCCCGTCCTACGGACTTGGTTTCATCCTGTTCGTATAATAATGCAAGGTTATGTGCACATCGAGCATGTGTAGAATGGCCTCACCTTGATTAGAATGCTCAAGGCAATACACTGGCAAGTGTATGGTCTGATTCAAAGTAAACTCAGAAACTACCTTTGGTAGAAACTTAGGATTTGTGTGCAGAGCCACCCGGTCTCTGTGGAAAATCAAATATGGCTCCTTACCCATCAGGGCCTGGAGCTCGGAAATCCTTCGAGCAGAAGTAATGGCAACTAAAAAGAGTGCTTTCCAGGAAAGGTAGCACAGGTTGCAACTCACAGCCGGTTGAAAGGGAGGCAAAGTGAATTTCTCAAGAATGAAGTTCAGATCCCACGGAGGAACCGGGTTCCTGACTGGGGGGTTTCAGATGCAGAATTCCCTTCAGAAAGGTTTTAGAAATCTCCAGCTGGGCCATGGTTTTGCCATCCACCAGAGTGTGATAGACAGAAATGGCAGACAAGTGGACCTTCAGAGAAGAGTATCTAAGGCCAAGGTCACAGAGGTGCAGCAGGTATTCCATGACCTGTGGAACAGGGCAAGAGAAAGGGTCCCAACCCTTGGTGGATGCCCAAATGGCGAACCTCTTCCATTTCTAAGCATATGTAGTTCTTGTGGATGGCTTCCGGGCTTCCACAAGGACTTGTGCCACTCTGGAAGAGACCTCAAAGCGTGCAACAGCTGTGTCACTAGGTGCCATGCATGAAGGTGAAGGGACTTGAGGCCTGGATGGATTCAAGCAGAGTGGAAGAGGAATCAGAGGCTCCACCCTCAACTGCTGAAGCAGAGGGAACCACACTTGGTGAGCTAATAAGGGGCTATAAGAATCATGTGAGCCCCTTCTTGCTAAAGTTTCTGAAGTACCCTCTGCAAAAGCGGGAAGGGAGGGAAGGCGTACAAGAACCTCCCTGTCCAGCAAAGAGACAGCATGTCTCGTCAGAAAACACCACGCCTGGGAACGAATAAGCAGAAACTGGGTAGTTTTGCGCTGGATGGCGAGGCGAACAGATCGAGATCTGGGCAACCCCACCGAACGAAGATGTGTTTGACTAATAACTGCCTCAGTTCCCACTTGTGTGCCCTTGCCCGAGTGCGGTTGAGAGTGTCCGCCAGGATGTTTTGAATGTCTGGAACGTGCAATGCTGTGAGCTGTAGGCTGTGTTGTATTGCCCACTGCCACATGCGCATCGCTTCGTGCACAGAGGATATGACCGCGTGCCTCACTGTTTATGTACCAGACCACACGTCTGTCTGTACCAGGAGAGGCCCAAGAAGGAGAAGAGGCTGAAAAGCCCAAAGGGGGGGTATAGTACAGCTCACACCTCTTGCTCATTGATGAGTAGAGATAGCTCCTGCTGAGATTGGGATCCCTGTGTCCTGTGGTCACCCAGATGAGTGCCCCAGCCCTGACCCAAAGCGTCCATGGTCAGGATCTGTGCCGGAGGGGACCCCCGAAAAGGAACCCTCTGGTGAGGTTGGACAGATTCTGCCACCGAAGGGGGTCCGGACGCATGGGGCCGGACATGAGGATTCTGTGATTCAGGTAGTCTGATTTCTGGACCCACTAGACCCTTAAGAGTCCACTGTGTAATCTGCATGTGGAGCCTGGCCAGGGGGACAGTGGGGATAGCCGCTGCCATAAGACCCAGAAGGCGCAATACAGAATGGGCCGTGGTCCATCGGCTGGTTTCCACTAGGATGGCCTGCTGACAGAGGGTTTCTGCCCTGTCCAATGGGAGGAAGGCCTGACCCTGAACAGTATCCAGCACCGCCTCAATAAATTGGAGGCATTGGGATGGAACCAGGTGGGATTTGAGGTAATTCACTGTAATTCTAACTTGCCGGAAAAGGTCCAGGGTAGCGGGTCAGGGAGGTTGCCAGGCTGTCCCTCGATGGAGCTGACAGGAGCCAGTCGTCGAGGTATAGGAAAACATATATCCCCTGGTAGCATAAAACCACCGCCACCACCACTAGGCACTTGGTTAACACTCTGGATGCCGAGGAAAGGCCAAGGGGGAGCACTTTGAACTGTAAGTGTTCCCCATGAAAGGTAAAGCAGAGGAAGCGGTGGTGGGAGGGAAAAATTGGTATATGTAGGTATGCATCTTGCACATCCAGTGCACAAAGCCAATGTGCCTAGTAAAGCAGTGGCAACAGACCTGGCAGGGTCAGCATGTGGAATCTTTTGTACTCTACGTACAGATTTAACGTGCTGAGGTCCAGAATTGGATGGAGGTCTCCCGGCTTTGTAGGGACCAGGAAGAAGTGGGAGTAAAGTACAGTTACGTAAGAACTTACCGTAACAGTAGATCTTCGAGAACAGCTCTTGCAGCAGGTTACACCATTAGGACCGAAGCCGCCAGGCGCCAGGACCCCACGGAAAAATTCTAGCTAGCTAACTACAGCGGGGACCGCCCCCGACGTCGGTCCCGCCTCCGACGTCAGGCGTGGTACAAAAGGGGGCGGTCCCGCCAGATTCCCCAGTTCTCCCGCCGGAGACTTCTTGCCGCAGGCTGACATCAAAATGGGAGACCTAGGATTGGCCAAAGACAGAAAGATAACAATTCCTGCTCAGAAAGACTGAGCCATGCTTCTCCAAGGGGAAGGTGGGCGGAAGGTATCTGCTGCAAGAGCTGTTCTCGAAGATCTACTGTTACGGTAAGTTCTTACGTAACTGTACTATCTTACTGAGACACAGCTCTTGCAGCAGGTTACACCATTAGGACTGATTCCCAAGCAGTAACGCCTGTCAGAAAATCCGGGAGGAGGAAATAAAGGATAAAACCAGGTCCTGAACCTAGGACAGAGACCCTGAAGTACGGCCAAACCAAACCAGCCCTTCGCGAGGAGTATGTCCAGGCTATAATGCCTGATAAAGGTATGCACAGAACTCCAAGCTGCGCGCATATAGCAGAAGTGGAAACATTTTTGAGCGCTAGAGGAAGTAGCCACCTCTAGTGGAATGACCCCGGACTGTACCCGGGAGGGCTTTTGTTTGCTACCATAACAGTGAGAAATACACTGGACAAGCCAGCGAGAAAGGGACTGTTTGGATACTGATTGGCCCATCATTCTCTCAGAGAAGGAATGAAAAGCTGCTCAGAACTACGAAGGACTGAGTTCTGTTGAGGTAAAACCTCAGGTGCAGTGAACATCCAGGGTATGGAGCAGAGCCTCTCCTCTATTAGAGTAGTTCGGGAAGTAGACCGGAAGGTCGATATCCTGGTTCAGAGTGAGTGAGAAACCACCTTAGGCAAGAATTTAGGGTTCGTCCTCAGGGATACTCTGTCCCAGTGGAAAACTAAATAAGGCTCTTTGCACATGAGAGCGTGAAGTTCAGAAATTCTTCTTGCCGAGGTAACAGCAACTAAAAACAACGTTTTCCACGACAGAAAACTTAGCTCGCAATCCGCGGCAGGTTCAAAGGGGGGAAGCGTGAGCTGTTCAAGGACAAAAGCAGGTCCCGTGGAGGCACAGGGTCTCTAATAGGAGGCCTAAGGGTGCAACACTCCCCCAAGAAATTCCTCGAGAGGCGCCCACCTGAGCCACTGTACGATTTCCACCGGGAGGTGGTGATGAAATGGCACAGAGGTGCACTTTAATAGAGGAGTAGGCTAGACCTAATGAAAGAGGGAGAGCAAATATTCTAATATTACTCCCACAGGACAACCTAAAGGAAAGGTCATGTTTCACGTACCACACATTAAAACGGGGCGCCATTTCATGGCGTGACGCCGATGCGCTGTCTGCTTTCTTGGCTGCAGAAAGGACTTCTGCAACCTCTTGTAGACCTCGTGACTCATAATGGCTATGTCTCTAGGAGCCAAGCATGCAGGTTCAAGGAACGTGAGGTCCGGGTGGACAAGTGAACCCTTCTCCTGAGACAGTAGTGGCAGCTGAGCGGCAACGGGAGCGGGGGTTCCCGAGATAGTTGAATCAACAAAGGGAACCAAATCTGTCTGGGCCAAAATGGGGCCACCAGGATCATTATTGCGTGCTCCCTGCGCAGTTTGAGAAGAACTCTCTGGATCAACGGGAAAGGAGGAAAGCGAGAGAATCTGTTGGCCCAGGAGAGGGATAACGCTGCCGCCAGAAAACACCAGGCCCTGGATCTAGCGAGCAAAATTGGGCAGTTTTATGCTGGATGGGGAGGCTTAAGTCTAGATCTGAGTTCCCCATCAAGAAACAGATCCTCTGCTACCTCTTTGAAGGAGTTCCCATTCGGTGGACTCTGGCCTGAGAACTCAGGCCGCCTGCAACCGTGTTGTCCACTCGGGAACGTGCACAGTGATCAGATTCGCGCCGTGTCTGATTACCCAATCCCACACCCTCATGGCCTCCTGCAAAGGGGGAGAGGCGCCCTGTTTGTTGAGGTAATACATCACCGTGTTGTCTGTCTGAAGTAGAAGAGCACGGTGGGATAACTGACTGAAAGGCCTGCAGGCATAGAGGACCACTCTCATTTCCAGCACGTTGATGTGAAGGTGAGCTTCCATCTGGGTCCACGTACCCTGGGACTTTACCCCGTCCAGGTGTGCCCCCCACCCAAGACCGGAAGCGTCTGTGGTGAGGGTGACCTCCGGGGACGGCGCAATGAACGGGACGCCTGATGAGAGCGACCCTGGGGCTAGCCACCACTGCCAGTCTTGAATCACTGAATTCGTGAGTCTGACCGGATGCTGCAAGTGGTCTTGCCTTTGGTCCCATTGCACTTTGAGCATCCACTGAGTAATGCGATGGAGTCTTGTGAAAGGGACAGTAGGAATGGCTGCAGCTATGTGTCCGAGAGCAATAAAGGACCACCTGGCAGGCACAACCTTGCTTAATGATAGGTCCCTTGTGAGGGATCTGATGCGCCCGCTCTGTCGGCCGGAAGAAAGGCTCTTCCCAACAGTGTCCAGAACTGCTCCTATGAACTGCAGTTTCTGCGACGTACCAGGAGAGACTTCTCGTAATTTATGAGGATGCCCAGGGATCGGAACAGATCCTGGGTGCTCTTGATTGCAAGAAGCAACGCCTCTCTGGAGGCGGCCATGAGAAGCCAGTCGTCCAGGTACGGGAACATGTAGTGGCCCTGTCTCCTCAGAGACGCTGCCACGACTGCCATGCACTTGGTAAAGACCCTTGGTGCGGAAGACAGTCCGAAAGGAAGGGCTCGGAACTGAAGGTGGTGGTCGAGAAACTCGAGCGCAGGAACCTCCTGTGCGCCTGAGCCATAGGGATGTGCAGGTAGGCATCCTGTATGTCTAGAGACGCTAAAAGGCGCCCTGTTTGAGCATGGGGATAAGACCGGAAGGGTCACCATGCGGAATCTCTTGTAAGGACCGACACATTGAGGTCGCTGAGGTCCAAGATTGGACTGAGGTCCCTGTTTTCTTGGGAACCAGGAAGAAGTGGAATAGTATCCTAGTCCTCTCTGGTTCTCTCTGGGACGTACTCTATCGCCCTTTTCGTAGTAGCCACGAGTACTTTGCCAGATCAAGGCTTGTGCTGACCCTGATACCGGAGAGCAAGGAGGCCTCGGGGTGGCTTTCCTGAGAATTCTATAAAGTGGCCTAGACTGACCAAGTGAAGAACCACCTGTCGGTGGTAATGGCCTGCCATCCCGCAGGAAGTTCGCAATGCGACTCCTACTATAAACTCCGTTGATCCTGAGGGGCCGGGGCCGGAAAGGAGTCAGGCTGTGGCGGCAGATGGACCCGCTGGCTGGGCCTGCCTGGAGAACGCTGGCCTCGGCTGGCGGGTGTTTGCCCTGGGCTCTCTGAAAACCAGAGCCCTCTGAGGTGCAGCGGAGTGGGTCTGTCTTCTCAGTTCACAAGACGAACGGCTTTGTTCCTACGAAGGAACCAAGCTTAGGTCGGATACATGGCCTGAACTGACCTTACCGCTTTTCGCCTCTTGGAGTTTGGTAAGGATCTTCTGTAGGATTACCAAACAATACTTCTCCTCAAAAGGGCGCCCAAGATGTTCTTTTGGACATCCGGGTAAAACCGAGACGCGCAACCAAGAGTGTCTCCGGAGGCAAACGCCAGAAGCTGCTGCTCGGGCCGATGGAGTCTGCTGAGTCATACGCTGCTCTTAGCACTTGGTCCCTACGCCTGAACCTGTACGGAGGAGCTGAAGCATCTCCTCCTTCTGCTCACCTCGGGCATCTTTTCAGCCGCTTCCAGACCCTGTTCCATCAAAGCGTTCTGGAACTGAACCATGTGGGTTAAATAGTTCAGGGATCTGATGGCGCAGGTAGCGGAAGCATAGCGCCTACCCAATGCGCCCAGTTGTTTGGACTCTGGTCCGTGGCAGGGTGCTCAAATGTTGTGGCCTCTGTGACCGTCATGTGAGGCTGTGATGACCAGAGAATCGGCCTGAGGATGCTGCGCTGCTACTGGTCGCCCCAGGAGCCTTGTACAAGCGATCAGTTTCGTCTCGCTGAGCGAGTGTGGACGCTTCCACGCCGCCTTGTGACGCCCACTTAAAGTGTCAACCAAGGGTGGTAGCCACCACAGGCTTGGGGTCCTTTGTCAAGATATTTGCCAGTCGTCTCTTTCGGTCTAAGTCTTCAGTATCCCATCCCATGTTCTCTTGTATATGTCTCATAATATCAAGGAACGAGGATCATCCGAGGAGATCTAGGCATCTCACGTGGGTCCGGAGAAGGGATGGAGAGTGAGATGGGGATCTAGAGGTGGAGTAGTCTGATCCCGTGTCCTCCGTTGAAGGCTAACGTCGCGCTTCCTGGATCTCTTGGGGCTGGGTGATCCAGAAGAGGATTTCGACGGAGGTCTCCGCTTATCAGGTCTCCCCTGGGAGGGGTTCTAGTCTCCGGGAGGAGGAACACGACCTGTCGGACCCGATGGCGAGGGGGCAGGAACCGGAGAGAGAGGAGGAGGGACGAGGGGGAACCATGTCTTTTAATGGTATCCCACCAGTAGGTGAACAGATCTTTCACCTCCACTAGAGAGAGGCCCGGCGACGCCCGGGTGCCGGTGGGCGGTCGTCGGGTCCCGGCGTCGGCTCCACAGGGGGCTCTGGTAATGGCGAGGGTTCTCTGGGAGTACCGGCGGGACCGGGTCGCCTGGCCTGGTCCTCGGGCTGCTCTAGGTCCTCCTCCGATAGAGGCTCCTGACCGATGTCGGTCGGAGGCACAGGGCCTTCTTCTTAGGAGGCGGCGCCGTCCTCACCGGGCGCCCGCTGATGTAATGGCCGCCGGTCGTCGGGCCGACGGGCGGCTCCAGGAAGAAGGCGCACGGCTGACGGCTGTCGAGCCGGCCTGGGCTACAGGCCTTTTAAAGGCGTGAGCTCCAGCGCCTGCGCGTGAGGCACCGACGAAGACCTGACATCGGCACCGAGGAGCGGGAACCCGACTTCGATGGTGATGGTGTCTCCCCGGATTGCCAAGGCCCTGGAAGGGGAGGAAGGCCCATGCAGGATTTCTCCTGAGATGAAGGTTTCTTGATTGCAGCGGGGAGATTTCGGAACCGAGCTACTGGACTCAACCCCTGAAGGGGACCTGGAAGGGGCCTTTCCTCTCTTCTCCTGCAAGGTGCTTGTGGACCCTGAGCTCTCTGAGGACATGGTCTTCAGTTGTTCCTCCAGAAGAACGCCTGCAAAGCCTTCTGACGCCGATCCGGTACGGGCTGTTGAACCCTTGGCAAGAAGGACAGGCCCGGTATCCGTGGTCTGGGCTTAGGCACCGGACGCAGGCCGTGTGGGGTCCTTGAACAGGATCTTCTTTCCACAAGCGCATCTCGATGATGGCCAGAAGTTGGTGATGACATCAAGATCTTGCTTGAAGAGGATTCTGAAGATTTTCAAAAATTTTATCAAAAAGGAACTATTCGCATTGCGCGCTAGACTGTAGTAACCGGGTCAGGTAGCTAAGTCGACGGGCGGAAAAGAACTGGGGGAATCTGGCGGACCGCCTTTGTACCACGCCTGACGCCGGAGGCAGGACTGACGCCGGGAGCGGTCCCCGGCCAGAAGTTAGGCTAGCTAGAATTTTTCCATGGCGCCCTGGTGCCTGGGCGGCTTCAGTCCTAATGGTGTAACCTGCTGCAAGAGCTGTGTCTCGAAGTAAGATTACCCTTTTTCTTCCTGGGCCTGAGGAACGGGTTCTATGGCTGATCTTGTCAGAAGAGCCTGGACTTCCTCCCGTGTGAAAGGAATGTGGCCTTTTGGGTACTGAGAGGATTTCTTGGCGGTCTCTCTGTGAATCTGATGGTGTGGCCTTGAGCAACTAGATGAAGGATCCACGTGTCTGTAGTGATCACCTCCCACCCGTTAGGTGGTTGGCGGAACCTGCCCCCTACCAGTTCCTCTGGAGCTGGTGGCAGAGGCTGGGGCCCTGACATGTGTCAGGAAGCAGAGGGGTGGCCGCTGCCAAAGGGGCCCGGCATTTGTTCTGACATCTGGCTGGCTGCTTTGGCTTAGTACTGGAGCGATACATAGATTGGACAGAGCGTAATGCCTTGCCACTGTCCTGTAGCTCAGTGACAATGTCTTTCACGTCACCCCCAAAAAGGACAGGTCCTCTAAAAGGGGCATCCTGGACCAAACCAAAAGCCCATAGCCAGGAGTACTTATGCATGCTGACAGTCATGGCGGTACTCCGGGTACAGGTGTCCACCGCATCGTATGTCACTCTGAGGGAGTGGTGGCGGACATTTCTGCTGTCTTGACCGTCTGGGCAATTCTAGTATTAGCCTCGGAATCAGGCAAGGCCTTGAATTCCGACTTCAGCTGGCCCAGGATAGATTCCTGGTACACAATCATGTGTGCCAGGTAATTTAGTGCTCTAAGGACCTGTGTGGAAAATGAATAAACTTTCCACCCAAACTGGTTTATTTGTCTGCAGGAGAGGTGCTCATATGTTTAGGCTTTGCCGTACGGTCATGGGCTGCATTAATGACCACTGAATCCACTTTGGGATGGACACTAAGGTGGTCCTTGCCCTCAGGGACTCGGTAAAGTCTGTCGGCCTTCTTGGCAACCATGACCACCGATGAAGACTGCTGCCAAACCGTGGAGGCCAGGTCCTCATGCAGTCCAATCCATAGAGGAATGAACAGTGGGGACAGCTTGGGCATATCTAGGTGTTTCGCCAGCCTCTTCTGTTGGGGGTCCTGATCCTCAGTCTTCCACCCATTCGCCTTCTGAATCTTCCGGAGGATCTCTGTGAAAGAGGGGTCCTCTGGAGGGGATTTGGGAGAATCGTTGGGCTTGGGATTCTCTGGAAGAAGGGTCTCAAAACCTGAGTTTTGTTTTCTCAGAAGAAGCCAGAAGGGGAAGGAAACATATTCAATTCAGTGCTTTACAGTAACTGGTAATTGCTATTTTTCTTTTAAACTTAGATTGTGGGCTTTTAGTGACACTGTAATTTATTTGCTGTCTTTACTTGGAATTGTTTTTGGGCTGTTGAAAATTTAAAACATAGTGGTGGTGTATTTCTTTACTGTCTTTAATTGCTGCAAATTTTTGCCTCCCCTTCCCCCAACTCTTAATTATATGCCCTGTTAAATCTAATTGACAGGGGGTAGTAAGGGGTGTGGAGTAGGAGGGGGATGAAGCCCACCCTCAGCACAAGTGTTTTGACACATTTATTTATTTATTGGTTTCTTTTTTTTTTTTAAAGAAAAGTATCTGAGGATCAGTGGTAGGATTTTTACGACAGTAAATTAATAAAAAGGGAACTAGGAGAGCTTCAGTAACAGACAAGTAGTGGAATAGCAGTATAATGTGGGGAGTGGTGCAATGCAGTGGCTGTGGGGCAGCCATATTCAGGCAGACCTTCTGACACTGAGGTGCTGCCCTATCTTCATGCATCTCTGGACTGTGGGATGAGGTAGCCAGACTCAGAGCAGAAGTAAACTGGGTCAGGAGTACCATCACCCCTATCCAGAGACCACCCAGTCCAATGCAACTGCCTCAAAGGATGCCGAGAACGAGGAGCACTTGGATGACAGTGGGCCCAGGGAGGGTTAGAGCGGTCAGGCAGAGGCACATCCCAGATCCTATTCCACACTGGCAAATGGGGACAACCAAATAGAGGTACCCAGAGAAGTGGAAGGAAAGGATGTGGATGTTAGCCAAGGAGGTGACCTCAGCGGGGGGAGCAGTGGACCCCAGAGGAGGAGGAAGCGAATCCTGGTGGGGGACTCCATCATAAGAGGGATCCAGCTAGGAACACAGGAGGGGAAGGACAGGGAGGTGAGGTGCCTACCAGGTGCCATGGCTTGGAGGGATGGAAGGAAGATCCTGGGGATCACTGGGAAGGCAAGACGGGAGGGTGAGCTGGATGTCATTATCCACCTAGGTACTAATGACCTGGCAAATGGGGAGCCAAAGGAAGTTCAGGAAGAGTTTAGGAAATTGGGGAGGGGTCTCAAGCAAGTAACTACTTCTGTCACTTTCTCAGAAGTACTACCTGCGAGAGGCAAGGGAGAGCATAGGGGTGCATGCACCAGGAACTTTAACTCATGGTTGAAGAACTGGTGCTGTGAGGAAGGGTTTGGATTCATTGGTGACTGGGGAGGCACCTGGAGGGATGGAGGTTTGTTCAAACCTGATGGCCTGCATCCATCCTGGAGGGGAATCTAAGCACTCAATGATAAGTTTAAATGCTACATTGACATGCATTTAAACTAGCAAAGGGGGTGGCTACTTGCTCACCCCCCGCAGCTAGCAGTGGAACCAGTGAACCGGAGGAGTGGCTATCTCACAAAGCAGTGCAAAGATGGAGATTAGCACCCAAGAGGTGGATAGGCAGAAAAGGGCAAACTCAGCAGAAGGGCAGACAGCAAGGAGAACCAGAGATAAAGGACAACCAAGGAAGGGGCTGAGAGAACAGAGAAACAGTCTAGGAGGTCAAATCATGGAAAGCTACAAAGCAATGCCAGGAGCCTTAGCAACAAGATGGAAGATCTGGAGGCTGTCATGGTGCAGTCAGACCTGGACATTGTGGCCATCACTGAAACCTGGTGTAATGATAACCACGACTGGGAGATGGCCATACCTGGCTACAACATATTCAGAAGAGACAGGGCAGGTAGGAAGGGAGGAGGAGTGGCACTGTATGTGAAAAATGACATAAGGGCCACAGAGATCCAGGAGGAACAAAATGGGGGAGAGATACTGTGGGTTAAGCTGGAAGGAAAAATGGGCCAGCTATCGCACAGGTGTGGTCTGTAGACCCACCAGCCCAGGAGGAAGAAACAGATATGGAGTTGATGCTAGCCATCCAAAGGATGGCAGACAAGGGTGAGGTAGTACTGGTTGGAGACTTCAATTCCAGACGTGGACTGGAGCATCCCTGCAGCAGCATCAACTAGGAGCAGATTTATCCTGGACTCCTTCAGGGTGCCTCTCTCAAGCAACTGGTCATGGAACCAACTCCGGCAGAAGGCAATACTGGACCTTGTGCTCACAAACAGGGACAGTGTGATGGGGGTAACAGTGGGGGAGCACCTGGGGAACAGTGACCACCAGTCATTGTGGTTTGAAATCACAGAAAGAGCAGAACCAAACCACACAAAAACACATATCCTGGATTTTAGGGGGGCAGACTTTGGGAAAATGGGGAGATACTTGAAAGAGGCATTAAGGGAATGGGGCATGAATCAGGGGTTGAGGAACAGTGGGCAGTATTTAAAATGGAGATTACAAGAGCAACAGAATTATGCATTAGCAGGTTAGTAAGAGGAAAAGGAAGAGGAGACCATTATGGTTTTCCAAAGAGGTAGCAAAGAAAGTGAAAGCAAAAGATCGTGATCAGGCAATACAAAAAGACACAGGCAGAAGGGATAGGGAGAAGCAGGAGAAGCAAAGGGAGGAGGAGGTCAGTAAGGAAGCCAAAGCTCAGACAGAAGAACACATTGCAAAATCAGTGGGTAGAGGGACAAAACCTTTACAGGTACATAGGTGAAAAAGAAAGGCAAAGGGAGGGATAGTGAGACTGAAGGGGAGGATGGGGGCGTGTGGAGGATGACAACAGTAAAGCTGACATATTGAACAGGTATTTCTGCCTCAGTCTTTACTGAGGAAGAGGAGGGTAATGGGTCTGAAGGGAGTACAAGGGTGAGAATGGTGCAGAAATGGACACAAGTCCTTTACATGAGAAAGGGTCCTGAAGGAACTGGAAGTAATAAGAGTTGATAAAGAATAGGGCCAGATGGGGTGCACCCGGGTCCTTAAGAACTGAGAGGTGGTGGCTGAACCTCTGGCTATCCTGTTTAGCCGATCACTGGAAACAGGGGAGGTACCCAAAGACTGGAGGACAGCAGATGTAGTCCCCTTATACAAAAGTGGGAACAAAAAGGAAGCGGGAACTACAGACCAGTCAGCCTCACCTCGGTAGTGGGGAAGATCAAGGAAGCACTACTGAAGGAGAGATTGGTGGAACATCTGGTTGTCAATGGACTACAGGACCCAAGGCAGCATGGTTTCACCAGGGGAGGTCAGGTCACAGACCAACCTCGTTGAATGTTTTGACTGGGTGACTAGGGAGGTGGATCGGGAGGGCAGTGGACATGGCCTATCTGGACTTCAGCAATGCCTTTGACACTGTGCCACATAGAAGACTATTACACAAACTAGGGAATATGGGTGTGGGCAGGACAGTATTGTGGTGGGTAGGTAACTGGCTGGGCGGAGAACACAGAGGGTGGTGGTAAATGGGTGTCACTCCACAGAGGGAAGAGTGACCAGTGGGGTACCACAGGGATCGGTGCTGGACCGTCCTATTCACATTTTCATCAGTGACATTGCGCAGGACCTAGAAGGCAGAATTTCACTGTTCGCTGATGACACAAAGCTCTGTAACAGAGTAGACACACCAGAGGGTGTAGACAGAATGAGAAGGGACCTGCAGAAACTTGAAGAATGGTCAGGATTTGGCAGTTGAAATTCAATGCAAAGAAGTGCAAGATAATGCATATGGGGCACAAAAACCCTGGCACAATATATCAGTTGGGGGTGAGGATATAGCATGCACCAAGCAGCAAAGGGATCTTGGGGTTATCATCTCTGATGACCCTCAAGGTAGGAAACAGTGTGACAAGGCAGCAGGTAAAGCAAATAGGATGCTGGGATGCATAGGTAGGGGCATCACCAGCAGGAAAAGGAGGTCATAATTCCACTATACAAGACACTAGTGAGGCCCCACCCGGAGTACAGTGTACAGTTCTGGAGACCTTACCTATGTAAGGACATAGACAGGGTAGAGAAGATTCAGAGGAGGGCAACAAAGATGGTACATGGACTGCATCACAAGTCCTATGAGGACAGGTTGAAGGAACTGAATATGTACTCCCTGGAGGAGAGGAGGGAGAGAGGGGATATGATAGATACATATGAGTATCTTACAGGGAGGAACAGGGTGCAGGAATACACTATTTTTAAGTGAAAAAGATGTTCCAGGACTAGAGGGCATGGGATGAAGTTGGAGGGAGGACGATTCAGAGGAAACATGAGGAAGTATTTCTTCACAGAATGGGTGGTGGACAAGTGGAACACCCTGCCAGAGGAAGTGGCGGGGGCTGAAACAATCACGGGATTTAAGAATGCATGGGATAGACATAAAGGAATTCTGGAGGTCAGGGGTAAGGGGCAACAGACTTCTAGGAAAACATAAACTGAACTTACAAGATCAAATGGGCAGACTGGGTGGGCCATAGGCCCTTATCTGCCGACACTGTCTATGTATCTATGAAGGAGAGGAGGCGGAGTCAGTCTGATGATGGGCTTCCATATGGGGACAGGCCTGACCTGAGGTAGAGGGGTGAGACTCCACTGGAGAAAGGGATGTCAGCATAGGGTCTGTGCGGACCAGAGTGGAAGCTGCGGCTGGCTGACGCCGGTCCAACTTGGCAACCAGCTGTGACATAGTCTTAGACCACCAAGACTGAAGCGCCGCCCTAAAGTCCACCTAAGGTGGAGGAAGCGGGGGGGGGAGGGGTGCTGACAGTCATGCGGTTATGCTTGAAAATAATAGCCTGTCATTGGGTAATGAAAACCCGGCATACCATAGTTTGAACAGCTTGGCGTCTGATACCAAGGGGAAGGGTAGTGCAGCCTGGCATCGGGAGACCCAGTGAAGACCCCGATGGCAGAGCAGAGGGTCCTAATGAAGGCCCTGACAGCAGGTAACCAGGAAAGCGCCCCAAAGGAGGGGCCATGGGACCTGATGGGGGCCCTGACGGAGGGTGAAGAGGGTCCAATAACGTCAGGTCTGGTGTAGGACTGCCAGAGGAAATTCCGGCGTCAGCCCCAAAGGGGCAGAGGATCCCACTGGAGTCTGGGGTGGGGGAAACTGGCCAAGACGGGGGAAGACGCTGGCTCCCCTGGGGAGGTCCAGCGTTGGGCATTCTAGCCCTGGCACCAGGGTGGCACTGGGTGGACGCTCCTCCAACTCTGGCTCAGAATGGATGGGAGAGCCAGGAGTCTCCACCAAGAGAGGTGGGGAAGGAGGATCCCAAGAGGGAGAACCATCTGGAGAGGATTGCAGCAGTGTGTGCTGATCTGTAAGAACAATGTCACACCTGTTATCGGGGGCCCAACGAAAGTGCAGTGGCTGGGCGGGTGCCAGAGGAGCTGGTGTGTGACTTATTAGCCGGGACCGGCAGGTTATTAGAGGAGCAGACAATCAACTTATCGGCCATGCCGCAACTTAGGCCCTGGGGTTTTGAGGGGCCTAAGGGTGGTGGAGCTCTCTGAAACATCGGAGGTGCCAGCCTGAACTGTGACCAGCTCAGGCGGGGGAACCCAAGGCTGCTTCATGGAAGAGGAAGCAGGCTTGGCCAGAGGAGCAGTAGTCGCATTAGCGGGAGGCCACTCAGCGCCTGCGTCCCCCAAAGGAGGCTGTGGGCAGGAAGGAGACCGATCACGGTCCCAGTGCTTTTCTTTGTCCCTTTTCTTCTTCTTGTGGGGGAGAAGGAGGATGACCCCTGCAGCTCCTCCTCCATGGCAGCCATCTTCAGCCTGAGAACGTGGGCTTCTAGAGCCTGTTGGCAGTGCTTCCTTGAGGCCTGGTTAAAACTTTGGCAGGCCTCACAGTCCTTGGTCACGTGCTCAGGTCCCAGGCAGAAAAGACAAATGGAATGGCCACCTTAGTGTGGGAGTAGAGTGCCGCAGGAATTGCACTTGTTCTTATGTAACTCGGAAGGCATTGGAGAAGACATGCATGAAAAAGATTTACTTTTCTAGGGATACAAAAAATAAAGAAAACATTGGGAAATGCTCATCCAAGAATAGCACTCAACTGAAGCAGCGTTCTCCGTGAGGTGCGAAGTGTGCAGGTCGATGGTGGAAAAGAACTGGAGGGCATGCATTGGGACTACCCACTATAAAGTGTCATGCTGACATCTATCATGTGACATTGGGTGGGCGGACCCCCACCAGACACTGCTAGCTAAAGTTTTCCATGTGGTCCTAGTGCCTGACAGTTCTAGTCCTAATGGTTATTACCTACTGCAAGAGCCCTCTCAAAGTAAGATCAATCTTTCCCCCACTGCAGGAGTCGCTGCAGCACTGGAACCCAACATTAATACTCCCCACCGCAGAGGCTGCTGCAGCACTGGAGCCCAACACCAACCCCATACTGCAGAGGCTGCCGCAGCACTGGATCCATACTTCAAGCCTCCCCACCCCAGGGGTCACTGCAGCACCAGAGCCGGACATCAACCTCCCCAATCGCAGGATCCTTGGCCCACCACAGAGGTCGCTGCAGCATGAGGGTCAGACACCAAACCTCCCAAATTACAGGATCCCTTGTCCCACCATAGGGGTCACTGTAAGACTGGAGCCAGACACCAACCCTTTCCCAATCACAGGATTCCTTGGCCCACCGCATGGTTCGCTGCAGCACCACAGCCAAAGACCAACCCTACCCAATCGCAGGATCCCTTGGCCCATCACAGGACCGGAGCCACACACCAACCCTCCTCAATCATAGGATCCTTTGGCCCACCACAGGGTTGCTGCAGCACCGAAGCCAAAATCAACCCTCCCCAATCGCAGAATTCCTTGGCTCACCACAGGGGGTCACTGCAGCACAACAGCCAGACACCAACCCTCCACAAAGGCAGGATCCTTTGGCTCACCACGGGGTCACTTTAACACTGGTGCCAGACACCAGCCCTCCCTAATCACAGGATTTCTTGGCTCACTGCTGCACCATAGTCAGACACCAATCCTGCCCAATCACAAGATCCTTTGGCCCACCACAGGTGTTGCTGCAGCATCACAGCCAGACAGCAGCCCTCCCCATTCGCAGGAACCCTTGACCCCAATGCAGAAGTCACTGCGACACCAAACCCAGACACCAACCTTCCCCAATCACAGGTTCCCTTGGCCCACCGTAGGGGTCGCTGCAGCACCAGACCCAGACACCAAGCCTCCCCAATCACAAGATCCCTTGGCCCACTGCAAGGGTCGCTGCAGCACCACAGCTCGACACACAGCCTCCCCAATCCCATGATCCCTTGGCGCACCGCAGGGGTCACTGGTGAACCAGAGCCAGACACCAAATCTCCCCAATCGCAGGATCTCTTGGTCCACTGCAGGGATCGCTGCAGCACTGGTCTAGACAACAAGCCCCCCCCCGACCAAATTAGCAGGATCCATTGGCCCACCACATGGGTTGTTGCAGCACTACAGCCAAAGCCAAACCATCCCCAATTACAGGATCCCCTGGCTCACTGCAGGACCGGAGCCAGACACCAACTCCCCCCCACCCCATCACAAGATCCTTTGGTCCACCACAGGGTTGCTGCAGGACCAGAGCCAGACACCAACCTTCCCCTATCGCTGGATCCCTTGGCCCACTGCAGGGTCACTGCAGCACCACAGCCTTATACCAACCCTCCCCAATTGCAGGATCCCTTGGCCCACCACAGGGTCACTGTAGCACCACAGCCAGACATCAACCCTCCCCAGTCACAGGATTCCTTGGCTCACCACAAGGCTCACTGCAGCACTACTGCCAGACACCAACCCTGCCCAATCGCAAGACCCCCTAGCCCACTACAGTTGTTTCTGCAGCACCCAAGCCAGACACCAGCCCTCCCCAATCGCAGGATTCCTTGGCCTACCACAGGGTGCCTACAACATCAGAGCCTGACACCAAGCCTTCCCAATCACAGGATCCCTTGTCCCACTGCGGGGGTTGCTGCAGCACCACAGCCAGTCTACAAGCCTCCCCAATCACAGGATCCCTTGGCCCAATGTAGGGGTTGCTACAGCACCACAGCCAGACACCAAGCCTCCCCAATCACAGGATCCTTTGGCCCACTGCAGGGGTCACTATAGAACCAGTGCCAGACACCAAACCTCCCCAATCGCAGGATCCTTTGGCCCACCACAGGGGTTACTGAAGGACCGGAGCCAGACGCCAAAAAACAGGTTACTCACCTGTAACAGTAGTTCTAGGAGTGGTATATGTTGTTCATCCACACTCTTTGGCATGTCCCTTTCCCCTTTAAATCTCGCCGGAAGTCTTCAAGCTGGCTCCTCCCACCTACCCGGGTGGTATATACCTTGGCTCTGCCCCATGACGCCAGATCTTAGCCCGCTGGAAGCAAGGTGATTCGCCTAACGCCAGGGAGGTTGGGTGGGTGCATGTGGATGAACATATACCACTCCTAGAACTACTGTTACAGGTGAATAACCTGTTTTTCTAAGAGCGTGGATATGTTGTTCATCCACACTCTTTGGCAGACTCCTAGCAGTTCTCCGGGAGGAGGGAGGCAAGGCGCACACCCCCTACTTAGGAAACAAAGATTGGAGAACCAAGGCCCAAAAACCAGCATCCTGACGTGACTCACGGTCGATGTGGTAATGGATAAAGAAGATGTTTGCTGACTTCCAGGTAGCAGCCTGACAGATTTCCTGGATAGGGATGTCCCTAGAAGCAGCCACCGATGCAGCAGTATGGCGGGTAGAACGAGCTCTTATCCCTCTGGGAGGCTCCTTGCCCACCAACTCATAACAGACCTATGCATGATGTAATCCATCTTGCAATAGTCTGGCTGCAGGTCTGCCAGAAGTGGCTTCAGCGTAGGTGACAAACAGCTGGCGAACCTCTCCCCGAATTTCCGCCATCCTCTCCTTGTAGTAGGAGAGAGCACATCTAAGGTCCAGGGTATGGAGCCTGTACTCAGTGTCTGAGGTGTAGTTACAGTAGTATACCGGCAGAGTCAACACCTGGTTAAGATGAAACTCCAACACCACCTTCGGAAGGAATTTCAGGTGGGTGCGCAGGAAAACTTTGTCCCTGTGAAACACCAGATAAGGGGAGTCCACCGAGAGCGCCTGGAGCTCCCCTGTCCTTCTGGCTGACGTGATAGCCACCAGGAAGGCAGTCTTCTACAAGTGTGAGAGCTCACTTGTGCATGGGTTTGAACGGCTTGCCCATAAGCTTTGCCAAAACCAGCAGAAGATCCCACGGAGGTGGAGGTTCAAGCACCGGAGGGGATATGTGATCCAGGCCTTTGAAAAAGCGCCTGACCACCGTCTCCTGTGCCAATGTCGACTGACCGGCCTGCACCTGGTAAGCAGAGATGGCTGCCAGGTGCACCCTAAGGGTCGATGACCGAAGACCCCCTTTGGAGAGAGACCAAAGGTAGTCTAAAATGTTAGCCACAGAGCAGGATAAGGGGTCCAGACTCTTACCCTGACACCAAATGAAAAACCTTTTCCATTTGAAGGCATAACATTTCCTGGTCAATTCCTTACGAGATGCCTCCACCACGGTGTAGAAACCTTGGAAAGACCCAGAGCCTGGAACTCTAGCCGCTCAGGTACCAGGCTGTGAGGTGCAGGGATTGAAGGTCCGGGTGGAATACCTTCCCCATGGTTCAATGATATCAGGTCTGGGTGTGTACAAAGCCGCTCCGGGGCCCTGCAGTTGAGGCTGAGGAGATCTGGATACCAGAACTGGCGGGGCCAATCTGGGGCTACCAGGACCACCTTTGCCTTGTCTCTCCTCACCTTGAGTAACACCTTGTGGATCAAGGGAAATAGAGGGAAGGTGTAGAGGAGGCCTGGGATCCACGGCCTCGAAAAGGTATCCCCCTGCAGCGAGCCCTGTTGGGGGGGCATGGTACAGCCTCAGCTTGGTGTCCTCCCAAGAGGCAAACAGGTCCACCAACGGTTTGCCCCAATGGGAGAACAGATTGTAAGCTACCTCTGGATGGAGAGACCACTCGTGGGATGTCTGGCCTATGCAGCTGAGAGCATCCGCCAGTTGGTTCGAGATGCCTGCCACATGGATGGCAAGGAGATCCGCCTCCAACCGGCTGACGAAGGTCCAGATCCGGAGCGCCTCCTTGCATAGCAGATGGGAGTGTGTGCCGCCCTGTTTGTTGAGGTAGTACATGGTCGTGGAATGTCTGTCTGGACTTGAACCACTTGACCCCGGAGCTGAGGAGCGAAAGCTGACAGTGCCAGTCTAACTGCTCCGAGCTCCAACAGGTTGATGTGGGCAACGGGACTCCTCGGAGTCCAGAACCCTGGGCTCTGTGGTCCCCATGTGGGCCCCAGCCCATGAGAGAGGCATTGGTCGTGAGGATGACCGTCGTGCCTGGTGACAAATGGATCCTTCCTGCAGACGACTTGGGATGGTCCACCATTGAGAGCGTCCCACATCTTCTGGGTGACAGTGACCAGCTGGTCGAAAAGACCCTGACACTGAGTCCACTGAGGGCCAGCTCCCACTGGAGGGGACACATGTGCAACCTGGCCCAATGGACCACTGAAGTGCACGCCATGTAACCTAGAAGGCGGAGGAAGTCCCGGGCAGGGCGCAAGTGCCCAACCAGAAATGATTGGGCAAAGGAGGAAAGAACCTCCGCCCTGTCCGCCGGAAGCAGAGCTCTGGCTTGACAAGAGTCTAGCTCTGCCCCAATAAAGCCCATCACCTGAGAGGGCATGAGTTCCGACTTGGCCTCATTGATCTGGAGGCCTAATTGGGAACAGGTTCAGAGGGCCAGGTCCCTGGACCTCTCCACCTCCTGCAGGGAGGAACCCCCCAGGAGCCAATCGTCGAGATACCCCTTGATGCCGTAAATGGGCTGCCACCACTGCAATGGCATTGGACTGCTCTATGCACTGGAGGTGACCTGCCACTCCCGGACTGAAGAGGTCGGTGCCAAGGAAGGGCATGTCAGCTAGCTTGTGCTGAGTATCCACCGGAAAAGAGGATAATCTCAGCCAGGCCCTGCGGCGAGTGGCCACTGCAGCTGCTAGTGAACAGGCACAGGAATCTCCAATGTCCAAAGCCGTCTGGAGCTGCTGTTTTGCAACAGCATGGCCCTGGTCACGGACTTGCTTAACCGTGGTCTGCACATCCACTGGGAGATGAGGGAGGACTTCATCTAGCGACCCCAAGAGGGGGTGAGAAGTGTGCCATGATCACTGCCGAGCTGGCCTGACGAAGGCCCAAGGATGAGGCCGCATATACCTTCTGGACAGAAGGGTCCATATTTTTGGACTCCTTGTCCGGAGGGCAGTCAGTATCCGCTGAGCTACCCGTGCTTCTAAACACTGAGGCAGTCACAAGGCTCTCGGCAGAGGGATGCTCAGTGAAGCCCGCCAAGGACCCCATGGGTACAGTGTACTTGCGAGCCATGCGGGCAGACGGAGCCGGGCAAGAGGCAGGGTGCTGCCATAGCTCAAGGGCCAGGCCAACAATGGCTTCAGCGACTGGGAAGGCCTCCGTCGGGGTATCCCCCCTCTTAAGGATATCCGTGAGAGGATATTCCACCTTCTTTACATAGGCTGCAAGGGCATACCGGTGGACTCAGAAATAAGTCGAAGGATGCCTTGGAAAGAGGAAGGACCTTCATCCAGGCCTGTCACTGACAACTCATCATCAGGGTGTGAGTGAAGACCAGTGGTATCCGAGTCCGAGGAGTCAGGATACAGGGGTCTCCCGCCTATGTCCCCTTCAATACACAGAGGGCGATCAGGAACAACAGTGATGGACAGATGACGAGGCAGGCCCGTATCTGTCCGATCCTCCTTCAAGGGGGCCCCTCCCTGAGGCTGCTTAGTCATTGGCTCCACCAAATTTGGTGGGGAGACCGGAACAGGCCTAACAGGAATGCGTGCCGGTCCTACCGGAAGAAGAACCAGAGTCCTCGGTACCCGAGGAGTCGGTGTCGGCCTAAGAGGCTGGGGCCAAGTAATGGCCAGTGGAGCCGGCTTTTGACCGGTCAGAATTAGCCGTTGCTAATGAGGTCCTCATAACGTCGACGGAGCTTCCGTCGAAGTCTCTCCTCGTCCGAGAAGGAGGAGGATTAGTGGCGGCGCCTCTTCTGGGAGTGTTTGTGACCCTTTTTCGACTGACGGGGTCCTAGTCCTCGATCAAGACCAACAGTGTCAGCTCTGTCGATCGGGAGAGGCCGGATTCGGTGAAAACCGAGGTTTCGGCTCCTGTCCCTCGATCGGGATACCCAAAGGACGGGTCTCCTCGTTGAGGAAAGAAAGAATGTGTGTCCTCTCCAATGAGTTGGCGAGTGGGGTCGGTGACAATGGCTCGAGAGAGATCTCGGCCAGTTCTGCCGTATCCTTGGCCTCACGGAAGGTCCGAGAAGCCGGTGGCCGAGGAAGCGATCTCGACCGAGGTCGAGACCACCAGGTTCTGAGAATCGAACCGCTCTCAGTCCCAGGAAAGGGTCCTTGTCCCTTTTCTTAGGGCGGGAGGAGTGAGAGCCCAAGGGCGCCTCACCCTTGGTAGGGAGAGACTGGCACAGCTCCTGAAAGGACCCAGTGAAGGTGGAGTTCAGGTTAAGCGGCACGAAAAAAACTTCGGCTGGCGGAAGCTTGAGCAGCTTCCTCTTCGAAAGCCATCTGGTCGAGCTGCTCGGCGGATACCGTGGCCGCGGAAACCGCCCACCTGGCCTCCTTCGATTTCACCAGTGGACTGCGAAGCTCCGGTCTCCCTAGCTGTAGGCACACCTTGCGGTCATCCAGGACGTTGGGATGGAAGGCCAGACAGATGGTGCAAGCGGTGGTGTCATGCACGACACCCAAGCAATAAACACACAAGAGGTGGGCATCGGTGCGAGACATTTTCTGTCCACAAGGACACCGGCAAAACCCAGGGGACGACTTGTCCTCCATGTCCGATGCGCCGAATTGAATCGTAACTCTACAAGTTTCAAAGAAAGCAAATGCGCGAAAACTGTTAGAATCCAGGGCCCACGGTACTTGTAGAAGTAGCACAGGAACCTGAATCTTCCAGCGGAAAAGGAAGATCTGCATCATGGGGCTAAGCCGAGGTATATACCGCCTGGTGGGTGGGAGGAGCCAGCTTGAAGACTCCGCAAGATTAAAAGGAGAAAGGACATGCCAAACAGTGTGGATGAACAACATATCCACGCTCCTAAAACAACAGTTATGTAAGAACTTACCATAACAGTAGATGTCCAGGGAATCTTTATCAAGTCATACCTATGGAACTCACGCTGTCAGGCACTTGGAACCACATGGAAACTTTTCTACAGCAGTTCATCACCTACTGTCATGTCCAAGTTTATCTACCGGATAACAGCGTGGGCTTCCCCATTCCTTCTCAGTTCTGTCCCCAGCTGGGGACTGTGTTTGGAGAATCTCTTGACAGGGAACCAGGAGGAAAAGGATAGATCTGCCCTAACAGCAAGGCAGAAGGAGCGAGAAAGCTCCTAAAGCCAATCAGGAATCCTGACATACCCACCAGGATCCAAACATGGAGGGGCACAGAATAGCACAGAGAGGACAAAAGAAAACAGTTACGCAAGAACTTACCGTAACAGTAGATCTTCGAGAGGAGCTCTTGCAGCAGGCTATAACCATTAGGACTAATGCCGCAGGCCTTAGGACCCACCGGGAAAGTTAGCTAGCAGTACCAGCAGGGCCGCCTCGACGCCTGGGCACCACCCTGTCAGTCATGCCATACAAGGGGTGGTCCCTTAGCTCCACCTAAGTTCACCCACCAAGGACCCCGAATCTGACCCCTATCAAGCTGCTTGCCTCAGTCATGCTGATAACTCTCCAGGAGGAAGGAGGGTGGAACAGCGCCTGCTCCAAGAGCTCCTCTCGAACATCTACTGTTACAGTAAGTTCTTACGTAACTGTACTATCTTACTTTGAGGGGGAGCTCTTGCAGCAGGCTACAACCATTAGGAACGAATCCCAAGCAGTCCCGCGCTACGGAGGTGACTAGCCCCAGGAGGAGGATGAAAGAAATTATAATAACGGCATTGCCTAAAAAGGCTGTGAAATAGCACATCAGGACAACAGTCCCTGGACCACCAGGCCGAAACCGGCTCGGTGCCTGGAAGCAATGTCCAGGCTGTAATGCCTGATGAAGGTGTGTACTGAACTCCAAGTAGCAGCTACACAAATGTCTCGGATAGAGACATTTTTTAAGGAGGTGAAGAAGCTAGAAACTCCTCTGGTGGAATGACCTCTAACCACTCCCAGTAGAGGTTTGTTGTACTTGTTGTAACAGAAGACGATGCAGTGGACTAGCCACCGAGATAGTCTGTTTAGACACTGGTTTGCCCATGTTTTGAGGCACAAAGGCCACAAACAGTTGCTCCGATTTGCGGTGTGCCGCTGTACATTTGAGGTAGTACCTAAGCGCCCTGTGGACATCCAATGTGTGTGAGAGGGCTTCTCCCCTGTTAGGGGTTGAATAACAGACTGGAAGGTCAACTGACTGGTTGAGGGTTAATTCGGAAACCACTTTGGGTAGGAACTTTGGCTTTGTTCTGAGGGAAACCCTTTCCCTATGAAAAATTAAATAAGGCTCCTTGCACATCATAGCCTGAAGCTCAGAACCTTCGCTGAGGTAACAGCAACTAAAAGAAACCTTCCAGGAAAGATTATACAGCTCACACTATGTTATGGGTCTCAAAGGGGAGGGGGAAGAGAGTAATATTCTCTAATACAAAACAGTGATCGGGGGCAGGATTGGATCTCTAATGGGAGGTGTCAAAAGGTAGAATGCCCTGTAAAAGGAAAGGGCCATGTCCAGCTGGGCTAGGGTTCTGTTGCCGAAGAGGACGGATAAGCAGAAATGGGTCACATATGCACCTGAATGGAGGAGTAGCTCTGCCTTGCTGATGTAAGGAGAGGAGATATAATGCCGAGTTCACTGGACAGGTAAGGAGTCCAGGTGATTAGACGAGCACACAAACAGAAGCACTTCCACTTCATAGCATAAGTGAAACGGAGCAGAGGGCTTCCTCGCTGAAACAAGGATGTCTGCCACCCTGGGAGACCCCATACCCGATTTAACTATATCTGCAGGAGCCATGCATGAAGGTGCAGGGACTTGAGACCTGGATGTACCAGCTACCCTGATCCTGGGACAGCAATTGCAAGCATATTGACAGCTGAATTGGAGGTCCACGACAACCGCTTAAGTAGTGGGAACCAAATCTGTCGAAGCCACAGTGGGGAGACTAGGATCATCCGGGCCCCTTCGGCCTGTTCCTTCAACAGAACTCTCTGAATGACAGGGAATGTAAAGGAACCTCCCTGCCAAGGGGACAACATGTCTGGCCAAAAAACACCAGGCACGCGCTCTCGCGAGCAAAAAACTAGCAGTTTGGCGTTGCCTGGAGACGCAAAGAGGTCCAACTCTGGACGACCCCAAGTGTCGAAGAGCTGGTCCGCTACTGACTGAAATAGCTCCCACTTGTGCACCTTGGACCGAGACCTGCTTAAGCTGTCCGCCAAAGGCGTTTTCGGCACCTGGAACATAAATGGCGGACAGAGAGAGATGTGATGTTCCAACGTCCAATACCAGACTCTCATTGCCTCCCTGCACAGAGGGTAGGAGTGTGTTCCCCCTTGCTTGTTGATGTAGAAAACAACAGCCATGTTGTCTGTCTGAATGAGGAGAGAGCCTGGTGCTAGGTCCTCCTGAAAGGCCTGTAGGGCATTGAGGACCGCCCGCATTTCCAGAAAACTGATGTGGAGGTTGCGCTCCTCTGGGGACCAAACACCCTGAGTCTGGCAGTCCCCCTAGGAGAGCCCCCAGCCTAAATCGAAGGAGTCTGTCATCAGCATATATAGGCGGCAGTATAGTGCAGTGGTCTAAGGCTCCGAGCTGCAAATCTGGTGACATCCAGCAGACCAGACCTGGGTTTGAATGCCACAGCTTCCACTTGCATACTGTGTGACCCTGATCAAGTCACTTAACTTCCTTGTGCTCCCAGGTCACTCCTGTAAAAAAGCTTTCAGCTTAGTGTGCTATTCCTGGTTAAACTACAAAAAAAAAGAATCCGACTTGGCAGTTCCTGTTGAAAAAGGACCCCTTTTTCTAAATTTAGGGGGTCCAACCACCAAAGCAGGGTCCTTCTGACTGGCTTGGAGATCCTAACCAGATGGTCAAGACCATCAGAGCTTTGGGTTCCACTGCACCCTGAGCATCCACTGTGGGACTCATGTGGAGGCAAGCCAAGGGGGTTACAGGGATGGCGGCCGCCATGTGCCCCAGAAGTCTGAAGAAGGTCCTGGCTTGGACCTGAGGGTTTACGAGGACTTTTCTGGTCACTTCTCATAGGCAATCCCCCCTTTTCTGAGGGAGGAAGCCATGCACTGGACCGTATCCAAGACCGCACCTATAAAGAAGAGTCTTTGGCTGGGCTCAGGGAATGATTTTGGCAGGTTCAGGGTGATCCCCAACTCTCGGAATAGAGTACAAGTGTCTCTGAGAGCTTGAATGAGGTGCATTCCTGATGGGGCCATCAAGAGCCAATCGTCTAGGTAAGGGAAGTCATAATGCCCTTTGCGCCTTACAGCTACCACTGCCAGGCACTTGGTGAAGACTCGAGGAGCAGAGGAGAGGCCGAATGGCAGAACCTGAAACTGGTAATGTCCCCCTTGGAAGTGGAACCTCGCTACTCCTGTGAGGGGAAAGACCTCGATACGCATGTACGCATCTTGCATGTCCAGGGAACAGAGCCAATCTCCCGTGCAGCAGAGGAATTGGAGCTGGAAGGGTCACCATCCTGAACCTTCGTATTCTATATAATAGTTTAGGAGCTGAGGTCCAGGATGGATCAAGAATCAGAGTCTTCTATGGAACTAGGAAGAAATGGGAGTAATACCCTTTTCCCTGCTGCTGCCGGGGGACTGGCTCTATTGCCCTTTTTTTGCAAGAGGGCCTGGATTTCTGCTTCTATGAGATGTATGTGAGAAGGAGGATACCTTGAGGACCATGGTGGAGTTTCTGGGGGGATTGGAGTGAACTCCAGTGCATGTCCCCTCCTTATATCATCTAGGACCCAATGGTCCGAAGTGATTCTGCTCCATCCTCAACCCCTACAGCCTCCCCTTGTGCCTTCTCTGGAGGAGGGGGGGTCAGCAGGGAGTCACTGGGAAGAGCTGGGGGTTGGCAGAGAGGTTTGGGAGGACTTTGTGCTTGGAAAAGGAGCGCCTCCAGGCTGCTGGTTTCTGGCCTTCCTTTTAAAGCCACCCCTCTGGGCCGATTGGTTTTCATGGGCGGACTGGCCTGAGGACTACAAAGGCCGCTTTCTGGAGACGAGAGATAAGGTCCTCGGTCTCCGACCCAAACAGCATGGAATCATGGAACGGAAGGTCCTTGATTCTGGCCTGCAAATCCTGGGAGAATCCTGAGATTCTGAGCCAGGCATGGCACTTTAGGCAGACACCTGATGCTGGCACCCTAGATGCCGTATCTGCAGTGTCATATGAGGTACGCAGAACATGAGTGCCTACGTCCGAGCCCGATTTTAGAATGTCCAGGAGCTCCGTTTTTTGTGTGGAGTCTGGCAAGGCACTGGTCATCTCCTGTCCCTTCTCCCAAAGATCATTCTGGTACTGGATCATATGCGTCAGGAAGTTCAGGGGAAAGTATGGAGTAGGTGGATGCAGAGTACACCTTTCTGCCCACCTGGTCCAAACAGCGGGACTCCTGATCAGGAGGCTGAGAGCTGAGGTGGTTGGGCTGCTGAGATTTGCCATGAGCAGTCACTATAACCACAGAGTCAGCCTGAGGGTTTCCCGCCAGATAGGGCTCATCCATCGGCGCTCTATACGGCCTGTCCGATTTTTTAGGAACTGTCAGGACTGTGGCTAGATGCTTCAAAATTATCCTGGTAAGGTCTTGGAACGTGTCCACCAAAGGAGGCACCACCAAAGGTTTCGGCTCCTTTTGCCTCAGGTAATGTGCCAGCCCTCCGGCGTTCCAGATCCAGGTCCTCCGTCTCCCATTTGTTGGAGGCCTGGATGTGCCTCATGATGTCCATTAAAGTTGAATTGTCAGGAGGTGAACAGGGTAGTTCCTTATCTTCAGGAGAACCCCCAACTCCTGAAAGGGACGAGGAAGAGGAGGCAGACTAGCTCCTGGACTATGACGAGTCCGAACTGTGCCTGTAAGGATTACCCTCCTTAGAGCGTCTAGTACTTCCAGACCGATGTCAGTCCTGGGACCGGCAATGGCTAGTGGACTGACAATGGAGTGCAGATCGGCACCTGTCAGGGGTCTGGCGTCAGCTAGCAGAGCGAGCCCGCCTAGAGACAGACCTATGGCAGCTGCGGGACTTGCTCTTGGGCCTGGACCGACGACGGCTGGAGGACTGTGAACGGTGCCATCAGTGGTCCCTGGATCGAGCCACCAAGGGCGAGCGGGACTTGGAAGGCTTACGCCACTAGTCAAGGGTTTTGGTCGGTGACTCGACGGGGAAATCCCCGGTGTCCTGGATGTCCGTTCGGTCGGGAATTGGTGTCAGGTCCTGCTTCGGGGTAGCCTTGTCCTTCTTGGCTTGGCTCCACTAGAAGGAGAAGAGCTCTAACTCCTCCTGTTGAAAACAGAGGCGCCCCTTCAAAGGAATAGGTGAAGCGCAGGTCCGGTAGAGCCTTTGGGGAAGAACCCGAAAAAGAGCACTCTGGAGTGGAAGACTTCAGGGCCGGCTTACCTGTAGTACCATCAGCCTTAGACATAGTAACCAGTGCTGGTGTCTTGGCCAGGGTTGGCTCCGATATAACCGATTTGGAAGGACGGGACTCAGAAGAGGCCTTAGCCCAACAGTCCTGGTCCTTGCCTGATGGCTTACCCTACCCGGGCAAGGCCGTGACTGAGGGCTTTTTCGGCAGGGCCAAAGCATGCCCCAAGGTGGAGGCCTTGCTAGAAGCCGCCAAGGTCGAAGAGATACGTAGTGGCATAGCCTTCACCTTGGCCAGTTTGTCTGAAGGAGCCAGTGCCAGGGCTGGCATCAGTGTCCTGGAGGTGGTACTGGGCCTCGACTTTTCCTCATGTCTGGAGTGCTTTGAGCGGTCAGACCCGCCCGAGCTGGAAGAGGAGGCCTTCCTATGGGGAGAGCGTGATCTGGACCGATGGTGGGACTGGCTACGGTCCTTCTCCCAGGACTTGCAGGATTTGTCCCGGTGCTTGCCCTTTTCCCCAGGAGAGCTCTGCAGGACATCCATCTGTTTCTCTAAAAGGTGGGCTTTTAAGGCCTTCAGGTGCCGGATGAGAGTCCTGCTGGTGAAGCTCTTGCAGATATTGCAGGAATGAAGGTCGTGGTTTGGCCCCAGACAGAAGACGCAGGCTTTGTGGCCATCCTTCAATGGAATTCGGCAGCCACAGGCACACTTAAGTCTTCTTGGGACCGGAGGAGGAGGAGACAGACGACGGGGACGACATGCGACAAAAGAAGTACCAGAGAAAAAGAGGAACCATTGCAAAAAACAAGAAAGCGGAGAGAAAAATGAAAATTACGTACTTCACGTAATTATGATCTTTCTGTGTATCTTCACTATTCATCACAGATGGGTACTGGCGAGATCAGGACAGCAGAACCTTTTTTTTTTTTTTTTTAAAGGATAGGCGGGCTGACGGTGCATCGGCGCTGGCCCTCGAGGCCGACGTACTCACGTGGGCGCGAGGATTAGCCGTTAGGGGCGTCGACTCCGCCTGCTTACCAGTTCTGAGTCGCCGGAGAGGTAAGAGGAAGGGATGGAGGGTGGGACAAGAGAGTCCAAGGGACAGAAAAAGGAAGAGAAAACTGAACTAAAAGGAGAAATAACGACTGAGAGGACAGCATAGAATAAGTAAGACTAAGGGGATTGGGTAGGGGCCCCAATCTCTGGAAACGGAAGAAGGGTGGGAAGGGGGGAGAGAATTTTAGGAGAGAGTGAGAGGTAACAAGGATCCAGGACCCTTGTCCATCACCAGACTGTATAGGTACTGCAAGGAGTTAGCAAAGCTGACTGCCAGAATTCAAGGCACAGAATAACTGGCAGATACCCAAAAGCAGAGTCGGCTATTCTGGAGAAGGACAGGGTACAGGGACTCAGTACTCTCTCTCTAAAGAGATATTTGGTGAAAAAAAGGGAAGATTTTTTTTTTTATAGATGGATAACAGAAGGAGGGTAACCATCAGCTCACACCCCGTAGGGGTGAAGATATGTAGAAGAGAAGGAGTGCCACTCAAACTGTACCCCTTAGGGAAGACTGTCCCCGTGTGTCCCCACTAATCTCACTCAAGCAAGGGTGCCGGAAGATGGCAAAAGTTGAGGGGGCTAAGAAAGAAAGACACTTTCCCATACCAGTTCCACCATACAGGAATAACAAGTGGAGGGAACTGCCCCTTTTGCCCCAGAGGTTCCGGCACCTATGCAGCGAAGAGAGGGAAGGCACAGAGGAGGAGGAACCAGAGACTGGAGCCCAAGGGGATGGAGGATTGAGGATGAATGGTGAAGATACACAGAAAGATCATAATTACGGTAAGTATGTAATTTTCATATCTTATCTGTGTCAATCTTCACCATTCATCACAGATGGGTGAGTACCAAGCCCCCCTGAAGGGGGTTAACTGATTGCACCCTAAGGGACCGTGTCCCTTAGCCCTCAGTGGGTGACACACTAAGGGGGGGACCTTCTGGGCCCGAGGAGGCCTGAGAGTGGGGAGAGCGAGATGGGGTTCCCCCGGAGGGGGAAGGAATTTGCCCGACAAACGCGCCCCGACTCCACGGGAAAAGAGATAGGTTCCTGGTGAGCGCAGCAAATCACCCCACGCCGGGCCAAGGTGACAACCGGAAAGGCTAGCCATGCCGATCTTCTGGTGCAGATCGCTGTCCCTACGACCCTGGTAGCTACCCCATTGGCGTCGTAAGATGCCCTTGCTTGCTGCCTTGCTAGCTCCAGGCCACGGCAGAGACAGCAATGGCTTGCCTGGTTTGCTCCGAGTCAGGCAGAGCGGCTAGACCTGACCTAGCTGACCACAAGTACCGTTATAGGCAGCGAGGGGCCTTATGCGCAGAAATGGAGAGAAGCAGCCGTGCCGAGTAGAAAGTCCTCCCCCCAGAAATCAAAATCCGAGGAGTCTTGATCTGGGGGCCGGTCACGGTGGAGAGCGCAAAGCCCATCAGGAGTGTCCAGGTGCGTCAATCCGGACTGCGGATGAGGCAAGGAGCCTGGAGACTCCGGGGGAGCGCAATACCTCTGGCAGAGGTCCCTAGGGGCAGGAACTCCGGAGAAGGGCCTCTGCCAGAAACGCATGGACGCCTCCCGAAAGGAAGCGGGCCAAGGCGGCACCACGAGGGTGGCTGTCCCAAAATCGCCTAGAAAGGCGTAGCCGCATGTCTGATTGCTAAGAGAAAAGGGAGAAAGGTGAAGGTCCTCCATCACCCTCACGAGGAAACGCTGATACTCAGAGAGATCAGCAGCAGGAGAGAGGTGGACAGAAGGTCCCTCTCCCCCAGAAGAGGGGGATGAGGAGCTGGAGGTCACCATGGGCTCAGAGGGTGGCTGCTTGGGGGGAGGTTGAAAAACCTGGCTGTCCAAAGCCCTAATGTAAGCAGGGAAATGAGCAGCCTCCGGCCTGAACTGTTCCCAGGTGAGAGGCCCGCTAGGACCAAGGATACCTGGGAACGCAGGAGAAGGCGGCAGAGGGGAGTGGACAGAGCCGAGAGAAGAAGCCGGCTGACCTCTGCCAGGGCTAAAGAGCGGACCACGGCCTCCCACGGGGGAGTCCTGGAAGACTCCGCAGTCGACAGCTGCACAACCACTGCGGTACTGCCTAGACTGCGCCCAAAAGAATCCCCCAAGTGAGGCGACCGGGCCGTGAAGGTCCAGAAGGACGGTCCCCTGCTCGAAAGAATGGGACCCTCTCAAGGAACCCGAAGGAAGGGCGAAGTCCGACTGCCCGGCCCAGGGCCCGGTGGGTCCCAGGAGAAGGCCGGCGACCGAACCCACACACCTCGACCCTTCGAACCGGAAGGGGTCCTAGCCCTCAGGTGGCCAGCCTAGGCAGCTCAGTAGCCAGGGCTGCCCCTGAGGGGCAATCCCGAAAGAGCACCTTCCCCCCGTGGCCCTCTCGATAGGCCCCCAAAGTTGGGCGACCGAGACGCCAGGTAAGGGTACCACTGCAGAGGGGTCAAGGAACCCCCAAGGCCAGGCTGCAAGGTGATGGTGGCACGCACCACAGCCCGCTGGTCAACACCACTGACCCTAGCCTTAGAGGGAACCCGACTCACCGGAGGGGCTGGCCGAGACCAAGAGGAAACCACCAGCTCGTCCTCCCTTGCAGACAACCCTAAAGGGTGTGACTGCCCATTCAACTCCGAGCTGGACTCCGACGAGGAAGAGTCCGAGGCCCTAAGCCAAATAGTAGGGGGTCGAGGAAGGGATACCTTTCCTAGAGGCCCAGGAGCCAAAGCAACCCTTGCCTGCTCCACAGCACCGCAAGCGGTGCCAGCAGAAGGTGGCAGGGTACCTTGGGCCAGAAGTCCTAGGCCGGGGCTAGCTGCGGCACCATCAGGTCCACCGGTGCCAGGGAAGGCACCCGGACAGAGACAGTGCCGGCAGAAACTTCAGCTCGAGCCGACCATGCCGCCAGGCCGCCGGGCGCCGCGGCGAGCGCTGAGGACCAAGGTGGCATCACCACCCGGCGACTCCGGCCGCTCACGGTGCCGGAGACCGCCGGCACCGCGAGCGGCACCGAGAGTCCCAACGGTGCCAGGCACAGCACCGACGGACACCGGCGCTTCACGGCGCCAGGCTCAACCTCGGTGCCGCAGGACGGGCGCCGAGGTGAGACATGGCGAAGGACGCCGCTGAAGGCGGTTTCACGGCACCGCGAGCAGTGTCGGCACTGCGAACGGCACCGACAAGCCCCACGGCGTCGAAATTCGGTCGGGCTGACATCGGCGCCGACAGGGACCCGGTGCACCGCGAACGGCCCATCCCAACGGCATCGACGACGCATCGAGGACGGCGCCGACCCGGCCTAGCGGATCGCTGAGCGACACCGGGGAGCCTTCACCTCAAGGAGTGATTGCCAGAGCAGCGCCCCACCCGCCTCCCGGGAGGAAGCAAGACGGGCCTCCTGTGCCGCGTGGAAGGAGCCTCGCCACGGCTAGGCTAGAAGAGGCCGAGGCCTCCTCCGCGGGTCCGGGTGAGAGAACCGGGAGGGGACCCGAGGAAGGGCCGAGAACGCGCTTGGCCCGACGAAGCGCTGCCTACCTCCAAAGTCGGCGGAGCTTGCCCGACTTTGAACGCTGCCGCTGTTCTAAAACGCGTGAACCATCGAGAAGCAGGCGCTGTACGCAATCCATGTCGTAGCGGCCCGTACCAAAGGCACCGGTCATGTTGGTCGGTGATTGAGCACTTATGGCCGCACGGGCACCGACGCATAGGGGGCCGCCTGCCTTCTGAGATTTCTTGCCCTCCGACAGCTGCATATGACCCACGGAGAAAAAACACCAAAAACAGACTCGACGCCGCTTAAACAGTAAAATAAGGAAAGATCTTACCGGCGACGTCGAGTGGAGGCAAACACAGAACTAGTAGACCGTACGACTAAGACGCAGGCTTCAAGGCCTAAAATTTGAAAAACGCTTCTAGGCTTCCCACGAGGTGACCTCGACGGCGGGAGACGAAGAACTGGTAAGCAGACGGAGTCGACGCCCCCTAACGGCTAATCCTCGAGCGCCACGTAGTACGTCGGCCTCGAGACAGCGCCGCCAAGGCCGGCTCCGCCAGCCTTTTTAAAAAAAATAAAAAATAAAAGGCTCCCGCGGGGTCCTGATCTCCGGCCAGTACCCATCTGTGATGAATGGTGAAGACTGACACAGATAAGATCAAAAATTTGTCACCAGATTTCACTGGAACTGCTGTAGAACATGCTAAGATTTTCCCAACAAGAGCGGGTCTGCGGCAGGAAAAGAACTGAGGTGGAACTAAGGACCACCCCATTTTATGACATGACCGGCATCGAGGGCGGCCCCTGCTGGGTACTGCTAGCTAAGTTTTTTCCAGTGTGTCCTAAGGCCTGCGGCATTAGTCCTAATGCTTATAGCCTGCTGCAAGAGCTCCTCTCGAAGATCTACTGTTATGGTAAGTTGTTATGTAACTGTTGTCTTCGGGGATACTGCATCTCTTTCTTCAGGTCACACCTATGGAACAAGTCCCAAGCAGTTCTGACAGCACGGCAGGAAGCCAAAGGCATAAGAAAGACAGCCTAGAAGCGAGCAGCAAAGCCTTCCTCCTTCTAGAGGTAATGTCCAGACTGTAGCGCACTGTGAAAGTAGGGAGAGAACTCCAAGTCGCAGTGGCACAGATTTCTGCAATGGACACAGTCCTGAAACAAGAACAGGAGCGCCATGCCTGGTAGAATGGCCATGAACATCCCAAGGAAGATCCCTACAGTAATAAAAAGGAAAACAGTTGGCCAACCATTTGGACAAACACTGTTTAGACAGCGAAGCACCCTCTTTTCTTGGGGCGAAAGAAACACACACCTGAACAGACTTTCTGCAGTCCTTAGTACGGTGTGTACAGTACCAGAGAATGCTATGCACATTAAGAAAAACAGACTTGCAAGAACAAGGGGACACAATTTAAAGATAGAAGGAGGGCGGTTCAGGGGCAATGTGAGGAAGTATTATTTCACAGAGAGAGTAGTGGATGCATGGAACAGCCTTCCTGAGGAAGTTGTGGGGTCTAAAACTGTGGGAGAATTCAAGAATGCATGGGACAGACATAAGGCAATTCTTGTGGGAGGCAGGAAGATATAGGCTGTTGGTTAACTAGGATCTGCGCCTATCCTGTAGGTAGGAAATGGGCAGACTAGATGGGCCTAGCGGTCCATTCGTCCCAAAGTCTATGTTTCTAGAGGGTATGGAGCAATGCCTCCTGGATTGTGGAGTATATACAGAAACTGATTTTCCTCAAGCTGTTCTAAACCACCACCTGACCATTTATGGAGTTCAGTTTCAGTTTACTCCTTGCTGGAAATGTTAATAACTCTGGCTATAGTAGTACACCATGTAAACAGCAGCAGTGTTATGATGACAGCTAGCCAAGTTTCACAAACCTTTTCCTTTAATGGGCTAGACCATATGGGCCCAGTGGTTTGGAATGGGGTACAGGACAGGACCTTGATGTTGGTCTGATCTCTGACGGAGTCTGAAGGGCGCCCAAACAGTAGCCTATATCAAGTCCAAATGCCACCTGCAGCAAGGTCAGTGCTATGACAGAGATTTATCTGGGCAGTCTCACTGTCCACAGGACTAGTGGAACTTGGAATACAAACTAGATCAAGGTCCCATGACTGGGATTTTTTTTTTTTTTTTTAACTGTGAGCCGGAAAAAGCACACTGTGCCAAAGTGACTTTTCAGATGTGTTCTGGTTGCACTGGGAAGTTAAGTGACTTGCTCAGGATTACACATTATGCAAGTGGCTATTTGGGGTTTCCAGCCCAGGTCTACGGAGTCTCTAGGTTCACAGCTTGGTGCTGTAGCCTCTATGACAGTGCATCTGTCATCAAGACTTTCTGATCCTGAAACCTGCTGAAGACAGCATTTCCCCAGGTGGATTATCTGACTGCTTAGTCTGTCTACCCGTAGCAGAGAGATCCCAGTGGGTGAAAGGCTGACAATGGTAACAGGTTCTTTTCTGCCCAGCATAGGACTTTCCAAGTTTTCACCTAGTCATATATATCCTGCCTCCACTCAGTCGGGCAAGCAGAGACTGCACAGTCAGATTTCTTTTTTCCACACTGTCTCACCGATGAGCACATCCTTGAAGGCAAAGCCTGAGATAAGCATTGCTCTCACTGGATTATGGGGCATTACATGCTGAAGTCCTGTGCTGCCACACGGCTCATGACTCCACAACTTATCCAATTTTCTTTCACATCTAGCCGTGGTGTAACCACCACTCTTTTTGACGGGAGCGTAGAAGAATCCTCCTCCAGCTGTGACCTCACTAGCCATCATCTGAGCTCAGTAAATCTCCCAAGTCCAGGACCAAAGTCCACAGTAGGGATCACTATAGATCCTCATGGAATGGGACCCATAAGTGAGAGAGCACTGTCAGAGTCAAGTTGATATCAAATTTGCAAACTTATTAAAAAAAAAAAAAGAGGGGCAAACCAGTTCATCTTTAACTAGCTAGTAGTAGCATTTAAAATTATGCTGGTAAGTTTTAAATATGGCCAAATCTTTGACAGGAGCTGCCTGAAGGGGCACTCTCCTCTATCAGATAGGAAGCTAAAGAAGCTGCCCCAGGGATATCTGGTGATGCTGTTGATTCCACCATGTCTGCACCAGATGCCGCGCGGAGGGGAGGAGAGGGTGACCTACTCCTAAAGGCCCCCCCATTGTGCAATCAAGAAAACGCCCGAGCGCCGAGGGCTACTGGAGCCCGCCAGCCTCCCGCAGACAAATTACTACAGAAGTTTCCTGCCCTGCCCCGGTGCAGGAGAGAGCTGAATTTTTGGACAATTACTACCAGTTACCGCCTTCTACTCTGTCCTACCTGCATATGAACTTGAAAGAAAGGGCTGCAGCATCAGGGACTACCAAAAGGAGGGTGGCTGAGTGCACTTGAAAGTGTTTGAAACTGCGACTGAGCACCCACTGCAGAAAAACTTTATTCCAGGACACTGTTTTTTGTTTAAATTACGCTGAAAGCGCACTTCTATTGGTTTCTGTCGGCTGGTGACGCCTCGCCTGATCCTAAAAGGAGAGCTGTCCCACCAACCTCACTCTACAGCCTGATGCTGTGCGGAGGGGAAGCCAGGGTGACCTACTCCTAAATGTCCCCTCCCACGCGCAATCAAGAAAAACGCCCGATTGCCGAGTTGAGGTGCTGTGGGCTACTGGAGCTCTGGCGGGTCTCCTCGGCGGACAAATTTACTAGAGAAGCTCCTGGCCCCTGCCCCGGCGCAGGAGAGAGCTGAATTTTCCGGCCCACCTGCCCACCCCGTTCCCTCCTCCCATTAAATGCTCACTGGCTCCACCGCCTGTGAGCTGTCTCACCCTATCGGCTAAAAGGGGAGGTATTGCTTCATCTCCAGTGGTAACAGGTTGTAATCTACCTCAGGGAAGCCCTCCCTACTCATCTCCTAGACTGAGTTATACAAATTACATGTTGATATAAGCTATCTGACTGCTCTACTGTTAACTGCCTGTGTAATGATCCCTGACTGTGTTACCTTACTGGCCTAATTTTCATAGCTATTTTTGACTAATTGCTTAGCTCTTTTGTCTGTGCCAGTACCAAAGTCCGTTATCCAGGTGTTCTCATACCGCTGGTCCCTATAGTCTCAGCCCCTGCTAATGGTGATCTAGACAACTAGGAGTAGGGCTCTCACTAAGCTAGACCTGTTTAACTGCCTACCCAAAGTAGCCAGTACTATAAATTGTTCCTAACTTCCCACCTATACTGCTCAGATGATGCCTGCCTAAATTATCCTCGTAAAACTGACAACAGGTTGTAAGTGTGTTCACAAAGGGCTAGGGCAGGAACTGCCTCCTAGGAGTCAAGTTCAGTCCCTTCCGTCCGTAGCTGGCAGCACTCTGTGCACTGCGCAGTCCTTATAATTAGCTTGGTGCAAACCAAAACAAGTCTCATTAACTTCCTTCCCGCCTTAGTACCTCCATCCCCCCCTTCCTACCCAGCGGCTTCTTGCTGGCTGACTGGGCAATATCTCGCAGGCTGGTCCTATGCCTCCAGCCAGGATGTGGGCGTGGTACCCCTCCCATCCGTCTAGTGAGGATAGGGATACTCACAAAGCAGAGGAAAAGGGTGTGCTGGCTGCCACCCTTAGGACTCTAGTCCTTGCAGGTCTTGTAGTGGGACTCTCCCTGCTTCAAATGGTCACCTCCCCCCAATATCATTGGTGACAACTGAGGTGGTCATCCACCCACAGGTAGCTGACTACACCTTCTCCAATATCCTTGTGTTCAACGAGGCGCACTGCTGTATTACTTGCTGTCTAGATCTTCGGTGCCTTAAGTATACAAACAGGGTTAAGCTGCATCAGTGCTAAAACTCCCAGATGGCCAACCACATATGAGGTGGTATCTCCCTGGCTCCTTCTACTTACACTACTTCTCGGAGATATTGAAACCAACCCTGGTCCAACAAATCTGACCCACAAAATCCCTCCCATATGGGGCATGGGTAAGGGTTTAAAAATAGCTCATCTCAACATCAGGAGCCTGCTACCTAACCGAGATGAGCTATTAGCGTGGGTGGCACTCTATAAACTGGACATCCTCGGAGTGACGGAGACCTGGCGCAAGCCCTCTGTCCCTGATTCTACCTGTGCACTCGCTGGGTATGAGTTCACTCGATTGGACAGAACTAGGAGCAATGGGGGGTGGTGGTGGCATACTAATCTACTACAAGAGCCACCTAAAAATCTCCCTAGTTGCCCACCAGCAAACAAACGTGTCCCCCTGTGAGTTACTACATGTGCTTCTGCTACTTGGTGACACAAAGAAACGGCACCTGGTGTGCACCTACAACCCTTCAAGGGGTGGACTTCCTGGATTAACCCACCTCATGGACTCAGTTGGTCCCAGTGTTGGGGAAAATGAACTCATAATCCTGGGGGATGTCAACCTTAACTGGGACAGTGGTAATGTTAAGCAGTTTGAGCCCCTACTTGCTAACCTTACCCTGACCCAACTCATCCAGGAGTCAACCAGGCGGACAGCAAATGGATCCTCCAGTACCCTACTGGACTGGATCATGTCTAACCGCCTGGACAGGATCTAATCAGCGGGCATGCTATCTGACTCCATCTCCACCACTCCCCGGTCTTCTGTGTATGGAAAATTCGTCACAAAATTATGCATGTCAGAAACTACACTAGGTTTGACCCTGGAGAGTTCCTGGAGGACTTAAGAATTACTGACTGGTCTGGGGGTGTTTGGTACCACTGACCCCTCGGTAGCAACCTCTTACTTCCTCTCCACCTTCGGGGCCCTGCAAGACAAGCATGCTCCCAAGGTCACCCGGAGGGTGAGGGGGTCTGCTACACTCTGATTAAATGGGAATCTCTTAGCCCAAATGCGGGAGAGAGATAAGAGTTGGGCCCGTACCAAAGGTTCCAGTGATCCCACGATTGTTCAAAGGTACAGACACCTCAGGAACAAGTGCAAAAAGGCCATCAGGGTTGCGAAAAGTGACTTTTGCAAGTCCGCCTCACTTAGCTCCGCCAGTGATCCCAGGAGGTTCTGGAGAGATATTAAATCCCTTGTCAGTGGGGCGTCCTCCCATCCGGGGGTCACGGACATGGTCATAAATGGAGTCTCCTGCAGTAATCCCCATACCATAGCCAACTCCATAAATACTCACTTCTCAGACCTCTCGGCCTCAACTGCCCTCTTCCCATCTGATGAGAGCTTGCTCCACCCTCTCTCCACTCAGCAGGAGGATCGCCCTCCTCGGCAAATGTTTTATCTCAGGGCTGTATCAGTCCAGGACATGCAGAGACACCTAGCCGGCCTCTCCCAGTACTCTAGCCCCGGCCTAGACAACCTGGAGCCTAAGCTTCTAAAGCTTGGTGCTGCACACATTGCCTCACCAGTAGCCTACATCTTTAATCTATCCCTCGGATTGGGGACCATCCCTGATATCTGGAAAGAGGAGAGGATAGTTCCTATACTGAAGCAGGGAAATCCTAAATTGTCAGACAATTATTGTCCGATTGCCATTCTCCCAACCCTTAGCAAGCTCCTCGAAAAGGTAGTGGCTGAGCAGTTCTCAGAGTATATCCACTCTCATGAGCTGCTGTCCCTGGCCCAGCATGGTTTTCGTAAGGGACACAGCACCACCACAGCCTTGATCTCGGTTACATTAAGTATCAGGACAGCCATGGACCAGGGCAAACCTCTGGTGCCATATTTATTGACCTGTCCAAAGCCTTTGACCTCGTTGACCACAAACTACTTGCTCAGCTGTGGTCACTCTCCCCATGCCATGAAATGGCTAATGGGCTATCTGCATGGTAGAAAGCAGCGTACCTACTTCAATAAAGTCCTCTCTGAGCCCCTACCGGTGACCTCCGGAGTGCCTCAGGGCTCGGTACTGGGTTCCCTCCTCTTCTCCTTATTTATCAATCAACTACCCATGGTGACTACCAACTGCAGAGCTACCATGTATGCAGACGACCTGGTAATTCTGGCTCACTCCCAGAATGCCACTACCCTAAACCAGTGCTTATCCGATGATTTTGGCAATGTATTGTCCTGGGTTACTAACCACAAACTGGTCCTGAACCTGAAAAAGACGCAGGCTATGCTCTTTGGCTCAATGGCCAAAATCAAAGCCTCGTCGGCCTTGTTAAACATCACCAGGACAGATGGACCCTCACTACCCATAGTGAACTCCATCAAATACCTGGGGGTAACACCTGACCCCCAACTTGACATGGGGAATCATATCCTTAACATCTTCAGGGCTGCGCACTGCAAACTGGGTCTGGCCTATAGGACCAGGTACAACCTTACACCGGCGGCCAGACTTGCCCTTGCGAGAGCTGTGCTTCTTCCCTCCCTCAGCTATGGTCTGCACTTGCTTGTTCCCCAAAGATTCATCTCACTCGGTGGTACACGGCCTATAACAACATTTGTCGTTTTGCCTTGGCTGCCCCCCACCTCACCCACCGATGTGAGCTATATGAGAAACTCTGCTGGCTCTCCCCAGCCAGATAACTTGATTTCGAGGGTGGGATGCCTTTCGGGGAAAGTGGTCAGAACCGGCATCCCCCAGGGGATGGCCCGCCTTCTACCTAAACTGGATCCCACTCCCTACCATCTTAGGTCTCTGACATCAGGGATGCTCAAAGTCCCTCCCACCCGTACCCTCATGGGGGATCGGGACTTTGCCGTAAGCGCGCCCAGACTCTGGAACTCCCTCCTTGGGGATATCCGATCGGCTCCCTCCTGAGTTTTCGCAATTCCCTGTGGGGCTTCCTAAAACTAGCCTCAGTGTGTGACTGCCCCAAGCCTCCCTAGAGTAATGTATCAAACTGTTGGTTAAACTTCCCCAAGCTGCCTCCACTGAAACTGCTAGATACTTCCTGCGGTTCCAATGATTTCTGTCTACTCCATTCTCAACTGCCCAATTTCTAAAACTGTGGGCATTATTACCCACAACATTGCACCAAGGTCATAAGCAGGAATGCCTACTCCCAAGTGTCCTGACACTGCCTAACTTGTATGTCTTAGATGATGTGATGACCTGTAAATATCTGGTCAGTGAACCAGCTAGTCTAGGGAGTGTCAACTATAAAGTTATAAGTTACACTATGACCAATCCATCCCTTGGATAGTGCTCCACTACTATATGTTTCCTCTTATTGTCAAATTATGTATTTCTTTCCCATATGTTCGTTTACTGTGACATAATGTACTATCATCCTCTTTGTATCTTGACTGTATTCCCCATGTTGTACTCTCCCAGGTCGTTCCTGAAAATAGGCATAATACTTGTCTAGTGTACTTACCTGGTCAACAAAAGCTAAATAAATAATGATCTAGAATGCTGCCTACAAGGATGCACCAGATGGAACAGAACTGCTTCTGCCGTTATTGACTCACAAATTTCTCCCTCAGGCCCAGGTTAGATACAAGGGGCCTACATGATACTGGACTATGTAAGCTGTGCATTATTACCTAACACCACTTGTGCCAATGTTTATGCACACTGCCACACATCCCTTGCTTTATCTCCTTCAAACGGAGGGGACTAGTTTTTACCAAACTGGATTCACCTCTGACCCCAATGGATAAAAAAGAAAATCCTTCCCCAGTCTTTTATATATGAATAAACAAATTTACAACATGAGGAGAATGATGCCAAGAGCATTTCATGGACCAAGGAGCTAAATTCATAAATGCGAGTTGTGTTTTAAGTGGTCTCTACATTACTACATTCTCCCGTCACATTATTACTTCATGCACACCATTTAAACACACTGATGTTGTATAAGTCATTTCTAAAATGACTACTACCAAACCAAAAAAATCCAACATTCACAGCAATAATTAAAAGGTTGCAACTGTAGTTTACAGTGAATTAGGACCTCAGGCACCCAGCTCTCTTATTTTTGCTGTGACCACATGTCACACAGATGGAGAGGTTGGGCAGAATCTCTGGCTATTCCTGATGATTTGCTGGTGTCCGAAGACTGCCTCACAATGTGGGAGATGGATATTTCTGCCGATATGGTCCTTGAACCAAGGCCCAAGATCACTGGGATAGCAAAGATTCGCTGATTGTTCACAAGGATCCAGCTGACAGTAGGTTATTGCTGGTGTCAATAAATTCCATTCATGTCATCAACAGAAGCATGTTTTTTTTTTAATCTGATGATGTAACCATATCTACACCATCATCATTGCAGAAGGATAAGACACTAAAAGCAGCAGTGCATGTTACGTTGAAAATGTTGACATATACTTTATTCCACTTTCACACTGCCCCATACCTCTTTTCTTGTATAAACCCTGCCTTCGCACTTTGTTTACATCAGATGTAATCAAAGGAGTGGTTATTTTAACATGCCTTGGACCAGGTTTCCATCAGTATTCTCAGCTGTTGTAGGCCTGTTGTCTCACAGGGGTAGGGTAGGGAGTCCTCGCTGCTGCATGCTAGTTAATTTTCGTCACAAGAGAAATGATGTTGAATGATGGTTATCAGCTGGCCCAGTGGTGAAGAGGGCTGAGGTGCTTAGAGCCCTACTTCTTCCATGCCGGCCATCCACGTTAAGGAACGAGCTTCGTCCGCCAGGGGTCAGCGGAGGGGGGGGAAGGACGAGCAGCTGGCAGGAAGCTCTCCTCTCCCACATGGGGAGGCTGGTCTTACCGGTGTTTGGCTGTCATCAAATAGAGGCTCACTGGTAGTGCTGCGCAGATGGAGGACCAAGCGCTAGGCCAGTGTGGGTGGAGCGGGGTCGTCGGTTCCAGCGTGCGTGCATGCCTCCCTCCACATGCATGCACAATCGAGTTGCTGAGGCCCTGGGAAAGATTAAGGGAGAAAACACTGGAGGAAAAAGGACAGGCACGGCAAGGGCGTATGATGCCTGCTGGCCACACATCCACCTACCAGGGTAACCCAGAGCAAGGAACTGGATTATGAGCTCCGGGGGGTGAACCTCACTCTCCTGACCCCAAAACTGTGGGAGTGCCATTGCCACTGGGAATCCCGGGGAAGTGCTGGACAGTGGAGGGGTGGCGGCAGCTGACAGAAGGGGGTCTCCCTTGCTGTGGCCCCATGGAGGAAAAACAGAATAAAGAAAAACATGATAGCTATTCAAAAACAACAGTGAGTGCAGATGAAATGCTGAACCAAGCCATGCTAAAAAGAGCACTCCTTTCATCATTTCCAATGCAGAAATAAATGCTAAAGCAGACTCAGGGGAGCAATCTAAAATAACATGTAAAAGTACAGATCAAAATTTTCACTACTAAACTTAACAGCTGCTTTAACATACTTATCAATTTATCAGAACACTTTTTTATGGATAAAATTTAGAACTTAGACAAGCGCTTGCTGTTGTGACTGCCTGCAGATAACATTTTTCTTTACATTTTTCTGAAACATACAGTATGTTTGATAAGGTTAGAAATAATGTTGAAAAAGAACTGTAGTTTTCCATGCCAGTTCGAATTCAGTCATCAGCACCCAAGTCTTGGCTTCTGGGTGACTCTGGTACAGAAAGTATTCGTCTTTATGGCCCAGTGACAAAGGCTGAGACACTGTGTGCCTTACCTCTTGCCATGCTGGTGACCCGTGATTGGTAACAAGCACAGGTTACTGGGGGTCGTCGGGGAGAGAAGGGATCGAGCATACACCGGAATGCTCTCCTTTCCCGGGGTGTGGTCTGCTGTCTTGCTCTCTGGCTGCCATCTGGTGAGTCCGGGTGGCAGCGCCAGAGTCTGAGCAGCAAGCTAGGACCTGCTTGCACATGCGCCTCACGTGCACGCACATATAGCCGCCATGGCATGGGGAAAAATCTGAATTACTTGTGGGGCCTCCTTCCCGGCCCCTGCCATGAGGGGAAATCTGTGGAGAATCGGACTTAAGAGTAGAGAGACAGTAGATGGACTTGAAAGTAGAAATAGCGCAACTCAGCTGCCTATGGTGCGCTCCACAGGATACAACCTATATGAAAAAAAAAAAAAATAAATAAAAGTATTAAGCTCATATAGAGACGGCTATTTGCCAACTGGAAAATATTTTTGGTTACACACTGACAGCCAGGAGAGGGTGGCAACACTGCTGAAGCTGAAGTATTTGGCAGTAAAAAGCAAGGTGTTTTATAGGGTATCTCACACCCATCATTTGTTCTAAAGACAGATAAAAAGATTCACTTGATACCATGTTCTTTCTCAGGCAACCCAACGCTTTTTAGGCTAAAGCAGTGGGCACCACTTTTATTTAATGTCTGGCTGGTGTGAACAGAGATGTTGTCATTCCCATGGTAGCCATATCTGTCCTGATTTTATCAGAGTCTCTTACATCAGTGTCAGCAACTCATGTAAACAAATGAAAAGAAAAAAACAAAGGGCAGCGAGACATACTGTTGGCGTTTCTATAGTAACATGAATACCCCATGACTTGTTCTTACAGAGCTGAAACCCTGCATTAAACCACCCTTTATAAATTTGGTAAAATCAGTCTCTCCTCACTGGGGATCATTAAACATCCAAGTTTACACCAGTATAGCTTCTAACTGGATAAGAAATGCACTGTGTGTTCACTCTGCTGGTTTCCGTAATAAAATGCTTGAAGATTATTTAGACAAATGTTACACATTTAAACCCTGGGAACAACGTGATCTTTTTACACAGTCAAAGAGGAACCAACGGCAGTAGCAGAGCTACAGTATCATTTTACAGACTAGCAAAAAATACAGTGCCAAAGGCTGGAATGCAAAAAAAGTCCACTGTCGGCAGACTCAGTAGCCATATGTCATGGCCGTTTCATTCATGGCAGATTTTTAAAAAAGCTCGCTGAGTGGATCTGTGGCACTATTAGGAGCAAGAGAGTACATTTAAAAAAATGTTCCCATGCCCAGCCAGCTGGGCTAGTGCCGCCGTAGACAACAGCAGTTTGTGTGTTCTTTGGGCTGCATCAGTAACACCCCTCTTTCCATGAGTCATCTGTGGCAGTGGTGCTGGAAGCCTTTGAGAGTTGCAGAGACCTGTAGGAATATCAATAGAAAAAAGCATTCTTAGCTTCAATAACCATCTACCCTTATAAACATCATAACCCCCGTTATCTGCTGGATGTATGGAGATTACCACTGCCCTGTGGCACAGTCTAAAGTACTAGTTCATGGTATCCAAAGTGTGTTTTAAAATGTTGGTTTGCAGGGGAGAGAGAGAGAGAGAGAGAGAGAAGAGGTAGAGAGTGACAGAGAGGAGGATGGAGGAAGAGAGAGAGAGAAGAGGTAGGAAGGGAGAGAAACATAGACTTTGACGGCAGATAAGGACCGCTAGGCCCATCTAGTCTGCCCATTTCCCTACCTACAGGATAGGCCGAGAGAGAAAGAGAAAGAAGATGTAGGTATGGAGGGGGAGAGAGAGAGAAGAGGTAGGGGGGGAGAGAGAGAGAGAGAGAGAGAGAGACACCTTCTCCTAGAAATACAGGTTACTCACCTGTAACAGGAGTTCTAGGAATGGTATATGTTGTTCATCCACACTCATTGGCAGGTATCCTTGCGGCTTTAAATCTTGCCGGAAGGTCTTCAAGCTTGCTCCTCCCACCCACCCGGGTGGTATAACTCTCGGCTCTGCCCCATGACGCCAGATCTGGCCCGCTGGAAGCTCAGGTTGTGCCGTCAGCCGGGAGAGTCGGGTGGTGGATGAACATATACCATTCCTAGAACTCCTGTTACAGGTGAGTAACCTGTATTTTAGGGACATGGATATGTTGTTCATCCACACTCATTGGCAGACTCCTAACAGTTCTCCGGGAGGAGGGAGGCAAGACGACACCCCAATACTTACTTGGGAAAGAGAGACTGAGAACTCGAGGCCCCAAAAACCAGCATCCCGGCGTGACTCAAGGTCGATGTGGTAATGGGTAATGAAGGTGTTTGCTGACTTCCAGGTAGCAGCCCTGCAGATTTCCTGGATAGGGACGCCCCTGGAAGCAGCCACCGCTGCAGCAGTATGGCGGGTAGAATGAGCTCTTATCCTCTGGGAGGCTCCATGCCCGCCAACTTATAGCAGAGATCTATGCAGGAAGTGACCACCTGCTTATCGTCCGCTTGGCTGCAGGTCTGCCAGATGCGGCTTCAGCGTAGGTGACAAACAGCTGGCGAACCTCTCCCAATTTCAGCCGTGGCGCTTTGTAATAGGCGACGCCTTCTAGGGTCCAAAGTATGGAGCCTATATTCGCCTCCGAGGTGTGTTTGGGGTAGAACACCGCAGAGTCAAGACCTGGTTAAGGTGAAACTCGACACCACCTTCGGAAGGAATTTCGGTGGGGCGCAGGACAACCTTGTCCCTGTGGAAGACCAGGTAAGAGACTCGATGGAAAGCGCCTGGAGCCTCCCATCCTTCTGGCTGACGGATAGCCACCAAGAAGGCGGTCTTCCACGACAGGTGAGAGAGAGCACACCTGTGCATAGGTTCGAATGGCTTGCCCATGAGCTTTGCCAGTACCAGCAGTAGATCCCACGGAGGTGGGGGTTCCCAGACTGAGGAAATTGATCAAGGCCTTGAAAACGCGCCAGACCACCTTCTCCTGCGCGCCATCGACTGCTTCCGCCCGCGCCTCGTAAGCAGAGATGGCTGCCAGGCACCTTAGGGTCGCCGACCTAAGCCCTTGATTAGAAAGGGACCATAAATAGTCCAAGATGCTTGCCAAGGAACAGGAGGAAGGGTCCAAGCCCTTGCTCTGACACCAAATGGAAAACCTTTCCATTTGAAGGCATAGCATTTTCTGGTCGACTCACGGACGCCTAACTACATTGAGGACCGTTGAAAGACCCAAGGCCTGGAACTCTAGCCGCCAGGAACCAGGCCGCCAGGTGCAGGGATTGAAGGTCCGGATGGAACACCTTCCCTGATTGACTGAGAGCAGGTCCGGCGAGCTGAAGCTGCCGCGGAGTCCTGGAGCTGAGACTGAGGAGATCTGGACCAAACTGGCGAGCCAGTCTGGGGCTATCAGAATCACCTGCGCCTTGTCCTCCTCGCCTTGAGAAGCACCTTGTGGATCAAGGAAATGGGGAAAGGCGTAAAGAGGCCCGGGTCCACTGCCTCGAGAAGGCATCCCTGCAGCGAGCCCTGCTGAGGGGGCGGGCATGGAACAGTCTCAGCCTTCTGCCTCCCTGGGGGCGAACAGGTCCACCTGAGGTGTGCCCCAATGGGAGAACAGATGCTGTACTACCTCCGCAGGACAGACCACTGCGGGATGCAGCCCCTATCCGTTCAGGGCATCGGCCAGGGTGTTGGAGGCTCCTGCCACATGAATGGCTAGGAGATCCGCCTCCAGGCTGCGCGACGAGTGACCAAATGCGAGAGCTTCTTGCATAGAAGCATGGAGCGCTGGCCCGCCTGGCGGTTTAGATAGAACATGGTCGTGGTATTGTCCGCCTGACCGGACCACTTGACCCCGGAGGAACGGAGCAAAGGCGTGAGAGCTAGGCGGACCGCCTGAGCTCCAGCAGGTTGATGTGGCATCGACTCCGCTGGGACCAGAGGCCATGAGCCCGTGTTCCCCAGATGGGCACCCCAACCCATCAGAGAGGCATCGGTCGATAGAGAGACCGCTGCTCGGGCGGACGAACGGGATGCCCTCCTGCAAATGATCTGGAGCGTCCACCACTGGAGAGCGCTCCACATCCCCTAGTCACCGCCACAAGCTGGTCCAAGGATCGCAGCTGCTAGACCACTGGCTGGCCAGTCCCCATTGAAGGGGACGATGTTCCAGCGGGCCCAACGGACCACGCTGGTGCAGGCCATGAGACCCAGGAGGCGAGGAAGTCCCGGCAGGGTGCAATTGCCCAACCAGAAATGATCGGGCAAAGGAGGAAAGAACCCGCCCTGTCCGCCGGAGCCGCGCCTGGCTCAAGAGAGTCGAGCTGCGCCCGATGAATAGAATCACCTGCTTTGCTCGAGTTCTGACTTGGCCTCGTTGATAAGGAGGCCCAGTTGAGAGCAGACCTGAGGGCCAGATCTCTGGACCACTCCGCCTCCTTCCTGGAGGGAGCTGCTATCAGCCAGTCGTCCAGGTAAGGGTACACCGACCCCTCGGCGCCGCAGGAATGCTGTCACCACTGCCATGCATTTGGTGAAGACCCTGAGTTGAGACAAGCCGAAGGGCATGGCTTGAACTCGAAGGATCCTTCCGCCGAAGGTAAGGAATCTCTGGTGAGACGGACGGATAGGAGATGAAAAACGCTGCCCTGCAAGTCCAGAGAGCAGAACCACACGCCGTGCTCCAAGGATGGTATTATCTGAGCCAGAGTGACCATCCTGAAGGTTCGAGACCTTAGGAACTTGTTCAGGTCGGTAGGTCGAGAATGGGCGCCAGCCCCCATCCGCTTCGAACCAGGAAGTACCTGGACACAAACCCTGGTCTGAAGGAGGGTCAGCCACCTCTTATCACCCCCTTCTGGAGGAGGAGAGCGATGTCGGCCTCGACGAGCCGCCAGTGAGGCTGGGGACTCAAGTGCCCCGAGGCGACGGCTCTGAAGGGTGGTGCCTGCTCGAATTCAGAGGCAGGCCTCTTCCCACCACCTCCAAGACCCACCTGTCCGTGGTAACAGCGGACCAGCGGAACGAGTGCTGGAGCCGCTCTCCACGGGGACCTAGGGGTAAGGTGACGGAATGGGGCGACACCTCAGCCCGCCACTGGCAGGCTTTGAGGAGGGACCGCCGAGGGACCTCCTGGCCTTTTCCTCCTGCCTCCTGTTAGAGGAAGCCGCAGCTTGGGTTTGGGATGCCAAGGCCGAGCCTGCTGGCCCTGACGTTGTTGGGCCAGACGCGGGGGCACAGAAGGACTAAAGGGCTTAGGCTGTGGTTTGCGGCCTTTGTCCTTCTGAGCGGAAGAGACCGAGTCCAAGGTAGCATTGGACTCTCGATCCTCTGCAGGTGACCTTCCACCCAGGGGTCAAGAGGTCAGTCCCCAAAAGGAACATCCGCCAACTTGTGCTGGGTATCCGGCAAAGGTGGATATCCTCAGCCAAGCCCGCCGACGATAGCCACCGCGGCCGCCACCGATCTGGCACAGGAGTCCCTATATCCAAAGCAGTCTGAGCTGCTGTTTGGCCACTGCTCCTGCCCTGGTCCCGCACCTGCTTAACCGTAGTCTGCAGATCGGCGGAAGATGAGGGATGACCTCATCCAGGGAGCCCAACAGGGCATGAGAAAATGTGCCATGAGGACGGCCGAACTGGCCTGAGCCGAAGCCGAGAGAGGCACTAGCGTGACTTTTCGCCCGACATAGTCCAATTTCTTGGACTCCTTGTCAGGAGGTTTGTCCACATCCCTGGCGCGCCGGGCTGGAAAACGCTGTCGGTAACCAACCCTCAGCAGAGGGTGTTCCGAGAAACCGGACAAGGAACCGTGGGACCGCGATACTTCCTGGCCATCCTGGCCAAGGCGAGGGCAGGAAGCAGGGGCTGCCAAAGCTCCAGTGCCGGACCCACTATGGCCTCGCCACCGAAAGGCCTCCGTCGGAGAATCCTCGGTCCAGAATCTCCGTGAGGGGATACCTGGCCTCGCTTGGAACGGGTTCGAGCTCCATCCCGTGGACTCGAGATGAGCCAAGCAGTCCTAGGAAGGACGACAGGCTATCGTCCATTGACTGACCTTCTGAAGACTCCAAGTCCAGTCGCTTGAGAAAAGGAGGAATCATCTTCGGACTCGGAAGAGTCCTCAAGAGCTGCCTCTGGCTCGAGCCACCCTTCACCTGCCGAGGTCGGTCGGGAGGAGGGTAACTGACAGCTGATGGGTAGACCCTTAGCCGATCGAGAATCTCTTGGTCGGAGCCCCAATTGGTGGCTGTGGAGGCGGAGGTTCCACCGGAATCGTGGAGCAGCTGGTTTTGGCCGAACAACCGCCTGGGTATAGGCTCGGATAAGTCGAGGGGTTGTGTCGCCGCCCGTGACAGTTGACTTAATGGCCGGGAAGGCGACGGGGTCGGCTTACTCCCGGCCAGGAGGAGCTGTTGCAACATAAGGTCCTCGTACCATCGACGTAATTTACGCCGAAGCCTCCTCAGTCCGAGGAGGAGGACGAGGACAAGCGGCGACGCCGCTTACCGCGGTGCCGAGACCGAGACCGCCTATGACGGTGGGATCGGCTGGACCGCGAAGAGGTCCGAGACCGAGACCGAGAGTCCCGGAATTTCCGAGGTCGGTGCGGGGAGGTGTCGGCCGGAACCGCACTCTTCCGCTCGATGGTCCATCCGAGGGCTCCGAACTGGAGGCACAGGCGAGCCCACGGATCCTCAACTCCTCCGGGGAACCGGGAGAGGGGAATTGCCGTTAAAGGCGACAGCCCGTCCAACGGGTCGAAAAAATCTCGACTTCGCCGGTGGGAGTCTCGGTCAACTGACCTGACGGGACACCCGTGGAGGCCAGTGGCTGGTTTGCGCGGTCGACTGCCGACGGTCGACGACCGGGAGAGGGACCTTCCGCCCCAAGAGCCGACGGAGGGACTTACCTCTGTCCTTCTTTGGACCAAGAATAAGGTCCAGCAGGACGAGGCCTTCCCTTAGTGGAGAGGGACAGACAAAGCTCCTTAAAAGAAGCCGTAGGAAGAACCCAGAGAGAGCGGGATAAATGCCAGTCGAGGAAGATACGGCCCGCGCCGCCTCTTCGAGGGCGATCATCCGCCGAGCTGATCCGCCGAGCCTCGCCGCTGAAACCGCCAACCGGCCTCCTTGACTTCACCGAGGGAAACGCTTCGGACGGCCCAGTTGCAATCGGGCAGCACGGTCTCGAGGACGAGGCGAGAAAGATGAGCACAGGTCGCAAGCCCGCGGTCGTGCTCAAGGCCTAAGCAGTAGACACACGCGGAGTGTGGATCCGCAGGAGACATCTTCAGCCCGCATGGGCATCTCCAAACTGGAGTCGATGGTCCATCGCAGTCACGAGGGATCAAGACTGAAGTCTTTTCGCAAAATTTATTTTAAACGCAAACGGAGAAATAGGAACCAGTCTCAAACGCAGAGCGTTAAGGAGGGAACCTGAGCTCCAAGCGTAAGGAAGATTCAGGCCATGGGGCGGAGCCGAGAGTTATACCACCCGGTGGGTGGAGAGCAAGCTTGAAGACCTTCCGCAAGATTTAAAGCGCAAGGATACCTGCCAATGAGGTGGATGAACAATATATCCATGTCCCTAGAACTGTTTAGTTTGCAAAAGGTTTTGAAGTATTTATTCAACTGAAGAATAAAAACTCTTGCCTGAGCACTGGCAAATACAGCACAGGTGGTGCTCCTCCCGATGCCCTGCCCTTTCTATCCATCCCCGCTCCGCAGGTAACCTTGTTGCTCTGGATGTCTAGCATCACCCCAGTATCATTTCAAGGCTTCACGTTAATGTCTAATGGAAACAAAATACTCTCTTTTGAATTAAACGTACAGTTCCATCATAGTGAGTCATGCAATACGATTTAGGGTAATATCCAAAAATTAAAGCAGCTATGCAACAAAACTGGTCAAAAAATTTGACCCTACCTTTTTTTCACTAGAAGAGATTCCAGGCATCTTCCAGTTTAATTCTGTGGCACAATGTTCTAATTCCTCCAAAATTTGAGTAGTTTATAAATACAGGTTACTCACCTCTAACAGGAGTTCTAGGAATGGTATGTTGTTCATCCACACTGTCTGGCAGGTTCCTTGCTGCTTTAAATCTTGCCGGAAGGTCTTCAAGCTGGCTCCTCCCACCCACCTGGGTGGTAAAACTCTCAGCTCCGCCCCATGACACCAGATCTAGCCCGCTGGAAGCCAGGTTGTGCGTCGAAGCCGGGGAGGTCGGGTGGGTCGTGTGGATGAACAACATATACCATTCCTAGAACTCCTGTTACAGTTGAGTAACCTGTATTTCTAGGGACATGGATATGTTGTTCATCCACACTGTCTGGCAGACTCCTAGCAGTTCAGGAGAAGGGAGGCAAGGCGCACACCCCCGATACTTACTTGGGAAATAAAGACTGGAGAACCGAGGCCCCAAAACCAGCATCCCGGCATGACTCAAGGTCGATGTGGTAGTGGGTGATGAAGGTATGTGCTGACTTCCAGGTAGCAGCCCTGCAGATTTCCTGGATAGGGATGTCCCTGGAAGCAGCTACCGATGCAGCGGTATGGTGGGTAGAATGAGCTCTTATCCCTCTGGGAGGCTCCATGCCCGCCAACCTATAGCAGAGATCTATGCAGGAGGTGACCCACCTGCTTATCGTCCGCTTGGCTGCAGGTCTGCCAGGTGCGGCTTCAGCGTAGGTGACAAACAGCTGGCGAACCTCTCCCAGAACTTCAGCCGTCTACTCCTTATAATAAGCGAGCGCTCTTCTAGGGTCCAAAGTATGGAGTCTATATTCAGCCTCCGAGGTGTGATTGGGGTAGAACACCGGCAGAGTCAACACCTGGTTAAGGTGAAACTCCGACACCACCTTTGGAACGAATTTCGGGTGGGGGCGCAGGACAACCTTGTCCCTGTGGAAGACCAGATAAGGAGACTCGATAGAAAGCGCCTGGAGCTCTCCCATCCTTCTGGCTGACGTGATAGCCACCAAGAAGGCGGTCTTCCACGACAGGTGGGAGATATCGCACCTGTGCATTGGTTCGAATGGCCTGCCCATGAGCTTAGCCAATACCAGCAGTAGATCCCACAGAGGTGGAGGGTCTCACACCGGAGGGGATATGTAATCAAGGCCTTTGAAAATGCGCCCGACCACCTTCTCCTGCGCCACCGACTGCTTCCCGGCCTGTGCCCGGTAAGCAGAGATGGCTGCTAGGTGCTCCTTAAGGGTCGTCGACCACAGCCCTTGCTGGGAAAGGGACCACAGGTAGTCCAGAATGCTTGCCAAGGATCAGGAGGAAGGGTCCAGGCCCTTGCCCTGACACCAAATGGAAAATCTCTTCCATTTGAAGGTGTAGCATTTTCTGGTCGACTCCTTACGGGACGCCTGGACGACGGTGAGGACCTCTAGCTGCTCAGGAACCAGGCCGTCAGGTGCAGGAATTGAAGGTCCGGATGGAATACCTTCCCCTGATTGACTAAGATCAGGTCTGGGCGGGCTGGAAGCCGCCTTGGAAGCCTGGAGCCGAGACTGAGGAGATCTGGATACCAGAACTGACGGGGCCAGTCTGTGGCTACCAGAATCACCTGCGCCTTGTCCCTCCTCGCCTTGAGAAGCACCTTGTGGATCAAGGGGAATGGGGGAAAGGCGTAGAAGAGGCCCGGGGTCCACGGCCTCGAGAAGGCATCCCCCTGCAGCGAGCCATACTGAGGGGGGGCAGGCATGAAACAGTCTCAGCTTCGCATTCTCCCTGGAGGCAAACAGGTCCACCTTAGGCGTGCCCCAGTGGGAAAAGAGATCTTGTACTACCTCCGGTAGGAGAGACCACTCGTGAGAAGCGGCCCCTATCCGGCTTGGGGCATCGGCCAGGGTGTTGGAGGCTCCTGCCACGTGAATGGCAAGGAGATCCGCCTCCAGGCTGTGCACGAGTGACCAAATGCGGAGAGCTTCCCTGCACAGAGGCATGGAGCGCATCCCGCCCTGGCGGTTTAGATAGTACATGGTCGTGGTATTGTCCATCTGGACCTGAACCACTTGACCCAGAGAACGGAGCGAAGGCGGTGACGGGTTGACAACCGCCCAAGCTCCAGCAGGTTGATGTGGATTGGGACTCCCGAGGGGACCAGAGGCCATGTGCTCTGTGCTCCCCCAGATGGGCACCCCAACCCATCAGAGAGGCATCGGTCGATAGAGAGACAGTCTGCTCGGGGCAGACAAACGGGATGCCCTCCTGCAGATGTGCCAGAACGTCCACCACTGAGAGCTGCCCACATCCCTGGGTCACTGTCACTAGCTGATCCAATGGATCGAAGTGCTGTGACCACTGGCTGGCCAGTCCCCACTGAAGGGGACGCATGTACCAGCGGGCCCAACGGACCACGCTGGTGCAGGCCGCCATGAGGCTCAGGAGGTGCAGGAAGTCCCGGGCAATGCGCCATTGCCCAACCAGAAATGACTGGGCAAAGGAGGAAAGAACCTCGGCCCTGTCTGCCGGGAGCCGTGCTCTGGCTCGAAGACAATCGAGCTCTGCCCCGATGAACTGAATCACCTGCGTTGGCACGAGTTCTGACTTTGATGAGGAGGCCAATCCGAGAGCAGACCTGGAGGGCCAGATCTCTGGACCGCTCCACCTCCGCTCTGGAGGGGGCTGCAATCAGCCAGTCGTCCAGGAAGGGGTACAGCCGGACCCTTCGGCACCGTAGGAATGCTGTCACCACTGCCATGCATTTGAAGACCCTGGGAGCTAGGGAGGCCAAGGGCATGGCCCGAACTTTCAGTGATCCTCCGCTCTGAAGCGGAGGAATCTCGATGAGACGGACGGATTGGAACGTGAAAGAACGCTGGCCCTGGAGGTCCAGGGAACAGAACCACACGCCTCGTTCCAAGGATGGTATTATCTGAGCCAGAGTGACCATCCTGAAGGTCCGAGACCATAGGAACCTGTTCAGGTCATGCAGGTTGAGAATGAGGCGCCAGCCCCCCATCCGTTTTGGGACCAGGAAATACCTGGACACAAACCCCGGGTCTGGAGGAGGATCCGCCACCTTCCTGATCACCTCTTTTTCAAGGAGCAGGGCAATATCGGCTTGGCGGGCCGACAGTGAGGCTGCAGACCCCGTGGACCCCCGAGGGGCAATGGCTCGAAAGGGTGGGGTCTGCTCGAACTCCAGGCAGGCCCTTTCCTACCACCTCCAACACCCAGCGGTCCGTGGTGATAGCGGACCAGGCAGAAAGGAAATGGCGGAGCCGTCCCCCCATGGGGGGAACCCACGGGGGAGTGACGAGGCTGGGGGCGACACCCCTCAACCCGTCACTGGGCAGGCTTGGAGGAGGGACCGGCTGAGGGACCTCCTGGGCCTTTACCTCTCTGCTTCCTGTTGGAGGAAGCCGCGGGCTTGGGTTTGGGATGCCAAGCGCGAGCCTGCTGGCCCCGATGCTGGTGCTATTGGGCCGGACGTGGCGCAGGCGCAGAAGGACGAAAGGGCTTGTGCTGCTGACGGCGGCCTTTGTCCTTCTGGGCGGAGGTGACAGAGTCCAGGGTGGCATTGGACTTTTCGATCCGCTGGAGGTGACCGTCCACTCCAGGGCCCGGAAGAGGTTGGTCCCCAAGAAGGGGACATCCGCCAACTTGTGCTGGGTATCCGCCGTAAAGGTGGATATCCTCAGCCATGCTCTGCGGCGCATGGCCACTGTGGCCGCAACCGATCTGGCACAGGAGTCCCCTATGTCCAGAGCTGTTTGGAGTTGCTGCTTCGCCACTGCCCTACTCTGGTCCCGGACCTGCTGGACCGTGGTCTGGAAGTCGGCCGGAGATGAGGATTACCTCGTCCAGGGAGCCCATGAGGGCGTGAGAAGTGTGCCGCAGCACGGCCGAGAATGCAGCGTACACCTTGTGCCCGGCGTAGTCCAGCTTTTGGACTCCTTGTCGGGGGCTTGTCCATGTCCCTGGTGTTCCTGAACGCCGAAAACGCTGTCGGTGACCAACCCTCGGCAGGGGGGTGTCTAAAACCCGGCAGAGAGCCGTAGGGACCGCATACTTCCTGGCCATCCTGGCCAGGGCTGAGGACAGGAAGCAGGCCGCTGCCAAGCTCCAAGGCTGGGCAGCAATGGCCTCAGCCACAGGAAAGGCCTCCGTGGGTGAATCCCCTCGGTCCAGTATTTCCGTCGGGGGATACTTGGCCCGTTTGGAAACGGGCTCGAGCTGCATCCCAGTGGACTCCGAGATGAGCCAAAGCAGACCCATAAAGGACGATGGGCTTTCATCCAGTGACTGGCCCCCGGAGGACTCCAGGTCAACCTGCCTGGAGAACAGGGAGGAGTCGTCATCGGACTCCAAAGAGTCCGCAAAGAGCTGCCTAGGGCCTGAGCCACCCTCCACCTGCCGAGGATGGTCGGGAGTGAGGGTGACCAACAACCTGTGGGGCAGGCCTTGAGCCGACCGAGAGTCCTTGGTTGCGCCCCCAATTTCAGTTGTGGAGGCGGAGGTTCCACCACAATGGGTGGGGCAGCAGGTTTCAGCTGAACAGCCGGCCCAGGCTTGGGCATCTCGACTGCAGCGAGAGGCTGTTTCGGCCGTTTGGGTGACAGCCACTTGATGGCCGGGGAAGGCGTTGGTGTCGACTTAGTCCCGGACAAAAGTAACTGCTGCCACATCAGCTCCTCGTAGCGTTGACGCAATTTGCACTGAAGCCTCTCATCATTAGAGGAGGAGACGAGAGGAGCGGGCGGCGCCACACTCGGTGCCAAGACCGAGACTGCCGGTCGGGCGGATCGACTTGACTGAGAAGAGGTCCAAGGCCAAGATCCTGGTGTGTCCGGAAGGGCCTGGGAGGGAGCAGGGGACACCACCCTCCCTCGGCTCGGACGTCTTAACTGGGACTGCTGCACCGATAGTGCGGGCAACCGGTTTCCACAGGGGAACCGCGAAGACGGGCTGTCTGCTTCACCAGTCGACAAACCATCCGGGTCGAGAAAAATCTCGACCTCGTCGACGGCTGTCTCGGCCGGCTGACCTAACGGGGATGCCGTGAAGCCAGCAACCTTAGCCGCAACCTCGACCGAAGTCGACGGTCCGGGAAAGGGGACCTCTCCCGCTCCCACGAATGCCGACAATGGGACTTACCCTTGGGATCCTTCTTTTTGGACCAAGAGGAATGTCCTGATGGCCCCTCTCCTTCGGGGAAAGGGAATGGAAAAGCCCTTGAACGAAGCAGAACACGAGGTACCCAAAGAGAGCGGATAAATGTCGGCGATCGAGGAGGGAGGAAGATGCTGCCTGGCCACCTCCTCCACGAAGGCGATCATCTACTCGAGCTGCTCAGCCGAGCCAGTCAGCGGTAATCACAAGAACGGGCCTCTTTCGACTTTACCAGCGGGTAGCTTTGGGTGCCTCAAGCTTCAACCGGCAGCGCGTCCTCCAAGACGCTGACGAGAAACTAACAGCAAGACTCGCAGGCCTGTAGGTCTTGTTCTAGGCTGAGGCAGTAGACGCACGTGAGTGCAGATCCGCCTGGTCGCCATCTGCCCACAAGGGCACCGCCGAAAACCGAAGTCGATTGTCCATCGCAGCAGCGAGGAAAAGGAAGACCAAGTCTTGAAAATTTTAAATGAGTTTCGGACGAACTGAAGAATTAGGATCCAGACTATCACGCAGAACGTTAAGGAGGAACCTGAGCCTGCCGTAAGGAAGATCTAACGCCATGGGGCGGAGCAGAGTTTTACCACCCGGTGGGTGGAGGAGCCAGCTTGAAGACCTTCCGGCAAGATTTAAAGCGGCAAGGAACCTGCCAGACAGTGTGGATGAACAACATATCCATGTCCCTAGAAATATTTGATTTTTTTCTCTAGAAAAAAAGATGGCCAGCACATTTTGCACAGAAATTGTGTTGTGCACCTGGCAAGGGTTGGGATCAAAAAACTAAAAAAAAAGGTCCCATAGTGCACAGTATAGGAGGTACTTGGGCAACAGCATCAGACAAGTAGGGTTAATAGTTTTCTGAACTGTAGCTGAAACTAGCTTTTTTGGAAAAACATTTTTCTTTGCACTGCTGCTTTAGCAGACAGAATAAACGACCTCTACCTCAAAAGAAAGGAATCCCATCTCAGTCCCTTATTTCCACACAAAGATGGAAAATGATTACAAAAAAATGAAAGAGGATTGGCTTTGCACAGACATTTATAACTGAACTTGGGAACATTGCTGACAAATAAATTAATAAATACTGAAAAAAAAAAAAACACATGGGGAAGGAGTCTGTAACTCAATCTCCTGTCTAGGAAACTGGGGATAGGGCTTCAAAAATAAGGGTCAAACAAGTGAACAGGTCTTACAAAACTGTAATATCAGCTAAAAAAGTTTGCCACAATATCCAGTTTAGTGTGAAAACCATTTCCTGAAGCAGAACTAAACTACACCTCATTTATGCCATTATTTTACACTTCAAATCCCTTACTATCTAGGGAAAGAAATCCCAAATTTATGAGGAACCAAGAAATGTGGAGGAAAAATTAGGACATTCTGAAAATCAGGGACAGTTGAGCGTATGGTGGGTCCACCATAGCCATCCCAGTCATTCAAACAGCTGCTGCTGGGGGATTAGAACATTGAGGGTGGGAGGGGCTGAAGTTTCAATGGGCACCTTGAGCTTATTATGGGGTACACTTGAAAGAGCACCCTGAGCTTATAATGGGAGCTATTTTGAGAGGGCACCTTGAGCTATAATGGGGGCTATATTTTGAAAAGGCACCTTTATCTGATAATGGGGGACTATGGGGGCAATATTTTGAAAGGGTACCGTGATCTTATAATGGTGGGCTATAGTTTGAAAGGGCACCTTGATCTTATAATGGGGGCTATATTTTGAAAGGGCACCTTTATCTTATAATGGGGGGCTAAATTTTGAGAGGGCGCCTTGAGCTAGTAATGAGGGCCTATATTTTGAAAGGGTGCCTTAATCTTACAATGGGGGCTATACTTTGAAAGGGCGCATTGAGCTTATAATGGGGTGATATTTTGAAAGGGCACCTTGAGGTTATTTTGGAAGGCTATATTTTGAAAAGGTAGTTACGGCAAGGATGTCTACCCTGATGGCCCTGACCAAAGTCTGGGAGCAAGCTTGGATCACCAGTCAGAAGGCAGGCTGGGCTGAGGCAGCTGTCGGCGTGGTAGCACACCTCAGTCGTGGAGGGTCGGGTGAGCTCCAGTGCCACAGCGATCCCCAGCTAGGCTCAGGAGCTTGCTGCGCCACAGGCTAGTTGAGAGCATGCAAGGCCACATGCTGTGCTCATGGCAGGGGTGGAGGGAGGGATACCTAGAAGGACAAAAATCCCACTGCCATCTGAATGACAGTCTGAGCCTAGTCGGCTCCTTGGGTCCTAGTGCCAGCCAGTGTTGCATCCTGATCCACACAAGTGTGGACTGTCTGGGGGGCCTCCTTCTAGAGCCCTTGTCACGCAGAGCAAGCCACAGGGGTAACAAGTGCATTACCAGGTCTTGTGACTCAAGGAGGCTCTGGACATGATGAGGTATATCCCTGGTAGGATGTCGGTAGCGGAGAGAAAAAAATGCTACAGAAAAAAACATTTAAAAGACACGACTATAAAATTGCGTGGAAGCTCACCCCACTTCCATCGATATGGTTCCGAAACCCACATGGTACAAGCTTATGTTTCCATAAAAGTTTTTTCTCCCCTCTGGCGTGGTCACAGGTGGGCTTGTCAGCCCTGTCCTTGCCTCCTCTTGACTGTCACCCACCCTGATCGCCGAGCCTGGAATCCAATACACAGACTGCCCCATGGTGGGTCTGGGAATGGGAGGGCTGTCCTCCCGCACTGCAGACACACATCCAGACTTAGGTCCTGTGATCAGGTAGCGATGCAGGATGGAGGCAAGCACAAAGGCAGGGCTTCACTAGTCCTGTGCCAGCCAGAGTTTTTCTGTTTGTCACGCACCCCAGGACTACGGCATACCCAGTCAGCACATGAGCGGGAAGCATGCATGTGCAGCGGAACCGCCAGCCCTGCTCCACCCACCTGGCAATACGCCAACAACCCCCACCCCAGAATTTGACACTACCACCTGACCTCCATCAGGTGGCAGTCAACAGCTGAGAAGGTTCACCCACAATCCAGGTCAGGAGAGCTGCCTGTCGGCAGCTGAATCCTCTCCCACCCTTGCCGACCTGGAGTTCGCCCTGAACCCGGGCGCCAGCGTGGGACAGGCAAGGCACTTGCAGCACCTCATCCCTCTGCACCACTGGGACAGCTTTGTACAAGTCCATTTTATGGGTGCTGATACTACAGAGAAAACCACTGTCTAGTGCTGCAAACCTCTGGATCCCGAGGTCATGTGAGCCAACAGGTATACAACTCTTGCAATGAGGTATACTCCTTGCTGTGACCCAGTAATACTAACTCTCTGAGGAACTGATCCAACCTGAGTGAGATTATTCCGTAATGCAGTCACACACTAAACTCTTCACCTACAATGTCAACAAGAAACACTGGGGAGCAAAGAATCTGCACATAAGTTTATTTTCCCAAGCATGTAGTACCGGACATCTCCCAGCTGTGCACCACTTGCTCCGTACTTTGGAACCAGTAACAGCAGCGAGCCCGAAAGTAAATCTGTTGCTCAGTGGTGTGAAAGGCCAGGGCCATGTGATGCAAGCTAAAAATCTCTGGTACTGCACAGGCAATGGCCTCAAGTATCGCTGCAGATTTCTGTGTTTCTATTTGCCATGGGGTCAGGAAGTCTGCCAGCCCCAACACAATCCAGTGGGTGTAGTGGTTCTGACGGCAGTGTGGGTTGAGCCTTTTAAGCCAGGGCCAGGCTTTTCAGTTTTCTTCCTCCATCCGGCAGCCTGCAGCGGTGTGGGTGTGCATGCGTGAGGCACATGCTGGATGGCCCCACTGAGATGCACAACTGCCCTGGAATGGTGCAGCTTGTCCCCTACCAGGAGAGGAGAGCAGTACTCCTAACACTCCATCCCTCTCCCACCCTGACCCCAACACCATCATTCAGTTATTTTAAGAATGATCATTAAAATGCTTTCTCTGGATACAGAAATTTAAATTATAAAAGAATAGGAAGTATGTATCGGTGACCATACGCAACAAGCCTGTTTCTCTATGAGGAGTTGGTATAATAGCATATGAACCTCAAGAGGTCCATGCTGTTATCAATCCTGAGATGTGCAAACAGGGCAAATTGTGTAAGGTTGCCCATAATTTATTTGTTATAGTGTATTTTTTTTTTTTAATCTAGATCACAAAGGTTTTCAGTGTGGAGCCATGCTAAAGCCCTGAAGTCTCAGGTGCTGCTTACTGCACTGTTAAACTGAAATCAGACAACTCACTGTCACCGCCCTTACCACGTTGTTTCCTCCTGGGTGGGTGGTCTGCAGAAACTCTCCTTTTCCTGCTGGCTCTACTCGAACTGTGTCTGTTCTCACTACCGCAGCATCTCTGGGAAACTCGAATATGCACATGAGCAGTGCGGCAGTGAGAGAACAAAAGCAGGAGTCGGCACGAAGGATTACACAGCTGAAACCATGTGCGCAATTTTTAGACTGTGCAAAAGGGCCGAATTCCATACACATAAAGGCCAAACCATATATTATATTTATTTGAATTTTGATGACAGAGTAGGCCCATTGAGAAAGAACTGTCCCTTTTTCAGGGGCGACTCGGGGAACATAAGCATTCCACAGTTAATATATTACATTAGTATGGATAAAGAACAGATTTTTTTTTTTGGTTTTATTTATGTTTTGGAAATAACCTTTGTGCCATGGCGTTTTTACAATGGTTCCACGTCAGGGACAGATCACAGACATACATACAGTAATGGTACAGAACAAATGGACATGGGTGTACAATAGACATAGTTACAATCCAGAAATCCTTACACATACTAATAGTAAATGAATCAGTTGTAGAGGCCTAACAGAATGGCTGGGAATACCAAAGTTTAAAGAGAAACAGAAAGGGTCCCCTGAGGACTACTAGCACAAAGGCAATAGCAGTGGTCAGACGACGGTGATATCCCCTCCTAGGGATGGGGAGCAGGAAGCAGCCTCTGGCCTTGAACAAGAGGCTTTGTCGTGGTGCCCTGGGGGGGGCTGAGGGGACAGGTAGTGCAAGAAGGTGGGTAGGAGTAGTAGCAGTGGAAGGTGGTATCAATTCCCAAGAGGGGATGGTGGGGGTAGGGCAGCGAGCAGTCTCCAGCTAGAGGCTTTGTCATAGTACTGCAGGGCAGGAGAGGGAGGGGACTAGGGCGGTAGGCAGTATAGACTGGGTGGGGTGGTCTACAGGCAGTGGGGAACTCAGGGAGAAGGACAGGTGTGCTGGAGGAGGTGAGGGACAGTAGAGGAAGGGGGAGGTGGTGGAGGGGCAGATGAGCTGGAGGGAAGGAGCGCAGAGGAAGGTAAATATTATGTCAGGGAGGAAGTCAGGGCTGAGTAGTGGGGACTGTGGTAAAGCCCTGAGATTAGGATTCCTATATACAGAAACATTATTTGAATAACATAATATCAATACAGGTAAGATCCTGGATCACAGGGCCTAGGATTGCAAACATATTTGCAGTTAATAATATTGCACAGTTATAATTCAGCTATAATCTAGGTAGTATACAATGAGAGTTCTTTGGGAGTTAATGGAATCATGGTGATTATGGCTGCATGCACTCGGCATCACTGTGACATGACAGACAAAGGATAATTCGAGTATATGAGTAGGTCATAAGTATATACATATTTACAAGTTATGAGTAGAGAAGTCATTGGAGGAGGGGCATTAGTTATTGTTGAGGGCTAGTAGTTATTTGGGTCAGGAGGAAGGTAGAGTAGGTTACGGATGGGTAACAAGCACTGAAAGTCAAGGTTATGTGCAGTTGCAGATGGGAGGTGGAAAGAAAATTTCCTTGGAGAGTTTTTTAAAATGAGGAAGAGAAGTGCAGGACAGCAGACCCTGTGGGAGGGTGTTCCATTTTGGGGGCTACAAATGAGAAGGATCTCGTACCTGACTGCTAAACGAGTCTTAGGAGACTGAGCAAGGATAGTGGGAGGATCAAGGGCCCTGGTGAAGGGTTTCGAGCGAGTGGATTGGAAAGGCTGGGGGTGAGTTTGTATGTGGTGCATAGTAAGGAGAATATATAGGGGGAAATATGTAAGGTATATAGAGCAGAATAATATTTTTTTGAATTCAAACTCAGATTTGTATGATGAGATATTGGTTTGTGTTTATGTTCCTGATGATCTGAACTAATGTCCATCTCTTTGGTTTGGATTCAGAATTCTTGGGTCAGTACTTTTGTTTGCTATAATCACAAGAGTCTAGCAGAGAGTACTCCAATTACAATGAACTTGTTAGTTTTTATAATGGACTGCTACTGAAGATAAAAACTAATTCTTAAAATAATATACTTTTGATGGAAGTAGTTAAATTTTATTAAATATACAGAGTTCAACTTTTGGGCTACCAAGCTGCACATGCAGATATTCTGCCAATCTGACCCTATGAAGGGATGAGCATGCAAACTGGCTTACCTTCCAGCTCACGAGAGGTGGTTAACTCCAAGCCTTGGTTAATGTGAATTGATAAAGCCTAAACTGCACTGTACTTGTACACCTCAGTAATCGATTAACAGAGGGCTTCATTTTAAACTTCCTTTCTCTCGCTGTTCACAAACACCACATTCACTCATTCACTTAACGAACAGAACACCAGTATCCAAGTATACTACCTCCGTGAAGACTGTGTTAATTTGCTCTTGGGAGCAGCCGATGCTCCTCCTTGAGTTGTGCGGGACCGGACAGGTGTGGTTTTGCTTCCAACACCAACTGCTCGCCCAGAGGAAGAGACACTACTGGATGATCCTGAGCTGGAACAAGTAGGTGACTGCAGCCTGCGGACCCCACTGACAGGACTGGCGTGTGCTATGGCTTTCACCGGCTGTCTGGATGCCAGAGGAGAGCTGGCGGCACCAACTGCTTTCATGGGCTGTCGGACTGACAGGGGAGATTGCCCACTGCTGGAGGAATACCGTAATTTACTGGAAGTCGCTCCTGGAACAAAACAAAACAAGCTTTTGTCAATGCTGAATGTTGTCTCGCTGGCATTAGCACTGGTAGTGCAGGAGTTAAAAGATGCATAATAGGAATGGCAGTGAAGTATTGAACTGACGCCAACCCCACCCTGCAGCAGAGACTGACAGGTGCTGGGGTGTGCCTTTGGGTTGTCCGCTATAACGCTCATGTCATTTTACCTCACCCTACCCCGTAGACACTGATAAGTGTCGTGGTGTGCTTTGGTGTTTGGCTTATATTCATTCCATTCCATAAGAAAATATGCAGAGGTGGGGTGGCAGTATAGAGAATGGGGTGCACTTTGGGGCCGAACACTCCAAGGCACACCTCGATGCCTGTCACTGGCTGCAGGGTTGGGTTGGAATGGCGGCAGCATTACAGCTGATGATCCCAAGTCACACCTCTGACGCCTGTTAGTCTCTACAGGGTGGGGTGTTACAGTTGGAAACCCTAACGCCGTAGGCGTGTGTTGGTATTTGCACTCTAAATTATAAACATGGGGTTTTTGTGACCCCACCTCATGAAGAGTGGCACTATCAGTTTGTTAGCCGAAAGGTGATTTTGCACAACAACTGCACCATTTGGCACCACAGATACAGAAACACATTTTGGGCAGGATGTGGAAAATGACAACTATATTATTCATAAGGAGGTGTAAAAAAATGGCAACGTGGAAAATCTGGAGTGAAAATATGAAAAATTGGTGAAGTCACGAGCATGCATAGAAACTGCGCAACGCACGTCTGTAACCCAATTATTTTTGGGATTTCTTTAACCACATTTTCAACATAGGCATTTTGGGACCTCCCCTCATGAATGGTGGCACTGTGAGTTTGTTAATCTGTCCCAAAAGTTGATTTCCCACAGCGACCACGCGATTGTACGTCACAGGTGCGAAAACACATTTTGGGCACAATGTGAAAAATGACAACTGTACTGTTCATAAGGAGATGTGAAAAAAATGCCAGTGTTGAAAATCTGGCATGAAAATATTGCAAATTTGCGAAGTTACAAGTGTCCGTGGAAACTGCGCAATGCATGCTTGCAACACAGTCATTTTATGGACGTTCGTCACCAAATTTTCAACATAGGCATTTTAGGACCTTTGCTCATGAATAGTGTCACTGTCATTTTGTTAATCTGTCCCTAAAATGGATTTCCCATAGCGACCATGCTATTCTGTGCTGGAAGTGCGAAAACACATTTCGACCAGGATATGTAAAATGACAACTATACTGTTCATAAGGAGGTGTGGGAAAATGGTAATATTGAAAATCTGGAGTGAAACTATTAAAAATTCAAGAAGTTACAAGCGTGCGTGGAAACTGCGCAACGCATGCTCGTAAAACTGCTATTTTTTTGGATTTTTTTTCACCAAATGTGTAACATAGGCTTTTTGAGAGCCCCCCCCCCATGAACAGTGGCACTGTCATTTCGTTAATTGGTCCCGAAAGGTGATTCCGCGCAGTGACCGCAAAATCACCATGACAGTGACTGAATTCTTGAGGAGGGCTCCCAATAACCCCATGTTGAAAATGTGGTGCCAAAATTTCTAAAAATGGCCAAGATATGCACCAAAGTTGAAAAAAACCCTATTCAATGCCATTATACAGCTTACGGCATTTCCTCAGTTCGCGATCGACTTTGAAGAGTGCAGACATGTTCGGTGTAGTATCAAATGGTACTACCTGTCCAGAATTTGCTACCCTCATCAGCTGCGCATGCATATTAGGCGTCACGCATCGCAGATGCAACAGTCGAGAGGAGGCAGCAAATTCTGCCCGCCAGCAGCGTGGTAGGCTACCGCTCGTGGGCGCCAGCAACCTGGGTTCGAACGGACACGGGCGGCTGGAGGGTCAGCCGGGAGGATTGAGCGCCAGCGGCCGGTCTCCTCCTTTGGGAGGGAGGGATGCATGTCCCGCAGCTCTACCACCACCTGGGTGACGATGGGTGGAGGTGCAGCGGGACTGCATTCAGAAGCGGAGGAGGAGGGAGGACATGGGATGTGGGCCGGAGACCGGAGCGCTCGCACGTTTCGATGTGCGCCGCCCCTAGGTTTCCCTAGTGTGCTCACGTCCTGTGGGAGGGGACAGAAAAATGGAAAAAGGAAACCTGCCGTGGAGGACAGAGACGGGACCGACTGCCCCAGATAACCCATAACCGGCTACCGTTGGATGCCGCAAGATGGACCTCCTGACGACACTGATGGACTGGAGGGGTAAAGGGTCTCCCTCCTTCCCGCCTGGGGTAGGGCCGAGGCAGCACGGAGGTAGGTCCAAGCGACACCACGGTAGGTACCCAGGGAGGGATTAGGGATCACAGTCTAGGGACCCTGAAGAAGTTCCATCACGGCAGAGAAGAGGGGCTATTAAAAAAAAAAAAAAAAAGAGGGTAGCAAATTCTGACAGTGAAGTCCAGAGGAAAACTCTGGCAGGTGGTCATTAAATATCTGTACAAAAGGCGTAAACCCTGCAAGTGAGGCGTAAGTTTTAAACAAAACCTGTATATCGACTTCTATCTCTTGAATGATCATTGGGCTTGATGGATAAGCTCAATTTTGGTCTGCTTATGTTTGATGAAAATCAAAGGAAATTGTACAGTATCAAATGCTAATTTAATTGTTATAGCACGCAATATATTGTAATACTGATCTGATTTTTTAATGCAGACTCATTTTGGTTTACTAAGTTTATTTATTTGGGTACTTAAGATTACTGTTTTTACGTTTTGAGTATCGCCTTTCTCTGTAATCTAAGTTCACTGTTAAAACCGGAGTCGTGTGTGTGTGTGTGCGTGTGTGACTAGTCTTGTTGTAGTGTTACTCATTAAAAAAATAAAGGAAATCCTGACCTCATCCTGTGTCCCAATTAATGCTTAAAACAGTTCCTTAAAGGGGTTTTTCTCTAAGATTTACATCTCCCTTCCCTTTCAAAAGAACAAGCGGACCACTTAAACTGACCTATTGGAGATGGGGAAACTGACACTACAATTAGAGGTTTGAAGACCTTTAAATGCCCAGGTAATGACGAGCTGCCGGGAATATTACAAGAAATTCCATTTGGAATTGGTCCCTTCGATTAGGGCAGAGTATTCCGATCTTTACAGGATGAGAAAGGTCAGGTTCCACCATCCTGGACACAGGCCATTGTATCGGTGATCCTCAAACCAGGAAAGCATCCCCTAGCCTGCTCCTCTTATTGTCCTATTAGCAATACTGAATATTGATTATAAATAGGGTTTCCGGTTTTAGGTGTTTATTTTTTGTAAAAAAAAAAAAAAAAAAAAAGGTGTTTCTTTTCTGCATTTTTCTCCCTCTTTCAAAAGTACCAAAAATCTGTTATTTTAAGTGTAATCAATTTCTCGGACAACAAAAATCTTTATAAATCAGTGTTTATTCACTCAAGTTAAAAAACAGATATTACACTTTTTCAAACTGTGTACCATGACTATTGCTTGTTAGCACCATAGATATTGCACTATATTAATATTGCATTAGTTTTACAAAATAGTGCACCATAACTGTAGAACTATACATATATAAATATGTAGATGGTGATGGTGAGCTAGGAGCAGCACACTATTAGAGCTCTGTTCCACCATACAAGTGAAAGGTGTAATACAAAAAAACATGATCCACCACATATTCAGCTCACAGTTGGTCAGCTGGAAGAGTGGGGACACAATGAATTCGGTGTTTTTCGGTTATAACTGATTTCAATTTTCACCATGGTGGTGTTTTACCGGTGTTTATCGGTTATAACCTAAAACCGGAAACCCTAATTATAAAATACTGACATCCGTTATGACCAAAAGACTGCAAGTACTAATTCCAGACTTGATGAATCTGGATCAAACTGGTTTTATACCGGGGCGACAAGCCCAGGATAATTTGAGAAAAACTTTTCATACAATTGACCATCTAAACTCAACAAAAACATCAGCCCTTTTGGTCAGTACTGACGCAGAAAAGGCGTTTGATAAAAGTGTCTAGGTCCTTTCTTGAGACTTTAGACCATTTCGGATTGGGGACCCCTTTCCTGACTTTGATTTCCAAATTATATCAAACACCGATGGCCTATATCCGGGCAAATGGTCTCATGTGTGGGCATTTCTTTGGAGTGAGGAACTAGGCAGGGTTGCCTCTCACTCTTCCTATTTGCTCTATACACTGAACCCCTATCCCGGAGTATTAGACAGGATGAGGGTATCCAGGGAGTACGGACTGCTGGACAGCAACATAAAAGTACAGTTATGTAAGAACTTACCGTAACAGTAGATCTTCGAGAGAGGCTCTTGCAGTAGGTAATTACATATAGGACTGACGCCAGCCAGCGGCAGAACCCCACGGAAAAATTTCTAGCTAGCAGTCCCTGGCTAGGGACCGCCCCCACATCAGGTGACCGGCGTCATACGACCTCGGTATAAAGGGCGGTCCCGGACGCTCGCCTTCCAGTTCTTTCCCGCCACAGGCCCAGAAGAGAGAGAAGCGGATGTTTCCATTCCTGGAAAAGGAGCTAAAAAAGCCTAGGGGGATGGAGGGCGGAGAATTTACTTGCAAGAGCCTCTCTCAAGATCTACTGTTACGGTAAGTTCTTACGTAACTGTACTTTCTTACTTCGAGAGGGCTCTTGCAGTAGGTAATTACATATAGGACTGAATCCCAAGCAGTCTGGAACAAATGAAAAGGCACCGGGAGGAGGGAACTACTCTAAAAAGTAGCCCTAGCTGTGCAAGCCTCAAGACAGGAGGCCTTGCAAAATGGCCAATCCGAAGCCTGCTCTACGGCGAGAGGCAATTTCCAAACTGTAATGTTTTGTAAAGGTATGGACGAAGTCCAGGTGGCGGCAGCGCATATGTCTGCCGCAGACACATTCTTGAAAAGCCGCAGAGGCCACTACTCCTCTTGTGGAGTGACTCTAACCTGACCCGAAGGGTCTTGTACTTGTCATAACAGAAAGTGATGCAATGAGCTAACCACTGACAGGCATTGCTTGGAAACAGTATTGCCTTCCTTTGTGAGCAAAAGAGACAAACAACTGATCAGTCTTTCTGAGATCCTTCGTCCTGTTGGTGTAGTATCTCAGAATCCGGTGAACATCCATGGTATGGAGTAAATACTCCCCTTGATTAGAGTACTGCGTAAAAAAGGCAGGTAGCTCTATGGACTGATTTAAGGTAGACTCTGCTACTACTTTAGGTAGAAACTTAGGATTCGTGCGAAGAGCAACTCGTTCTTTGTGAAAAATCAAATAGGGGATTTTACACATAAGGGCCTGGAGCTCGGAAATTCTTCCAGCCGAAGTAATGGCCACCAAGAAGAGCTGCCTTCCACGAAAGAAACTTCAGATCTGCAGGTTCAAGGGAGGGAGAGTAAGTTTCTGAGAACAAAATTCAAATCCCAAGGGGAGCAGGAGATCGGATGGGGGGCCTTAGATGAAGGACCTCTGAGAAAGGTCTTGAGACCTCCAGTTGAGCAAAAGCTTTATCTGGAAGAGAACATGGTAGGCTGAGATAGCTGCCTGTGGAACCTTCAAGGAGGAATGGCTGAGACCCAGGTCGAAGAGATGACGTAGTACTCCAGCAGAAAAGCCACTGAACAGGAGAAAGGCTCCACGCTCTTGGAGGCTGCCCAAATAGAGAATCTCTTCCACTTCATGGCATAGTGGACCTGGTGGAGGGTTTTCAGCCTCCACTAAAATTTCCACCACTTTTGGAGAGACACCAAAACGGGATTGGACTAGGTCTGCAGGAGCCATGCATGTAGTTGAAGGGATTTGAGGCCTGGGTGGACCAGGGTCCCCTGATCCTGGGTCAGCAAACCTCAAGATAGAGGAAGAGGAAGATCCTCTGAATATTGTTGTAGAAGAGAGAACCAGATTTGCCTGGGCCAGAAAGGAGTGATCAGAATCATTCTCGCTCCCTCTGTGGCTAGTTTCTGCAATACTCGTGGGATAAGAGGAATTGGGGGAAAGCATAGACAATCTGTCCTTCCAATCTAGAGACAGAGCATCGCTCCAGAGGTGCCTCGCTCTGGACGAGCGAGCAAAGGTGGGAAATTTTATGTTTGGGGAGAGGCGAACAGGTCTACCTGCAGAGTCCCCCAAAGCTGAAAGATATAGTCTAGTACCCCTTGGTCCAGTTCCCACTCGTGTGCCAGAGCAGAGGAGCGGCTTAGATTGTCTGCCAGAGTGTTGTCGACTCCTGGAACATGAATCGCCGTTAGGTGAAGGTCATGTTGTGTTGCCCAATCCCAAACCCTCATTGCCTCCCTGCATAGAGGGTAGGACCGAGTTCCTCCCAGTTTGTTGATGTACCACACTACGCACATGTTGTCCGTCTGGACGGCTAGGTAGCTGGGGAGGATGTATTGGTGAAGGGATTGGAGAGCATACAGCACAGCTCGAAGCTCGAGCACGTTGATGTGGAGAGCTTGTTCCAGTCTGGACCACAAGCCCTGGGTCCGATGAGGACCTAGATGGGCTCCCCAACCTTCGCCTGATGCGTCTGTAGTCAGAGTCTGGGAGGGGGGAGGATGAAAGAAGGGAACCCCCCGAAACAGGTTGTCTCGAACCATCCACCATTGCAAGTCTCGCACCATCAGCGATGAGATCAGAATTAATTGATCTAGGTCATCCACAAGTTGATCCCACTGGGAGCGAAGAGTCCACTGAGAGATCCTCATGTGGAGTCGAGCTCGGGGACCGCCGGAATAGCGGCTGCCATGAGCCCCAGGAGATGGAGGACGACCTCGCCGAGACCCTCCTGCGCTCTGATAGCAAGGAAGTCTGGGTTTGGAGAGGTCACCCTGTCCGGAGGCAGGAAGGCCTTGCTCACGGTCTAGACGAGGATAGCCCCGATGAACTGTAGCCTCTGGGAAGAATCCAGATGAGACTTGGAATGGTTGATAGTAATACCCAGGCAGGAGATAACCTGCTGGGTGAGGGAGAGAAAACGCAGGAGTTCCTCCCTGGACGAGGCCGCCAGGAGCCAGTCGTCCAGGTAAGGGAACACCTGTACTCCCATTGTACGCAGGTGGGCCGCTACCACAGCCAGGCATTTGGTAAATACTCGGGGGGCCGAGGATAGACCAAAGGGGCGCCTTGAATTGGTAGTGGTCCCCCTGAAATGCAAAATGAAGATACTTGCGGTGAGAAAGGCGAATGGGAATGTGCAGACAGGCATCCTGCATATCCAGTGCACAAAGCCATTGACCCGCCAAGGAGGGCAGAAGGCTCTGCAAGAGAGCATCCTGAACCTTTGTATTCCACATAAAGATTCAAGGAACTGAGATCTAGAATGGGTCTGAGATCTCCCATCTCTTTGGGACCAGGAAGAAATGAGAATAGTAACCGTCCCATGAAGATGAAGGGGACGGTTCTATCGCCTGCTCCGCGAGAAGGGCAGAGATTTCTTCCCGGACCAAAGGAAGATGTTCCCTTGAATAGGATGACTTTGGGGTGGGTGGCGGGGTGGTTTCTAAATAAACTCTATGGAATGCCCTTCCGCTATAAGCTGGAGCACCCAAGAATCTGTGGTTATCCTCTCCCATCCCGGAAGGTGGAGGGAAACCTCCCTCCACCGGTTCCTCTGGGAAGTCTAGAGACGGTGGAGAGGAAAGGACAGGTGGTGTGGGCAGCCGCAGCTGAAGCACCCCTTGCTTTTTGGGCGGGGCTTAGCAGCCGCTGGGGCCCGGCGTTTGGTAGCCCGCCTTCCCTGTGGTTTCGCTTTGGCTGAATCCGTCTGCGAAAGGGACGGCGCTGCTGTTGTTGGGGACGGTACATGGAATCCACGGATTTCAGAGCCGTCTCCTTCTCCTGCAAATCGGTGAGGATGTCCTTGACATCACCCCGGAAAAGCACTGACCCCCGGAAAAGGTGCTTCCTGAATAGCGGATTGCACCTCCGGGACCAAACCTGACACGCGGAGCCAGGCATGACGCCATAGACCCACGCCGGAAGCGGAGTTCCGCCCGGTAGTGTCCACTGCATCGTATGTCGCCCGCAAAATGTGGCAACTGGCCGAACGAGCAGAACGGACGAGGTCGGCTAACTCCTGTTTGACCTGGGAGTCAGGTAAGGAGTCCAGCTTGGATTCCACCTGGGTAAGGACAGCTTTCTGGTAATCCCCCATGTGGGCGATGTAATTCAGGGCCCGACTTCCCAGTGTGCAGGAGGCGTAAATCTTTCTTCCATACTGGTCCAGAAGGCGAGATTCCTTATCAGGAGGAGATGAGCTCAGATGTTTTGGATGTGCCGACCTGCCGTGAGCGGCGCTAATCACGACCGAGTCGGCCCGAGGGTGAGAGTCTAAGTAGTCCACACCTTCAGGAGCCTGGTATAGCCTGTTTGACTTCCTGGGAAGTGGGGCTAACGCCGACGGTTGTTTCCAAATCGTGGTAACAAGGTCGGCGTGAGGCTCAATCCAGGGCGGCACTAATGTTGGAGCTGTCACGGGCAGATCCAGATGTTCAGCAAGTTTAAGTCGCTGAGGATCTGGTTTCAAAGAGTGCCACTGGTGTACTTCCTGGATTTTTCTAAGCAACTCCGTGAAAGATGGATCCTCCGGAGGAAACTTCGGAGGGGTCCTCGGCCGGGGCTTAGATGGAGAGCGGGGCTCGTCGTCTCTCTCGGAGCATCCCTCGGAAGAGTCCGAGGAATCTGAGAGGGAAGAAGAAGATGAAGAAGAATAAGACTCCCTTACGCGACTCGGAGGAGGAACGGGTTCCTTGGGTGGTATCCATAAACGCGTGTCCTGCCCCTCTCTGGACCCAGAGGGAAGAGCTCTGGAGTCCGGAGGTGGTGAGGGAGTGCGCCACCTTGGACGTACGGGAGCCGGTGGCGGCACCGTTGTCGTGAGGCGGCTCTCTACCTCCCTGGTGAGTTGAGCCTTGGCCTCGGCCCACCAGGAGGCCAGAGTCTCCTGCAGATCCACCGGCGGCAATGGGGGCGGAGGTGGAGGAGGAGGGGGAAAAGTGTACGGGTTGTACCCGTAAGGCGAGTATCCAAAACCGCCGCGGAAACCTGGCGCCAGAAAGACCGCGCCGGGTACGGCGGCATGGATACTGTGGTCCCGGTACGCCGGCGCCGGATAAGACGGGCGGGTACCCGGAGCCAGGGGCTGCCGGAGCAGACGGCTCGGGTCGGTGGCCTCACAGGCGGGTCCACATTAGGGGCCCGGAAGCGGAGGGCCCGACGGAGGGGAACATCCGAAAGTGGATGTTCCTGAGCCGGGAACCGGGCGTCAAGGCACTGGCGCCGGAGGTACCGCCTCGGGCCAGCGCCTGGGGCTGACGCCAGATCTGGTTCTAACAGAGGAGGGTCTGACGGAGGAGGAAGATCCCCGCATCGTCCGGGGATGGAGGAGAGAATCCCTGGGTCAGGCTGGGGTGCCTCAGGTTCTCAGATGGCAGCAAGGCTGCGGGGAACCGGGTACGACGGACGGGAGGGTCTGTCGCCGGTTCCATCGCACGCCGCCGGAGCTGATGGCGGCTTAGGGGTGAGTTCCGGCGGTGCCAGAGGAGCCGGCGTCCGCTTACGGGAGCCTCGCCGAGGCGGGCCGAGGAGAACGATCGGCCTGGTCCGGGGTAGAGGTGCGGTGCCGCCGGGAAGGGTCGGGCGCCTTATCGACCTTCCTGCCGACGCCGAGGAGCCGACGTCCGACTTAGAGGAGTCGCCTACGCCAGAAGGCCGCAAGCCTCGCGGCTGAACTGGGCGGAGGCCTCCAATCGCCTGGAGGCGCCTACAGGGCCCGAGCGCCGAGCCAGACGGGCGGGCCGATGCCTCTAAACCTTGAGGCGGCCGACGCGCGTCCGCCTGGGGACGCTACTTAGTCCCGCGCTCCAGCGGGAGATGCGTAGAGGAGGACTTCTCCGTGCCTCTCCTTGTCCTTCGGGGAAGTAGACGCCTGCCTCAACTTTTTCAACTTTTTCCATAGAAGACATCTTTTTCTTGAGGAGATGGGCTTCCAGGGACTGTTGGCGCCGTTTACGGGTGGCTGTGTTGAAGTTGAGGCAATGCTGGCACTTCTCGACCGGGTGATCGGGGCCTAGGCAGAAAAGGCACAGGGAATGGCCGTCCTTGTGTGGCAGTTAGGCGCCGCATGAGTCGCACTTGTTTTTGTGCTCGGAGGATGTAGGGGACGACATACACCGACGATGTACTGACGACTGATTGAAGAATACTATTTTTCGCCAAAAACCAACGAAAGATAGGACTGATGAAGCACGAACTTTACCGCAAGGCGCTGCACGAGCTAACGGCGGGAAAGAACTGGAAAAAGCGGTGTCCGGGACCGCCCTTTATACCGACGTCGGTATGACGCCGTCACCTGACGGGGCAGGTCCTCGCCAGGGACTGCTAGCTAGAAATTTTTCTGGGTCCTGCCGCTGGCCAGCGTCAGTCCTATATGTAATTACCTACTGCAAGAGCCCTCTCGAAGTAAGATCTCTCCTTTTATGCTGATGATATCCTATTATATTTGGAAGACCCCATCCACTCTTGGCCCGGTGATGGATAAATTAACGTATTTTTCCTCCCTAGCTGGATACTCCCTAAACACTTCAAAAACAGAAATACTTTCCATCCAATATAAACCCCCCCTGCACTTGCGGACCGCATATCCCATGAGATGGGATTTAAAGCAGATGAAATACCTGGGAATCAACATCAGCCCTGTACCTTCGCAACTATTCCAACTTAACTTTGTCCCTCTGTTGAATCAACTGAAATCGACATTCAAAAATGGAATGTCTTGCCACTCACTAAATGCGCGGTGGTGGATGACCTAGGGGATGGCAGGGGTTGCAGGATGATCTGGCAAAGCTTGAAACCTGGTCAGACACCTGGCAACTGGGCTTTAATACCAAAAAGTGCAAGGTGCTGCATTTTGGGATGAAGAACCCAAGGAGGAGTTACCAGCTAGGGGGAGTGCAGACAGAGGAGGAGAAGGATCTGGGTGTGCTCATTACAGGGTCAATGAACAACTTGGCACAATGTAGGAAGGCAGCTGCAAAGGCCAACAAAATGCTGGGTTGTACTGCAAGGGGTATATCCTCGAGGAGGGAGGAGGTGATTCTACCACTGTATAGGTCATTAGTTAGACCACACCTGGAGTACTGTGTGCAGTACTGGCGTCCGTATCTGAAGAGGGACATTAGTTACTGAGGGGTGCAGCGCAGAGCGACAAAGATGATCAAGGGGCTGGGGGACTTATCATACGAGAGGAGGTTGAAGGAGTTGAACATGTACTCACTGGAGGAGAGGAGAGACATGGGTGACATGATTGAAACCTTTAAATACATGAAAGGAATAAACAAGACTGGTACAGAGGGGCTGTTCAAAGTAAGGGAGGGAGGGCACCAGGGCCATGATATGAGACTGGAGCGAGGAAGGTTCAGGAGGGAGATGAGGAGACACTTTTTTACAGAGAGGGTGGTGGATGGGTGGAATGCTACCTGCTGAAGTGGTATGCAGTAGAACAGTGGACTGCTTCAAACGAGGATGGGACAGGACAAGGGGAGGGTTAATGAAGGAAGGGAGGAAGGGAGGGCAGCTGCAGAATAAGGTGCTAGCTGCACATTCGAAGCAGACTTGATAGACCTCTAGGCCTTTATCTGCTGGCAAATTTTGTATGTTCGTATGCACGAATACAAGCAGTCAAGATGAATGCACTTCCTCGGTTTTTAAAAAGGACACAGATTTGTAGGGAACTGGCAACAGTTCTGGGAGCGAAAGTTCTTTAAATTTGATGGACTGCATCTGACTAAAGAGGGAGTCAGTGCATTGGGGCAGAAGTTTGACGTCTTTGCAGAATATTTAAACTAGCAATGGGGAGAGGGGTGCAGCACCCATACGTCGAATGGAAGAACACCCCTCCCTCAGCTAGTGGTCAAACAGGAATTCAGCTGTTTGCCATTCATTTGCACCACCAGGTAAGAAAAAGGTTTGTCTCCCACACGATGCACAGGGTAATGCCAAACTTCACCCAACAACTAACACACCAAAATCTGGCCAATGGAAAATCATGTACAAATGCTCACAGCCTGGGGAAATAAGATCCCAGACCTGCAGGCAATAATGTCAGAGGCTAAACTGGACATAGTAGTATTAGTGAGACGTGGTTTACCAGTAACCACACTTGGGAGACTTCAGTACCTGGATATGTATTGTTCAGAAGAGACCGAGTGCAAAAGGGGGGAGGTGGCCCTGTATGTTAATGAAAATATCAAAGCTACAGAAATTCAGAATACACATAAGGAGCCAGAAGAACTGTGGGTCACCCTGGAAACAGGTAATGGGACAGCCATAAGAACTGGGGTTGTCTACAGGCCCCCAGACCAGAGGGAGGACATAGACACATTACTGTTAGAAGATATACAAAACATGACAGCTAAAGGTGAGGTTCTGATAATGAGAGACTTCAACATGCCAGATACAGATTGGTCAATACCAGCAGGAACATCTGCCAGAACTAGACTCATAGTGGATTCCTGCAGGGGAGGGCCTCAAACAATGGTACAGCAACCCACAAGAGACAGGGCTATCCTAGATCTAGTACTGACTAACAAAGAAGGGATCACAGATCTCCAGGTAGAAGGTCACCGGTGGCCAGTGACCATCACATGGTATGGTTCAATTTGGCTACTACATCTAAATCATCCCATTCCAAGGCAAAAATATGGACTTCAGAGGAGCTGACTTTGATAAGATGGCCAACAGAGTTAAGCTAGCCCTGGCAAAAAAGAAACACAGGTGAGGAGGTACAGGCAAAGGGCAAGCATTATGATACAATACTTGAAGCAACATCCCATTGTGTTAGACAGAAAAGGAAGTGCAAAAGAAGAAGGAAACCACTTTGGTTCTCAAATATAGTAGCAGAAAAGGTCAGAGCCAAAAGGCTGGCCTCAGAAAATAAGGGAACACAGCGGATGAAGATAGGGAGGCATACCAAACTGCCCTAAGGGAAGCAGGTAAGGCAGTAAGGCAGGCAAAGTCCCAAACTGAGGAAACACTAGCACTAACAGTAAAAGAAGGTGACAAGACTTTCTATAGATACATTAGTGAAAGGAGAAAGTCCAGAGGGGTATTGCTGCTTAATGGAGAAAAGGAGCATGTGAGAGGAGGACCCTGTCAAAGGCATCTATCCTAAATAGATACTTTTGCTCAGTATTTACTGAAGAGAAGGTAGGGCAGGGCCCACAGCTCAGCATCATGGACACAGGGGAGGGAGGTGAGCACTACTCCTCACAAAAGAAAGGGTCCTACAAGAGCTTGCTAAGCTCAGGGTGGATAAGGCAATGGGACCTGATGGCATACATCCCAGGGTACTTAAGGAGCTAAAGGAGGAACTAGCAGAGCCATTAGCAGAATTGTTTAGTGAGTCTCTGAGCACAGGAGAGGTCCCAGAAGACTGGAGAAAGGCTCATGGATCCCACTCCACAAGAGTGGTAGCAGGAGGAGGCGGGGAACTACAGACCGTCAGTCTTACCTCAGTAGTGGGCAAGATTATGGAGGCACTCCTTAAGGAAAGGATAGTGCAACACCTGGAATCCATAGGGGCACAGGATCCAAGACAGCATGGGTTTACAAAAGGAAGGTCCTGTCAAACTAATCTCATAGATTTCTTTGACTGGGTAACCAGAGTGGTGGACCAAGGGGAGCAGTTGATGTCGCCTACCTTGACTTTCAGCAAAGCTTTTGACACTGTTCCACATAGAAGATTGATAAATAAGCTAGGTAGGCTCGGGTGGGTCAGAAGTTGGTCAACTGGGTGGCAAACTGGTTGACTGGCAGAAAACAGAGAGTGGTGGTAAATGGTATACAGTCAGAAGAGATGCAAGTCACAAGTGGGGTACCTCAGGATCAGTCCTGGGGCCAGTCCTATTCAACATCTTCATTAGTGACCTCGCAGATGGACTAGAGGGTAAGGCTTGTCTGTTTGCAGATGACACCAAGATCTGCAACAGAGTAGATGATCCAGATGGGGTGGGCAGAATGAGAAGAGATCTGGATAAACTAGCAGAATGGTCAGAAGAGTGGCAACTGGGATTTAATGCAAAGAAGTGCAAAATCATGCACATAGGGAAGAGAAACCCGAAGCCACTTATAGGCTGGGAGGAGTTGCTAGCAGTCACAAAGGAAGAAAGAGACTTGGGCATCATCATCACTGATGACCTAAAATCATCCAAGCAGACCTCTAAAGCAGTAGGTAAGGCTAGGGGGTGTTAGGGTGTATTAGTAGGGTATCACAAGTCGAAGAGGAGGTAATAATCCCTCTGTACAATATTACATGGTTAGGCCCTCATCTGGAGGTACTGCTGGCAGTATTGGAGGCCACAATTTCACAAGGACATTAACCAAATTGAGGCAGTCCAGAGAAGGGCAACCAAAATGGTGCAGGGACTGCATCAGAAGACATATATGACAGATTAACGGAGCTCAATATGTATACCCTTGAGCAAAGGAGGGAGAGAGGTGATATGATCGAGACATTTAAACACCTTAAGGGCATAAACAAGGTGAAAGAGTCTAACATGTTTAAATATAAGAAAAATAGCAGGACAAGAGGACACAGCATGAGATTAGAGGGAGGCCGATTAAGGGGAATGTGAGGAAATTTTTCACAGAAAGGGTGGTAGATGCATGGAATGGCTTACCACAAGAAGTGGTGGCTATGAATACAGTGCAGGGCTTCAAACAGGCATGGATAGGCATAAGGGAGCAATGCAAATGACTATGAATAGATAGGTCACTGACAGAGCAAAGGCCGATGGCACATTTATAAGGTAGAAAAAGAAATGGGCAGACTGGATGGGCCTTACGGTCCTTATCTGCCGTCAACTTCTATGTTTCTATGTTTCTATGTTTCTATGTTCTATGTTTCTATGTTATATCTTTTTCAGGGAACCCCATGTGTCCTTTCAAAGGAGGAACCGGAGAACTGGCAAAGAAAGAACAGAAATGAGATACAAATGGACTAATAAGAAACCCAGAATTCGGAAACAGACAATGTTTCTCCCTAAAGCACAAAGGGGTACGGCTGTACCCCTCTTGGAGGGATACTGGATTGCTACTCAGATGAGGATTGGATTACTGTGGGGACCTCCAACCTATAAGGCTAAATGGAAAGAGATAGAGCTGGAGCAACCTGGGTTTCCCCCTTTACCTGCTCTTATTTTCCAACACAGAGAGCAAGCGAAAACAGATCAAAACAGACCCACAGCCAGTCAGACCACTCTGGAGGGGTGGAGAAGGGGACCCTGGTAAAACACTTGAGACAGAGTTTGAGGTACCAATGGTGGGCAACAGACGTTGAATTAGGTCGGCACTCTAAACGCCTGGTTCCGTAATAAGGCCAAGGTGGGTTTCAGGGCACCCAGGCAGCTTCTACAAGAAGGTGGACTGCTCCCTTTGAACTGGCTCAGATGCTTTTATCTTTCACCATCTGACAGAATGAGATATTGCCAAATCTGTAGTTACATTAACCAGAAAACAGAAAAGACCAGCTCACAGGAAGCCCTGGGCCAGAGGAGATATTTGAACAACTCTGGAAATCTGGACATGCTTCAGATGCAATAACCCTTCTTTATCAGAGGTACACACAGCAGTTTAAATCCAACACAGAATACCTTAGGCAGGAGTGGGAACAAGAAATGAATGTGGTTATTCAAGAGACAGTGGGTAAAGGGCTGGAAACATATTTGAGAGCCACCTCTTCGCCTTTGTGGTGGGAGTTTCTATGGAAACTAAGGACCAGATATTTTAGGTTCCTCTGTTGGTCTCCAGACAGCAACCAGGCACACCCACATATTGCTGGAGGAAGCGTGGGGAGGCCAGGGCCACCGATACCCACATTTTCTGGGCTTGCTCAGGTCTCCGGCAATTCTGGTCGGATGATAATTCTTTGAACCAAATATTCCAGACACAGAGCCAATTTGGTCCTGAGATTCTGTTGCTGGGAGAGATTCCTGGGGAAGTAAGAGGTCCAGAGGCTATTTATTTACGGCAGATATTGGGGGTGGCCGCACTGAAAACTATAACTAGAAAATGACTACAATCTTGTCCACTGACCATTCAGGACTGGCTGGAAGTGATCTCTCAGACAAAACTGGCTTATATAAAAATGATACCACTCCCTGGTGTTGCGCTCTTTGGTGTGTTCACCCCCCGCCTCGTGACAGGCGCTGTGTGCCTGTGTGAGGTGGTGGAATTGGGACGTCTTTTGGAGTTCAGGGTTGTCCAGAAATGAATTAACCACAAGCTGGCATAACTCATCTAATATGCATGATATCGACTTTGAGTGATTGATATAAAAGATTATTTTCTTAAAAGTGTTGACCCTGAAGTTTGGTGTAGTTTAAACACCTTATTGTTTTAGAGTAGATAAACTTTTCCTAAAGCAAAAGAGTTCTGTTAATTAATGTACCAGAATATGGGATTTCCTACACCCGCTGTGACAACTAATAATATTAGACTTAACTGAAGCGTTACTTTTTCGCCATTTTTGGGAGGAATAATGAAGTGGGCTGATGTAGGGAGTAACCAAGAATGTATATGCTTTTTATATGTCTAACCTTAATGTATTTTATTTGATTGCTGTAGTGGAGTAATTGTTTTTAAGCTCCACTAACTAAACAGAATGTCTAATGATACTGAAACCAATAAAGAAGTATTAAAAAACCCAAAAACTGTTCCTTAAAAGATCAAGGTATTAAGTGTTCTTTTATTCATATGTGAGTAGGGTTAGGAATAAGGATACTGTCTGTATACTGTACTGCACATATCGTGTGCCTTATATCACTGTGCCCTATATTTGAGTGAACTTATGCGTGGTATGCACTTTATGTCTTATACGAGTCATAATAGCTATTGTAAGTAGCTCCTGCTAATGTCAGAACTACTACATATTATTCTGTTAAGCAGTATAGGGGAACATTGTTTAACCAGGAGTAGCACACTAGCTGAAGCTTGTTTCCAGTTGCAACCTGGGAGCACAAGGAAGTTAAGTGACTTGCTCAGGATCACACAGTATGCATCTACGCATGTGGGATTCAAACCCAGGTCTCCAGATCTGTAGCTCAGAGCCTTAACCCACTGCGCTATACTGCCTCCGATATAAACTATATACAGTGGATGCAAGTGGTTATTTGAGAAACTGAGCGCCTCGTTTGGTGATTATTACAATCTCTGTTGTGAAGCCTACTGCGGTATTGTGCTACAGTTGTGGTATATGGAGGGGGTGCCTACGGGGGTACTCTTTACCCTATACTCTATGTTCTGCAGGTGTCAAAATGTATCACAAGTTTTTTATGTTCAATTTATGCCTGTTCTTGGGTGCTTGGCCACTGAATCCTCTGTAGTCTGTTAAAAAAATAACTTGCTATCTGCTGTGATTTTGTTCTTCATTTGCATGCCTTCGTGATCGAGAATTGTGTCCCGTTTTGGGGCTTTTTACCCATTTTATGGTGCGCTTAAGGGGCTGCATAGTTTCCTAATGTTTACATGCTGCGGGTGCTGGGCTGATGTCAGTATAAATGGAGCAGCTCCATGGCTTCTCCACTCGTTTCATTGAAGAGCGGTGCTTTCCTTAGTACTGCACTCTGTCATTTTTTAAAATATTTTTATTGTGCCTTGTGAAAATAGTATCTTACCCCATACTGACCGTGTTGCGTTTTTAGTTGGAAAAGTTTTTTTCCAGCAGATGGGCTGAAGGAACACTCCCCCACCCCAACAGCATTCCCAGTTGTATGTGGGTACTGTATGGAGCAGCTCCATGGCATCCCCACTCGTTAGTGGTGCTTATAACAGTTTGTGAATTACATCTTTTCACTGAAGTGTTTGAATAAAGTGGCTTAACCTGTACTACCATGATGTGCTTTATTTCTGAAATCTGGACTTTCGCAGCTGATGGGCTGAAGGAAACAACCCCCCTCCCCCATTAGCATTCCGAGCTGCATGAGGGTCAGGGAGATTATATTTTGGACTGTCAGTAGTTCACGTTCTTGAACTGCAGCTATTTACAGACAGAGTAAATGATTAGGAGTTTAACATTAATATTATAACTCTGTTTTACACTATTCTGCAAGCTGCACGTGTCCTATGCAATATACAGAGCAGTATGTGGTTAGTGTTGTTATCCCCACCTTCAAACGGTTTCATGTCACAAGAGTGAATCTTTTTCAGCGAATCGCACAAGAGCGAGTACATCATGGTGAACACCAATACAGCACACAGCCATGTACGTCGAATACTAAATTGGCACATATCTGATTACATGTTTAATGCGGGGGTGTTGTGGCCCCCACATCTCCCTTTGTTCAAGTCCCCACCCCAAACTTTAATAACCATGTCCGGGGATCTTTTTGGGCCTTTGCCTGCCTTACTGCCTTCCCTGCTTCCCTTAGGGAAGTTTGATATGCTTCCCTCTTTTCATCCTGCTGTGTTCCCTTATATTTCCTGAAGGCCAGCCTTTTGGCTCTGACCTTTTCTGCTACTGTTTTTGAGAACCAAGGTGGTTTCCTTCTTCTTTTGCACTTCCCTTTCTCTCTAACACAATGGGATGTTGCTTCAGGTATTGCATCCTTTATGCTTGCCCACTTTGCCTGTACTCCTCTGGAGACACCGGAGGAAAGATGAGGACCGAGGACACAATAACTTGCCAAAAATAAAATGACATACCTGTCTGAAGTCCTGAGCCTGGGGCCACCACCACTGCAGCCAGTATCCCTACCGCTCGTTACACGAGTAGCTCGGTGGCATCATGCTCCACATCCCTAGTTAGCTCATCCCTCTTCTCCTCTTCCATCCCATTGCTATTCCATTCCTCACCATTTGTTCCAATCCTCCCTTGCTATTCTGTCCTTTGCTATCCCTCCTCCACAGTAGCCAAACTAAATCATCCCATTCCAAGGCAAAATATAGGACTTCAGAGGAGCTGACTTTGATAAGATGGCCAACAAAGTTAATCTAGCCCTGGCAAAAAGAAATACAGGTGAGGGAGTACAGGCCAGTCCTCTTCAATATCTTCATCAGTGACATTGCAGATGGACTGGAGGGTAAGGTTTGTCTGTTTGCAGATGACACCAACATCTGCAACAGAGTAGATGATCCAGATGGGGTGGGCAGAATGAGAAGAGATCTGGATCAACTAGCAAAATGGTCGGAAGAGTGGCAACCAGGAGCCCAGCCCGTGGAACTGGATGCCACACCGCTCACGCTGGTGACCCGAGTCTGGAGCGAGCTGGGGCGGTGAGGATTGAGCGCCCGCTGGTCTGCTCTCCTCTTTGGGGGGGGGGGCATTGCTTGGCGTGCCAGCAGCTCCCGGTGGCGACTGGGAGTGCTGCAGCATGCAAGGCAGCATGTACACAGCATGGCTGATGCTTTGCAGGGTTGCTATGCGCTGTTTCGTCAGGGACGTGCACCACGCATGGGAGGGGGGAGTGCATACCAGAACAGGGAAAACACCAGTCTGCAGGGTAGGTGATGGCACCTGCCCCCATGCCCACTGCTGGATCTATCCTGCCTGGCATTCCAGTGTCCTCCACCCAGGCTCTCACCCACAAGCCGAAGACTGACTGCATAGGGTGCCCAAGAAGAGGGGCGACCCCACCCCGGAGGGATTAAGCTGGGGGTGCTGGTTGTGTGGGCTGAGAGGGAGGAGAGAGGAGGCTCAGGCAGGAAGACTTCAGGTGGGGCAGGAACAGGTAGGATGCCTGAGAGAGGCTCCCAGATTGTGACTGGAAGGGGTGGGAAGAGTGGCAACTGGGGTTTAACGCACGGAAGTGCAAGATCATGCACATAGGGAAGAGAAACCCTGAAGCCACCTCTACAGGCTGGAAGGGGAGTTGCTGGCAGTCACAAGGGAAGAAAGAGACATGGGCATCATAATCACCGATGACCTGAAATCATACAAGCAGACCACTAAAGCAGTGGGTAAGGCTAGGGGGATGTTTGGGTGTATTAGTAGGGGTATCACAAGTCGGAAGAGGGAGGTAATAATCCCTCTTTACAAGACTCTGGTTAGGTTCCCCATCTAGAGTATCATGTGGCAGTACTGGAGGCCACACCTTTACAAGGACAGTAACCAAATTGAGGCAGTCCAGAGAAGGGCAACCAAAATGGTGCAGGGACTGCATCAGAAAACATATGAGGACAGATTAATGGAGCTCAATATGTATACCTTAGAGCAAAGGATAGAGAGAGGTCGCCTGAAACAGGCACTTGTGCCTAGTGGGCCTTAGCCGTTACCAAAGACTAAAACAAAAAAAAAATAAACAATAAAATAAAAAAAGGTGATATGATCGAAACATTCCAACACCTTAAGGGCATTAACAAGGTGAAAGAGTCTAACATGTTTCAATATAAGAAAAATAGGACAAGAAGACACAGCATGAGATTAGAGGAGGCCGATTAAGGGTAATGTGAGGAAGTTCTTTTCACAGAAAGGGTGGTGGATGCATGGAACGCATACCTCAGAAAGTGATGGATATGAATATAGTGCAGGGCTTCAAACAGGCATGGGATAGGCATAAGGGAGCAATAGAGATGAGTATGAATAGATAGGCCATTGACAGAGCAAAGGCCGATGGCACATTCATAAGGTAGAAATGGGCAGACTAGATGGGCCTTGCGGTCCTTATCTGCCGTCGATTTCAATGTTTCTAAACCCGAAAGCAAGCAAGATGATATGCTCATTTTGGTTTGCCTTTTTTTTTTTTTGTTTAGTATTTATTTATCCCTCCTTGGCCGCCTGAGCTGCTCTGCTTGGGGGACATCCAGCCGCTGACCGCCTCTGCCGCGGACACCCAGACTCTGCGCCCCCCCCCCCGCAGGGAGCCCTGCTCATAACTCCCTGCAGAGCACGGATCAAGGCGGGTGCTGCAGCGAAACTGAGGACGGTCATCAAGCCACTCGCTTCAGGCACCATTTTTTCTGGTTTTCTTGTCTCGTCAGTGCATGCTCAGACAGTGCCTCCAATCTCCACTGGGGACCACTGCTGAGCGATGTGTTCCTGATCCCACCCCGGACAGGACAGCAGTCCTCTGGATGCTCAATCCTCTCCGCCCCTGCCAACCCCAGCACCCAGGTCCTTTCCTGAACCCGGTCGCTGGCGTGGTTGAGGTATGGCGCCAGCGCCTCGACCCTCTACCCTACCGGGCCGGCTTTGGTTTGCTCTTTTTACATGATACCCCTTCCAACAAAGTCTGACTGTATTGCAATTACGTGTCAATGCAGGCATTATTACCTCAGTAGTTATGTATGCTTCCATTGGCCTATCAGGAATGCTGTCAGCCACATGCCAAGTATGATACAGTGGTCCTGCGATGTGCACATTATTACATAGACTGGTGTCCTAGAATCATAGAAATTGACTGCAGATGAGGACCAATAGTGTTGTACCGTGTGTCGATTCTCTCTACTTACTGTAAAAGATGCATATCCTACTTGATATCTGGCTTTACCTTCTCTTTCCTGTCACTACTGTTCCCCTTTGCCAGTCCCATGCTTTATTAAATTCCCCCATTGTGTTGTCCCCACTTCCTCAACTAAGAGTTAGTTCATTCTAGGCATCTACCACCCTTTCCCTGAAGAAACACTTCCTGATGTTACCCCTGAGACTACCCCCTTCAAACTCATGTCATGCCCCCAATGAACATGTACCTTAGAAGATGCTATCCTCCGATACACTATTTATGACCGTTAGATACTGGCAGGTTTTCATCATGTCTCTCTGTCTCTCTCTCCTCCAGGGTATACACAGGGAGCTTTCTCAGTCTCTTTTATTATGAATTTTGTTTTAATCCCTGCACCATCCTTGCTGACCCAATTGGAACTGCGTCCACACTGTCTAACTCCTTACAGAGATGTAGCCTCAGAACTGGACTTAGTAGGAGATGTGGCCTCCAGAACTAAACACAGTACTCCAGATGAGGCATCACGGATGGTATGTACAGTGGCATCACCTCTTCTTCTGCTGGTGATACTGATCCCTGTGCATCCCATCATCACACTGACTCTCCCCGCTGACTTGCATTATGGTTTGGTTGCTGTTAGGTCATCAGGTGTGATTATCCCCAAATCCCTTTCCTGCTTGGTGACCATCAGTATCACCGCTCCCCCATCATGTTATCCTCCTCTGTCTTGCACACCAATTTCATGATATAGCACTTTTTTGCATGGAATCTGAGATGCAGCACTGTACACCATCACTCCAGTTTACCTAGGTCCCCCTCATTTGTCCCCCATTCATGGAGTGTGCACCCACTTGCAAATATTACTACCATCTTCAAAAAGACACACCTTCCCTTCCCTTCCAGCCCTTCCCCAAAATGTCACTGAAGAATCCATGAAATAGAACTGGCCCCAGAAGAGAACTATGGCACCCCGCTGCTCACCCTACTTTCCTTAGATTGACCTCCATTTACTGCCACCCTCTGTTATCTATCACTCAACCAGTTCCTAAGCCGGTTTACCACCTTATGACCCACTACCTGGCTGCCCAGCTTGTTCAGTACTCTTCCATGTGCAGTGGCATTCAAGACCTTACTGAAATCAAGGTAGGTGTTATCTACCGCTTCTCCCCCATCCACTTCCCTTTTCACCTAGTCAAACATATCAACTATATTTGTCTGACATGTCCTTCCTGCTGTGAAGCCATACTGTGTCAGGTCTGGTGCTCCGCTGGTTTCCAGGTGTTGAACAATCCTTTCCTTAAGTAGTAAAATCCCTACTTTTCTGCACTACTGAGGTTCTGCTGATTGGTTACCACTTTCAAGCATCCTCACTAACCCACTGTTGTGAAGAGGGACTACGTCTTCCCTCCTCCTGTCCTCTGTAAACACTCCCAAAATGACTCATTCATTCAAGATCCATCGATTGTGTTGGTCACTTGCAAGCCATGCAATTGCATGTGGCCAGCGAGGGCTGTCTACTGTCATAAGTGTGACTCACTATGTTGGAATCCTAACAGCCAATCAGATTGCAGCATTCCTGAGAACCTTTTTACAATTAGAATTAATGCACCTGTTGCTATGATGACAGACTCACATTTGCTCCAACTCCGGCTTCACACGGTTCTCCCCAGAATGGCATAACAGAATGCTTGTCATCCCAATTTACCTGTGTCATCAACCTGTCCACCCATGTTCCCTCCTCATCCTTGTAGATGTCTGGATTGCAGTTGCTGGTCAACCCACTGAAGTGATATGATGCATGGGCTGGAAGTATAGTCTAGAGGTTAGAGTAAAGAGCTGTGAACGAGCTTGGTATATCCAGCAGACCAGACCTTGGTTTGATTCTCACAACCTCCACTTGCATACTGTGCAACTCTGAGCAAGTCACTTAACTGCCCAGTGTTCTCAGGTCACCCCTGAAAACAACCACTTGTGCCTACTGGGCCTTACCCGGCTACCAAACACTCAAAAAAAAAAAAAAACATTTGTCAATGCCGAATGTTGTCTTGCTGGCATTGGTACTGGTAGTGCAGGAGTTAGAAATGCATAATAGGAATGGCAGTGAAGTACTCACCTGACACCAACCTCACCCCCACCCTGCAGAGACTGACAGGCGTTGGGGTGTGCCTTTGGGTCATCAGCTGTAACGCTCATGCCATTTCACCTCATCCTATCCTGTAGACACTAACAAGTGTGGTGTGCTTTGGGGTCTTTGGGCCTTATACTTACCCAATTCCATAAGGAAATACGCTGAGAGGGTGCAGTACAGGAGAATGGGGTGAACTCTGGGGCCGAAAACTGCAAGGCACACCTCAATGCCTGTCACTGGCTGCAGGTTGGGTGTGGAATGGCATAAGCATTACAGCTGACGTTCCCAAGTCACAACCCTGACGCCCGTCAGTCTGTACAGGGTGGGGTGTTACAGTTGGAAGCCTTAACACCATAGGCGTTTGTTGGTATTTTCACTCCAAATTTTCAACATGGGCTTTTTGTGCTCCCCTCATGAAGAGCAGCACTATCAGTTTGCTAGCCGAAAGGTGATTTTGCACAGTGACTGCGCATTTAGTGCCACAGAAACAAAACACATTTAGGGCAGGATGTGAAAAATGACAAAAGGAAAAATGTTCATGAGGAGGTATAAAAAATGGCAACGTGGAAAATCTGGAGTGAAAATATGAAAATTGATGAAGTCATGAGCATGCATAGAAACTGCGCAACACACACCCGTAAACCAATTATTTTTGGGATTTTTTTTAACCACATTTTCAACATAGGCATCTTGGGACCTCCCCTCATGAACAGTGGCACCGTGATTTTATTAATCTGTCCCAAAAGTTGATTTCCCACAGCGACCACGCCATTGTGCGCCACTGGTGCGAAAACACATTTTGGGCAGGATGTGAAAAATGACAGCTATACTGTTCATAAGGAGGTGTGAAAAAATGTCAGTGTTGAAAATCTGGCATGAAAATATTGCAAATTTGCGAAGTTACAAGGATGCGTGGAAACTGCGCAACGCACGCTTGTAACAAAGTCATTTTATGGACTTTCGTCACCAAATTTTCAACATTGGCATTTTAGGACCTCTACTCATGAAGAGTGCCATCGTCATTTTCTCAAACTGTCCCGAAAACTGATTTCACACAGCAACTGCACTATCCTGCGCAGGACGCCGAAACACATTTCGCCAGGATATGTAAAATGACAGCCATACTGTTCAGAAGGAGGTGTGAAAATGCCATTGTGAAAATATTACAAATTCACGGTTATGAAAGGCGGCGGAAACTGTGCAACGACGCCAGAAAGCTTATTTTTTTTTCACTAAATTTGCAACATATGTTTTTTGAGAGCCCTCGTGAACAGTGGCATTGTCGTTGTTAATCGGTCCCGAAGGTGATTCCGCCGCAGTGACCGCAAAATTATCTTTCGGGACCGAATAACACCATGACAGTGACTGAACTCATGAGGAAGGGCCCAATAACCCTATGATGAAAATTTAGGGCCAACATTCCCAAAAATACCCAAGATATGCACCAAAGTTGAAAAACCCTATTTATACCATTATACAGCTTACCTGCATTTCTTCATTGAGCGGTCGGCTTTGAAGAGTGCAGACGGTTCCAGGCCCACAGAAGATTGTCGATTGGGCTCTGGAGGTAAGTATGGGATGAGGGAGGCAGGGGCTCAGAGGGTGGGCCGGGTTGGGGAGGGCCACTGGACTCGATAAGGAACATTTTCTGGTTTAAAAAAAGAAAGAAAAAAAAACATTGCGGACTTTTTTTTTTTTTTTTTTAACGGCATTTGGCACGCTTGGGGGCTCTCAGCTGCTCCACCTAACTGTTTGGGAGGCTGTAGCCGATGGGGATTGGGCGCCCATCGCACACAACAAATTGGGGAGATTATGCCGATGGGGAGGCTCTCACGGCAGATTAAAACCTGGAACTAGGGGTCTGAAGCTGACGTGGGATTGTGCCCCGTCGGGCAAAGAAAGACTGTTGGGGGGGGGGCGCATGATGCCGAAGGGGATTGGGAACCCCCTCAGCACAGAACTGAAATGGGCGGGGACCATTATGCCGATGGGGAGTGGGCTCCCCCCTTCGGCATGTGAACTGGGTCGGGGCATGCAGACAGGGGGATTGGGCACCCCCCCGAAGTCGGCATTGTGGCAGGGATAGTCACTGCCACCATGTTTACTGGACTGCTTCACCAGGAAGGGGACGTTGGGAGGCATGTTCTGGTGCTGCTGCATGAGGAGCTTGCCTCTCATTGCAGCAGCACTTTTGTTTTTTCTGGTGGCCAGTTTACGTATTGCTGGTGTGGCGCCTGCATGCTGGCTTATTGGGAAATGAGAGACGCACCTACTGATGCGTGTCCTGCATTCGCCCACAGTGACCGCACCTCCAAATCTGCTACTAATGTAACATGTTGGCTGGCAAGTACATGTGAGCCAACATAAAATTGATTTAAAAAAATCATGTTTCTTCAGGAAGTATCTGTCTATATAGAATTGAAGGTCCCAGTTTGACTCAAATCCCAGTGCCCTGAACTATAAGTAGTCTAGAATCCTAGCTGTTCTGTACTGTATGTAGCACTAGACTCCCAGTGCCCAATGCTGCACGTAGCACAAGAAACCTAGCACCCTGTACTGTACGTAGGACTATAACCACAAGGCCCTGGTACAGTACAAAGCACCAGAATCCCAGTACCATGTAATCTACATATCACTATAATCTCAGTGCCCTGTACAGTATGTACACTGTACTGAACATATCATTATAACCCTAGTGTTGTACAAAGCACTGTAACTCCAGAGTCCTGCACTGTAGATATCAGTATAAACCAGTGCCCTGTGATGTATACAGCACTGAAACCCCAGTGCCTTGTACCATACCGAACTTGTACTGAACATATCACTATAACCCCAGTGCCCTGTGCTATATGTAGCAGTATAATTTCAATGCCCTGCACTCCATGTAGCAGTATAATCCCAATGCTCTGTGATGTATGTAGCACCATAATCCCAGTGCCCTGTGACGCATGTAGCACTATAATCCCAGCGCCTTGTGATGTATTTATCACTAGAATCCCAGTGCTCTATGAAGTATTTCTCACTATAATCAGGGGTCGATTCTAACATTGTTTTACTAGCCCCAGACCTAGTGCAAATTTACTGAGACTAGTGCAGTTAACCCTTTACTTTTCCATCTTGATAAGTACAGATTTTCAATGGCTGTTAATGAAGTTAAAAAAGTCCCCATTTTAGCAGGCGGTAGTCCTCATGCTATGCTAATCTCCCTCAGTGTTCCACATGGCCTGCCTGGTATACACTACCGGTCAAAAGTTTTAGAACACCCCCATTTTCCAGTTTTTATTGAAATTTAAGCAATTCAAGTCCAGTGAATAACCTGAAATGGTACAAAGGTAAGCGGTAAACTGCTAGAGGTTAAAAAAAGTTTAGGTTGGCAAAACTGCTGTAGAGAAATTGCAAAGAAAGCCAAGGTGTCAGTGAGTACAGTTTCCTACACCATCAAAAGCACTTGAAACTGGAGGAAACTCTGACAGGAAGAGGTCTGGCAGACCCAAAGCCACAACAGAATCAGAAGACAAGTTTCTGAGAGTCAACAGCTTGTGATAGGTGGCTCACAGGACAACAGCACAGAGTGACTGGCACCCTCAACCAAAAGGGCTACCACAGCATTTTGCAGCGCCATGCAATACCCTCTGGTCTATGCCTAGTTGGTCAGGGGTTCATCCTACAGCAAGATAATGACCCAAAACATACCTCCGGGCTATGTCAGAACTACCTTCGAGGAAAAGAACAAGACGGTAGGCTTCAAATCATGGAATGGCCAGCACAGTCTCCAGACTTAAACCCGATCGAGCTGGTTTGGGATGAACTGGACAGAAGGGTGAAAGCAAAGCAACCTACAAGTGCAACACATTTGTGGGAACTTCTGCAACAGTGTTGGGAAGAACTTCCTGAACAATATTTGATGTCCATTGTAGGAAGAATGCCACGAGTGTTCAGGGTTACAGTATATCTGCAAAAGGTGGCTACTTTGATGAGTCAAAAATTTAGATTAAATTTTGTTAAATAAAATGATTCTATGGTTTCTTTTTATCTCCAATTGTTTATTTGTTCTATGCTTTAATTTCAGAATACATTGAGACATTAACCTCATGTAAATTTCAATAAAAACTGGAAAATGGGGTGTTCTAAAACTTTTGACCTGTGGTGTAATTAGCAGCTCATTAACAGCTGCAATTATCTGGCAGTACAAGAGAGGGTCCCACAAAAGACTCAGTGTGAGTCATTATCGCTTCCATTGTTAGGACTCTCAGCTAGTGTCCAAGCTGGGGTCAAGGGTAGAGTATTGTTAAATCACTAGCTTCCAGTTTTCTGAACTTGTCTTTCTCTGATTATTTGTCCCACATTATTAAGACCAGTGCCCCTCGTTTCCCTACATTTTGTGTTTCTGTCTAGAGTAGAACATTTCAGTGACAAAATGCTAACAGGTATATAGGGTCTGCCCAGCAGGTAATGGGTTTTATCCCCGTCTCGCCATAGCTGCCCCCTCCCAGTCTCCTAACTCTGTACTTTCCCTGGACACCACTACAGACCAGACTATAGCCTAGAGGTTAGACTAACGAGCTGTGAACGAGCTTGGTACATCCAGCAGACCAGACCTATGTTTGATTCTCACAACCTCCACTTGCATACTGTGTGACTCTGAGCAATATGCAGCCCATGATGCTTTGCATTGTGTGGGCATGTGTGATTTTGTATTTTCTTGAAACTTGGCTTCCCAGCCAAATGCTCTTTAGGGTAACCCTGCCTCAGTGTTTCGCTTAGAAGTTCTGTCTTTTAAATAGTTTTTTATTTTAATGGGTTCACCACAACATAACCCAGACAGACAGTCTTAGGGTAGCTGGTTCATTCCACTGGGGTGTCAAACAGACGAGGCATACTGATGAGTTCTGGTAGGGCGAAACACGTGTCTATGTCATCTGTTAGCACCCTTTGCAAACTGTATGAGAGGCCTTTTGGCACTATGCAATTCTGCTTAAAATTGAACCAGCATAACATTCTGTGGTGATTTGAATATGCAGCCCATGATGCTTTGCACTGTGTGGGCACGTGTGATTTTGTAGACTCTGAGCAAGTCACTTAACTGCCCAGTGCTCCCAGGTCGCCCCTGAAAACAGGCACTTGTGCCTAGTGGGCCGTATCTGGTTACCAAGACTAAAATAAATAAAATGACCATCCACACACCCACAGCTGGCATTACTGGCAGGTGTAGGGGTCCCCAGCTCTTTTATAATGGACCAGGCCAGTATATGCCATCCATGCAGTCCAACCCAGCATGTCCTTTCATCCTAAAACAAAGCTTTGGAGCATGTATGGTACAAAAAGAAACCATAATAAAATGTTTAATTTGAATGGTTAAAATAGGCATTCCTGGGGTGTATAGATCCTCCTGAACAGAAACAGAAGTGGCATAGCTTTATGCCTTGGCATAGTTTCCCCGGGGCTGATGAAAAAACACTGTTAAAAAATCTGTTATTGTTGGGGTACAGCATGTTAAAATTAATATTTTTTTTGCCTTGTTTATAAAAGTAAAAATGCCATGAAGTTTTCTATTTCCCAAGCCTCCTAGGTTTCTGAAGCCCCCTTCCCAAAGTAATCCTAAGAAAATGTCCAGTGCTACAGGTCTCCAGTTGTTCATAGGGTGGGGGCTGAGAGTGTGGCAAAGGGCATGATGATGTTGGTTACTCAGTGTGCAGAGCTACAACTGTTTGGCTGAACATTTGCTGTTGTGGGGTCCTCTGGTGTGGTGGGGGTGCAGAAAGAGGAAGAGAGGGGGCCATGATACAACACAATGGGGGGGGCGCACACTGATTGCATTGTGGTATTGTTTTTTTGCTGGGGTAGGAAGCAATGTGGTGGGAGCAGGATAAATGTGCCATAACGAGACTATTTATTGGCTTGCATTTGTTTCCTGTAAAAAGTGATCATAATTTACTTTTATAATTGTAGACTAATGCAACTATATGTGGCGAGTGCAGTTTTTAATCAACTTGTCCTGCTAGTTGGTGCAAAAAGGTTAAGGTAGACCACTGCCTTGTGTTGTATTTATCACTATAATCCCAATGCCCTCTGATGTACATAGCACTATAATCCCAGTGCCCTGTGATGTACACAGTAACTTAATCCCAGTACCTTGTGATGTATTTATCACTACAATCCCAGCACCGTGTGATGCATTTATCACTACAATCCCAGCACCGTGTGATGCATTTATCACTACAATCTCTGCTCTGTGATGCATGTATCACTATAATTCCAGTGCCGTGTTCTGTATGTAGCATTATAAAATGGCAAGAAAAAAATCTAGAAATCTCATTGGCCAAGAGACATCAGCTAAGTACATTAAATCTCTGTATACGCACAGTCATCCTGGTCCTAAACCACATCACACAATGAGCAAATTAGTCCTCATACAACCAGAACCATCTTCTATCAGTCCCCCTGCAACCAGAACTGATCTTCCACCACAAACATGGCTGCTACCTTTACTCTGTAAAAATCTTCAACTGGGCCCTAAAAATAAAACTATTTTAAATAAAAAAATAAAACAAATTACTTAAATGTTTACCTGACCATCACACTCTCCTTACACACATAAACAATACTTTTCTAATGTTTCTAATTTGTTTATAGTTTTCATTACAACGGTTTATTTTCTGACAGTGAAAAGTCCCCCTTCTATCTTTACCTGATCATCAGGGAAATCTCTTCCGCTTGCCCTGACAGTGAGATAATTGAGTCTCAGACAGGCCTTTGTTGTGTGTGTGTACAGTATGTTAGGGAGAGAAACATTCTACCAGTGGAACTGAGCAGAATTTTGAATCCCTGTATTCCGTGGTAAATATTCCATGATAAACATTCTATGTCTTGAATGTGGGGGGGTGGGGGAACAGGATGAAGAAAGTAGGCAATATAATAATACTTTATAAACAAAGAGAAAGGTGTGAAAACACAGTTACATAGGTAGAGGCAGATCCAAACTGCTCAACTACATTGCTGGGGTTTATAAAGCACATACATTTTAATCATATAGAGGTGTTTTCAGGTGAAATCTACCCCCACCCCCACACACACCAAAAAATAAAAAGGCAACTTGGCAGGTTTAAAGTTTTTCTTTCTTTCTTACTAACCTTTCACCTCAATCCTATAGCAGTTTTCCTTTTATGTACTAGACCACGAAAACATAAGTAAAAACAAAAATAAAGAGAAGGTTGCCTTCAGTGAAAGTATAACTACAGTATAAAAACTGGCTCTCTTTTTGCCATAGGGAACTGCGGGCGTAATTTGCTGTTATAAAAGAGCATTTATAACGGCAAACACGTGCATGGTTTCCCTCACTCAGCGTATGCGCCCGCCACAGTCCACCACTTCCTCACCGCGCCGCTTGCTCTCTCGGAGAAAAGTCAACTGCCATCCGACACAGTAACTCGGTGGTAAGCTATATTATTTTTAAGAAGTCTGGGCAAATTCAACAGTAAGGGGGAAAAATGGACATCTTTTAAGATGTTAAACCCACATATATGGTCACCAAAGGAAAACGGAGAGCGGCACCCCTCGACCAGAACCTCTATTGTTTTATAAAATTGCTGAGGCGAAAAAGGCAAACCCAGCAATTATATAAAATAAAAATGGTCGGTATATAAACTCGGTTACACACACCAGAAGGATGCTTTGAAAACCCCCGAGATGAAGTTTATTATATAGAATAAAGATAGCGCCGGGTGTGTAAACTCTTGTTACACACCCCAACCCATACTTTATTCTATATGTAATGAAAACTAAGTTTTAAACACTACTTATGTTTTACAAATTTACAGATGCAACAGTGCATTTATAATTTACGTTAGAGAAAATATTTATTTTCAACCAACTCTACTAATACTTTTACTGCAAAGTACTGTACTAGTTAATTTATAGCTGAGATATGCTATTTTATTCATTAATAGGGACTACTTTTTTCAGATTTTAGATGTTGTAGAGGTAATGTATTGTACACTCTTTTGAAAATAGTAAATACGTTTTAATCCCTAGCAGAGTAAATCAAACTAATTCTTTTATGATAGTGGCCCATTTTATAAAGTGTGATAAACCACTCCAGGGTGTACATTAGATGATTTTAATGCACTTCCCAGGGGAGTAAGAACACGGTCTTTGGCCTCGTGCCTTAGCACACCCCTGGGGTGGGCATTAAAATCCTTTAATGCACACCCGGTTGTGGTTTATTATTTACTTACAATACCAGTGTCCTGTGATGTACTCATCACTATAACCCCCGTGCCCTATGATACATAGCACAATAATCCCAGTACCGTGTGAAGTATTTATCACTACAATCCTAGTGCCATGATGTACACAGAACTATAATCCCACTGCCACGTGATGTATTTATCAGTATAATCCCACTGCTCTCTGATGTATTTATCACTATAATTCCAATGCCCTGTGATGTATGCAGCATTATAATCCCAGTGCCCTGTGATGTATTCATCACTATAACCCAGTGCCCTGTGATGTATTTAGCACTGTAATCCCAGTGCCCTGTGACGTATGTACCACTATAATCCCAGTGCCTTTGTGACGCAGTTATCATTATAATCCCAGTGCCCTGAGATGAATTTATTACTGTAATCCCAGTGCCCTACGATGTACTTTTATCACTATAATCCCAATGCCGTGTGATTTACGTGGCACTGTGATCCCAGTGCTCTGTGACGTATTTATCACCATATTCCCGGTGCTCTGTGATGTATTTATCACTATAATCCCAGTGCCCTATGATATACTTATCTTTATAAAGCCCACGCCCTCTGATGTACATAACACTCTAATCCCAGTGCCCTGTGAGGTATTTAGCACTATAATATCAGTGTTCTGAGATGTATTTAGTCCAATAATCCCAGTGCCATGACCTGTATTTATCAGTATAATACCAGTGCAGATATACTTATCACTATAATCTCAGTGCCTGAGATGTATTCATCTCTACAACTGCAGTGCTCGAGCTGTACATATCACTATAATTCCAGTGCCTTGTGATGTATTCATCACTATAATCCCATGCCCTTTGATGTAATGAAGTACTACAATTCCAATGCCGTGAGATGTACTTAATCATTATAATCCCAGGCGAGATGTATTTATCACTATAATACCAGCGCAAGTATACTTATCACTATAATCTCAGTGCCTGAGATGTATTCATCTCTATAATTGCAGTGCCCAGAGCTGTACATATCACTATAATCCTAGTGTTCTGTAATGTACTTGTCACTATAGTGCCAGTGCCCTGTCATGTACGTAGCACTATAATTCCAATGCCGTGAGATGTACTTAATCACTATAATCCCAGGCGAGATGTATTTATCACTATAATACTAGTGCCCTTTGATGTAGTTATTACTACAATCACAGTGCCATGTGATGTATTTATCACTATAATCCCAGTGCCCTGTGCTGGATTTATCACTACAATCCCAGTGTCCTGCGATGTATGCAGCACTATAATCCAATGTCCTATACAGTACATATTGTAAACCCCAGTGCCCTGTACAGTACATATTACTACAATCTCAGCATCCAGTGCTGTACACATCACAATAATCCCAGAGCCCTATCCTGTACGTATCACTATAATCCCAGCGCCCTGTATAGTACATATCACTATAATCCAGTGCCCTGTACTGTGCATATCACTATGATCCCAGTGCCCTGTACTGTACATATTACTAAACCATAGCACACTGTACTGTACTTAATACAACCGCAGCATCCTGCACAGTATTTATTACTAGTCCCAGTGCCTTGTACTGTACATATCACTATTATCCCTGCATGAAGTACTGTATCACTATAATCCAGCATCCTATACTGTACATAGCACTATAATCCCAGTGCCCTGTACAGTACATATTACTATAACCCCAATTCTCTGTACTGTACTACGTGTCACTATAACCCTAGTGCACAGTTACCGTACAGAGTACTATAACCCCAGTGCCCTGCACTGTAGATGGAATTTTAATCCCGGTGTCCTGCACTGTACATATTAGTATAACCCCAGTGCCCTGTACTGTACGTAGCATCATAATCCCAGTGCCCTGTATTGTACATGGCACTATAATCCCAGTGCTTTATACTTGTAGTATAGGCAGAGAAAAATGGGCAGACTGGGTGGGGGCCTAGCGGTCCTCATTTGCCGTCAAATTCTCTTATTTCTGCATTTCACTATAATCCCAGCTCCCTGTGCTGTATCACTATAATCCCTGAGCCCAGTATTGTGCATATTACTATAACCCTAGTTCTCTGCACAGTACATATTATAATCCAAATTTTCTGTACTGTACGTGACACTAATCCCAGCACCCAGTGCTGTATGTATTGCTATAATCCCAGTGGCTTGTGCTGTATCACTATCCTCCCAGTGCCCTGTACTGTATGGATCACTATCATCCCAGAGCCCTGTACTGTACTTTTCACTATAATCAAAGCTCCCTATGCAGTATGTATTACTATAATCCCGGTGCCCAATACTGTGCATATGGCTATAATCCCAGTTCTCTGCACGGTACATAGCACTATAATCCCATCACCCTGTACTGTGCATGACACTATACTCCCTGTGCCCTGTACTCTCTATACTCCCTGTGCCCTGTACTCTGTGTTTTACTATAATACCAGCTCCTTGTGCTGTATGTGTCATTATAATCCATGTGTTCAGTATTGCACATATTACTATAATCCCATTCTCTGTATAGTACATATAATCCCAGCATTCTGTACTGTACATAACACTCTAATCGCAGCATCCTGTGCTATGTGTATCACTATAATCCCAGTGTCCTGTGCTGTACGTATCACTATAAATCCAGTGCCCTGTACTGTACATAGCACCATAATCCTAACACCCTGTACCACAGGTAGCATTAGGATATAAGTACCTTGCCCGTATGTAGCCCAGTAATCCTAATACAATGTGCTGCTAGTTGCACTATAACCCCAATGTATGGCTATATATCAGTGCCCTGCACTAAACATATCATAATCTCAGTGCCCTATCCTGTACTCACCATTACAACCCCAATGCCCTTTTGTTGTACCTATCACTGTAACCCCAGTGCCCTGTACATTATGTATCACTAGAATTCCGCACTCTGTAATATACATAATCAATATGATCCCTCTGCCCACTGCTGCATGAGAACTATTATCCCAGCACCTGTTCTGTACACATCACTATAACCCCAGTACCCTGCACTTCACCTATCACTGTAACCTCAGCGCCATGTACTGTATTTACCACTATATTCCTAGTGTCTCTACTATAACACAGCAGTATAATCCCAGTGCCCTGTACTGTATGTATCAATAGGAGCCCAGCGCCATGTACTGTATTTACTACTATAACCCCAGTGCCCCATCCTGTAGGTAGCACTATAAACCGAATAGCCAGTGCTGTAAGTAACACCAGAATCTCACTGCAATGTGCTGTAGGGAGACACTATTACCCCAGCACCCTGTGTTATAGTGATCACTACTCCGGTCAAAACCTGACAGTCCACTGCGAATTTGTGCCTCACTAGCAGCACTCACTTAAAGGAAGTGCTTCAAGTTGCTCCATAGGGGGATCTGGGTCTTTCAACAATCACTTGTCTCTCATTCAATGGCCAGCAGATGATGAATGTGTCACGCTAACCATTTGTGAGAGAAAACAGAGTCATGTTGCCCTCCAGTATCTCTTGTGGCTGAATGACGACCAAGTCCTGAAGGGGGCCTTGGGAAAGACATTAGTATGTGTTCCTCATTACCGCCACACTGTCAAACAAGCAGTGTGAAGGAGGGGGAGCCACAATAAAACAGTTAAGCATGAAGTTTTCTGTACTGCTAAAAGCTCAAAAGAACTTGGTGCAGTTCTGCACATCATGGACTCTGATCTTTCTTGAATCTTTCTGTAATTAGATTGTCATAATCTGCCTGGTAAAACCAGAGGTTGATTAGTTAAGCTCCCAGTCGGCTTAGTAGTGAAATCAAAGACAGCAGCAGCACTGCACAGTAAGCTGTGTACCACAGCACGCTATCAGACACAGCTAGGCTGTGCCACTAAACTTAATGACCGCCTAGTTTACACGTCAACAGCTATTTGCTGTAAAATGAACAAAAATTGGAAACTTCAGTCTGCACCACTGGGAAGCAGCAAACAGCTTCCGTTTGCTTAATCATCTTCAGGTCCTTCTGCTAAATAACTAGCATGTACAGTAGTCATTTTTTACTCTCCTTATCCCTTCTATTACTGTTCCACCCTCTTGCTAGCTCTAGAACGCTTGCCCTACAACTGTTGCTGACATGGTGATGACATTTATATGCTACTGATAATATACACATAACTTGCAGATTGAAATATATTTTGCATTGCTGCTGACTAGTCGTGTGTGGTTGTACCAGTATTGTTTAGAATGCAGTTCTTAGTAACTCCCAGTTACTGTACTGTCCTTACAGGACCCACTTGAAAACTAGGTGTTTTACCTGAATGTGAACACCTTTGTGCAGAAAATGTTACATAAATCAGAATAAACATGGCTACCGAATAACTCCACCCACAAGGAATAGCAAGGATACCCGAGATCTGAGTTACAGCTATAATATTTTAATCAACTACTGATTCTTCACACTGAGGCAACCTTGAAAATTACTATTGTGGCATGATGCAGCTTGGATTTCAGATATCTGACACTCTCTTTTGTAGAATTATCATTCTCCCTTGGGCCTAAAGAGCTCTGGAACACAGCAGGGGTAACTCCCACAAAAGGCTTGACTGCACGGCCCTCTGTGATTCAAACCAGACACTGACCGTATCATACCTGTGGAGGACTGCTGAATCCTGGACAAGCGGCTGCTCGGCACCTGCAGGTTTGATTCCAAACTTCGGCTATTTCTCACCAGTTCCAAGAGCGCAGGCTGGTCCTTGCCAGGTTGGGCATGCTGCGCGTCTCTTCTGAAAGTAAAGTAAACCAATGACTAGCTGCATCACAGGAGCTGTGGTTGGGGTAATGGTGGGCCCTGGCAGCCCACTATAATCAGTCCAACTTTCAATCCACCAGGGCAGAGCATACAGATCCTGGCAGCCCACTATGATCAATCCAGCTTTCAGTTTACAGGGGCAGAACACAAAGGGCCTGGCAACATACCATAATCAGTCCAGCTTTCAACAAACTGGGGCGCAGCAAACTATACTCAGATCAGGGCAGAGTACACAGGACCTGGCAGCCCACTATGATCAATCCTGCTTTCAGTGTACTGGGGCAGAACACAAAGCAGCCTGGCAACATATCATAGTCCAGCTTTCAACAAACTGGGGCAGCACACACAGCGCTGGCAGCAACTATACTCAGTCCTGGGCAGAGTGCACAGGACCTGGAGCCACTATAATTAATCTAACTTTCAACACACAGGGGCAGAGCACACAAGCCCTGGCAGCAAACTATAAGAAAAATGGACTTACCACAGTAATACTGTTTCTTCCAAGGAATTGCTCACTATGATTAACATTTGCACTTCAAGCTGGAAAGTTGAGTTGCCCCAGAGAGAGTGGAATATATGTGAATTTGGAATGCAGTTCAAACCTCCGCCTCATGATGGCACTATGTTCTGCTGTTTAATGCCAGATTTATTTCGAAAGCCTACAGGACAATATCCATGAAACTTACTAGCCTATTCTACTCTATATGTAAAGTGAATAACTACCAAATAGCCAATAATGAAAACTTGGCCTGCCAGGTCAAGCTATGGCAGACTAAGTCAAAACTACAGCAAACAAGCCATTTGTCAATGCCGAATGTTTGCTTGCTGGCATTGGCATTGGTAGTGTAGGAGTTACAGAGCTGCATAATAGGAATGGCAGTGAAGTATTGAACTGAAGCCAACCCCACCACCACCCTGCAGAGACTGACAGGCATTGGGGTGTGCCTTGGTCGTCCAGGCGTAACGCCACGCCATTTCACCACACCCTACCCTGTAGACACTGACAAGTGTCACTGTGTGCCTTGGGGTCTTTGGTCTTGATGCGCACACCATTCCATTAGGGAACACGGTGAGATGGAGTACGGTATAGGAGAATGGGGTGAACTTTGGCGTAAAGAGTCCAAGGCACACTCGATGCCTCTCACTAACTACAGGAGGGTGTGGAATGAATAATAAGCATTACAGGCGAGAATCCCAAGTCACACCCCTGATGCCTGTCATTCTCTACAGGGTGGGGCGTTATGGTCGGAAACCCTAACGCCTCAGGCATTCGTTGGTATTTTCACTCCAAATTTTCAACATTTTTTTTTTGTGACCCCAACTCATGAACAGTGGCAATATCAGTTTGTTAGCTGAAAGCTGCTTTTGCACAACGACTACAGCATTTAGCACCACAGGTGCAAAAACACATTCTGAACAGGATGTGAAAAATGACAGCTGTACTGCTCATGGGGAGGTGTAAAAAATGGCAATGTTGAAAATCTGCAGTGAAAATATAAAAAAAATGGTGAAGTCAAGAGCGTGCGTAGAAACTGTGCAACGCACATCCATGATGTAATTAGTTTGGGGATTTTACAGCAGATTGTCAACACAGGCATTTTTGGGACCTCCGATCATGAACAGTGTCACTGTGATTTTCTTTATCTGTCCCGAACAATGATTTCCCACAGCGACCATGCATCTCTGCGCTGAAAGTGTGAAAACACATTTTGGCCATGTTGTGAAAAATGACAGCTGTATTGTTCATAAGGAAGTGTGGAAAAATGCCACTGGTGAAAATCTGAACTGAAAATATTACAAATTCATGAACTTACAGGGTGCGTGGAAACTGCTTAATGCTCACTCGTAACACAGTCATTTTATGGACTTTTGTCACCAAATTTTCAACATAGACATTTTAAGACCTCTGCTCGTGAACAGTGTCACTGTGATTTTCTTAATGTGCCCCAAACATTGCTTTCGCACACCGACTGCACCATTGTGCGCTACATGTGCGGAAACACATTTTGGGTGAGATGTGAAGAATGGCAGCTATACTGCTCATAAGGAGGTGTGGTAAAATGGCAATGTTGAAAATCTGGAGTGCAAATATAAAAAATTTGCGGACTTATGAGCATGCATAGGAACTGTGCAATGCATGCTCGGAAACAATCATTTTAGGAATTTTTTCACCAATTTACAACATAGGCTTTTGAGAGCCCACCATATGAACACTGGCACTGTCGCTTTTCAAGACCGGTCCCGGCAGTGATTTCGCGTAGTGATCTGCAATCACCCTTCGGGCCTGATTACACACCACACATGACAGTTCAAGAATTCATGAGAGTCCCCAAAACCCCATGTTGAAAATTTGGTGCCAAAATTCCACAAATGCCTGAGATATGCATTAAAGTTGAAAAACCCTATTTATTCCACTATACAGCTTACGGCAATTCCTCAGTTCAGTGAGTCGGCTTTGAAGAGTGCAGACTTGTTCCAGTTCACCAAAGATCGTTCGCCATGCTCCGGAGGTAAGTATGGGGTGTGGGGAGGCTGGGTGCGCGGTGGGTGGGCAGGGGAGACCGCAGAGGAACTTTTTTTGTTTACAGGTTTTAGGAAGATGACGCGGGATGTTTGCACGCTGGGGTGGACTCCCAGCGTGGCAGCTGGAAGGCTGTTTGGGGGCCTGAAGCCGACGGGAATGGGCACCTCGTCGGCACTGGGACTTGTGCCATGCTGGGGTGGGCTCCCAGCGTGGCAGCTGGAAGCTGGTGGGGGGGCTGGAGCAGACAGGGGACTGGGCACCCTCGTCGGCCATAACACTTTGCCATGCTGGGGTGGACTCCCAGCATGGCACCCTCAAACTTTGGGGCGTGGAGCCAGCGGGGGATTGGGCACCCCGTCTGCCATACAGTATGTGCCTGGGGAAGCGCGCCGACGCATAATATGTGTGCGTGCATGTGGGGGGGGTGCTGCTCACTGAAGCGGAGCTCTCCCTTTCAACTGTACGGCACTGCATTTTCAACTGCTGTCATAGACAGCTGCAGCGTTCATTGGAGCACTGCGGCCGCGCCTGCAAACACACTGACTGAATTAGAAGACGGGTGCCACACTTCCGAAAACTCGGATGATGGCACTATGTTTCTTGCACATGCGTGCAAGCAAACATAAAAATGATTGTGGATTAACAATAAGTAATGCTCAAGCAAGTGAATATCGAACAAAACTCTGATTCTTGTAGAACCTTTTCCAGGTTCTGGAAGGGCAGGTAGGGTTGGAGATTTAAGCATATTGAGGGATCCCTTGGAAGAAAAAATATTACTATGGTAAAGTCATTTTTTCTTCAAAACCCAGGAATCCCTCACTATGTTTAACATATGCACACTACAAAGCAGTACCTTGGGAGTCTGGGTACAGAAACTATTGAGGAAAAAGGTTCTGCAAGACAGTAGTGCCAAACCTGGCATCTCTTCTGGACTGCACATCCAGGCAGTAGTGCTTTGTAAAGGTGTGTACAGTTTTCCAAGTAGCTGCTTTATAAATCTCTAACAAGGGAATGTCCTTTGCCACTGCGACAGAGGCAGCAGTCCCGTGAGTGGTGTGCGCCCTAAGGCTTCGTGGTGGCTGCTTGCTAGCTTTACTGTAGCAGAACTGGATCCAGGAGACTAGCCAACGAGCAGTGGTCCTCTTAGAAGATGGTCTGCCCTTGTCCACATCACCATATGTGGGTAGCAGCTGCAAGTGGGAAGATCTGAGTTCCTCAGTGCAGTCCAGATAGTAACGGAGAGCCCTCTTAACATCCAGACTGTGAAGCCTCTGCTTACCAGAACTGGACTTCACAGTAAAGAACATTGGGAGAGTGCCAGGTTCAAGTGAAACTCAGACATTACCTTCAGAAGGGATTTCCTGTTAGTCCGAAGGACGTCCCCCTGATGGAGAGCTTGCATGAGGCGTGAAGTACTGCAACTTGTTCCCGTTTTGATTTCCTGCACTGTAATAAACCCCGAGCATTGGGAACTGATCCAATGTGTTCTTCAAAATTTTTTAAATCTTTGCACACCTTTCATTCCTTTTCTGGTCTTGATTTTTATGGGAGTCCGCCAGATCGAGTGGCTAGGTAACCTGAGGGGCTGCTCTGTCCACCAATCCCCATGGGTGGTGCTCTGCAATACCAGATTAAACAGGAGCAAGACTGCTATTATTGCAGACTTGATTTCCTTGGTCGATCTGGCTTGCATCATGGAGACCTGGACTGAGGATGATGCTGGCCCAGTTTTTGAGGCCGCTGTCCCCCTGCCCCATGGAGGAACGTAGGGGTTGTGGGCTAGCCATCTGCTTTAGATCCGACTTGGGCTCCACCGTGCACCCAGTGAAAACCCCAAATTCCTCTGAATGTGTGGCTGTCCGAGAGTAGGCTGCAGGATTCTCATTTATTGCCTCCCCGCTCCGCCCCTCAGGACGGCAGGAGATTTCCTGCAGGAGGATGCCGTATTCATCGTCGGTGAAACACTGAAAGCCCCTAGATGTGTTGTCATGGGGGATTTCAATGTTTGGGCTGACGATGAATCATCCTGGCTTGGTTATAACCTCTTCCAGATCATGTAATCCCTGGGCCTGTCGCAAGCAGTTTCCTCTGCGACTCACGGGGGGGGGGAGACACTTTGGACCTGGTATTCTCACTGAGGCATGAGATAAACGATCTCAAGACTGATCAGGTGGCATGGTCCGATCACTGCACGATGCGATTCATGTTCGGGGCACCCACTAGATGCCCTCCCCCTACAGAGATGATGAGCTACCACCTTTTGCGAGAACTGACCCCGGAGGGCTTTTTGGCGGTAGCTGATCTATCTAGTGTGGGTAATGCATGTGTTGGAGGCACTGGCATGAGTTGGCTCCTATAATAGGGTGATATCCGACGCCACTGACTCTCTGCACCTGTCCGTATGACCTAATCTTCCTCCTTGAAATCCCCATGGTTTGAAGGGGAGCTCAAGGAGTTGAAGAGGAAGGGTCGGAGGCTGGAGCACTGCTGGAGGAAGACCGGGCTGGAGGACGACAAACTGGCCCTGTGTGTGCATTATAATGCATACCAGGGGGCAATCAAATGTAAGAAGGCAGAATTCCTGTCCAAGGAGATTGCTGCTGGGAAGAACCGACCAGCTGCACTTTTTCGGACTGTGGACAGGTTACTCCCTCCGGCCTGTCTACAGCCGAAGAAGGCCCTTTTAATGCTGAATGTGAAGAATTTGCTTGGTTCTTCTCGGACAGGGTGTCCAATATCCGGCAGGGTATTCCCTCAGTCAGCCAGTCTAGAGTTGACAGTGGTCGCCCGAAGCGTCCTGAGTTGGGCAGAGTTTAGAGCGGTGGAAGTAAGTGAGGTCACTGAGGTGGCTACCAATCTGAAGCACACTTCATGTGAACTGGACCTGGTGCCGACACGTTTCTTGATGAGATGCGTCAATGCTGTTAGCCTGGTGTTTGCCCTGATTATCTGGTGTTCCCTGTTAGAGGGGGTCTTTCCCAATGCCTTGAAGGAGGCACTGGTGAGACTGCTCCTTAAGAAACCATCCTTGGACCCGGAGGCCAGGGCAATGCACGTCCCATCTCCAACCTTCCATTTTGGCGAAGATTCTGGAGAAAGTAGTGGCGCTTCAATTGGAGGAGCACCTTGTGACCATGAGTTATGAACCCCTCCAATAGGGGTTTCGGGTGAGCATAGCACAGAAATTGCGCTTGTTTGGGCACAGAATGATATCCTCAGGGCTGAGATCGAGGGAAAGGACAATTCTTGTTCTCCTCGTCTCTCCTCACATCTGACACTGTGGATCACTGTGCGTTGCTTGACCGCCTTAGGGAATTCTCTTGGACTCACCGGCACTGTCACTTGCTGGTTTGAGCTGTTTTTAACCAACAGGAGGCAATGGGTTGTGATGGGAATTTCTCCTCCACCCCTAGTCTCCTGTCACGTGGAGTTCCCAGGGTTGGTGTTGGCACGCACGTCATTCGCAGTGCACATGCTGCCCCTGGGAGGACAAACAGGAAGTATGGTCTGGGATTTCACTGCTATGCTGATGATACCCAGCTATACCTGTCCTTTGCCCCAGGAACATCCAACGCTGCAGACGTGCTAAACAGCTGCCTTGCCGAGATCAATGACTGGATGGCCTCCAGCTGGTTGTGGCTGAACCCCGATAAGACAAGAGGTATTGGTGGTGGAGTTGAACAGAGTGCGGGACAGGATGGCCCCTGGCGCAGAGACCGGACTTATTCTGGGATCTGTCCCACTGAAGGCTCCTCCCGAGGTGCAGAATCTTGGTGTCATTCTGGACAGGGGTTTGATAGTGGAAGCACAGGTGTCTTCCACTGTCCACTCCTGTTTTTTCCATCTTAGGAATGTTGCCAGGATAAAGCCTTTTGTGCTGCCTCTGTACCTCCCCACTTTGATATATGCCTTGGTGACATCAAGGCTTGACTACAGTAATGCGCTCTACCTCGGGGTCGCAGGAGGATCTCTCTGCAGACTGCAGCTGGTGCAGAACACAGCTGCCAGGTTACTTACGGGGCAACCTAAATATTGCCATATTACACCGGTACTGCGTGAACTGCACTGGCTGCTGGTCTGGTGGAGGATCCTCTTTAAGGTGGGTCTTCTCACTTATAAGGCCCTACATGGTCAGGGTCCTGGTTACCTGACAGACCTTCTTATACCGGCTCTCTCAGTCCGTCCCCTCTGCTCCTCTTGGAGACTCCCAGGATGAGGCTAAAAACGGCCGGCGACAGGGCTTTCAGTGTCACCGGCCCCATTATTGGAGGTATTAAAGGCCCACCTTAAGGCCCTCCTGTTCACCCAGGCTTTTCCCAATATAGCTTTTTAGTGAGATCATTCTGCTATGGCCTAGTTTTAAGTTCCCGGCCTCACTGTTTTTATTCTATTTCTGAGATAAATGTATTTTATTTTATTATTTATAGATTTGAATGCTAAAAATGATAGTTATTTTTGTCTATTTGTGTTGATTAATTTGTTTATTTCATTTTTGTGGCGCTAGAGCCTCCAGGATTGGGCGCTTTTTAAATAAAAATGATCTTGCCTTGATTTTCAAGTTGCAGCAGTCTTTTGGAGCGCTTTTAGAAGCTTTTGTCATTACAGTCCGATGGACTACCTTGTCTCTGTGGAAGATAATATAGTTAGGGTCAATGCAGAGGGCTGCAGCTTGCACACCCTTCTGGCATTAGTCATGGCCACCAAGAAGACTGACATCCAGGTGACATACTTCAGATCTGCAGTAGGCATGGGCTCAAAGGGAGGTTCCATGAGCTTGGCTACACACAGGTTAAAATCCCAGGGAGGGACTGGTTCCTTAACAGGGGGATACAGATGCAGCAGGCCCTTAAAAGAATTTCTTGAAAATAGGGTGTGAAACAACTATTTTTCTCACTAACTGCTGAAATACAGGCCAAAATAGCTGCCAGGTGAACTTTAGGGTTTAGGGCCTGAGGCCCTAAGCTTGTGAGTAAACCCAGTAGTCCAAAAGTATAGCCAGATCTGCCTGTAAGGGACTGAGCCGCTTGGGAGCACACAGAAACACAGAAGTTGACGGCAGATAAGGACCGCAAGGCCCATCCAGTCTGCCCATTTCTTTTTCTACCTTATGAATGTGTGCCATTGGCCTTTGCTCTACTCAATGGGCTATCTATTCATACTCATCTGTACTGCTCCCTTATGCCTATCCCATGCCTGTTTGAAGCCCTGCACTGTATTCATATCCACCACTTCCTGAGGTAGGCTGTTCCATGCATCCACCACCCTTTCTCTGAAAAAGAACTTCCTCACATTACCCCTTAATCGGCCTCCCTCTGATCTCATGCTGTGTCCTCTTGTCCTGCTATTTTTCTTATATTGAAACATGTTAGACTCTTTCACCTTGTTAATGCCCTTAAGGTGTTTGAATGTTTCAATCATATCACCTCTCTCTCCCTCCTTTGCTCTAGGGTATACATATTGAGCTCAGTTAATCTGTGCTCATATGTTTTCTGATGCAGTCCCTGCACCATTTTGGTTACCCTTCTCAGGACTGCCTCAATTTGGTTAATGTCCTTGTGAAGGTGTGGCCTCCAGTACTGTACGTGACTCCAGATGGGGCCTAACCAATGTCTTGTAAAGAGGGCTTATTACCTTCCTCTTCAGACTTGTGATACCCTGCATACACCCCAACATCGCCTCAGCCTTACCTACTGCTTTAGTGGTCTGCTTGGATGATTTCAGGTCATCGGTGATTATGACGCCCAAGTCTCTTTCTTCCCTTGTGACTGCTAGCAACTCCCTCCCAGCCTCTAGGTGGCTTCAGGTTTCTCTTCCCTATGTGCATGATCTTGTACTTTGTGTTAAAGGAAAACACTGGAAAAGACACAGCTTTCTCAGACACTACATAAACTCTCAATTAGTACTTTCAGGCAGTAACAACTTTTTAAATGATTTAAAACAGCTACCCACAACTTCCACTTTCAGTTGCAGGCAGTCACCATCTCATGAGCAGCAGTGAGATTCCTGAGCTCACTGTATGCTAATATGTCTGTTTGATCTCTGCTATTGGTTGGCAGGGCATATTAGCATAAAGTGAGCTCAGGAAGCTCTCTGCTGCTCATGAGATGGTGGCTGCCAGCAATAGAAAGTGAAAATTGAAGGCCACTATTTAAATTACTAAAAAGCAATTAGAGGGAATTAAAAAAATGTTACTGGCTGGAAAGCACTAATCAAGCATTTTTAGCGCCTAAAGCTGCATTTTCCAGTGTTTCCCTTAAACCCCAGTTGCCACTCTTCTGACCATTTTGCTAGTTTATCCAGATCTCTTCTCATTCTGCCCACCTCATCTGACCATCTACTCTGTTGCAGATCTTGGTGTCATCTGCAAACAGACAAACCTTACCCTCCAGTCCCATCTGCAATGTCATTGATGAAGATATTGAAGAGGACTGGCCCCAGGACTGATCCCTGAGGCACCCCACTTGTGACTTGCATCTCTTCTGACTGTATACCGTTTACCACCACTCTCTGTTTTCTGCCCGTCAACCAGTTTGCCACCCAGTTGACCAACGTCTGACCCACCCCGAGCCTACCCAGCTTATTAATCAATCTTCTATGTGGAACAGTATCGAAAGTTTTGCTGAAGTCAAGGTAGGCAACATCAACTGCTCCCCCTTGGTCCACCACTCTGCTTACCCAGTCAAAGAAACCTATGAGATTAGTTTGACAGGACTTTCCTTTTGTAAACCCATGCTGTCTTGGATCCTGTGCTCCTATGGATTCCAGGTGTTGCACTATCCTTTCCCTAAGGAGTGTCTCCATAATCTTGCCTACTACTGAGGTAAGACTGACTGGTCTGTAGTTCCCTGCCTCCACTCTTGTGGAGCGGGATCACATGAGCCCTTCTCCAGTCTTCTGGGACCTCTCCTGTGCTCAGAGACTCACTAAACAGTTCTGATAATGGCTCCTTGCTAGTTCTACCCTTAGCTCTTTAGTACCCTGGGATGTATGCCATCAGATTCCATTGCTACACCACAGAGAAAACCTTTTCCATATGGAAGCAAACACCTTTCTGGTAGCAGGCTTCCTGGAAACCCTAAAGACCTCATCTGAAAATTGAAAAGCAGAGTACTCAAGAACCAAGCCTTGAGGTGCAGTTACTTGAGGTTTGGAAAGGTTACTCTGCTCGAGACATGGTCAGTAGATTATGCTTTCTGCTGGAGATGGATAGGCTGTTTGATGGAGAGGGCCAGAAGCAGGGAGTACCAGGGATGTCTCACCCAGCCTGGAGCCACTAATATGATTGCAGGTTGGCTCCTAAATTTTTAGGAGAACTCTAAGTAATAGAGGGAATGGAGATAAGACAAAAAGGAACTTCCCCGACCAGTCCAGGGTCAGGGCGTCCATGGGACTGAGCCCACTGCTGGAGGCTTGCAACAAAAGAGGGAGCGGATATTTCTCTTTGGAAGCAAACAGGTCTGTTTCTGGCGGGCCTCATCTCCTGAAGATTGTGGCCAGCACCTGCTTTTTCAGAGACTATTCGTGATGCCCCTAACTGATCCTGCTGAGGGAACCTGCCAGGACATTGTCTTTCCCTGGAAGATGGACTGCAGACACCTGCAATTCCATGGATTAAGCCTGATTCCAGATCTTCATAGTTTCTGTGCATAGCTTTGATGATCTTGTGCCTTCCAGATTGTTCATGCAGTACATGGTAGTGGTGTTGTCTGTCCTGATTTGGGCTGGCTGGCCCTTTACGTGGCGAGTGAACAACTGAAGGACAAGGAAAACTGCCCTTAGTTCCAAGAGGTTTATGTGCTCTCTGGATTCCCGGAAGGACCACACTCCACTTTCTGTTAGGTCACCCAGGTGGACTCCCCAGCACAGAAGGGAGGCATCTGTTGTCAGGACCACTGTGGGGGAACTGTTGTTGAAAGGGCATTCACACTCTGAGGTTGTCCTTTTCTTTCCACCAGTCCAGACCCTGCAACAGAGTTCTTGTCACAGGCACTAGCCTTGAAAGGGGGTGTCGCTTCTGGGACCAATGGGCCCTTAAGTGATACTGGATGTCTCTCATTTGAAACCTGGCTCCTGGGACCATGGCTGTGGTGGAGGCCATATGGCCCAGATGCTGAAGGAAATGCTTTGCTGGTCTGGCCCAGGAGTTAGCTGGAGAACCCCCGTGACCTGCTGGTGTGACTTTTCTGCCAACCAGCCAGTCGTACAGGTAAGGAAAAACCAACACTCCTTGCCTCCTGAGATGTGCTGCTACCATGGCTAAGCACTTTGTGAACACTCTAGGAGCAGATGAGAGACCAAAGAGAAGGGCTGTGAACTGATAATTACCAGAAGGCAGTCTGAACCTTGAGTATTTCCTGTGGCTGGGCCTGACTGGAATGTGGAACACTGATCTTTCAGGTCCAGAGACCCCATCCAGTCTCCCTGTTGCAGGATGGTATCACTGTGGACAAAATGATTATTTTGAACTTGTCCTTTCTCAGGTGTTTGTTCAGAAACCCAAGGTCCAAAATGGGTCACCACTCTTCATCTTTTCTGTGAGTGAGAAAGTACCTTGAGTAAAGGCCCTTCCCCACTGGGAGGGAGGATCTCTTCTGCTACATTTGTCTGCAGCAACTTTTGTCCTCAATTCCAGCAAAATCTTTCTGTTGGAGTGGAGATTTGAAGTTTCTGTGAACCTGCAGTCTTGGAAAACTTGACTCACTACTTCCAGGACCCACTTGTCTGTGGTGATATTTTTCCACTCTGAAAGAAGTCAGACAACCTTCCTCCCACTGGCAATGGATGGGCAACATGGAGCCGACTGGTCCAGACGTTCTCACTTTGATCGAGTCTCAGGTGCTGGGGATGGTTCGGCCCATTTGGACACTCTCTGCACATGCCTCAAAGGACCCTCCCATTGGAGGGTAATCATAGGGCATGAAACTCGAGAAAATAACCCCGCCTCCCCTGCTGGAGGCCTGTAGGAGTGGAAGCCTTTCCTTCTCAGTGTTGCTTCTGTAGGTGGTCTTCTACTCATCTGCCTTTTTCATACAGTATATGCCTCTGTCTTGTCACCAATAAGGAGTTGTTTCACATGGAAATCCATGGCCTTTGCGGGGTGTCCTTGGACAAATTAGTGGTCCCCTAGTCAGACAAATCTCTGAGATGGAATGAGCCATAACCTAGAAGCAGTGTAGTTGTCTATTGCCATACAGAACTGGTATCTGGTAGCATCAAAAGCAGTTCTGGCAGTGTCTGCCATATCTTGTGCCAGGTCCCCCGAGGCCTTCTTGCTCATGGCCAGTACAGAGTTCCGGAGGGTCTTCTGGTACTGGGCAGTGTAGGCCATTTATAAAGCTTGCCTCAATAATAAGGAAGCGGAGGTATACACCTTCTTCCCCATACTGTCTAGCTTCCTGGAATCCTTTTTTTTAATTTCATTTTTATTATGAGAGACATCATAGATACAGCATGTGGCGTAGCTCTTCAGGAATTACAAATCGTTATGACAAAAGCAATTTAGTTTATATACACCTATTCTTAAACAAAGTTATATCAGCATTCATACTTAGAATTAGTTATTACAGGCCTTTATCTTGTTGGACAGGCAGTAGGACCCCACCCCAGGAATAAAGAAATGGACCATCACCCGGTCGACATCTCACCCCGGGAGGATAGTAAGAAGATAATCCAGTTATATGAAGCACCAGGAAGCCCCGGAACAAAATCCACCTGGGAAAAATAATATCCATTGCTGCCATTTCCTCAGAAAATTCTCATGCTTATTGTGAAGCTTGGCTGTCAAGGATTTGAGTCTATAAATTTCACAAACTATTTTATGCTAGTCTGATACCATAGGGGGATCTTTTAACATCCATCTACGTGTGATTGTTTTTTGGAAGCTAACAGAAAAAGTGGAAGTAAGGTGTTCGTTCATCTTGGACTATGGGGAGGGGAAAATGGACATCAACACCATCTCTGTCATTAACTCTACGGATTCATTCACACATTTCCCCAGTTCCACCTGTAAAATTAACCAAAAGGGCATCAGAACTGGAGAAAACCAGAATGTGTGTCCCAGGTCGGCCATAGCACAGTTACAAGCCCTGCAGCAGTGCCCATAGGAGGCAGGCATGTATTTTGTGAGCATAGCAGGAGAGTGGAAAAATCTGGAATGAGACTTCCATGCGAATTCTCGCCAAATATTTGAAGCAGTAATTTTAATAGTTTTCAAAGTTGCCATTTCCCACTGTGCAAGAGAGATTTCCATTTCTAGATCTTTATTACAGGCATCCAAGACTGACTTGGAAGAGTCTCCCAAGTTGTCTCGTGTTATTCTATAAAGGTGGCCAATTAGTTTCCCCCAAGAAGCGCCTGCCAGTGTGTCCCTAAGGAGAGCCCAAAGAGTACGTAATGGTGAGGGGCAGCGAGTAGGGAAATCCCTGTGCTGCAAGATATAGTTTCTTACCTAGGTATATCGGTATTTGTCTCTATCAGGAAGACAGTATTTGTGTTGAAGTTCGGCAAAAGATAGAATACCAGAGTTATTTACTAATTGGTAAAAATAGTTAAGGCCTAGCCTACGCCAGTTCCTGAAGGTTGTATCTAGTTGAGCTGGGAGAAATTTTTGGTCTCCTGATATAACAGTAAAGAAAAAGCTGATTTGTTTGAATTGGTTTTTTGTTTTTTTTTATAAAGTTGTGCCATATTCGGAGAGTCTGGGCAGTGTAGAGAAAAGACCTAAGGGAGGAGAGAGAGTTCAGGAGTGGAAATAGCCATTTTTTCTATATCATAAAGGTCATTTATTAGAAATTCTACATCTTTCCAGATAGGAGAGTTTGAAGGAGAGAGCCAAAGGAAAAATATTTTAGGAATGCTGCCATTGTGTAAATCTTCAGGTCCGAAGAGTCATACCCTGGTTTTAGGGGAGAGAGTAAAGTGTAACAGACCCTGGGTTTCTGGCCTTCCCAAATAAAAGTAGCTTCCTGGAATCCTTGTCTGAAGCCTGTAGAGAGAGGAATTTAAGCCTTGTCGCAGGCAGCCACCTGACCACCCTTCATGATCTGGGTGAGAATAGAGGTATTTAGCATAACGCTTGTCCAGCTGGTACTTCTCAATCTTTTTGTCAATCCCTGGGGTGGGAGTAGGGGTCTGCAGCAACTCAAGGGGTGCTTTAAGGGATCTGTGGACGGGCAGAAGCAACCTTAATTTGGGTTAATCCCATCACGTCCAAAAATTCAGCCTCCTCCTCATCCTCCAGTTTCCTGCGGGGAGTGGTCGAGGGTGCTTACCATTTGCCTTACGAAGGCATAGTGGGAGGAAAATCCTCTAGACCCCAGGGAGGGGAGCCAAAGTCCTGTTCAGGGGAACCATCAGGCTTAATAGATTCCCCTTCCTTCTCCTCATAATAAAATGTGTCTTCCTAGTCCTGAGAAACAGAGAAGGCAGCAGAAACCAGCATACCCATTATGGTATCTATTGCTTGAAAAGCTTGGATGAATTGCCAAGTCTTGTTCATGCCCTCCATAGAGGGCATTTTTGCTTTGTCCACTGCTGTCTCTTTTCCTTCTTCAGAGGAGGATCAGCGGCAAGTTTTGCTTTTGCTTTCTTTTATCTGGAACCTGCTCAGAAGAGATTTTGTGCTTGGCCACCTCAGGATTTCCTTTTTCAGGAACCTTGGAATCAAAAGTGTCTTTAGAGGATCATTCCTTTTGCATATTATGAGAGGAAGGGCCTCATCTGTATATTTTGGTGACATGGAGGCACACTGAAAGGCCATAGTAACTTCTAATTTTTGGCCCCCCTTAAAAACAAACAAAAAAAAAAAACAGTTTTGGGATAAAACCTGTTTCACAACTCACAATCAGTAAACAAATGGTCAGGAACTAGGCACCACAAACACAACTTGCGGCAGTCTGCCTTCATCAAGAGTTTATAACACTTTGCATGATTTTTTAAAACCAGTATGTCCTATTTTCTTTCTGGGTCTGTCTGACATGCCAGTACACAAACAGACCCTGTAAAATGGTTCCCAAGGCAAAAAAGTACAAGACAAAGAACCTTAGTGTGCAAGCACTGAGGCAAAGGAGTTACACAAAGGGCACTGGCCGGAAGCCAAGTTTCAAGAAATACAAAATCACCGTCTCCCCATAATACAAAGCATCATGGATATATATACAAATCACTACAACTATGCTGGTTCATCTTTGCTAGAATCAGACAGGCCGAAGGTTCCTCTCACGCATGCAGAGTTCGTGATATTGTGTGAAAGGCCTTTTCGGCACCATGCAGTTCTGCCTTAAGCTGGAACCTGCATATTTTGTGGTGATTTGTATATACAGCCCATGATGCTTTGCATTATGGGGGTATGTGAGAAAGTACAAGATCATGATATGGTTCTTTTTAAACAAAAGGACTGCTATTAAAATGAGCTAAACAATTTTTTTTTTTAATACCCTTAAAATGCCTTTAAATACCAAATTGTGATATGGTTCCTTAAAACAAAACGACTGCTAATAAAATGACTTGGACAGAACAGTTGCTTAAGTGCAAACTGCTTGGTTCCTAAATATTGGGAACCGGATCACTAGCTAAATTTACTTGCAAAAATTAGCAGAGAGGGTGAAATTGAGAAGAAAAGTGCAGAAAATGCGGTTAAAACGAACTGTTGAAAGTAAACACGGAAGTTCTTCTCTGGTTCCTGGGACCTGAAAAATATCCCTGAGCCCAGGGGCTCCTAGCAACCAGCACTTCTCTGGTACCCCCCTTGCCTGCTCACCCCTCCCTACCACAGGCCACACCCCTCCTTCTTCCCCCTCTCCTCACCCACTCCTCGCCACCCCTTGCCTATTACCTACTCTGTGTCTATCTTGCCCTTGTATGTTATAATTCATGGACACAGGCATACATTGTACAATGATTCAGCAGTGCCTACATGTGTCAACCTACTGTACCATCTCTGTAAATGCATAGTCTTTTGTATTTCTTTGTTAACTGATGTGGAACCCACAAAAGAGCATCTGCTCACAGGTGTTTATCTGAGACCCTAATAAAAAAATAAAATAAAATAAACACAATACTTATAGAGCAGAAAATAATCAGACAAAACTGAGTTCATCTGAGGAGAGCTCTTCTCAGGTGTAGAAATAAATCTGGTATTAAACAGCAGAATGTAGCGCCACCATGAGGTGGACATTTGACTTATATTCCAAGTTCCTTAATTTACATACAATGTACCTCTCTCCAGGGCAGCTCAACCTTCCAGACTGAAATGCATATATGTTAAGCACAGTGAGGGATTCCTGGGGCTTGAATCAGTATTTCCAATGCACAGTGCAGAGCACACAGATGCTGGCAACACACTATAATCAGTCCATCTTTCAACGCACTGGGGCAGAGCACACAGACCTGGCAGTAAACTGTAATTGGTCCAGCTTTCAACACACAGGGACAGAGCACACAGGCCCTGGCAGCACACTACAATCCGTCCAGCTTTCAATGCACAGGGACACAGCACACAAGCCCTGGAAGCACACTATAATGAGTCCAGCTTTCACTGCACAGGGGCAGAGCACACAGGTCCTGGCAGCCCACTAAGACAAATCCAGTTTTCAACAACACAGGGGCAGAGCACACAAGACCTGGCAGCACACTATAATCAGTGCATCTTTGAATTCACTGGGGCAGAGCGCACAGACCCTGACTGCACATTATAATCAGTGCATCTTTGAATTCACTGGGGCACAGCACACAGACCCTGACTGCACATTATAATCAGTGCAGTTTTGAATGCATGGGGGCACAGCACACAGACCCTGACTGCACATTATAATCAGCGCAGCTTTGAATGCATGGGGGCACAGCACAGAGACCCTGACTGCACACTATAATCAGTGCAGTTTTGAATGCATGGAAGCACAGCACACAGACCCTGACTGCACACTATAATCAGTGCAGCTTTGAATGCATGGAAGCACAGCACACAGACCCTGACTGAGCACTATAATCAGTGCAGTTCTGAATACATGGGGGCACAGCACACAGACCCTGGTTGCACACTATAATCAGTGCAGTTTTGAATGCATGGGGGCACAGCACACAGACCCTGACTGCACATTATAATCAGTGCAGTTTTGAATGCATGGGGGCACAGCATAGAGACCCTGACTGCACACTATAATCAGTGCAGCTTTGAATGCTGGAAGCACAGCACACAGACCCTGGTTGCACACTATAAATCAGTGTAGTTTTGAATTCACTGAGGCACAGCACAGAGACACTGACTGCACACTATAATCAGTGCAGTTTTGAATGCATGGGGCACAGCACAGACCCTGACTGCATATTATAATCAGTGTAGTTTTGAATGCATGGGGCACAGCACAGAGACCCTGACTGCACACTATAATCAGTGCAGCTTTGAATGCATGGAAGCATAGCACACAGACCCTGGTTGCACACTATAATCAGTGCAGTTTTGAATTCACTGGGGCACAGCACAGAGACACTGACTGCACACTATAATCAGTGCAGTTTGAATGCATGGGGCACAGCACAGACCCTGACTCAGCACTATAATCAGTGCAGTTTTGAATACAAGGGGCACAGCACAGACCCTGACTGCACAATATAGTCAGTGCAGTTCTCAACGATAGAGGTATCAATCTGTTAGTATAACACTGTTTCTGTTCCATTTATATAATGACTGAATATGTATCTTTATTTTTTTAACAAACATCTCCCTTGATAAAGCAGTGACACTAGCAAAATACTGGCCTGAAAAGGGGTTTAACATATATCGACATAAAACCTTTTCCTGAATGATTTTAACATATATCAATACAAAATCACTCAGGAAAAGATGTTTCAACACTGACATAAAATCAATCAGGAAAATAGGTTACTCATCTGTAACTGTAGTTCTAGGAGCGATATATAGTTCACACATCTACAAACCGGCAGTTCCACTGTAAGTGCTGAATCGACAGACATCCTGCAGTTAAGCTCCTCCCACCACCCAGGTGGTATATCCCCCGACTCCGCACGGGATGTCAGATCTTTGCATGCTGGATGTAGAGATCTGTGTGCCACTTGCCAGGGAGGCCAGGTGGGTTGTGTGCATGTGAACTGTATACCACTCCTAGAACTATGGTTACAGGTGAGTAACTTATTTTTCTGGAGGCATGGATACAGTTCATTATCCACACTCTGGCACATTCCTAGCAGCTCTCCAGGAGGAAGGAGCAAGGCGCGCACCCCTATTTGGTAAATAGAGACTAGAAAACTAAGGTCCCATTAGCAGCACCCCAATGAGAATCAAGGCTCGATCCTGTAGTCAGAAGTGAAGGTTAAGTGCCAACTTCCAGGTGGCAGCCCTCAGACTTCCTGCATAGGGATGTCCCTGAAAACAGTCACCGAGGCAGCAGCACTTCTGGTGGAATGAGCCTTAAGCCCCACAGGAGGCTCCTTTCCAGCCAACCTATAGCAGAAGTCGATGCAGAATGTGATCCATCTGACAGCTGTCTGCTTTGCTGCTGGTCTGCCAGGCACAGCGTCAGCGTATGCTATAAACAGCTGGTGAGCCTCACCCCAAACTCAAGCTGTGTGCTCCTTATGATAGGAGAGCACTCTCTGTAGGTTAAGGGTATGGAGCCAGCGATCAGCCTCTGAAGATGGGTTGGTAAAGTATACTGGAAGGTTGATCTCCTGGTTAAAGGGAAAGTCCCCTCAACCTTTTTTTCCTTTACACCCGCATAGTTTGTGGGCATGATTAATGATTCCCTCTCTTTCAACCTCCTAACTGCATCTTAATTTAAGTATAATTGAGACTGCTTCACTCTGTTCTACCCTGCTGTAAAAACCTGGTAGATGCCATTTCAAAAGTTATGACCTCTTAAGCAAGGCATCATGGATATTGATGATACAGACATGCACAATCCAGCTGAAGCTCTGCTCTCAATCAGTTCTGTCACTTGTCTCGTCAAGTCCCTGCATTCTTGTCTTGGGTTGTAAACCAGATAAGGGGACTCCACTGAGGGCACCTGGAGCTCACTGATCTTTCTGGCTGACGTAATAGCCGCCAAGAAGGCTGTCTTCGGGGGCCGAAATAAGGATTTGCAGGCAAGAGCCATGAATAGCTCCTGGGTTGCAGCAATTTCCAGCATACCAGGATCTACCAGGCAAAGCCAGGAGTTGACATCAACACAGAAAAATGCACTGGAATGTCGTAGAAGGGGAATAAAATGGAAAAACATCAATAATAAAAAATGCAATTCTGTATAGAAATCTTGTATAAATATTAAATATCTGTCAATCTGCTAGCTGTATATCACTTTAATAACAATTAATAATTACATTAACATATTCTTATGGTAAAACTCATTGGAAAAGGTGCAGCTGGTCTAAACAGACACCTGCAGAAGGAGGCACTTTGCCAGTTGTCATATATTTGCCAATGAATTCAAGAGGAGGAGGAGACAATCTGTTAATTAAAAATTACACTAACAGATTATCTGCTCTTTTTTAATTAATTGACAAAGGTACAAGACAAATGGCAACATGCCTCCTCATGTATGTCTCAGTTTAGACCAATTGTGCCTTTTCCAATCAGCAGTTTTACTTCTGTATAGGTCGATTGTGTAAATTCTTCTCTTGCTTTTCTTTCCTCCATTTGATTTGCTTCAACTGTTGCTGTTTACAACTCTAGAAAAATATTTTAAAAGACTAAAATAAGTTTACTCAAAGGACAGAAAGGTATGGTGGTTCACAGTGCCAATCTTTTATTTCAAGATTGGTCTGCTGCAGCTTCATAAGACAGGATGTAAGACTTTTCCCACCTGCTTGCCCATTCGGTACCTCACCACATTGGTGCAAAAGTGATACTGTATTTTGCAACTAGACCACTGCAGCTGCAAGCCTCCCTGTCTCCAGCTGATGTTCCGAGAAGGGTTACTGTTATGCTGTTGAGACGCTTTCCTGCCCTCACTATCTAAGCATCTCCAAGACACCACTCCATCTCCAGCACACGCACATGCGCTGCAATTCATCTGCAAAGCTGCCCTGAAACTGTTGAAGTTAGCACCACTGATCCTCTTTTACTGACAGCACCAGGTGCTATTATGGAATTGCAGGTGCTAATTAGCACCCAGCTCCCTTATTTCAACCCTGGTCTTCCACGACAGGTGTGACATCTCTCACCTGTGCACAGGCTCAGATGGTTTGCCCATGAGCACAGCAAGCACCAGCATTAGGTCTCATGGTGGTAGCGGTTTACGCACCAGAGAGGACAGATGGTCCAGAGCCTTGAAAAAGCACCTGACCACCCTCTCCTGGGCCACTGTCAACATACCAGCCTGTGCCCAGTATGCAGAGATGGCTGCCAGGTGCACCTTGAGAGTTGTCGCTCATACCCCCAGCTGGGAGAGGGACCAGAGGTACTCCAGTATACTAGCCACAGGGCAGACAAGGGAATAAAGTTTTCAAACTCAATCAAGGAGAGGGGTCTTTATATGGATCGACATCAAAATCAATCAGGAAAAGGGGGCTCAATATCTATCAACATCAAAATTGATCATGAATAGGCTTCAGGAAAGGGGCCTTATATCGATCAACATCAAACTCAATTAGGGAAATTAGTTTGAGTGTGTTAATGTGCATCATATACAGTATATGGGATATGCAATGGGTACGAGTGAAATGATTTATGTGGACAAGAGCAGTTTGATCTTGGGTAACCTCACAATTGGCATAAGCGTATTTATCAAGTGCCTCATTGCGTATTCCATTTATGTAATAGGGCAGTAATGTTTCTGTATGGGTCTGATTTATTTTTATTTAGTTATGTTTTTAACAAAAGAAAGGGATTTATTTGTGCTCTGTTGCTTCTTACTCCGCAGTTCAGGGCTGGTTACTAGGGTCTATGGGTGGTTGTTAGAGAAGCCATCCTTGTGTCTATGGTCAAGACTTCTTTTACTGGTAGTTTCTGCTCCTCCGCGAGCCGATGGTGGCTCCGCCCCTCCCTCAGAAGAGCTCTTCCTCCAGCCCTGGTCACACCCGCTCTGCCGACTCCCACAATACTCCCATGGATTACCCCCTGCAGCGGGCCAGGGCGAGGGCTGTTTCACTCCCCCACTGGAGTACAATCCAGAATCGGGGTGGCATCGTGTAAACGACCGAGTCATCACGGGTCTTATCGACTCCTGGCCTTTTTCCTCCCAAGCCCACATCTGTATAATGGGCGGGCGGCTGTCTCCGCCCATGGAGGCAGCATATCGCCCGGGATGTGGGCCCACCCCATGCGTGGCTGTCTACAGACGCCAATCCTTGCTCCCCGGCTGACCCCAGCAACCAGAGTCCGTTCCAGAAACTGGTGTCGCTGGCGTGGCGCAAGGTGTGGTGTCCCGCACCTTAACCCTCAGCACCACCAGGCCGGCGCTATGAAGCAGACTTCTATTAGTCGACGGTCACCTTTGGGAAGTATTTAAAAGAAGGAAAAAAAACACACAGCAGCTGTATTTCTCATCAGTGAGGAGCCACGTTGGATTTTGTGTGTAATTTAAAATATCTGGTTGCGACTGTGACTGATTTTTGTGTATAATTAAAAATATCTGGTTGATCCTACATATGTATATACATATACAGTACATATATTATATATTTACATAGCTGGTTGCTCCTGCATCTACAGCGATTTCTGTGAGTGATCGTGCAGTATTTTTTCTGGTTGATCCTGCATTCAGTGGTTTGTGTGGTGGAGACAGGTTGGGGCTGTTGCCAAGGAAGTTGCAGAATAAAGAATAAACACTGCAATTAAGCAACAATCGGTTTTACCAAAACCAAAGCCAATTAATGCTTAACTGCAGTGCTCATTCCTTATACTCCAACTCCTCTCTGCCACACAAACCACTGAATGCAGTTATCAACCAGACGAAATACTGCATGAACATTTGGGGAGGGGCTGATGGAGAAGAAAGGAGGATGGTGCGGGGGGCAGGTCAGTAGTGTAAGTTGAGGACCCTGCAACATGAGCAGACTAGACAGACCAAATGGCTTTATTCTGCTGGCTTCTTTGTATGTCCTGTAGATGTAGGGCCAATCAGATATTTTGAAGCAACAAAAACCAAAAAAAGTAATCATTCTTAGTCGCGTGTCAGTTAGGATGCAAGGAAAGCAGCGCCTCCATTACTGTACTGAATGTCCCTAAAAAGAATAAGTGTTTGTTTTGGCTGAGTGGGATGCGACTTGTATATGAGATATGTGTGTGTGTGTGTGGGGGGGTAGGAAAGAGGAGCGCAATATATGGGCTAAAAGAGAAACAGAGGAGAGGATCACAGAAATGAGTAATGAGGAGGCAGAGAATAAGGCAGTGGAAAGCACAAAAAAGTAAAAAATTAGTTGGTTTTCCCAGTCTTCATTGTTGTTTGGAGCTCTTGGGGGGGGGGGGGAGCGATGAGGATAATAAATACAGTCTGGGAATAAAAAGTACGGCTTGGGGTTTTTACTGATAGTTGTGTGCAGGTCAACTGTGCTGTTTAGAGTACCTGTAGAACTAAAACCAAAAAACGTAGTGCCAGCGGGAGGAGTTGAGCGACAGTTACTGTTTATACATTGCATAAATGTTGGGTTCAAAAATGTATACAACATATGTGAAAATAAATGGAGAGGGTGGAGCTGTTCAACAGTTACAGTTTATACAACATATTTTGGGTTCTAAAATTTATACAACATATGTGAAAATAAATGGAGGGGGTGGAGCTGTTAGACAGTTATGGTTTATACAACATATTTTGGGTTCTAAAATGTATACAACATATGTGAAAATAAACGGATTTATACAACATATTTAGGGTCCACACCTATGGCATGAATATATTATACTGGCGCGGTAATGCCAGTATAGTCTGGGCTGCCCGACAGGCTCTAAGTTAAACCACTAATTGTACACCTTAATAGCTCTGGCGTCATATGTCAAAGGAGCCTGAAATTTGTCATGCGTTGTCTAGGAGGCAAGCTCTAAATACGTGGAAAGTTTCATGACAGTAGCTTGTGCAGTTTCCTAGATCTACATATGTTGTTTTATATATATATATATATATATATATATATTTTATTGAATATGGGGTTTTGGTTTTGCTCTCATGTACAGCCTAGATGGTATGGAATGTTTTTACAAAACTTTCAGCTGTTCTGAGCATGCTTAGTAGGGTTTTCTGGCTAATATTCTGATATAACACAAACAATTCTATGCTGCAATGTTTTTGGTTTCTCACCACTTGCTTCACAAAAAAATTTATTTGTGTCGTGATGGACATCATTTTGCACCCTCCCCCGAACTAGAAAACATGGAAAATACGTAAAATTGATATTTAAAAAAAACAAACAAACAAAAAAACCCCACCTGAATCAAGCTAAACGGGACGTGTTTAACTAGACTCTGGTGTTTGTTTTTTAAAATTACGCCAATAAATACCTTTTTGGGGCACTCCAAAGGCAGAGTTAGCCAGCAGCAAGGGAACCACATTCCCTGTACGAGAACAGCAGGATTTTCCTCACTGCTGCTGCTGCAAATGGAGTCTGTGAGCGGGGCCAAAAAAGTTTAAACAAACTAGAGGGGGTACAGAGTAAATTATCATCTATCCTTGTATTGTAATGATGTTTTATTTTTTGCATAATATGCAGGCATTAAATATCCTCCGTCACTAGTTAAACTTCAGTGGCACAAACGTATAGCGAGGCACTTACTTTTTCCAAGTCTGAATAGTGAACACCTGCCCAACAAGCATATAGAGACTGGCTGTTGACACTGTCCATAGAATAAAACAGATGCAGTCAACTTTTACAAAGCTGTAATTTGGTCTACAGACTCAGCAAAAGTTTATGTTTTAAAACACAGTACTTTTATTTTTGGGGGTCTGTCTTGTATTGTGATGGACTACAGCTCCGTTCTTTACTGTTTTATTCATAGCCAGTTACTTGCCCTGTTTCAGTCATTTCCTACTGAATCTTGTGCTGCTTTGAAAGGCTACGATGCGGGCCATTGCTCTGCTAGAGTCTATACCTCAATCGGCAACGCCTGACCAAGTCTCACCTAGTTCATTCATGAGATGACGCTCGATAATTTATGAGGAAAACTGGAGAAATGTCAGCAACGAAAATTCAGAGACAGGTTTACTTCTACAAAGCACTGGAATTCTAAAGTTTTGTTTCACTTCAGCATACACTGCTACAACAGCAATACAACCAACCTGGTGTGTTTGTTATTAACTTTAAAACAACTGTATATGTGTGTGTGTGTGTGGGGGGTTTGCAGTTTGGTGCTGGCATGTTTTTCCCTTATGTATTTCATAGCAGACCCTGCAGTGACTGTTCCTATACTTCCTCTTCTCAGACTTCGAGCATATTTGGAAGCAGTACCCATTACAAAACCGGGTGGGGGAGAATATTGTCCCATATGAAAACTGCGAAAAGGAAAAATAATTTACCTGCTGTCTGCCACCTGTAAAATTATGCACAGCAGAACTCTGAACATCCAATCTGTAGTGCCTGATGAATGTGTGGACAGAGGACCATGCTGTTGCCTTGCAGAACTCTAGAACAGATGCCTCACCTTTCTCCACCCATGAGGTGTCCATAGCTCTCGTAGAATGAGCCCTGATGAGAGCCAGAGCCTTCTTTACTGTGACATAAGCTTTTGCAATACACACCCTCACCCATCGTGCCAAGGTGGCTTTAGAGGCATTTTGTCCTTTCTTGGCCGCTCCGAGAACAAAAAACAACCAATCTGCTTTCCTGAACTCTGCATTCCGTCTAAGGTTTGTCCTAACTGCCTGGCACAAATCCAACTTGTGCAACTCCTTCTCTTTTGGATGAGTTGGTTGCGGACAGAAGGATGGGAGACAGATTTTCTGATTCCCATGAAAAAGCTATAGGAACCTTCGAAATGAAAGACAGAACTGTTATCAAAACCACCTTATCCTTATGCATTACAAGGAAAGGTTCTTTGTGCGACTAGGCCTGGAGTTCACCAATCCTCCTGGCTGAACACATGGCAACCAAAAGACACACGTTTAAGGGCAACATATCCAGGGGTACCAACGATAGTGGTTCGAAAAATTCTTTACAAAATTATTTACTAGATTCAGATCCCATGGAGGGACAGGGGATCAGAACAGAGGTCAACTCCTGCGGACTGCTCACAAAAAACGGATAACCTCCTGGTTGGACCCCAAGGAGGCTCCAAGGGCCAACACTTGACCTCTCAAAGTGCTCAAGATCAAACCTTTTTCCACTCCTTCCTGCAGAAAATCCAAAACCTGCACAACCATGACTTCAGAAGGCTGGATACCTTTCTCTCTGGCCCAAGCCAAAAAGGTGGTCCCTACGTGGGCAGAATGTGGAATTATTTCTGGGGACATCAGGTGCCCACTACCTTTTTCAAGAAGCAATGTTTCAGGAGCCTCCTCCTTTCAGGAGCCAGGCCGTGAGCTGTATTGCCTCCAGATTCTGATGCAGAATTGGACCTTGGGAGATAAGGTCCCCCTGTATTAGGAGTAGAAATGGTATGTGTTGAACTAGGTTCACTAGGTCCGAGACCATGGCCTTCTGGGCCATTCTGCAGCTATTAGAAGAAAGCTTTCTCCGAGTGCTTTACTTTGAGTATGACCTTGGGAAGGAGCGGTAGAAGGGGAAAGGCATACTCCCTGGTGAAATGCCATGTCTATGACAGCGTCCGTTGCCTCCACCTGTGGACATCAGCAGCGGATTAAGAACTGCTGCACTTGAGCATCCTGACTGGAGGCAAACAGGTCAATCTGCGTACGACCGAATCTCTTGCACAGAAGCCCAAACACCTCTGTGTTCAGCATCCTTTTCTTAGCCAGAATGTTCAAGTTCCCCACCAAGTGAACTGCTGACGGAAGATCGGCTGCTGCTTTTTAGCATCGCTCTGCTCTTTGTTCCCCCTTGATTGTTTATGTATGCCGCTGTGACAGTGCTGTCAGACTCTTACTATCACCGCTCTAGACTGCACCTGATTTTGAACGTGAAGGACAGCGAGATGTACAGCCCTCATCTCAAGGATGTTGATGTGTAGGAGTTGTTCCTGCGCAGATGAAGTCCCCTGAATCGGAATGTGGTCCAGCACTGCCCCCCAGCCCGATAGGCTGGCATCGGTCATAAGAATTAACTCTACAGGGGTTTCCAATGAAGACCATTTGGTTCAGATTCTCTAGACTCACCCACCCACCATCTCAGAGACTGCCGCAGAAGTGGGGAAATTGGAATCCTGGCCTGATAATCCTCCGGGTTGGATCCCAGACTGACAGCAACTTGATCTGGAGGCTGCATGTGAAAGTGAACCCATGAAAGCAGTTCTATTGTCACCGTCAAACCAAGAATTTGCAAAAAGCTGTGAACTGATGCCCACGATTGGCACCTCAGCCACTGAACCTAGCAAAATAAGATCTCCTTCCTGGCTGCCGACAGGAAGACCTTCCCCTCGTCCATCCTGAACACCGCTCTCAGGTGCTACAGGGTCTGCGACAGTTCGAGAGAGCTTTTCTCCTGGTTTACCACCCAGCCAAACCTCCAGCGTCCTGGCCACTGACTTCCTTGCCAGCAGAGCAGATGATGCTTGAATGAGCAAGTTGTCCAGGGATGGATAGACATGATGTCCCTCCTGTCAGAGGTGAGCAAGCAGGACTATAAACACCTCTGAAAACACTCTGGGGGCCTTGCCAGTCCAAATGGGAGTGCCCTGTACTGGAAGTGTTGCCCCAGACCGTGAACCAGAAGAACCTCTGATGAGACTGCTGGATGGGAATGTGAGATACGTATCCTTCAGGTCTACGAATGCTAGATAATCCCCAGCTGGACAGCCCAGATGACTGATTGTAAAGACTCCATCTTTAAAGTCACGGCATGAACATACTTGTTTAGGTGTTTCACCTCTAGAACAGGTCTGAAACCCCAGACGCCTTGGGAACCACAAAATAAATGGAGGAATCCCTGGCCTTGTTCACGGGTGGCACTGGCACAATCACCCCGATATGTGACAGGTGATCCAAAGTCTGTGACACTGCTCGTTTCTTTACAGGGTCTTTTGGTACAGGGGACAGCAGAAAACGTATCTTTGAGGGAACAGTACAAAATCTATTGCGTAACCTAATGCCAGAATCTCCAGAACCCAAGCATAGTACAGTTGCATAAGAACTTACTGTAACAGCAGATCTTCAAGGGAATCTCTTTCATCAGGTCACACCTATGGAACGTAGCCATCAGGCGCTAGGATCCCTCCAAAGCCTTTTTCTGTAGCAGTCTACCAAGGCCATCCACATCAAGGTCACCTTCCCTATATTCCCTGTCTACCTCCTCAGTTCGTTCCCATCCTGCTGTCCCTGGGGAACCAAGGAGAGAGGCAGAATGCATAGCCCTATACAAGGCTGAAACACTAAATAACCAGTCTGAACAGAAAAGACCCCAAAAGGATTTAGGGTGGAACGGCATGACCTGATGAAAGAGGTTCCTCAAAGATCTACTGTTACAGTAAGTTTGTACGCACCTGTGCTATCTTCATCGGGATATTTCATCAGGTCACACCTATGGAATGAGTCCAATGCAGTGCTGACAGCAAAGCAACAATGGGTGGCAGGAGGTTAGAGACCTGAAGGAGGCCCTGAAGCATGGCCAGACCAAACTCTGCCCACTGGCGAGGCAATGTCCAAACTTTAGTGCTTGGTAAAGTGTGGACAGTGCTCCAAGTGGCAGCAGCACAGATGTCTCAGCTGAGACATTCCTGAAACAGGCAACAGAAGTGGTCATACCCTGTTGAAGCGTTGCTTACCACACTTACTATAACAGAAAGTAATAGAGTTGGCCAACCATTTGTACAAGCACAGTTTTGAAACTAGGCTGCCCTCTTTCCCAGGGCAAAAGAAACAAACAAAACTGCTTGGACATCCTGCAGTCCTTAGTACAGTGTGTTTAGCAATGCAGAATTCTATGCACATGAAAGTATGGAGCAATGCTTCCCTTGATTGGCATGCTCTGGATAATAGACAGGTGGATGGATGGATTGATTTAAGGTAAACTCAGACACCACCTTAGGAAGAAACTTAGGGTTAGTACGCAAAGAAACCCTTTCTTTGTGGAAAATCAAATAAGGCTGTTCACACGAGAGCCTATAGCTCTGAAATTCTTTGAGCAGAAGTAATGGTAACTACAAATAACGTTTTCCACAACAGAAAGCGTAGCTTGCAAGACGCGGCCGGTTCAAAAGGAAGCAGGGTAATTTTCTCCAACACAAGATTCAAGTCCCAAGCCAGGACAGGACTACAAATAGGGGGCTTCAAGTGAAGGATGCCCCCCAAAAATGTACAAGCCACCTCTAATTGGGCTATCGGATGTCCATCCACAGGCACATGGAAGGCACAGATGGCAGACATGCACCTTAATGGAGGAATATTTAAGCCCAGAGTCTGACAGGAACAACAGGTACTCCAAAACCTAGTTCACGGGACAGGTGAAAGGGTCCAAGTGAAGAGCGGAAGCCTAAATGGCAAAGCACTTCCACTTCATAGAATATGTGGCTCTGGTAGAGGGTTTCTGGCAGCCACCAAGACATCAACTACCATCTGAGAAACCCCAAAGCGGGCTATGGCTACATCCTCAGTAGCCAGCATATAGCTGAAGGGACTAGAGATCCGGATGGACCAGGGTCCCTGAGCCAGGCCAGCAGGTCCCGACAGAGCGGGAGAGAACTGGAGGTTCCACCGCCAGCTGTTGCAATAACGAAACCAAATTTGCAGAGGCCAGAATGGCGCCACCAATATGAGGGAGGACCACTCCAACTGCAGTTGGAGGAGCACCTTCTGGATCAGCAGAAAGGGCGGAAAGGTGTGAGGAACCTCCCTTCTAGGAGAGGGACAACACGCTCACCAGAAAACTCCAGACCCTGGATTTAGCGAGCAGAAAAGTGGCAGTTTTGCATTGAGTGGGGATGCAAAAGGTCCAACTCTGGATGTCCCCACCTTTCAAACAGGCCCTCAGCTACTGAAGATGGCAGTTCCCATTCGTGCTTCTGGGCACTGCCCTGCTATGGCCATCTGCTGAAACATTTTGATCTCTGGAACATGGACAGCTGACAGTTCAGGCGTGGTCCAGGACCCAGTACCAGACTTTCATCGCCTCTCAGCACAGGGTGTAAGGATGTGTTCCTCCCCTGCTGGTTGAGACAGCACGCCACATCACACTGAGGTTGCTCAACTGTACCAGCAGGTGACCTGGAGACAAGTGGCTCTGAGGAGGGCATATAGCACTGCCCTCATTTCTAGCACACTTATGTGGAGGGTGGCTCTGAGGAGAGCATATAGCACTGCACTCATTTCTAGCACATTTATGTGGAGGGTGGCCTCCACTGAAGACCAGGACCTCTGGGTCCGAAGAGGACCCGGGTGGGCTCCTCAGCCGGTGCCCAAGGCGTCCGTAGTCAGGATCTGCTTGGGAGAGGGGATGAGGAAGGGGACTCCCCTCAACAGATTGAGGTTATGTTTATTTATATGGTGTCCAATCCTGGAGGCTTTGGGCGCATTACACAATTAAGACAGGCAGAGTAAGTAATAACAAAATAAAAGCTCTAAGGGGTTATATAAATCTAATTTTTTAAATAGTTACTAAATAATAAAACAATAAAACAGGTGTAAAATAGTCCGTAAAGGCCATTTTGAAGAGAGGAGTCTTTAGGCCCCTCTTAAATACCTCCACCAACGGGGTCTCCCTTACAGATCTAGGAAACGAGTTCCAGAGGGCCTGGCCAGCCACCTCAAAAGCTCAATAACTGGAGGTTTTTAGCCTGGCCCTCAGAACTGTAAGGAGGTCCCTGGTGGAGGAGCGAAGGGAGCAGATCAGAGTGGCAGGGGTAAGGAAATCCATCAGGTAACTAGGGCCCGATCTATACAGGGCCCTGTAGGTGAGCAAGCCCACCTTGAAGATGATCCTCCACTTGACAGGCAGCCAGTGCAGATCTCGCAGGACCGGGGTCACATGACATGACCTAGACAGGCCTGTCAGTAACCTGGCTGCTGTGTTCTGCACCAGCTGCATCCAGCAGAATGTCCCTTCACAGACCCTGAAGTATAGAGCATTGCAGAAGTCAAGCCTGGAAGTAATGAAGGCGTATACTAGTGATGACAGGTCTTTGGGCGGAACTATGGGTTTAATCTGGGTGAAATTCCTTAAGTGGTAAAAAAAAAAAAAACACTTGGGACAACAGATGACACCTGACCATCAAGTGTAAATCTGTCATCAGGAAGACATCCAGACTTCTCACCCTAGGGGAAGCCATCAACGGAGTGGTTCCAGGACCAATCCTGTTGCCACTCCAAAGGCACTCCCATCATGCTCACAACCAGGCTCAACCACCAGGACCTCCGTCTTGTCGGGATTAAGTCTCAACCAGTTGGAGGCCATCCAGTCCTGGATTTCAGCCAGGCAGTTGATTAGCACTCCAAGGCCATTTGTTTCAGAGGCAAAAGACATGTACAGCTGGGTATAATCCGCACAGCAGAGAAACCCAAACTGCACTGTCTAATGAGCTCTCCCAGGGTAGTAGTATGTAATATCATAACAGCACTGGCGACAGGATCAATCCTTGTGGAACTGCACATAGCAGGGCTTCGGGGAGGAGAAATTCCCCATCACCACCCTTTGCATCCTGCCCAAGATAGGACTTAAACCTGTTGATGACAGTGCCGGTAAATCCACAATATTCTCTAGGGCTCTCTAACCCTCTATTGAAAGGGTTCTGCCACCACTGCAGTACCTTGCAAACAGGAGAGGAGACTAGATCAACTGATCCAAGCTGTCCGAGTGCTGGTCCCATTGAACGTGCATGTTCCAATGGGGCACACGACAAGGAAGTCTGGCCAATGGCACCACAGCTGTCCAAAGTGGTTTTTACCACTTAAGGAATTTCACCCAGAGGCAGTCCACTCTGTCCTGGGGCAGAAATGCCTTACCCTGGAATGAGTCCAGAACCATGCCTATGTACTGCAGGCGCTGAGACTGGGAGAAGGTGGACTTGGGCAGGTTCACCGTGACAACCAGGGAATGAAACAACTGCAGGGTCCTGTGCAAGGCGGTCAGCAAGAGCTCCTTGGACTGGGCCTTTAATAGCCAATCGTCGAGATATGGGAACACATAGAGGCCCTCGCAGCAGAGGGCCACTGCCACTAAGATCCACGGCGCAGAGGACAAGCCACGGGAGAAGACTCTGAATTGGAAATGTTCCCCATGGAATGAGAAAGAACAGTTGTGTAAGAACTTACCATAACAGTAGATCTTCGAAGGGATCTCAGTCATCAGGTTACACTGCAGGAACCTTCGCCATCTGTGAAGGGGAATCCAGACGCAAGATTTTCAGCAGTACAACTGAGGCTGCCCACGCCGTCTGCTGACATCAGCAACCCTATATAGGTGTGGGCGGCCCTGCTCCCTCCTCAGTTCTTTCCCTCCAGAGAAGAAAGGAGGGAGGCTCAAGCCTTAGGGAAACAAGGAGAGACAGAGGGACCCATCTCTAATAAAAGATATGATACAACAGATAGCCAGTCCCAAGAAAGGGGATGGTGGCAGGGAAATCAAACTTGATGACTGAGATCCTCTCGAAGATCTACGGTTACAGTAAGTTCTTACGCAACTGTTCTGTCTTCTTCGTGGGCTATCTCAGTCATCAGATTTCACTGTAGAAACGAGTACCAAGCAGTAACAAGTGTAAACATACAGTCTGGGAGGCTAGATCTTCATAAACTTAAGACAGGAGTCCTTGAAACACAGCCCTGCCAAAACCTGCATGGGCTCTTGAGACAATGTCCAGACTGTAATGCTTGGTGAAGGTGTGGACTGTACTCCAGGTGGCAGCTGCACAAATGTCAGTGGCTGAGACCCCTTTGAAACAAGCCACCAAGGTAGCCATACTTCTAGTGGAGTGAGCTTCGACAGCACCAGGCAATTCTTTGCCATACTTATTGTAGCAGAACACAATGTAATTTGCCAACCATTTGGATAAACAGTGCTTAGAAACTGAAGCGCCCTCCCTACCTGGGGTGAAAGAAACAACTGCTTTAACTTTCTGGACTCTCTAGTCCGAAGCAGATAACACTTCAAAGTTCTGCACACATCTAACAAATGGAGCAGTGCTTCCCCTGGATTGGCACGGTCAGGAAAATAAACTAGAAGGTGTACAGACTGACTTAGTGTGAACTCAGAGATGACCTTGGGCAGAAACTTAGGGTTTGTGAAAAATCAAATAAGGTTCCTTGCACCAGAGGGCTTGAAGCTCAAATTCTTTGAGCAGAAGTAACTGCAACTAAAAATAGCGCTTTCCAAGAAAGAAAGCGCAAATCACAAGTCACGATTGGCTGAAAAGGAGACGGTTAACTTTTCCAAGATAAAATTCAAGTCCCAAGCCGACTGGGGAATGGATTGTGGTTTCAGATGAAGGATGCTCTGAGAAAAGTACATAGGGACATCCAGCTGAGCAATCGTGGCGTCACCCATGGGCTCATGGAAGGCAGAAATAAACGAAAGGTGAACCATGAGGGAGGAATACTGGAGGCCTGAGTTAGACAAAGAAATCAGGTAGTCCAGGATATGATTCACTGAGCACGTGAAAGGGTCTAGGGAATGTCTGGCAGCCCAGATTGCAAACCGCTCCATTTCATAACATAAGTGGCAATGGTGGAAGGCTTTGTGGGCAGCCACCAGGACGCCCACCACCTGATAGAAACTCCAAACCTGGCAATGGCTATGTTCTCAGGAGCCAGGCATGCAGATGGAGGGACCTGAGATTGGGATGGACCAGGGTCCCTGATCCTGGGTCAGCAGATTCCTGCAAAGGGCAGAGGGACTGGAAGTTCTTCCGCCAGCTGCTGAAGCAGAGGGAACCATATCCGATGAGGCAAGAATGGGGCCACCAGAATCATGCTGGCCCCCTCCATTTACAGCTTGATCAGCACCCTCTGAACTAAAGAAAATGGAGGGAATATGTACAGAAATATCCTGCTCCAAGAGAGGGGCAATGCGTCTTGCCAGAAAACTCCAGGCCCTGGATCTAGCAAGCAGAAATTGGGTAGTTTTGCGTTGAGTGGGGAGGCAAAAAGGTCCAACTCTGGACGACCCCATCTGTTGAACAGATCTGCTACGGATGAGAGAAGCTCCCATTCATGCATGCTGGGCTGAGTCCTGCTGAGACTGTCTGCCAGGGTGTTTAGGACGCCTGGCATGTGGACCGCAGAGAGAGTCAGACTGTGCTCCAGTGCCCAATACCACACTCTCATGGCCTTCCTGCAAATGGGGTATGAGTGAGTCCCGCCTGCTTGTTGATGTAGCAGACAACACTCAGATTGTCAGACTGCATCAGCAGCTGGCCTGGAGCAAGGTGCCTCTGAAATACCTGCATGACACAAAGCACTGCTCTCATCTCCAGAACACCGATATGCAGGGTGGCTTCTCACGGGGACCAGGAACTCTGGGTTGAAAGGGACCCAGGTGTGCTCCCAGCCCAGACCAGCATCCATGGTTAGAATCTGATGCGGGAAGAAATCTGGAAGGAACCCCTTGAAAAATATTCAAAGGTCCATCCACCATTGCAGTACCTTGCGAACTGGGAAGGAGACCAGGACTTGTTGGTCCAACTCATCCGTGCTCTGATCTCATTGCACTCTGAGGGTCCACTGAAGGGTATGCATGTGAAGCCTGGCCAGTGGAATGGTGGGAATGACCACTGCCATTGGACCCAATAACCTGAGATAACAGCCTGGCAGGAATGTACCGACTCTGGGCGACTTCCTGAGCTTGGGCCATAAGGCACTCTGCCTGTTCTGAGGTAGGAAGGCCTTCCTGCTTGGAATCCAGAACAGTCTCTATATACTGTAGTCTTAGGGATGGTACTAGAACTAACTTGGGCAAGTTGACAGTAATGCCCAGACATTAGAAGAGCTGGAGAGTGCACTCCACAGTCAGTAAAAGCTGTTCCCTGGATGGGGCCTTGAGCCGCTGCCACTAAGCACTTGGTAAAGACTCGTGGCGCAGAGGACAAGCCAAAGGGCAGCACTTTGAACTGGTAATGCTCGCCCTGAAAGACACAATGAAGAAACCCCTGTGAGGAGGAAAGACCGAGATGTGCAGGTAAGCATCCTGCATGTCCAGTGGACAGAGCCAGTCCCCGGTCTTGAGGAGGGGCATAAGGTCTGGCAAAGTTACCATCCAGAACTTTTTGTACTGGACAAAGAGATGGAGCTCCTTTAGATCTAAGATTGGCCTCAGCTGGCCCGGTGGTGTAAGAGGGCTCAGGCGCTGGCACCTTACCTCTTACCACTCCGCCGACCCGGGGTTAGAGGATTGAGCATTCCAAGGACTGCTCTCCTCCGCCGGGAAGGGTAGGAGGGAACGACTGCTGAGCTGCCGGCTCCTGGTGGTGACCGGGGGCAGGTGCAGGCTCGGGGGGCACAAGTGTGGGTCAGCACAGGCCGACGTCGGATGTACTGCATGTGGAAGCATGCACGGCAGCGTCCTTGATGCCACTTGCATGCCCACGCCGTGGGGTGGATCATGAGGGGAAAACTAATCCTCTGGCATGCAACGTAGCGGGCGCCCGCAGCGGACGGACCAGTCAGGCTCCCTGAGCCTGGCCCCCAGGTCTCTGCAGTGTGCAGGTGGGCACCCATTGTGATGTGGCCTGGGGTGGGCAGGGCGTAAGGGGTCAGAGCCTGACTGCGGCCGTGCGGGGCCAAGGAGTCTGCTGTATGGGGAACTCAGGCACACACCCAGCCAAAGACGTATAAAGAAATTAAAAATAAAAAAAAAGATGGACCTCAGGTCTCCAGTCTTTGCAGACCAGGAAAAACCTGGAATAAAACCCCTGGTTTCTCTGGTGCCTGGGCACTGGCTTGATGGCCTGCTTACGCAGAAGAGACTGTACTTCCTCCCGGAGAACAGACTAGTGAGCCAGGGGATAGCTGGAGGGTGGGGAAGGGGTATCTGGAGGCTTCTGGATGAACTCCAAGGTATGACCCATGTTTATGATCTGCAGGATCCATACATCTGAAGTTATGGTTCTTCACTGATTCAGATGGAGAGAGAACCGGCCTCCAAATGCCACCTCCCGAGTCTGGACCAAAGGCAGAGGGTCAGGCAAAGAGTCAAGCTAAGGTGGGACCAGCTGTAGAGGCTAGTCCGTCATTTCTGGAATGCTAGGCCATCACTCTAGCACTGGAATGGGAGGGCAAGGAAGCCTGGGCTCTGCGCTTACCCTGTGTTTGGGGGGCGGAACCTGGCCTACTGGCCTGTCTATGAAAAGTAGACCATCCTCTACCTCATGGCTGAGTGTGGTAGAGAGAATGGACAGACTTAATGGCCATGCCAGAGGACAACAGATCATTTATGAGGTCCAGGACATCAGAGCTGAAGAGCTTGGTGCCACTGAAAGGGGCGTTAAGCACCTTGTTTCGCACATCGGCTGCAAATTCAGAGACCCTAAGCCATTAGTGCCTATGAAGGCATGTACCAGTGGCAGCTGCCCTGGCTACTGTATTGGCCATATCATACAGGGCCCTGAGGAGATGTTTACTATCACACTCCGCAGTTTGCAAGCACTGAAGCAATTCTTGCTTCTGGGAGCCATCAGAAAGGGCCTGGGCGGCAGCTTTGCCCTTTCTCCAGTTGGCATTCTGGAATTTAACCATGTGTGACAGATAGTTTACAATCCTCAGGCCCAAAGTGGAGGTCAATCCTGCGGATTCCTTGCTGGGGGAAGGGAACTAAGATGCTTAGGCACCTTAGATCTGTCACGTGCTGCCTTGATGACCACAGAGTTTCGGCCTGGGCAGCAAAATAAGGATGGCCCTGAGGGGCACTGTAAAGTTTATCTGCCCTACGTGACATAGCTGACACCATGTCTGGTCTGTGCCAGTCTGTTGCAGTGGCATTCTTCAGTGGTGGGAGCATAAGAGGAATGATCTTAGGGGAGATTCAGGAACCTCCAGGAAGTTCACCAGGTCCTTCCTGGTGACATCCTCCTCCTCTCAGTCTGGAGGAACACTGTGGCAGACAACTGCTTCATGACATTGAAAAGGTGGCATCCTTAGGAGGAGGCCTTGGAGTATGCTTGACTGAGTCTTCACTGACCGAGGAGGCAGCAAACTTATCTGAGATGAGGATTTCCTCCTCTTCCTCCTCCATGTCATCAGGGAGGATGAGATCTGGATGATACTCCTCCTCGACGGTGATCTCGTCTGGGTCTGGCACTGGATGCACTGGCGGCGGCCTGCGGGGAGTCTCCCGGGGTCAACAAACAGGTGCTGATGACGAAGCTGTTGTCGACGGTGCCGGCGAAGAGGGACCATTGAAGGCACCTAACTGCTGCACGAATATATCTGTGAATTTAACTAGTACTTCATTCAGGTCCATAGTGGACATCAACAGAGGGGGTTTGACGGCACAGGAGTCGACGACCCTCCATCCTGGGAGCCCGACAAGCCTGTAGCCCTGGGAGAAGAAGGGGCAGGCCTCAACGCATCGTCGACGGTGGAGAGGCAGACGGAAGAGTTGTCGGTATGGGTCTGGTAGGAACAGAGACTTAGACAGCTTATCTCTTAGTTGAAGCAGCCACCTTTGACGAAGAGCCCCCTCCTGGAAGAAGGAGAAGAAGGAGAAGTGGACGGGTGAACAGGATTGCTGCCAAGGGAAAGCAGTCATGATCCTGGTCTTTTTATGACTTTTCCCAAGGACTTGTCTCGGGCCTTGGCAGCCTGGGAGCTTGAAGATCAGGGGGCGACTGGGCAGCCGGGGTCCCGAGGATCCTGCACGGAGCTGGCTACCTGTTGTCCCATGAGTTGTTTCAGAGCCTTCTTGCTTCGCCAGAGGGTTGTCTGATTAAACTTCTGGCAGAGCTCATAGTTGGAGACATTGTGGGCAAGCACAAGACAGTTCATTTGTAGAGGCAATCTTCTTTCCGCAGCGACGGAAAAGAGAAGAAGAAGGATTAACTCTCGACATAAAAATAAATAAATAAATAAATAAATAATCTCTAAAAAGAGATTTTTGGGGGTCGGCCCAGTTGCACTGGAGGTTGAGGTGCTGGTCGCTATACCTCGTGCCACGCCGGCAACCTGGGTTCGGGAATGAGCCCGGGTCACCAGGGGTTGGCAGGGGGAGAGAGGATCGAGCGTCCAGAGGACAACTCTCCTCTCTCTGGGGAGGGTTCCAAGTTGTCGCACTCACTGAATGCCCTCTTGTGGCGACTGGAGGGCAATACAGGTTGGGAGGTGCGCTCCAACGTAATCGCGTCGGTAGGGAGGGGTATGGGAGAAAATGGGAGGAGAAAGAACCTGGCAGGGCTCCACGATGGTCCGCCCCAGCGAGGGCCAACCCCAGCTTCTGGATTGGGTCCCAGGGACGGGGCGACACTGTGGGGGGAAAATACTGGTGTTAGCAATTGCGGTGCAGCAGGACCCGAGAGGGAGTTCCTCTCGGAGGGCCAAAGCCCCTGCCAGGGCTCAGGAGGATAAACATCTGTATAAAAAGAGATTTTGGTAAGGGCTAGAGGAAAAACCGGCCAAAAGCTGAAAAAGGCGCAAACACTGCAACGAAGTTTCCATGGAGACTTGCCTGGAAGTTGATGGCAGAAAAGAACTGAGGAGGGAGCGGGGCCACCCATGCCTATAAAGGGTTGCTGACGTTGGTAGAAGTCAATGGTGTGGGCGGCCCGAGCAGTACTGCAGAAAATCTTCTGTGTGGATTCCCCTTAACTGATGACGAAGGTTCCTACGGTGTAACCTGATGACTGAGATACCCGCGAAGAAGATTCCTAAGTGGGAATCACCAGGTCAGGGCTAGTCGGAGGGCTGGCTCTTGTACTTGATTCCTAGGATCCGGGGGGGGGCATTTAACTAAGGCTGGGTGTGTTCTTGGGGCCAAAACTGCAGGATAATTTGGGCGGTATAGTTCCACGGGTGGCAGCTGTTTTGGGGGTTCCACTTCAGGGCTCTAGCCGATTTGTCCAGTACTCTTGCGTGTGGCCTATGAGTATCTTCCGGAGGTAGCTACCTCCAGGTTAGGCCTACACCGAGAGATAGGGGGCATTTAACTTACTGCACATTGAGAGGGAGCCCAAGGAAGATCTTGCCACAGAGGACCATCCATCTTGTGAACCTATTTAAGGGACACTTAAGGAACATTTCGCCAGATGGACTAAGGGCTGGTATGGTTTCTTGTCTGATTTGAATACTGCTGAATAAGGCAGTGAGAGTACCTGGAACTAGATGTGCAAGTAATATTCTGTGGTGCTCGGATGGGCCCAGGTGAGAGCTGGTTCCTGCACGGCATTTTTTTAGAGCATCAGTCCTAAAGAAGTGAGAGTTTGAAGGAACAATCATATGAACTTTTGTTATGACTGAACCAAGTTAGAGGAACATCCTTACTTCTAAATGAAGTTTTACAATGGTGCCTGATCTACTGCTGATTATAAGAATCTGTGACATCCATTCGAGTCCTGGTGGGAGCGGGACTTATATGGAGTTTTCTGCGTTCATTGTCCTTTTGATGTGAGAGATCTTAGGGACATTTATTTGAAGTTTTTAACTGAGAGTGTTAGCAGATTTCGTACAGTTATTCTACCTCACTCACTAATTCTGAGACTGTAATCTCTGCTGCACTTTAGATATTTTGTGTACTGTGTGATATTTCTCGTTTACTGATTGGGGTTTTTGGGGTAGTCTGTGGTAAAATTTGGGGTGGTTTGTGCGATATAAAGGAGGGATTTAATTGGTTATTTTAGTGTGGGTTTTTGTTGTTGCTGGGGTATTGCTGCTAGTCTTGGGGTGTGAGGTATGTGCTGGCAGTTGTCTTTGGTGGATAAGTGCTACTCCCCTCTTGGCTTAGGGACTGCACCCTTTGACAGTCCTCCGCTGCCCCCGGAGGTCTACAGGCACTCGGGTCGGCCTTCGGGATAGTTCGAGGGTCAGGGCGGTCTCGCCGGGGAGGTGGATGATTGGGGTAGTGGGTACAAGGGGGCGCCCTGGGGCGAAATGGGTCCAGGAAAGAGGTCCTCCCTTCCTGGTTCCCATATTCAAGGGATCCATCAGTGGTGGGCAAATGACGTGTTCTTCCTCGGCCGACCATCCAACTTGGGCGGTATTGTGCAATGCCAAGTCAATAAAGAACAAGACAGCAATAATTATTGATCTTTTGGTCTTCCTCCTGGGCATTGAGGCCTCTGACTTGGGGGTGGAACCTGTTGGGTTGGTCCAATCATTACTCCGTGAGGTTCTATTTTTGTGCCCCCCATGTAGGTCTGCTCCTGTGGAGATGGTCAGTTTCCGCCCTTTATGGGATGTTGTCCCTGAAGACCTGGTGGCAGTGATTGACCTCTCGGAGTTCGCTGACGTCTGCTCAGACCCAGAGCTGTTGGTTCAGGCCTATAATAAGGCCATTTCCTCAGCTCTTGACCTGATTGCCCCAGTCCGTGTTTTTCCCCTTCCACTTTGCCCTCAAGCCCTTGGTTTGATGGGTCTTGACGGAGCTGCAGAGGCTGGGACGAGGTTAGAACGTCCACATGGAAATCTGCCTTGGATGCCGACCATCTTTATCTTGTTGGAGCATTATCAGCTCTACCAATCAGCAATCTCATGTAAGAAGGCAGAATTCCTGTCCAGGGAAATCACTGTTGTTCAGAATCGACTCGCAAACTCTTCCGAACTGTGGACAGGCTGTGCAACCCAGCCTGCTGCAGCTCCGTTGAGTTTTTTCACAAACTGAGTGTGATGAGACTGCTCGATCTTTTGCGAATAAGGTGGCCGACATCAGGTCAGAGATCAGTCAGACCTGTTCTATGGGGGATGCTGTTGGTCGGTGCTCGGTCACTGTGCCTCTTGTTTCCTGGAGTACCTTTGACCTCCCGGAGTTCATCGATATTATGAGGATTGTCCAGGGATGCGCCCTCACGTGGTTGGAGTTTAGATCCGGCCCTAATTCCCTAATTCTGGTTGTAGTGATATCATTGGCCCGTCTGGCTCAGATCATCCGTGCTCCTTGAATCGGGAGAGTTTCCAAGCTCCCTGAAGGAGGCGGTGGTGACACCCCTCTGAAGAAAGCTTCATTGGATCCAGATATCTTAGCAAACTACAGACCTATCTCAGACCTTCCTTTTGTGAGAAAGGTTATTGAGAAAGTTGTGTCGATTCAACTGGAGAACCATTTGACCATTCATAGTATATACAAACCTCTCCAATCTGGTTTTTGTAAGAGGCATAGTACTGAGACTGCTCTGGTTCGGGTGCTCAATGATTCCTGATGGCAGAGATTGGAGAAACCGCCCATCTTGGTTCTCCTTGATCTCTTCAGCTTCTGACACTGTGAACCATGGGATACTGCTTCGAGCACCTGGGGTCCATCTGTGGACTGACTGGTACAGTGCTCAGATGGTTTTCATCTTTCCTCACTGGTAGAACTCGGAGAGTCGTCTCAGGAATTTATTCTTCCAAGTCTTTTTCTCTGCTTTGTGGGGTTTCCCAGGGCTCGGTGCTGTCCCTCATGTTGTTTGCAGTGTATATGCTGCCCCTCGGAGACACTGTAAGATGGTATGGGCTGAGGTTTCACTGCTATGCGGATGATACCCAGCTCTACCTGTTTTTGGCCCCCGACCAGGTTAGTGCTCTCTCAGTATTTAACAGCTGCCTTGCTGAAATCCAAGACTGGATGAATTTGAGCAGGTTAAAGTTGAACGCAGGTAAAACAGAGGTTCTGGTGGTGAACCTGGGATGTAGGATAGAGGGGCTGAGGACTGATTTGCCCTCCAGTATATTCTTGGGGGGAGCTCAGATCCTTGCCTCTGAACGGGTGTGCGACCTGGGAGTGGTACTTGAAGATGGGCTGACCATCATCAGGTGTCAGCAGTCATGAAGTCAGCCTTTTATCATCTTAGGAACACTGCCAGAATCAAGCACCTTGTTCTGTCTAGTGATCTGCCCATACTAGTCCACACCTTGGGACCCCGCACCTTGACTATTGCAACCCCTTTACTTAGGGCTTCCTGGGTTGATATCCGTGCTGCAGCTAGTGCAGAACACTGCTGCTCGCTTATTGACTGGGGTATCTAGAAGATCTCACATTACCCCAGTGCTGCGTGGTCTGCACTGGTTGCCGATTCAGTGGCGGATCACCTTTAAGGTAGGTTTATTAACCTACAAATCCCTACACGGTCTTGGTCCTGACTACTTGAAAGAGCTTCTGACTCCTTATACCCCTGTGCGTCAGCTCCGCTCGGCTGATGAGGGGTTGCTGGAGAGTCCGAGGGTTACCCTGAATTCTTCTGGGGCTCGCGCTTTAATGTTTGCTGCCCCAACCCTCTGGAATTCTCTACCCCGTCAGCTTCGGGAGTGCAGAACTGTGAGGAGCTTTAAGCAGCCACTGAAAACATTTTTATGGTCTAAAGCATTTCCTGTTATATTGTGATTTTAATTGTGTTTTTATGAATTATCGGAGACTGTTGTGAAGTGCCTTGATAATTTGAAAGGCGCTCAGTTAAATAAAGATGATATTATTATTATTAACGCCGAACCTGGCTTGCATCACTGACACCTGGCTGGACGAAAATGTTGATCCTGTATTAGAATCAGCAGTTCCAGCTGGGTACTCAGTGATACACCGCCCGAGACTGGATCATAGGGTTGGGGGTATAGCCATCTGTTACAAGATGGAACTGCACCTTATGGAGATACCAGTGGGGGTCATCAGATCCTTTGAGTGTATCATGGGCGCAGGTGTGGGTTGCTGGATACTTCTTGTCTACCGTCCACCTGGGGATGAGGAAAGTATTCTTGCAGAAATCGCTGAATTCGTGGTCGACATGGTGTTGGAGTTCCCAGGTGGTTGGTCCTGGGGATTTCAATGCCTGAGTCGACAACAAACTCTCGTAGTTTGACAGGACTTCCTCCAACTGATGACCTAGTTGGGCTTCACACAGGTTGTTACTGCTGCACCCATAATCAGGGTCACTTCTGGGTCTGGTGTTCCTCCTGGGGATGGAGGTCTCTGACCTGGTGGTAGAACCAGTCGGGTGGTCTGACCATCACACCACAGGGTTCAGTTTCGCGGCTCCCCCCCCAGTAGACCTGCCCCTTTGGAGATGGTCCAGTACCACCCTTTAAGGGGTGTGACTCCAGAGGGTCTGATGGCGGTGCTGGACCGATCGAGTAGGCCAAGGGAATGCATGGATCCAGGGGAACTGGTACAGTACGATAATAGTGTAGTGTCGGGGGCCCTGGATTCCATAACTCCTGTTCGTGTTCGCTCACTCATTCTTCATCCTCGGTCCCCATGGTTTGATGGGGAGCGGAGGTGAGTAGGTCAAAGGCTGGAACAACGTTGGCAGAGATTCAGCCTGGAGGGTGACAAGCTTAGACTAATGGCTCATTATTTGGACTATCAGTCAGAAATCTCTTATAAGAAGGCAGAATTCCTGTTCAGAGAGATTTCTGCAGCAAGAAATCGACCAGCTCAGCTCTTCCGTACTGTGGACAGGTTGTGCAATCCAGCCTCTCTGCAGAATCGGAGAGCTTTTTTGCAGTTGAAGTATGAGGAGTTTGCTCGAGTTTTTGCAGATAAGATGGCCGCCATTAGGTCTGATATCCAGCTAACACGTTCTGTTGAGGGTTGCGGCTGTCAGTGGGCGGGCACAGGCACCCGGTCAGTCTGGATGACTTTTGACCAGCCGGCGATCACTGATATCGTGAAGATGATCCATGGCTTGCAGCCGACTTGCTGTAGTTTGGATCTGGGTCCAACCCGCCTTCTTGTGGAGTGTTTGGATGTCATTGGACCGGTCCTGGCTGAGATTGTCTGGTGTTCGTTGGAGAAGGGTGTGTTCCCGGACCCCTTGAAGGAGGCGGTGTTAACACCCCTTCTGAAGAAATCCACCCTTGACCCAGACTGTCTCGCAAACTACAGACTAGTTTCTAACCTGCTCTTTCTGGGCAAGGTTATTGAGAAGGTAGTCACGCTGCAGCTTGAGGACTATCTTACTATCCATGAGGTCTATGATCCTCTCCAGTCCAGCTTCCAGAAGAGGCATAGTACCGAGACGGCCCTTTTGCAGGTACTTAATGATCTCCTGATGGCGAGAGATTGGAAGAACCGTTTGATCTTGGTTCTCCTTGATCTCTCGGCGGCATTTGACACTGTGGACCATGGCGTATTACTGGATAGCCTGCGGTTGATCTGCGGACTATCGGGAACAGTTCTCAGATGGTTCCACTCCTTCCTTACAGGCAGATCTCAAAGAGTAGTGTCGGGGATTTTTTTCCTCGGCCCCTCTTCCCCTGTCATGTCGGGTACCGCAGTGCTCTGTTTTGTCTCCCATGTCATTCACGGTGTATATGCTGCCATTGGAAGACATTATAAGGAAATACGTGCTGAATTTCCACTGCTATGCAGATGACACTCAGCTGTACATGTCCTTTGTGCCCAAGCAAGATGATGCTAGCTCGATCTTTAACAACTGCCTCACTGAGAATCAGGACTGGATAAGTGCCAGCTGGTTGAGATTGAACCTGGAGAAGACTGAGGTGTTGGTGGTGGACCCAGATCATCAGGTAGAGGGGCTACCTCCTGGTCAGCCATCCGTATTATACCGGGGACAACCAGTTGACGGCCTCTGAATGGGTGTGTAGCCTGGGTGCTGTAGTTGACAGCTAACAGATACTTAAAGCTCAGGTGTCTGCCATTGTCAAGACCTCATTTTATCATCTGAGCAACATCGCTGGCAGTAAAACACCTAGTTCTGGTCCTGAGAACCTTCCGACGCTGGTCCATGCCTATGTGTCCACCTGCCTTGACTACTGCAATGCTCTATACCTAGGGCTTCCAGGGTGGGATATCCATTGCCTGTAGCTGGTGCAGAACGCGGCTGCCAGACTGTTGACTGGCTCATCAAGAGTCAGTCACATTATGCCTGTGCTCCATGAACTGCATTGGCTCCTGTGCAGTGGAGAATCACCTTCGAGGTTGCACTGCTGACCTATAAGGCCCTACATGAACAGGGACCGCATTATTTGCAAGCGTTCTTTGTCCCTACCACCCCTCAACCCCGCTCTGTTCTGCTGAGAGGGACTGCTGGAGTTTCCCAGGGTCCGCCTAGAGACCTTGGGGGCCAGAGCATTTGCTTTCATGGCCCCAACCCTGTGGAACTCTCTACCTTGTCTGGTGAGAGTGCCCATCCACCGAGTCTTTTAAGTCTGCATTGAAGACTTATTTATTTGAACTAGCATTTCCTGACATGACTTGATTTTAACATGAATGTAGAATTTTAATGATTTGGGATTTTAACCTAAAGAGTTTTTAGCAGTATACTGTACATGCGCTTTGGTTTTGGAAAAGCGTCTTTTATAAATAAAATTTGACTTTACCTCCAGTGAGGGGAATAAAGTACAGTTACATAAGAATTTACCGTAACAGTAGATCCTCGAGAGAGAGAGAGGCTCTAGCAGTAGGTATTTACATATAGGACTGACCCACCAGGCATCAGGACCCCATGGAAAAATTTCTAGCTAGCAGTCTCTGGCGGGGGATTGCCCCCACGTCAGGTGACCGGCGTCATGCAACATCAGTATAAAGGGGCGGTCCCCCACACCCGCCTTCCAGTTCTTTCCCGCCAAGGGCCCAAAAGGGGCAAGATGGGAGAGAAGCAGATATTTTCTTTTCTGGAAAAGGAGCTAAAAAAGTTTAGGGGGATGCAGGGCTGAAAGGCAATACCTACTGCAAGAGCTTCTCTCAAAGATCTACTGTTACAGTAAATTCTTACGTAACTGTACTATCTTACTTCGAGAGGGCTCTTGCAGTAGGTATTTACATATAGGACTGAATCCCAAGCAGTCTGGAACAAGGAAAAGCACCTGAGAGGAGGATAACTATCCATGGTATGGCGCCCAGCTGAACGGGTCTTATGAAAGAAGACCTTGAAGCACAGCCAACCTGAAGCCTGTTCACGGCCAGACGCAATATCCAAACTCTGGTGTTTCAGAAAGGTATGGACAGAAGTCCAGTTGCAGATGCGCAGATGTCTGCCACTGACGCATTCTTGAACAAGCCGCAGAGGCAGCTACTCCTCTGGTGGAGTGGCCTCGACTTGACCCGTAGAGTCTTCTTGTACTTTTCGTAACAGGAAGTGATACAATAAGCCAGCCATTTAGATAGGCATTGCTTGGAAACGGCACTGCCCTCTCTTTTGAGAGCAAAAGAGATAAAGCTGATCAGAGTTCCTGAGATCCTTGGTCCGAGAGGTGTAGTATCTCAGTATTCTGTGAACATCGAAAGTGTGCAAGAGGTACTCCCCTTGATTGGAGTGTTGCGTAAAGAAAGCAGGTAGCTCAATGGATTCAGCGTTAGATTCAGCCACCACCTTAGGGAGAAACTTAGGGTTGGTGCGTAGAGCCATACGTTCCTTGTGAAAAATCAAATATCGGATTTTGCACATCAAGGCCTGAAGCTCGGAAATTCACCACGCTGAAGCAATGGCCACTAGGAAGAGAGTCTTCCAAGAGAGGAACTTTAAATCTGCTGAGGCTGCCGGCTTGAAAGGAGGCAGAGTAAGCTTCTCAAGAATAACATTCAAGTCCCAAGGAGGAGCAGGAATACGGATGGGGAGTCTCAAATGGAGAACCCCTCTGAGGAATGTCTTAGAGACTTCCAGCTGCGCAAAACTCCCATCTCCAAAAGGAACACGGTAAGCAGAAATCGCTGCCATATGGACCTTTAAAGTGGAATGGCTGAGACCCAGATCGAAGAGATGACTCATGTAGTCCAGGATTCTGTTGGCTGGGCAAGAGAAAGGGTCAAAGTCCTTTGACGTGGCCCAAATAGAAAATCATTTCCACTTCATAGCATAGGTGGACCTGGTGGAAGGCTTTCTGGCTTCTACCAATATGTCTGCTCAGAGCGGGGAAACCCCAGAGCGGAATTTAGCTACGTCTGCAGGAGCCACGCATGCAAATGAAGGGATCTGAGACCTGGATGAACAAGGGTCCCCTGATCCTGGGTCAACAAGTGTTGCGACAGAGGAAGAGGAAGCAGAGGTTCCTCCGACAACTGTTGTAGAAGAGAGAACCAAACTTGCCTGGGCCAGAATGGAACGATGAGGATCATTCATGTCCCCTCTGATCTGAGCTTGTTCAGGACCCTTGGAATTAAGGGAATAGGAGGGAAGGTATAGACGAATCTGTTCCTCCAATCGAGAGACAGAGCGTCCTGCCCAAAAATGCCTTGCCTTGGAGCAAGCGAGCAGAAGGCGGAAAGTTTTGCATTTTGAGGAGATGCAAAACAGGTCTACCTGCGAAGTTCCCCATTGCAGAACAATGTCGTCTACGACCTCTTGATCCAGTTCCCATTCGTGGGCCCTGGCTGAGGACCGACTGAGGTTGTCTGCCAGTGTTTTCCACTCCCAGAACGTGAATGGCTGTCAGGTGAAGATTGTACTGGGTAGCCCAGACCCACACTCTCATTGCTTCCCTGCATAGAGGGTAGGAACGAGTTCCTCCCTGTTTGTTGAGATACCGGACTACACACATGTTGTCTGTCTGTGTGAGGAGATGACTGGGAAGTATGGAGGAGTGCAGGGCCTGTAGGGCATAAAGGACTGTTCTAAGTTCCAGCACATGTATGTGCAGATTTTGTTTGAACCGGGACCAGCTGCCCTGAGTCCTGTGAGACCCGAGATGGGCTCCACAGCCCTCTCCTGAGGCATCTGTTGTCAACGTCTGAGAGGGGGTTCGATACTGAAGTGTACCTCGGCAAAGGTTCTCTTGTACCATCCACCATTGCAAGTCCCTGATCATGGGACTGGAAACTAGTACCTCCTTGTCTAGGTCATCCAGTGTTTGATCCCACTGAGACCGAAGCGTCCACTGAGAAATCCTCATATGGAGCCGAGTGCGTGGGACTGTCAGAATGGCAGCCGCCATTAGCCACAGGAGGTGAAGGACTGACCTGGCTCCGACCCTTTTGTGACTGGACAGAAGACGGACCTGAGTCTGAGGGGTGTCCACCCTGTCCGGAGGCAAAAAGGCTTTGCCAATGGTCTTGTCCAGGATTGCCCCTATAAATTGGAGTCATTGTCAAGGGACCAAATGAGACTCTGCTTGGTTGATGGTGATACCCAGGCTGGTGAAAACCTGCAGGGTAAGGGAAAGAGAGTGCAGGAGTTCCTCCCTGGATGGGGCAGACAGGAGCCAATCGTCACATACGGGAATACCTGCACTCCCTGGAATGCAGGTGGGCCACCACCACAGACAGGCATTGGTAAATACTGGGGCCCAAGGAAAGACCTAATGGGAGGGCCTTGAATTGGTAGTGGTCTCCCTGAAAACAAAATTGAAGGAATTTGCGGTGGGAAGGGCATATGGGGATATGTAGGTAAGCATCCTGCATGTCCAAAGCGCACAGCCGCAGTCCCTGCCAAAGGAGAGGCAGAAGGCCCTGCAAGGAGAGCATTCTGAAGCATTTGTACTCCACGAACATGTTCAGGGAACTGAGGTCTAAAATAGGCCTCACATCTCCCGTCTTCTTTGGAACTAGAAAGAAATGGGAATAGTAACCCGTGGTTGGGAACTGGTTCTACCGCCGCCTTCGAGAGAAGGGAGGTAATTTCTTCTAGGACCAGAGGAAGATGTTCCGGGGAGTAAGATGACTTGGGGGGGGTCTTCGGGGTGGTTTCTGTAGAAACTCTATTGAGTGTCCGGCTACAATCAGCTGGAGCACCCAAACTTCCAACGTTATCCTCGCCCAACCCAGTAGATGGAAAGAGAACCTCCCTTCTACTGGATCCTCTAATACCTCCAGAGGCCGTGGGAGAGGCGTGGAGTCAGGAGGTCTGGGGCAGCACAGCAGCCGAGGCTCCCGCAGCTTTTTTGGTAGAGTGAGTCTTGGTTGCTGGAGGGCCCCGACGCTTGTTGGCCCGTTTGCCCTGTGGTTTTGTTTTTTGTCGGTTACATCGAAGAAAAGGGCACCGCTGCCCGAGGGGGTCTGTACAAAGAGTCCACGAACTTGAGAGCAGTGCCCTTCTCTTGCAGGTCGGTAATGATGTCCTTGACTTCACCACCAAACAGCATCGAACCCCTGAAGGGCGCATCCTGAATAGTGGATTGCACTTCAGAGACCAATCCTGACACGCGGAGCCAGGCATGACGCCGAAGAAACACGGCGAAAGCCAAGCTCCATCCAGTTGTGTCCACTGTATCACAAGTGGCACAAAGCACGTGCCAACTGGCTGAACGAGCAGAACAGACAAGATCCGCCACTTCCTGTTTTGTCTGAGACTCAGGAAGGGAGTCTAAAGTACAGTTACGAAGAACTTACCATAACAGTAGATCTTCGAGCAGGCTCTGCAGGTAATTAAATAGGACTGATGCCGCAGGCGGCAGGACCCATGGAAAATTTCTATCTAGCAGTCCTGGTGAGGGACCGCCCCCACGTCAGGTGACCGGCGTCAGGAGACGTCGGTATAAAGGGGAGGTCCTGGACGCCCGCCTTCCGGTTCTTTCCCACCACAGGTCAAAAGAGGCCGGATGAGAGAGAAGCGGATATTTCCCTTATTGGAAAAGGAGCTGAAAAAGCCTGGGGGATGGAGGGTGGGAAGGTATCTACTGCAAGAACCTCTCTCGAAGATCTACTGTTACAGTAAGTTCTTATATAACTGTACTATCTTACTTCGAGAGGGCTCTTGCAGTAGGTAATTACATATAGGACTGAATCCCAAGCAGTCTGGAACAAAGAGAGGCACCGGGAGGAGGAAAACTACTCCAAAAGGTAATTCTGGTTGTACAAGGCTCAAGATAAGAGGCCTTGCAACACAGCCAGCCCAAAGCCTGCTCTACGACAAGAGGCAACATCCAAATTGTAGTGTTTAGTAAAGGTATGGATGGAAGTCCAGGTGCCGGCAGCGCAGATGTCTGCCGCAGACACATTCTTGAAACAAGCTGCTGAGGCAGCTACTCCTCTTGTGGAGTGACCTCTGACTTGACCCAGGAAGGTCTTGTTGTATTTGTCATAACAGAAAGTGATGCAATAAGCCACCCACTTAGACAGGCATTGCTTGGAAACAGCATTGCCTTCCCTTTTGTGAGCAAAAGAGACAAACAACTGATCAGTCTTTCTGAGATCCTTCATCCTGTTGATGTAGTAACTCAGAATCCGGTGAACATCCATAGTATGGAGTAAATACTCCCCTTGATTAGAGTACTGCATGAAAAAGGCAGGTAACTCTATGGACTGATTTAGAGTAGACTCAGCTACTATTTTAGGGAGAAACTTAGGATTTGTGCAAAGAGCAACACGTTCCTTGTGAAAAATCAAGTACGGGATTTTACACATCAGGGCCTGAAGCTCGGAGATTCTCCGAGCAGAAGTAATGGCTACCAAGAAGAGAGTCTTCCACGACAGAAACTTCAAATCCGCAGAAGCTGCAGGTTCGAAGGGAGGAAGAGTACGTTTCTCTAGAACAAAATTCAAGTCCCAAGGGGGAGCAGGAGTACGGATGGGGGGCCTCAGGTGGAGGACCCTCTGAGAAAGGTCTTGGAGACCTCCAGTTGAGCGAAAGCCTTGTCTGTGAAGGGAACATGATAGGCTGAAATGGCCATGTGTACCTTCAGAGAGGAATGACTGAGACCCAGGTCAAACAGATGACATAGATACTCCAGCAGAAGCCCCGCTGAAGAGGAGAAAGGTTCCACGTTCTTGGAAGCGGCCCAGATAGTGAATCTTTTTCACTTCATGGTGTAAGTGGATCTGGTGGAGGGTTTTCTGGCCTCCACTAAAATCTCCGCCACTTTTGGAGACACTCCAAAACAGGACTGGGCTAAGTCTACAGGAGCCATGCATGCAGTTGAAAGGAATTGAGGCCTGGATGGACCAGGGTCCCCTGATCCTGGGTCAACAAACCTCGAGACAGAGGAAGAGGAAGAGGAGGATCCTCTGAATATTGTCGTAGAAGAGAGAACCAAACTTGCCTGGGCCAGAAAGGAGCGATCAGAATCATTCGCGCTCCTGCTGAAGCTAGTTTCTGCAAGACTCGTTGGACAAGTGGAATTGGGGGAAAAGCATATACGAATCTGTCCTTCCAGTCTAGAGACAGAGCGCCGCCCAAAGCGCTCAGCTCTGGAAATCGAGCAAGCAAAAAAGACGGAAGTTTTAGCTTAGGAGGATGCGAACAGGTCGGACTATGGTGTTCCCAAAGTTGGAAGATATTGTCTAGGATCCCTTGGTCCAGTTCCCACTTGTTAGTCAGAGCAAAAGAGCACTCAGCTTGTCTGTCAGGGTGCTGCTGACTCGAACGTGAACTGCCGTGGGAGGTGAAGGTAGTGTTGTGCTGCCCAATCCCAAACCCTCACTGCCTCCCTGCATAGAGGGTAGGACCGAGTCCTTCCCTGTTTGTTGATGTACCACACCACGCACATGTTGTCCGTCTGGATGGCTAGGTGGCCGGGAAGGATGTATTGGTGAAGGGCTTGGAGAGCGTACAACGCTGCCCGAAGCACGAGCACACTGATGTGGAGAGCTTGTTCTAGCTTGGACCAGGAGCCCTGGGTCCGATGAGGGCCAAGATGGGCTCCCCAACCTTCGCCTGAGGCATCTGTGGTTAGGGTCTGGGAGAGGGGAGGATAAAAGAAAGGAACTCCCCGAAACAGGTTCTCTCGGACCATCCACCACTGCAAGTCTCGAATCATCGGCGAGGAGATCAGAACTGGGTGATCTAGGTCGTCCACTAGCTGATCCCATTGAGAACGTAGAGTCGAGCGCGAGGCACCGTCGGGATAGCAGCCACTATGAGCCCAAGAAGGCGAAGGACCGACCTCGCAGAGACCATCCTGCAGTCGGACAACAGACTTATTTGGGTCTGAAGGGAGGACGCCCTGTCCGGAGGCAGGAAGGCCTTTGCCCATGGTCGACGAGAATCGCCACGATAAACTGTAGCCTCTGGGATGGGTCCAGATGAGACTTGGAATGGTTGATGGTAATACCCAGGCAGGCAAACACCTGCTGGGTAAGGGAGAGGAAACGCAGGAGTTCCTCCCTGGATGAAGCCGCCAGGAGCCAGTCGTCCAGGTATGGGAAAACTCACCCCTGGTACGCAGGTGGGCTGCCACCACTGCCAGGCATTTGCAAATACTTGAGGGGGGCCGTGAAGATAGTCCAAACGGGAGTGCCTTGAACAGTAGTGGTCCTCCTGGAACGCAAAATGAAGGTATTTATGGCGAGATGGGCAAATGGAATGTGCAGATAAGCATCCTGCATATACAGAGCACAGCCATTGACCCAGCCGGAGGAGGGCAGAAGGCTGCAAAGAGAGCATCCTGAACCTTTGTATTCTACGTAAGATTCAGGGAACTGAGATCCAAAATTGGCCTGAGATTTCCCGTCTTCTTTGGGACCAGGAAGAAATGGGAATAGTAACCCGTCCCTTGCAGATGAAGGGGGACGGGCTCTATTGCATGCTTCAGCAGAAGAGCCGAAATTTCCTCCTGGACCAAGAGAAGATGTTCCTGTGAATACGACGACTTCAGAGGGGGTGGGTGGTTTCTGAAGAAACTCTATGGAGTGTCCTTCTGCTATGAGCTGGAGCACCCAAGAATCTGTGGTTATCCTCTCACAGCCCAGAAGGTGGAGGGAAACCTCCTCACTGCTCCTCCGGGAGTCCGGAGGCAGTGGAGAGGAAAGGAGTCAGGTGGTGTGGGCAGCGCCGCAGCTGAAGCAACCGCTGCTTTTGGGGCGGGGGCTTAGCAGCTGTGGGGGCCTGGCGTTTGGGCCCGCCTTCCCTGGGGTTTCATTTGGACCGATTCTGTCTGCGAAAGGGATTGCAGCTGCTGATGGGGACAGTACATGGAATCAACTGACTTCAGTGCCGTGCCCTTCTCTTGCAAATCGGTGGTGATGTCCTTGACATCACCCCTGAAAAGCAGCGACCCCCGGAAGGGTGCTTCCTGAATAGCAGATTGCACCTCCGGGACCAACCTTGACACACGGAGCCAAGCATGATGCTGTAGGCCTACAGCAAAAGCTGAGCTCCGTCCAGTAGTGTCCACTGCATCGTATGTCGCATGAAGCATGTGTCGACTGGCTGAACGAGCAGAGCGGACAAGATCAGCCAACTCCTGCTTGGCTTGGGAGTCAGGCAGGGAGTTCAATTTGGCTTCCACCTGGGTCAGAATGGCCTTCTGGTAGTCCCCCATATGGCCGACATAATTCAGGGCCCTGATCCCCAGCATGGAGGAAGCGTAGATCTTCCTCCCATACTGGTCCAGAAGGCGGGATTCCTTGTCAGGTGGCGACGAGCTGAGGGTGTTTGGGTTGGCCGACCGGCTGTGAGCGGTGCTAATCACAAACGAGTCGGCACGAGGGTGAGAATCCAGAAAATCAACACCCTCTGGAGCCTGATATAGCCTGTTCGACTTCCTAGGAAGTGGGGCTAAAGCAGACGGCTGTTTCCAAATGGTGGTAACGAGGTTGGTGTCAGGCTCTATCCAGGGTGGCACCAAGATAGACGCCGTCACAGGCAGATCCAGATGTTCAGCGAGTTTCAGACGCTTAGGATCTGGTTCCAAGGAGTGCCACTGATGACCCTCCTGGATTTTCCTAAGCAACTCCGTAAAAGAAGGATCTTCCAGAGGAGACTTCGGAGGAGTCCTTGGCCTGGGCTTCAACGGAGAGCGAGGCTCGTCGTCTCTTTCGGAGCAGCCGTCAGAAGAGTCCGAGGCGAAGAGGAGGAAGAAGAAGAAAAGACCCTTTCCAACGCTGGGAGGACCCTTGGAAGGCCCCGGGAAGCGGTCCTGCCCTCTGGGTCCAAACGGAAGAGCCCTGGAGTCCGGAGGTGGTGAGGGAGGTGTCACCGGACGAAGGGGAACCGAAATGGCACTGTCATTGTAAGGCGGCTTTCAACCTCTTTGGTGAGCTAAGCCTTGGCCTCAGCCCACCAAGAGGCCAGAGTCTCTGCAGGTCCACCGCGGCTGTCGGGCGGTGGAGGAGGAGGAGGTGGGGATAAGGATACGGGTTGTACCCGTATGAAGAGTATCCAAACCCGACTGCGGGAAGCTCCAGCGCCGGGTATTGTGGCGCTCTGGTACTGCCGCTGGCTGAAAAACCCGCGCCGGGTACTGCCAGCGCCGGATACCGAGGTCCCGGTATGTCGGCATCGAATAAGACAGAGGATACCCGGGAGCCGGGGAGCTGCCGGAGCAGACGGCCTGCCGGTGGCCCCGGGCGGGTTCACATTGAGGCCCGAGGGCGAGGGGACATCCGGAAACGGGATGTCTCCCAGAGTCGGCAGAACCGGCGTCGGAGCCGGCATCCGGGGATCCGACGTCAGATCCAGCACCTCAACTGGAGGACGGTCTGACGGAGGTGGAAGTTCCCCAGCGTCGCCCGGGATGGGGTAACAAACCTCAGGGGTCAGGCTGGGGGACTTGGGCCTCCAGATGGCAGCGAAGGCTGGGGAACCGGGAAGACGGACGGGGTGGGGGGAGGAGGTCCAGCGCCGTTCCTTCGCCGCCGGACATCGGAGGAGCCGACGGCAGCTTGAGGGCAGGCGCCGAGGGGCCGGTGTCCGCTCGGCGGAAGCCATCACCGGAGGCAGGCCGAGTAGAGGAATCGCCTGGTCCAGTGGAGTGAGGCCGCGCCGCCCGGAGGGTCGGACGCCTGCAGGCCTCTCCGGGCGGACGCCAGAGAAGCAGACGCCTGGCTTACCGGAGCTGCCCACGCCAGTAGGCCGCGCGGCTCGCAGCCAAACTGGGACGGAGGCCTCCACTGTTCGGAGGCGCCTGCAAGGCCCGAGCGCAGATAGACGGTTGGCCGACGCTTCTTGGAAACTTCCAAGGCGTTGCCGAGAGCGATCCCACGGAGGGATGTTACCTGTGTCCCAGCGACTCCCGAGGGAGAAGCGGTGGAGGAGCCTTTGTCCCGGTGCCTCTCTTTCTCCTTCTTCTTCCGATGGCCTTTGGGGGGAAGTGGACGCCTGCCTCAGTTTTTTGAGCTCCTTCTCCATAGAACTCATTTTCTTCTTCAGAATATGGGCTTCCAGGGATTGCTGCCGATAAAAGAATTATTTTCGGTAAAAAAACGACAAAGGTAGGGCTGACGAAGCACAAACTTTTCCGCGAGGCACTACACGAGTTAACGGTGGGAAAGAACTGAAGGCGGGCGTCCGGAACCGCCTTTATACCCGACATCTCCTGACGCCGTCACCTGATCGCTGGGGCGGTCCTCGCCAGGACTGCTAGCTAGAAATTTTTCCGTGGGGTCCTGCCGCCTGCCGGCGTCAGTCCTATATGTAATTATCTACTGCAAGAGCCTTCTCAAAGTAAGATCTTTGATTCCACCTGACTAAGGATGGTCTTCTGGTAATCCCCCATATGCGCTACATAATTCAGGGCCCGAATACCCAGGGTAGAAGACACATATACCTTCTTCCCATACTGGTTCAGAAGCAGAGACTCCTTGTCAGGCGGAGATGAGCCGAGATGTTTAGGATTAGTGGAGCAGCCGTAAGCGACGCTAATCACGACCGAGTCTGCTTTGGGGTGTAGATTCAAGAAATCTACTCCCTCAGGAACCTGGTATAGCCGATCTGCCTTCCTCGGAAGGGGCGCTAATGTGGAAGGTTGTTTCCAAATAGTGGAAACAAGGTCCGTGAGGTTCTATCCAGGGTGGAATCAATGTAGAAGCAGTCTCGGGCAGATCCAAGTGGGCAGAGAGCTTTTTACTCTGTGGATCTGGCTACAGAGATTGCCACTGATGAACTTCCTGGATCTTTCTCAGTAGCTCCAGAAAAAAAGGATCCTCCAGAAGAGACTTCGGAGGGGTCCTTGGCCTAGGTCGGTCTGGAGTACAAGGCTCATCATCCAGGTCACAGCATCCCCGAGTCCGAGTCAGAGGTCTCCGATGAAGAAGAGGAAGACTCCTCCCGACGCGGGGGAGGAACGTTCCCTATGGGAAGCCCCCTGGGACGCGTATCCTCCCCACCCCTGGCGCCTGAGGGTTCGCCTCTGGTGTCGGGTAAGGGGGAGGGAGTCTCCCATCTCTGGTGCAGGGGATCCTGCGAAGGGTCCGGCGCCAGTAGACAACTCTCTACCTCTCTGGTGAGTTGAGCCTTGGCCTCAGCCCACCAGGCAGCTAGAGTCTTTCAAGTCCGCTGGCGGTTGGGGTGTGGGCAGCGGAGGAGGAGGAGGATGAGGGGGATACGGATATTGAGGATATCCGTACATCGGGTATCCATAACCTGACGGCGGGAAGCCCGGCGTCATGTATTGAGGCACCGGGTACTGCAGCATCAGGTAAGATGGCACCAGGTTTTGTGGTGTCAGATACCCGGGTGCCAGGGGCTCTGCTGGGGCAGATGGACCTGGCAGAGGCCCAGCTGGCGGGCCAGGCAAAGGTGGCCCCCATGGGCGTCGGGCCCCGCGTGGGAGCGCCGTCCAGTAGAGGGACATCGGCTGGCGTCGGGTAAGCCGGTGTTGGAGCCGGCATCTGAGGGTCCGGCGTTAGTGTGTCTGGCCCAGCAGGAGGGGGCCCTGACTGTAGTGTGTCCAGGTCCTCCGTGACGACTGGGGAGGGAGGGTTGGAATCCCTGGGGGTTCAGTAGAGGACACGCAGGGATCTCAGAGGGCAGCACCAAGCGTTGCGGGGAGCCTGGGGCATCAGACTGGTTGAAGGGGTCCGATGCAGGCTCCTTGGCTGGACGGTCGTCGGAGGGGGCCAACATCCGGCTTATCAGCCGGATCCAGGTGGGCATCGAAGAAGCTGGCGTGTGACTTATCGGATCCCTTGCTCGATGAAGGCTGCACTGGAGATGTGGCCTCGTTGGGCGAAAGAGCGACTGTGTGCCCTCCCAAAGGAGCGAGCGGCTTACTAGTCTTGTCCAGGCGGACGTCGGTGGCACTGGAGCCTGACTTAGCAGACCTGCTCGAACCACGCGGCAGCCTTCCCAGGAGCGGAGGCCTCCTTTACCCCGGAGGTACCCGAGGGGCCCGAGCGCGAGCCCAACAGGAGGGGTGACACCTTCTTGGACACCGCCAAGACGGCCATCATGGTGCGGTCCCCCAGATGGGATGCTACCTTCAGAACCATGACTCGGAGGTCGTGGAAGTCGAATCACGGTCCCGGTGCTTCTCCTTCTTTCTGTGGCCTTCTGGGGAAGTGGATGCCTGTCTCAACTTTTTCAACTCTTTCCATGGATGCAATTTTTATTTATTTTTAATACGGGCTCAGGGACTGCTGCCTCTGTTTTCGGGTAGCTGAATTAAATTTCTGGCAGTACTGGCACTTCTCCACAGGATGATCCGGGCCTAGGCAGAAGAGGCACAGTGAATGGCCGCCCTTATCGCGGCAGCTGGGAACCGCAAGAGTCGCACTTATTTTATGTGATTCGGAAGGCATCGGGGATAACATACACAGCGTACTGAGGGTGAAAATATTGAAAAAGCGGTCGAAAAGTTTGAAACTGAACCGACGGACTGATGACGGCGTTGAACTTTACCACGAGGAACTTTCTAAATCGGTGGCGGGAAAGAACTGGAAGGAGGCGTGGGGACCACCTCTTTACACTGACGCCTGTCACCTGGACGGCAAGGGTCCCCGCCAGAGACCGTTAGGCCAGAAATTTTTTCTCGGTGGGGTCCTGACGCCTGGTGGGTCAGTCCCATATGTAAATACCTACTGCAAGAGCCCTCTCTAAGTAAGATACCAGGATATGCAGGTACGCATCCTGCATTTCCAGAAAACAAAGACAGTCTCCTTCCTTTTGTCAGAGGTAGCAGGCCTTGTAAAATGACCATGCGAAACCGCTTGTATTGAATGTACTGGTTTAGCCCCCTGAGGTCCAGGATGGGAGGAAGATCTCCCATCCGTTTGGGCACCTGGAAGAATCTGGAACAGAAGTCCTTGTTTCTCTGTGCCCACAGGACAGGCTCTATGGCCTACTTGCACAGGAGAGAGTGAATCTCCTCCCTTAAGATAGGAATCTGGTCCTGAGGACAGCCGGTGGGCCCCAGGGGAATGGTGGCAGGCTGTTTGAGGAGCTCCAGAGTGTGGCCCCTTTGCACGAGCGGCAAAATCCGAGCATCTGAGGTGATGTCCCTCCACTGGTCTAAATGGAGGGAAAAGTGACCCCCCTACCACCTTCTCCTGGCTTGGGTCAAGGAGGGGGGTTGAGCAAGGAGTCAGGCTGAAGCGGGGGCCTTGGGCCTAGGCAGCGCTGTCAACCCTGGGGACTTTGGCTGAGGCGCCAGTGGTGGAGGAAGGGGTGGGCAGAAAAGTGCCAGCTCTACGCCTTCCTTATGGACAGGTGTCACAGCCGTACTTCTGAGAGACCTTCTGAAAGGAAATCTTTGAGTGGCTTCTGGGCTGGGTATGGTACAGGGAGTGCACAAATGAGGGCCCTCCCTGAGGCCTCCAGTTCATTAAAGATATCCTGAACATCAGGGCCAAGCAGCTTGGAGCCCACAAATGGCGCATCCAGAACCTTTTGCTGCACATCTGCAGCAAACCCAGAAACCCGGAGTCAGGAGTGCCTCCTAAGGCAGATACCCGAGGCAGCTGCCTTGGCTGTAGTGTCAGATATATCGTAAAGGTCACAGAGGAGGTGCTTACTAACATCCTCTGCCGTCTGAAGAGTCTTGAGGATTTCCTGTCTCTGGGACCCCACCGGGAGGGCCTGAGCCGCAGCTTTGCCCTTTTTCCAGAGTGTGTTCTGAAATTTAACCAAATGAGACAAGTGGTTTGAGATCCTGAGGCCCATGGTAGCTGAGGCAAAAGTCCTTTTACCCCATAAATCCAACCTCCTGGACTCCTTGGCAGGAGGGGAAACTAAGGTGTCTGGACACCTTGGAAAGGTCATGAGCAGCCTTAATGACCACAGAGTCCGCCTCAGGCTGGGTGGAACAGAAGATTTTCCCCAAAGGGGCATGGTACATTTTGTCCAGCTTCCTGGGCATGGGCAGACACAGAGATGGGGCTCACACGACCGCTTTGGTCAGCATCATCCAGAGCTGGGAGCAAAGGAGGGATGACTTTAGGGGAGACTGGGATCTCCAGGATGTCTACCAGATTCCTCTTGGTGGCATCATCCTCTTCAGTCTGGAACCCCATAGCAAACTGGAGCTGCTTCACAATGTTGTAAAAACCAGGGTCTGGCGGGGGAGAGGAGAGATTGGGGAGTTTGATGTTCCGAGCCCCTGCTCCTGGAAGAGGCAGTGGACCTTCTTCCACCTCCTCCTCCCCCTCAGGTAGAAGGAGATCAGGGCAATATTCCCCTTCAATGTCAATCTGATCTGAGCCATGGGCTGACAAAATGGACGCTGATGCCCAGGATCAGTAATGAAGCTGAAGGGTTGCCCAAAGGAGACACTGATGGCATGGCAAGCACAAGGATGAACTGCTTGACCAATGCTGTGGTAATGGAAGCCAGAACAGAACTGAGGTCGACGATGGGTTGAGGAATGACAGTCACGATCGGGAACAATAACAGCGAGAAGCCCGCTGACGCATCTCAACGGGCCAGAGGGCTATGGAACTAGGGAAAGCCACTACTGAATACCATGGGCAACAGGACAAGAAGGCCAGTCATTGATGGTCCACTATCCTGAGCAGAAGCAGCGGGCCCAGTGCCAGGGAGCCTGCGAGGCGGGAAGGCCGGGCAGGGTGGAGGACGATGACCCAGAGGACAACGGCCAAGCTTCCAGCGAAGCCGGAGAAGAGTCCCCCATCTGGATTGGCCTGGAAGGCCAAGGCGGTGGAGGGAGTGGGTCCCACAAGAGTCAATGAGGAAGTCCCGGAGGACTGATGGGGAGTATCCAGGGATTGAGACCAGTGTCCTGTGGAACGGTCCCTACGATGGTCCCTGTGCTTCCCAGAGGACTTTTCCCAGGCCCTAGCTGCCTGCAAACCTGAAGAGCACACCAGAGATGGGGAGGAAGAAGCCCGAGCCCCCCGTTCCAAACTGGCTAGTTGCTGCTCCATAAGGAAAACTTTGAGGGCACTCTTGCAGTGCCGAAGAGTGGTCTGGTTAAACTCTGGCAGAGGGTGCAGGCCTTGGGGTGGAACAGACCCCAGACAGCAGACAATAAGATCGTGGTCATTCCCCTGAAAATCTTCTTCCCAGCAACGGAAAAGAAAAGACAAGTTGACAGTTCTAGACAAAATGTCGATGAAAATAAAGAAAAGTGTGTTTTGGCAGTCAACTGAATGACAAGGCTTCTGAAGGAGACTGGGTGAGAAAGTTGACGGCAGGAAAGGCTGGTTTCCCTCCTAGAGGCTAATGGGCTGCAGAATACCAGACACCATGGGTTTGTCTCAGGCAGATCCTGTCAGACCAACCTGGTGGAGTACTATGACTGGGTAACCAGACAACTAGACAAGGGCCATGCAGTGGATGTCGTGTACCTGGACTTCAGTAAGGCATTTGATTTGGTGCCGCATGGGAGGCTAGGCAGTAAGCTGGAAGGCTCGGGGGCGAAGATGGTGAGATGGGTAGTGAACTGGCTGCAAGGGAGACAGCAGAGAGTGGTGGTGGGAAGGGAGCTCTCATCTCCCAGGACAGTGACAAGTGGCGTGCCACAGGGCTCTGTACTGGGGCCGGTGTTGTTTGGGATCTTCATAGGAGACATCTCAATAGGCATCACGAGCAAGATCAGTCTGTTTGCAGATGACATCAAGATGGGAGCAGTAGTGGATGACTCAGAAGGGTGGCACGGGTTGAGAGATGATTGATCTGGCAAAACTGGGGACTGCTTGGACACTTGGCAGCTGGGGTTCAATGCCAAGAAATGCAAGGTGGTACATTTTGGCGCAAAAAAAACAAGGAGGAGTTACCAGCTAGGGGGGAATTCAACTAGCCAAGACAGAAGAGGAGATGGATCTGGGGGTGACCATAACAGCAACAATGAACGACTCAGCACAGTGTGGAAAGGCAGCTGCAAAGGCCAACAGGATGCTGGGTTGTACTGCCAGAGGCGTATCCTCCAGGAGAAGGGAGGTGATCCTGCCGCTATACAGGTCACTGGTTAGACCACACCTTGAGTACTGCGTGCTGTTCTGGCAACCATACCTGAAGGAGGACATTAGGTTTTACAAATAAAAATGATGATGATAGGTTACTGGACGGGTTGCAGTGCAGGGCAACAAAATGATCCAGGGCTAGGGACTTACACGTGCGAGAGCAGGCTAAGGGAGCTGAACATGTACCTAGAGGAGAGATGGGGACATGACTGAAATCTTCAAGTACATGAAGAGAATAAATAAGATGGGAATGGAGGCCTTTTCAAATTAAGGAGGGGAGTGACACTAGGGCACGATCCGAGATTGGAAGGAGAAGGGTCAGGAGGAAATGAGAGACACTTTTTCCGGAGAGGGTGGTGTCTGGGTGGCACGCATTGCCAGAGGAAGTGGTATCCTGTAGAACAGTGAGCTGCTTCAAAGGGGGATGGGACAGGGTAAGGGGGAAGGTCACTGGATGGGGGGGAGGGGCAGCTGCAGTATAAGGGTTGATAGCTTCACAAATCGAGCAGACTTGATAGACCATAAGGCCTTTATCTGCTGGCAATTTCATATGTTCATAGGAAAGAACTAAGGAGGGAGCAAGGCCACCTATACACATACAGGGAAGGTGATGTTGCCGTGGGCAGCCCTGACAGACTGCTACAGAAAAAGGCTTCAAGGGATCCTAGAATCTGATGGCGAGTTCACACTGAAGATCCGATGTTATCTGGACCCATTTTGTGTAAAAATTGTGCAGTCTTCCGCCAGGGGAAGGGAGCCAGAGATGGGCCCACATACCCTCATTGAGAGGACCCACATCTTCAGCCCAGGCCTCCATTGTGTCTGCGGGTAAGGGCTCCTCTGCCACTGCTGGTCTTAAATCCAGAATAGGACCCTTTACTCCTCTGGTTCCCGAAGTTTCAAAAGGGATGAAATCCCCCTCAATACGGCTTCTGATGGCAACCTACTTGGCCTTTTCAGGCAGTGCCGGCCTTTTGCTGTTGTTTTGACACTGAAGGTGGCCCTCTTTATCCTGGATATCCTTCAAAATGCTATCCAGGCCTGAACCAAACAATAAGCTTCCTTCAAAAGCTAAGTTAAACAACTTGTTGTTGACGCCTGGTCAGTGACCCAATGCCAAGCCACACTCTCCACACTGGCAGACACAATATGACAAGTGGATCAAGTGGACATGTGTAAGCAAATTCTCCACTGTTGCATCCCCCAGAAAGGTGAAGGCCATGGATACCACCTGCAAAATGCTCTCGCCCTCAGAATTTGGGGAAACGAAGCTGCACAGCATGGTAACCAACAAATTTAAAGCTCTGGCAACGATAAAGGAGGCATAGGAGGTGCAGAGGTTTGCACCACTGGAGGTGAAGGCTTGTCTGCACAAAGCATCCACTCTGCTGTCGTGCATATCCACTAAGGCCAGAGACCCTTCATCTGGGATAGTTATGTGCCTTACAGAGTTATGTACTGCCTTATTAGCTGGGGCGGGGTTTTCCACTTGCTGATACTGAAAGGGAAAATACCACAGCCTAGGTTTTGGCAGAATATTTCTGCTGGTCTGCACTTGCCCACTCTTGCTCAATAATCTGATCACAATGATTAAAGTTGGGAAAACACTTTGGAGTGGAGGAGGACGAAACAGGATAGGCTTCACATCCAAGACCTCCACTGACTGCACCTCCTTCAGCTGTAGAGTCTCAGTTACCAGATAGGACAAGGATTTGATATCAAACGGGAGGGATATGAATCCTCCTCTTTGACTCCGTCCACTCCCTTCCTCCTCCTCAAAGGGTTCATCCTCATCATCATCCAGTAACTGTTTTAGGTCAGGATTTCCCCCCAAGATCCCAGACATTCTCATCCTGACCCTCTGTATGGTCAATGTCAGGGTCTGCCTGCAGATCCTTTTAGCAGACTTGTCCTGCTCTGGTGCACCTGGAAGTGCCTGTGTGGGACCCCTTTGACCTGAGGGGCCTGGCTTGGGGCTGAATGTGTCTAAGGGATGTCCTGCGGAACATCAGGTCTCAAATGCTCTCCAGAGCAACCACAAAGATTTACGCATTCTGCTTTGCCACCGCTAACTGGTACACCACGCAACCCTCCCCGGATTCTGACTGAGGGGAACTGTAACATATTAGCTTGAGTAACACAGTGGGGCAACAGGTATCCAGTGGAGAGGGCCACATTACCCTTTAAAGGTCTTAATCTTTGAACACTAGCTGTCTCCGATAAGCCATGGTGCCAAAACACGTGTCACACAGATGCACAAAAGTAAACTAAGCCAAAAAGTTTCTGGAGATTCCTCAATATAAAGAACAAAGAGAAGGCTGCCTCCGTGATCTCCCCGCACTTGAGGAGAAAACACAAACAGAAAGCATTTCTACCAGCCTAGAAAAACTCTGCAGGCTGTAAAATGAACGCCACATTCAGCCAGTAGTGCTAAGCTAGCAGGAAAACACAGCTACCTCACCTAGCACACGTAAAAGCTGAGGTGGGCAGGCGCATGAAAATGCATGTTCATGATGTCATGACACTGTGTGTGACGTCAGCACATTGGGAAGCGTGTGTGCCCAAGCACAGGTGCGTGAAAAGGATGCATGGTGTCTTGGAGAAAGCCTGTTAAAAAGAACAGCGTGAGCCCAACAGCCAGGGTTAGGAGAAAAAACAGTGGGAAGTTGCGCGGCCATTTAAAAAACACCAGAGACATAATCTGAGGCCAGACACCGCCCCCCTGAAAACTGCAGGAAAAGACTAAGACTCTTAGAGTCTATGGGTCTCCCTTGCTTTTTTGATTTTCGTCTTAAAAAGTAAACCAAGCTGAATGACAAAGGAGGAAAAATATCCCCTCACAGAGATTAAACAAAAAATGCCTGTAAAGAATGAAAAAGGCAAACACATACAACAGTCACCATATGATCGGGGGGGGGACAGCGCACAACTAGACAGAAAGGAGATACAGGAAATGTCCTAAATCAAACCTTAAAAAAAATAATCAGACAGGTACTTACTTGAAGGAACCAAAACAAGAGTACAAATCGAACCTGCTAAAAACATCCTTATACTACTGTGAAGCGTGGCCCCAATCAAACAAGAACAAATAGTGGAAATGGGGGAGCGATTAGCTAATTTGAAAGCAGAAGCTTAGCAGGCACAATTTTAAATTTAGGGTGCTCCTTGTCACTAGGTAGCCCCAACCTGCTATGCAGAATTGCAGCCCCAAATAGAAAAACCAACGAATATGCCATCCCTCTGGCTAGCCTGGTAGCGCTGGAGGTTGACGTGCTGGTCGCCACAGCTTGTGCCATGCCGGCCACCAGGTTTGGGAACCAGCCCGGACCGCCTGGGTTGGCAGGAGCGAGAGAGGATCTAGCGTCCGGAGGACTGCTCTCCTCTCAGGGAGGGAGGGATTGTTGTCCCACTCGCTGACACCCCTCTGGTGGTGGCCGGAGGGCAGTACAGGGTGGTAGGGCACGTGCCGGCATCCCTACGTCAGTGGGGAGGGGGACAGGAGAAAAGGAGCTGGAAGGCTCCATGATGGCCACACCAGCGCTTCGACTGGCCCCCTCCACCCCTCAAAGTCTGGATTTCATCTGGGTTGGGGGTAAAGCCACACCCCTTCACTCCTGGCCACATTCCGCTGGGTGGAAACCGTGGGGGAATTAGTGTTGTCATGGAACAGTGTAACCGGAGACCGAGTCCCTCTGAGGGAGTGACCGGAGCCGCCTGCCGGGCCCAGAGGCCATAAATGGCTATATTGGGGAGGGGGGACCAATACATCCTGTTAAAAAAAAAACAAATGAATATGTTGTCCCTTCAGAGAGATTTCTAGGCGGTTTCCTTCAATAGCACAGCAAAGACTGGGGAGCTGCTGCAATCCACAATGTTCATGTGCCCAGGATTCTAAGCCGATTACAACCCTGGGCTGTACCATTTCCCTGGTGTGGGTGCACGTCACCCACTGGTTGTGAACACCACTGACAATGTGAGCGCTGTAGAATATAATAATAATTATTAAGAAATGTTGTGTGTGTAGAGCCAACCTTTACCCCAGCGGGCAATGCTCTGCGATTCCATGCTGATGCATTGAGTTCAGGGTAAGCTCAATCAGCCAGCTGAATGGGGTGAGGCAGGGGGGATGGTGATGTTATGCGACACCACCTCCAGCCAGGGAAGACAGATTCAGGGTTGGCTGCATGGGCCCAGGTACTATATAATGAAGAAAACTCTTCTCTTGGCATAGGCTCTGCACCCATGGGTGGTGGACCCGTGCAATTTACTGAGAGAGATGGACTCTTTCTCCTGTGAATCTGTATCTGCTGCCACATGGAAGCGAAGGGCCCACAGCCCACTGACAACCTGAGAATTTCTGACATCCATCACTGCATGGAAATGCAGGGCAATTTCCACTGGTGGATGGATTTTCTCTCAATGCAGGCCCAGCCCTGTATGCCTGCATCTGTTCACCAACATCCCAAAGGGACATGCGTAAATGTGGATATTACTCTGCTGTCTCAAAAAGAAAGGAAATTCTTTGACGAAAGATTGCATTAATGCACCAGTTAGGGTTCAACTTAATGCAAAAAAAGTAGGGAAGTGTGACGTTAGGGTTACCCTAACTCGCCATTCCCATCTCCCAAGCAGCAAAAGGAAAAAATATTAGGGTTTTAGATCTCAGGAGTCTTGGTAAATTAGTGGTGGGATCTTCCTTGGCGTTGTTAAACCTATTGATCGCCCTTCCCCGAGCAAACAAGGTAAAATGTGATCTCTTTTCTAGAAAGCTACAACAGATTTTGTTGGCAATGTGTGGAAAGACAGACTTCTTTACCTTTGAAGAGTGTATCACTATGAGGCACTAGCCTGGTGTGTACCTTCTGCTTTTGACAGAAGGTTGGGGGGGGGGATGGTTAGCATTAGTGTTGACAACCCCAAGAAAGACCCCACAACTGAGTTCCCAAGACTCCAGAGACCTAACAACCCTAATGTTTTTTCCTTTTGCTGCATAGAGAGTTAGGGTTGCAAACCCTAATGCCATATTTCCCCACTTTTATTGCGTTAAGTTGAATTCCACCTAGTGCATTAACACAGTTTTTTTTGCAAAGAACATATATAATCTATATATGTATCAGAATAAAAACTGATCATGAAATAAGTGCTTTGTATCTCTGAAAATTAAACTTGATCAAGAAAAGGGGCTTGGTACTGATCAACATGAAACTCAATCAGGAAAAGGGGGCTTTTAGGGTTATATGGAACGTAGAATTTTTAATTCTGGGAATTCTAAAAGCATTTCCGTAAACTTATCATTAATCTGCTTGCCGAAAATCAATCTTCGTTCACATACACAAAGAAACATTATCTGAAGTCAAAGATCCACTGGCAGACCTGAAGCCCGATCGCTGCACAGGATCGGTGCTTCAGTAGCCAGATCCCCTGCAGTCACAACATGCACAGCTGTATTTATTTACCCAAGACTCGCAACATTTCTGACAAGCTCCTCCAGACAGCATTTGTAACCTCGCCATCGAGATCACACTGCAAAACCTGTGAGATGATGATGCGGCTTTGCTCTTCCTCTATGCTGCCCTTTTATTAACATATGAAAAGAGTCAGCAGAAGACCACCCGTCTATCGTGTCTGCTCAGCAAGTGATGCTGAGGTCTGGCCTTACAATTTATGCCAATGACCCTGCCCTCCCTCCCTCCCCTTGGTCCCAAGGGCTCCCGCTGTGCTTGTCCCAGGTTCTCTTGAATGCTCCCATCCTTGCTGATACTACCTCCTCTGGCAGCTCAGCCAAGGTGGACACCCTGCCTCTGTACAGAAATGCTTCCTTGCATCCCTTCTGAATCCCCCCAATCAATTTTAGGCTGTGTCCCTAGTGGTGCTGTTGTCACTATTTTAAACTCATCCAAAATGTGTATGCACATAGCATTTAGGCACTGCTTCTGAAAATAAAGCAGGGCATGGGAGATATAGAGATTATTAAATCTCCATACATAAGGGCAACACAGAGGAAGGGCAAAGCCACGTCATCATCTCACAGGTTTTGCAGCACGATCTAGGGTGAACAGCGGAGGTTAGAAAATGCTGGCTGGAGGGAGCTTAACATGATTTTTGAGTCTTCAGGTAAATAAATACAGCCGTGCATATTATGACTGTGGGATCTGGTTACTGAAGACCCGATCTGTGTAGCCACTGGGATTCAAGTCTGCCAGTAGCTCTCCTTTAACAGTCCGCTTTCAGAATTTTGGGAGTTCTGCTTCCAATGGAATTCAGCTGAATTCGTGAAGCGAATTCTCAGGATTTCACAAAACTCTATAGACTTTAAATCTTTCTCATTAAACTGAATCAGGAAGGGCTGGCTTTAATATCTATCGGCAACAAACTCGATCAGAAAAATGAAGCTTTAATATCTATCAATATCAAAACTGACCAGGAAAAGGAAGCTTTATATTTTAATAACATTAAAATCAAACAAGAAAAGGGGGCTTTGTATCTTTCAGCATCAGAATCGATCAGGGGAAAGGAGGCTTTAATATGTCAAATTACAGGTAAAGAAGTCTCCTCTGTGTCAGTGGTGCAGTATCCAAACAGTAATCAAACTGTAAACAAAAGAAGTTTGCATTAACTTCCTGATCAGTAGACAGAGTGCACTACGCACAGTCTGTCTCCATGCAGACTTGGTTTATAATTCGAAAAGTCAGACCAGGAGGCACTAGCACAGTGCCTCGGGGCGCGTCTGTGCCAACTGCCATTAATGAACCTTGTAAGCTCTCTTTGCACAAGAAATGGAAGCCTGCATTGAGACCCAGGCTGAGTAGGGCTGCCTACTGTCCAGGAGGTGAGTGTCATTTTTTGCTTTTACTAACATCAGAATCTCTTAACATTGACAAGCAATAAATTCAGCATTTTAAAAAGACTGTCTGTGAACCAAGAATGACAATACTGACCAAAAAGCCTCTACTTAAAACAATAAAGGACATTCGTAGACACTAAGTCTTTGAGAGACAGGAAAAAAGTTACGGATGTTTGGAGCTTGGCAATACGTACCTTCATTTGAAAAAGCCATGAGGTCAGGCGTGGGGCCCTGCAGGGACCTCCGTGGTGGACGAATGCGGGAGGCAGACCCCTTGCTGTGATCAACCCCTGCAGAGGGAGACTGGCAGCGTGGTGAGCTCAGTGGGGATGGAGAGTATCTGTGTGCACTGCGGCAGGAGAGAGAGCAATCATAATCCTCTTCATCCTCCAGGCTGTAGGTGTCGAACTCCTGGTCACTGTAAGTGCCCCTCCTTAGGGAGTTCAATGAGGCACTGGAGCTACGCCGGGACACAGAAGCCGAACTGGAGGCACAGTCTTGGCGGAGACCTTCAACAAATCATAAACATGTATCAGGACTGCACTAATGGGCACCAGAAGGACAAAAGCTATAGCTTAACTGAATGTGCTGCACCCTCACAGAGTTCATACTGACAAACCAGCGAGCTCTATATAATATTGGCAGCAACACCAGAGGACAGAGTTTGACATCACAGGCTAAGAAATCCTCCCTGTTTAAAACAAATACAAATCTGCTTAGTGTCTGTTTTGCCGTGCCCGGTTTAACTCCCTTGTGTTGTCACTGCAATAGATACACACACAGGTAATGGCACAAATCTCCAACCAGCATTGCCTCTGAGTCACAGACAGGTAGCTTGTTTTTCTTATATACTGCTTCAAAGGAATTGCCCTGGATTCAAACCCAGGTAGCTTAGCTGCTGCCAACCTTGGTCTGAAACATGGCCTCTTCATCAGAGGAGCTGCCGTTCACGTCTGCGCAGCCGGTGGTGCAGTGGATATGTCAGCAGGCAAATGAGCAAGAGATCAGAGGGGTTGACATCCAGGTAGGAACCTTACTTTTTTGTATTTTAAGCACATGACCAGGGTTCAAATCTTAGTCAGGAACTATTATGGAGTGGTGATCCATGCAAGCATGGAGTAAGAATCCTACAAATACAGAAAAGGGACTTAATTATGAGAAACAGTAAGTGCCGTGGAAAAGTACTGCTTCAGAGACAATACTGGTCAAAGACTTCTGCCTCTTGGTATATACCCAACATATATTTAGTGCCACAGACAGCCTCCCAACCCAAAGCAGGGCAGTTTCTTCCCTTTACTAACACAGGTAGATATGAGTCTTGTTCAAGACATCAATTCATTTGTGTGACAGGGTTGAATACGGCCCCGTCCCAACTGTTATGGAGAAAGTTTAAATGCAAGGATCTGTTCCTCGTGAGACCTAGGACTTGATCACCCTGACGGTCTTGCAACTCTCTGCCTCTCGCTACCCTCACTTGCTGTTCTGTCTTTTCTCTCCCTTGTATAGCTGCTGGTATAAAAATATATGTGAATCGTTTTGTGGAAATTCAACTGATACTGGGATCCCTTTGTTTAAAACTGTATAAAGTTATAATGTTGACATGATTGCAAAAAGCTACTTGGCACTCAAGGGGTTAACCTGAAATGCAGTTTTTAAGCCTCTTGCAGAGATGTAAACAAGGTCAGTTCTGGGTCACAATGTTCTTTTTGTTGCACCTGCTGAAACTGACAAGAACATCTGCGAGAAGCAGAATCTTCTCTTACTGAGGTCCTGCAAGACTTGTTATAAAAGAGCTGCAATGTTTTGCAAAAGGCACACAGAGACAGACTGAGATTTGAAACTGAGAAGAAAAAGCACTCTGCTTTCTATGTTTGTGCTGCCATTGTAAATAGTTATTCTGAACAATTTTATTTTTTTTTTTTACTGTTAACAATAAAACACTTGTGAATTTTACCACTGCTCCTGGTTGCTTGGTTGGTCACTTGGAATGCGCTGCTGGAAGAGGTCATCTCATTGAAGACAGTGAGCAGCTTTAAGAGAGGTAGGATAGGCATAGCGGGAGGTAAGGATCATGGGTAGGGAGGATGGGAGGGAGGGACATTAGTTCAAGCTTTGGACCCTGCACATCGAGCAGCCTTGAGCAGAGGCAATGGCCTTCTCCTGCTGGCTTCTTCGTATGTTTGTATGGTCTTCCTATACTTTCTGATCTGTGCCTCGACGACAGATGGTATCAGCCTAAGTTGGATTTACGCCGTACATACTCTAAGCCAGAAATTTTATGCGTGGGTACTAGACCTGGTACCAGGGAAGTACAGAAGAAAGGTATGGATTCTGTAGCAGCAAGCCCAGGAGTGGCTACCAGGAAAATGGCAGGCAAACTAGCAGAGACAAAAGTCCAAACTGAGACTGTTTAGACTGTTCAAAGACTGTGCTGGCTGCACCAGAAATGGAAAGAGAACAGGAAGTGACAGAACCTGAAAGCCTGACTGCCTTTTTCCAATGGTGGGCAATACAACAAAATGAGATGGAGAAACAGAAAAGAGAAGAAATGCAGCAACTCAAGAAGCAGAGAAAAGAGATGCAGCAACAGGAGCAGAAGAGATGCATCAACAGAAGCAGCAGAGGAGAAAAGAGATGCAGCGACAGGAGCAGCGAAGGCTGGATGCCTTGCAAGCTATCACAAACAGAGGATCTGGCACAGATCCAGACAAGCAACAAGACACAAACAACTTAAAATACATTAAACTTACAAGGTTGTGTCCCTTGGATGATATTGAAGCATACCTGACAACTTTTGAAAGGGTTTGGAAGCTGCCAGTGGCCAAAACAGCAATGGCAATAAGATTGGTACTCTTACCTGACAGGGAAAGCCTTACTTCCGTATCAGCCAATTTAAAGTTGATCTTGACTTTCCTAATTTCGCACCCTGTGACTGTTGTTAAAATAATAACCTGTCTCCAATACCACTTAGATGGATACCCCCAAATCCTCCACTCACATCTAGCCCCAGCTAGTATCCTCAATCCCCTTTATCATGTATTGACTCAGGGCCTAGCATATAAGAGCCTCCGAAACTCAAATACTGTCTTGTGAACCAAAGCGTAGACCCGGGACCTCCTTTAAGGTTCCCAGATGATGTTACCTTACTTATACACTGCACCAAATGTTTAATCTTCTATTTATGTTTTTTTTCTTCCACTACCGTGTCATGTATTTTGAGTCTGTACTGTTCCCTAATGTATAATCTGTATCCAGTGTGTAAGCTTGTGATCCTAAGTGTATTATTTCTTACTGACGTGGGGCCTTTGCAAAGGAGTCTACGACTCAAATGACTGTAATTCGATATCTTTCAATAAGTAAATAAATAAAATAAACTTACCTACAGCAATATGGACACTGCACAGTCAGAAAACTATGAGCTAGTGAAAGTAAAATCCTGAAAAGGTATGACATGTCAGGAGAGACCTACGGGCAGAGATTTCAGTCTCTGAAGTATAACTCAGTCGACAATCCTTGAGAAGCCTTCACCCGACTCAGAGAACTCCTGATAAAATGGTTCCAACCAGAGGGCAGAACAGTCCCACAGATCAACACATTCAAGAATGGAGCAATTCATCAACATCCTGTCTACAGATGTGCAGCTTTGGTGAAAGAACACTGGCCAGAAAGTGGGCAAAGACTCTCTTTGGCCAAAGACTACCAAATGGCCAGACAGACACCACAGCAGCAAGGTAACAGCCAAGCACCAGTAAGACACTCTTTTTCCCATTTAAACTCCAAATCTGATAAGAACTCTGGGGGGGTGTAACAAATCTGCTCCCAAAGACTATTTGCTATAACTGTAATAAGCCAGGCCATGCTGCAAGACATTACTGTAGTAAGAAGAGTGACACTGGAGCGGATTTGTCCTTAGTAAATTGAGGTAAGTACTTAATAGATGTGAAGGTAGGAGGTAAGTCTGTGAAGGGACTTTAAGATTCAGAAAGCAGACAGACCCTAGTGCATATTGAAATGCTGGAAAATAATGTCTAAAAGGACCAGGTACTGGTGTCATCTTCATCCAGGGACACTTGATACTATCCCACCAGCCAAGTGCCCTCGACTATTAATGGGTGTGCGACCAAATGCAAGTGGGGTAGCACCTAAGTTACCTGTACCTGTGATTACTGACTTTCCAGGTTTTACTGAAATAATCAAAGAGGAGTAAATCCTGATGTTTCAGCAGCTGTGGTGACAAGAGCTCGGCAAAGAAAATCTCAGATGGTGGGGACTGTTTTCCTTTGTTGATTTTGATTCGACTTTTTTGAGCACAGCTCCAAGATCCGAAGTCCAGGAAAGAAAGAAGACACCTGAAGAAACAGTGGCAAAAAAAGACTGATGGTCATAAGGGTTAACATATGAAAATGCGGAAGCTAAACTGATCACTAATTGTGATTTTCTTCCAGAACAAGTTAACAATGTTTCTCTCAGGGTTATTTTAAGCAGCGAGGGATGAAACCAAAAAAGAGTGAACCTATGTTTAAAAATGTAATAGCTACTGTACAGAGTTTGGGTTAACCTCACACACAGAACCAGACAGAACAATTGGTTATACCAGCAGACCAGACCTGGGTTTGAATCCCACAGCTTTCACTCTGCGACTGTGTGACCCTGAGCAAGTCACTTAACCTCCTTGTGCTCCCAGGTCGCTCCTGTAAAAAAGCTTTCAGCTTAGTGTGCTATACCTGGTTAAACAACTAAATACCACAAAAGTATAGATCCGAGTTGTTACAGATAGCACATGATAGTCCTATGGCTGGTCATTCGGGAAGGGATTGTACCCTTGCCAGATTGCTGAACAGATTTTACTGGCCTGGAATTCATGAAGACGTTGCAACCTATGCAGTTCCTGTGCAGAGTGTCAGAAAGTAGCCTCAGTGACTAAACAAGCATTTGTCAATGCTGAATGTTAATTGTGTTGGTATGTTGAGCTCGCTCACTGGCTCTGTGTCACCTGCTCAGTCTGTTTCTCCTGGCGCTGCAGGCTGCTCTTTGTACTGGGCTGCTGCCTGTGTTGGCACCTTTGTTCTGGCTACTAAGAAATCTGCAGCTGTCCCGACGGAGTCTGCTGAGGTGGCTCACTCCCTCTCTCACCGCTTCATTCTGTTTCTCCTGGCACTGCAGGCTGCCCTTTTGTACTGGTTCCTGCCTCTTTTGGTGGCTTTTTCTGCCCACAAGAAATCTGCGCAGTCCCAACACAGGTCTGTTGAGCCTGCTGACTCCCCCTCTCTCACTGACTCATTCAGTTTCTGCCAACGCTGCAGGCTGGCCTTTGTACTGGGCTCCTGCTCTGCTTGACACCTTTTCTGCCAACACACAGAACTGCAGAAGTCATGATAAAGCTCCATTGAGCTCGCTCACTCCCTCTCTCTCACTCGCTCGTTGTGTTTCTCCCAGCGCTGCAGGCTGCCCTTTTGTACTGTGCTCCTGCCTGCATTTGCATCTTTTTCTGCCCACAAAGAAATCCACAGCTGTCCCGACAGAGCTTCTTTGAGGTCGCTCCCTCCCCCGTGTCACTCACTCATTCTGTTTCTCGTGGCGCTGCAGGCTGTCCTTTCGTACTGGGCTCCTGCCTCTGTTGGTGCCTTTTTCTGCTCTCAAAGAAATCTGCAGCAGTCCTGACAAAGCTCCGTTGAGCTCACTTACTCCCCTTCGGTCACTCGCTCAGTCCATTTCTGCTGGCGCTGCAGGCTGCCCTTTTCTATTGGGCCCTGCTCTGCTGCTTGCCTTCTGCCCACAAAGAAATTTGCCGCAGTTACAACAGAGCTCTGCTGAGCTCGCTCATTCTGGTTTCCCCACCACTGCAGGCTGCCCTTTTGTACTGGGCCCCTGCGTGCATTGCTGACTTTTTCTGCCCATAAACAAAGCTGCAGCAGTCCAAACAGAGCTCAACTGAGCTCACTCACTCCCCCTCCCTCACTCACTCGGTCTGTGTCTCCTGCCGCTGCAGGCTGCCCTTTTGTACTGGGCTCCTGCCTGCATTGGCATTTTATTCTGGCCAGAAAGAAATCTGAAGCAGTCCCGACACAGCTCCATTGGAGATCTCTCACCACTATCTGCTGCCCGCTGGGCTGTAAGCTGGCCTGTTGTACTAGACTCCTGCCTACACTGTCGCATTTTCTGCCCACACAGAAATCCGTAGCAGTCACAGTAGAGCTCCGCTGAGCTCGCCACTACAACTCTGTCACCACGCATTCTGTTTCTCTTGGCGCTGCAGGCTGTGCTCGCAGACGGGCTCCCACAAGGCGGCACCTTTGTCCACAAAGAATCTGCAGCTGCCCCACAGAGCTCCATTGAGGTCGCCTCAGTCTCCCTCTCTCATGCGCTATCTCTGTTTGTCCTGGTGCTGCAAGCGTCTTTGTATGGGCTCTCCTGCCTGCATTGGCGCCTTTTCTGCCCACAAAGAACCGCAGCAGTCCTGAAAGAGCCCCTGCTGAGCTCACTCAGTCCCCCTGTCTCACTGGGCCGACTGTTTCTCCCACCGCTGCAGGCTGGCCTTTGTACTGGGCCCCTGCCTGCATTGATACCTTTTCTGCCCACAAAGAAATCCGTAGCAGTCCTGACAGTGCTCCAGAGAGTTTGCTCACTCCCTCCGCTACTCGCCTTCCTCTGCCTGCTTTCTCCCAGTGCTTCAGGCTGCCTTTTTGTACTGGACTCTTGCATTGGGCCCTTTCTCTGCCCACAAACAAATCCACAGCAGTCCCGACAGAGCTCAGTTGAGCTCGGTCACCCCCCATGCGATCTTCATGTGTCCCAAACAGTGATTTCCCACAGCGACTATGCTATTCTCATGCAGGAGTGCAAAAACATATTTCAGCCAGGATGGAAAACGGCAGCTGTACTGTTTATAAGGAGGTGTGGGAAAATGCCACTGTTGAAAATGTGGCGGAAAATATTACAAATATTTTATATATGCAAGGGAGAAAACAGACAGCAAGGATGGGCTCAGAGACAGTGAGAGGCAAAGAACTGCAAGATTGTCGGGTTGATCAAGTCAGAGGTCTCACAGGAAAATATGGCTGCTCAACCAGACAGAGAAGATACAGAAAAAGAAAAAATCCTTGCATTTTAAACACTTTCTCTAACAACTGGGACCGGGTCCTCTTCCACCCTGTCACATATACCCCCTCCTTAAGAGGGAACCTGTTTTATTTAACAGATTTCCAAAACTTTTTTATTAATTCTCTAACAATTGCTGCTTTCAGAAATTAAGCACATGTACATTATCAGTTTTTATATTACAGTATAGCAAACAGTAAAGTTCAAACCTATACATTTGTTTTAAACCTTCAGAACCTCTAATTACTGATCCATAGCTTGACAGAAAATAAAGCTATTATTCTCTTTACCAGATTTGTGTATCATAGTGAATTTAAATAGCTGAAGTGCCAGGTACCACCTTGTTATTCTGGAATTTGTATCTTTCATTTTGTTAAGCCAAGTGAGAGGACTGTGATCTGTTACAAGAACAAAGTCAGTTCCTAGCAAATAAAACTTGAGGGATTCCATGGCCCACTTTGCTGCTAAAAGTACAGTTACGTAAGAACTTACTACAGAATAGTATCTTCAGAGAGGCTCTTGCAGAGGTAATTACATATAGGACTGACGCCGGCAGGCGGCAGGATCCCACGGAAAATTTCTAGCTAGCAGTTCCTGCGGCACCAATTTCACGTCAGGTGACCGCGCCAGATGACGCCGGTATAAAGGGGCGGTCCCAGACGCTCATTTTCCAGGTCTTTTCTCGGCCAGGCCCGAAAGCCCGGACGAGAGAAGCAGATATTTCCTCAATGGAAAAGGAGCTGAAAAACCTAGGGGATGGAGGGCGGGAAGGTATTACCTACTGCAAAAGCCTCTCTCGAAGATCTACTGTTACGGTAAGTTCTTACTTAACTGTACTATCTTACTTCGAGAGGGCTCTTGCAGTAGGTAATTACATATAGGACAGAATCCCAAGCAGTCTGGAACAAATGAAAAGGCACCGGGAGAAGGAACTACTCCAAGAAGTAGAAAATAATCTTGTGAACCTCAAGATCGGAGGCCTTGCAAGACCGCTAGCTCAAGCCTGCCTCTACGGCGAGAGGCTTATGTCCAAACTGTAATGTTTAGTAAAATGCATGGACGGAAGTCCATGGCGGCAGCACAGATGTCTGTCAGAGACACATTTTTTGAAACAAGCCGCAGAGGCTGCTACTCCTCGGGTGGAGTGACTGACTTGACCCGGTAGGTCTTGTTGTACTTGTCATAACAGAAAGTGATGCAGTGAGCTAACCACTTAGAGAGGCATTGCTTGGAGACAGCATTGCCTTCCCTTTTGTGAGCAAAAGAGACGAACAACTGATCAGTCTTTCTGAGATCCTTCATCCTATCGGTGTAGTATCTCAGAATCCTGTGGACATCCATTGTATGGAGTAAGTATTCTCCTTGGTTGGAGTACTGCGTGAAAAAGGCAGGTAATTCAATAGACTGATTTAAGGTAGACTCCGCTACCACTTTTGGGAGAAACTTAGGATTCATGTGAAGAGCTACTCTTTCCTTGTGAAAGATCAGATAAGGGATTTTGCACATGAGGGCCTGGAGCTCAGAGATTCTGCGAGCAGAAGTAATGGCCACCAAGAAGAGCGCTCTTCACGATAAGAACTTCAAGTCTGCGGAGGCCGCAGGCTCAAAAGGAGGAAGGGTAAGTTTCTCGAGAACAAAGTTCAAGTCCCAGGGGGGAGCCGGAGTCCGGACAGGGGGTCTGAGATGAAGAACCCCTCTGAGAAAAGTCTTGGATACCTCCAGTTGGGCAAATGCCTTATCAGCGAAAGGGACATGGTAGGCTGAAATAGCCGCCATATGGACTTTCAAAGAGGAGTGACTGAGACCCAGGTCGAAAAGATGACGCAGGTAATCAAGCAGAACGGCTACAGGACAGGAGAAGGGCTCCATTGTCCTGAAGCAGCCCAAATGGAAAATCTTTTTCCATTTCATGGCGTAGGTGACCTAGTGGAGGGTTTCCTAGCTCCACCAGAATCTCGGCCACCTTAGGAGAGACGCCAAAGCGAGACTGAGCTAGGTCTGCAGGAGCCATGCATGAAGTTGAAGAGACTTGAGTCCCGGATGGACCAGGGTCCCCTGATCTTGGGTCAGCAATCCTCAAGATAAGGGAAGAGGAAGAGGAGGAGCCTCTGAGTATTGTTGTAGAAGAGAGAACCAGATTTGCCTGGGCCAGAAAGGAGCGATCAGAATCATTGTCCCTTCCAATGCCAGTTTCTGCAACACACGAGGGACCAGAGGAATTGGGGAAAAGTAGACTAATCTGCCCTTCCAGTTTAGAGACAGAGCGCCGCTCAGGGAAGAGCCTCGCTTCTTGGAGCGAGGCAAGCAAAAGGTTGGAAGCTTTGCATTTTGGGAGGAGGCGAACAGGTCTATCTGTGGAGTCCCCAAATCTGGAAGATGCTTTGAAGAACTTTTTGGTCCAGTTCCCACTCGTGTGGCAGAGCCGAGGAACGACTTAGTTTGTCTGCCAGGACACTGTCGACTCTCGGAACATGGATTGCCGTGAGGTGAAGGTTGTGAAGAGTTGCCCATTCCCAAACCCTCATCGCTTCCCTGCATAGCGGGTAGGACCAAGTCCCTCCCTACTTGTTGATGTACCACACCACGCACATGTTGTCTGTTTGGATGGCTAGGTGACCGGGAAGGATGTATTGGTGAAGGGCCTGGAGAGCATACATCACTGCTCGAAGCATGAGCACATTGATGTGGAGAACTAACTCCAGTTTTAACCATAAGCCCTGGGTTCGGTGAGGACCCAGACGGGCTCCCCAACCTTCGCCTGAAGCGTCCGTGGTGAGAGTCTGAGCGGGGGGAGGATGAAAAAAGGCCCCCCCCCCCCGGAAAAGGTTCTCTCGAACCATCCACCATTGCAAGTCTCTTATCATCGGGCGAGGAGATCAAAACCAGATGATCTAGGTCTACCAGTTGATCCCACTGAGAGCGGAGAGTCCACTGAGAGATCCTCATGTGAGCGCTGCGACGAACCGCTGGGATGGTAGCCGCCATAAGCCCCAGGAGACGGAGCACTGACCTCGCCGGGACCCTCCTGCGTTCCGATAAAAGGGAAATCTGGGACTGGAGGGAGGCCCCCCCCCCGTCCGGAGGCAGAAAGGCCCTGCACATTGTCGTATCGAGGATTGCCCCGATGAACTGGAGTCTCTGGGAAGGATCCAGGTGAGACTTGGAATGGTTGATGGTGATACCCAGGCCAGTGAAAACCTGCTGGGTGAGGGAGAGAAAATGCAGGAGTTCCTCCCTGGATGGGGCCGCCAGGAGTCAGTCGTCCAGGTAGGGAAAAACCTGAACTCCCAAAGTATGCAGGTAGGCCGCTACCATAGCCAGGCATTTGGTAAAGACTCGGGGAGCCGAGAAAAGACCAAAAGGGAGTGCCCGGAATTGGTAGTGGTCCCCCTGGAACGCAAACCTGAGGTACTTTTGGTGCGAAGGGTGAATGGAATGTGCAGGTATGCATCCTGCATATCCAGTGCACAAAGCCATTGGCCCGGCCGGAGCAAGGGCAAGAGGGTTTGAAGGGAGAGCACCCTGAACCTCTTGTATTCCACATATAGGTTCAGGGAGCTGAGATCAAGAATGGGTCTGAGATCTCAGTCTTCTTTGGTACAAGGAAGAAATGGGAATAGTAACCCGTCCCGTGAAGGTGAGGGGACGGGCTCTGTCGGCCTGCTTCGCGAGGAGAGCAGAAATTTCTTCCTTGACCAAAGGAAGATGGTGCCTTGAGTAAGAGGAGTTCAGAGGGGGGTGACGTGGAGGTTTCTGCAGAAACTCTATGGAGTGCCCCTCTGCTATGATCTGAAGCACCCATGAATCCGATGTTATCCTCTCCCAACCCGGAAGGTGGAGGAAGAATCTCCCTCCTACTGGTTCCTCCGGGGCGTTTGGAGGCGGTTGGAGAGGGAAGGAGTCAGGTGGTGTGAGGCAGCGCCGCAGCTGGGGCACCTGCTTTTTTGGGCGGCGAGGACCTGGCAGCTGTGGGGGCCCGTTTGGTGGCCCGCCTAAACAGAAAAGGCAGAGGGAGGGACCGCCCTTGTGAGGTGCTGGGCGCCGCGACGAGTCGTGACTTATTTTTGAAGGGACGACATAAACCGACGCTCACCTGACGAAGAAAACAAAATACTGATACTGTTCGAAAAACGACGAAGCAACAGGACTGAGCTTAACGAACTTCATCTGGAGGCGCCGCACAAGCTGACGGCGGAAAGAACTGGAAGGCCGCGCCTGGGACCGCCTTTATACTGACGCTGCCTGATGCCGGTCACCTGATCGGAAGGGCTTGCCAGGGACTGCTAGCTAGAAATTTTTCCGTGGGGTCCTGCCGCCTGCCGACGTCAGTCCTATATGTAATTACCTACTGTAAGAGCCCTCTCGAAGTAAGATGCATAGATACATAGACAGTGTCGGCAGATAAGGGCCTATGGCCCACCCAGTCTGCCCACTGGAGCTTGTAAGTTCAGTTTATGTTTTCCTAGAAGTCTGTTTCTTTGTGAAAAGGATGTTCTGTCCCATCTACATTTTGACTTAGGACTGCATCTAGGCCTACCTCTGATGCATCTGTTTGTAACAAAAATGGTTTCTCAAAATCTGGGCTTCTCAAAACAGGGGCTGAACATAATGCAGCCTTAATGGCTTGAAAAGCTTCATCACACCCTGAGGTCCATTCCTTTTGATAGTGGAGTACCTTTTCTCTGCCATGCAACTTCCTACGATGTGTACAGAATAGGATGTTCTGTCCCATCTACATTTTGACTTACGACTGCACCTAGGCCTACCTCTGATGCATCTGTTTGTAACAAAATGGTTTCTCAAAATCTGGGCTTCTCAAAACAGGGGTTGAACATAATGCAGCCTTAATGGCTTGAAAAGCTTCATCACACTCTGAGGTCCATTTCACATTATTTGGGTACAGTTTCTTGTGAGTTCAGTGTAGGGTAGTAGCTAACTCAGCAAAGTTGGGAACAAATCTGATAACCGCCAAGCCCTAAAATGACCTGACATGTTTCTTGGTTTTAGGGACAGGGCTGTTGGCTACAGCTTCTATTTTAGAAACCTCTGGCTTAACTTCTCCATTTCCCAACACACAGCCTAAATATTTGGTCTCCTGCATGCCCAATGCACATTTGGCAGGAGTAATAGACAGACTTGCATTTTTGATAGCTTGGATAACTGCTCAGAGGTGTTCCAGGTGGCTTTTCCAGTCTGGACTGTACACCACGACATCATCCAGATACGCGACACAATAACCAGTGTGAGGGATAAATTACATCCATGTACCGCTGGAATGTAGCTGGTGCACCATCTAAACCAAATGGCATGGTGGTGAACTGACAGAATCCTATAGGGGTGGCAAATGCAGTTTTTATCTCTGGATTCTTTAGCTAAAGGTATTTGCCAGTAACCCTTGGTGAGATCGAGGGCACATATACTTTGCACTCCCCAGTCTGTCCACCAAATCATCTATTCTGGGCATAGGATAACTGTCAAATTCTGACACTTGATTAAGTTTCCTAAAATCAAGGCAGATTCTAACACCCCTTCTTTTTGTTTACAATTACCATGGAGATGACCAAGCACCCTTAACTCCTCTATGATACCCAATTCTTTCATTTTTGTATTTCCTTAACCACATCAGCTCTTAACCACTCTGGCAACCTGTATGTCTTTTGCCTAATAGGATGAGCATTCCTTGTCACTATTATGTGCTCAACCCCTTTGCTCGGCCTGGTACTGTGGTAAAAGTACTGTTAAATGTCTTTAGCACATTACGAATGTCTGCAGTTTGTTCTGAGGTTAAGGAAACATTCACCTTTACAGCTTTAGCATTTACAGTTTCTTTCAGTCTATCATAGCGTTCATCAATATCTTCCTTATCAGTTTCTGGTGAAACTAGCAATGCAGCTTTGGCATTTTTCAACCCATTTTTGAGGAGGTTAGCTGGTATATCTTGGTAAGATTTTTCTTGTCAGGGGTCTCAGTCTCAGTAGTTCACAGTGCCAGTACATCTAAGAACCTTATATGGCCCTTGCCACTTCATTATCAGTTTATTTTCAGTTGTGGGCAACAGCAGCAAAACCTTTTCACCTGGCTCGAAAACCTCTTTTTACCCCATGGTCATAATATACCTTCTGCTGATTTTGGGCCTCTTCCTGATTACTATGGGCAATTTCAACATATTTTGCCAGCTTCTTTCTTAGGCACACATGTAAGAAGTTATAGATTGTTTCTGAGTGGGTTATCGTCCCATGTTTCTTTTATCACATCCAGTGGCCTCTCTGGCTGCCCACCATACAGCATTTCAAATGGTGAAAACTCCTGCTGATGCCCGTGGCACTTTGTAGGAAAAGTATGTAACGCAAGTATTGGTCCCAGTCTTTCCCTTCCCCTTTTACAAACCTTTTCAACATGCGTTTTAGGGTTTGGTTAAAACGCTCAACAAGACCGTCTGCCTGAGGGTGATGGGGGGGAAGTTCTTATAGCAGTAATGCCTCGTAGTCTGTACAGCTTCTTAAGTAATGCAGCACCAAAATTACTAACCTGATCAGTAATAATTTCTTTAGTTATGTCCACTCTGCTAAAAATTTTGGCAAGCTCTGCTGCAATTTTTGGGGATGTAACAGTATGCACTGGAACTGCTTCTGCGTATCGAGTAGCATAGTCACATACTACCAGGATAAATCTTATTACCCTTTTTACTTTTGTAAAGTAAAGGACCTACCACATCCATTGCAATTCTCTCAAAAGGCACCTCCATCAAGGGTAGTGGCACCTTGTCTTTTCTAGTGACTGGGGCTACTTTCTGACACTTGGCACAGGAATTACAACAGGTAGCAACATCTTCTTGAGATTCCAGGCCAGTAAAATCTATACAGCAATCTGGCAAGAGTGCGAGCCCTCCCTGAGTGATCAGTCATAGGACTAGCATGTGCTATCTGTAACAACTCTGTTCTATACTTCTGTGGTATAACCAATTGTTCTGTCTGTTCCTGTGTCTGAGGTTTAACCCAAACTCTGTACTGTAACCCATTACATTCTTTAAACATTGGTCCACCCTGTTTTGGTTTCACCCCCAGCTGCTTAAAATAACCCTGGAGAGAAACATCATAAGCTTGCTCTGAAAGAAAATCAGTCAGTCAACAATTTAGTTTCAGCATTTTCATATTTCAACCCTTTATGTCCATCAGTCATTTGCTGCCACAGTTTGTTCAGACATTGTCTTTTCTTTCCTGGATTTACAGACCTTGAGCTGTGCTCAAACAAGTCCGAAACAAAATCACTGAAAGGAAAAGTGTCCCCACTGTCTGAGATTTTCTTTGCCTGAGCTTGTCACCACAGCTGCTGAAACATCAGGATTTATTCCTTCTGATCAACTCAGTAAATCCTGGAAGAGTCACTATGCGGTGGGATAGTATCCAGTGTCCCCATGGAAGCAGATGAACACCAGTACCTGGTCCCTTCAGCATAGTGTTTTCCCAGCACTTTAACATGCACTAGGGTCTGTCTGCTTCCTGAATCAATAAGTCCCTTCACAGTCTTATCTCTCATGTTCACATCTGTTAAGTACTTGCCCTATTTGCCAAGGACAAACCTGCTCCAGTGCCACTCTCCCTACTACGGCAGTTTCTTGCAAAATGGCCTGGCTTATTACAGTTATAGCAGATAGTGTCTTTGGGCACAGATTTGTTACCCCACCAGAGTTCTTATCAGATTTGGAGTTTAAATGGGAAAAAGAGTGTCTTATCGGTGCTTGGCTGTTACCTCGCTGCTGTGATGCCTGTCTGGCCATTTGGTAGTCCTCAGCCAAAGAAACAGCTGTTTCCATTCTCTGGTTGGTGTTCTTTACCTAGAGCTGCACATCTGTAGGCAAGATGTTGATGAATTGCTCCATGGCAAATGTGTCGATCTGTGGGACTGTTTTGCTCTTTGGTTGCATCCATTTTATCAGGAGTTCTCCGAGTCGGGTGAAGGCTTTCGAGGACTGTCGACTGAGTGGTACCTCAGGGATCGAATCTCTGCCTGTAGGTCTCTCCAGAGATGTCATACCTTTTCAGGATTTCGCTTTTTACCAGGTCATAGTTTTCTGACTGTGCAGTGTCCATACCGCTGTAGGCAAGTTGGGCTTTCCCTGTCAGGTAGGGTACCAGTCAATGTCCACTGCTGCTCTGGCCATTGACAGGCTGTGGCAACTCTTTCAAAAGTTGTCAGGTATGCCTCAATATCATCTGAGGGACACAACTTTGCAAGTTTAATGGCTTTAAGTTGCTTGCATTTGTTGCTTGTCCAGATCTGGATCTGCTCCGGGGCCTGTTGGTGAGGATGCGAGATCTGGGTACCAGAACTGGCGTGGCCAGTCTGGGGCTACCAGGATCACCTGTGCCTTGTCCCTCCTCACCTTGGAGAAGCACCCTGTGGATCAAGGGAAATGGAGGGAAGGCATAGAAGAGGCCTGGGATCCACAGTCTCGAGAAGGTATCCCCCTGCAGCAAGCCCTGCTTGGGGGGGGGGGCATGAAACAGCCTCAGCTTGGTGTTTTCCTGGGAGGCAAACAGGTCCACCAACGGTTTGCCCCAGTGGAAGAACAGACTGTAAGCTATCTCTGAATGGAGAGGTCACTCTTGTAATGTCTCGCCTATGCGGCTGAGAGCATCTGCCAGTTGGTTCGAGGTGCCTGCCATGTGAATGGCTAGGAGATCCACCTCCAGATGTCTCATGAGTGTCCAGATGCAGAGCACTTCCCTGCATAGCAGACGGGAACGTGTGCCGTCCTGTTTGTTGAGGTAGTACATGGTTGTGGTATTGTCCATCTGGACTTGAACCACTCCGGAGCTGAGGAGCGAAAGCTGATAGTGCCAGTCTGACTGCTCTGAGCTCCAACAGGTTGATGTGATAAAGGACTCCTCGGGGTCAGAACCCGTGGGCCCTGTTGTCCCCCATGGGCTCCCCAGCCTATGAAAGAAGCATCAGTCGTGAGGACAGCCGTCGGCTCAGGGTGGACAAACGGATCCCTTCCTGCAACGGGTCTGGGACGCTCCACCACTGGATTGCTGCCCCACATCTTCTGGGTCATAGTGATCAGTTGGTCGAAATGACCGTGGCGCTACGTCTACTGGTCGGCCAGCTCCCATTAGAGGGGCGATGCCACCGGGCCCAACGGACCATGGAGGTGCACCGCCATGTAACTCAGAAGGCTCAGAAAGTCCCAGACAGGGTGCAACTGCCCAACCAGAAATGACTGGGCAAAGGAGAAGAGAACCTCCATCCTGTCCGCTGGGAGCTGAGCTCTGGCTCGACGAGAGTCAAGCTCTGTCCCGATGAAGCACATCACCTGAGAAGGCACAAGCTCCGACTTAACCTTGTTGATCAGGAGGCAGAGTTGGGAGCAGGTCTGAAGGGCCAGATCCCTGACCTCTCCACCTCCTGCTGGGTGAAACCTGCTAAGAGCCAATCGTCGAAGTAAGGGTAAATTCTGCTCCCTCCCCCCTGGCGCCTGAGGTGGGCTGCCACCACTGCAATGTATGTGGTGAAGACCCATGGGGCTGAAGACAGGCCGAATGGCATGGCTCAGAACTCATATAGGGTTCCCTTAGCTCTGTAGCGGAGGAACCGCTGGTGGGACGGACGGATTCGGACGTGAAAGAATGTGTCCTAGAGATCCAGTGAGCAGAACCACATGTTTTGCTCCGTGGATGGTATGATCTGAGACAGAGTGACCATCCAGAAGGTGCATGACCTGAGATACTGATTCAGGTTGTGCAGATCTAGAATGGGGCGCCAGCCACCCATCCGCTTGGGAACCAGGAAGTACCTGGAAACAAAGCCTGGGTCTGCTGGAGGGTCCACCACTGGAGCTACTGCCTCCTTGAGGAGGAGCTAAGCAATGTCATTCGGAGAGCTGACTGAGTGTGGGTGGATACTCTCTCCTCCTGTGGGGCTTGGCTTGGAGGGTACTGCTCGAATTCCAGAGGCATGCCCTGGACGACCACTTCTAAGACCCACCTGTCCGTGGTAACAGTGGACCAGGCGGAAAGAAAGTGGTGGAGAAGGCCCCCCACGGGAGGACCCAGAGCTGGTGTGACGGGAGTAAGGGTGGCAGCCCCCACCCCGCCACTGGGCAGGCGTGGAGGCAGAGGGTCCAGGGCCTTAACCCCGGCCTCCCTTACAGGCCTGGAAGGGTCCGGGGTTGGGCCGGGGGTGCCAAGCTTGAGCCTGCTGCTGCTGACCCCCGTGAAAGGAGGGCTGCTGGGCCGCAGGGGAAGAGTGCTAAAAAGGTTTCTTCTTCTTCTGCTGCTTCTTGGAACCAGAAGAACCCTTAACAGAAGTGGTATCCAAGGTGGCACTGGACTGCTCAATGCGCTGAAGGTGACCAGCCACACCTGGACTGAAGAGATCAGTACCCACGAAAGGCACATCAGCTAGTTTGTGCTGAGTATCCACTGGAAGGAAGAGAGCCTCAGCCAAGCCCTTCGGTGGGAGGCAACTGTGGCTGCCAACGAATGGGCACGTGAATCCTCGATGTCCAGAGCCATCTGGAGCAGTTGTTTAGCAACAGCACGGCCTTGGTCCTGGACCTGTTTTACTGTGGTCTACAAGTCTGCGGGGAGATGTGGGAGTACTTTGTCCAAGGACCCCAAAAGGGCATTGGGAAAAGTGTGCCATGATGACGGCCGAGCTTGCCTGATGGAGGCCTAAAGACGAGGCAGTATAGACCTTCCGGGCAGAATGATCCAAATGTTTGGATTCCTTCTCAAGAGGTCTGTCGGTATCAGTAGAACTACCAGTACGCCTGAACACAGAGGTGGTTACAAGACTCTCGGCCAAAGGGTGCTCTGTGAACCCCGCAAGGGACCTCATGGGCACCGCAAACTTGTGGGCCATATGGACAGATGGAGTTGGACAGGAGGCAGGGTGCTGCCAAAGTTCTAAGGCCGGGCCAACAATGGTATCGGCCACAGGAAAGGCTTCCATCGGGGTATCTCCTCCCTTGAGGATGTCAGCGAGAGGGTACTCCGCCTTTTTTTGGATAGGTTCCAGGGGCATCCCTGTGGACTCAGAGATGAGGTGAAGAATGCCCGGAAAGGACAAAGGACCTTCCTTCGCTTCTATCCCAATGGCTGATTCATCATCCCCTGGATGAGAATGGAGGCCAGTTTCATTCAAATCCAGGTATCCAGATATGGCCGATCGACTGCCTACATCACCCTGACCCGCTGGCTCCGCGGGCGAATGAATAGACTTAAATCGGCTCACAGGAGTCGGCTTCAGCCTGAAGGCGAGAGCCAAGTAATGGCCAGGGTAAGACTTGTGCCCAGACAAAATCAGCTGTTGCCACATGAGGTCCTTGTAGTGCCAGAGCTTCCTCTGAAGCCACTCATCCGAGGACCACCGATGGCTTTGCCTCTTTTGAGCACTTATGTCCCTTAGTTGGCCTTTCGTTATGGGGTCCGAGACTCAATCGAGATTCGACCGGCCGACTCAGTCGCTAGAGACACCGGTGGACCGGGGACTTCCGGGGGTCAGGGACCAGTTCCTTAGCGGGATTCCCAGCAGGCTGGGTCTCCTCATCGGAGAAAGCAAGGACTGGAGTCCGAGTGAGGGAGTCGGCGACAAAGGGTCGATCTGGTCGAGAATTATCTCAACGTTGTCGATCGACACTTCGTTCGACTGGCCAGATGGCAAGGCCAAGAAGCCAGCGGCCGAAGAGGCGACTTCAACCGAGGCCGAAATGGCTGGCTCCTGGGACCAAGATCTCTGCTGATCCCAAGAGCGTCTCCATCGAGATGAAGTCGGTCCCAGGTCCCTCTCTTGCTTACTGGACCGAGAGGACAGTGTGGCGCGAGGATTCTCACCTTAGTTGGGAGAGAGTGGCACAACTCTTGGAAGGAACCCGGAAGGTGAGCCCAGGTTAAGCAGAATGAAGACGCTCCGAGAGGAAGATTCCACAGTCACGCACCGCTTTCCTCGTCCCGGCCTGCATGCACTCCAATTGCTAGACGGATCCTGCAGCCGCGGAAACCGCCCACCGGCCTCCTTGAATTTCACTGGCAGGTTCCATTTTTGGGTCTCCCAGCTGAAGATGTGCAAGATGGTCGTCGAGGATGTTAGTTTGAAATCGAGGCAAAACTCGACATCGTGGTGTCATGGTCAACTCCAAACAGTAGACGCATGCGGTATGCGGATCGGTGCGTGACATCTTCTGGCCACACAAGCACTGGAAAAATCCGGGGGAAGACTTGTCTTCCATGATCGAGATAAACAATCACAATTGCTAACTCAAACAAGGCAAATTTTTGGAATAACCGAAGGTTTTGAAGCCAGGGCCTACAAAATGCGAAAGCACGAAGGAGGTAACCTGAATCTTCCAGGTGCAAAAGGGGGAGGGGTGGCCCTGTATGTTAATGAAAATATCAAAGCTACAGAAATTCAGAATACACATAAGGAGCCAGAAGAACTGTGGGTCACCCTGGAAACAGGAAATGGGACAGCCATAAGAACTGGGGTTGTCTACAGGCCCCAGACCAGAGGGAGGACATAGACACATTACTGTTAGAAGATATACAAACATGACAGCTAAAGGGAGGTTCTGATAATGGGAGACTTCAACATGCCAGATACAGATTGGTCAATACCAGCAGGAACATCTGCCAGAACTAGACTCATAGTGGATTCCTGCAGGGGAGGGCCTCAAACAACTGGTACAGCAACCCACAAGAGACAGGGCTATCCTAGATCTAGTACTGACTAACAAAGAAGGATCTCAGATCTCCAGGTAGAAGGTCACCTGGGGCCAGTGACCATCACATGGTATGGTTCAATTTGGCTACTACATCTAAATCATCCCATTCCAAAGCAAAAATATGGGACTTCAGAGGAGCTGACTTTGATAAGATGGCCAACAGAGTTAAGCTAGCCCTGGCAAAAGAAACACAGGTGAGGAGGTACAGGCAAAGTGGGCAAGCATTAAGGATACAATACTTGAAGCAACATCCCATTGTGTTAGACAGAAAAGGAAGTGCAAAGAAGAAGGAAACCACTTTGGTTCTCAAATACAGTAGCAGAAAGGTCAGAGCCAAAAGGCTGGCCTTCAGAAAATATAAGGAACACAGCGGATGAAGATGAGGCATACCAAACTGCCCTAAGGGAAGCAGGTAAGGCAGTAAGGCAGGCAAAGTCCCAAACTGAGGAAACACTAGCAGCAACAGTAAAAGAAGGTGACAAGACTTTCTATAGATACATTAGTGAAAGGGGAAAGTCCAGAGGGGGTATTGCTAAGCTTAATGGAGAAAAGGGAGCATGTGAGGAGGAGGACCCTGTAAAGGCATCTATCCTAATAGATACTTTTGCTCAGTATTTACTAAAGAGAAGGTAGGGCAGGGCCCACAGCTCAGCATCATGGACACAGGGGGGAGGGAGGTGAGCACTACTCCCTCACAAAAGAAAGGGTCCTACAAGAGCTTGCTAAGCTCAGGGTGGATAAGGCAATGGGACCTGATGGCATACATCCCAGGGTACTTAAGGAGCTAAAGGAGGAACTAGCAGAGCCATTAGCAGAATTGTTAGTGAGTCTCTGAGCACAGGAGAGGTCCCAGAAGACTGGAGAAGGGCTCATGTGATCCCACCCACAAGAGTGGTAGCAGGGAGGAGGCGGGAACTACAGACCGGTCAGTCTTACCTCAGTAGTGAGCAAGATTATGGAGGCACTCCTTAAGGAAAGGATAGTGCAACACCTGGAATCCATAGGGGCACAGGATCCAAGACAGCATGGGTTTACAAAGGAAGGTCCTGTCAAACTAATCTCATAGATTTCTTTGACTGGGTAACCAGAGTGGTGGACCAAGGGGAGCAGTTGATGTCGCCTACCTTGACTTCAGCAAAGCTTTTGACACTGTTCCACATAGAAGATTGATAAATAAGCTAGGTAGGCTTGGGGTGGGTCAAGTTGGTCAACTGGGTGGCAAACTGGTTGACTGGCAGAAAACAGAGAGTGGTGGTAAATGGTATACAGTCAGAAGAGATGCAAGTCACAAGTGGGTACTTCAGGATCAGTCCTGGGGCCAGTCCTATTCAACATCTTCATTAGTGACCCTCAGATGGACTAGAGGGTAAGGCTTGTCTGTTTGCAGATGACACCAAGATCTGCAACAGAGTAGATGATCCAGATGGGGTGGGCAGAATGAGAAGAGATCTGGATAAACTAGCAGAATGGTCAGAAGAGTGGCAACTGGGATTTAATGCAAAGAAGTGCAAAATCATGCACATAGGGAAGAGAAACCCTGAAGCCACTTATAGGCTGGGAGGAGTTGCTAGCAGTCACAAAGGAAGAAAGAGACTTGGGCATCATCATCACTGATGACCTAAAATCATCCAAGCAGACCTCTAAAGCAGTAGGTAAGGCTAGGGGTGTTAAGTGTATTAGTAGGGTATCACAAGTCGAAAGAGGGAGTAATCCCTCTGTACAAGAATTGGTTAGGCCTCATCTGGAGTACTGCGGCAGTATTGGAGGCCACACCTTCACAAGGACATTAACCAAATTGAGGCAGTCCAGAGAAGGGCAACCAAATGGTGCAGGGACTGCATCAGAAGACATATGAGGACAGATTAACGGAGCTCAATATGTATACCCTTGAGCAAAGGAGGGAGAGAGGTGATATGATCGAGACATTTAAACACCTTAAGGGCATAAACAAGGTGAAAGAGTCTAACATGTTTAAATATAAGAAAATAGCAGGACAAGAGGACACAGCATGAGATTAGAGGGAGGCCGATTAAGGGGAATGTGAGGAAATTCTTTTCACAGAAAGGGTGGTAGATGCATGGAATGGCTTACCACAAGAAGTGGTGGCTATGAATACAGTGCAGGGCTTCAAACAGGCATGGATAGGCATAAGGGAGCAATACAAATGACTATGAATAGATAGGTCACTGACAGAGCAAAGGCCGATGGCACATTTATAAGGTAGAAAAAGAAATGGGCAGACTGGATGGGCCTTCGGTCCTTATCTACAATCCTTCTATGTTCTATGTTTCTATGTTAATCTCTGGCTTCATGAGGCGAGCTAAGGGTTATACCACCTGGGTGGGTGGGTGGGAGAAGCCAGCCTGAACACTTCTCCGGCTGATTTAAAGGGAAAGGGACACTGCCGATAAGTGTGGATGAACATATACACAATCCTAGAAAATAAAATTTTCTTTCAGTCTCTTTGTCCCTTGTTCTCCTTCTTTTAACAGTTGCAGCTTAGCTCCTTTATAAGTCCTTTCAACGCCCGTTCTTAGCAAACATCCTGTTTTTATAAATATCAGGCAGGGCTGCTAGAACACAGTGTGCTTGAGCTGAGAGGCCCCATTTGCACAGCTCTTGCAAAAGGCTTAAACATTTGCACTCAAGTAACCTCTGAAGTTTTCCATTAGCTTTTTACAATCATCTCAAATTATAATTATATACATTTCAACAGTAATGCTATACATTTTCCAACAAAGGGGATCACAATATCAGTCACATTTCCATACAATGATTTGCACATATTTTTATATATGCAAGGGAGAAAAACAGACAGCAAGGAAGGGCTGAGAGACAGTGAGAGGCAAAGAATTGCGAGATTGTCGGGTTGATCAAGTCCGAGGACTCATGAGGAAACTATGGTTGCGCAAACCAGACAGAAAAGGAAAGATCCTTGCATTTTAAACACTTTCTCCAACAACTATGACAGGGTCCTCTTCCACCCTGTCACATACTTGTCAATGAACCATGTTACAGAGTATTTACTGTCGCCATCAGACACAGGACTGCAATACTCTTCTATCAAAGTGCACTTGGCTGCTATTTCAGCTTTCCATGTGCCTATTGATGGCCGTACTGTGGCTCAGCAAGATGTGGCCTGTATGTTCTTGAGAGGCCTCCTGCTCTTGAAGCCTCCCATCTGCAATCCAGTCCCGGCTTGGGACCCAAATTTTGTGCTAGAAAAACTCACTTTGGCTCCTTTTGAGCCAGCTGCGACTTGTGGCTTACGCTTCCTTTCTTGGAAAGCGTTATTTTAGTTGCTATTACTTCTGCTCAAAAAGCTCTTGAGTGTGAGCCTCCTTTCACTGATTTTCCATAAAGACAGGGTGTCTTTATGGACCAGTCCTAAGTTTCTTCCTAAGGTAGTGTCAGAGTTTACTTTGAATCAAACTGTCCACCTACCTGTTTATTTTCCTGAGCATGCCAATCCAGGCGAAGCACTGCTCCAGACCTTAGATGTGCTCAGAATATTCAGATATTATGTTCATTGTACGAAGGACTGCAGAAAGTCCTCGCAGCTTTTTGTTTCTTTTACCCCTGGGAAAGAAGGTGTACCAGTTTCTAAACAGTGCCTGTCCAGGTGACTGGCCCACTGTATTACTTTTTGTTACAGGATGTATGGTAAAGAGCTTCTTGGGGTGGTTTGTGGCATTCGAACAGAGGCATGGCCACTTCCATTGCCTGTTTCAGGAATGTATCAGCTGCAGAAATTTGTGCTGCTGCAGGGAGTACTGTCCACACTTTCACTAAACACTACAGTCTGGATATTGCCTCTAGAAGAAAGGCAGGCTTCAGCCTGGCTGTGCTTTAAGGCTCCTTCCTTAGGCCTGAAGCCTCCAGCCACCCAGACTGTCTCCTCGGCAGTACTGCTTGGGACACTTCCATAGGTGTGGTCTGATGAAAGAGAGATCCTCAAAGAAGACGGAAGAGTTATGTACTTATCGCAACAGTAGATCTTCAGAGAATCTCTTTCATCAGTCCATGCCATTCCACTCTCTGTCCCCTTAGACTCGGAGCTTCTTCAATCTTGTTTCCTCTCTCTCTCTCTCGGACGGACTACCTGCTTTCCAGACTTGCCTGGTAGCTGGAAACTCAACTCTCTCCAGGTTCCCTAGAGGGAGGTTCTCAGAGATATGATCTCTGTCAGAGAACTGAGAGGAAGAGGGGCCGCCCATTTTTATATGAAGGGCCGTCAGCCGAAAAGACTTCGTCATGGGCAACCCCTAGGGACTGCTTGCAAAAAGTTGCTGTGTGGTCCTAGCACCTGGTGGCTACAGTTCCACAGGTATGGCCTGATGAAAGAAATTCTCATTAAGATCTACTATTACGGTAAGTAAGTAAAGTACGGTTGCGTAAGAACTTACTGTAGCAGTAGATCTTCAAGAATATCTCTTGCAGCAGGTCATAATGTGTGGGATTCAAGCAGCAGGCGTCATTTCCACCAGATAACTTTCACAGCAGTCAAACCTGGGACCTCCCCCTAGCACCACCACATGGTGTTCACCTGGCAGGTATAAAAGGGGGAGGGTCCCAGCCACCATATGTGTAAATATCCCAGGGCCTCCAATGGGAATCGAGGAAGGAAATTAAGGCGGCATCTCGTGGAGTACCAGAGACAGGAGCAAGGAACCCTTCTGAAGCAACAGCAAGGAGGAAGGAGGGTGGGGCTGTATGACCTGCTGCAAGAGATACTCTTGAAGATATACTGTTACGGTAAGTTCTTACTCAACCGTACTATCTTCTGCGAGGCAATCTCTTGCAGCAGGTCATAACGTGTGGGAAGATTCCCAAGCAGTTATTATACCCAACGGGAGGAGGAAACGAATCATGAAGGCTCAGGACAGTGGGCCTTGTAGGACTGTCCATCCAAAAATGGTTTGCCTCTTAGAAGGAATGTCTAGACTGTAATGCTTGGTGAAGGTATGTACAGTAGACCATGAGGCGGCTTCGCAAATATCCAAGGTCGAAACGCCTCGGAAACACGCTGTAGAGGCGGTCATGCCTCTGGTAGAATGTGGTTTACAACTCCTGTGAGAGGTACTTTGTATTTAGTATATAAAAAACATAATGCAGTTGGTCAACCATGTGGACAAGCACTGACTTGAAACATTAATGCCCAGATTTCCCGGTGCGAAAGAAACAAAATATTGCTCGGATCTTCGCAACTTGGAAGTACGGAGAAGGTAAATGTTCAATGTTCTACGCACATCGAGGGTATGAAGCAGGGCTTCCCCTGGATTCTGAGGCTCCACGAAGTATGCTGGAAATTGGATGATCTGATTTAAAGTAAATTCAGAAACAACTTTAGGCAAGAACGCCGGGTTAATGCGTAAAGACACCCAGTCATTATGAAACTGTATACATGGAGTTTCGCACATCAGTGCGTGCAACTCAGACAAGTCTGCCAGACGTGATGGCAACTAAAAACATAGTTTTTCATGACAGATAATGGAGGTTACTGGATTCAACTGGCTCAAGTAGACTCATGGTCAATTTTTCAAGCACAAAATTCAAATCCCAGACAGGGACTGGATCCCTGATAGGGGGACACAGGTGCAGAACACCTTTCAAAAAGGTTCGAATTAAAAGCAACTGTGACAAAGGAATGTTATCCACATGCAAATGAAATATGGCTAGAGCCGAAAGGTGGACTTTCACAGAGGAATATTTCAGTCCACCCTCCGACAAGGAGAGCAAATTATCTAGGATGCGCGAGGGGAACACTGATAAGATTCTAAGTCCAATGTAGACGCAAAATAGAGAAGAGTTTCTATTTCACAGCACAGGAAGCCCGAGTAGACGGCTTCTGAGCTGCCCTGAGAACTTCCATCACTTCGGGGATACCAAGAAGTGTGAGAGGACTATGTTCTCAGGAGCCAGGCGTGCAGGTGGAGGGAGCAAAGTCCCATGTGTAACAGGGAGCTGTGCGCCTGGGTCAGTAAAGCCCGGCAAATCGGCAGAGAATTGGGATCCAGTTCCTAGAGCTGTAGAAGCAGAGGGAACCAGATTTGTCTCAGCCAGAATGGTGCTATAAGAATCATAGATGCCCCGTCCTGGACCAGTTTGAGAAGTAGTCTCTAAACGAGTGGAGAGGCGTACAGAAATCTTCTTGTCCAGGAAAGAGATAATGCATCCCACCACACAGTTCTAGGACCTCGCACGAGAGAGCAGTAAAGCAGCAGTTTTGCGGGGAGGCAAATAGATCCAACTCTGGTCAGTCCCACAAGCAGAAGACGTGATTTAGAACATCGGATAAGATTTCCCACTCGTGGGTCTGAGCAGTGGATCTGCTCAGTGCATCTGCCAGGGTGCTGGACACCCCTAGGATGCGTACTGCCAGAAGATTAATATTTCTCTGGATTGCACAATATCACACCCTCATCGATTCTCTGCAGAGAGGGCATGAATGGGTGCCACCTTGTTTAAGTAGTGAACCACCGTAGAATTGTCTGATTGCACTTGCAGGCAACCTGGGGGGAGGTGAGCCTCGAACGCCTGTAAGGTGTAGAGAACCTCTCTCAGTTCCAAGACACTTATGTGGATGTGGGCCTCCACTGACATCTAAGAGCCTGGCGACCAGATGTGTAGGAGGTGAGCACCCCACCTTGTCAAGGAAGCGCCTGTAGTCAGAATGAGACCTGGGACAGGAGATCGGAACGGCATGCCTTGCATGAGACTGACCCTTGTCTTCGACCACTGCAGGGCTGACGAGCCGGGAAGACATTAGGACTAGGGCATCTAAATCATCCTGTTTCCGGTCCCACTGGACTCTAGGGACCACTGAAGGACCCTCATATTTAACCTGGCATTGGGGACCTTCAGTATTGTGGCCTCAAAATGTCCCAGGAGATGGAGATAGTACCTTGCAGAGACTAATCTGCTGGACTCTAAGCGTTGTGCCAAAGCAATCAGGGCGTCCGCCTGAGCTACAGGGCAGATATGCCTTTCCCATGGAGGTGTCTAGCACAGCTTCAATGTATTGGAGGCATTGAGTAGGGTCCATTTTGGACTTCGGATAGCTTACCGCAATCTCTACTTGGGTGAACAACTGTAGGGTTTGAGAAAGCATGAAAGACATCTGGTGGCTGGAGGATGCTTTCAGGAGCCAGTCGTCCAGGTAGGGAAAGACACAGAGGTGGCCACCGCTAGGCATTTTGTAAACACCCTCAGGGCTGAGAAGGTCCAAATGAGAGGGCCCGGAACTGGTAATGATGACCCTGCAACATGAAATGGAGAAACCGCCTGTGAGCAAAGTGCATCATGATATGTAGGTATGCATCTTTCATATCCAGAGAGCAGAGCCAGTCTCCCGTGTTCAGCAAAGGGAGAAGTGTCAGAAAGGACACCATGAGGAACTTTTGGTAAGTGATATAGAGGTTGAGACACCTCGGATACAAATGGGGCGCAAATCCCCCGTCCATTTGGGAACCAGGAAAAAGTGGGAGTAAAATCTAGCACCCTTCTGAAGAAGGGGAACTGGTTCTATGGCCTGTTTTGACAGTAAGGCATCAATGCCTAGTCTGGCGGGTAGCAAGAGACCCTGGGTGGCGAAGGAAGAGGCATCTCCATGAATTCCAGTGTGTGTTCTGTGTCGATCAGTTGCAGGAGCCACTGGTCAGAGGAAACAGCTTGCCACCCTTGTGGGTGCAGGGAAAACCTGTCCTCGATGGCAGAGGGCAGGGTCTCCAGACCCATGACTGGAGAAAGAAATTCCGGCAGAAGGCTGTCCCTGCTGGGGGGCAGTAGGGACATAACAGGGTTTCTGGGTATTTCTAGGACCTGGCAATTGTAACTGAGGTTTTCTTTTACTGGCAGGTTGCCTGTTGGCTGAGGGAAGGCCTCAATAGGGGCGGCCCCTTCAGGAACCCCTGAAGGCTGTTTTGGCCTTAGGTCAGTAAAGGATTCGCACCAATTGAAGGGTACAACCGGAGTCCTGTAATTCTCTCAAGATGTCCTGGGTCTGTGGACCGAGCAGCTGAACTCCTTTAAAGAGAGCATTCAAGACTGACTGCTGCACATCCTGGGAAAATCCCAACACCCTGAGCCAGATGTGACGTCTGAGACATACACCAGCTGAGGACATATGAGCCGTAGCATCCACGGCATCATAAGTGGCTCTCAGCAGGTGGCAGCATACCGCTGCTGCAGTAGTAGATAGTTTTTTCACTGTCCGCTCCTCCTGGATAGAACCAGTTGGGAAGTAATGGACTGTAGTCTGGGAGGCATTCAGAATTTCCTCCTTTTATTTCGGGAGGTGTCCCATGTAATTAAGTATATGGAGGGACAAGCTGGCTGAGGGAAAAAAACATTTTCCAATGGCATTCAATTTCTTTCATTCCGTATCAGGAGGCTAAGCACCGTGTTGAAGACAAGAGGATCTATCATGCATGGTACTGATCACCACCGAGTCCACCTGGCGAAGACATGAAATTGGGATGATCCACCGGAGCTTTATAAAGTCTATCAGCCTTCTGGGGATTGAAGGGAATCTTGAAAGGCTGCTTCCAGGCAGCCATGATAGCCTCTTCAAAGGCATCTACCAAAGAGGGGACAACCACAGTGGGGCATTCTGGCACACCCAGGTACTGAGCCAATTTCTTTAGAGAAGCATTTTGCTCAGTACTCTGGAAACCAAACGTTTTCTGGAGGCAGAGCATAATGTCCGAAAATGTCAGGTCATCTGGCGGAGAACAAGTGAGGTCAGGGGTAGGTTCCTGAACAGAGGAGGTGGCAGAGGAGGACTGACGGGAAGCCTCGTGGTCCATGTCATCCTCATCCTCCCGCTCAGCCAGATTCCAGTCCTGCAGGAATGGATCCTCCATGTCCACGCCCTGGGCATACAGACCCGGGAGATACGGGAAGAGCTGGTTGTCCACTGGGCGAAGGAGGCCTAGAGGAGCAGAGTCTACCTCCCTGGGGGCGCTGCATCTGAGTGAGATCCAGGATGGTATTTACCAGACCCCTGGACATCTATCATGGCCATCTGTCCAGTGGACGAGCTGTGGCACAATGAGCAGAGCAGATGGGTACAACAGATGGAATTGGAGCAGTCAGTGGTACCAAACGAGCAGCCTGTCAGCGAGGGGTGCATATGACCCCAGGACCACTGACGAGGGTGCCAGCAGACAGCCTTGTGAGGTAAGACCCGCCGTAGATGATGAGAACGCCGACAGGCATGGAGCCCCAGCCACCGGACGGAGCATCGTCGATGGAGTATCCATAATCGTCCAATGATGATAGTATCGTTGATTTACTTACAGAATCGTCAGATAATATGTGGACAAGACCATCGACGGCAGAATCACTGATGAGCCTGAAGCCATTGTCGATGGATGATGGCTAAGTAGCAATTATGGTGGGGGCAGCACTGGAAGCTGCAGGACAACCCCAATGCTTCGCGTCGACGGAGAAGCCGTTGATGAGGAAGGAGAGGAGCCAACAATCGTCGACAGTGCTGAAGACTGTGTGAGGGGCCACCGTCTCCATACTCACTTTTGTTTTGGATATGGACAACATGAGGTGGTAGAGACATGCTTAGCTTTGGAGTCATGTTTCTTACCATACTCCTGTGTCGACAAGGAGGGGTCTCCCGTGGAGTGGTGAGACCCTGAAGAGGATGCAGATGAGTAGCATTGCTGCTGCTCCAAGAGGGCTACTTGCTGCTCCATCAGAAATTCAGCCATCTGCGTTTTGTGGCTCTGTTAAAGCTATTACAGAAGGTACACTCCACAGAGTTGTGTTCAGGACCCAGGCAACGAACAGACTTGGTGGAGGTCTTTTTTTGCTATTCTGTAGCCACAGGAACAACTTCGGAACAAAAGATCCAAAGACTTTAGTAGTATTACTTGTAAATAAAAAAAATGTTTTTTAAAGTAGTGGGTTGATAGAACTCTTCTAAAACTACTGGAAAGCAGGAACTCCAAAGGAGGACTTCTTGCATGCAGGTCACGGCTGAAAAGAACTGAGGAGTGGCTGGGACCTCCCGCTTTTATACCTACCTGGTGAACACCACGTGGTGGTGTGCTAGGGGGAGGGCCCAGGGTCGACTGCTGTGAAAAGTCATCTGTGGAAAGGATGCCTGCGGTGTGAATCCCACACGTTATAACCTGCTGTAAAGATTGCATCAAAGAAGTTCTGTTCTTTTCTTAGTTCACTACCTCATTTCACACCCAAAATTTAGTGTGGAGGGTCCCTCCCACAAAACGACAGAAAATGGCAATAACACAATAACTGTGACAATTTTTTGTATTGTGACATTTTTCATATCATGACACCCTAATTCCAAGGCATTTCCCAGGCTGTGAAGCAGGATGGCAGTTTGTGGCCAATACTACATTCCCACAACCCCATTCTCCATATACCCAGAGGTCCTCAGGACACAAAACCCGTTGGCCTTATAATGCACCCATCAGAAATTAGAAATGCGTGCCAGCTTTCTGTTTTTCACTCCAAACCTCAATACAGTACACCTTTATTCACACAATATGTAGTAAATGAAAATCCTGCTGCTCTCTCCCTTTGAAATGCATCTCCCATGCATATTAAGAGATAACTAGCCAGTCCCCTGGCATTTACTATTTGAGCTCCAAAGAGCTCTGTAGCCAAACACATTGCACTAGTGGCTGCATGTGGCGAAGGAAGGCTTCACTAAACACGCCTCTTAAGCTGCATGTCATGCATTACACCCGTGTTCCAAATTATGTTTAAACCCAATTAAATTTTGCTGTGGCTTGACTAATACATAAAATGGAACACTACTGTAAAACCTTAAAAACCCACTGTGTTACTAACAAAGCAGTAAAGGGTATCATAGCTCTTTCAGTAACCCATATTGTACCTCAACTGACACCCCAAGTAAAATAATATCCCAGAGAAGAATTTGGCAGTGACTTGGACTTACTTTCCTCCTGTAGGCGAGCCATTACCTGAACATCGGTCAGGTCCTGCAGCTTGTACCCCATAGAGATGGAGTCGTCGAAGGTACTGAGCTCGCTATCCACCGAGGACTGGGAGCTCAGAGCAGAGTGCATGCTTAAGTAGCCTTCAGGGAGAAAGGAAAGAACACATGGATAAGCAGACAATATAACCACAGTCCCTCTCTCCCCCTACCAACATATTTCACTTGTAACAACAGCTGCTCAGTTTAAACAAAAAGTAGTACTCAAACGATTATGAATTCACATCAAATGGGTAAGAAAAATGCATTACCTTATCCAGCATTAGAATTCCACTCACTGTGATTATTTAAAGACAATGCAAAATATAGAGAATTCATTTGTGGAAAGGTGTCCATCAATTGTTCACTGTCAAAGTTAATTTACTGGTCCAGTAACTAGACTGCGTGGTTTGACTGGACTCATCATAGAAACTGATGGCAGATAAGGACTGCTTAGCTCTCCTAGTCTGCCCATTTTCCGTACCTACTTTTAATATCACAGACCCTACTTGATCTCGGCTTCCCTACCCTTTCTTTTACCACTGAGGTTCCCTTATGCCTAGCCCATGCCTTCTGAACCCCACCACCTGCGCTGGGAGGCTGTTCCAGGCATGCACCACTCTTTCTATGAAGAAGTACTTCCTTACATCTCCCCTGAGCCCTACTCCCCCTCCAGTCTCATAGCATGACCCCTTGTTCTTGAGCATTTTTGCTCTGAAAAAGGCTTCCCTCTTGAACCTTAAAGTACAACATATGAGGATACCACTTAAACAGTGGTGTGGGGGCATCCACACTTTGTGGAGAGAGTGGTTACGGTGATGAAATGACAGCCTCACCAGCCCAAACAGTATGCAGTCCAGCTGAGGATACAAGATTGCTGTTGCTGCTGGCAGGGCTCCTCTTCAGTGGTGAACAAAAGCACACAATTCTATAGATCTGCTTCAACAAAAGGAAATCCAGTGTTTTCGTAATTTCTGCAGCAAGATTCTTGTCATCATGAACAATATGTTCTCAACATCTTTGCCACATGTCGGGGCTGCTGAGGCTGTGACATCACAATGCATCCCATTCCACTTCTGCTAGTAAAGTGTACCTATCCCCTCCTCCAATGGCACACACCACCATTAGTCAGTAACGTACAGCTACCCCTGTGCAGTCACCTATAGGAAGGGGAAGCCCAATGTTAGGGATAGAAATGGAGCCTGAGGTGGTGCAGACATTTCAGAGACCTCGATAAGAGACAGCCTGAGAAGCAGTACCACCAGCTGGAGAAAGGGGCGTGCAAATCGGAAGGACAGGTGAGCAGCAAAACAAAGAAAGTTACCTGCTGACAGGATCCTCCCAAGAGATGTTAATGTAACCCCAAACTTGTTCATAATGCCACAGTTCCCAAATTCGGCCACACTTATCAAACCAGACACTTCTACACTGACCAAGGCTATGAGTGCATTGAGCGAAAACCAGTTAATCTGGGAAGAAACCATTTGCAGTGTAAATATGCAGAATTTGTGCAGAAGCAGGTGCTACGGTGAGCCACATGGTTCTGTTGGGTAAGAACATTTAGATCCACAACCTTTATTAGGGGAGTAGGGATCAAGCAGAAGGAAAAGGAATCTTTACTCTTCATGCAGTGATTGTACTCGAGTTTTGCTGGGAACTACAAACACATTTACATGCAACAATTCCTAAACATGCAAACTGCAGCAAAATGAACACACACAAATGATCAAGGAGCCCACCAAATGGAAAACATGGATAGAGCTTTTACAGGAAAGGAGCTTAGTCAAGTCTGCCAATAGTACTGTTTAATGTCTGCAAGTAAGAGGAAATAGAGTGCATCAGACAACACTTTTATGATGTTCTCTTTATGCGGCATACCTTGTAAAACTATGAATCCTACTGCGAGAGTATGTAACCCTAAATACTCTCAACAGGGAAACGAAACTCTCATGCTGCAATAAATAACCTTACACCTATGTCCACAGGGACACAGAACTCTCGTGTTGCAATAAACAACCCTACACCTCTGTAAGTAGGGACAGAGGAACTGTCGTACTGGCCCTTATGAATTAATAGGTGCAATGCGTATGTGACGTGTAAACAGTACATAAGCAACCTTGCATCGGGGGTCCCGCGGATCCCCAGTGGCATTCACAGAAGGGGAGTGTGCTCCTTCCACACTCGATCCCCCAGCCATTCATGCAGCTATGCGTGCAGATGTCTGGGGAAGTGGACAGCGGTATGCCCATACTCGGGCCATTCACAAAGGCGCTGTGTGCCGGGCGCGCAGGATACCTGCTGTATCAGTCATGTGCCCTTCCCCACCAAAATACAACCTCCGGCTGTAGCGGGACAGAACACACACACACACACACCCCGCCGCCATGCTGCCCCAGCCTTCTGGTCATGAGGGGAGGGCTGGAGGCAGCTATTTGGGCACTTGCCCATTGTTTTACAAAGTAAAGAAAGCACAGTGTCCCACAGTCCCCTGCTCCACACAGAGCAGGGGATCCACTAGCGATCAGGATGAGCATCTGACAGGATGCCTGCCTGTGTCCTGCGATGCACACCCCAGTGGCCAGTAATCGTGCATGCCGAGCTCCGCACAGCAGTCTGCGGGTACAGAGCTGCGCGGCCCCAATATGATCCTTTCATGCATACTCGGCCCAGAACAGTTTATAGTCCCCATTGTGATGAATGACCCAACACCACTGTCAACAGGGACACAGAACTCTCATATTTGGGCGCTATGCGAAGGCGGGGGCGGGGAATGCGGAAGAAGTGCGTACCCTGCCTGTGACCCCTGCGTCCCACGTACAGGTGCGCCCATACCGGCAGTCATCACAACGCAGGCCACGACATGGCGGGCGCCTGGGCGCACAGGACTCGTGCAGGGTGGCTGAGGGAGAAGTCGTCGTCTCGAATGGGCATCCAATGGGATGCCCCTGGGACCGTAGTGGATCCCACATGTAGGGAGGTGTGGAGCCGTGCATGCTAATGCAGGCACCCAGACCCACGCTGCACCATCACGCCCGGTGCCGCCACTCCTGAAATTGACGGCGCGCCTCTAGTTGCCCCGCCACCTTCTGCTGCCCAGCGGTCAGGGTAGCACAGTGTGCCCTGTCCCGTCCCACAGCGACTGAAGGCCTGTGTCCGTAGGGGTACACAGTGGGTTACAGCAGGGTCCACCCTGGCGTCACGGCTGTGCCACCCTCTGCACCCATCGGCCAGGCACTACATGGGTTAGTGAATGCCGCATGGCGTTGGCACACCCCAGCATGGAGCTGTTCATGGACATGGGGATCGGGTGCAGCGGTCTGTGTGCCCCGGCATGCCATGCGGGGGCACAAGGGTGCAATCACAGAGTGGCTATGCGCCCAGATATGTGCTACAGAGCCACTCTTGCCCCATTCGTGACAGGCCCATAATGATAAATAACCCTACACTACTGTCAACAGGGACACAGAACTCTCATATTGCAAAAAATTAACCATATACCACTGTCAACAGCGACGCAGAACTATCATGTTGTGATAAATAACCCTACACCACTGTCAACAGGGACAGAGAACTCTCATACTGTGATAAGTAACCCTACATCACTCTAAACAGGGACACAGAACTCTCATATTATGATAAATAACCCAACACCGCTGTCAATAGGGACACAGAACTCTCATATTATGATACATAATACAACACAACTGTCAACAGGAACACAGAACTCTCATATTGTGATAAATAAACCAACACCACTCTCAACAGGAATATGGAACCCTCATATTGTGATAAATAAACCTACACTACACACTCAAAAGGGGCAAATAACTCGTACTGTGATAAAAATCCACTCTCAACAGACACACAACCATTTCATACTGTGATAAATAACCCTACACCACTCTCAACAGAGGCACAGGCATTTCATATTCTGATAAATAACCCTGCCTCTCCCAACAGGGACACAGAACTCTCACTCTGTAACATAGATAACACACAATGGCCTGACCTAAAATATGCAACTAGTCTCCTACTGTGAGAGGGTGATACCATACACCTCATGAGTGGCAAAGCCACAAGTGGAGTTATGAAAGTCTACCCCATTGATAATAGCGGGGGGAGGGTTACTCACCTGTAACCACAGTTCGAGGAGTGGTATGTGGTTCATATCCACACTCTGGCAAGCTAAGTACCTCTCACCACCTGGGTGGTATACCACAGACTCTGCCCCATGATGTCAGATCTTGCATGCTGGAAGCAGGAATGTATATGCCACTTGCCAAGGGAGACCAAGTCGGGCTGTGTGGATGTGAACTATATACCACTTCTACAACTACAGTTACAGGTGAGCAACCTATTTTTCTTTCTTTTTTCTTGAATTTCTTTTTATATACCCTTCTTCACCGGCTCCTCCTAGCCTTCGGGTCCGCCTGCCACCCCCCCCCCCCGAGCCTCCCACAACCACGGTCACTTCCTTCAAGCTGGGTCGAAAGAGGCAGCACAAGTCCCTCGAAACTTCACATTTCATCCGGCTGCACTGTGCTGGAGAGGCTGAGACCCGGGAGCTACCGCGGTCTTCATCGAGGAGGTGCCAGGGCCATTTTCTTGGTTTTCCTCCCTACCATAGACTTTGACGGCAGATAAGGACCACTTGGCCCATCTAGTCTGCCCATTTCCCTACCTACAGGATAGGCCGCAGATCCTAGTTAACCAACAGCCTATTTCTTCCTACCCACCACAAGAATTGCCTTATGTCTGTCCCATGCGTTCTTGAATTCTCCCACAGTTTTAGACCCCACAATCTCCTCAGGAAGGCTGTTCCATGCATCCACTACCCTCTTTGTGAAATAATACTTCCTCACATTGCCCCTGAACCGCCCTCCATCTTTAAATTGTGTCCCTTGTTCTTGCACATCTCTTTTTCTGAAAGATGCTACCCTCTTGGACTTTGTTGATTCCACTGAGGTACTTAAAAGTTTCTATCATGTCCCCCCTCTCCCTTCTTTCCTCAAGGGTATACATATTAAGCTCCTTTAGTCTCTCCTCATACGGCTTCTCTTGCAGACCCTGCACCATTGTAGTTGCCCTCCTCCGGACTGCCTCTATCCTGTCTATGTCCTTGCAGAGATGAGGTCTCCAGAACTGGATGCAGTACTCCAGATGGGGTCTCACCAACTGTCTGTACAGAGGGATAACAACTTCCTGTTTTCTGCTGGTGATGCCTCTCCCTATGCATCCCAGTATACCCCCAGCCCTCCCTACTGCCTTCTCACATTGCTTGCTAACCTTAAGATCATCTGATATGATTGCCCAGGAGATGTCACGTTTGTGGACGCCATGGTGACCCACCCACACTGTACATGCGTCCGGCCACCAGCGACATCTCCTCCCCCCTCCCACTGCCCTTGCATATGCACTGCCACCTGTGGTCACCCAGGTGGCAATATTGCAGCGGAAGACTGCAACCTCCCATCCTGGAGGAGGAGAGCATCCTCTGGGATGCTCAATCCCCTCCTCCCCTGCTGGCACATGATGACCTGAGCTCATTCTCAGACCCGAGAAACATTTTCGTAAACTGCACAGTGAGCCCCAAAGAGTCACTAGCGTCACACTCAACAGCTTGCTAAGAGGTGCCGCCATTTTTTTTTCTAAATTATGCCACCATCAACTTAATAATCAATTAAGGCACATGCCAGAGACATCGAGTGCGTCACACGTTGCAGTGTGCCTAGCAAAGTACAGTTACGTAAGAATTTACCGTAACAGTAGATCTTTGAGAACAGCTCTTGTAGCAGGTTACACCATTAGGACTGAAGCCGGCAGGCGCCAGGACCCCACAGAAATTTTCTAGCTAGCAGTATTCAGCGGGGACCGCCCCCGACGTCGGTCCTGCCCCCGACGTCAGGCACAGTAGATAAGGGGGCGGTCCCATAGAGTCCCCAGTTCTCCCGCCGGAGACTCCCGGCCGCTGGATGACATCAGAAGCGGAGACTGAGGATCCGCCATCAAATGGCAGTCAGAGAAATGCTAAGACACCTGATCCTAGGAGAAGGATGTTGAAACTAGAATCTACCTCCAGCAGGGATGGTGGGAGGGAAAGTACCTGCTGCAAGAGCTGTTCTCGAAGATCTGCTGTTATGGTAAGTTCTTATGTAACTGTACTATCTTACTTCGAGAAACCGCTCTTGCAGCAGGTTACACCATTAGGACCGATTCCCAAGCAATAATGGAAATCCCACACCATTGGGAGAAGGGAAGGTAGAAATCCTTAATGAAACCAAAGCCTAGGACAGAAGTCCTTGAAGGACTGCTAGACCAAAACCTGCTCTTCGCCTCTATGCAATATCCAGGCTATAATGCCTGATGAAAGTGTGTACAGAGCTCCAAGTAACTGCAGCATAGATGGCCGAGGTGGACACATTCTTAAGGGCCGCAAAGAAGGTAGCCACCCCCCTTGTGGAATGACCCTTAACCGCACCCGGTAAGGGTTTGTTGTGCTTCTGGTAACAGAACGTGATACACTGAATGAGCCACCTGGACAGCGACTGTTTGGAAACAGAAGCTCCCATCATCCTGTGGGCAAAGGAGACAAAAAGCTGGTCCGATTTTCGGTGGTGTTTGGTTCTGGTCAGGTAGTATCGGAGACACCTACGCATCTAGGGTGTGCAGACAGGGCCTCTCCTCGATTTGAACAGTTGGGAAAGCACACTGATAGATCGATGTCTTGATTAAGGGAGAGCTGAGACCACCTTAGGCAGAAATTTGGGATTAGTCCGTAGGGATACCCTGTCTTGGTGAAAAACCAAATAAGGCTCTTTGCACATGAGTGCATGGAGTTCAGAAATTCTTCTGGCTGAAGTAACGGCAACTAAAAACAATGTCTTCCAAGTGAGAAGATGTAGCTCGCAATCCGCGGCTGGTTCAAAGGGTGGCAGCGTGAGCTGCTCCAGGACAAAGGGTAGATCCCATGGCGGAACTGGATCCTTAATCGGAGGTCTAAGGTGGAGAATACCTCTCAGGAAGGCTCATGCCGTGTCCAACTGGGATACGGTGCGTTGGCCTATCGGACAATGATAGGCTGATATGGCACAGAGGTGTACTTTGATCGAGGAGTAGGCCAAGCCTGTCTGAAAAAGAGACAGGAGGTAGTCCAAGACCGACTTTTCTGGACAGTCTAGAGGCAAAAACCCCTGCGCTTGAGCCCATGGCATAAGTGGCATGAGTGGCCGGTTTTCTCGCAGCCACCAGGACATCAGCTACCTCTTGCGAGACCCCGTGTCGCAAAATGGCTATGTCTCTAGGAGCCAAGCGTGCAGGCTCAATGAACAAAGGTCCGGATGGACCAAGGAGCCCTCCTCCTGAGACAACAAGTGAGAGCTGATTGGCAGAGGCACCGGAGGTTTCCGGGATAGCTGGTGTAGTAAAGGAAACCAGATCTGCCTGGGCCAGAATGGCGTGATAAGTATCAGTGTCGCCTGCTCTCTGCGAAGTTTAAGAAGAACCCTCTGGATCAACAGAAAGGGGGGAAGGCATAGAGGAATCTGCCCGCGCAGGAGAGGGACAACGCGTCTCGCCAGAAAACACCAGGCCCTGGATCTAACGAGCAAAATTGTGCAGTTTTGCTGGATGGGGACGTGGAAAGAGTCTAACTCTGGTGTACCCCATCTGTGAAACAGATCTCTACTACCTCCTGAAGTAGTTCCACTCGTGGACTCTGGCCTGAGGTGGCTCAGGCCGTCTCATGATGGCGTTGTCCACGCCTGGAACATGAACGCAATGAGGTTTGCGCTTGTGCTGCAAGACCCAATCCCACACCCTCATGGCCTCCTGCAAAGTGGGTAGGAATGGGTGCTCCTTGTTTGTTGAGGTAATACATCACCGCGGAATTGTCTGTTTGTAACAGGAGAGTACCCGGTGGAATCTCTGACTGGAAGGCCTGCAGGGCATAAAGAACTGCTCTCATTTCCAGGATGTTTATGTGGAGATGAGTCTCTTGGGCTGTCCACAGGCCCTGGGACTGGACACCGTCGAAGTGTGCTCCCCATCCGAGCCCTGAGGCGTCTGTGGAGAGTGTCACAATCGGAGATGGCGCAATGAAGGGACCCTGCCAATAGATTCTTCGGATCTAGCCACCATTGCCAATCCGGATTACGGTCTCGTGATCTGGATTAGAAGCCACAGATGGTCTTGCTTTTGATCCCATTGGACCTGCAACATCCACTGGGTGACCACTGTGGAGAGCGAGCAAGCGGGACTGTTGCGATGGCCGCAGCCATGTGACCGAGCAGGCAAAGGACCAATCTGGAAGGAATGGTCTTCTTTGCGAAATGTCCCTGATGAGGGATCTGATGTGTTCCACTCTGTCCTGGGGAAGAAAGGCTTTCCCTTGGACAGTGTCCAGAACTGCGCCTATGAACTGCAGTTTGAGACGGAACCAGATGTGACTTCTCTTGATTGATCAAGATGCCCAGCGTCTCGAACAGAGACCGAGTATAATGAATGGTGGACATCAAGGCCTCCAGAGTGGGCGCCATGAGAAGCCAGTCGTCCAGGTAGGGGAACACGTAGTGGCCTTGCCTCTTCAGAGTCACCGTTACGACCGCCATACACTTCGTGAATACCCAAGGTGCTGATGACAGTCCGAAAGGGAGGGCTCAGAACTGATAATGGTGGCCCTGGAACTCGAAGCACAGAAACTTCCTGTGCGCTTGAGCGATGGGTATATGCAGGTAAGCATCCTGCATGTCCAAGGACGCTAGAAAGGCACCCTGCTTGAGCATGGGAATCAGATCTGGGAGGGTCACCATGTGGAAGCGCTTGTACAGGACTGACTCGTTGAGGTCGCTGAGGTCCAGTATCGGACGGAGGTCCCCTGTTTTCTTGGGAACCAGAAAGAAGTGAGAATAATATCCTACACCTCTCTGGTTCTGTGGAACGTGCTCTATCGCTTCTTGTTCCAGGAGCGCGAGCACCTCCTGCTGTATAAGCAGGGCGTGCTGACCCGAGTAATGGGAAAGCAGGGGAGGTCTTGCTGGTGGGTGGTCGAGAAATTCTATGAAATGGCCTTTCTTGACCAGTTGGAGAACCCACCTGTCGGTGGTAATCGACTGCCACCCTGAAAAGTGGCGAGCGATGCGACCCCCGACCTTTTGTGCCCGTTGATCCAGAGGAGGTGCGGGGGCGGAAGGAGTCATGCTGTGGCAGCACTGGTCCCTGCAGGCTGGGCGGTTTAGTGTAGCGTTGGGCTCTGCCTGGGGACGATTTAGCCTGGGCTTTCCGCTGAAAGTTGCCCTTTGCTGGCAGACATGGCTGCTGCCTTTGTTGCCGGCTCAAAGCGAGCTCTGGTTCCCCGAAAGGAACCGGGCCTGGGTCTGTACATGACCTGACTGCCTTCCCAGCGTACTGGAGTTTGGTGATCACCTTCTCAGAGAGTTCACCAAAGAGTACCTCGCCATTGTAGGGGATGTCAAGAATGTTCTTCTGTACGTCCTGGGTGAAGCCGGAGACACGGAGCCAAGAGAGTCGCCGGAGGTAGACGCCTGAAGCTGCAGCTCTGGCGGACGAGTCCTCAGAATCATACGTGGCTCGTAATACTTGGGTCCCCACATCAGACCCTGTGCGGAGAAGGTTTAGGAGCTCCGCCTTCTGATCGCCATCCGGAAGCTTCTCGACCAGGTCCTGGCCCTGTTCCCATAGGCTTCCTGAAACTGTACCATGTGGGTTAGGTAGTTCAGGGACCTGATGGAGCATGTAGCAGCCGCATAAATGCGTCTCCCCAGGGCGTCCAATTGTTTGGATTCCTGGTCCGGTGGCTGTGTGCTCGTGTGTTGCGGTCTTTGGGACCGGTCATGTGAGGCCGTAATGACCAGAGAGTCTGCCAGAGGTTGTTAAGCCAGGTACTGGTCCTCTCTCGGGGCCTTGTACAGGCGGTCAGCTTTCTTTGGCACTGCAGGAGTGGAGTGCGGACGCTTCCACACAGCCTTGGTGACGTCTGCAATGGTGTCCACCAAGGGTAGCACTACCAGAGGCTTTGGGTCTTTCTGCCGAAGATAACGGGCAAGGCGCTGCCTTTCAGGGTCGAGGTCCTCAGCATCCCACCCCATGTTATCCTGTATGTGCCTCATGATCTCAGAGAAAGAGGGATCATCCGGAGGAGACCTGGGAAGGTCATGGGTCAGGTGATGAAATGCTGAGTGGAGGAGGAGATCTGGGTAATCCGAGGAATCCGACCTGGAGTCCTCCCCTGACGGAGTATACCGTCGACGTCTGGGTCGCTTGGGGCTAGGAGACCTCAATGGAGATCTTGAGGGAGGCCTTCTCCGATCCTGGGATCTACCCCTAGGAGGTGGAGTCTGCTCCTTGGGGGTTGGTGGTCGTCCTGCTGGCCCCTGTGGTGGTGGAGGAGGTTTCACTGGGACCACATCTTTGCGGATGGTGTCCCACCAGAAAGTAAAGAGTTCCTTTACTTCTTGGGTATTCATGCCAGACGACGGGCCTGGCGCCGGTGGTCTGTCGCCGGGGTCAGGCATCGGGTCCTCGGATGTCTCTGGGGTGAGCGAAGGTTCCCTCGGGAGCCCGGCATCCTCTGTGTCGCCCACCTGGTCTTCGGGCAATGCGGTGTCCTCCTCCGTGGAGTCCCTGTGACTGGTGTCTACCCGGTGACTGGGGGCAGTCTTCGGCTCGGTGGAGGCAGGCGTGGGGTCAGCTTGGCCCGGCAGCTGAATCGGTAAATGCCTGGCCAGCGTCTGGTGCTTGGCCGATGTTCTCGGCTCCGGCGAACACCTGGCCGACTTCGGGAGTTTGGCCGACATCGGGTGCTTGGCCGATGTCGAGTCCGTCGTCCGCTTGAGGGACGTCACGTCCTTCGTCTTCCTGGGTGGAGGATCTGGGCCCCTAGGGGCTGGAAACCGACCGGAGTTGGGGTCCGACGTCGGGTGGAAAGAGGAAGACTTGTGGCGCTCAGAGGACTTTGAGAGAGGCCGAGAGGGAGTAGAGGAAGCCGAGGGGCCTGGAAGTCTTAATGGGCTGAGGAGTCGAAGAACGCTGGAAGCCCTGACCTTGACCGGGGGGGGCGCGCTGAGACCTAGCCCTGGAGGGACAGCGGTCCGAACAGGTGGAGCCTGAGCTCCGCGAATCTGAGGCCCGGCTCGGGGATCTGGACCTTGCCTTCTCCCAGTGCTTGTCCCAGTGTTTGTGGACCTTGGAGGAAGAATCGCCCCTGGAGGAAGGTTCTTTGTCCATCCTATTAAGTTTTTTCTCTAGCAGGTAAGCCTGAAGTGCCTTCTGACAGCAGATCCTGGTGAGGCTGTTGAATCCCTGGCAAAAGGTGCAGGCCTTGGTATCGTGGTCCGGGCCTAAGCAATGCATGCAGGAAGAATGAGGATCCTTGAAAGGGATCTGTTTTCCGCAGGCACACTTTGAAAAGTGACCCTCAAATGAAGGAGTTGGAGAGGACATTAGTTAGGTAGAAACTCTTGAAGTTCTAAGTCATCGTGCGCTAGGTAGAGACCGAGAGGCCGATGCTGGCGAGTCGATGGCGGGAAAAGAACTGGGGATTCTGGGGGACCGCCCCCTTGTGTACTGTGCTGGACGTCAGGGGCGGTCCCCGCTGAATACTGCTAGCTAGAAAATTTCCGTGGGGTCCTGGCGCCTGTCGGCTTAAGTCCTAATGGTGTAACCTGCTGCAAGAGCGGTTTCTTGAAGTAAGATCCACCATGATGAGTGGAGCTACATTGGAAAAAGCACCAAAAAGTCCACTCAAATTCACATAATTAAAAATAAATAAATAAAAACACTTTAAAACAAATCTTTCTACACTAGTCTAAAGGATCTCTACTGCATAAATGAAATACACAACATGGATACTGTGGAATGATTTTAACTATAATTTGACCTGGGTAACCTCACAAGTGGGCTTGAGTGAAAACAAATCACTTATTCCACAGGTTCCTGTTAGTATCCTACTTATCAGGAATATTTATCACCACTGGGACACAACAATCTTGTATTGTGACAAATAACCCTACATCACGCTCAACAGGGACTCAAATTCGTGATGAACAACCCTACACCATTCCCAATAAGGACACAACAGTCTCATACAGTGATAAATAATCCTACACCACTTGCAACAGGGACCCATCACTTTCATACTGTGAGAACACTACACCAACCTCAGCAGGGGCACAGAACTCTCACACTGTGATAAATAAACCTACGCCACTCTCAAGAAACACACAGCGATCTTACTGTGAAACCCTACACCACTATCAACATGATCATATTCCCATAGCATGATAAATAACCCTACACCACTATCAATAGGGACACATCATCTCATATGGTAATAAATAATATAAAGCGAACTTCTTCGGAAAGGATGGTGGAATCCTACCACCATGCTAGCCCCATCTTGCAGGGTTGATACTAGGACAGGCTGTTCTAGAACGTCTGGTGGTTGGTCCCACTGGGATCTCAGGTACCACTGGACTCCCCTCATATAGAGTCGAACCAGAGAAACTGTGGTAATGGCCACTGCCACACGTCCCAGAGGTCTGAGGACCAACCTGGCGAGAGGAGAGATGTGGAGCGTGCGCTAGGAGACACCCTGCCCTGTCTGGAGGGAGGAAGGCAGTGTCCTGAACCTCATCCAGCATTCCCTTATGTATTACAGCCTGTGGCTTAGCTAAGGAAAGGAGGATTTAAAGTGGCCCCTAGGTTCTGAAATGGGGAAAAGTGGGTCACCAGGCAGTCGTCTAGGAAAGGGAGACATAATGGCCGTGTCTCTGTGAGGCTGCAGCCACTACTGCGTTTGGTAAAGACCCAGAGGGCCAAGGACAGGCCGAAGGGAAGATCCAGGAACTAGTAGTGGTGCCCTTGGAAACGGAAGCACAGGCACTTTGTGTAAGGATGAAAACCCAGCATATGGGGTTATGTGTCCGGCATATCTGGGGAGCATAACCAATCCCCCTACCGGAGGAGAGGCAGAAGACCCAGCAGAGAGACTGTTCTGAGCAGTTTGCACATTATGTAATTGTTCAGGAGGCTGAGGACGAAGGTAAGATGCAGGTCCTAGGTATTCTTTGGCACTAGGAAAGGGTGTAATAAAACCCTTTCACATTGCGTTAGGGGAAATGGCTCTATCGTCTGTGTCCGCCGAATAGCCTGGGCTTCCTCTTGAATGAGGGTGAAGAGAACTTGAAGATGGGGGAGGACAGGTGGGATGTCTGGGGCAGCTTCATAAACTGTAGGGTGTGCCCTTTGCAATTAACTGAAGCACCCATTGGTAGATGTAATCTGACTCCCATCTTCTAAGCACAATGAAGTGACTCCCACCGCCTCACCCTAAGGCTTCAGCCGAGGTAGGAGGTTTGGGACATGAGTCAGAAACCTGGGAGGGGCAGTGAGGCCTGAGATGTCCTGGGTGCCTGAGGGGCAGAGCCCCTTGAGACAAGAATGGAAGCTTGTGCTGAGAACCCGCTCTCTGTTGCCGTCCTCTAGGGTGCTGACAGGTATTCTGCCGAAAGGACTGCCTGGTGTATTGTTCAGGCTGCGGACTGTACATAATGTGTACCAACCAGATAGCCTATACCGACTCCCTGAAGTGAGTCTTGTCCAAAGAGGACTGGATGCCCAAAGGGAGTGTCCATCGGTTTGAACTGTACTTCCTGGCGGATACAAACTGTCGAGGTTGAAGCCCTGCGGAGTCATAGGAGGCTCAGAGGACGTGCTTACTGATGTCCGAATCTGACATCAGGGTGGTCTTCACCACTGTCCCATAGAGCATTTTTTTTTAAATTTTTTTTATTTACTAAACCTTATTTAAAAAATACCAAAACATACAACATGTCCAGAGAAGAAAGCCAAATGTATAATAAACCCCCTCACTTACCACCCACCCAAATCCCACCCCAGTGGAGCAACCAAAAAGTGCAGAGGTAATAAAACCAGACAAAGACAGATAATAAAGGAGCAAAACTAAAGATAATGAACCACTCTATGATCTGGTCCCAGGGACTCAGAACCCAAAGTACATAATAAGTACAAGCAGGACAAATATTAAGGTACAGCCCACTACATTGTATACAGTATATAACCTACTCCATCTCTCTTACCAAACAGCAGAAGCCTATTTAGGAGACCCGCAACCATCCATTCAACTCGGAGGTTAAACAAGAGCTCCTGTAACTATTCCTTTCATGAAACAGGAGCCTGGTCAAGCCAGTGATGTAAAACCACCCTGAGCGAGGGAGTGATTAAAGCCATATAAAATTTCCTTTCCTTAGCTGGGATCAGTCTATAGTCACCAATTATACATACATCTGGGGTAAAAAGACTGTTTATACCTAAAAGAGGATCCACCTTGGCTTCATTTAATTGCCACATGTCGGGTACCCTCCCCGCCTGTCTACATCTAGTGCAGAGAGGAGATGTTAACCTGCCCATTTTAACCAATTTAGGGAGAATAAAATACAAATGATGTAGTGTGTTAAACTGGGTAAGATGCAATTTATCTTGAGAAATACAGTTGCAGAGATCTTTCCGAAATTTCTGCCATTGAGAAGACTCAAGGGGGGAATTGAGAATCCTAATGGACGGGGGTCCCATCTAGTCCTGGGAATAATTTAGAGAAAAAAAGGGGAGTAAAAAGCAGCAGCAGAATGTGGTTTTATTACCAAGTCCTTAACAGGCTGCACAAGCTCAGACTAATTAGTGTCCCATAGACCAGACCCAAACCACTGCAATGAAGTGTGATGTAACTGAAGTATCTTAAAGATTGCTACATTGCTCAGCTGATAATGCTCTAAGATATCCTGGGAGAAGCGTAGTACCCCGTAATGAAGTAGGTCACATACCTTAGTGGTAGCTAACTGGGGTAACCAAGTCTCAGTTAACACCCTGCCCCCAATCTTAAAGTTAGAATTCCATAAAATAGGTCGAATTATATCATTAGTAGAAAGTGCAGTTACATACGAACTTACCGTAACAGTAGATCTTCGAGACAGGCTCCACAGTAGGTAACTGCACATAGGATACTGAGCCGTCAGGAGTCAGGACCCCACGGAAAATTTCTGGCTAGCAGTCTCTGAGGGGACTGCCCACATCAGGTGAGCCGCGCCAGATGACGTCGGTATAAAGGCGGTCCCCTCGTCCACCTTCCAGTTCTTTCCAGCCAAAGGCCAAAAGGCAAGACGAGAGAGAAGCAGATCTTTCCCCATAGAAAAGGAGCTGAAAAAGCTAAGGAGGACGGAGGGGGAATAGAGTACCCACTGCAAGAGTCTCTCTCGAAGATCTACTGTTATGGTAAGTTCTAAGTAACTGTACTATCTTACTTGCAGAGGGCTCTTGCAGTAGGTAATTATTTATTTATTTCATTTGTTTTTGTTTACGGGTAGGTACACTAGCCATGGTTATGACTATTTTCAAGCGCGACCCGGAGGTAACAGTACAAAAAACAATAAGGTATGACAATGATTACAGATACACGTTAGGGAAAAATATCTTATAGAACAAATAGGTCAAGAGGGATGGGTAAGCTACATCAAACATTACAGCAGTAAACTTTAACAGCAGTTAATGCCACGAGGAGTGTAGATAGATTCAGAGAGAGAAAAGGAAATTAGAGAAAAGAGCTGGGTGTAAGTGCAGGATAGTGCATGTTATCAGTGCTGGTATTGTGTGGGGGGCTAAGGAGGTTTGAAGCAGGAGCAAACATTTGTTGAGATTAAATACTTGTGGAGCTCAGTCTTATGGGCCTTGTGAGAGGGAGCATGGCGCACAGCTAGGGGGACGGAGTTCCAATATTGGGGAGCTAGAATGGCAAAAGCACTTGCTCCCTTGGAGGAACTGCACCTAGGGATACAGACAAGGGATCTGTCCAAAGAGCGCAATCCATAGTGGGAGGGCTGACTGACAAAGCACTTAGCAAATGAGGTAGGTGTTTGTGAGGATATGATCCTATTTATGGTAGTGCCGAGAAAGTACAGCCTGGTCTCCTTTAGAGGTAGCCAGCCCAGGTCCGAGTAGAGGAGACAGTGGTGCTTAAGCCGGTGGGCAGATAAGGTATAATGACAGATGCTATAGTACGTGACATCCCACTTGTGTAGACTAGATTTGGCAGCAGCAGTATACAGTAGGTGGCAAAACCATAGGTAAGCGAGGGGAGTAAGATACCTCGTGCTATTGCTAGCCTGGAGGAGGGGGTTAACACGTAGCTGGTGCGGCAGGCAATGCCCAGTTTCATGTTCACTGTCTTGCAAGCATCTTGTACAGCATATGGAGATCAAAACTTAATGATTGGTTGAGGGTAACACCAAGGTATTTAAAAGAAGTCACGGATCCTATGGTGGAGCCATCTAACGCCGCGACTCTGAGTTTACTTTGGGAGTGCTTGATTTTAGGGTTTGTTCCAAAAAGCATAACTTTGGTTTTTGAGTAATTTAACAGCAGCCTGTGGTTAGCCAACCACGATTGTGTACTTTGAAAGTCAGTCGAGTCTTGATTTATGACATGTATGTCCTTGGCACTGGTGTAGAACACTATATCATCAGCATACAGAAGTGAGGAAGTCTCCGACAGGGTAGATGTGATGCCATTGATAAAAATGGAAAAAGGAGTGGCCAAGAATGGAGCCTTAAGGCACCCCAATATTTAGTTCAGTCTTGCATGAGAAGGTGGAATTGTATTTGACCATTTGAGTCCTGTTTGATAGGTAGCTATCAAACCAATCTACAACATTAGGTGCACAGTTCAATGAGTGCAGGAGTGTGAGGAGGGGATAGGGTGGTGAACCAGGTGAAAGCCTTTGTCATGTCAATGAAGATTGCCCTGTGGGAAGACCAGCATCCATAGCAGATACGGTGTCGGACGTGAGTCTGAGGAGGGCAGTAGTTGTGCTGTGATCTTTGCGGAATCCATGCTGTGTCGCAGTTAGGTGGTCATATTTCTGCAGGAATTCAACTGTTTGGGTAGCTACAAGCTTTTCAAAAATTTTTCCAAGGACAGGTAGGATGCCAATGGGTCTGTAGTTTTCAGGGTCTTTGGCATCACCTTTTCTAAAAACAGGGGTGACCCTGAGTCCCAAGCAGTGTGAAACAAGAAGCACACAGGACCAAATGTAGACCCTCTGGCTGTGAAGGCCTCAGGGAAGGAGACCTTGCAGAACAGCCAACCCGAAGCCAGCTCTACAGCGAGAGACAATGTCCAAACTGTAGTGTTTCGTAAAGGTGTAGACAGAAGTCCAAGTTGCGGCTGCGCAAATGTCAGCTGCAGACACATTCTTAAAACAAGCTGCAGAGGCAGCGACACCCCTGGTGGAGTGGCCCTTCCCTGACTTGACCCGGCAGGGTCTTGTGGTACTTGTCGTAACAGAAAGTGATACAATGATCCAACCATTTAGATAGGCATTGCTTAGAGACAGCACTGCCTTCTCTTTTGCGAGCAAAAGAGACAAACAGTTGATCAGTCTTTCTAAGATCCTTTGTTCTGGTGATGTAGTATCTCAGAATTCAGTGAACATCCAAAGTATGCAGGAGGTAATCCCTTAATTAGAGTGTTAGGTAAAGAAAGCAGGCAGTTCCAGGGATTGATTCAGCGTAGATTCCGCTACCACCTTAGGGAGAAACTTAGGGTTGGTGTGCAGAGCCACATATTCCTTGTGAAAAATCAAATACGGGATTTTGCACATCAAAGCCTGAAGCTTGGAAATCCTTTGAGCAGAAGTAATGGCCACAAGGAAGAGAGTCTTCCAGAAAAGGAACTTTAAGTCTGCTGAGGCTGCCGGCTCGAAAGGAGGCAGGGTAAGCTTCTCGAGAATGAAATTCAGATCTCAAGGAGGGTGGGAACGCGAATAGGGGGTCTCAAGTGGAGAACTCCTCTAAGAAAAGTCTTAGAGACATCCAACTGCGCGAACGATCTATCCCCAAAAGGAACATGGTAAGCGGAGATGGCCACCATGTGAACTTTCAGAGAGGAATGACTGAGACCCAGATCAAAGAGATGGCACATGTAGTCCGGAAGCCTCCCAACAGGGAAAGAGAATGGCTTTGGAAGAGGCCCAAATAGAGAACTGTTTCACTTCATGGCATAGGCAGATCTAGTGGAGGCTTTCTGGCCTCCACCAGAATCTCAGCCATGAGCAGGAAACCCGAATCATGCTTGAGCTACGTCTGCAGGAGCCACACATGCAACTGAAGGGATCTGAGGCCTGGATGTACCAGGGTCCCCTGATCCTCGATCTGCAAAGTTATGACAGAGGAAGAGGAGGTTCCTCTGAATATTGTTGCAGAAGAGAGAACCAAACTTGCCTGGGCCAGAAAGGAGGCGATTAGGATCATCGAGCTCCTTCTGAGCTGAGTTTATGTAAGACCCTCGGGAATTAAGGGAATAGGGGAAGGCATGAGCAGATCTGCCCTTCCAGTGTAGAGACAGGCGTCTCTCAAAAAAATGCCTCACCCGGGGCGAGCAGGCAGAAGGCGGGAAGTTTTATGCTTGAGGAGATGCAAACAGGTCTACCTGAGGTGTACCCCAGCATAGAAAGATATTGTCTGCTACCCCCTGATCCAGTTCCCACTCGTGCCTGGGCAGACAAATGACTGAGGTTGTCTGCCAACATGTTTTCGACGCCCGGAACATGAACAGCCATGAGGTGAAGGTTGTGTTGCACTGCTCGATCCCAACCCCACACCGCTGCCCCGCAAAGAGGGTAGGAACGAGTTCCTCCCTGTTTGTTGATGTACCAGACTACACACATGTTGTCAGTCTGGACAGCCAGATGACCGGGAAGCAGATACAGATGTAGAGCTTGTAGAGCATACAGCACGGCCCTGAGCTCGAGCACGTTTATGTGAAGAGTCTGTTCAAGCCTGGACCAGGAGCCCTGGGTCCTGTGGGACCCCAGGTGTGCTCTCCAACCCTCTCCCGAGTCGTCTGTTGTCAATATTTGAGGGGGGGGTGAGGCAGAAGGGAACTCCCCAGCAAAGGTTCTCCTGAACCATCCACCATTGCAAGTCCGAACCATAGGGCTGGAGACCAGGACTTCTTGATCTAGGTCGCCCCTGCTACAGTCCCACTGAGACTGGGCGTCCCATTGAGATCCTCATGTGGAGCCAGCGCGAGGGACTGTCGGAATAGCAGCCGCCATGAGCCAGAGGAGGCGAAGAACTGACCTGGTGCTGACCCGCCTGCAACTGGACAACAGGCTTACTTGAACCTGGAGGGAGGCTACCCTGTCCACTGGCAGGAATGCCATGCCGGAGGTCGTGTCCAGGATCACCCTGATGAACTGGAGCCTCTAGGACGGGATCAAATGGGACTTGGCCTGGTTGATGGTAATACCCAAGCTGGTAAAAACCTGCAGGTAAAGGGAGCGCAGGAGTTCCTCCCTGGACAGTGCCGCCAGGAGCCAATCGTCCAGGTACGGGAAAACTTGTACTCCCTAGGTACGCAGGTGGGCCACTACCATAGAAAGGCATTTGGTGAAAACTCGAGACACCGAGGAAAGACCAAATGGGAGGGCCTTGAACTGGTAGTGGTCCCCTGAAACGAAAAACTAAGGCATTTGCAGTGGGAAGGGCGAATAGGGATATGCAGGTAGGCATCCTGCATGTCCAGAGCGCACAGCCACTGTCCCGGCTGAAGTAAGGGCAGAAGGCTCTGCAAAGAGAGCATTCGGAACAGTTTGGGCATTCTGAACTGTTCACGAACAGGTTCAGGGAGCTGAGGTCCAGGATAAGCCTCACATCTCCAGATTTCTTCGGTACCAGGAAGAAATGGGAGTAGTAACCTGTCCCCCGAAGGTGGGTTGGGATAAGCTCTATCGTCGCCTTCAGCAGAAGGGAAGATATTTCTTCCTGAAACAGAAGATGATGTTCTGGGGAGTAAGACGACCGGGGTGGGGCGGTTCTGGGTGGTTTCTGTAGAAACTCGATTAAGTGTCCTTCTGCTGTCAGCAGAGAGCACCCAAGTGTCTGAAGTGATCCTCTCCCAAAGATGGAAGAAGAACCTCCCTCCTACTGGTTCCTCTGGAAGGTCCAGAGGCTGTGGGAGAGGGAAGGAGTCAGGAGTTGTGGGGCAGTGCCGTGGCTGAAGCTCCCGCCGCTTTTTGGGGGCTTGGCAGCCGGAGGGACCAGGCGTCTGTTGGTCTGCTTGCCCTGAGGTTTGGCTTGGCCAAGAATGTCTCGTGAAAGGGCAGCGCTGACCCTGAGGGGGCCTGTACAAAGAGTCAACAGACTTTAGAGCAGTACCCTTCTCTTGCAGATCGGGTGAAGATGTCCTTGATATCTCCAACAAACAGCACCGAACCCCGGAAGGGCACGTCATGGATAGCGGACTGCACCTCCGGGACCAAACCTGACACTCTGAGACAGGCATGATGCCGCAAACCTACAGCGAGAAGCGCTCCAACCAGCAGCATCCACTGCATCATGGTGGCACAAAGCATGTGCCGACTGGCGAACGAGCAGACTGGACCAGATCTGCTGCTTCCTGCTTAGTCTGAGACTCAGGAAGGAGTCCAGCTTTGCTTCCACCTCACTAAGGAGACTGCCTTCTCGTAATCCCTCATATGAGCAACATAATTAAGGGCCCTTATTCCCAGAGTGTAAGAAGCGTAGACCTTCTTCTCATACTGGTCCTGAAGACGGGATTCCTTGTCAGGTGGGGACGAGCTAAGATGTTTAGGGTTAGCCGTACAGCCGTGAGTGGTGCTAATCACAACCGAGTCAGCTTTGGGGTGTGTATTCAGGGAATCAACACTCTCTGGAGCCTGGAATAGCCTATCCGCCTTCCTCAGAAGGGGGGCTAAAGCCGATGGTTGCTTCCAAATAGTGGAAACAAGGTCCGTACGAGGCTCGACCCAGGGTGGAATCAGTGTTGGAGCTGTTTTGGGCAGATCCAAATGAGCAGCGAGTTTCTTCCGCTGTGGATCCGGCTCCAAAGATTGCCACTGGGGAACCGCCTGGATCTTGTGCAGTAACTCCAAAAAGGAAGGATCTTCCAGAGGTGACTTCAGAGCAGTCCTGAGCCTGGGCTGGTTTGGAGTGCGCGGCTCATCTGGATCGGAGCACCCGTCGGAATCATCTGTGGTCTACGAAGAGGAAGAAGAAGAAGAGGAAGACCCCTCCTGGCGTGGGGGAGGAACGGACCCTTGGGCAACCCTCGGGAAGCATGTCCTCCCTGCCCTGGCACCTGAGGGCTTACCTCTAGTGTCGGGGAGGGAGGGAGGGAGAGAGTCTCGCCTGAGGCGGCGGGAGTCCGATAGCATGGGTCTGGCGTCAGAAGGCGGCTCTCCACCTCCCTGGTGAGTTAAGCCTTGGCCTCAGCCCATCAGGAAGCCAGAGTCCCCTTCAGGTCCACCGGCGGCTGAGGGGGAGCTGGAGGCGGAGATATGGATATTAGGGATATCCATAAGGTGAGTATCCGTAACCCAACGGCGGAAAGCCCCGTGTCGGGTACTGGGGCACCGGGTACTGCGGCGTCGGGTACTGTGGCGCTGGATACTGCGGTCCCGGGTAGGACGGTGTCAGATACCCGGGCACCAGGGGATCGGATGAAGCACAATGCCCTGGGAGAGGCCCTGCGGGCGGGCCTGGTATGGGAGGCCCGGCGGGTGTTGGGCACTGCGTAGGGACTGCATCTGGCAAGGGAAGGCCAGTGTCTGAGCCGGCGTCCGAGGGTCCGATGTCAGGTTGTCCGGCCCAGCACGAGGGAGACCTGACGGTAGCGTACCGGCGTCCTTGGTGTCTCCCGGGGAAGGAGGATTAAAATCCCCAGGGTCCAACAAGAGAGAAGCTGGAACCTTGGAATGCAATGGTGAACGTTGCGGCGAGCCACGGACAATGGACTGATCCGTAGGGTCCAGCGTCGGCTCCAACGTCATCGTCCGTCCGGAGGAGCCAATGTCCGTCTTACCGGTGTTGGGGTCAGGCGAAGCGGGCAGGCGTCAGGAGGAATGGCGTCGGCTTATGCGGACCCAGCGCCCGACAAAGGCGCGAGGGAAGAGCGACCTTGGCGGCGCTTTGAGACTATGTGCTGCCCTGAAGGATCGGGTGTCTCACGGCCTTAGCCATGCAGGCATCTGAGGGGCCAACGTCCGCTTACCGGAGCCGCTCGAACCAGGAGGAAGCACGGTGGCAGGCTTGCTGGGAGCGGCTTGCCTCCTTGACCAGGAGGCTCCGGAGGGGCCTGAGTGCGAGCCCGACGGGAGGGTCAATGCCACCTTGGAAGCCTCCAAGATGGCCATCGTGGAAGGGTCCCCCGGAGGGGACGTTACCTTGAGCACGGCGACTCCATCCGGAGTCACGGTGACCACGGAACAGGAGTCTGGTCCCGGTGCTTCTCCTTCTTTTTGCGGTGACCTTCAGGGGAAGTAGAGGCCTACCGAAGCTTCTTGAGCTCTTTCTCCATGGAGGACATCATCTTATTTAAAATGTGGTCCTCCAGGGATTGCTGACTTCGTTTGCAGGTGGCGGAGTTGAACTGCTGGCAGTGCTTGCACTTCTCCATGGGGTGATCCGGGCCTAGGCAGAAGAGGCACTGAGAGTGTCCATCCTTGTGCGGGAGCTGGGCGCCGCAGGAATCGCACTTGTTCTTGTGCTCGGATTGGGTAGCGGACGACATACACGGCAGATGCTGAAGAAAATCGGACTAGAATTCTAACAAAATGGAAGAAATAACGGTAAAAATACTGATGACTGACTGACGAAGCAGTTAACTTAACCACAAGGCGCTTACACAAGCCAATGGCGGGAAAGAACCCTTTATACCGACGTTATTTGACGCCGATCACCTGACGTGGGTGCGGTCCCCCGCCAGAGACTGCTAGCTGGAAATTTTTCAGTGGGGTCCTGACACCTGCCGGCTTCAGTCCTATATGTAATTACCTACTGCAAGAGCCCTCTCGAAGTAAGATCTGTAGTTCAGCAGAGGACACAACTGCGAGTACACACGGATCGAGGTATCTATTATAGAATCTCTGAGGCCCCCAGGGAGAAATTTTGGGGAGATAAAAAACAGAGATGACGCTGAGAGACCCACCTTATCGATCAGTTCCAATTCCAGTTCCAATAAAGTAGAAGCTGATCTTGGGAAGGTGGGTTAACCACCTAAAAACTTACTCGCATGACTAGCAAAGTAATAGACCGTAAAGTGTGGGAGTCTCAGTCCGCCACAGTGCTTAGGAGCTGCAGCTTTATACAGATCTTTGTGGGGCCTTACTGGACCAAATAAAGTCCGAGAGTACACCATGTAGGAGTCAGAACCACGACAGAGGGAGCCAGAGGTTCAGCATATTGATAGGGTAAAATAATCTGGGAAGAACATTCATTTTAATTATATTAATCCTCCCCATAAGGATAGTGTAAGGGCCTTCAATCTCTTAAGGTCTTGCTGCAGGATGGTTAACAAATCCTCCAAACTGAGCTTCTGCATTAGAGAGACACTTCTCGTGAGATGAATGCCTAGCTATTTAAGCTGCCTAGGGACCCACTTCAACCCAAGAGATGTAATGTCGGACTTAGTAACCGTCGGGGTGAGGGGCATAACTTCAGATTTATCTAGGTTAAGTTTATAATTAGAAAATCTGCTGAACTCCTCAATAGCCTCCAGTGTAGTAGGAATAGCTACCCTGGGATAAATAATATGTAACAGAATATCATCTGTGTACACGAGAGCTGAAGAATCTTGGAGCCGCCTCCACCCCAGTCAAACCTGGACTAGACTTAAGCTTCCTTATAAGGGGTTCCAGCTATAAATTAAATAACAAAGGGGAATGGGGACAACTCTGCAGTGTGCCCGAATGCAGTGCAAAATTAGAGGAGAATACCCTGTCACAGTATATTTGGGCACTCGGACAGGAATATATAGCCTTAACCCAATGAAGGAAAGAAGGGGGAAAGCCAAATTTCTCTAATGTAAGAAATAGGAAGCCCCAATTAACTCCATCACAAGCCTTCGCCGTCTCCAGGGAAACCAAGACAGAGGGAATGACAGAGTCCTTGGACGCGCAAGAAACTTCCCAAGTTTACGCAAATGGTCAACAGATCTAACGAGTAGGCGAAAGCCCACTTGCTCTTGGCTAATGAGCCTGGACCACACTGCATTTATCCTTGAAGCCAGAATCTTCATGAGGATTTTAATGTCGTAATTCAATAACGATACAGGCCTGTAACTGGAGACCTTATCCGGTTCTTTGTCTGGCTTAAGAAGCCTCAAGTATAGCAGGATCTGAAGTTCTAAAATCCTATAAATAAAGAAACACTGTAGAAGAGTGTAGCATGAGAGGGGTGCTGCACTTCTGAGGTGCCGTCTTTCGGATGAGACGTTAAACCGAGGTCCCATCTGCTTGGATTGGTGGTAGTTCAGGTGGATGTTAAAGATCCCATGGCACTTATCGAAAAGAGTAGGGGAATTTCCCCGGTGTCCTGGCCAAATTTCCCTCATTCACTAAAAATCCCACTAACAGCTTAATCCGGTTGGCATTCATCTGTATCCCCTTCCCCTGGGTCGTGCCTGAAAATAGGCAGGATTTGTCTCGTGCACTTACCCGGTCAACAAAAAGTATATAAATAAATAAAAACTCTTTAGCAAACAGTTTATAGAAATTGGACGTGAAACCGTCAGGTCCAGGTGCTTTGTCAGGAGCCAGACTATCTATAGCAGACACAATCTCTGAAGGGGGCAAGGATTGAACTAGAAAGGCCTGCTGGTCAGCTTCTAATATTGGAAGAGGAATACTGGCTAAGTGTTCTGCCACCCTAGAAGCCAAAGGTGGGTTGACCATAGGTCCATAAAGTTCTCTATAATAAGATTCAAACTCCCTCACAGTTTCCCTAGGTAGGGTTTTGACAGAGCCATCCGCCTGATGTGATAGATGAGATCAGCCTCTTGTTTCTGAAGTCGCAAAGCCAACAGATGACCGGCCTTCTTGCCCTGATCTATGTATGTGGATTGTGTTTTAAGGATAGTCTACTTCGCTTTCTCCCTCAGAAGCTTAGCATATTTATCTCGGAGGAGTAGCAGTTCCCTATGGACCTCATCTAGAGAATAAGGGGATAATGAGTGTTCTAACTCCATAATACAGTGAAGGACAGCTGAGGTTTCCTTCATACTTGTGTGCTTCCACAGACACCAATCAAATAAATTCTCCCCTAAGGAAGCATTTAAAGCTCACCATTCTAAGTTCCCTCTCTATGGAACCAGTGTTTTGAGATGTAAAACAGCAGTTTGTTCTCTAATTTAAGTAACAACATATTGATCTTTAAGAATCTGGTTGTTCAGCTTCCATAAGTTATCCACTGGATGTTGAGGTCAGGGAAAGCCTCAGCCATACCAACAAGTGGTACGACAGGACCCTAGGGGCAATCCCACCATCCAGCACACCACCTGTCCCTGTCTGACTGATTAAAATATAATCAATCCAAGAATATGAACCATGGACGGGCGAATAGAATGTATATTCTTTTTTTGAGGATGTAATACCCACCATGGATCACATAAACCTAAAGATTCAGCCATATCACGGATGGAGCACTGAGCGGGAGACAAACCCACCAAGGCCCTGCCGGTCCTGTCCAAGTCTTGGGTAAAAGAAACATTCCAGTCTCCACCAACAACCAGAGGGATCGGAAGAAATGGAGTCAGAAGGGAGACCAGTTCCATAATAAATAAATAAATAAATGAATGAAGAGGCATCCAAGTTAGGGCCATAAACGCCGCCTAGTACAACCTCTACGCAATCTAATTCTCCTCTAACAAAAATGTATCTCCCCTGGGGATCTGAAAGACTCTGGATACAATGGAAACGGAGATTCCTGTTAATGAGAATAGCCACGCCCCTACTTGCCATAGTATTCCCAGCTGTGAAAACCTGACCTACCAACTGCCTACAAAGTAAATTACCTTCAGTAGTAAGGAGGTTGGTTTCCTGCAAAAAGGCAATATTACATTGTAACTGCACCAGATGCTTAAGTATTTGATAGTGTTTCACCTGGGATCGGGCTCCTTTAACACTCCAAGAAGCATACTTTAAAAAAACCTAGCCATTACCATAACCCATCAAAGAAAAATATACCCCAAACTGCTTCTTAGTAAACATCTGAAACCTTCCCCAAGGAGTCAACTCCACCACCCCCCTTCCATCACATCTCAAAAGCTCTGAAAATCCCTGTCCCCAATCCCCTTTCCAACCAACACCCACAAAGAACCAAACCCTTTTCCCCCACCCCATTTTTATCCCAAACACCTACTATGCCATAGTAACTGAACACAAAGTTCTGGGAGGGGGTAAAATAGCTACTCCCAAAATATAGATGTACCATGCATCCCAAGGACTTAAACCCACCACTTTCCATCACCCAAAACCAGACCACTGTAAGATTCCCCCCCCCCCAAAGAAAATCCACCCAGGTCCCCTAATTTACCATCCAAATTTAGAGCATGTGATCGGGGGAAGATAGCATAAAAACACAGAAAACTCTCCCAAAACCAAAACAGTGCAACTATCATCCCATCCAGATGGAGGATCTCCCTCCCATAAACCGGCTCATGATATCCCTCACCCCAAGCAGTTACACATCCCTTAATACCCCACTCCCTCTCCCCCCCTTAATGCCCAGACTTCTCATAAAAACCTGAACACCCTAAAAGAGACTGTGTCCCCAAGAGAACCCCCCCAAAACAAAAACTAGGTCAGAAGGGAACTAACTATATAACATACCCAAACCAGCCCTGGCAATCTACTTGACTAAACAGTGTACACGTAAAGACCAAAAGAAAAATTCAGTGTAACCATGAATATCCCTTAAGTCAGCCTGCAGGGAAAGGAAAATTAATTAAATGTTAAACCCAAACCTCTTCCTCTTCAAGGAACCCAATTAGTAGTCCACACTATAAAACTAATAGCCAAATAAATAGACCAGACTGAGACCTTCTGGTTCAAATACACTTATGCCAAAGTCCAGGAAATACTGTATCTATAAGTCCAAAATAGAGACACAGGTAGGTAATGCTAGGTATCTCAGAAAACATTGGCTAGAACTATATAAATCTTCTTCTTAAGTAGAGATGACACTGGAGAAGATGCCAAGATTTGACTTCGGAAGAGTCTTGCTGCTATATCCCAGAAAAAACAAGCATTTGTCAATGCGAATGTTAAATCGTGTGCACTGGTGTCATATTAGGGGATGCTTGAAAACTGCTTCAGTGAAGTTGTTTGTGAGGTGGGGTCCCAATATTTAAAAATGGCCAAGTTATGCCACTAAGTTGAAAACCCTACTGAAATACATTGACGCTGAAAACCCCATTGAAATACACTGAAGCGCTTACCTCAGATCACGGTTGGGCTTTAAGAGGTGAAGACGTGCCTGCAGTCCAAAGTAAATTACAGTGACGGATCTCCAGTGGTGAGTACGAGGTGTGGGATGGGTGGGTCCTGAGTGGGAGGTAGGGGCTGGGTAATGGCGGAATGGACAACACTATGGGCCAGTTTTCTTTTTTTTTTTTACAGGGAGAAAAATAGCGAGGGTCAATTTTCTTTTTTCAGGGAGTTTGCTGAACAGATGAGGACACTGAGGATGTGGGCCCCCACCCCGTCTGTGTATACTGTTTTGGGAGGGAGCAGCGGATAACAATGGACAGACAGATGACACTGGGGGATTGGGAACCCCCAGTGTCTGCATACTGTTTGGGAGGGGGGGTTACACAGCGGACAACAATGGATGGACAGATGAGGACACTAGAGGATTGGGCACCCCCAGTGTCTGTATACTGTTTAGGGGAGGAGGGTTACACAGCAGATAATGATGGACGGTTTTCTTTTTTTTTTTTAGGATAAAAAACAAGCATTTGTCAATGCTGAACATCTGATGTATTGAAAGATGTCCACCTCTGCACCTTGTTTATGATCTTGAGGTACTTGAATGTATCTATCACGTTCCCCCAATCCTTCCTTTCCTCCAATAAATACAGAATAATGCATATGTAGGCGGTTGATATTAAGTATTTTTACACATACAAGGTGTATGATCATAGATAAACCTCGAGAGTGAAGCTCGAGAGGTTTCACTATGATCACACACCGAGGGTATATAAAAAAACTGAATGTCAACCGCCTACATAAGTTTTATTTTTTATAATAACTGGTGCAAAAAAGACTACTTTACATTATGGTCATCGGTTCGAGTCGGGTAAAGTAAATCACGATCTCAGGAATGAAGTAAAAAAAAAAAACGTAACTCGAAAAAATGTTTTTTTTTTATTTATATTGTTTGCCAAGTCCTTTCGCTTCAGTTTGTGTTGTTTCGTCATGTAGATGGGTCGGGTCTTTACAGTCGCTGTGGAACTGAGGTGAAAGTTCATGCCACCTGTGGACACAACATGGTGGTCGGAGAAATGCAGCTTTTAGTGAAGTCTTCCTGCTGGGTAAATACTAAATTCACCAAAAAAAAAAAAAAAAAACGATTACGCTTTGTTACTTGACCCTGTATGCTTGTTAAAATGGAGGTCATGTTGTGAAGGAGAATCTGTGGTCGGAGAACCGTCTGTTTAATTTGTCTGATCCGCTGCAGGCTTCTCGGCGCGAGACTGTAAAAGTCATATCAACCCGTGGGTTGATACGAGTTTTTTCGTATCAACCTGTGGGTTGAAACGACTTTTTACAACACTCAAAAACGGGTTGATAACGGGATTCACCAGTTATTATGTACATACTGAGGTCCTTTTAATCCCTCCTGATATGTTCTGTGTTGCAAGCCATGTACCATCTTGGTTGCCTTTCTGTGGACTGCCTCCACCCTGTCAATGTCCTTGCACATTTGCGGCCTCCAGAATTGCACATAGTACTGTAGGAGAGGCTTCACTAGTGGATTATACAATGGCATCACCATCTCGTGCATTCTGCTAGTGACACCTCTGCCTATGCACCCCAGCATGCCACTGGCCATCCTTGCAACATCTGCGCTCTGCTTTGACACCTTTAGGTCATCAGAACTGAAAACTCCTAGGTCCCCTTTCTTGCTTGGTGATCATCAACACCTCCACCCCATCCTGTAACTCTCCCCAGGTTTCCCTCAGGTGTATTCAGGGCTCTAGATAAGATTTTTTGGGATGAGTACCTGTACTCCTCATTTTGAAAGCGAGGTGAGTAAAACGAAATTCAGATGTGTACAAATGTCTTGCTAGAGTGGACTGAGTAGTACATTTATTAAAACAAATGTTTTTTATTTCTAGATAAGAATTTCGGGTGCCGACAATGCTCCAAATAATTTTGGCAGGTAGGAATTTACTCACCAGTTTTAAAAAATAGTGAGTAAAACAGAAGTGTGATGTATACTAGTGCTGTAAATCTGGCAAAAAACTGTTCCTTTTGAATCACCAGTTATGTTGTGAAGCACTATTCTTTGGCGGGTGGAGTATTTACAAATGTTGAGTGAGTACTGGTACTCATTAAAAAAAATTTCTGAAGAGTATTTCCTAAAATGAGGTGAGTAAATAGGTCGGTACTCACCTTATCTGGAGCCCTTGGTGAATTATTTGGGCTTCTTTGCACTGAACCTCAGCTGCCACTCCTCAGACCATTTTTCAAGCCTCTCCATGTCCCTGTTCGTTTTCTCTACCCCTTCTGGAGTACTCACACTGTTACAGATGTTGGTGTCATCTGCAAACAAGCAGACGGACCTTTCTTTCTAGCCCTTCAGCAATGTCTGTAATGAAGACATTGAACAGGACTGGTCCCAGGACTTATCCCTGAGGTACCCCGCTGGTCACCCCCTCTCCCCGGACTGGATCCTATTATCACCATCCTCTGCCTGCTGTCCGTCCGTCAGTTTCTAACCCAGTTTATCAGCTTGTGCCCCGCTGCCAGACTACTCATCTTGTTAATCAGCCTTCTATGTTGGACGTCATCAAAGGCTTTGCTGAAATCAAGGGAGATGACATCAAACATCCCTCCCTGATTTACTTCCTTAATGAGGCATTAGGGTTTCCAACCCTAATGCCCCACCCCACCCTGCAGAGACTGACAGGCATTGGGGGTGTCCCTTTGGGTCATCGGCTGTAACACTCATGCCATTCCACCCCTACCCTGTAGACACTGACAGGCGTTGTGGTGTGCCTTGAGGTCTTCGGCCCTAACGCTCACCCCATTCCAAAATGAAATAAGCTGAGATGGTTGCAGCATAGGAGAATGGGGTAAACGTTTGGGCCAAAGACTCCAAGGCACACCCCGATGTCTTTCACTGACTGAAGGGTGGGGGTGGAATGGTGTGAGCATTCTGACGATGACCCCAAGGTACATGCCTGTCAGTCTCTACAGGGTGTGGAAGAGCGTTACAGTTGAAACCCTAACACCCCAGATGTTTGTTTTTTTCACTCCAAATTTTCAACATGGTCTTTTTGGGACACCACATCATGAACAGTGGCGCTATCATTTCGTTACTCAATCCCAAAAGGTGATTTCGCACAGCGACTGCGCCATTCGGTGCCACAGGTGCTAAAACACATTTTGGGCAGGATGTGAAGAATAACACTTGTACTGTTCACGAGGAGGTGTGAAAAAAATGGCAATGTTGAAAATCAGAAGTGAAAATATGAGAAACTAGCAAAGTTACAAGCGTGCATAGAAACTGTGCAACGCATGCCCGTAACAGTCATTTTTTTGAACTTTTTCACCTAATTTTCAACATGGGCTTTTTGGGACACCCCCCCCCCCCCCAATGAACAGTGGCACTGTGATTCTGTTAACTCCATCCCGAAAGTTGATTTCACACAGTGACCGCGCCATTCTGCACAACTGGTGCGAACACACATTTCAGGCAGGATGTGAAAAATGGCAGCTGTCCTGTTCATAAGAAGGTGTGAAAAAATGGCAATGTTGAAAATCTGGAGTGAAAATATTAAAAATTGGCCAAGTTACAAGCGTGCGTAGAAACTGCGCAATGCACACTCGTAACAGTAATTTTGGGAATTTTTTCACCAAATTTGTAACATGGGCTTGTTGGGACCCCACCTCATGAACAGTTGGCACTGTTGTTTCATTACTCGGTTCCAAAAGGTGATTCCGCAGAGCGACCATGAAATCACCTTTTGGGAAAGAGGAACGAAGTAACAGTGACATGTTCACGAGGTGGGGTCCCAAGAACTCCGTGTTGAAAATTTGGGGCCAATATTCCCAAAAGTGGCTGAGATATCAACCGAAGATGAAAGCCCCACCAAGTCCCATTATACGAGTTACCTTTCATTCTTTCAGTTTGCCGGTTGGCTCTGAAGAGTGCAGACATGTCCCGCTCCATGAAAGATCGCGTCCCTGACCTCAGAGGCTAAGTATGGGGTGGGGGCTGCAGGGAAGGTGGTGCGCAGAGGGAGGGCATGGATGGGGGATGGGGATGGGGAGAGCAGGGACGGTTTTCGCTTTTACAGGTGAAACAAAAATAAAAGAAAACAAAATAAAAGACCGTGAGGAAGGTTTCTTCATTTACAGGTAAAGAAAAAGATATATATATATATATATATATATATAATTGAAGGCACACTAGGGTGGGCTCCAGTGTGTGCCGTATTAAAGATAGGAAGGGGATGCCAACACAGGGATTGGGCACCCGATGTCGGGCTAGATATATAGACGGGTTGGGGGTGTGCATCCGACACGGGAGGGCATCCCAGTGACTGAAAGGGAAAGGGGAAGGGGAAATTGTTTATCCAGGAAAGACGCACTAAGCCGCAGCTGAAGGGCTCGCATTTCAAAGGACAGAGCCACACGCAGCGTCGGCTCTGTCTTTTGTAATGTTTGCCGAGACGAGCCCTCTCAGCGAACCAGTGTCATCAGGACACTGCCTGCTGATTTGCCGGCCACAGACTGGCCCCTGCAGCACTGCTGGCCATTGAGCTGGCACCCCTCGCACCTCTCTCTAGCAACTCTCATATCAACATGTTCCTCTGCGCTTACACGCAGGACAAACATAAAAAACGGAGGAAGCACTGCTGATTATCCTCGTTCGATTCGGGATCCTGTACATTTCGTGATCTACATCCGATGCAGTCTAAGAGTCAAATCATGTTGTGGCCCAAACAGTACTCCAGGCAACGATAACGATCCGTCCATAAAAGACCAAGGAAGCTGTCCCAACCTAGAAAACTTCCTTCCTAAGCGCCTCCTCCGAAAAAGCTGAACAGTCCATTTCCAGTTCAAAGGGAAAATAGGGAGACAATGTGGCATACCATCCATGTTTGAATCAAGTCTCTTGGGCGGACCAGGATCCTTAACAGAGTCTAAGGAGATATCCGTTCTCACTGTAAACATTAGATAGATCAAAACAAAGACAGCAGGGCAGCTGCATGAACCATAGAAGCAAGCCCAATCCCATCTAGTATGAATTCAGACTGTCCCAGTGTCCACTCATTACCTGAAGCCTGGACAGGAGGGAAAGGGAACAGGGCTGCCACGACAGAAGGCATATTATTAGAAGATACCAGAACGTCAGGTATATCAAAGCAAGATCCAAGATCGATGCAGGATTATACTACAGACCAGGATTATCACCATCCGTGCGTAGACGGAAGGAGTAAGCCCAGCCCCCCATAGTATAAAGTCATACTGTCCAGGAATTACCGAAAACCTGAACAGGAGGGAAAGGGAAGAGGGCTGCCACGAGAGAAGGTATATTGATAGAGAATACCACCACTGGATACGTCGAACCAAGATTTAAAATTGATGCAGGATTATGCTGCAGACCAGGATTAACACCATCAGGGACCCAAACAAACTAAAGTACTTACAGATCCAAAACAAGTTACATTCCGGAGCGTCCTTCAGCGATCCTCAAAAAGGTCTGGGAGAAGCAATTTTAACTCTTTGGAGGCTTGCTCAGCCCCTTCAAAAGAATGCCAAACTCCTTTAATCATAACCTTTAATCGGGCTGGATAAGACACTCTAAACTTGATCCCAGCAGCTATAAGTCTGGTAACCATCGAGTGGAATGCAGCTCTTTTTTGTTGAATGGAGGCAGGTAGATCTTGTGCCAGTCATAACTTGTAGCCTTCCCAAGGTATCTCCTGGCGCTCTTGAGCCTTTTGGAGTACATGCTGCTTATCCAACAAATTCAGAAGACACATGATAAGCAACCAGGAGGTGAGCGTCAGGTGGGGCGTGGCAGCAGTGCGCCGTTAAGCCCAACATAAACCGGAGTTGTTAGGGAGAGGGATCAGCAATCTTAGTAAGAAGCTTTTGAGCGAAAAAAATTGGAGTCGATCCTTCTGCTTCTTCGGGGAGGCCAAAGATTATGATATTATTCCTTTGGCTTCTCCCCTCAAGATCCTCCATTTTAGTTTCCATTTTAGAGAGCCTTTGCCGTAAGGTGTTGATCTCCGGTTCCATTCATTCCCGCCACTGTTCCAGAGAAAATGCACAGGTTTCAGTATCCCTAACCTGGCGATTCATATCCCCTAAATCCGCACTAAGGGATTTCAGCTCCTGAAGGGGCTTTTAAAAGGCTGGAATTCCAGTAAAAACCTCTCTTCTGTAAGAGGAGCTGGCACCAGACTCTCAGTGCTTGGGCAGGCCCTGGGTCGAGTTTTGGGCCTTGGAGTGTTTTGAACTTTTTTATCTGGCATTGTGGGTGGTGTATGCCTCAGGGGCGGTTGCTGCATTTCTGAATCCATATCATCACTCCTTCGGTCCAAAATCAGCACAGGCAGCTCAGTAACATCCTTGGACACAGTCTCTAGCAATATTTGAGAGAGCAGAAGAGAGTTTACAAAAAACCCCCAAACAAACAGCTTTTTATCAGGAGTAAACGGGAGCAGAGTCAGGGAGCTGCTATCCTGTCCAAGGCATCGTGTGACTCTCTCCCCATAGAGCATTCTGATTTGAACCCTGTGGGCGAAGAGAATTTTGAGCCCGAAGATAAAAAAGGGCTTGTAGCCAGCTGATCAACCTGTCTGAAATATTTGTCAGGTAGCTAAATGCTCAGGTGCCTGGGGTGATAAAAGCAATACTAGGCAGTTATAATGACCATGAAATCTGCCTCCGGCTCTTCACCATAAAAAGGATGATCCCAAAGAGAACAAAATAGACGGGTCTTCTTAGAGACAGCCTGGTCGTAGAGAAGCTTGGTACTTTCAGTTCGCCCTGCTGACATCTGTATAGGGGTCAACCAGTAGAGAGACTTCCCAGAGGCAAAGGGTCCTTTCCTTAAAGAAAGGCAGCTGGCCGACGTTGCACTGGATCCAGCTCTTCCATATTCCAGCCGCTTAGCTGATGGATATGCCCCAAGATGTCCATAAAGAAAGGGTCATCTGGAGGGGAATGATGAACAGTCCTGGGCCTCTCCAGCTCTGTGTCAGAGTCCTCTCGTCCCAAGAAGGAGAGATAATGGTCCTCAGAGTCCCCTGAGACTGGGAAAGGGAGAAGGCAAGTGGGGCGCTTGCCTTTGGCCTGGTGGGTGGCAGTACTCTCCGGTGCCGGAGCAGCCCCCCTTGGCAGAGGAGTAGACTGTGATGTAGTCATCAGGTTGAGGTAGCCCGGATTCAGGTTGAGTTGGTCTGGGGTACCCGGCGTCTGTCCCTCAGGGATGGATCCATTCGGTGTCCGGTCAGTGACAGACATCAGATCCTCGGGCATCGGCTGAAGTCAACTGTCAAGCCCAGCCAGCGGCTTAGGCGAATCGGGCGCGCTGTCACCAATGCCAACGCCAGTGCCAGGAAATCAGTCCAGGGAGCCAGATGTTGGTCGCACAAGGACAGAGCCATCTGGCGTCTGATCAGTGACGGGCACTGGATCCTCGGGCATCGGCTGAAAATAGGCGTCAGGCCCAGCTGGCAACTTAGAAGAGGAGGGCGGCATTGGATGCGCCATCTCCATAGCTGACATTGGTGCCAGTGAACCAGGCTGATCCTGGAAACCTGACTTCAGTATAAAATGGATGGAGCCCTCCAGCATCGACTGAAAAGAGGCATCAGGCGCAGCCGGCAACTTAGGAGGATAAAGCTGCATCAGGTGTACTCCACAGCCAACGGTGGCGTGGGAGGCTCAGGCATAGGCTGGCGCCAAACTGGCGGCTCAGCCAGCATTCGTCAAGGACAGAGAGGCCTGTTGGGGAGCTAGCTCCCAAGTGGAGCAGGGGGAGGTGAGCATATGCCCCGGGTGTCGCCAGGAGGAGTTGGCCCCTGACGTCGAAGAGAACTCAGCAGACACCCTACCCGGGAGGATGATGGGCCAAGGCCTGCCACCCGAAGATTCACTGGCCACACCGTCTGGCTTAGGACACCCAAGGCCAAAGGACCTAAGCTCCAGGGGCGGATAGGTGGGGGACGAAGTCCCAAGCCCCTGAGAACCTCCTCCCGAGATGCCATGGGAAGCAAGGAAAGGAGGTTCAGCCACTGAGAGCACAAAGGCTGCGGTGGAAGGGGGTCGGCCTTTGCGGGAGAAAGGTCCAGAAATGGTCGCTGGGATCACGGGCACCCAGATGGTAAAACTGACAGAGTTTCTCCGTAATCTTCTCCCGGTGCTTCAATGTCTCTGGTGAAACTCCTTCTCCATCTCAGGTAGTTGCTGTTTAGCAGGAGAGCCTCAAGGGTTTTCTGGCAACAGAGCTGATGCGGAGCCGAAGGCCCTGGGGCGATCTAGGCGATGCTGGCAGGCCTCAGAGTCCTAACCTCGGCCTAGGCCGAGTTGGCTGGCTGAAAGGCCATCCCTCAGTGCAGACTGTTGAAGCCACCTTGTAGAGGAGGATGGAGAAGAGAATCCTGCAAGAATTGACGTGAAGCAAGAAATTAGTTATTTTAAAGTTAAAAATAAGAAAACGTATGCTGGCCCATTGGTGCAGCAGTTGGATTTCCGTCTGCGACGCCAGCGAACCGGGTTGAGACGGACTCGGGTTGCTGGAGGGCCGCCGGGGGTGGGGGATAGGAGCGTCCGGGACAACTCTCCTTCTCCTGGGAGGGCAAGGACGATACCACAGAGGCCAACTCCTGGAGGAGGCTGGGAGTGCAGCAACACAGCCAGGGCTCAGTGTCCAAGGGGGTGGTGACAGACATCGGCGTATGCCTTGACGTCAGACGTCACTCCCCACAGGAAAAGCGGAAAAGGGCTGCCTGGTCTGCTGGATGATGGCTGCCGACTCCCCGCCGCCTCAGATGCCCCGACACCCCGGAATCTGCCTCAGCAGCACCCAGGGGCTGATCAGAGAGTGCACTGGTACCCCCCTCCTGGTGCCTTCCCCCTCGGAAGACAGGGGCCCATCCAGCGAAGGGTTACGCCAGGCCACCCCTGGGTCGGCTGCGATCTGAGGTGAGTAGGGAGGTCTTGTGCAGCCGGAAGGAGTGGCAGGCCAGGAGCCAGCAAGGTGGCAAAAATAACATAATAAAAAAAAAAAAAAAAATAAGAAAACGTGGTTAAATATGAAAAAAGGCAGTAGACTGAAGCAGAAGACATCTGTGGAGCTGATGTGCACGAGTCAACGGTGGAAAAAAAAAAAGATGATGTACTGGGGGACCGCCCCTTTTATACCATAGGTGACGTTGGGGGCAGGCCAATATTGGGGGGAGGTCCCCCACTATAGACTGCTAGCCAGAATTTTTCCATGGGGTCCTAGCGCCTAGCGGTTTAGTCCTAATGGTGTCACCTGCTGCAAGAGCCCTCTCGAAGCAAGATCTCTCATACTGTAAAAACAATACTCATAATGTAATAAACCTACACCACAGTCAACAGGGATGCAACAATCCCATATTCTAATAAATAAACCTATGCCACTCTCAATAGGGGCATAATCTCATATTGTGATAAATAACCCTACACCACTCCCAACAGACACAACCACACCATTGTGGTAAATAACCCTACACCACTCTCAATAGGTACATCTCATATCATGATAAATAATCCCACTATCAACAGAGACACACCAATCTTATATTAAATAGCCTTACCGTGCTGTCAATAGAGAGACAGCTCTCATATTGTGATAAATATCCCTACACTGCTGTGTATAGGGACTCACCAGTCTCACACTGTGATAAATACCCTACACCATTATCATTAGGGACACATCAGTCTCATACTGTGATTGAGTACCGTTACATATGAACTTACCGTAACAGTAGAGCTTTGAGAGAGGCTCTTGCAGTAGGTAATCACCTTTAGGACTGCACCCACTGGCGTCAGGGCCACATGGAAACTTTAGCTAGCAGTGTCTGACGAGTGACCGCCCACCCAACGTCACATGACCGACATCAGCGTGACACTATATAGTGGGCGGTCCTCACGCCCGCCTTCCAGTTCTCCCGCCGGAGATGTCCGAGAAGGAGCGACAGGAGAACAGTAAAAAAAAGGCTCCTGGAGCCCAAAATGAGCTCACAGAGAAAGAGCAGCAAAGATGCTTGGGGGAAGGCGGGAGGGGAAAAGGTTACCTACTGCAAAAGCCTCTCTCCAAGATCTACTGTTATGGTACGTTCTTACGTAACTGTACTATCTTATTTCGAGAGGGCTCTTGCAGTAGGTAGTCACCTTGAGGACTAAGTATCAAGCAGTGTGAATCAGAAGGAACTGAAATATGGGAGGAAGTGAAGGTCTGCAGAAAGCAGAGTTTAGGACTGGAGGCCTTGGACAGCTAAACCAAAGCCAATCCTGCACCTAAAGGCAATGTCCAAACTGTAATGCTTGGTGAAAGTGCGGACAGAGCTCCAAGCGGCTGCCACACAAATGTCAGTGGCTGACACGTTCCTGAAGCAAGCAGTAGAAGCAGCCATGCTTCTGGCAGAATGCTCCTTAACCTCCCCCAGGAGGGTTTTACCATACTTCTGGTAACAGGAAAACAACACAGTTTGCCAGCCATTTGGATAAACACTGTTTGGAAACTGCCGCACCTTCTCTCTTGGGTGCAAAAGTAACAAAAAGTCGGTCCGCTTTCTGGACAGACTTGGTTCTGTTGGTATAACAACGCAAGATTCTGTTAACGTCTAAGGTATGCAGAATCGACTACCTCGGACTGGAATGCTCAGGGTAATACACTGGAAGTTGAAAAGACTGGTTCAATGTGAACTCGGAAATCACCTTCGGTAAGAATTGAGGACTGGTACGCAGAGCCACCCGGTCTCTGTGAAAAAATAAATAAGGCTGCTTACACATCAGGGCCTGAAGCTCGTAAATCCTTCGAGCAGAAGTGACTGCAACTAAAAAGAGTGCTTTCCACGATAAATGGCACATATTACAACTACCAGCCGGTTCAAAAGGAGGAAAGGTCAGTTTATCCAAAATAAAACTGAGATCCCAAGGTGGCGCTGGACTGCGCACCGGAGGTTTCGGGTGGAGGATCCTTTTCAGGAGGGTTTTGGAAACCTCTAGCTGAGCCACAGTTTTGCGCTCCATAAAAGTGTGGTAGGCAGAAATGGCAGACCGGTCAACCTTTAGCGAAGAGTAACTCAGGCCCAGGTCAGAGAGGTGTAGTAGATATTCCACGACCTGAGGAATGGCGCACAAAAAGAAAAAATTACTCACCTTAGTAATTGCTTTTCTTCTCATGGAGTCTTGCTATATTAGGACTTCTGCAGTTAGGCTCAGCCTCTGAACTGCCCCGAACTGCCCCGGAGAGGAAATAGTTAACTCCAGTGAAACCTGGAGTTCCACAGCGCGAGGGCGCTGTTCAAAGCTCTATCTGGCCAGTTTCAAATGAAACTGCCAGGTTCTTTACGAAGCCAAACTAACATAGCAAGTCTGTGTGGAAAAGCTGTACACTAGCCATTGGCTACCTACCAGTAGTAGAACAACAAAAACACAACAACAATCACAGAATAATAACAATATTACATATTATTATTAGTATCACCCATGACAAGCACTAATAGACCCCCTCTCCCCAAAAGACTCAAGTCCAGGGAGGGGGCCATATACCACTTAACAAAAACATAATTACCTAGTTCCCTAACCCAAATGAAAACGGGGGACTAGAGAGAACTAAAATGGCATGACACAGTGCTTGCACTAACTTGCCAACCCCGTACCCAAGTAGGAGTTCTGAGAGGGGTAGGAGGGAGGGTTGTCCTAATATAGCAAGACTCCATGAGAAGAAAAGCAATTACTAAGGTGAGTAATTTTTTCTTCAAACACCATGAAGTCTTGCTATATTAGGACTTCTGCAGATTACACAGCAGTACCTCCATGGAGGAGGGCCAGAACCTACTTAGGGAATAGGCTCTGAAGCACAGCTGTGCCAAAACGAGCATCTCTCCTGGACTGGACATCCAGGGAATAATGCCTGGTAAAGGTGTGGACTGTTTTCCAGGTAGCAGCTTGGCAAATTTCCAAAATGGGAATATCTCTAGCAGCCGCTAGAGATGCAGCTGTACCCCTGGTGGAGTGAGCCCTCAGTCCTGAGGGAGGTTCTCTACCTAGTTTTTGGTAACAGAACTGGATACAAGAGACAATCCACCTTGCAATTGTCCTCTTAGTGGCAGGTCTCCTTGCCAACTTCTCCATAGGTAAGAAGAGTTGGAGGATTCGAACCTGTGACCCATGGTGCGTCCAAATAGTAGCTTAGGGCTCTTTTGACGTCCAGACTGTGCAATCTCCTCTCCCTGAGGAGGAATGCTCAGTGAAAAATACTGAAGAGAGATGGATTGGTTTAGATGAAAATCTGAAACCACTTTAGGTAAAAACTTTCTGTTAGTCCTGAGGACTACCTTATCTCTGTGAAAAGAAATAAAATCTTTTCCACTGACAAGCTTGTAATTCACTTATACGCCTAGCAGAAGTGATAGCCACTAGAAACAGTCTTCCAAGTTAAAACTTGAGATCTGCCAAGACAGAGGCTCAAGGGGGTTGCATTAGCTGAGCAATGCAAACATTCAGGTCCCAGGCAGGAGCTGGTTCCCGAAAGGAGGGTTAGTGTAAGTAACCCTTAAAAACTTGGAAAACACGGGTGAGAAGAGAGGAAACAGGTTTCCCTGCAGACACAAAAGCAGAAACAGCTGCCAGATGAACCTTCAAGGTAGCTGGTTTGAGGCCTAGGAATTTAGATGGACCAAATAGTCCAATAAAATGGCCAGGTCAGCAGATTCTGGTACAATTTGTTTCTCAGAACACCAGAAGGAAAACCTCTTCCACTTAGAATTGTAAGTGGTCCTAGTGGAAGGCTTCCTAGAAGCCTTTAAAATGTCCAAGACACCTTGAGAAAGTGTAAATCAGCAATTCTAGCTCCTCAAGAACCAAGCCTTGAGGTGGAGGGAATTGAGGTCAGGGTACCACACTCTCCCCTGTGCACAGGTCAGCAGGTCGTGGATCCTGGGCAAGCTCAGGGGAGGGTGGAATGTCAGGGACAGGAGAAGAGGGTACCAGGGCTGTCTGGCCCAGTCTGGAGCAATCAGAATCACTTTGGAGGGCTGAGTTCTGATTTTCACTAGTACCCTGAAGAGGAGAGGGAAGGGGGGAAAGGCATACAGGAATTTCCCTTCCCAATCCAACAGAAAGGCGTCCAGGGGGACTGAGCCCAACACTGGAGGCCTGCAACAAAATAGAGGAAGTTGGTGGTTGTCTGGGGCTGCGAAGAGATCTATCTGAGGGGTGCCCCATTTGGCAAAGACCGACCCCAGAACCTGGGGATTCAGAGTCCATTCGTGATGACCCTGGGAAATCCTGCTGAGGGCATCCGCCAGGACATTGTCCTTCCCTGGAAGGTGAACTGCTATCAGGGAGGTGTTCAGGGAGTAAGCCAGAGACCACAACTTCATTGCTTCGGTGCACAAGGCTGAAGACCGAGTGCCCCCTTGCTTGTTGATGTACTACATTGTTGTGATGTTGTCTGTCCTGACTTGAACTACCTTGTTCTGGACAGTAGCTGAAAAAGCCTGGAGAGCTAAGCGGACAGCTCTGAGTTCCAAAAGACTGATGTGGAGCAGAGATTCCTGAGGGGACCACACTCCCTGAGTGGAAAGGTCGCCCAAGTGAGCCCCCCACCCTAACAGGGAGGCATCTGTGGTGAGGGTGAGAGAATGAAGAACGGGTAAGAAGGGGACCCCCTGAGTTAAATTGCTTTGATCCTGCCACCACTGAAGGGCCAGGATCAGGGTTTTGGTCACTGGGACTAATTTGGTAAGGGGGTCCTTCCTTTGAGACCAGTAGTACCTCAAGTGGAACTGAATGTCTCTCATCTGAAATCTTGCTCCCTGCACGACAGCTGTGGAAGCAGCCATGTGCCCTTGGAGTTGCAGAAAGTGCCTTGCTGGTCGAGAGACCCGCAGGGTAAAGGAGGATGCCAGGGAAATGAGTCTGTCCACTCTTTCCAAGAGAAGAAATGCCCTGGCTGACTTTGTGTTCAATTCTACACCTATGAAAGTTAGTACCTGAACTGGTTCCAGAACTGACTTTGGAAAATTCAACAGGAATCCCAGAGAAGTGAGAAGCTGCTGGGTGACTTGCAAGTGGGATTTTACCTGATCTGGAGACTGACCCACTATGAGCCAGTCGTCCAGGTAGGGAAACACAGCAACCCCTTGCCTTCTTAAATGAGCCACTACCACAGCTAGACATTTTGTGAAAACCTTGGAGCAGAGGTGAGGTCAAGGGCATTGCTCTGAACTGGTAGTGGCCAGAGGGCAGTTCGAACCTGAGGTACTTTCGGTGAGAAGGCCTGATCAAGATATGAAAATAGGTGTCCTTGAGGTCCAGGGAAGCTAGCCAGTCCCCTGGCCTTAGGGAAGGCAAAATCATTGCCAGAGTTAACATTTTGAACTTTGGTTTCAAAAGATGCTTGTTCAGGAACCTTAAATCTAGGATGGGCCGCCATTCTCCTGTCTTTTTTGGGGTAAGGAAGTATCTTGAGTACAGCCCCTTGCCCCGATGGCAAGGAGGAACCCTTTCCACTGCTTTGCAGCCTATAAGAGAAGAAACCTCTGCTTCCAAAGCAAGGGCCTCTGAAGGATTTGCAGGTGGAAAATGTCTGGCTCTCATCTTTGGGAACTGTTTGAAGCTGAGAACCAGACCTTGGCTTACCACCTCCAGAACCCATTTGTCCGAAGTTAGGGACAACCAGTTCTGGCTGAAATAAACCAACCTGCCCCCCACCAGTACAGGAGAATCGGCCCTGGGCACCCCATCAGGGTGCCTGCTTGGCAGCAGCTTTAGGCTGAGGAGAGGGAGACGGTCTGCCTGTGCCCCGTCTACCTCTGCCTCTGAAAAACACCCTCTGTGCAAAGGCTGAAGAGGCCTGAACTTGATAAAAAGGCCTGTGGAAAGGCCTGCCCCTACCCCTGGGGGCATGCCTTTGTGGAGTGGCATGCCTCTCCTTAGCTTGGGCACTTTTGTAGGTAGTTCTGTATTCATCCATCTTTTTCATGTAATTTTCTGTTTGATCCCCAAACAGAGAATTTCCTACTACAGGAAAATCCATAGCCTTTGACTGAGTATCTTGGGACAGATTAGTGCATCTGAGCCATGCCAACCCACGGAGAGCTACAGAAGTGGCCATGACCCTAGAGGAAACATCATTAACATCAACAGCAGCATGAAATTGAACTTTAGAGGCTTCAATGCCATCAGCAGCCACTTGTTCCAACTCACTAGCCAGCTGGCCCTGGGCCTGCTTGGCTAACTGCAATATAGTGTCCCATCTAGATTTCTGATATCTAGCCACATAAGCCATATAATTAGCCTGCCTGAGTCCCAACGAAGCTGCCATATATTGTTTTTTCGCCATGGCATCAATCTTTCTGGAATCCTTATCAGGAGGATGTGAGGCCAGGGGAATATTAGCCTTATCACAGGCTGCAGCTTGAATAACACCTACATGACTACACTGCTCAGTGAGGAAGTCTGTATCAGGACCTGATAAAGTATACCTTCTGTCCATTTTTTTATCTACAGGAGGGACATAATGAGGATTTTTTAAAATCTTTGTTGTTTGCTTCCTAAATGACTTATGCAAAGGAATAGACAACCTCCTAGACTCTGGAATATCCATCATTTCAACATAATCAGGCTCCTCTTGCTCATCCACAGCCTCTTCTAAAGGAAGCTGGAGGGTTTCTGCAACCTTTTTGTAAAACATAAAATGAGAAGGGGACTCAAGACAGCATAGGGGAGATTCTAAAGGTCTGTCTGGAGAAATGTCCGGTTGAATGGGCACGTCCAGACCCTCCCAGTCACAAACATACTGATCAAATTCCTCCTCCCCCTCCTGTGGTTCATAAAATCCTCAACATCATAATCCTGAACTACTGGGACTGAAAACGAACCCCTTTTCCCAGTTGTAGAGGGTCTGACAGATCCCTGAGACAAAGACTGAACAATCTGTATGGCTTTAGCTATCTCTGCAGCAGTTGGAGAGACAATTTTGGACTCTAGACCTGCTGATTTCTTTGTCTTTTTTGCTGGGACTGGTTCCTCTGAACCAGCCTTCCTTTTGCCCGAGGAAGTATCGCCCTGGTCAGAGGGCACTCCCTCTGGTCCAGTGGGTACTGAACCGGGCTGGCCATCCGGGTCAGCGGACTTTTTGGCCTCTCGTTCCCTGAGCCGGCCCAATCTCTTTTCCAGGGTGGCTGCAGGAAAATTTTTCACACCTGGCAGTCTGACAGGAGGTGGTCAGCCCCAGACAATAAACACAGTGTGTGTGGGTCAGCCTTAGCAAAGGCTTCCCCAAACATCACAGTGTTGAAACCCAGTGGCCGGTTTTCTTTTGGGTTTCTCAGACATAATGCCAGCCTAAACAACAACTTGCCCTTTTAATGGCAGTGCCAGGCAAGGACACCCTTATCGGTTCCTAACCGTGTCACGGGTATTTGAAAAACCTTTTAAAATTCAAGGTTTTTAGAACCGATAAGAACTGGGAACCGCACTCTAAAAGCCCCAAAACACTTAAACGTAAATTAAGCAACCCGATCGGTTCAAAACCGAACCGATAATTGGATTTCACACAGACTTTCAATATTGTACTTACGGTTTACTAGATAGAGCTTTAACCGAAATGCGGTAAAATAAATACTTTTTGCCGGTTCAAATGAACCGAAAAATACTCGCTTGAACCGAGAATGAACCGAGCTGAAGGAGCTGATCTCCGGAGCGACTGTTCAGTGAAGCGGAGTAAAGAATCTGGCAGTTTCATTTGAAACTGGCCAGATAGAGCTTTGAACAGCGCCTTCGCGCTGTGGAACTCCAGGTTTCACTGGAGTTAACTATTTCCTCTCCGGGGCAGTTCAGAGGCTGAGCCTAACTGCAGAAGTCCTAATATAGCAAGACTTCATGGTGTTTGAAAGGGTCCTGACCCTTTGAGGTGGCCCAAATGGTGAAACGCTTCCATTACAAGTACCTACGCAACTCTGGAAGAAACTCCATGGTGTGAGATAACTATGTCATGAGGTGCCACGCATGAAAGAGAAGGACTTTGGCCTTGGATGGACCAGCATGCCCCTCTCCTGAGTCAGGAGATTGTGGCAAAGAGGCAGGGGACCGAGGTTCCTGCAAGCTGCTGAAAGCGGAAACTATATTTGGCTGGGACAATCAGAATTATGTGAGCTCCTTCCACCTGAAGCTTGAGCAGCACCCTCTGCAGAACTGGAAAGAGAGGGAAGGCATAAAAAAACCTCCCTGTCCACCAGAGAGATAGCGTGTCTCGCCAGAAAACACCATGCCCGGGAGCGAGCAAAACCTGGGTAATTTTGCATTGTATGGAGAGGCGAACAGATCCAGGTCTGGACGACTCCATAGGTCAAAATGTGTTCAACCACCTCTTGCTTGAACTCCCTCGTGAGGATCTTACTCTGGTGCGGCTGAGACTGTCCGCTAGGACGTTTTGCATCCCCGGAACATGAACAGCTGTGAGGTGAAGTCGATGCAGAACTGCCCAATTCCACGCCCATATCACCTTCCTGCAGAGGGGATACGAGCAAGTGCCCTCTTGCTTGCTGAGGTACCAGACTACACACATACTGCCTGACTAGACTAATAGTGGGCCCCAGCAAAGCAAATGCTGGAAGGCTTGAAGAGCATACAGCACTGCCCTCATCTCCAGCAATTTTATGTGCAGGGAGAGCTCTGAATGAGACCACAGCCCTTGAGTTCTGTGGTTCTCCAAGTGAGCACCCCAGCTCATCCCCACCGTGTCTGTAGTTAGGGTCTGGGTGGGAGGAGGGGACTGGAAGGGGGCCTCTTTGGTGAGGTTGTTGAGATCCTGCCACCACAGAAGATGCTGCTGCATCGAACTGGAGACCATGAACATGCAGTCTATGTCTTCTGATCTCTAATCTCACGGTGTTCCGAGTGTCCACTGAGAAATTCGCATGTGGAGCCTGGCCAGAGGGACAGTGGGGATGGCCGCTGCCATAAGGCCAAGGAGTCTGAGAATCAACCTGGCCATGATCTGCCTGCAGGAGGCTACAAGACGAGCCTGTTTCTGCAAGGTTTCTGCCCTGTTCAAAGGGAGAAAAGCCATACCATGGGCTGTATCCAGCACCGCTCCAAAAAACTGGAGGTGTTGGGAAGGGGCAAGCTGGGACTTGGGATGTTTGACAGTAATCCCCACTTGCGCGAAAAGGGCCACGATAGCCAAGAGGGAAAGTTCCAACTGCTCCCTCGATGGGGCTGACAGAAGTCAGTCGTCGACATAGGGGAACACATAGTGGCCCTGGCACCTCAGGGCTGCCACTACCGCAAGGCACTTGGTAAAAACCCGGGGTGCTGAGGACAGGCCAAAAGCGAAGGCTTTGAACTGGTAATGCTCCCCTGAAAGGTGAACCTGAGGTGCGCGATGGGCCTGAAAACTGGGATATGCAGGTAGGCATCCTGCATATCCATGGTACAGAGCTACTGTCCCTTGTGCAAGAGGGCAGCAGACCTGAGAAGGTCAGTATTCAAAACTGTTTGTACTCTATGTACTGGTTTACAGCGCTGAGGTCCAAGATGGGACAAGATCTCCCATCTTCTTTGGGACCAGGAAGAAGTGGGAGTAATACACCTTTCCTACCTGGTTTGACGGAACAGGCTCTATTGCCTCCTTTTGCAGAAGAGCTTCAATTTATTCCCTTAAGAGGGGAATGTGCGCCTTTGGATAATGAGACACCCCTGGAGGCTTGTCTGGGAGTTTCTTGAGGAACCCAGAGTGTGGCCCTGTCTGATCAACTGAAGGACCAATGAGTCTGTGGTGACCATCTCCCACCCTGGCAGGTGACTGGCGAACCTTCAGCCCATCGACTCCCCCAACGGAAGGGGGGGGGCGGGCTGTGAGTCAAGAGATGGAGGGAGGGATGGGGAGAGCAACCCCTGAGGCTCTCTGAGCTTTGGCTGGAGGGGTGGCTGCAGATGAAGGTGCCAGACGCTTGGTCTAGCATCTGGCTATATGCTGTTTCGTCTGCCGCTTGGTCTGGTGATGAAATGGCTGCTTGGCCTTGGATCTAGGGTGGTAGTACATGGTGTAAACCGACCCCAGGGCCTTGACCTTATCCTGGAGACTGATAATAATATCCTGGGCATCCCCTTGAACAGGACAGAACCCTAGAAGGGGGCATCCTGGATAGCCGCCTGGACATCAGGTGCCAAACCTGACACCCTGAGCCAGGAAAATCTCCTGAGACAGATAGCCATAGCAGTGCCCCTGGCAGAGGAGTCCACCGCATCATAGGTGGCCCTCAGAGAGTGACAACAGGCAACTTTGGCTGACCGGATAGTGTCAGCCAATACAGTCTTGGATTCAGAGTCCAGAATGGCCTCAATGACAGACTCCAACTGGTAGAACAGCAACATCTGATAAACCACGATGTGTGCCACATAGTTAAGGGCACGTGGCATAAGAGTGGAGGAAGAATAAACTTTCTCCCAAACTGATCGAAGCTGCCTCAACTCCCTGTCAGGAGGGAGGTGATAATGTACCTGGGCTTGGTGGAACTATCGTGGGCACGTGAATGACCCTAGTCAGCCTTAGAGTGGACACTGAGGTGATCCTTCCCTCAGGGTCCTGTAGGTCCTGTCAGCCTTCTTCGCCACAGCTGGAATAAAGGAAGGCATCATCCATATAGTGGAGGCCAAACCTGTGAGGCTCCAGCCACGGTGGTGTGAGGACAGGTGTGGTTTCTGGATGTCCAAGTGCTCAGCAAGTCTCTGATGTTTGGGGTCCTGAGCATCAGATTTCCAACCACAGACCTTCGCGATCTGTTTCAGGAGGTCTACGAAAGAAGGATCCTCTGGAGACTATTTGGGGGACTCCTTCGACTTAGGTTCCTCTGTAGGAGGAGTCTCAAACCCCGAAACCAAGCAGGAAGACCCGGACTCTGATTCGGAGTCTGAAAGACTGACGTCCGGGCGAGAGTCCTCCTGAGTCCTAGGAGGAACACTACCCGACATCAGGGCTGGCAGAGAAGCTCTCGTCAGGCCCGACGTACACTGACGCAGTTCCAATAGGGAAGCAGCCCTAGGAGTCTGATCCGGGTGAAGCGGGGGTGGGGTGGGGTTCTCTCCTGTGCCGGGCTGTCCAGCTCAGAAACAAGCTGAGATTTGGTCTTGGATCACCAATACTGGAGAATGTCCCTAAAATCCACCTGAGGTTGGGAGGAGGCAGAGGTTGCTGGTAAACTGTGTGGAACCCCGAAGGGTACCCTGTTGTCGGGTATCCCAGTATGTCAAACCCATGCACTGGGTAACCCAGCGAAGGGTTTGAAGGGAGCGTACCCAGGCGCCTGAAAGCCTAACATCTGGTAGCCTGTGGAGGATACCTTGGAACCTGATGAAAGGCGGGTAACCAGCTGGAGGATAACCCAGCAGAGGCCTGATGAAGGAGCTGTGAGGGCCGATATAAAACCCTGAGGCCTGAAAATTGGATCGGAAGGGCCCAAAGGAGCAGAGTCAGGCACGGGGCCCAGCAGGACATATGGCCGGCAATGGTGGTGACGGCCCTGCCAGAAGAACCAGGGAAGAGGCCTGCGGAAGCTCCGACATTTATTCGAGGTGAACCAGGAATTACGGCACTCGACGGATGACCCCCGTCCTCCAGCTCCCGCTGATCTGGGAAGGGCAGAGGTGGCTCCACAACGGAAGAAGAGGGGGTATCTCCATGGGTAGAACCCACCGGTGAATGCTTCCCAGAGACTGGCAATTGGCTCTCATCCAGCCTTGTGCCAGAGTCCGACGTGAGTGTAATGGTCGGGTCGACTTATCAGCCCGGGCATTAGTCAGAGGGTCCGATGAGTGGCTTATTGGCCCCGCCAACCTGCTTAGACCCACTGGTGGAGAGCAGTGTAAGGGAGGCGGAAGCCTTGGACTCGGACGAGGTGCCTGCGGCCACTGTAACCAGTGATGGCGGGGGAACCAAGGGCTGCTCCTGGGAAGGTGGGGCAGACCTGGAGGTAGCGGTGGCCTTCTCGAAGGGGGCTGTTGTTCAGCCTAGGGCAGCCACGGGTGAGGGGGGATCATTCCTGGTCCTGATGCTCCTCTTTGTCCCTTCTTATGTTTGTGGGAGTCAGTCAGCGAGGAAGAAGCGCTCCTTAATTTTTGCAGCTCTTTCTCCATGGATAGCAACTTCTTTTTCAGAAGATGGGCTTTGAGGGCCTGCTGGTAACGCCTGTGTGGCTTGGCTGAAGCTGGAACAGGCCTCACAATCCTCGACCTTGTGCTCGGCCCAAACAGAAGAGGCAGAAGGAATGAGTGTCTTTGTGTAGTAGCTAGCACCTCAAGAATTGCATTTATTTTTATGCAAATCGATGGAAGACATTGAAAACAAGCACAAAATAGAAGGTTTTACAGAAAAACAAGAAAATGGATGCTCATCCATAAAAGACGTCAACTGCAGCGACAACCTCCACAAGATCCTATGTGCTCAGGTTCACGGCGGAAAGAACTGGAAGCAGATGGGGGACTGCCAATATGTTACATAGACGGTCATGTGACAATGGGTGGTGGTCCCCCGTCAGACACTGCTAGCTAAAGTTTCTGTGTGGTCCTGACACCAGGGGCACAGTCCTCAAGTGATTACTCTACTGCAAGAGCCCTCTCGAAAGAAGATCTAACCCTACATAACTGCTATTAGGGACACACCTGTCTCATACTCTGATAACTAATAGTGTCAGTGGCTCAGCAGGTAGCACTCTTCTCTGAGGCTGGGAAATCAGAAGGCTGTGGGTTCTATCCCACACCAGGCACTTGGTTTAAATCCAATACTGACACTGCAGTGCAGCATGAGGGGTGCTGCACTCCTGAGGTGCCGTCTTTCATATGAGATGTTAAACCGAGGTCCCATCTGCCTGTCCTGGTGGTAGTTCAGGTGGATGTTAAAGATCCCACGGCACTTCTCAAAGAGTAGGAGAATTTCCCCGGTGCCCTGGCCAAATTTCCCCCCATTCACTAAAAATACCACCAACAGTTTAATCTGGTTCAAGGTCAGTTGGCATTCATCTGTATCCCCCGCCCCCGGATCATGCCTGAAAATAGGCAGAATTTGTCTAGTGCACTTACCCAGTTGACAAAAACTAAATAAATAAATAAAACTCTACACCATTGTCATTCGGGACACACCAGTCTCATACTGTGATAACGAATCCTACACAACTGTTATTAGGGACACAACAATCTCACACTATGATATCTAACCAGACATCGCATTCAACAGGGACATATCAATCTCAAACTATGATAAAAGGCCCAACACTGCTGTCAGTGGGGACACGACAATCTCATACTGTGATAAACAACCCAACACCATCATCAACAGGGAAACACCAATCTCATACTGTGATAACTAACCCGACACTGCTTTCACCAGGCACACTAATCTCATACTGTGATAAATAACCCAACACCATCATCAATACTAGGGATTCACCAATCCCATACTGTGCTAAGTAACACAACACTGCTATAAACAGAGAGACAGCCCTCGTACTGTGATAAATACACCACTGCTAAAAGGGACACAGAACTCACACATTGTGATAAATAACACTAAATCACTGTCTCAATAGGGACACACCAATCTCATACTATGATAAATAACCAGACACAACTGGCAATAAGGACACACCAATCTCAGTATTGTGATCAATACCCTGTACCATCGTCAACAGAGACACACCAGTCTCATACAGTGATAAAATAACTTTATGCTATTGTCAACAGGGACACACCACTCATATACTATAATAAATAACCCAACACCATTGTCAAAAGGGACACACCAGTCTCGTACTACAATAAATAACCTGACATCACTAGAGAGACAGCCATCTCACTGTGATAACTACATCACTACCAAAAGGGACACAGAACTCTCATATTGTGATAAATAACCTGACATCACTGTCAATAGGGACACGAAACTCGCATACTGAGATAAATAATACTACACAACTGTTAACAAGGACACAGCCATCTCATACTGTGATAAATAACTCTTCACCACTATCAGCAAGGACACAACCATCTCATACTTTATAACCGTACACCACTTTCAACATGGACATACCAATTTTACACTGTGATAATAATCCTGTATCCCTAGGAAGTTTCAAGTTTATTTCAGGATTAATCAAAGTTTCTCTTTGTACAAGGGTGGCCTTGTAGAAACGTAATACTGTATGCAGCTAACTGGACCCTAACATGGAAAAGCAATGTTCTACAACAGATTGGTTACCGTATACTAAAGACAAAAACTAATCCACAACTAGGAAGTCACCCATTGATAGCTAGTTGTGGAGAACATCTGACAAAAGTGTTAATTTCAATCCTCACCACCTTTTGTAAAGTTTTAGTAACCAACTTAATAAGGTAGTTATGTTTTTACTTGGCATGTCGATTATGGACACTCATTCATATTTTCACTTTTACACATTTTGTTAAAGCGTAGAAATATAATTTCTGCCTTAAACTGATGGATAACTTCCACCTAGTAAGCTCTGTTCATGTTTTCCATGTTGTTCTTTAACAAGGTCACTATGCTTGACCTTTCTTTATCTCTCTCTGCCCACTGCCTCCATTTTTACGTGCCATACCTGTACTGCCACAGGTTAGTAGTGCTTTGTTAGTCGATTTGAGGTACCCAGGAGATTGAAGCGCATTGCTACAGGCGCTCACATCTGCGTTTGAGTCACAAGCACTTGGTGATGCCAGAGGGCTGCAATACAGGCTTCTCCACCTACTGCTGGCTAGAATGGAAAAGCAGAGAGGCATGCAGTGTTAAGGTTACATTCATAGAAATGGAAATAAATGTGACATCCAAACCGTTAAAGCGTGACACAAGTCTAAAACCACTCCCAATAACCATGCTCATTGGGGCAAAGCAGTCAAGTCTTTAAGAACTTTTAATGGCCATCTGGCAAAGCGTTCTTAGGAAGTTCAATAAACACAGCATTATCTTCAGCAGTAGAACTCTTCAGCTGTGGCAAAGGGAAATGACTACCTGCAAATGCCCCACACCATAGTGTGGCGAAGCCCCTGATTAGGCTTTCTGCCAAAAATAAAAAAAAATTACCTTCTGGCATGTTGTAGTATTTTTAAGTTTATCTGATTGATTCTGCCATCATTCCATGACAAGCACCACTCGGGGCGCATCCCAGAACCTCCTGCGGCTGACGTTAGAGCCAGGGATTAGTCGTGAGAGAGTGTATAGTTTTTATCAATATAAGGATCTATTATTAGCTCCGGGTTGGTCATTTACATTCTTGTGTCACATTGAAACCAAGTATAGACTGTCCAGCAGCTGGACAGTATATATTTGGTTTCAGTGTGACACAGGGAATGCGAATTACCAAACTGGAGCTAATCATAGCTCTGTAGATTGATAAAAATGATACACTCTCTCACAGCTGATCCCCGGCTCTGAAGTCAGCTGCGGGAGGTTCTTGAATTGCCCCGATCAGCACTTGTCAGAAAATGCCAGCAGGAGGGACAGCAGATTCAACCTGATAAAATACAACATGCTTAAAACAAAGTATGTGTGTGTGTTACTCACAGACAGGATTTGAGAAGTTTTTTTGAAACAAGATAAGTGGGATAAGTTGTTGAGAAACTTGCTGGACTTGTGTTTTTCTTTTTGTCTGTAAAGTAAATAGAAAGGAGAGTAGCCCACATGTTAAGGGCCTTACACCAGAGCTGTGTTTCTGCCCTGTAGTTTGCGGGCTAGGTGAGAATTGTCTGGCCTGATTAATTGACTTGGGGCCTATGCTAGGTGACAACTTAAAAGGAATAGCATGGTGGCTCCTAAAGCAGTTCTCCCTCGCAGTTAGACGCAGGAGCGCTGGAGGGCAGAACACAGGGTTTGGCCTCAACTGCTTTATTTTTCTCTGACTGAAATTGTTCTTTACAGGGTATCATTTCTGTTAAAACTGTTGTGCAGGTTGTCTTGTGGAAGGAAAGCACTCACTGGGGTGGTGCATCAGAGCTGTAGCTGATTGTTTCTGGAGGGCACGGGTTGGTCCAATCCACCCCAAGAGCATCATTTCCTTTATACCAGGGTTCTGACATCACTTCCCCAAAAAGGGCAAAGGACATACACTTGTCATATCTCACATTTGTTCCCTAGATGCCATATGGCATTGGAACCATCCATTACTGGATCTGATCCAAAATGGCCACTGGGAACAAATGAGTTAATAAGCCAACACACTGTGTAAGGTAAATACACACGCCGCACACAAAAAATTTTAAACAGAAAGGGAGATAGATATGTGGAGTGGTGCAATGCACTGGCTGTGGGGCGGCAGTCTTCCAGGAGACGTTCTGGAGGCTGTGAATCTGCCCTTTTTGCAGGCACCTCTTTGGTCTGAGAAAGGAGGTTTCCATTCTCCAGGCTGACCTGGCGAGGATTTGGGAAACCTCCTCCCCCACCCAGGGACCACCAGGGCAGCTGCCTCAAAGGCTGCCAAGAAAGAGGAGAGGTTAGACCACGGTGGGTTCAGAGAGGGTGAGGGTGCTTGAATGGAGGCGCATCCCTCCAGCTGTACCTCTCCACAATTCACACGACGTTCTGGTGGAACATGGTTCCTCTATGGAGACACCCGCAGTGGAGACCAAGGAGGATGCTGGACCTCCACACAGGAGACCCTCAGGAGGGTGACACAGGACCCCACAGGGGAAGAAAACAACAACTGGTGGGGGACTCGATCATTAAGGGGGTAGAACTGGGGGAGGGGAGAGAGAGGTAAGGTGCCTACCTGGCGCCATGGCTCAGAGGAACAGGAAGCGAATCCTCAGGATCACGAGAGAGGGAGCTGGACATCACTGTCCACCCAGGGATAAATGACCTGGTTGGGAATGGGATCAGAGCAGTGCAGGAGGAGTTTGTGGAGTTGGGGAAGGGCCATAGACAAGTAGCACACATGGTAACATTCTTGGAGGTGCCGCCTGCCTATGGCATGGGTGAGGCTAGGGTACTTTACACCATGGGATTCAATGAATGGTCAAAATACTGGTGCAAATCTCAGGGTTTTGGCTTCACTGGGGACTGGGGGTCTACCTGGAGGGATACAAGGCTATACTGGAGCGATGGTCTGCACCTGCCTAGGAGGGGAACCATGATCCTAGGTGATAGGTTTAAATGCTTCATTGGCAACCATTTAAACTAGCCAAGGGAGAGAGGCACTGAAAAGGAGCAGGGAAATCCCAGCCCCCCCCCCACACACACAAAACAGGGTAGTTATCAAAGTAAACACCAAGATAGAGAAGGCGATAGGGAACAGGACGGGGTAGACGGAAGTAAGGACAGGAATGGGGCTAAAAGTGGTAAGGCATCAAAAATAGAGGGCTTATGAGCATCAATGCCTGTAGTTCAAGTAACAAGTTCCTGAACTACTGACCTTGATGGAACAGAACCATGACTGGGATGTCAGCATACCAGGGTACAATCTACAGAAGGACAGGGAAGGTAAAAGAGGAGGAGTAGCTCTCTACATAAGGGAAGGGATCAAAGCAACAGAACTAAAGGGTGAAAAAAGGGAGGAGAGAAGGCACTGTTGGTCACCCTGGAGACAGGAAATGGCACCACAATCCACACGGGGGAGGAAATGGACAAGGAAATGATAAAAGGCATCTTTAAAATGGCAGAAAAAGAAGAGATTTTGTTGATGGGGGACCTGAATATGCTAGATGTTAACTGGAGCACCCTTGCTACAGCCACATCCAAGAGCAGGGTCATTCTCGATGCCCTACATGGGGCATGCCTCAAGACCGCTAGTGTTGGAACCCACTCGGGAGGGAGCAATCTTAGACCTGGTACTCTCAAAGCAGGATGGAAAGAAGATCCAGATTTAGAAGTGGGTAGCCCTCTGGGAACAGGCGACCACCAAACAAGTGTGGTTCATGATAAACACAACCATAGAGCCAAGCCATACAAAAGCGAGGGTACTGGACTTTAGGAAAGCTGACTGTGGAAAACCGGGAGAGTGCCCCAGAAAAGCACTAGCAAACAGGCAAGAAGAAGGAGTGGAGGAACAATAGGGAAAATAAATCAAAACTGCCATCACCATCACAGAGGCCTTTGTGTGAAGCAAATAAACAAATCAAAATGAAGGAAGAAACTACTATGGTTCTCAAAAGAGGTGGCGGGGAAGGTTAGGAAGAAAAAGCATTCAGGAAGTAAAGGAAACACAGAAGCAGCAGGACAGAGAACTGTACCAGTTAAAGCAGAAGGAAGCGGGGAAGGCAGTCAGAATAGCAAAGGCCCAAACCGAGGAAAAGATAGCCAACTCAGTTAAAGCAGAAGTATTTGTTAGTAACGTATACATTTTTCAGTAATAATGTTTGTTTGGCAAAAATATCAACATGCACATTTTTCTTTTGTTTTCTTTCATTCCTGAACCAAGATGTGGGTCTTGATGTTTATAAATGTTCCCACCATACCACACGCACATGAAACAAAATTTAATATTTTGTGTTTTATTACTATCAGAAACATGTGGAAGAACCATCCTAATACAACTACAGCAGGAATCTAGCATGTACATTCGACAAGTAACACCAGGAGAAGGGATTTAAAAAAAAATGGTGAATGGCAGCCATCTTTAATGACGCAAGTCATTAATTACAGAATCAGCAATGAAAAAAGTCAACATCTGAGAAAACAAAAAATATACTGAGTATGAATCTTTGGTTGTTAGCAATACATTTTTGCTAAAAAAAATGAAGACTACATGATTTGTTTTTCACTAACAAATACAGCTGCTTTAAGAAGGGGGATAAAACCTTTTATAAGTACATTAGGGAGCGAATAAAGCCAAAGGGAGGGACAGTGAGGCTTAATAAAGTGGAGGGGGTAGGCAGAAGATGACAGTGAAAAAGCAGGGATACTAAACAAATACTTCTGCCCAGTATTCACAAAAGAAGAGGAGGGGAGGTGCCTAAACCAAACAACAGAAGCACTATGGATAAGGGGTTCGATACCAGTCCATCCACAGAAGGAAAGGGTCCTGAAAAAAATTCCTAAAACTGAAGGTGGACAAAGCAATGGGGCCTAAATTCTAAACCAAGGGGAGAACTAGTGACACCACTGACTACCCTTTAACAAATCATGGAGGATGTGATCCTCTCATAAAAGTGGGAACAAGGTAGAGGCAGGAAACTACAGACCTGTTAGTTGGATCTCACTGGTAGTTAAAAAGATGGAATCACTTCTGAAAGAAAGAATTGTTGAGTACCTAGAGACCAGCAGGGCACAGGACCCAGGGCAGCATGGACTGCAGCGGGAAAGTCATGTCAAATGAATCCAACAGATTTCTTTGACTGGGTGACCAAAGTAGTAGACCAGGGAGGGGCTGTGGACATGGTCTATCTAGACTTTAGCAAGGCATTTGATACAGTCCCACACAAAAGATTAATAAACAAGTTAGTCAGCCTGGGAGTGGATCCCAGGTGGTAGCCTGGGTAAAAACTGGCTGAACAACAGGATGCAGAGGGTAATAGTAAAGAGAGTCCACTCCAAGAAAGGGGGAGGGTTTACTAGTGGGGTACCGCAGGGTTCAGTACTGGGACCGATCCTCTTTAAATGTCTTTATAAGTGACATTGCGGAGGGACTAGAAGGAAAAGTATGCCTCTTTGCAGACGACACAAAGATCTGCAACAGGGTTGATACACAAGGTGGGGGGGAGTAGAAAGGATAAGAAGGGACTTGGCAAGGTTGGAGGAAGGGTCAAAGTATGGTATCTTAGATTCACTGCAAAGAAGTGCAAAGTAATGCACCTGGGAAACAAAACCCAGGGAAGAGTACACAATTGTGGGGGGTTACTAACAACAACAAAATGGAAAGGGACCTGGGGGTAGTTATATCAGATGACCTAAAGATAGGCAAGCAATGTGAGAAGGCAGTAAGGAGGACTGGGGGATACTGGGATGCACAGGGAGAGGCATCACCAGCAGAAAACAGGAAGTTGTTATTCCTCTGTACAGACAGTTGGTGAGACCCTATCTGGAGTATTGTGTGTTCTGTAGACCCCATCTCCGTGAGGAGACAGACAGGATGAGGCAGTCCAGAGGAGGGCAACTAAAATGGTGCAGGGTCTGCACCAAAAGCCATATGAAGAGAGACTAAAGGAGCTTAATATGTATACCCTTGAGGATGGGGGTGGGGGCATGATAGAAACTTTCAAGTACCTTAAGGGAATCAACAAAGTCCAAGAAGGTAGCATCTTTCAGAAAAAGAGATGTGCAAGAACAAAGGGGCACAATTTGAACATAGAAGTATTTTTCAAGGAGAGGGTGGAGGATGCATGGAACGGTGTTCCTGAGGAGGTTGTGGGGTCAGAAACAGTGGGGGAAATTCAAAAATGCATGGGACAGATGTACGGCAATTCTAGTGGGGGGTAGGAGGAAGTAGGCTGCTGGTTAACTAGGATCTGCAGCTTATCCAATAGGTAGGGAAATGGGCAGACTGGGTAGGCTAAGCGGTTCTTATCTGCCGTCAAAGTCTATGTTTCTATGCCAGAAGGAAACATTTTTATTTCTGGCAGAAAGCCTAATCGGGAGCTGCCCCACACTATGGTGTGGGGCACTTGCAAGTGGACATTTTAATACATTTCAAAATTATTTTTCCATGGAGCACTGCTAGAAAAGAACAGTTACATAAGAATTTACTGTAACAGTAGATCTTTGAAGGAATCTTTTTCATCAGGTCACACCTATGGAACTTAACCATCAGGTACTAGGATCCCAAGGAAGCTTTTTCTGTAGCAGTCTATCAGGGGCCGCCCATGCTGACGTCACTCACCATATAAAGGCTCAGGAGGCCCCACTCCCTGCTCAGTTCCCTGCCGGAGACCATTCTCGCCCGGCTACTCCTGGGAAACCAAGGAAAGAGATAAAGAGTGCCTAGCCCTAATCAAGGCTGGAGCACAAACAAGCCAGTGTGGAAATGGAGGGTAACTCCAAAGGGGGATGGAGGGAGGGGCGGCATGACCTGAAGAAAGGGATTCCCTCAAAGATCTACCGTTACGGTACGTTCTTACGTAACTCTTCTGTCTTCTTCAGGGATGTCTCTTTCATCAGGTCACACCTATGGAACGAATCCCAAACAGTTCTGACAGCTAAACCAAGGATGTGGCAGGAGGCCCAAAAGCCTAAGAAAGGAGGCCCTGGAGCATGGCTAGACCAAAACCTGCCTGCTTGCAAGAGGCAATCTCCAAACTGTACTGTTCGGTGAAAGTGTGCGTAGTATTCTAAGTGGCACCAGCACAGATGTTCGCAGCTGGCACATTCCTGAAACAGCCAACAGAAATGGCCAAACGCTGGTTGAATGGCCCTTAACGGCCCCAGGAAGTTACTTACCGTACTTCATATACCAAAAATAAGACAGTTGGCCAACCATTTGGACAAGCACGGTTTAGAAATTAGCTCTCTCTCCCAGGGGCACGAAACAAACAACTGCTTGGACTGTCTGCAGTACCTAGTCCGGTGTGTATAGTAACTAAAATTCTATGCACATCTAGAGTATGGAGCAATGCTTCCCTGGATTGGCATGCTCTGGATAATAACTGGAAGGTGGATAGACTGATTTAAAGTGAACTCAGAGACCATACTGGGAAGGAAATTGGGATTAGTATGTAAGGAGACCCTGTCTTTGTGAAAAATTAAATAAAGCTGATCACACATGAGAACCTGCAGCTCTGAAATTCTTCAAGAAGAAGTAACAGCAACTTAAAACAATGCTTTCATTAAAGAAATCGAGTTCGTAAGAGGCAGCTGGTCTTAAAAGGAGGCAGGGTCAACTTTATTAAGACAAAATTCAGGTCTGGGGTGGGGGGCAGGATCATGAATAGGGGACTTCAAGTGAAGAATACCCCACAGAAAAGTATGACTCGCATCTAACTGAGCTACCGTACGACAGTCAATGGGCATAAGGAAGGCTGAAATAGCAGACAGGTGCACCTTGATGGAGGAATACTGACGCCCAAGTCTGAAAGAGACAGAAGATACTCTAGGACCTGATTCACCTGACATGCAAAAAGGTCCAAGTGACAGACTGATCTGCCCAAATGGCAAAACGCTTCCATTTCACTGAATATGTGGTTCTGGTGGAGGGTTTCCTAGTAGCCACCAAGACATCAGCCACTCTTTGAGAAACCCCAAAGTGAGCTATGGCTACGTCCTCAGGAGCCAAGCATGCAGGTTAAGGGATCTGAGGTCTGGGTGGACCGGAGTCCCCTGAACCTGTGTCAACAGGTCCCTGCAAACAAGGAGAGGAACTGGAGGTTGCACAGCCAGCTGTTGCTATAATGGAAATCAAATTTGCTGAGGCCAGATTTCAAAAGTGTTTGGGGTTAGATACACAGCAGAAAGTACTCAAACGATAGGATTACCCCTCGGAGAGCTACTCTGGAGAATCTCCAGAACAATGATCATGACCAGCGTCCACACATCTGAGAAGAAATTTGGAGTCAGCTAAATCAAGGGCACCATTGAAGCTGACTGGGGATGTCCAGATCCACTTCTTCCCAACCCGAAGTTATTCCACCAGACAACACAGAAAGGCCTTTGATAGTGTGCAGAGCAGGCCTGAAAGCATTGAGGATAACGCCTGTGTTGTAGCAACCCGGCCCGATGCAATTTACTATGCGGTAAAGACTTTCCTTTTTGATCCAGTAGAAGCAGGGAAGAAATTGGAATTAATTAAAAATATTTTCATCAGCGCCTCTCATGCACCTTCTGATGAAGAGGACTCGCTTTAACAGAACAATCTTCACACTTAGATAGCAAATGCTATCTGCAAGTTAAAATGAATTTGAGATGGCCACAATTGTACTGCAAAACACTGAATAAGTAACTCTTACTTTTATATGTTTGGTTTAACAGAAATAATTGATGGTGGAACATAAATCTGTTTTTGGTTCGTAATCAAAACATACTTTTCTGGCAATATATTATGGCATATGTATTTTAGTGGTTGCTTAAATCCGATTAGCCTCAGATAGTTTTCATTTTTAAATTACCTTGACGTTTATTAAAGCTTGGCTGGTAGGAAGTATGACGTTGATATACTTTAAGCTACATACTGTATTAGTATGCAGGGTATTTGAGAGCCTAGAAAATGGAACTTGCAACTACTATTTATCTAGAATGCTACCGAGGTTCTCTCTAAATAGACTGCACTCTATACAGCCGTGTCCCATTATATTTGAGAAGTTACAAATGTTTATGTAGATTTATGGCAATAAAATACAGGTTACTCACCTGTAACAGGAGTTCTAGGAATGGTATATGTTGTTCATCCACACTTATTGGCAGGTTCCTTGCCACTTTAAATCTTGCCGGAAGGTCTTCAAGCTGGCTCCTCCCACCCACCCGGGTGGTGAAACTCTCGGCTCCGCCCCATGACACCAGATCTAGCCCACAGCTAGGCTAAAGCGCCAAAGCTGAAGGTCGAGAATAGGATGAATAACATATACCATTCCTAGAACTCCTGTTACAGGTGAGTAACCTGTACTTCTAGGGACATGGATATGTTGTTCATCCACACTTATTGGCAGACTCCTAGCAGTTCTCCGGGAGGAGGGAGGCAAGGCACACCCTACTTAGGAACAAAGACTGGAGAACTGAGGCCCCAAAACCAGCATCCCGGCGTGACTCAAGGTCGATGTGGCAGTGGGTAATGAAGATATGTGCCGACTTCCAGGTAGCGGCCCTGCAGATATCCTGGATAGTGACATCCCTGGAAGCAGCCACCGATGCAGCGGTATGGCGGGTAGAATGAGCTCTTATCCCTCTGGGAGGCTCCATGCCCGCCAACCTATAGCAGAGAGCTATGCAGGAGGTGACCCACCTGCTTATCGTCCGCTTGGCTGCAGGTCTGCCAGGTGCAGCTTCAGTGTAGGTGACAAACAGCTGGCGAACCTCTCCTGAACTTCAGCCGTCTGCTCCTTATAATAAGTGAGCGCTCTTCTAGGGTCCAAGTATGCGTGCTATATTCGGCCTCGAGGTGTGATTGGGTAGAACACCGGCAGAGTCAACACCTGGTTAAGGTGAAACTCGGTGACACCACTGGAAAGAACTTAGGTGGGGAAGCAGGACAACCTTGTCCCTGTGGAAGACCAGATAAGGAGACTCGATGGAAAGCGCCTGGAGCTCTCCCATCCTTCTGGCTGACGTGATAGCCACCAAGAAGGCAGTCTTCCACGACAGGTGGGACATATCGCACCTGTGCATTGGTTCAAATGGCTTACCCATGGGCTTGGCCAATACCAGCAGTAGATCCCACAGAGGTGGAGGTTCTCGCACCAAGGGAAATGTGATCAAGGCCTTTGAAGAAGCGCCAGACCACCTTCTCCTGCGCCACTGACTGCTTCCCGGCCCGCGCCCGATAAGCAGAGATAGCTGCCAGGTGCACCTGAAGGGTTGTCGACCGAAGCCCTTGCTGAGAAAGGGACCACAGGTAGTCCAGAATGCTTGCCAAGGAACAGGAGGAAGGGTCCAGGCCTTTTCCCTGACACCAAATGGAGAATCTCTTCCATTTGAAGGCATAGCATTTTCTAGCTGACTCCTTATGGGATGTCTCAACGATGTTGAGGACCTCGTCGGAAAGACCCAAGGCCTGGAACTCTAGCCGCTCAGGGACCAGGCCGTCAGGTGCAGGGATTGAAGGTCCGGATGGAATACCTTCCCTGAATGATTGAGATCAGGTCCGGCGGGCTGGAAGTCCTCCGGAAGCCTGGAGCTGAGACTGAGGAGATCTGGATACCAGAACTGGCGGAGCAAGTCTGGGGCTACCAGAATCACCTGCACCTTGTCCCTCCTCGCTTTGAGAAGCACCTTGTGGATCAAGGAAATGGGGAAAGGCGAGAAGAGGCCGGGGTCCACGGCCTCGAGAAGGCATCCCCCTGCAGCGAGCCCTGCTGAGGGGGGCGGGCATGAAACAGTCTCAGCTTTGCATTCTCCCTGGAGGCAAACAGGTCCACCTGAGGCGTGCCCCAATGGGAGAAGAGATCTTGTACTACCTCCGGCAGGAGAGACCACTCGTGAGACGCAGCCCCTATCCGGCTTAGGGCATCGGCCAGGGTGTTGGAGGCTCCTGCCACGTGAATGGCTACGAGATCCGCCTCCAGGCTGCGCACGAGACCATATGTGGAGAGCTTCCTTGCATAACAGCATGGAACATGTCCCGCCCTGGCGGTTTAGGTAGTACATGGTCGTGGTATTGTCCATCTGGACCTAAACCACTTGACCCCGTAAAAAAGAAGCGAAGGTGGTGAGAGCTAGGCGGACCGCTCGGAGCTCCAGCAGGTTGATACGGCATCGGGACTCCCGAGGGGACCACAGGCCGTGAGCTCTGTGCTCCCCCAGATGGGCACCCCAACCCATCAGAGATGATTCGGTCGATAGAGAGACCGTCGGCTCAGGGCGGACGAACCGGATGCCCTCCTGCAGATGTGCTGGAACGGTCCACCACTGGACAGCGTTCCACATTTCCTGGGTTACTGTCACCAACTGATCCAACGGATCGTAGCATTGTGACTACTGGCTGGCCAGTCCCCATTGATGGGGACACATGTACCAACGGGCCCAACAGACCACACTGGTGCAGGCCGCCATGAGGCCCAGGAGGTACAGGAAGTCCCGGGCAGGGTGCGATTGCCCAACCAGAAATGACTGGGCAAAGGAGGAAAGAACCTCGGCCCTGTCTGCTGGGAGCCGAGCTCTGCCCCAGTGAAGTGCATCACCTGCTTCGGCACAAGTTCCGACTTGGCCTCTTTGATGAGGAGGCCAATCTGAGAGCAAACCTGGAGGGCCAGATCTCTGGACCGCTCCACCTCCGCTCTGGAGGGGGCTGCAATCAGCCAGTCGTCCAGGTAGGGGTACACCCGGACCCTTCGGCGCCGCAGAAATGCTGTCACCACTGCCATGCATTTGGTGAAGAGTAGACCCTGGGAGCTACAGAGAGGCCGAAGGGCATGGCCCGGAACTCGTAAAGGGATCCCTCTGCTCTGAAGTGGAGGAATCTCTGATGAGACAGACGGATCGGGACGTGAAAGAACGCGTCCTGGAGGTCCAGGGAACAGAACCACATGCCTCGTCCCAAGGATGGGATTATCTGAGCCAGAGTGACCATCCTGAAGGTCCGAGACCTTAGGAACCTGTTCAGGTCGTGCAGGTCGAGAATGGGGCGCCAGCCCCCGTCCATTTTGGGACCAGAAAATACCTGGACACAAACCCAGGTCTGGAGGAGGATCCGCCACCTTCCTGATCACCTCTTTCTTAAGGAGCAGGGCAGTATCGGCTCAGCGGGCCGACAGCAAGGCTTCAGAACCCGTGGCCCCCTGGGGGAGCGACGTCTCGAAAGGGAGGGGTCTGCTCGAGTTCCAGAGGCAGGCCCTTCCCTACCACCTCCAACACCCAACAGTCTGTGGTGATAGCGGATCAGGCGGAAAGGAAGTGGTAGAGCCGCCCCCCGACAGGGGGAACCCAGGGAAGGGTGACGAGGTTGGGGGTGACACCCCTCAACCCGTCACTGGGCAGGCCTGAAAGAGGACCGCCGAGGGGCTCCTGGGCCTTCCTCCTGCTTCCTGTTGGAGGAAGCCGCTGGCTGGACACCAAGCATCAGACTGTTGGCCCTGTTGCTGGTGCTGTTGGGCCGGTCGTGCTGCAGGGGGTAAGGACTAAAGGATTTATGCTGTTGCTGACGGCAGCCTTTGTCTCTGGCGGAGGTGACAGAGTCCAGAGTGGCGCTGGACTTTTCGATCCGCTGGAGGTGTCCCTCCACCCAGGGCCGAAGAGGTCAGTCCCCAAGAAGGGACGTCCGCCAACTTGTGCTGGATCCGCCGCGGGAAGGTGGATATCCTCAGCCACGCCTGCAGCCGCATGGCCACCGTGGCGCCATCACTGACCCAGCACAGGAATCACCTATGTCCAGAGCAGTCTGAAGCTGCTGCCCGCCACTGCCCTACCTGGTCCGCACCTGACGGACCGTGGTCTGCAGGTCCGCCAGAGAGGAGGGATGACCTCATCCAGGGAGCCCATGAGGGCGTGGGAGAAGTGTGCCATCAGCATGGCCGAGCTGGCTTGTCAGAGGCCGAGGGAGGACACAGCGACACCTTGCGCCGGCATAGTCCAGCTTCTTGGACTCTTTGTCGGGGGCTTATCCATGTCCCGAGCTTCCCGAACGCTGGAAGACGCTATCGGTGACTAACCCTCGGCAGAGGGGTGCTCCGAGAAACCGGGCAAAGAGCCGGTAGGGACCGCATACTTCCTAGCCATCCTGGCTGAGGGCGCAGGACAAGAAGCAGGCCACTGCCAAAGCTCCAAGGCTGGGCCGACAATGGCCTCAGCTACAGGGAAGGCCTCCATGGGTGAATCCCCTCAGTCCAGTATCTCGTCAGGGGATACTTGGCCCGTTTGGACGTGGGCTCGAGCTGCATCCCGGTAGACTCCGAGATGAGCCGAAGCAGACCCATGAAGGACGATGGGCTATCGTCCAATGACAGGCCCCCAGAGGACTCCAGGTCGACCTGCCTGGAGAACAGGGAGGAGTCGTCATCGGACTCCGAAGAGTCTGTGAAGAGCTGCCTCAGGCCTGGGCCACCTCCACCTGCAGAGGACGGTCGGGAGTGAGGTGACCGACAACCTGTGGGGCAGGCCGTGACCTGACCGAGAATCTTTTGTCGGTGCCTCAGACTTCGGTTGGAGGCGGAGGTTCCACCACAATCGGTGGGCAGCTAGTTGCCGAACAACCGCCCAGAAATGGGCATCTCGACCGGCGGCGGTTGCGCTTCGCCGCTCGAAAGCGACAGCCACTTGATGGCCGGGATGAATCGGAGTTGATTTACCCCCGAACAACAGTAACTGCCGCCACATATGCTCCTTCGTAACGCTGACACAATTTGCGCTAAAGCCTCCTCATCCGGAGAAGGAACGGTGGTCGCCACATTTCGTGCCGAGGACCGAGACTGCCAATGTCGGCGGAACGCTTGACCGAGATGAAGTCCGAGATCGAGACCTCGTGTAACCGAGGGTGGCCTGAAAGGGTGGGGACACCGGCCTTCCCTCGGCTCGGACACTTTAACCGGACTGCGCCCCAAAGGCGTGGCAGATCCTCAGTCTCCACTGGGGAACGCGCATTCAGGGGTTGTCGGCTTCACTAGTCGACAACCCGTCCGGACGGGTCAAGGAATATCTCTACTACGCTGACGGGTGTCTCGCAAGCTGGCCTGATGGGGACGCCAGAAGTCAGCGGCCTGAGCTGCAACCTTGACCAAGTCGACGGTCGGGCTGTCCGAGGAAGGAGACCTCCGCCTCCCATGAACGCCGATGGTGGGATTCCCACCTTCCGACCTCTTCTTGGGCCGAGAGGAATGTCCCGATGGCCCTCTCCCTTCGTGGAAAGGAACTGGCAAAGCTCCTGGAACGAGCCGGTAAGAGGAACTCAGGAGAGGATAAATGCTACGGCTGAGGAGGGAGGAAGATGCGGCCTGGGCCGCTCTCCCGAGGGCGATCATATGCTCGAGCTGCTCCAGCCGAGCGCCAGCTGGCCGCTGACACCGGCCCAACAAGCCTCTTTTGATTTTACCGCCGGTAACGCTTCGCTTCTGAGCTTCAATTAAGCAGTAATCCTCCAGTACGGTGGCTGAAAATGAGCGGCACAACCGCAGGCCCGCGGGTCGTGGTCTAGGCCGAGGCAGTAGACGCACGTGGAGTGCGGATCCGTCCTGGACATCTTCTGCCTGCAAGGGCACCTCCGAAAGCCGGGGATCGATTATCCATCACAGCCGCGAGGGATAATGAAGACCAAAGTTTAGAAAACTTCAAAACAAGTTTCGGATAAACTGAAGAATTAGGATCCAGTCTAAAACGCAGAGCGCTAAGGAGGGAACCTGAGCTTCCAAGCGGTAAGGAAGATCTGGCGTCATGGGGCGGAGCCGAGAGTTTTACCACCCGGGTGGGTGGGAGGAGCCAGCTTGAAGACCTTCCGGCAAGATTTAAAGCGGCAAGGAACCTGCCAATAAGTGTGGATGAACAACATATCCATGTCCCTAGAAATGCCAGATATTGGCCTTACAGGGTGAGTTGCTTCACCTGGTAATGATTCCTTTTACCAATTTTAGGAACTGTCCATAAGTATTCTGCAAAAGCCACATTTAGGATATCTTACTAGCACATTATATTTGAAGACTTCATGTTATTGATGGCACAGATACAAGATATCCCCCATATGTAGTAACAGTGGATGACAAATACCGATCCTAACATTACATTGCTAAATATGATAATTATTTGCTATTTTGTACCAAGAAAATGTACTATACAATGTCATCTGCATTACAAACTAATAAAAATAAAGTAAAAAAAAAGAACAATTCTGAGGCCAGAATGGCACCACCAGGATGGGAGAGGTCCCCTCCATTTGTAGCTTGAGGAGCACCCTCTGGAACAGAGGGAAGGAAGGAAATGCATAAAGAAACTTCCCTTTCCAGTAGTGGGATGACCCATCTCACCAGAAAACTCCAGGCCCCGGGTCCAGCGAGCAGAAATGTGGCTGTTTTGCATTGTGTGGAGATGCAAAAAGGTCCAACTCTGGGCATCCTCACCTTCCGAACAGGTCTTTTGCGACCATGGACAGTAGTTCCCATTCTTGTTTACTGGAATGCAACCTGCTGTGGCTGTCTGTAAGATGTTTTGGTTGCCTGAAACATGGATGGCTGACCGCCTCCAGAGCTCAGTACCACACCTCATCGCTTCCCCATGCTCCCTCCCTGCTTACTGATATAATATACCATGATGATTTTGTCCCGACTGCCCCAGCAGAGGGCCTAGGGACAGATGGTCTCGAAGGCCTGAAAAGCATACAGCACTACCCTCATTTCTAGCACGTTTATGCGGAGGGGAGTCTCTGCTGGAGACCAGGACCCCTGAGTCTGGAAAGGACAGAGGTGGGCTCACCACCCCATACCCGAGGCGTCTGTGGTAAGAATCTGCCCAGGAGAAGGAATGAGAAAAGGGACACCCCGCAAGAGGTTGAGCGGGTCCTGCCACCACTGCAAGACCTTGCAAACTGGGGAGGAAACACGGATCAGTTAGTCCAAGTCGTACGAGTACTGGTCCCACTGAACTCGGAGGTTCCACTGGGGTATGTGCACATGAAGCCTGGCTAGGGGAACAGGGGCTATAGCCACTGCCATGAGGCCCAGGAGTCTCAGATAGGACCTGTGACATGTCTCTCTCAAGCCATGAGAGATGCGTGAGTCATCAGGCACTCTGTCCTGTCCTGGGGCAGGAAGGCCTTGCCCTGGGCCGTGTCCAGAACCGCACCAATGTACTGTAGGTGCTGGGATGGAAAAATGACATAATTCGGCAGACCGTTTGTAATGCCCAGGAAATGAAACAACTGCAGGGTCCTGTGCTGTGTGGCCAGTAAGTCGTCCCTGGATGGGGCTTTTACCAGCCATTGTCCAGATATGGAATGCGTACAGGCCCTCCTGTCTGAGAGCCGCGCTGCTAAGCACTTGGTAAAGACCAGTGGTGCAGAGGACAAGCCAAAGAGCAAGACCCGAACTGGTAATGTTCCTCCTAGAACAGAAACCTGAGATACTACCTGTGTGGGGCAGATCAGGATATACAAATAAGTATACTGCATGTCCAGGGAACTAAATACATCTCCGCTTGAGCAGGGGGCAGCAAGCCCTGTAGGGTGACTATAACGGAACTTTGTACTGAATGTACTGGTTTAGTCCCTTGAGATCTAGAACGGGACACAGATCCCCTGTTCTTTTGGGGACCAGGAAGAACCTGGAGTAGAATGCTGTGTTCTGCAAGCACGTGGGACAGGCTTTATGGCCTGTCTGCACAACAGAGAAAGGACTTCGCCAGAAGCAAGGAAATATAGTCGGTGGGGTTTGAGGTTATAACAGGCAGGATGTCTGTGGGCTGTTTCAGAAGCTCTGGAAGCTCTTTACTTGCAGAATCCAAGCATCTGTGGTAATGGTCCTCCACTGCTCGAGATGGAGGCCCTATGGTTACACCTCCTGGCTTGGAGCAATAGGTGGGGGGTTGGGCAAGGAGTCAGGCTGAGGCAGGGCCAGAGGTTAAGGCAGCACCACTGTCTCTGGGCTTTTGGAGGGACCAGTGGTTAAGGAAGGAGTAGGCAGCTCTGCGTTTCCCTTGAAGATGGGTGCCTGACCCTGGTTTCTGGGAGACCCTGCAAAAGGAAGGTCTTGGTCGACTTCTGGGTTAAGTATGATACAGAAAGTGGACTGACCTGATGGCCCTCTCCAAGGCCTGCAACTCAATGATAATGTCCTGCACGTCAGGGTCAAAGAGTTTGGAGTACACAATGGGAGCATCCAAGACTTTTTACCTCAAATCTGCAGTAAACACAGAGTCAGAAGTGCCTCCTTAGGCAAGTGCCTGTGGCAGCTGCCCTGGCTGTGGTATCGGACATATCACAGATGGCTTGGAGGAGGTGTTAACTGACATCCTCCACCGCCTGGAGAACCCTGAGGATCTCCTGCTTCTGAGACCCTTCCGGGAGGGCCTGGGCGGCCGCTCTGAACTTCTTCCACAGGGTACTGTGGTACTTTTTTTTGCTTCTACTTTCTCTCCTGGCTTCTGGTCAGCTGTACATCCTGCCCATCCTCCCAGCCCACACCCCGATATCAGGCCAACTTCCCCATAACCAGCCCCTCCCCCATGGCTTACCCTCTGTAGCAGGGTAGAGGAGCCCCCAACTCAACTCACCTGAAAGGATCCAGACTGGGAAGCGCCTATTCAGGGTCAGCCAGGAGGACGGAAGCTTATGCTGCCTGACCAGAAGCCCATTTTCTTGTTCTAGTCCCTGAGATGGAGCGTGCAAGGACGCCAGCGACAGCGCCACATAATGCTTCCACAGGCACTGGCCAGGTGTCTGCCCCACCTCTTGCCCCTGTTAGTTGAAGACAGAGGTGCCAGCCCCAGCCACTGCTAGGGGCCAGGCATGCACCGATGTCTGGTCACCCCATCCCGGAGGAGAGAGCAGCGTCCCTGGGATGCTCGATCATCTCTCCTCCCTGCCGACTGGTGGCCCGCGCTTGCTTCTGAACATGGGTTGGCGGCGTGGCACGAGGTGTGGTGTCCAGCAATTCAACCCTCAGCATCACCGGGTCGGCTGGTATTCTGGTACTTAACTAGATGAGACAAGTACTTGGAGATCCAAAGGCCCAAAATGGCCATGGCAAAGGTTCTCTTGCTCCACAAATCAAACCTCCTGTATTCCTTGTCAGGAGGGAGGGAGCTAAGGTTTTTGGACACCTTAGAGCGGTCATGGGCAGTCTTAATGATCACCGAGTCTGTTTCAGGCTGGGCACAAGAAAAAGGCTTCCCGAGAGGGGCGGATACAGTCTGTTTGCTTTTATAGGCATAGCAAGGACTAGATTAAGTCTGCACCAAGCAGACTGGGCAGCATCATTCACAGCTGGAAGTAAAGGTGGAATAACCTTAGGGAGAGACTTGGGGATCTCCAGAAAATCCACCAGATTTCTCTTGGTAATGTCATCCTCTTCAGTCTGTAACCCGTAGTGGACTTGAAGCTACTTCATTATATTATAGAAAAGTACAGTTACGTAAGAACTTACTGTAACAGTAGATCTTCGAGAGGAGCTCTTGCAGCAGGCTATAACAGTTAGGACTATGCCACAGGCACTAGGACACTCTGGAAAACTTTTCAGCAAGCAGTATACAGCAGGGACCGCCCTGACATCAGCCCTGGTACAAAAGGGGGTGGACCCAACTCCACCTCAGTTCCCCCACCAAGGTCCATGAACAAGCCCTGACAAGAGAAGGAGAATAAGCACTTGATCAAAATGCAGATGAAGATCTGCACACCTTGAGGGGGAAGGCGGATGGGAAAGTAACGCCTGCTGCAAGGGCTCCTCTCGAAGATCTACTGTTACGGTAGGTTCTTACGTAACTGTACTATCCAACTTCGAGTGGAAGCTCTTGCAGCAGGCTATAACAGTTAGGACTGAATACCAAGCAGTCCCACATCAAAGAGGTAGTCGACCCCGGGAAGTGGAATATACTGACTCCAGAGGCCTAGGACAAAAATCCCTGCAAAACAGCCAGACCAAAACCGGCACAGCGTCTGGAGAAGATATCCAAGCTGTAATGCTGGACAAAGCTATGCACCAAATTCCAGGTAGCGGCCGCACATATGTCCCTTATAGAGACATTTCTCAGGGCGGCAAAAGAAGCAGACACTCCCCTGGTGGAGTGACCCCTGACTGGACCCGGTAGAGGTTTATTGTGCTTTTCACAGCAGAAGGATACGCAGAGGATGATCCACTTCGAAATCGTCTGCTTGGTCACCGGTTTGCCCAAGCACTGTGGTGCAAAGGCCACAAAGAGTTGCTTCGACTGACGGTGCGTAGCCTTCCTTTTGATGTAATGCCTCAAAGTCCTGTGAACGTCCAATGTGTGAAGGAGAGCTTCTCCTCTATTAGATGGGGAAGGAAAACAGACTGGAATGTCAACCAACTGGTTGAAGATCAACTCCGAGACCACTTTCAGAAGAAACTTAGGGTTTGTTCCAAGGGAAACCCTTTCCCGGTGGAAAACCAAATACAGCTCTTTACACGTCAGAGCCTGAGGCTCAGAAACTCCTCGAGGTGAGGTAACAGCAACCAAAAAACACACCTTCCAGGAAAGATAACACAGCTCACAATCCGCTGCCGGCTCAAAGGGACGGAGGGTGAGCTTCTCCAACACAAAAAGGAGATCCCAGGGTGGGACAGGATCCCTAATGGGAGGTCTCATACGCAAAATTCCTCTCAGAAAGGTGCGGGCTACATCCAACTGTGCTAACGCCTTGTCTCCAATCAGAGTATGATAGGCGGAGACAGCCCAAACGTGCACCTTAACAGAGGAGTAACTCAGGCCATGTTGGTACAAGGAGAGGAGGTACTGTAACACTGAGTTCACTGGACAGGTGATGGGGTCCAAATGCTGTGACAAGGGCCATAAACAAAACCGCTTCCATTTCATAGCGCAGGCGGAGCGGGTGGAGGGCTTCCTCACCGACGCTAGGACTGCCGCCACCTCTGGGGGAAACCCCGTATCTCTGTTGAGCTACGTCTGAAGGAGCTAAGCATGCAGATGTAAGGAACGGAGATCCGAATGGACCAGCGACCCCTGTTCCTGGGATAGCAACTGCGAGCATATGGGCAGCGGAGTTGGAGGTTCCGTGGATAACCGCTGCAGGAGTGGGAATCAAATCTGCCGAGGCCATCGGGGGGCTACTAGAATCATTCGAGCCCCTTCTGCCTGTAAGTTCAGCAGGACTCTCTGAATGAGAGGGAAGGGTGGGAAGGCATAGAGAAACCTCCATGCCCAGCAAAGGGATAACATGTCTGGCCAGAAAATTCCAGGTGCGTGCTCTCGCGAGCAAAAAATTGGCAGTTTGGCGTTACGTGGTGATGCAAAGAGGTCCAGCTCTGGATGACCCCACTTGTCGAAGAGCAGATCTGCTACGGACTGTAACAGCTCCCACTCGTGCGCTCTGGAACGAGACCTGCTTAAGCTGTCGGCCAGATTGTTCAGGATGCCTGGAATGTGCACTGTGGACAGCAGAATGTGCCGCTCCAGCGCCCAGTGCCAGACTCTCATCGCCTCCCTGCAAAGGGGATACGAATGAGTACCCCCTTGCTTGTTGATGTAGAAGACGACTGCCATATTGCCTGTTTGAATTAGAAGACAGCCCGGCACTAGGTCCTCTTGAAAAGCCTGTGAGGCACAGAGAACCGCTCGCATCTCCACTACATTGATATGGAGAGATCGCTCCTCGGGTGTCCAAACCCCTTGCGTTTGATGAGCACCCAGGTGCGCTCCCCATCCCAGATCCGATGCATCTGTCGTAAGAGTCTGACCAGGTGGCTCCGGACGAAACCTGACCACTTTCTCCAAATTCCGGGGGTCCATCTACCAAAGCAAAGTTCTCCTGACTGGCTCGGTGATCCTGACCAGAAAGTCTAGATCATCGTAAACCTGGTCCCACTGTACCCTGAGCATCTACTGTGGGACCCGCATGTGGAGGCGGGCCAGAGGAGTGACTGGAATGGCCGCCACCATGTGCCCCAGAAGCCTGAGGAAGTTCCACGCTGGAACTTGATGAATTACTGAGATCCATTCGGCAATCTCTTGCAGGCGATTGCCCCTGTCCGGGGGTAGGAAAGCCATGCCCTGGATAGAATCCAGGACCACTCCAGTGAAGATGAGTCTTTGACTGGGCTCAGGGGACGACTTCTGAAGGTTCAGGGTGATCCCCAGCTCTCGGAACAGAGTATAGGTGTCTTCGAGGGCGTGAAGTAGGCTTGACCTGACCTGGACGGGGCTGTAAACAGCCAATCGTCAAGGTAAGGGAAAATGTAGTGCCCCATGCGCCTTAGAGCCGCAGCCACCACTGCCAAACACTTTGTAAAGACTCACGGAGCGGAGGAGAGGCCGAATGGAAGAACTCAGAATTGGTAGTGCTCCCGCTGGAAGTGGAACCTCAGAAACTTCCGGTAGGAAGGGAAGACCCCAATATGCATATATGCATCTTGCATGTCTAGGGAGCAGAGCCAGTCTCCTTGGTGCAGCAGGGGGAGTAGACCCGGAAGGGTCACCATCCTGAACCTTTTGTACTCTATAAAGAGATTGAGAGAGCTGAGGTCCAGAATGGGACGAAGATCCTGCATCTTTTTTGGGACCAGTAAGAAGTGGGAATAAAACCCCTTTCCCCGCTGATGCAAGGGGATGAGCTCTATTGCCTTTTTTTGCAAGAGGGTCCGAACTTCTCCTTCTATCAGTGGGATACGAGAAGGAGGATATTGGGAGTACTTTGGTGAAGTATTTGGAGGGAACTCTGTGAACTCTAGCGTGTGCCCTCTCCTGATAATGTCCAGGACCCACTGGTCCACAGGTATCGACCTCCACCCTTTGAAATGAAGGGAGAAGCGGCCCCCAACCGTCTCCCGGAGTCTTCCTTTGGAAGGGGGGGTGTGGAAGGGAGTCATTGGGCTAAGCCGGGCGTAGGCAGAAAGGCCTGGGAGAACTTGGGCCCATGGTTAGGAATGCCTCCAGGTTGCTGGTTACTGGCTCTCCTACGAAAGCCGCCTCTCTGACCCTGCTGATTACCACGGACTTGTCCACCTTAACCACCTGAGGGCTTGCGAAATGGCCATTTCCGTTGCCATCGCTGGTCGCCGCAGGACATTTGGTGGACCGACCAGATGGACTTGCCAGACTCCTGAAGACAAGAAATCAAAGCTTCCATCTCTTGCCCAAACAACACGGTACCCTGGAATGGCAAATCCCTGATACCGGACTGCAGATCCTGGTGAAAGCCTGAAACTCTTAACCAGGCGTGGCGCCGAAGGCACACCCTGGAAGTGGCTGCCCTGGCTGCAGTGTCGTACAAGGCTCTCAGGACATGAGAACCTACGTCGGAGCCCGATTTAACAATGACCAGAAGCTCCGTCTTCTGCTCTGAATCTGACGTGGCTCTTAGTAGCTCTAGTCTCCTCTCCCACAGAGCATTCTGGTACTGGACTACATGCGTCAGGAAGTTAAGGGACCGGATGGAGCAGGTGGAGGCAAAGTACACTTTCTTGCCCACCTGGTCCAAATACCGAGACTCCAGATCGGGAGGCTGTGAGCCAAGGTGCTTCAGCTGCCTGGACTTGTCATGGGCAGCCGTGATGACCAAAGTGTCCGCCTGAGGGTTCTCTGCTAAAAAGGCTTCTGCCCTCGGGGCCTCATACAGCCTGTCTGACTTTTTGGGAACAGCCAGGATGGAAGCCGGACGCTTCCAGGTAGTCAGAGTCAGGTCCTGGAAAGTGTCCACTAAAGAAGGGACCACCAATGGTTTGGGCTCCTTTTGCCTCAGGTATTTGGCCAACCTTCAGCGTTCCAGATCCAGGTCCTCAGTTTCCCACTCATTGGAGGCCTGGATATGCCTCATGACGTCCATAAAGGTCGGATCGTCTGGAGGCGAGCGAGGCTGGTCCTTCTCTCCCGGGGACTGCCCCACGTCGAGAGAGGAATAAGATGTCGATGAAAAAGAGGGAGATTGACTACTAGGTCTGGAATAGTCAGATCTCTCCTTATGACCAGACTCCCTCTGTCGTCGGTAGCTGGGGGACAGACGTCGGTCTGAAGACCGGCTCCGGAGCAAAGACCGACGTCTGTCAGAGGACAGACGTTGGGAGTGCTGTCGTCTAGGAGAACGAGAAGGGCTGCGAGTGTGAGACCTGGACCGGAAACGGTCTCCAGAGTCTTTGGAGTGTTGACGGTGGTCTTGGGACCAGGCACAGGAACGAGCCCTGGATGGAGGTGTAGGCGGCCGCTCTGGGGACTTCATCGAAAACGGCTCACCTCCAGGCTGTGGTTTGCTCGCCAGGTCCGGTACCGGTGTCTGGGCCGGTGACGGGGGGGGGCGGGCACTTCTGGTCCTGTCCCCACCAAAAGGAGAACAATTCCTGCAGCTCATCCTTCGAGAACATCTCAGCAGCTAGGCCCAGAAAGAGGGTATCTGGGACGTCGGCCCTCGACGGAGAGCCCTCTTTGGAGCCCGGGGGGAGGACTTGGGAGACGGGGATGTTGGCTATTCTGTGGCCGCGCCGACCCTTCACCCTTCGACCGCCATGCCCGTGGTGGGACCAAGGACGGTGCGATGGGGGGCGCTGAGAGTCCTTCAGCACTGGAGGTACGCCTTTAGCAGGCAGCGCCGGTGCCTTGAGAGGTGGGGCTGAAGCTTTTACCTCCAAGGGCTTGGTGGTAACCCTTACCGGGATTACCTTAGGCTTGGCCGGCTTATCCCCCGATGGGCCGGCCTTGATCTGGGAAGATTCTGGACGCTCGCCTGAGCCCGGGGAAACACAGGTCTTCTTGGGAGAGGGCCATGAGCGAGAACGGGACCGACTACAGTCTTTCCCATGGCACTTGGTCTTCTCCTTGTGCTTCCCCTCTGAGGAGTGCAGATACATCTTTTTTTTCTAAAAGGAACGCCTTCAGGGCCTTGAGATGTCGGATCCGGGTCCGGCTGGTAAATGCCTGGCAGGCTGAGCAGGCTGCGGTGTCGTGTTCCAGCCCGAGGCAAAAGACGCAGCGCTTGTGCCCGTCCTTGGCAGGGATCTGCCTCCCGCAGTTGCACTTGTTCTGGTGTGGCTCTGGAGAGACCGACGGCGAAAACATCTGTCGAAAACACAGAAAAACCGTTGAAAACGGTACCAAACGGGTTGAAAAAAATACAGATTTAGCCGTTTCTGGCAAGCTGGAAAATGAAGGCTTCTTCTCATGTGTGCGGGACATGGCGGAAAAAAAACTGAGGTGTACCTGGGTCTGCCCCCTTTTGTACCAGGGCTGAGGTCAGGGCGGGGCAGACGCCAGGGGCGGTCCTTGCTGTATACTGCCGGCTGAAAAGTTTTCCAGAGTGTCCTAGTGCCTGCGGCATAGTCCTGTTATAGCCTGCTGCAAGAGCTCCCACTCGAAGTAAGATCTGGCATTCTCAGGGGAGACCTCAGGGTATTTTTCTCCAAGTCCCCACTCCTGGAAGAGGTAGTGGACCTATCAGAGGAATAGGTCCCAACGTCCTCCTCTTCCTCAGGGATGATGAGATCAGGGCGCTGCTCCTCCACTAAGTCGACCTGTTCAGAGACAGGTATCGATGCAGTGGATGCCAACAACACCTGAGAGGATGCAGGGCAAGAAGGCCGGATCAGTGAAGAAGTGGAGGGAGGCCCTGAAGGAGGCGTCGATGGCCAGGTAGGCACAGGGGTGAACTGCCTGACCAGAGCCGTCAAGAGAGAGGTCGGAATAGAGTTAAGGTTGACAACTGGGTAGGGGCTGGAGGTCGTTACCGGGAGCAACGGCAAAGGCCCGAAGCCCACCAACAACATCCCCACTGGGACGGAGGGCTACGGCGCTGGGGAAGAACCAGCTGTTGACGGCCCAGCCATAGAAGAAAGTGACGGGGCCAAAGCCAGGCCGGCCATCAACAACCCACTGTCCACGATGGGAACAGCGGGGCCTCATGCTGAGGAGCCCTGCAAAGGAGTAAGCTAGATCAGTGGGGCATGTGCCTGCAACCCGGAGGTCAGCAGCCTAGCATCTGAAGATGCTGGAGAGGGACTCCTCCACCCAGATCGTCATGGAAAAAAAAAAAAGAAAGGCTCAGATGGCAGAGAAAGTTGGCCCCGAAGGCACCGACGACACAGCCCTGGAGGGCATGGGAGAAGGCAACGGGGACCAGGACAGGTGACCTGGGGAGCAGTCCTTGTCCCTATGCTTCTCTGAGGATTTGTCCTGGGCCTTGAACACCTGCGAGCCCGAAGATCACGCCAGAGAGGGGGAAGAAGAAGCTCCCCGAGCCCCCCATTCCATACCTTGTAATACAATTTAGGTTATTACCCTGTTGGCTAAAACTCCTGACCTGCAAAAACCTATAATGGGTTTCCCTCCTCAACTCAAATTAAATTGCAACTGGTTAAAGGACATACATATCCCTTGATTTAAGAATTGGGAGAAACAGACTAATCCCTGCCTTTCCCAATATCTGTAACCACCTTCAGACCCCGGGGGGGGGGGGTCTAAACTCTTCATGGAACCTGATCAGGGACAGTGGCCCCAGCTCATCTGGTGTGTTCAGATGTCGCCTTAATTTACACAAGGAGACTATACTGTGCCTAGTCCAAGGGCTTTTAATTCTTTGAATCATAGGACAGGCAATTTTGCCAGTGGGTAGTCTTCTAAGGGGGATCTCTGATATCTGTTCCTGTTCTATTTCATACCATCCTAAATCCAATCTCTGTTTCAACATGGTGTAGCGCCAGGGGCCCTGCGCTGCCCAGTAGTAACCTTTCAGATCTGGGAGACCCAGACCTCCCCTTTTCTCTATGTGTCCTGAGGAGGGCATATGACAATCTAGGTCCTTTGCCCCCCCCCCCCGAAACTTCCTGACAGACGTAAGCAGATCTTTCCAGTATAGACTTGATATGTGTATAGGGAGCGTCTAATAAAAAAAAAAAAAAAAAGTACCATGGCAATACGTTCATTTTAATTATTTGGGTTCTACCATATATTGTTAGGGGGAGGACCTTCCGCCTTGCCATGTCTTATTTAACTGTATGTGTATGTAGGAGTTTTATATAGTTGCTGGAGAACACCTTAGTAAGGTCAGCTGATACTTGCACCCCTAAATACTTGATGGTGTTGTTAGGGGCCCAGGCAAAAGGGAAGGAGCACTTAAATTCCCGGGAGGGGCGGACACTCAAAATTAGGGCTTCAGACTTATTTTGATTAATTTTATACCCTGCCAGATTATGGAATTGTTCTAGTATTTGAAGTAGATGGAAGAGTGAACCAGCGGGATCGCCCAAGAAAATGAGGGCATCATCCGCATATAGGGCTATTTTGTGTTCTGTTTTTCCCACCCTAATTCCTTGTATATGTGGGTTATTGCGAATTTGTGCAGCCAATGGCTCCAACGAGAGGGCAAAAAACAGTGGGGACAGAGGACAGCACTGCCTAGTTCCTCAACCCAACTTGAATCTCTCCGACAGCTGTCCATTTACCCTTACCAAGACCTCAGGTCCCTCACAGAGGGCTGTAACAGCCATCAAAAAGTTATTGCCTAGCCCAAACTTGATGAGCACCTGTCGGAGAAAGACCCAATCTACACGGTCAAAAGCTTTCTCTGCATCGACTCCTACAGCCACCTGAAGGTGGCTCTGTTGTTTCTTGGAGGAGATAATATTTAGGAAACTACGAATATTATCCTGAATCAGTCTCTCTGCAATGGAGCCAGTTTGGTTATGATGGACCAAGGTGCGTATAACTGCTTGCAATCTGGCCTCCAGGATGCCGATGAATATTTTTAGGTCTGTGTTTGGCAAGAAGATGGGTCTATAAGAGCCACACTCCTGTGGGTCTTTGCTGGTTTTATGTATGATCGTGATTTGGGCATAATTCCAGGAGGGGGGAATAGGAATGGCCTCTCTGAGAATGGAATTCAGTATATGTTGTATGGTGGGGAGCAGTTCAGCTGTAAAGGTTTTGTAGAATTCGGATGGATAACCACCTAAACCTGGGGCTTTTGAGTTTTTGAGGGAAGAGATCTGTTGGCTTACTTCTTTCCTGGTAATAGGGGCCCCCACTGCCTCTGCCTGTGTTTTTCCCTAGAGAGGGCAAAGCTAGGCTTTCCAGGAACTTTGCTACATCTAGTTCATGTCCCGGACCTCTCTCTGCTGTATAAAGGGTTTTATAGAATTTGGCAAAACTCTGGGCAATTTCCTTGGGTTTAGAAGTGCAATCCAGGTGTGGTCCTTTCTTAAATTTTAAAACTGTTCTGTTCGCTCTTTCCTTTCGAGTTTGGGCTGCTAATAGAGTTCCGGCCCTATTTCCGGTCTCATAGTATAGCTGCTTAGCATACCTCAGTCTCCCCTCTATTTTTTTGTTCTATTAGTTGTGCTAATTTAGTTCTAGCTTCTTTTAACTTTTCCACACTGGGGAGGCCTAAGTCTTGTTTATGTTTTGCTTCTAAGGATGCTATTTTTTGTTCCAGCGGATGTTGGTGCAGCATGTGTTCCTTCTTTAGCCTAGACGCAAAGGAAATTATCATACCTCTTAGATATGCCTTTAAGGTATCCCAGCGGATGGGGGTGGTGGTGTCCCCTGGAGAATTTAAATCCAGGAACAATTTAATTTCTCACGCAACCATCTTCTTAAAGTCCTCTCTGTTCAGTAAATTAGCATTTAGGCACCAAACGGAGCACTTAACGAATGCGTCAAACTCCAAGGAGACACCCACCGGGGCATAGTCAGAGAGAGTCGACAGCCCATTGTCTGCCTTCTCCACTAGATGCGCCCACTCCATAGATACCAGAAAATAGTCCAATCTAGAGTACTGATCATGTCTTGGAGAGTAGAAACTATAATCTCTCACTGTAGGATTGAGGAAACTCCATACACCCAGGAGGCCAAACTCTGTCATAATTTTGGTTACTGTGGATGTCGCTCTAGAGCGGCTCCCTCTTCTCCCCTACCCAACCTATCAAGTGAGGGGGGCTAAGATCGTGTTAAAATCTCCTCGCACAATGTTTATATATGAGGAATCTAACTGCATTCGGGTTAAGTTTCTAAAAAAAATTCATGCCTGTTGTGGTCCTCATTGGGAGCATAAATGTTCACCATGTTAAGTCTGTGTTCCCCCAGCTCCCCCGCCAAACTTGTACAAATCTACCCTCCGAGTCTCTTATTTCTTCCAACACCTGAAAAGGAACAGTTTTTCTTATTAATATTGCCACCCCCTTTTTCCGGGTGCTACCAACACAGTGAGACGCAAACACTTCCCCCACCCAGGACCTTTTAAGCTTTCGGTGTTCCTCGGCACTCAAATGCATCTCCTGTAAGAAGACTACTGTATGTCTGCACTTTAATTTGTTTAATTCCTAATATCACTCTGGATCTTCTAATTGGGCTGTGTAGGCCCCTAACATTGTACGTCACTATTTTAATGTCCTTCATCTTTCTGGGTACAGATAGGGTTGCCCGGCAGAGTATTTCATCCCTGCCTAGCTTTGTTACTTCCTTAATAATTCTCTTTGCTGTCATTAATATAAAATCTACATCACACACTTTAAACAGTACAAAACTATCAACCATTAAACCTGTATGTAGAGAACATAACTTTTGTAAAAAAACTATATACATCTGTATGGGGACAATGAAAACACATGACCCTCTATCTGTGACCTCAAGGTGATAAATCCTTCAGTAAATTCCCCCCAACCGCAGGCTGGGGAAATTGGGGAGAGGGGGGATGGAATAAATAGTCACTTGCAGAAAGCTTTGCTTTTCAAATATGAACTTCGCAAAGCTGAAGGCACTACGCCACTTTGGGGTCTGCTGCTTTTCTGGCAGGCACAATGTAGGCCACCAAAAAAAGGAAAATTACTTAGAACTAAAGGGGTCTGGGGATAAATACCAACCCCTCCTGACCATTAACGCTCAAGTTGGCCCCTAGTTACTGCAGACCCTCCCCCATGGTCTTTGTACGATACCGGGATCCTTGTCAGTGTGTTCAAGAGAAACTCTGAATACCAGTGGAGGGATGTGAACCTCTCAACTTGCAAAAACACTGCAAGAAATGAGAATGAAATTTGGCTCTTACTAGCCATAAAGATAGAAAAGTTGTATAACTCGATCTTGTAGAAATAACTGAATGGGGGGTGGGGTACCCTGCCCCCAGTGGATCGATTGGCTACACGTATGAGTGTATAATTTTGCCTCTCGATGCTAATTCTTAAAGTGGGAACAATCAGGTCTCTGTGTCTGTTACCCGAGGCTCAGCGTTCTCCATCAGCTTGCATGTTGTCTGGGTCGCTCCTCGCCTGATTCTCTTCTGGAACTCTCTCCTGGGTCCGTCCATGCTTCTCTGGGACACCTCGGTTTTGGACTCTGGACCAAGTCTCCTCAGTGTTACCACCTTGAACGTTTCCTTTTTCAGATGTTTGTTCAGATATCTCAATCTAAAATGGGCCACCACTCCCCATTTTTCTTGTGGGTCAGGAAGTATCTGGAGTATAGACCCTTTCCCCACAGTGAAGGAGGGACTTTCTTCACCGCATTTGCTTGTGCCAGCTTCTCTACCTCTATCTCAAACAGGAGCTTCTCTGTTGGTGTAGGAGTGAGGATTCTGTGAGACTGCAGCTTTGAACATTTTTTTGAACTGCAGAGTCAAACCCTGACTCACTGTTTCCAGGACCCACCTGTCTGGTTAATTTTTCCACTCCTGGAAATAGTGAACCAGCCTTCCTCGCAATGGTTGGGCAGCCTGAACAAATCTGTCAGGGGTTCTGTTTTGCTTGGCCCTCGGGTGCCAGAGCAGAGTCCACATGCCTGGGACCCTTTCTGCCTAGGAATAATCCCCTCTGTTGGGAACGGTCAAAAGCAAAGAAGGCTCGGGGAAAATATGCTTACCTCTACCTCCCCTTCCGTAAGGCCTACTGGAAGTGGAGGCTTTCTCCTTCTCAGTGTTGCTTTTGTAGGTGGCCTTGTAATCATCCGCCTTCTTCATACAAGCCTTTGTTTTGTCACCAAAAAGTACAGTTACGTAGGAACTTACTGTAACAGTAGATCTTCGAAAGAGGTTCCTTCAGTAGGTTATTACATATAGGACTGGCGCCACCTGGCGTCGGGCCGCACGGCAGACTTTTCTAGGAAATCCCTGATGGGGGATGCCTGCCCTCCACTTCCCCGCTGGAGCCAGGAAGAGGCCCGACAGCAGGAGCGAACAGGATTTGGAGTCTCTGTAACAAATAAAACGAGGGGGAATATGTCCTACTGAAGGAACCTCTCTCGAAGACCTACTGTTACGGTAAGTTCCTACATAACTGTACTATCTTACTTTGAGAGGGTTCCTTCAGTAGGACATTACATATAAGGCAGAGTCCCAAGCAGTCCCTCCAAAGAGAGACAGAGAGAAACCGGGGAGGAGGAGGAGAAATAGCTCCAACAGAAACTGGGGACCAGAATGGACCCAGCCTAGGTAGGAAGGTCCTGCAAGATAGCTAGGCCGAAGAGAGCCCTCTGCCTAGAAGCAATGTCCAGACTCCAGTTTTGGTAAAGGTATGGACAGAACTCCAAGTGGCTGCGTCACATATATCAGCCACAGAGACTTTTCGCAAGAAGGCAGCAGAAGCAGCCATGCCTCTAGCAGAATGATCTCTGATGGGACCCAGCAGAGGTTTTTCATACTTTGGTAACAATACCGAATGCAGTTGCCTAGCCATTTGGAAAGGCACTGCTTAGAAACCGGTTTGCCCTTAGACCTGGGGGCAAAAGAAAAAAAAAGCTGACTGCAGCTACGGAAATCCTTGGTGTGTGCAGCACCGAAGGATCCGATGGACGTCCATGGTGTGCAGGAGTGCCTCACTTCTACTGAAGGGGGACAGAAAATAAACAGGAAGCTCTACTGATTGGTTCAGTGTGGCTTCTGACACCACCTTGGGAAGAAACTTAAGATTTGTCCAGAGGACCACCCGGTCCTTGTGGAAAACCAGAGCGTGAAGCTCTGAAATTCTTCGGGCTGATGTAATGGCAACCAAAAATAACGTCTTTTAGGAAAGGAAGCGCAAATCACAGCTCATGGCCGGCTCAAATAGTGGAAGGGTGAGCTTCTCCAACACAAAGTTCAAAACCCAAGGTGGAGTTGGGCTGCGGATGGGGGGTTTCAGATACAGGATCCCTTTCAGAAAAGTTTTTGAGACTTCCAACTGAGCCACAGGTTTACCATCCACCAGCCGTGGTATGCCGAAATTGCAGAAAGGTGGAGCTTCAAGGAGGAATATGACAAACCAGAGTCTGACAGATGAAGGAGGTATTCCATGATTTGAGGGGCAGAACAAGAAAAGGGGTTCCAATTCTTGGAAGTCTCACAGATGGAAAACCGTTTCCACTTCATGGCGTAAGTGGAATGAATAGAGGGTTTTCTAGCCTCTATAAGGACTTGAGGGACTCGTGAGGAGACCCCAAAGCGAGAAATCACTACATCTACAGGCGCCATGCATGAAGATGCAGTGTCCTGATCCCCGGATGTACCAGATGACCTCGATCCTGGGTCAAGAGGACGTGGGTCTGGAAGTGGAACCGGTGGTTCCCTGGATAGCTGTTGTACCAGCGGAAACCAAATTTGTCTCGGCCAAAGAGGGGCGATGAGAATCATTCTCACCTTCTCTGCCTGAAGCTTGAGAACGACCCTCTGGAGAATGGGAAACTGAGGGAAGGTGTACAAAAATTTCCCCGTCCAGGAGAGAGTTTTGCGTTGTATTGGGAGGCGAAAAGGTCGATTTCCGGATGCCCCCATTTTAGAAAGAGGGATTCTGCCACTTCCTGATGTAATTCCCACTCGTGAGCTAGGGTCTGAGACCTGCTGAGACTGTCCACCAGGACATTTAGAATGCCTGGAACGTGCATGGCTACAAGAGCCAGACTGTGCTGGACTGCCCAGTTCCACACCCGAATCGCCTCCCTGCACAGGGGGTACGACTGGGTTCCTTCTTGTTTGTTGAGGTACCAGACTACCGACATATTGTCCATTTGGACCAGCAGTAATCCCTTGGGAAGGAGGGTCTGGAAGGCTTGCAAGGCGTACAAGGACCGCTCTCATTTCCAGAATGTTGATGTGCAAGGGTGCGTCCAAGCTGGACCACAGACCTTGAGCTTGGTGCTCCCCCAGATGCGCTCCCCATCCCATGTTCGAAGCGTCTGTAGTTAGGCATGCCAGAGTAGTAGGGCTCCTGAAACAGAGACCTAAGGAAAGGTTGCAGGGGTCCCTCCACCAAAGCAATTCTTTTTGAACCACTGCAGAGACCAGTACCGGATGGTCCAGGTCATCCAGGAGTTGGTCCCACTGCACACGCAAGGACCATTGAGTAACTCTCATGTGAAGCCTCACCAAGGGAACGGTAGTGATGGAGGCTGCCATCAGGCCGAGGAGGCAGAGGATCTCACGGGCTGGGGTGGTCCTGGAGGAAGCTACTCGCAAAGCCTGATGGATCAGGGTCTCCTCCTTGTCTGGTGGAAGGAAGGCTCTGTATTGGACCATATCCAAGACTGCCCCATTGAACTGTAGTCTCTGGGACGGGATCATGGATAACTTGGAAATACTGATAGTAATCCTTAGTCTGCCAAAGAGGTCCAAGGTGAAAGAGAGAGCCCCAGTAAAAAGTCCCTGGATGGGGCTGAGATAAACCAATCATCCAGGTAAGGATAAACCGCAATACCCTGGTGGTGTAAGGAAGCCGCCACCACCGCCAGGCACTTGGTAGAAACCTGGGGTGCCGAGGACAGACCAAAAGGGAGTGCCTGAAATTGGAAGTGTTCTCCTTGGAACTGGAACCGCAGGAAACGGTGGTGGCTGGGAAAGATCGGGATCTGCAGGTAAACATCCTGCATATCCAGAGCACACAACCAATGATCCTCCAGAAGGAGTGGGAGGAGATTCTGGAGCGTCAACATCCGAAACTTTTTGATCTTGACAAACTGATTGAGGTTGCTTAAGTCGAGAATGGGCCTGAAGTCTCCCATCTTTTTTGGAACCAGGAAAAATTGGGAGTAAAACCCCCTGCCCCTTTGCCGAAGGGAAACGCACTCTATTGCTTCCTTGAGCAAGAGGCTCTGAACTTCTTCTCGGACGAGAAGAGCTTGATCCCTGGACTAAGAAGTCCTTTTGGGCAGAGATTCTGGAGGAAGCTTCAGAAACTCTATGGTGTGCCTGACAGACACTAGTTGCAGGACCCATGCGTCGGAGATTATTGCTTTCAATTCCTGCGTATGGCGGGCAAACCTCTCCCCCCCCCCCACCTGCTCCTCATCGTGAGACTGAGGAGGTAGTGGGGATAGTGAGTCAGGAAGTTCAAGGGGAGGGCCCTCTGCGTGTCTCTGGTTCTTGGAGACTGGAGGAGTGGAGGAACCTGTGGACTTGCACTTGCCCTGGTGCTGAGCCGGGGCCTGCTACCTCTGCCTCCAGGTCCTTTTCCGAAAGGGCTGCTGCTGTTTAGTGCCCAGTCGGTACATGGACCTCAATGATATGAGGGCGAGGCCTCTGTCCTGGAGATCAGTGATGATGTCTTTGGTGTCCCCACCAAAAAGTACCGAGCCCCGGAAGGGGGCATCCTGAATCGCCGACTGTACCTCATTGGCAAGGCCAGAGAGGCAAAGCCAGGAATGCAGTCTTAGGGCAACGGCGGTTGCCGAGGTGCGAGCTACAGAGTCAACGGAGTTGTATGTAGCCCACAAGGCATGCCTACATGAAAAGCGAGAGAGGCGAAGGTCCTTGGTAAGCTCCTCTTTGAGGCTCCAGGGTTCCATAGCCTGGACATGAGCCTCTAACCTGGCCAGGGTAGCCTTTTGGTGGGACACCATGTGGTCCACATAGTTGAGGGATCTAAGCGCGCATGTGGCTGAGGCATAAACCTTTTAACCGAACTGGTCCATCTGCATCGACTCTTTGTCGAGAGGAGAGCTGCTCATGTGCTTGGGTGCAGCGAAGCGGTCATGAGCAGCTGAGATGACAACAGAATCCGCCTTAGGATGAGTCTTTAGAAACGGAGCGTCCTTCGGCACCTGGTAAATCTTGTCCGCCCTCTTGGGGACTGCCGGGAGGGAATGAGGCATCTGCCAGGTCATACAGGTGAAGTTCTGGTGAGGTCCGATCCAGGGAGGAATGAGAACCGGAGACAGAGACTCTAAGTCCAGGTGTTCGGCTAGTCTGTCTCATAGGGTCTTGTTCCTCCGACTCCCAGTTGAAGAAATCCTTCATAGGCCTCAGAAGATCCGAGAAGGCAGGGTCCTCTGGGAGAGACTTGGGGGAAACCTTGCCTGATGGACCCTCGGGCTCCTCCAGGGCGTCCTCCGCCAACTCGTTGGCACCATCATCATCATCTGCCCCCTCAACAGGAAGGTGACGATGTCGGGAAGGGTAAAGTCCTGATGAACCACCCCCGCGACATGTACCATGGACAGAGAAGGGCTTCTCAGGGACGCAGACCTAGGAGACCGTGGAAGAGGGAGTCTTGTCTCCAGGTCTGAAACAAACTCCGAGCGTGCCCCCTGCCACCAAGACTGGATGACAGTCTTAAAATCTAGCGTAGCCGGAGGAGGTGGAGGGGGTGGAGAAGGAGGTTGAGACTGAGGGGGAGGAATAGGAGGAATAACCGGTGGAGGTGGGTAATGGTAACCCTGGTATCCCCGGCAATGATGGTAGGGGTTATAACCAGAGTAGTACTGCCCAAAAGAGCTCCAAATTAGGAGGAGGACCAGCCGAAGTGGCCTCAGAATACTCAAAAGGTAATGTGGACAGTCCGGGGTCTTGTGTAAATCCCAGTCGTCAAATCTGATGAAGGGGGTACCCACATCAGACCTGCTGTAGTATAAATAGGCAGGGGGGCCGGCGTCGGGATAGCCAACATCAGGAGGACTGACATTGGGACCAGCACCACCTGATCCGGCGCCGGAAGGGGATCCAGCTTCGGAGGGGCTGGTGTTGGGGCCAGAGACGAAGGGGGCCCGACGGTGGGACCAGGTCTGGTGCCGGAGCCGAAGGCTGGGGCAGACCACAGGGCCCTGGCTATGGAAGAGTCATCAGTATATCCGGCGTCAGAAGAGGATTCGTTGGATCCAATGGTGGGATCAGGGCCAGGGTAATCGTCGGCTCCGAAGGGATCCCACCTGAAGGAGGAGGAGGCGGGGTCTCCGCTGGAAGGCCAGACAGCCAAGGAGGAGCCTCTGCCTCTGTGACCCTGTCAGGAGAGCGAGGGACAGACCCCGAGGAATCTACGACATTGATGGGTTCTGCGCTGTCTTCACCTGAAGTAACCACCTGGGAGGGTAAAGGCGAAGGTTATGGGGGGAGAGGAACCTCCCCCCCCAGTTCTGCTGGTCGTCAGGTGAGGCACCGCTGGGTCCCGATGGGACAACCGTGCCTGAGCGGCCATCGGAGATGGGCATCTTATCAGGCGGAGCCCCCAGCCGACTTATCGACTGGTGCCAGGCGGGTTCTCAAAGACTGGGGCGCCATCTTCCCGGTGGCCGTGTGGTCCCCAGAGGAGCCGGAGGCTGGCTTAGCGGCTGTAGCGGTGCGGTCATAGTCAGAGCAGATGATCGACTGACCCACTGAAGATTTACCAGACTTACCGTCCAAAATCTTCTTTGGTGGTGGCTGGGCCTTGCTCGTCTAGGGCTGCGAGGTCTCATCCGTGGAGCGTTCCCGCTCCCGAGATTTCTCCTTATGGTGCTTCTTTGAGGGACGAGATTTCTCAGAAGAGGACTCTCTAATGCAGTCCATTTGCTTTTCTAAAGAAGCTAAGCGGACCTTTAAGAGGTGGGCCTCCAAAGCCTGCTGTCTCTGCTTTTTGGTGTTCTGGTTGAAGGTTTGGCATTCCAAGCAGGAGGAGACAGGGTGGTCTGGACCCAAACAGATCACACACTTTAGGTGACCGTCCTTAAGAGGGATCTGTGTGCCACAGGACAAGCACTTCTTCTTGGGTGAAGACATCAAGTAGTAGGAATATCAATAATAAAGACTGGGTGAAGGAAAAATCAGACGCAAGAACTCGCACGACGATCGCTGTATGGAAGTCTGCAATGCGACTGACACAAGGCGACGGCAGGAAAGAACTTGAGGGCAGGCGTGGGGACCACCCACTATATACGGCCGTGGATAGCCCCCCCTTAGAGATTGCTAGAAAAGTCTGCCGTGCGGCCTGCCAGGTGGCGCCAGTCCTATATGTAATGACCTACTGAAGGAACCCTCTCGAAATAAGATCAGGAATTTCCTTCACAAGGGAATTCCATAGCCTTTGCCTGTGTGTCCTGAGAAAAGTTCATGGTACATAGCCATGCAAACCTCCTCAGAGATACTGCATGCGCCACAACCCTTTAAGTAGTGTCATTAGCACCTGCTACTATATGGAACTGGTTCTTGGTGGCATCCATGGCAGTCTTTTGCCGTGTCTGCCAGGTTCTGAGCCAAGTCAGCTGGGGCCCTCTCACTCATAGCCAAAACAAGAGTTCCAAAGGTCCTTTTGGTACTGAGCAGTGTAAGCCATGTAAGTCGCCTGCCTTAAAATCAGGGAGGCTGAAGTACAGACTTTCTTGCCCATAATGTCAAGTTTCCTGGAGTCCTTCTCCAGGGGCTGAGAGACGAGAGAGACCTTGGCCTTGTTATAAGCTACAGTCTAGACAACTCCCTCATGATCAGGGTGAGAACAGAGGTACTCCGTATCCAGCCTGTCCACCTGATACTTCTATTTTCTTATCAATCCCAGCAGCTGAAGTGGGTGCTGCCAAAATTCTGCAGGTAGCTTTTTTAAGTGATTTGTGGATGGGCAGCGATAATCTCTTAGTGGGAGCTAAGCCCAGTATGTCTAGGAAATCTACCTCATCCTTGGCAGTCTCCTGCACAGAGAGGTTGAAGGTACTGACCATTTGCCTCATAAAGGAGTAGTGCGAGGTAAAATTGTCAGGTACATGAGGAAGAGAACCAAACTCCTGCTCAGGGGAACCATGAGGTTCTATGGGTTCCCCTTCCTACTCCTCCTCATCATAATAGAATTCAGCCTCTTCCTCCGCAAGCACTGGAACACATACTGGAGCCGGGGGGGGGGGGAGAGAGAGAACAGCATGACCATGAAGGCCCCCCTACAGCCTGAAAGGCCTGGAGGAACTGCCATGCCTTAGTCATGTCCTTAATTGGGGCATCTTATTTTTGTCTACTGATGTCTCCTTTCCTTCTTCAGGAGGTGGGGCTGCAATATGCTTTTCTTTGAGTTTTTTCCTGCAGGCACTGTCTCTGGTGTCTGCTCAGAGGCTCTCTTACTCTTACTGGAATCAGGATTCCCCCGCACAGATACCCTGACTGTTGAACCATCTCTAGAAGCTCTGTCCTTCTGCTTACTTTGAGAGACTGGACCCTCTTCTGGGCCTTTAGGTGACAGAGGCAGACTGAGAAGCCATCATATCTTCTAGTTTTCTAGCCAGTTTCTTTTGTTTTTAGGGCAAAACCTAATAGAGAATTCACAACTGACAAAGTTGTGATCTGAACCCAGGCACCTCAAACACAGCTTGTGGCAGTCTGCCTTAGGGGCTGAAAACAATTTTTAAAATTTTTAAAGCCTGTGGGTTCTGTTCTCTTTTTGGGAGTGTCAGTCATACCAATCCCCAATGACCCAAATTGCTTTGGCTTCCGAAATAAAAGGCTGCAATTCCACTAAACAACATTTTTTTTTAAAGAAACACAAACCAATAGTGAACCAGCTCCGATAAAGGAACGGGACAAGAAAAGAAAAAATCTCAAGCAGTAAACCAAACAAAGCAATTCTTTCAGCTTTTTTTTTTTTTTTTAAACTCGTGCAGTTCCCAGAAAGTGGCAACCATGACTCAAAAGGCCCTTTCTCCAGTTTCTGGGAACTGATGAAGGACCGGGGAAAAACAAGACAAATTCACCAGAGCCCAATACCTCAACTAATGCAGCTCAATCAAGAAACTAACTAAAACACTAAAAACTCAGTAATAAGACAAAAACAACCATTAAATTGTGCGATCTGGGGAAGCTCATTCCTGAGGAATGAACTGCAGTTGTTAAGCATAGTGAGGGATTCCTGGGGCTTGAAGGATGTAACTGCGTTGTACTGGAGAATGGCATAGACAAGGGCTATGTACCAATACCACCTGTCAACAATAACACAAGCTACTCAGGTATGTCTGACAAACAAGATACGTTGTACCCTTTCTGAAAATGATGCCAGGACCACTTATGTGTCGAAAATGACCTGGCCAGGGGCTGTGACTACTAGAGTCAACGACAGGCCAGGACCCGTTGACAGCAACGCATCATCCATAGTAGGTACGGCAGTGCCTGAGCCAAGCCCTGATCTCAGTGTCTCAGCGACGGTCACAGCAGTCGATGACAAAGTTTGCTTCAAACCTGAAGGCTGTAGCAGCGACCGGAACCTCAGTGAGGAAGAGGATCTCTCCTTATCCCTGTGCTTGTGCTTATGACCTGATGACGAAGGTGTCGGGACAATGACAAATCCCACTCCCAGTCCTTGCATTTTGTCACCTGTGGTTTTGTAAACGGGGTAGGTGATGCCGATTTCTGACTTCGGGCATTTTCCACACCTGCCAATGTTTTCTCTATGAAAACATTTTTCCAATGCTTTTCTTTGGTGTTGCCTAGTAGCTTGGTTAAAGCTCTGGCAGATCTCACAGGTTCAGATATTATGAGAGAGACCTAAGCACCAGACATACACCGTGTGTGTGTGTGTGTGTGTGTGTGTCATCTTTGAAAATTTTCTGTCTGCGCTCACAGTATCAAAATAACATTATTGCTTTTGGCGGCATCCTGAGACAATGGTATAACATGTTATTTTATAAAATAAATTGAAATATAACAAACAACAATGGCTAGCCGGTCAATGTTTCCTCAGCAGGTCTGACAAGGATGACTCATGGTGAGCAAAGAATGGGAGAGATGGGTCTGCCCATGTTTATGTAAATGTTGATGCATGACGTCGTTGTGAGCGGCCCCTAGCTAGAAAAAGTTTCCGTGTGATCCCAGCTCTGATGCAGGTATAGTTCCAAAGGTTAATGGAAGAGATACCCTTGAAGAAAATCGGCCCAGTGGCAGGGCAGGAGGCGTCTTTCCTCAGCCTGCCCTGTCCCTGTCTGCACGCCCTGTCAAGCTTGGCTACATCACTTCTTGCCACACTGGTCTGCTATCACAGCGAATAAGTGAGTGTTGAACACAGTGGGTAGAGGGTTGCCTCTGGACTTCGAGACTCTCCCACCTTACTGCCTCCATGCAACACAGGATTCCAAGGTGTTGCAGGATACACTGTCTACCTTTCAGGAGGACACTGCTCAGCTCCTTGCAAAAGGAGCAATAGCCCGTGTCCCGGATGCCCTGGCCAGTCAGGATTACGTGTCCACGTACCTCTTGGTCCTGAAATGGACAGGGGGCTGTGTGACAGGGCAAGGTAAGACCCTGTCCCATCTGTTATGAAGACAGAGTTAAAAGCAAGGCTCCATTTCACCATCTGTACAATCAGACAGGCAAGAAATAGACAACTGAAGAACAGCAATCAAATTTTCCTTGTGGAACCTAGGAACTGGCCACTCCAATGGTCCCACACTTTTGCCCTTTTAAAGAGGCTAAAATAAAGTTTTGCAGATACTAGTCAGCAGGGCTAGTGACTGACAAAATCCACTGCCCCACATACTTTTCCACTGGACAAGATGATGTACTTATTGAAGTGTTACCTTTCCCAGCACAAGCCTGCAAGGCTTGTTAAAGGAAAATCTTACTAGCCCGATACAACATTTACCAGCATTTGGCCAGTGGGCTGGTGCCATTTCCAACCCTAGTGTTATCTCCCTTCCTTCAGTTGCTGTTTCTATTATTTCTTTCTCCCCTTGCTTCTCCGTGGTTATAAACAATATATTTTTATTTTTTATTTTAGTTGTTTAACCAGGTATAGCACACTAAGCTGAAAGTTTTTTTACAGGAGCGACCTGGGAGCACAAGGAGGTTAAGTGACTTGCTCAGGGTCACACAGTATGCAAGTGGAAGCTGTGGGATTCAAACCCAGGTCTGGTCTGCTGGATGTCACCAGATTTGCAGCTCACAGCCTTAGACCACTGCGCTATACTGCCTCAAGAATGTACCACAATATATGTGAATCTTGTGAATCTTATGAGTCTTATGTGAAACTATGATCCCTTGTTTGCAACTGTATATAATTACATTGTGGAAATGATTGCAGTAAGCAATTTGGGTTGATTAGAAAAAATAATCTAGAACACAGCGGGTTGACCTCCTCAAGCTTGTTTACAGAACTGTCAACTGGAGATCAGCTCTGGGACAGACTGTTCTATTTTGTTACACCTGTTCAGACTAGACATGCTCTTCAGGCTCATCACAGGAGAAGGTAACAAAGCAATGATACATCTTGTGGAAAACAGGAGCATTTGAACTGCCAGGCAAATGCATTTTATATAATTAGAGTAATATATTTTTGTAAGAGATTTTCAGATGTAGGACTTTGTTAGTGCTGCCTGTATGAAGAGCTATCCTGTGTATTTTTTATTTTATTGTTACTGATAATAATAAAACACTATCTTCGAATGTTATAACTTCTCCTAGTCTGCCATCACTTCCTGACCTATGCCTCCATGATAGGCTGGCGCCCCATACTGGATATGCACAATCTGAACCAGTTCATTTAGAAATGCAAGTTCTGGATGGTCACTCTGAATCAGACCACTCTTACTGCAGTAGACCATGCGATTCTGCACCCTAGACCTCCAGTATGGGTCTTTCCACATCCCCCTCCGTCAATCCCGCCACCGGTACCTCTGGTTCGGAGTGGAAGGGGTTCTGTACCAGTTCCAGGCCATGCCCTTTGGCCTCTCCTCGGCACCCAGGGTTTTGACCAAGTGCTTGGCAGTGGAAGCAGCCCACCTGCAGCTCCCAAGGGTCAGGTTATACCCCTACCTAGACAACTGGCTGTTAGCCGGTCCTTCCCAGGAGACCACAAAGAGGTCCAGAGATCTGGCTCTCCAGATCTGTCAAGACTTGGACCTGCTGGTCAACCCGGACAAGTCTGAACTGGTACCAAAACAGGTGATCAAGTTCTTCGTGGCAGAACTCAACTCTCTGCAGGCCGATGCCTGCCTCCCTGTGAACCGGGTACTAGATCTTACCTCCTCTGCCCAATCATTTCAGGTTGGGCTCTCGCGTTCTGCCTGGAATTTACTGAGGCTGCTGTGGTATATTGCATCCTGCCCCAGTGTGATCTGTTCGACCCGCTGGCGGATGTGCCACCTCCAGTGGGAGTTGGGTTGTCAGTGATCCCGGCGCCTAGGACACTTTGACCAACCAGTCACAATGACCTAGCCAATGTGGGATGCCATCCAGTGGTGGCTGGTAACAGAACACTTGGCGGAAGGAATCCTGTTTGTCTGTCCAGAATCAACTGTCATGCTCACGACAGATGCGTCTTTGGTGGGGTGGAGAGCACACCTGGGGGACTACAGAGCCCACAAGTTTTGGTCACCCAGGGCGTCAGTCACCACATAAACCTGCTGGAGCTCACAGCAGTGTGGCTGGCACTGATGGCATTCCCTTTTTTTTTTTGCTTTATTTGTGCTCCAACCACATGCCACTTGATTGTCCACTCCTTCAGGCTGCCTAGTGGCCCCCTACCTCCTATGTTGTCCCCCTCGTCATCCACTGCTCCCTCGAGTTCTGTGCTCCTGGGCACGTCCAATGTATCCCATCGCCAGGGAGGCCTGCTTGGGTCCAGAGAGAGGGGAGACTGGGGTTCAACCCTGTTCCAGTGCACGGCACAACGGGAGCAGCACACAGAAGGCATTCCACTGGGGCTTTGTGGCATGAGGGACTTGGCGACAGTCATCCAGTCGACTGAGCAGCCATTTTTCCTTTTCCTCCCTCGTCCCAACCCCCCACCCACAATGTGGCCACACGCACACAGCATCCTGGCAGGACGCACTGTGGTGTGTGGTCACCCATGCCGCAAAGCGCACTGCCACAATGGGCCACCAGGAGCCGCTCAAGAGCGATGTGTCTCAGGCCCACCTCCCCAGGGAGAAGAGTGTCCAACGGACGCTCCAAACCCTCCACTCCTACCGTCTGGGGCTTGGGCACAAAATAGAGTCGCCATCGTGCCAAGCTATCCCCCATCTCTTCCTATCACCCGTGCCATGGAGCCGTCATTCACTCTTCTAGTCAGGAGTCAGGTCATACATGTCCAGATGGGCAACACTACAACCATGTGCCACCTGAAAAGGCAGAGTAGAACTCACTCTCTTCCCTTGTGTTGGGAGGCCCTCTACACCTGGACCCTCATTCATAGTCTGGGTGCAGATCTCCTAGTGATTCATGTTCCTGGAGAGAACAATCAGCTGGCGGATGATCTCAGTCAGGTTCGAGGGACACTGCATGAGTGGTCCCTGCATCAGGAGGTGGGGAACTACTTGTTCTCCCAACAGGATACTCTTCTAGTGGATCTGTTTGCCTCCTGGGAGGACACCAAACTGAGGCTGTTTTGTGCACACCCTCAAAGTCTAGGACACTGCTGGGCATGCCTTTGTGAAGCCCTGGACCCCAGGCCTCATGTACGCCTTCCCTTCCTTACCCTAGATTCAGAAGGTCATGATCAAGGCCCAGAAGGACAAGGCGCATATGATCCTGATAGCTCCAGACTGGCCAAGGCAGTTCTGGTACCTGGATCTCCTCAGCCTCAGCAGCAGACCTCCGTGGAGACTGTCCCTCCGCCCAGATCTGCTGACCAGACATCCAGGGACAGTCCTGCACCTGAACTTGCAGTACCAGTACCTCATGGCCTGGTTCTTGAGCAGCTAGAGTTCCAGGCTTTGGGTCTCTAGGATGCAGTGCTGCACATTTTGGAGACCTCCCAAAAGAAGCTGACTCACAAATGCTACGTCTAAGTGGAAGAAATTTTCCATTTGGCATCAGCACAAGGAGCTTGATCCCCTTGCCTGCCCTATGGCTAGCATCCTTGACTACACCTCCGATCCTTTTCCCAGGTGGAACTGCAGGTGACGTCCTTAAGGTGCACCTGGTATCCATCTCTGCTTACCGGATGCAGATGGTAAGTCGACGGTGGCTCAGGAGAAGGTGATTGGGTGCTTCTTCCAAGGGCCTGGACCATTTATTCTCTCCAGTCGTGAACTACTTCCACCATGGACCTACTGCTGGTATTGCCATGCTTGGGGCGAAGTCTTCCAAGCCAATGCACAGGTGTGCGATGTCACACCTGTCGTGGAAGGCAGCCTTCCTAGTAGCCATTATGTTAGCCAGAAGGATTGCAGAGTTATAGGCACTCTCACTGGAGTCTCCTCACCTGGTCTTCCACAGAGACAACGTCGTCCTTCACCCCAACCCAAAGTTTCTCTCAAAAGTGGTACTGTATACCAGGTGATTAACTTTACCAACCCTTCTTCAGAGGCCAGCCACAGGCTCCATACCCTGGATCTGCAGAGAGTGCTCTCTTATGCGAAGCACATGGCTGGAGTTCGGGGACAGTCTTGCCAGTGGTTTACCACTTATGCTGAAGCTGCACCTGGCAGACCGGCAGCAAAGTGGACTGCCAGGTGGATCATATCCTGCACTGACCTCTGCTACAGGCTAAGTAGTAGGAAGCCTCCCGTACAGCTTAGGGCTCATTCCATCAGACATACCGCTGCCTTGGTGGTTGCTTCCAGGGATGTCCCTATCCAGCAAATCTGCAAGGCTGCTGCATGGAAGTAAGCACACACCTTCATTTTCCACTACCGCATCGACTTTCAGTCACACACGGATGCTGGTTTTGGGACCTCAGTTCTCCAATCACTGTTCTCCAAGTAGCGGTACATCCCTGCCACCTCCTCCCAGAGAACTGCTAGGAGTCTGCCAGAGTGTGGATACTGAACTATATCTACATCCCTAGAGAAACAGGTTACTCACCTGTAACAGTAGTTCTAGTAGTGGTATATGGTTCACATCCACACAACCCACCTGGCCTCCCCTGTCAAGTAGCACACAGAACCCTGCTTTCAGCATGCAAAGATCTGACGTCACAGGGCAGAGTCAGGGGATATACCACCCGGGTGGTGGGAGATGCTTAGAGACACCCAGACAACCAGACCATTCCAGTGGAACTGCCAGTGTGTGGATGTGAACCATATTCCACTCCTCGAACTACGGTTTTCAGGTGAGTAACCTATGTTTTCTGATGATGTCTAGCTGCAATGCTGTGAAAATTTGTGCTTTTCACTAATTTTGACCAATAGATTCTGGTGTTGATCCCCATTTTTTAAACCTGCTGATATGTTTTGATCCATATTGTAACCCCGTCGTCCAATTTCTGTCACTTTGAGTTTGTATCTCTGATTTGTTACTTATGCCAGCCTGTAACTAGGTACTTCAGTGTGGCAGGCTGTGACTGGACTGTTTAACAGTTAGTCACAATCACAGGCCAGCCTTCCCTCTGCCTAATCCCAAAACCATTATTTGCTTTCAGACTCTAAGCACAGCTTAATAAAAAAAAAAAAAAAATAAGTATATAAACAGATTAGATCAATGACAAGCTGTTTTCTACCTATGACTATTTTTCAGATTGTGGAAATAATGGTTTCTAGAACCGTGTCTAACCTATCCCATTGTTTATCTATTTTATCATGTTTTTTCCCGTCTTCACGTGGTTGGCCTTTCTAGCCTTTGGTAAGAGCCCGCTATATAGCGTTCTCACGAACTCCAAGTGCATACCCCCCACATGTGGTATCAAAACTTAAAGGTCTTTTGTATCCTGATGCTAACATATGTGGTGATGCTCACTAATTTGTGAACTGTACGTTTACATGTCATCTTTAATTGTAATGGTTATGACATGTTTATGTCAAAATAAACAAATGAAAAAAATGACCAGCTGTAACAGGTGAAGCACCTTTAAATGTGTTTGTCACCCAAGTGTCACGCCACTGTATACAAATGTCATACTGCAAACTGTCGCTTATCCTTTATTTCTGGTCTGAACTATTTATGCTTTGGTACAGTTACCAAGCTGAAAGTAACATCAATCATGTTCTGAGACGTATTCAAATCTGCATGTAAATTGTAGGTGCCATCATGCAAACTATCTATACCTCATCAGCAGATATTTGCATGTTGCTTGCTATGCAAGAGCTCTGGGTCACACTCAGGCCAGTGGAAGCACAACACAGTCAGCAAGGGACACGCAAAACTTTCAGGGAGGGTTTATAAGTGACTACCATCCTGGTGATCCACAAGCCGCAGTGCATCCCTTCCTGGACACTGGCTGGTGCATTCACAGTGACCGTACTAACGGTCCGCATGCTTCCCTTCCAACAGTGCAATGTGCAGGCTTAACGGAGGGTCGCAACCACCAAATGGATTAGTCTCCTCGGAATGCTTCTGCTAGGGGCATCCTAGGGGTGAAGGAAGAACAGTCACAATCAGACCAAGCCTGCAACTGGTACACGTGGATGAGAGGAGGGAAGGGGAGAGAGAGACAGCCATGAAGAATCGGGGGCAGTGGTGAAAAATAGAATGATTACAGAAAGCTTTTTCTGAGTTCTCTATAAGAAGAAGATACAATATGGTAATAGCAAGTAAAATCAAGCCCCAGTTTCACAGTGAAGATGCAGACAGGCACGCTCCCCATCAGAACTGTTTATGAAGATGCAGTCAGGCACGCTCTCTATCAGAACTGTTTATGAAGATGCAGTCAGGCACTCTCCCATCAGCGCTGTTTACAATTCAGGTTTCCCCTGAGAGATGAAGTGTAGGATGTATTACCCTCAGGGCCCAGCTGCACTGCACAATGAGTGGCATACAGCAGACTCAGGCTGGGTGGGGGGAGTAGATCCACAGCTCACGTATGCCTGCAGGAGGTTAAGCAGTGTCACAGATGTGATATGAGCAGTCTCACTAAGGAAGAGGCTGCTCAAGCACTCTGCGAAACAGGTACGCAATATGCAATGTTTGCATCTGTGAAACAGCATGCATAAACTGCAGCCATGTCACCCCACTAATGGAATGCTGTATGGAGACTCAACAGTCGAGATCAGGGCTGATCCAGGAAAACACTGTGTGCTCGTACTTAAAGAAGAAGAGGGGGGAACAAGCAAACAAAACACCATGGCCCCAACAACTCCAATCTCATAAGCTACTTTACTGCAGAGGCAATAGCAGATAAAAGTACAACACACATATCTGGAGACACCCTAACCCGAATCCACTTCCTTAGGGAGCATAAGTGAAATGTTATGGCATGGGTTTGCTCAGGGTGTCTCCAGGTATCTTTGTTCTGCCTTTATCAGCTGCTGAATGCAGAGTAGAATAGCTTTTAATCTTGGACGCGCTAGGCCATGCTTTGTTTGCCTGTACAAGAGACCAGAATTCCAGTTCCACTGGTTCAGTGGTACATAGTTATTCAGACACTAAAACCCTGAAATATTTAACAGAGATGAAAAGATTAGTCACATGATAGTTTCTTCCAGCTAAACATCTTGAGAAGTAATTTATCAAAGAGAAGGTCATGGAAAGTAGCTAAGGGAGTGAGGAATCTACAGTACTGGCCAGTCAGAAATTGTTTTACTCAAACCATCTACACATCTAGCACTGTACCCTGGTGTATGAAGACATTACTTACACTTGTGGGAACACCACACACAAAGGGTAAAAATGAGATAAAGACTGCGCCAGCCAGACCGTCAGCAGAGGAAAATGTGAGAGGCGGATCCACCTGAAATCCAGTTATAGTACATCACAGGGCACAGGCTTCCCGCTGATAAGCTACAGGGCCGCAATCTTGAAAAGAAACCTTCCTCTGGGATTAAATAAAACTGAATAAAGAGAGGGATATGATCAGGATGTGAGAACGAGAACAGGGAAGAGAGACTAAATAAACAAAGGGGTCAGATCTGGATGCGAGAGACGGGCAGAGTGAGCCAGAGAGAGAATGGAGGGTGGAAAGAAAGAAGAGAGACAAAGAGACAGAATAAATGAAGATGTAAGATAAGGATGTGAGAGTGAGACAGAAAGCAAGAGCGAGAGAAAACATGTGACCACAAAGAGATTTTTCCAAAACAACACTGATCTGTTGATCCGCCCACAGAAGAAACGAGACAGCACACAAAGGATAGAGACCCTGAAGGTGCAAAAAACTGGTAAATGGGTTCCAGCACTCCTTATACAAACACACCCTTTCATTCTCTCTCATCTTTCTTTTTCAACAAGAGATCCTAGGAATACAGAAACTCCCCTCCCTCCTTCCCTCTTTCTCCTCTGCTTCTTTGGGCTTAGCCTGCCTATCCCAGACAGTCTATATCAGCAGATCCACATGGCAACTGACTGCCTGATTTTCAGAAAAAATTGCATTTCTGACCACAGAAGGCACACTGAGCTGAGACAGCCTGGTTGTAAGTGTGTCCTGGGGGATGGGTTACATGAACTTCGGTTTGTCGGCTCATCTAAAGGACGGAATCTCAGTAGTGCCTTGGCCCCTTTGTGCTGCACTACAGTGTCAGAATTGTGTAGTACCTAAAGTTCGTGAAGTGGGACTAGAGCCCATGAACATCTGCTCTTCTGGCCCAGAGGAAAGTGTGCAACCTACTGATTCACTGACAGGAGAAATCAAAATTTAAATACCTGTAAATTGTTTTTCTCCAACTGCTGGTCGCAGGGCTTCTGAGCTACTGGGATCTTCCCCCCAAGGCTTCCGTAGTGGCAGGAAGTTGACATGCAGCACAGGGAACATAGGTCCCACACCCAGTGGATTGTGCCACTCAGTTCCAAAGCAAGGAGAAACAGTCCAGTCAGCAAACAGAAGTGTTATGTAAGAACTTACTGTAACAGCAGATCTTCGACAGAATCTCAGTCATCAGGTCACACCTTTGAAACTCTGCCATCAGGATCACATGGAAGCTTTTTTTGCAGCAGTCTATTAGGGCTGCCCACGCCAACGTCAGGCTCTGACGTCACACACCCTGTATAAGCACGGGCAACCCTGCTCCCTCCTCAGTTCTTTCCCTAGCCGAAGGCCATGAAAGACAGGAGTCCCGCCAGGGAACTGAGGAGAGAGAGAGAGAGAGAGAGAGAGAGAGAGAGAAGATGCCCAGCTAGCAGAAAAGTTTGAGCAACAGGACATCAGAGCTGTATAGTGAGAGAGAGAGAGAGGAAAGGGGGCTGGAGGGAGGGATGGCATGACCTGATGACAGATATTCATAGAAACATAGACTTTGACGGCAGATAAGGACCACTTGGCCCACCTAGTCTGCCCATTTCCCTACCTACAGGACAGGCCACAGATCCTAGTTAACCAACAGCCTATTTCTTCCTACCCCCACAAGAATTGCCTTTTGTCTGTCCCATGCATTCTTGAATTCTCCCCCAGTTTTAGACCCCACAACCTCCTCAGAAAGGCTTGTCCATGCATCCACTACCCTCTGTAAAAATACTTCCTCACATTGCCCCGGAACCGCTCCCTCTATCTTTAAATTGTGTCCCCTTGTTCTTGCACGTCTCTTTTTCTGAAAGCTGCTACCCTCTTGGACTTTGCTGATTCCACTGAGGTACTTAAAAGTTTCTATCATGTTCCCCCTCTCCCTTCTTTCCTCAAGGGTACACATATTAAGCTCCTTTAGTCTCTCCTCATACGGCTTCTCTTGCAGACCCTGCACCATTTTATATGCTCTCCTCTGGACTGCTTCTATCCTGTCTATGTCCTTGCGGAGATGGGGTCTCTAGAACTGGACGCAGTACTCCAGATGGGGTCTCACCAACTGTCTGTACAGAGGGATAACATCTTCCTGTTTTCTGCTGGTGAAGCCTCTCCCTATGCATCCCAGTATACCCCCAGCCCTCCCTACTGCCTTCTCACATTGCTTGCTAACCTTAAGGTCATCTGACATGATGATACCCAGGTCCCTTTCCTTTTTTGTTGTTATTACTACCTCCCCCTCCTCCACTGTGGAATCTTCCCTTGGGTTCTTGTTTCACAGGTGCATTATTTTGCACTTCTTTGCATTGAATCCTAGCTGCCATACTTCTGACCATTCCTCCAACCTTGCCAAGTCCCTTCTCATCCTTTCCACGCCTCCTTGTCTATCAACCCTGTTGCAGATCTTTGTGTCATCTGCAAAGAGGCATACTCATCCTTCTAGTCCCTCTGCAATGTCACTTACAAAGACATTAAAAAGGACTGGACCCAGTACAGAACCCTGCGGTACCCCACTAATAACCCCTCTTTCTTCAGAGTGGACTCCATTTACAATTACCTTCTGTGTCCTGTTGTCCAGCCAATGTTTTACTCAGGCTACCACCCTGGGACCCACTCCCAGGCTGGTTAATTTGACTATTAATCTTTGTGGGGACTGTGTCAAATGCTTTCTAAAAGTCTAGGTAGGCCATGTCCACAGCTCCTCCCTGGTCTACTACTTTGGTGACCCAGTCAAAGAAATCTATTAGATTTGTCTGACATGACCTTCCCGCTGTGAACCCATTATGCCTTGGGTCCTATGCCCCACTGGCCTCTAGGTACTCAACAATTCTTTCCTTCAGAAGTGACTCCCTCAAAGATCTACTGTTACTGTTACGGTAAGTTCTTTTGTAACTGCTCTGTCTTCTTCGGGGATATCTCTGTCATCAGGTTACACCTATGGAACGAGTCCCAAGCAGTGATGAGAGCAAGAACAGTCTGGGAGGCAGAAAGGCCAGAGGCCCCAAGAAAGAAGACCCTGAAGCACGGCTAGGCCAGAGCCTGCCCTTCTTCTGAAGGCAATATCCAGACTTGTAGTGCTTGGTGAAAGTGCGGACAGTACTTCAAGTGGCAGCAGTGCAAATGTCGGCTGCAGACACGCCCCTGAAACAGGCAACTGAGTGGCCATGCCACTGGTTGAATGGCCCTTAACAAACCCAGAAAGTTCCTTACCGTACTTCCTGTAACAAAAAACAATACAACTGGCCAACCACTTGGACAAGCACCATTTCGAAACTATAACATCCTCCCTGCCAGGGATGAAAGAAACAACTGAGAGGACGTCCTGCAGTCCCTCATATGGTGTGTACAGTAAAGTATAATTATGTAAGAACTTACCGTAACAGTAGATCTTTGAGAACAGCTCTTGCAGCAGGTTACACCATAAAGACTGAAGCCGGCAGGCAGCAGGGCCCCATGGAAAACTTCTAGCTAGCTATATAAAGCAGGAGACCACCCCCGTCGGTCCCGCCCCAACGTCAGATTCATCATAAAAGGGAGCGGTCCCCCAGCACACTTCAGTTCTCCCAGCGTAATGATGTGATTCAGAAGGGGAGACTGAGGATCCACTTCCAGAGGAACACTAACAATTCTGATGCGTCCTAGATGCTATGAAGTAGAACCAAGCCTCCTGAGGGGAAGGTGGGAGGGAAACTACCTGCTGCAAGAGCTGTTCCCGAAGATCTACTGTTACGGTAAGTTCTTATGTAACTGTACTATCCTACTTCTTGTAGCAGGTTACACCATAAGGACTGATTCCCAAGCAGTAAGGGTGTCTCACTAACCCAGTCGGGAGGAGGATAGGAGCGAATGAAGAAAGAGGGACCTCTCAGGACAAAAGTCCCTGGAGGCAATGTCCAAACTGTAGTGTCTAATGAAAGTGTGCACTGAACTCCAAGTAGCAGTCGCACAAATGGTGGATGTCGCCACGTTCTTCAATGCAGTGAAGGAGGTAGCCACCCCACTCATAGAATGGCCCTAAACTACTCCCAGTAAGGGCTTGCTGCGTTTCTGATAGCAGAAAACAATGCAGTTTACGAGCCACTTGGACAGTTTTTGTTTCAATACAGGTGCACCCAGCATCCTCTGAGTGAAGGACAGAAACAGTTGGCCAGATTGTCTGTGTAAACTGGTTCTGGCCAGGTAAAACCTCAAAATCCTGTGCACATCTAGAGTGTGCAAAAGGGCTTCCCCTTGTTAGTATGGTTGGGGAAGTACACCGGAAGGTCACTGTCCTGGTTTAAGGTTAAGGCTGAACCCACCTTGGGAAGAAACTTAGGATTGGTTCTTAAGGACACCCTGTTCTTATGGAAAATCAAATACGGCTCTTTACACATGAGCACCTGCAGTTCAGAAATTCTCCATGCCGAAGTAACAGCAACTAAAAATAACGCCTTCCATGAGAGAAGGCGAAGCTTGCAGTCCACAGCTGGTTCAAACGGAAGCAGCGTAAGCTGCTCTAAAACAAAAAAAAAAGGTCCCAAGGAGGAATTGGGTCCTTTATAGGGGGTCTCAGACACAAGACTGCGCAGAAATGCACAGGAAGCCTCTAACTGGGCTAATGAACGCTGACCAATCGGTGTGTGGTATGCCGAAATGGCACAGAGGTGTACTTTTAGAGAGGAATACACCAATCCCGACTGGAAAAGGGATATGAGGTAGTCCAAAATAGACCTCAGGACATCGAAGGGGATCGAGGTTGCAAGCCTGAGCCCAGAGCCAAAACCTCCGCCATTTCGGAGCGTAAGTGGCATGAGTAGATGGTTTCCTAGCTACCACCAGGATATCGCCCACCCCTTGTGAGATCCCGTGCCTAAGAATGGCTACATCTTTAGGAGCCAGGCGTGCAGGTTCAGGGATTTGAGGTTTGGATGGACCAGGGAGTCGGCCTTCTGAGACAGCAAATGTGAGCTGACCGGTAAGGGTAAAGAAGGCTCCAGAGCTAGCTGGTGAAGCAGCGGAAACCAAATCTGCCTGGGCCAAAAGGGCGCTACCAATATCATTGATGCTTATTTTGGTTGGAGCTTGAGAAGAACCCTCTGGATCAAAGAGAAGGGCAGGAAAGCGTAGAGGAACCTGCCCATCCAGGAGAGGGACAACGCGTCTCGCCACAAAACACCAGGCCCTGGATCTAACAAGCAGAAATTGGGCAGTTTTGAGTTGTATGGGGACGCGAGTAAGTCTACATCTGGTGCCCCCCAACATAGGAACAGGTCCTCGATGACCTCTTGTAGTAATTCCCATTCGTTAGCTCTGGCCTTTGACCGGCTCAGGAGATCCGCGATAGTGTTATCTACACTGCTGACATGCACTGCGGTAAGCGTGGTGCCGTGCTGTAGTACCCAGTCCCACACCCATTTTGCCTCATTGCAAAGGGGGTAAGAGTGAGTGCCTCCTTGTTTGTTGATGTAATACACCACTAAGGTGTTGTCTGTTTGGACCAGCATGTGACCCGCTGGGATCTCGAACTGTAATGCCTGTAAGGAGTACAGAACCGCCCCTCATCTCTAGAACACTGATGTAGAGGTAAGCCTCCAGGAGCAACCAGGTTTCCTGGGTCCTGGTTCCTTCCAGGTGAGCCCCCAACTGAACCCTCGCCGCCGGGTGAGCTGAGATGGGGCAGGCACCACGAAGGGGACTCCCACAGAAAGATGTTCCGGGACAAGCCACCACCATAAGTCCTGAATGACTGGGCCTGTGATTCTGACTAGGTGGTCTAAGTGATCCTGCCTCTGGTCGCATTGGGCTCTCAGCGTCCACTGAGTAACTCATGTGGAGGTGAGCGAGGGGGACTGTGGTGATGGCAGCTGCCATACGTCCGAGCAGGCAAAGTATGGTCTGAGCAGGAACCAGATTTCGTGTCATGATAGTCCTTATCAGTGACCTGCTGCGTTCTGCCCTGTCCTCAGGCGGAAGGCTCTCCCTTGACGGGTATCCAGAACCGCACCAATGAACTGTAGTCTCTGCGAGGGAACTAAGGATGATTTCTCTTGATTGATGGTGATCTCTAGAGACTGGAATAGGGAGCAGGTGTCGTGAATGGCCTTCTCCAGCGCTTCTGTGGAGGAGACCATCAGAAGCCAGTCATCCAGATAAGGGAAGACATAACAGCCTTGTCTCCTGAGGGCTGCTGGCACGACTGCCATGCACTTGGTAAAGATGCGTAGCGCCGAAGACAGGGTGAACGGGAGTGCTCAGAACTGGTAACGGCGACCCAAAAACTCGAAGCACAGGAATTTCTTGTGCGACCAGGTGATGGGAAGATGAAGATATGTGTCCTGCATGTCCAGAGAAGCTAGCCATGCGCCTTGCTTGAGCATGGCAATGAGACCCGGTAGGGTGACCATGCGAAAGTGTCTGTACATCACAAAGATGTTTAGGTCGCTGAGGTCTAGGATCGGGTGTAAGTTCTCGGTTTTCTTTAGAACCAGGAAGTGGGAATAGTATCCTCCTTCTGCCTGGTTCCTCGGTACAACCTTAATGGCGTCCTTTGTAAGGAGTGCTGAGATCTCCTGCTGGATGACCAGGGCATGCTGTCCCGAGTAACGGGAGTGCAGAGTGTGTCCCCGACTGATAAGCTGAAGAACCCACCGGTCGGAGGTGATCCTCTGCCACCCTGACAGGTGGTAAGCGACTCGACCCCCAACCCTCTCTTCCCTTTGATCTGGCGGGGAGCAGGGGAAGGGGCTGGGAAGGAGTCATGCTGTGGTGGTGCTGGCTCCGACAGGTTGGGTAGGCTTAGTGTGTCTCTGACCCCGACCTCTGGAGAATCTTTGTTGGTTATTACGGCCGAAATTGTCCCTTTGTTGCTGTTGGCCTGACCGAGGCTGTTGCTTACTCTGTCAGCCAAGAAAATGGTTCTGTGTTCTGCGAAAGGAACCAGGCCTAGATTTATACATTGCCTGCACCGTTCTCTGACCGCCTTCCCGGCATCTTGAAGTCTGGTGATGACCCTCTCTGAGTCTTCGCCAAACAACACTGAACCATTGTAGGGGACGTCCATGATTCCTTTTTGGACGTCTGAAGTAAATCCAGAGACCCTCAACCAGGAGCGTCTCCGGAGGCAAACACCTGCTAAGGCACCTCTTGCTGCCAAGTCCGCCGTATCGTACACGGCTCGGAGGATTTGGGTCCCAACATCAGAGCCCGTGCGGAGGAGGTTTAAGGGCTCCTCCTTCTTCTCGCCCTCTGGGAAGTCCTTGAGCAGGTCTTGCCCTTGGTCCCACAGTACATTTTGAAATTGCACCATGTGCGTCAAGTACCTGAGGGACCTAATAGAGCATTCAGCGGTTGCATACATGCGACGACCCAGACAGTCCAATTGTTTGGATTCCTGGTCGGGGGGCTGGGTGCTGAGGTGTTGGGGCCTTTGGAAGCGATCGTACGAGGCTGTAATGACTACCGCAGGCCGCAGGTTGCTGAGTTAAAAAGGGAGCATCCAGCAGGGCCCTATAGAGCCTGTCGGCCTTCTTGGGGACCGCTGGGGTAGAATGAGGGTGCTTCCATGCAGCCTCGGTAGCGTCCTGGAAAGTATCCACCAGGGGTGGAACCACCACAGGCTTGGGGTCTTTTTGCCTCAAGTAACGTGCCAGGCACTGTCGTTCAGGGTCTAACTCCGTCTCCCATCCCATGTTCTCCTGAATGTATCTCACGATATCAGAGAACGATGGGTTGTCAGGTGGCAACCTAGGGAGGTCGTGAGGATCTGGAGATGAAGCCTCAAAGGGAGAGAGTGACCAAGAGGTATCTGAGGAATCAGGATGCTAGTCATCACCCGACGAAGAGTGGGACCTTCATCAGGGTCTCTTGAATCTGTGAACGCTAGGGGACTCTGAGGGGGTCCTGAAGCAAGGAGGTCTCTTGGCCTTTGGACTTCTGGATCTACCCCAAGGTGGTGGTGTACAGTCCTTAGGCTCAGGTGTTACTGCCCTGGGAGGTGTGACCTCCCCGGGGGATTTGTTGGGAACCACATCTTTTTTAATGGTGTCCCACCAAAAGGAGAAAAGTTCCTTGACCTCCTGAATATTAAGGCCGGACGAAGGGCCTGGCGTTGGTGTCAGCCCGGCATTAGGATCAGGCACTAGTGGCTGAGGAGTCATCAGGTCCAGTGTCTGGTCCTTGGTTAGACCGGCGTCGGGCAGGCAGAAGTCTTCAATGTCTCCAGACGTTTGGTCATTGGTGGCATGAGCTCCAACATCCTCCTCAGACATCCCCCGGCGAATGGTGTCAGGTGGTGGAGGCGGGGGTGACGTCGGTTCCCTGGGGCGTTTGGTGGACTATGGCTCTGGTGTCTGCTTAGCCTCTGACGTCCGCTTAAGGGACGTGAGCTCCGAAGTCTTTCTCGAAGTGACATCTGAGCCCCTCAGAGGTTGGGAGACAGAACGATCGGTGTCCCAGCGTCGGCCCTTGGCGTCTGTGCTAGGCCTAGCTGCCAGCTTGGACTGATGCTTGTGGTGGTCGGAAGCCTCCAACCTGGCAGCCGACCCTGAAGGACGGCTGTCTTTAGACTAGATTTTCAGCAGTTGTAAAGACACTGAGCTAGAGCCCCCTGAGACCCTAACCTTAACTAGTGGGGGCTGAGACCTAGCCCAGAATGGAGAGCGGTCCAACCAGGCGGAACTGGAACTGGACTGGGAGTCTGAGGCCTGACTCGGGGATCTATCCCGATCCTTGTCCTGGTGCTTATCCTTGTGCTTCCCTGATTTGTGTGAAGGTTCCCCCCGAGAGGATGGATCTTTCTCCATGGTTTTAAGTTTTTCTTCCAGGAGAAAACTCTGGAGTGCTTTCTGACAGCGGATCTTGGTTCTACTGTTGAACTACTGGCAGATGGAGCAGGCCTGGATATCGTGGTCCGCGCCTAGGCATCGCACGCAGGTCAAGTGCCTATCTTTGAAGGGGATCTGCTTGCTACAAGGGCACTTTAAGAGGTGTTCTTCTGTAGAAGGAGTCAGGGAAGAAGGCATGTACTTTTCCGATTTCCAGTGAAATCGAAGAAAAAATGAGAAATTCTTTCTGGCATCGTTTGTCTGCAGAAGGCGTCCATGGACCCGATGCGAGCGATTCAACGGCGGGAAAAGAACTGAGGTGTATGGGTCCCCTGCTAAATATAGCTAGCTAGAAGTTTTCCTTGAGGTCCTGCTGCCTGCCAGCTTCAGTCCTTATTGTGTAACCTGCTGCAAGAGCTGTATCTCGAAGTAAGATCGCAAAATTCTATGCACATCCAAAGTATGAAGCAATGCTTCCCCTGGATTGGCATGCTCCAGAAAATAAACAGGCAGGTGGATGGACTGATTTAGGGTAAACTCAGAAACCACCTTAGGAAGAAACTTAGGGTTAGTACTCAAAGAGATCCTTTCTTTGTGGAAAATCAAATAAGGCTGCTGGCTCACAAATGAGAGCCTACAACTCTGAAATTCTTCGAGCACAAATAACGGCAACTAAAAATAATGTTTTCCAGAACAGAAATTGTAGCTCACAAGACGCAGCTGGCTCAAAACGGAGGCAGGGCCAGTTTCTCCAAAACAAAATTCAGTTTCCCAAGCTGGAACCGGGCTACAGACAGGAGGCTTCAAGTGGAGGATGCCTCTCAAAAAAGTACGAGCCACATCCATCTGTGTCATGGTATGCCCATCAATGGACACATGAAAGGCTGAAGTGGCCAACAGGTGCTCTTTTAGGGAGGATTATTTGAGACCTGCATCAGACAAGGTCAAGAGGTACTCCAAAATCTGGTTCACCAGATAGGTGAAAGGGTCCAGGTTATGAGAAGTGGCCCAGATAGCAAACCATTTCCATTTCATAGAGTAAGTGACCCTGGTGGACAGTTTTCTGGCAGCCACCAGTACGTCAGCCACCTTCTGAGACATCCCAAACCAACCAATGGCTGTCCCTCAGGAGCCATGCATTCAGGTGAAGGGACTTGAGGTCTGGATGGACCAGGGTCCCCAGGCTTGAGTCAGCAGGTCCCGGCAGAGAGGCAAGGGAACTGGGGGTTCCACAGCCAATAGCTGCAGTAACAGAAACCAAATCTGCCAAGGCCAAAATGGGGCCACCAGAATCAGAGTGGCACCCTCTATCTGGAGCTTGATGAGAACCCTTTGAATCGGAGGAAAGGGAGGGAATGCGTAAAGTAACCTCCCTTTCCAGGAGAGGGACAACGCATCTCGCCAGAAAACTCCAGGCCCAGGATCCAGTGAGCAGAAATACGACAGTTTTGCATTGAGTGGGGGCTCCAAAAGGTCCAGCTCTGGACAACCCCACATCGAATAGGTCTCCTGCGACTTAGGACAGCAGCTCCCACTCGTGCATATGCCTAGGCTGTCCACCACAGGCGTTTTGGGCACCTGGCACATGGACGCCTGACAGTTCTAGACTGTGATTGACAGCCTAGTACCAGACCCTCATTGCTTCCCGGCACAGAGGATAGGAATGGTTCCCCCCCTTGCTTGCTGATGCAGTAGACCACACAGATTACCTGACTGCACCAACAGAGGGACTGGAGAAATCTGGTTCTGGAAGGCCTGGAAGGCGTACAGAACTGCCCTTATTTCTAAGATGTTTATGTGGAGGTGAATCTCCCAGTGGGACTACAAACCCTGGGTCTGTAAGGACCAAGATGGACTCTCCAACACAGAACTGAAGCATCCATGGTGAGGATTTGCTGAGGGGCAGAGATAAGGAAGGAAACCCCCTTTATAAGACTGGCTGGGTCCATCCACCAGTGAAGCACTCTGCATACTGGCAAGGAGACAAGGACCAGCTGATCCAAGTCGTCTGAGCGCTGATCCCACTGAACCCTGAGGATCCACTGCAGAATCCTCATGTGCAACCTGGTCAGAGGCACCATAACAATGGCCATGGCCATAAGGCCTAGAAGGCTGAGGAATAACCTAGTGGGGACATGCCGACTGAGCCACCTCTTGGGCCTGAGCAATAAGGCAGTCCACCCTGTCTTAACGGAGGAGGGTCTTGCCCTGGGGCAAGTCCAGGATTGCCCCTATGAACTGCAGCTGCTGGGAAGGGGTCAGCACCAACTTGGACCGACTGACAGCGACACCCAAGGACTGGAATAACTGCAGGGTGTGTTCTAAGGTCAACAACAGGAGCTCCTTGGACTGGGCCTTCAGTAACCAGTCATCCATATATGGGAACACATAAAGGCCTTCCCACTGAAGGGCTGCTGCTTCAGCTGCTAAGGACTTGGTAAATACCCGTGGCGCAGAGGATAAGCCAAAGGGCAATACACTAAACTGGTAATGCTCCCCCTGGAACCGGAACCGCAGCTACGGCCTGTGAGGAGGGCAAACCAAGATATGCAGGTAGGCATCTTGCATATCAAGAGAGTATAGCCAGTCGGCCTGCTTGGGCAGAGGAAGAAGGCCATGCAAAGTGACCATCCAAAACGTTTTGTACTGGATAAAAAGGTTCAGCTCCTTGAGGTCTAGAATGGGTCTCAAGTCCCTCGTCCTTTTGGGAACCAGGAAGAACCACCCCTTGTTCCTTCGCTGCCTGGACACTGGTTCTATGGTCCGTTTGTACAGCAAGGGGAGGACCTCCTCCCTAAGCACCTGTGTGTGATCTGGAGGGTAAAATGTGGGGATTGAGGGAACATCTAAAGGCTGCTCTAGAAGTTCTAAAGCATGGCCCTGTTCAATTATCTGCAGGATCCAAGCATCTGTTGTGATGGTTCTCCAATGGGACAGATGGAGGGAGAACCAACCTCCGACTACCAACTCCTGGCTTTGAACGAGAGGAGGGGGCCTGTCAAGGAGTCAGGTGAAGACTGAACCGGCAGCTGGGGCCGCACCTCCTCCTCTGGATTGTTTGGCAGTGGGACCAGAAGGGGGGGCAGGCAAGGCGGAGCTGTTGCTTTGTTTACCGTGACGCTTTGGTCAGGGGGCAGGGAACTAAAGTGCTTAGCGGCCTTAGTTCTGTCATGAGCTGCCTTGATAACCATTGAGTTGGTTTCAGGCTGGCCTGCATAAAAGGGCAATCCCCGAGGTGCCAGATAGAGCTTAGGCCTTTTTGTATATAAGAACATATGCCCCTCATTACTGGGGCATCATGGGCCGTGGCGCAAATCCACCACAGAATGTTGCGCTATCCAACTTTAAGCAGAATTGCATGGTGCCGAAAGGCCTCACACAGTTTGCAAAGGGTGCTAACAGAAGACATAGACACATGTTTCGTCCTACCAGGACTCATCAGTATGCCTCGTCTGACTGTTTGACACCCCAGTGGAATGGACCAGCTACCCTTAAGGCAGTGTGCCTTGGATATATGCAGCCCATGATGCTTTGCATTGTGGGGGCATGTGTGATTTTGTATTTCTTGAAACTTGGCTTCCCAGCCAAATGCCCTTTGGGGTAACCCGTGCCTCAGTGTTTGCGCACAGAGGTTCTTTGTCTTTCTGGGTATGGCTGGTACTATGTTGGGCCTGTGCCAGGCCTCTGTAGCAACATCACTGAAGACCGGCAGCAGAGAAGGAATAATAATAACCTTAGGTGGAGAGACTGCAATTTCCAGGAAATCCACCAAATCCCTCCTAGTTTCATCTTCCTCCTCAGTCTGAAATCCTATGGTGGAGGAGAGCTGTTTCATTATGTTGAAAAAAGGAGGGGTCCTCCAGGGGAGACCTGGGAGTGTGCTTGACAGACTCCTCACTCCTGAAGGAGACAGTGGATCTATCAGAAGACTCCACATCAATGTTTTCCTCTTCATCCTCTTCCTCAGGGAGGATGAGATCAGGATGATACTCCTCTTCGATGTCAGCCTGCTCTGAAGCAGGGACCGACGAACAGAGTGCCAATGTCTCTCTTTAGGGCATGGGGCGAGAAGGTCAGATTGGTGTAGACACCGAAGCTGCACCCAATGGAATGGGCAACGATAGCCTGGGCCATGGAACCAGCTGTTGAATGAGAGTTGCAGTAATGGAGATAAGTATAGTATTAAAGTTGACAGCAAGAAGAGGAATCACCTTCGACACAGGCGTTGACGGAGGGAGTGTGTAGCCCAGGTCCGAGAGCGAACTGCTAACTCTAGCAGTAGCTGATGAGCCCAACACCTGTTGATCTCGAGGCTTGAGGGGTCTCAATGGTGGGGTGGGCGCAAATGACCCAGAGGCCAACAGCCCTTCCACAGCCCTATGACAGCTGGGAGATGAATCCACCATGGGGGGCCTGGTAGGAGCAGAGGCCAGCACGGGGCGAGGTGCTGATGCTGAAGCAGTCGATGGAGCGATCCCTGGAGAAGAAGAAGAAAAATCCTTGTCCCGTCGAAGGTGTTTCCTCAAAGATTTGTCCCGGGCCTTGGTGGCCCGAGTGCCCAAAGACACCAGCACTGGGTGGGGGGGCTCCGGAGGACCCCTGCTCTCTGCTGGCTGCCCGTTTCTCCATGAGGAACTTCTGCAGGGACTTCTTGCGTTGGCACCAGGTGGTGAGGTTAAACTTCAGGCAGGACTCGCAGGCAAGGACATTGTGACTTGGCCCAAGACAGAAGACACAGAGTTCGTGTTCAGCAGTTGAGTAAATCTTCTTTATGCAGCAGCAACGACGGAAATGAGCCGATGAAGGAGTAGTTCTCGACATACAAAGGACAACAGAATCACTTTACACTAAAGTGATTCAAGTGTAAGTAAAACAAAGAGGTAAGTAAAATTTGGTGACCGAACTGAGCGGTGAGGCTTCCGCAAAGACTATGTGTGAACTGTTGATGGCAGGAAAAACCTGAGGAAGAAGCGGGGCTGATCGCGCTTATATAGGGTGTGTGATGTTGGAACCGGATGTCGGCTTGGGCGCCCTAATAGACTGCTGCAGAAAAAGCTTCTGTGTGATCCTGACACCTGACAGCAGAGTTTCATAGGAGTGACCTGATGACAGAGATCCCTGAAGAAAATCAGACAATCCACCTATGAGTGAAACACTAGAAGCATAGCGATAGATAAATGAACATTATGTACCTACTGTAATTCTGATGTTTCTGTGCATCTTCACCATTCATCACCTTTGGGTACAGTGGCGGAGGTCACGACCCCATGGGAGCTTTTTTGAGGGTGGGTGGGCAGAGTCGATGACCATCGCCGCTCCTCGAGGCCGACGACCGCGCGGGCTCTCGCAGGCTGGCCATTAGGTGCGATTGACCCCGCCTCGCCAGTTCTGAGTCGCCGAAGTAAGAAAGGGTTGGGAGGAGGGACAAAGAAGTCCAAGGGACAGACAAAGGAAAATATATATGAACCAAAAAGGAGAAATAAACAACTGAGAGGACAGAATAAGCTGAAAACTAAGGGATTAGAAGGGGCCCCAATCTCTGGAAGTAGAAAAGGAGGAGGGAGGAGGGAGGAGAAAGTAGAAGTAAGGATGTGGGGGTGGGGGAGAGGGAACATACCCTGGAACCTTGACCTGTCTCCAGATTTTATAGGAACTGCGAAGGAGTAGTCAGAAGGCTAAACTGCCAGAATTCAAGGCACAGAATCACTGGCAATAACCCCAACATAAGCAGAATTGGCTATTCTGGAAGAAAAGACAGGATACAGGAAATACCCCCTCTCAAAATCAAATTTTTGGTATAAGAAAACTAGTCTCTGAAATTAAACTGAGGTTATGTCCAAAGGACAAGGAAATCAAAGGGATTTAAAGTAAAGCTGACAGGGAGAAGGGGAGAGCGAGAAAACAGAAAAGTGGGCAACTACCAACCCCTACCCCATGAGGGTGGAGCCGAGGCACTGAGGAAGGAGTGCCCCCCATCCTGACCACTCTTCCCCTAGAGAAAAACATTCCCCTATGTGCCCAAGGTCACCCCACTCTTGACCCAACAGAAGGGGGGGTGAAAGAGAGGGCACAGAGAATGAGGGGGACCCAGAGACTGAGGTCCCAGGGGGATGGAGGGTGGGATTGTGATGAATGGTGAAGATGCATAGAAAGATCAGAATTACAGTAGGTACATCATTTTCATATCTTATCTGTGCCAATCTTCACCATTCATCACCTTTGGGTGAGTGCCAAGCTTCCCCCCCCCCCCGAAGGGTGTCTTAACCCTAAAGGACTAAGTCCCTTAGCTCTCAGTGGGTGGCACACCGAGAGAGAACCTTCACGGGTTTGTAGAGGCCCAGGAGTGGGGAGACTTAGACGGGGCCTTCTTGGAAGGAACAGAAGTTGCCCCGACAGATGCCACCTCACAGTACAGGAAATCACCCTACGCCGGGCCAAGGGTGACAACCGGGAAAGACGTAGCCATGCCGTCCGCCTAGTGCTGATCGCTGTCCCTACGGCCCTGGAAGCTCCCTCGTTGGCGTCGTAAGATGCCCTCGCTAGGTGCCTTGCTAGCTCCAGGCCACATGCAGAGAGTGCAATGGCCTGTCTGGTTACCTCCATGTCAGACATTGCGGCTAGGAGTTGACCTAACCTGGACCACAGGAACCTATCATAGGTAGCATAGTGGGTCCGATGTGCTGAAATAGAGAGCAGCAACTGTGCCGAGTAGAAAGTCCTCCTACCCCAGAAGTCAAAATCTATAGAATCTTGATCTGGGGGCCGGTCACTGTGAGGGGCGCGAAGCCCATCAGGAGTGTCCAGCTGCATCAATCCTGACTGAGGATAAGGCATAGAACCTGGAGACTCCAGGGGGGCACAGTACCTCTGGCAGAGATCCCTAGGGGCTGGGACTCCGAAAAAAGGGTCTTTGCCAGAAACGCAACAACGCCTCCCGAAAGGGAGCAGGCCAGGGCGGCATCACAAGGGTGTCCGCACTGAAATTAACTAAAAAGGCACGTGTCGAGTGCTCTGGATTGTGCTGCATGGGTGGGGTGATATGCAGGTCCTCCAACATCCTCACGAGGAATCGCCGATACTCTGCGAGATCAGTAGCTGGAGAGATGTGGACAGACGGTTCCTCTCCTCCAGAAGAGGGGGATGAAGAATCGGAGGACCTCTAGAGTTCAGAAGCTAGTTGCTCAGGGGGAGGCTGAAAAACCCGTCTGTCCATGGCCCTAACATAAGAGGGAAATTGAGCAGCCAGAGCTCTGAACTGCTCCCAGGAGAGAGGGCCGCTAGGACCAAGAATACCTGGGAGAGCAGGAGGAGGAGAGGGGACAGAGCTGACAACAGGAATCAACTATCGTCTGCCTAGGCCACAGAGCGCACCTGGAGCCCCAAGGAAAGAGGAAGCTCTGGAAAACTCAACAGTCAACAGCTGGTCAACTATATTGGATTGCCAAAGCTGCACCCTGAAGAATCCCCCCTGTGAGGTGACCGGAGCCGTTGGAGTCCAAAAGGACGGTCCCCTACCTCTAAAGAAAAGGGCTCTCTTGAGGAAACCAAAAAGGAATGTCGGAGATACGCACTACAACTCCTTCTGGAACCCGGGTGGGTCCAAGAAAAGGGTCGCCGTGTTGAACCCCTACCCCTCGACCCCTCGGAGTCCAAAAGAGCAGTTCTCCTCGAAATAGCCAGCCCAGGCAGCTGGCAGCCCTGATCAGTCCCAGAAGGGGCTATCCAGGGAGCAGCAATCTCCCTTCCTGTGGGTGCTCCAATCAGCCCCAAAGTTGGGCGATCCAGGCATACCACCTGAGGGGGTACAACAACTAAGGGGTCAGAAAACCCTCCGAGGCCAGGCTACAGGGCAATGGTGGCCTAAACCTCCGCCTGCTGGTCAGAACCCCTGACCCTGGACCCGGGAGCAATTGTCTGCTCCTCAGTGGGGGGCTGGTTCTGGTCTGTCGAGGACACTACCAAGGTGTCCACGTGAGCAGCCAACTCCAAAGAGTCAGACTGCCCATCTGACTCAGAGTCCGATTCCGCCTTTGAGGAGATGGAGACGGAAGTCCTGTGCCAGACGGTACGCGGACGCCCGCTGCCATCTCGACTGAATGGGGCACCAGAACGAGACTGCACCAGTCGGTGCCAAAGCTCTCAACGGCACCACGAGTGGTGCGCGAAGAAGACATGGTGCCGAGGACGGCAGCAGTATCGAAGTCAGGACCTGTCACAGCACCGTCTCGACCCACAGCGCTGCAAGCGGTGCCAAGGCCAGAGACAGCACCAACGACGGCCCCGATCGCGCTCTTGGTGCCGAGGTTGGAACCCCCCATGGTGCTGTGTCACCGCTCGGTGCTGCAAGCGGCACCAGAGCTGGACACAGCGTCGGGCTCAACCAAGGCACCATGAATGGCGCCAAGGCAAGAAACAGTCAAGGACAGTGCCATAGAGCCTCCCACAGTGCCACGAACGGCACCGAGGCCCAAGACGGCACCGACAGACAGCGTTGAGGATGGTGCCGACCCAGGCTTCCCAGCCCGAGGAAACCACACCTGGGGAGCCTTCACCCCCGAAGGAGTGACTGCCAAGGCGGTGCCTCCCACCCACCCCCCAGGAGGGACGGACTGAGCCTCCTGCACCGTGGAAGAGGCTTCTGCAATGGTGAGGCTACTAGAAGCAGAAGCCCCCTCCTCCACGGTCTGTATAGAACCGGGAGGGAACCCGAAGGAAAGGCTGAGAGACTGTGTCTTGGCCCGATGAGTGTGCGTCTGTCCGCCAAAGTCGGCGGAGCTCGTCCCACTTTCCACACGCGTTGTTCGATGACACGACGGTCCATGGAGAAGCAGGCGTCAGCTTGAAGACCTTCCAGCAAGATTTAAAGCGGCAAGGAACCTGCCAGCAAGTGTGGCTAGAACAACATATCCATATCCCTAGGATCCATGTCGTATAGTGGGCCAAGACACGCGAGGCAACGGTCATACTGGTCGGTGACGGAGTACTGATGGCTGCACGAGCACTGATGCATAGGAAGCCGTCCCGTCTTCAAAGTTTTCTTGCTCCCCCGACCGAGACATGACCTACGGAAAAAACAACCAAAAATAAGACTCTACGTCTCTAATAAAAGAAAAGGAAATATCTTACCATGCGACGTCGAGTGGTGGCGGACAGCGGAACCGGCAGGAACGTTTTTAATAAACTGCGTTGACAGACTCGGCGTCGAGAAAAACAGACTAGGAGATAACGGAGCCGAAGGCTCCGGTTTAGCAGCAGGCCTCTTGTGAGTAGAGCTTCCACGAGGTGCGACCTCTACGGTGGGAGACGAAGAACTGGCGGGATCGACCGCACCTAACGGCAAACTTGTGAGTGCCACACAGTGCGTCGGCCTCGAGGGTGGCGCCGATGGTGCGTTGACTTCGCCCATCCCCCCCAAAAAAAGGAGCTCCCACGGGGTCATGACCTCCGGACACTATACCTAAAGGTGATGAATGGTGAAGACTGACACAGATAAGATCAGCGAAAACCAATATGAAGGCTCAATAGCCAACTATGTACAGTGGAAACATATTAGGGTGAGATGCAGCCCTGCAACCAGCAGTCAGAGAAGAAAATTTACAGGTATTTACATTTTGATTTCTCCCGCCTTGTGCTGGTTGCAGGGCTTCTGACCTAGTGGGATATATAACTGCAGTAAGGTTAATGTACCTCAGGGTGGGAAGTAATACAGCCAGATTAACTTCAATGACAGTCTGCAAGACTCTTCGGCCGAAAGAGGCTGCCGTAGAAACAGCTACATTCAACTTGTAGAACTTCAAAAAAAAGTGTGTAGAGAAGAACATGTGACAGCCCCACAAATGTCAGCTGGGGATGCGTCCCCTAGTTCTGCCCATGAGGTGGCCATAGCGCAAGTGCCCGAGCTTTTATTGAACCAGGTAAGGGAACTCCAGCCTGCCTGTAAGAGAGGATGATGGCTGATCTAATCCACCTGGTGATAGAATCTTTAGATGCCTTCTTGCCTAGATTATGACCAGCCGTGAGGACCAGAAGACTTACAGTCTTACACAGCACCTCAGTTTGGTTGGTTGTACTTCTAAACAGCACATCTAGGATGCAGAGTATGGAATTCTTTTTTACTGTCATTTTCAACCAGAAGACAGAAGGACCAACTCTTGTCTACAATGTAAGGCAGAAAACACCTTTGGCAGGAAACTCAAGTCAGTGTATAACACTACAGAGTTTTATGTAATATAATATAAAGCTCCATGGAGGAGAGTGCACCAAGCTTACAGATTGTTCCAGCAGAGGTAACAGTGATGAGGAAAAGGACCGTCATGGTAAAATGTAGAAGGGATGCTTCCTCCAAAGGCACAAACAGGGCTTTTGTTAGAGCCTGAAGAACCAGACTGAGGTGCCACAAAGGCACAATGGAGAATACTTCAAAGTTACCGCTCTTTAAAAAAAAAAAATATATCATACGACATGAGAGTGGGAACCCAGCAACTCTCCAGATACCACCAGTAGCAATGCTCCCAAGGTGGATACTTGCGCCTGCATACTTGCCGGTTGCAGCCCTTTACTGAAAACCTCCTTGAAGAATTGAAGGAGGATTGGTAAGGATATAGGCTGAAGGAGGTCTGGGCTGATCTGAAATTTTAGTGATGTATCCTATGACATGTGGACTAGAAGTGGGAACCACTGCTGGCAGGGCCAGTAAGTGCATAGCAAGGTTAGCTCCGCTCTGTACTGGCCTGCCTTGTGTAACAATCTGAACAGAATGGGAAAGGGTGGAAATGCATACATAAGGCCTCACTGACCCCAGTGGACAGAGAAGGCGTCTCTTGCCAGTGCTTGATCACCCTCTTAAGAGAACAGAACAGCTGGACTTTGGCATTTTGTCTGGAGGCAAACAGATCAACGTGGAAGGGGACCCCCAACCACCAGTTATCAGTTTAAAGGTGATGTCCTTTAGTTCCCATTTTCCTGGTAGAATGTCTCGAGTGTCAGGGGAAACTGCAACAGAGTATTAAATGTGGTTTGGAAAAGCGAGAACATGGTGTGCTGTATAATGGCCACTGGCCATTCTAGAAAACTGCCCTTCTGATCACTGCGGAGTGTAAAGTGCAGTCTGGAGAAGCAGGAATATGGCACGCTGCAAGATGGCCACCGTGTGGGAAACTCCCGCTATTCCGCGTGCTGACTGCACACCTCTCCTGTGAGTCATAACAATGCTACCTGGCAATAAGGCAAAACAGGCCATCTGCCCTGCCACCGCATGCACTCATTGTGATCTTGTAATACAAAGCGGGCTACTGCAGATTTCCTCCCCTCAAGGTAGGTCATGGTCTCGGCAGGTACTCCCCCATGTCAGCAAAGCTCAGGCCATCAGTGATGGACATTCAGCTGCAGAGACCTGCCGCTCCTCTTGTCGAGAGCTGTGGCTGACAGCCCTTCTGCTACTGAAATCTGGAGATCCTCTCCTGTGCTCTCATCAGGTGTTCGGGGGAAGGGCACCAGACCATGCAACTTGCTTCCATCTGGCGAGCTGCAGCTGGCATGGAAGACAGAGAGCCAGCGCACCGCAGGGAGTTCCGATCAAGAAGAATTCCCTAACACTAGGTGCCTAGTCCCAAGGAACCTCTCTACAGAGTAGAGGAAAAATTATAAAAGGGATTCTGTGTCTCTGTCAGAGTGACAGACCTGAGCTGAAGCTCCCTGTTTTCGTGGAGGCAGGAAGAAGACTAGCACAACCCACTGGGGGAGGGACCTGTGTCCCCTGGGCTGCAAGTTAACTTCCTGCCTCTATGGAAGCCTGGGAGATAAGCCCTGTGACCAGCACAAGGAGGGAGAATTACGATTTCTTACTAGTAATTTCAGTTGTATGTGGGTTCTTTCCATGGGCAGTCAGTGGCATGGACTGTTCTCCCTTGCTAGCTGGGACAGGCTATAACAGTATGTTAGGACATGTTCCTCCCCAGGCTCCCTTACTCAAACCTTCTATCTAAATCTGAAGAAAATAATACAGTATACACTATTCATTCAAAATGTGCTTAAAGGGGACGTTCAGTTAAATGAGATGTCCCCCAGGGCACAGATTAAGTGGCCATTGTGTCTTATAAGCAGTGTTTTCCTTAATAGGAATGCATACTTCATTTTAATGGGACGATTTAATTCGCTGGTTCACCAATTAGCGGCTCATTTGCACCTGTTCAAGGGCTTAAAAAAATGACAGTTGCAGCCACAGCTGTTAATCTATGCTGCTAAACTGTTGAGTTCTGTGGTCCACCTCAGTCTCCTGCTCTCCTGAAATTTTATTATGGCATCAAAGAGGGTTGATCTGCCTCTTTCAGATAAAAATGAAGTTACAGAGGCACTTCAGCAATGGGTGCTTCTCTCTCCAAGGTTGCAGAATAATTTTCTACTTCGAAAAGCCAGGCAGGACGCATAAGGCTTAACAAAGATCACCTGCTTTCGGAATGGCACGTCAACAGCAACCTCAACCAAAAGCACAAGAGGGAGAGAAAGACACACAGGTTGAAGATGCCTCACATGTATGGCTTTCCCCACAGTCAGTAGGGGAGTCCTTCTGTCTGGTCCTGTCCTCAAGAAAAAATCCAATGAGATAGCCACCCTCTTACAACACGGAGATTTCAAGCAACCAATGGGTGGCTATCTCGTTGGAAAGGCAGGCACAACGTTGCGTACAAAAGGGAATGTGGAGAACGTATGGATGCAGATGAACCCTCTACATCAGAATGGTTAAGAAATGTTCTCCCAATGATTCTGAAGGACTATGCCTCAGTCAGCATATTTAATGCAGATGAAACTGGTGTGTTTTACCTGGTTATTCTGACTGTGAGAAAGAGAGGTTGAGCTTGTTGGACGAAAAAAAAAAGCTAAGGACTATGTGTCCCTTTTGTGCTGCACGAAAATGCTGGGCACCGAAAAACTCCCACTAGTTCTAATCAGGAAAAGTAAGCATCCTCAATGCTTACCGAAGGATTTACCCAGCCTGCTGGTAAGAACAGGTTATTCACCTGTACCAGTAGTTCTAGGAGTGATGTATGTTGTTCATCCACACTGTTTGGCATGTCCCCTTCCACTTTAAATCTTGCCGGAAGTCTTCAAGCTGGCTCCTCCCACCCACCCGGGTGGTATATACCTCGGATCTGCCCCATATCGCCAGATCTTAGCCGCTGGAAGCAAGGCTGTGCACCTGAAGCCAAAGCCGGGGAGGTAGGGTGGGTGCGTGTAGATGAACAACATACACCACTCCTAGAACTACTGTTACAGGTGAGTAACCTGTTCTTCTAAGAGCGTGGATATGTTGTTCACCCACACTGTTTGGCAGACTCCAAGCAGTTCTCCGGGGAGGAGGGAGGCAAGGCGCACACCCCTACTTAGGAAACAGAGATTGGAGAACAGAGGCCCCAAAACCAGCATTACGGTGTGACTCAAGGTCGATGTGGTAGTGGGTGATAAAGGTGTTTCCTGACTTTCAGGTAGCAGCCCAACAGATTTCCTGGATATGAATGTCCCTGGAAGCAGCCACCGATGCAGCAGGGTGGTGGGTAGAATTAGCTCTTATCCCTCTGGAAGGCTCCTTGCCCACCAACTCATAACAGACCTATGCATGATGTAATCCGTCTTGCTATGGTCCATTTGGCTGCAGGTCTGCCAGAAGCGGCTTCAGCGTAGGTGACAAACAGCTGGCGAACCTCTCCACGAATTTCCGCCATCCTCCCCCTTGTAGTAGGAGACAGAAAGTCTCAGGTCCAGAGTATGGAGCCTGTACTCTGCGTCCGAGGTGTAATTAGGGTAGTATACCGTCAAAGTCAACACCTGGTTAAGGTGAAACTCTGACACCACCTTCAGAAGGAATTTCGGGTGGGGGCGCAGGACAACTTTGTCCCTATGAAAGACCAGGTAAGGGGAGTCCACCGAAAGCACCTGGAGCTCCCCTGTCCTTCTGGCTGATGTGATAGCCACCAGGAAGGCAGTCTTCCACGACAAGTGTGAGAGCTCACCATTTGTGTATGGGTTCTAATGGCTTGCCCATGAGCTTTGCCAAAACCAGCAACAGATCCCATGGATGTGGAAGTTCACACACCAGAGGGGATATGTGATCCAGGCCTTTGAAGAAGCACCCGACCACTGTCTCCTGCGCCAATGTCGGCTGACCGGCCCGTGCCAGATGAGCAGAAATGGCTGCCAGGTGCACCCTAAGGGTCGATGACCACAGACCCCTTTGGAGAGTGACCAAAGGTAGTCAAGAATGTTAGCCACAGGACAGGATAAGGGATCCAGACTCTTACCCTGACACCACATTAAAAACTTTTTCCATATGAAGGCGTAACATTTCCTGGTCGATTCCTTTCGAGATGCCTCCACCACGGTGCAGACATCTTCAGAAAGACCCAAAACCTGGAACTCTAGCCGCTCAGGTACCAGGCTTGAGGTGCAGGGATTAAAGGTCCGGATGGAATACCTTCCCCTGATTCAGAGATATCAGGTCCAGGTGTGTACAAAGCCGCTCCGGGGGACTGCAGCTGAGGCTGAAGAGAGCTGGGTACCAGAACTGGCGCGGCCAGTCTGGGGCTACCAAAAATCACCTTCGCCTTGTCCCTCCTCACCTTGAGTAGCACCTTGTGGATCAAGGTAAATGGAAGGAAGGCATACAGGAGGCCTGGGGTCCATGGCCTCGAGATGGCATCCCCTGCAGCGAGCCCTGCTGAGGGGGGCAGGCATGATACAGCCTCAGCTTGTTGTTTTCCCTGGAGGCAAACAGGTCCACCATCAGTTTGCCCCAACGGGAGAACAGGCTGTAAGCTACCTCTGGATGGAGAGACCACTCGTGGGATTTCTGGCCTATACGGCTGAGAGCATCTGCCAGCTGGTTCGAGGCTCCCGCCACATGGATGGCTAGGAGATCCACCTCCAACTGACTTATGAGGGTCCAGATGCAAAGCACCTTCTTGCACAGCAGACGGGAGTGCGTACCACCCTGTTTGCTGAGGTAGTACATGGTCGTGGTATTGTCCGTCTGAACTTGAACCACTTGACCCCGGAGCTGAGGAGCAAAAGCTGACAGTGCCAGTCTGACTGCTCTGAGCTCCAACAGGTTGATGTGGCATCAAGACTCCTCGGGGGTCCAGAACCGTTGGCCTTGTTGACCCCCATGTGGGCTCCCCAGACCATGAGAGAGGCATCGGTTGTAGGGATGACCGTTGGCTCGGGGCGGACAAACGGGATCCCTTCCTGCAACCGATCTGGGGAGGTCCACCATTGGAGAGCATCCCACATCTTCTGGGTTACAGTGATCAGCTGGTCGAAGTGACCATATCGCTGAGTCCACTGGGCGGCCAGCTCCCATTGAAGGGCGCGCATGTGCCACCGGGCCCAACGGACCACCGAGGTGCACGCCGCCATGTAACCCAGAAGGTGCAGAAAGTCCCAGGCAGGGCGCAGATACCCAACCAGAAATGATCGGGCAAAGGAGGAGAGAACTGCCTCCCTGTCCGCCAGAAGCTGAGCTCTGGCTTGACAACAGTCAAGCTCTGCCCCGATGAAGCCCATCACCTGAGAAGGCACGAGCTCAGATTTGGCCTCGTTGAGCAGGAGGCCGAGTTGGGAGCAGGTTTTGACAGCCAAATCCCTGGTCCTCTCCACATCCTGTTAAGTGGAACCTGCCAAGAGCCAGTCATCGAGATAAGGGTAGATTCCGACTCCTCGACACTGAAGGTGGGCCGCCACCACTGCAATGCATTTGGTGAAGACCTGTGGGGAAGATTACAGGCCGAATGGTATGGCTCAGAACTCGTACAGGGTCCCCTCGACCCTGAAGTGGAGGAACCGCTGATGGGATGGACGGATTGGGATGTGAAAGAACGCATCCTGTAGATCCAGTGAACAGAACCACATGTTTCACTCCAGGGGCTGTATGATCTGGTTCAGAGTAAGCATACGAAAGGTGTGGGACCTGAGATATTGATTCAGATCGTGGAGATCTAGGATGGGGAGCCAACCCCCCGTCCGCTTGGGCACTAGGAAGTACCTGGAAACAAAGTCTGGGTCTGTCAGAGGATCCAGCACTGGAGCTACTGCCTCCTTGCGGAGGAGCTGAGCTATATCGTCTTGAAGAGCTGACTGGGTGCATGCGGAAATCCGTTCCTCCCGAGGGGCGCGGGCTCAGCTGGGAGGGTACTGCTCGAATTCTAGAGGCAGTCCCTGACTAAGCACTTAGAGAACCCACCTGTCCGAAGAGATAGCAGACCAGGCAGAAAGGAAGTGGCAGAGCCGACCCCCCACGGAAGGACCCAAAGCTGGCGTGACAGGTGTAGGAGTGGCCACCCCCAACCCGTCACTGAGCAGGCTTAGAGGAGGAGGAGGAGGAGGCTCCAGGACCGGAGCCTTGGCCTCCTTCATGGGGCTGCTGAGGACAAAGAAGCTTCGACTGGCCGAAGCACAAGCTGCTTCCTCCTCGAATGCCTTCATCTGTTCCAGCTGTTCGGCGGAGGCCGGGGAAACCGCCCATCTAGCCTCCTTCGATTTCATCGGCGGGTTCTCTTTTCCAGTCTACCCAGCTTCAGGCGTGCCTTGCGGTCGTCCAGGACGTTGAGCTGGAAGGCCAAGCAAAAAACGCAAGACGAGGTGTCATATCCGACACCTAGGCAGTAAACGCACGTGAGGTGGGGATCAGTGCAAGACATCTTCTGGCCACAGGGGCACCGGCAAAATCCTGGGAAAGATTTTTCCTCCACAGTCGATGCGGTGAAAGTGCGATCACTAACTCGAACGAGTTTGATTTTTAGTAAAACTAACAATTTGAAAGCCAGGGCCTACGAAATGCTGAGAGCACGAGAGAACTTGTATCTTCCAGCGGAAAGGTAGATCTGGTGTCATGGGACGAAGCCGAGGTATATACCACCCAGGTGGGTGGGAGGGGCCAGCTTAAAGACTTCTGGCAAGATTTAAAGTGGATGGGGACATGCCAAACAGTGTGGATGAACAACATATCCACGCTCCTAGAAAGTAGGTTAGCTCAGTTAATGCATGGATGACTTCCATAATTTTTACTGACTGGCTGAGTTGCTGCAGCTGTCAACTGAAAAGGAGGCGCAATGTTTTATTGTTTGTACACAACTGTAGTGCCCGACCATCCGACCTCACAGCAAGGTACAGTCACTCACCACATGGTGTGCTTGGTGTCACCGATACACAAGCCACACAGTTTTGCTATTGCAGCTCTTACTACAAAATTAAATATCCGATTCTGCTGTGTTGCCAGGAGAAAGTGTGGGGCTGACTAAAATGTTCTGAGCCGAGATTTTTTTTTTTTTTAAATGTATACGACTGCTATAACATGATGGATGGTACCTAATTGACTGGGAAGCCAAACTATCTTGTGTGTCTGTGAATTCATCGCAATCATAAGTAACCATAGCATTTTAAGAGTTAATATGGACTTTGGGCAGTTATTTTGGGTCAATGTTTTGTTGTTTGGGGAAAATTATGGAAGGAGCATCTGTTTTTAATTTTTTCTAGCTATATGTGTCCGAACGTAAGGGTAGAAAAACACCTGGAAAAACCGTTTGTCCAGGTGCGTGTATTCACCTACGCTCGGTCATTTTGAGCACCAAGCAGCTTTTCTTTGTTTGGCGGGGTTACTACCTACTGAAAGGAGACTGTTTTTTTTTTGTGTCTTGTGCTGTGCTGGAAATGCGTGGCCGAATGCAGGCAGCATACACACGTGGAAGGGCATCTGCCTTTTTCGTGGGTTGTAAATTATTTATTAACTTTTTTGTCCAAATGTGCTCGCCCTCATGCCTTTATCCAGTGTGTTTGTTCACCTATGCTCAGCCATTTTAAGCACCATGCATTTTTTGTTTGTTTTGGTGAGGGTTGGGGATTACCTACTTCAAAGAGATTGTCTTTTTTAGTTTCTGGTTCTGTGCTGGGAATGTGTAGCCAAACGTAGGTGATCATGATCCCACCTGGATATTCATCGTCCTTTTTGCTGGATTGCAAGCACTTATTTTTTGGGGTGCCAAATGTCCTTCCCCTCATGCCTTTGTCCAGTTGTATTTGTTAACCTACACTCTGTCATTCTGAGCAGCATGCAGCTTTTCTTTGTTTTCGTGGGGGCTGCAATGATTACGTCTGGTCTGCTAATCTTCCTTGAACGTTTGCAACTGCTTTTCCCTTACTATGTAGCTGTTAGTTTCTTAACTGTTTTCCTCGGACAGTGTGTGTTCATTAAGTACAGATTCCCTGTGGCTGTGTTCCTCTATTTTACAGAGTGAGTGAACGAGTGTGTGTGTGTGTGTGTGTGTGTGTGTGTGTGTGTGTGTGTGTGTGTGTGAGAGAGAGAAAACCCTTTTTGTTGTGCTTTTTTTCTCAATTTTACATCCTGTAAGTGATCTACTTTAACAACAGTTTATCTTAAATGTTCAGTGCATCTCCTTCAGTCACTGTTGTGGAAAGTTCTCTGCATCTCCTTTGGTCAGTGTTGTGGAATGTTCAGCGCATCTCCCTTGGCCAGTGTTGAGGAATAGTCAGCCCATTTCCATTGGTCAGTGTTGTGGAATGCTCAGCGCACTGCATTCTCCTTTGGTCAGTGTTGTGGAATGTCCAGCACATCTCCCTTGGTCAGTGTTGTGGAATGCTCAGCGCATCTCCTTAGGTCAGTGTTGAGGAATGTTCAGTGCATCTCCTTCAGTCAGTGTTGCGGAATGTTCAGCGTGTCTCCTTCAGTTCGTGTTGTGGAATGTTCAGTGCATCTCCCTTGGTCAGTGTTGTGGAATGTTCAGTGCATCTCCCTTGGTCAGTGCTGTGGAATGTTCAATGCGTGTATGTCTGTCACTGCTGTGGAATGTTCAGCGCTATTTCCTTCAGTCAGTGTTGTGGAATGTTCAGCGCATCTCCCTTGGTCAGTGTTGTGGAATGTTCAGCCCATCTCCTTCAGTCAGTGTTGTGGAATGTTCAGCCCATCTCCTTTAGTCAGTGTTTTGGAACGTTCAGCACATCTCCTTTGGTCAGTGTTATGGAATGTTCAGCACGTGTACTTCTGTCACTGTAGTGGAATGTTCTGTGCGTCTCCTTCGATCAAGGTTGTAGAATGTTCCACGCGTTTTCAGTCAATGTTGCGGAAGGTTCAGCTCGTCTTCACTTTTCTGTATGTTGTGGGATGTTCAGCGTATCACACTCGGTCAATGTTGGGGTTTGTTCAGCCCGTCTCCTTCGCTCTTCTGTGTGCTGTACAATGTTCAGCATGTTTCCTTCGGTCCTCGTATGTTGTGGGATGTTCAACGTATTTCCTTTGAAGGTCTGTCCGTATGCTGTGGAATGTGCAGTGTCTATCCTTCATACCATAATTTGTTAAGTGTAGTACCTCTCCTTCAGACTGTCAAAATAGAGAAAACATTTGAACACTGCAGTATATGTGCAGTCGAAAAAAGCACAGAGAACTCTTGAAGAAACACGGCAATGAGCAAGTAAAATGATACCAATGAGAAAACATTTGTGTGACTCGAAGACATAAATGGCACTGAGATGAAACAGACAAGAGAAGTGCTTCAAAGAAAAGAGACAAGTACGTCACAACTTGTGGAACTCCAAAAGGAAGAAGTGAAGTTTTGGGGGTGACACCTCCATGTTGCATCATAGCAACAAAACCAATTTAGGAATCTAAAAGAACAAATGCCAATAGCTCAAGTCCAAATGGTGCTGGATTTTGCTGAGAATTATGCCTGTAAATTTCAGGACAAAATTCAGTCCCATCATAGGCACCATGACCTGACCACTGTGTCCTAAATGTGAAGGTACAGTCACAGAGTCAGTTGTATGCATATCAAGAGACCTTAAACATGACCACTATGCTGTCTGCCATTTTGTTGAGCTCACCAATTCCCATCTATAGAATATCCGCGCAATCAATACTGAGCAACTAGTGCACTTTACAGATGGCTGTGGAAGCCAGTACAAACCTAAATGAGCCTTTAACACAATTTCTTCCACACCAACACAGTATGGATTTACTGCTGAATAAGCTTTGTTTGGTTCACATCATGGGAAAAGCCCACTGGATGGAGACAGCGCTGTAATAAAGTCTGTTGCAAGTCAAGAGATGCAGTCCCGTCAGGCAGTGACTGCTAATGCAGCAGAACTGTTACAATATTGCAAAAATAATCTAATAAGAGAGCCTGACACTTAAAGGTGCAGCCGTTTTCTCGTCTCGGAACATTATTTTGGGTGGAAGAGAAGAAAATAAAAAGGTGAGCAGGATAAGAAGTAAAAACCATCCCGGGAACACGGAGAATCTAGAATGTTAGGTCTGTGACTGATGGCATGGTCACAACAAGAGGACTCAGCTGCTTTTGCAAACTATGCCAAACAGGAGATAGCTCATGTGAGAACATCTGCCATGTGGAATCATGGAAGATAAGGAAACTCGGGAACTGTTCTGGATATTCATCTTTGGTTACAGAGAGTGACACCATGCAAGGTACCCACATTCCTGCCAAACTGGCATCTTCTCCCTTCCCTTCTAATGTTTGTGCTCTGGATTCTAACCATGACACGCCAGACATTCATGTGACTTCCACATCTCCTCCCACACCACCTGCTGCTCCTACAGATATGATAATGCCTGCTCATCCCGACAAAGACATGGGGCCAGATATTCAAACTTAGCCCAGGTGCTAAGGGGTGTTTTCCCATGCTAACCAGGTTTTGCACCTGATTTTTGGGTGGGGTCTAAATTCAGACACCCCCTAGCATGGGCAAAACCCGTTAGCACCTGAGCGCTAAGTTACCACTGCACAATGCAAATGAGGGGGTCGTCCCCTTCATACAAGCGCTGCGGCATATTCAGAGGTTTGCACAGGCACTAACTGCCACCCAAACAACTGCAAGTTACCATCTTTGCAAACCATGACTTAATGGGACACAATGCCCAAGTGGCAGGCAAAAGTACTGCACCCAGCTGTCCCCCCAATCCCAGTCGGTTGTACCCAAGCATGCCCTGGTGGCCAGTGGCACCCCTGCCCTCCGATCCCTGTCCCTGTACATTATGTGTTATTCCCTGGTGTCTAGTGGCACCCCCAACCAACCTAGGATCCCCATCCCTGTACTCCGATCACAGTCCCTGGTCTCTAGTGGAACCACCCCCACCCTCCAATCCCTGTCCCCGGACAGTATTAACTATTCCCTGGTGTCCAGTGGGACCCCCCCACCCTCCAATTCCCGTCCACCTACCCCGATCAATAGTCCATGGTGTCTAGTGGCACCCCCCGCCTATAAATCCCCATCCCCATAAACCTTTAAGTACTCCCTGGCATCTAGTGGCACCCCAACCCCATCCCAGTAAACTTTTAGGTACTCCCTGGCTTCTAGTGGCACCCACCCCACCCGCCGATCCCTGTCCCCGTCAATGTTTATGTATTCCCTGGTGTCTAGTGGCACCCCCCCACCCTCTGATCACCCAGTCCTGTGAGTATGTGCCCCTAGCATCCAATGGTACCCTTCCACCCGATCACCTGTCCCAGTGGCCACCAACCTACTGCGGCTAACGGCCGCCCCACCCACACTAATCACGCCAACCACTGACCCCCCACCTTGCGCACTGGCCAGCACCGCGTGGATCAGATATGCTGACTGGCACAACTCTCCTCACCACCTTGGCTGGCCGCCCTTATGGTCCAACAGCGAGCATACATCCTGCCTACTGTAACGGGAGCATGCATACTGTCGAGAAGATGGCCACCAGTCAACAGATATACACTGGCATTAGCTCCAGGTCTACAACACAAAAATATCTTCCAAAGCCTGCTAAATCAATGCAATCCTGGCTAATAAGAGTAAGAAAGTCACCTACCTACCCACTAAACAGCAGAAGCAGCTTGCAGGCATGCAGAATATTACCAATTACTGTACTGTAAGGGAGGAAATGCCGGCAGAAGCAGCTACAGCCCAGGCCACAAATTGAGCACCCACACCAAGTGGCCCACCAGAAGCAAAAGCAACGGAACTGGGAAGGAAGAACAAGGACTCCCACCACAGCACCCTGCTCACAGAGATGAAACAAGGCTTTTTGGATGTTAATGACAAACTGATCAGCATTTAATAAAGCTAAAAAGATTACTGAGCTGGATAATAGAATAGGAGCAAGTGGAACATGGGGTAAGCCGAAATGAGGACAGCCTAGCACCTCTGGAAGTCCTGGTCTCCAGACATGAAAAAATAATCTCAGTTATGCAGTTCAAACTTGACTGCCTGTAGAACCACAGCTGTAAGGAGAAGGTTAAACTGTGGGCTTACCAGAGGGGCTGGAGGAGGACCACCCCAGGGAATTCTTCTCCCGAATTTTTGCTCAGTTTCTGAAATTGAAGGGCTACAAGGGAAAGATGAAGATTAATAGAGCACATTGTGCACTGAGCGCTCCCTCTTCTCCAGATGAAAACCCGAGATTTCTTCTTGTCAAATTCCACAAATATTTGGAAAGGAAAGGGCTCTCCGTAAAGCCCGAAAACACGGACGGATTAAATAAATATCAGTCACACACCCAGCAGCTGTTTCTCAACATAAGTGCTGAGCTGTCGGCCTGGTGGCGCTGAGGGTTGAGGCGCTGGACGCCACACCTTGCGCCACACCGGTGACCCGGGTTCGGGAACAAGTCGGGAGTCGCAGGGGTGGGGGAGAGGTTGAGCGCCTGGAGGACTTCTCTTCCCTGGGTAGGAGGGAGGACTGATCGTCACGGAGCGACTTCTGCCGGTAGCTGTAAGGCCGTCGACGAGCAGCACGGCACATGCCAGGGGGAGGGCAAAGTTACGGCGTTACGCTGTCGCGGTTGAGCCGAGCCCACGAGGTGGGGGTAAAAAGCAAGGGGAATAAAGCCTACTACTCGCCGGTGAGATGACGGTGGCCCCGGTGGACCCTCCCACATCCCAGATACCAGCCCAGACGCGCCCAAGAACCCCCTTGGAGGACCCGACAAACTCACAGTAAGACCCTTCACATTTAGGAGCAGCCGCCGAGGGGAGGGTGGAATCAGCCCCGGAGACGGTATCGGGGGCCGGGCTCACCGGTGGTCGTTCGGGGGAGGGAGTTAGGGAGATATGAGGGGTTCAGGTTGGGAGTAGGGTGGAGATCCGTGTGGGCACTCCTGAAGGATGCCCGGGGTGTAGGATAAAAAACAAAACAAAACACATAAGTGCCGAGCTATTTAACAAGCAAAAGGAGTTTGCAGAGTTTAAACAGCAGCTCAAATGGAGAAACATCCAAGTTGCTCTCCTCATGCCAGCAAAATTAAGGACTACGCTAAATGACAAACAGCAATTTTTTTTTACTGATCCAAAGTAAACTAGTGATTTTCTCGATTCTGTATCATGAGATCTTGAATTGCCTGCTCGTGAGCTTAACAGATTCGTCCGACCTTTATGTGATTTTGAAGGGATGTTATTTTGTAAGTTGAACTTTGTCCTCATAGTAAATGAAAACCCTCTTAGCTTGTGATACAGCCTTGATCTTCCTTACGAGTAGGAGCTCTTGCAGCAGGCTTATTACAATTAGGACTCTGTCGCAGGCACTAGGATCCATCAAAAACCTTTAGCTAGCAGTCTCCAGTGGGGGACCACCCCCCCCCGATGCCGGTTCTGCCCCTACGTCGGCCAATGGTATATTAGAGGGTGGTCCCCCACCCCACCTCAGTTCTTTTCCCACCGCAGACCCGCTTCCATCGGCTCTTCGGTTGCCTTTATAACTTCACAGTAGTTTCTAGGGAAGTTTATTATTCTATATTGTCTTTTTTGTCAAAAAGTTTGCTTTTCGTTTAGTTCTTCCTCATTGCATGTCGAGCTCACCGTCTTCGGTCTCCTCAACCGAAAAGAAGAGGACAAAGTGTACCTGTGGCCACCAGATACTGGCAAAGGGCAAACTCCAGGCCTGTGTCTTCTACCTAGGGCCCTACCACGACACCAAGGCCTGCTCAGTCTGCAGTAGCTTTACAGGCAGGATCAGAATTCAGTGCCTCAAGGCTCTTAAGGCCCATCTTCTGGAGCAGTAGGTGGCCATGATGCAAAACTCACCGGTGGAAAAATCTTCCTCTTCCTCCCCCCAGTCCACCAAACACAAGGACGAGAAACAGGACTCTGACCGTCCCCCAAAAAGGACCGGGGCCAGTCTAAGGTGCATTCGCGCTCCCAGTCACCGCACAAGAAGAAGACCTCCTCTGGGTCCAAACTCGGGAGGTTCAGACCATTCTTCCTGCCATTTGCAGCACTCTACAGGGTGGCAAGACTCTTCCACACCTGCCAAGCCACCGATGTCAGGCAGTGGTAAACAGGGCCTGATCTCAACACCAGTCTCTTTTACCCTGAAGGTAAAGGCAGCACCCTTGCGGTCACCCTCCATCTCAGGGGTCGGGACCTCAACCTCTTCTTCCGCGGGGACTTCAGTCCCGTAGCATAAGGTCCTGACTTTGGTCTTTCCATGGGCTCCGGGAAAGACCTCCGAGCACAAGGAATGGGAGTCTGGTTCCAAGCCGGCTCCGGCTCACTGCCCCTCGACAGCTCAACCTCCGAAGTCTAAACCAATGACGGTTTCCAAGCCGGACGGCTCCAAACCGTCGACAGTGCAGGAGAAAGGGTGAACGTTGGGTCAAGGTGTCCTCGGACACCGAATGTTCACCAGCCCATAGGGCCTCTACACCAGAGGACCAGGAAGATGGCTCCACTCCCTCTCCCAGGGACTTCCCTTCTTCTATAGCTCCACAGACATCGGACATACTTCGCCACCTAGCAGGGTCTGCGGCTTCGCAATTTTCTAAGGAAGAGCTAACAGAACTCATCCAGTTCTGGTGGGGCCAGGTAAAAAAAGATGTGCTTCCACCGCAACTGGATCCAACTCCAATCCCAGAGGAAGAGGAGGACAAAGGCGGGACGAAAAACCTTCCTCTCCTGTGCCTAAAGAGTCCTCATCTAAACCCAAACCTTGGTCACAGTCATGTACTCCAGTAGATACCCCTGGCCAGACTTAACACAAGGAACATCGGCACAGACATTCCAGGTCTCCTAGTACCACTCATCACTCTCCTAGTAGAAGGAGGTCAGATAGCCGCCACCTGTCAGAAAGCAGTCATCGGTGCTCTACTAGCCGTCGCCAGTCCCATAGCAGACACCGGTCTACCAGCAGGCGGCATTCTTATGAGAGGAGCAGATCCTCATCTCGTTCTAGATCAGCCTCCTCCTCTTCTGAAGGCTACAGTTCGCATCCCAGTTCTTCTGGGTCTAACCGCTCTCTCTCAAGGGAAAGGCCAGTGTCCCCGGATGAGAAGGGCACTCTCAGATCTCCTCCTGACGATCAGACTTTTCTGGACACCATGAGGCATATCCAGTCCTCCAACGGATGGGAGACGGAGGACCTGGATGTAGAGCACTGGAGATTGGAAAACTACATGAGGCAGAAGGAGCCAAAGCCTTTGATCGTTCCTCCTCCTGTGGATACTTTCCAAGATCTTACTCTGATCACTTGGAAGCATCCCTCCGCCACTTCAGCAGTCTCCAAGAAATCGGATAGGCTGTATCGAGCCCCGAGGGAGGAGCCTTTCTTGGCAGAACACCCCCAGGTGGACTCCTTGGTGATTACGGCTGCTCACAATAAATCTAAGAACCCTAAACACCTCAGTTCCCCACCTCCCGATGCGGAGTCCAGATTTTTGGATCAGGTGAGCAAGAAGGTCTATTGCGCCTCCATCTGCTCTATCCAATCCTTGAACTTCCTCATGCATATGGTACAGTACCAGAATGCCATGTGGGAGAAGGGCTTAGAAGTGGCTCAGGCCTTGCCAGACTTAGTACAAAAGACTGAACTTCTGGACATCCTGAAGTCAGGTTCGGACACAGGAACTCATGTCCTGAGGGCCTTGTACGACACTGCAGACAGCGTCGAGGGCAGCGGCTTCTGGCATTTGCCTTAGATGTCATGCCTGGCTCAGTCATCTCAGGATTCTCCCAGGATCTGCAGTCTGGGATCCTGGACCTTCCATTCCAGGGTTCCGTCCTTTTTGGGGAGGAGACGGAGAAACTCATCTCTCACCTCCAAGATTCTGGGAAGTCCATCTGGTCCGTCTGAAAAATGTATAAGGGGGACTAGAAACCTTTCCGCAACGGCCTTTTTGTAAGCCCTCAGGGCAAAATACCCACGGCCAATTTCCGCAGAGAGGCTCCTTTAAGAGAAAGGCACCAACCCAAGCTTCTGGGAGCTCCACCTCTAGAGGCCCCAAGTCCTTCCAACCCTCTATGTTGGTTCCCAGATCTCACCCAATGACGCTCTCCCTTCCATCAGCAGAGGTGATGGGGAGGCAGTAGGGTCGCTTCCTATACCTAGAGGGATGGAGCAGCGTCACAACAGACCTCTGGGTAATAGACCCGATAAGAGCACATACTCTTGAGTTCATCCAGATTCCTCCAGAAAAACCACCAGGACCCTCCCATCATCCTCCTTCACACATTCCTCTGATAGGAAGAGAGATCCAGGCCCTTTTGCAGAAACGGGCGATAGAGCCGTTCCCCCTCCCCCCGGGTCAAGAGGGACAGAGCTACTATTCTTATTTTTTTCCTGGTACCAGAAAAGACCGGGGACCTTCGGCCTATCCTGGACCTCAGTTCCCTAAATCTCTTTATAAAGTACAAATGGTTCAGGGTGGTTGCTCTGCCAGGCCTCATTCCCCTCTTGCACCAAGGGGACTGGATCTGCTCCCTGGATATGCAGGATGCCTACATGCACAAAAGGGTCTTTTCTCCCCATCGGAAGTTCCTGAGGTTCCACTTCCAGGGGAGGCATTATCATTTCCGAGCCTTGCTGTTCGGCCTCTCCTCCGCTCCTCAAGTCTTCACCAAATGCTTAGCGGTGGTGGCTGCGGCCCTCAGACACTAGGGCCATTACGTCTTCCCTTACTTAGATGACCGGCTCCTGGCAGCACCTTCCAGGGCTCAGCTACTTCGCACTCTCGGAGACACCTTTACACGCTTCAGAGAGCTGGGGATCACCCTGAACCTTCCAAAGTCTTCCCCAGAGCACAGCCAGCGACTCCTATTTATCGGAGTGGTCCTCTACACAGATCAGGGCATGGCCTTCCTCCAGCAGGATGGGGATCGTCTATGGGGCGTAGCCCGGAGGGTATCCATGGCTCCACAAGTCCCAGCCAGGACCCTCTTCAGACTTCTGGGGCACATGGTGACAGCCATCCCCACAGTTCCTTTGGCTCGCCTCCAGATGAGAGTCTCACAATGGATGCTCAGGGTGCAGTGGGACCAAAGGTCAGATGACCTGGACCAGCCAGTCAGGGTCTCCGACCCAGTAAGGACTCTTTCCTGGTGGTTGGATCCCTCCAACCTGGAACGAAGTGTCCCCTTTCGATGGGAGCCCCCAAGATGGATTCATCCTGTCTCGGTAGGTGCGCTCATCTGGGAGACAGACAAACCCAGGGGACACGGTCTCCACACAAGCAACAGCTCCATATCAACATACTCGAGATGCGAGCAGTCCTGAATGCCTTGCGGGCATTTCAGATGGACCTTTTGCCAGACCCTCTTCTCATCCAGACGGACAACACATTGGTAGTGTTTTACGTCAATAAGCAAGGGGGCACACATTCTTACCTCTCTATGCTGGGAGGCGATGAGAGTTTGGTATTGGGTACTGGAACACCACCTAGACCTCACTGCTGTTCTTGTTCCAGATGTACAAAACGTCTTGGCCAACAGCCTAAGCCGGTCTCAATCCAAACCACATGAGTGAGAGCTCCTCCACTCAGTGGCAGATCAGCTATTCGACAGGTGGGGCCACCCAGAGTTGGACCTCTTTGCATCTCCACTCAACGCCAAGCTGCCCAGTTTCTGCTCGCGAGAGCCCGCACCTGGTGTTTTCTGACCAGACGCTTTGCCCCTCTGTTGGACAGAGAGGTTTCTGTATGCCTTCCCTCCCTTTCCCATTCTTCAGGCGGTTCTTTTGAAACTACAGGCAGAGGGGGCAGACATGATTCTCATCGCTTCATTCTGGCCTCGGCAGATTTGGTTCCCACTACTTCAGCAGTTGGCAGTGGAACCTCCAATACAGCTGCCGCTGAGCTCTTACTTGCCATCTCAGGATCAGGGAATATTGGTCCACCTCCCTCAAATCCCTGCAGCTTCGTGCTTGGCTCCTGCAGACTTAGTCAAATCCAGGTTTGGGGTCTCCCAGGAGGTGGCGGACGTTCTCGTAGCAGCGAGAAAGCCCTCAACTAGATCCACTTATGCCATGAAGTGGAAAAGATTCTGTCTATGGGCTTCACCCTGTCACTTGGACCCTCTCACCTGTCCGACTAACTTGATCTTAGAGTATCTCCTCTACTTATTAAATCATGGTTTGAGCTACTCCTCCATAAAGGTACATTTGTCAGCAATTTCTCCTTGCCACGTACCTATGGAAGAGAAAACACTCGCCCAACTGGACATGTGCCGTACCTTTTTGCTAGGCATTCTACACATTAAGCCTCCCATCAGAGATCCAGTACCCCGGGATCTCCTCTTTATGCTGGAGAAGCTAACCCTTCCCCCATCTGAGCCTGCCGCGGAATGCGAGCTTTGCTTCCTTTCCTGGAAAGTGTTATTTTTAGTTGCAATTACTTTTGCTCGGAGTTTCTAAGCTTCAGGTCCTGATGTGTAAGGAGCCTTACTTAATTTTTCACAAGGACAGGGTGTCCTTGAGAACCAGTCTTAAGTTTTTACCTAAAGTGGTGTCCAAATTTACACTGACTCAGTACAATCGACCTTCCGGTATACTACCCGGATCACTCAAACAGAGTGGAAGTGCTCCTGCATACTTTGGATGTCCACAGGGCGCTAAGGTACTATTTAAAACGTACTGGTCCACACTGTATGACGGAAAAGTGGTTTGTGGCCTTTGCGCCTCACTGCCAAGGGTCTCCAGTGTCTAAGCAAACAATATCAAAATGGCTGGTCAACTGTATTGTTTTCTGTTACAAGTACAATAAACCCCTACCGAGCTCGGTTAGGGGTCATTCTACCAAGGGAGTGGTTACTTCCTTCGCATCCTTGCGAAATGTCTCCATTGGAGATGACATCTGTGCAGTGGCTATCTAGAGCTCAGTACACACTTTCATTACACACTACAGCCTGGACATTGTTTCTGGGCAAAGGGCAGGCTTCAGCCTAGCGGTCCTTCAGGGCTTCCTATCTCCCATCCCCCCAATTCTTTTTTCCCTCCTGACACGGCCTGGGAGAACTCTCTCAGGCATTCTCTCCTTTCTGCCTACCCGCCTGAGATCTGCTGTGGTCTAGTCCCCCCACCCCCCAACTGCCAGCACCCCTGGTTTAATCCACCTGGGGAGGGTAACCTACCACTTACTTGGGCTCCTTCGAAATACAGACCCTGGCAGATGGGCAGGGCCCGGGTGGAGGAGTGATGAGGCTTGGCCCAGTCAGATCCGGCACTGGTCATGGTGGAGATGTGCTGTCGCCTATCCCAGCAAGCCGGGTTTTTCCATTTTCCTGTCCTTTTCCCCGCCCTCCCTTGCGTGCGCACTCTCTGACGCTTTAGCTCACGGCAACCCTGCCAGCGTCAGGCATGCTGTAACGTGCTGCCCCAAGCTACTGCGGCATCCCCCTGGTCTCCAACATGGGTCACCGGAGCGCCGGACGTCCAAGTGCCCTCCCCCCGGGATAGAAGAGCAGCCCACCGTGCGCTCGATCTGATCCCTCCCCTGCTGACCCCTGGCACCCAAGCTCACTCCCGAACTTGGGTCACCGGCGTGGCATCTGGCACCTCAACCCTCAGTGCCACCTGGCCGGTCAGGACCTCCTATCTTAAAGGTGCCCTTTTCTAGAACTGTTGCTTACAGCAGCTTCCCAGTTATCTGTTCCTTTTTGCAGGACTGCTTGCAATGCAGCCCCAACTGTAATAGCCTGCTGCAAGATCTCCCACTCAAAGTAAGATAGTAGTTATGTAAGAACTTACCGTAACGGTAGATCTTCAAGAGGAGCTCTTGCAGCAGGCGCTGCTTTCCCTCCCTTCTTCTCCCTGGTGAGCCGTTTTACATTTTAACTGATGGCACACTTCTGCCCAGTCTGCCTGCCGGCCTTACCAATGGGTCTCCGGCGGGTGAACTGAGGTGGGGGCTGGGGACTGATATACCACTGGCCAACATCGGGGGAGAGACGGCGTCAGGCGCTATAAAAATAAAGTGTGATTTGATTCGCTTTAGAGACTATTAGCTAAAGGTTTCCAATGGTTCCTAGTGCCTGTGGCACGAGTCCTAACTGTAATAGCCTGCTGCAAGAGCTCCTCTCGAAGATCTACTGTTACGGTAAGTTCTTATGTAACTGTACTTTTTTTCCACTCTTGTCTTTATTGCCCATTGCCCTCTACAATGTCCTCCTGATATACCAAGTCTTGAGAAACACACAGATCCTCAAAATGCAGCTCCCACTACTGAGACTTTCTGCCTTGGTCATGGAGACTGAGCCTTGGTTCCTTGAGAGTTGCCCTATTGGGAGATCTCTTTTGGGGTCTGGAGTTTACATATGCTATCAGCCTACAGATGCTGGAATGCTAATACTACAATGCAGTGAGACTATTCTTTGGGTGTGACAGCGGTTTCCCTCAGTCATAGGTTTGGCATGGGAGTACAGACCACTGGTTTAATGCAAGGGGATCCTGGGAACCATGAGTTAACATTTCTTGCCCCAGCAAGCCTGCATGTGTGATGAGCTGATTCTGTATTTTCTCTGGGCATGACACAGCAGGGTGGTGCTCTGGGACTAGGGACATCACTATTATAGATGGTGTTTGGGAGCAGCGATCCTTGGAGGGCTCGGGAGCAGGCTTGCTGGAGGCAGCAGGCCCGGCCCAACTTCCAGGCAGCATGCTAGCACTCTGGAGCTGCTGAGAGGCTGGCAGGTTATGCAGTTTGAAAGCCTCAGCTCCCCCAATTCTATTTGTGTACTCGTCCTGGAACCTCTCGGGCTGCCTCTGCTTGCCGGCAGCTCTACCGCCCGACCTGGTCCCTTGCCTGCTCAGAGGGTATGCTACCCCTCCACCAACCTCCGACGGTGAACCTCCCAGCTCTGAGCCCCCTAGGGCAGGGCTGCCACTCCATCTGGCGCTCTATCTACGATGTAGTGCCGGACGAGGAGGAGGAAGGGAGAGGGGCGGAGGCAAGGCCCGGTATTGGCGTGTGGCAGTGGCCCGGAGAGGAGCCATCGCCTATCCAGGTGCAGGGGGATTTTTCATGTGTATTGTTACCCCCAGGAGCCGGACATGCAGTGATGCCTGCAAAGAGAAGCCGTAAGTGTCCACTGTGCTCCTCCCCTTACGTTCCAGGCACAGGTAGTACACCCGGTCTCCACCGGGTGTCACTACTGCACCGAGGAGCCCCCGAACCCACCCTAGGGAGAGGAGAGCCATCCTCCGGACGCTCAATGCTCTCCCTCCCCTGCCGACCCCCAGCAGTCCGGGCTCGTTCCCGAACCCAGGTCGCCGGCGCAGCACAAGGTGTTGCATCCAGCGCCTCAACTCTCAGCGCCACTGGGCTGGCTTAAAGCCTCACAACAGTCACATTTTGTAAATTTAGGGGCACTCCCTATGACCAGGAAGTCCCAACCTGCCCAGGAGTTACACAATCCTAAATAAAAACAGCAAACACTTAAATCTTCCAGAGGACTCTTCTATACTGGGGTGGAATGCAGCTAGAATGTACCACATCCCCGGGGGTCTTTGCTGAGGTCACAGCTTTGGAACTGTATCACTCTACCCTAGTGGGGAAGTACATTACCTATATGTATTAAATAACTTCCTCACTAACAGCATGGACCAATACAGAAAGTACAGTTTATAATAATTTAACCTCATCTACCAGTTCCACTTCAAATCCACCAAATTGTAGTGGAGCGATTGACTAATTTGGTTTACTGAATCAAACTGCACTGGACTTTTCTCAGAGTGTTACAATCTGTCCCAGCAAGCTGGGAAGAACAGTCCTTACCCCAATGGCTGTGTACAGGAGCTGACAAACAAACTGCATTTGAGAGACTTTATGCAAAAATATTTTCCTGCTTTGCAGACAGTCCTGCAAAACAACATAAAATGCAAAGCAGAAACCCAGCCCTGCAGCGAAGGAGAGTGAAACCCTCAGTAGACTACTAAAATCAATATAAGAGGTGATCATTTGACCTTCACTCATCATCGGTGGCCTGATGAAATCAAAGTTTTCGGGCCTCCTGTTGGAATCTGGGTATGTACACGTGCACCAAGGTCAACATACCCCAGTTCTCCTAGTGCAGAGTTCACACCCCGGCACCAACAGTATCTTCAAACCCACCAGGGATCACAACACTGGTGCAGCAGGACCAGCAGAGATCCCGGAGAAGGACTGAGGGCAAAGCAATGGGGCATCTGCCCTCTCTCGCCTCAAAGATGCATTGGGCTGGAAGGTAGTGTAACACTGGATCTCAGTGGGCTGAGAAATAAGGTTTTGAAAAGAACTTGAGTCAACTGCCACAACAGTTCAGATGCTGTGTGTAGTTTATTCTTCAAACCCAGATATATTTATCTGACTTGGCCCAGAGGCGCTTAGTAGCTTATCTCTCCCATGACAGCAGCCCGGGTTCGGGAATGAACTCAGGCTATAGGGGGTCAGCTGCGGGGAGAAAGGATCAAGCACCCAATGGGTGCTCTCCTTCCCAAGGGAGGGAGGACAGCCGGCTCAGCCACTCTACTGCCACCTGGGTGACCACAGCTGGCAGTGCAGTTAGTTGGGGGGGATACTGGCAGCCGCCGCACACACCACACGCTCTCGTGGGGACGTGCTTGGTGCATCCTTGACCCCGATGTCTCGGTGGGCTCAAGAACAAGGGAAACATACTATTCCATGGCAGGATGAAGCCGCCCAGTCTGCAAGCCCCACACCTGGCTACTCAGACACGGTCACTCCCTGATCAGATCCAGTCCGCGATGGAAGGCAAAGGGTGGCTCTGTTGCCCTTGCCAGAGGGGGAGAAGCTCTGAGGGGACAAGGAGGGACCCATGAAAGTCCTGGGGGATGACAGGGTGATGGGGCTGGGAGCGTGAATGGGCAGAAGGAGGCCATCAGGGACAGCGGGAGAAAGAAAAAAAAAAAAAGATATATTGCTTGCCCTTCTGTAATACTGCTTTAGACATTATCCAAGAGACTTTGAATGCATTAAACATGTTCATTAGATTACAACTGAGCCTTGGAATTGTGCAATAGGAACTGTAGTTCTACCAGTGCAATCTGTTTGTGCAATATATCTGTGTTTGAAGAATAAAATACACAGAGCATCCGACCTGTTGTGGCTATTGACCCCAGTTCTTTTTTTTTTTTTTTTTTAAACCTTTTTTTTTTCAACCCACTGAGTGCCACTTTTACACAGATGGATATATGTTAGGCAGGGCTAGCTAGCCCATCAGTAAGCACCTCGGCACTTACTCGCATTTAAGTTCATTATAATAGGACCTTCCCAGCATTTTGTTTTTTATTCAATATACTTTTCCCAAAAATGAAGTGAAACTAAACCGTTAGTGTCACTTGTATATGGAAATTAGTGGGGGAAAAAAAAAACACAAACTAAAGGCCTTGTAGAGGTTACTTACAACCCCTCTCTGGCAGGACTATAAAAAAGCTTGTCGGCAATAGCAGAGGCACAACTCGAACTACTACTGTAGGTGATCGATAAATATTTATGATAGACTGCATCTCTTGTGCCAGAATGTCTGTGCTAACCAAACGGCATACCTTGGTCAAGTCTGCTTAGAAGAGTACGGCAGGTGGCTTCAGTTTCGGGGCTCGGATGGTCGAGGATCTGTCGGCACCATTTTAGGGGGCTCTCTTCCCTCATTTCTGCTGCTGGCTGCTTCTTTGGAGAGACATACAACCTGAAAAAAAAAATTATATATTTTTTTAATTTTTTTGAGCGCTCACACGGAGATATCCTGTAATCTGAAGCTACTAGTTGGGATTCATGACTAACTTCAGACAGCTCAGTAGTCCAACTGACCACAAATTAATCTGCATTTGCTTCTTTGTACAGAGGTATAGCAAGCCAACTCATCACACTGCCTAAAACACCCAGCATAGTGTACACCACTGTTCCCGCTGAACTAGCAGTAGTGGAAAATCTTTAATGAGTGGCTATAAGCCATTTCAAATAAAATTAATATATTATGACAGTACATGCGTAGAATAAAAAGAGTCTTAGTATTTTATAGAAAATTGTAGAAGAACCGCAGCCAAAGCAAACAGGATACTGGGCTGCATAGCCTGGGGAATTATGTCCAGTACGAGGGAGGTGATCCTCCCTCTATATAATGCCTTGGTCAGGCTGCAACTCGAGTACTGTGTACAGTTCTGGAGAGCTCATCTGAAGAAGGACATAGCACTGCTGGAGAGGGTCCAGAGGAGAGCGACCAGGATGATTCAGAGCATGGAGGGGAGGCACTATGAGGAGAGACTGGAAGAGCTAGGTCTGTACACACTGGAGGAGAGGAGGGACAGGGGAGACATGGTAGGGGTATTCAAGTACGTAAAAGGAATAACCGAGAGCGGGACCAAGGAACTGTTCAGGCTAAAGAAGGGGGACAACCAGAGGGCAAGAGTGGAAGCTGAAGGGGGGAAAATTACAGAGGGAGGGGAAACGTAGGAAACAGTATTTCACTGAGAGGGTGTTGGAGCCGTGAATGCGCTGCCCAGGAGGCTGGTGGAGGAGGGCACAGTGAAGGGCTTCAAGAAGGGGTGGGACAGGTACAAGGGGAAACTGAAGTCAAAGAAAACCCTCTCAGGGCTGGGAGGGTGGGAAGGCGAGCACCCACTAGGTGGCTGGCTACCGAGCAGACACAACAGACCTTTAGGCCTATTCTGCTGGCGGTTAGTATGTTAGTATTTTCAGTATCAGGATTGTCAATAGGACAAGTTAAAAAGATGTTGAAATAGCCACAATTCGCCGGCTCCATGGCGTCAAGCGGTGGGGCATCCGTTCGGCACGCTGGCAACCAAGGTTCCAGCCTCGAACCCAGGACGTCAGGAGCAGAGGCCAGCATGGAGGGTGACCAAGTATTCACACAGATGCTTTCCTCCCTGGGGAGGGTGCTGCGGAGCACCACTCAGACAGCGACACCTGGTGTTGTGCAACAGCACTGCCAGCATCAGTGACCACACGCTGGCTGGCTCTGCCTCCAAGGAGTCACCACTGTGCATGCTACTGAGGTGTAGTGTGAGGCCCAGAAAACAGAAACAGCGCCTGTTTTGGCCTGTCGAATGACGGCTGCCTAGTCCCCCCATGCCATAGTCCCCCGGCGCACCACTCCTACCCCCCAGCCCTGCACACCTTGGAGGACCCCCAGGAAAGCTACTCTGCTCCCTCTCCCCGGCAGGGATAAGCTGGACCCTCCGAGATACAGGGATAGCATGGGGAGCCAAGCGGCAGAAAGTGGCAGCGAAGGGTAAGACTGGCCAGCAGAACAGCATGATGTGCAGGAGTGGCAGGCAAGGGAGCAGCAAGCAAAAAAAGAAAAGAAATAGCCACAATACATTTTTACAGAGATACAGTGAGAGGCTATACATTACAACTGTTCATAAATTTTCTCTCTGAGTGATAACAGAACAATATTTTATCAACACCAGAGATTAGTCAAACTATTGGTTTCTGTGGGATCTCATGATTTTGCAAAATAAATAAAACCTTGTAGCCATTTTTCCCCACAGGTTTCTGTTAAAAGGAGAAAACATAACAATGTGTATAATATGCTTAGAATTTTTCAGATGACATTTCCATAACAATATTGCTTCATGTGATTTACTTCCTACAAATCTGGCATGTAAAACATTTGATTCATTGGTCTGAAACCTAAACTTGTGAAGGCTTTCCTTAAAGAAGGGATTTTAATATACTGAACTTTCTATGAACCAGGGGCTGAATATGAGGGTTACTCACCTGTAACTGTAGTTCTAGGAGTGGTATATGATGTACATCCACACTCTGGCAGTCTTCTTTTCCCTTTACTTCCAGCTAGAACGTCTTCAAGCTAAGATCCTCCCAGCCATCCGGGTGGTATACTCCTCAGCACCGCACCGTGAGGTTCCATACTGCAAGCAGGTATCTGTGTGCTACTTGTCAGGGGAGGGTGTGCACCATATACCACTCCTAGAATCACGGTTACAGGTGAGTAACCCTAATTTCTAGGAGTGTGGATATGGTGCAGTTAGCCACACTTGGTCAGACTCCTAGCAGTTCTCCAGGAGGAAGGGGCAAGGCGCACACCCCTATCTAGCAAACAGGAATTGGACAACTGAGGTCCCAAAACCAGCATCCCATCGTGACTCAAGGTCGATGTGGTAGTGGGAAGTGAAGGTGTGTGCTGATTTTCAGGTAGCATCCCTGCAGATCTCCTGCATAGGGACATACCTGGAAGCAGCCACCAAGGCAGCAGTATGTCTGGTGGAATCAGCCCTTAGCCCTACAGGAGGCCCCGCACCGGCCAACTCGTTGCAGAGGTCGATGCAGGAGACAATCCACCTGCCAATCGTCCACTTAGCTGCCAGTCTGCCAGGTGCACTTTCAGCATAGGTGACAAGTAGCTGGCAAACCTCTCCCCGAACTCCAGCTGTGTGCTCCTTATAGTAAGCGAGCGCTCACCTCAGGTCCACAGTATGGAGCCTGTGCTCGACCTCTGAGGTTGGAGTGGTGAAGTATACTGGGAGGTTAATCATGTGATTAAGGTTAAACTTCGACACATCCCTTGAGAGGAATTTGAGTAGCGGTGAAGGACAACCCAGTCCTTGTGGAACACCAGATAAGGAGACTCCACCAGGAGCACCTGGAGCTCACAGATTCTTCTGGCGGAGGTGACAGCCACCAAGAAGGTAGTCTTCCACGACAGGTGTGACACTTCACACCTGTGCATCAGTTCAAACGGCTTCCCCATGAGCACTGCCAGTACCAGCAACAAGTCCCAAGGTGGTGCTGGTTCATACACCAGCGGGGACAGGTGCTCAATGCCTTGGAAAAACCACCTGACCACCTTCTCCTGCGCCATCGTCAGCATACCAGCCCACACCCAGTATGCAGAGATTGCTGCCAGGTGCAATTTGAGGGTCGCCAACCTCAGGCCCAACTGAGAAAGGGGACATAGGTAATCCAGAATGCTAGCCAAGGGGCAGGCCAGAGGATCTAGCATCTTGCCCTGGCATCAAATGTAAAACTTCTTCCATTTGAAGGCATAGCACTGATGGGTCGACTCTTTCTGGGAGGGCTCCACAACATGGCGAACCTCTTCAGAAAGACCCAAAGCTTAGAACTCTAGCTGCTCAGGAACCAGGCTGTCAGGTGCAGGGATTGAAGGTCCAGATACAGGATTTTCCCCTTGTGACAGGAGAGCAGGTCCATGCATGGGGCAATCGCCACAGAGGCCTGCTGCAGAGGATGAGGAGATCTAGGTACCAAACTGGTGTGGCCAGTCTGGGGCTACCAGGACCATCCATGCCTTGTCCCTCCACACCTTCACCAACACTTTGTGGATCAGGGGAAAGGGAGGGAAGGCAAAAAGGAGGCCTGGGGGCCAGGGCCTTGCAAGGGTATCTCCTACCAGTGTCCCGCACTGTGGGGGCAGGTACAGAACAGCTTCAGCTTGACGTTCTCCCAGGATGCTAACAGGTCAACCAGGAGAGTGCCACACTGGGAGAACAGGTGGTTCACCACCTCCTGATGCAGAGACCACTCATGAGACACCTCACTCACCCAGCTGAGGGCATCCGCTAGCTGGTTGGCGGTGCCTACTACATGAATAGCCAGGAGACTGGCATCCAAGCTGCACATGAGGGTCCAGGTGTGGAGTGCATTCTGCCCTGCTTGTTCAGGTAGCACATGGTTGTGTTATTGTTCCTTTAGACCTGCACGACCTGACCCCTGGACAATCAGAGTGAATTCCATCAGAGCAAGGCACACTGCATGGAGCTCCAGCAGGTTGATGTGGTAACGGGACTTCCTTGGGGTCCAGAGTCCATGGTTCCTGTGGTCCCCAGGTGCACTCCCCATCCCACCAGAGCCGCACCGGTCATCAGGGTGATTGTCAGCTCTGGACAGATGAATGGGACTCCCTCCTCCAGATGTTCGGAGATGAACCACCACTGGATGACATTCCACATCGGCAGAGTCACCATGACCCGCTGGTCCAAGTGACCTAGGCACTAAGACCACTGGCAGGCCAGCTTCCATGGCAGGTGATGCATCCGCCAGCAGGCCCGCCAGACTACGTTGGTACAGTGTGCCACGTACCCCAGCAGCCGCAGGAAGTCCTGGGCAGGGCGCGATCACCCAACATGAAATGACTGGGTAAAGGTGGACAGATCTGACACCCGGTTTGCAGGGAGTCGGGCCTTGGCCCGGAGGGAGTCTAGCACCACCCCAATAAAGTGAATCACCTGTGAGGGATTGAGTTCAGTCTTAGCCGGGTTGACCAGAAGGCCCAAGTCTTTGCAGGTCTGAAGGGACAGGACCCTGGACCGCTACACCACGTCCTTGGATGGCCTGGCTATCAGCCAGTTGTCCGGGTACCGGTAGACCTGGACTCTTCTACGCTGCAGGAATTCTCACACCACTGCGATGTACTTGGTAAAGACCCTGGGGACAGAGGACAGGCCGAAAGGAACCTGGAATTCGTAAAGAACCCCCCTCTGCACGAAACCAAAAGTATCGCCAGTGGGACGGATGGACTGGAATGTGGAAGAAGGCATCCTGGAGGTCCACAGAGTAGAACCACATGCCCTGCTCCAGGGGTGGAATGATTTGGTACAGAGTGAACATCCGGAACTTGTGCTTCCTCAGGGACTGATTGACAGCATGAAGATCCAGTATGGGGCACCAGCACCCCCCATCTGTTTTAGAACCAGGAAGTACCTGGAAACGAAGCCCTAACCAGCCATGGCATCCAGAACATGGGCTACAGCTCCTTTCTCTAGGAGATGAACAATGTCTTCCCTGAGGGCAGACAGCATATCCTGCGACACCATGGACTCCTGTGCAGCATGGGGCTGGTATGAAGGGAGAGCCTCAAAATCGTGAGGCAACCCACTGCCCACCACTTCTAGCACCCATTTGTTCTAAGTGATGGTGGACCAGTTGTGTTAGAAATGGTGAAGCAGACCAGGCCCCCCACCATGGGGAGCTGAGGCAGAGAATGGACAGAAGGGAGGTAGACACTCCCCGACCGGTCACTGGGCAGCCTTTATTTATTACTGTATTTATTAGTTTCATAATAACATGAACTGAATTCACATGTCATATAGGGTATTCAGAAGTAAAAACGTTTACACATTACACAGAACAGGTAGATAAGTACCACAACATAGCACCCTATAATATGGTATATAAAAAAAGAGAGGGTAAAACAATAATGAGCCCAAATAATATATCCATGAAACGCTAGCCTTTCCAGTGGCTGCGGAAAAGTGCATGAAAAAGGTAGAATTTATAAAGTGTATGAACGCAATCTTGATGGAATGCTGTTGATTCTTTTTAGCGTATTAATAAAGAAGGAATTAGTAGTTTTAACTGGTAGGGTGCAACACAGCACGCCATAACATAGCAACTTTTTAAAACAACGTGCCAACATCCAAGCCCCAGTCTAATTTCCAGGTGACACTGCAGTACTATCATAAAACCATACATATACCTCAATACAATTTTCCCATATGGGGGCAATGAAGATCTATATCACCCTCAGACAGCTGGTTATATATAGAAAGAAAGAAAAACATGGTGTTCCCGCCTCATGGAGCAACACGACATTCGACTTGCCCTCCCCTAAATAATACAGCATCACTCCCTGCTGGAACTGTGAGGTACTTCATAAATCACTGGTTTCACAGAAAGGTTGATATTCAAAATTATGTAACTCCCTTCAAAAATAAAGAAGAGAGATTACAGTCCTTCAGTGTCCCATCATATCAAATATGTGCACACACACATATCAGGGCCACAAGGTATTCAGTCCTCTCCCGAGTCATCCCTGCTTGCTGCAGTCTCTGAGGCATTTTTGGGAGCAAACTCAGCTTCAGTTTTTGTAAGCCATTGGTCCATGTCGGCAGGATCTTAAACTGTCATGACTTCCCGCCATATGTTATTCAGAGGTGGGACAGGAGCAAAAAGGAATGAACACCACCCATTGCTCGAAGGCATTTGCGTACAACATCACAGCGCTTCCTCCAGGCCCAGATCTTAAAGGAGAGATTGGGAAAATAGCTTCACATCCATGTCATTAATTAACAGTGGGTAAGCTGCTCTGACTGCTGATAAATTAAATCCCATTTCTGCCCCCCCCGAGGTGCAAAAGCAACACGGTGTGAGGCTGGTTAGAAGTGGAAGGTGAGACCCTCAGATTCACCCGGTAGGTTCTACTGAATGCCGATCAATCAAAAGCTCCTGGTACTACTACCAATCTTTTAAGTCATTCAACCAGAAATCCCAACAAGTTGGTACCCTCCATTCTCTTGCTCCCTCCAGTACCCCCAACGAAATGCAGATTTCCTGAACGCACCAAATTTTCGAGGGCCTCCAGTTGCCCCCACAACTGTATGTTCTCCTGCATCAGGGCTGCTACTGCAGCCTGGATAGTCACTGTTTGTCAGCATCTGCCACTGCAAACGTAAGATTCCTTATGGCTGCATCCTGTGCTTCAAATCTGGTCAGAGTTCGTTCTATTTTCGAATCCACAGCCTTCATGGATTCTAAAATTTTTTTGCAAGGGAGGTTCAACCAACAGTACCTTGGTATTCTCGACCACATGGCTGGCGGTCTCGCTGCTCGATCCCGGCTGCTGGGTCAGAGGTTTCTGTATTCCCTGTTACTAGTTCTTGGATCTGCCCATCTGTATTTAGGATAGTCTGATAACTGGCAGCCTCAGGAAAGAAGATCACGCTGCAAAAATCCTGTAAATCTGGTGAGGAGAATGCATTTTTTTTTTTTAAAACTGAAGAGCTGTGATGTAGAGCCTACAGCAAAAGCATCCTGCCTCGAGAACAGCTCTCTAGCACCCCCACTGGGCAGCCTCAGAGGAGGCACCAGCACCAGCAACTGGGGGCACACTACCGCCCCAACCCCCTGGGTTCTTGGAGCCCTGGCTAGTGATCTTAGTCTGCCAGACCTGCGATTGCCCCGGCTGGGGCTGCTGTGACAGAAAAAGACTAATCTGAAAGGGCTTCTTCTTCAGCCAATTTCCCTACTGGTCCTTCTGTGAGAACGTCAGAGTAGAGGGTGGCATTAGACTTTTTTTTGTGGTTAATAAGTTTTATTGATTTGACTTAAGATGATACAAACATTAAAACAGTCGGATACATTGCAAAGGTCTTACAGACTGTTACATATGTCTGTAGAAGCATAGAACGGAACATGCTGAACAAATAGTAACGAATTGAATATACTAGCCAGGTAAGCAGTAGGATAATATTCTGTGCCTGGATGTACAAAACCTATCCAGCTGGAGATTAACTTTGAAAGTATTAGGGCACTGGACTTTTAAGTCCTTGTAAGGTGCCTGTCCACCCCAGCGCTGAAAAGGTTGGTGCCCAAGAAAGGGGTATTGGCCAATTTGTGATGGCTGATCACTGTAAAAGTGGAAATCCGCAGCCAGGCCCTGCGACGCATCACGACAGCCGCTGCCACGGAACGGGTGCAGGAGTTGCCGATGTCCAAAGCCATCTGGAGCTGGTGTTTAGCTAGTGCTTGACCCTGGTCTCAGTCCATCTTAACCACTGTCTGTAGAGCAGCAGAAAAGCAAGGGAGGGCATGGTCAAGGACTCCCATTAGGGAATGACCAAAGTTGGCCATCATCGAGGCATACCTCACCACACGGAGACCCAGGGAGGATGCAGCGTACACTTTTTTTCACTGTGTGGTCCAGATTCTTGGACTCCTTGTCAGGCGGAGGGAGGGGGGGGTTGTCCACATCCCTGACATTGCTGGTTTTATGGAACACAGAGTCGGCCAGCAACCCCTCAGCTGAGGGGTGATCCAAGAAACTGAACAAGGAACCAGTTAGGATCACAGACTTGCAGACCATACATGCCGAGGCGTCACACTGGAGGCCAGATGCTGCCAGAGCTCCAGCGCAAGTCCTAGGATGGCCTCTGACACCGAAAGGTGACCCTCTGGAATCGTTCCTATCATTTCTGTGAGGGGGTACTTAGCCCGCTTCTGAATCAGTTCTAGGTGGATCTCCATAGATTCAGAGACCAACTGGAGAATAGCCCTGAAGGACATCGGCCCATGGTCAGTGGTCAACTCTCTGGACGATTCACATTCGAAGCCTGGGGTCCTCAAAGATTGCATGGAGGACCCATCAGAATCTGAAGACTCCTCAAAGACCGCCCTTAGTCGCTTTTCACCATGCACTACCCTGGACTAGTCCAAGTGGGTAATTTCGACCGACAGCTGACCAGGCAGGTCACTGGCCAGACAGGAGGCCTCGCTAGGGTCTTCCTTCAATGGCTGTTTGGGAAGCAATTCCACCCTAACTGGTGGAGAGGTTGATGCCAAAGACACTGGACTAGGCAGGACTGGGGCAGACCAGACCGGGGGCGACTAGGGAAGAGCAGGAGTCGAGAGGAAGGTTCCTATCCTGCCCAAAAACCCACTGTTGCCACATCAGTTCCTCAGAGCACTGATGCAGCCTGGGACGGGGCCTCTCCTCATCCTAAGACAAGCCTGTGGGACTTCCGGATCGAGAGCAGGAGCACAATGATTCTCTCTTCTGCTATCTGCCATTGACCATTTAGGGTGAGTGGATGCATACATGTATAGGGCCTTCGGGCAGACTGGATGGGCCTAGCGGTCCTTATCTGCCTACAATTTCTATGTTTCTATCTTGATCTCGAGACCGAGATCTCGACTGATGACTTGATCGTCGATGATGAGGAGAGGCGGGTGGAGGGGCAATGTAGGAAACACACACACCAGCTCCTGCCGCAGGACCCCAAAAGGTCAACTCCTGGAAGGAGATAGCCAGGTCCACCAACTGCTCCTGACCCTCCTTGGAGAGGGCTCAAAGGACTGGAATCCTGGACACCGAGTAGTCCTCGATACCTTCAGACGAGTCAACCAGGTCTGAAAGATCTCGACCACATGGTCAGCCTGTGTCATGGCCAACAAGCCTGACAGGGGTATCGTGGAGCTAGCAGCCTGACAGTCGACCAACACAAGCTTGGCCAAAGCACAGCGCTCGATGGAATCATGAGAGCAGAAAGAGCATGCTCATGCCTTGTCCCATATACTACGGCAGGATTTTTAGGCTTTTTCTTCTCACCTCAGGAATGGCCCTCCCTGAGGGTCAGGAGGGGTTTGCACATCTCCCTGAAGGTTCCCACACAGGAAGCCCCAATGCTGGCCCCAGCCGGGATCAGCATTGACGCTGACAAAGCACCTGCCACAGCTTGGTCCCATTCATCCGGCTGACCAAGGTGGAGGTGCATGTAGTGATCCTTGATGGACAAGGGTAAAAGAATTTTGCACAAGCCACAGGCCTGTGCTCTGCCCTGAAGCAGTACATGCATGACAAGTATGGGTCCATTCTGGAAATTTTTTGGTTACACTGAATGCAATGTTTGAAACCAGGACCAGACCAGGTTTCTTCTCGATCCATGGCACGAAGCAGAACCGAGAAACAACAAATGTGAAGACAAAGCGAAAACACCAATGGTGCACTTAGGATACAGAGGCCTACACCGTGCATGGACCTGCAAAGGAAGAGACCTAACTTCTCCAGCGGAAAGGAAGATCTGACATCACGGGGGAGTGCCAAGGAGTATACCACCCTGGTGGGTGGGAGGAGCTTAGCTTCAAGATGTTCTAGTGGGAATTAAAGGGAAAGGGAAACTGCCAGAGTGTGGAAAGTGCACCATATCCACACACCTAGAACTATATTTACTATGTTGATCCATGTCAATATGTCTTGTCGTTTTCTTTACAAATTTAGAAGTTATTTTCAATAAAAAGAATGTATATAGCAACCTCTTTTACTAAGAGCCATCAACTCAATACATTTACTTCATTTAATATTGTGCTCAAATGTTTAAGTCAACCGCCAACCAGTGATAAACTTTTAAAATGATCCACTTATTTTAGAGAGAGAACTGGCAATCAGTCAGGATTCATTGTTATTACATGAATCCACTAGGCAACAACTCGAGATGTGCTTACTGGTAATGCATCAGTTCCCCCTAATTCTGCTCTTACAGAATATGAGAAAGTACAGGTATTAAATAGCTGGTATAGCAGAGCAAAACACTATGTAAAATTGGGGGTTATACTACCCATTTCCAGAGATGTGTAGCAGTAGACTGCTAACCAGTTTTTGAGCGAGTCTGGTACAGTAGACATCAATAAAACTATATATCAAGCCTTGCCAAGAGCTAAGCATCTTCACAGCCGACCAGCACTTTCAGGCATAAAACTAGTAATCGTTTTTTACAACTTATTTAGTACCCTGAAGTACACTGAGGTACAGCCAATACCTGTCTTTTTTTCTAATATTTCAATGCCTGTGGAGTCCCGTATTTTGGCTGGGTAAAGAATGTTGGATAAGTCCAATACCTTGTCCCCTTGTGTATTCGTGGCCCTGCCTGCACTGGGGGCGACTGCGGACATCAGCGGCCCTTCCTTATACCTCGGTCCTGACCGTGCCTAGTTCTTAATTGATGAAGCTCCCCCCTCCCCAATTTACAACCACCCTGCTGGATTAATAAGTATCAAGATTGCAGAGCCGAAGAATATATGGCCAAGTTGGCTGCCTCCAGAAAATAGCCTGTATATCTTTATTATTCCTGCTTTTTTTACTGACACTGCCTGATGTATAAATGCTTACAGCAAGTTTGTTTGATGAAGTTAGGTGGTTACTGTTGTCTCTCATCCGTATTCTCCATCCTGTTTTCTGCTGGAAGAAGAGTCTCAGGTACCTCCCCACCCAGACCAGTATTTCTGGTCTCACCATTGCTCCCAGTCTGCTTTTTTTTTATGGGGGAATGGGGCTGCAGTGACTGTTGCCTTTGTGATATATTTCCCTCCCTGCCTTTAATTTTTTCCCTTATCCATTTTTTTTTCTGGTTTGGTGGTGTTTTTACCCCCTCGGACAGCCAGAAGAATCACACCCCCCAAAAGACACAAAAGGTTTGGTGTTATTCAGCATTTATTACACAGTAAGCTTCCATTCTGATGCACCAGACTGGCAAGGGATTCCTCGTGGGACACTTCTGCCCTCCTCAATGTTCTCCTACCAGAGGCGGGAGCACTTACGGATTGGAACAGCACAGCAGATGGGTATATCCCAATATTTTCTACATTACCATGGTAGTTTCCCCCAAAATATTAATGGCCTGAACAACCCAATGAAACACACTAAATTTTTTATATACCTACTCTGACAGGCTGCTTTATTTACCTGCCGGAAACACACCTGACGCCTGTGGAACACCTTAAACTTCAACAGGGTAACATCTTTCAGAAAAAGAGATGTGCAAGAACAAGGGGACACAATTTGAAGATGAGGGGGCGGCTCAGGAGCAATGTGAGGAAGTATTATTTTCACAGAGAGGGTGGTGGACGCATGGAACCGCCTTCCTGAGGAGGTTGTGGGGTCTAAACCTGTGGGAGAATTCAAGAATGCATGGGAGAGACATAAGGCAATTCTTTTGGGGGGAAGGAAGAAATAGGCTGTTGGTTAACTGGGATCTGCAGCTTATCTAGTAGGTAGGGAAATGGGCAGACTAGGTGTGCCAAGCGGTCCTTATCTGCCATCAAAGTCTATGTTTCAATGTTTCTCTATGGGGGGCAGTTACCAGGTTCATTCTTCCTTGTACCCTCAGGGAAGAGACAGTGGGATGGCTATTCTCCTCCCCTCTTCTACTCCCTTTGCTCTGCAGCAGGAATTTCTTGACCCCCATGGCTGCTATGTCATTTTGATGGCCTGCCTTTACAATATTGAAGTGACCCTAGCCAATGTTTATTCCCCCTTATTTAACTCCCCCACCCCGTTATTTAAACAGTTCCTAGCTAAACTGCTAGATTTGCTATATGGCCAATTTCTCCTAGGTGGAGACTTTAATATCAGTGTCCCCTGACCCCCGATTCCTCACAACCTGCATGCCACAGAACTTCTCCTGCATATAAATACTTCTGGATCCAGCTTCACCAGCTGGAATTGGTGTGTATCTGGCGTTAGCTCGTCCCCGCTACTAGGGCATACACATTTTTTTCACCACAGTACAGTGGCTACTCCCACCTGGATTATTTTTCACTTAGATAATGGGTAAAGTCAAACTCGCTTCCTGATTGGCTGAAACAGCCTGCCATCCGGGCCGTTATTTCTTAACAATGGCCTGCTGAATAACAAGTCCCCCTGCAATACCCATCACCTCCTGATATCCCTGTCCCCATGCACCGACAGCCAGCATTTTTTTTACTATGCACACCCACATACAGCCAATCTTAAAATCACTCTGCAAAAAGTAAAAACAATTCATTTTCTTGCTCCCCCACTAAGCCGCTTATTCAGTCCGGGCGCTAACAAGTCCAAAAACCTCGCACCCTCTCACAACTGCCACTACCCAGCACTGCTAATTGATCAGTACCAACAACTCTAATGAAACTCCCGCTCCTTCAGTTCCGTTTTTAAACCAAAATGAAGTACCTTTCCTGCTTCTCTCTCCACAGCTCGTCTGACTTCTGTATCACCAACTCCTGTGTCACATAAGACGCCACCATTCCCGTTCTTCACCTCAGCCTCTCGCTCCCAACTCGCAAATGAAACCATATGCACCCACATAATTCAAACAGATAAATGGAGATTACGCGCCCTCTACTGGCACTAAATGGACTTTAGGCATTTATCTGCATTTTTACTAACATTTTCCACTTTCTTAAACTTAAATTATTTTATGACAACTACTAACAAAATCTCATTATCTAAGTGTAATAATATCCTCCAGGGTGGGCGTTATGGATATAACGGACCTTCCAGGGGCTATAAGGCCCTATAACGCCCGCCCTGTCGGGTAATATTACTTCATGTGAACATTTCAATACTGTCCAGGACTTAGCTTATGGCCCGGACATTCAGTAAACCATAATCCCCTTTGACTAAAAGTTCAGAAAGGAGAGTGTAGTGTTTATTCATGTAGGTCTCAGGCAATCTGGGTGTAATATACAATGTGCCTTCCGGGGTTTGTAACAATTTGTAACATGGCATTATTCAGAAGTCTAGGAGGGCGTCCCGCGATAGGCTCAACGCCATCACATGGTGCAGGACCAACACCGGCATTGTGAGCCGATAATGCCGTGTTGCTGTCCCTGAAGGGCAGTTCACGAGGTCAACACGGCATTATTTCTCATAATAGCAGGTGTTGGGTTCGAAAACATAAACTTCTTCTGCATTATGAGAAATAATGCCGTGTTGGGCTTCGAAAAGCGCAAGACCAACACGGCATTATAGAAATAATGCCGTGTTAAATCGTGAACGTACTTCCAGCACAGCAACACGGCATTATCGGCTCACAATGCCGTGTTGCTCCTGCACCATGTGACGGCCTTGCGCCTATCGCGGGGCGCCCTCGGAGAGCCTTCAATAATGCCGTGTTGTAAAGTAAGACTAAAGTCTATGAAGATTGCCTCAGTCTCCGCGCCTTTTTCTTAATATTCTGCACTGTGCTCGTCCTAGTAGACATCGCTTGTCCGTGTTACAAAAGCATTAATCACCGGCGGCTCGCCTCTACCGATGATTACTCACTGAGGGTTGGAACCCTCGTGCAACAACACCCTAGCGGCATTAATCCCCGGTAGAGGCCTCCTCTGCCGGTGATTAATGCTTACATGTAGCTGTTCCTCCTGCATAATGTGTAGCCATTCATGTCATTCCGGTCTACTGCTGATTGTGCTGTATAACCCCCTGCCCTGTGTAGCTACTGTATTTGACCCTACTGTACTCTGTACTGTGTACCGATAACTGCCTCAATAAAAATAAAATGGAAAAAAAAAGAATTTTGGATGATAATTTAACATTTGCCACTTCAATCACTGATGAAACAGAATAACTATATCTGCAGTTAAATCTTCGAAGTCCCTGTAGAGTGCTGTCTGTTTTTTTCCTAAGGCTTTAAAATGTTCCGATTGTGATAACTGAACAGAAAGGGTTAAACCAACAGGGATGTAGGAGTTCACCCGCTCTAGAAGGTTACCCCTGTAATTCAATTTGTAAGTTCTGAAAGATTTTTCCCCACCGAATGACCAGTTTTTAAGTTAATCACCAATTTATTTTTATTTTATTGCAAAATTCATTAAACTGATCAAAAAGATTCAGCAGCTCAGATTCTGAAAGAGCACGATGCCATCAGCACAGGCCAATGCAGGCATGTTCATATTCCCAATTTTTGGCAAGTCTACCAAGGCACCAGAAAATCATTTATATAGAGACTGAATGCAAGAGGGGTAGGCAGCCCTGTTTTACCTCACGACTTGATGCAACTCTTTTAGAGGTGGCCCCTTCCACTGAAAAAAACAGAGTAACATGCAAATATTAATAGGACATCTTTTATGAAAAACAGGTGTCACGAGGTGCTGATCGGAAAGAAAACTGGCAACAAGGCTCCAGGCTCAAAGCAGGACCAGAAACAGATTTTATTTTTTATTTTATCTTATCTCCTCCCAAGCCGCCAGCCACCCGGAACCTCTGCCCGGTCACAGACCACAGACTTCCAACCCCCACAGCGGCCGCAACCCTCCGATACCCCCCGGGGTGGGGCTGCAACGCCCTGGCCAGTGCCACAGATGTCGGATAGGTCGAGGCCGCCTGGGGCCTAATTGAAGCTGGTGGTATGCTCATCTAGGGCGCCAGCCGCTACTCCATTTTCCTGGTTTCTGGGGGCAGGGATGTGCAATGACGTGTTGCATCCACCCTGCTCCCTGGACTTTGCTAGGCGCCGGTAGCTGCAATGCCCCCGGTCTCCGCCAAGGGTCCGTTGAGCGGCGGACGGACGCCCCCCCCCGGGGTGAAGGAGAGGAGTCCACAGGACGCTCCATCCTTCTCCCCCCGGCCGGACCTCCAGTGACCCGGGTCTGTTCCCGAACCCGGGTCACTGGCGTCGCAAGTGAAAATCCAACCGCTGCACCAACAGGCTGGTTAGAATCAGATTTTTTTTTTTTCCTGGCAGGTGCTCCATCAGGCTCTGCCCTGGTTACGGCCCCTGGACTCCCACCAACCGTCAACTGCCTGCATACTCCCAGTCACCCCCAGCTTGCCCCCCCAGAAGGGCGGGGCCGCGGCACTGGTTCCCCGAATTCCAGTGCCGCGGAACCAGTTACTAGTTGGGAGTGCTGGTGACGGTGACTAATTGAAGCCCATGGAAGGCTTCATGTAGACAGAGGACCCACCCCCCCTTTTCCAAGTTTTCCTCTGGGAGTCGGGGACGTGCAACGATGTTCAGCATCCGCCCCACCTCCACTACCTGCTAGCGCCATTAGCTGTGCGACTCCTGGCCTCCGCCAGGGGTCTGTCTCACACCGGGCACTTCCCCATCCTCCCCCCGAAGGAGAGCAGTCCATAGGACGCTCTATCCTTCTCCCCCTGGCTGGCCCTCCAGCGACCTGGGTCCATTCCCGAACCCGGGTTGCCCGCATTGCAAGCGGAAATCAGAATCAGATTTTAAGTCTCATAACTTTGCTTTAGTCCCTAAAGTGTAAGAAGAAAACAATTACAGTTTGTTTACTAAAATAGTAAATGAGCACAGTACAGCCAATGATTTTCAGTTTTCAAAAATGACCAATGGCAAAATCTTACTATTCGTTTTTTTTTTTGGGGGGGGGGGCCCCCAAACTGAGGGCAAATCAGCATGTTTTGTAGAAATGTTTGGCTTAAAGAGACTCACTAAGTTAAGCCTATGCACCACATATACCGGTGCCTTACCTCCATGAAATGCTGCCTATGTATATTTGCCCCCCAAATTTCCAATAGGTTAGATGTGATAATCGCTCGTAACGTTTCATCCACCGGGTTACTTTGGCTTCCTGGTCTTTAGATCCACCCCTGCGCTCAGCCAAATTATGACATGAACCCAGGGAGAGCGCAGGGACAAGCTCTGTTTTTGTCTATGAGGGGCTACTTTAACAACATTTTTACATATCACAGTGACTATCTGGTGATTAGTCAGGGGCACCGCGTGACTAACAAGCCCCCTGGACAGTCAGATGAAGCTCCCTGCACACCCCAATCAGTCGCTCCTCGAGCTCTTTCCCCACTAGCCTCATCGTGCATCTCATAAGATAAGATCCACTTTCTTGGTCGGAACTGGGTTTGCCAGGTGTAGAGGGCTACCGGAACCTGGGGCGCATCAGCTGGTACATAGGAGCTGCCTGGCACCGGCTACCATGATGGGCAGCGAGTTCAAGGATACAAGGAGGCCTGGTACATGCCACTCCATGTAAGGAAAAAAAAAAACTGTAAAAAAGACCCCTTCCTTTATTTGGATTCTAGCCTGGGCGCTCTGCCTGTGTCTGTTTTTAAAGCTTGGAAATTGATTAGCCTAATAATTAGCCCGGTTCAACTGGGAAAGAAAAACAGTGTAGGCTTCACTGTTCAAAGGAAAACACAGCAGGTTCTCAGAACACAGTATTAAAGAGCCCCTGACTCTATTGGGAAAACTATGAAATATATAAAATTTAAACAGAATTCAGTTTATATTTTCTTCCTTTTCTTTATTACAGAGTTCAGCTGCATGAAAACATTCCCTAGACATCATCTTCTGCTCTGTCTGCATGTCTACACCTGACATCATGGCACCTTGTTTATAACATCATAACTGTCTCCACAGCAACAGATTGTGATGTCATAAACCAAACTGTGGTGTCAGGTGGAGACAAGCAGCCACAGCAGATATGGGAGAGATCCTTGTTTCATGCAAATGTCCCTAATAATACAAAAGTAATGGTGAGACTTACTGAGAAAAAAAATTAAAATATACGCTGGTGACTCGGGTTCGATCTCTGAGCCTGGGACATCAGGAGTGGAGGTTGGCAGGGAGGATCCAGAGCACCCCATGGCTGCTCTCCTCAGGGCGGGGCAGGCAGTGATATCACTGGGCAGCAGCTCCTGGTGGAGGCATGTGGTGGACCAATGATGGCATGGGTGAACTCGCCCTATCAGGCACTCCTTTCCCAATTCAGCCACAGCATACACGTTCTTGTAGGTGGTGGTCGGGGCAAAACTGGAGCAAACTGCAGCACAAGGTACACCGAATGATGACCATGTGGTCCTTCCCATGCCAACCGACCCCCAATGCATGAGCACATCATCACCCCTCAGCCTCTATCCAAGCTCGTTCGATCCTCCCCTCAGTTGGCAGGAGGCCACCGCAGGGACAAGCCAACAAACTGGAGGAAGGCAGGAGGCTCCAGATGTTGTTCCTCTCATGACCAACAGAGAAGGCTCCCAGGAGACTGAAGGATGCAGGAGGACTTCGTGGAACACTGGAGATGTGAGAGTGAGTCTGGCAAGTGGGGGGGGGGGGTTACTGGTGGGCACGGAGGTGCAAAAAAAAAAAAAAGAGGCTGAACTGTCTAAATATGAAATTTTCTCATAGTTGTTCCAAAAGCTGTGTTGTTTTTTTTAAAGGAGTTGGCATTTAAAAACCACAGTACAATATGCTAACTGTATATAATGAGGATATGATTCTAATTCACAGCTTCAGAGAAACACAATGCTGGAATAACGGATGACCTCATTTTGCCTCCTACCTCTCAGAATTGCAGAGCAGGGGGTAAGCTCTCATTACGCAAACAGCTTTTTGTTTAGCATTTCTGTATTTAGCAAGAAATAATAAGCAGCCTAATGGGTAGGTACTGCAGATCAAAAGTCAGTGATTATTAGAGGCTTATCTAGGAGTGTGTATAAAATGCAACAAGCCCAATCACATTTTGCTAGGCATTTTGGTATTTTGCTGCAAAAGACATTTGGCTAAAACCTTTAAACTGCATTAGCCTAAATGCGAAAAGGTTTTAAACTTCTAGTTTATATAGTTTCTCCAACAAAATCGTTAAGAACAGGACTGAATACATCAGTAAGAGGTAGCTTTGACTGCCTACTTTACATGATCAAATCAAATAGCTGCAGTTTGTGACAGAATACCCTTCTAGTGTCAGGAACAAGACTCTCAGTAGCATTTTCATTTTGAGAGTCCTGGACCCAGTAGAAAAACCGGGGTCTAGGCAAAATGTTTGAGAAGCCTAAAAAATAACCTGAGGTTATGCAACTGTGTAAAAAGTACCAAATGGCGGCAAAGCAATTATTGCAATTTAACACATTTACCTCAGTTGCAGGTGAAAAGTGCCAAACTTCAGAAACATCTTACAGAAATTTGCCAGCTGATCCCATCCCCAGCGTCCAGTTGGGGCAGCTATGTATATGAGGATATGGGAAGGGGGGGGCATAAAAAATGCACATCAAGGAAGTGCACGCACTCTGAACTGCCAGCTTTACAGAAAGGATGCAGGTACCAGAGTCCCCTAAAGCCCATCCCCCATCACAAATTATCCAGAAACACTCCTGCAAACTGGAGACACATGGTCCTCCTGCAAACTTGAGTCATATGAAATGAAAACCAACCCCTTTAAAATACTGAGAATCGGTTTCCTTTTCTGCTGCGGAAAGTTTTCCTTTTCACAGCTACCGGACAGCTAGTACTTCAATTTATTAACACTTAAGATTTTATGAATGTTGTCAATGTAATAATCCACTCCAGATGTGCACCAACACTGTAGTAAACTCACTTTCTGGATGGTGCTCAGCTCAATATCGCCACACATGTGACTGTGGATTACTCCTTTTTAGGAATCTGTTTAGAATGATGGGTTACTATCAACAGTGTTAGCCAATGCATTCATGACAAGACAGCAGTTAGATGTTGCACTGAGCTGTAATGTGGAATATAAATCAGCTAACAGAATGTTGTCTCTGTGGTGAACCTCTGAAAACTGCTACCCTCTTGTATGAAAGGCACATTGTAAGAGGATGAGGGCGTTACATCAGCTGACAAAGCATTGCTCTGCCAAGGTTTTCAGAAGCTATTTCAAGCACTTGAAGTTTCATAGCTGGTTTAACAAACAGCTCGAGGTAAAGGCTGGCCAACCACCCGGCAAACAAACACAATGTGTTCCTTAACAGGAACAAAGCATTAGTGTGTTGATGCTTACACTAGTTACATAAGGATTTAAGCCATGTGTTTCAGTGTACACCAAGCCAAGACCAAGGGCTGGGACACACGTCAGCTCCACCTTCAGACACATCCGGCACTAGAAAGGCAGGAGGAAAGAATAAAATGTGCCAGGAGTCAGAGGTCAGGGATGTCCTGGTTTCAAGCTGCTAATGTTTCCATAGTGTAACACCGGATTTCTTCAGAAGATTGGTGTAGTACCAAGCCAGATTCACCTACAATGTTTTATAAAATTAAGAGGCTACATTCATATGTAGACAAAAACACTTAACACTTTATAAAGCAACTATAAAACAGCTCCCCAGTACGTGGTATATCCTTCAAACTAGTCACTAGTTTCTCTATGCCTTGTTACCAAGCCAATGCTGAGACAGAAACATAGCAATATAGTAAATGTTTGAGACTCTGGTTTAAAAAAAAAAAAATAAGGGTTACTCACCTGTAACCGTAGTTCTAGCAGTGGTATATGCTGCACATCCAGACTTGGACAGTCTTCCTTTTTCTTTAAATTCACCCGAAACGTCTTCAAACTAAGCTCCTCCCACCCACCTGGGTGATATACTCCTCAGCTCCACGTTGTGAATCACATCTTGCACGCAAGAAACAGGGATCCGTGTGCCACTTGCCAGGGGAGGTTGGGTGGGTCGTGTGGATGCGCACGATGTAATACTCCTAGAAATACAGTTACAAGTGAGTAACCCTCATTTCTACGGGCGTGGATATGGTACACTTATCCACACTTAGGCAGACTCCTAGCAGTTCTCTGGGAGGAGAGGAAACAGCAAGACGCACACCCCTACTTGACAAAGTAGAACTGGAAAACTGAGGTCCCAAAATCAGAATCCCAGCATGACTCAACATCAATGTGGTAGTGGGAAATTAAGGTGTGCGCTGACTTCCAGGTAGCAGCCCTGCAGATCTCCTGGACAGGGGCGTCCCTGAAGGTGGCCACTGAGACAGCGATATGTCTGCTGGAATGAGCCCTAAGCCCTACAGAAGACTCCCTACCAGCCAACCTATAGCAAAGGTCGATGAGGGGACAATCCACCTGCCAACTGTCCACTTAGTTGCAGTCTGCCAAGTGTGACTTCAGCATACATTACAAACAGTTGGCGAACCTCTCCCCGAACTCCAGCCATGAGCTCACGATAATAAGTGGGCACTTGCCTCGGGTCCAAAGTATAGAGCTTGTGCTTGGTCTCCGAAGCTGGACCAGTGAAGTACACCCAGGGTTCCGGATAAGATTTTTTAGGACGAGTACTGTACTCCTCATTTTGAAAGTGAGGTGAATAAAACCAAATTCAGATGCATACAAATGTTTGGACAGAGAGAAGTGAGGAGTACATTTTTAAAAATGTTTTTTTTCTAGATAAGAACTGATCAGGTGCCAACAATACTCCAGATAATGTTGGCAGGTAGGAGTAATTTACTCACCAGTTTTAAAATGTGTTGAGTGAAACAAAATTGGGATGGATACGAGTGCTGTAAATCTGGAAAAAAAAAATGCTCCTTTTGAATTACCAGTTATGTTATACAAGAAGCACTATTCTTTGGTGTATGGAGTATTTACAAATGCTGGGTAAGTATTGGTACTCATTAAAAACACTTTCTAAAGAGTATTTCCCCAAATGAGGTGAGTAAAATAGGTTGGTACTCCCCTTATCTGGAGCACTGAGTACACCATAAGGTTAATCACTTGGTTAAGGTGAAACTCCGACTCAACCTTTGGGAGGATCTTCGGGTGGGGATGGAGGACAACCTTGTCCTTGTGGAACACCAGACATGGAGACTCTACCAAGAGTGCCTGGAGCTCACTGATCCTTTTGGCAGAGGAGGCAACCACCAAGAAGTCAGTCTTCCATGACAGGTGTGACATCTCACACCTGTGCACTGGTTCAAATGACACACCCATGAGCATCACCAGCACCAGCAACAAATCCTAAGGTGATGGTCGTTCACACACCAGTGTGGACAGGTGGTCTAGGTCTTTAAAGACATGTACGACCACCTTCTACTGCGCCACCACTGGCATACTAGCCTGCACCTGGTATGCTGAGATGGCTGCCAGGTGCACCTTGAGGGTCATCAACCTCAGTCCTGACTGGGAGAGGGACCACAGGTAGTCTAGGATGCTAAGTCAAGGGACAGGCCAGGGGGTCTAGCTCCAAGCTCTGGCACCAGATGGAAAACTGCTTCCATCTGAAGGCACAGCACTGATGGGTTGACTCTCTCCAGGAAGCTTGTACAACATGGAGAACATCTTCGTAGAGACCCAAAGCCTAGAGCTCTAGCTGCTCAGGAACCAGGCTGTCAGGTGCAGGGTCCGAAGGTCCAGATACAGGATCTTCCCCTTGTGACAAGACAGCGGGTCCAGGCGTACAGGCAACCGCCACAGTGACCTGCTGTTGAGGCCGAGGAGATCCTGGTACCAAAACTGGAGCGGCCAGTCCAGGGCTACCAGGATCATCCACACCTTGATCAACACCGTGTGGCTCAGAGGAAAGGAAGGTAAGGTGCAGAGGAGGCCTGGGGTCCAGGGCCTCACAAATGTATCCCCCATCAAGTGTCCTGCACTGTGAAGGCGGGCACAGAACAACCTCAGCTTTGTACTGTCCCAAGCGGCAAACTGGTCGACCAGGGGAGTGCCCCACTGGGAGAACAGGTGGTTCGCTACCTCCCAATGCAGGGACCACTCGTGTGACACTTCGCCCACCCAACTGAGGGCATCCACTAACTGGTTGGAGGCTCTTGCTACATGTACTGCCAGGAGATCCGCATTCAAGCTGCACAAGAGGGTTCAGGTGTGAAGTGCCTCCCGGCACAGGTGGAAGGAATGTGTGCTGCCCTGCTTGTTCAGATAATACATGCTCGTGGTATTGTCCATCTGGACTTGCAGGACCTGACCCCGGACCAATGGAGTAAATTCTGTCAGAGCAAGGCACACTGCACAGAGCTCCAGCAGACTAATGTGGTAATAGAACTCCTTGGGGGTCCTGTGGTCCCCCAGGTGCGCTCCCCATCCTACCAGAGCTACGCTGTTTGTCAGGGTGACTGTTGGCTATGGGCAGGCAAATGGGACTCCTTCCTCTAGGTGTTCTGGGACAAGCCACCACTGGATAGCATCCCACATCGGCTGGGTCAACATGACCCACTGGTCGAGGTGACCTATGTGCCAAGATCACTGGTGGCCCAGCTCCCACTGGATGTGACGCATCCACCAGCAGGCCCATCTGACCACACTGGTGCAGGATGCCATGTACCCCAGCAGCCATAGGAAGTCCCAGGCAGGGTGCAAGCACCAAGCCTGAAATGATCGGGCAAAGGAGGTAAGATCCAATGCCCAGTCCACAGGGAGTCAGGCCTTGGCCCGGAAGGAGTCTAGCTCTGCCCCGATGAAGTGGATTACTTGTGAGAGGTTGAGTTTGGACTTGGCCGGGTCGACCAGAAGGCTCAAGTCGCAGAAGGTCTGGAGGGCCAGGTCCCTGGACCACTCCACTGCCCCCCTGGATGGCCCAGCTCTCAGTCAGTCATCCAGGTGAGGGCAGACATGGACTCCTCAGCACCTCGGGAATGTGGACACTTGATGAAGACACTGGGAACCAAGGACAGGCCGAAAGGCATGACCTGCAACTCACAGAGAATCCCCTCTGCATGGAACCAGAGGTACCGCTAGTGGGAAAGACGGACTAGAACAAGGAAAACAGCGTCCTGGAGGTCCAGCAAGCAGAACCACATGATCTGCTCCAGAGATGGAATGATTTCAGAGCGACCATCCGCAACTTTTGCTTCCTCAAATACAGATTTAGATAGTTAAGATCCAGTATAGGGCGCAAGCCCCCCATCCATTTTTGAACCAAGAAGTACCTCAACATGAAACCCTCGCCTGCCACGGAGTCTGGGACACGGACTATGCCTTCTTTTTCTAGGAGCTGAGCAACGTCCTCTCTAAGGGTGGACAGCATGTCCTGTGACACCACAGACTCCCTTGTTGTGTGGGGTTGGTATGGCAGGAGATACTCGAACTAGAGAGGCAACCCTCTGACCACCTATTCTAGCACTCCTGATGATGAACCAGTTGTGCCACAAATGGCGATGCCAATCCCCCAAAGACACCTGAGACAGGGACTGGACAGACAGGAGGTAGACACCCGCCCAGACCTATCACTAGGCAGCCTTAGAGGGGGCACTGGCTGCCGGAGGAGCACCACCACCCCTACCCCCACTTTTCCTGGGGCTCTGATCAGTGAACTTGGTCTTAGATTACCAAGCCTGAGATTGCACCTGCTGGGGCTGCTGTGATGGAAAGGGCCAAAACTGACGGGGCTTCTTTTTCAGCTTCTGCCCTTTCTGTTCCTTCTGTAAGGATGTTGCAGAATCGAGGGTGGCACTGGACTTCTCAATCCTGGTGAGATGCCCATCCACCCCAGGGCCGACAAGTTTGGTGCCCAAGAAGGGAACATCGGACAATTTGTGCTGGGTATCCGCCGTAAAGGTGGAAATCCATAGCCAGGCCCTGCGATGCATTACTACGGCCACTACCATGGAAAGGGGGGAAGAGTCAGCAATGTCCAAGGCCATCTGGAGTTGATGTGTGGCGAGCACTCGACCCTAGTTGCTGACCATCTTAACCAACTGTCTGTAGGTCAGCAGAAAGGCCAGGGTGAACATGGTCGAGGACTCCAATCAGGGAGAAACCGAAGTTACCATCATCAAGGCATTAACTCTCCTGATGGAGACCCAAGGAAGATGCAGCATACATTTAGTTACATGGTACTGCATTTTGGACTTCTTAAGGGGCCTGTCGACATTCCCCAACATTGCTGATTTTCTTAAAAAAGGAGTTGGTCACCAACTCCTCAGCAGAGGGGTGGTCCGAGAAACTGGACAAGGAGCCAGTAGGGACAACATGCTTGTGGACCCTACAGCCTAAGGGGCACCGCACAGGAGGCTGGATGCTGCCAAAGCTCCACAACCAGTCCCAGGGTGGCCTCGGCCACTGGGAAGGCTACCCCAAGGAATCATCCCTATCCAGAATTTCAGTGAGAGGGTATTCAGCCCGCTTCTGAACTGTTTCTAAAGGGATCTCCATGGACTCAGAGAGCAACCTGAACACAACCCCAAAAGGCACCAGCCCAAGGTTGGTGATCAGCTCTTTGTCCGATTCATGGTCAAAGCCAGGGGTTCTTGAGAACTGCACTGAGGACCCATCAGAATCTGAAGACTCTCTGAAGATGGCCCTCAGCTGCTTTTCACTATGGACCACTCAGGACCTGTCCGAATGGGTAATCTTCATAGACAACCAGCTTGGCAAGTCGGTAGTCGAAGAGGAATCTTTGGTAGGAGCTCCCTGCAACAGCTGCCATGGCGGCGGTTCCACCTGAATCGGGGGAGGGACAGATGTCGGTGACACTGTCTCAGCAGGACTCAAGAGGGCTGGACTGGAAGTGACCAGGGGATCGCCAGAGTCAAGGGTAGGGCCTACCCAGGCCAACTACCCACTGCTGCCACATCAGCTCCTCATGGTGCTGACACAACCTGCAACAGAGCCTCTCCTCCTTGGACGAAAGGAGAAAGAAGAGCGTCTGCGGATTTGCCTCGCAGAACGAGATCGGGAGTGCGAGGAATCCCTTGACCGCGATCTCTACCAAGACCAGGATCTCAACCGACAACTGGATCAACAACAGCGAGGAGAGGCAGGCGGAGGAGCCATGTAGACAACATGGAGCTCCTGTTGCTGGACCCTGGTAGGAGGCAGCTCTTGAGAAGAGATAGCCGGGTCCACTGGCTGCTCCCGATCCCCCCAGAGAGAGTCTCAAAAGGACTGGAGTGATAAAGGTCGAGTTGTCCTCAACCCCGTCAGACAACAGGTCGACTGAATCGAAAAAACTCTTGACCACCTGGTCAGCATGTGTCACAGCCAACAAGCCCAACGGTGTTACTGTGGAGCTAGCAGACTGGCTCCTGACCAAAACATGCTCAGCTTAAGCCGAGTGCTCGATATCCATCAAGCGGTCGAGGGAATCAAAGGAGCGGGAACAGCATGCTCATTCCCGGTTTCATGACCGGCGGTGGGATTTGTTTTTTTTTCTTACTGCTGTGTTGAGAAAGACCTTCCCCCCAAGGGCCTGGAGGGATTTACACATCTCCCGGAACGTCCCAGTGAACCATGCCCCGACACTGGCACCCAGCCAGGAACAGCACTGATGCTGATGAGGCTCCCGCCGCAGACCTCTTCCACTGATGCAAGCTGGGCTGCTAAGCCGCTGCCATAGATACCGCCTTGCAGGCATCCTTAGAATAAACAGGAGGGTTCGGTTTGGCTGGCCTGCCGAGGAGAAGACACGCGTAGCAGTCCTTGAAGGATGACAGCCGGAGAGTTTTGCAAAGGTCACTGCATCATGCTCTGCTCCGAGGCAGTAAATCCATGACATGTGTGGGTCGTCCTCCCCCATCTTGTGGTTGCACTTAATGCAATACTTGAATCCTGGACCTGACCTGGCTTCCTCTCAATCCATAGCAGTGTCAGCGATGAAGCGGAAACTGAATGGATCACACTGAAGTCTGAAGAACAGGATTGACAATGGCACACTTCAGAATAGGCCTACAAAGCACATGGAGCGGCGAAGGAGGAGACCTGACTCTTCCAGCAAAAAGGAAGATCTGACGCCATGGGGCCAAGTCGAATAGTACACCACCCGAGTGGGTGGGAGGAGCTTAGCATGAAGACATTCTGGCTGAATTTAAAGGGAAGGCAAGACTGCCTAAGTGTAGATAAGTGCACCATATTCACACCCCTAGAATATGTTTTATGCAATTTGAAATTATGGAGTTAGAGTGCAACACCGTAATATGTTCAAATTATCCAAGATGGAAACAGGAATTTTTATTAAATAGCCCACTGGCTGAAGTTAGCTTTATGTGTGTTACAACTGCATTGTCTAATATTCCTAAAGAGCACTGGTTGCACAACTTACCACAAGTGGTGTGTTTAATGTGTCATACACATAAAAAGAATTCCCCAAATGCCGTCAATTGTGAAATGAGGCTCAGTGAAGCCTACGATGATTTATTTGTGATGGTGTATTTAGTGTAATTCCATTTCATGTAAGCTTTTATGGTTTGTATCTTGATACAAAGTGCAATAAAAATAAAACAAAACAACAAGACTAAAAACAAATTAAAACAAATGCCGTGGCCAACCCAGTAGCACAGCAATAGCACTACCGCCTGCCAAGCCACTGTCCTGAGGGGAGGGAGGAGGGACTCGAGTGTCCGAGGGACTGCTTTCAACTCCTGAGGTACTCCCTGACTGCCTGCTTCTCTCTCTCCTCCTCTGTAGCTCCCCAACCCATCTCTTCCCTGTTTACCTTCTCTGTTACCCATCTCCTTTACTTCTTTATTTTTGCTTTCCTGATTTGTACCCCACTTGTCCTCTGCCTTTTCGAAACCCCTGACTTCATGTGCCCTGCCCTGCCCTAGGGGAGTTCCCCCCCTCCCCCGGCTGCTCCGTCATCAAGGGAAGGGGGATTTGTTGCCTCCCTTAGTTTTATAGCCTCCCTCCCCCACACCCCTGGCTAGTTTAAATGCTCATCCAAGTAGCATTTCAACCTCCTACCAAGGACTGATGTCCCCTTCCTGTAAGGATGCAGGCCGTCTACCCTATAGAAACACATATCTTCCCAGGTTGGCCCCCAGTTCCCAATGTAGTTGAAGCCCTTCTCCATGCACCATGCCTTAAATAACTGTTAAATGCCCTGGTGTGGAGTGCCCGTCCTTCTCTCCAGCTGTACACAAAAAACACCTCAGCAAAAGCCACCTTACATGCCAAGTGCCTGAGGCCAGTCTCCAGCTGCCTGAAATTTCTCTGCACTACATTTGTTCCCAGGTGGACAATGACGTCTAGATATCTCTGATCTCTGCTGCCCTAGCAATCCTCTGCATACGTTTTCCATCCCTCCAAGCCAAAGCACCTCACTAGCACTTCACCTCCCCCCCCAATACTAGCACAGATCTCTCGCCAGTCTTTGTCAGACTAATCCAGAGTTTATGGGAGTATTATGTATCAAGAAAGACACAGAGTATTCATCAGAGAAGGAACTCAAACAACTCTTACTAGTTGTTTCTCTGTAGTTCACTGAAGAAAGGGAAATGCACCTGTGTAATAAACAGATGCATGAATGAGCTGAAACAGAGGGTACCTAAAGTTTCACGAACTCCAGGAAGGGACAGAGGACCCCTGAAATGTACAGAGCACCTTCCAGAGTATGAAGAGTAATGCAAAGGCTGTTATTTTGAATAAATGTACTAATGTACTACATGGGTAATATAAACAGAATTCTTCCCACATTCCCAAAGCCACAGGGCTGGGGGTGTCTGCAGCTCTCAGTGACAACAGTTCAGTCCCGGAGGTCAGTGCGACTTTGGAAATCTGAGGTCAGAAGTCTCAAGCACCTTGCATCTGCTTTCACGCTCCTGACCACAGTCCGCAGAGGCACCAAGTTTTTATCTTTACCATATATTATTCTCAATTTCAGGATCCATAAATGTGGCTTTGGAATCTTATAATTTGTGAATGCATGTGTGTGTGGGCTTATGTCTTGGAAAGTTTTTTGTATGGAGTAAAGCATTAGTTGTTTAACTTCACCATAAAGAAAGGAAAAAACAAAACAAAAAAAAACTCATTCCTTTCTGAATAAACAATCTTGCCCCTACCTGGCCCAATATCTTAGCAGTAAGTTGAAAAGCTTTGGAATAACCATAAATTAACATGGCATTTTGTTCATTTGTTTCTCTTGAAGTCTGTTACAAGGACACAAACTTCCTTGACCAGTTCACAGAAGAGGGTCACAGTACTTTCTTCTGTGCAGTCAGTGGCATTTCTGAGTGCAACAGGAACAGTGTGATGTTTTCCTCAACTCCACAGACATGGAAAAATTGCACCCATTTGCATAACACCTTTAGATTTTTATTTCAACTGTCTAAACTGGCAAATGTTTTCGTGCTTAGAAATCATTAACACAGACTATAATAATGTAGCATGGAAAAGTACAGAAGTTTTGTGCCACACACAGTGTGTGGTGCAGCTGTACTAAAAGCAGACAGCAAACAAAAGGCACAAATTGTACTGCACCCTAGTAGATTAGCAAAAAGAGTGTAAAGCTTTATTAAATCCACTGAAGACTTCATGATCCCCAGTGCTTCGAGTCGCTGACTGTTCAGCGGGGGTCTGCTGAAGATAGCGACTCGAAGTCCCGGGGACTGAGAAGTCTTTTGTAGATTAAATAAGGCTTTATACTCTTTTTGCTCATCTTTGGGTGTACTGTACAATTGGTGTCTTTCGTGCAGTATGATGATGTACTGTGAACTATTGATCTGTCTGCATCAGAATGTGAAAAACACTGGTTGCCTACTTGTTGTCCCAGAGACACAGGTTCGTGACCTAGATCGTTGGAGAGCAGTCATGGCAGAGGATTGAGCATTCCAGAGGATGCACTCCTCTGGGAAGGACAGTAGTACAGCTTGCTGCAGTACAGACACCTGCTTTCACATTTGGTCACCGCCTGGAAAACAAGGAGGGGGGGGGTCACCGCCTGCCATGGCTCTGGTTCTAACCAAGGGGGTAATCTGGGACATTACTGGGCTTGGTGTGTAGATCACACTGGTGGAAAACATATGTAAGGATGGTAATCACTGAACCAGGATCTGGCAAGACAGAAGGCCCATGTAGTAAAAAGTATGTTACAGAAAACTGTGAAAACATCAGAGGACCGTGTTAAAAGGACCATAGTTTCTGACCATTTCTGGTTAATACTGCTCTTGCTGGTGTTATATAGCCATTTTATTTACTACAGAATTCAATGCTTAGGTTCTGATTTGAATAAGGAATTATTTGGTGTTCCTAGATAAATGTTATACTCTAGCCGCTGTATTTAATCAGATCATGGTTTAGTGCTTATGTCTGCCATTGATAACATACAAATATGCCTTATACATACATATACATCTTCACACATGCATGCATTCATACCTTTACACATGCCATACATAGATACATAGATACATAGACAGTGTCGGCAGATAAGGGCCTATGGCCCACCTAGTCTGCCCATTTGAGCTTGTAAGTTCAGTTTGTTTTCCTAGAAGTCTATTTCCCCTTACCCCTGACCTCTAGAATTCCTTTATGTCTATCCCATGCATTCTTAAATCCCGTGATTGTTTCAGCTCCCCACCACTTCCTCTGGCAGGGTGTTCCACTTGTCCACCACCCGCTCTGTGAAGAAATTCTTTCTCATGTTTCCTCTGAATCGTCCCTCCCTCCAACTTCATCCCATGCCTCTAGTCCTGAAACATCTTTTTCGCTTAAAATAGTGTTTTCCTGCACCCTGTTCCTCCCTGTAAGATACTTGTATGTCTCTATCATATCCCCTCTCTCCCTCCTCTCCTCCAGGGAGTACATGTTCAGTTCCTTCAACCTGTCTTCATAGGACTTGTGATGCAACCCATGCACAATCTTTGTTGCCCTCCTCTGAACCTTCTCTACCCTGTCTATGTCCTTACGTAGGTATGGTCTCCAGAACTGTACACTGTACTCCAGATGGGGCCTCACTAGTGTCTTGTATAGCGGAATTATGACCTCCCTTTTCCTGCTGGTGATGCCCTGCCTATACATCCCAGCATCCTATTTGCTTTACCTGATGCCTTGTCACACTGTTTCCCTACCTTGAGGTCATCAGAGATGACAACCCCAAGATCCCTTTCCTGCTTGGTGCATGCTATATCCTCACCCCCAACTGATATATTGTGCCAGGGTTTTTGTGCCCATATGCATTATCTTGCACTTCTTTGCATTGAATTTCAACTGCCAAACCCTTGACCATTCTTCAAGTTTCTGCAGGTCCTTCTCATTCTGTCTACACCCTCTGGTGTGTCTACTCTGTTACAGAGCTTTGTGTCATCAGCGAACAGTGAAATTCTGCCTTCTAGATCCTGTGCAATGTCACTGATGAAGATGTTGAATAGGACCGGTCCCAGCACTGATCCCTGTGGTACCCCACTGGTCACTCTTCCCTCTGTGGAGTGACAGCCATTTACCACCACCCTCTGTGTCCTGCCACCCAGCCAGTTACCTACCCACCACACTACTGTCCTGCCCACACCCATATTCCCCAGTTTGTGTAATAGTCTTCTATGTGGCACAGTGTCAAGGCCTTGCTGAAGTCCAGATAGGCCATGTCCACTGCCCTCCTGATCCACCTCCCTAGTCACCCAGTCAAAAATTCAATGAGGTTGGTCTGACATGACCTCCCCTGGTGAAACCATGCTGCCTTGGGTCCTGTAGTCCATTGACAACCAGATGTTCCACCAATCTCTCCTTCAGTAGTGCTTCCATGATCTTTCCCACTACCGAGGTGAGGCTGACTGGTCTGTAGTTCCCTGCTTCCTCTTTGTTCCCACTTTTGTATAAGGGGACTACATCTGCTGTCCTCCAGTCTTTGGGTACCTCCTGTTTCCAGTGATTGGCTGAACAGGATAGCCAGAGGTTCAGCCACCACCTCTCTTAGTTCTTTAAGGACCCTGGGTGCACCCATCTGGCCCCATTGCTTTATCAGTTCTTATTACTTCCAGTTCCTTCAGGACCCTTTCCGTGTAAAGGGACTTGTGTCCATTTCTGCACCATTCTCACCCCTTGTACCCCTTCAGACCCATTACCCCTCTTCCTTAGTAAAGACTGAGCAGAAATACCTGTTCAATATGTCAGCTTTACTGTTGTCATCCTCCACGCTCCCATCCTCCCCTTCAGTCTCACTATCCCTCCTTTGTCCTTCTTTTTCACTTATGTACCTGTAAAGGTTTTGTCCCCTTTAACCACTGATTTTGCAATGTGTTCTTCTGTCTGAGCTTTGGCTTCCTTACTGACTTCCCTGCCTCCTTTGTTTCTCCTGGTACTTCTCCTCATCCCCTTCTGCCTGTGTCTTTTGTATTGCCTGAATGCAATCTTTTGGCTTTCACTTTCTTTTACCTCTTTGGAAAACCATAATGGTCTCTCTTTCTTTTCCTCTTGCTAACCTGCTTAATGCATAATTCTGTTGTTCTTATAATCCCATTTTAAATACTGCCCACTGTTCCTCAATCCCTGATTCCTGTCCCATTCCCTTAATGCCTCTTTCAAGCATCTCTCATTTTCCCAAAGTCTGCCCCCTAAAATCCAGGATACGTGTTTTTGTGTGGTTTGGTTCTGCTCTTTCTGTGATTTCAAACCACAATGACTGGTGGTCACTGTTCCCCAGGTGCTCCCCCACTGTTACCCCCATCACACTGTCCCTGTTTGTGAGCACAAGGTCCAGTATTGCCTTCTGCTCAGTTGGTTCCATGACCAGTTGCTTGAGGAAGGCACCCTGAAGGGAGTCCAGGATAAATCTGCTCCTAGTTGATGCTGCTGCTGGGATGCTCCAGTCCACGTCTGGTATATTGAAGTCTCCAACCAATACTACCTCACCTTGTCTGCCATCCTTTGGATGGCTAGCATCAACTCCTATCTGTTTCTTCCTCCTGGGCTGGTGGTCTATAGACCACACCTGTGGATGGCTGGACCCATTTTCCTTTCCAGCTTAACCCACAGTATCTCTCCCCATTTTGTTCCTCCTGGATCTGTGTGGCCCTTATGTCATTTTTTCACATACAGTGCCACTCCTCCTCCTTCCTGCCTGCTCTGTCTCTTCTGAATATGTTGTAGCCAGGTGATGGCCATCTCCCAGTCATGGTTATCATTACACCAGGTTTCAGTGATGGCCACAATGTCCAGGTCTGACTGTACCATGACAGCCTCCAGATCTTCCATCTTGTTGCTAAGGCTCTGGCATTTGCACACATGGCTTTCCATGATTTGACCTCCCTAGACTGCTTCACTGTTCTACTCCAGCCCCTTCCTTGGTTGCCATTTATCCCTGGTTCTCCTTGCTGTCTGCCCTTCTGCTGAATTTTGCCCCTTTTTTGCTTATCCACCTTTTGGACACTAATCTCCATCTTTTGCACACTGCTTTGCAGAGATAGCCACTCCTCTGGTTCACTGGTTCCATTACTAGCTGGGGGGTGAGCAAGAATTGGCCGTCCTTGCTGGCCGCCACCTTCCTTTAAGATAGTTTAAGCTACACAATGTAGCATTTAAACTTATCATTGAGTGCTTGATTCTCCAGGATGGATGCAGGTCAGGCTTGAATAAACCTCCATCCCTCCAGATGGGTCCCAGTCACCAATGAATCCAAACCTTCCTCACAGCACCAGTTCTTCAACCATGAGTTAAAGTTCCTGGTGCATGCACTCTATGCTCTCCCTTGCCTCTCACAGGTAGTACTTCGAGAAAGTGACAGAAGTAGCTACTTGCTTGAGACCCTCCCCAGTTTCCTAAACTCTTCCTGAACTTCCTTTGGCTCCCCATTTGCCAAGTCATTAGTACCTAGGTGGATAATGACATCCAGCTCACCCTCCTGTCTTGCCTTCCCAGTGATCCCCAGTATCTTCCTTCCATCCCTCCATGCTGTGGCACCTGGTAGGCACCTCACCTCCCTGTCCTCCCCCTCCTGTGTTCCTAGCTGGATCCCTCTTATGATGGAGTCCCCCACCAGGATTCGCTTCCTCCTCCTCTGGGGTCCACTGCTTTCCCCACTGAGGTCACCTCCTTGCCTAACCTCCACATCCTTTCCTTCCACTTCCCTGGGTACCTCTATTTGGTTGTCCTCATTTGCCAGTGTGGCATATGAGTTCTTGAGAGAATAGGATCTGGGATGTGCCTCTGCCGACTGCTCTAACCCTCCCTGAGCCCACTGTCATCCAAGTGCTCCTCGTTCTCGGCATCCTTTGAGGCAGCTGCATTGGACTGGTGGTTCCTGGACAGGGTGATGGTACTCCTGACCCAGTTTACTTCGCTCTGGTCTAGCTACCTCATCCACGCAGTCGAGAGATGCATGCAGATAGGGCGCACCTAAGTGTCCAGAAGGTCTGCTCTGAATATGGCTGCCCCACAGCCACTGCATTGCACCACTCTCACATTATACTGCAATTCCACTACTTATCTGCTACTGAAGCTCTCTTAGTTCTCTTTTATTTATTTACAGTACTAAAAATCGTAACTGATCCTCAGATATATATTTTTTAAGGAAAAAGAAACCAATAAATAAATAAATGAGTCAAAACACTTGTCGTGTTGAGGGTGGTCTTCTTCCCCTTATGCCCCTCCTTACTTCACACCTCTTACTATACCCTGTGTTTAGCTCCTGTCAATCAGATTTATCAGGGCATATAATTAAGAGTTGGGGAAGGGTGGGGCGAAAAATTGCAGCAATTAAAGACAGCACAGAATTACACCACCACTATTTTTTAAATTTTCAACAGCCCAAAAACAATTATAAGTAAAGACAACACAGAAAGAAAGTATAGTGTCACTACAAGCCTACAATCTAAGTTTAAAGGAAAAATACCAGTTACCAGTTACTCTGAAGCACTGAATTGAATATGTTTCCTTCCTTCACCTTCTGGCTTCTTCTGCATGTATACATACATACATACCTTCACACATGCATGCACACCTACCTTCACACACATACAGAAACATAAATTCTGTCGGTAGAGAAGGACCTTTAGGCCCATCTAGTCTGCCTATTCCTTCACAAATACACACATGCATACCTTAAACACATACATACATACCTTCACACATACACGAAGATACAAATGTCTGCACTCACAGCAAGGAAGACTTCACTGGCTTTCTTTCTGCAGAAACCTTGTGGTTTGTGTGTCGTAACGAGGATCTCAGTAAATTACCTACCAGAAGTTATCAAACCTACTACTAATACCAACTGGCTTCCAAAAAGACACATGGGCAATTGTAAGTGCCAAAGATGTAACGTCTGCCGGTACTGCAACACCAGCAAAACTTTTATGCATCCTAGTAAACCTGATCTGAAAATTGTATCACGTGTGACACTGTATTTGTTGTGCACATCCTATGGTGCCCTTGCAACTGCCTATACACAGGAAGCACCATACGTATCCTCAAAACTGGGATTCAGGAGCACATTAGAGCCATTTGCAAGAAATGGGAAGACTCCCCCATTGGTTTACGTTTTCTTAGGTACCATGCATCCAATCCAAATGGCCTTAAACTCATGGGAATTGCATCTGTACCAGTAATGAAGTACGGGGGAGATAGGGTCAATCTGCTTCTGCAAAAAGCCAGCCAGTGGATATACAAATTACGTAGTTTGAAACCTGTGGGACTCAATGAAAAATGGGATCTGAAACCATTCTTGAAAAAACGAAAATGAATAATATAACAGGTAAAAATTTATGAACAACAGTGTGCAACGTTTACAATTTTGTAATCTGAATATTTATTTTCTTTTTCTATCTTCCATGTGGTATCCGGAGACACCCCTCTTTACCTTCCTTGCCAGTGGTGTGGACCCCCAGTTGAAAGTACAGAAATCCTTTGCAAATTGTCAACAGGGTGATCACAAGGCATACTTTTCTCATGATTTCTCATTTCTTTCTTTCTTCTTTTCTGCATTACAGGCTCTCAAAACATTCAGCAGGGTTTAAAAGGTTTCAAAAGATTTAAAATTCAGAATGCACTGTTTGACTAAAATGTTTAAAATTAACTATATACCTTAAATGTTATGTTGTAGTAATTCATATTCAGCTTTTTAATTTTTTCAAAAATTGAAATACAGGTATAACCTTGTGACTGGGCGACTGATTGTGATATCACACTATATGTATTTATGTTGGTGTTTCACTGGTCTCAAGCCACGTCCCTGACGAAGGTTTAGTTCTGAAGCACTGGGGAACAAGCTCCTGCTAAGAGCGAATACATTTTAAATGCACCAAGTTACTTTGTTAAGTCTTCCTTGCTATCAGTGCGGACATTTGGATCATCGTTTAACTACTGGGCTGGCTGCCCATTAACAGCACCTGCCCTGTACTGTAGTTCGCAACTACACTCCACGGACTCCTCCACACATACACACCTTCACACATGCATACATTTATTCTTTGCAAAAAAACTTTGCTAATGCATCTGTAAGGGTTCAGATTAAACCGACAAAAGCAGGGAAATGCTGCGTTAGGGTTTCCAACCCTAACACCCCACCTTCACCCGGCAAGCAGCAAAAGGGGAAACACATTATGGTTTTGCCTGTCCTGAATTTTCGCAAATCAGGCCTCGGGTCTTTCTTGGGGTTATCAACCCTAACCCTCTACCCATTCCATCAGCAACTAAAAGCTGAGATGTGCAGACTATATGAGAATGGTGTGAGTGTTACGGCTGATAACTCCAAGGAAGACCCCAGGCCTGATTTGCGAAGATTCAGGGCAGGCAAAACCGTGGTATTTTTTTTTTTTTGCTGCATGCAGGGTAGGGGTGGGCTGCCACATTTCCTTGCTTTTGTCAGTTTAATCTGAACCCTAATCGGTGCATTAACTACTTTTTTTTTTTTTTTTTTTTAACAAAGAATTTCCTCACATTTTGAGACAGTATAACTGTATCTTCATTCACATCCATTTATGTAGGGAAGCACAGGCCCGGAGGGCCCTGGGCTTCCATCCCTCCATAGAGGCACACATCCATTTGGCTAAGGAAGCGCAGGGCCCTCCATGACTCCAAAAAAGAGCAATTTATCTGCTTGCTTGTAATAGTTTTTTTTGTGGGGCTCACTTCAAAAGGAAAACTATATTAAGTGCGTCAGGTCTAGCTAGTAGTATTTTGATTTTAAAACTTTTAAATTTCCTGAAACTACACACAACCATAAAAAGCACAGAAATCACCCCAGATCACCAATGCTATAATTAGTAAAGAATCTAGCCGTTTTCTTACAGAAAACCCCACTCAGTTAGCTCTCAAGTATTTGCTAACCTGTAAATGTAGGTACCAGCATTCTATTAGGTAGAACTGGCAGTTAGTGCTGATTTTGCTCTGACATGATTTTCAAATTATTATTTATTTATTTTTTTTACAAATGTGTACTATTTTTTAATATAGTATATGTTTCTTATTAAAAACAAGTGTGTGTATGTGTGTTATTTAATTAGGTCGTCATGCAAGTTTAAAATCAAAACACTTACTCCTGCTAGCTAGACCAAACACATACAGAAAACAAAAATACTGAATTAGAGCTATTTTTTTCTTACAGAAAACCTACTCAGCTCTCAAGTATCTGCTAATCTGTACATGCAGCCATTTGTGCACACTGGATAAGAAAAGTTACACTGCTCTGCTGTTGTGAACTAATTCTAAAGCATTGCTTGCAGCTGAATTTACGGTCTCCGCTACATCACTGTCACATGAAACAGGATGCATTGTAGGAACAAGAAAAGCAATAAATATAACTCAGATGGTGCTCCCAAGGGGTCGTAAAACTACCATAAATCTAGCAGGCTAAGATAAGAAAAACTCCTAACAACAGACAGAGGGAAGGACATACTAGGACTTCATACCCAAATCAAAACATTCTGCACAAAATACGTTTCTTGCAAATTCTGGTTGTACTACTCCATTAACTTCTCCTGGGAGTGGCTTGTTATGCTTCTGATAGCAAAACAAAATGCACTTTGCCAACCATTTGGACAAACACTATTTAGCAACTGCAGCGCGCCTTGTCTCCTGGGTGCAAAGGAAACAAAAAGTTGATCCATTCTGCGGACTGATTTAATCCGGTTCCTATGGCAACGCAAAATACTGTGCACATCGAGAATGTGCAGGATGGCCTTCCCTTGATTAGAATGCTCAGGGTAGAACACTGTTAAGTGTATCGTCTGAGTAAAAGTAAACTCAGAAACTACCTTTGGTAGGAACTTAGGATTTGTACGCAGACACACCCGGACTCTGTGGAAAATCAAATAAGGCTCCTTACACATGAGGGCCTGAAACTTGGAAAACCTTCAAGCAGCAGTAATGGCAACTCAAAACAGCGCTTTCCAAGAAAGACAGCGCAGGTCACAGCTCGTGGCCAGTTCAAAGGGAGGCAAAGTGAGCTTTTTGAGAATAAAATTCAGATCCCATGGAGGAACAGGATTCCTGACAGGGGTTTCAGATGGAGAATTCCTTTCAGGAAGGTTTTGGAAACCTCCACCAGAGCATGGTAGGCAGAAATGGCAGACAAATGGACCTTCAGAGAAGAGTAACTAAGACCAGGGTCAAAGAGGTGCAGCAGGTACTCCATGACCTGCGAAACCGGGCAAGAGAAAGGGTCCCAACCCTTGAATGTTGCCCAAATGGAGAACCTCTTCCATTTCATACCATAAGTGGTTCTTGTAGATGGTGTTCAGGCCTTTGCAAGGCCCTGTGCAACTCCAGAAGAGACCCCAGAGCGTGGAGCAGCTATGTCAGCAGGTGCCACGCGTGAAGGTGAAGGGACTTGAGACCTAGATCTAATAGCTTGCCCTGATCCTGGGTCGGCAGGTCCTGACAGAGGGGTAGCGGTACCGAAAGTTCCACTAACAACTGCTGGAGCAGAGGGAACAAAATTTGGTAAAGCCAATGAAGGGCAATCAGAATCATGCGACCCCTTCCACCTGTAGCTTCAGAAGTACCCTCTGCAGAAGTGGAAAGGGAGGGAAGGCGTACAAGTACCTCCCTGTCCAGCAGAGAGACAGTGTGTCTTACTGGAAAACACCAGGCCCAGGAACCAGTGAGCAGAAACTAGGTAGTTTTGCCTTGGATGGGGAGGCGAACAGATCTAGTTCTGGATGACCCCAAAGATCGAACAGATCCTCAACTACTGATTGTCTCACTTCCCACTTGTGTGTCCTTGCCTGAGTGCGGCTGAGACTGTCTGCCAGGATGTTGTGAACTCCTGGGACATGCACTGCCATCAGCTGGATGCTGTGCTGAACTGCCCAATACCACACTCTGATCGCTTCCCTGCAAAGGGGGTACAATCGTGTGCCTCCCCGTTTGTTCCAGTACCACACCACACTCATACTGTCTGTCTGAACAAGAAGTGTGCCTGAATGGAGGAGGGGCTGAAAGGCCTGAAGGGTGTACAGCACCGCGCGCATCACTAACACACTAATGTGTAGAGAGAGCTCCCACTGAGACCAGGATCCCAGAGACCTGCAATCCCCCAGGTGAGCACCCCAGCCCTGTCCGGAAGCATCTGTTGTCTGGGCCTGCGTAGAGGAGGGAGACTGAAAAGGAGCCCCTCGACAGAGATTGCTCAGATCCTGCCACCATAGGAGGTCCCGGTGCATGGGTTTGGATACCAGGATTCTGTGATCCATGTCGTCTGATCTCTGGTCCCATTGTACCCTGTGTCCACTTTGTAACTCACATGTGAAGCCTGGCTAGAGAACAGTGGGAATAGCTGCGGCAATGAGACCCAGTAGGCGTAAGAAGCACCAGGCCGTGGTCTACTAGCTGGCTGCCACTTGTTTGGCCTGTTGTCGCAAGGTCTCCGCCCTGTCTAAGGGGAGGAAGGCCTGACCCTGAACTGTATCCAGCACCGCCCGAATAAATTGGAGGCACTGCGAAGGAATAAGGTGGGACTTGGGATAGTGCACCGTGATTCCCACCTGCCGAAAAAGGTCCAGGGTGATGAACAAAGAGACTACCAGACTGTCCCTCAACAGTGCCGACAGAAGCCAGTCGCCAAGGTACAGGAACACATACAGGCCCTGGCAGCGTAATGCCACTGCCACCATCACTAGGCACTTGGTGAACACCCTGGGAGTCGAAGAAAGGCCAAAGAAGAGTGCCTTGAACTGAAAATGTTCCCCCCAAAAAGTAAACCAGAGGAAGTGGCGGTGGGAGGGAAAGATTGGAATATGCAGGTAAGCATCATGCATATCCAGGGCACAGAGCTAATGTCCCTGGTGAAGTACTGGTAACAGACTCGGAAGGGTCAGCATGCAAAATCTTTTGTACGCGACATACAGATCGAGAGTACTGAGATCCACGATCAGACAGAGTTCCCCCCATCTTTTTGGGGATCAGGAAAAAGTGGGAGTAATATCCCCTTCCCACTTGGTTCTGAGGACCAGGCTCTATTGTGGATTTTTGCAGAACAGCCTGCATTTCCTCTCTGATGAGAGGAATGTGAGGAGGCAGTATAGGGTAGTGGTTTAAGGCTCTGAGCTGCAAACCTGGAGACCTGGGTTTGAATCCCACAGCCCCTACTTACATACTGTGTGACCCAGAGCAAGTCACTTAACTTCCTTGTGTTCCCACGTCGCACCTGGAAACAAGTTTCTGCTTAGTGTGCCTTTCCTGGTTAAACAATTTCCCCCTTTTGGGTAGTGAGAGAGACCTGGAGGATTTGTTGGCGGTCTTTCTGTGAATTCTATGGTGTGGCCTTGAGCAACTAGCTGAAGGACCCTCAAAAGTCTGTGGTGATCACCTCCCATCCGGTTAGATGTTTGACGAATCTGCCCCCTACCAGTTCCTCCAGAGCTGACGGCAGAGGCTGGGGGCCATGTCACAAGTCAGGAGACGGGGGGGTGGGGGAGTGGCTCCCCAGAAGCCCACTGTGACTAAGCTGGAGGGGTGGCCGCTGCCAAAGGAGCCCGACGTTTGGTCTGATGTCGGGCGCACTGTTGCCTGTTTTGATGCCTTTGCTGGCAACAAAAAGGCTGTTTAGGCTTGGAGTTGGAATGCTACATGGACTGGAGAGAGGGCAAGGCCTTGCCACTGTCCTGTAGCTCAGTTATGATGTCTGATGTCAGATGTGAGAACGCTGTGACTACACATGCTTGTGGAGGAGGTACCAAGTAGCACGGCTGCACCACTAATTTTCATATTTCAACAGATATGCCACCTACTGCCTGAGCCTTGCAGTCTTTCCAGTTAAACTTATTGTTTCAGCGCTCTCCGGTCCAGATTTTTTTCTTTGCCTTTTCTCTTGCAGTTCGGGGAAGAACGCTGGCGAAAGGTGGGTCACTGGAGCCGAGTCGGAGCTCGGAGAAAATGCCAGTTGGACGGCAGAGCAAAGAAAATAAGGAAAGAACAGTATAAGGATAAAGCTGGGCCGCAACAAGTATCCCTCTATAGCTTAATTTATCTTTTGTTACCTGAGAGAGGTTGAAATCCAGAGCGAGAGTGGAGAAGGACAGAGAAAAAACACAGAAGTCTGGTGAAGGGTGTCTGGGGAGTCTAGGTTGTCCTAGTGAGAGCTACTACAGTCGGAGAAGACAGAAACAAAGCGACTAAATGAAGACTCCCTGAGAAGAACAAAGTATTGAAGGAAAGGGGACTTTCAGTTTGCTTTTACCTTGTAATAGCTGTATATGTTTATCCGAGTTATTGTGTTACCTGTTAGTGTTTAGATCTTCTCCCGTAAGCTTTAGTTGGTAGTTTATACTACTAGTTTATAGTAGCAAGGTGTGTTTTAATATATATATATATATATATATATATATATATATATATATATTTTTTCTTTAAATGGCTGGCTTCTAAATTGTATTATTATTTTAAAGAAAAGTTTTTTTTGAAAGCTGAATTTCACGCCAGAGTGACGTCATTAAGGTCAAACGTACTCAGATATTTAAGGGTGCCGAGCAAATCCTGTTAACAGCATTTTCCCAGCGAACCATAGAGGTAGACACACAGCACTTTAAAACAGAGCTCCTGTGTTTTGGTATTTACTCTCGGTTCTTGTTTAGTATTGCAAACATATTGCTTCGTACCTGCCATTTTTGACGTCACGTCAGCCATTTGTGAATGCTAGTAATGCTTCTTTTTCACAGCACGTTATTTTTGAGCTACTTGCAAAGCTTGCTGGCACACTGCGAATCATAGAAAGTCACAGCAACTTTTACTCCGCTACCTCTTTTATACGAAAGTGGATATTTTATCTTCTTCTGCACCTCGTACAACAGTTTTTTTAAGACAATACCTTAATAGCCAGCTCGTGTTATAGCCTGCAAGCTTATGGGACATGGTACATGAGTGGTGTAGTGGGATACAGCTTGAAGAAAATGTTATGATTCAGTGGAAAGATATATATGTATCGACTGCTCAGCTAAATAGGAGTAAGCAAGCCTTGCTATCTATTTTATGTTACTCTATGTATTACAACCTCACTCTATAGGATTTTAATTTGTTTTAAATTGTTTATTTTATTCTTTCTTTTTTCTTTTAAAGTAGAGGAGAAGAAGTTTTTTAAAGCTGGAACTTTAATATCCTTACATCTAGAGCTACCCGAGAATATGCTTGCAGAAAGGCTTGTCTGAATAATTAAGCATCCCAGAACCCAGGAACTGGGATTCTTGAGGGCACCTGAAGGACTTTCTTGACTATAATTGAAGGAACTCAGCTACTGTATTACTCTTGTTGTGAACTTGATCTGGAGTGTCTGAATTACTGAAATGACATCTCTGTGGTTGTAGCTTGGAAAATTTTAATGTATAAATCATTTAGTACAATGGGAGAAGTAATAAAATTAAGAAATGAAAAATAATTTTGCCCCCCCCCAAAAAATTAAATCAAAGGAGGGAGAAAAAATAAAAATCACTGACTTTTTAAGCCCAAAAGAAACAGAAATCTCCCTACCGAGAACATCTTCACCAAAGATCATACACGAAAAAAGAAATAACAGCAAAGTGTTTAGAGGAGAATTATTTATTAGAGAGAATTAAGGCCTTAGAGACAAAGATAGGAAATGTGAATGACTCATTAACGAGGATCAAAGGGGGTAAATATAAATCACAGCAAGTTACAATGCAAAAGATATCACAGAGTGGGGGGTCAACAGAGTGGAGACCAACAGCTACAGAGAGATTATCTTAAAGACTTTGATAAATTCCTCATGCCTTTTTTGGAGAGAGGTAAAATCATAAATGAGGAACAGCTTAAGAGTGTCTCTAAAGTAGAAGTACATGCAGAGTGGTCCCCATTATTAAAGACAAACAAGAATGTATGTACTAACACTTCAGAGAAAGAGGCATTATTGGTTAATTACTCAAATGATTACCTAAGCAAGCAGTTAAGGGAAATTAAAACGGTACTAGTTTGCACTAATCTCTCATTAGGTGCCATCATGAAAGATTTAGAGGCTTTAAAAGATCAAATGGCCAGTATTAAACAAATAATCTTCACTCTGGATATAAGCAAGTGACACAGCAAATTGCGGAGAAGGAATACTGGGAGACCAAAGAATTGGTGGAGAAGTTAAGGATAGAAAAAAGGGGGAGAGAAAATAAGAGAACAGAGACAGAATCCAAAATGATAGGGAAGGGGAAAAAGCTGTATACAAAACAAAGAATCCACAAAATGCAGGAAAAAATCAGAAGGATGAAAAGGGACAAACTAAGTTAGAGAAACAGAAGCTTACTAGAACTACTAATGATAGGTTACATACTGTATACTTTAAGGGAATTCCGAAATCAAGAAGGGAAACACCATTTTTATTAAAAATCTCAGTTTATAACATCTTGAAAAGTCAAATGAAAACTAAGATTTAATGGAAAGATTTAATATCAACATGTAGGTTGTAGGTACAAAGCAAATCCTAATAAAGGGTTTGTGTGCTTGGTCGTGAGAAATGGCTTCATAAGATAGAAGATATTGAAAGTAAGTGAGGAATTTTGGAAAAGCGGGTATACAGTTGGATGAATCAACAGGGAGATTTATAGAGAGAAGATAGGACGAGGTAAAAAACAACGATAACCCTATAAAAGGAAAAAAAAAAAAAAACAATCGGCAAATCATTACCAAATACTTACAGAAACCTACAGTTATTGAGTATGAATTAGAAGGTTCCCCAGAAATGAACAGATACATTAGAGGGAGAAAGCAAAGTGGAAAAAGAATTAATGGAAGTACTGTGTTAGGTAGTTATGTAAGTTACGCTGATAATGAGGATGAGGGTTCTACCTCATCAAAATGCCCCTTTAAATGGATTATTGAAATAAAGAATGGTTATGAGGTTTTATCAGAAAGTCCAAAAAGATCTAAGAATAAGTCCACTCTAGAATTGTCCGATTGAGAAATGGAAAAATCATTAAACCACGTTGGAAAGAGGAAATTGGCACTGATATTATTTCCTGGAATACAGCAAGTTTAGTAAACAAATTAGATGATAGACTGTGATTAAACCCACTTAAGTCATATGACCAGATTATGTTACAAGAAACATGGTTCGGCAATAATGGCAACATTGTAATTCCAGGATACTGTCAATTTGCCAGTCCTGGAGAAAATGACAACACTAAAAGTTGAAAAAAAGGGTGGTTTGATGATCTTAAATGACTCAAGAAATGAATGGTTTAAAATAGACACTTATAGAATGGACTCTTATTGGACTGTGATGGAATTATTTACTTCTCCAAAGGAATCTCTTCTTCTGGTTAATGTTTATTTTCCTCCAAGCTTAAAAACAGAGGAATTTGCATTTAAATTAAAAGAATGGTCACTACTGCTTGATGATTTACTTTGTAAGGATACGGTAAGACATGCAATGTTAATTGGTGATTGGAATGTGCATGTTGGAAGTCTTAATGAGAAAGGTGTAGCAATTCAATCAGTCGGATCACGTTATATCAGGAGCTCCCAGTTAGAAATTCTAGAGAAAAAAATGAGACAAAAAGGGATTAATACTAATGAGATTTATAACAGAACAGAATCTTTGTATTCTAAATGGCAGGATTAATGGGGATAGGGAAGGAAATTCTACATTCCCTACAAAAACAGGGGGCTCAGTCTTAGATATTGCCTTAGTAGATACAAATCTTTATGACCAGGTCGTATCCTTGCAAGTTCTTATAGACAGTACCTCAGACCATTACCCTATGTCACTTAATCTAAATCCAACACCAGAGGTGAAAATGAAGAGAAATAGTGAGAGAGAGAGAGAGAGAGAGAATTTTGGATAAACATATGGGTATTTGGTCTGGGCGAGTCAAATGGGACCCTCTATTAGAAGAAAAGATGGATTTAGTATTAATGGATACTGAGGCACTAAGTAAGAGACTGCAGGTTATAAATGCTGATAAGGACGAAGCAGTAGGTTATTATGAAAAATTGGTAAACTATGTTAAAAAAGAGCTACAAAGTAATAATAATAATAATAAAAAATCAGATAAGAGTATATTAGGCACAGCCCCCTGGTATGTTGCCCAATGTAACTCTTATAAAAAAACTCTTAAATCAAATCTCACGGTTACAAAGAAAGAATCTTGATCTGAACGTCAATAAAGCCTTGATTTTCATAAAGAAAGACTGTAGATCCTTAATTAGAAAGAAAAAGATTGCACATGAAGGGATATTATGGTCCAGATTACAGGAGGCAGTTAAGGAAAGAAATAGCCAGGAATTTTGGAAACTAATAACGATAGCGGAAAATAAGCATAAACTAAATAGTGAAGGAGCTATTTTAGCGAAGGACTGGGTTCTTCATTTTTAAAAATTATATACAGATAGAATGGAATGGAAGGAAAAGTTGAGTTATAACAAGAGATCAACGGTTAGGGATAAAACATGTTATATAACAAAGAAACAAATTCAGCAAGCAATCTTAGAACAAAGGAAAAACAAGGCACCTGGTATAGACGGATACCACCTGAATTATATCAGTACAATATTAGCTGGTGGTGTGATGTCCTGTATATGCTATTTTTGCACATAATTAATACGGATGAGTTCCCTAGCTCTTGGAAAATTACAGAAGTAGTACCAATCTACAAAAAAGGTAACAAAGGACTTCCAGAGAATTACAGACCTATTGCTTTGCAAAATGTATCAGCCAAAATATTCATGCATATCCTATTTACAGGAATTAGATAACTGGGTCTCAGAAAAACAAATTTTATCTGATAAAAACAATTCGGTTTTAGAGCTAATAATTCAACTTTAGATTGTGTTTATCTTTTGGACCATCAGATTAGCATCTAGCTTTTTTGGATTTACATTCAGCTTGTGATAGGGTCAATAGGAGAATTCTGTGGAAACTGCTTACTGAAAAAGAGGTAGAGGGAAAGTTACTCAGCCTCCTCCAGGGTATGTACAAGGATACAGCTATCTGTATTAGGTATTCTAAGGATGGTAGGTTAACTGAACCCATTACAACAAATGTTGGTGTGAAACAAGGCAACTTGTTATCTCCATTACTGTTTAATATTTATATTAATGAGTTAATAGCAGATCTAGATAAAGTTGACACAGATGCTCCAAAATTGGGTACAACAAGATTCATGTTATGTGTGCAGATGACATAGTAGTGTCTAATTCAATGACTGGCTTACAGAGAGCCTTAGACTGTATAATAGGTTCTCTGAAAAAACTGCAATTATCAGTTAATATGGATAAAACAAAAATCCTGGTTATTAATAAACCCAAAATGCTAAAATGTAAGTGGAAGATGTTAGGGATCATAGAGGAAGTAAATCAATATACTTATTTGGACTTCATTTTGCATAATAAAATAATCTGGAATTTACACATAGAAGAAACAAAGAGAAGGGAAGACAATTGGTCTTTGCAATAAATACATTTTCTAAATACTTTATAAATAATTCTTTTACAGCTTTAACAATAATTTATAAAATGAAAGTAGACTCCACTTTGTAATATGCAGCTGAAATATGGAGAAACAAAGGGAATATGGAGTTATTAGAGCCAATAAAAAAAAACCTCTGCCTCTGGTTGTCCTTGAATTTGCCCCAATTTGTTCCGGCAGGTCTAATAAGGGCAGAGATTGGAGAACTCTCCCTAGATACTAAAGCCATGTCTAGACAATTTAGACACTATTAGAATTCATAAGCGAAGTATAAAGAAATCCTTCATAAAAGTCAATGCTGGAATGATTCCTTGGATTATGAGCCAAATGGAAAGATAAGTATTACATCATGGGCATGGCTAAAAGATGTTGATATAGTAATTAGGAAAATGGGATTCCAAACAATTTTGAATATAGCTGGCCGTCAAAATTTGGAATTATTGAACCTAAAAGTCACTGAGAGAATTACTGACATAGCTAAACAGAGTGACTTGGAAAGATCATCTTTAACAAAAACTTTAGAACTCTTAAATGGTTAAAGAAAGTGCATAGGGGCCTGCGAGAATAAGATGCATTATAAAATAATTGCCAATTTAAGATTTGATATAAATTTTGGTTATTAGACAGGTCTTACGAAGTGGCAACAATTTAAATCTGAACTATGGTGTAAAGAAGGTTGCTCAGGAATCTGGAATTCAATGTGTATTGTGCCTGAATGTGAATTAGTAAAGAATATGAGAGAATTCTGGCTTGGTAGATATATGCAAACAATTAATGAGTTTAACTTCTTCCTCACTACCAAAGATGTAACTTCACTATACTGCATTGTGAAATTTTGTATTACAGTATATAGACATTTAAAATGTGATGGTTTTTAATTTTTTATGTATACATATTTATGTGTGATGCTTTTGTAATACACATTTGTCAATAAACTTTTCTGATTGACGTCTGCCCCAAAGAGAACTGGACCTCTGAAGGGGCATCCTGAATGGTCACTTTGACATCTCGGGCCAATCCAGATACCCGAAGCCAGGAGTACGGACGCATGCAGACAACAGTAACAATGCTCCGGGTAGAAGCATCTACAGCATCATATGTAGCTTTGAGGAATGACGGCAGGAGATTTATGCTGTCCTGACCGTTTGGGCAATCTTAGTTTTAGCCTCTGAGTCTGGCAAGGCCTCGAACTCAGACTTAAGCTGACCTAGGAGAGATTTCTGGTGTACAATCATGTGTGCTAGATAATTCAGGGCTCTGAGGGCCAATGTGGAGGACGAATAAACTTTACATCCAAGCTGGTCTATTTGCCTCGACTCCTTGTCAGGAGGGGAGGTGTTCATATGCTTGGCTTAGTTGTATGGTCATGAACTACATTAATGACCACAGAGTCCACCTTAGGATGAGAACAGAGATGGTCTTTGCCCTCAGGGGCCTGATATAATCTATCTGCCTTCTTTGCGACCGCGGCCACCGACGAAGGCTGCTGCCAAACCATGGAGGCCAAATCCTCATGTGGGCCTATCCACGGAGGAATGAGAAGTGGCAACAGCTCTGGCATGTCTAGGCACTCTGCCAGTATCTTACACAGAGGGTCTTGATCCTCCATCTTCCACCCATTCGCCTCTTGAATTTTCTGAATGATCTCTGTAAAAGAGGGATCCTCCGGGGGGAGGGGAGATTTGGGAGAGTCCTTGGGCTCCTCCGGGGGATGGGTCTCAAGCCCGAATTAGAGAAATCGGAAGAGTCAGAGTCCCAAGTCCGATGAAAGGCTTCTGTCCGGGGACCAAGCCCGCAGAAAAAGGATCTCCTTAGAGGAGACCACGAGGCCCCTATCATTGCCCGCTACCATGATAGGGTGCGAGGCCTGTCCCGAGGTAGAAGGACGAGATTCCACTGGTGAAAGGGACCTGGGCGTAGGTTCCAGTCCGACTGGTTGCGACAGACTGACATCGGTACAATTCAAAACCAGCTGGGTCTTGGTCTCGCTCCACCAAGACTGAAGCGGCGCCCTAAAGTCCATCTGAGGCAGAAGAGGCTGGTACGCGGACAAGTAGCCTGGAAAGTGATAACCTGGCATTGCATAACCAGGCGTCTGGTAATGATAGCCCAGAGTACCACAGCTGAGCGTGGGATAGCCTTGCGTCGGATACACTGGCGTGGGGTAGCCTGGTGTATGATACCCTGGCAGCAGATACCCTGGAGAGGGGTAGTGACGTGAAGGGAAACCTGGCGTCAGAAGGCAGGGAGTCGAAGGCCCCAATGGAGGGGCCAAGGGACCTGACGGAGGGTAGGAAGGGCTTGGTAACATCAGGTCTGATGCCGGACCCACCAAAGAAAGTTCTGGCATCGGCCCCAAAGAGGCAGAGGGTCCCACCAGGGTCTGGGGCGGTGCAACAGGCCCAGACAGGGGAGTCTGCAACACAGGAGTCATTAGCTCCCAAGGAAGGTCCGGTGTCGAGCGTTCCAGCTCAGACACCTGGGTGGTGTCGGGCAGATGTTTCTCCAACTCCGGCCCAGGAAGATCAGGCAAGCCAGGAGTCTCCACCAAAGAAGGCAGGGTAGGAGGAGGAACTCGAGAGGGAGAATGCTCTGGGGATGGCTGCAGCCGAAGCAGCAGTGGGTGCTGAGACGTCAGACCTGTTATCGGCCCGACGAAAGCACCATGGCTGGGTGGATGCCAGAGAAGCTGGCATGCAGCTTATAAGCCTGGGCTGGGTGGTCGTCAGGGGAGCAGACAACTGACTTATCAGCTGCATCACCAGACTTAGACCCGGGGGTTCTGAGGGGTCTAAAAGTGGCGGAATTCTCCAGAACTCCAGAGATGCCCACCTGAACTGCAACCAGCTCAGGTGGGGGACCAAGAGCTGCTCTACAGAGGAGGAAGCAGACTTGGCCAGTGGAGCATTACTTGCATTAACGGGAGGCCACGGGAGGGAAGGAGACTGATTGAGATCCCGATGCTTCTTCTTGTGGGAGTCGAAGAACCCCCAGGTAAGGAAGATGATCCTCACAGCTTTTGCAGCTCCTTCTCCACGGAAGCCATCCTGAGTTTAAGAACATGGGCTTCCAGGGCCTACTGGCAACGTTTCCGTGAGGCCTGATTGAAATTCTGGCAGGCCTCACAGTCCTCAGTCTTGTGCTCAGGTCCCAGGCAAAAAAGACAGAGGGAATGGCTGTCCCTATGAGGGAGCTGTGTGCTGCAGGAATTGCACTAGTTCTTATGTGACTCGGAAGGCGTCGGAGAAGACATGCATGAAAAAGATTCTTCTAGAAATACAGAAAATAAAGACAAAAGCAGTGAAATACTCATCCAAAAATAGTAGTCGACTGAAGCAGCATTCTCCATGAGGTCCAACATGCACAGGTCGATGGCGAGAAAGAACTGGAGGCCGGGCGTGGGGACTGCCCACTATTATCATCACACTGATGTCCATCAAGTGACGACGGGTGGGCAGTCCAAGGCCAGAAACTGCTAGCTAAAGTTTTCCCTGTGGTCCTAGCGCCTGGCGGCCCTAGTCCTAATGGTTATTACCTATTGCAAGAGCCCTCTCGAAGTAAGATATATGGTTACAGGTGAGTAACCCTCATTTCTAGGGACATGGATATGGTGCACTATCCACACTTTTGGCAGACTCCTAGCACTTCTCCGGGAGAAGGGGCAAGGTGCACACCCCCATTTAAGGAAAAGAGACTGGAGAACCGAGGCACCAAAACCAGCATCCCCGTGTGACTCAAGGTCGATGTGGTAATGGGAGAGGAAGGTGTGTGCTGACTTCCAAGTAGCAGCCCTGCAGATCTCCTGGATAGGGAAATCCCTGGAAGCAGTCACTGAGGCAGCGGTATGTCTGGTGGAATGAACCCTAAGCCCAACAGGAGGTTCCCTACCAGCCAACCTATAGCAGAGGTTGATGTAAGAGACTATCTACCTGCCAATCATCTGCTTAGCTGCCGGTCTGCTAGTTGCGGCTTCAGTGTAGATAACAAAGAGCTGGTGAACCTTTCCCTGAACTCCAGCTGTACGCTCCTTGCCATAAGCAAGTTTCGCCTCAGGTCCAACGAATGGAGCCTGTGCTCAGCCTCGAAGATTGGACTGGTGATGCACACTGTACACCAGAAGATTTATCACCTGGTTAAGGTGAAACTCCGAAACAACCTTTGGGAGGAACTTCAGGTTGGGGTGGAGGACAACCTTGTCCTTGTGGAAGACCAAATAAGAAGACCTCACTGAAAGCGCCTGGCACTCACTGATCCTTCTGGCGGAGGTGATAGCCACCAAGAAGGTGGTCTTCCACGACAGGTGGGAGATGAGACACCTGTGCATCAGTTCAAATGACTTGCCCAGAAGTACTGCCAAAACCAGCAGCAACAAGTACCAAGGTGGTGGTTCACACACCAGTGAGGACAAGTGGTCAAGGCTTGAAGAAGTGCCCGACCACCTTCTCCTGCGCACCTGGCATGCCAACTCACACCTGGTAAGCAGAGATAGCCGAAAGGTGCACCTTGAGGGTCATAAACCGAAGGTACGACTGGGAAAGGGAACACAGGCAGTCCAGGATGCTCATCACCAGGTAGTACAAGGGGTCTAGCTCCTTGCCCTGACAACAAATGGAAAATTTCTTCCATCTGAAGGCGTAGCACTGGCAAGTCAATTCCTTCCGAGAGGCCTCAACTACATGTAGAACCACGGAGAGACCCAAAGCCTGGAACTCTAGCTGTTTAGGAACTAGGCCATCAGATGCAGGGACTGAAGGTCCGCACGGAGGACCCTCCCCCGAGAGCAGGTCTAGGCAGAGTGGCAGACGCCACGGAGGTCTGCTGCTGAGGAAATCGTGATACCTGAACTGATGTGGCCAGTCCAAAGTCACCAGGATGATCTGAGCCTTGTCCCTCCGCACCTTGATCAGCACCTTGTGGATGAGGGGAATGGAGGAAAGGTGTATATGAGGCCTAGGGTCTAGGGCCTCATGAAGGCATCCTCCAGCAGTGTTCCGCACTGTAGAAGGCAGGTACAAAAACAGCCTCAGTTTCGTATTCTCCCAAGAGGCAAACAGGTCGACCTAGGGAGCACCCCACCAGGGAGAACAGGCAGACGACTACCTCCAGATGAAGGGACCACTCAAGGAATGCCTCGCCCACTCGGCTGAGGGCATCCGCCAGCTGGTTACAAGCGCTGGCCACATGAATTGTCAGAAGGTCAGCACCCAGGCTGCGAACGAGGGTCCAGATGTGGAGACCTTCCCAGCACAACGGGAGGGAGTGTGTCCCGCTCCTGCTTGTTGAGGTAGTACATGGTAATCATGTTGCCCATCTGGACCTGGACTACCTGACCCCAAACATCCACAGTGAAGGCCATCAATGCTAGATGCACTGCACAGAGCTCCAACAGGCTGATGTGACATTGGAACTCCTCGGGGGTCCAGAGCCAGGCATTGGTCAAGAGAGTGATCGTCAGCTCTGGGCAGACAAATGAGACTCCTTCCTGGAAATGTTCCAGGATTAGCCACCACTGGATGGCGTACAACATCAACTGTGTCAACGTGACTGGCTGATTGAGGGGACTTAGGCACCGAGACCCCTGCTGGGCCCCCACTTCAGAGAGTGCATCCTCCAGCAGACCCCCCAGACCACACTGGTGTAAGCCCCAATGTACCCCAGCAGGCGCAGTAAGTCCCATGCGGAGCGCAGTTGTACAACCCAAAATGATAGGGCAAAAGAGGCAAGATCCTCCACCCTGTCTGCAGGGAGTTGGGCTTTGGCCTAAAGGGAGTCGAGCTCCACCCTGATGAAATGAGTGACCTGTGAAGGGCTAAGTTCTGACTTAGCCTCGTTAACCAGGAGGCCCAAGGCTGAGCAGGTCTGAAGGACCAGATCTCTGGATCGCTCCACATCTGTTCTGGAGGAACCCGTCATCAGCCAGTCATCCAGGTATGGATACACCCGGACACCCAGGCATGCAGGAAGGCTGTCACCATTGTTATGCAACTGGTGAAGACCCTGGGGGCCCAAGGAAAGGCAGAACGGCATGGCCTGGAACTCTTACAGCATCCCTTCTGAGCGGATCCGCCGGTGGGATGGACAGATCGGGATGTAAAAGAAGGCTTCTAGTGGATCCAGAGAGCAGAAAGACACGTCCTTCTCCAGGGACAGAATGATCTGATTCAGAGTGACCATCTGGAATTTGCAAGACCTTAGATATTTGTTGAGGTCATCCAAATCCAGTATGGGTTGCCAACCCCCCCATCCGTTTCAGAACCTGAAAGTATCTGTAGACAAATCCCGGACCGACCATGGTGTTCTGAACACAGACCACTGCCTTCTTCTGGAGGAGCTGGGCGATGTCCTCCCGAAGGCAGACAACATATCCATGGACACCACATCCTCCAATGGGTCATGGGCTCAGCTGGGCGGGACAGCCTCGAACTCCAGAGGCAGTCCTCAACCTACCACTTCAAGCATCTACCTGTCCAAGTAACATCAGACTAGGCGGAAGTGAAGTGGCGGAGCAAGCCTCCCACAGGAGGTCCCAGGGCAGACAGGACGGCAGATGACACCCCCCCCCCGACCTGCCACTGGGCAGGCTTGGGAAAGGCTGTGGGGCAGTAGACCCTGCCCTCCGGACTTTAGCTCCAGAGGAGGCTGGCTTTGGCTGCGAGGCCTGCTGTTACCCCACTTGAGGCTGCAGTGATCTGGCAGAAAGCACAGGGTAGGGTCGAAACTGAAAGGGCTTCTTCTGCTGATTGCGGCTTCTAACGTCCTTCTGAGAGGATATAATGGACTCCAGGGTGGCGCTGGACTTCTCTATGTGAGTTAGATGGTCATCAACACCAGACCAGAACAAGTCAGTGCCCAAAATGGGACATCTGCCAACCTGTGCTGAGTGTCAGCTGTTAATGTCGAAATTCTCAGTCACACCCTGCAGCACACTGCCACCATAGAGACCATGGGCCTGGCACATGAGTCGCCAATGTCCAAAGCCTTTTGGAGCTGCTGTTTGGTGACAGCACATCCCTACTCCAGGACCAACTTGACTAGCAGCTGCAAGTCAGCTGGGAGCCAGGGAATAACCTGGTCCAGTGTGTCCGAAAGAGCATGGGCAAAGTTGGCCATCAAAACAGCCAAACAGTCGGCGCGGCAGTTGGACTTCCGCTTGTGATGCCAGCGACCCAGGTTCGGTAGCGGACTCGGGTTGCTGGAGGGCCGGCCGGGGGAGAATGGCTTGAGCGTCCAACGACAGCTCGCTTTCTCTGGGGGGAAGGGGGGCTGATACCTGCAACTTGTCTGACCTCGAGCAGAGGCTCAGAGTACTGCAAGCCCGTAGGAAAGGGTGGCCAGAGTACGCAGTGGACGTCAGCGCATTGCACCTTGATGTCGGGGCTACACTGCGTAAGGGGAGAAAATGAGGAAAACGCCTGCCAGTGCTGGGAAGACAGGCTGCCTGGAGCATGCCTCCGATGTGCCCCCGCTCACCCAGTCAACTCCGGACCAATGAAAAGGTAGTAGCACAGGGTGTAGTGCCCCATCTCATCTCCGCTCGAGGGGGCAAAACCGAAGCTCCATGGGGCCTGGAGGTAGGTGTAGGTAGAGCGGGAGGCAGGATGAAGATTCCTTGGCAGACTGAAGGGTTGGGGCTGGCAGGACGTTGGGGAGTAGAAACTGCAATTTCAAACAAAAAATGGCCAAACAGACCTGCCTATGGATGAGGCAACATAAACCTTTTGGCCGCATGGTCCAATTTCCTAGACTCTTTGCCTGAGGGGGGGTTATCAATGTCTCCGACATTTCCCGTGCACCAAAACACTGAGCCAGCGAATTGCCCAACCCAAAATGATTGGTGGGGAAAAGGTAAGATTCTCCGCCCTGTCCAGCGGAAGTCGGCCCTTGGCCCAAAGGGAGTCGAGCTCCACCTCGATGAAATGGATGACCTGTGATGGGCTCTCCTCTGTTCTTCTTTTGTCTTTCAGAAATATGAAGGTGCCTATCGATGACTGTGCTACTCCTAATTCCATTGTAGCATGTTGCCACACAACTTCAGGAATTATGACATCAGCATACTGTTTATAGCATGCCCTCGTGTACTTTTACTGAAACGCACTAAGAGACATTTTAGACTTTCCTTTAAATACAATCCAAGGCATGAAGGCACACATTTGGACAATATTATTTCTGCTACATATTTTTCTGGACAATCATCCTTGGTAGTTGACCTAGTACAACATTCAGATACAGGCACAGACAAATTAAAGACATATACAAGGGCGGCCCAAGTAGTGTCTTATGAAATACTGTTGTGGTGCAAGGCATCACTTTACAACTAACTGTGACATTTTCCAATGACACATCACCACCTGTGCCACATGTGTCTGAACACCTGTACACCTATGGGACAGGGCCCACGTAGTGAACTTACTGCTGCTGTTCCCCGAGGACTTTATTTCAATAATGTACTGTTTATACATACACATATTTGTATGAATCTGTGAATGTGCCATTATGACATGAGGACACAAATGTAGCTACGTTTCATATTTTCTTTGCTTTTAAATGTGATTGCCATTCATCAGACAAAAGAAAATAATGATGTTTTGTCCTATACATACTTCTGTGATTGAAAGTTTTCTAATCTAGCAGATGTCCAAACATAGCCATTAATGTGCTCCTACAACTGTATAGATGTTATTGTTGCCTATTAGGCATGAGCACAAGATCCTGTAGCCAGGCAAGAAGCCCACCCACAGCACGAGATATTCTACTCTAGGCGTCTGCAAGTGCTGGACAAAACTGTCAGTCCTGTTTTAAGTCTATTTGGGTTAGGGATATCAATATGGAACAAGGCAAATTTAGAGGCCATCAGGCAATTTACTGGGTACTTAAGAGACCCAAGCAAAAGGTACAAAGCCTGTGCTACATGGTCTTAATGGTTTAAAGCTTTTTTTTTTTTCTTTTCTTTCATGTCAAGTTTCATATCATGTTTGCACCCAAAATCCTATAGCTATGCAAGACAGGAGATCCCAAAGTGGTGTCTTCCATACCAGACAGGTTTTTCTTAAGACCTGGAAAAACTTACTGGCACAATCTTAGGCCTATTGAAATCTGGCTTGATCACATGTAATAGGGCTGACATGGAGACCATAAAGAGACATGCTGTATGCATCAATATTAAGCACCAAACATATGTAATATAGAAACCACTCTGAGGTGTGCGGTCGCGCTCTGATATTCGCACGCCTTGGTGTGTGTTGTTATGCATAAGGCCACAGGCCGACTGCGTCAACCACCCAAGGCGTGCGTATAACAGCGCGACCACCCACCTCAGAGTGGTTTATCTAGCTTACAAAATGTCAAAATTGTTTCGGAGAGGGGTAAAAGAGCAGGTGTGCGGTCGCGCTCGGATATATGCACGGTCATGTGATGTGTTCCAACAAATCAGCAGACATAATTTTTCCTACCCATTTTTTTTATATATGTACGTGTGTGTGTGTGTTTGTAGGCCTAGCACAAAAAGAATCTGTTTGTTTACAGAAACACAATCTAGAATCAGTGCATTGGTTGCAAACAATCTTTAAAGGTCTGACAAACTCATAGATAAAGGAGTAAGGTGCACAGCCTATGGAAACTATGTTCTCACAATGGTTTATTATTTGTTTGAAGATGTGGAGACAGGGCATTTCCCTGACCTCATCTCTGATAACTACTTGACCATGTTGTATTGCCCAGTATGTGTTGCTGGGTCCCAAAACATCCACTCAGGATGTGTTGAGGCCTAGGCCTGTCAAATTATTCTTTTTTTTGTGACAGCTAAAAGTTTGGGATATGTTACCTTGCACCCCAACCAGGGCAAATGCTACACCAGTGGGTCCTGTCCTAGACAGCATACCATGACCTTTATCGGACCCCACTGAGGTGGACTTTAAACAGGTCACAGTCCATTCTGTGAATCACTTAAAAGGTGACATTTACGCCATCCCTCTGGTGCTACGGGTTGTGGCGCTGAATGCCACACTGGCGACCTGGGTTCAGGAGCGAGCTCGGGTTGCCGTGGGTTGGCTGGGGAGAGGGAGCGGAGCTGGACTGAGCTGCCGATGGGTAGCTCTCATCTCCCAGGAGGGATATGGAGTCTCCCGGGCTCTTGGTTGCCACTGACTGGAGGCTTGGTGGTAGCGCCAAGACCAGCGGAAGACTCTGCGTTAGACCGGGTTGGGGGGGAGGCCATCACCAGAGCCACAGGGTGCATGCATGCCACCAAAAGCATGCACAACTGTGTTCTGGGGCCCCGGGAACAGGAGGGAGGAAACAAAAAAAAAAAAAGAAAACACCACAACCAGAAAACTGCTACTCTTCCCATTGCCAAAGCAGGCGGGAGGTGACAACGGGGAGCAAAAAAAGCTCTACAGAATAAAAAGGAGCCATTTATAAGGAGAGGGTGACATACCTTCCCTAGCAGCTTATAACCACATAACCTGTGTCAAGCTCCCCATACTGCCTGCTGCTCAGTAAAAGCATAGAGACATGTGCAGATGTAATGCGTTTCACGTAACTGTCCCGGTCTATAAACCACACGGACACGACCTCACACTGAGACATCCAGATGGATGCAAGTCAAAACGTCAGCAGCTTGCCAGGTGAAGCCCATCAGATGGTGCCGCCCTAACATGAAAGTCACCCACAAAATGGCTGGTCAGTATTGTTCAATTTCAAAACCAAAATTCTTTATTTATGGAACACTGGCGTGTCCGATAACTACTCCAAACTTTTGCTTCACACCTTCTGCTCACACTTTCATTGGTCAAATGGTTATCCTAACAAGGCCACTTCACGAGAAACAATATCTTCTTAGTGAACCGAGCCATCAAGATGATGTCATTGATTACAGTCCAAATTTTAATATGTATGTATTTCTCCACCCTACCAAGCCTTAAAACACAGTGGCAATATGTATTACGCTCAACAGTTTTTAGATTCTTTCCCTCTTACATTACATGACATATTTTTTTTTTTTTGTTTGTGACACTATTTTGCATACAGTGTCATAGGAAGGATTGTAGGGAAATAGCTTACTATTGTCATTATTGCTCATACGGCGTATGCATTCATTATTTTGTTATTATTGCTTATACAGCTTAGGCATTTATTCTTTTTTAAGGGTTCTGTGCTTATTAGTAGTCATGAATTCTCACCGAGTATGCACAGTGCTTATTAGTAATTGTATTTTCTGAAAGCCAAAGGTCTTCTCTGGGTAGATGAGGTACAAGGGGATACAGCAGCTTAGTGAAGCACAAATTAGCCATGCTACCACACGGATTCATGGCCCCCAGAATTGCAAAAGCATACTGTTATGAGAAGGTGGCTGTTTACCACATTTGGGGAAAGACGCAGAGTTTGAACATTACTGAAAAGGGGTAGTGCTGATACATGGAAAAGTTACCTTAAATGCAAGGCCAAATAAGCAGTCCTTGGGACTAAGACGCCTTAGTTATTGTATGCGTCATGGAACTATACACAAAGTTAGGTATAATAATCCTTCCAGACAACAGGGAGTTGAGCCAGGAATCGACTGGGAAGAAGTCCTCCGATGTACCCTCGTCTCCCAGGAGAACGTAACTATGATAAGATTGCTAATCTTCTGTAGTAGCAGCTTGCTAAACAGTCATATTTCATACAGAAAGGCTGTGCCAAAACCTTGTACCATTTTCTGTGTACAACTGCATAATATAAGGAAAAACACCAGCTACTTGTGTCCTTTGTATTTATTTTAACTGGTACCTCCACAGACTCTAACCGTCCTTACACAGTTGTCCTGGGATACTTGATCATTCCTCTCCCCGCCGACAGCTGAGCAACCAGAGTCCATTCCTCGCCCCAGGTCGCCAGTGTGGCAGGAAGTAAGGCACACAGCACCTTAGACCTCCACACCACTGGGCCAGTTATATCAAAAAATCCTTCAACTTAATGCCACGGTCCCAGGAGTGGAGTCAGAACCATGGCAATTAAAAACCCAAGGATTTGACAGTTGATGGATTAAAAAAAAAAAAGCTAGCAACAGTAGAAAAAAAACTTCTAGGGACATGGATATGTTGTTCATCCACACTTATTGGCAGGTTCCTTGCCGCTTAAATCTTGCGGAAGGTCTTCAAGCTGGCTCCTCCACCCACCCACCCAGGTGGTAAAATCTCGGCTCCGCCCCATGCGCCAGATCTAGATCTTCCTTACCGTTTGGAAGCTCAGGTTCCCTCCTTAGCGCTCTGCGTTTTAGACTGGATCCTAACTCTTCGGTTCATCCGAAACTAGTTTTGAAGTTTTCTAAACTTCAGTCTTCATTATCCCTCGTGGTTGCGATGGACAAAACGATCCCCGGCTTTCGGAGGTGCCCTTGCGGGCAGAAGATGTCCAGAACGGATCCGCACTCCACGTGCGTCTACTGCCTAGACTTAGACCACGACCCGCAGGCCTGCGAGTTGTGCCGCTCTTTTTCGGCCACCATTCTGGAGGATCGCGCTGCCCGATTGAAGCTCGGGTGCCCCAAGAAGCGTTACCCGCCGGTAAAATCCAAAGAGGCTCGCTGGGCGGTGTCCGCGGCGGCTGGCTCGGCTGAGCAGCTGGAGCATATGATCGCCCTCGAGGAGGAGGCGGCCCAGGCCACATCTTCCTCCTCCTCCTCGGCCGCGGCATTTATCCCGCTCTCTCCGAGTTCCTCGTACTCTGCCTCGTTCAAGGAGCTTTGTCAGTCCCTTTCCACGAAGGGAGAGGAGCCATCGGGACATTCCTCTCGGCCCAAGAAGGAGTCGAAGGGTAAGTCCCATGTCGGCGTTTGTGGGAGCGGGAGAGGTCTCCTTCCTTGGACAGCCAACCGTCGACTTCAGTTGAAGTTGTGGCTTAGGCCGCTGGCTTCACGGTGTTTCCATCAGGCCAGCCTGCCGAGACTCCCGTCGACACAGTCAAGATATTCCTCGACCCGTCGGACGGGTTGTCGACTGGTGAAGCTGACAACCCACCTTCTCCGGTTCTCCCGGTGGAGTACGAGGATCTGCCTGCGCCTTCGGGGCGGCAGTCCCCGGCTAAAGTGCCCGAGCCAAGGGAAGAGCGGGTGTCCCCGCCCCTTCCCAGGCCCGCCCTTGGTCACCCCGAGGGTCTCGGTCTTCATCTCGGTCAAGCCGTTCCCGCCGACATCGGCGGTCTCGGTGCCGAAGTAAGCGGCGACACAGTTCCTCCTCGTCTTCCTCCTCGGATGAGGAGAGGCTTCGATGCAAATTGCGTCGGCGTTATGAGGAGCTTATGTGGCAGCAGTCACTGTTGTCCGGGAGTAAATCGACTCCAATTCATCCCCCGGCCATCAAGTGGCTGTCGCCCGAGCAGCCGAAGCAACCACTCGCCGCAGTCGAGATGCCCATTTCTGGGCCGGTTGTTCGGCCGAAACTAGCTGCTCCACCGACTGTGATGGAACCTCCGCCTCCACAACCGAAGTCTGGGATACCGACCAAGGATTCTCGGTTGGGTCACGGCCTGCCCCACAGGTTGTCGGTCACCCTCACTCGCGACCGTCCTCGGCAGGTGTAGGGTGGCTCAGGGCCGAGACAGCTCTTTGCAGACTCTTCGGAGTCCGATGATGACTTCTCCCTGTTCTCCAGGCAGGTCGACCTGGAGTCCTCCGGGGGCCAGTTACTGGATGATAGCCCATCGTCCTTCTTGGGTCTGCCTCGACTCATCTCGGAGTCCACCGGGATGCAGCTCGAGCCCGTGTCCAAAACGGGCCAAGTATCCCCTGACGGAGATACTGGACCGAGGGGATTCACCCCCGGAGGCCTTCCCTGTGGCTGAGGCTATTGTCGGCCCAGCCTTAGAGCTTTGGCAGTGGCCTGCTTCCTATCCTACGCCCTCAGCCAGAATGGCCAGGAAGTATGCGGTCCCTACCGGCTCTTTGACCGGTTTCTCGGAGCACCCCTCTGCCGAGGGGTTAGTCACGGATAGCATCTTCCGGCGTTCCGGAAACACTCGGGACGTGGATAAGCCCCCCCGACAAGGAGTCCAAAAAGCTGGACTTTGCCAGGCGCAAGGTGTATGCTGCGACCTCCCTTGGCCTCTGACAGGCCAGCTCGGCCGTACTGAGGGCACACTTCTCCCACACCCTCATGGGCTCCCTGGATGAGGTTATCCCTCATCTCCTGGCAGACCTGCAGACCACGGTCCGTCAGGTGCGGGACCAGGGTAGGGCGGTGGGGAAGCAGCAGCTTCAGACTGCTCTGGACATAGGTGGCTCCTGTGCCAGGTCAGTAGCGGCTGCGGTGGCTATGCACCGCAGGGCGTGGCTGAGGATATCCACCTTCATGGCGGATACCCAGCACAAGTTGGCGGACGTCCCCTTCTTGGGGACTGACCTCTTCAGCCCTGGAGTGGAGGGACACCTCCAGCAGTTCGAAAAGTCCAACGCCACTCTGGACTCGGTCACCTCCGCTAAGAGGGACAAAGGCCGCCGTCAACAACAGCATAAGTCCTTCGGCCCCTGCAGCACGACCAGCCCAACAGCACCAGCAACAGGGCCAGCAGGCTCATGCTTAGCGTCCCAAACCCAAGCTGGCAGCTTCCTCCAACAGGAAGCAAGGAGGTAAAGGCCCAGGAGGTCCCTCGGCCGGTTCCTCCTCCAAGCCTGCCCAGTGACGGGTTGAGGGGTGTCGCCCCCAACCTCGTCACCCTTCCCTGGGTTCCCCATTAGAGGCGGCTCCGCCACTTCCTTTCCATGGAGTCGCTTTCACCACGGACGTTGAGTGTCAGAGGTGGTAGGAAAGGGCCTGCCTCTGGAATTCGAGCAGACCCCTCCCTTTCGAGCCGTCGCCCCCGAGGGGCCACGGGGTCCGAAGCCTGTCAGCCTGCCGAGCCGATATTGCCCTGCTCCTTAAGAAAGAGGTGATCAGGAAGGTGGCGGATCCTCCTCCAGACCCGGGGTTTGTGTCCAGGTATTTCCTGGTCCCAAAACGGACAGCGGGCTGGCGCCCCATCCTCGACCTGCATGATCTGAACAGGTTCCTAAGGTCTCAGACCTTCAGGATGGTCACTCTGAGTCAGATAATCCCATCCTTGGAAAGAGGCATGTGGTTCTGTTCCCTGGACCTCCAGGATGCGTTCTGTCACATCCCGATCCGTCCGTCTCATCAGAGATTCCTCTGCTTCAGAGAGGAGGGATCCCTTTACGAGTTCCAGGCCATGCCCTTCGGCCTCTCTCTAGCTCCCAGGGTCTTCACCAAATGCATGGCAGTGATGACAGTATTCCTGCGGCGCCGAAGGGTCTGGGTGTACCCCTACCTGGATGACTGGCTGATTGCAGCCCCCTCCAGAGCGGAGGTGGAGCGGTCCAGAGATCTGGCCCTCCACGTTTGCTCTCAGATTGGCCACCTCATCAACGTGGCCAAGTCGGAACTCGTGCCGAAGCAGGTGATACTCTTCATCGGGCCAGAGCTCAACTCTCTTCAAGCCAGAGCTCGGCTCCCGGCGGACAGGGCCGAGGTTCTTTCCTCCTTTGCCCAATCATTTCTGGTTGGGCAATCGCACCCTGCCCGGGGCTTCCTGTGCCTCCTGGGCCTCATAGCGGCCTGCACCAGCATGGTCCATTGGGCCCGTTGGTACATGCGTCCCCTTCAATGGGGACTGGCCAGCCAGTGGTCACAACGCTGCAATCCGTTGGACCAGCCAGTGACAGTAACCCAGGAGATGTGGAACGATCTCCAGTGGTGGACCATTCCAGCACATCTGCAGAAGGGCATACCGTTCGTCAACCCCGAGCCGACGGTGTCTCTATCAACCGATGCATCTCTGATGGGTTGGGGTGCCCATCTGGGGGAGCACAGAGCGTACGGTCTCTGGTCCCCTCGGGAGTCCCGATGCCATATCAACCTGCTGGAGCTCCAAGCGGTCCGCCTAGCTCTCACCGCCTTCGCTCCATTTCTACGGGGTCAAGTGGTTCAGGTCCAGACGGACAATACCATGACCATGTGCTACCTAAACCGCCATGGCGGGACACGCTCCTTGCCGTTATGTAAGGAGGCTCTCTGCACTGGTCCTGTGCGCAGCCTGGAGGCGGTTTCCTAGCCATTTGGATGGCAGGAGCCTCCGACACCCTGGCCGATGCCCTAAGCCGGATAAGGGCTGTGTCTCACGAGGGGTTCTCTCCTGCCGGAGGTAGCACAAGATCTTTTCTCCCTCTGGGTCACCCCTCGGGCCAACCTCTTTCCCTCCAGGAAGAATGCGAAGCCGAGACGGTTTCATGCCCACCCCCCTCAGCCAGGCTCGCTGTAGGGGGATGCCTTTTCGAGGCCGTGGACCCCGGGCCTCTTTTACGCCTTTGCCCCATTTCCCTTGATCCACAAAGTGCTTCTCAAGGCGAGGAGGGACAAGGCGCAGGTGATTCTGGTAGCCCCAGACTGGTTCCACCAGCTCTGGTATCCAGCTCTCCACAGTCTCAGCTCCAGGCTCCCGAGGCGGCTTCCAGCCTGCCCAGACCTGATCTCTGTTATCAGGGGAAGGTATTCCATCTGGACCTTCAATCCCTGCACCTGACGACCTGGTTCCTGAGTGGCTAGTTGCCAGGCCTTGGGTCTTCCGGCGAGGTCCTCAGCGTCGTTGAGGCGTCCCATCAGGAGTCGACCGGGTAATGCTATGCCTTCAAATGGAAGACTTCTCCATTTGGTGTTAGGGAAGGGCCTGGTCCCTTCTCCTGTCCCTCGGTGAGCACTCCGGACTACCTGTGGTCCTTTCTTCTTCTTCAGCAAGGGCTTTGGTCGACGACCCTTAAGGTGCTCCTGGCAGCCAACTCTGCCCTCCGGGCGCAGGCCGAAAGGCAGTTGGTGGCGCAGGAAAGGTGGTCTGGCGCTTTCTAAGGCCTTGATCACACTCCCCCCTCTGGTGTGAGATTCTCCACCTCTGTGGGATCTACTGCTGGTATTGGCTAAGCTCACGGGCAAGCCATTCGAACCAATGCACAGGTGCGATTCTCCCACCTGTTGTGGAAGAACACCTTCTTGGTGGCCACCACGTCAACCAGAAGGATGGGAGAGCTCCAGGTGCTTCCTTCGAGTCTCCCTATCTGGTCTTCCACAGGGACAAGGTTGTCCTGCACCCCACCTGAAGTTCCTTCTGAAGGTGGTGTCGGAGCTTCACCTTAACCGGGTGTTGACTCTGCCGGTGTTCTACCCTAATCACACCTCGGAGGCCGTATATAGGCTCCATGTGGACCCTAGTTGAGCGGTCGCCTTCTTAGGGAGCGTAGGGCTGAAGTTCGGGGAGAGGTTCACCAGCTGTTTGTCATCTACGCTGAAGCCACACCTGGCAGACCTGCAGCCAAGCGGACGATGAGCGGGTGGGTCACCTCCTGCATAGATCTCCGTTATAGGTTGGTGGGCATGCAGCCTCTCAGAGGGATAAGAGCTCATTTTACCCACCATACCGCTGCATCGGTGGCTGCTTCCAGGGATGTCCCGATCCAGGATATCTGCAGGACTGCTAGCTGGAAGTCGGCACATACCTTAATTACCCACTACCACATCGACCTTGGGTCACGCCGGGATGCTGGTTTTGGGGCCTCGGCTCTCCAGTCTTTATTTCCCAAGTAAGTATCGGGGGTGCCTCCCTCCTCCCGGAGAACTGCTAGGAGTCTGCCAATAAGTGTGGATGAACAACATATCCATGTCCTAAAGTACAGGTTACTCACCTGTAACAGGAGTTCTAGGAATGGTATATGTTGTTCATCCTACAGACCTCGACCTCTTGACCGCTAGCCTGGCTTCCAGCGGATAGATCTGGCGTCAGGCGGGCCGAGGGTTTTACCACCCGGGTGGGTGGGAGGAGCCAGCTTGAAGACCTTCTGGCAAGATTTAAAGCAGCAAGGAACCTGCCAATAAGTGTGGATGAACAACATATACCATTCCTAGAACTCCTGTTACAGGTGAGTAACCTGTATTTTCTCCTTAGTGGTGCTGCTGCTGTCAGGTAGCAGATCTCCAAGGTGGGAACCCACTGAGAATAGTTCATGCTGTTGAGAAACATCAGGAAGAAAACCTTAAAAATACAAGGATATCAATAAAAACAATTTACTAAAGACCCCCAAAACAGCATAGTGAACCAAGTGTTTCTGGATGAATTTGCTGCTGCTGCAAGCTGCGGGTGTCTGGAGCAGTCGCCGCCAAGGAGAGTACACGATACACAGTATAAAATAATAAATAAATAAAATTAAGCTATAGAGGGCAGAGTTTTCAAAATAAATAAAATGACAAGACAGGACTGTCACCACGAACTTCTAACGAGTTGCTGGCGAGAGCTCTTCGGGGTGTCAACTTGCTTTTTCAGGTGGAGAATAAGATCGGACATTAGGTTGCAGAACGCAGCACCACCTAGAGACCAGCAGTTCAAACAATGTTCTAAATTCTAACATCGCGCTCCAGGGCAGCTTCGCCGGCTAGGCTTGCTACAATTGTCAAGCATAATGAGGGATTCCCAGGGCTTGAACTAAGTTTATTTTCTTCTGTTCATTTTTCTCCATGTGTTTAAAGCTCTTTAAAAATCTATAGTTCCTCTGCTTCCACCCAATTCTGAGATTATCATCAAGTTCTGTGAGTTTTTATTGCTTACAGAGATCCTGAATTTAGATTTTATTCCGTTCCGAGTAATGAAGCCACGTTCACATTCAGCGTAAGCCACTGGTATAACCATGGCAATCTGATAAATCTTTTCAAACTCTGGAAACACACCTGAATGCTCTTACAGAAAAGGTTCCGCAAACTGCTTAGTAATCATTTGAGACCATGATCTGCTTTAGTTAAATGAACTCCCTTTTTGCAGATTCTTTAGCTAGGTCAGAAAAGGAAAAAGCTTCAGAATTCTATCTAGAGATTCTTCACCACAGATACTGAAATCATCTGGCTGTTTCGCAACTGCAGCTCTCTTGTGCTCTAACATGGAGAAGCAGCGTATTTTATCTAAGGTTTCTTGGGGTAGACGTCTGTCCAGTTGGTCAATTAAAGCACCGATGTATGACTTTGTAAGTTATCAAAAGCTAGTCTCAGAGTGTGAATATCAAAGAGTTTATCACCGTTGTACTTGTTGCCTTCAAGATCAGTATATAAAAACTGCCTCTCTAATGGACCCGGGTTTTAGATCTTACAGCCTCTTTTGTACCTGTGACCACTGGTAGCACAGTGAAGAAACTGAGATTTTCCCTTTGAAAATGCTGTGATAGAAAAACAGTATGTGACAAGATGTCCAGTATTACGCGAGAAAGAGCCACAAAATTAAACTGTCGTACAGACAGTAACAATTCTTTTGCTTTGTCGCCATCTGATAAACCGGATAAAGACATGTTCCAACACATCTGCACAACACAGAACTCACAGAATGGTGCAAGCAAAGAAGATCAATAGGCCTGTTAAATGCTTACCCCTTTACACAAGGGGGAATGCTGAGGTATAGGATACAAAATAATCATCTAACTTGGTCGTGAAGGTTTCTATGCCACTGCTACCCACCACATCAAGGGGAAGACTGTTCCAGACTGCAATTATTCTCTGACTGTACCAATGCATCCTATGTTGGGTGTTGCATGCTTCTCCTATAAGCTGCAAGCCATGAGCTCTTGTACTGTACCTTTACCTCACAGCCCAAGCAATCTCATAGGTCGTCACTGGTAAATGCTCCAAAAGGGCAAACCAAGGTCTCCCCCAAGCCTTCTGTACTCCAAGGAAACTAAGCCCAAAGTTCTGAGCCTGCTCTCATAATTCAAATTTCTCAGACTAGTAATCATCCTGGTTGTGCTTCTCTGTACTCTTTCAAGGGCACTGGCCTCTGCCTTGGTGCTGGGTGACCACAGTTGAGTACAATACTCCAAGTGGGGTCTCATGAGAGACGTATGCAGCGGCATCGCCACCTGTCTGTCTCTGCTGCTAATATGTCTTCTGATACAATTCAGTATCTTAATTGCTGTCTTAGCACTTGAATGACAGACTTTTAAATTTTAGATCGTTAGTAATTAACACCCATAAGTCTCTCTTCCATGGTCTCCTTTGAGACAGTACCATTTAGGAAATAATGGGCTTTCAAATTAGATCTACCAAAATGTATCACTGCGCATTTATTGAAAATAAATTTCAGTTTATGTTTCCTAGCCCAAATTTCAAGTTTGGTCAGCCCATCCTACAGCTTGTCAATATCTTCTGGGAGGCTCACTACTGTACCAATTTTTGTATCATCGGCACATTTTGAAATCCAGATTCCCTCGCCACTGCTCGTGGATGCAACAAAGATGAAGAACAAGGCTGGTCCCAAGACTGAGCCCTGTGGAACTGCACTGGAGACATGCGCCCAGTCTGATGTCTCACCCTGAATCATTACCTGCTGTCTTCTTCTGTGCAAACATTACTGAATCCAGGCTACAGTATTATTATGTATGTCTGCTACAGCTAGCACTTCAATCAACTAGTGGTGAGGAACAGTATCAAAAGCCTTGTTATAGTCTAGGTAAACACCACCAATTGATTTTCCCTTGCCAAGTGCTCTGCAGACCTTGTTGTAAAACTGAAGATTAGTCTGTCACGACCTGACCTTTACAAAGTCATGTTGTACACTATCCATCATATTAGAATCTCTGATGAACCTCTCAATTTTTTCTTTAAGTATGCCCTCGAGAACTTTACCTAGAACAGATGTTAAGCTAATCGGGTGATAATTTTTCACCTTTTGCTCCCTTTCTTAAAAACAGGGACCACAGTAGCATTCCTCCAACTGTCAACCACACAGCCTGTATCGAGGGATGTCTGGAATAAGAAGGTAATAGGTTCTGCCAAGACTTCAGCCAGTTCCCTAATCACCTTTGGGTGTACACTGTCTGGTCCGGGAGCTTTATTAGGGTTCATCCATTGTAGTCTGGCTTTAATATCATTTACCTCATGTTGTAGTTCCTGTACAGTCTGGAACCCACTTATTGGAAATTCTTTACTGGACTTCTTGTTGCACACTACAGAAGTACTTGTTCAGGACCTTGGCGATGTGCATTTGATCCTTAACCATACTGCCATCATGTTCTGAAACGGTCTAATCTGGTCATTATTGTCTCTCTTATAATTAATGTAATTGTAAAAGGACATATTTGTTCTTTATATCCCTTGCCAACCTTAGTTTGTGATTGCATTTGTTGGTCCTAATAATTCATTTAAATGCCCTTGCCTAAGCTTTGTATTTAGCCCACTCATTGGGAGTGTTTAACTTCTTAGTCTTTCTTGTCATAAGCTCTTTTTCTTTCTAATAGCCCTACCTACTTTCCTGTCCATCCACATTGGGATCCTTCCAGATTTGTTATATTTTACTTGTTCTGGACATATCTGCACACCAGCTGTTCCAGCTTATTTACGAGTACATCCCACATAGTGTTGAGGTCTGCTTGTAAAAACTCCACTTTCCAGTTCCAGGACTTGGCCTCATGTCTCATTTTATTAAAATCAGCTTTTTTAAAGCATTTGATCCTAGTTCTCCCTTTAGTTTTAATATTACTCTCACTAATATCAAATCTGACCATATTATGGCCACTGTTTCACAAAGGAGTTGTCATCCTACAATGTAGGATTTGATCGGTCATATTACTTAAAAACTAAATCAAACATGGTTTCACCCCATGTACTCACGGTCACATATTGTTCGAGACTCATATCAGTAAGTGCATCTAAGATGTTCGCTTCAGAGGTGTTCTGTTCTCCAGCCTTCTTCAGTCTATTCCTGGCATATTCAAGTTGCCAACAAGGATTATATTGTTATCTGGGCTTATGTTCTTTAGGACAGTATATAATTCAGTATCTACCCCGAGATTCTGGGATGGTGGCCTATATATTAAACCAATAATTATTTTCTTCCCATTTGGAGGGTAAACTTATTACCCGTACTTGCTTGATGACATCATTATTCCCCATATCCAATATTTCTGCTTGTATGGATTCGGAAACATATAGAGCTACACCACCTCCCTTTCTGTTGGCTCTTTGTTAAAAAGATTACAACTCTTAATTTTCCTTCCCCTATTTTCTTCAGGGTGCCACCAAGTCTCTAACTGCACATAGCTGAATATCATCACTAGTGAGAGTACATTCTAATTCATCTATTTTTTTTTTTTTTTACTACGCTCCTGACATTTGGCAAAAGAAATTTCCATCTATGTGATACACTTGCTTTGGACCTTTTTACTGGGTTGGCAATCTGGTCTCCTCCACTGGATTTGTTTGCCCCACCCCCTTCACCCTCACCATTTAGTTTAAACACCTGGTAAAACAATCCTTTATTTTATCATATAATCTATGTGCCAAGAGCCTGGAGTCCAATCTATTTAAGTGGCTACACCACCTCCTGATCCAGCCATTCAGTTACACAACATCCCTTATTCTTGCTGAGTTTGCCTTTGGAACAGGGAGGATTTCTGCTATTACTTTGCAACCTCTATCCTTTAAAGAGCTGGTGACACGTTCAGGAGAACTTTAACAAAACATAATATTTAGGCACTGTCCGGTTTGTATTTCCCATTAGTTCTGTATTCCTCCTCCCCATTATTTAGTAGTGAGGACATCTGCATGAAAACAGTAACTCTTCTGGGCAGAGATAATCTATTCCTGCTGCTTTCTCCATACCTGAAGTCACAGGGCGCTGCTTGTGACCTCACAGTTACTCCCATGGCAACAGACTGTGATGCCACAACAGAGCATTATGACTTGAAGTAGGGAGTAAGCTATAGAGGCAGATGAACTCAAAATGAACTCTAAGGGACAACGATCAGAAATTCATACATATTTCTTTAATAATAAATTATGGTGAGGAAAAATATATAAAATATAAACGGAAGTTTTCTTTGAGGCGTCAGAAGCTGTTTAAGGCTGCTCCCACCCACTCAAAATCTCTTTAAATTTCTAAATCTTTCCTCCTACTGATGTCATTAGTGCCAATGTGAAGGACTGTAATAGGGTGTTTTGAACCCTCCAGAAAGCCATCTAAATTACTATGTAGGTCCTGTATTTTTGCTCCCGAAAGAGAAGCAACTATTGTGTTTGCCTTCCTCCCACTGCAGATCACAGAATCCATGTACTCATATCATAGAGTCTCCCAAAACCAGGGCATCACTTCCCAAATTACTACTATCCCCCACATCTTTTACAATCTGCAGAGCCATTTCTGGTTGAGTGATCAATCCTGTTGTGGGAAGCCTATTATTTTCTGTTGTATTCTGTACTTCCATAGGTGTGAATGCAGGACTTGCACTATCCTTTTCAACTGCCACCCCCTGTTCTTCCAGAATATCAAATCTGCTATGCAACTGAAATGTTAAGATCTCATGAGGGCAATCTCCTTCTTTTAATTTTACCTTGAACCCTGCACCACTCCTCCTCCCTAATTTCACGATCTTCCTCATTCCTATGATCCATAGGCTTTTTGCTTCTATCCCACCTCCCAGGCCAGTACTTCCACCTGCATTTCTAGGGGCTTCTCCAGTGCTTTTGATTCTCATTTCTGCAGTGTTAATGAATTTTTCCAATGTCTGAATTTCATGTTGTACCTCCATATCGTTTAATCTATCCATTTTCTCCTTGAGTTCTTGCATCAGTAGGCATTTTGTGCATGTGAACTTTTCAGTATCCCCAATTTTGAGTACACATCACAAAACTCACAATGTGTGTACTGAAAATCCATGGTATCAGTTCCAGATGGGACACGATTTATGGGGCACTTTAAATAGTGTTAGTGCTTAGGCACATGTGCTAGAATTTATTAGTCACTAGTAACAGTTAAAACACTTAAATCAGGCCTGGATTTGTCTATCACAAAAACACTAATATATCCCAGATCCACAAGCTGGTGCTGAACACTATTGAAGATGCAGAAAAGGGTTGCCAGCAGACTACAACAGTACTCACCGGAACACCCTGCAAAAGTAATATCAATTCTTCCTACCGAGCTGTTGGTGTATGGACAGCAACTGAACTGCATGAAGCTGACAGTATTTCAGAACTGGTTCTTCCAGCTGTTTCTATAATTCATGCAATCTATTGCTTCTGATAGCAGAATTACTAAAGAAATGAAAATGGACCTCAAGTCTCATTTATATTTTTTCACTTGTTCCACTAACTGAGCTGCATCACTGGCAAACAAGGCCAACCGATGAGCTGTGCGGTGTACTTCAATCAATTCAGGGCTATATTCAGTGCTTAGTTTTTGTACTACACCTTGATGACAACCAGTCATGAGGTGATGTTCCATCAGTACAGACAGCAGCAAGTTTTTTAATGAATAATGCTCTTGTCATTCAGAAGTTGACAAAGTGCCCTGTAAATAGTGTCAGCCTTTCCATCAGTAACTTCTACACTGCAATAAAAGTGAGTATATGGGGTACTGTTGTCCAAGTATCATACAGAAACCATAAGTCTCCTGCAACTGCTAATGTCTGTGGACTCATCCAGTATCAAGTTTACCACTGGACTGTTCTTTTCAGCAACGTCCAGCTTCTCCACCATGGTTGCATGGTGTCATGCATGTCACACAGTCCAGCCATAGTCATGTAGGTGCCCTAATACCTATCTGCTTTGAAGTCTTTAATGAATGGACTCTCCATTTCTTTGAGAAACTGAACATATTTAACAAACATTGCGTTAGGCTGTTCATTTTCAGGGACAAAATATGCAGTTTTCAAAAGTCCTTTAAGCTGCTCATCACTGTGCAGTAGCCTTATCTTATGCCTTAGTATGAGCAGTGCTACCAGAAAATGTCTTTAAATTAGAGTCGATGTTTTGTAACAAATGATTTTAAAAGGAATGGATGCATAGTACCTACAAATAGAACAGTTCAGAATCTAGCCACTGTTTTTATTTATTTTATTGTTTGTTAAACAGGTAAGGTGTCATAGCCATAATTATGACTATTTTCAGACAGGACCCCGGGAGGTTACAGACATTTTAGGCAGTCAAACAATTTACAGACATTCGTACAGATGATGAGCAACAACATGAAAGAGAATCTACAAGATATTTCAGGTAATAACAGTGATGATATGATGCTAGAAAACAGGTAGGAAAAAATGTACATAGTTCTTACAATCATAGGTACTAGAAATTTTGCATACCGTTCATGCTAAGTGCTATATATTACAGTAGTCAGGTTCCAGAGAGAGAGAGATGATCATTCAGTGATAGGAGGCAGGAAATAAGAGCAGCCTATGGAGGGTTAAAACAGGTGCACTGGGAGCTCTTGACCAGGAGATTGTGATGCATTTTTTTTTTTAAAAGGCAGCATGATTAGGGGCAGAGCGAACATCAAGTGGGAGGGAGTTCCAGTACTTTGTGGCCAGGCATGAGAAAGCTGAGGTAGTTCAGAGTCTTACACCTAGGAGTACTTAGAGTTCAGAGGAGCAGAGGCCATAGGCGGGGGTTTGGGGCACTAGCATGATTGCAAGAGAGACAGGAAGGCCAGTTCTAATTATATTATCTAGAGCATACCAAGGGCAAGAAGGCGATGGGCAGACGGAGGGCCAACTTAGGCCTGACTATAGCAGGCAATGGTGTTTCAGATGTGGGGAAGCTGAGGCATAGCGGCACATATTGTTATATGTTGTGTCCCATTTACCGAGTGTGGTTTTAGAGGCATTTGTATAGGTGATGGCACCATATGAGAGGGAAGGGAGTAGAATGCCTCTGGCAATAGACAGTCTAGCAGAAGGAGTGAGCATCCAACTAGTTCTGTAGGCAATGCCTAGTTTAATGTTGACTAATCTGCATGTGATCATGATGTGGTGTTCAAAACTGAGCAACTCATCAAGTAGGATGCCTAAATACTTAAAAGAGGTTACCACCATAAGAAAGGAGCCATTTGCACAGGAGACATTAAAGAGGCTGCGGCTGGCATTAAGCATGGCAGGGGGTCCAAAGAGCACAGTTTCATAGTTTTAATGTCAAGTTCAGAAGACCAAGGTCCATGAATGAACTTGCCACCATGCAGCGGTGGATCATAAATATTTTTTATCACCCATAAAGATGTTTAAGTTTTTTTTTTTTTGTTTTTTTTTTTAAATGGACATACTTCCACTCTCTACCACAGATCTTGGCAGTACATTCCAAGCATTTACTACTCTCTGAGTAAACCACTGACTCCTTTTTACTGCATTATTCATTTCTCCTATAAACCTAAGATTGTGTGACCTTGTATTCTTATGAGGATATGTATTTTTATTTAGACCAATAAGCTCAAATAATTCTGGATTAGTATATGCCCTAAAAATCAAACATAGCTCTCCCCTTGGACTTCTGTAATCCATTGAATATAGTTGTAAAAACTGAAGTCCATCATGATATTGTAGTCCTTTAACCTCCAGTATTTGTTTGGTTGCTTTCCTTTGTACCCTTTCAATTCTATCTTTTCCTTTCATGGAATAAGGAGCACTAAAGGGAAAACAGTATTCTATATGTGGACGTACAAGGGCTGTATACAGGGGAAGAATAAGTGGAGAATCCCTACTTTTTATTGATCTAAAGATACAGTGTATAATTTGATTACATCTGACAATTTTGTCAGTGTGAAAATCAAATTTCAGGCTGTCAGAAATCCAGACACCCAAATCCTTCTCATCAGTACATACCTCCAGGACAACATTATTAATACTATATTGATACTTTGAATTATGTATTCCGAGGTGCATAACTCAACATTTTTGTTCATTAAACACTAGTTTATGCTCATGAGCCCAGCGAGTCAAATGGTGCAAACTATCTTGGAAAGCTTTTACTGTTTCATCATTATGGACAATACCACCTACTTTGCAATCATCTACGTACTTGCAGCACCAAGTTCCCACTGGTATTTGTAAAGATGATAATAGTATATTAAACAAAGTAGGTCCCAAAACTGAGCCTTGTGGAACTCCGCTGGATACATCCCCCCAAGCGGACATGAAACCACGTATCGACACTCATTGAGATCTATTACTTAGCCATGTATTAATCCAACTTATAACATTAGGATGGAAATTAAGCCTAATTAGTTCTTGAATTAAGATTTTAATAGAGACTGAATCAAAGGCCTTCGAAAAATCCAAAAGGACCACATCCACTGGCATGCCTCTATCCAAGGCAGCACTAACCGGTTCAAAAAAGGACAACAAATTAGTCAAGCAAGATCTGTCTGATACAAAGCCATGTTGTGTTATATCACAGTAAATACAGGTTACTCACCTGTAACAGGAGTTCTAAGAGTGGTATATGTTGTTCATCCACACTTACTGGCAGGTTCCTTGCCGCTTTAAATCTTGCCGGAAGGTCTTCAAGCTGGCTCCTCCCACCCACCCGGGTGGTAAAACTCTCAGCTCCGCCCCATGACGCCAGATCTAGCCCACAGGAAGCCAGGTTGCGCGTCGAAGCCAGGGAGGTCGGGTGGGTTGTGTGGATGAACAACATATACCACTCCTACAACTCTTGTTACAGGTGGGTAACCTGTATTTTTAGGGACGTGGATATGTTGTTTAATCAACACTTACTGGCAGACTCCTAGCAGTTCTCCAGGAAGAGGGAGGCAAGGCGCGCATCCCCTACTTGGGAAATAAGGACTGGAGAACAGAGGTCCCAAAACCAGCATCCCGGCATGACTCAAGGTCGATGTGGTAGAGGGTAATGAAGGTGTGTGCTGACTTCCAGGTTGCAGCCCTGCAGATTTCCTGGATAGGGACGTCCCTGGAAGGAGCCATTGAAGCAGCAGTATGGCGGGTAGAATGAGCTCTTATCCCTGTGGGAGGCTCCATGCCCAGCAACCTATAGTAGAGATCTATGCAGGAGGTGACCCACCTGCCTACTGTCCGCTTGGCTGCAGGTCTGCCAGGTGCGGCTTCAGCGTAGGTGACAAACAGCTGGCGAACCTCTCCCCGAACTTCAGCTGTCCGCTCCTTATAATAAGAGAGCGCTCTTCTAGGGTCCAGAGTATGAAGCCTATATTCCGCCTCCGAGTTGTGATTGGGGTAGAACACTGGCAGAGTCAACACCTGGTTAAGGTGAAACTCCGACACCACCTTCGGAAGGAATTTCGGGTGGGGGCGCAGGACAACCTTGTCCCTGTGGAAGACCAGATAAGGAGACTTGATGGAAAGCACCTGGAGCTCTCCCATCCTTCTGGCGGATGTGATAGCCACCAAGAAGGTGGTCTTCCACGACAGGTGAGAGATGTCACACCTGTGCATCGGTTCGAATGGCTTGCCCATGAGCTTAGCCAATATCAGCAGTAGATCCCATGGAGGTGGAGGTTCTCGCACCGGAGGGGATATGTGATCAGGGCCTTTGAAAAAAGCACCCAACCACCTTCTCCTGCGCCACCGACTGCTTCCCGGCCCGCGCCCGATAAGCAGAGATGGCTGCCAGGTGCACCTTAAGGGTCGTCGACCGAAGCCCTAGCTGAGAAAGGGACCACAGGTAGTCCAGAATGCTAGCCAAAGAACAGGAGGAAGGGTCCAACCCCTTAACCTGACACCAAATGGAGAATCTTTTCCATTTGAAGGCATAGCATTTTCTAGTCAACTCCTTACGGGATGCCTCAACGACGTTGAGGACCTCGTCAGAAAGACCCAAGGCCTGGAACTCTAGCCGCTCAGGAACCAGGCCATCAAGTGCAGGGCTTGAAGGTCTGGGTGAAGTACCTTTCCCTTGTTGACTGAAATCAGGTCTGAGCGGGCTGGAAGCTGCTTCGGGAGACTGGAGCTGAGGCAGAGGAGATCTGGATACCAGAACTGGCAGGGCCAGTCTGGGGCTACCAGAATCACCTGCGCCTTGTCCCTCTTCGCCTTGAGAAGCACCCTGTGGATCAAGGGAAATGGAGGGAAGGCATAGAAGAGGTCCGGGGTCCACGGCCTCGAGAAGGCATCCCCCTGCAGTGAGCCCCGCTGAGGGAGGCGGGGGCATGAACAGCCTCAGCTTCGCATTCTCCTGGAGGCAAACAGGTCCACCTGAGGGATGCCCCAGTGGGAGAACAGATCTTGTACTATCTCCAGCAGGAGAGACCACTTATGAGATGCAGCACCTATCCGGCTTAGGGCATCGACCAGACTGTTGGAGGCTCCTGCCACATGGATGGCTAAGAGATCCGCCTCCAGGCTGATCACGAGAGACCAAGTGCGGACAGCCTCCTTGCACAGAGGCAAGGAGTGCGTCCCGCCCTGTCGGTTGAGGTAGTACATGGTCGTGATGTTGTCCGTCTGGACCTGGACCACCTGACCCCGTACAAACGGAGCAAAGGCGGTGAGGGCTAGTCGGACTGCTTGAAGCTCCAACAAGTTGATGTGGCATCGAGACTCCTGAGGGGACCAGAGGCCATGGGCTCTGAGCTCCCCCAGATGGGCACCCCAACCAATCAGAGAGGAGTCGGTCGTCAGAGTGACCATCGGCTCAGGGCGGACAAACGGGATACCCTCCTGCAGATGAGCTGGAACAAGCCACCACTGGAGACCGTTTCACATCTCCTGGGTCACAGTCACTGGCTGGTCCAGAGGACCGGAGCGCTGTGACCATTGGCAGGCCAACCCCCATTGCAGGGCACGCATATGCCAGCGGGCCCAATGGACCATGCTGGTGCAGGCCGTCATGAGGCCCAGAAGGCGCAGAAGTCCTGGGCAGGGTGCCACTGCCCAACCAGAAACGATTGGGCAAAGGAGGAAAGGACCTCGGCCCTGTCCGCCGGGAGCCGTGATCTGGCTCGAAGAGAGTCGAGCTCTGCCCCGATGAACTGAATCACCTGCGATGGCACGAGTTCCGATTTGGCCTCGTTGATGACGAGGCCAATCTGAGAGCAGACCTGGAGGGCCAGATCCCTGTACCACTCCACCTCCAACCTGGAGGGGGCTGCAATCAGCCAGTCATCCAGGTAAGGGTATACCTGGACCCCTCGGCACCGCAGGAATGCTGTCACCACTGCCATGCATTTGGTGAAGACCCTGGGAGCTGGAGAGAGGCCGAAGGGCATGGCCCAGAACTCGTAAAGGGATCCCTCTGCCCTGAAGCAGAGGAATCGCTGGTGAGACGGACGGATTGGGACATGAAAGAATGCATCCTGAAGGTCCAGAGAACAGAACCACATGCCTCATTCCAAGGATGGAATGATCTGAGCCAGAGTGACCATCCTGAAGGTGCGAGACCTTAGAAACTTATTCAGGTCGTGTAGGTCAAGAATGGGGCGCCATCCCCCTGTCCGTTTTGGGACCAGAAGTACCTGGACACAAACCCTGGGTCTGGAGAAGGGTCCGCCACCTCCCTGATCACCTCCTTCTGGAGGAGCAGGGCAATGTCAGCTCGACAAGCCAACAGAGAGGCTGCGGAACCCGTAGCCCCCTCGTGGGGCGACGGCTCGATAGGATAGGGACTGCTTGAATTCCAGAGGCAGACCCCTGCCTACCACTTCCAACACCCAGCAGTCCGTGGTGATATCGGACCAGGCGGAAAGGAAGTGGTGGAGCCGTCCCCCAACGGGGGGAACCCGGGGAAGAGTGACGAGGTTGGGGGCGACACCCCTCAACCCGTCACTGGGCAGGCTTGGAGGAAGGTGCTGCCTGGGCCTTTCCCTCCCGGCTTCCTACTGAAGGAAGCAGCAGGCTTGGCTTTGGGGTGCCAAGTGCGAGCCTGCTGGCCCTGATGCTGGTGTTGCTGGGCCGGACATGCCGCAGGGGCTGAAGGACGAAAGGGTTTACGCTGCTGCTGGTGGCCTCTGTCCTTCTGGGCAGACATGACCGAGTCCAAGGTGGCGTTGGACTTCTCGATCCGTTGGAGATGACCCTCCACCCCGGGACCGAACAAGTCGGTACCCAGGAAGGGAACGTCTGCCAGCTTGTGCTGGGTATCCGTCGTAAAGGTGGAGATCCGCAGCCAAGCTCTGCGGCGCATGGCCACTGCGGCCGTTACTGACCAGGTACACAAATCAGTGATGTCCAACGAAGTTTGGAGCTGCTATTTGGCTACCGCCCTTCCCTGGTCCCGCACCTGCTTGACCGTGGTTTGCAGGTCAGCCGGGAGATGAGGAATCACCTCATCCAGGGAGTCCAAAAGGGCGTGTGAAAAGTGTGCCATCAGGACAGCCAAGCTAGCCTGACAAAGGCCTAGGGAGGAAGCAGCATATACTTTCCGCCCGGAGTAGTCCAATTTCTTGGACTCCTTATCGGGTGGTTTGTCCACATCCCGAGCATTCCCAGAATGCTGGAAAACGCTGTCGGTCATTAACCCCTCCGAGAGGGGTGCTCCAGTCGGAGAGTGAACCTGTAGGGACCGCATGCTTCCGAGCCATCCTGGCGAAGGTGCTGGACAAGCTGGCCACTGCCACAGCTCCAGGGCCAGGCCAACAATGGCCTCGGCCACCAGGAAGGCCTCCATAGGGAATCCCTTGGTCCAGTATCTCCGTGAGGGATAACCAGCCCATTTTAAGCGGGTTCGAGCTTCATCCCAGTGGATTCTGAGAAGAGTCGAAGCATTCCTAAGAATGAGGATGGACTCTCGTCCACCGACTGACCCCCAGTGGACTCCAGGTCAAGCGGCCTGGAGAACAAGGAGTCGCCGTCGTCAGACTCCGAGGAGTCTGCGAACAGCTGCCGAGCACCTGAGCCACCCTCCACATGCTGAGGTCGATCAGGAGTGAGGGTGACCGACAGCCCATGGGGCAAACCCTGACCCGACCGAGAACCCTTGGTCGGGGCCCCAGTCTTCGGTTGTGGAGGCGGAGGTTCAGCCAGTTTCAGCCGAACTTGCCGGTTTCGGCTCCTCGACCACTATGAGGGGTTGTTTCGGCCGCTCCGGTGACAGCCACTTAATGGCTGGAGAAGGCGACGGAGTCGGCTTATTCCCGGACAAGAACAGCTGCTGCCACATTAAATCCTCGTAGCGCCGACGCAACTTGCGGAGGAGCCCATCCTCCGAAGAGGACGACGAGGATGAGCGGCACCACCGCTTTCCATGGTGCCTAGACAGAGACCGCCGACGGCGGGACCGGCTGGATCTGGAAGAGGTCCGAGACCAAGACCGAGACCTTTGGGGATTCCGAGGGTGGGTCAGAGAGGGGGCGGGGGAAACCAGCTCCTCCCTCGGTTCAGGGACCTTAACCGGGGACTCCAGCACAGAAGGCACAGTCAAGTCCTCGGTTTCCACCGGGTGAACCAGTGAAGAAGGGTTGTCAGCTTCTCCAGTCGACAAACCATCCGACAGGTCGAGAAAAATCTCGACTGCGTTGACAGATGTCTCGGCCGGCTGACCTCATGGGGACACCGTGAAGCCAGCTGCCTTAGCCACAACCTCGACCGAAGTCGACTATCCGGGGAAGGGGATCTCTCCCGCTCCCACAGACGTCGACGGTGGGACTTACCTTTGGAGTCCTTCTTTTTGGACTGACTGGAATGTCCCGATGGTCCTTCTCCCTTGGTGGAGAGGGACTGGCAAAGCTCTTTAAAAGAAGCTGTATAAGAAGAGCCCAAGGAGAGCGGGATAAATGCCGCGACCGAGGAAGATGAAGATGCGGCCGGGGCCACCTCCTCCTCAAGGGTGATCATCTGCTCCAGCTGGTCTGCCGAGCCCGCCGCCACGGACACCACCCAATGGGCCTTCTTCGACTTAACCGGAGGATAACATTTTTCAGGGGGCCCCAAAAGCAGTCAGGCAGCGCGGTCCCCCAAGACTGAAGCTGAAAAGGATTTGAATAATTTGCAAGCCTGCGAATCATGTCCGAGTCCTAGGCAGTAAACGCACATGGAGTGCAGGTCGGTCCGGGTCATCTTCTGCCCACAGGAGCACCGACGAAATCCGGAAGTCGATTTGTCCATCGCAGCCGCGAGGGAAAAAGAAGACCGAAATCTTTTAAATTTTAGGATAAGTTTTGGTTTAACCGAAGAGTCTGGATCCAGGCCTAAAACGCAGAGCGCTAAGGAGGGAACCTGAGCTTCCAAGCGGTAAGCAAGATCTGGCGTCATGGGGCACAGCCGAGAGTTTTACCACCCGGGTGGGTGGGAGGAGCCAGCTTGAAGACCTCCCGGTAAGATTTAAAGCGGCAAGTAACTGCCAGTAAGTGTGGATTGAACAACAGATCCACGTCCCTAGAACCTATATTAGTTAGATGTTGTATAATATGGTTCTGTAATATTCTTTCAAAAGTTTTGCCTAGTACTGATGTAAGGCTAATAGGCCTATAATTTTTAATGTCTTGCTTTTTTCCCCTCCCTTATGTATAGGTATCACAATTGCTTTGTTACATATGTTTAATGATTTCCCTTGTTTCACAGATGCGTTAAATAAGACAGAAATTGGACCTGCTAGCTCATATATTGTTTCTTTCAGAAATTTTGGCGTTAGGCCATCTGGGCCTGCAGAACTGTTATTCTTTAATGCCGTAACAGTTTGAATAATATCATCTGGCCAAATAGTTGGACAATCCGTTTGTATAGGTGGAAGACCATTGGTTAAAATATCTATTTCTTTGTGCACACCAAGAAAGTAACTATTGAATGCCGAAGCCATTTCACTTTCTGTGCTTATAGTTCCCAAGTCTGATGTTATGGGACCTACAGAATTGCCCTTCTTGTTTTTTAATGACCCGATATAGTTATAAAAGCTCTTCTTGTTATGTTATAGTAGCAGCCAGTTTAGTTTCCATTTCTTTTTTAGCTTTTTTGATTTTATTCTTCACATCCATGACAGCTTTTGTAAAGGCAGTCTTATTAATGCTTGTGGGGTATTTTTTTGTCTTATTATATAATTTAGTTCTCTTTCTTATGGCTTTCTGGATTTTTCTATTCCACCATACTGGGACCCTGTTTATTAATGTATTTCTTTCTTTCTGGTACCCAGGTATTAATGCATATGTCTAACCTGTGACTTAATTTCTCCCAGATTTGTTCAACATCCAGATTTTCCAGATCCTTCTCCCAGTTCCAGAGGTTTAAATAGGACTTAATACTAGAATAGTCTGCTTTAAAAAAGTCTCTAAATCTTGTAATATCTTTAATAGGTTTAATCCCTATACAATGTAAATCAAGTTGGATCATATTGTGGTCACTACTACCAAGGGGTATCAATACCTTCGTAGCACAAATCCGGATTAATAAATATTAAATCAATAATATTCCCTATCCTGGTACTCTCATTCACCACCTGTACCAGGTTACCCTGTGAAATTATATCAATGAATCTATTTTCTGGACTGCCCTGCATTTTACTTATGTTTAAAACAAGTCTACTGTTGTGGATCCAGTCTTGGATTTTTAGAAACACAGAGGTTAGAGGATGATTTATTTCCTTTATATGTGCCGAGGAAGTGCAAAGTACAAGATCAATCAAGTCTTTATCCAGGCGAACACCACTGAGCAGGCTCATTTACAAGGTGGACCTGCGTTACACAAGGTCAAGAATAACACTTTTATGTACAGATAATAAATAGACATAATTATACAGAAATAGAAAAAAAAATACACAGAACAATAACAAGTATTTCAGGTATAGGATTAACAAGGTTAGCGAGAATGGTCTGAGAAGGGGAATTGAAACATTCTGAAACAGCCAGCATATTAAAACATTTTTAAGCAGCACGGCATATCATTGGTCGGGACATATACAAACTTAAGGGGCAGATATGGAGGGCAGGGGTACAGGACTGCAGCTGTTCTAGCAGGGGTGCTACGGTAGATGGGCTGGGGACATATATGTTAGGAGTCAGAGTAAGAAAGGTAGTGGATTAGCAGAAAAAAAAGGGGGGGCAATAGGTGGAGACAATCAAGGGGCCAGGTTAGGTGGAGATGTAGTGGGCAGGATCATCTGCATATAAAATAGTTGAGCACCCAGGGGTGATTAGAAGTACGTTGTTTATAAAAATTGAGAAGAGAAAAGGCCCCAAAATGGAGCCTTGAGGAACACCAACACTTATATGCGCAGAGTCAGACACCGCAGAGTTAAATTTAACATGTTGGCTTCTATTGCTCAAGTAGGTGTCGAACCATTTTACAGCTTTTGCAGAGAAGCCAAGAGAGCCAAGACAGGTAAGTAGGAGGTGGTAATCAACAAGATGAGATCTAACGCCTTTGAGAGAGAGAGAGAGAGAGATCTATCGATGAACATTCCACCTGTCATTTGGCCTTCATCCATTGCAGTAAGGGCATCATTAGTGAATTGTAGCAGCACTGTAGAGGTGCTGTGCCCTTTGCAGAAACCATGCTGAGTAGGTGATAGTAGGCTGTATTTGGAGAGGAACTCAGAGACCTGCACAGCCACTAATTTCTCCAGGATTTTGTTAAGTGCTGAAAGAATGGCAATGGGCCTATAATTGGAAATGACCTTTTTGTCTCCTTTCTTAAAGACCGGGGTAACTTTTGCTACCTTCCAAATGTCCGGTACATGACCATGGCAGAGTGACAAGGTGAAGATTTTAGCCAGTTGAGCAGCTAGCTTCAGAAGTTTAGGCTCTGTGTAGTCAGAGCCTACACTAGAGTTGTCAGAGAGTTTGTTGAGTAGTTTTAGGACATCAGCATCCGTAACAAAACTTAAAATAGAAAGGTGGATGTTTAGGTGCACTAGTTTCAGCAGAGCATGGAGGGATGTTGTTCACTGGGAAAGAGGCGGTATACTTAGGTCAGTAAAGTATTTATTGAAGGAATTTGCAATGGTTAAGAGGGTCACTGCAGTGCACACCATTTAGGATCATATCATTTGTGTGCTGTGACTGATGTGATCACAGAAAGGATTTTACATGTGCCCAGAATTTCCCAGGGTCCCCGGAAGTTTCAAGTAGGAGACCCTTGCAGTACGAGCTTTTGGCAAGCCTAATTTATATTTTTGCACATGTTCCTCTGTACTTTGTAGGTGTCATAGTCTATTTGACTACCAGAAATTTTAAAACAGTTTCAGCTTTTATGGAAAATATAGCCAACTCAGTTAAGAAGGGGGATAAAACCTTTTATAGGTACATCAGGGAGCGAAGGAAGACCAAGGGAGGGATAGTGAGGGCTTAATAAAGGGGGGGAGGGCAGAGGGTGAATGTGAAAAGGCAGAGATACTAAAGAAATATTTTGCTCAGTATTTACAAAGGAAGAGGGAGGTGCCTAAAACAAACAGCAGAAACACTCTGGATACAGAAGTTGATACCAGCCCATTTACAGAAGAAAGGGTTCTGAAAGAACTCTTAAAACTGAAGGTGGACAAAGCAATGGGGCCTGATGGGATTCATCCCAGAATTCTAAAAGAACTAAGGGTAGAATTAGTGACACCACTGACTACCCTGTTTAACAAATCATGGGAGGATGGGTGGTACCCGAGGACTGGAGGAGGGCAGATGTGATTCCCTTCACAAAAGTGGGAGCCAGGCAGAGCGGAAACTACAGACCTGTTAGTTTAACCTCAGTGGTAGGAAAATGATGGAATCACTTCTGAAGGAAAGAATTGTCGGTATCTAGAGGCCAGAGGGCACAGGACCCAAGGCAACGGATTCACAACAGGAAGGTCATGCCAGACAAATCTGATAGATTTCTTTGACTGGGTGACCAAGTAGTAGATCAGAGGCTGTGGACATGGCTCACTTAGACTTTAGAAAAGGCATTTGACACAGTCCCACACAAAGATTAATATACAAGTTAGCTGGCCTGGGAGTGGGTCCCAAGATGACAGCCTGGGTAAAAATTGGCTGGAGAATAGGGCACAGAGGCTAACAGTAAATGGAGTCACTCTGAAGAAAGGGGGTTACTAATTGGGAGTGCATGGGGAGTTCAGTAATGGGACGGTCCTCTTCAATGTCTTTATAAGCGACATTGAGAGGAACTGGAAGGAAAAATGTCTCTTTGCAGATGACACAAAGATCTGCAACAGAGTTGATGCACAAGGTGGGGTGGAAAGGATGAAAAGGGACTTGGCAAGGTTGGAGGAATGGTCAAATGTGGCAGCTTAGATTCAATGCTAAGAAGTGCAAGGTAATGACCTGGGAAACAAAACCCAGGGAAGAGTCACACAATGGGGGTGAGATACTAACAACAACAAAAATGGAAAGGGACCTGGGGTAGTCATATCAGATGACCTAAAGGTGGGCAAGCAATGTGAGAGGGCAGCAAGGAGGGCTGGGGATACTGGGATGCATAGGGAGAGGCATCACCAGTAGAAAACAGGAAGTTATTATCCTCTGTACAGACAGCTGGTCAGACCCCATCTGGAGTACTGCGTGCAGTTCTGGAGACCCAGTCTTGAGAACAGTAGACAGGATGGAAGCTGTCAGGGAGGGCAACTAAAATGGTGCAGGGTCTGCATCGGAAGACATATGAAGAGAGACTTAGGGAGCTTAATATGTATAGCCTCGAGGAAAGGAGGAGAGGGGACATGATAGAAACTTTCAAGTACCTCAAGGGAATCAACAAAGTCCAAGAGGTAGCATCTTTCAAAAAAGTGTGCAAGAACAAGGGGCACAATCTGAAGATAGGCGGGCGGCTCAGAGGTAATTTAAGGAAGTATTTTTTCACAGAGAGGGTTGTGGATGCATGGAACGGCCTTCCGGAGGTCGTGGAGTCAAAAACAGTGGTGGAATTCAAGCATGCATGGGACAGTCATAAGGCAATTCTAGGGGTTGGGGGTAGGAAGAAGTAGGCTGCTGGTTAACTAGGCTCTGCAGCTTATCCAGTAGGCAGGGAAACGGGCAGACTGGGTGGGCCAAGCGGTCCTTATCTGCCGTCAAATTCTTTGTTTCTATGTTTATCACACGTCCGGTGGGAGTCAAGGAGTTCTTTATGCAACCATCTAATCAGAGTGGTCCTAACATGCCGTGTACGTTTTGGTGTATGTTATGTCCTGAAGGGATAGGAATATCGATATAAAATGATTCAGGGCAGTCTCGATGTTATGTGATTGAAAAATAGGGGCCCAGTTTACAGAAAAGACCACGTGTAGAAAGCTTACCTGATCAAAATTAGCAAAATCCCTGAAAGTGATATAGCGCTGTGATAGGGCAGTAGCCCCAGTTGTTCCCCATATGCAAAACACAGGGCAGTGGTCGCTTATTGAGTCTGGAAGTTATCCTGAGGTAGTAATCTTGTCCGGCTGGTTAGAAAGTATCCAGTCTATAAGTGTCCCAGCAGCAGACTGCACCAGTCTGGTAGGATCTTCAGTCATCTCATGCATATTGTGGCCACGCACCAAAGATTGTAAAGCGTTTTATATTTCCCCAACCAATTTAGGTTGAGGTCACTGAGAATAATTAATTCATTTTGGCCAACGGCAGAGGTAGAGTGCTCCAGCAGCTCGGAGCAGCCTAACTGACCTCCTTTAGGGGTATTGTAGGCACATATTAGGTGAAGCTTTTTAGCCCCAAGGAGAAGGAGGACATGTAGAGATTCACAAGCAGTGGCAGTTGAGTGTTTCACTACGGACATATTCGGGGGATTTTTGAAATACAGATTGCCACATCACCCCCCGCCCTTTGCCAGACATCCTGTCACCTCTAATCAGAGTATAGCTTGGTAGGGAGAAAGAAGAGTCTAGAGTGGTAGGCTTAAGCCACGTTTCCGACAGACAAAGAATGTCAGGATCATGTGTAGATATCCAAGTCTCAAGTTCTGCGAAGTTGCAGCGTTAAATGTGCTATACGAAGGCCTTTTGCATTCAGCCAGTCCATATTCGAAGTAACAGAGGGGGACTGGGGGCCTGGGTTTGTTTCGATGTCCCCAGACAATAATAAGGACAGCAGCACTAGGTACCAGATTTTCCGTGGGAAAAACAGTGGAGCCAGGAGCATATTTAGCCAGAATCTTAAGCAGTAAAATCAGCAGCCAGGTATACAAGAAATCTAGGGATTAACAAATAAGTAGTTTCATGATGCTTCACATATAATACGAGTAGGTTAGAGTAGGTAAAATCCAACTGTGCACAGATCGGTTTTGCACTGCCAGGTGAGCCCCATCAAGCGAGCCCTGCCTAGCTGTGAGGAGCGTTAGTAGAAAGAGAGCAAGGCTCAGTATTAACAGGGTCAGAGGCCTTCCTTCCATAGTTAAATAGAGCAAATTAAATGTGCAGTAGTTAAGTAGAGCTGTGTGGGGAGACAACCACTTGAAATAGCTTGATGCGCATACTGGCAGTAGATCACTCAATGTAAAAATGCCTCTAGTGGGCAAGTTCTATAATGAGCAAATGGTAAAATAGGCTGTTTGTCATGTGACTAGAATTACTTATGTAAGTAAGTGTCCACCTTGAGTGGGCGGGGAGCCAGCATGACGCACGGACCGCTGATCAGCGGCTTTGAGTCCCCAGGAGAGAAGCGCTTGTCCCAACCGGCATTTGAGAGCTTTTTCGGTCGGATTCCTACAACTTTCTGGTGGTTCCTCTGCTCGACCCTTGTCCGGGCAGGTGGTGCTGGCTTCAGGTGGGGGAGTGGCAGGACAGCGGCATCTGAATCCATATAGGAAGGCGTCAGAGGATCGAGAAGAGTCCCTGGTTCAAGCTGCCGATGCGGTTCCTTGCTGCCACAAGCCCAAAGGGGCTGTATACACTGGGCTCACCAATTGGGAGACAGGGGAGGGGAAAAAAGATCAGAGGTGTGATCAAGGGAGGAGTAGCCCCTTATAAGAGGAAAGAGTAAATATTAGGTGTTGCACCTTTAACAGGAGAAACTGCTGTTATTGCCCTGCTCTAGTGGCTTCGCAGTACAACTTGCAAATGGGAAAGTGGAGACAAAAGAAAAAAAATGTATATGGTTAGCCACCTTTGCTGCAGTTATCTTGTTTTTCAGAGGAGTTGCAGGTTGGTCCAGTGTCTGCTATGTTTAACTCAGCAGTTATTAATTCTTGTGGCTCGAGTTCTGGCACAGGGTCTTGAACGTCTACTACGCCTTCTTCGTGTAGCCTTTTTTCAGTGCTTTTTGTTCCTCAAGGGCCTCTTGCACATTTCGTTGCTTTCTTTTCAGCCAGGTCAATAACGATGCATGTTGTGCCATGTCACTTTTTTATTTTTTTTAAATCCAGTTGGGATACACCCAGGTAACGGACCTTCCCACCCATCTGTTTCGCCACACACTCTTCTTGCTTGCAAAAGTAATTTTTTTCTTTCTTTTATTAAACAATCCAGCTTTTCTTGAGACCTCCCCACCCAGCTGCTTCACTACAGAGTTTTTTTTTCTTGCAAAAGTTAATTTAACATTTTTCTGTTTCTCTGATAATAAACCCATCTTTTCTTGGGATACACCCAGGACATGGACCTTCCCAACCCTTTACAACTGTTTCCCCATACACTCTTCTTTCCTGCAAAAGGTCTTTTTATTTTTTTGTATATTCTTTTTATTATAAATCCAGCTTTTCTTGGGACACGCCAAAGTTACGGATCTTTCCACCCCTTTTAGTTGTTTCCCCACACAGTTCTTGCAAAAGTCTTTTTTTTTTTATTCGTTTACAACAAACCCAGCTTTGGAACACACCCAGGTAATGGACCTTCCCACCCTTTAGTGTCCCTTAAAAAAGTTTTCTGGTAGCAACTGCTTTGGATTTAGTCCAGTTTCCTCCTTCCAGCACCAAGACTAATTTTACCCTGGGATGCTCCCATCTTCTTTTCTGTACACACTTTATCAACATGAGGAACATTGAGGACAATGAGAAAGGGAGGAAGGCACTCAGGAAGGATGTAGCTAAACTCGAACACTGGTCTAGGGACTGGCAGTTGGGGTTTAACACTAAGAAGTGCAAGGTCATGCACCTCGGAGCAAGAAATCCCAGGACCAGCTACTGGCTGGGGGGAGTGCAGGTAACAGCTTCAGCAGGGTAAAAGGGACCTTGGGGTAACAGTCACAGGGGACATGAAGGTATCAGCACAGTGTAGGAGGGCAGCAGCAAGGGCAAATAGGATGCTGGGGTGCATTGCCAAAGGGATCACCTTTGGAAAGGAGGAGGTCATCCTGCCCTTGTATAGATCACTGGTGAGGCCACACTTGGAGTACTGTGTGCAGTACTGGTGCCCATGCCTCAGAAAGTATGTGAGATTACTGGAGGGGGTGCAATGCAGAGCTACGAAAATGATCATGGGACTGGGGAGTTGCTGTATGAGGAGAGAGTGAGGGAGCTCAACATGTATTCGCTGGAAGACAGAAGGGACATGATAGAGACCTTTAAGTGCTTGAAAGGCATAAACAAAGTCAGAGAGGAGGACTGTTCCGCAAGGGGAGGGGTCACTGGGGGCATAGTCTGAAGTTGAAAGGGGAAGTTCAGAAGGGAGATGAGGAGGCACTACTTTACAGAGAGAGAGAGAGAGAGTGGTGGTGAGATGGAACGCACTGCCAGAGGATTTAATCGAACTGAGGACAGTGGATAGCTTTAAGCAGGGTTGGGATAGAGTCAAGGGCGGGATTAGTACAGACAAGAACACAAATGGGGGAAAGACCAGGAAAGGAGGGGTTTGAGTGGGGCTGGGGCAACTGCAGTAATATGAAACTAAGAGCTGCACAATTGGGCAGACTTGATAGACCTGTGGGCCTTTTTCTGCCGGCAATTTCACATGTTCGTAACATCTAAATAACCAGAGCAAGCTGGGAAACTTTTATTGCACCCGTGTTGCTCCTTCCTCAGCCCAACAACAAAAATTATTCCCAGCACCCTTATTTCGTGTGCTTAGCCTCCCATAAATGTTTTATAGTTTTGTTTGGGCCAAATGCTCCTTTTATTTATTTGTCACTCAACAATTTTGTTGTGTTTTCATTCATTCAGCTACCTTTCAGTGACGACCATGTCACATTATATATGTGCCTCCTGCATCACGTTTCTTTATTTACGCAGCCACTGACCAACTGACAATGTTCCTGGCTGCCACAGGTCTCAATCACACCTGCCCCTCCCCCATTTCTTGCTGTTGACGCTGTCTTTTTTTTTTTTTTAAATCAATTCAATTGTTCGACCGAAAGTCACGGTCTGACCCTCACACTGCCACCATAACCAGCAGTCATTCTCATCGTCGTCTCCTGCTCTTTTCTCCTCTGTCAACTCCTTGTCGGCTCTTCCCTCAACCTGCACTCCTCATCAAATTGTGGCTCCTGATGCTGCACTGTCTCTCTCCAGTGCCTCCATGTGTCTCAGTCTCGTGAAAGCAGTGAAGGGATGAGAGAGGCGCGCACACTGGAACACCAGGAACATCCCCCCCCCCAAAACAAAAAAAGTGAATGGCAAAGTGCCACAGAAGGCACTCTATGTGGGATTGTCCAGCATGGGGGGCCCAGAATTTGCGGGGAGGGGGCTGAAAAATAACATGAATCATGCAACCCCCCATTTTAAGCCCGACACATCTAAACTTACCTTCATTCATACTTACAAATACGTTGTTTCACACATGTCATCAGACCTATATAAAACAGGATTTATTTACACCGTTTACTCCCACTCCAGTATTACAAATAAAACTTTTTAGATTTTATGTGATATGCTGCATAACTGTCTGTGCATCACTCTTTGACCCTCCCACAAATCCCTTATTCCTCTCCTTGCGTTGTTCGTACCCCTCTGGTCTACCTCTCGCAAATCTTCCCCCTGTCCTTACCTCTCCTAAGTCACCCCTCCTGACTTCCTGCACTTATCTCTGGTCCCTCCTTTTCTCCTTGCTGCCTTCCTCTGTTAAGCTCGCCTGCTTTCCTTACCTCCCTTCCTGCTGTAACCACCCTGTTCCTACTGTAGCTTTCTGGCTATCACCAGCAATCTTAATCTTTGTTAAGATGCCTGAAATTGAGTTCCAATTTGTAAGCAATTGTACTCTTATTTCGTAAAATTGAGCCAATTATTCTCAACCCTTGACAATAACAGTTTTAAAAAAAACTGCTCGTTAAATTTTTACTCTCTTTCATTTTATTGTAGTTCGCATCTTTCCTGTTAATTTGTCCCAACCACTTCTGCAACTTGGCAAGGCTGAACATTAATGACTTCTCATGTGCTGTTAATCTCTCTAATTTATTTGAAAATTTGTATCCCGTACTTGCTTTTTTTTATCTGTTATCTCTGTTATCCTTCCTTTGACGTAGAACCTTTGTAAAACGAGTCTGACTCAAAGGAATAATTTCCGAGATATAAATAAAATAAAATAACAATGAAAATACATTTCAAGCAAAAATGTTTTTTTGCAGTAATAAGATATTTTAAACAATTTTTTCAATTTTGGACTTATCTGCAATTTTCTAGGATATCTGTCTAGTCTATTACACTTCACGCAAAACAGGGACTGTGTGATTTTTTTTCTTTTTGCTTATGTACCTATGTTAGTCAGGTTGAACATCTTGTTTTCAGTGGGGGTCCTGCTTTTTGCCCATTTTAGCCCAGTTAGAAAAACAAAACCTTGGTCAGTGGGTACAGAGATGCATACCTGTCACGAGCAGATCAGTATAGCTACCTCATGCCAGTGGTGACAGGGTGGTCCAATGGCTACTTCGCGAAAGTGGTGACAGGGTGGTCCAATGAAGGTATTTCTGTTTGCTACAACGGTGGTGAGTCGAAACGCTGCACATCATATTGTTCCCCTCCAACTGCAATGCACTCCGGGGTTGGGAGCCCAAACCAGCAGAGGGAGGAATGGTGAGATCTTCAAAGTAAAAGCCACCACTACTTGTGATAAGTGTGTGTGTGTGGGGGGGGGGGCAGCCACCAGAGGAGGGAATGTTTTGATTTTTAAATGGCACCAGAACTGAGTGGTTTAATGGAAGAAGAAAGCACAGTGAGAAAAAGCAATTGAAAAAATAAAATACCAGTTAGGTCTGGAGAGAGGGCAGAGGGCATGAGTGGGAGGGTTATTTTAAACACGAAGTTCAAGTCGGTAAAGTGAATCTGGCAGGCTTCCTGCAGTACTGCACAGCTGCTGTGTGTGGATATGTAGAAAACTGCTGTAACACTGTGCTCCACACACGAGAGCTGCAGCACCGCGCTTTACACAGGGGAACTGCCCCACACCACAGCTGCATCACCACACTCCACAAATGAGAGCAGAAGTACTGGGTTACACACAGGTGCTGCCATACACAGGGGAGCGGCACCACTGCACTCCACATGGGAGAGCAGCAGAGCGACCCTCCACACAAGGGAACTGCAGCACAGCGTTCCACACATGGGAACTGAAGCACTGCGCTCCACACACGGGAGCTGTAACCCTGCACTCCCCTACACAAGGGAGCTGTAATCCTGCATTCCCCCTATGCACGGAAGCTGTAATCCTTCACTCCCACTACACACGGAAACTGTAATCCTTCACTCCCCTCACACACAGGAGCGGTAACTCTGCACACTCCATACACACGGGAGCTGTAACCCTACGCTTCCCATACACATGGAGCTGTAACCCTACGCTTCCCATACACTCAAGAATTGTAACCCTGTGATTCCCCCCATACACATGGGAGCTGTAACCCTGCGCTCCCCACAGACACGGAAGCTGCAAGCTTGCACTCCCCATACACGAGTTCTGTAACCTTACGCTCTCTATATACCAGAGAGCTGTAACCCTGTGCTCCCCACACGGGAGCTGTATATAACCCTGCATTCCACACATGGGAGCTGTGACCCTGTGCTCCACATACAGAAGCTGTAACCCTGCACTCCCCATACACAGCCTAGTTGCAGTAAAGGGGGAGGAGCAAGATGGCGGCGTTGCTGTGCTGCTGTTTACAAGGACTCTGAATAGAGATGTACAAAACACCATCTGAAATCACCTCTTTTTTTACTTCATTTTGCTACAGGAGATCTTAATTTGTTGGTGTCTGACATCCGTAGCTAATTTTAGTTCGGAGTCCAAAATTTTACCGTGCTATTTATTTAGCTAGGGTGGCGAGTCAGGGCTTTCAGAGTGAGTTGAGGGTTGGGTAAGTGAGTAGCTTTCAGGAGATTAGCTTTTTGTTTTTCAGAAAGGGTCAGAGTGCTAAAAAAAAAAAAATACCGTCAGAGGAGTAGCTCCTGAGAGGGTGAAGAGACGGAGATGCGAGTTAGGAACCACTGGGATACAGACGTTGGTTTTCACCGGGATGAGTGTGCTGCAGGACTGTGCTGAACCTTGGCCGATTGTAACATCTCCAGCTCCTAAAGCAGCGAAGCTTTAACCCGAAGGTCGGCTCTGACTTGGGGTGCTGGAAACACAGAAACACAGACTTTAACAGCAAACAAGGACTGCTTGTCCCACCCAGTCTACCTATTAGATAAGCTGCAGATCCTGCTTAACCAACAGCCTACTTCTTCCTAACCCCCACCAGAACTGCCTTATGTCTGTCCCAAGCATTCTTGGATTTCCCCACTGTTTCTGACCCCACGATTTCCTCAGGAAGGCCATTCCATGTGTCCACCACCATCTCCATGAAAAAATAATTCCTGATGTTGCCCTTGAGCCGTCCCCCCTCTATCTTCAAATTGTGTCCCCTTGTTCTTGCACATCTCTTTTTCTGAAAGATGCTACCCTCTTGGACTTTGTTGATTCCATTGAGGTACTTAGACGTTTCTATCATGTCCCCCCTCTCCCTCCTTTCCTCAAGGGTATACATATTACGCTCCTTTGGTCTCTCTTCGTATATGGCTTCTGGTGCAGACCCTGCATCATTTTAGTTGCCCTCCTCAGGACTGCTTCCATCCTGTCTATCTCCTTGTGGAGATGGGGTCTCCAGAACTGCACACAGTACTCCAGATGGGGTCTCACCAACTGTCTGTACAGAGGGATGACGACTTCCTGTTTCCTACTGGTGATGCCTCTCCCTATACATCCCGATTCCCAGCATCTCCACAGCCCTCCTTACTGCCTTCTCACACTGCTTGCTTACCTTTAGGTCATCTGATATGACTACCCCCAGGTCCCTTTCCATTTTTGTTGTTGTTAGTACCTACCCTTCCCCTGGGTTTTTGTTTCCCAGGTGCATTACTTTGCACGTCTTTGCACTGAATTTAAGCTGCCATACTTTTGACCATTCCTCCAACCTTGCCAAGTACCTTCTCATCCTTTCCACCCCCACACCCCCGGGTATCAGTCCTGCTGTAGATCTTTATGTCGTCTGCAAAGAGGCATACGCTTCCTTCCAGTCCCTCTGCAATGTCACTTATAAAGACATTAAAAAGGACCAGACCCAGTACTGAACCCTGCGGTACCCCGCTAGTAACCCCCTTTCTTCAGCGTGGACTCTGTTTACTATTACTCTCTGTGTCCTGTTCAGTCAATTTTTTACCCAGGCTACAGCCCTGGAACCCACTCCCAGGCTGGCTAACTTGTTTATTAATCTTTTGTGTGGGACTGTGTCAAATGCCTTGCTAAAATCTAGGTAGGCCATGTCCACAGCCCCTCCCTGGTCTACTACTTTGGTCGCCCAACCAAAGAACTCTATTAGATTTTAATTTTAGATATTAGATTTCCTGCTCAACGCCTACGTCTCTGACATAAGGAAAGGAATCAGGAGTGAGATGAGTCTCTTTGCGGATGACTCAAAACTGGGGGCGGTGGTGGATGGGGAGGAGGGCAGAGTGGCCCTACAGGGGAACCTGGAGGCTCTGGAAAGGTGGTCTAGAAAGTGGAAGCTGAGGTTCAATGCAGGGAAATGCAACGTACTGCACCTGGGAGCCAGAAACCGGGCCAAGTGTACACCCGGGGGGGGGGGATGCTACAAGTCTCGATGCTGACAGGGACCTGGGGGTGGTGGTGGATGTCAAGTTGAACAACTCTGAGACTTGTAGGAGGGCAGCAGCAAAGGCCAACAGGATGCTTGGATGCATCGCTAGGGGGATCACCTCCAGAAGGAGGGAAGTGATACTCCCACTGTATAACTGCTTGGTGAGGCCACACCTAGAGTACTGCGTGCAGCTTTGGAGGCCACATTTAAAGAGGGACACTGAACTCCTGGAGAGGGTCAGAGGGCGACAACCAAAATGATTTGAGGCTTGGGGATAGGACCTATGGGGAAAGGCTTGAAGAGCTAAATATGGACACACTGGAAGAGAAGGGACAGAGAACATGATAGGGAAGAGCAGTTAGGGTGCTCGAAGGAAGGAGTGGGGGGCAACTAGAGGACATGGGTGGAAGCTGGGGGTTCAGGGAGAAAGAAGGAAGTGCTACTTTACTGACAGGGTGGTGGAGCCATGGAATGCACTGCACAGGGGGCTGGTGGACGCAGAGACGTTGGAGGGGTTCAAGAGGGGGTGGGACAGGTACAGTGGAAGGATTCTGGAAGCAAAAACCAGTGCAGCGAGAATATCCGGGACTGGGAAGGGAAAAGCCAGAGTGGGAGAGGGGGGCAGCAAGGTCAGCTCCCAGTGTGAGGGCTGACCAAACAAGCAGACACGAAAGCCCATTAGGCCTATTCTGCTGCCATTTTAGTATGTTAGATTTGTCTGACATGACCTTTCCACTGTGAATCCATGATGTCTTGGGCCCTGTGCCCCGCTGGCCTCAGTAGCATGAGATATCAGCACTGGGGATTGTCTGCCTACAATAATGGTGACCCAATCCCCAGCGCATGTCTCCAGGAGCTATCATTAGGGTAGGGCGGCTGGATTTGGGGGTCGGCGAATACAGCAACAGGATGTCACTATATGTGTCTTGAGGAGGGAGAGAGGAATGTGAGGTGGTGCTGCAGTGGGTTGCCGAGCTGACCCGTGGTGTGATGGGTGGGTTGGCGGCATTGGTCGGCAGAGTACTGAGTTCAGGTCAAGACACTGGTGCATTTTATCGTGCAGCCTGAACTTTTTTTAAATAATGTTTCACCCTCCCGACATGCACGCCTTAGAGCTGAGAATCCTTAAGTGGAGGGGTGCGGGAAACAGCCCCCTGCATAAAACATTAAAAACTAAGTCCCCAGCGCTGTTTTGCTGTGTGCTGGCGTGTCACATAGAGTGCCAAAATAAATTTTCATCACTTTTGACTTCTCGATAATGGTGATCACCTATAGGCTTTCGCTGTTATCACATGTAACCCTGGCCTCTAGGTCCTCAACAATTCTTTCTTTCTTTCAGAAGTGATTCCATCATTTTCCCTACCACTGAGGTCAAACTAACAGGTCTATAGTTTCCTGCTTCTGCTTTGCTCCCACTTTTGTGAAGGAGAATCGCATCCGCCCTCCTCCAGTCCTTAGGTACCACACCATCCTTACATGATCTGTTAAAAAGACTAGTCAGTGGTGTCACTAGTTCTTCCCGTAGTTCTTTTAGAATTCTGGGGTGAATCCCGTCAGGTCCCGTTGCTTTGTCCACCTTCAGTTTCAGGAGTTCTTTCAGAACCCTCTTTTCTGTGAATGGACTGGTATCGACCCCCTATTGATTGGATTAGGTACCTCCCCCTCCTTTTGTGAATACTGAACAGAAGTATTAGTTCAATATCCCTGCTTTTTCACTGTCACCCTATGCCCACCCACCCTCTCCTTTATTAAGCCTCACTATCCCTCCCTTGGTCTTTCTTCGCTCCTTAATGTACTTATAAAATATTTTATCTCCCTTCTTAACCGAGTTGGCTATCTTTTCCTCGGTTTGGGCCTTTGCTATTCTGACTGCCTTCCCCGCTTCCTTCTGCTTTAACTGGAACAGTTCTCTGTCCTGCTCCTTCAGCATTTCCTTATACCTCCTGAATGCTATCTTTTTCTCTCTAACCTTCCCAGCCACCTCTTTTGAGAACCATAGTGTTTTTTTTCTTTCGTTTTGATTTATTTGCTTCACACAAAGGCTTGTTGCCTCTGTGATGGCAGTTCTGATGTTTCCCACTGTTTCTCCAGCCCTCCTTGTTGCCCATTTACTAGTGCTTTTCTGAGGCACTCTCCCATTTTGCCAAAGTCAGCCCTCCTGAAGTCCAGTACCCTCACCTTTGTATGGCTTGACTCTGCAGCTGAGTTTCTGAACCACACTGTTTGGTGGTCACTTGTTCCCAAATGGCTACCCACTTCTAGATCCTCTCACTGTCCCCATTTCAGAGTACCAGGTCTAAGATTGCTCCCTCCTGAGTGGGTTCCAATACTAGCTGTCTGAGGCATACCCCCTGTAGGGCATCGAGAATGGCCCTGCTCTTGGATGTGGCTGCAGCAAAGGTGCTCCAGATAACATCTGCCATATTCAGGTCCCCCATCAACAGCATCTCCCCTTTCTCTACCATCTTTCTAGGATAGTTGGGTCTTTTGTGGCTCTGTGATCACTCACTTCCTGCTCCCAAACAGGAACTTCCTGTTGTCAGTCAAATCCTGTGCCTATAAAAGTAGAGCTGGCTAAGGGTGGAGGGGAGAGAAGGAGGGCAATATAGCCCCAGCAGAGAAGTATAGTAACAGCAGCTTCTTCCTCTTGCTGTTCTCTGCCTAAAGCTATCTAGGGCAGTTTTTAAATCTAAAACACTTGGCTTCCTTCTAGCTAAACTCCTCCTAATTTACAGCTCTTTCTACATCTAGTTAATTGCACAGATAATTCTCTTCAGCCAACTCAGACAAACACCTAGATAACTGCACAGATAACAATTCACTTCAGCCAACTCAGACAAACACACTTTTTTTTTTACCCTAAATTGAAGGTCCCAGTAGCAGAGTTCTAGTTCTTTAGTCCCACTAGAGAAGTATAGTTATAACAGCAGCTCCTTCCTCTTGTTGTTCTCTGCCTGTTCTCAGGGAGTTATGCCATGTAACAGCTAGCCCATGTTAAAGGTAAACTCTGAGTCGAGACACTGCGCAATTGTTTGAACCTAATGGAAGTTCAAGAACCCAAATCACTCAGCCTATGTCCAGGGTAGTAGGCAGGGGTGTAACTCTAGGAGCAGCGCCACCTAGAGGTTAAATATTTTTTGTCAAAATTGGTTAGTTGGTCTGTTTTTGGGAAAGTATTTTAATTTAGTTAATTTTAGACAATTTAGCATTAGTATGTGTAGGAGTCCGAGGCCCCTCCGGATTAGCTACCTGGCAGCCCTACTGTATCATCTCCACCCTGCTGTCGCTATAAGGCGTTGTGAGGAGGTGGGTATTGTTAGCAGGCGGGGGGGGGCGGTGGTGGGGCACCGGGAGCTTATCGGAGGTAAGAGGGATCGGTGTGGTCCAGAGCAGGAGGTGCCCTACGATGAAATGGAGCCTTGAGAAAGGCCCAACGTGTTTGGCTTCCATTCCTAGGGGTCCCACCTGACCGCATGGGCAGGCAGCTAGAGGGCTTACAGCCCACACTGATCTCCTCAGGGCAGTGTTGTGCAACACCAGGTCGATGAGGAACAAGACCGCAATTATGTCGAACCTTGTTTCCTTGGTCGACCTGGCGTGCATCACGGAGACCTGGCTGGGTGACGATGTGGGGCCAGTTTTAGAGGAGTCAGTCCCGGCTGGGTACTGCGTGGTACACTGCCCAAGGAGGGATTGCAGGGGCAGGGGTGTAGTCATTTGTTTTAAATCCGACCTGAACTTCTCTGTACATTCAGGGGGTTCTACCACGTCGTTTGAATGTGAGGTGGAGCATGGGGGTCCAGGTGCGGGCTGCAGAATTCTCATTTCTGCAGGAGGTGGAGGACTTCATCATCGACAGGGTGTTTGAGTCTCCCAGATGACATTCTGGGAAACTTCAATGCCTGGATCGATGATGAATCCATGCAACATGGTTCTGACCTTGTCCAGCTGATGACATCGCTGGGCCTGGCACAGGCAGTTGCCTCTGCGACCCATCGTCATGGCCATGTCTTGGACCTGTTATTCTCAAATGGGTCTTGAGGTCACTGATCTCGAGACTGATCAGGTTGTTTGGTCCAATCATTGTACAGTGAAGTTCTCGTTCAGGGCTCCACCCCTTCCCCCGATGGTCCCTCCCCTGTTGAGATGATCAGCTACCACCCTTTACTGGGATTGTCTCCTAAGGGACTGACGGCATTTGATTTTTCCGGTGTCAGTGCTGTTAGTGCGGAAGACGTGGACGAGTCAGTTGCAGCCTATAATAGGGCCATTTCCGAGGCGCTCAACGTCATCACACTGGTCAGTATATGACCTAGGTCTTCCTGCCTGAGATCCCCGTGGTTTGACTGGGCTCTCAGGGTGATGAAGACCATGGGTCGGAGGTTGGAGGGTTGCTGGCATGGGTCCCAGCTAGAGGAGGGTAGACTGGCTTTGAGAAATCACTGTGGTGACTATCAAAGGGCAATCAACCATAAGAAGGCAGAGTTCCTGTCAAGGGAGATTGCAGCAGGGAGGAATAGACCAGCTCAGCTGTTTTTGGACTGTGGACAGGCTGCTTCATCCTGTCTGTCTATGGCCATAAAGCTTCTTCAGCAACATTATGCAAAGAGTTTGCTCTATTCTTTTCTGATAGGGTATCCTCCATTCGGGCCAGGATCTCACCAGTGGGTCTGGATCTCACCAGTGGGTCTGGACCAGACCCTCAGGGTGGGGCCTGGATGGTGCAGTGGAACTCTTATTGCCTGGGAAGAGTTTCGGCCAGTGGGAGTGGTGGAGGTCTCCAGGGTGATTTTGACGCTGCAGCCCACCTGCTGTGAACTGGACCATGGCCTGACGCATCTCCTAGTGGGTTGCGTGGAAGTCACTGGCCCAGTGTTCGCTGGGATAGTCAGGTGCTTGCTTTTGGAGGGGTCTTCCCCGACTCCTTCAAGGAGGAACTGGTGAAGCCCCTTCTGAAAAAAACATCAATCAACCCCGATGTCCTAGCAAATTACAGACCAATCTCCAACCTCCCATTTCTAGGGAAGGTTGCTGAGAAGATAGTGGCTCTGCAGCTCAAGGAACACCTGGAGACCTTGACATCTACGAGCAATTCCAGTCTGGGTTTAGGGCAAGGCACAGTACAGAGACGGCACTGGTCTGGGTCCATAATGACCTCCTCATGGCAAGAGATCAAGGAGAACGGTCAATTCCCATTCTCCCCGATTTGTCATCAGCATTCGATACCATGGGCCACATCATGTTTCTGGATCGCCATAAAGAGTGGTGCGGCCTCACCGGTGTTGTCACTAACTGGTTCGAGTCCTTTCTCTCAGAGAGGAGGCAGAGGGTACAGTGGTGATGGGGAATTTCTCCTCCTCCCCTCTACCTCTGACCTGTGGAGTCCCTCAGGGCTCGATCCTGTCACTGATGCTGTTCTCTGTATATATGCTGCCCTTGGGGAGGATCATCAGACAGTACAGTTTGAGTTTTCACTGCTGTGCACATGATACTCAACTGTACATGTTCTTTGTACCAGGGACAAGCGGTGCTCTCGAAGTGCTGAATAAATGCCTCACCGAGATCCAGGACTGGATGAACTCTAACTGGTTGAGGCTTAACCCTGTCAAGACAGACGTTCTAGTGATTGAGCCCAGCCATGGGCTGGTTTGGGACACCTCCGGTATGACAACAGGCTTGGTCCTGGAATCAACACCGTTGATTCCAGCATCCTCCAGGGTGAGAATTCTGGACATGATCCTCGACGACAGGCTGACATTTGAGGCGCAGGTGTCGGCTATCGCCCAAAACAGCTTTTACCATCTCAGGAACATTGCCCGGATTAAACCCCTTATTCTGTCTGAAGACCTGTCGTCACTGGTGCATGCCTTTGTGACATCTAGACTCGACTACTGTAATGCTCTATATCTCAGGTTCAGTGGCGGGAACATCTGCCAGCTGCAGCCTGTGCAGAATGCAGCGGCCAGGCTGCTGACAGGATTACCCAGATCCTGTCATGTGACCGCGGTCCTGTGGGGTCTGCACTGGCTGGCAGCCAGGTGGCAGTTTCTCTTCAAGGTGGGCTTGCTCACCCACAAGGCCTTATACAGACTGGGCCCTGGCTACCTGTTCTCTCCCACGTCTCCTCCTTTCTCTCAGAGTCCTCCTTCTTCACTCCTTTCCAATCTGGTTTTAGAAGAACCACTCAACCACATCCTCCCTGCTCAGGCTCACTGACTCCATCCTTACTGGGATGGATGATGGCCTGATCACCTCGGCCATCTTTGTCGACATAGCGAAAGCGACTGACACAGTCTCCCATGACCTACTCCTCGACTCCCTTTCTGCAGCTGGCCTGACCTCGTCTGCTACAAAACTGGTTTAGATCCTATTTCGTCTGAAGGACTCAATCAGTTAAAATCTCTGACTCCACCTTCCCTCCACTCCCCATCGACATCGGAGTCCCTCAGGGATCAGTGTTCGGACTCTTGCTTTTTCAATCTTCTTTATCGACCTTCCTGCAGCCTGTACCTCCTCCTCCATCCACATGTATGCCGATGACACTGTCTTTTTCAGTTTCTGGCAAAACCCCGGTTGATGTGGTAACCAGCTTACATCATGACTTCGATCAAGTTCAGCTCTGGTTTGCCTCACATCAGCTCCTAAATACCAAGAAGACAGTCTACATGACCTTTGGCACAAGGCAGAGACTCTCTCGGCTCACTAGCATGCCCTCCTTCCACACTCTTGATGGGACAACTCTCGGGAACACCTCCTCGTTTAGGTATCTTGGGGTTTGGTTGGACCAACACCTCAACTTCTCTGTTCATGTTGACGTCACTCTGAAGAAACTGCACCCCAAGCTTGGTGCCCTTTTTAGAAACTGCAGCTGCAGTCCCCTGCTTGCGAGGCGTGAACTCGTCCACAAGATTATTCTTCCTATATTTGATTAGTGACATAATCTATAGTGCTGCTCCCAAATCCTCCTTGACCAAATTGGACACTAACTCCTTCTGTCACTTTGCCCTTGACGCCCCCTCTCAAACTCACCACTGCAACCTTTATCATGCCCTTGCCTTTCCCCCACTGGCGAATAGGCACCTCTTCCATTCTGTCAAGCTGACCTCAAAATACTAGATTGGTGAACTACCTACCTATTTTCTATACTTAGGAATGTAAGTTTGTCATGGATGAGGTATTAATGACTCATTGTTTGTTCATGAAATCATTAGTAATCAGTAGCAAATGTTGTGGCACTGTCATCACTGCTACATTCTGATAACACTAGTGAAAGTCACTGAAGTCCTGAATAAAGATCAAACGTCATGGAATCAATGATGTGTATGACTGCCATGACAAACTTACATCCCTATCTATACTCCCTCTCTATCCCCTCTCCTCCTTCCCACTCCCTCCGATCACATGCTTCTCGCACTCTGTTGGTTCCTGCTGTAATACTCTCATCGGCCAGTCTGGATTTGCCCATCACTTTCCTAAAATCCGGAACTCCCTTGCCTCTCAAATAAGTCACTCCTCTACATAATCCCTCCGTACTGCCCTCCACAACTACCTTTCTACTAGTTGTTCTTGCTTCAGTCCTCCCTAATTTTCCATATGCTTGTCTAGGTTCCAACTCCCTGTTACAGCCCCCTATCGGTCCTTCCCATCTCCCCTAGTCCTACTCAATCCCTAGCTCCCCTTCTGTTGTCTTCACACCACCTCCTCCTCCTCCCCTCCCTCTCCTCTTTTCTCTCCCCAGCTTTTGCCTGCCCCCTCTCCCCCTACAAGGATCATATCGAACCTGTTGTGTAATGGATTCATCTTTCTTTCTTCCCCGCTCCCCTGCCCTTATTTAACCCTCTCTCCGTTCCCACCCCTTAGCTGCTAGACTGTGCCTCATCGCACTGAGTTACTAGTCTTAGCCATCATGTACTTGGATCTTTATTGCACCTCAAGGTATTCCTGCACTTTTGTACTGTCTATTTTGCTGTATTCTGATACTGTTTATCCATAACTGCTGTATGTAATTCACTTTTATGTTAGAAATGTCTTTTTGCTGTATTTCTGCCACATATGTTCCTACCTAGTGTTTTACCTCAACCCTCTATATCTCTCCCCCAACCCCCATCACACAGGAAGTCAAGCAACTTGTTGCTCAGTGTGCCTTCCTGGTGGAACTTTTCAATAAATAAAAATACCTGTCTGACCTCCTCACTCCTGCCATTCCAACTCGCTCCCTTCATTTCTCCACCCAGGACCTCCTGACAGTTCCGAGGACAGGGCTGAAAACCTTGGGTGATCATTCATTTGGGGTGGCCAGCCCAGTCCTCTGGAACTTGCTTCCAAGATCCTTGAGGGAGGCCCCACAGTGGAGGCATTCAGGAGGGGCTTAAATGCCCATCTTTTTAAAATAGCTTATGCAGCAGATGTATTTTAAACTATGTCTGAAAATTTTTAATAATTTTATAGAATGTTTTATGATTTAAATTAACATACAAACATAGTAACTACTAAAAAGCAAGCAGAATAGGCCAAATGGTCTGTCTTGTCTGCTCGAAAGCCAACAACCTAGTGGCTGCTCGCCTTACCACCACCCCCAGCCCCAAGAGGGTCTTCTTTAGTTTATTTCCCCTTGTAACTGTCCCACCCCTTCTTGAATACCTCCACTGTGCCCTCCTCCACCAGCCTCCCAGGCAACACATTCCACAGCTCCACCACCCACCCACATCTCCCCCAGCTTTTTTAACAGCCCATAATGTGGTACCGAATCAAACACCTTGCTGAAATCTAGGTATAGGACGTCCACCGGCCTATGTCTGTCCAAGACCCCCGTCACCCAGTTATAAAACTCTACGAGGTTGGACTGACACGATCTCCCATAACTAAGCCATACTGTTTATCATCCTGGTGCCCTAACCATTCCAGCTGCCTCCCAATCCCCTCCTTGATAAAGCCCTCCATTACTTTGCCTACCACAGACATTAGGCTGACAGGCCTATAATTCCCCATCTCTTCTCTAGACACCCTTTTATGAACAGGCACTCTACATAAGCCACCCTCCAGTCTTGGGGCACCCATCCTGTCGGCAAAGAGGTATTAAAGAGTGCAGGCAGTGAAGCTGCCAGCTCCTCCGCCAATTCCTTCACAACCCTCGGGTGTAGCCCATCCGGCCCTGGCGCCTTATCAGTCTTTAGTTTCTGAAGGGCCTCCTCACCCTATCCACTGCGATTTCTCCCCCTCCCCCCACTCAACCTCCCACCCTTCTGGGTCTGGTCCTATCTGTACCCTAGCCTCATTCCGTCCTCTGGTCTCAGACCGACTTCTCACCTTAGCTGAATGGTCTTTCCTCCCATCAGCCTGTAGGGATCCTGCAGTCCCCATCTGCAAAGATTGAGGCAATGTACTCATTTAGCACCTCTGCCTGTTCCCCTGCTTCCTGAGCCCATCCCCCATAATTTTAATCCTATTGATCTCGTCCTCTCTTTCTTCTCTCTTGTATAACTATAGAATCCCCGGATATCCTAGCCAGGTTTTGCTCCATCCCTGCCTTGGCTCCCCTCACCACTCTGGTGACCCTGTTGATTGTTCTTTGTACGGTAACAAGAGCCCCCGGAATTGGGCACCTAAAAAAATAAATTTTACTTACTTAACTTACTTACATGACAGCTGCATCCCACACACAGGAGCTATAACCCTGTGCTCCCCAGCAAGGAAACGCTAACCCTGTGTTCCTCAAGTGGGAGCTGCAACCCTGCACTCCCCATACTACACACAGGAGCTGTTACGCTGCTCTCCCCATACACACCAGAGCTGTAACCCTGCATTCCCCATACTCATAAGGGAGCTGTAATCCTGTGCTCCCCATACACACAGGAGCTGTAAACCTGCACTCCCCATACACACAAGAGCTGTAACCCTACACTCCCCATACTCATAGGGGAGCTATAACCCTGTGCTCCACATACACATAGGAGCTGTAACCCAGCACTCACCATACACACAAGAGTAGTAACCTTGCACTACCCATACATATAGGAGCAGTAACCCTGCGCTCCCAATACTCACGGGGGAGCTGTAAACCCTGCGCTCCCAATACTCACGGGGGAGCTGTAACCCTGCGCTCCCAATACTCACAGGGGAGCTGTAACCCTGCGCTCCCAATACTCACAGGGGGGCTGTAACCCTGCGCTCCCAATACTCACAGGGGGGCTGTAACCCTGCGCTCCCAATACTCACAGGGGGGCTGTAACCCTGCGCTTCCAATACTCACAGGGGCTGTAACCCTGCACTCCCAATTCTCACAGGGGCTGTAACCCTGCACTCCCAATTCTCACAGGGGAGCTGTAACCCTGCACTCCCAATACTCACAGGGGAGCTGTAACATTGCACTCCCCATACACACAGGAGCTGTAACCCTGCACTCCCAATACTCACGGAGCTGTAACCCTGCACTCCCAATACTCACGGGGGAGCTGTAACCCTGCGCTCCCAATACTCATGGGGGAGCTGTAACCCTGTGCTCCCAATACACACAGGAGCTGTAAACCCAGCACTCCCCATACTCACAGGTGAGATGTAATCCTGTGTTCACCATATCCACACTGGAGCTGTAACCCTAAGCTCCCCAGGTGGGAGCTGTAACCCTGCGCTCACCACACAGGAGCTGTAACCCTGCACTCCCCTGGCAGGAGCTGTAACCCTGTGCTTCCCTGGCGGGAGCTGCAACCCTGCGCACCCCATAAACACAGGAGCTGTAACCATGCGTTCCCCATACACACAGGACTTGTAACCCTGCGATTCCCATACACACCGCAGCTGTAACCCTGCACTCTCCATACACACGAGATGTAACCCTGCGCTCCCCATACACACAGGAGCTGTATCACTGCACTCTCCTTACACACGAGATGTAACCCTACGCTCCCAGTAGACACAGGACTTGTAACTCTGTGGTCCCCATGCAAACAGGAGCTGTAACCCTGCGCTCCACACACTCCCTATACACACAGGAGCTGTAACCCTGCACTTAGGGATCAACAAATCTTAAAATTAAAGAATTGTCCATTGATAAGTATCTGGAGTAAACCTAGCAGTTCCGGTGCTCGAGCTGGTAGTCCACTACAAGGTCCCCCGTTAAATATACCTTCTTTTTCAAGTAGTTACTTCAGGCTGGAAAGACAAAGATCAGACCCCGTTCCTCACAGCCCTTTTTTTTTTTTGTGTTTGTTTCCTTCTCCCTCACTGACCTGACTTCACAACCCACACCCTTTTTCCACAGCAGTACACATTTTTTTTTAATGTATATCCTTTTTCAGTTAGCAGCTTTGCTACATTCAATGCGGTTCAATCGATCGTGACCCAACCTTACAGCCTGATCCGCCTTTTTCCTCAGATATCTGCTGTCATCCCCTGCCCCCTTCAATCATTTTTCTTTGGTTATAAATTTATATATATTTTTTGTTTAGATTTATAGTTTCTGGTCAGTATATGGCAATACTGTCGGGCTGTAAGACAGAGACTAGACCCAGACCCCGAGAACCCCTTTTTGTTTTGAAAAAATCACAATTTTATTTTTAAACTATCTGCTGCAAATGTACTCTGATCTCCAGATGACCATCCACCTAATGTCCACTCACACACAGTGCCAGTTCCACCACCTCCTACTCACCACCGTGGCCAGTTGTGATGCACTTGGTGCTGCCATGGCTGGGAGGTCACCATCTTCCTTTGTTCTCTTGCTCAGTCACCCACCGCTTGCTCACAATGCTCCAGAATGACTCCAGCGCTCACACGGCGCATCTAAGCTGTGGCAGAAACCCAGCATCCTAGCGGCAACTAAGGATAATACAGATTACAGATTAAAAAAAAAAAAGTCTGACTTTTAACTTTAAAGTTGGTTGCCCATGGGACAACCGTATGCTTCATTCGTGTTTGTCCCTACCTGTAGACTGGTAGCCCAGAACAATGGGCTATGGGATTTGTTGACCCCTGCTCCCCATACACACAGGCGCTGTAACCCTGCATTCCCCACAAGGGAACAGTAGCCCTGCGCTCCCCATACACATGGTAGAGGTGCATCCCTGTGCCCCACACATGGGACCTGAAACCCTGCACTCCCCATACATGCAAGAGCTGCATCCCTGCATTCCACACACGGGAGCTCTAACCCTGGGCTCCCCTTACACAAGGGAGCTGCAACCCTGTGCTCCCCATACACAAGGGAGCTGCAACCCTGTGCTCCTCATACACAAGGGAGCTGCAACCCTGCGCGCCCCACTCGGAAGCTGTAATCCTGCACTCCACAGAGGGGAACTGTAACCTTGCACTACCCAAACACACAGGAGCTGTAAACCTGCACTCCCCATACACACGTGAGCTGCAACCCTGCGTTCCACACACAGGAGCTGTTACGCTGCACTCCACACACGGAAGCTGTAACCCTGTTCTCACCACACAAGAGTCCTAACCCTGCTGCGTTCCACATACAAAGCTGTAACCATGCGCTTCCCACACACACTCGAGCTGTGCCCTGCGGCCCCATGTGGGAGCTATCACCCTGCACTCCTCATGTGGGAGCTGTCACCCTGCACTCCCCGCATGGAAGCTTTAAACCTGCACTTCCCATACGGGAGCAGTAAACCTCCACTCCCCATACACGTGAGCTGCAACCCTGCACTCTCCACACAGGAGCTGTTACACTGCATTCCACTCGCGGAAGCTACAACCTTGTTCTCACCACACGAGAGTCCTAACCCTGAGCTCCACATGACAGCTGTAACCTTGCACTCCCCACACACAGTGGACCTGTGGCCCCATAAGGGAGCTACACCCCTGCGCTCCCCACACAGGAGTTGTAACCTTGTACTACACACACACACACACACACACACTGGAGTTGTGCCCTGCAGCCTCATATGGGAGCTATAACCTGCGCTCCACCATGGAAGCTGTAACCTTGCACTACACACACACACACACACACACACTGGAGTTGTGCCCTGCAGCCCCATATGGGAGCTATAACCTGCGCTCCACCATGGGAGCTGCACCCCTGCGCTCCCCACACGGAAGCAGTAACCTTACACTCCCCACACACACTGGAGTTGTGCTCTGCAGCCCCATATGGGAGTTGTAACCCTGCACACTTCATCCACAAGAGCGGTAACCATGTGCTCCTCCACACGGGAGCTGTAACGCTGCTCATCACACAGAAAGCCACAGAGCTGCACTCCACACAAGGGAGGAACACAGCTATAATGTAAACACTCCTACTTGCTCAAAGTCACATAACTGGGTACGGTGGGATTTTAACCTGTGTCCTTTTCTTCCCAAGGTGAAGCTTGAGCCACTAGACCTCACTACTTATGCAAATCACAACCTCATCACACAAAGTAGTGACTAGGTAAAGTTTTCATCATCTCTTCACTACAAAAAAAAACACAAGTAAAATCAATCGGATGCAATTTGAGAGCCCCACAGGGTGTTGTCTTGTTCTCATAACTGAGGTAGAAGGGACACCTCTATGTATCAACGTTTTACAGGATTTGGGACAATGTTCTACTGTTTATTGCTTCCTTCTCCCCTAGTTTTGTTATTTACATAATAGCAGTATTTAAAAAAAAACTCAAATTTAACTTCCGCAGTTCACAGCAGCCTGCTCTTAACACAATGGCTACACAAACAACAGCTTCTTGTTTCTTGTACAGCCTGACATCGCCCTTTTGCGACCAATACAAAGGCTCCCCCAAAGCCTTCTCAAAAACCAAAGCACACACTGCTCTACTTAACATTTACATGGATTTTAAATAGGGCACTTGTTTAAATTAGCAGTCCTGAACTTGTGCTTCTCGTCAGGCTAGCCATGTTAACTTATCAGAAGGGAGAGGAAGGACCCTGCTGAAGGATGCCTTTTGTGACCTTACACAGAGAGGCAGAATCATGTCACAGAACATGACAGCCAGAACCATGGCGAAAGACATCTACTGTGATCATAGCGAGAGGCAGCATCTTAGTGACATTGGCAAAGGACATTTATTGTGACCCAAACTTCCTCACCTTACCCAAGTTGCTCTCGTACTCAATTCCAGCCAAAGGACTGGTTTGGAGGGGGGTTAGCATATCTATATATGTGACGTTGCCAGGTTTAGGGACAAAAAGCAGTAACTGGAATTCATTCTTACACGTAACTCTGCTTCGGCTAGCTCTGTCTGGACTGATGGGACAGCTCCTCCCCCAAGCAGGACGAGACAGTCAAGTGACCAGCAACATCCAGCATGCTTAGCCTTCAACTCTCTCACAGTAGCAACTCCAATGTGAAAGCACACCGAAAACCCAGAGAACAGGCAACTACAAAAAGCATTACAGCAACATATAAAGCAAAAGACTCTAGACACAAAGGGAATTTAAAGAGGGACATAACACTCCTAGAGAGGGTCCAAAGGAGGGCAACCAAAATGATCTGAGGCCTGGGGGAAGAGGACCTATGAGGAGAGGCTCAAGGAGCTTGACATGTACACCATAGAGGAGAGGAAGGACAGAGGGGACATGATAGAGGTCTTTAAGTACATGAAAGTGATCAATAAAGGAGGCCCAGTCAGGGTGCTCCAAAGTAAGGAGGGTGGGGCAACAAGAGGTCACGAGTGTAAGCTGGAAGGAGGCAGGCTCAGAGAGGAGAGGAGGAAATGTTATTTCACTGAAAGGATGGTGGAGCCATGGAATGCACTGCCCAGGGAGCTGGTAGAGGTTGACACTGTGGACGGGTTTAAGAGGGGATGGGACAGGTACAGGGGGAGGGTAAATCTGACCAAGCCCAATACAGGTGAAACATCTGGGACTGGGGATCGTTATTAACCCAATGGGGGCACCAAATTGGCCCTCATGAAAAGGAAAATCAATCTGACTCGAGAGACTGTTAGGCCTATTCTGCTGGCATGTTAGTATGTAATTGTACTAACCATGTACGGGACAGAGACGAAAGGTGCATTCCAATGATGGCACCCCGTGAAAGTGAACCATAGAGTGACCAATCCTGAAGGCAAGTGAGCCAGGGTAGGATGCCCAGACAGAGAGAGCAAGCAGAATCAGAGTTAATGGTAAGAAATCATTCAAATTCTGCTGCGTCTGATGCAGCATGGACTGATGGGATCTAAGATGCAGTGCAAGAAACATCCCAGGCGGGACACAATACAGGACTATAAACAAGCAGGCCTTTCAGTGGAGGAGAGAGAAAACAGAATGTTCATAAGTGCAGTGGCAGCAGCCAGCAGCTGAATACATACCACTAAGTGAGCGGAAAGGACAAAATCGGCTTGTGCTATGGTCGCCTAGCAGACAGTAAATAAACCCTCAGCCCTCACAGCCCCAGGAGTCAGACCCAGTGGAGAACACCTGGAGAAACCACGACATCGTAATCACTACCACCCTGTAAGCTGTCCAGACAGGCCATTATTACCCAGCAAACCGTGGAACTCACCCAAGTCCTGATCCTGCTTGCCGTGACCAAACTATAATGTTGATTATAGCCAATAAAAGGAACAAACCTGTACAAGGCCACCTGAATCACTGAGACAGCCAGGAAAGGAATAAACACTCATTTGTCATGAAAAGAGAAGGGAAGGACGAGGTCAAGGCGAGACTTTGGTTACTGAAAAAACAAGCCTGTAGTAAGTAACAAAAGAAGGGAAAGGAAGGACTACTTTCTCCACATGAAAAATCGGACTCTAGTTCAGTGGAATGCACAGAGATGTCACCAGAAATGGGAGGAAACAACTGTCCACTGTAGTACCCAAGCCATGGAGCAAAGAGGACTAATAGCAAAGAGTGAGGAGAGAATAGAGGAGTCGAGCACTACCCCAAACAGGCCAACAGACAAGGGTCAAAATAGAACCCAGATGTAGCCATATAAGCATACCGTCCAGTCTCCCAGTATTTAGGGAGTCTGCCTGAATTTGTCCAGCTGAGGAAATTCCTCCTGCATCTTATAAAACCGAAAACTAACAAAAAACATTAATCAAACAGCGAACAGTTCCTCATGTCTCCTTTTGTTATTGAAAGGATCCAGCGAAGCATTTCAAACACCTTAATCTTAGGCAAGCTAAGCAAGCACGGCCTAGTGAAAACTTCAGAGCTTAGTGCTCAAAATCAGGAGCGCTCTCCCATTTTGGGGGTACTGAACACATATGGAAGCACTGCCTACAGACCCTCCTGATAGGAGCACCAGTGCCAATGCCAAGAGGTAGGAAAAATGAGTTGAGAAACAGTACTGGGGTGAAACTAAGGCATGCAGGCACTAGCTTTCAGGGCAAGTCTCTGAAAGGGCGGATGGCGTAAGACTTGAGCATGTCAGCATCATTCTGCAGCAGGCTGGAGTTTTCTCCCTTGTGCTCTGTATAATTCTTTGTGATGGGCGGGCAGATGGCGTGGGACCTGAGCCTGCCAATGGGGGTTCATTGTGCTGGGCGGGCAGATGACTTGGGACCCGAGAGTGCTGGCAAGGATTCCTCATGATGGGTGGGTGGATGGCGTGGGACTGGAGCGTACCAACATCATCCTGCAGTGGGCTGGAAGAGTTTTCTCCCCTTTTGTTCTGCATCCCAAGATGCTAGCACGTGAAGAAGCAGCACTGCATGCAATGGGTAAGCGCGCCGCAAAGCCCTTGTGTCTCCCTTCCCCTCCCTCTCCTGTGTCCGTATCATCTACACCAACCTGACTCACCCATGTGGTGCTCATGCAGCCGCGAACAGATGAACCCCTCACTCACTCACTCAAGATAATGGCACTCAATCCTCCTCCCCATAGCCGGCCCTGGATGACCCAAGCTCATACAAAACTAGGGTCACTGCCTTTTTGAGTTGACCCCCCATGGCTATGCTGCCGGCCCAGCCCTTCATGAACCTGTGTTACTGATAGAGGGATACCTGCCAGGACACCGGGGAAAATTCCCCACTCTTACAATAAATGCCAAGGGACCTTTTACTTCCACCTGGACAGCCATCATGTTATGCAGAAAGGACTTCAGTTTAATGTCTCATGCAAAGGACAGCACCCCCCCCCCCAAACAGTGCAGCATAGAAACACAGAATTCATCAGCAGATAACTATCTCTTGGACCATCCAGTCTGCCCAGTTTGTTCCTGCCTATACCATCACCGCAGACCCTACCTGATCTCGATATGCCCCCACCCACCCTTACCCCCTACTGCTGTACCACTGCATCAGTCGAAGTGTTAGCTCAAGTTACTGACATGGGACTAGAACCCACAATCTTTCAGTCTTCCCAACTCCAGAAGACAGCGTGCAGCATAAGCCAGGGACACACACAAACACACACACACAAAAATCCTGTACAGCAACGTGTCACCAGAAAATATATTCTGTCAACCGGTGGAGGTGGAGGGAACAACTGTCTGCACACGAGTAAAACCTGTCACCATATGAATATAGACAACCTGTAGGCGAACATATAGTCAAGAAAATATAGACATACTAACATGCAGGTAGCATAGAACAAGCTTCCAAAAATGTCTAGCTGCAGAAATCCAACTAAAGTGTCTACGTTTAAGGTATCTGGCTAACTGAGGACATGGGCAGACATTAGGTGGCCCTTGGCACTATGAAGAGAGTCTAAAAATAAAACAGGCAGGGTGCTGTAAGTTAGAAAAAGAACTTCACAACCAGTGGGAGTAGCCCTCCATAAAACAGTAGAAATACTGATCGTTGCCCAGACCGCTCCCCAAACACGTGACAGAAGTGCAACAGATGGCATGCAGCTACTTTCACCCCAACCTGTGGGTAGCGTCACACAGAGAGTGGTGGGTACAGCCTACTGCAGTAATAGTGGGACGAGACTTACTGCAACCCAATGTTAGCCTGAAGTACTTAAAGAGCAGAAAATTATAGAACACAAACGGTGCAGTACAAGGATGAAACATCAAATGAGGAGAACAATACTGCACCAAAGATACACCCAGCTCTCACCAGAGCAATAATATGCCGCTTCAGCCAATCTTAACAGAGGCCGCAGGAATAAAATGAAATAGTTTGGATATTTCAATCTTAGTCACCATCTGTTTTTTAGTAGACTTCCTAGACCAGGGGTTCTCAAATGGTGGGGCCAGCCTCCTTGGGGAGGCCCCAACCTGTTCCAGGGGAGGCTCAAGCAAGTCTGAAAAAGTACTGTATTTAAATGTTGGGTTTTATATATTTTGTGTGAAGAGATGAAGCAAACTGAAAGAGGATAATAACAGTAGGTGAATTTTATGTATTTATTTACTAATAGGTGACAAGGGAAGGTGAATGAGCCAAGGCTCATTTCAGGTGTACCAGGAAGGTAGGAGTGAATAAATTTCAAGCAGTAATACATAGAACAATCAAGAAATATACAATGAGCAATAGTGCAAATAAATATGAACAATAAATTAATAATGAGTGGTGGTAATTGATCAATTTGTAAACTGATGGCAGAACAGCCCAGATATAAGGGTTGAGCATAGAAGTGCTAAGAGCAATAGCAGGAAGAGCAAAGTAACCCCGAGAAGAAGCAAAGTATGTAGGAAGTTTATTTCATACAGAGGAGGAAACAGAGAAAGTAGTCTGACCCATGAAGATACTGCAACAAGAGGGAACAATGGTTCAAGAATGAAAATAGCAGAGCAAGTAGGTTGGCCTGTGTGTGTGTTGGGGAGTTACAATAAGCTGAATAATTATATTTGTTTATTTTATTTATTGTTATTCAGATAACACCTTTGAGCACATGAGCTCTTTTCAAAAGTTCCAAGTCAGTATAAGACAAAGAACTGAATGTGAGCCAAGTACTCAAAGGGGTTTCAATTTATTCATGGTGTACTGTGCAAAGTACAGTATGTTATTTTTCGTTGGGGAGGCCCAAGATTATTTAAATTTTTGGGGGAGGCTCAAAATCTTTTCCATGGATTTGGGGAGGCTCACTGTGACAAAGTCTAAGAACTATTGTCCTAGACTGAGGGTTGGCCAAATGATATAATGCAATCTGCAAGGTGGAAACATCAATGTAGGAAAACAGCAGCGAACATAAGTCTTGCCCTACAATTCAGGCTCCCAAATCAGAGGGAAGATTTCCCATCGAACCAGAAATGTCAGGGAGCATAGCCCACTGCTCACCCCCAAAACATGAGAGAAGAACCAATGAGGGTGCATCATCATCCAGGCCGCCAAACCTGTGGGAAGAGCCACAGCCAAACCACTTAAGCAGGGGTTGAAATTGGCACCGGCCCACTGGCCAAATTCTAGCAGATTTTGTATCGGGCTAGTAACATTTTTATTTAAGTAGCCCTGCGGGCTTGTACTGGAGAAAGTAATATTTCAGTAAGTACACCAGCTGGGCCAGTAGAAAAGTCTGTAGGGCTAGTGGATTTTCCGGGTCACGAGCCCTGCTGGCTAGTGGATGCAAAACTTAATTTCAACCCCTTTTTAAGACAGAGAGAACAGCCTACTCCACTCCCCCAACTAGTGTAAAAGCACAGCTGCAAATCGTGACAGCATGAGGATTCAGGATCCCTAATCCGTGAGCAAAGCCTCCATCCAACCACAGGTAGTGGCAATAGCCAACCCCACTTCCTCAGCAGGGGGGTAGTAGCAGTAGTAGTCGCAAACAAGACAGCAGAACTCAGGCTTCCTTGAACAGAACCTCTATCCAAAACAATCAAAACATATTACAGCTTACACCGTGGGAATAAAGGAAGGTGCCATTTAAACATACCTATTTATTCAGTTTGCTGAATTACAAAAAAATTAAAAACGCCTTTCTAAATCATGTCAAAAAAAGAATTCAAGTAAGAACACAGAGAAACCGTAGGGACTATAGGCCCTTTTTTCTAATTTGAGGAGGACCACATTTCATTGGTATATTGATGTTTGCTCTCAACCCCCGTGTGTGCCTATGGGTTGTTATGCTACTTCACATTTAGTTCGACCTTTGTAGCTATTGTACATATTAACTTAGATAGCTACCGCTGAACCTATGCCTCTGCATTGTAAACTGCTTACTGTATATTGTATTATTTCAATCTTGATTTGTATTTTGTTCAAATGTATATCTCTGTTACATAATCCTTACTCTGTGTATGGATCATGTATGTTGCCCAGGTCCATCTTGAAAATGAGCTTGCCTCAATGGTGATCGCTTGGTTAAATAAAGACTTGACTGATTGACAGTGGCACCCATGAAAAACAAATTTAGATGAAATGTGATTCAAACAAAGCGAACTATAGTTGAGCAGGCTGAACTTTAAATGTACTTGCTTTCTGTTAGGTGCCGCCCTCTGTTTTTAACTTGTTCACCACCAACCACCTGGGAGCTTCTTGTTGGCAACACACACTGAAACTAAGAAATAAGGAAGCTGGGGAGGGGAACTGCACTTAAAGAGTGAAGCAGCAGGCCCGGTCTCATAAGCAGCATGAAAGAATAAAGCAGAGTAGGTACTTGACCTGTACGAAGTCACCTTGTCACAGGTGGTCAGGCCCCAGCTCATAAGCAGTATGAAAGAATAAAGCAGAGTACGCAACTAACTTGTATGGAATCACCTTGTCGGAGGTGGTCAGGCTTAAAGAGGGACTATGATCATAAATTACACACACTGTACACACTGGAGGAGAGGAGGGGCAGGGGAGACATGATAGGAGTCTTCAAGTATGTAAAAGTAATAACAGAGCAGAACCAAGGAGTTGTTTAGGCTAAATAAGGGGGACAACTAGGGGCATGAATGGAAGCTGGAGGGAAAATTACAGGGGGGGAGCGCAGGAAGCATTATTTCACCGAGAGGGTGGTTGAGCTGTGGAATGCGCTGCCTGGGAGGCTGGTGGAGGAGGGCACAGTGGAGGGCTTCAAGAAGGGGTGGGACAGGTACAAAGGGAAACTAAAGTCAAAGAATACCCTCTTGGGGAGCAGGAAAGCGAGCATCCACTAGGTGACTGGCTGCCAAGCAGACACAACAGACCATTAGGCCTATTCTTCTGGCTTTTTAGTATGTCAGTAAATTACTGCCATCAATAAATTCAGAATCTAGATCAACATGGCCTCAAACACCATCATGCCAGAACTGAGTTCCCTAAGTTACTTTGTTTAAAAGTTACAAATCATTTTACAACCCTAAATTCTCTGCCTGTACAAAAAAGTCAGTTTCAGTGAAGAGGTGCTGATGATGTCATCTCCTGAACTCACAGTCTAGCCCTCCCTGTCAGCTAGCTTACAGGACCTGCTTCCCCAAAGTTTAAAAACTATATGCAAATGTTTTTTTCCAGTAAAATACACAGTACCATTCTATAAACATTGCTTTAAAACCTGTGTGTGTTTCAGGTTTTGTAACAAAGTTGACAAATTCATATTTTTGTTTTTGGTGCTTTTTTGTTGTAGTCCTTTTCTCCTGGGTTGCTGGATGTTAAGTCACAGCACACTAATGCGAGATTTGCAGACTGGATATCTCTGATGTGGTGAAAGGCTGTGATCATTCACACCTATTGTTCAATTGAGGTGATTTCTCCCCTGACACCATTGTGACAACTTTGAGAAAATGTAATGTTTAGCACAAGTGAGCTTATAATTTTAATATTGTTTCTGTATTTCTCATTCTTTGTTACTAAGGACATCTGCATGTAAACAGGATCACTGCCCTATCTGTTCTGGCTGCTTGCCTACATATGACATCACAGTTCTGTTTATGACATTAGTCTGTTGCTGTGGGGATAATTACGGTGCCATAAACGGGGAATTATGTATTTTATTTATTTATAAGTTGGTAACCGGGAAAAGCACCATGACCAGAAGCTCGTTTCCAGGCAGACAAGGTCTAAGAGACAGTAAGCCTCTTCCATACAGCTGTCCTCGGTAGTAAGGAAAAAGGTAAATAATTATAGAAAATACATGAAATATAAATTGAACTGTCTAAATCTCACACTTTTTCCAAGTTTTTCTAACGGTGTCAGGGGCTCTTTAAATCAATTATTCCATCACCCTGTAAATGGGGGTGGGAGAGGTAGTGCTGTTTTGAAACCTTACTAAGAGTTTATAAGCAGTGGCCAGCTCAATGCTTAATCACCCAGTCACTCAATCAATCAATATTTTATTCATCATTAAAGTATGAATGAATGGGATATTCAGTTGAGCAGAGGTCACTTTCTGTTTTCTCACTGACAGGCTGTTACTTGAGCTATATTCAGGCCCATCTGCGTTGTACTCCACATTATAATGTTTGTTTTACCAGGGCTAATATGTCCACCCTAGAATGATTTAACACATAAGGCCCCTATTAAAACTTATTGTAAAGCAGACACTGACAAACAGCAATGCAGTTACCAACATTGCAATACTTGTATTGTAATAATACAACTTTCAAACAGGCACTGCAGAGTAGTACTTCACATGGTATCAGCAGCCTGGAGGCATGGTGACTCCGCATCCTGCAACTCTAGAGAAACAAACCACACCAAAAAGGCATTCAAATACAAATTGTCAACTTTGTTGCAAAACCTGAAACACAGAGATTCTATAGCACCGTTTTTAGAATGGTGCTGCCTGTTTTACTTGTGAAAACCATTGCAGAATGGTCTTTTAACTTTGGAGAAACAGGTCCTATAAGCTTTCTGACAGGGAGGGCTAGACTGTGAGTTCCAGAGATGACATCAGCACCTCTTCACTGAACCTGGCTTTTTCGAACAGGTAGTGAAATCAGGGTTACAAAATAGCCCATAACTTTAAAATGAAGTAAGACAGAAACCTAATGTTTGGTATGAGATTTATTGGGGGTATGCTTATTCTAATTCTGCAATGTAACACTTTTGACCAGAGCCCCTCTTTAATTCAGACTTCAGCTGAACTATGAAAACAGAATTTCTCCGTAGAAATGGACCACTTGGCCCACCCAGTCTGCCCATATGTTCCCCGCCTAGTCCGTCTTCACAGACGCTAACTGGTCTCCTTCCTTTCAGCTTATTTACTAATATTTCCCATGTCTAACTCACACATGCTTGAAGCCCCCCACTGTTTTCGCCTCCACCACATCTGCTGGCAGTCTGTTCCTGGTGTCTACCACCCTTTCAGTGTAGTAGTAGTACTACCTGAAATTTTAAACTCCACACCCGCACTGCAGTTTCACTGACTGACCCCTGGTCCTGGAGCTTTTTCTCACTTGAAAGAGACTCCCCCTCCTGCTTCCGGTTCACCCCTGTGAGGTACCTGTAGATCTTTCATGTCCCCTCTCACTCTTTTCTCTTCTACGATGTACATGCTGAGATCGCTCAGACTCTCCTCATAGTGCTTTTGGTAGAACCCCTGCATCATTTTAGTTTATTTATTTATTGAATTTTGTTGACCAGGTAGGCCCACTGAGACTAGAAGTCCCTTTTCAGAACGACCGGGGATACAGACAGCAACCAGCTGAAATTGAACCAGATTAAGCTGTTTGTGGTATTTTTAATGAATAGAAATCCGACGGGGACACCCAGAAAATTCACCTATTCTTTTCGAGAAGTGCCATGGGGTCTTTAACGTCCACCTGAGCAACCACCAGAACAGACAGACGGAACCTCGGTTTAACGTCTCATTCGAAAGACAGCACCTCAGGAGTGCAGCACCCCCATCATGCTGCACTACAGTGTCGGTATTGGGATTTACCCCAAGTGCCTGGCGTGGGGCTAGAACCCACAACCTTTTGATCTTCCAGCCTCAGAGGCAAGCGTGCAACCTGCTAAGCCACTGATACTGCTGTGCCCTTTGTGTAGTTGCCCTCCTCTGGACTGCCTCCACTCTGTCTACGACCTTCTTAAGGTGCAGCTGTCAGAACTGGACACAATACTGGGGGGTCTCACCGGTTAGTAATAGTGACACCACCACCTCCCCCTCCTGCTGGAGATACCCTTCCCTTTGCACCCCAGAATCCTACTAGTCCCTGCCTACTGCTCTGTCACACTGTCATGCCACCTTGAGGTGATCAGTTATGATAACCTCAAGGTTCCTTTCCTGCTTAGGGACTGTCAGTACCCTCGCCCCCCCATCCTATACAGAGCTCCTGGGTTTCTATGCCTTACGTGCATGATTTTGCACTTTTTGGTATTGAACCCAACTGCCATACTCTTGACCACTCCGAGTTTCCCAAAATCCCTGCATATTCTCTCCACCCCCTCCTGAAAGTCCACCCTATTACAGATTTTGGCACCATCTGCAAAAACGCATACTTTCCCTTTCAGTTTTTCTGCGATGCCACTAATGTAGATGCCGAAGAGGACCGGTCCCAGTAATGAGCGCTGTGGCACCCCACTGGTCACTCTCCATCTCCCATCTTTACAGTGAGTGCCATTAACCACCACCCTCTGACACCTATCTGTTAACCAGTTTCTAACCTAATTCCCCCACTTTGGATCCCACCCCTAGGTAGCTCAATTTCTTGATCAGTCTCCTGTGCAGCACAGTGCTTGAAGGCCTTGCTAAAGTCCAGATTAGCCATGCCCACTGCCTTCCTATCTATTTCCCTAGTCAACCCGTCAAAAGAAAAAGAAATCAGATTCATTCTGGCATACACCCCCTCTACCCCACCCCCATGAATCCATGCTGGCTGTGCTCTTGCAGCCCACTGGATTCAAGACACTCTACAAGCCTTTTCTTTACCAGGGTTTCCATTCATTTCCCCACCACTGAAGTAAGACTGACCAGCCTATACTTACTAGCCTCCTCCTGCTGCCACTCTTTTGTAGAGGGATCACGTCAGCTCTTTTCCAGTCCTCTGGAACCATGCCTGTTACAATAAACTGTTGAATAAGGTCATCAGCGGGGTAGCTAGCACCTCCAAGTTCCTTTAGTACCCTTGGGTGTATCCCGTCTGGTCCCATAGCCTTGTCCATCTTCAGAGCTGCATGTTCAGTCAGGACTCTTTCCTTTGAAAAATGGGCTTTTGTCCAAGCCCCCACCTTCTTCCTACAATTTCCTGGTGTGCTGCCCCGGCTCCACTGTTAAGTCTGAGCAGAAGTACCTGTTCAGGATGGCAGTTTTTTCTTGGTCCCATAAATTATGGCAAGAAAAAAAGAATACAAATAAGAAAACTGAAAAAACACACTCAAGGGATTTATAGGCCAATTTGAGCCACGTGTTTTTGTTTGTTTGTGGGGATGGGGCTGTATATCCTGTTGTTTTTATGTTTCCTTGGGCGTGTGCAAGAAACATCTTGCGGTAGAACCACATTTGAGAGGTCACTGTGTCAAGGATGAGTTAAATGCAGAGCAATCTAGTCGACTCATCTCTCACGACCAATGAGCAGACAACCAGACTGTGACACTAGTCACAGTTGGAAGCTGTTCTCCACATGAAAGAAATGAAGCACACTCCAATGACAGTGCTTCATTTCTTTGATTTGCATAGTGCTGTCGGCCCAACCCTCCGTTCCCGTCCTGGCACCCAGCATGCAACTGAACCCTCCCGCTCCCTCCCACTGCGTGCTACCTGCCCCACTCCCTTAGTTCCCCATCTCAGCACCGGGCATTTAATTAAACCCTCCAGCTCCCTCCCACTGCGTGTTGCCGGCCCCGCTCCCTCTGTTCCCCCGTCCCGGCAGCACCCATTTAATTAAATCCTCCTACTGCGTGCTGCCCGCCCCACTCCCTCTGTTCCTCGTCCCAGCACCCGCATTTAATTACACACCCCGCCCTCCCACTGCATGCTGCCTGCCCGCCTCCCTCTGTTCCCCGTCCTGGCAGCTGGTGTTAAATTAAGCCCACCTTCTCTCTCCCACTGCATGCTGCCTGCCCCACTCCCTCCATTCCCTGTCCCAGCACCCAGCATTTAATTAAGAAGAAGAATCAGCATTTACATAGCGCTTTTCATGCACAGTATCCCAAAGTGCTTTACAAGCAATGCTAGACTGGTAGTGAAGTGACTGAATGTGTGGTGGCGGCCATATCGCACATCATCACCCACACACAGCCTGGATAATTGCATGAACCAGTTTATGGAAAGGGGAATGTTGGCCAGGACACCGGGAATGTTCCCTGCTCTTTGCGAAGAGTGCCTGGGTTCTTTTACTTCCACCTGGACACCCTCCGGACAACACCAGGATGGGCAGAAGGGACCTCAGTTTAACGTCTCATCCAAAGGACGGCACACCCCAGCAGTGCAGCACCCCCCCAATACTGCACTCGGATGCCAGCGATTTTTTGGTGCAAGTCCATTCCCGGTGTGAGACGAGAACCCACGACCTTCAGGTCCAGAGGCGGATGTGCTACCAACTGAGCCACACTGACACCTAAGCCCTCCCGCTCCCTCCCACTGCATGCTGCCCACCCCGCTCCTTCTGTTCCCACCCCTAGTTCAGCTGCCACATTGTCCTTGAGTGGCTGTCTGAGTCTGTAACTAATTTTTCTTTTAAATCCAGGCTACTGGCACCTATGACATATGTCTGGCATGGGGTGTTGGGGGGGGGGGGCGTCATTGTGCATGCAAGCCAGTCTCCAACATTCCTGAAAACCTATCCATGCCCCACTGCATTACTCCCCACATGGAGGGAGGCTTCGGCTTCAACTGGCACCAATCTCTAGTCTGACATTTAAACAGCAGCAACCATGATCGAGTGAAAGAGGAGATGGATTTATAAAACAAGCTGTGCCACCAGTAACAAGTCAACTGAGGACTCCAGGCAGGTCAAGTGACAGCAGAAAGATAGCATGTGCAGCAAGTCATCAGCATTAGCAGCAGCCTGGATATTATTTTAATTTTTATTTCAAAAAATGTTGAGTTTCAACCCCCACCCCAATGGAATGAGGTCAGTGGTTGGGCTGCCACCCATCCGGACTGGGTAGAGTGCGTGTGGTGGCAACGCTGCAACCAAAAAGCAGACAATCAGTCATCCAAGTGTCAAGAAGCAGGCGGGCTGGGTTGAGGACTGGCTATTTCAGGCATGCACCTTTTCACTTCAACTGGATTGGGTCAAGTGTTCTCTGAGCCCAGGCCATCAGAAAACAGTCAGAATGGAGCAGGCAGAGCAGTATACTGAAGGCTGGCAACTGGCATGGCACTCGGGCAGGAATGTCACTAAAAGGTATGAAAATAAAAAAAAGAAAAAGTGTAATTTAGTATTCATTTAAATGAGTGACTAAACAAATGTAAGCTGATCAGTCATGGGATTAGCATATGTGACTAATTTTTATTTAGCAGTTTTATATGTTCAGTCTGTCCGATAAGCAATACTGAGATTGCTGACAGAATGGGAAAATAATATAAAAGAAAGGAAAAGTTATGCCCCCTTTTCTGGTATAGGGTGTTTTCCCTCACTAGGTATGGGTGAGTCAGGATCAGAAAAGCTTTTAAAATACAACAGGAACAGCATATATTGATCATGGAGATGCGAGTCTCTGCATTTGTGAAAAGGTTTTTGGGTACCCCACCTTTGTTACAAGGAGAGTTTAATATTCGGTTTTGCTGTACCATACCATACACCACAACTCTGTCTCACCACCACTGCCACCTTCTTTGAGGGGCCAATGTGTGTATTTTCTTGCAATATTTTTATTAAAAAAAATAACAGCGAATGGCTTAAATTCTTCTATGATTAAGAAAAACTGCTGTTTGCAAAGTTGGGAGGGGGTTGGGTTGTGAGAGTCTGCCATCAACCACTGTCTCTCCATAATCCATATTTGCTTGGGTTGGTTGTCTGCTCCAGCAACACTTATTTTTTGGAATCCCTGACAGTAAACTATCCCTCCACGTGGTCTCCAGGACGCTGCAACTCTAGTGGGTGCCAGTCACCATTTTTAAGCATCAAGGCACTGGGTTACAAATTGGTAATCAAACTAAAGTGGCATATAATAGGCTTGCTACATCTTCTCGTATTTCATGATGACTGCAGGGTTAGATGATGGTAAGCCACCCCCCTGCTCTTGCATCAATGCCTAGTCATCTTAAAAACGACAGCTGTAATTACAAGAGGTAGTGTGGTCTATGGTTAGAGCACCAATTTGGGAACCAGAAAAGTGCATATGCAAACCCCACTACAGTCAAATACTCACCATGTGACCTTGGACATGTCACTTAATCTCAGTACTTCTGTCCACCCAGTTGTGGAAATGGGTAGATACAGAAGTCCACTGGAAATAAGATGTTGCATCTCTGCCGGGCTATTCTAGGTAAGTAAATAAAAATAAATGGGGTGAACGTACTTATGTATTGAGTGTTTGTGAGATACCACGAACGTGTGTGTGTGTGTGTGTGTGTGTGTGTGTGTGTGTGGGGAAGGGAGGTGTGTCGCGGTGGTGGGGCAATGGCAAGAGCTGTACATAGGACCCATAATCAAGTAAATCCAGCCCTGGGTGCTGGGCTAGAGGGACATGCTGGTCCGCCGATGCGCGGAGTTTGGCCCAAGTTTGGGAACTGTGTCTGCAGAAGGGGGATTGCAACTGCAGGCTGCATCCTCCTACCTTCGTCAGCAGTACCTGCCTAACGGTTATATCACTAGGGGTGGGTGGGTGTGCGTGTGTGTGTGTGTAAGGGAGCTGAGAGCCTGTATGGCGCTGGCTTTGGAGTCGCCATGCCAAGAGCCTTCCTGATGAAAACAGCATGCGTGGCCCCAGGAGCCCGGAACTGGACGAGGAGCAGGGAGAGATCTACATGACGGGTAAGGACAGGGAGGGAACCACCATCTGAGACATCTAGAGTTAACATGGGGGGGTGGTGATAAAGAGTAATATTTCCAGGTCACATCTTTTGTCACACTGGGACCGCACTCCCTAAGTTACAAAGTAACCACTTAAAGAAAGAAGGACAAAATATCAGTCTGATTATTAATATTCAGTCTTAAACTCTTAGCATGTACATTAGGTAAACTGAGCAGGAAAAAAAATATAAGTGCAACATTTTTTGCTCAACTTAAGAATACCCTTCTGTCCAGACTGTATGCCTTGTGAAACATAAAGAATAAGGTTCAGGTGGCTGCTTTACCCGTGTCCTTGGATTTTGGGGGGGGCACTCCCTCCTTCACAGCATCTGACTGTGGCTGCTACTTTTTGAAATGCTGGGGGGGCGGACACTTATGCGTGAGGGGCATTTACAGTTTATAACGGGGATGCTATGGGGTAACAGATGGAGATTTATATTCATATTCAGTAGTAGGGATTTTTCCATATTCGGGGTTTGAGACTGTTGCCGCCGTCTGAGTGCCAAGGGTCTGGTAAGGGGGTGGGTGAATACTTACAGCTTGTGTATAGTTTATTTATTTGTGGTGGAGTGGGATGATTTCACTCTCAAGGTGCGAGACTTTTTGCTGTTTAAGTGCTACGAGAGCCAGATAAGGGGGTTTATATATTTATTTCAAAAGTTTTACCAGGAAAGACATACTGAGCTAGTAACAACTTGTTTCCAAATGTTGTCCTGATATAATATAAAGTCTGTAAATGTTTGATTTATTTGAGGTGGGTCTGTCCGCTAGGGCATGAGGCTTTTGCTGCTTGATAAGTGGGGGATTTGGGTATGTGCCTGAGGCTGTTGCCACTGTCTGAGTGCTAACGGGCAGGTAAGGGGGAATTATACAGCCTGTGTATATATATATTTTTCAGGTGGGATGGGGGATGTCTCTCGGGATCCAAGACTGGTGCCACTTTTTTCTGAGTAACACTGGACAGGTATGAGGGTTACAATGTACAAGTCTGTACTTTTTTTTTTTTTTTGAGGTGGGGTGGGTGGGAGCCATCTCTCTCAGGGTATGAGGCTGTGGCAGCTGTTCTGAGTGCTAGTGGTCTGGTAGGAGAGGGCAACTTTCAGGCCCAGTTCAATTTCTTGCACTGATCTCATTTTGATAGTGCTCGTTACAGCTAAAAGGAGGAAGGGCAAAATCACTGGGGATCGGTTCATTTTTCTCAGTCTCAGAGTCTTGAGTTTAAAGGAGTGAAAGGGTGGGATGAAAATGAATCTAATTTCAACAGCTTTAGAGATGGCTGGGGTCTGGGAAGTAACGGACCCTAACCAACTTCCGCGATTTTATCAGATTGCATCCCTTAGGTGAAATTATTCATTTCTGCCCCCCTCCCCCAGGTGTCACCACAGCGCATGCCACTGGAGTGTGGGGAGGGACTCAGAAAATGGGGAAATTAGCACCTATTTCAGTCTGCTGGGAGATGACTGTCTAGTCCTCCCATGCCACAGTCCCCCTATCACACTGCTCCTGTCCCCCTGTCACACCACTCCTCTCCCTAGCCCTGCATACCTCAAAGGACCACCAGGAATGCTATCCCCCTCCTCGCCCTCAGGGAGGGGGCCATCTGATCTGACAAGATAAGCTGAGCCCTCCAAGGATGCAGGCACTGCCTCAGGAGCCAGGTGGGAGGAACCAGCAGTAAAAAGTGAGACTGGTGGGCAGCCAGGGACACTGAGCAGCCAGAAGGAGCGGGAAGTTGTGTGCTGCAGGGGAAGGTGTTTAAAAAAAAAAAAAAAAAAAAAAAAGAAAGAAAGAAGAATGTGAATACAGGATAGACTCACTAGGATTCCAATCCTGTATTTACTGTTCTAACCTATGAATAAGTTGTTTTGCTTACCTGGATGAGCCGTCCTGCGGGTTTCCCCTCCTGGCCACATCACTGGGGCACACAATGCAGATAAAATTGATCAAAATAGACAGAGAATACAGCTTGAGCAACCCTGCACAACCAGCTTGTGCTGCTAGCGAGAGGCTCAGATACTAACTGAGCTTGAGATCAAAGCGCACTGGAATCTGAACCCTGAGCTGGCAGCACAGGCTGCTTAGGCACTGTTCGGCCCAACCGATATTTTTATAGCGTACAGAGCCAAAATTATGGAGAAATACAGTTTTCCAGAAAAAAATGTCACTAAAAAGATTTTTTTTTACTGTTGAAATTCATAACATTTACACAGAAATACTGTCTACACTCTGTGAAATGTCATCACATTCACAGATGCTCTCCCGCTCCTACTTCAATGAAATCAGAGATAGACGGAGACAGACATTGATCCCCCCCTACCCAAGACAAACTGTTTTTAAGCTAAAGTCCATGTTGGAAAACATCTGACACACTCGTTTGAAAACACTGCTGTGGCCATCTCATCAACTCAGTTGGGCTTCGGCTCCGATGATTGTGCAGCGGTTTCCAGCTGTACTTTGCGAACAGGTGGGCTCATGGGCACTGAAAACTTGTGGAACATTGTTGCACCCAAGAAGGGTCCAACCGCATTCCATGACCTTTGCTCTGCAGTATAACAGCGGCTGGTAAGGACAGAACTCCACACAGAACGAGAGTAATCTATACACTGTGGCATGTTTTCTAGGGCAAAGCAGGCTGCTGACCAGCTAACTTGACCCCCCCCAAAAAAAAAACGCTATTCTAAATAAGAGCCGCTACGTGAACAAGCAGAACAGTTATTGTACGCCATTCTTGTTCCTTCTGTGCACCTAGAAGAACTCAAATTAATTGCTGGCCCGTTTCTATATGTCCATGCAGTGGTTATCCTCTATACAGTGGTAATCCACAAATAATTTTAGCAACCAACCACAACAGCACATTTTGTGTTTGACATGATTTGGAATTCCTGTTTCAGTTCAAAATGACTACGTTCAGACATGTGGATTGTGCCATTTTGAATCCAGATACTCGAGTTTATATAAAACTGCTTTCCTGGCACTTGTATAGGTACGAGTCTCTCATGGTAGGGAATTCTTACCCAGCTGTCCACCTGCCATGAACGGAAATGGGGGGTGGGGTCAGGGACACTATGGTCTAGTGATCAGAGCACTGGCTTGGGAACCAGGACACCAAAGTTCAAATCCCACCAGAGCCACTTACTGACTGTGTGATCATGATCAAGTCACGTGACCGCACAGTGTTTTAGTTCACCTAGCTGTAAATATGGATGGAAGCAGGACCCCACTGAAATTGAGATTTTGTAGCTCAATTGGGTAATGCAGCATAACTAATAAAAAAAAAATATCCTGTTACTCATTATTCAAACGTTTATTTATTCCTTAAAATCAAACAGAAATGAACTTTTATTCATAATTTGACAATTTTCAAATATTTTTTGCCCAAATTTTCAGCATGTCTTTTTGGGGCTCCTCTTCAAGAACAAGGGCAGTGAAGTTATTTAAATCTTGCCCAAAAGGTGATTTTGCACTTACTGCAAGACATCATGTTTGGGGCAGGATTTGAATAATTTCACCACCCGTTTCACAACGTGGGTTCCCAAAAAGGCCACGTAGAAAATTTGGGTAAGAAATATTATAAAAATGACCAAGTTCTGTTTCTATGTTGAAAATTTCCAATGCTCGCTCATAACTTTAGTAATTTTCAATATTGTGACCATAAATTTTCAACATAGCCATTTTTTCACACCACCGCATAATTGATGGTTAGATAAAATGTTTCTTTTTTTTTTATACAGGATATTCTGTTAGAATTTTTATTCCTGTTTTCAACAGTATTCTGTTTGTTGTACAGAAAAAAAAAAGGAAATAATATACGTTCAGTGTTCACATTCAAGCACAAAAATGTCAGTTACACAAAAGACACGACATGAATGTTTCAGCTTCATTTTTCAAATCCTGGCTGAAACGTATTTTCACACCTGTAGCATTAAAAATGACATTTCAGCAGCAATTTGAAAATCATCACCTATCGGGTTCATATGGCGTGGTCATAAGAACACTATGTTGAAAATGTGGGGTCAAAATATTTAAACACAAGTAGTCACACTTTCATGGGTGTAAACTTTCTGTACTTGAAAGGACTGAAGCGCTCCAATGAGAACACACTTCACTACTTTCATAATATACCCCATCTTACACACCATGCAAGGAGACATCCGGCATTGACACATGCTTGTTCTGCTAACATGCCAGCCAAACAGCAGAGCAGTCTACAGTTTTTTCTTTGTCCCCTTCCCCCCCCACTCGGGTTCAGAAGAATGGGAATCTCGAGATTTTTGGGAGAGACAAGGTTGAGCCTCACCAGCTCCCATAAAATCACTCCATGCCAAGATTTCTGACAGGTAGCGCCGACCTCAGCATAGGACCGCTGGTGCTGTTTACCCTACAGAAAACAAGCTAGCAGGTCTAATCCATGCCAAACTGTATTTAGGAACACATCTGCTATCTAGAAAAAAGAACTGATGACTGATGGTTGATTTCTGCATTCAAGCAATCTGATGACCGTTTCCTTAAATGTTGTTTTAACCTTTCGATTATAAATGCAACTTTCGTAAATCATTGTTGAGCGAATCATTTGCTTGACTGCTCCTTACTGAAAACCTGTCACATTTCATACGGACTGGCAGGGTTTTTGCAGTTACAGCTACTTAAGAGGCAGTGTTGTCTAGCGCTTTACCCTAGTTTAGCCCAGCTGTGATGTAACATCTCAGCAGTGGGGTCCTGCTTCTAGCTCTTTCTGCAACAGAGTGGACTAGCGCACTGGGGTAATAGACATCCCCAAGGTTGCACAGTATTGGGCTTGTAGGGTTTGAAACTTATCTCCTGGTTTCCAAGCCAGTGCTTTAACCCAAGGACTCCCAGGAATGTGGGGCTCTGCATCTTTAAGGGGCTGGCAGACCATTGGCTTGTCGGGACGTGCATCCACAGTGAAGGGTCCCTGGAATGACCTGTCTCCATCTCAGGACATGTAAAGTGTTGCCTGGTGCCCAACCATACTGCAGAGAGATGCCACAAAGCAGCCCCAAAGGAACTCTGCCGAACTTTTTATTTTGGGAGTTCCAGGTGCCCAAGAGGGGGAAAAAAAAAATCTAACAGCCCTAACACTATCACGTTTATTTTCGTTATTATCCAGATTCCCACGACCCTTAAAAAGAAACAGATATACTAAACTGACCAAGCAGCAGAGGCCAAGCAGAATGTCAATAAAGGAAGGCACACAGGAAGTGATTTCAAAACCCACACATCCGCTGCCAGAAAAGATAACAGCTGGCTAGCAGATTTCATCAACCCCTGGCAAGTGACAGTGATGTCACACAGTACTGGTGTGGGCCCTCAGGCTGTCTTGCCTGCATGGTTTGCTGTGAGCTTTATACAACATGCATTTGTCAATGCCGAACGTTCATCGTGTGCACTGCTGCCATTTTTTTTGGGGGGGGGGGGTTCTGTATACGAACTATACAGCTATTACTACCACCATTAATAAATCCGCTATTTACCTGTAGAATGGAGCCCGGGTGTTTAATCTTCATTTTCTGGGGATAACCAAAGACATGGAGTGAACCGAACCACTTACCTATATCCAAGGTCTCCTTTCTGACTTACTTAAAATGCAACCGGATTCCCGTAACCCTCGGGCATACAGAATTACTCCTTGCTGCAAGCCTGTTAACCCAGATATCCCACGTACCTTTCTGGGTTCCACCTCAGGGGTTCACATCCATGACATGCTCCTTAGTAAGGCCAACAGAACGCGGGTGTGGGGAGGACAGCAGCAGTGGGAGGGAGAGATCTGCTGTGTGTGTGTGTGTGTCTGAACAATAAGTGGGTGTGGGAAGGACAGCAGCAGTGGGAGGGAGTGCTTTGCTGGCGGGGGGCCTCCAACAGAACACAGGTGTGGGGAGGACAGCAGCAGTGGGAGGGAGAGGGAGGGATTTGCTGTGTGTGTGTATGCTCGAATGGAATGCGGGTGTAGGGAGGACAACAGCAGTGGGAGGAAGCAGGAAGGAGTGATTTGCAGGTGGGGGGGCCTCCAACAGAACGTGGGTGTGGGGAGCTCAAACGGGACTACAAGGAAGACAGGAGCCCCATTGGTGGCACTCTCTGTAAGAAGCTGTACCCAAGCTCGTCTGCACATTTTAGAAATTACCCCCTCCTTGTTTTTTTTTTTTTGTTTAAAAAAAAAAAGGATCCCTTTAGTACAAAAACAAGCAGTCAGTTATGGCCTCCAACCCCCTTTTCACTTCAAGCAAGGAACCGGGATAATTGCAATATATACCATTCCAGGGTGCCGGTTATGCTGGGATTTACACACTTCTGGTGTGGTTTACTCGTGGGTTTACTCACTCAGCCTGCGGTCTCCTGACCAAAACAACACCAGACACGGGTAAATCCCAGCATAACCCACACTCTGTCCCTGACCCTGTCCTGGTACATTGCTTAAATAACCACCTAGTCATGTGACTTGATACAGCCAATCACAGTACAAGATTACTCTTACCAATATTTTTAATCAGAAACAATATAAAGAAAAGCTACAGGGAGCAAAGCAAAAGCAGAGTCCACCTTTCAAACAGAGGTAGACCCAGGAGGTAGACATGTTTAAGAGACTGCCATTTTACTGTAAAAATATCTCTTAAAGAGTTTTTTTTTTTTTTTTAAGGGTCACAATATTTAATTATTCTTTCCGGGTAATCTTTATATGAAGAAATTACATAAACCCCGGGCATAACCCCCCCCCCGAATGCTAAATTTGAGCTTAAAAATATACTGGTTGCACCCTTGACTGCACTCTTCAACAGGTCCCTGGAGTCTGGAGTGGTACCGGAGGACTGGAGGCAGGCAAATGTGGTCCCTCTGCATAGAAACATAGAAATTGTCGGCAGATAAGGACCGCTAGGCCCATCCAGTCTGCATTGTATGAGGCCACTGATCCCATGTGATCAATGGCTTGTCATCAGAGGGGAGGGAGGGAGGGAGGAGGTGGGAAATTACAGGCCCCTGAGCTTGACATCACTAGTGGCCCCCTGTTGTGGACCAGGGAGCTTGCCTCCTTCACAGGGGTGTGCTATGTGTAGGCATGGCCTGCAGGGGCGCTGCCTGGCACTGTGTGTTTGGTGGGCAAGATCATGGGCAAAAAAATGTTTAACAGTGAAATATGCACCTGCCACCATATGATGGTGCTGGTACTCTCGGGTCCCCGCATGTGGATCCCCGCTGCCATGACAGCAGGGGGAGTGGCAGATGAGACAGAGATCAGAGAACGACATGACGACGCAAGGTAGTGGCCAGGGCCGAACAGCTGAATGAAAAAAGAAATACATAAAAAGAAACCCAAACTCCCTTTCCCAGCTGTCGTTACTCACCCGACACTTTAAAAACTAAATAAACACCTTCATAACATCATAAGTATAATCTTTTTTTACTCTAGCTCATGTCATGCACTGTAACAATTTTCCTAAATAATACTGAATTGTAGCACTATATATGGATAGCTGTCTTTTCCTTTGCTCTGGTCTCATGTCCTGCTGCACATTAATGTACAATTGTGCACTACTTCTGTGTTGAAATCAGACTGCTAACATGTATATTGAAATTGTTTCTAAAGTGTAAAACCTCACTCTAGTAATCCGACTGCTAGCATGTAACTGTATTTTTTCTTGAATGCATGGTCTCATTTTGTACCACTCCCCTTACCCCAGGATGCATCTGAAAACACGCTCCCAGCTCTGTGTGCCTTTCCTGGTGAAACTTCTCAATAAATACATGAATAATTTGTCACAGTCTCTGTATGTGCAACATAAAGAGCATGTAATGCAACATTCTCCATGTACTTCTGGAAATTCTGAATCCCAGGCAGGGCTGAAAAAGGGCCCATTTGTCGAAGCCCACCTCCTGGTTAAACAAGAAATAAACACAGATGGCACCATCCTCTCCCCACTGATGCAATTCCTACAGGTGACTCTCCAACACCCCCTACTGCCTCACTTCATTTCAGTTAGCTACCGGGCATTATCGGAGGGACAACTGACTACAACAGATTTCCCCAGAACTTCTTGGGAGGCAGAGCTCACCACTATAGTACCTCAGTCTTAATGGTCCTTAGGGTGGATTGGACCGCACAAAGTGACAGAGTCACGTCAATGGAGGAAATATGGCTGGAAGAATACCATTAGATTTTTTATGCACCCCACAGAATACCACTAAATTCCAAAGCACTCCTTATGCCACCTGTTGCAGAGGCTGCAGCCAGGTAGCAAAACATACCCACATCCTGTGGTGTCCTGCTCCATCTTGGCAACATTCTAGGCACAGACAGAAAGTGCTATCAATAACATTATTCAGAGTTTTAGGACCTTGGGCAGTCATATTACCCCCCCCCCCAAAATATATATTAAAGAAAAAAAAAAAAACACACATCTCTACCTCCCAGGTATACTATTAACAGCTGCCAAAAACAAACAATTACACAATCACGGTTGACACTTAAGCCACCCACCCACAATAATGTAGTGAAAAAACACAATTTTTTAGGTTTATAAGATGGAAAAAGCAACAGCACAAATTTAGAACAAGCTCCCTACACATCTGAAAAGATGGAGTATATGGCTCCTCCACACTGTGAATAAGAGACTAGACAATCTGTTAGTGCTCGGGGTGGGTGGGGAGAACATCTATTAAACCAAAGAGATATGGGATAACCCGGGGACTAGTAGGGCTGGACAGAGGTAGGTGACAGGCCTATTACAAACCACTACCCAGGTGCTCACAGATGCATAAATGGATATCTTGCATTTGCTCATACTGGAAGAATGTTAGTAGCAATAAGAAATCCAGGTGTACGTAACCCGCCATCACCCACTGCGAGAAATGTAAAATACTTCAATTGCTTGTCTGCAAGATTCAATAAATTTCAAGTTTAAAAGAAAAACAAAATAATTTCTGTAAGTAAGACTTCACTGTGTGGCAGAGCACTGCTTTTACCACTGTCTCCCAATCCAAACAGAAACAACACACACACACACACACAAAATGTGTTTGGATACATACCACCTGTCCTCCTCATCTTCACTACAGTTGTCAAGATCCAGAATTTCAATTTCATCCAGTGCTGACTCGTCCATCTTGGGTTCTACACCTCCATCACTAGCCTTGTCTGGCTCTGTTCTTGCTGTGGAGTCACCGTCTGAGCACTGTATATCCTCCACAGGTTCAGTGCAAGCAATGCGATCCAGACTCAAGTAATTGCTGATTACACCATCACTGGGTGTGTCTGTACTGCTCTCAGGTTCAGAGCTACAGGGCATGTTCCCCGAGGCACTGCTGCCACAGAACACTCGCTTCTCAGGCTCTGCTCTTATAAACACATCATTCTCCTTCTCCTCGGTCCTAATGCAACCCATTTTACTTTGGATGTCCATCATCACTTGCAGTTCCCGCTCCTCTCGCTTGCTGTTGATACTGTTGTGGAGGGCTGTGCTCTTTACCTCAATCTTGAGGTTATCCAGCCCTGTGTTGATGTTGCTGCTAGTATTTGCCCCGAGCAGGTTCCTGCTGCCACCACCATTGCTGCGGTTTCTCAGCTGCTGGTTCTGAATCTCTAGCCTCCTCACTAGCTCCTGCAGCTTTCGCACCTCCTCCAGCTCTAGGCCCCCCGGGTCAGACTGGGCTTCCGGCACAAGCACCGAATCGCAGCCGCCCGAATCCAGTCCTCGCTCACACTCCAGTGCTTCATCCTGCTGCTGTGCAACTGCAGTATTTTCAGGAACCACCATCTTTATTTAAAATACACCACAGTCCTATAAAAAGGAGACAGAAAGCTTCAAAATTACATTCTTGCAATACCACTTGCACATGTAGCTCTCAGAGAGGATATGTTTTGCAACAGATCACCACAAAACTACTCTGCTCACAGACATGGGAACCGGGGGTGTGGCAAAAGCACAAAGGAATTCAGGAAGGTTCATTTTCACCTGAACCAAAAATAAAGCATTCCAAATCAATCTTCCGAACTTTAAACCATTCCAAAAGGTCTTTTCTTTAGGGTTACAGTATAGTTCAGCCTAAATATGACAAATCAGTTAACCAGCTGTGTAGCAGCAATGCTGAGCCCAAGATTCTTACTGTTATGGGAAATATTTTATTTAGTTTTTGTTGACCGGGAAAGTGCACTAGACAAATCCTGCCTATTTTCAGGCACGACCTGGGGAAGGGGGATACAGATGAATGCCAACTGACTTTGAACCAGATTAAGCTGTTGGTGGTATTTTTAGTGAATGAGGGAAATTTGGCCAGGACACCAGGGAAATTCCCTTACTCTTTTCGATAAGTGCCATGGGATCTTTAACATCCATCCGAACTACCACCAGTCCAGGCAGATGGGACCTCGATTTAACGTCTCATCTGAAAGACGGCACCTCAGAAGTGCAGCACCCCTCTCAAACTGCACTACAGTGTCAGTACTGGGATATTAGTCAAGTGCCAGATGTGGGAACTGAACCCACAGCCCTCTGATTTTACCAATATTTATCTCAGTAGTACTGATAACCACTGATGTTTCGGTAACTGCACTTGTGGATCTGTGTTACTGAAGCACCAGAGAGATAAATAATATTCCACCTTCAAATGTGGCAAAGAAAACACAAAGGAAAAGAGCATCAGTTCCATGTCCTTGTCAGTTCCTGGCAACATTGCAAACAAAAAGAATGACAGTACGATAGCCACATCAATTTCACTGAGGTACAGCATTTAATGTAGTGTGAAGCAGCCGCATGAAATTTATTCCACACAGAAACCAAACTTGTAATTAATACAGAAGACAATCGGGCAAGTGGCTCTCTCCAGGGTTCCATTTGGCCAGTGAACCAGATAAATGCGGGGGCTGAGAACTTTGTTTATGTTAGCCGTTTGTAGAGCACCGCTGCTGATGAAACTGCCCACATGAAAGGGCATGTCAACCTTTTCAGAAATGCACGAGTGACCTGGGGTTAGCTGTGACCCCACCAGAAGTGCAGCAGGCCAGAACAATTCAGTGAGCGGAAGGCGCTGGAGAGATAATTAGGTCAGGTGATGAAATACACATAAAAATGAAGACATGCCCAACAGGAGGTTTTTTTTTTTTATATATATTTATACTCCTTACTTGCCCCTGGTCTGCCACTCCTTCCGGCTGCTCATGACTCCTTTGACCCCTTGCCCTGATCCTCTTCCTCTCGCCCCAGATCGCAGCCGACCCAGGGGTGGCCCGGCGTAACCCTTCGCCAGGTGGGTCCCTCTCCTCCAAGGGGGAAGGTGCCAGGGAGGGCAGCCTGCGCACTAGGCATCAGTCCCCGGGTGCTGCTGAGGTGGATTCGGAGGCATCAGGGCATCTCGGGTCATCAAGAGCGTGGCAGCCATCATCCGGCAGACCAGAAGGCCTGGATTTTCCGCTTTTTCCTCCCCAGGGCATGGTGTGCCACGAAAGTCTAGGCAGAGCCGACGTTCACCACGCCCCCATATGCATGAGGGCTTCGCTGCTGGTCTCCCCGGCCTCCGCCAGGGGGTATCAGACAGCGAGCCCGTCCCCTCCCGGGTAGGCAAGCAGTCGCAGGGGCATCAAGCCTACTCCCCAGCCAGCTCTCAGCGACCCGAGTCCGCTCAACCTGGTCGCCCGGCGCCGCAAGCGGATATCCAACCGCCTGCGCCGACGCAGCCAGCTCAACAGGAGGGTTTGATTAAAATGGGGAGGGATGCTTCTAGGTTTGTAACTCTCAGTCCATTCTAACTGCACTCACTGGCACCTGCCAAATCCCAACCACACTCAGCAAGGGCATCTATTAACTATTTCTACCCCCCATGGGCAATTTGGGGGCAGGAGGCTGAGGCTGACAAAAAGCCTTGAACTGATTTCCCACTAAAACATTTTGGTCACAAAGGCTGCACTCTAGCAGACTCTACTGTGAGCAGCCACAGTTTGAAAACAGCTTTAACTGAAAATAAGCAGCAGTACAGATGGTTTCTCACTGATCCAGGGAACACACCTTGCAGCCATTCAGTTGGCCTGCCTTTGCACAAAGCAGCTGCTGCACAACAGCCATGCTTTGATCACAAATTCAAATGAGCTTGAAACTACAAAGGTACACTGGAAACTTCCCTGCCCCTCAACATTTATCAGACATGTGTCAGTTAGGTGACTGAGGAGGAAGCAGTAAAAACCGGAGCCAACATTACCCCAAAGGACCATGCCACACCCAATGCAAGTCTGCAGCAAAGTCTCCCCACCGTGGTGCCCTTTCTGCGCAAATTAGGAGTCACTGAAAACAACGTGATCACATTCATCCAAGGAGAAAAAAAAAAACACTGACAACCGAGCATAGGCATGCAAGAAAAATAAACTGCAGATCTGCAAATTAAACAATAAAGGAAAGGAGGGCTCGATGGATGCAAAGGGAAAGTAAGGAGGCAAGGAGAAAACAATTAAGGAGAAAAATAAAGAGATGCAAAGGCAGAGAGCAGAGGAAGAGAGAGAGAGGTCAGTTTTGAAAAGGTGAGGCAAATAGACAAATATGGAGGAAAGGAGCGGGATAAGGGGGAGGAGAGGGGGAAAGGTGTTAGCCAAGGGAAGAGGAAGGGAGGGTAAAAGAAGAAGAGCAAGACTGGAGGAAAAGAGGGGACTAAAGGAAATAAGAGAGAAAAGCAGAGGAAAGGAGGGCATAGGAGCGGAGCAAAAGAGGACAGGAAACAGCAATAGAAAGGGGAAGAGAGAGGAAAAGGAGAGGAGGAAAAGAAAGGATATGCAAATGAAAGTGGAGGTGAACGGGAAAGGAGAGGCAAAGGAAGTGGGAACAAAACAAAAAGAGGAGGGCAAAGGAAAGGAGGAGGAATTGAGGAGCTAGGGAGAAGCCAAAGAATTCAAAAGTGAGGCAAAGGAAAGAAAGAAGCAGAGAGGAGGAAACAAGGGTTGGCAAAGAAGAGGGGAGTAAGAAAGGAGGGGAAACAAAGGGACAAGAAATAAAAGGGCAAGGAAGAAAGGAGGGAACAAAAGGACGAGGAAATAAAAGGGGGGCTAAGGAAAGGGGAGGAGGAAAGGAGGAGCAAAGGAAATGGGAGAAGCAATGGGGAGGAGGAGGAGCAAAGGAAAGAATAAGATAAAAAGGAGAGGAGGAGGACTGGAGAAGAAAACAGGAAGGAGCAAAGGAAAGGGGAGAGAGGAGAAATGGGGCAAAGGAAGGACGAGGGTAAAATAGAAACTAGAGATGGTAAACAGAACTAGAAGGCATAGGAAGAGAAAGGATTTGAGAGCAATGAGCTCATGACAGCACTGTAGGGTGATATCAAAATACTTGGCAGGCACATGAACAGGGAAGAGAAGAGTGCATGAGATGGAGAGAGCACATATGGGGTGAAAAAGGCACACATACATACTAATATAGAACAAGGAAGGATGGTTTGTACTGAATAAAGTAACATTTCAATAACTATGACAGCTTGGCCAGTGGAAACGTCTGTGCGGCTAGTGGATTTTCCCAGTCACTAGCCTTGCTAGCTAGTGGCTGTAAAACTTAATTTCATCCCCCTGGGATGACATGTGGAAAGACATCTGAAAGGCAGGGGACCCATCTAAACATTAGGGGGTAGGGACGGGACAGGAGGGGATGGCACAGGACAATGAAAGGGCAGGAGGGGATGAGGCAGGACAATAAAAAGGCAGGGAACTCTTTCATACATTGTAGAGCAGGGGAGGTGGCAGGAGGCTATGGAATGGGGTAGGACATATGGGGCCCAATAGTCAAAAGGTTGCACAGGCGCAAACCGCCGTTTGCCTGCACAAAGCAGGTTTCGCGCCGGAGCTCAACATTTAAAAGGAGCATTTGTGCAGGCAAACAGGGTTAGTACCCACGCAAAACATAATGTATGTGTGTGGGCAAGGGGAGGGGGCGTGGCCATGAATATCTGTGCTACCCAATATTCAGCAGCTTTGCACGGTGCAAAAGGGCTTAGCATGGCCATTTTGAGCAGCACAAATACCGCCAAACAAAACCCAGTCTTACTCGGGGCAAATCTAGCGGCCGCCAGAGTTACTGCAGCCGACCACCAAGTTGGCCGTGGGTCGGCACACCAGCCACCTAGTGTTCCGTGGTCCCCCCCCTCTGTTTGTCATGCTCCCCCTGTATAAGCAGTATCCCAGTGCCTAGTAGTCTCCTCCCACCCTCCAACTGCCAATCCAGTACTGTTTGCAAGCATCCCTGGTGCCCAGTGTTCCCCCCCAGCCTCTGATCGCCAGCCCAACTACTACAATGAAAATCACTGGTGCCCAGTGGTCCCCGCCATCCTCCGATGCACAGCCCAACTGTATGTCCCAATCCCTGGTGCCTAGTGACCCCACCACCCTCCGATGCACAGCCCGATAAGGGTACACCCAGTACCTGGTGCCTAGTGGCCCCTCTCACCAATCCACTGCACCAGGATAGGCCCCAAGTGCCCCAAACCCCTCCCCCCATTTCTGTTCCATCATGGGTATGAGATGTCCCTGGCGTCCAGTGTCCCCCCCAATCACCGATCCCCAAACCATAAACACCACCCAATTCCATGCCTGTGCTCTCCGTAAACCATAAGACGCAGGAAAAGAAAAACATGAGTGCCTGTTGTGCCCTGGCACCCCTCCCCTCCGATGCGCCAATACTACCCTGTTAATGCACTCCCTGGCATTTAGTACCCCCATGGCACAACCCCCATTACCAGCATCTTCGGTGCCGCAGGAGTGCAACGGTGACGAAAGCACCCCTCCACACACCTCCTCATCCAGCCACTGTGTCCACGCAAGGAGCATGTATCTTATTTAGAGGACTGGGTAATGTGCCCTGTGCATGCATGTGATCTGTGACCAGGGACATCTAATACCCATAGCAGGACGAGACTGGGGCAGGGTTTGGGGCACTGGGAAGCTATCTTTGTGCAGCTGTCCAGCGATCAGTTGGGGGCCATTAGGCACCACGGATCCGGGATCTACTTGTCCAGCTGTGCATCGGAGGGTGGGGAGACCACTAGGCACCAGGGACTTCCACACATGTATGGGACCAGGGAAAGGGAAGGTAGCACTGCACTAACCTGCCTCTGTATACCCTTGAGGAAAGGAGGGAGAGGGGAACATGACAGAAACTTTTAAGTACCCTCAGTGCAATCAACAAAGTCCAAGAGGGTAGCATCTTTCAGAAAAAGAAATGTGCAAGAACAAGGGGACACAATTTGAAGACAGGGGGGACGGCTCTGGGCAATGTGAGGAAGTATTTTTTCACACAGAGGGTGGTGGACACATGGAACAGCCTTCCTGAAGAGGTTGTGGGGTCTAAAACTGTGGGAGAATTCAAGAATGCATCGGACAAACATAAGGTAATTTTTGTGGGCGTTAGAAAGAAATAGGCTGTTGGTTAAATAGGACCTGCCACTTATCCTGTAGGTAGAGAAATGGGCAGACTAGGTGGGCCAAGCAGTCCTTATCTGCTATCAAAGTCTATGTTTCTACCCAAGCAAATGAGACCATAATGGGCATGCAAATGGCTTCTCAACACCTTGCATGCCCAATGGGGCTCATCTGAATGGTCCCTTTGAATACTGCAATAAGCGCTCCAGCGCTATCCACTCATGAGGTGCACTCTGGGATCCATGTCCAGGCAACGCTATCTGACTTAGCGCTGTGCCATAGCCATGAGGGGCACTTTGGGATCCATGTCCAGGCAACGCTATCTGACTTAGCGCTGCACCATGGCCCTATATTCAGTCAGACAGCATCGCTACGCTATCTGACTGCATATAGCATCCTCAGACCCCTGTGCAACTGCAAAGCACAGCACACACCTCTGAGCTCCACTTTGCGCTTTTCTGAATTTCAGTTCCCTGAAAAGCAGGGAACCCATGTATATACTGTGGGGTAAGGAGTGGGCTGGAAGGGATGGGGTAGGAGTAGACACTGGAAGAGCAGAGAAACCATCCATACATTGTGCGGTACAGAGTGAGCAGGAGTGGATGGGGTAGAACACTGGAATAGCAGTGAACTCATCCATACATAATGAGGAAGGCGCAAGATGGGATGTGGTAGGATACTGGAAGAACAGGGAGCCCATCTATACATCGAGGGAAGGGGATGTGGTAGGACACTGGAAGAGCAGGGAACCCATCTATGACTTGTGAGGTGGGGAGAGATGAACTGGTACATCAGAAAGGCAAGCAACAGGTCGTGGGGGAACATCAGAAGGAGAGGAATCCGTCCCATATTGGGGGTGCAACATAAAAGCAGGGAACTAATCTAATCCTGTGTTTTTGGGTTTTTGCGGGGAGACGACAGAGAGTCCGGCCGAATCGACCGTGCACCCGGACTGACCAAGCGGATTTGTTATTGTCGGGATGGCGACCACAATCCCTGGTACCGTTGTCTCCTCCATCACAACGCTGCATTATTTATAATGTGGGCACTGTTGTATTGTGCTGACGGCCATGGCCTGCCCGTGCGATCCCCACACACGGTACTGGCCAAAACATTCCCCGTGGATACATCCCATACCTGCACTGTTTACTGATGACCGCCGAAGCCATTACCTACCTCCTGGCTCCCCGCCGCCGCTCTCCTCAGCCTCCTGTCGGTACAGCTCGCTCGCTCGTTCTCTCTCTCTTTCTCTCTCTCTCCAATGCGTTCCAGTGCGCGATCCCGCTCTCCACAAGCTCTCTTCTGTGCACGCTACCGGCTACCCCCTGTCGTGCACGCACACGCGCATCTCTCTCTCTCTCTCTAATATGCGCGATTCCGCTTACCCCTCTACCTTCTCTAGCGCGCGATGTCGCGCATCTCTTTGCCGTGCGCGCTCCCGGTTTTTACTTCTTTTTAATACCTCCGATTGTTCTTCAACCGTCTCTCTCCGCCGCCCCCCCCCAAAAAAAAAACTCATACCCTAATCTGGGGGCACAGATCCTCAAAATGCGTTAACGTGGGCCACAATCCTCAAAATGAGAGCTAGACCCTTGCTGTTTGCTTGCTGTACCGTGTACCACCTTGCAGGCAATATCAAAAATGTGTGTAGTGTACATGTGATCTATTTAAAATGTTCAGTAAATGATTATTAACAACAAAAAACGTAGGATCCGGCCTTGATATAGTGGTATGTCCGCGATCCACTATCAAACAAGCTGTATTTTGCCAGACTATTTTTTTTCTCAGTAATTTGCAAACATTTGATTACAAATTGAATAAATAGCACAGATGATAAAACCACAATTATACAATGGCAACAAAATTTCCTGGACTCTGATTTGTCAGTGTGTGCCTGAGACAGTGATGTTATTACACAATAACATCACTGTGTTGATTTTATGGATGGTCATATGGCTGGTATGGCTTTTTTTTTTTCCCAGAAACAAAGATACACTGCCTCACTAAAAATCTACTAAAAACATTTTTATTTTGGTTTTGTATAACATTGAGCCATTGTATAATTGCAATAAGGCACTCCAAGGTGTGTGTTATCGTGTAATAACATCACTCCTGGGGTGGTGGAAACACTTTCGGCTAGCCTTAGCTTCAACCCACCCCAGGAGTGAGTGATACCACAACACACACCAGTGCCTTATTGCTTAAATAACAAACCCATTCATGTAATTTGAATTTATGACTTCAGCTGAGCCACTTTACTCATTCCAGATTGCAATCATAAATATGGCTTTCACCTTTATTCAGTAGGTGGTTAAAGCAGCAGTGCATGACAGCGGTGAAAATTTTAACCTGTACTTTTTTCCTTTTATTTTGTATTTTGAGTCTGCTTTACTACTTTTTTCTTACAACTGAAATAATAAAAGGAGTGAGCCTTTTAATATGACTCAGACCAGGTGTTCATCGGTAGTTTCTGTTGTTTTAAACACCCAAGCCTATAAATTCAGACTCCGCCTGGCAGGGGCACTAGCCTAGGCGCAGCGCAACTGGGATGCACCGGGGCCAGGACCAGACAATATTCACAGCACCGTTGAATATGGCAAGGTTGGCAGTGGCACTACACCAGCGCAAGCCACAGATGGAGCACGGGATGCACCAATGCATGTACAGTTACGCCAGCCACATCACCTGTGATATTCAGCAGGGGGCATGCAAATTAGGCCATAAAATATGCAAGGCACAAATGGGGCCATTTGCATGGCATTATGGCCCAATTTGCATGCCTTGCGCATGGCAGGCCGGCGATGTGCGCCTGGCTCCCTGCACAGCATGACGTGTGCTGTGGGGATCCCAGGGCATCCCCCGTAGCCGAGATCGCGTGGTATAAGTTACGAAAAATAGCCCTGGCATTCTAGTGGCCCCGCCACCCTCCCGATTCCCTGAAGACTGTAATGTGAGACAGTCCCTGGTAGTCTAGTGGCCCCCCATGTCCCCGATCGCCGGAACATGACTGTTAAACATGTCCCTGGTAGTCTAGTGGTATCCCCCTGCCCGTTGCTACGATCACGGTACAGTGCCATATCATCTAGCCCTGGTGATCCAGTAGGTACCCCCACCCACACAGCACCCTTGCCCCACCCGCTCCTTTCCATCTGGAGGAGACTGCAACCCACCTGCATACCGCCTGTCGCGCAGCGGTTACGAGTATGGGCTGTAAGCCCATTGATCCCTGATGTGGACCAATGGGCTTGCAGGGCATACTGTATAAACAGTCCCAAATATGTGAATGAAGTCATTCACATATTCGGATTGTGTCTAGTATTAGTATGCCCTGCAAGCCCATTGGTTCACACTGGCCCAATGGGCTTACAGCCCATACTGTATGTCATTCAGTGGGTGGTCGGGCGGTATGCGGGTGGGCTGCAGCCACCCGCCGATGATGGGGGCGGGGGGGGCAATGGGTGCTGTGTGGGTGGGAGTGGTGCCATTGAATCACCAGGGATATATGATATGGCTCTGTACCGCGATCGCAGCAACGGCCGGGGGGGTACCACTAGACTACAAAGGACATAGAGAATGGTCTTATTCTGGCGATCAGGGACACGGGAGGAAGGGGGCCACTAGCCTACCAGGGACAGTCTAACATAGCAGTTATCAGGGCATTGGGACTTGGGATGGGGGTCCACTGGACTACCACGGATATGCGTGTGCTTGTGGATGGTGTTCTGGGTGGGCGGGTGGCCACCCACGGCTGGCGGCTGCTGTGTTGCACCCTGCAATACAGTGGCCCGCCTGTGGTGACCAGGAGTTGTTCCCTCTCCACAGGCTCAACTTTGAGCCGCCCCATCTTGTTGTACTGCAGGGGTTGCGTGCATATCGCTGCACATCCCAGGCTGAATATCGGGATGTGCCGCATATGCATGGGCACGCCCGCATCTGCACCGCATACCATTACATTGCGCCCCAGCACATCGCGATTTGCGCTGTGCCTGGCTGCCCTTTCAGTATCCCACCGGGGCGAAATGCGGGGTTGTGCCAGTGCAACTCTGTTGCGCCATGCACGACCTCTTTGAATATCCTGGCCCCATTCTTTAAGATCACTTTTCTTGTGACTGTAATGAACTAGCATGCAGTAGACATTGCTCCCTGACCATGTGGGACAACAACTGAACAAAAACAGCTGAGAATACTGATGAAAACCTGGTTCAAACCATTTGAAAAAGAGCGCTCCTTTCATTATTTCAAATGTGAAAAAAATGCTAAAGCAGACTTAAATTGTGGAAAGAAGGGCATCATAAAAGTCAAGAGATGGAATCACGTGAAGCACAGATCGCGCTAACAGCTCTCCTTGCCTGCTCCCGCTCACCCGGGCTATTTTCTTTTATTCTTTAACAGCTCATAGCCTAATTTTTCTAAATATTTAATTCTACAGTTGCGTTTTTGTTTCCGGTGGATGCAGGTGAACTTTCTGTTAAATATTTTCTCTTGAGATGGATGCAGAGATGTGTCAAAGTCTCCTCCGTCATACACCTCCTCAGACTCCTGATTAGGCCCCAAAGAAATCTAAAGGCCACAATGCTGTCTCGGGTCAGACTCCTTCTAAGACACAAGGGCCTACCCCACTCTCGGAGGAACGATTTTTACTGGAACTACTACCAATTAAGGACTCACTTACCACCCTTGCTGTAGAACTCACTTCAATCCAAAAAGACATTAATGATACATCTCGGAGAGTTGGTGATGTGGAAGCTAGGTCAGTATCCCTTGAGAAATGGCAACAGCGGCTGGACCCTGAAGTCTCTTCACTCCGCCAGCGCCTGCACAAGATGGAATTGAAGTTGGAAGATCTTGAGGGTAGAAGTAGGTGGAATAACTTGGTGATTTTTGGACTTTCTGGGGATGCAGAAGGTTCCACGCCTATTATATTCACCCAAAAGTTGTTAGACAAGCTGGTCGGACCATCACCTAATGGGCCGCAATATGTGATAGAACAGCCGCATCGGGCTTTGCGCCCTAGACCTCTACCTGGCACACCTCCTCGGCCCCTTATTTTACGTTTCCTAAACTACCTCGACAAACAACATGTGTTAGCTAAGATCAGGGACATTCAATCTATTACCTGGGAAGGTTATAAACTCCGGGTTTCACAAGATCTCCCAGCTACAGTTAGACAAAAGAGGACATCTTTTCACCCAACCGTTTCAAACTTACATCAGTTGGCATCAAATTTAGAATGTTATATCCTGCCCGGTTGCAAGTTCGTCTGCAGGATACCTGGCACACATTTGAGGACTCTGCTTATGCCTCCAAGAAGCTTCAGTCCCTTCCCGTGGTAGACAAGAAGTACAGGAACTCAGGCATTGGCAAATATGAAATGCAGAATGGAGATCCTCAGTCTGAAGGATAGCTGTGTGAAGACGCATCTATCTGTTTAGACACTAGTAGATTCTCTTAGAGATACTGAAGTATTTTTAGGAAAGCTAGCACTTCTGTACAAGTCAAATGTTGTTATGGAAACCCTGATTTCAGGTCACAGGTCCAGAAACTGTCATTGTATTGCTGGTTTAAAAGTTTCACTTCCAGTGTCACTGAGAAGAAATACAGGAACTCCGTTCCTGCTGCAAAAATGGTACAGGAACTGAGTTCCTGTGCATTCCTGTTCACTTTCATCACTGGTCCCTCCTTCCGAACTTGTTTAAAGCTGGCTGATGCATATTTCACATCATAACTACATAGCTGTCTGTTAACCTAAGTGGTGCGACATCGGCTGCTGAACTGCTATTTCTCGGTTTTCTTCCCAGAATTTTATTTCTTTGGAAATTTGATGGCAGTTCATGGTTTCTATGCACCTCTTCTGGAACTAGAGTTATAAGTGGCAAGAATTGTATTTTCTTTCCAGGGATGTCTTCAAGGACTTTTGGGTGATCTCAACCCTGTAGCTCTATACTGAGTTATTCCTTCAGTAGATTTCCCTTATTTTGCCTTTCTCTGTTGCTTTTCCTGCATTTCTCAAACGGAGTGATGACTGACCTTCAGGACCCAGAGCCAACAGAAACTGTTCTCAAGTTATCGACTGGCACAAATAATTTTTTTTTTTTGACTTGCCGTAGGCTCCCTCCTGCATCAGCAGACCTAACTAAGTCTTTCAGTACTACATAGATGCAGGACCTCAACAGGATCTCCTTTTATCCATGTTCTTACATATGTTTCCTCCATTGCGCTCCAACGCCTTTTGGATTTGCAAGGCAACTTGTATTGCATTGTGTACTAATTCTGTAACCCCCAATTGGTTGCACCGTTAATTTATTTATTTGTAATTTGGGGGGGGGGGTTATTAGCTTGAGCCTGTTTAGAGGTTTGGAGCACCAGACACATTTTCATTTTTTCGTTAACTCTTGTTGTTTACCTAGAGTTCATTACCTTATCATATTTATGTTCAGCTGATATTTACTAGTTATTCTTGTACACAGTTTCAGACATATCGTTCAGCCCTTACTTATGTACTGAACTACAGTGCTTTTTGTCTGTGTTCCTATATTATAGTTTGCTACTAACAATGTTACATACCCTTATAACTTATTGGTAACCCTAACACCCCAAGGTAGATACAGGGTAGGGTCCACCTCTGGGTACCTAGTAATTTTGGATGGGTGAGGTTCTCCTCTCTAAGGACCCAAGTTTAGACAGATTTATCGTTCTTCTTAGGTTATTGTAGGTGCTTTAGTACTGGAGTTCACAGCGGGGCCTGTGATGGTAGAGGGCTAGGTATGGCATTGCTCTTGATTGCCTTCACAAACCCGATTAGAAGGGGAGGGGGTTGGGATACTTCTAATTGTTGGTGTTACTGGAGTTTTTCTTGTTGGTTGTATAGGTTATTACTTAATTGGGGGTTCATCTTGAGCCTCCCATTACTATAGTTGTGTTACTATACAGGTGAGAGGGGGTTGGTTGAGGGTCGTTGGGTCCTGGGTGGGAGGGTGGGCACCACCGGAGGAATGGTCTGGAGGAAGGCACTCCTGGGAGATGGATATTGTCAGAGCAGTCAAATATCACTTATATGTTTACTTCCCTGCACCTACCCATGCTTTCTGATTTCCAGCTACTATATCACAATGACTACCTATAAGTTCTGTACCTGGAACATTAAGGGTGCCCAGTCCCCTACTAAACGGACTAAGGTCTTGCTTCATTTACAGAAGTTACAGGCAGATGTGGTCTTCTTGCAGGAGACCCACTTACTCCCATCCCAGGTCCTCCTTTTCAGGTGGTCCTGGGTGGGACATGCATTCGGAGCTGGCTTGGATACCCGTAAAAAGGGGGTGGCTATCTTAATTGCTCGGAGTGTCCCTTTCCACCTCCTCCAAGAGGTTACAGATCCACAAAGTCTATATATAATTCTCCGGGCTTTACAGGGCCATTTGGAAATCATACTTGGGGCTATTTACGGTCCCACCGCTGATGATCCACATTTTTCCACCACCTTGATGTCAATCCTAGCTCCGTGGATATCCCACCCAATTGTACTTGGGGGAGATTGGAATTTAGTCCAGTCCAATGATCTTGACAGATCTGGCAAGGCCCGTCTGGCACTCTCTCGTGGCCAACTGGTTCTCCGGGAACTGACAGACTCCGTGGGATTGGTAGACCCATGGAGGGCCTTGCATCCTGATACTTGGGATTTCTCTTTCTACTCCCTTCCACATAATTCCTATTCTCGTATTGATTACTTTTTAATAGGGGCAGAGTGCATGCCTGGGGCTATATTACGTCATTACTCAGCCAAGGTAATTTCGGACCACCACCCTACCCTTTTGCATCTCCAGCTCACTCCCTCTCTGAACAGAGATAAAGTCTGGAGCCTAAACAACCAATTACTTAAATCCGGTGTCCTACTACAACACTTTCAATCCTTTATTTCTTCCTTCATGGTGATTAACTCCCCCTCCATGCCTACTCTGGATATATTATGGGGAGCCCTGAAATGTGCTCTTAGAGGGGAGCTGATCCGTTTAGCAACTACATGAAAGAAACAAACCTCTGCTACCTTATCCTCCTTATTATCCTAGATACATGCCCTAGAGGAACGGATTTCCCAGACCTTCCCTCAATCTGAGTGGGAACGACTGGAAAGTCTATGATTTCAGTGTAATACCATCTCAGGGTCAAAGCGGAACATCTCCTGCTTCATTCAAAGGTAAAATATTTTGACCAAGGAGAAAAAGCGGGGAAACTGCTTGCCCTTCGGTTACACTCCCAAGTGTCAGATAGAATTGTAGCCTCTATCCGTACTGAATCCGGCTCTCTCCTTACTTCCCAACGAGATATTGTTGATTCCTTCAGAATTTTTTATCAGAATCTATATGCCCCCCTTTCATTCTCTTTTTCTCCAGCCCAGGTAGAGTACTTTTTGCAAGATGTGCCCCTTCCCCAGCTGACAGATTCACAAGTTACTGTTTTACAAGCTCCATTAATTCTAATAGAAATTACCCAAGCTATTGACTCTCTGGCCGCAGACAAAGCACCTGGCCCGGATGGTTTTACCACTAATTTTTACAAATCCTGTAAAGACCAATTGGCTCCTATTCTCTTAGATACCTATAATTATATTTTTACAAATGGTCTTTCTGACTCCTCTCTCATGGTAGCAACCATAGTGGTCCTACTTAAACCTGACAAGGACCCCCTACTTGTCTCCAACTACAGGCCAATATCTCTTTTTTAATGTTGATATGAACATTTTGGCTAAAATTTTGCCATGTAGGTTGGGACTTGTGTGGGACTCCCTCATCAGTAGAGAACAAATTGGTTTTGTTCAGGGTAGACTGTCAGCTGACCACCTTAGGAAGCTGTCCTGTCTCTTTTCAGTATCCAGGGACTCTTCTGCTCCTGCAGCCTTGGTGTCCCTGGATGCCGAAAAAGCCTTCGACCGTGTTTCATGGGATTACTTATTTACACTACTTCCTAAATATCTTATTCCCCAAGCATTTATTCAGTGGATCAGGATGCTGTACTCTTTCCCGACAGCCCAAATCCTGTGTAACGGAGTATTAGCATCACCATTTCCCCTTCACCAGGGCACCAGGCAGGACTGTCCACTCTCTCCCTATTTATTCAATCTTTTCTTGGAACCTCTCATTCATAAAATTAATCTTTCTCCTCAGGTTTCGGGCATTCCAATTGGCCGAACAGAATACAAGCTCTCTGTCTATGCAGATGATATTTTGTTACACATCTCTTCCCCTGCCACATCCCTACCTGCTGCCATTCAGATTATCTCTCAGTTTGGTGCTCTTTCTAACTACAAGTTAAATCGCACTAAAATGGAAATTATGCATATGAACAATGTTACCTTCCCAAGCTGATACAGCACATCTCGGTTTGATCTGGACGCCAAATAAATTGAAATATTTAGGAATTTATCTTAGTACCTCTCCCTCTAAAATGCGTCGTTTTAATTTAGATTTCCTAGTGATCTGTCTTAAAGTGGATCTAGATCGTTGGTCCTTACTTCCACTGACATTATGGGGCCGTATGAATATTATAAAAATGAATATTCTCCCTAGACTACTGGATGTATCCTACCTAGATTTCAGCAAGGTGTTCAACATCGTCCCACATAGGAGACTAGTAAGCAAGTTGGGTAGCTTAGAAGTAGGTCTAAAGATGGTAAATTGGGTAAGAAATTGGTTAAAAAGCAACTGTCAGCCGGGCCCGTTGGCACTGAGGGCTGAGGATCTGGATGCCTTACTGACCCAGGTTCAAGAATGGCCTGGGTTGTCTGACAGCAGGCACGGGGCAGGGAAGCAGGACTAAGCAGCGGAAAGGCAGCTCTCCTCTCCCAGGGAGGACTCTGTTGCCTGCCATAACTCCACAGCCCCCGGATGGAGGTCCACGGGCAATGCAAGTGAGTGGGTGGCAAGCAGTGGTAGGGCGTTCCGGTACCGTGGGGTGCGTGTGCCTCCACACGTGCACAGGGCCGAGTCAAGGTCAGGAGAATTGGGGGTAAAAATCAAGAATAAATTATTAATTAAATAAACAAAAAATAAAAATAAGCAACTGTTATGATCAATGCAGGCAAACTATATTGTGAAGTTGCCTGCCCCAGGACTTATTTTATCAATATTTTGCCTTTTGTCTCCATTTTAAATAAAAGTTACAGCCTCTGTAAACCTTGGTTCCTAATGCTGAGCTGGCCGGCTGGCAAATGCTGCAGCCCTGCCCCTAAAAACTGCAGTTTGATGACACAATGTCAGGAACGAGGCTGAAGGCACTCTATAGATACTGTAATAGGATTGGGGGGCACATAAAATGTACTTACATTATATTGCCGACCAGTATACATGTATGGGGCTATGATATATGCTATATATTAGCCCCATACATGTACACCTGCCAGCAAAGATAATGTAAGTACATTTTAGGTGGTGCCCTCTTCCCAATTTTGTTATAGTATCTACAGAGTGCATGCAGCCCTGTTCCCGACATCGCATCATCAAACTGCAGTTTTTAGGAGAGGAGCTGCAGTGCTCGCCAGCCAGCTTGGCTTTAGGAGCCAGAGTTTATGGAGGCTGTAACTTTTATTTAAAAAGGAGACAAACGGCGAAATATTGAGAAACTAACTCCTGGGGCAGGTAGCTTCACACTATGGGTTGCCTGTCTCCTACCTCGTACCATGACAGTTGCTCTTTAAGAGAGATGTAAGGAGATATTTCTTCACTGAAAGGGTGGTAGACACCTAGAACAGACTGCCAGCAGAAGTGGTGGAGACAAAAACGGGTGGCTTCAAGCATGCATGACATAAATATAGTGGTGTATTAGAAAATAGGCAGGGAATTGAGGAGGGACCATCATCAACATAGTCCCTGACCCCTGGAGCAGGCCCATGAACTCACTTAAGGTGGCACAGGGATGGGTCCAAGCAGGGGTAGGGGATATCAAGCAGCCTTGGAATAGTTACAGGCTGAGGCAGACTTCAGGTGCAACCAGAGGGAGCTCTTAAAGATGGAATAGGTGGGGGTACATCTGATGGTTGCAGGTAGGTTATTCCAGAATCTAAAGGCACAAACAGCAAAGGCACACTCACCTGACAGTGTACGAGTTTTTGGGACAAGGAGGGGTTGTAAGTCAGCTGACCTTAGCCATTATGATGGTAGAGCCAGCCGAAAGTGTTTGGACAGGACGGGTGGGGTGGCATTGCAGACGATTTTACCTGTGAAGCAGCCCAAGACAAATGAGCGATAATTATCCAGGGACAACCAGTGTAGTTGAGTGTATAAATCACTGTGATGGGTAAGTCGAGGGAAGGCGAGGGCAAAGCAGCTAATATTATTATAGGCCACATCCCATTTAGCAAGGCTAGTTTTTGTGGTGAGGGTAAAGACTGTCAGTCCATAGTTGACAGAGGGAAGGAATAAACCTTTAGCAACAGCAAGCCATGCAGCAGAAGTACGGGTCCCACGAGCCCGGTATGCAAGTCCAATCTTGATATTAGTTCTGGGGTATCTAGCAGGCATGCTTTTCTGCACCCTAAATCCAAACGCTGTACTATCATCTACTATAAACCCCAAGGACTCGAAACCATGCCTGCCTTGCACATTACCCCCTAAGGCAGTCATGTTAATTCACCTGCAGGCTAATTTTCAACTTTATGTGTATATCGGTACCTATAGCTCCTTATATTTGGACTGCACCTACCAAGTTAAACCCATTTCCTTCCTTGCACACCGATACTACATTTCAGTTAGGGTGATGATTTGAGATTTCTTGGGTCCCTTTGGTCCTCGCTTATTGCAACCCTCATCTAGAGCCTACTGCCAATTTAAGAGGGGAAGGACTCATCTCTTGAGGCTTTTACTAAATGGCATTAAAAAACTTATGCTGCTCATTTGTGCTGGCAACGTCGAATTAAACCCTGGACCTGCTCTCCCTATTTCTGCTCTGACTGAACTGGCCCAATTAAAAGGGATGAGTTTCCTACATATAAATGCATGTAGTCTCTTAAGGAGATTCGATGCTATACATTCCTGGATGTGCCATTCATAGCCTGATGTCCTGGTGGTTACAGAAACATGGCTGAGACCCTCTACTCAGGATCATGAAATTAATATACCATCTTACAATGTGCATAGGGCTGACAGGCTTACCGGAGGAGGTAGCTATTTACATTAGTGACAAATTTACTGCTTCACTAGTTGATTCCACTACAATGCCCAAAGAGTTTGAAAGTGTCACCTTAAAGGTTCAACTTTCTCAGTTGGCCCACCTTCATATCATTGGATGTTACAGACCCCCCTCTACGGGGTTAAAGGTGCTGAGTCATTTGCGTGAGGTATTAGATAACTAGTCCTCAGAAGTACTTATTATGGGCAACTTCAACATGGATTGGTTAGCTGCTGCATCCAGACCAGTAAAAGAATTTTGCGATATGTTTGGACTTACGCAACTTGTGAAGGAAATCACCCGTCCTAACAGTGAGAACCCGGAACACGGCACATTACTCAACCTGATTTTAGTGAGTAAACCACACCTCATTTCCCATGCTGGTGTTATTTTTAATGACCTCAGTGATCATTGTGCTACTGCTTGCGTGAGGTCGGTCCCCAAAGTCAAGTCCACCTCCAGGTACATCTTTAAGAGAACTACTTGGGAATTTTTACCCCAACGTCTTCCTTTCTGATCTTCAATGCTCCAACTGGCAGGATTTTTACCTGGCCACTACGATAGATAAAGCATATGAGATATTTCAATCCATTGTCCTTGAGGCCATCAATAGGCACGCCCCACTAGTTAAAATTAGGACTAAAAAGAAATCCTGTCCCTGGTTCTCTGTCAGTCTCAAATCTGCTTTACTAAATAGGGATGCACTGTGGAAAAAGGCAAGAAAAACTAAACAGCTGACTGGGTGGCCTTTAGATATGCTAGAAATACATGCACCAAACTAACTAGGGCCAAGAAAGCAAGATATTTCCATATCGAGCTCGAAGCATTGTCCAACTGCACTGCTAAATTCAGGAAAACACTCAAGGACTTGGAAGGCTATAGTTCAGCCAGCTTGCTCCCTCTGAAAATAAATTCTGGTGGTACATCCACAATGGATAAAGTTAAGATCCTGGAACTCAACAATCATTTTGCAACGGCAGGTCTGGCATTTGATACCTCACCAGCCAACAACCTGCAGGCCCAGCTGCATAGCCTTGACTCTGCATGTCAATCTTTGGCCATCCCCACACAAGAAGCTGTCTTCTCCTTCAGTCCCATCTCCTTCAAACAAATGGAGAAATTACTATTGGACTTAGACGAAAGGAAGACTGCAGGGGCTGATCATATTGAGCCGTACTATTTAAAACTAAGTCATTACTTATTGTCACCTCCAATCACTCACCTATTTAGTATGTTCCTTGGTCAGGGAGTACTCCCCCCCCCCCATCTGGAAGACTGCCCATGTCATTCTCCTATTTAAATCTGGCAACTCCAGTGACTGAAATAATTACCGGCCTATAGCCCTTCTGCCCATTTTGTCAAAATTGCTTGAAAAGATTGTTAATGCACAACTTAGGCGGCATCTGGAGACCTTCAACCTGCTCACCCCAGTCCAGTCAGGTTTTAGACCTAGACAGGAGGCAGTATAGTGCAGTGGTTTAAGGCTCTGAACTGCAAACCTGGAGACCTGGGTTTGACTCCCACAGCCCCCATTTGCATACTGTGTGACCCTGAGCAAATCACTTAACTTCCTTGTGCTCCCAGGATGCACCTGTAAACAAGCTTTCAACTTAGTGTGTCTCTCCTGGTAAAAAGCAAAAATCACTATATCGGCGCTTTACAAGGTCACAAGTGACTGGCAAATAGCACTGGATGCAAAGAATTATGTGTGCGCTTTGTTCCTTGATCTGAGCAAAGCTTTTGATATTGTGGACCATGACCTGCTCCTGGGTGTGCTAAAAATGTTGGAGTGCCGGCCGGTGGTGCTGAGGGTTGGCAGGCGCTGGGCATGCGCCACGCACCACGCCCGGCGACCCAGAGACCCCAGGGAGCAGACTGGTCGTCGGTCCGATCGGCTGGGGGGAAGAGTGGCTGGAGCGTCCAACAACAGCTCGCCTTCTCCGGGGAGGGATCTAGCCGATGCCCACCACTTGCATGACCCCGGGCGGAGGCTTGGGAAACTGCAAGCCCCATTAGGGGATGGGATGTGGCCATTGAACAGCTTGGATGTCGACGCTCCGCTCACGTCATGATGTCGGGGGAACTCATTCACTGCTCGGGAAGGGAGAAAATGGAAAAAAGCCTGCCTCAGCCGGGAAGATGGGAGTACCGAGGCCATGCCCACGATTTGCCCGTGCCCGCCCAGCAGACCTCAAGACTGACGAAACGTAAGTTACGGTGTGTCTGACCCCTCTCCTCGTCCCCACCCAGGGGGTAATCCACGGCTCCATGGGGGCTAGGGGTCTGCTTGGTATCGTTCCGGGCAGTGGGATATCCACTTGTTCCCCTGAAGAGTCGGAGGTGGCAGGCTAGGGGAAGGAGATAAACTATAGGGGGAAAAAAAATGTTGGAGTTGATCATCTGGCTCTAAAATGGTTTACTAACTACCTTACTGATCGTCACCAGCTGGTTAAGGCAGATGCGGACCTCTCCCCCTTGAAAACCCTGCTAAGAGGTGTGCCCCAAGGGTCCATCTTGGGGCCCTTACTCTTTGCTAGCTATAACAACAATGTTAATAATGGTATTGAATCGGCAAACATCCACCTGTTTGCTGATGATACTGTTCTTTATATAAACAGACCTACCCCGGAACTTGCCTGTAGGGAGCGGCAATGTGATTTTAACCACTTACAAAAAAATCTTCTGCACCTAAAGCTCCTTCTAAATGCCAAAAAACTAAAGCCATGCTCCTTGCCCCATCGGCCACTGCTTCTAATCACTGTACCCCTGGAATATTTCCTCAAGTATCCACATTCCTGGGTGAACATCTGGAATTTGTAACAAAATTCAAGTATCTCGGTCTCTGGATAGACCACAAGCTGTCCTTCATTGATCACATCAATGAGCTATCCAAAAAACTTAAACAGAGACTTGGACTCTTTTTTCGGATTAGGAACTTACTCACTCTGAAAGCAAAAACTGGGTTAGTCCAGACTACCTTTTTGCCCCTCCTGGATTATGTCGATTTCCTACATGGCCATGGCCCGATCTCTGCCCTATCCAAACTGGACACTCTTTATCACCGTGCTATTAGATTCATTACTGGTTTACCATACTCAACCCATCACTGCAACCTTTATGCCACTGTAGGTTGGAGCTCATTAAGCTTCAGATGGCAAAAAAACGCAGTCTTCTAGACTTACAGCGCTATCCTTAACGAGCTCCCCCAGTATATTGTGGGCTGTCTGTAGTGATGGAAACTACCCCTTGTGCAGTCTCTCTTATATCTCACTTCTAATCCCGAGGTTCAGAACACGCTATGGTAAATCTGCAATAAGCTACACCCTTCTGGCCCTATGGAATAGCATGCAGAAAATTCTGAAGCTGTAAATCCCCATAAGGATGACATTCTTCAAATCACTGTACCTGCATGTGTTTAAGGAGACCTGTGACTGCTTTTACTGGTGGCACTTACACCCCAAGATCCTTGACTAGAACTCTTGGCTGTTCTCCTTCCTTAGCGTTAATTTCTGTTCACCATCAAGTCGAATACATTCTATCCCCATCCTAACTTCCCCATAGACTAGAATGCTCTTGGCTGTTCCCCTTTCTTAGCTTACCTTCTGTTCACCATCAAGCCTAATGCATTCTATTCCCACCCTAACTTCCCCTGGCTGTCTCTCTGTCCTTGGCTTCCGTGCTGTCACTCCCCTCTGGTTCATTCCCTGCTTGCAGGAAGGATATCTTGGACCTACCATTATAGGTTGACTGATTGATACTCAGTAACAATAGATGCATTGTGTTATTTTTCCTATTGTCTTACTATTATGTGTCTATAGTTTGTCATGTATACGTTATCACAGGTATTTATTTTTGTAATTTTTGCACTTTTTTCCATTTCCTGCCCAGGTCCACCTTGCAAATGAGTTTTCCTCAATGGTGTTTCACCTGGTAAAATAAAGACTGATTGATTGATATTGCAGTTCCAACAGAAACCCCTGTGCTTCGACCATTAGGTCTTCCTTAGGGGCAGTTTCTGATTTGTAAATGGAACACTTATAAGCCCCTTTTCCAGATGACATCATATATCACATGACTGTTTTTAAAAATTCATGATTAATTCATGTACTTGGGCACTGATGCCTAACTTTACTACATCTGAATAAAGGAAAAATGAATAACCTGTTCCATATGTACCCATAGTATTAAACAAGCAATGATATTTGCAAGATTAACCACTGCTATTTGAGCTTTAACCATTTAAATAAAACAGATTTCACACCCAGTTGGGTCTATTCATTAAGCATACACATTTCAAGAATGATTATTTAACCAAATACAGTCAGCACTCGTTTATCCAACTCGCATTTTACCGGCACACGCACGTATCCGTCATCAACCGGTAATTTTTTTTCTACCCCATTGTGTTATCACCCGCATAAATCGCCATCAAGCGTTATCCGCTTCCGTCACTGATCCTGCATGTTGTCTCCTATGCAGCTCACAGTCTCCGCCTCAGATAACCGACCTTCCGCGAGACTATGCTGTGGAAACATCGCTTTTTAGCACTAGCTCCCCAGGCACCCAAGCAGACCAATAGGAAGAAGCAGTACATCAAGAAGGATCCAGCCACGCCGGAGAGCTCTGTAAATGCGCCATCACTACTGCACTTAGTGTACATTACAGTACAGTATTGTACTGTACAGTACCTAAAGGAATAGAAAACAGTACAGGTACAGTAGTACTGTACAGTAAAACCTGTACAGTATAGAACCTGTACTGTAATGTAATTTGCACTTCAAACTTTTTCTGCAGACAAACTGAAGCAGGCAAAGCAGACACCAATCAAGCAGCCATAAAGTAAGTGTTAGAGCACCACTTCTTGTTAAATGTGGGGTGGGGGGGACAGAAGGCAGAGGAGGGGGTACAGCAATTTTTTGCCACAAGTCAAGCAGCCATGAACTAAATGTTGGAGCATCACATGTTGTTTCATGGGGAGGGGCAGAAGGCAGAGGAGGGGTACAGTGACTTTTCTGCCACCAGTCAAGCAGCCATAAACTAAATGTTGGAGCACCACCTGCTGTTTCATGGGGTGGGGGGACAGAAGGCAGAGGAGGGGGGTAGCAATTTTTTGCCACAAGTCAAGCAGCCATAAACTAAATGTTGGAGCACCACCTGCTGTTTCATGGGGTGAGGGGGACAGAAGGCGGGGGATTTATTTATTTATTTATTTAAACAGCAGTTTGGAAAACCTTTGAGCCATAGGCTCATTTACTAAAGGTACCTTGTCACAGTAAGACAAACCAAAATACACAGTATAGCAGTACAACACATAAGTATAACAGTAAAATTAAGACATAGATACAAACAAGCTGGTACAGGTAGGATGGATGCAAACAATACCAGAGTTATGTCGTCTTAGCAACAGTAATAAGCTTTGTCCATAAGTATTAATGCGGCTTTTGACTAGTGGCAGTTACAGCATCGGTGTTAATAAGGTGGCCACGACAGTTTTGAAGCACGATATAGTTGGAGCTCGGAGATGGAGGGGGGCAGTGTGTTGAACCAGGAGGGGGCCCTAAAGCTGAAGGCTCTTTGGCAGTGAGAGGTCCTAACTCTAGGGATAACAAGAGAGGTTTTCCCAGAGGTCCGAGTATGAACTAGTGGGACAGAGCGGCGTATGGTGGTGGTCAATCCTGGTGGGGAAAGCCCAAGGAGGGTCTTTTTTGTAAGGGTACAGGTAAGATATTTGAGGCGCTCGTCGAGATCAAGTACCAGCGCTTTAGCATACAGCAGACAGGTGTGTGTCATCCTAGGTGATCCAGTAATTAACCTGCAGGCCTTATTCAGAGTAGTGCGAATTTTATGGAGTGCGGTCTGATCAGCAGCACCATACACCGGCAGTCCATAGTCCACTAGGGACAGGATAGAGGAGGTGACTGCGAGTCAAAGAGCCTCCGGGGGGAGGCAGTGTTTATACCGATGTAAGATGCCCAATCAGATATTAGTGGCAGTGGTTAGGCAGTGATGTGTCCATGGACGGAGGGAGGGGTCAAATGGATCCCTAGGTATTTATAGGAGCAAACTTGTTCGAGTGGAATGAGGACCCAGAGTGAATGAGGAGTTTGAAGTTGCAGGACTTGTTTTGGGGATGAGTGAAGAACATGGTTTTGGTTTTTTTAAGATTTATCACCAATCTATGTTCCTTGAACCATCCCTCGGCTTCAGTGAAGGACTTCTGCAGCGAGTCCTGGAGGGCAGTAGGGTTACGACTTGAGGCAAAGATGACTGCATCATCAGCGTACAATAGAATGTTCCCCGAGCAAGAGTGTGGAAGGGTGTTAAGGTAAAGGGAGAATAGTAAGGGGCCAAGAATGGAGCCCTGGGGAACCCCAGAAAAGATGGGACAGATGTCTGAGTAGGTCCCATTAATTTTTACGCTGTGAGACGTCAGACAGATAACTGGTGCACCAGGAGATAGCCCAGCAGCAAAACCAGAGAGACTAAGGGCATCAAGAAGGAGGGTGGGAGACAGTGTCAGAAGCTTTGAGAGGTCAATGAAGACAGCACCAGCCAGAGAACCAGTGTCTAAGGAGGTGGAGAAAGTTGGAGAACTCTAGGAGGGCTGTGTTGGTACTGTGGCCGCTCGAAGCCATGCTGCTCAGGACAAAGGACATTGTAGGTGGAGAGGTAGTCAGAGATTTGAGAGGCCACCACTTTTCCAAGGCCTTGGAGAGAGAGATGGAGATCGGTCGAGGTTTCCAGCCACAGTCCTATCACCACCTTTAAAGATAGGAGTGACAGTGGCGACTTTCCAGGCAGTTGGAACCTTCCCAGGCAAAGAGAGGGTTGATGAGGCATGTGATCGGGGTAAGGACTGTGTCTAAGACCAGCCGTAGGGATACACGGATCCAGGGTGTCACTGCCTGTACTATTACTCTTGAGGGCAGTGACAAGGTCGCCTAAGTTCTTGGACAGAAACCGGCGAAGGAGGAGGAAAATAAAGGCGAGAAAGATTTACTGCAGGTGCTGGGGAGGAGGGTCAAAAATTTGTAGGGAGGATAGGGCTAAGGTCAGTGAATGAGGTGTTGGGGTGGTTGGCTATGAAGGCTGGGACTGAGGAGATCACACCATTAATGTTGATCTGGGTGGGTGGGGTGTGCACTCCCATTTAACTGTTTAATGTTATCCCAGAAGGTTCTGGGATTCCCCATGAGGCAGTGAGTGAGGACCGATGGTGCTCAGACTTGGCCTTTCTGATGGCTCGAGTGCACTTGTTTGGCGGCGGCATATAACCGCCTGTCATTGGGCGGCCAGTCTCAATGGCAGTGCCATAGGTTGTCCCTATGTTTGAGCTGGTGGATCAAAGCTGGGGTAACCCAGGGCATTCTTCCTTTTAGAGCGGAGGTCAACACTGGGGCAAAAGATATCACAGGCATTATTAAAGTTTGGGTAAAGAAGGAGAGGCGGTGTCGATGTCAGGAGTTGCCTGTATAGGAGACCAGTCAATTTGGGACAGAAGTTCCTTAAGTTTTATCAGTCCACCAGGTATTAGACGCCGCCGGCAAGTGGACTGTGCTATGGGTTTGGGGACTGAGGTTGACCAGTGGAATAGAATGGGGAAGTGATCGCTGAGAGAGTCTGGGAGGACTTGTACACTGGGGATCCGATTAGGGCGGTTGGTGAGGAAATGACTTTTTCCTGTCACCAGTCAAGCAGCCATAAACTAAATGTTGGAGCACCACCAGCTGTTTCATTGGGGGGCAGAAGGCAGAGGAGGGGGTACAGTGACTTTTCTGCCACCAGTCAAGTAACCATAAACTAAATGTTGGAGCACCACCTGCTGTTTCATGGGGGCAGAAAGGCAGAGGAGGGGTACAGTGACTTTTCTGCCACCAGTCAAGCAGCCATAAACTAAATGTTGGAGCACCACCTGCTGTTTCATGGGGGTGAGGGGACAGAAGGCGGAGGAGGGGGGTACAGTGACTTTTTCTGCCACCAGTCAAGCAGCCATAAACTAAATGTTGGAGCACCACCTGCTGTTTCATGGGAGTGAGGGGACAGAAGAGGCGGAGGGGGGTACAGTGACTTTTCTGCCACCAGTCAAGCAGCCATAAACTAAATGTTGGAGCACCACCTGCCGTTTCATGGGGGTGAGGGGACAGAAGGCAGAGGAGGGGTACAGTGACTTTTCTGCCACCAGTCAAGCAGCCATAAACTAAATGTTGGAGCACCACCTGCTGTTTCATGGGGGCAGAAGGCAGAGGAGGGGTACAGTGACTTTTCTGCCACCAGTCAAGCAGCCATAAACTAAATGTTGGAGCACCACCTGCTGTTTCATGGGAGTGAGGGGACAGAAGGGGGGGGTACAGCAATTTTTTTGCCACAAGTCAAGCAGCCATAAACTAAATGTTGGAGCACCACCTGCTGTTTCATGGGGTGAGGGGACAGAAGGCAGAGGAGGGAAATGACTTTTCCTGCCACCAGTCAAGCAGCCATAAACTAAATGTTGGAGCACCACCTGCTGTTTCATGGGGTGAGGGGGACAGAAGGCGGAGGGGGGTACAGTGACTTTTTCTGCCACCAGTCAAGCAGCCATAAACTAAATGTTGGAGCACCACCTGCCGTTTCATGGGGGTGAGGGGGACAGAAGGCGGAGGAGGGGGTACAGTGACTTTTCTGCCACCAGTCAAGCAGCCATAAACTAAATGTTGGAGCACCACCAGCTGTTTCATTGGGGAGCAGAAGGCAGAGGAGGGGGGTACAGCTGTGCAGTACAGTAAACAGCAACCTTTTTTTTTACAGATTGAAGGTGCTTACCGTAGACTGTAATCTGCACAGCACAGTACAGTATGTACAGTACTGTAAGATGGAGCCTGCAAACAAAAGGGCCAGGACAGCCATTGCTGCAAATGTGAAATGTAGCATTTGTGTTTTCCATACCCAGAATCCAAAATGCTCAAGGTCTGACATAGTTGCCTATGTTTTAAAGGAGCATAAACTGTCAATAGGAAAATCCACAGTTTCAGACATTTTGAGAGAGGACAAGTGGTTAGCCTGTTCGTCCTCTGATGCCTCAACTAAAGTAAGAAAGCCTCAGCATAAATAACTAGAGGATGCCCTGTTTTTATGGTTCACAGATGCCAGGATGCAAAAAAGTAACCATAAGTGATGACGTCCTATTAACCAAAGCAAAATCACTTGGCCAGCGTCTGGGTGTGCCAGACTCCTTTTCCTATTCAGTGGGGTGGCTGCAAAGATTTAAACAGCGTCACAACATTAGGCATTACAAACTGCATGGTGAGGCTGCAAGTGTGGATGAAGGAGTTGTGTCTGATGGGCGTCTGCAGTTGCAACTTGTTTTGAAAGAGTATGACCCTAATGACATTTACAACATGGATGAATCTGGTCTATTCTTTCGGATGGAACCCAATGCTACACTTTCAACAGGGCCAGTGTCTGGAAAAAAAGAAAAATAAAGATAGATTGACAGTGGCACTATGTGTCAATGCAAGTGGCACAGACAAATGTAAGCCAGTGGTCATCTGGAAATTTAACCGCCTTCGGTGCTTTGGAAGGGACTTTGATCCTAACAGTTTCTGCTACTGGCACAGTAACAGAAAAGCCTGGATGACAGCTGCAATTTTCGAAGAATGGCTAAAGGAGTTTGACCGATCTATGCGTCTGCGGAGACGTCGTGTGATTCTGCTGCTCGACAATGCTTACTCGCACTCCAACACAGTTCGCCACCGTAATGTCACCTTCATTTCCTCCTCCAAACACTACCTCTAAAATCCAGCCATTGGATGCTGGCATAATCCAGAACTTTAAGGCTCTGTACTGACGACAGCAACTGCAGCACTATGTCAACTGCCTGGATGATGGCAAACCAGCAGATGTTAACATCAAGGAGGCTCTGTTTTCATACGGGACAGTTGACGCGATGTGAGCACAACAACAGTCGTCAATTGCTGGAAACATACGGAAATTCTGTACCCTGTTGCTCAGCTGTCTACTGACAGCAGTGCCACCCAAGAACAACCTAACAACTCCACTGACTCTGTGGTGCAATCCATCTCCTCCATTCTTGACCAACTGCCTGACACCACAAATGTCAATGCGGTAGCTATCCTACGGGCTGATGAGAATGTTGAAACCTGTGCAGCACTAGATGAGGAGGAAATTGTTCAGATGGTGAAACCATCCAATGAAGCAGAAAATAAAGATGAAGACACTGACAGCATCGATGACACAGAAACACCTGTCACCCGGACAGCAGTGGATGCTCGTCGTGGATTGGAAGTTGCCTTGGGATATGCCGAACAGAATATGGATTTCTTCGACATAAAGGATATTGACTGCATCCAGGCCCTGATTGCAAAGACTTTTGTGGTGGGTCAGAAAAAGTCACATCAGACTGTGATCGAGCAATTCTTTAAAAAAGATCATGAAGGCAGTGAACTGTGAGGGACTTCAAACTGTGAGTCAGTGCATTTCATTTTCAATTGTGATGTTATGGCACTGTTGGTAAGTCCAAGAACATGTAGGGAATGTCATCTCTTAAATGAAAAGAATGCCATGCTATGGTGGGGGGTGGGGGATGCCATGGTTTTGTGATGGTGTGGTGGAATTTTTCTCCTCAAAGTTACCATATGCCATGCTTATTCTGGGCATGTGGGGGACAGTGGTTTCTTAAGTGACAAAAAGAATGCAATGCTGTGGGGGGGGCACGGTTTGTGATGGTGTGGCAAAATGTTTTTCTGAAAGTTAAAAATGTGCCATGTTTTACTCTGGGCATGTGGGGGACTGTTGTCTCAAATGAAAAAAAAATGCCATGCTATAGGTGTGGGGGGATGCCATGGTTTTGTAATGGTGTGGTGGAATGTTTTCCTGAAAGTTAAGAAGGTGCCATGTTTTACTCCGGGCATGTGGGGGACTGTTGTCTCTTAAATGAAAAAAAAAGAATGCTATGGGTGGGGGGGGATGCTACGGTTTTGTGATGGTGAGGTTACACATATGCCATGCTTATTCTGGGCATGTGGGGGACAGTGGTCTCTTAAGTGACAAAAAGAATGCAATTCTGTGGGGCGCATGGCTTGTGATGGTGTGGCGAAATGTTTTCCTGAAAGTTAAAAATGTGCCATGTTTTACTCTGGGCATGTGGGGGACTGTTGTCTCTTAAATGAAAAAGAAAGAATGCCATGCTATGGGTATGGGGGGATGCCATGGTTTTGTGATGGTGTGGTGGAATGTTTTTCCTCAAAGTTATACAGATGCCATGCTTTATTCTGGGCATGTGGGGGTCTGTGGTTTCTTAAATTACAAAAAGAATGCCATGCTGGGGATGCCATGATTTGTGATGGTGCATGGTGGAATGTTTTCCTGAAAGTTAAAAAGGTGCCATGTTTTACTCTGGGCATGTGGGACTGTGGTTTCTTAGTGACAAAAAAATGCCATGCTACAGTATTGGTGGGATGGGGAAAATGCCATGGTTTGTGATAGTGCGGTGGAATGTTGTCCCTGAAAGTTAAAAAGGTGCCATCGTTACTCTGGGTACAGTATGTACTGTACAGTACAGTATATGAGGGACTGTTGTCTCTTAAATGAAAACAGAATGCCATGTTATGGGTGGGGGGAATGCCATGGTTTTGTGATGGTGAGGTGTTGAAAGTTAAGCAAATGCCATACTTTATTCTCGGCTTATCGAGGACTGTTTTATTGCAAGTGCCTTGTTTCATGGTGACGTGGAGAACTGTTTTCCATGAGGCTGAAAAAAAATTGCCCTGTTTTTTGTACTGTACTGTACAGTATAGGTACTGTATTGGGGAAGGGGATGCCATTCTTTGTGAAGGTGTGGTGGAATGTTTTTCATGAAACTGAAAAATGCCATGATTTCTTGTGATGGAGTACAGGGTACTGTTTTGATTACTGTACTGTAACAAGGTTACTGTAATTGTTTTAAAAAGTGGAAAATGTACAGTACTGTAAAAAATATACTGTACTGTAGCACTACAGGTTCAGAACTGCACAGTGAAAAACAGTGCTAAAACAAGAAAAAATAAGAAATAAAGACCAGTTTACATTTTAAGCCGTATTTTATTAGTGTTTTACTTAATATCTAGAATCATTAAAGTATTGCAGGCTCACCAGAAACTCTTTTCCTGCATTTCTAAATGGTTTCCATGAGTTCTGACAATCAGACAGAAAAAGATGCATTTAACCGTTTCTCTCACATATCCGTCACCATGCCTGGGCACCAAGGGAGACGGATATCTGAGTGCTGACTGTATTTTGGAAAATATTTTTGAGAAAGTGCCCAAACTTTATTTTTTTTTTTTTGGGGGTTACATAGTGTTACTCATGTGTAGTAGGAGCAAATCCTTGTGTTTATTTATTTTATTTATTTTAGTCTTTGGTAACCAGGTAAGGCCCACTAGGCACAAGTGCCTGTTTCCAGGGGTGACCTGGGTGCACTGGGGTGGTTAAGTGACTTGCTCTGAGTCACACAGTATGCAAATGGAGGTTGTGGGAATCAAACCCATGTCTGCTAGATGTATCAAGCGCATTCACAGCTTGTTGCTCTAACCTCTATGCTATACTGCCAGCCCCTTTATAATTTTAACCACATTGGATGCAGGTGATCCTCAGCCTGCATTCACCACAGCATTTGAGCACCTGTAACAGAAAAGAAAAGAGAAAAGGTTATCATCTAGTTGCATTTACACAAGTTAACTTTAATAAAACTATACGTAAGGTTTGATGCCCAGTTCATTGTTTAAACCTTCCGGGTTCAAGCTGTGTAGGGTGAAAATCCCCAAACTCTCCTGTTGGAGTTGTTTGTTCAATATGTCAGCACCACATTTGCCCACATTCACCTGCTCTATACCCATAAAATGAAGACTGTCCGGATCACTGTTGTGCTGATGACAAAAAGACAAAACTGCTCAGCTGCAGGGTTTGTGAGGTCTGCAATTTGTATGTCCCTCACATGTTCTTGTATTCGTTGTTTCAAATTCCTTGTGGTGCGTCCCACATAAAGTTTTTTACAACTGTACCAGATCACACATACAATGTAGGTTGAAACACAAGATATGAATTGGTTGATTTTAACCACCTTTGAGCTACCTCCCAGAGAGAATGTATTGCTCTGTATGCAATATTTGCAAATACTACAATTGCCACACTGGAACATGCCGTGTGGTATGATTGGCAACCAAGTCTTTTTCTGAGGATTGGGGTTAGAAAAGCAGCTTGAAACCAAGCTGTTCTTAAGGTTTGGACCACGTCTGTATGTGACCCAGGGTCTGCTACCAGTTGTCCTGGAAAGCTCCATGTCATTACAAAGAATCAGCCAAAATCTACACAATGCATTCCCAATCTTTCCTGACACATTGTTAAACTCGGTGACATATGTTATCTCGTTAGAATCATTTTCATTTCTAATTTTTGGCTGAAGTAGCTCCGTCTGGTCAATTAGCTGTGCCCTGGAAAATGTTGCTTCCAAAACTTTCTTACTATATCCCCTTGCCAGGAATTGAGTTCTAAGTTCTTTAGCCTGTATGTCAAAGTCTGCATCAAATTTAGAGTTTCATCTGAGACTAAGGAATTGTCCAGAGGGAATGGAGTTTTTTAAACTCCCAGAGTGTGAACTTGTAACATGAAGTAGGCTGTTAGTGGATGTGGGCTTCCTGTACGCTGTACTAATGATGCTGTTGTCAGCACCAATAGACAGGGTCACATCCAGAAAATTCAATTCCATTCATGTATTTCTGCAGTGAAACCTAAGTTGATATCATTTTTATTAAGCCACTCCATAAACAACAAAGCCTCAACCCTACTTCCCTTCCAAACATAGATCATGTCATCTATATAGCAAATCCATTCTCTAATGTTGTGATACAATTAATTTACATTGCATTTCTTGACCCTGTCTTCCTCCCACAGACCACAGACCCAGAAGAAGATTTGCGTAGGATTGTGCCATGGCTGTCCCACATCATAGTAGATAAAATTTATTGTTAAACACAAAATAATTATGCGTAAGGACAAACTGTAAACCTTCCAAAATAAGTTTCTTAGGTATGGTATCCCCTATTGGGTCCCTCTCAACAAAATGTACACATGCTTTGAGTCCATCTACATGCCTGATAGACGTGTGGAGGGACTTGACAGCAATACCAATCCACAAGAAATCTGGTTCCCAAACAAAATTATCCAGTTTCTGTAAAATGTGCATTGTGTCTCTGGTATAGGAGGGCAATGAGGTGATATACTGTTGTAAGAAAAAAATCAATAAAAATGCACAAATTATCTGTAAGGGAATTTACCCCGACATGATGGGGCATTCCAGAGGGTTTTCCAAATGCTGCGCTGAGGAAGGGTCACCAGAGACCAGTTAATGTCTCTGGAGACATATTAGATAGGGAACAGCCAAGCAGACTGGGTGGGCCAAGAGGTCCTCTTCTACCAACAACATCTATATTTCTAATAATTGGTGAGATGAAGTGGGTTCGGAAGGGACAGCCCATACCCACCAATGCTGTTGCATTTTATTTGCTAGACAATACAAGTAAGGGCCAGGGAAAATAAAGCCACCTGACTTTCTAATCATGATTAATCTTATACAACAGGTGTAGAGAGAAATGCCAGACACCAAAACTGATATTTTTTGACCCACTCAACAAGCTATATCGATTGTTTGCACTTTGGGGTATGTCACAATTGATGCTATCTAGCAAGGTTGCATACATCAAAACAGAATACTGACCAGGCCTTCAACAGGGTGTCCTATCAATTTTTATGGGACACCTTGTCGAGGTTCCATTTTCTGGAGTCATTTTTGGAATGGCTAAGGGGTCTGTATGCCGCTCCTCAGGCGTATGTGAGAGTCAATGGAGGGGGTTCCTCCTTTTTTACCTTATCCCGGGGTACTTTACAGGGTTGCCCCCTTCCCCCCCTTATTTTGCCCTTTATATGGAGCCACTAGGCATGGCCCTTATAATTTCTCTTGAGATAGAGGGCACTCCCCTGGGACAGCAGCAATATAAAGTCAGTATGTTTGCTGATGATGTTCTTCTAACCCTCCTGTCTCCGGACACATCCATTCCTGTAGTTTGGAGTATCCTTCAGAAATATGAGGTCACAACAGGATTTAAATTAAACATCACTAAATCAGAAGCCCTTCTTTTAAATTTTTCCCCAACAAATACTCTTCGCTGCCTCCTCCCCATGAGGTGGAGGTGTACGAACATAAAATACTTAGCAGTACATATCCCATTGAATCTCGGGGTGCTGGAGCTGGTGAATTATGAACCTCACTTACCACTATAATACAAAAGGACTTGGACAGATGGTCCTTGCTTCCGTTGTCATTCTTTCAACGGACTAAAATACTCCATATGAACATTTTCCCTCGACTCCTGTATCTTTTTCAAAACATTCCCTTTTTTCCCTCCCACTTTTACTTTAAGTCTTGGGACAAATTATTCTCTAAATTTATATGGGGTAAACAACACCCCAGAGTCCGCTTCTCACTCCTTCAGTTATCTGTTGCCCAAGGAGGAGTAAACCTACCTAATCTTAAACTGTACGCCCAGGCTGCATTTCTTCGTATCCTTGTCAACTGGCTGACTGGTAGCTTCTCTGCACCCTGGAAGTCCCTGGAGTTCACCTTAAACGATATGTACGATATTCCTGCTCTTCTTTTTTCATCCACAAACACCCCTCCTCTGAGACTTTTTACACAGATAACATCCCATACTCTGCAGGTCTGATACAGGTTGAGAAATAGACCAACAATCAAACCAATACATGATCTGTGCAAAATCATCTCTAAAGATGACCTTTTTCAACCTGCTTATATGGACCTGGCCTTTTCCCATTGGCACAAATCTGGTCTGTCGTACCTGTTCCAGTTTCTAGATGAGAAGGGGATCTTGCCTTTTGGGAGACTCAAAATCCAATATGGGCTCTGAGGTACAGATTTTTTTCGATACCTCCAGGTGAGGAACTATATACTTTGTCATCGGACGTTCATTGCTAAATTTCCTACCCCAACTACTCCTTTACTTAAAACTTTCATTGATTCCATTTGGGGGAACCAGTGTGTCCATCTTGTAGGGAATATATATAAAGCATTAAGAGAGCTATTGGGAGACTCCACGCAGTCCATATTAGATAAATGGAATTAAGACCTCTCCTCAGAGGTGCAGTTTCCTGCATGGATTGCTGCGACCCCGACAGCTATTAAAGTGACCTCCTCTTCTTTCTGGTGAGAGTTTTCCTGGAAAATTAGAGTTAGGTATTTCCGGGCCCCTGCAAATCTCTCCAGGTTCCTCCTGGCAACATTTGGCCACTGATGGAGACAATGTGGATGTACCTTGGCAGAATTGGGCCACATATTATGGCATTGCCCCCTCCTGATGCTGTTTTGGTGCGGCCTCCAGCTGAAGCTGTCCACTTGCTTGGGGGAGCCTGCAGATTTGATGGGGGAGATTATATTTGCTCTCTGTATACCCAGACCACTCTCCCCCATGGACCAAAACGCTGTTGCCAATATTTCATATAGCAACCAAGAAGGCTATCACCAAAAACTGGATGTCTCAGCAAGTTCCTTATATTCAGGACTGGAGGTCTACTATGCTGGAAATCTACCAGATGGAAAGTATTACGGCAATGCTCCAGGATCGTATGGAGGGTTTTAGGCCTAAATGGCAGGGCTGGGTGCTCTACTATTCGGGAATAGACTCATCTTTCGTTCCTTGAAAATACCACGCAGCATTGTTCATTGTGTTTTGAGACAGATGTTATGGGGGAAGTAATATGAACTTTTGGAAACTCTAGTAATGGCTATGCTACCTGTATACATTATTGCATTCTGTGAACATATAGTAAGATGTACGAAATATAAACATTGCCTGTGTGTCTGAAAATACCTAATAAAAACAAATACCCCCAAAAAAACCAGAATACTGCCCAATCAGGAGAGCAGATTTCACAATGTTGATGGCATCACAGTAGCAATGTGAAGCAATGAACCCAGCAGTTGAAATCAAAATGAAAACTGTTAAATCATCATACAAACAGAAGATTTAAAAGTTTTAACTCTGAAACTAATGTATAGTTTAATTTAATTTAGTTCAGTTTTTATTTCACATAAAACCATTTAGGTGGTTCCTATTTTCAAAGGGTTTAGGGTCAGGTACTACAAATATACTGTGGCGGACACAGGTATACAATGCTGTACAGTTGGTGTAAGTATAAGGCTTACAAAACATTGGTATAAAGGTCTACAATACATTATATGTAAGGTGCAGTGTACATAGGATACATTATAGAAATACAGTAGATAATCATCGATAGCAGTTACATGAGCCAGGTGGAGTGAGTGAGTGAGGACAACAGCTGGGTTTTAAACAATTCAACCGAGCTGCAGGCTGTTAAAGTGTCAGGCAGGTGATTCTACTGTTTTGCAAAAATGGTACAAGAAACAGTTTTGACCTAAGGTGGTTCTCCTGCAAGGAAGTAGTAGGGTGTGTCGCACCACGCCGCTGGTACCATATTTATTGCCAAAATATTTGAACATAGACTGTAGGCCACCAAATATTCAATGGTCTGAGTTAAAATATGCAGTTTATCATTGCTTGTGAAGGGGCAGGACTTTCAAATAGCTAATTTGTGACTCCACCACTTCTGAGTTAGGGTCCTGCCCACTTACACTTGAAGGTAAATTACATATTTTGAGTCAGGCCATTGCATATTCTCTATTTCTCCAAATAATTTTGGGAGAGCCCCTTATATATATTTAATAAATAATTTTACCATTATATCAAATAATTACTCAATTATTTCACCTGCTACAGCTTGTATTACTAACATGATGTAAAGCATGATCATCAGTGCCTTAAGCATATCTACGTGTCCCCATAAGGGTATAAAAAATTCCTTGCCATCATTCCAATGCATCTTGACCTTATTAAAAATGTGTTCACAATTAATATCAATAGTCTGCTTTGAATCATTAACGTTATGCCAAGATATTTTATGTTATCCCATGAAACAGTCCTTGGTTCTGTATCATCAGTAAGTTTGGTTTTACAGTAGGTGACACCAAAGTTTTAGATTTATTTAATCTGTACCCAGACAATAATCCATATTATGAACTGAGGATTGTAAATAAAGGAATCTGACTGGCCAAGAACCCTTTAAAGCCGTGATGATATTGGGCTACATCATCATGGCTTCAAAAAAGTTCCGGCATTACCAGCCTCTTTGCCCTCTACTGTCTGAGAACCATTTTTTCAAAATGTACTCCTACACCACCCAAAAGCTCATTCAGAAAATGTTTTAAAACCTGTTTGTTTTATTTTTTTATTTATAAAACTTCAAACTCAGTTCATAATAGCAATAAGTCACTCCAGGGTGTGGTATATTATGGGATATCGTCACTTCTCGGGTGGTTGGACGCACTCGGCCTGCAGCCTCATGCCCAACCACCTGAGGCGTGACGATATCCCACGATATACCACACCCTGTCGTGTCTTTTTTTTTTCCCCTCCTTCGTGCTTCACAGGGTTTTAAATAATTGATTAGCAGTTTTTTTCTTGGGACAATGCTAACTGTACAGAAAGTATTTATATAGGTTTTCTAGAAGTGTTATGTTTGTTAAACACAGTGAGGCAAGTGCTGTGCATTTTCACAATGTTTTAGCACTTTTATGAGCAAAACGCTAATCAAATTTTGGAGTTAAATAAATCCCTGCTTCACAACCCACCACTCCTCCATGCTTACCTAGGTCCCTTCCAATCCACTCTGTCCCTTCCTGAGCCTCCAGCCTCATATGGCAGCCATCCCCAGGGTAACCCGGATGTAACCCTTCACCGGGCGGGTCCTCCTCCTCCGAGGGGGAAGGCGCCGGGGGGAGGCATACCAGCGCAACTACTTGGCCCCGGGGTGCTGCTGAGGTGGAATGGCTCCTTCAGGGCATTGGTGGCACTGGTGGACCAGTAGCCGTCATCCGCTCGATCGTGGCGCGGTTTCCGGTTTTCTGTGCTGTTCCCTCCTGCGCTGCTATTGCAGTGCTCCTGGTCTCCACTAGAGGCTGCTGCAGAGTGATGCCAGCCCGCTACCCACCCCAGGAGAGAAGGGCTGTCCTATGGACGCTCAATCCTCTCCTTCCCCTGCCAGCCCCTGGCGTCCAGAGTCCATTCCCGAACCCAGGTCGCCGGCGTAGTTTGAGGTGATTGTCAGCACCTCAGCCCTCTGCGCCACCGGGCCGGCTCTGTCGTGTCTTATTGCTTAATTATGAACTGGGTATAAGAAAATGTAGCATCCTGATTATCTAAGAGGTAGTCTCAGCTATGACTAAATCCCACAACATTTTCACATTAGAAAGTACCTTACATGACCTTTTTATAATCTTGCATGGCACTCCACCTCTTAAGCCCCGCTCAAGCAAAACTATCAGCTGCCAACCGCAGGAAAACACATCAGTCACTCTTGCTGCTACTGACTACTTTTTATTTTACCCCCTTCACCCACCATCTGTTTCTTTTCAGTTTTTCTCCAACTGAGCCATCACAACTCCAGCTGGCAAAACTTAGTATGACCAGTGTATCCTTTAGCCAGACAGTGTTTACGGAAAACCTGCAACCTGTTCCTTAAACTAGCTCAACAAAATCTTCCAATTGAGACCACAGCCACGAACATAAAACTGCAATGTCTTGATCACCGAGTCCCTTCTTAGTTCTCTTTTTCCTCTGAACTACGGCATCTCTTACAAACTCCCTTACATTCATTCACAGTGTGATGCCCAACGCCAGCCCTATTTTAGTGACCTCAGCCACTGCACACCTTTAACCCTTCCCAGCTTCTCACTGCAACTTTCAACACTGGCTAAATAATATATGTAAAAACATGAACAACTGTATCAGGAAGGGGGTGGAGGAAAACAAAACCTACAGAGTCATCCTCACAGCATCCTAAGCCATTTGTACAGCACAGTTGCTATAGTGTCCCCTACTATACTGACTTATATGCACACAAATAGCTTTTCTCCCATTCACATTAATGCAAACCACTGGAAAATATTTTAAAATTATGTTTTTAAGTGTTTAAAGCAGCAGTACTTCCTAATCAGGAAGTGATCCATTTTCAGTTGTTGTAGCGCTACAGTAAATATGGCAGCTGCATATAGTACTGCTGCTTTCAATGTGGCAGGAGGCAGAAATGTAAACAAAAACAAAGGATAACCGAGCAAATTACAGGGTGATAGTACAATGCCGGCAGGAACGATTACCAGGTACATGGTCAACAGAGCACAGGGAATAACTGTCGAAAAAGCGTATCATTTTTTTTACATAGTACTGCTGCTTTAATACATTTTAAAAAACAGTTCTTAATAGCAATAATACACAACAGGGTGTGTTATATCATGGGATATTGTCACTTCTTGGCTGCATGAGGCACTCATCCTGCGGCATCGGACCTCATAGTGCACCCAAGGTGTGATGTTATCCTGTGATATACCACACCCCGTCCTGTATTATTGCTTAACTATCAGGCATCAATGCTGGAAAAGATATAAAGTAGTAGGATTTTTCAAATGGGCCAATATATCATCTTGTAGATGAAGGTCGGGATAATCAAACTGCACCAGGCTGTGGCGCAAGCCTGAGCGCAGCTCAACTGTGTTGCGCAGGGGTGTGGCCTGGGTGAAATTCAACGGAGCTGCGCTACGGCGCAGCAGCTTTGAATCTCGCACCCTGGCACCCACTGTGCAGCGGCGCAATGGCCATTGGCTAAGTGGAGCATAGAGATGCGCTGGCGCCAAGTGTCATTCGCCATGCACAGCAAATGCGATATTGAAAAGGGACATGCAAATGGGGCCATAATATACAAGGCGCACAGGGGCCATTTATCATCTCATTACGGCCCCATTTGCATGCCATTCAGCATGCAGGTGCGCCAATCCCGACTGCGCCTGGCCCTGCAGAGCAGCAGCTGTATAGGGGACTGGCGCCCCCTGCAGCCAGTCGCGGGCATTCCTGTACTATAAAGGCGTCCAATATCCCTGGTGGTCCAGTGGACCGCACTGAGCCCGATCCGGGCTTCATGAATAGAAACCCCGCCCCTAAGTCCAATATCCCTGGTGGTCTAGTGGACGCATTAAGCCCGATCGCGGGCTTCATGAATAGAACCCCAAGTCCAATATCCCTGGTGATCAGTATTGCCCCACCTCACCCGCCCATGCCCTGCTCCCCGCGTCAGTCGGTGGCGCAGCCACCCGCCTGCCGCCCCACCGACTGACGGCTGGCTGCAGGGCTGCGCCCGTGGTTCTGCAGCGAGACAATGGGCGTGCAGCTACTACTATTCGGTCCAGATATGTGAATGAACCATTCATATCTGGACAATAATGTCTGATATGAAACTGCGCCCATTGGCTCATGCTGAATCACGGGCATGCAACCCGACTAATCAGTCGACGGGCGGCAGGCGGTGGGTTGCTGCCGCCTACCGGCTGATGGGGGCGGGCCCAGTGGGCGAATGGGGTGGGGGTACACTAGATCACCAGGATACTGGACTTGGGGGTTCTATTCATGAAGCCCGCGATCTGGCTCAGCACGGTCCACTGGACCACCGGGATATTGGACTTGGGGGTTCTATTCATGAAGCCCACGATTGGGCTCAGTGCTGTCCACTGGACCACCAGGGATATTGGACTTGGGGGGGCTATAGTGATGCCCATGATGGGGCATGGGGGCGCCACCAGGTGCGTCAGGAACTCAGGTGGCCACCCACAGGTGGCAGCTGCCGTGTTGCGCCCTGCAATGCGGCATCTCACCTGTGGGGTGGCCATCACTTGTTCCTTTTTTTGGGGGCGTAACTTTGTGCAGGTGCAGGTAGGTGTTGTGCATGCATGACTCTGCACATCCCGGGCTGAATATCGGGCTGTGCAAATTATGCATGGGCAAGCCCCCCCTACCTGTGCCTGCATACATTACTGATGCGCTCCAGCGCATCGGGATTTGTGCGGCGCACTTTTCCCTTTTGAATATCGCGCCGGGGCACATCAGTGGGTTGTGCATCGCGCAACCCTTTTGAATATCTGGGCCGAAGAATTTAATTGTGCCTCATTTAGCAACAGCACCAATATTTTGTGATTTTCACATTTATTAAAAAGGGCTCTTATGTCAGTATGGAAAGGATAAAGGACAATCCTGTCTGACTCCATTGCATGTCTGAGAAGCATTAAAAAAACACTGGTTGTTATAACAGACCATAGGTATACTGTAACATTTTCCAATCATGTTCAAGCATACATCTCAACTGTTCCCGATTACAAGGGACATCCTTCATTTTTAACCCCTCAAAAATTGCGCTGTCCCTCATGACAATGGTGCTGCCTACACATAGACTGTACTGTAAATTAAAACCTTAAGAAGACATTCACAATGTTCTAAGATGCAAAATCGAAACTAAGCTTTGTTCAGTAACACAATGGCTTCCACAGTGTTCTGAGCGTGAGCGTGTATCTCTTACGTTTGAGGATGTGTGCCTCACTTCAGCACCAAAAGGCCGAGAGGTATGCCATCAAGGATTCTGGAAAATCCCACTTATGTACACATTCTAATGACAAAAATGGCAATTGACAAAGCCGAAAGCTTTTGTAGCGTCTAGTGCACGGCTGACTAGTTCTTGCTTAAAATGAGCATTTTCATTTTGGCTTTTAGGACGACGCGCACTCCCACATCCCTTACTCGCGCGCGCTGCCGTCATTATCTTCCCAGGCTCTACTTCGGTGGCTGGGGGGGGGGGGGCGTGCGTGCCCGTCCACAATGTCTTGATTTACCTTGTACGTAAACGGTCGCCACCCCTCTGCACAACAGATGGGCGAAGGCGGGCTTGGCTGTCGTCTCACGTGACTCCTCTTTTGAGAGGATCCGTGGAGGTTATCTGTGTAACGGTTACAGCAAATTCTCCATAAAAAGATGTTATACGGAATAAAATGGCATATGCAGTCTGCTGGCACCATGCGGTAGCTTGTTAAAGGCTATGCTTATCAAGTTGTGCTTGCAGTCAATTAAATTTTAATAGTCACACACTCTGTGTGGGTAACTACTGCATATTATAATAACATTAATATCTCCTCTGCATCTCATTTATAGTTTTTTGTTCAGTAGCCCCCACATGCTGTAACTATAGCAACATTCCGGAGCAGGGCTTCACCTTCACTTGAAAAGGAAGTTTCTTGGTGAAAGTATGTGGGTTAAAAACTAAAGGCAGTGGGGTCGCCCTTGCTTATATTTTTTAGAAGTTTCATCAGGAAAGACATATTGAGCTGATAGCTTGTTTCCAGATGCGTCCTGGAGGAAAGGGGAGTTTACAGAAGGACAAACGGAACTAAATACTGTACATACAGCAATTAAAAAAAAAAACAGATATGAAACAAAATCGAGGTAAAAAAAACATGGGTGTAACCCCCTACACATGGGGGTTCCTAAAATGTCCTGGGCTTACCTAATGCCCACTGCCAGGCTGGTGTTCTGTGTTTTAACAGTTTAAAAGTGCCTGCATGCGAGTGCCCTGTTAGCCTCCGTGCCAGTCTCTTTAAGAGGTGTCACTTTTGTAGGTTATAATTAATATGGGTGGGGAGGGGGGCCAAGTGGTTTCAGGCTCAAGTCCCCAGCGGCTTCATTCTGCCATCGCTAATTGCGCAGAGGGAGCTTTATTAGCAACTGTCATTCTTTGCCGATTGTCTGCTTTAAGAATAATATTGTAATTTGTCTAACCTATTTTCCTTTGCAGCATGGACTTTCTGCTAAGCACTATTATTTTGGTTCTGGACTGCCAGTTTGGACCAGTCGGTACCTTGGGGGATCTTAAAATGGAGATTTTTCCCAGGGGCTTTGCGGAAGTGAATTTCTGTAGGAATTGTAGTTTTTACTGTTTGGTGCCTAAATGGACCTGGAGGGGGAGCTCTTGCTGTGACAGATAGATGTAGCAACCAACCAAACCTTTTGGAACTCTGGGGAAAGCCGAGAGCTGCCTGCAGCAGTGAGGCACTGTGTAGTTGGAGTTGAGAGAGTGAACAGCTGGAGTAATTCGAGCAGCTGCTCCTGCGTAGTAGCAGCGCGGAGGAATCGACAGGATGGCTGTGTCTGGCCTGCCTGCTACCATCTTCTCAAGTGAAGAAGTCTGTAATCTAAAATTGGACTTTATCTGAGATTGCTGTCGGAATCCTGAATTGTGGAAGAGCGAATTTTGCCTGGTGTGAACCAAAGACTTGCTCCTGGAGCGATCAGCCTGTCAGGACTTAAAATAACCGCAGAACGTACGGACTGTCATCCGAACTGTGGTATTTAACAATTTTTACTGTAATTGTGCTGAATGTGTAGTGTGGGTCACGATTTAGTTTACCACGTTGAATGTGTTACGCTAGCTGGAAGCTGCATTCAGCAACTCACCGGACTGTATCCGAATCATTCACCTGGTTTGAGCCTCACCATCTCGGGCCCAGATTGCTGCTCATGCTGCAGAGATTAGCCGATGAAAGACCCGCTCGGCAGATTCGTCTCCCTGCTCAACATCATCAAAGAGAACTGACTACCATGGTGTGTCGTGTGGGCCCTGCTTCCCCTGACAAATCAGCATACTATCCTGAGATCTTCATCTCGTCAATCCTGCATCCTGGTCAGGGTAGTGTAAGTAAACTTCAGGGTAGCTCCCTTCAACAGCGCTTGAATCAAAGTGTCTCACCTGATTTAATTGCTTTGGTTGATCATTATGAACTGAGCCATCTGGCTCCGGAATACAAATTGTGAGTTAAAGTGCATGTTGTGTTTTTCCTTCCTAAGGGCCCCAACAACAGCTGCAATGCCGGCCTACCCCGGGCAATGCTTCGGGCTAGCCTGCATAACAACTGGGTACCCAGAGTGTGTGTGTGACTGTGCTAGAGGGACTTTTAGGTATGCATGTGTAACCCCCCTACAAATGGGGGTTCCTGAACAGTCTTCCTCGAGCTTGCATAAATGCTCGCTGCCAGGCTGGTGTCCTGCGTTTGAGCAGTTTAAATGTGATTGTCAGAGAGTGCCTGTATAGCCTCTGTGTACTGTCTCTTTAAGAGCTGCCTGGATTGCAGTCATAAGTAGTCTGAGATGGAACTCTGTTGAAAATCATTTAGAGTGATAATGTAGTTTGTTTAACCTGCCTTCTCTGCAGCAAGGACTGTTTTGTTTATCTCCACTATCTTAGTCCTGGACTGTCGAATTGGACCAATCAGTACCAGTGGGACCTAAAATGGAGCCAGACTACAGGAACTGTCTGGAGTCAAAATCTGTAGGAATTGTAGTTTTGGGCTTTTGGCGCCTTTTTGCACCTGAAGGGGGAGCGTTTGTTGTGACTGACAGACAGATCAGCCAACCGAACCTTTTGGATTTTGGGGAAATTCCCAGGCTTGCTGGCAGTTGAGTCAGATCTAAGTTGGGAGCTGAAGAAGCAACAGCTCGAGACAGTCTCTGTGGAAATGCTTGAGTTGTGGCCCGCATGTCTGCCTGCTGCCCCTGAGAGGGAGAGAAGAGAATTATTTTGGACTAAATCTGAGTTTGTGAGAACGAAGTAAGCCACAAATTTTTTTACCAGGCTCATACCTGAAGAAGACCGAAGATTTTGCTGAATGCGATCGGCCTGTCAGGATTTCCAACTGCTTTTGAATCCCTAGGTTGTGCAGACACTTTTCGATCGTGACCGGAGAGTGGTTTGCCTGGTACAGTAGAATTCCCTTACATGTAAATGTGCTGTGAGTTGTTAGTGGGTCGTGATTTGGTTCCCCACTGTGTGAACTGTGTTCTGCTTGCTGGAAGCTGTATCCAGCCCAGAATGGACTGAATCAGAATTTGTCTCCATTTAGCCTGGGCCTTGCCACACTGGCCCAGCCAGACTACCCACTGCACAGAGAAAGCCATCAATGAGAGACCTGCCTGGGGATCAGCCTCCTGCTCCACGCTCGAATAGGAACGACGCTTCAGCAAATCGTGTGGGCTCTGCTTCTCCAGGTACTCTAGATCAACCACCTGCAGTCTCAATTTTCGTTCAGCCTGTGTCCAGTCTCGGGTATCATGAGTAATCATCAGGGTAGCTCCCAGCAACAACAGCCTAATCTAAAAGTGTGTCATCTGATTGTGCTCTTGTTTTCTTTTCATGAACTGAGCCCTCCGGCTCCGGGTTACAAATAGTGTGTGTTGTGCATGTTGTTTTCTCCCATCACAGGGCCCCAACCAGCTGCAACGTTCCTGGCTAGTCCACCATTCTCCATCTTGGTACACAGAGTGTGTGACTGTTTATGGACCCTGAAGTGCATGCATAACTGTTTGATTGATAAAGCCTTTAAGCAAATTAACCTGATTACGCCCCTCCGTTGTTCAAGTCCCTTAGATCTAACTCTTTTTTGCATTTAACCTGACTGTGGTTCCAGTTTGTGCAAGAGTACTGTACTGCTGTTATTTGCTGTGTATAACCTTGTTTTACAGGGGGTCCCCAGGGCCTAGCCAGAAGAAAGCCCAGATGGTAAGTGCAGACAGTGTGGGTACATGTGTGGTGTATCAGGGGTATTGTGAAACTGATTATTGTGTATTGTTCTGGCCACTAGTAAGGAAAGACGGGGGGTTACAGTGTCCCGGAGGGCTGTGCCCAGGTTAGCTTGACCACTACCAACCTGACCTCTGGGTGAAGGCACCCGTTTCAGAACTCGGGCCTCTTAACCTGCTACTAGCCAAGCAGGCAGGGGTAGTAGCCCCTGGGATAGCGCCACCTAGGGGTTACACATGTTTACCCCGACTAAATCAGATCTAAAATCAACCACCAGATTACTGCCCCTCCCTTGTGTACGTCCCCCAAATAAATCGGATCTAAATTTTTTTGCATTTAAACTGGCTGTTGTATATCTTTGTGGTGGGGATACTGTGTTTTGCTATTGCTTTTCTGCATTGCAGGTCTTATTTTACAGGGGTCTCCAGGACCAGTGCAGCTGATCCAGCCCTGGTGGTAAGTGTGGCAAGTGTGGGTATAACATTGCATTCTGGTGTTAATTATGACTGTCTAATTGCTGACTAGTATAGGCCACTCTAGGGGGTATCAGTATCCTGGAGGGCTGTACCCATAGCAGCTATGCTACCCTTAAACCAACCCTTCAGGTGGAGGCACCCGTTCACAGAACTCAGGCCCCTCAACCTGCGCCTAGTCATGCAGGCAGGGGTGGTATCCTTTGGGATAGCGCCACCTAGGGGTTACATGTACTTTGGATAAATAGATGTAGCAGGAAGTATATGGAATATAAGCAGGAGGCAGCACTGAACAGAAAGAAATGCAGGCAGATAGAAGCTAAACCAAACCAGTAGATAATTAGTAGAGTATATGGGGATGGGTTGGAAGTAGGATATAAGGTGAGAAGATTAGTAGAGGGTAAAAGACGAGGATGAAGAGTAAGGGGTAGAAAGATGGGAAGAGAGGTACAGAAGGGGATCAGGGTGAAAATAAAATTTGTGGGGGAGAGCGTAAGGAAGAGGCAGAGTGGAGAGGGGGAGAGAATTCCAAAGTTTGGGGAAGTGGTAAGAAGGCAGCCTGACCAGCTGAGGAAGTCTTAGTAGGGAGTGCAAGGGAGCAGTAACCAGAGTTACAGAGTGTTACTTATAAGATTTAGGGACTCCCCAATGGCGTTTGTCAGTCATACCTCTCAACTGTTCCTGATTTTTCAGGGATGTCCCATATTTTGCCTCAAATTTTTTCTTTGTGTCTAGTAGAATGTGTGCTTTTGTGACTAAACAGTGGGGATTGTAGGCACAAAATAAAGTCAAACATCACTGTTAAAGTCTTGTTCTTCTTCGGAAGATGAGTCCTACACTAATCCCCTTATTTTATTAGCTTTTTGAGTGACTAGTACCATTTTTTAAGAAGTGTCCCTGATTTGGGGTGTTTTTTCCCTGATTTTTTAAGCCTTGCCCCTGATTTAAGAGGCAAGAGGTTGAGTGGTATGTTGTCAGTATACTGAAGATTATTGATGTACATGCATTTACAATGTATTTTGGGGGATTTAACAGAGTAACCGCAGTTTTTACTGCACAAACATGGCACCAGAAATTTTAGCAGCAGTTGTGAGTAAGAACAGGTGTGGGTGAAGACGGGACCAGACCATCTCAGTGAAATCCATACTGGCTATAGTGGGCACAGGTTCCTCAAATCTGGCTTGTGGGGTCAGACAGATTGGTACGTCTTTTTACGATATCCATTTTCTGTAGTGCTCCACATTGTCAATAGGTAGTCATTACAACTGGGAATTGTGCACCCCTGCTAGAGGAAATGGCAGAGCCCAAAGGCTGAATCAACCTAGACTGTTCAGCACATGAGCATTCTGGACAGCAGCAACTCTCCAGTCTTTGCTGGGCCATCGATGGGGAAACATCTAACAAGCTTCTCTGAAGAAAACATCAGCTTCTAGGTCTTGGAGCTGCAATTCTGTGTAGCAGGTTGGGGGTAGTTGGTGACAGGGAGCACCTCATAAATTAAAATTGTGCCCATTAACTTTTATTAAGCTTTTAAATGGGCTGACCTGCTCTCCCTGTTTCCACTGTGTGTGCTTGGATTAGGGGCCACATCTGCCACATAACTCTGGGGTGTCTATTTAACAGGTCTCCAATTTTACAAAGAAAAAAAGATGCCTCAGATAAGCACCTGTCTTTTTGTTGCGATTTAAGATTAGGAAGGCCCCTGGGGTTTTCCCTCCGTTTTATGGCGTCCGTAGCCCCCCTCCTCCAGTATTATAGGGTGTCTTGGTGGTGTGTTGTCCCTGGCAAGTGCTTCTTTGTACTTTTTTTTTGTGGGGACGTTTCCCTATTTAATCAGCTCTTTTGTTAAAAGGGGCTTTCCCCTGTAATTTTCCTCCATTCTGCAAGTATTTTTTTTTTTTAAGTTACAGTTTGCCTGCAGTTTGAGCCTTTTAGGCTCTGGTAAGATCAGAGTAATTTTTTATGGTTTAGGGGCTTATCTCATTCACAGGCTATGTGGTGGTTTTCATATCGGAGGCTTCCTGAGCCTCAACACACGCTTCACATGCATGTGTGGTGCGTGCACCTCCTCCCGACGTGGTGACGTCAGTGTCACGATGTCACAAACATGCACCTAGAGAGAGTGCACCAGCACTTCTCCTGTGCTAGATGCTGCAGCTCTGTATTTTTCTCTTCCGCTCAGCCCTCTGGGCTGTTCGCAGCCAGCTTAGCGGATAACTGTATTTCTTTCAACAACTTGGCCTTTTTTCCCCCACAGTCGGATGTGGAGATCACAGGAAGAGTGCTATAGATTCTAGACTGGCAAAATCTTGTTTTTTAGTTTGGGGCAATGACAGGGCTGTTTTTCCTTTTTAGCACCATGGCTTATTAGAGATCTCTGATTTTCAAACGATGTATGACCTGCAAAAGGGTACTGAGACCCTCTTCTCTGGGTTCCTATTGCCCTTATTGTGTTACTCAAGCTAATATGTCTCTTTCGGTTCCTCCCAGTTGGACCGCCGAGGAGGGGGGTATGCACCTTGTGTTCCAGTTGGCAGTGGCAAATCAGAATTGCGTAAATCTTTCTTGTTGCTCTTAGGAGAGCTTTTGGGCCCAAGTGTTCCACAAGACAGCCCATCAGACACACCCAGCCCCAATCCGGACCCCTCAGGTCAGGGGGGCCCACACAGGCATGTCCAGGCGTCCCACAGCAGGGCAGGGTTGCCAATATGGATCTGTAGGCAGACCCTGACCATATAGAAGGTCACAATGGGGATATTGGGGAGCTTGGGGAAAATCCTGACCCTAGGAAGCTACTTCAGGATGAGGAGGACATACCTGAGGGGGAGGAGGAAGGGAAGGGGTCGGAGCCAAAGAGGAGGATTCCTATCCCTCCCCTGTTTGATACCAAGGCTTTGTCCTATCTGATAACTGAGGCATGTAGGACATTACGGCTCAAGGAGGTGCAGTCCATGGAGCCCTTGAATGTCAGTCCTATCCTGTATGCGTCCTCCGCTTCAAATTGTTTTTCAAATTTTATTCACTGTGACCAGATTATTGAACAGGAATGGGCAGGTGTGGACCAAAGAAAATACCCACTGAAACCTAAGAGATGGTCTTTCTCTTTTTTGGAAGAAAATACTCATAAGTGGAAAACCGTTCCTCTGGCGGATAAAGCAGTTCGTAATTCCATCAGACACACCATACGAACATTCGAAATTTGCCAGCAGATAAAGGCCTAGAGGTCTGTCAAGTCTGCTCGAATGTGTAGCTAGCAGCCCTTATTCTGCAGCTGCCCCTCCTTCCACCCTTCCCCTGCATTGACCCTCCCCCTTGTCCTGTCCCGTCCCCTTTTGAAGCAATCCACTGTTCTTCTGGATACTACTTCAGCAGGTAATGCATTCCACCCAGCTACCACCCTCTCTGTAAAAAAGTGTCTCTTTATCTCCCTCCTGAACCTTCCTCCCTCCAGTCTCATATCATGGCCCCTGGTGTCCCTCCCCTCCCTTACTTTGAACAGCCCATCTGTACCTGTCTTGTTTATTCCTTTCATGTACTTAAAGGTTTCAGTCATGTCCCCCCGTCCCTCCTCTCCTCCAGCGAGTACATGTTCAACTCCCTCAGCCTCCTCTCATATGATGAGTCCCCCAGCCCCCTGATCATCTTTGTTACCCTGCACTGCACCCCTTCCAGTAACTTAATGTCCCTCCTCAGATACGGGCGCCAGTACTGCACACAGTACTCCAGGTGCAGTCTAAATAATGACCTATACAGTGGCAGAATTACCTCCTCCCTCCTCAAGGATGTACCCCTTGCAATGCAACCCAGCATTTTGTTGGCCTTTGCAGCTGCCTTCCTACATTGTGCCGAGTTGTTCATTGACCCTATAATGAGCACCCCCAGATCCTTCTCCTCTATCTGGGATAGCTGCACTCCCCCCAGCAGGTAACCCCTCCTTGGGTTTTTCACCCCAAAATGTAGCACCTTGCACTTTTTGGCATTAAACCCCAGTTACCAGGTGTCTGACCAGGTTTCAAGCTTTCCCGGATCATTCTGCAACCCCTGCCATCCTCCTAGGTCGTCCACCACCGCTCCCATCTTAGTATCATCAGCAAACAGACTGATCTTGCTCTTGATGTCCAATGATATGTTTGTAATGAATATCCCAAACAACACTGGTCCCAACACTGAGCCCTGTGGGACACCGCTTGTCACTATCCTTGGGTGTGAGAGCTCCCCACCCACCACCACCCTCTGTTGCCTTCCCTGAAGCCAGTTTCCTAGCCAGCTCACCAGCTTTGTACCTGCCCCTGTGCCTTCTAACTTACTTCCTAGCCTCCCATGCAGCACTGAATCGAATGCCTTACTGAAGTCCAGATACAGGACATCCACTGTATGGCCCCTGTCCAGTTGCCTAGTAACCCAGTCATAGAACTCCACCAGGTTGGTTTGGTAGGCTCTGCCACGTATGAAGCCATGCTGTCTGCTGTCCTGTAGTCCTTTGGCCTCTAGGAGGGCCACCAGCCTCTCCTTCAGGATAGTCTCCATCAGCTTACCCATGATGGACGTGAGGCTCATCAGTCTGTAGTTCCCTGGTTCATCCTTGGGGCCACTCTTGTGGAAGTAGTAAGTATGGGGAGTGAGAGTGGGTGCGCAGAGGGTGGGGATAGGTTGGGGAGGGCAAGCTAGTCAACGAGGGACCGTTTTTGTTTATAGGTTTGTTTTTAACAAGATGACGCGGGACTTTTGCCACGCTGGGGTGGGCTCCGAGCGTGGCAGCTGAAAATACCTTTGAGGGGCAGCAGACGGATGTTTTCCACGCTGAGGTGGGCTCCCAGCATGGCACCTGGAAGTGTCTTGGGGGGGCAGCAGATGGACATTTGCCACGCTGGGGTGGGCTCCCAGCGTGGCACTTGGAAGTGTGTTGGGGGGGAAAGGAGCAGATGGGGGATTGGGCACCCCGCCGGCCATACAGTGTGGGGGGAGGCGCATGATCATGCTGAGGTGGGCTCCCAGCATGCACGTATGTGTTCGTTGGGGGGGGGGGGAGAACTGTCTATGGCACTTCAGATGCAGTACCGGTGTAGGCAATTTGCCTGCGGCGGTGTTTTCCTTACAGTTTTACACTACTGCATCTGAACGGTTGTCATAGATAGCTCAGACATTCACTGGTGTGGTGCAGCCGCGCCTGCAAAAGGGAGCAGGGCCTTAGAAGTGGGGGAGACACCCCTACGAAAACTCGTATGGTGGCACTATGTTTCTTGCACATGCATGCAAGCAGACATAAAAAGGATACTTTACTCCAGTGCACCTACTGCATTTGGGAGACTTTTAGTTTGTATTTAATTCAGCAGGTGTTTAGATAATTTATAAGCATGACTCGTTACTGCCATTTCTAGGACTATATGCTGATTTCCTTCGAGAGCCTTAAGGGTGTTATTTTAGTACTGTGTGTAATTCTTTGGGAACTTTAAGATAGTTAGCAGTGTATTTCTGTTTAATCCGAATTTACCTGTACCTGTTTACTGACTTCTGATCCCAGGCTTGCGCATGTGCAGTCTGTCTAGGTTCTGGCCATTTTTGTTCTGCTTCCCGCCGCTCAGGCCTGTCTCTTTGTTCTGCCTAGGCTCCTACATTGCAACTCACCCCGCATCCTGCTCCGTTGCTCAGTCGGAGCACTGCGCAGCGCAGGAGCAAAGTGGCAAGGTATTCATGGAAGACACAGCAGCTCCTAGAGGAGAGTGTGCTCTAGAGGGGTGTTAGCCCGTCGACCCACCCACGGTTGTCCCTACCTTCATTGGGATGTTTTGGTCACATGACCTGTCATGTGAGACTGTTGAGAATATTTTTAAAGTCCTCAGTTTCCCACTTACAGGTTATCATTTCTGGCCACTAGGGACAGGCTAGAGCCCCCCCCCCAAATTCCTGTGTTCCTCCTGGTCCTTCTTTATCCAACTTGCTGTGTCCCTCCTTGTTGCACCCTCTCCCTGCTGCTCTACCTGCACTCCATTTCCCACCTCCTATACTGAGATTCAAATCCTCGCCCATCTACGCCGTAGGCAGCAATCCTACCACTGCATTGTCATTCCTGACTCCTTATGGCTTGACCTTCCTCTGTACCTAAACGTGTTCCTTACTTATTTGAGGCACTGACCCTTTTTTCCCCTTCCATCGCCCCCCCAAAACAATACACGTACCCATGGAACCCTTGGCCCGCCTACTATTCCCCTTTTTGTTACTGGTACTTGTCCCCCCTCTCATGCCCTATTCATTACCTTCTCTCATCTCAACAATACTATTAAAGCATCTACTTAACAATGCTACTCACGTGCTGGCAGGTGGCACTATTAGTGAGCCACCTTATCACTCCGAAAATTACAATAGCATAGCTTCCTCTCCTGCAAACCTCTTTAATTTCAACTCCTTACTACTCCTGCCTCATATTCTATCCCTGCCGATACCCTCCCCTGATATCAAGCCTCCCTGCAGGTGCCTGGTGCACAATTCTAAATTGCTTAAGTGTGCTCTCGTTAGGCCACACTATTACTTCTCCTTCTCTCGGGTAATGTGCACCCTAATCCTGGGCCTGGATCACTGCCCTTTTCTTCCAACCGCTGTACTGAAGGCCTCATACTTGTATCAGTAAATATGTGTAGTTTGCTACAGAAATTTGACCTCCTGCAAGTCTGGATTAAGCAGCACAATCCTGACATCCTCGCGACAGTTGAAACCTGGCTCCTGTCAACAACCTCAGGTAATGAGGAACAGGTCCTTACAGTTAAAACAGCTTTAGGAACCAGGGCAAATCTATTATGGTAATGTCAGTATACATTCCTCCCTTATAGCAAAACTCAGCTTTAATTCCATTCTTGACTGCATGTCTAGGGACAGTCATAAGGCAATTCTAGGGGGTGGGGGTAGGAAGAAGTAGGCTGCTGGTTAACTAGGATCTGCAGCTTATCCATCAGGTAGGGAAATGGGCAGACTGGGTGGGCCAAGTGGTCCTTATCTGTCGGCAAATTCAAATTCTACAGGTAATTAAACAATGAATATTGGTCAGGAAAAAGGCTGCGTTAAAAAGGGACCTTAAGTTAAAAACAGGACTGCTTCAAAACAAACACACAAAACAGTACACTTGGATTATTAAACAATCTCCACACATGCCAACACTATCTGTTATATTAAAAATGTGAATAACTCAGCCTCCACACATGCCAACACTATCTGTTATATTAAAAATGTAAGAAAGATTTATATTCTCTTTAAATGTTGACTGCAGCTGTTTCATGTAATATTGAATGTAGCAGCTCCCTGGATGGCTGGAGGCAAACTTAAAAGAGCTACTGACACCTCTTGGAAAACATATTATTTAGACACAGTTCAGCTTGTTATTTCATTTACATTTTGTAGATTTTTTCTCCCTCTTTATTTATTACGGAGGACGTTCCCACAAAAACAAGATCCTGACCCCTTACAGTTCATCAGCCCCTATACCCCTACAGCTTATTCTCTACATGAAATCAGAATGCTCTGATCTTCCCAGTGTCAGGCTTCACCATTCATCACTGGTGGGTGTCAGCCATGATGCAACTTACAGAACTTTTTCAAGGGGCGGCATTGATGGTGCCACCATGCGGCTGACGCGTAAGGCGTGATGCTGGTGGTCTGGCCAGTAATGGCTGTTGGCTCCTCCTCCACCTCAGTTCTGCTTCTTCCGCCGTTCGAGACAGAACCTCGCAACTGCTTCGTGGTATTTCCTCTGCGACAGCGGCCTAGTCTTGTTGTGGCACCACACCTCGAGTTTAGGGCTGTATATTTCTCGATACCGTCGATGCCGTTCCTCTCTGCTTCATCTGGGTTCTGCCGTCCAAGTTACTCAGTGCCGTCTCTGGAATCCATTATGGTCTTTCTTGGTTTCTTACCTGAACGGCATCGAGTCTGCTCTATGTTTGCAATTTTAGTTTTCTGCTCATATCATGCCCGATTCAGGGGACAGAAAGCACCCTTCTAAGGCGGTCGACTTCTCATGTGTTGGTGTCTCTGCAGCCGGCATTTTTCCATTGTGGACCGGCAGTCTGCCTTACCTGCCTTGGACCCCAGCATGGCATGGATCACTGCAATGCCTGCTTCTTGATGGACCGCTGCATTCTCGAGTACCACGCATTCAGAGTCAGCAGGGCTCCGCTGACTTTTGGGGGGCAGCATCGCTCTTGCCGGTCCAATTGTAGGTCTCTTCACCCTTCCTTCTGGTCCCCTCCTGGGCCTGTATGGTCCGGTGAGGAGGAGGCCTCCTCCTCTTCTTCCAGTCTTGCCATGGAGGAGGCCTCTACCACTGTGCCAGAGGGCTGGTCTGGTCCCACCTGGGGCCGGGCTGGGAGCACCACCCTGGCAGTCACCTCGGAGGCGCAGGCTTCCCCACTGTTGGGGCCCGCAGTTGCTGGGCCTGATGCAGTCCATTCCTTGGCACTACCCCCTGGCGCTGTCTCGGATCCTGGAGCTGTTTGCAGCTCCAATGATTGAGATGGTGCCACGAGAGGTACTGGGTCTGCCAGCAGCACCACTCATGGCGCTGTAGGCAGGAGAGCCCCCAGGGTCGCTAGGCTGGAGAACTTTTGGATCTCCTCCTCTCCAGAGCCAGATGATCAAGAGGCCAGTCTGGACTGGCAACCTGACTCCATGGAGTCAATGGGCTCTCTGGGGCCCAGGATCCTTGCATCTTCCCAGGTACCCCCTCTCATGGCTCTGATGACTATGGTCAGTGCTGACTCCCGTGTGATGGCGGTGCCAAGGGCATGGCACAGGATAGCGGTCCCGGAGCTGAGGGTGCGGTGGTTCGGGCACTTGGGGAAGGCTGGCTGCCTTCCCTGGTGCCGTCCCCCTTCCTGATGCTGGGACCAGGAATCCCTCCTCTGCGGCCCCCCCTTGGGGGCTTGTGGATTGGGGGGGTCCTCTACACAGGGTGTGAGAAAGAGATCTTCCTCGGAGTCAGCGAAGTTGAGGGGACTGGGAAAGGGGCTGCGGCACTCCTCTGTAGTCCTTCAGGGCTCAGGGAGGAGCCGCAGTTCTCTCCCTCATCCCCTTTGAGGGAGTCCTCATTGGGTGGGGCTGGGGACCACCTTTTGGATTCATGCGGCCTCAGTCCTCTCATAGGGATGCTTCCCCTACTGGGTTCAGTCCGGACCACTTCGGGCTGCTTCAGCGGCCATTGACAGAGCAGACCTGCGGATCCCCTGGTTGTCCGGGATCAGCTGCTAGGTCTCCTAGCCCTGGCAGAGGCATTTCACTTGCTGTGACAATTTTTTCTCTCTTGTCTCTGTGTCCAGCCCCTCTTCTCCCAGGCCATGTGGGTCCTTTGACCTGGGAACAGTTCAGATCCCAGGCTGCGGATTTCCCCTGCTATGTTAGGGTTGTGGATGAGCAGGTCTTTCGCCTGTCTCCCCCACTGCAGCCAGAGTCTGAATCGTCAGGTTCCTCGGCCTCCTCGTCTTCCTCCATCGAGGAAGAGGAGACTTCTGTCCACGTGTCCCCTGATGCTGATCAGACACAGTATCAGCACTTCCTCGAGAGGTTGGTCTAGGACCTGCACATTTCCTATATTGCTCGACGCAATGCCGAGCGTACAAAGTGAGCCTTCTTGGGCAAGTACAGCTCGGATCACATGGTGGTCCTGTACTGGCCTATTCCTTTCCAGGAGGCATCATACAGCACCTGGCAGCTTCCATCTCACCTATCCCCATTTGGCTGCCAGCATCGGTACTGCGCACTCCAGAGGTTTGCAGGTTCATTGCTGCATCCCCCTGTGGGACTGACGTGACTGAACACCCCTATTGGACATAGACATCCAGTACCTGACCCAGCCCCCGGATCTGGACTCTGTGGACTTCGATGCCTGGGGTGGAGAGCCTTCTTCTTGGCGCGGATGCTTCTTTGAATTGCATCACATCAGGTGCACCATGCTGCCTGTAACAGGCACTTGTGGGCAATGCTGGGTCAGGTACTGGCATCACTGCCTGATTTGGAGGCAACCAGGCAGGCTATGGTCCTCTACGCTATAAGCCAGGAGTTAGCAAGGCACCAGACAAGGGCATCTTATGACACCAATGAAGTCAGTTCAAGGCTTGCGGGGACCGTGATCTGCATCAGGCGGATAGTGTGGCTTCGCCTATCTTGGTTATCACCCCTGGACCACCATAAGGTGATTGCCTCCACGTTCCGGGGACCTGCCTTTTCTCCCACAGGGTGAGGTAGGAACTGCAGGGGCGCCTTCCTTCCCCCAGGGAATGGGGGATCCCGCCTCTTCATGACCAGTCTCAGGCCTAGCTGGTCTGTAATGGGTCTTCTTCTCCCATGTTTTCCCCCACCGGAGGCTGAGGGACATCTGTTCCTCAGGGAAGTGCTGAACCCCCTCTGGGGCGCTTGGTACTCACCCACCAGGGATGAATGGTGAAGATTGACACTGGGAAGATAAGAAAATTACGTACCTACTGTAATTCTTGATCTTGCAGTGTATCTTCACCATTCAACATTGAATCCCACCCACCTTCTCCTCAGAAGGCCTCAGTCCCTGGGCAGTCCTCCACCCTGCTGGTTCTCCTCCCTAGGTCCAATGGGGATACCTCTTACCTTCCAGTAGCGCTAGGACCCATTTCTCCCAAAACTGGGGGAAGAGGTCTGTTATAAGAAGAGAACCAGTAAGGCCTTTTCTTTGGGAGATCTTGGGGGGGGGTAGGACTCCTGGCGGGCCCTTTTTCCTCTGCCTTCAAGACAACCTCCGGGGCCGGTCCATCTCCCTCTCGGTGTGCCAGCTTTTTGGAATGCCCCTTGGTTTGGGGGCAGGGTCAAGGAGGGCCAGCGGGACTCCCCCCCTTTTTACACTTCCTTCTCTATCTCTTTCTTCTGCCCTTTCAATCTCCCTCTGCCTGCCGAGGGATGTTGAATAGGTGGAGACCTCACCCCCCCCCAACCTTGTGGATTCTCTTCTGTGAGCTTTGGCCACGAGGGTGTGTGTGGTCTTCTGTCCAGGGGAAGTCCTCCCTGGTTCAAACGGGGGGGGGAACCTTCCTGATCGCCCTTCTAGTTAAAGGAATTAAAGCTTCTAGTTGCACTCTTGCAACTATTCTTAAGTCTGCTTACCTCTGGAAGCACTTTCTGTCTCTTTCTGGGCTGATCGATCAGGTTGTTGGGTCCCCCCCCTCTTCTCCTCTTCCCCCTTTTCTCTGCATCTTCCTTCCTTTCTTCTCTCTTCTCTCCTTTCCTGTCTTCTCTGGCTATCCAGGGACTGGGGCCTTTTGGCCCATGACCCCCAGATTTACCTCCTCATCTGGCCGGCCTATTCCTTTTTCAGTTTATATCCTTTCCTTTTGCTGTCACTCGGGCTCCCTAGCCCCACCCTCAGTTTGTCTCTAGCCTTGTTTTCTCTGTCTCTCCGACATGCAGAACTGAGGTGGAGGAAGAGCCAATGGCCGTTACTGGCCAGCCCACGAGCATCACGCCATGCATTGGCCTCGTGGGTGGCGCCGTTGGTGCTGGCTCTTCGACCTTGAAAAAAAAAAAACTCCCGCAGGGTGCTGCGCTCATGGCTGACACCCACCAATGATGAAGATATACTGGAAGATCACGAATTACGGTGGGTATGTAATTTTCATTTGTGGCATCACAGCTGATTTCCAGGGGAATAATTGCGATGTCACAAGCAGAGTATTATGACATCAGGTTGGGAGTAAGCAATAGAAGCTGCTGAACTCTCCAGAAACAGAGATCCTGTTTTCATGCATATGTCCTCAGTAATAAACATTGGCAAGACAAAATTCAGAGCTCATGAGAAATGTAAGCAGCTTTGCCTCTAAATATTATGTTTTTCAAAGTTCCTCTGGGGGCGGCAGTAGCTTTTTAAAGGACCCTTGCACTTTTTTTCTTCATTTACTATGCTTTGATGCATACAAGAAGAAAAATTGGACATAATCCTGTAGATGCCATAGTCAAATAAATTATTGCAGACAACAGTCCATCAAAGATTAATGGCATTCCATCACAATAAAATCCAGCCCACAGACATAAAAGGGTCAGCTACTCTCACCTCAGCATAAGTCGCAACATATTTACTCTTGCACCCCCAGCTTCCTATAAGTATGTGAGCAAGTTTCTAGAGACTCTGAAACTTTGTACCTACTATGTAGTTGAGTACTAAGTAGATATCTGAGACTATATGCTAACATGCTAAAATGCCAGCAGAATAGGCCTAACGGTCTTTCGTGTCTGCTCGTTTGGTCAGCCCACCCTGGGTTGCTGGCCTTGCTATCCCGCCTTCTCTAGCTTCTCCTTCCCAGTTCCGGATATTCTTGCTGCATTGGATTTTGCTTCCAGAACCCTTCCTGCCTGTCCACCCCTCTTGAACCCCTCCACTGTCTCTGCCTCCACCAGCCCCCTAGGTAGTGCATTCCATGGCTCCACCACCCTCTCAGTGAAGTAGCACCTCCTTCTTTCTCCCCTGAATCTTCCCCTCAGCTTCCACCCATGCCCTCTAGTGGCCCTTCCTCCTTCCTTCGAAGCACCCTGACTGTTCCTCCCCATTTACCCTCTTCATGTACCTGAAGACCTCTATCATGTCCCCGGTCCCTTCTCTCTTCCAGTGTGTACATATTTAGCTCTTGAGCCTCTCCTCCTAGGTCCTGTCCCCAAGCCCCAAATCATTTTGGTTTGCCTCCTCTGGATCCTCTCCAGGAGTTAATGTCCCTCTTTAAGTGTGGCCTCCAAAACTGCACGGTACTCCAGGTGCTGACTCACCAAGCAGTTATACAGAGGGAGTATCACTTCCCTCCTTCTGGGGTGATCCCCTAGCGATGCATCCCAGCATCCTGTTGGCCTTGGCTGCTGCCCTCCTACAAGTCTCAGAGTTGTTCATCTTGACATCCACCACCACCCCCAGGTCCTTCTCAGCCATCGAGACTTGTAGTATTCCCCCCCCAGGGTGTACACTTGGCCTGGGTTTCTGGCCCCCAGGTGGAGTACCTTGCATTTCCCTGCATTGAACCTCAGATTCCACTTTCTAGACCATCTTTCCAGAGCCTCCAGGTCCCCTGCAGGCCACCCTCCCTCCTCCCCATCCACCACCTTCCCCAGTTTGGTCATCTGCAAAGAGACTCATCTCACTCTGATTCCTGTCCTTATGTCAGATAGGTAGGCATTGAACAGGAGGGCCCAGGACTGATCCTGTGGGACCCACTAATGACCCTCCTTGGGATGAGACTATCCACCAACTCGACCCTCTGGGTCCGGTCCTGGAGCCAATTGCCTATCCATCTGATCATCTGGTTTCCACCCCATTTCTCTAGCTTATCCAACAGGCCACGTGAGGAACAGAGTCAAATGCCTTGCTGAAGTCTAGAGAGGACATCCACTGGTCTACCAGGTCCAAGGCACTTGTCACCCAGTCATAGAACTCCACCAGGTTTGTCTGACCACGATTTCCCAGGATGAATCCATGCTGTCTATCGTCCAGGCACCCTGACTTATCCAGGACCCCCTAGCCTCTCCTTGACAATGCCCTCCATCACCTTGCCCACCACCGATGTCAGGCTGACAGGCCTGTAGTTCCCTGCCACCTCCCTTGATCCCCCCTTGTGGATAGGCACTACATGCGCCACCTTCCAGTCTTGGGGCATCCACCCTGTCCTCAGAGAGATGGTGAAAAGCTCTGCCAGGGGTTTCGCCAGGACATCTGCAAGTTCCTTCAGCACTCTAGGATGTAATTTATCCGGCCCCGGTGCTTTCTCCGTCTTAAGGGAGCTGAGGGCTTCCCTCACTCTCTGCTGTGATTTCCACTTCTGGTACCTCTTCTCCTGTAGCCCTCCCCCCACCTGCCAGTGATGCCCCCCTCTCCCCAGATCTGCCGATCGGTAAGGGCCCCCTCCTCATTATCTCTGTCTCCTCCCATGTATGATGCAGCATCCCCATTTTCCCTGGTGAAAACTGAGGTGAAGTACTCATTTAGTACCTCAGCCTGCTCCCCCGGGTCTTGTGCCCATCTCTCCCCTGATTTAATCCTGCTAATCTGCCCCTTCACCCTTCGTCTTTCCCCAATGTATCTAAAGAACCCTTTTCCCTCTCCTAATTTCCCCGGCCAGGTTCTGCTCCTTCCTTGCCTTAGCCGCCCTCACCACTCTAGTGGCCCTTCTAGCCATCAGCTTGTACTCCCCTCGATCCCTTTCACTCCTTGAGCACTTGAATTTCTTATAGGCTGCTTTCTTTCCCCACCACCTCCTGGACCTCCCTGGTCCACCAACAGGGTTTTTGGGCCCTACCGCATTTCGTCTTACTCTTGCACAGGTGCTGGTAGCATCCTGCTCCCCTCTCCTGATGATTTCCACCTACTATCAGCGTCCATGTCTGACCCAATCCCATCAAATGCTCATAGGATCCTTCCCATTTCCTTAAAATCCGGCCCCTGAAGTCAGTTACTTCTGTCTTTGTGCAGCCTTCTACCCCTCCTAGGTCCAGGCAGAACCAGACCGTGGCATGGTCACTCCCGCCAATGGGTCCCTTACCTCAGGCCCCAATCTGGTCACTGTCTGCCAGGACCACATCCAGTACCCGTGCCTCCTGGTCGGTTCCCTCACCTGCTGAGTTAGGAGCAGCGTCTTGAAAGACATCCAACAACCTCTGTTCCCTGGTCACAGAGGATGTCATAGTCTCCAGTCTGTTCCTGGCATGTTTAAGTCCCTAACACCACCACTGTTCCTCTGCCCAGTCTGCAGTGTCTCTAACATCTGCCACCAGACTGTCCTCAGCTCCTCCGCCAGGGCAGGGGTCTATACACCACTCCTATTTTACTCTCTTGCCCCTTGTTATCAAGGTGACCCAAATGCCTCACGGTTCCCTCCGCCTCCTCTACTCCCCTATGCCAATGCCGTTTTGACTATCATTGCTACCCCTCCTCCTTCCCTCACCCTGTCCTTCCTGAACATAGTGTAACCCTCCAGGTTCAGGTCCCAGTCATGTCTTGCAGTGGCCCAAGTCTCAGTGACCGCTGCCACATCCACCTGCTCCCTCAGTTAACATCGCCTGGAGCTCAGGCATTTATTCCCCAGCTCCTGGCACATTGCTGGACTACCTTCCACCCTTTCCTATAGTTCCATTTTCCTGCTCGTGTTCCCATGGGATTCTGTTTTCTCCTGGTCTGCACTTTGCCAGTTGGCCTTTCCTGCAATCCTCCTGGTCCCCAGGGGATGGAGACAGAGTCCCTCCTTTATCGCACCCCTTGACAGCCTTTCTCCCATCCACCCCCTTCACAAGTTTAAACCCCACTTTTCACCAATGAACCCTCTATTTTCAACCAAGGTTCCCTCCCCTCCAAATTGAGATGTAGTCTATCTCTAGCATACAGCTCCTTATCCTCCCAGGTCTCCCCCAATCCCCATCAACCCATACCCTCTGGCCTCACACCACTCCCTGAGCCACTGGTTTATCTCCCTAATTTTCCTTTTGTGTTCCCCACTAGCCCTTGGCACTGGCAGGATTTCTGAGAAAACTGTGCATCCTATGTCATGACAGACCCTGGCGAGCTCCTGAATCTTGCCTGTATCTCTAGCTATCTATTCCCTCAATGTCATTTGTACCCAGGTGGACCAGTATGTCTGGGGACCCCACAGTCCTTTGCCAGCTGATATACCTCGTGCTTAGCCTTGTGCACTGTTAGTCCAGGAAGCATCTTGTTCTTCCATGGGCTTCTCTCCCTATCCCATTTGATACCCTGATCATAGAATCCCCAGCAGGAGCACTCTGACCACTCCTTTTCCTCCATTCCCCTCTTCCATGTCCCTCATCCTTTCTGGCCCCTCCATCCAGCTGGCTCCTTGTTCCTCTCCCTATCTGGGTGCCACATGCCACCCCCTCCTTATTTACCATGCCCACCCCCCCTCCAATCCATGTCTCTTCTTCTCCTGAGTATCCTTCTGTACCTTGCTAATTCCCCCCTCACTGCTTGCAACTGGTCCTTCTCCCCCATCTGCTAAACTAGCCTGGCTCATCCTCCCTTCCTTCCTGTCTCCATTTAGTTCCTCCTTGCTCGTCGTGCTCCCCTGGCCTAAACCCTCAGCTCCCTTTACTGAATCCTCCTTGTACTTCTGGTCCTTCTCCTTTACCTTTCCTCCCAACTGGTCCTTCTCCTTGCGCCTTCCTCCCTCTTCCCCCTGCCATCCTGCTCTGATTCACTGCTCCCCCCATTCTCCTGCATTCCAGGTCCCCCCCTGTTCTTCCTGCTATCTGGCCCCTGCCTCCTGCCTCCCACTCCCTTTCCGTCTCTAACCACCTCTGTCATGGCTACATCACCCCCTCATCCTTGAGCAGAAGAAGAGGTGGGCGGTTACTGAGTGTGAGGTCTGATCCACCTCCCGCCTTGCTTCCTTCTGTCCAGCACTGGCCATCTGCCTACTTCCCTGAGAATGTTGTCCCTCCGTCCCCCTTTGTGGGGTCCCCAGTTACCTGCCTTCTTCCTTGGTAGTGTCTTTTGGACCCTCTCTGCCAGGGTCCCTATGTGACCCTAGTATTCTCCTGCACTCCTTTCCTATACCCCACCCCCAGTGCTTGGTGCAACCCTGTGGGAGATTTCAGCCCCTTCCAACCATACCACCCCCTTCCCCAGCTTTCTCCTCATCCCTGCAACCTCCTTCCTAAGCTGTGCTAGCTAGTACACCTGGGCAACCACCAAACTTCCAAGCCCAGTCCAGTATCATGGCTGCTCCACACCCTGTGCACCCACCCTCCCAAAGATGCGGCCCTAATGATGTGTGGTTCCATCCCCTTCCAAATAGGTTTCCTTGGGTGAGCCACCAGGTTCCACCCTAGTCCAAGATACCTACTGCCTAATCAGGTCACCCACTAATCTTAGAGACAGTCCCACTGTACACAGTAACTCTGTTACTAAGTGCAGTACAACACATTAAACTTATAAGGAAATGAGCTCCTAAGCTCCTCTCTCAGCCTTAATCCAACCCCAGTGGCTAGAACTACATGAGCTGCACCCAGCCTTTTCCTCAATTGCAGGGCAAGGTGCTCCCCTATAAATTTGCAGACTTCTGGGAGGGAGGGGTGGGGAGGTGGGTCTTGAGGCAGACACCTGACAGAGAGAGTGTATCAGCCCTGTGTCTCCCTCCAAGCCCTGCAGCTAAAGAACCAGGCCCAAGCAAATCCCACCAAATAGGTTTTAAATCAGCAGAAATAGGCCTCTACCAGCACAGCCTGTTACACAGTGAAACATCCACAAAAAGAGCCCCACTTACAGCCACCAAATCAGTTTACAAACATCCAGCATCCCCCAAAACAATACCCTGCTAGCCCCTTAGAAGTAAGAAAGAAAAGAACTAACCGACCAAGTAAAATCCACAAGAACCCTGTGAAAACAACAGCAGCAGCTACTGTCCTGGAACACAACTGATCCTGTCCCCTTCCAGTTCTTTCTGGAATATATTGGAATATAATGTACCAAAGGGAACATAAAGGGAATATAATGTACCAAAGGGAACTTTTCCTGGTGACTAATACAGATTTATCAGTGTCATCTGGTGGATATGAACAATATGGACATGAACATTTAACAAAGTCAAGGCCAGTACAGAATAAAGGCTGGAATCTCCTATTACATCTAGTGCAGTCCACATATTAGTAAAAAACTCTGCGGAGAGCGAAATAGACTAAATATATGCTACGTTCGTGGCTCATCAAAAAGTGAAAAAAAAAAACCTGAACCCCTGAAACCCAACAGGCAGGGGCATCATTTAGGGGTCGCCAGGGGTCACATTCGCGACCCCTATGAAAATTATGTGACCCCTATGACAGGGCTTGCGACCCCTGCCTGCCCTGGCTCCCTTGGGACCTTGGCGTGGCTTAAAATGGATGCGCTTTGCCGCTTGGTGGCGTTACATGCCCCGTGGCCATACGCACGCTTGTGCTGCTGTGTGAGGAGGACCGGAGGTTGGTTTCAGGGAGCCTGACAGTCTGCTGTGCTGGCATAAAATTAGCACAGATGATCTGATCAGGGACGGATGGCGCCGACTGTCTGCAGCTTAGTTTGCCCCCCCACCCGAAAATCATTGGTGTTGGGGTTGGCATGTGCCACTTGTGCTGGTGCTGCTGTGATTGGCTGGGAGGGGAAGGCTTGGGCGTGAATCCGCGATATGCGCGTACATGGGGATTGGCGGGATTTGACCGGGTCCATCAAGGCAGGCAGACAGTAAGGGCTAGGCAGCACATGTAGGTGTATTAAAGCCAAGGAAGGAAGCTTCAAGCTGAGAGCAGCTGATCCAAGCAGCCGCGGGGCGATCCGATAATCCGCAATCCATCGGCAGAGTGGGCACGGCCGGGCAGACAAGAAGACAACTGCAGTGCAAGACCCCAGGCCAGAGACGGTGCGGACTCGGAGGACCAGGTGGGAGTGCAAAGTCGGCAGTGCAGTGTGTCAGCTGGGGAGACGGGAGAGAGAGCGTGCATCCAGGTCAGGACTGGGTTGGGATGGGGAGTCAGTCGGCCAGTCAGGAGACCACCAAGCACTCCAGTGCTGCAGGGGTGACGCTGGGGAGAGAATAGAGCGAGTGGTGGGCCAGGCAGGGGACGATTGGAGCACTCTGCAGGTGGTGCTGCCAGGTGGGGTTGCCGTTAAGGTCGGGTCGGGAAGGAGGAGGTTAGTTTAGGCAGCTAAGGCAGGCTGAGTGAGCCTGAGGCCTACAACAGACTCTCCGGGTGGCGTGGCGGCCGGTCACTGACTTAGGGGAGGGAGCTTTCAGAAGTGAGCTGCTCAGTAGCAATTCAGAACTCCTCTTTTACTGTTGAGGCGGCGAGGCCTGACTCGAAGTCCCCATCCTTTGCCCTTGCCCCTGATCGCCACACTTGCATGCAGCTGGAGAGGGTGCTAAAGGATTTAGGCATCTGGCAGGTGAGGTGAGACAGCGGAGTAGTAGAAGCCAGCGGTTTTCTTCTGTTGGATCTGGAGTGGAGCTGCGGAGGAGCGAGTGAGGGGAGAAGCTGCAGTAGCAGAGGAGTTGGAGAGCATCCGTCAGCACAGCCAGCCAGCATCGCCCAGCAAAGGTGGTAAGGTAAGTAGCTGCCTGCGTGCAGGCTAGGAAATTTTTTTCTCACTTGCGTTTGTTTGGACTGAGCTGTGGAATGATGTGGGGCCCAAGCAACTGGCTGCGCATAACCTAAACCTTCTTAGTTCTTTGTGGTACAGTATATTGCTTCAGGCAGGGTGTAGGTGTAGCCAGACAATATACATATGTACACCAGGACTGTGTGTGTGTCCCTGTATGGCACACTCAATACGACATTTGTACTCCCTGATACTGGTTGCTGCTCCCCCACCCATGCATGGGTATATGCAGATGTCATGCATTGTTCCTTGGGACACCAATATACCAGCCCAGACCCTGTAAAGTTGTATAGCCCCTGGGCTGCAATGACAGTAGCAGTGGCCAATCCTTCTGGTGCTGACATATAAACATACAGAAAGGTTCTGCTGGTTCTGTGTTGTGTCCATGGACTAGGGAAGCTGTTCAGGGCCTATATGCTGGCCCCTTCAATACAAGTATACACCATGGTGTACATGGAGTATGTCTGCCTACACCCATGGCTCCAGGATAGTAGTCCAGCTATGAAACATCTTAACAACAGTGGGGTCCTCCACTTCTTTCTGCTCAGTTTTACATCTGGGAGAGATTTAAAGCATAAGGAGGCCAATTGACCTGCTCAAGGGTTCACTCCAAGCTAGATGTTGAGTTGTAGTGGGATTTGAACCTGAAGTTTTTTTGTGCTCTTCTCTAACCACGAGGACAACAGTCAGTTTTCCTGCTTCTGCTAAATCTGCCTAAATAATGATAAGAAATGGGCAAGCAAGACAACTAAGCTTTAGGTGTGTGTGTGTCAGTGTGTTGGGGGGGTTAAAAAAAACTTCCTATGAAGAGGTTCAAGGCTGCAGGACATTTCAATTTTGTTAATGGTTCACACAGTGCTAAATGCTTACAGTTGATTACAGTCACCCTTTTTTAAATTACTTGGTAACTAGCTCTATGTCACATTGACAAATGCCACCCTCTCTGGCTCCGCCCATACCATGGCCCCACCCACATCATGCCCACCCCACCTTGCTACCCCTATGATTTTGCTGAAATGACCCCCCTGCCAACAGGGTATCCCAGCCTGTATTTATCCTTAAGTATACAAAATCAAAGAAACATCAATAAACTAAAACAAAGAGTTGACATAAAGTTTTTCAGTTACTAGCCAATGGGGAGGGCAGGAATTCAATTTGTGGAAGTAAGAAATAACAAACTGCTAACCAGCGGGGCAAATGAGTGGAAAAATCCACTAGCCCCATAGAATTTTCCACTGGCCAAAAACTTCTACTTGAAGGCAAATATAGTGCTGTGGTTTAGAGCACTGAGCTGTAAACCTGAAGACCTGAGTTTGAATCCCATAGCCCCCACTGTGTTACCTTCTCCAATAAAAGCCTGCATGGCTATTTAGAGGAAACTTTTGCTAGCCTGACATAAAATGTACTAGAATCTGGCTAATGGGCTAATGCCAATTCCGACCATTGAAAACCATTACCATATTAAAACTTGATTAATCAAGGCTGGGAGGCTGGCTTGCAGCCCAGCCAGTGAGGTGCAGATATTTAAAGGTCTTGTTGATAGCTCATGAATTAAACTGTAAAGCTCACTTTAACTGGATTTTTGATGATTATCTGGGGGACTGGTGGATAGAGTTTGTGGTTGGGAGGCTTGGCCAGCAGCACAATGCTGACTACAGTACAAAAGATGAACAAAAAGCTCAATGGTTTCTCACTGACTGTGGAGACCAAAGTGGAGGGCCTGGCTGAGACTGTGCATGAGTCCTGGGCTACCTCAGGAAAAGCCCTGGTGGCTGTGGCCACCTCAGTGATGGAACAACTTCTACTCAGAGTAGACCTAGAACAACTGGAAAATACTGTAAGGGCAGCTAACATTTGGATTCTGAAAGAAAAGGAAGGTGTGGAAGGAAATTCTTTACTGGACCTTCTGCTTAGCTGGCTGCGGACACATTTGGGGATGGACCTCTCCTACTATTTTTAAAAGCTTACAGAATAATCCCACAGAGAGTTGTGGCAGTCACAGAGGGGCCACACACCATACTCATGTTTACATGGGTAGTGGTGAGAGGCCAAGTGTTGAGGGAAGAGAAAAATCGTGTATGGAATCACCTGTATTCTGCATTCCTTTCCTATATTTTTTGATATTTCTTTTTTTTCCCCACCTACTGCCCCACTAGAGCTGCACCATTGGGAGTCGCCCATGTAAGCCTGTCCCTGCCAGTGCCTTACCTTACAGTCTCTGGTCCCTCCATCCAGCCTCGGAAACCCCCCAGGCGGGGGCGGGACTACCCACGAATCTTGCTAATCTTGTCAGCGTCCTGAGGCTGCAGGTAGGCACCAGTATATCGGGACCCAGCTCGGCTCTCTGTCTTTCCGGCTCCAATGGAGTGTTTTTCCCATGTTCTTGTGAGACGTTGCAGGCCCATACGTCATGTCACGTACACCATCGTCCCTCCCCTCCTTCCTCGAAGGAGCAGCCCCCGAGGCTGATTGGTCGCTGTCTACACCTGCGACCAGTCATTTCCCAGAGACTCCAGCTTACCGTAGCGCCCCCAGCCTCCTCAAGGGGTTGCTGCTTGTTGGGTTGAAAGACCCTCCCTCCCCCAGAGAAGGCGAGCTGTCATCGGGCACTCCAGTCTGTCTCCTCCCCGGCGACCCGAGCTCGCTCCCAAACCCGGGTCGCCAATGTGGTGCACATTCTGCTATTTCTAACCCCAGTAATACTCAGGTATTCATAACTTTCTGCCATAAGCCTTCTAGATAGGACTGCCTGGAGAGAACAGAACACATGCAAATGATGGAAGTCTTTGCATGTGAGAACTTTTCAAATGCCGCCTCTACTAACTGCCAGTGTTCTAAACCTCCTTAGATTTTTCTCTCCACCTGAACAGTCTGGTCGCTCAGAGTACCGTTCATCTAACTTTCTCCTATGTGAAGAAAAGTTAAAATATATTCATTTAAGTATATTTTGTTTTCATTTGCTGCCTTCTACTAATTGTATTTTGTTGCTAAGTCTTTAGCTTAGTTTAGTTTAGTTGTTTTTTCCAGTTCCTCTCGGTTCGGTATAACTGTGGGGGAACCGAGTTAGTGTTGTTGTTAGTCAGGGTTTTCTGATTAAAAAGAAGCTTCCTCAGCCTAAGGGTCCTTCTGGCTCTGACCAGCCGATACCCTGTATTACTGTGGTTGAAACCACGTCTGTAGTTGCCTCTGCCCCTGAGACAGGTGAAAAGGGTGCAAAGAGGATCAATGAACCAGCTGACTCTCTAGTTCCACCAAAAAAGACCAACAAATTAAAGAACACTGAACCCCCACCTTCCAAACTGAGGACTTCTGTGTCTGGCCTGACTATGCCTTCTGCTCATGAGATTGCCCAGGTTTTCAAAATTGCCCAGGCCTTGCAAACTATTATTCCTCCTCAACAGCCTCCTGCCCCTTTTCCGGGTCCCCAGGCTGGCAGTACTGAAAAATCTTCTTTCCGTGAGGAAGAAGACTATGGTGATTTTGAGGAGGAGGATGGGGAACCTATAGAACCTGAGGTGTCCCCTGAGCAGGACTTTGGTTCTCCCACAAGGGCTTCTGAGGACTACTACTTTCATTTTACATTTGTTTGGAAGATGGCTGATGCACTGTACATCACCACTACTGAACACATTGAGGATGAGGAAGAGGTGGAATACATGGAGATGATGGAGTTGACCCCCACAAAAACTCTCCTCCTCCCTGTAAACAAATTTTTCAAGAAGGATGCTTTAAAACTCCTTCAGACACCTAACTCCATTCCGCCCCTTGACAAGAGGATGGATAAAAAGTATCAAATGGATAGGGAGGGAGCAGACTTCCTTTTCTCCCATCCTGACCACCAGGGGCTTGTGCAGTAAGCTGCCTGCAACAAGGCTAGGGTCCCTCTGTCCTCCCATCCTCCGGACAAGGACTCTAGGAAAATTGACAGCATGGCCAAAAAGGGGTACCTGTCGGCCTTTCTGGCTATCCACCAAGCCAATTTTCAGGTCTGTGCTGCCCAGTACCAAAAATCACTGTGGCAGTCAGTTTTGTCCATGGCCCAGCAAGTCCCCTCGACCCTTGTCAGATGACCTGGCCGAAACTGCCAGGTTTGGGTTAGAGGCTGCTAAGTATCAGTTCCAGATGGTTGCCGATACAAATGATACTTCAGCCAGATGGAAGGCTAATATGGTCGCACAGAGGAGATTTGCTTGGCTCAGGGCCATATATCTTACTCAAAACACTCAGTCTGAGGCACTGGATTTCCCTTTAGAAGGTCATTCTCTTTTTGGGGAGTCCATGGTTGCTTACATGAAGAAGGTGGATGAGTACAAAGCCACTTGTAGAAGCAACTCTGCAAAAGAGAGAGCTTCTCCATCCACCAGGCCTTATGGAATGGGAGGCCGGGCCAGGTCCTTTCACACCAGGGCTTTCTTTCAGCCAGTGGCAGTACCCCAGTACCAGCAATATCCACAACAGGAATACTTCAGGGGTAGGGGTAGAAGGGGCTCTAGGCGAGGGTCCCAAGCCCAGCCTGAGCCCCAAACAAAGCAGACCTCCTGAGGTGCAGGCTTCCTCCTCCCTCCCTGTCAGAGGCAGACTGTCCCACTTCCTCTAGGACTGGTTGAACATCACCACAGACAAGTGGGTTCTGGAAGTGGTGGGTCAGAGTCTGTCTCTGGACTTCAAATCCCTTCCTCCTCAAAAAAACAGGATCTTCAGCTCACCCTCCCTAGCAGAAAAGACACTGCTAGAGGCAGAGGTTTGAAACCTGTTACTTCTAAAGGCAGTAAAGTCTGTTCCCACCCCCCTGAGAGGAAAGGGTTTCTATTTCAAATACTTCCTTACCACAAAGAAAAGTGGGGAGTGGTGGCCTATACTGGATCTCAGAGCTTTAAACAAGCATCTAAAGAAACCAAAGTTCAAAATGGTAACTTTGGCATGATTCTGCCAACACTCCAAAAGGGAGATTGGTTGGCATCACTGGACTTAAAAGACACCTATTTCCACATTCTGATAGGGAGTCCTACAGAAAATATCTTGGGTTCAGACTCCCTTCAGGTCATTACCAGTTTTCAACCCTGCCTTTTGGCCTTTCTTCACCACCAAGGGTGTTCACAAAGTGCCTAGCAGCAGTAGTGGCACACCTTCGAAGGCAGGAGGTCACAGTTTTCCCGTATCTGGATGACTGGCTGGTGGTAGGGAACTCACCAGACCAAGTCAGACAGTATCTACAGATCACCAAAGAGCTCTTGGAGTCCCTGGGATTCCTAATCAATCACAAGAAATCAGTCCTCATTCCTGCACAAATCCTGCAGTTCATAGCGGCAGAAATCAGTACTTTGCAGGACAGGGCCTATCTGCCTCTGGACACGGTCAGAAGTCTCCAGCTGATTGCAAATTTGTTCAGCTTGCAGAACCCCAAGACTGCAAGGCAGTTTCTGCAGCTACTGGGCCATATGGCTGCGTCCACAGGCACAGTGCTCGGTTCCAGGTTCCAAATGAGAGACATCCAGTTCCACCTCAGGGCTCATTGGAGTCAAAGAAAAGGCCCTTTCTCAAAGCCCATTCCAGTAACAAGGACTTTGTTACACGCTCTTCAGTGGTGGAAGGAGGAATCCAACCTAAGACAAGGGGTTCCTTTTTAGAGACAATCTCCCTCAGTTGTTCTCACAACAGATGCATCCCTCCTGGGCTGGGGTGCCCATCTAAGGGATCACACAACCCAGGGCACCTGGTCAGCTGTGGAGTTCCTTCAGCACATAAATTTTCTAGAGCTCAGAGGTATGTTGCTGGCTCTAAAAGCTTTTTCAGCAATGGTGCAAGGGAAGGTGGTACAAGCCAGAACAGACAATACCACCACAATGTACTAAATAAACAGGCAGGGAAGCACCAGGTCAGGCCTCCTCTGCACAGAAGTCATGAACATTTGGACCTTGGCTTACTCCTTGGGAGTATCCCTGCAGGCAATCCATCTGCCAGGAAAAGACAGTACCCTGGCAGATGCCATAAATCAAATCAGTCAGTCCCTTCATGAATGGACCCTGAACAGGCAAGTGGTGCAAGTGATTTTCAGGAGGTGGGGCACTCCGGAGATAGACTTGTTCACATCCCACCAGAACCACCACTTGCCACAGCACAGTTGCAGACCCCCAGATCAGGGTACACTTCCTCTGGATGCCCTGGCTCTGGATTGGTCAGGAAGGTACCTATATGCCTTCCCTCCCTTTCCCCTGGTGTTCAGGGTACTGCTGAAGCTCAGATCCCACTCAGCATCTCTCTTCTTGAGATCTCCAGATTGGCTCAGGCAGCCATGGTACTCTCTTCTGCTTTCCATGTCTGTAGCCAAACCAATACACCTCCCTCGGAGGCACAACCTGCTGACCTCCAATCAGGGAACCCTGCTGTACCCGAACCTCAAGGCTCAGTCTCAAGGCCAGACTCTTGAGGAACTAGATATGCTGATTTACACCTCTCTGATGCAGTGTTAAACATCCTGAGGGTTACAGGAAACCCTCCACTAAGAAAACCTACTCTTCCAAATAGAAAAGGTTTTCGATCTGGTGTTCAACTAGAGGTTTGGTACCAATACAAGCTGGAGTACCAGCTGTTCTTGACTACCTTTCTCACTTACATTCCCTGGGGCTACATCCCAGTTCTTTAAAAGTCCACCTTGCAGCAGTGTCTGCTTATCTTTCTGCTTGAGCAAAGGTAACAATAGCCTCAGAACCTATTTTTAGGAGGTTCATTAAGGGACTGGCCCATTTGCATCCCCCTCACAGGGAATTGATGCCAGCATGGGATTGCAATGTGTGTACAGCTAAGCTCATGGGCCTTCTTCTTGAACCCATGGCTACAGCTCACCTAAAATATGTTACGTTGAAAACAGTTTTCCTAGTGGCTATGACTTCTGCAAGAAGAATCGGTGAGCTCCAGGCTCTGTCTATTGATCAGGACTATATCTCATTCCATAGAGTGAAGGTAGTCCTCTGAATAAACAGAAAATTCCTCCCCAAGGTGGTTTCGAATTTCCACCTTAACCAATCCATTACCCTGCCTGTCTTTTTCACTGAGCACTCCACCTCTGGTGAAAGAGGACTTCATAGTCTGGATGTCAAGAGGGCTCTCAGCTACTACATGACAGCTACCAAGGAACATAGGCAGGACAGAAAACAGCTGTTCCTGACTTACGGGGATGTGGGAAAAGATAATCCAGCATCAAAAAAGTCAGTTTCTTGATGTATAGTTCAGTGTATCCAATTCTGTTACACTAAGGCTGATAGGGAGCCCTCAAAAGGGTCGAGGGCTCACTCCACAAGAGGGACAGATGCTGCCTTATTAGCTGCCAGAGATGTTCCACTAGTGGATATCTGTAAAGCAGCTACCCGGAAAACAGTATACACCTTTACAAAGCACTACAACCTAGATATTCTGTCTAGGAGTGATGCTAGGTTTGGCACAGCAGTCCTGCAAAGTCTTATTTCCAAAATAAGTTCTGTGCCCACCTCCAGTGGTACTGCTTTGTAGTCTGCAAAAAGTTAGGAATACCTGAGTATTACTGGGGATAGAAGAAAAAAATTACTTACCATAGTAATCTTGTTTCTTCCCAGTGATACTCAGGTATTCGTAACTTCCCACCCTACCTCCCCTTCCAGAACTTCAGCTTTTGCACTCCACATGCTGGCACCACCATAACACAGTATACCCCTTGGAATGCATATTCTCTGCATCTAGTAATGGTTTTAATAAATAAGGTTCATTTGTACCTTTTTTGGGGTATTTCTGGCTTTTTTCCCCTGGTGTTTCTTAATTCTATTCTTTCCTCCAGTTGGAGGTTTGTGGTTTACCAGTTTTGATTTTTCAAATCCTAATCATATTAATCATTATAATTATAGTATTATACCCTCCTGGGCGTGCCTTTCCAGGCTGCTACAAAATCTGAGGAGGTTTGGAACACTGGCAGTTAGTAGAGGCAGCATTTGAAAAGTTATCACATGCAAAGAATTCCATCATTTGCATGTGTTCTATTCTCTCCGGGCAGTCCTACCTAGAAGGCTTACTGCAGAAAGTTATGAATGCCTGAGTATCACTGGGAAGAAACAAGATTACTATGGTAAGTATTTTTTTCTTCCAGACCTTTCCTACTGTACAAGGAGGAAATGGAAATGTTTGGATTCTATCAAGCAAAAACTAAATGTTCTCTCTCCTCCCTCCCTCCCTCCCCCGTGCTGGTTGCTGGGCTCTATGACCATTAGGATCTCCCTCTCAGGCTTCTGTAGAGGCAGGAAGTTTGCTTACAGCACACTACAGATGAGCCCCACCTCCAGTGGATTGTGCCAGTCTTCTTCCTGCCTCCATGAAAGCAGTCCGCTTACAGCACAGCTCTGTCACTTTGAGCTTTCATGCATTTTTGGTTTTGACTTTCTTCAGTAGTGCTTGCTTCAGTGCACTGTCCTGGATGTGTTCGGGAGATCCTGCCTTGATGGGCTCTACCCTGTACTGGGGCTTAATACCTTACAGCCAGGGCTTCCCAGACACACTCCAGCACTGCTCACAGCTCCTGATCTTCAGTACTGCTCCAGCTACAGTAAAAGATAGCACAGCTCCTGATCTACAGTATTGCTCCAGCTCACCAACCGCATGGCTCACTGCCGACACTTGGATCACCCATGAAGACCATGCAGCTTTATTTCGGATCGGGAGTGTTTCTGGTCACTCATGGGAGCCACCCTGGAGTGTTGTATACGGTGACTGTGCTCCCATACTGCAGCAAACTGTGAGTACTGGTTTTGGGGGTGGGGTGGGGTGGGGTGGGCAGTCCTTTCAGAGAGCTGCAGTCACAAAAGATGTTCTTCCCAACGCAGGAACCTAGTTGGGCAACCATTGTGAGCATTGCGCTTCTGATGTCTGAGTCAGTCACTCGAGTGGGTGGCGCTGACATCTTTGGGATGCAGGGATTCCTGTCTTGAGCAAAGGCTGTTTGAATCTGTTTGATAGATAGCAGAAAAACATCAAGATTTAGGGCCGAGACTTATTGCACCTAAGGGACTGACTGCAGCCCTATCAGACCCCTGCTCCTCAGCAGTCTGCAAGAATTCAGATGAGCTCTCACTGTAACTAGGGGCTGATTATGACATGACTAGCACGCTAGACCCCACAGCCTTACACTTTACCTGAGGGCCTTCTGCTCAGTCTGGAGCTTTGTTGGGTGCCACATTTTACAAGAGTACCAGACCTCATTAGCCCCACGACAATGACTCATTCACTAGGCAAGGAGCTCTGCATTTCATTGAGTAATGATGTCTTCATACAAGTCGGGGAGCAAGTCCTTGAACAAATCCTCCAGGAGGAGAAAATGCACAAAATGCAAGTCAACCCTGTTAGCCACCTTTGCTGTCTCCCTATGCCTCAAATGTGAGGTGGAGGCAACATGCATGGCTGCACACACACAGGAGGACCCCACCAGATCCACTCATTCACATGAGGAGGAGGAACAGCCACAACTTCAGCTGGCCCCAGACTTACTTGCAAAGCTAAACACAGCACTTGCATTAGATCTAGCATGTTTCGATGTGCAGTCTCCTGCATCTCCTCAAGGATTTACCCACAAGAAATCATCCAGAAAGAGAATGCCTTCACCTCCCTTGGATGAAGAGGATTATCTGGAACATCATCACAACAAGAAAAAGAAGAGTGGTACATGTCCACATCATATGGACAATGAGGATAAACATTCATATCAGCACAACAGAAAGAAGAGACATGCAAGGTCTTCATCATCCGACTCGGATTCTTCATCTGCTGAGGAGGAAGAGCTTCATAGTGGTTCATTGGATGCAGCACTGGAGTCTAACATGTATTTTGATATGGATGATCTTGACTTCTTCATAAAAAATGTCCTATTGGAGATACACCTCTGCCTGGCAGTGCCCACTTTGAAAGATTCAAGTTATCCAAAATGAGTAAGCCGTCCATCTCATTCTCTGTACCACTGGCAAGTAAATGGAGCTCAATCTGAGAAAAGGAGGGTGACCAGCGGAGTACCACAGGGATCAGTCCTGGGGCCAGTCCTGTTTAATGTCTTCATAAGTGACGTTACAGAGGGGCTGGAAGGGAAGGTGTGCCTCTGTGCAGATGACACTAAGATCTACAACATGGTGGACACACCGGGAGGGATGGACAAAATGAGGAGGGACCTAGGTAAACTGGGGGTATGGCCTAGAGTGTGGCAGCTGAGATTCAGTGTGAAAAAGTGCAAAATCATGCATTTCGGGTGCAAGAACCCAGGGGAGGATTACATGATGGGGGGGAAGATACTGATGGTCACCAAACAGGAAAGTGATTTGGGAGTAATCATATCAGACGACCTAAAGTTGGCCAAACAATGTGCCAAGTCTGTGGTGAGAGCCAGTGGAATGTTGGGGTACACAGGGGGAGGTATCACCAGCAGAAGTAAGGAGGTACTGATGCCACTGTATAGATCATTGGTGAGGCCTCATTTGGAATACTGTGTCCAGTTCTGGAGGCCGCATCTCTGTAAGGACATAGACAGGGTGGAGGCAGTTCAAAGAAGGGCAACAAAGATGGTGCAAGTCCTGCACCAAAAGTCATATGAGGAGAGACTGGAAGACCTCGATATGTATACCCTGAAGAAGAGGAGAGACAGGGGAGAGATGATAGAAACCTACAAACATCTAAAAGGCATAAATAGGGTACCAGAGGGTAGCATCTTTAAGAAAAGGAGATGTTCAGGTTCGAGGGTGCATGACATGAGGTTGGAAGGGGTAGACTAAGGGGTAGTATGAGGAAATGTTTCTTCACGGAAAGGGTGGTGGATGCATGGAACAGACTCCCAGCAGAGGTGGTGGGGGGACGTAAACATGCAAAGGACAGGCATAGGGGAACCCTAGCAATAGGAATGAGGAGGTAAAGCCGGAGATCAAGTAGGGTGTGCATCTTTTACAGTAGGCAGGCAAACTGGATGGGCCTAGCGGTCCTTATCTGCCATCAATTTCTATGTTTATATGTTTAAGAAGGAGTGGCAGAGTTTAGAAAACATGTACCCAGTCCCACACAGGGTAAATAAACTGTTAAAGTTCAACAAGAAACAATCTGACACCTGGCTTAACCTTCCGAAGACTGACCCCATGACCTTGTCGCTAACTAAAATGACCATCATTCTGGCAGATGGTAGAATCACCCTCAGGGATACAGTGAATCACAGAGCAGACTCCTCGTTAAAAAAGGCCTTTCAGGGTGGTCCATCAGTGCAGTGGTAATGCTACTGCTCAAGACGCCAGCGACCCGGGTTTAGGAATGAACCTGGGTTATTGGGGACTGGCTAGGGGAAGGATGATCAAGCATCCCAGGGGATGCTCTCCTTTTTCTGGAGGGGGGGTGCCACATCTTGCTGTAGCACTGCCATCTGCAGACGTGCGGGGTGTTAGGGTGAATGGGACACTGGGAGGGAGGGACACGTAGCGCTGCATATCGCTTGAGTGTGCCAACACATGCATACACAAGGGACAATGTCCCAATGCTGACGTCCCAGCGGGGAGGGCAAAGTGGCAACAAGAGAGGGGGAGAAAGACGTAAAAACATCCTGGCTGGCGGGATGATCACCAACCCTCTACAGGCCCCACACCAGTGACCCAGGCACCTCCTGGACATCTGGATCCATTGATTGGTGGGTCAAAGGACTCTCCGCCACCTGCCTTAGAGGGCAAGCCATGGGGACCCCAGAGAGGTAAGTTCAGGGAAAAGCCAGGTTATGGGGCTGGGAGGGTCAGTGGGAAGGAGGGCCAGCTGGGGCGGAGGAGGAAAAAGAGTATATAAAAAAAAAAAAGAAGGCTGTCCAGGCCTTCAAAGCTTCCATGAAGGTGGCAACAGCTACACTGTTTTCAGCTGGGGCAACTTTGCCCTGGGCTACAGACTTGGAGTTCAAGCTAGCGGAGGATCCCGAGAAGAACAAGAATCTGATTCAAAAATTGTAACTTGTGGGCCTCATGTCAGCTTACTCAGTGGATGTCTCAGAGGATGCTGTCTGCTGTACTGCTAAAACAATGTTCCACCAAACCTCAGGGAGGTGAAACCTCTGGTTATGGGCATGGCATGCAGACACTTCATCAGAAATCCACCTACTAACTGCTCCATATGAAGGATGCCTTCTGTTTGGCACGCCTTAGAGAAGCAGTAAAGGACTCTGGGGAGACTGTTAAGTCCACATGCTGCAATCAAAATCAAGAGACAAACCTTGGTTTGGTTGATCCCAGAAGCTTTTTCATGGGCAATCAACACGACAACTGGGGTGGAGGCAGCAACAGCCGTGACTCTGGACACTCAAACAAAAAATTTTCACAATGAAGCAGTCCGAGCCCATCCCTGAATTGGAGTAGACTTTCATCCTTTTTCGAGAAAGGGTCCATTCAACAATGGATGGATGGGTCCTGGATGTTGTGAGCAAAGGGCACTTCATTGAGTTTATTTTATTTGTTTGGTATTTGAGATCTTGGCGTCACTTGTGAAGAGATGCTTAATCCTATAGAAGAGTCCAAGCCCCTGTCTCAGCCTTTTTGTCAGTTCTTCTAAATGATCGGTAGAAGAAAGTCTGTGGTCTGTCCATACCCCCAGGTATTTAAACTTGGCTACATAATCCAGTGGTTCACCTAGCAGAGTAGTGATCAGCGGAAGTGTTCCTAGGGAGGCTGGAAAACTTGCATATGCAAGGGGAGAGAAGAACATTGCCTTAGGTTTTTTTGGCATTTAGGAGTAGTTTCTGGTTTAGAAGCTGTAGTTGAAGTTGGTTGAATTGCTGTTGAAGGTGACTATAAGCTTCTTCAGGAGTGGGTCTACTGATATAAAGTATTGTATCATCTGCGAACAGATGTATGCTGGCATTTTTGATGCCAGCATCAATTTTGTTAATATAAATTGCGAAGAGCAATGGACCCAAAATAGAGCCCTGCGGTACGCCTCTCAGTGGAGGTTTTAGTGGAGAGAGTTCCCCTTCCGCTTTGACCTGCTGGAGCCGACCCAGAAGATAATTAGAAAACCATCTCAAGGAGAGGTGGTCCAGGTCAGTATTTCAGAGGGAGGAAAGAAGCAGGTCGTGGTCAACGGTATCGAACACCTTGCTTAGATCTAAAAATACTGTGCAAACAAAATTCTTGGCATCTAGTTCACATTGCCAGTCATTAGTAACCTTAGCAAGTGCTGAAGTGGTGGTATGTCGTGGTCTGAATCCAGATTGCAATGGGTTGAGTAGATTAGATGACTCCAAGTAAAGCCTTGAGTGTTCATGATTTTCTCCAGCAATTTGGACAAGATGGGAGTAGGGAGATAGGTCTATAATTGTTTAGGTCACTGGGATCTCCGGACTTGAAAAGAGGAATTACGTGGGCAGTTTTCCAAAGGGGAGGGAGATCACCGTGTGAGAGAGATAGGTTGAAAAGGTGGGTAATTGGCACTGCCAGGGCATGGTATCCAGTTTTCAGAAAAAAAGGGTCTAGGAGGTCTGCCCCTGCACTTTTCCTAATATCCAGTTGCAGTAGAAGGTCTTCAACCACTTTTAAGGATGCCGGCTGAAGGGAGAATGAAACGCTTGTGACAGGGACTTCTTGGTCTTCTATACCAAGTTGCGAATGGAAGATACTGGCAGGAGAGGAACCAAAGGTTAGACCAGGGAAAGCGAAAAGGTTGTTGAGAGACTGAAGAATTGTTGGCCTGTCAGAGAGTGTGTTGTTTCCAAGGCTGATTTTTGCTGGCAAGGAATTTCTGGACGTGTGACCCTCTAATTTTCTTAGAGTTTTCCAGAATTTGGATGAGCACTTCGAGGAAGCATCAAGTTTTGCACAGTAACAGTTTGCTTTTGCCTCTCTGATTATCTTGGTGCAATGGTTCCTAGCCCTCCTAAATGAGGTCCAGTCAGCTGAGCGCTTAGTTTTCATGGCCTTCATCCAGAGTGAGTCTCTATCAAGCAGGGTGGCCTTTAATTGTGCCATGAACCACTGGCATGTTTTTTTCTTGGTCCGGACTTTACCTATAGGAGCATGATTGTCCGGGGCCCCCCCACCACAGTTTCTTGGAAGATATTGTAGGCCATGTTCACCAACTTTGCTAAGTAGAAGTCCTGCCAGCGCATTGAAGTATCTGAGATGAAAGCACTAGGGTCAACATTCCATCGACACCTCCTAAAGGTGAATTTAGTTGTGGATGCTAATTTAGGGATGATCTTACACAGACAATAAAACAGTGGTCACTGATATCAGTGAAAAAGACACCTGTGTAGGGAAAATAAGTGAGGTTTACTAACGAAGACAAAATCAAGTAAGGTGCTGTTACATGGGCACTTTTACTGGGACGTGTAGCTTTATTAATAAGTTGCGACAGACCAAGGGAGTCACAGATGGTTTTGAGTGGTGTGGAGGTATTGAAAAACCAATCTGCCAGCCAGGTGGTGCAGAGGGTTGAGGCACTAGACACCACACCCCAAACCACACCGGAGACCTGGGTTCGGTAACGTACTCAGGTCGCCAGGGGCTGGCAGGGGAGGGGAGGATTGGCGTCAGGAAGACTGCTCTCCTCTCCTGGGGTGGGTTGGGGAAAGTGCTTCGTTCTGTAGTAGCCCCCGGTGGAGACAGGAGGCACTACAAGGAGCATCACAATGTGGGCTCTCCAGAAAAACATGAAAGATGGCACGTCTCTGACTGGATGACGGCAGCCCCACCTCCCCGCACCTCTCTGCTGGGAAGCATTCAGAGCTGCAGTATCCATGCTTCGCCCAGAAGCAAGAGATTGCTCAGGCACTCTATACTCCCCTCCCCTCCCCGTCACCCTCTCCAGGGCAGGGGAGTTCCTTTGGTGAAGGGATACATCTGGTCATCAGAGTGTTGGAGCAGCAGGATGGCGGGTCGGCGGCAGAGACAATGGCAAGACTGGCCGCCCGAAGGAGTGGACGGAACAAGCCCGGTAGGCGGGGATAAAAAAAAAAAGAAAGAAAGAAAAACCAATCCATGTTAAAATCTCCTAGAATGATATACTTTGATGGCAGGGATCCCAGTAAGTTATGTAGATAGTTCAGGAGCTGTAATACTGCTGATGGGGGCCTATAGCATCCTATAACACAGTCAATCAATCAATCAAACTTTATTTAACCAAGCATCAACACCATTGAACAAGCTCATTTTCAAAGCGGTCCTGGACAAGGACCAGTACAAACACATAGACGTAGTAATAAAAGATTGTAACATCAGCAGATTGCGGTACAAGGTCGGATGCAAAAATACTTGAGTCCATCACAGGAACTCACAATTAGACATATTGAAAAAACAATATCAAATGGGTAAAGGGAGAGGTAGGTAGAAACTGTAAACAGACAGGGGCCTGCGAGTTGATATGTGAAGGCAGAGAAAGGGAGTGAGAGCCATGGAGTGGGGAAGGGAGTGTGTGTACTGGAATCCCTAGGGAAGAAGGAGGTGAGACAGTGGAAGATATTTCAACTTTGAGAGACAGACTTTCAAACTCTTTTTGAATTGAGGTGGAGTCAATGACCGAGGCAGAGAATTTGTCTTTAATATAGATTGCGACTCCTCCTCCTCTAGTCTGCTTATCTGTTCTAAATAAGGAGTAAGAGGGGATATTTACCTCTCAGTCCGCAGTTTCAAGTCTAAGCCATGACTCGGTAATCACCAAGATGTCAGGCATGGTATGACAAACCCAAGGCTGAATGGATGTTTTTTAAAAAACTACACACATTGACGTCCATGAAGCCTAGCCTTTTAAGGCTAGGTAAGTCGGCCAGGGATAAGATATTAGCAGGAGGACCAGGGTTAAGTCCAACATTGCCAGAGCACAATAGGAGAAAGAGAAGCTTCTTAAAGGCTCCTCTAAGAGACGTATGTGCTTTGGTTCGTTCTTGTGTGTGGTGACTATTAAGAGAAAAAGGGATCCCCAGGCTTAATGCCTAATGGACCTAATGCCACATATATTAGTATTCTGACCATGTACAGCAGAGAGTGTTTAAGTATAATAGCTGAGGAGGATAAAGTGATGACCTCTTGCTGTAATAGTAAGAGTTCCTGCCCTCCAAGGAAGATGTAGCCTGTTCCAGATCAGGGAACTTTAAGGTACATATACACCAACCAGGGTAGTCAAGGAAACCCTAACAATCCACGGAGGTACTATACTCAAATGGACCATTGGGTTGCATCTGTGCGACCATTAGAGGGTCTATTTGACAAAGTATGAGTAAGGACAGATAAGGTATCAAAGCATCTATCCTCATTTTGAGCTCTGATCACAGCATGCACTCTTGGCTTAGTGGGCCCTATGTCTGAGTATGAGTATGCAGACAAGTTGTGGTAACTCTAGTCTACTTCCAGTGTGTGATGTTCCTCTTAGTTAAACCCACACTAGGATAGTGTACGAAGGGCAGGCAACAGCGGTGCTCAATCCGATTCAGAGTTTGATGACAGGAGATGTGGCATGTGAGGAGTGTCCCCTTAGCCAATAAATTAAGATCATCACTGGAACTGTCAGCCAATAGTAGATTTTGGTTCAGATGTGGGCAGGGTTAATGTGCATTTAAGGGGGCTGAAGGAGGGGGAGGGCAAGTGTGATGGGCCACAAAATTGCTACCTTGGCGGCTCTGGGGCTTCTCTGAGGCTCATGGCACAAAAGCTGAAGGGAAGCTGTTGGTTTGGTGCCTAAATTCAAAAGAGAAGCGAGATTTAGGTCGCCAAGTTCTGTGTATGATGGCTGAAGTTGAAGGGCTAGACTAATTTATTCCATCGAGCACATATGACACCATATAAAAAACAAGCATTTGTCAATGCCGAATGTTTGCTTGCTGGTACTGGCAGTGGTACTGCATGAGTTAGAGAGATGCATAATAGGAATGGCAGTGAAGTATTGAACTAACGCCAACCCCAACCCCCACCAGCAGAGACTGACAAGCTTTAGGGTGTGCCTTTGGGTCATCGGCCATAATGTTCACACCATTCCAGCTCACCTCACCCTGCAGACACTGACGGGTGTCACAGTGTGCCTTGGGATCTTCAGCCCTTACACTCACCCCATTCCATAAGGAAATAAGCTGAAATAGGTGCAGTATAGGTGAACGGGGTGAACATTAGGGCCGAACACCCCAAGGCACACCTCGATGCCTATCAGTGGCTGCATGGTGGGGGTGGAGGTGAAATGGCTTGAGCATTACGGCCGATTACCCCAAGCCGCACCCCTGATGCCTGTCAGTCTTTCTGGCACCACAGTGTCATAATACTGTGTTCAAAGATAGGAAAATGATGTGCTGAAAAACACCACACACGCACACATAACAAGGGTCCTTCAGGTTTCAGCCTCACAATATTTCCACTTACAGAAACCAACTGGATTTCCCAGCCACACACTAACACATGCAACCCAAGCAGAGCACAAAGTGTATGCAAGAAAAGTAAAATTCTGTGTATTTGAACAAACCAAATGCACTTCACATTTGCCTTCGTTCTGCACTAATTAAAAAAATAAATTATTTAAAGAGGCAGCATACTCCAATAGTGGTTACAGCAAAGGCGTGGGAACCAGGATTCCCAGATTCAGATCCCACACAACCATTTGCATGCGGTGTGATCTGAGCAAGTAATTTAAAGCAGCAGTACAACCTATCCAGGAAGTGATCAATTTCAATGTTCTGTAGATGCACAGAAAATACAGTGCCTGCCTGTCTCCCCATCTTTTACTGCTGCTGTCAACATGGTGGGCAGCAGAAATGTAAACAAAAGCAGAGGAAAATTAAGCAGATCACGGGGAAATAGTACAATGGTGGCAAGAAAGAGTACCAGGGACATGCTCAACAGAGCACAGGGAATAAACGGTCAAAAAAACAGATTTTTTTTTACATATTACTGCTGCTTTAACCTCTCATTCCACCTGGCTGTAAAAATGAACAAAAGCAGATCTCCACTAATAGCGACATACCTGCATCACAGCTGTGCTGTCCCTAGTAAATATGTACAGCAATCGTCATATTTTAATCATATCGTTTTAGTCAAAAAAAAAAAAGAAAAATTTGAACTTGAGATAGAATAAAGATTTTGAGTCCATCCTGTTTTCCTTTCTCGAATTGCCATGATTTAGGGGACTGTCAATGTGTGGGTTCATAAATGGTACAAATCACCACACATTTTGAAAAAAAAACTGGATTTTAATTAAACAACGTTCCAAGACGCTTTACTTTCGCCAACATGAGAAAGCCCCATCTAAAACCCTCATTTAAAAAAACCAAAAAAAACAACATAGTAAGTAACGGTATAAAGCAACCCGATCTGTTTTAACTCCAAGACTTTTTGACTTTCACTTCACCAAAAAATACAGGTGCATCTGTCTTCTTTCCACACAGTGCAATTTAAACTAATGTTTAAAAAAAAGGTAGAGGAAATAAAGGCACACACCTCACTCACACCACCAAATCGTAGCCTCAGGCTGTTGTATATAAATACCATCAGACTTCATGGGTGTCTAGAGTGCAGCTCTGTGCAGAAGAGCTAGCATTAAAAAAAATTTCCTAAGAATACATTTATTGACGCAATCTGATTTTCTTCTTCTTGCACTTGAGTGTGGGAGATGGCCTGCTCAATGCAAAACCCCAAATTTCTCCATCAGAAAGGGTTTAAGCACTGAACTGAGGGCTGCACAAGACTCATCACCAAAGACAGAGAGCTCCATCAGCAGCACTGTCTACCATTACAAATACAGCCCCTTCCCACTGCCTTGCCTTCTGTGCCAAGATGCTTAGTGGTCCCTTCAGGCCTTTGTGGTTGCAGCAGCAGCAGGAGGTTGGGCAGGGGGTGCAGATCGAGGTCACAGATGCGATAATGAGAAGGAGGATGTTGTGACTCACTGCTAGTCTAGAGTGGGTTCCCACAAGCCATGGCTACATCTCACTTGTTTTTTCCTTACATCGCATGCTCCATGGTCCTAGCCGCTGGGACCAGTTAGTCAATTACAACTAGCCCTGCTACTCAATGTCATTGCTTAGTTCTGTGGGGCGGAACTGAAGTCAGTGAAGGAGGTAGGGTGGCTGTGTTTGTGAGGGCAAGTTGTTATGGCAACCACAGCATCTAAGAAAACAAGAGTGGGGTGTTGCCAGGAATTTCTGATCTGCATACTAAGTGGACTCGCTGCTACCCCCCATTGTTTGACCCAGCTACCACTTCTTCCCACTGCCCATGCCCTGTTCGTGCCCTCTTCACCTGACACAAGTGTCATTCTCTGTTGTATATATATCTTAGCACACCACTAGCCATATTATAACCAACAGTTGTCAGTCTAACATACTGGCTCTTGGTTACAATATTGCATTGTGACAAACCTCTATATCACATCAAGGTAACCAGTTCCACAGAGGTCCATTCATACACCACTAGCCACACCACCAGCAGTTTTCAGACCATCTCCATTCCAGTGGATGCAGAGGGAGAAAATGTTAATGTACACCCTTTTCAGAAGGAACAACTGACAACAGAGTTACAACCAGTGGGGGAGCATCATATTTACACTGCACCTTATGTTCTGCCACCATTGCTGAAGAAGTCCGAGATTCCAGGAAGAAACAAGGGATTTTCGAAGAGAACGAGAACCCGACGTGGGAGAAGAAATAACAAGACAATATGGAAACAGGAATCTTCGAGGGAATTACAGGGGGTGGAATTTGTGGAGAAAGGTAGAAGACTTGGTTTGCTGGCCAAGGCACCTAGCTTCACCTGAGCTCTTTCCTTCTAAGACTGCTTGAAAGGCAGAGTAGAGAAACTTACCAGAGCAAGGGAGAAGGATTAAGACTTAGTTTGGCTAAGCAGATTTACTGTGTGGTGGTGTTTTTATTTTTTACTCACAGGGATTGCTACTGTTTGTTGCTAACATTTCATTGCTTTATCTTTTCTCTGATTCAAATTGTTGTTGCTGGTATACCTTCTTCTGCATTATTACAGGTGTGCCTACAGGTGTGTGCTAACAGATTACTGCTGTAATCTTCTGATTCAAATTGTCTTTTGCAAGGTATATCTTCTGTTACTGCTTTATTTTTTCTGTAGCAAAGTGTTTCTTACAGGGTATATCTTCTCTGAAATTACTGTATTACAGGTGGAGCTTACATTTTGTGACTTTTTATCATTGGGCTAAGCAAAATTAGTGTTTGACACTGTGTTTTATTTTATTCTTGTTTGTTGAAAAGGTTTGTTGTCTCAGAGGTGTTTCAGTCTCCTTCTCACATTGAAGGAGCTAATTGCTTTTCCTCCACAGCTCTTCCAAAGGATTAGGTGTGTATGTGGGGTGGAGCTGGCAAACTGTCAGTAATTTCCAACAGAAAGAAGGGTTAAAAGTCAGGTTAGTTGATATCTTGGAGGTGAAGACTTGGTTTGCTGGCCAAGGCACCTAGCTTCACCTGAGCTCTTTCCTTCTAAGACTGCTTGAAAGGCAGAATAGAGAAACTTACCAGAGCAAGGAGAAGGATTAAGACTTAGTTGGGCTAACAGATTTACTGTGTGGTGGTGTTTTATTTTTACTCACAGGGATTGCTACTGTTTGTTGCTAACATTTCATTGCTTTATTTTTCTCTGATTCAAATTGTTGTTGCTGGTATACCTTCTTCTGCATTATTACAAGGTGTGCCTACAGGTGTGTGCTAACAGATTACTGCTGTACTCTTCTGATTCAAATTGTCTTTTGCAAGGTATATCTTCTGTTACTGCTTTATTTTTCTCTGGAGCAAAGTGTTTCTTACAGGGTATATCTTCTCTGAAATTACTGTATTACAGGTGGAGCTTACATTTTTGTGACTTTTTTATCATTGGGCTAAGCAAAATTAGTTTTGACACTGTGTTTTATTTTATTCTTGTTTGTTGAAAGGTTTGTTGTCTCAGAGGTGTTTCAGTCTCCTTCTCACATTGAAGGAGCTAATTGCTTTTCCTCCACAGCTCTTCCAAAGGATTAGGTGTGTATGTGAAAGGTAGAGCTGGCAAACTGTCAGTAATTTCCAACAGAAAGAAGGGTTAAAAAGTCAGGTTAGTTGATATCTTGGAGGTAGAAGACTTGGTTTGCTGGCCAAGGCACCTAGCTCACCTGAGCTCTTTCCTTCTAAGACTGCTTGAAAGGCAGAGTAGAAACTTACCAGAGCAAGGGAGAAGGATTAAGACTTAGTTGGGCTAAGCAGATTTACTGTGTGGTGGTGTTTTATTTTTTACTCACAGGGATTGCTACTGTTTGTTGCTAACATTTCATTGCTTTATTTTTCTCTGATTCAAATTGTTGTTGCTGGTATACCTTCTTCTGCATTATTACAAGGTGTGCCTACAGGTGTGTGCTAACAGATTACTGCTGTAATCTTCTGATTCAAGTGCCTTTTGCAAGGTATATCTTCTGTTACTGCTTTATTTTCCTCTGTAGCAAAGTGTTTCTTACAGGGTATATCTTCCTGAAATTATTACAGGTGGAGCTTACATTTTGTGACTTTTTATCATTGGGCTAAGCAAAATTAGTGTTTGACACTGTGTTTTATTTTATTCTTGTTTGTTGAAAAGGTTTGTTGTCTCAGAGGTGTTTCAGTCTCCTTCTCACATTGAAGGAGCTAATTGCTTTTCTCCCACAACTCTTCCAAAGGATTAGGTGTGTATGTGGGGTGGAGCTGGCAAACTGTCAGTAATTTCCAACAGAAAGAAGGGTAAAAGTCAGGTTAGTTGATATCTTGGAGGTAGAAGACTTGGTTTGTTGGCCAAGGCACCTAGCTTCACCTGAGCTTTCCTTCTAAGACTGCTTGAAAGGCAGAGTAGAGAAACTTACCAGAGCAAGGGAGAAGGATTAAGACTTAGTTTGGCTAAGCAGATTTACTGTGTGGTGGTGTTTTATTTTTTACTCACAGGGATTGCTACTGTTTGTTGTTAACATTTCATTGCTTTATTTTTCTCTGATTCAAATTGTTGTTGCTGGTATACCTTTTCTGCATTATTACAAGGTGTGCCTACAGGTGTGTGCTAACAGATTACTGCTGTAATCTTCTGATTCAAATTGTCTTTTGCAAGGTATATCTTCTGTTACTGCTTTATTTTTCTGGAGCAAAGTGTTTCTTACAGGGTATATCTTCTCTGAAATTACTGTATACAGGTGGAGCTTACATTTTGTGACTTTTATCATTGGGCTAAGCAAAATTAGTGTTTGACACTGTGTTTTATTTTATTCTTGTTTGTTGAAAAGGTTTGTTGTCTCAGAGGTGTTTCAGTCTCCTTCTCACATTGAAGGAGCTACTTGCTTTTCCTCCCACAGCTCTTCCAAAGGATTAGATGTGTATGTGGGGGTGGAGCTGGCAAACTGTCAGTAATTTCCAACAGAAAGGTATATCTTCTGTTACTGTTTTATTTTTCTCTGGAGCAAAGTGTTTCTTACAGGGTATATCTTCTCTGAAATTATTACAGGTGGTGCTTTACAGGTTTTACAGTTTTATCTAACATTAGGATAAGCTTTCAGGGTTACTGCATTTGTTGTTGACTGATTGTTTCTGCTCTTACCTCCTTGTTCTTTCGTCCGTGGTTCTTCTTTAGGCAGGGATACAGATTGGTCAATACCAGCAGGAACATCTGCCAGAACTAGACTCATAGTGGATTCCCTGCAGGAGGGCCTCAAACAACTGGTACAGCAACCCACAAGAGACAGGGCTATCCTAGATCTAGTACTGACTAACAAAGAGGGATCACAGATCTCCAGGTAGAAGGTCACCTGGGGCCAGTGACCATCACATGGTATGGTTCAATTTGGCTACTACATCTAAATCATCCCATTCCAAAGCAAAAATATGGGACTTCAGAGGAGCTGACTTTGATAAGATGGCCAACAGAGTTAAGCTAGCCCTGGCAAAAGAAACACAGGTGAGGAGGTACAGGCAAAGTGGGCAAGCATTAAGGATACAATACTTGAAGCAACATCCCATTGTGTTAGACAGAAAAGGAAGTGCAAAGAAGAAGGAAACCACTTTGGTTCTCAAATACAGTAGCAGAAAGGTCAGAGCCAAAAGGCTGGCCTTCAGAAATATAAAGGAACACAGCGGGATGAAGATAGGAGCATACCAAACTGCCCTAAGGGAAGCAGGTAAGGCAGTAAGGCAGGCAAAGTCCCAAACTGAGGAAACACTACACTAACAGTAAAAGAAGGTGACAAGACTTTCTATAGATACATTAGTGAAAGGGGAAAGTCCAGAGGGGTATTGCTAAGCTTAATGGAGAAAGGGAGCATGGGAGGAGGAGGACCCTGTAAAGGCATCTATCCTAAATAGATACTTTGCTCAGTATTTACTGAAGAGAAGGTAGGGCAGGCCCACAGCTCAGCATCATGGACACAGGGGAGGGAGGTGAGCACTACTCCCTCACAAAGAAAGGGTCCTACAAGAGCTTGCTAAGCTCAGGTGTATAAGGCAATGGGACCTGATGGCATCATCCCAGGGTACTTAAGGAGCTAAAGGAGGAACTAGCAGAGCCATTAGCAGAATTGTTTAGTGAGTCTCTGAGCACAGGAGAGGTCCCAGAAGACTGGAGAAGGGCTCATAGATCCCGCTCCACAAGAGTGGTAGCAGGGAGGAGGTGGGGAACTACAGACTGGTCAGTCTTACCTCAGTAGTGGGCAAGATTATGGAGGCACTTCTTAAGGAAAGGATAGTGCAACACCTGGAATCCATAGGGCACAGGATCCAAGACAGCATGGGTTTACAAAGGAAGGTCCTGTCAAACTAATCTCATAGATTTCTTTGACTGGGTAACCAGGTGGTGGACAAGGGAGCAGTTGATGTCGCCTACCTTGACTTCAGCAAAGCTTTGACACTGTTCCACATAGAAGATTGATAAATAAGCTAGGTAGGCTCGGGTGGGTCAGAAGTTGGTCAACTGGGTGGCAAACTGGTTGACTGGCAGAAAACAGAGGTGGTGGTAAATGGTATACAGTCAGAAGAGATGCAAGTCACAAGTGGGATACCTCAGGGATCAGTCCTGGGGCCAGTCCTATTCAACATCTTCATTAGTGACCTCACAGATGGACTAGAGGGTAAGGCTTGTCTGTTTGCAGATGACACCAAGATCTGCAACAGAGTAGATGATCCAGATGGGGTGGGCAGAATGAGAAGAGATCTGGATAAACTAGCAAAATGGTCAGAAGAGTGCAACTGGGATTTAATGCAAAGAAGTGCAAAATCATGCACATAGGAAGAGAAACCCTGAAGCCACTTATAGGCTGGGAGGAGTTGCTAGCAGTCACAAAGGAAGAGACTTGGGCATCATCATCACTGATGACCTAAAATCATCCAAGCAGACCTCTAAAGCAGTAGGTAAGGCTGGGGGGGTGTTAGGGTGTATTAGTAGGGGTATCACAAGTCGTAAGAGGGAGGTAATAATTCCTCTGTACAAGACATTGGTTAGGCCCCATCTGGAGTACTGCGTGCAGTATTGGAGGCCACACCTTCACAAGGACATTAACCAAATTGAGGCAGTCCAGAGAAGGCACAAAATGGTGCAGGGACTGCATCAGAAGACATATGAGGACAGATTAGCAGACTCAATATGTATACCCTTGAGCAAGGAGGGAGAGAGGTGATATGATCGAGACATTTAAACACCTTAAGGGCATAAACAAGGTGAAAGAGTCTAACATGTTTAAATATAAGAAAATAGCAGGACAAGAGGACACAGCATGAGAATAGAGGGAGGCGATTAAGGTGGAATGTGAGGAAATTCTTTTTCACAGAAAGGGTGGTAGATGCATGGAATAGCTTACCACAGAAGTGGTGGCTATGAATACAGTGCAGGGCTTCAAACAGGCTTGGGATAGGCATAAGGAGCAATACAAATGACTATGAATAGATAGGTCACTGACAGAGCAAAGGCCGATGGCACATTTATAAGGTAGAAAAAGAAATGGGCAGACTGGATGGGCCTTGCGGTCCTTATCTGCCGTCAACTTCTATGTTTCTATGTTTCTATGAAAGTCCTTTGGGAACAGGGGCCGGAACCAACAGAGGAGGTAAGAAATGATTTTTCTGACTCCTCTATAACTCAAATTATCAATGTATCGAAACATGACTTAACAAGTGGAGAGAATTTACTTAAAAAAGGCCTGAGTTTTGCACCCACAACCCCTTTAAATCAGGTACAGACTTTAATAGATTTGAATCTTAACTGTTGCAAACTTAATATTAAGGCATTTTACTCTCGGAGAGAAATGTTGGGCCTGAAAGAAATGGGACACACTACGAAGGAATTAAATGTCTTTAAGAATCCATCAGTTTGGTGCCCCCCCTCCATGTGCAGCGGTAACTATTTTTAAAGAACTGGTTGAAAAAGACATTGAAGCTTTATGTATCCCACTGAATAATTTTTCCCATCAGAATTTAAGTAGAAGTGAAAGAGAAGCTATCTATACTTTAAAAAAGGATACTGAAATAGTGATAAAATAAGCGGACAAAGGTGGAACAGTGGTCCTAATGGACAAAGAAAATTACATTTTGGAAGTGCAGAGACAAATTTACAACACTCAATATTATATTAGACTTAAAGATGATCCAACATATGATTTTAAATATGGAATTGATGAGATTATTGAAGGTGCTTTTTCTAAGGGAATTATTAATCAAGATGTGAAAGACTATCTCACAGTTTCTAATCCCACCAGGGCCACTTTCTACATCCTTCCAAAAGTCCATAAAACTCTGGAGAACCTGCCTGGTCATCCTCTAGTTAGTGGTATAGGCTCCCTAACAGAACCACTATCGAGATATGTGGATTCATTTTTGAAACCTTTAGTGTGGAATTTACCTTCATATATTAAGGATACAAAAGAAATTCTAAATTTTTTGAAAGATGTGACATTACCAGAGGATGGACTTTTAGTCACAGTGGATATTGAATCACTCTACACTAACATTCCACATAAGGAAGCACTAGATGCAATAGCTTCCTTTTTAAATAAAGCAAAGATTAGTGGTTCTGATATTTTATTGAAGTTTTTGGAATGTATTTTAAAGTGTAATGTGTTTATGTTTGATGGAGAACTTTTTTTACAGATAAGAGGAACAGCTATGGGAGCCACCTGTGCACCATCGATCGCTAATTTATTTGTGGGAAAGTGGGAAGAGGATTTTATTTTTAATAATGATGTGAATGTTTTTCATAAATTTGATATGTTGGAAGCGCTTTATTGATGATATTTTTATTTTATGGAAGGGGGATGAGAATAGCCTGAAATTATTTGTAGATTTTTTACACAGAACTAACCCCTTTTTGAAGTTTACAGTTACCCACTCAAAGGAACAAATTACATTTTTGGATTTAATGATTGGGCATAAGGAAAATATGGGAATTAAAACTGCCCTGTATCGTAAAGAAGTTGATGGTAATACTATACTTCGGGCTAATAGTTGTCATCCTATGCATATTATAAAGAATATACCGATTGATCAGTTTTTAAGAACCAAACGAAACTGTACAGATGTAAAAGATTTTGAGAAGGGGGCAGAAGAACTGACAAATAGATTGGTACAGAGGCGTTATGGAAAAAATAATATTAAGGAAGCCTATAGTAAAGCTAGAGATGTTGATAGGGATGACCTCCTAAAAAATAAAGTTAAAGTACAGAATGATGATTATTGCTTTCATTTTGTTACGGAATTTTCAGCAAAAGCGAAAGAACTTGAAAATATAATTGGCAGGCACTAGCATGTACTGGGAGCTGAACCAGGTTTACAAGAAGTAGCCAGAAAGCCGTCGAGACTGTGTTTCAAAAAGGTTCCTACTGTAGGAGACTTATTAACGAGGAGCCATTATGAAAACAAACAAAAAGGAACATGGTTAGAGAATAAGAAAGGGAATTTCAAGTGTAAACAATGTATTTATTGTAGCCATATGTTACAGGGGAATTGTTTTTCTAGCTCAAATAGTAATAGAAATTTTGAAATTAGACAGTTTATGAATTGTGTTACATCAGGAGTTATATATTTGGTGAAATGTAACTGTGATGCATTTTATGTAGGGAAAACAATTAGAAGCTTCAAAATCAGGGTTGGAGAACATTTACGAGCTATTCAGAGAGGAGATGTTACCTATGCTATAGCAGCACATGTTGCTTTGACAAAAGAACCTGAATGACACAACTTGAAGTTTATGGCAATTGATAAGGTGAATAAAAACCCAAGAAGTGGAGATTATAATAATTTAGTATTAAAAAGAGAAAACTATTGGATTTTAACATTAAAAGCCAATAAAAGTCCGGGGCTTAATGGCCCCTTAGAATTATATCCATATCTAAAAGACCGCAGCTAAATTAAGATGTGCATCAAATCAGTGTAAGTTGTTTGGTTTGATGTTTCTCCCCCCCACCCTTTTGTTATATTTTAAGCTGTAATTGTATATAATGAGTTTAGTGTATTCTTATACAGAAAAGCTTCGGGTTATTTAAATGGTGATACTATGCTGTTTATTATGTATTATTACTGTTGTTGGTATGAAGGTGTGAAATTTACAAAATATAAACTAATGAAAATTCCCTTGGTAGAACTTCAATGAGGAATAAGTTTGATTTGTATGTTAAGTGATTAATTGTTTTGATGGAATTCACCTGGATTAATTATTCACTATGAGATATATACTGTGTTCTCTGGTTTTTGTCTTTCATTACCTTTGATAAAGGACTGGGGGATCAGTCCGAAACATGTCAGGATACTTGTTTGTGAAATAAACGTTTTTAACTTCTACGCATTTCTCTTGTGAGTTGTATGTACCCGAAACCTTTTTGCGAACAGTTTTCAGACTAACAGACTGACTTTTGGTTACAATATTGCATTGTGACAAGCCTCTGTACCACATCAAGGTAGCCAGTCCCACAGAGGTCCATTCACATACCACTAGCCATGCCAGACAAACAGACTGGCTTGTAGTTACAATATTGCATTGATACAAGCCTTTGTACCACATCAAGGTAGCCAGTCCCACAGAGGTCCATTCATACACCAATAGCGATGCCACCACACCACAAACAATTGTCAAACTAACAGACTGGCTTTTGGTTACACTAGTACATTGTGACAAGCCTCTGTACTACATCAGTGTAGCCAGTCCCACAGGGATCCATTCACACACCACTAGCCATGCCACCAAATCACTAACCATACAGTATTGCATTGTGATAAGCCTCTGTACCACATCAAGGCAGCCAGTCCCACAGAGGTTCATTTCTACACCACTAGCCATGCCACCACACCACAAACAGTTTTCAGACTAACAGACTGGGCTGTGGCATAACAGCAACCTTAAAACCCATGAAACAGTAGCTTCAAGTCATGCCCCCCCCAATTCACGGTTCCACACTTTTCAGTCATGGAAACACAAATTTTAGGAGTAAGTGAAACGTGAAAAAATCATAGATGGACTTGAAAATATGGGGAAGTAGAGGTGGGCAGGTTGGCCAATTAGCATTCTGCATTTGTAGTTTAATAAAACCGCTCCCACTATGTAGCAAACAAATGCAGTTTCATAAAACTGTTACCACTTGACAGCAAAAATGCAGTCTGCATTTGTAGTACTGTAATAAAACTATGTTCCCACTAGCCAGCAAAAAGTACCATCTGCATTTGCTGTTGAATTATACTGCTCCCAATAGCCAGCAAGCAAAAATACACAAGCCAGCACTGACTGAGATTCCCATTTCATATGTACCACACAGTAGTAGGCGCTCCCTGCAACCAGACAAAAGAGGACTTGAGGCAATGCAAGAATTACACCTACAGATCTATCCCATTCCTTTATAACACTTTTATCACTTGCAAAATTGCATTTAGAACACATCTCACTCACTGACAGCTGCGCCAGAGGTACAGTAGTAAGGCTGCTGATTCCAGACAGAAACAGATCATGCCTGTCTCTTACTGTACATTGCATGTGCTGTACTGGCCCTTTCCACCAATCAGACGGGCTTCAGTCCATATTTATAGGATAGGGTGGTATCAGTTTTGTCGTATGCACTGTACAGTGACTGGACTAATTAATAGTCAGCCGTTCTACAGTACTTCTCAGCAGGCAGGATAGGCAGAGCTAAACCATTATACTAGTCCTATTTTCCTTTCTCCGTTGTCTCTCCGCTTTTGTTGCCAGTACCCCCACAATGCCTCTACTCCCTTTTGTCCCTATGCAGGACTGGAGAACAGCAGGAAACATAACATTTTGGACTCCAAATGCCTCTAAATGAGGAACTTAGAAGCCTGTGGCAGGCTGGCAGCATGAGCAGAACATAGCTTTGTGAACCCGCATACACTCACAATAAATCTAATTTTGGTTTCATATTAAAAAATAACCAGTCATAGAGCCACAAGTTTGAGCACTGAATTCAAAACTTGGCAACAACAAAGAGATTAGACACAGTTCTCAGGTCGAGACCTTTCGGTTCAGACTCTGAACTGAAGGGTCTGTACCTGAGAACTGTCTCTGATTTCACTGTTGGAAAGTCAGTGCTGAAACTTGCATAATGTTATTTTCAGATCAGCAAGAAATACACACTTGGACGCCTAGAGATTTGAACTTGATCCTTAAGTGTTTTGTCCAAGGTAAGGTCACATTCACAACAATTTGACATGCAGTAGGACATGGAATATGTAGTAGCTCTCTGAACTGAGAGAGCTACTACATATTCCTACCCTATGTTCATTTGTGAATGTGACCTTACCTTGGGTAAAACGCTTAAAAAGCAAGTTAAAATCTCTAGGAGTCTGAGTGTGTATTTCTTGCTGATCTGAATTTAACAACTGATAATACAGTATGCACACTGCCTGATCATAACAGAATCAAAATAAAATAGGATTCAGAGATGTCAGGCAGACAAAGCAAATAATGGAAATGTAAAATTTAAAAATAACCAAAATACCCAGCCTGGTAGGTAGCATTTTAGCAAAGGCTAACAGGCTCTGAGCTGCAAATCTGGAGACCTGGGTTTGAATCCCACAGCCCCCAATCGCATGCTGTGTGACCCTGAGTACGTCACTTAACTTCCCTGTGCTCCCAGGTCTCACCTATAAACAAGCTTTCAGCTTACTGTGCTACTCCTGGTTGAACAATTGGGGGAAAAAAAGATCCATCCATCCAGTAACAGGGGTGTAGTCAGGGATTTTAAATTTGCACTGTGTGACAACTGCCCCCGGCCACTGTTGCTGCCCCCTTACATAAACAAAGCAAGCCCAGGTCAGGAGTCAGGACCCCAGCCAGGTTGATTTTATTTTTCTTTCCAGTAAACCCACCTGGGTAGCTGGTCCACCATTCAATTCAATCAACTTACACACAGTCAGTTGACACTTTAGCTATCTATTCTAACTAATGCTGATGCCTTGTCAGTTCACAGGAATGGCAATTTCATTGGTAAAAAAAGCATTTGTCAATGCCGAATGTTTGCTTGCTGCTATTAGCATTGGGAATGCAGGAGTTACACAGATGCAGAATGGGAATGGCAGTGTACTTACTGGAGGAGAGGAGACAGCGTGGGGACATTGGTCCAGGCATTCCAACATTCTTCTCTTCTCCTCTCAGGTCCAAGACAGACAACAAATCAACATCCTTCAGACGGATACTCAGCAGCAGAGCAGCATTGCGGCCCGGGAACAGAGGGAGCACACAGTGGGAGGGAGCGGGAGGGTTTGTTCCACTCCAGGGTACGGGAACAGAGGGAGCGGGGTGGACAGCACACAGTGAGAGGGAGCAGGAGGTGTTCGTGCACTGCGGGATATGGGACCAAAGGAAGCAGGGTGGACAGCACACAGTGGGAGGGAGCGGGAGGTTTTGTTTGCACTCTGAGGTACAGGGACAGAGGGAGTGGGGTGGACAGCACACAGTGGGAGGTGTGTTGTCCACTCTGGGGTACATGACCAGAGGGAGTGGGATGGACATCACACAGTGGGAGGTAGCAGGAGGTTTTGTTGTCACTCTGGGGCACGGGACCAGAGGGAGCGGGGCTGACAACACACAGTGGGAGGGAGCAGTAGGTTGTTGTTTACTGCAGAGTATGGGAACAGAGGGAGCGGGGTGGACAGCACATTGTGGGAGGGAGCGGGAGGGTTGTTGTCACTCCGGGGTACGGGACCAGAGGGAGTGGGGCAGACAGCATGCAATGGGAGGGAGCGGGAGGGTTTTTGTTTAACTTCAGCTGCCACAACAGGAAGCAGGGCAGACGGCAGGCAGTGAGAGGGAGCGGAAGGGTGTACCTGCACTCTGGGGTATGGAAACAGAGGAAGCGGATGGACAGCACATGGTGGGAGGGAGCGGAAGGGTTTGTTTCCCTCCGTGGCATGGGACCAGAGGGAGCTGGGCAGACAGCATGCAATGGGAAGGAGCGAGAGTTTTTTTTTTTTTTAACGTTGTCTGCCATAACGGGAAGCGGGGCGGACAGCAGGCAGTGGGAGCGAACAGGAGGGTTTGTTTCACTCCAGGGTATGGGAACAGAGGGAGCGGGGTGGACAGCACACAGTGGGAGGGAGTGGGAGGGTTTTTTTTCACTCTGGGGTATGGGAACAGAGGGAGCAGGGCAGACAGCACACAGTGGGAGGGAGCAGGAGGGTTTTTTTCACTCTAGGGTATGGGACCAGAGGGAGCGGGGCTGACCGCATGCAATGGGAGGGAGTGGTAGGGTTTTTTTTTTAAACTTCAGCTACTGTAATGGGAAGTGGGGCGGACAGCAGGCAGTGGGAGGGTGTATCTGCACTCTGGGGAAGGGGAACAGAGGAAGTGGGTGGACAGAATGCAGTGGGAGGGAGTGGGAGTTTGTCTTTTTCATTTCGGCTGCCCGGACGGGGAGCAGGGGCAGATAGCATGCAGCTGGAGGGTTTAGTGGCACTCCTGATGCCACAGTGGAGAGAGTGGGGTGAACAGAAATATTTCAGCATGCAAGGCACGCCCTGCAATGATGGGGTGCTCCCTCATTGCAGCAGAATTGGTGATGCTGCAATGACGAGGCGGCCCCTCATTGCAGTGGCCAAAACGTGGTGCACTTCTGCAGAACCAGTGTAATCAGGACACTGGGCCTGTATTGGGTGCACACCGCTAAGCCCACAAATGCAGTGCTGGCATTGGCCGCCACACTGCCACACCTCCACAACCCACTTCTTTTCTAAGCTGCCGCAATATGTTTCTTGTGCTGCACGCAAGCAAACATAATGAAATATTGAACGGACTGAGGTGAGATACAGGGGTAGCTTGAAAAAGAAATATAGAACGGGCTGAGGTGAGATACAGGAGTAGCTTGGAAAAGTGATAGGAAATAGAGTAAAAATCAGGGCCAAGAATAGGTGCGGGCAGCGCTGACACAGGGGGAGACCTGCCCAAGCTCAAGCAGCCTTGAAGTGTGTGTGAATGAGTGTGTGTGGGACTGAGATGGAGAGGGAGAAAAAGAAAGCGAGAACAGAACGCCCAGTAAAATCAAATACAGTACATTTTCAGGTTTGGCAACAAGTCTATATGTTTTCAGATTTTATTCATCAATACAGTAGTTGTTGAAGTCCCAGCAAAATAAATTACTATATTCCTCAACAAGACAGCTCAATACAGAGGGCAGTAATCCCACAGTAAGTTCCAATAGTCAGACAGTATCCTGCCTACGAAAAATTGCTATCTTGGCGGCCCCAGGGCTTCTCCGAGGCTCACGGCACAAAAGTCGAAGGGAAGCCGTGGAGAGCAACTCCAGACTGCCAGGAAGAACAAGGACAACCAGTCGGTTCCGAGTACAGAATTAGCCAATCGGCTTTTCCCTCCAGTGGCTCTTATCTAATCCCTTCCCCGGCTTTTGCTCCAAAGCCGAAAGTGCCATACCTGAGTGCTTTTCAAGCGGGAGTCCTTGGGGAGCTGACCCAGCTGGCGGAAACCTTCCACCAATCGTGGTTTCAGTGAATGCCCAGTGGGGCAGCGCCTGAGCACTGTTCAAGTGGGAGTGCTTGGGGACCTGACCTGGCAGGTGGCAACCTTCTGCTGGTCATGGTTTCAGTGAATGCTCGGTGGGGCAGCGCCTGAGCGCTTTTCACGCGGGAGTCCTTGGGGAGCTGCCCCGGCCGGCGGTGACCTTCCGCCTGTCATGGTTTCTGCCTGGGCTCTGCCCTGTCCTGTCAGCTGCAGCCATCCCTTACTCTCCTCTGGTGAACTGAGGACGTATTCCCCGCAGATACCTCCTACCCCCACCAGGGTGGGGAAGGGAGGGCTGTCATCTCCCACCCAGAGCACAATTCAGATGGTCCTGGATCTCAGAGAAATGAGAGAGTGGGCGGGTCAATGGCTTGAGGGACAGGGCATCGTGGAGCCTGTCTGTCAGGTTTTCCACCTTATGTTTTCTCCCCTGGTTCCTTAAACAAAATGCAATGAGCACAATGTGCATGTTCTGCCTCTGTGGAGTTATGCCGCCGGTGCTCTGTCACTGAGCTCTCCTCAGTTGTGACTTGTGTGCACATCCACACAAATTCCTCCAGGTGGCGGTTGATCATAAGCCATGAAATTCCCCCTCCCTGAGGGAGGAGAGCAGTCTGACTGATGCTTGATCCTCCCTCCCCTGGCCAACCCCTGAGCGACCCACCAGGTAAGGCACCCATGGTGCTGCAGCCCTCTTCACCACTGGGCTGGCAAGGACAGCACCTTTCAACTGCTAACTCCCCCAGGTCAATCCCTTTGCCTCTAGACAAAATGGCAAAGTCCAGCTATTCTGTTCTTTCACAAGAGACAGTCAAGCATTGGCAAGAGATGCTTTCTCCCTTCACTGGGGTCTATACACTTCTGTATGCTTTCCTTCCATTCCCATTCTCTCCAGAGTATTTATTTTATTTATTTATTTAAATGTTTCACCAGGAAAGGCACACTGAGCAAATTGCTTGTATCCAGATGTGCCCTGGGGGAGAGGGAATGGAAATACATCAAATTACATCAGATATACATCACAAATTACATCAATATAATACACGGATACATTGGAATTAGGAATGATACAGAGAAGTTAAGGAACAGGATACAGTGCAAACTTTGAGAATATTTACAATATAAACAAAGATTTGAGTGCCGACCCGGTGGCGCTGAGGGTTGAGGCGCTGGACACCACACCTCGCGCCACACCAGGGACCTGGGTTCAGGAATGAGCCTGGGTTGACGGGGGTTGGCAGGGGAGGGAGAGGATCGAGTGTCCAGAGGACAGCTCTCCTCTCCCATGAGGGAGGTGGGTTCCTGCTCAGTGCTTGACTGGCCTGTGCTGGAAGCCAGAGGCAAAGGAAGCACTGGAGCGTAGAGAAGGGGCGGGGAGTGGCAGACATCAGTGGAAATGCCTTGATGTCAGGATACTAGCCACTCCCTAGCACAGAGGAAAATGCCCTTCAGCTCTGGCAGAGATGGAGCACCAGAGCTTGCCCTCGATTTGTGTCTGTCCTCTTGGCACCCTCCCTCCCAATGCCACCAGAGAAGTTAGGGGTGTTGGGGACCACCTTGTCCCCGCCCAGGGGGTAAACCATGGCTACATGGGTGAAGGAGGGTTGATCAGGTAGGAGCAGACCATAGAGGGATGACTCCTAGGTGCTCCTGAGGAGACTAGAGCTGGAGAGGAGAGGAGGAATAAATAGAAAGTATAAAACCAAAAAAAAAAACATTTGAGTACATAGCAGGCAATTCAGTGAAAGTGCAATATATAAGATAAGAGATGCAGTTAAAGTGAATGGGGGGAGTTAAATGCAGTCGCAAGTAGGGGAGAGAAAGTTGTGTAGGAGGGAGGAGAGGGCAGGTGGGGATTGGCATGGTGGATTGTCAGTGGGAGGGAGTTCCACAGTTTAAGGAAATGAGAGAATACAGACTGGCCAGCAGTGGTGGTTTTGGGAGGGACTGCCATGGTACAAGAATTGTAGCTCTGGAGGGAGTGGGAGGGAGGGGGTTGGGGTGATAAGGAGGAAGAAAGGTAGGAAGGAAGAGGACCAAACCAGAATTTAGAGATGAAAGAGATGCAGTGTGAGCGACTGTATCTCTGTAGTTAAAAACTGGAAGGATCATTTTTTGGACTACTGCCCGGTGGGCAGGCAGTGGGATACAGTCACAGTTACAGTATAATGCACCTAACCTGGGGTGCAATTTTTTGATGATGGCATCAATGTGTCCAGAAAAGTCTAGGTGTCGGTCGAGCCAGACACTTAGATATTTAAAGGACGAGTTATCCTCCAGTTTCTGCCCGTCATGGGTGTGGAACAATGGGAGGAAGGGGAGCCAAGAGAGTCTCTGCCTTGTGCTGAAGATCAAGGAGACGGTCTTCTTGACATTCAGGAATAGTTGGTGTGCATGTAACCAGTGCTGAACATTATCAGAGTCATACTGAAGACTGGTAGCCACATCCGAGAAGGAGGATCCAGAGGTATACAGAACAATGTAATTTGCATATATGTGGATATTGGTGGAAGAGCAGGTGGCAGGAAGGTTGTTTAGGAAGATAGCAAAGAGAAGGGGACCAAGAACAGAACCTGGAGGGATGCCTGTCTTGATGGGGAGAGTAAGGGACAGGGAGTCAGCAATACAAAGGGACTGAATCCTGGCTACCATATACGCTCAGAACCAGCTAGTGGCAGAGACAGAGAGGCCAGCTGCAGAAAGCTTGGAAAGAAGGAGGGGTGGGAGACAGTGTATTAAACCTTGGCAAGGTCGACAAAGATAGCAGAGGTAAAGGGGCCACTGTCCATTCCAATAAGGATGGAGTCAGAGAGCCTAAGGAGGGAGGTAATAGTGGAGTGGCATTTCCGGAAGACAGACTGGAAAGGGGAGAAGTTGAAGGAGTCAAAAGGAGAGCCAGGAGAGCACCATCTGTTGTTTTGCTAGGATAGGGAGAAGAAAAATGGGTCAGTAATTACATGGAGTGGAGGAATCACCTCCTTTGGGAAGTGGAAGGACGGTGATATGGTTCCAGGCTTTTGGAACAGAGGTGAGAGAAGGAGAGGTTCAGCAGAGAAGTGAGGGGGGAGGCAAGGGCTGGAGCAGATAGAGAATTTTAGCATCACAACCATCTGGGGAGGAGCCATAGGATGGGGTTTAGAGCGAGTAGAGCCTCTAGAGTGGTAGTGAGGGATATGGGAGAGAATGAGAAGGAGTAGTGAAGGGGGGAGTCAGCTACTGAGGAGGGGGAAGGGGGAGGGACTAGAGGAGAGAAGAAGCACAGGCGGTAAAGTAAGTGTTGAATTCATTGGCAACCACCAAGGGGTTAGACAAGTTAGAGCCATTAACATAAAGTACTGGGATGGGAGCTGGGCAGGAAGGGAGAAAAGGGCTTGATCTACCTTCCAGAATTTTGAGGGATGGTTCAAATTGGTCTGAAAGGAAGACTGAAGGTATTCAGCTTTTGCATTCTGTGTTGCCAAGGTGCACTTATTACAGAGTGCGTGGTAGTGCTGGTAGTCAACAGGTGACCCAGAAGATTTATGAGCCTTCAGGCTAGGTCACGAGTGTGAAGGCAAGCTAATCGTTCCAAGGTGATCCAAGAGTGATGAGTTCCATGCACATTCATGCGCCTTAAACGGGTGTGCTGGTTCCAAGTAACAAGGACTTTGGAATTAAAGTAGTCTTATGCATGGTCAATGGAAGTGGCAGCTGAAATGAGAGACCAGTTGGTGGTAGATAAATCTTCCAGGAGAGGGGCGAGATCCAAGGAGCAGTAGGATTGAGACATTATAATATGTAAGAGTGGAAACTTTATTGCACCATATAGATTAGATGGTGGTCACTACTGGCCTTGTGGCGCTGAGGGTTAAGGTGCTGGATGCTTTACCTCACAGCACGCCGGGCAACCTGGGTTCAGGAACGAGTCTGGGCCATCGGAGGTTGGCAACGTGGGGGGGGAGGGCAGAGCTGGATGGAGCTGCTGGGAGGCAACTCTCCTCTTCTGGGAGGTGTAGTGGCAACCCTCGGCTAATGGCTGCCTCCTGGTGGAGGCCAGGGACAGCACAGGCCAGAGGGTGCCAGGCATTAGGCCAATGGGGTGGGTGGAAAGGGTCGTTACTGGGCCTGTAAGGCACATGCTCGCCTCCATGCGCATGCGCTCCTACTCCTGGGGCCCCTGGGAGAAAATGGAGGAGAAAATTGCCAGTGGCAGGATGACAACCAACTCACTGCAGGCTCTGTTCTCGGGCCAGGCATAAGGTAAGCCCCGGTAATTCTGGGTGACAGGTCTGGGGAATCGATCAGATGGGGGGCCGTCGGCAAGCTGCAGAAAAATGTTAAATGATAAAAAAAAAAAAAATAAGGTGGTCACTGCTATTACTCTGTGGGAGTGAGATGTAGGAGCCCAATCAATGAACATGTGATTTAATGATTTGATGTTGGGTGGGTTCATGTATCAGCTGGGTCAAATTTAGGGAGGTGATGTCATTAAGGGTTTTGGTATTAAGATGATTTCCAATTCAGGTTAAAATCACCCAAGACACATAATTCACCAGCTGTGGTATGGGACAGAGGGTAGACATGAGGGTGACGATTGGGGGGGAGACCAGGATGACAGTAGACACCAGCAACAAAGATGGGTGGGGTAAAAGGGAGTGTGAGTTTGACAAGGAGAAATTCGTATGCATCGACAGAGGAGGAAGAGAGAACTGGCATGAACTGCAGGGAGGAGGAGACATACATTGCCACACCGCCACCTGTACTAGGTTGGTCTTGACGGGAAAGGGTGTAGCCAGGTAAGAAGACACTGCTGTCAGAGACTTTGGGTGAAAGCCATGTTTCAGAGATGATCAGTATATTGGGGGCAAGGGTAACTGCGAGGGGGTTGCAACAAGGAGAGTTTGAGTAAGAGGCTCCTGATATTCAGGTGGGCTAGCTTAAGGCCACAAGGAAGTTGGGAGAGAAGAGGGGACAAGTAAAAATATAGTACTCCATGTGCTGAATAATTACACACACCAGCTGGAGGGTTGTACAGAGATCAGTACAAGAGTGGGGTGGAGGGACAATGTGGTTAGGTTATATGGGATAGATAGAGAGGAAGACAGTCCCCTAGGGAGCACTGACTACACTGGCATGCTGCACTACAACTGAGCTAAGATATTCAGGAGATAGGAAGTTCCAGGCAACAGAACCAATTAAGATGATTTGCTGCAGTTGAAGGGTGGGAGGGATAATGGTTAAGAGGTTCCAGCTTGGAGGTGGGGGGCTGGATAGGACCAAATAAGCAGTCAGGAGGTAGGTGGAAGTGGGCTGATTGGTTAACACTCCAATAAATAGTAACCAAGCTTAGGGTGGGAGGATGATGGGGAGAGTGGGTGGCAAGCACTGTGTGCCGCTACATGTGCACTATTGAGCCGACCAAGGACTATGCAATCAGCAGTCCTATGCACAAGATTGCACTGAATGCCAAGTGCAGCTGTAGGAGAGACTGTGAGCCCAACTGGGGAACAATGCTGAGGAGGGCTTATACATCAGTTGCCCTCATGACCCTCCTGCTGACTGGGGCTGAACGGAGCTGGGAAACAATGCTGGGGAGGGCTCGTACTTCAGTTGCCCTCATGACCCTCCTGCTGACTAGGGCCGAATGGAGCTGGGGAGGGCTCATACTTCAGTTGCCCTCACAACCCTTCTGCTGACTGGGGCCGAATGGAGCTGGAGAAACAACACTGGGGGGGCTTGTACTTCAGTTGCCCTCATGACCCTCCTGCTTACTGGGGCCAAACGGAGCTGGGGAACAATGCTGGGGAGGGCTCGTGCTTCAGTTGCCCTCACAACCCTCCTGCTGACTCATTGTATTGCACAAAGCATCGCAGGACAAAGCAGAGTTAATCTTGATCTGGCCGTACTGGCCCCATTGATCTTGGTTCCCACATCAGATCCACATGGCCAGGGATCCATCACTCAAATTCTAGATCAGTCTGGACCGTCTTCATCAAGGACCAATAACTCATCTTTTTCCACAGTCTCTCCATCTCAGCCTGGAGACTGAGAAGGAAACTAAAAAAACTCCACCGTGATAACTGAGATGATGATACACTCCAGATGAAAAGCAGTCTCAAAGGTGTACTACAGAATTTGGCAGAAGTTTGTATTCAGACTCTGAGTGAGACAGGTAGGAAGGCAATCAGACTGTTTCCTTACCAATCCTCGTTCAGTTCGTCAAGGAAGGTTTCGATAAAGAACTGCATCTGGCAATCTTGAGGGTACAAGTCTCCACCTTAGGTGCTCTACTACTGGTGGAAAATGGAAAGTCTCTTGGATCCCACCCTCACATCAAGCAATTCTTGAGGGTGGTGACCCTGAAACATCCGTTGGTAAAGTTTATTGTACCTCTTTTTGCATTCAAAATGTTTATTGGTATTTCCACAGATAACAGAATGCATTCGAAATCTGCAGTTACACAGTGAATCATTATACTTACATTTAGTCGCTGTAACATAGAGTGACATAGGTTATAATTGTAATTCACACTAATACAAATTTAGTAAATATTGCAAAGCTAGTCCAAATGTAACCCCTAGATGGCGCTATCCCAGGGGCTACTACCCCTGCCTGATTTGCCACTAACAGGTTGAGGGGCCTGGATCCAATGGCGGGTGCCTCCACCCAGAGGTCAGGGTTTGCAATAGTTAAACTAACTTGGTCACAGCCCTCTGGGACACTGCAACTTCCTTTCTTCCCACTAGTGGCCCACAATATATCAGAATTACCTTCACAGTATACACTTACCCCAGGTCTGGTTCCGCACTGGGACCTCCCAGAAATGAGATACAGTGCAACAATCACAGTACAGTACTTTAACATAGACAATACCTCAGGCAGTATAACTTTGCTGAAACAAGCAGCTCTGATTTATTTAGGGGATATAACAAGGACGGAAATCAGGTTAATTAGCTTATCACTTTAATAATCATCTATGGCTCTGTGCACAGGCCTATCCCTATCAGTTACTGTCCCTGGGTACCCAAGCCCTAGTGGCTAGTCCAAACCGTGGCAGCTGGTAGGGGCCCTTTCACACAGAGAAAAGGAGAATTAAACAGTCAGCAGTACAGTAATTCCATTTGGATTTAATGTGGCAATTCAACAGGAGCGACCCTGAATTAGTACTCACGACCTCCAAATAAGATAGGGTCCTTCAATGTCAGCAGGGCTCACTTGAGGTACACAAACCTCTTACACATCCATATAAAAGAAAGCACTATACCAGGCAGGCTGCATCTGTATCCCGATCGCAATTACTGCACAATACCGGAGAACACACAGCAGATTCAGTTCCTGACAGACCGAGTGCAATTTTCAGCAATTCTTCCAGTCTTCTACAGGGTGAGCCTGTTTTCACTCTTCAGAGATCCTTTGATTCTTTTCACAGGACGGATTCAGTCCTAACAAGCTGCAGACCGAACTCTGGGCCTTACACACGTTTTTTGACTAAAACTGCACACTGAAAAGCACAGGGCTCTTCCTTCTTCACTGCCAAAGCTCAACTGAAACTCCAACCGACAAAACTGGCACTTCCTTTGAGTTCCTCCCAGTTCTTGACTGGATTGGCTGTCACTCACAATAGACTGCTGCTGTTGGTCCAAAAAGGCACTGAAGTCTAAACTACATCTCCCAGAGTCACTGCCCATACAATCCTCTTGTGGTTGGCTCAGATTATGAGTCCAAGTTCTGATTCGTCCAAGGCACCATTTTAGAGCTAGCTTACCCCACACTGATTGGTCCAGTTTAGCAGTTCAAAACTAGAATGGGGAACTAGCAGACACAGTTCTGACTGCAAAGAAAGCAGGTTAGACAAACTGTAATTTCATTATTACTCTAAATAATTTCTGGCAAACAGTTACATCTTTCAGATAGGTTCCCTTGCACTCCTAGTGACTGCAAAATGAAGTGAATTGGCAGCAGCTTGAGTGGTACTCAATCAAAGAAACACACAGTCCCCCATACAACTAATTATGTCTGCAAGCAGACAGCTCTTAAAGAGACAGTACCAGAGGTTCTAAAACACTCACTGATAAATGGCTAAATGCCAAACACCATTCAGGCTTGGAGCATTCAAGCAAGCTCCTGGAAGTCTTTTGGGAACCCCCATTTGCAGGGGTAAGCACCTTCCTGGTTTGGGAAAGCTTGACGTCCAGGCTGCAAGCAAGTACCCCCATCAGTTTTAACTGCAACCATATACATTTGCATTAGGCTCACACATGTAATCATCAGTCAATATATCATTTTACCAAGAACACATTTCTGAAACATTGCAGTACGTCCTCTTTACACAGTATTACACACATTGTACCATAACTCGTTATTACCTCTTGTACATGAAACCTGAAGAGAGGGCCCTTCCATCAGTTACCTTGGGGCTGGACGGGCAAGGGCACCATACTTAGAGGGCAGCACAAGTAACTTGGAGTTAGCACTGATGCTCAGTTTGGGCAATGAGCTCGGGACACATACACTCCTTTATGGACAACATTGGAGGCAAATCCACAGGACTCCCAAGGGAATCATAACTGAGGTGCACCACAGGCTTTACAGCTCGACCAGTCTTTCTAGGGGGAACTGTTACAGTCTCTGCACTCTGAGCCTCATTTTCAGCATTGTCCACACTTGTCAGGGGAGTCTCCATGGGGGTAGAGAGGCTAGAACTTGGGGCACTTTCAACTCCAGGAGTTACAGTTTCTGAGTCCACAACATTTGGCTCGCATGGAGAGCTTTCGACACTGGCAGTGGACTGTCAGGGACTCAAAATACTTTTCTTGTTCTGGTGTATCACCAGTCTGACCCAATTCATCATTTTCCTCCCGAAAGCTCAAACAGTTCAACCATGCACAATGATTCCATTTCATCTGATCTGATGCTTTGCACTTCACTTTCTGGGAGCATTGGCCCAGGGACGAGTTGGGCTTGGACAGTCCAGAAGGCCCAGCTTTGTCTCCAGTATTGACTAGGGATTGCCTCAAACAATTGACTCAGTTCAAGAAGGATAGTATTCAAAGTCACTCTCACTTTCTTCCGATATGGACTGACAGTCATGCTCAACTGGGACTTGTGGAGGGAACACTTTAACTTTGCTTCTGTAGGTGCAGACTTTCTTGATCTTTTCTTAGCGGCAGCTCTAGTCACTGGTCCAGAGGGGCATCTTCTAGGGGCTCAGACTCAATTAAGATTTGTCCAATGGGCAGTAAATGATTTCTATGCATTGTTTTTACATCTTTTGAATTATTCTCAGGCCTTACTTTGTACACTGGCAGATCATCTAGTTTGCCCACTACAATGTGAGGGAGATGGTGCCATCTGTCAGCAATCTTGTGCTTGCCATGCAGTCCCAGATTTCTTAGCAAACCCGATCTCCCTCCTGGAGTTCCTGTGCTTTCACCTTTATCATACCTTTCTTTGTTGGCCAGATTTCTTTTGGCAGCCATGGTTTGAGCCAGTTGGAAGTGCATGAGTTAGCTGGGCCTTTAACTTTTGCACATACTGTAAATAGTTGTCAGCTTGAACCCCATCAGGAGAGACCCCAAAACACACATCTACTGGTAGTCGAGCTTCTTCCAAACATCAGGCGGTAGGGGAGAATCCAGTGGCATCACTTTTGGTGCAGTTATAAGCATGTACCAGGGTGCTAATTTGTTGGCTCCATCTAGGCTTGTCCTTTGGGTGCAGGGTGCCTCAGCATATCTAGCAAAGTGCGGTTGAAACGTTCAGGCTGTGGGTCCCTGGGGTGGTAAGGAGTGTTCTGGACTTCGACTCCCCACAGAGAAAGCATCTCTTTGATCAGACGACTCTCAAAGTCTCTCCCTTGATCAGAATGGATTCTTTGTGGAGCCCCATAGTGAACAAAAAGTTTTCTACAAGTACTTTGGCCACAGTGGATGCTTTCTGGTCTTTGGTGGGAAAGCTTGGGCATATCTCGTGAAATGGTCAGTGACCACCAGCACATTACTGATATTTCTTTGATCTGACTCCAAACTCAGAAAATCAATACAGACCAGCTCCATGGTGCACTGGTGGTGATGTTAACAAGGGGCAGCCCTCTGGGCAAAGCTTTCTCTGTAAGCAGCGATCATACAAGTTCGAATGTGTTGCTCCACATCAGCCCCCATCTTAGGCCAATAGAATCTGGATCTCACCAAGTCAAGTGTTCTGTCTATACCAAGGTGCCCCATGTGGTTGTGCAAGGACCTCAGTACTGAGTCTCGAAGCAGTGGGCAGCACTAGTTGTTGTTTGTCTACTTGTCCCCTCTGTCTACTGTTTCTCTGTATAACAGTTTATTGATCAGTTTCAACTTAGGACCTTCTTTGTATAACAGTGCAGTTCTCAAATCAGTGGAGCGTAATTTGACACATCTTTTCCTGCATAGAGGGCTTCTAAAGCTGCTTTGATCATGGGATCGCGGGATTGAGCCTGCCATACTGTCATTGTCCAGCTGAGGCAGTGCACCAATGTCTATTGCAGAAAAGTGGCAATAAGCAGCAGGTATGCAATTCTCAGAGGCTCCCAAGCAATCCACCATGCAGTCCACTCAGTCTGCGGGACATTTGTTCCTCCCTGTCAAACTTCCGGCAGAGTGCCCAATGTCAGGTTCTGCCAATCGGACCCAATCATTCTGGGGAACAGGCCTCCGGGAGAGACATCAGCATCTATGTGGTTCAGACCTGCTCGGTATTCGAGAGCATAGTCATATGTAGATAATGCAGAAAGCCACCTATGGCCAGTGGCATCCAACTTAGCTGAGGTCTGCACATAGGTCAAAGGATTATTGTCAGTTTTACTAGTATTTTAGCCCCATACAAGTACTCATGGAATTGGTCAACAATAGCCCACTTCAAAGCTAGGAACTCTAACTTATGTACAGGATAGTTCTTTTCGGATGGGGTCAGGCTTCTACTGGCAAAGGCCACTGGTCTCAGGCCATTCTCGTGTTTTGGTACAACACAGCCCCCAACCCTGCAAGCTAGCATCAGTGTGCAGGACGTAAGGTTTTTGGATCGGCATAGGCCAGCACTGGAGCATGGTAAGTTGATATATGATCTCATGAAAAGCAGTCTCACAATCAGGAGTCCAGCGGGCCCCAAATACTTCACTCGGATGAAAATACACTCTTTCAGTCTTGAGGGACGCTGACTTTTGGTATTTTTTGTGGGTTGGGGGATACCCTTGAGTAAGGTTAAGTAAAGGGCGGATCACTCTTGAATAGTCCTTGATGAAGCGCCGATAATAACCAAGAATCCCAGGAATCTTTGCAGTTCTTTTAGATTTTTGGGCTGTGGCCAGGTGGTCAAGGCCTCAACTTTACTTGAGTCGGTCTCTATTCCTCGTGGATACTATGTGTCCCACATACTTTACTGATGTTTGAAAGAATTGACACTTATCAATGGACAGTTTAAGGCCAAAGTCCTCCAGTCGGTCCAATACCTTAAATAATCTGCTCTCATGTTCCTCCAGTGAGCTGCCAAACACAATAACATCATCTAGGTATACCAGGCACTCTAGTAAGTTCATGTCCCCACTGCACGCCCATCAATCGTTGAAAAGTGGCTGGGGCACCTGAAATCCCTTGAGGCATCCTCATGAATTCATAGAAGCCAAGTGGACAGATAAAGGCCGTCTTCTCACGGTCCCTGGGGCCATCGATCTGGTAGTACCCATCATGAGATCCAGCACGAGAACCACTTGCTCCTGCTTAGGCAGTCCAAAGCATCCTGAATGCGGGCATTGTGTACTGATCAGGATAGTCCCCGGTTTAAGGTGCGATAATCCACACACATCCTTACTGTTCCATTCTTTTTCCTCACTACCACAATGGGGAAGCATAAGGGCTTCTGGATTCTTGTATTACACCAGCACTAACATCTCTTGCAGATGCCGTCTCACATCATCTATGTCAGCAGGTGCCAGGCGTGAGGACCTCTCACGAAATGGTCTTTCGTCATGCAGCCGGATATTTGTGCTCAGCTCCTTGCACGCATCCTACATCCCATTCCTTTAAAGAAAACACCTGGTCTCTCTGGGCAAGCTTCTCACTGATCTTCACTTTCCATTCAGCTGGCAGCGGGAGTCGCGAAATCAAACAAGTCAGGCGTTACTCTGTCATTCTTCCTTGAACTCTGCTGCTGGGTAGCACTGCAGTGTCTGCACAATGCACATTAGCCAGGATGCAACCTCTGTTTACTCGAATGTCTCTTTCAGACACATTATGAACTTGGACCATTACCCTTCTGGCATAAGCATGGGCTCTAGCGGCAAAATACTAGGCTTGACCAGCAGTCCCTCTGGCAATTTTCCATCGCCTGGTGCATCCAACATTAATATTTTATTTTAACATCCTTTCTGATACGGACTCTCCCTGTAAGGTACACTGGGCATTTGGCGCCAGGATCAGAGACTCAGGATCCTTCTTCCATACAATTCCGACCGGTTCCTCTGGTTCTGTTTTTCAGCATCTCTCTGTGCCTCATAAGCCTCTTAATTAAAGCCGGAACCTTAAAGCTCTACTAGTCTTTGACCCTGTTTTCATAACACAACTGTGCCAGCCTTCCGAACATATGAGCATTTGTTCCAATCAACAAAGGGACACCATCATACAGTCCAGTGGGGGACACACTAAGGCTAGGGTCTCTACTTGTTCGGCCACTCCAGCCACGGAGGTGGGGAAAGACAGCCAAATTGATATACCCGAATAGGGGTAGGCCTTCACTTAACCCCCATACATGCAGTCCTTCTAATGGTTGTAAGGGTACGCTTGACAAATGCTTCTGATACCAATCCTGGAACATAATTGTCACTTGGGAGCCACTGTCTAATACAGCTCTTGTAGACACTCCATTCACCTTTACAGTGGTCTCCATGGAGGGACCCACTATTCTGGACCAGTCTGGAGAGGCGGTAGTGGGGCCTGGGCAACTGACCTTGCCACAAAGGACGTGAATTAGCATTTTGGTGCCCTCACTGGGATCATGTCGCACCTCTTAACCACTGATTTGTTCTCCGAAGCTCTCCTTGTAGCCTATATGCAACTTTGTCAGTGTCTTTTGGGGACTGGCATTCCCTTTTCATGTGCCCATCTTTCCCACAATTATAGCAAAACATACTTTCTGGAGTTTGAGCTGGCCGAGCGCCACACTGGGAGCCAGGCGGGGTATTACTAACTGGAAACCTGGGTGCCATCTCTGTCAGCGGCGTGATAAGCATTTGGAGACATCTGTCAGTTTCTCCACTTCCATGGTCAAAGAATTGAGTTTGGAGCTGTTATCAGCTGGAGATACATGGGTGGGTACCCAACCCCATAGCAGATGCAGTCGGATATAGGTCAGGGCCTGCTTGCAGGCGTGGCCTTCATAAAGGGACTGTTTTTGAATTCCCGGATCTCTCAACAGTTCGCCCCATTGTGGCATATCTTTTTCCTTGTCAGAGCACTCATTGACTGTCAACCTCTGCCCCTGAACTTCACTTGATGGGTCACCCTCAGTCACTCGGGTCGTAGCCACAGCTGTTGGTGCAGGTCCCTCCCGAGGTCGTCTTTTCTCAACTCCTCGAATTTCTCTCATTAACTCATCATAGGAGGGTGGGATTCCAGTCGATCTGCCAGGCGTGAACTGAAGCAACAGCAATTCTGAGAAGGGGGCAGACTTAAGGATCCTGTCCAGCCTGGTTCGGTCCAGTTCAATCGCTGGCAAACTACCTTTTCTGAGGCATTCTTGCAACAATTTTTCCAGCCGAGATACATACACAGACAACAACTCCCTTGGTACTGTTGTGCATCTCTTACTCTCCACCATAGGTCCTCATCAGAATCTGGGCCCCATACACATTCTCCAAGGCCTCAAGATAGGCCTGTGCAGTCGCTCAGGGTTACTGGCCCGTTTAGCACGGATGGTAGCCAGGGCAGGACCTCGGAGGCCTCACTAACCCTCTTTCGCCGCTCTTCCAAGCATTGCCATTCTAGCACTTGGGGCAACATAGTCTATCCAGGTCTCTCAGTCATCCTCCCCCTGGGGTGGGGAGGGTGCCAGAGAAGATCCTCAACCTTCGGTAAGAGTCGTGACTAATGGCAGATGCAGAAATAGGAGTCTGCATTGGTTCAGCCACCATTACGGGCACTGGAGCAGGAGAGGGTGTTGGGGAGGAACACCCCAGGTGGCAAGAATAGTTTCTTCAAGTCCTCCACAGTTTTCCCTCTCCAGCAACCATTCAGCAAATTTCTCCTCAAAAAGTTTCAGATAGTGGTGGGGCTGATTCCCCTGGTCTTTACTGTCCTTAGTTATCACTCTCCAAGCAGTGAGGGCTCCCTCTGGGGTAATGGTCTGTGGCACTTTGGAGCTATCTATGGGATCCTTAAACTCTACTAGGGCCAGGAAAGTGTGGGTGAGCAGATTAGCATGCCGACCCACCACCACAGGGTTTTGTAAACCTTCCACCTTGGAAAGTACTCCTGCACAGTGTCCGTATTGATACCAGGGGATGTCCAGGATAAGCATAGCATTTTGGGGTCGATCTCCTCCCAGTACACCACTCCACCAGCCGTGCACAGCCACTTCTGTCGGGTACCCATTTTTCTTAACAGTGGTTCAGAATATGGCCACTAGAGGACACACAATCCCAGCGGTGAGCCTCCAAGATGTAACCCTAGATGGCGCTTATCCCAGGGGCTACTACCCTGCCTGATTTGCCACTAACAGGTTGAGGGCCTGGATCCAATGGCGGTGCCTCCACCCAGAGGTCAGGGTTTGCAATAGTTAAACTAACTTGGTCACAGCCCTCTGGGACACTGCAACCCCCTTCTTCCCACTAGTGGCCCACACAATATATCAAATTACCTTCACAGTATACACTTACCCCAGGTCTGGTTCCGCACTGGGACCTCCTGTGAAATGAGATACAGTGCAACAATCACAGTACAGTACTTTAACATAGACAAATACCTCAGGCAGTATAACTTTGCTGAAACAAGCAGCTCTGATTTATTTAGGGGATATAACAAGGACAGGGGAAATCAGAGTTAATTAGCTTATCACTTTAATAATTCATTTATGGCTCTGTGCACAGGCCTATCCTATCAGTTACTGTCCCTGGGTACCCAAGCCCTAGTGGCTAGTCCAAACCGTGGCAGCTGGTAGGGGCCCTTCACACAGAGAAAAGGAGAATTAAACAGTCAGCAGTACAGTAATTCCATTTGGATTTAATGTGGCAATTCAACAGGAGCGACCTGAATTAGTACTCACGACCTCCAAATAAGATAGGGTCCTTCAATGTCAGCAGGGCTCACTTGAGGTACACAAACCTCTTCACACATCCATATAAAAGAAAGCACTATACCAGGCAGGCTGCATCTGTATCCCGATCGCAATTACTGCACAATACCGGAGAACACACAGCAGATTCAGTTCCTGACAGACCGAGTTGCAATTTTCAGCAATTCTTCCAGTCTTCTACAGGTGAGCCTGTTTTCTACTCTTCAGAGATCCTTTGATTCTTTTCACAGGACGGATTCAGTCCTAACAAGCTGCAGACCGGAACTCTGGGCCTTACACGTTTTTTGACTAAAACTGCACACTGAAAAAGCACAGGGCTCCTTCCTTCTTCACTGCCAAAGCTCAACTGAAACTCCAACCGACAAAACTGGGCACTTCCTTTGAGTTCCTCCCAGTTCTTGACTGGATTGGCTGTCACTCACAATAGACTGCTGCTGTTGGTCCAAAAAGGCACTGAAGTCTAAACTACATCTCCCAGAGTCACTGCCCATACAATCCTCTTGTGGCTGGCTCAGATTATGAGTCCAAGTTCTGATTCGTCCAAGGCACCATTTTAGAGCTAGCTTACCCCACACTGATTGGTCCAGTTTAGCAGTTCAAAACTAGAATGGGAACTAGCAGACACAGTTCTGACTGCAAAGAAAGCAGGTTAGACAAACTGTAATTTCATTATTACTCTAAATAATTTCTGGCAAACAGTTACATCTTTCAGATAGGTTCCTTTGCACTTCTAGTGACTGCAAAATGAAGTGAATTGGCAGCAGCTTGAGTGGTACTCAATCAAAGAAACACACAGTCCCCCATACAAACTAATTATGTCTGCAAGCAGACAGCTCTTAAAGAGACAGTACCAGAGGTTCTAAAAACACTCACTGATAAATGGCTTAAATGCCAAACACCATTCAGGCTTGGAGCATTCAAGCAAGCTCCTGGAAGTCTTTTGGGAACCCCCATTTGCAGGGGGGTTACACCAAGAAAAAGAAAATATATATCATAATCTAGTGGCACCATTTACATTAGTACAGTATTTTCCATGAGATTACATAACTACATTTGCAGTTTCTGTATGAAAGGGAGCCAAATATCTGAAAAGACTTCTTTGTTAAAAAGCATGTGACTAATTCTTTCATTGTTGGCAGTCATGCTCATGTAATCCAACCACTCTGTTAAGGCTGGAATTGTGTCAGATGTCCAATAACTCAGTAAAAATCTTACCTCCCAAAGCAGCTGCCAAAATCCACATTCTCTGAGTGTAATCCTAAATGCAATTGTCCAGAAATAGACTCAAAATATAAATGTATGGACTGGTAGGAATGTGAGAATTTACCACTCCTGTACAGAAGTCTAAAATGTTAGGCCAGACATTTTTAATATGTGGACACTCACAGAAAATGTATATTATATTGGCGTGAGTGTGTTTACATCTCCAGCATAATCCATCCATATTAAACCCTATGTCTTCAAGCTTCTTCGGGATAAGGTAAAAGTGATGCAAGATTTTGAATTACATTAGTCTTCCCAGTACTTCTCTTCTACTTTTCATAGCATTATGCCACACTGTTTCCAATTTCCTGTCTTCAATAGAATGGTTCAGTTCATTCATTCTAACATTTAGTTTTGTAATAAGCAGAGGACTATATATATTCACTGATTAGAATTTTGTAAATCACACTGACACTCTTTTTTTTGTGGGGGCAATTTTTTTGAGCTGATCCCATTGAGTGTGAGATGGGAGAAAGAGATCTGTGTGTAACATCTTTTGTCCCAGGATATTTCTGAGCTGAAGGTGGACAAAAATGGAATTTCAGGATTTTGAACTCTTTCTGCAGATCTTGGAAGGATTTCAATATCCTTGTTTGGGGATCAGCAGTGTCAGATAGTCTATTAACCCCCCATCTCACAATCTTTGTCTTTTTAACCCCTTACTAGTATTCCTAGTTTAGGATTATGTCAAAGAGGTGTGGCCTCCGAAAGACTCCCTGTGCTACTAACATCTTGAAGGAAAAGTTTAAGAGCGTTAAACTTAAGCAGTAGCAGCTCTAGCCACAAATGGTTACCAGGGCACAGCTGGGGCACAACAGATGGCAGCCAGGGCACTGATATATTGTTACTATGGGGGAAGCTCTGCACCATATGGGGCACCAACTGGGGCACAGCATTTTTTTACTGGGACACGTACCCTGGCGGGCCCTGGTGTAGAGCCGCCACTGAACTTAAGAAGCAGACTTGTTTGTGCAGAACATTTGGGAGGCTTAATGACCAGGAAGACTGTCACTTTGTTATTATTTAATATCTTCTTTTCCAGGTCATACCAAAGTGGGGTATAGAGTTTATGCCCAGCGTTGCAGTGCTGAGAGGATTGTTGTAAGACAAATGCAATATTACATTTTTCCCAGCGGGGGAGAGCAAAACCCCTCTGCAAATTGGGAGTGTAAAGTTTCATAAGGGAAATTCTTGGGGACTTGTCTTCCCATAAAAATTCCCTTGTTAGTTTATTTAGGGTATGGAATATTTTCCTACTAGGGATGCATGGGATCATTTGCAAGACAAAAAATAATTTTAGTGCAGTGAAAATTTTGATCGCATTTATCGTTCCACGAAGGGAGGGATTGAGTTTTTTCCATTTTTCAGAATCTAGTTTCATGTGTTTAATTAGTGGTCTGAGGTTATCTTCCATGACATGTTCTGTTATTCTGGAAAAGGAAAGTCCGCTGCACATCTGCTCCCCACCCACCCATCCTTGGCTGGTCTGCAATTTATAGACACAGAGGGTCACGTGGTCCGTGCCTATTTATAGGCACCGAGGGTCACGTGGTCTGTGCCTATTTTTTTCCTAAGTGTTGATTTCTCCATCTGAAGGTTATGCTCTTCCACCAGTAGAGGGACACGGATATCACTTCCTTTCCTTATGGTGACATATGCTGTCACAGCCTAGTCATCCCAGTAGTTGCACCACTGCTTCTGCTGATCTACTTCATTTTGCTAGTTCACCAAATCTGAGCTAGCCTCCTTGCTACCCCACCCCTCCTTAGTCTAGCAAAATTGCTGAGACTCCTTCAAGTGGTTATTAACTACCAGAATTCCTGTGCCTTGGCTGATCTCTAGCTGCCCTACCTTGTGGGCTCAGTAACCTCCAGCTGCCTACTTCACCTCTTCTAGTTACTCTGGCAATGAATCCTTTATTCCTACCTATGCTGACAGCCTCACTATTCAGCACCCTCTGGATAGCTGACTCATGTGCCTTGATACTAGCACATGATCAAGCAAACCTGTACTTGTTCTCTGTCTCTCGACTGCTGTTAGACCTCCCCTCCTGCACCACTTAGATGGGAACGTACAACTAATGGCACACATACACTCTTGTTCCTGTCTAACTCTGGTACACGACTTCTTGGTTCCTTCCTGTAATGCCGCTCATTTTCTTCCCCCTGGCCAGCTCACCCTTACCTTCTCCTATTTTCCTTCCTATTACTTGCGGGTGATGTCGAGATCAACCCTGGCCTAGTAAGCATCCCTATGTCCTCTTCTCATAGTATCTGGTCCAATCCCCATGGACTGAAAATCACTCACCTAAATATATTCAGCCTCCCTTCTAAGAACTCGGAGCTTCAAGCCTGGTTAGCCCTCTACAAACCTCATGTTATTGTGATCTCAGAAACCTGGTGAAAGCCATGTGCCAACTGGCCGGCTACACCATGCTCCTCCACAACAGGACGGGAAAGAAAAAGGGCGGTGGCGTAGCAATTTACCTAAGGAAATCACTATCTGCCACCATCTCCCTCAGCACTGATCCATCCTTCCCCAGTGAGTGGCTCATTGCTGAGTTGGTCTTGGGCTCCTCCAACAAGCTCTTCCTGGGGTGTTGCTATAACCCTTCGGCAGGGAGCACTGATGACCTTTGAACACTCTGTCTGGTCTCAGCTCTCTCCCCGAGACACCATCCTTCTTGGTGACTTTAACCTTAACTGGTTAAGCACCCAGGAACCTGGCTATGCCAATCTACTGAAACAGCATAACGTGGTTCAGACTATCTCTATTCCTAGCAGGCAGAACCCGCGCACCTCTTCACATACCCTGCTGAACTGGATAGTCACCAGTCAAGAAGACAGTGTAACTCAGGCTGGGACGCTCGCCGACTCCATGAGTGACCACTCTCCCACCTACATCATCTGGGCCACTAAATCTAGACACCCACCTTCCAAGTACTTCTCCTTCCTCAATTTCCACTGTCCTGATGCCACTGCCATTCTGGAAGAAGCTAGGGCTATAAACTGGTCATGCCTTTACACACAACCTGACATGACCTTGGCAGTGACTTATTTCTCAAATGTCATTTGGAAGATTCAGGACAGCCACTTCCCCCTTAAGACGAGGAAGGTACAGGGAGGTTGTACACGCTGGATGACTAGGGAACTCCTAACAGTCATGAAAGCTCGAGATCTTAAGTGGGCTGATCATAAATCGTCCCCCTTCCCTTCCTTGTGGAACGAATATAGGTGTCTGAGAAGTCAGTGTAAACAGCTGGCCAAATCCCTAAATCAGAACTATTACATTAACCTTCAGAAGGACAGCCTAGGTAATCCCATGAAATTCTGGGCCTCCCTTATCTCCCTCACCAACCCCCATACCAACAGATCTGTTACCAAACTCGACTCCCCATCTGGCCCTCTGACCGAGCCGTCTGAGGTAGCTCAGTCTTTTAACATAAAATTCACGGATCTGTTGGCACATCTTGGCTAACTCACTGGCAGCCCACCTTCCAACCTGGGAGCCTGCTCAAACCCGCAGCCAACTTGCACCCCCCCCCAGGCATCCCTCTCTTTTACTTCAGGACCATATCCATTCAGGACACCATCAAACTTCTAAGGAATCTCCCAAACCGGGGTAGCTCAGGTTCGGATGGCCTCTCAGCTATCCTGCTCAAGCTCATCTCCCCCACTATCTGCAAGCCTCTCACTTTTATTTTCAGTCCTGTCTAACTCCTCCATGCCTGCTACCCGGAAATCAGGAAAGGTATTCCAGTCTTCAAAGTCTGAGACCCCTGCTCGTCCGATAATTACCAACCTATTTCTGTCCTCCCCCACCTAAGCAAACTGCTAGAAAAAAATTGTCCACTGCCAACTGCTGGAACACATCAATAAATACAATCTTATGTGTTGCCAACAGCACAGGATTTGCAAAAATCACTGCACCATCTCTGCTCTTGTACTCTTTACTGACCGTGTCCTTACTAGTATGAATCGTGGGCATGCTACCAAGGCTGTCTTTATGGACCTTACTAGGACCTTCGATATGATCAACCATGCACTTCTTCTCTCCAAGCTGCACCTCCTTGGTTGCTCCACTGAGCCAATAATTGATTTAGGAGTTACCTCTCTGGCCTCTCGCAGTTGGTGTGCATTGGTTCTGCCATCTCTCTGACCCTCCCTGTCTCAACTTGCGTCCCCCAGGGTTCCATCCTGGGCCCACTGCTTTTCTCCTTTTTCATTAATTCTCTCACATCTGAAAGCCTAAACTGTAAATCGCTCCTGTATGCAGATAACTTTATTTACCACAGCGATAAGTCCCTTGCCCAGGTCTCTTCAGTCCTCAACCAGAACGATGGCATTGCTTCTAGCTGGTTCACATCCAACCTGTTATTGGTTAATAGGAAAAAAAAATAAACATACTAATTGCATCCAAGCCCCATCTCGCCAAAATTCATAGTTCCGGCTCCTCCCTCCAAATACTATCCCCTGATGGTCTGGTCTAGAAGATGTTACTATGTTCAAATACCTGAGGATAACATTTGACCCGGCACTAACATTCTCGGACCACATCAACACTGTGATTCGCAGGGTCAATCAAAAACTAGGAGCCACCTACCATCTACACCACCTACTAATCCCTGAGACTCGAATAGCAATTGTCTAGGGTAACCTACTTTCTATCATCAATTACTGCTCCCCCATCCACTCTCGTGTATCCTCTGCCCTTAGAACCAGGCTCACGTCTGCTTACAACGGTGCATGCCACTTTGCTGTTATGGCACCATTCTCAATACATCATTGTGATTTGTACAGAACCCTTGGCTGGCTACCCCTCCAAGGCCACTTTGATTTTGCTCTTGGCTGTATCGTGGATAGTACCATCAGAAGCGGTGATGTATCCCCTCTCTCTCCAATATTTAAAGTTTGAACTCTACCTAGGCATCTCCGCTCATCCACTGTCCCTCCCCTCCAGGTACCGAGGGTCTCTACCTGCATGTGAGGGAAAGCTTTATCAGTTGTTGCCCCTACACTGTGGAACGGTATCCCTACTCCCCTGTGCTCATCCAACACCCATTCAGCCTTCAAATCCCTGTTCAAAACCTGTCTTATGGACAGGAGATTATTGCTTCTGCTCACTGGGGTAGGCCCTCCCCCACACCCAGTTCCTCTCTATCTCCGTCTCGCTGTAACTCTCAAAGGTGTGATGACTAGGGGGTGGGGCAGGACTGTTGTACCCTCTTATGTCCTGCACGGCTACCTAACTCTAAACTTTGTACCCTGATGCCAGTATTCCTGTATTTAATATTTCTGTATGTAAATGTTTGACTTCTGTTTAATTGTATATATCTTGTTACTTGTGATTGTAATTGTTGTTTACCATTGCCAACTTTTATGACCCGGGTCGTACCTGAAAACGGTCCCTCGGATCAGTGCACCTATCCAGTAATCAAAGACATAAATAAATAAATAAACAAATAAATTAAAAAAAAAAGTTATTTTTTTCCACAAAGGTATTTATTTGCAGGGATGCTTTGAGAACAGATTTTATTATATTTGAACAATGATGAGGCATTAGTTGCATTTCTCCCCAATTTAGATGTAGGCCTGAGATATTACTAAAGATACTAAAAACATCATTAACCCCTAGAACTGAAACACTTGGCCCAGAGAGAGTCAAGAGAATATTGTCAGCAAAGGCAAAGGACTTATTACAGATGTGGTTTACTTCAATTCCATGAATTTGAGGGGATGACTGATTGGATCTGATTAGAGACTCAATAGCCAGAATGATCAAGAGTGGAAAAGGGGGCAACCTTGTCTAGCACCTTGAAACAACTCAAATGGTTTGTTATTAGCTCTGCTTTCGGTTTGTAATATAAAGTGGAAATTCACTTACTAAATGAGACTCAAAAATTAAAGTGGGAAAGTGTTGTTAACAGGAACTTCCAGTTCAGTGAGTAGAACGCTTTTCTTATGTCTAGGGCCATGACTATTCCAGGTTCTTTAGTCTTGTTCATACTCCATATTATGGGCCCGATTCTAGAAGGGTGGCACAAGTTGCCGCCGAATGCAACTTGCACCACCAGCAACTGCGGCATTGACCCTGCGCCCTATTCTAGAAGGGGCAGGGTCTCCAAAGCAAAGTCCTGCGACTTGCGCCATGTGGCTAGGTACACCACACAGAAGGCATACCTGGCCAGCATGTTGTAACCCGCTGCCGCAGGGCGCAAGTGCACCCCCCTGCCCAGCAAGCCAGAGGCGCCCTTCAGGGCTGCCCACATCCCCATCCCCAGAATCTCCCTTTGCAAAATGCCCCACAGGGCGGTGCGGTCAACTCCCCCACCCATACCCCGACCCCGAGTCACCAGCCGCAAATGCAGCATATACCCAGCAAAGCACTGGTAGTCTAGTGCCTTCCCCCATCAATGTAACATAAAGACATATCACCATTGCCCTGGTAGTCTAGTGCCCCATCCCTGACAGTCTAGTGGACCCCCGTTCATCATAAAATAAATATAGTTCTCCAAATTCCTGGTAGTTTAGTGGCCCCCCCCCCCCGATCATCATAAAATAAATACAGTTCTCCAAATCCCTGGTAGTTTAGTGGCTCCCCGATCATCATAAAAATAAATATAGTTCTCCAAATCCTGGTAGTCTAGTGGACCCCGATCATCATAAAATATAACTGTCTTTAGCTCGTGTCTATAGCCTCCCAACATCATGAAACAACAGTTCTTCAATTTCGGTTCAGCGGTTCATCGACATCACAACATTTCAGTCTCGGTGCGCCGCGTCGATCACCGCAAACAACATAGTTTCAGCCCCGGTTCTGCCCCGCCACGCCAGTCCACTGGCCTTTCGCCCTCAGGCAGCTGGCACAGCCCACCTTCTCACCTCATTCTCCGCCCAACTGAGTGCTGTAGGAACCGCAAGGCGCGCGCACTGAAGTTCAATTTCTGAGCGGCGCTTCTACAGTAAGCACTCACAATGAGCTCAGTCGGTGGCTAGCTCGTGGAAGTGAGAGGTGAGCTATGCCAGTCGCCGGCTGGGGACGGGTGGGGGATGCTGGGTGGACTGGCACGGCTGGGTGGGGGGCCACTAGACTACCAGGGAATTGGAGATACTTATGTATTTTATGATGTTCGGGGGGCCACTAGACTACCAGAGATTTGGAGAACTATATTTATTTTATGATGATCAGAGGGGGCTGCTAGACTACCAGGGATTTGGGGATGGTTATGTATTTTATAATGATCGGGGGGCCACTAGACTTACCAGGAAGGTAACTGCTGCATTTGGCGCACGACTTGGGTATCGGGCATGGGTGGGGGGATGGCAGTGCCACCCTGCAGGGCTTGTGCCAACTGATGTTTCGGGGGATGGGGGTATGGGTAGCCCTGTGGGGGCCCCACTGGAGTATGCTGGCATGGGGGGTGGACAAGGTGGCATGTCTGCAGGCGGGTCTACAGGAGCCCTGGGGTGTGGCCATACGTTACACCAGCTAAATGCTGGTGTAACTTACGTTGCCGGTTCTCCGGGGGTTCTTGTAGAATCACAACAGTGGGGACTTTGTGGCTGCCCTTCTAGAATGGGGTGCAGCTGCTGCCGTAAACCCCCTAGTGCCATGGTGTAGGGGGTCTATGGTCGCAACTGCCAGCGTAACTACTGTTTGGCACAAGTGGCCTGCACCATGTCGCATGCCACTTTGTAGAATCACAAATGTCGCAACTTCTGGTGTAAGTTGCTACATATGCCATTCTACTTGGCGCAACTGCTGTTATGACAGGTGTAACTCTTCTAGAATCTGGCCCAATGTTTAGAATTCTCCTTGTGTTATCAGAACTAGATCTTCCCTGCAAAAAAACCCACTTGCTCTTTCCCAGTTAGGTTAGATATTAGTGACTGTAGTCGGGTTGCCAGAATTCCAGCAATAATTTTGTAATCATTGTTAAGTAAAGAAATGGGTCTATAATTTGAGCGGTTTGTGGAGTCTTAGTCTTTTGGGGGGATTAATGTTATATAAACCCTAATCATACAGTTTGGCAGCTGTTCTGTAGCATGCATTTCTTGTATTGCTTTATGTAAATAAGCGGTAGATTCTGTGCACATGAACTTTTAAAAATTCACCATCTGCTCCATCCAGGTGGGGCAATTTACCATTTGGGTAACTTGTGTATGGGGTTGTATACCTCCTGCAGAAAATATCTGTATCTAGTATTGATTGGTTATCACCAGATAATTTAGGTAGGTTTGCCCTGACTAGGAAGTCTTCAATGTCTGTTAAATTAGCGTCCTTTTACATAGATACATATATACTGTCGGCAGATAAGAGCCTATGGCCCACCCAGTCTGCCCATTTGAGCTTGTAAGTTCACTTGATGTTTTCCTAGAAGTCTGTTGCCCCTTAGCCCTGACCTCCAGAATTACCTTATGTCTATCCCATGCATTCTTAAATCCCGTGATTTTTCAGCCCCCCACCACAACCTCTGGCAGGGTGTTCCACTTGTCCACCTTCCGTTCTGTGAAGAAATTCTTTCTCACATTTCCTCTGAATCACCCTCCCTCCAACTTCATCCCATGCCCTCTAGTCCTAGAACATCTTTTTCTCTGAAAAATAGTGTATTCCTGCACCCTGTTCCTCCCTGTAAGGTACTTGTATGTCTCTATCATATCTCTGCTCTCCCTCCTCTCCTCCAGGGAGTACATATTCAAGTCCTTCAGTCTGTTGTCATAGGACTTGTGATGCAATCCCTGTACCATCTTTGTTGTTCTCCTATGAACCTTCTCTACCTTGTCTATGTCCTTATGTAGGTAAGATCTGCAGAACTGTACACTGTACTCCAGGTGGGGCCTCACTAGTGTCTTGTATAGTGGAATTATGACTTCCCTTTTCCTGCTGGTGATGCCGCTGCCTATGCATCCCAGCATCCTATTTGCTTTACCTGCTGCCTTGTCGCACTGTTTCCCTACCTTGAGGTCATCAGAGATGATAACTCCAAGGTACCTTCCCTGCTTGGTGCATGCTATATCCTCAACTCCCAACTGATATGTTCTTCCAGGGTTTTTGTGCCCTATATGCATTATTTTGCACTTATTTGCATTGAATGTCAACTGCCAAACCCTTGACCATTCTTCAAGCTTCTGCAGGTTCCTCATCATTCTGTCTACATCCTCTGGCATGTCCACTCTGTTACAGAGTTTTGTGTCATCAGCGAACAGAGAAATTCTGCCTTCTAGGTCCTGCATAATGTCACTGAGGAAGACGTTGAATAGGACTGGTCCCAGCACTGATCCCTGTGGTACCACACTGGTCGCTCTTCCCTCTGTGGAGTGACAGCCATTTACCACCACCTTCTGTGTCCTGCCACCCAGCCAATTACCTACCCACTGCAGTCCTGTCCTGCTCACTCCCATATTCCCCAATTTATTTAATAGCCTTCTATGTGGCACAGTGTCAAAGGCCTTGCTGAAGTCCAGACAGGCCACATCCACTGCCCTCCACTGATCCACCTCCTTTGTCACCCAGTTGAAAAAATTCAATGAGGTTGGTCTGGCATGACCTCCCACCAGTAAAACCATGCTGCCTTGGGTCCTGTAGTCCATTGGCAACCAGATCTTCCACCAACCTCTCCTTCAGTAGTGCTTCCATGATCTCCCCCACTACAGAGGTCAGGCTGACTGGTCTGTAGTTCCCCGCTTCCTCTTTGTTCCCACTTTTGTATAAGGGGACTACATCTGCTGTCCTCCAGTCTTTGGGTACCTCCCATTTCCAGTGATCAGCTTAACAGGATTGCCAGAGGTTCAGCCACCACCTCTCTTAGTTCCTTTAGGACCTTGAGGTGCACCCCATCTGGCCCCATTGCTTTATCAACTCTTATTCCTTTCAGTTCCTTTAGGACCCTTTCCCATGTAAAAGGACTTATGTCCATTTCTATACCGTTCTCACCCATTGTACTCCCTTCAGGCCCATTACCCTCTTCTTCCTCAGTAAAGACTGAGCAGAAATACATAGAAACATAGAAACATAGAAACATAGAAGTTAACGGCAGATAAGGACCGCAAGGCCCATCCAGTCTGCCCATTTCTTTTTCTACCTTATAAATGTGCCATTGGCCTTTGCTGTGTCAGTGACCTATCTATTCATAGTCATTTGTATTGCTCCCTTATGCCTATCCCATGCCTATTTGAAGCCCTGCACTGTATTCATAGCCACCACTTCTTGTGGTAAGCCATTCCATGCATCTACCACCCTTTCTGTGAAAAGAATTTCTCATTCCCTCTTAATCGGCCTCCTCTAATCTCATGCTGTGTCCTCTTGTCCTGCTATTTTCTTATATTTAAACATGTTAGACTCTTTCACCTTGTTTATGCCCTTAAGGTGTTTGAATGCCTTGATCATATCACCTCTCCTCCTTTTCTCAAGGGTATACATATTGAGCTCCGTTAATCTGTCCTCATATGTCTTTGATGCAGTCCCTGCACCATTTTGTTGCCTTCTCTGGACTGCCTCAATTTGGTTAATGTCCTTTTGAAGGTGTGGCCTCAATACTGCACCAGTACTCCAGATGGGGCCTAACTAATGTCTTGTACAGAGGGATTATTACCTCCTCTTACGACTTGTGATACCCCTACTAATACACCCTAACACCCCTAGCCTTACCTACTGCTTTAGAGGTCTGCTTGATGATTTCAGGTCATCAGTGATGATGATGCCCAAGTCTCTTCTTCTTTGTAGACTGCTAGCAACTCCTCCCAGCCTATAAGTGGCTTCAGGGTTTCTCTTCCCTATGTGCATGATTTTGCACTTCTTTGCATTAAATCCCAGTTGCCACTCTTCTGACAATTCTTCTAGTTTATCCAGATCTCTTCTCATTCTGCCCACCCCATCTGGATCATCTATTCTGTTGCAGATCTTGGTGTCATCTGCAAACAGACAAGCCTTACCCTCTAGTCCATCTGTGAGGTCACTAATGAAGATGTTGAATAGGACTGGCCCCAGGACTGATCCCTGAGGTACCCCACTTGTGACTTGCACCTCTTCTGACTGTATACCATTTACCACCACTCTGTTTTCTGCCAGTCAACCAGTTTGCCACCCAGTTGACCAACTTCTGACCCATCCCGAGCCTACCTAGCTTATTTATCAATCTTCTATGTGGAACAGTGTCAAAAGCTTTGCTGAAGTCAAGGTAGGCGACATCAACTGCTCCCCTTGGTCCACCACTCTGGTTACCCAGTCAAAGAAATCTATGAGATTAGTTTGACAGGACCTTCCTTTGTAAACCCATGCTGTCTTGGATCCTGTGCCCTATGGATTCCAGGTGTTGCACTATCCTTTCCTTAAGGAGTGCCTCCATAACTTGCCCACTACTGAGGTAAGACTGACCGGTCTGTAGTTCCCCCCTCCTCCCTGCTACCACTCTTGTGGAGTGGGATCATGAGCCTTCTCCAGTCTTCTGGGACCTCCTGTGCTCAGAGACTCACTAAACAATTCTGCTAATGGCTCTGCTAGTTCCTCCTTTAGCTCCTTGGCACCCTGGGATGTATGCCATCAGGTCCCATTGCCTTATCCACCCTGAGCTTAGCAAGCTCTTGTAGGACCCTTTCTTTGTGAAGGGAGTAGTGCTCACCTCCTCCCCCTGTGTCCATGATGCTGAGCTGTGGCCCTGCCCTACCTTCTCTTCAGTAAATACTGAGCAAAAGTATCTATTTAGGATAGATACCTTTACAGGGTCCTCCTCCTCACTTGCTCCCTTTTCTCCATTAAGCATTAGCACTCTCTAGACTTTCTCCTTTCACTAATGTATCTATAGAAAGTCTTGTCACCTTCTTTTACTGTTCGATGCTAGTGTTTCCTCAGTTTGGGACTTTACCTGCCTTACTGCCTTACCTGCTTCCCTTAGGGCAGTTTGGTATGCCTCCCTATCTTCATCCTGCTGTGTTCCCTTATATTTTCTGAAGGCCAGCCTTTTGGCTCCTGACCTTTTCTGCTACTGTATTTGAGAACCAAAGTGGTTTCCTTCTTCTTTTGCACTTCCTTTTCTGTCTAACACAATGGGATGTTGCTTCAAGTATTGCATCCTTAATGCTTGCCCACTTTGCCTGTACCTCCTCACCTGTGTTTCTTTTTGCCAGGGCTAGCTTAACTCTGTTGGCCATCTTATCAAAGTCAGCTCCTCTGAAGTCCCATATTTTTGCCTTGGAATAGGATGATTTAGATGAGTAGCTAAATTGAACCATACCATGTGATGGTCACTGGCCCCAGGTGACCTTCTACCTGGAGATCTGTGATCCCTTCTTTGTTAGTCAGTACTAGATCTAGGATAGCCCTGTCTCTTGTGGGTTGCTGTACCAGTTGTTTGAGGCCCTCCTGCAGGAATCCACTATGAGTCTAGTTCTGGCAGATGTTCCTGCTGGTATTGACCAATCTGTATCTGGCATGTTGAAGTCTCCCATTATCAGAACCTCCTTTAGCTGTCATGTTTTGTATATCTTCTAACAGTAATGTGTCTATGTCCTCCCTGGTCTGGGGGCCTGTAGACAACCCCAGTTCTTATGGCTGTCCCATTTCCTGTTTCCAGGGTGACCCACAGTTCTTCTGGCTCCTTATGTGTATTCTGAATTTCTGTAGCTTTGATATTTTCATTAACATACAGGGCCCTCCTCCCCCTTTTTGCACCTCGGTCTCTTCTGAACAATACATAGCCAGGTACTGAAGTCTCCTCAGTGTGGTTACTGGTAAACCACGTCTCACTAATTACTACTATGTCCAGTTTAGCCTCTGACATTATTGTCTGCAGGTCTGGGATCTTATTTCCCAGGCTGTGAGCATTTGTGTACATGATTTTCCATTGGCCAGATTTTGGTGTGTTGTTGTTGGGTGAAGTTTGGCATTACCCCTGTGCATCGTATGGGAGACAAACCTTTTTTCTTACCTGGTGATGCAAATGAGCGGCAAACACGCTGAATTCCTGTTTGACCACCTAGCTGAGGGAGGTGTTCTTCCCATTCGACGTATGGGGTGCTGCACCCCCTCTCCCCATTTGCTAGTTTAAATATTCTGCAAAGACGTCAAACTTCTGCCCCAATGCACTGACTCCCTCTTTAGTCAGATGCAGTCCATCAAATTTAAAGAACTTACCTGTTCAGTATGTCAGCTTTACTGTTGTCATCCTCCATATGGCCTCCATCCTCCTCCTTCAGTCTCACTGTCCCTCCCTTTGCCTTCCTTTTTACACTTATGTACCTGTAAAAGGTTTTGTCCCCTCTACCCACTAATTTTGTGATGCGCTCTTCTCTCTGAGCTTTGGCTTCCCTTACTGACCTCCCTGCCTCCCTTTGCTTCTCCTTGTACTTCTCCCTATCCCCTTCTGCCTGCGGCTTTTTGTATTGCCTGAATGCAATATTTTTGTTTCTCACTTTCCCCACTACCTCCTTGGAAAACCATAATGACCTCCTCTTCCTTTTCCCCCTTGCTAACCTGCATAATGCATAATTCTGTTGCTCTTGTCATCATTGTTTTAAATATTGCCCACTGTTCCTCAACCCTTGATTCCCGACCCATTCCCATTAATACCTCTTTCAAGCGTCTCCCCATTCTTCCAAAGTCTGCACCCCTAAAATCCAGGATATGTGGTTTTGTGTGGTTTGGTTCTGCTCCTTCTGTGATTTCAAACTACAGTGACCGGTGATCACCGTGCCTCAGGTGCTCCCCCACTGTTACCCCCATTACACTGTCCCCGTTTGTTAGCATGAGGTCCAGTATTGCCTTCTGCTGAGTTGGTTCCATGACCAGTTGCTTGAGGAAGGCACCTTGAAGGGACTCCAGGATAAATCTGCTCCTGGTTGATGCTGCTGCTGCTGGGAGGCTCCAGTCTACTCTGGAATATTGAAGTCTCCAACCAGCACCACCTCACCCTTCTGCCATCCTTTGGATGGCTAGCATCAACTCCCTATCTGTTTCTTCCTCCTGGGCTGGTGGTCTGTAGACCACCCCAGTGCAGATGGCTGACCCCATTTTCCTTTCCAGCTTAACCCACAGTATCTCCCCCCTTTTGTTTCTCCTGGAACTCTATGGCCTTTATGCCATCTTTCATGTAAAGTGACACTCCTCTTCCCTTCCTGCCTGCTCTGTCTCCTCTGAATATGTTGTAGCCAGGTATGGCCATCTCCCAGCTGTGGTTATCATTACACCAGGTCTCTGTGATGACCACAATGTCCAGGTCCGACTGCACCATGACAGCCTCCGGATCTTCCATCTTGTTGCTAAGACTCCACGCATTGGCACATGTCTTTCCATGATTTGAACTCCCTGGACTGTTTAACTGTTCTACTCTAGCCCCCTCCCTGGTTGTCCTTTATCCCTGGTTCTCCCTGCTGTCTGTCCTTCTGCTGAATTTTCCCCCTTTCTGCCTATCCACCTCTTGGGTGCTTATCTCGATCTTTTGCACACTGCTTTGTAGAGCTATCCACTCATCCTGTTCACTGGTTCCACTGCTGGCTGTGGGGGGTGGGCAATTAGGTACCCTCCATGCTGACCTGCCACCCCCTTGGCTAGTTTAAATGCTTGCCCATGTAGAATTTGAACTCATCATTGAGTGCTTGGATTCCCTTCCAGGACAGATGCAAGCTGTCAGGCTTGAACAAGCCTCCATCCCTCCAGGTGGGCCTCGGTCACCAATTAATCCAAACTCTTCCTCACAGCACCAGTTCTTCAACCATGAGATAAAGTTCCTGGTGCTTGCGCCCCTATGCTCTCCCATGCTTCTCACAGGTAGTACTTCCAAGAAGGTGAGAGAAGTAGCTTCTTGCTTGAGACCCCTTCCCAATTTCCTAAACTCTTCCTGAGCTTCCTTAGGCTCCCCATTTGCCAGGTCAGTAGCACCTAGGTGGATAATGACATCCACCTCACCCTCTCATCTTGCCTTCCCGGTGATCCCCAGGATCTTCCTCCCATCCCTCCATGCCGTGGCACCTGGTAGGCACCTCATCTCCCTGTCCTCCCCCTCGTGTGTTCCTAGCTAGATCCCTCTTACGATAGAGTTGTTTCCTGTAAATGCTTTTAAAGAATTTTGTTAGTTGATTATTGATGCCTGCACTGTCCAATGTAAGTTTGCCCTCTTAGTTTTTGATGGCATGAACTAGATTTTGTCTCTGTTTTTAAGCCTGTTAGCTAGGAGTTTGACCACCCTTTCTCCTGACTCCCAGTACCATTGCTTGGTTCTGAATAAGGCATATTCTGCCTTACCAGAATATGCTTTATTTTATTTGTATTTTAAGTTAGTGATTTTGTATAAGAGAGGTTTTAGAATGCGAGTTGGATGTATATTCTTTCTCTAAGTTTTTAAAAATGTTTTTCAATTCAGTCTCATTTTTGAGGTCATCTTTTTTCCTACTAGCTGAGACGCTTGTAATTTTTCCCCTGATAAAAGCCTTATAAGCTGCCCAGAGGCATGTATCTGAGGTGTCTCTGGTCTCTTTGCACAACGTTTGCCTAAAGTGTTCATCTCCAAGAAGGGATGTGTTAAACTTTCACCTAGATGATTTAATAAATTGGGTATTCAGAACCAATGATGCGCAGACTAGGGCTGCGGTCAGAGATAACCAGAGACTCAAGAAGAGCATCAACAAGACCCCCTAACAATTGTTTGTGCAAACAAATGATATCTGATCTGTTGAGTGATTTATGTGTGTTTGAATAGAAAGAGAAATCTTTACCATCGGGGTGGATTAGCCTCCATGTGTCCATAAGGTCATGGTCTGTTAACAGCCTTAACAGTGAAGCTCTAGATTTTGTTAAATCTAAGCATGAATTGGTTGTATTTTTATCCAATACCGGATCCTATACTTTGTTCAGATCACCACCAAAAATGAATGCGTAATTTGGAGTGTGCTCAGTTGTATATTCAGATTGTCAAAAAAGGAAGCTTTTTTTCTGATTTGGAGCACAAATATTACAGAACCCAATATTTTCACTTTCTAAGGTGCCAAGCACAATCTGAACTCTTCCTTGTGTACTGGTAAGATGATAATGCTTAACAAAGTTTACTCCTTTATTTACAAGAATTGCAACACCCCTTTTTTAGAAGAAAAACAATTATGCTCAGCTATAGCTACCCATTCTCTATACAGTTTGTTTGCATCATCTGAGTTGAAGTGGATCTCTTGAAGAAAAACTATATCTATTTAACTTTTTTTTTAAATAATTAAGCACGTCCTTCCTTTTATTTATTTATTTTATTTGAAAAGGTTTCACCAGGAAAGGCATACTGAGCTACAATAGATAGTTTCCAGATGCCTCCTTGGGGAAAGGCAAGAAGAGAGTACATTGCAAACAATAAGCATATATATAAAGATAAAAAAGAAAACTAGGACAATTATAAAGATACAACTTGAGACAGAAGTTGCAGAAGTAATAAAACAAAACATGGGCAAAACAAGTGAAAGTCATGCAACTGAAACAATAAGGCTAGGCCAAGCATATTTTGTGGTAACAGGCAAACAGTATAGGCAGTGATTTTACAGGATTTACACTTGAGGTAGAGAAAGCAAGAGCAGAAAAATTAAAGTAATGTGGTTTCAAAGAAGACAGACTAGCGAACAAGTGGATGGTGCAGAGCAGATATCTAAGGTGAGGGAGTTTCAAATATTTGGAAAGTGGTGTGAGAAGGCAGAGCATCCCAAAGTGGAAGAATAGGCAGGAAGGGCAAGGGTCCTGAAGGAAGAGTTGTGGAGAGCATAGTTAGAAGTAGAAGGGGTTGAAAGGAATGCATGGAGATAGGGTGGAAGGGAGCCATGCCAGAACTTACCAACTGATGAGGCACTGCGGGCAAGGCATCTGGCTCCAAGAGAGGGGAAAGATAGAGCAGTGTAGAGGTCACAATGGTGAGTATGAGGCAGACAATGTAGAGCAAAATGACATAAGGAGTTGAAAAGAGTGTCCAGTCTGGTGAGGATGGTCTTGGAGGCAACACCATAGTCTATGTCTCCAAAGTCAAAGTTGGATGATTTCACAGTGGGCCTGAAGGGGGATGCAGCTACAGCATCTGTACAGTGTTTCAATAGTTTGGGATGCAACTTTTTATGTATAGCATCCACATGCCCAGCAAAGTCAAGGTTCCTGTCGAGCCACAGCCAGATGTATTTGAAAGAGGATACATCCTCTAATAAGGACCCCTTGAGGGTATGGAAGGTAGGGGTGGCAGTTAGCCTTTCAAGCTTTTGCCTAGTGCCAAAGGTCATAGACACCATCTTCTTAGCTTTGAGTGACAGCTGATTAGAGCAAAACCAGTGCTGGACATTATTAAAATCCATCTGGAGGCTGGTCGCCACATCATTTGATCACTTTATTGATTTTTTATTTATGTATTACATACAATCAGAATTTGCAACCTTTGAGTCATAGACTCCTTTGCAAAGGCTCCACTTCAGTGAGTACATAAGGCAATAACATACATACATACATAAAGGTTAAAATAAGGAGACAGTCAGGGGTTTGGTATACCCAGTGTTACATAGCAGTTCGATGCTATCTAGGCTAAAGTGGGTTTACCCATTGTTAAGTTGTCCAAATACCTGTAGAGAGATGCTAGGGTTGGTCAGCCTGAGGAGAGCCCCCAACAATAAGAGAGGTGAGGTGAGAATGGGTAGAGAGGTTAGGTGCAGTCGCAGGATGAGAGCTTATGGAGATGAGTTCTTATATTGGATTTAAAGGGGCTGAGTCTGGGCTCAAGGGAGCTAGGAGGTCATTTAGCCAGAGGGGACCACTGTGGAGGAAAGCCCTTTGTCCCAGGGAAGTGGGGCACAGTGAGGGATGACTTGGAGGAGCATCTAGTGGTTTTACTAGGGAGGGTGGGTTTAATAAGGGGGTAGAGTGCCGGGGGGGCTTGTTTGAGGAGTATTTTCTTTGCCAGAAGACAGATATGATACTTGAGCCCCCCAATCAGAATTTAGCTAGTTGGAGAGCTTGTAAAGATTACAGGTGTGGGAGTGCCTATCACAGCCAGTGACTAGATGACATGCTTTGTTCAGAGCAGTTTTGACATGGTGTAGGGCTGTTGGATCTGCAACACCGTATATTACTATACCGTAGTCCAGAAGCGAGAGGCTCTGGGAGGATACTGCAAGGCGGGTGGCCTCAGGTGTGAGGCAATGCTTGTGGCGGTACAGGAGACCAAGCCTGAAGTTTAGGGCAGCAGATAGAATTTGGATATGTGTATGGTAGGTGAAGGATGAGTCTAGTGTAATATCCAGGTATATGAAGGTGGCTACTTGCTCTAGTGGGGTTCCTTGGGAGTTAAGGATGCTAAGTTGGGAGTTAGAGTGGGGGTTCTGTCTGGGGGCGAAGATCATGGTTTTAGTCTTTTTGTAGTTTAGGACTAGCCTGTGATTCACAAACCATTGATTTGAGTTCAGAGAAACAGTCCTGGAGTGTACGTTGGAGAATTAGGCGGTTGGGGTGGCTCTCAAAGATGACTGCATTGTCTGCATAAAGCAGTACTTTACCAGAGCAGGAATTGGGGAGGGAGTTAATATGGAGACTAAAGAGGAATGGGGTCCAAGTATTGAGCCTTGATGGACTCCAGGGAAGACAAGGTGGCTGGTGGACAGTGTGGTGCCAATCTTCACTTGCTGGGTTCTCTCGGAGTGGTAGTCTCCAAACCAGGAGACGGTTTCCCTGGAGAGGTCCAATGATGTTAAGGCGTTGAGGAGCAGGGGGTTGTTAACGGTATCGAACGCCTTAGTTAGATTGACCTAGACTGACCCAACCAATTGTCTGTGATCGAGGACATTGTGAATGTAGAAGGTATACTCAAGAATGGCTGTGGTGGAGGTGCTGTGAGCTTTACGAAAACCCTTGTTGCTTGGGGCACGACAGGTTGTACTTTGATAGATGGTCTGTGAGCTGGTTGGATATGATTTTTTCAAGTGCCTTGGAGAGAGGAGGCAGAATGGAGATAGGATGATAGTTGTTGGGGAAGGTGTGGTCACCACTTTTTAGAACTGGGGTAATTACATCAGAGGGGGGGAGGTGCCGGAGACAACAAAACAGTATCATCCGTGTACACATGGATGTCAGCGGAGGAGAAGACAGTAGGTAAGTTGTTTAGGAAAATGGAGAAGAGTATCAATCTGAGAACCAATCCTTGAGGGACTCCAGTGTTGGGAGGGAGGGAGAGGGAGAGGGAGTTCCCTATTCTTACTAAATTGGGTTTGTCCCATAAGATAGGAATGGAACCAACTAGTAGCTGTCTCGGAGAGACCAGCTGTTGCATGTTTGTTGAGGAGAAGGGGGTGGGCTACAGTGTTGAAGGCTTTAACCAAGTTAACAAAGATGGCAGAGGTGATGTGGCCCTGATCAATGCCAGAGAGAATGGAGTCAGTGAGCCGGAGAAGGGAGGTTGTGGTGGAGTGGGCCTTACAAAAACCAGACTGGAAAGGTATGAAAAAGGAAGAGGCATCAAGAAAAGGAGAAAACTGAGCCAGAACCAGGTGTTCTTGTAGTTTGGCAAGGATTGGGAGTAGAGATATTGGATGGAAATTACCCGGATTTGAGGAATCACCGCCCTTAGGAAGGGGGATGACTGTAGCAAGCTTCTAACCCCCAGTAATACTCAGGTATTCATAACTCTTGCAGTGACCCTTTAAGACAGAACTGCCTGGAGAGAATGAAACACATGCACATGATACAACTCTTTGCATGTGCCAGCTTTTCAAATGCTGACTTGAATTAACTGCCTTAGTTCTAAACCACTCAGATTTCACTCTCTGCCTGTCAAGTGTAGACGCTCGGAATTCCTCTCCTCAACATCTATTTGCGATGTAAAAAACTTATAAAAAACATATAAGTATCTTTTTTCTTTCATTTTCTGCCTTTTACTTATCGTATTTTAAGTTAAACTGTAGTTTTAGTGTTGAATTGTTGTTTTTATCAGTTTCTCCCGGTTTAGTGTAACCGAGGGGAACCAAGTTATTGTAGCTTATATCGGAGTTTTATGACTAAAAAACTCTGTTAGTTTAGTTTATTTTTGTTTAAAAACCTTTCTTTTAGTAACTGCGTTTTCACTTACTGAACTGATAACCTCGGTCCATTTTTCTTCAGTTTCCGGTTCTGATCGGTTCCGGAACTGACCGCAACCGCTAACTAATACTTAAATTTTAAAAACTATTTAGCGGTTTCATTTTTTATTGGTTTCCCAGTAAAATGTCTGAAAAAACTAAAAAGAAAACCAGTGAACCTGGTTTTATAAACTGTACTGAATGTGGGGAAGTATTTGACAAGGCAGATAAGCACAGTTTGTGTGCTGCCTGCTTTGGCTATGACCACACAAATGAAGACTGTGAAATTTGTAAAACTTTCCCAGAAAAAACTGTGGAGAAATGCCTGGAACGGCTAAAAAAAAATCATCCTCAACCTAATGGTCCCTCAGGCTCTGACCAGCAGACACCCTCTACTATTGTGGGTGAAACCACTGCAGTTTTACACTCAACCCCTGATACGGGTGATAAAGTGACTTCTAAGAGGTCTGCTGAACTGGCTGCCTCCCTGATTCTCTCAAAAAAAGAAACTTAAGCACACAGAGCCCCTGATGAACAAAAAAAGGGGACTTCTGTGGGTGCTCTGGCTCTCCCCTCTCCTCAGGAGATAGCACAGGCTTTTAAAGTGGTACAAGTCTTGCAGGGACTTCTGGCCAGTGGCCATCTGGGCAGACCCCAGATGGATAGGCTGGTGCCTCAGCCTTATCCTCATTTATTGAAGAGGAGAAAATTGGGGAGGATGAGGGGGAACGCATTGAGCTTGACGTTCCACCAGCAGGATTCTGGCTCTCCTCCCAGAGCTACTGAGGATTATTCCTCACATTTCACTTTTTTGAGAAGGATGGCTGATGCCCTTGACATCACCACAAGTGAGTAAATATAGGATGAGGAGTAGGTTGAATACTTTGAGATGATGGGCCCAATTCTCAAAGCCCTGCATCTGATGCAAGGTGCTTGCACCAAATAGATATGGTGCAAGGTGCACCTTGCATCCAGTGCTGCCTCCACGCAATTCACAAAGGTTGCCTGCGTTGACCAGAGGCTGCCTGCCCCAAAAAGGGCTTGCGCCAGCCCTGCGCCCTGCACTGCCCTGCGACATGGCGCTAGGTGGACTGCTCCGATGCAAGCTGCAGCTTGCTATTCACAGACAGCACCCAGTGGGAGAAATTCTAAGTCCCCTTAGACCAGCCTGGGCTGGCATAAGGTGACTTAGACATCACTCCCTTGGATGAGCTGTCCTGTGGGTAGTGTGATGTGTTCCACCTCCCCAACCCCTCTGTGCCCCACAAGTGCCACATAGTGGACCCCCCATCCAGGTTGTGCCCCCATAGGGCATCCAGGGCAGGAGCACACACCCGATCCTCAATGTGCCCCTCAGCATGTTGGTAGTGCCCCCCTCCAGATCCCGGTGTCCCAGTTAGTACCAGGACAGATGCCACCAACCCTCCCACTGGTGCCTGTGCCCCGCACCCATGCAGGTAGTGTGCCTCCATCCCCAGACAGAGTAGAGGACCGGCACAGCCCTCCACACACCTCCACTGCCAGTCCCTAATTGGATGGACTGTGCAGCCGACGGTCCAAGGGGCTTGCGGTGAACCCTCCCATGCACCATGCGGTTGCTGCATGGCTGGGGTTGCCGCAACATTGGGTCTTAGACACTAGGACCCCTCCTGTACCAGAATCTGGTGCAGGGTCCCTGGTGCATGGGGCTTTGGCACAAGCTGCTGTTTGCCGCAGCTTGTGCCAAACACAGCCCCGTTCAAGAATCAGGCCCGATGGGTCTAACCCCCACCAAAAAGCTCCTCCTCCCAGTCAATAAAGTCTTCAAGGATGCTCTGAAGATTTTACAGACTCCAAACTCTGCCTTCCCTTGATAAGAGACTAGATAAGAAATATCAGTCGGACAGGGAGGGTGCAGACTTTCTGTTTTCCCACCCTGACCACCAGAGGGTGGTGCAGGCGACAGCCTGTGACAAGACCAAAGTGCCCCTGGCTTCTCACCCACCAGACAAGGAGTCTAGAAAAATTGACAGTATGGCTAAGAAGGGATACTTGTCAGCCTCCTTAGCCATCAGGCAGGATAATTTTCTTGCCTGTATGCAGCACAGTACCAAAAGTCACTGTGGCAGTCTGTCTTGACTATGACAGACAAGGCCACATAACCCTCATCGGCTGATCTTGCAGAAACTGTTATATTTGGCTTGGAGGCAGTCACATATCAGTTTCAAATGGCTGCAAATACTAATGATACAGCAGCTAGGTGGATGGCTAATACTGTGGCTCAGAGGAGGTTTGCCTGACTAAGAGCCACAAACCTTACCCAGGACACACAAATGCCATGGATTTCCCTCTGGAGGGTAATTCCCTTTTTGGTGACAAAATGGTGGCTTGCATGAAGAAGGTGGATGAGTACAAAGCCACCTTCAAGAGCAATTCAGCCAAAGAGAAGGCCTCCCTATTCACCAGACCCTATGGGAGGGGAGGCAGGGGCTGGTTCTTTCATAACAGGCCCTTTTTCCAGGCAATCACTGCACCCTAATAGCAGCAGTATCCCCAGCAATAAACAAACACCCTGACATGTTTTCCCAGGCCACCTCCTCTCTACCTGTCGGAGGCAGGCTGGCTCATTACCTCCAGGCTTGGCAAGAAATCACCACAGACAAGTGGGCCCTGGAGGTTGTGAGTCAGGGACTGCCTCTGAATTTCAAATCTCTTCCTATTCTGAGAACCAGACTATTCAGACCATCCTTCCTTGCAGAAATGAAGCTGTTGGAGAAAGAGGTTTCAAACCTGCTACTGTCAAAGGCAGTGGAGCCTGTCCCAGCTCAGCAGAAAGGAAAGGAGTTTTATTCAAGGTATTTCCTTACCACAAAGAAAACTGGGTAGTAGCAATCTATCTTAGACCTCAGGATGCTAAACAAGTATTTGATAAAGCCAAAGTTCAAAATGGTAACATTGACATTAATTCTGCCAACACTCGGAAAGGAGACTGGTTGGCATCACTGAACCTAAAAGATGCTTATTTTCACATCCCCATAAGGGAGTCTCACAGAAAGTACCTCAGGTTCAGACTCCCATCAGGTCAATACCAGATATCAGCTCTACCATTTGGTCTCACTTCAGCTTCAAGAGTGTTCACAAAGTGCTTGGCAGTGGTTGTGGCACTCATTCGAAGATAAAGTGTCACAGTGTTCCCATATTTGGACGACTGGCTGGTGGTAGGAAAGTCACCACAGCAAATCAGACAGTACCAGCAGATCACCCAGAGGCTTCTGGAGTCCCTGGGGTTTCTGATAAACCACAAAAAATATGTCCTTGTACCTGTACAAATGCTGCAGTTCACAGGGGCAGAGATCAATATCCAGCAAGGCAGGGCCTACCTGCCTTTGGACAGGGAAAGAAGTATCCAGTTGATTGCAGACTCATTCAGTCTGCACGAGCCAAAAACTGCAAGGCAGTTCCTACAGTTCCGGGGCCACGTGGCTGTGGTCACAAGCACAGTCCTAGGTTCTAGGTTCCAAATGAGAGACATCCGGTTCCACCTCAGGGCACACTGATGTCAGAGAAGGGATCCTCTCTCAAAGCTGATCCAAGTAACAGAAACCTTGTTACAGGCACTTCAGTGGTGGAAAGAGGAAACCAATCTAAGAGAAGGGGTTCCCTTTCAGCAGGAGTCCCCATCAGTAGTTCTCACAACAGATGCATCTCTTCTGGGGTGGGGTGCCCACCTGAGGGACCACACAACCCAGGGCACTTGGTCAAGTGTAGAGTCATTCCAATACATAAACCTGCTGGAACTCAGAGCAGTGTTTCTGGCACTAAAGGCCTTCACAACACTAGTACAGGGAAAGGTGGTACAAGTCAGAATGGATAATACCACCACAATGTACAGTACTACATAAACAAGCAGGGAGATACAAGGTCACGTCCTCTCTGCACAAAAGCTATGAAAATCTGGAGCCTGGCATACTCTCTGGGAGTTTCCCTACAGTCAATCCATCTGCCAGAGAAAGAAAATATCCTTGCAGATGCTCTGAGTTGAATCAACGAGGCCTGTCACGAATGGACCCTGAACACGGAAGTAGTGGAAGTGATTTTCAGGAGGTGGGTCACCCCAGAGGTAGACTTGTTCACATCCCACCAGAACCACCATCTGCCACAATACTGTTGCAGACCACCAGATTGGGGAACAGTGCATCTGGATGCTCTAGCTCTGAACTGGTCAGGGAAGCACCTGTATGCTTTTCCTCCCTTCACTGTGGTGTACATGGTATTGCTCAAGCACAGGTTCCAGTCAGCATCAATGATCTTGATAGCACCAGACTGGGCCAGGCAGCCATGGTACTCTCTGCTGCTCTCCATGTCTGTGGCCTAGCCAAAAACACCTTCCTCAGAGGCACAATTTGCTGCCCTCCAACTGAGGGAGGCTCCTGTACCCAAACCTCATGTCACTCAGGCTCAAGGTATGGCTCTTGAGGACCTAGAATATGCTGGCTTGCATAATTCTGAAAGTGTCTTGGATATTTTAAGGGGTTACATGAAGCTCTCCACTAAAAAAACCTATGCTTCAGAATGGAAAAGGTTTTCTATTTGGTGTTCAACCAGGGAGCTGGTACCAGCACATGCTAGGGTCCCAGTTGTGCTTGACTATCTTGCCTACTTACATTCACTAGGCTTGTAGTCCAGCACCCTCAAGGTCCACCTGGCTGCAGCATCTGCTTACTTATCAGCTGGACATAATGCTTCTATGGCTTCAGATCCTGTCTTCAAAAGGTTCTTTAAGGGCCTGGCCCATTTGCACCCCCTCACAAGGAACTGGTGCCAGCATGGGACCTAAATGTGTACATAGTTAAGCTCATGGGGTCCCCCTTTGAGCCCATGTCTTTAGCTCATTTGAAATATGTCACATGGAAAACAGTTTTCCTAGTAGCAATGACTTCTGCAAGAAGAATCAGTGAGCTCCACGCTCTCTGCATTGAACAGGACTGCATTTCATTCCACAGGGACAAGGTGGTCCTGGGAAGGAAATGTCTCCCTGAAGTGGTTTCTGATTTCCACTTGAACCAAACCATTACCCTGCCTGTCTTTTTCGCTGAGCACTCTACTTCTGGAGAAAGGAGAGTCCACAGTCTGGATGTCAAGAGAGCTCTTAGCTAGTAGATGATAGCCACTAAGGACCATAGGCAGGACAGAAAATAGCTGTTCCTGACTTATGGGGATGCGGGAAAGGGTAATCTAGCATCGAAAAGGTCCATTTCTCACTGGATAGTACAGTGTATCCTGTTTTGTTACACTATGGCTAGAAAAGAACCCCCAACAGGATTGAGGACCCATTCCACAAGAGGCACAGCTGCTACTATAGCAGCTGCCTGCGATGTTCCATTAGTGGACATCTGTAAAGCAGCTACCTGGAAAACAGTACAAACCTTTACAAAGCATTACAGGATGGACATCCACTCCAGAGGTAATGCCAGGTTTGGCACAACAGTCCTGAAGAGTCTGTTTCCAAAGTAGGTTCAATGCCCACCTCCAAAGGTACTGCTTCTTAGTCTACAAGAATTATGAATACCTGAGTGTTACTGGTGTTAGAAGAAAAAATTACTCACCTTAGTAATGTTGTTTCTTCTCAGTAATACTGAGGTATTCAGAACTCCCCACCCTGCCTTCCCTTCTAGAAACAGTAGTCTCCACACTCCTAAATACTGTGTGCTCAGGAGTACGAGTGCCACTTCCTGGCACTGTCTTTTCTAACTATATTCACAGTGGTTTCCCCCCTTTTCAGGTGATTCTGACATTTTGGGGGTAATTCTTAATGTTTTACCCTCCAGTTGGAGGGTTTATTTGAGTGTTAAAGGTATGATTATCATTATTATTATTGTTGTTATGTAATATACTTAGTCCTCGGGGGGGGGGGGCTGTCTTCCAGGAAATCTGAGAGGTTTAGAACTAAGACAGTTAGTTCAAGGCAGCATTTGAAAAGTTGGCACATGCAGAGTTCCATTATTTGCATGTGATCTATTCTCTCTGGGCAGTTCTGTCTTAAGGGTCACTGCAAGAGTTATGAATACCTGAGTATTACATTACAGTGAGTAATTTTTTTCTTCCAGGCGTCAGGGACAGTGGCCAGTGAGAAGGAGAGATTAAGTAGAAAGGTGAGTGGAATGGCAATAGCATGAGCCGAGAGACGCAAAAGCTTAGGGTCAAGTCCATCTGGGGCTTAAGGGCTAGGAGAGCATTCAGTGTGTCGGTGGGGGAGACAGATAGGAGGGAGTAGCAGTGCGGAGAAAACGTTGGAGTGTAAGGTGCTGGCAGTTGAGAATCTGGAAGGGGTAGCGACACAAAAAGAGTGGAAGAACAGGTAGTGAAGAAAATGTTGTATTTGGTAGCCACAGAAGGAGGGTCAGAAATAGTGATGTCTCCTACCTTCAGGACTGGGGAGGGGGGATAGGGCCCGAGTGGTGAATAGGGCATGAACTACCTTCCAGAACTTAGATGGGCTGGTAAGGTTCTCCTGGAAGGTGGATGAGAAATATTCAGTCTTGGCAAGATGGATGGCCTTGGTGCAGCTGTGACAGAGGATACTGTATTTAATCAATTTACCATGGGCGCCTGAGACCTTGTATGTCTTCCAAGCTAGGTCATAAACTCGCTGACAGGCCAGCAGTTCAGCTGATACCCAAGGGAGGTGGGAGCCTTGGACCCTAGTTTTCCTGATAGGGGTGTGCCAGTCCCAAGCATTTAAGAACCTGGTTTTGAAGTAGTTCAGGGCTTAATCAACAGAAGAGTCGGTAGAAATAAGAGACCAGTAAGTTCCAATAAGTTCATCATAGAGGGAAGCAAAGTCTAAGGTCCTAAAGGAGCAGAGGATAAGGATGTTTAGCGGTGCTCTGGGGTGGTGGATTTTACACACACAGCAAACCATGTGGTGATCACTGAGTACATCTGGCAGAATTCCAGAAGTAACTACCCAGTGGGGGTGAGATGCAAAAATCCAGTCCAGTAGGGTATGTTTACTTGACTTGTGGCTTAAACAGGTTGGTTCAGAGATCAACTGTGTTAGATTCTGGTATGAGATGTGATTACAGAATTTGGATTTGTACTGGAAAGCCAGCCTATGTTAAAATCCCTAAGGATGAGGAGTTCTCTTGTTGCAGAGTGGGTTGCAAGGGTTGAGATGAGGTCAGAGATAAACGGGGAAAGGAGGCTTGGGCAGCAGTAAACGCCACCCACAAAGATAGGTATGGAGCAGGGGAAAGACAGTTTTATTAGCAGGAGGAGTTCATAGGCAGAAGGAGAAGGGACAGAGAGGCATAGAGTATATTGGATCGAAGAAGAGATATAAATGACCACCCCCCTGCTCCTAGTTAACCGGACCTGTCGAATGGGGCACCCCGGGATGGAGATGGCAGTGTCAGGGACCTTAGAGGACAGCCAGGATTCAATAATAATCAGTACACTAGGCTTCAGGCTAATCATAAGAGACTGAAGAAGATCATTTTTTTCGAGAAGGGTGATCTAAGCCCATTCACATTTCGAAAGGCTATTTTGTAAATTGACATTAAGCAGATACAGGAAAAATTTACAAAAAACTAGATAGACACTGAAATAAAGATTGATATTGTTGTAAAGATAACTTCAAGTTAGGGACTAGTTTGCATAGAACATAAAGACTATCACCTGTAAACAATGAACTATTTTAGTAAATATAAGTATTTATTACTGCTCAATGCACAGTATGAACTCATTATGGGATAAACCTGATAGTGAAGCTGATGAGTGCATTAAATTCCCAGGGTTGATTATCAAAGGATTTAGACTGGGGTGTTGAAGTGACCAGTAAATCAAGTTGTTATAAAGAAAATAAGAAAATTATTAAAATGGTCTGTGTCGTGCCTACTGCCAATAGCCATCCTATTATATCACAAAAGTTTGAGCTAAGGTGATCAGTATCCTATTATTATCTTGTGTACCGGTAGCTTACGTGGTTTGAGGAAACTGCCTCTTTTGTCAGGGCTCCTCCCCCAGGCACCTTTAAAATTCCGCCTAGAGATGTACCCTGTAATAAGACTTTACTGAATGGAAAATGCATGCTAGACTTGCAGTGCTCCTTAAAGGAGCTGAGAAAATGAACTTTCTGTGATATTAGTAAGGGATTTGCCAGGCAGTGAGGTGAATAAAAGACATTATAGTTGATGAGCCAAAGTTAAACTGTGAAAGGCTTCTGACCTTCTAATCAGGTTACAGTGTGGCCAAATTTAGAAATTATTTAATCTGAACAGCTAGCAATCTATGTTGCTTCTAGGGCTTTATTATTCAGATGATTTAGCAGACATATAATTAGCAATTAGTTTGGAATAAGAATAAGTAATCAGTGATGCAAGATCTAGTGTTGCAGTATGGGCTGTCAGGAGGGGAAAGAGTTCTTTTGTCATCAATGTAGATTAAGATCCCAATATAAATTGCAATCTGTAAGCTCCAGACCAGTATGTAAAGACAAGTAAGTTTGTAGCATGCAGTTACTTTTAAATTTCATTGCAGAAATCAAGGCTCACTTGGTAAGGTGAGGAGACAGAGTTTGTATTTGCAGCATATCAGAGCAGGAAAAATTAGGTGTATGGTTGGAGACACAGTTGAAATGGGATGTGCATTTGGATAGTTTGATTAAGAGACTGCATTCTAGGTTGGGGGCACTATACAGATTGAGACACTGTATACCACTTAACGTCAGAAAACATACAGTTAATACAACAATTCCATTGTTTGACTATGGAGATGCGGTCTATGTGGGGGTGTCCAGGGCAGAATTGGAACGGCTGGATGTAGCCCTGAATAGATTTGCCAGGTTTGCCCTGAACACCCCATGATTGGCACATCATTGCACAATGTACAGATCCTTGAATTGGATTAATTTAACGGAGCGAAGACACTTGCATACAGTGCACTTGGTTCATCAACATTTAAAGAGAAAGGCACCATTATACTTAGATAACTTATTTGAAATACGTACCTCAAGGGTAGATTTGAGAACAGCACAAAACATAGAATTAGTGATCCCTAAAATGAGAACAGCAAAGGGAAACTCTGCTATAGTTGCCGGTGGACCAAGAATTTGGAAAAGGTTGCCAGACTATTTGAGACCTAAAGTAATTGTCCCAGGTAATAAGGTTAGATGCTGGTTACTCCAAGAGTTTGCACAATTAAAGAACTGTTGCTGAGGGTTGAGGCGTTGGACGCCACACCTCACGCCACGCTGGCGACCTGGGTTTGGAAACACGCCTGGCCATCGGGGGTTGGCAGGGGAGGGATAGGATCGAGCATCTGAGGGACTGCTCTCCTATCCCTGGGGTGGGCTGAAGGATTCCACAGCTCTGCAGCATCCCCTAGTGATGATCGGGGTCACTACTAGAGCAGGTGTCTCTGAGGTTGGAGTGCGTCGGACGTCGGCATGTAGTGCCTCAGATGTCACTGCACATCCGCACTCCAGGGCACAAAAAAAAATGGAGGAAAACGGCAGTGGGACTGAGCAGCTTGATGGCTGCACTTAAAGCAGCCCCGGGGGTATGTCATGGAATCATGCTGCGGGCCTGGTCCTGACCCAGCAAGTGGTGATAGGGGAACCCCTCCACGGGTATGGGAGCGGCCACACCAGACTCGGCATGTGAGTGAGCCTGCTGACCCCATGGCAAGCAGAAGGCGGTGGCTGGATGTACACAGATCACTCTGCAGGTAGGAGAGAAAGTAAGTAGTGATAACAAAATAAAGAACTGTTGCTGCTGATGATTTTTTAATATCTATTTTTATGACTGTATGTGATTGTATGAGTCTTTTTGAGTGTTTATGAAATGTGTATTTTTATATTGTATATTTATTGTAATATTTGTCATGAATGAATGTGGACCCCATTGAAAATGAGGTTACGCTCAAATGGGTTATCCTTTTCCTTGGAATGTTCTTAAGGAATATACTTTTACAAACAAACCATAGTTGTTAGAAGGGATAAATCCAAGCTGAATTAAACAGGAATTGTTGCACACCAATCCTTGCAGTAGTTGCATTGTCAGATATTGACCAATGTATTTCCCTGCCGCAGTATTGCTAAGAGACTTCCTAGCAATTAAGATCAGGTTGCTGAAGGAGAGAGAGTCTGGTAGTCTGAGGAACTTATCCTTGTGGTGGAGGTGGGTTGATTGGGGAATGTTCATGAAATTTTGGTCTTTAATCACACACAAATCGAACAAGGAGTGCTGTTTGATTAAGAAATAGTTTGCAGTTATAATCACAATACCGCTGACTTAAGAGTGGCGAGTCTGATCAGGAACTGGAACCAGAAGTGCATCCTGAGAGGTTTAAGGTTGGATATAGTCTTCCGTGGGGATTCATGAGTGTCCATTTCCGTAGCATCTACTTCATCCTGCAGATCAGGGAAGGATCATAAAGATAAACCTGATGTGAAGAAGGTACCTCTGCTAGCACTCCTTTCATGCTTCTTGGGGTCATTGGATGCATATTTATTGTAGGAGGAATATGGTCTGGGGGGGGTCTGCATTTCCTATTAATGGAAGGTATTCATAGTGCTCAGAGTGTGAACTTTTGGGGTTTGGTGAAATGTGAGGAGGCAGCAAGGGGGTTTTGCTTTTATATATAATGATGCTTGTTAGAAGAAATAATGTGTTCAGTAGATTGGGTTTCCTTTCTTGAATGATGGTGAGAACTAAGCTCTCATGTTGATGAAGCAGCTCATGCTGCGCTGATTGAGGGTGCTTGTTTTAAAAATGTCTGAGTGTTCTGTACAGAGCATCCCCTTAACTGCTCATTAACAAAGGCCCAAGCCATCTCAGGGTTGTCACAATGTATTGGCTTTCTTCTGGGTTGTTGAATGACCAGGACAGCAGGGTAGTTAAAAAAAAATTGCCCCCAAGTCTTTGAGAGCTTTCTTAACCACACTGTATGCTTTCCATTTTTCTATGAGTGTGTGTGAGAAATCTAGAAAAATGGAAACCCTTTTCTTCCCTCCACATTAACTTTTCCTAATGCCTGGCCAGATTCATGATTTCTTCTTTAACTGAGAAACATAAAAAGCACATTATTATGGATCGCTGTCTGGCTCCGCTTTGAAGTAGGGGAGTGAAGGGTCTGTGGGCCCTTTCTATTTTGAGGGGCCAGGGCCATTGACAGTTTAAAATCTCCAGAAGACACTGTTGTAAAAAAGTGACCATCTTGTTGCCCTCAGCCCCTTCTGGAACCCCCCCATAATATGGATATTGTTCTGCTTTCCCCTATTTTCTATATCATCTGTTTTCTCAATTAAATATTAAATTTATACATTTCAGTACTCACACTTGTCTTCAAGTTGAAAAATTTCTTCTAAGAGCACTATTTTGTTCTCTGTTTCATCCATTCTGCCAATCGCCAAGTGTAAAGTCATTTTGAGCTTTGTCCAGTGTGTTCTAGAGACCCCAGATGTCTAATTTAATTTTGGAAAATATACTTTTTTTCTTTGAGATGTCCAACTTACTGTTGATTATTACAGCTGCAGGTGCAGCGGAGCCATGAGTTGAGTTCTTCCCACTGTAAGCTGCCTTGGGAGCAGTCGGAGCCATTCTGGGAGCCCTCTGACTTTTGTAGAGTGGAAAGCAACAAAAAGTGAGCTGATTTGTGTTTTAAAAGTAAAAAAGTGTTTCTATGTAAACACCTCTAACAAAAGCTGCTATCGGATTATTTAAGTGAGCGACTTGAGTAACATTACAAATTAATTAATTAGGGCTTAAACCGCCGTACTGTTATCAGGCTGCCATCTCTGTTGGTGCCGGCATGCGTTCAAGTCTATTGTACTTCCATGGCATCTCAACCTGGTCCTTCAGGTTCTAACAAAAAAAACATTTGAACCTCTGGAGGCGGCATCCCTGCTGTATGTTACAATGAAGGTCACTTTCCTCATTGCTGTCACCTTTGCTAGAATAAGCAGCGAGATAGAGGCACTCTCTTCCAAATAAATTTATACCATATTTCATCTGGAATCAGTAGTATTATGTATGAACTGGTGTTTCTTGCCGAAAGTTACTTTTGCTTTCAATTGCAATCAAGATCTTATCCTGCAATTCTTCTGCCCTAAGTCCATGAATGACAAGGAAAATTAATTGCATATTGTGGATCCTAGATGTGCCTTACAGAAATACCTCAAGTGAACAGAGCCTCAGCCCAAGACTACGGGTCTTCTGGTCCTCACAGCTGGTCAAAATCAAGGTAAGAAGGCGTCTAAGGAATCTATTGCTAACATGTTTTAATGTGTTTTTCTGTATATTTTTCCATTTTTTTCTTATACTGTAACCTAAATTAGTATATTTTCTTTTAGTTGTAACTGTTTTTATTTAATTATTTTAGTAAAAGCTTTTGTTTTCCTAAAGAATATCTGCTTGCATGAGGTTTATACATATTTGTGTGTGAACTGTGAAAACAGTATTAATAATCTGTGAAAACTGTTATTGCCACAGGGGTCACACCATAAGCAACCAAATTGAGAAAAGGGTCTGTAAGGGATCTGGAAGGACAGGGAGAATACCAGAGTGTACAAAGATTTTGAACCAGGCTGTTGCATGTCCTGCTTTTCTGTAGTGACCGATCTGTTGACAAGCTGTCTCAGCAGCTATCAAGGGAGCTTACATCCACTGAAAAAAGGTTCACACATCACAGACTGGTAGTTAATGTGAAAATAACTAAAGCCATGTTATTTGGCTCAAGCCAAAGGCTGGGGAGGAGCTTGGATGCCTCCATGCTCTCTTTGAACATTCAAACTCTGGACGGATCCACTTTGGAACAGGTGGAAAATATAAAATACCTGGGAGTCACCCTGGATCCCTCGCTCACCTTTGCCTATCATGTGGGACAGGTCATAAAAAGGGTGAGTCAGAGGTTGGGTGCTTCTACCATGCGAAGCACCTACTGTCGCCTGAAGCAAGACTGGCAATAGGTCAGTACACCCTAATCCCAATCCTAGAGTACTACTCACCTATCCTACACTCCTTCTCAGCCAAGCTTCTGACTGTATTGAACACTGCCTACAATTACATATGCAGATTTGTCTCCCTGGCTCACTATAACACACACCAGTGCACTCTATACAACTCCTTAGGATGGCTGCCCTCAAGCTGCACTTCTAGAAGATCCAAATGGCTAACCCAGACTGCAAATACTAGCCTGCCCAAATACACTTAAAACCAATTAAGCACTAGAATGTTTTTTGACAGCTCCCTATGAAAATGGGTTTTAAGATACACCTCTCTGGTTAAAGCCGCTGCTAATGCAGTAAGACTGTAGACCGACTGTCTGCTCTATGGTAGTAAGCATACCTCTCAACTGTCCCTGATTTTCAGGGACGTCTTTGATTTTGCCTCAGAATTTTCCTCTGTCCCTCATAAAATTTGAGTTTTTGCGATAGAACAGTGGGGATTAAAAGCACAAAATAATGACAAACATTAAAGTAACAGACTTGTTATTCTTCAGAAAATGCATCTTAAGACAAATACCTTTATTCTGTCAGCTTTCTGAGAGAATAGTACCAGTTTTTAAGATGTGTCCCTGATTTGGGGTCTTTGTCCCTGATTTTTTTAAGCCTTGTCCCTGATTCATGAGGCAAGAGGTTGAGAGGTATGGTAGTAAGTATTGCATTACCTGGAACTGTCTGATGGGGTTGGGGTGCTCCAATTTTTCTTTTATTTCTCTGCAGGGGTTATACGTTGAAGGTTGATGATTGTTACTTATCTGTGTTCTTTATGTCTGTACAGTTTAGGATCTAAATTTCTACTGTATTCTATTGTGTTATGTTGTACCAATGCTTGTATCTTTTGTTTTTGTACTGTGTATCTGCCATCTTGATGGCCCAGGTTGTGTCTGAAAAAAGTCCACTGGACCAGTGTACTTACCCAGTCAACAAATACATATATAAATAAAAGAAGGTCAAATTAGGTTTTTACAGTGTTACCACGAAGAAAGTGTGATGCCTGGGTCTTCCTCCTTTGTGTAATAGCCAAGGAAAGGTTAATATTTTGCCACAAAACTCGAGACTGGTATTGTGCCCTAATCCAGAGTTAGAGGGATGCCCTGGATCTTCATGACAGAGGCGCAGTCGTGACCTCGGTGAGCATACTACTAGACACGAGGAGGGTATTCCTGTTTTCCTTGTCATGGATTGCACTTAAGGGTGGGCACTGTGAGCTCAGTAGCCTGACCCCCAGGAATGGGTTCGTGACAGATCTGGTGCACAGCGTTGGGATCCAAGAGATCTGGTTGCATCCTGTTGTGATTCGAGATATTGGTGGCACAACCATAGCAGTTGGATTTGAGTCCAGTGTATCAGATTGATAAACTGTAAACAGTCCATACACAATTAAGGCAGAGATGTAAAAATAATATATAATTTGGTTACAGCATAAAGTTCTGTACCTGTTTTAATTTTTTTCTTGGGTGCAAGCTAGTGTAGTAGTAGTTAGAGAAGAAAATGGCTTCCATCTGCAACAAATACACTGCAGACTACCTGAAGCAGCTGTGTCAGAAAAGAGGAGTCCAGCGTGGGGGTGAACCAAAAAGCACTTCGTGGATGCTCTTGTGGCAGCTGATGAGCAAGCGACTGCCCAGGACCTCAAGTCACAACTGGTGACTGAAAGGGACCATACCTTGGGCATGGGGGTGCCGAGGGACATCACAGAGTCCAGTTCCAGGGAGGTGGACAGCAAGACCAGAGGAAATCCAGAGCCACAGCACAAGGGGAGAGTCACCACAACACTGGAGCTAGAAGGGATCAGGCTGAAGCTAGAGTTGAGGAGATTGGAGCTGGAATTCGAGTAGAGGAAGTTTCAGATGGATCTGGAGATGCAGGAAAAAGAAAACCAGTGTCGGAGAGAGGCCAAGATAGAGGAAAAACATCATCAGAGGGAGTTTGAACTGGAGAAGCTAAAACTCCAACGACCAGTGCCAGAGGAGGTAAGTGGCAGGGGTGAACCTAGAACTCCAGGACTTGGGTACAAGTTAAATTCTAAATTAATAGCCGAATTTAAAGAGGGGAGGATATGGATGCATTGTTAAATTTGTGTGCAAAGGTCTGTATCCAGGCTAAAATACCCAGGGAGTCCTGGAGCTTCCAGCTATCCCTGCTGCTTACTGGGAAGGGGCATGAGGCACTAGGCCAAATGGACAATCAGAACAGAAGTAATTATGAGAAACTTAAAACTGCATTGCTTAAAAAGTATGAATTAATGCCTGAAGCATACAGAGTTAAGTTCCATAAGCTCCAGAGAAGCCCTGACATGAGCTATGAGGAACTCACCACAAAGCAATGTCAGCTTTTGAAACATTGGTGGGAGGGAGTGGAAGCAAACTCTGTAGAGAAAATTGAGGAAGTTGTGCTTCTGGAGCAATTCTTTTGGGCTTGCCCAGCAGAGCTAAAAACCTGGTTAGAAAACCGAGACCCCAAAACAGCATAGCAGGCTGCTGAACTCTTGGATCACTATGCCAGGAACAGGCCTGCTCTGAAAATGAGTGGGTTGGGTGTGGCAGCGCAGAAGGGGAAAAGCACGCCTTCAGGGCAGCTAAAACCCTCACTGCCTCCACAGAAAGGGGGGAAGCCCCTGTTTACAAAAAAAAGGATTTATCAGATAAAAGAAATGATGATTGTTGGTTTTACAAACAGCTAGGGCATCTGGCTAGACAGTGTCCTAAAAAGGCACAGAGCAGACAAAGTGGTGCTTAAACAGAGTTGGGTGCCCTGTGTATCCCTGAAAGCATGCCTATAAGCATGAGGGAGCACATACATCCGGTTACTGTAACTGGGGTGCAGACCCATGGGTTCAGGGACACGGGGGGTGTCTCTTACCTTAGTAAAAGGGATTTGGTTGAGTCTGAACAGCTTATATGTAATCAGTTCATAATAGTAAGGGGATTCATTGGGGATGAAAAAACTCTGCCATCAGATAGTGTTCTTCTGGATTGGGGTGAGACAGGAGAGGGTGCAAAACGTGGCTGTGTCAGACAACCTCGCCCTAGATGTGATTGTAGAGAACAACCTCCAGAAGGGGGTGGTGTGTGTGGTTACCTGCAGTCAGATGGCAAAGGCTGATTGTAGTTCCCTGGACCCCATAGAGGCCCCTGTGGAAAACAATGGGAGGCTGGTTCCCCAGCCTGTGTCTCCTGAAATGGAAAGTAGTGAAAGGGAGGTAGGACTTCCCCAAGTAACAGTTCATAAAACAGCTACAAAAGGCTACTCTGAGGAGGGAGGGATAACCAATGGTCAGAAGGTATGGGATGGCAGTGACCATGCATGCCCTGACACTAGCGCTATGGACTCCAGCTTATTTTATTTGTTTATTGAAATGTTTCACCAGGAAGGCACACTGAGCGACAAGTTGCTTGTCTCCCGGTGCGACTTGGGGGGAAGGGGTACTATATAACTGAAAGTTACAAGATCAACATTAACATACAGTTTTGAGGCAGGTGTTACAAGCAATGGTACAACAGTGTTGCGCACAATAGGTAGAAAGAGTGGTCAATAATAAGTGCTGGGTTAATAACTAAACAAGTGCATACATAAAAGTAAAGAAAAGGGGTCGGGAAATCAGGGGAGGGGAAAGAGTCATGTTCACGTTACATTCAAAAGTTACAAGATCAACATTAACATACAGTTGCAAAGCAGGTGTTACAAACAGTGTTAAAACAGAGTTGTGCATAATATGTAGAAAAAGTGAATCAGTAATAAGTGCCGGGTTAGTAAGTAACAAGTGCTTACATGTAAGAAAAGGGTGAAAGGAGAGGGAGGGGTGAAGTGGAGGGATGTAGGGGGAGAGGAGTAGATGAGGGATATAAGCTCTTGCGGGTAGGAGAGGGACCCATAGAGAGCATTTGGCGTCCCTTACATTCTGTGAGAGATCAAGTGAGGCCAGTAAGGGGGAACAGTTTGGAGGAAGGGGAGGAGAGCTAGAAATTAGTTAGGTGATGGTGGGGAAGGGGGTAGGTTTATCCAGGGCTTATAGGAGGTAATTAGGGAGTGACATGGCAGGAACAGCTAGGTGCAAGGTAATTCTTGAGGGCAGAGCTGATGGAGTAGGCAGAAGATGAGTGCCGGATTTGGGGGGGCGAATTCCAAATTTCTGGGAGGCATTGAGAGTAAGCGGATTGGCTGATTAGGTTGGATTTGTGGGGGACTACCAGGGCCCAGGAGTCAGTTTAGTTTAGAAACTGAAGGGGACATGTCTGATGCCTTGGGAAAATGTGAAGAATTTGCAGCTGCTCAGAGGACTGATCCTAGTTTGGAGAGGCTGAGGGCTTGTTCAGAATCTGATGGAACACATGGAGGTGACATGAGACATAGAGTATTTTGGGACAGTGGACTGTTGTATATGCAGTATGTAAGGACAGATGGAGGGGCAATGGGCAGATAGCTTGTTGTTCCTCAGGGGTACAGTGAGTGGTTGCTCAAGATCACTCTTGATATCCCCATGTCGGGACATCTGGGAATCATGTGCACCACACAGAGATTGGCTCAGAATTTCTGTTGGTCCAACTTTACCCAGCAGGTGAAGGAATATTGCAGATCTTATTATCGGTGCCAACAGATAGGGAAGGCAGGTAGTAAAACCAAAGCTGCCCTAATTCCCTTGCCCATTGTGGAGGAGCCATTCCAGAGGGTAGGGATGGATATTGTGGGACCCTTGAGTACCCCAAGCTCCTCTGGGAAGAGGTTTATCCTGACGGTGGTAGATTATGCCACCCAATACCCAGAAGTGGTCACCCTTACCTCACTTAGGACGGACAAAGTGGCAGATGCCTTGAGGGATTTTCTTCCATGTTGGGTTCCTGCAGGAAGTTATCACTGATTGGGGGGGTACCTTCATGTCGGACCTGATGAAGTGTTTGTGGTAGAAGTGTGGAATGGTGCAGAGACGCAGGACACCTTATCATCTGCAAGAAAGTGGGCTTGTGGAAAGGTTTTATGGTACCCTAAAATTGATGCTCCAAGCATTTGCTGAACAACATGGGAGGGACTGGGTGAAATACCATCCCCACCTGTTGTTCGCATACAGGGAGGTACCCGAAGGGTTGACAGGGTTCTCCCCTTTCAAGCTCTTATATGGATGTAGGGTGCATGGGCCCCTAGACTTGATCTGGGAAAACTGGGAAGGCAAGCACGCCATCCAGGGAACTCCCATAATGGAGTATGTCCTAAAGTTTAGGGAAAAGCTGAAGGAGCTTATGGGAGCAGCCCAGGGCAATCTGTCAGTCACTCAGCAGAAGCAAAAGGTTTGGTAAGACCACAGAGCCAGAGCTCGCTCGTACAGTGTAGGTCAGGAAGTCGTGGTCCTAATCCTGGTCTGGAAGGACAAGTTGCAGGCTGAGTGGGCAGGACTATACAAGGTAGTCTGACAGGTAAGTGACATGAACTATATTGTAGAACTGCCTGACAGGAGGCATACCCATAGAATGTACCATGTCAACATGATGAAGCCATATGAAAATAGGGCAGACATGATATTTGCAGTGTGTAGTCCTGGGAAGGGGATGTGTGAAGAAGACCCACACTGGACTTACTGGAGAAAAGCAAGGGGAGTCATCTATGGAGGCAATCAAACTGTTGCCTCAGTTGATCCCAGAAGAGACCCAGGAAATGAGGGAGGTTTTAGCAGACTTTGCCCCTTTATTTACGGCCAAACCTCGACTTAACCCCCTTAGCAACACACGATGTAGACACGGGGTCACAGGTGCCCATACGGCAGACAGCCTACCGGGTATCTGAGGCTGTCCTAAAGGACATTAGGAAGGAGGTGGAGGAAATACTGGATTTTGGGGTAATCCAGAAATCCCACAGTCCCTGGGCCTCACCCGTAGTCATTGTCCCCAAGCCAGATGGCTCTACTTGCTTTTGTGTAGACTGTCATGGACTCAAAGCAGTCACAAAGTGTGATGTCCACCCAGTGCCATGGATGGATGAACTACTGGGCAAGTTGGGAGGGGCGACATACCTTACTACAATTGACTTGACAAAAGGGTATTGGCAGGTGGAGTTAACTGCTGGAACTAGGGAGAGATCGGCCTTTATCACTCCAATAGGATTATTCAAGTTCAAGGTAATGCCTTTTGGAATGAAGAATGCCCTTGCCACTTTCTAAAGGTTGGTCAACCAGGTGTTACATGGTACTGAAGTGTATGCAGTGGCATATCTGGATGATATTGCCATCTTCAGTACCAGTTGGAAGGAATACTGTCCCACCTGAGGGATGTATTGGGCAGGATACAGAGGGCCGGGCTCACTGTCAAGACTGAAAAGTGCCAGGTGACCATGGCAGAGGTGCCATACTGAGGCCATGTAGTAGGGCAAGGGCAGCTCCATCCCAATAAAGCCAAGATTGAGGCGATAGAGGCATGGCCCAGGCCTGAGATCCAGAAGCAGGTTTGGAGTTTCCAAGGGACCGCTGGGTACTATTGAAAGTTTGTACCAAATTACAATACCCTGGCAGCTCCCCTTCCTGGCCTGCTAAAGAAAAGAATGCCCAAACAGTTAAAATGGGAGCCAGTTTGTGAATGAACCTTCACACGGCTAAAGAAGGCACTGTGCAGTGCCCCTGTGTTGGTTAGTCCAGACTACAGTAATACATTTGTAGTCTAGACAGAAGCCTCAGATGTGGGGATTGGAGCAGTCCACAGTCAGACCTCTAATGAAGGAAAAGATCACCCAATAGTGTACATTAGCAAAAGTTGCTTCCCTGGGAGCAGGCGTATCCCACAGTTGAAAAGGAATGCCTTGCACTGGTATGGGCCCTGAAAAAATTAGAGTCATACCTCTGAGGTATAGACTGATCATAACCCCTGGTGTGGTTAACACAGATGGGGAAAAACAAATAATTGTTTCTCAAGGTAGAGTATTGCCTTACAGGGCTACAATATGACCATTACCCAGAGTGCCGGATTGGCCAATGCCAATGCAGACAGGCTATCTCACCAGTTAGAGCAGTGAACAGAATCTGTAAAAATCATACCCTGCGTAGGGATGGATTCCGACATATTCAGTCTGGGAGGGAGGAGTGCTGCAAGCTACCCCACTGCTAGCCCTTATTTGTAGATATTATTCTGTTGTATATATGTTTTTTAATGTAATCCTATGTATATGGACATGCCAGCGTCAGCAAAGGCACATAGAGAAAATACTGGATTAAAAAAAAAAGGTTTTGACCTTCATCTGACCTACAAGGCCAGCCTTGCTTGCAGGAATCTGACAAGTGCTTGTCAAAAATCTTGTGGATATATGATCAAAGAGTATCCATCTAATGTTAACTGGCCAAGGGAAACAAAAGTAATTAAATCAGCTTGTATAATCATATAACTTGCAGGATCTTACTTATAACTAATTAAATTAAGCCAGTTCAAAATCCCAGGATGAGAGAAGCTATTTCCACTATTGTAAACCCTTAAGATCAAAAGAAAAATGGTCTTAGACAAGAGGTGACAGAAAAGGTTCCCACAGTACACTGACATTTTGTTTATAAGTGCCAGGAAACATCCTTCTATTTTTTTTCTAAGTGTCAAGACTTTGGGAAAGCGCAAGAGTGACACCCGTTGGCCTAAAGTGGAAGGGCCAGCCTTTATTCACAGATGGGCCAGTTTTTATTCACAGACTGGGGGGATGGTCTTCTATATAAACTGTCCAGCACAGACACTCAGAGCCCCTTTGCCATTCTGTTTGGACTCTTTCTTCTGACAACAAGAGAACAGCTGACAGCACAGAGACTGCCTAAGAACCAAAGGCTGCTGCAGAAAGACTGAAATATTTTGCAAACCAGCGATTTTCTGGACTTTGAAATCTCATACCTAAGGTCAACTTAGCTAACATATTTTAGTGTGTTTTTCCGTATATTTTTCCATTTTGTTTCTTGTACTGTAACCTACGTTAGCAAATGTTCTCTTTTAGTTGTAACTGCTTTCATTTAATTATTTTAGTAAAAACTATTGTTTTCCTAAAAAATATCTGCCTGCTTGAGGTTTATATATATTTGTGTGTGAATTGAGAAAACAGTATTAATGATCTGTGAAAACTGTTATTACCACAGGGGTCACACCATAAGCAACCAAATTGAGAAAAGGGTATGTAAGGGGTCTGGAAGGATAGGGAGAATACCAGAGTGTACAAAGATTTTTGAACCAGGCTGTTGCATGTCCTGTAGGGAGAAGGCCCAATCAGGTTTTTACAGTGCTACCCCGAAGTGAGTGTGAGCCTGGGTCTTCCTCCTTTGTGTACTAGCCAAGGAAAGGTTGATATCTGGTCACAAGACTCGAGACTGGTATTGTGCCCTTATCCTGAGTTAGACGGATGCTCTGGATCCTCATAACAGAGGTACAGTCATGACCTCGTCGAGCATTCTGAAAGCACGAGGAGGGTATCCTTGTCCCTCCACCATCATGGATTGTACTTAAGGGTGGGCACTGTGAGCTTAGTGGGCCTGACCCCCAGGAGTGGGTTCATAACATGTGAATCCACTTGAGATGGGGTAGTTGGTAACCAAGCTGGAAGCAAAGTGGGCTTGAGACAACAAGGGAGAAATCTCAGCAGATGAGAGGATTGAAGTGACCAATAAGTAGTTCTCTTTATTCGCAAAAGGCATGTGGGAGAGTGGGATTGATCCATGAGGACATGGAGCACTATGTAGTTGTTATGGTATGCCCAGGACTTAAGAGACTCATGTATTATGGTATTTAATGCAGTCCAGTTGCTGTTTTAATGTCAGTCTCATACATATTAATGCTTAAAGGGAGTAGGCATTTATTGGGCTAACCACTGGTGAACATTATGGGTCCCTCTTCCACTCTCTCTGATGTGGCATATTTTTAATTCAGTGTATGTCAGTTAAAATGTAGATTTGTGCCACATGGTGGGTTAAAGTTGATTGTGGAGATCTTTGCTCAGCATTGGCTACAGTAAGTATCATAATAATGTAGAGTCTATGGGGATCTGTTTGAATAACTCTGGAGCTAGTTGAAGATTTTGCCAATTTGGACTTTATTTTTTTCAATATGTTTACCATTCTCTGTTACAAAGTGTGAAGTTCTCTGAACTATGGTTGTACAGGGCTTACATTAGTGCTAGTAAGTGGTGATTGTTTTGACCCTCTACTTCAAATGTTGGGGGTCAGATGAGAAAATCTCAGTGTCAAAAATTTGCAGAGAAACAAAAGTGAAAACACGCTTAGAGCAGCTAGATGGCAGAAGCACTGCTACACTCCCTGCTGCTGTTCATGCTTGTTTTGGATTTTGTTTTTGCTTAAGTTTCAGAGCTTTTAAATAATTTATTATGAAGTCTTCTATCCATGATAGAGTTTGTTTTGTAATGTGTAGCCTATTCATGGTTGTTTTTAAGAGTCTGAAGCTCTCCTAAGAGTTTTGCTCCTAATGCTGCACTGTGTGAGAACACCGAAACTTCAAATGACATGGTTTGAACTGAAACTCTGCTTGTAAATGAGGAGTAGCAGTTTTAGTGGTTTTAGTAAATTACAATGCTCAGTGGAACTTAAACCACTTAAAACCACGTTTTTCAATCCCTGGAGAAGATGGCTTTGGTGAAGATGAAAGCTGTACCTATATTTGCTGATATGTCTCTCTCACCTTTCAAAAAGGTATGCCAGCATTGCCTGGGGATGTGAAAAGGTATTTACTGTCTGTTTAGATACTAAACATACTACACTAAGCCAAGTGATATTTTTGTTTTGTTCTGCAGATTTACCTGACTACCTTTGACTCAGAGGAACCCAGGTGGGTCAGGTTATGTATGCTGATTAGACCCAGGAAATACAGGAGACAGATACAACCCCCAGAGGAGAAGTGCGTAAATCTGCAGCCAAAAAAAAAAAAAAACAGCTTAAAAATGAAGGGAAAATGTATGGCGTCCCAGAATGATAGCACGGAGCAAACTTTGGCTATCACAGCTCCTTCTTAATTTTACAGTGATACAATTTTGCTGACCAGAGGATATTTAAGAAATAATGTTCTTTTATGTGCTGTCATACAAGGTTCTATTTATGAGACCGTTGGGACCTATGCAACTTTTTGAATGGGCTGACATTCTGAACTGTAGCCTAATCCTTTAAAAAATGATTGCAGTAAGAATGCGGGTTGAAAACTCTCGAGTGCTTCATTGAGAACAAATAGCATGGAGCTTGAATGCTAATTAAATTTTCTCGAGGCTACTAAAATACCTTGAGGTGACCCTTAGGCTTTGAGATACTGTCTTAAATTACTTCCATTAACTTGAAAAATTGCTGGCCATGGTCTGTGGCTTAACAATAGGAAGCATTGTTAACAGTTGGATTGTGGAGCAGTTATTATTCTCGACTATTCTCCCAGTCCCTATTCTAGTCCAATAAATCCTGACATTGGAAAAGAACTAAAATATGGTAACAGTATTTATAGAGCACAACCTCATAAAAACATATAAAATACTGTTATGTAATCTGATGGACGTATGCATTTAAATGGAGCTTTAAACTCTGGCTGGGCTTGAATTTATTTTTATTTTTGTTAATAAATGCTATTTTAAGATTTATATGTGATACTGTAGTAATAGTAATAGTATTTTTACAGAAGATGCATGTTTAGAACATGTCATGTGTGGAAATATCTGTTCCTTTGATTGTATTCTGTTATTAGAAATTAACACAGTGTTTAAAATAAACACAACTCTCTTTTAAACTGCTTATGAGATCAGTACCAGTGACTTAGAATTATAATTAAAATGTTACATTTTGTAATTCATTGCTAAAAAAGAATGCAGTGGACAGCATGGCATGGCTTTAAATATTTCTAAGAAAGATCTTGGAATGTTAATGTTAGTACAGATTTATAATATCCACAAAAATTTGGACCTTGCAGTCCTATGCTGGAATGAGACCTTAAACTATGACTCAGGTTACTGCTGAGCTAGGGGTTAAAATGGGATGAAATAACCCGATAGCGGAGTGTGGACCTTGGTTTGGGTACCTTTATTAGATTAACGGGATGTATTCTAGTCTGGAACAGCTCTTGGGGGACTTTAGGAGAGTACGGTATGGTATATATTACCACATGGGTACAAGCAGTCTGATCAGCCAGGTGCTAGCAACTCATCCTGAAAGGTTAACTGATGTCAAAGTTCTCCCGGACATCCTGAGTGACCACTCACCTATCCAATGTGAGTGGTCGACAAAACAGGCCAAACCTCCCCCAAAATGGGTCAGGAATAGAATAATAAAAATAGTTTGCCAGCCTCGGAAAGTCGAATGAAGGGTTCACCCAGCACACTGGTGACCCAATTGCGCACCTCGAGCCCGGTTCCAGGAGTGGAGACTGGCAGGGAGGGGGTTGGCAAGTGTCCACTGGACACTTCCCTCCTGGAGCAGGTTCACGTGGGGCCCTGTGGGAGGATTGGCAATGTATTTGGGGGACATGATGCCTCGACATGCCCCCCCGTACATCCCTGCCCCAGGCCGCCCTACACTCATGCAAGGTTGAGAACTGTGTGGGTGGGGTGTGAAAACAAGGAAAATACACCCCGACTGGCTGAATGATGAGTGCCCGGTTCCTGCCACCCAAAGCCCCGAAGTCAGCCTGGAGCCAGCCCTGCAACTCCTGGAATGCATGGCATAGGCCACCAATGCCCTTCCCCCTTGGAAGAGAGGGACCCACCTGGCAAATGGATATGCCGGGGTATCTCGGTAGGCTGCAGTTAGGGTTGAGAGTGGTGGCAGGGGTCGGAGGGCAGTAGGGTAGGTGCTGGTGCTCCAAAGGAGTGGTCAGACGGGCATGAGGGAGCAGCATAAAGAAAGCATACAAAAAGGGGGCATGGCTAGTTAGCCAGCTGAACAGTCACACTTCCAGAGAGCTCCTGCTACAGCGCATCTAATTTAGCTTATTTTTTGGACTCTCTGCCCGACCTGAGCTTCAAACTATATTGATTTGTTCCCTGGGGTCCAGCTGGTTCTGGGGACACCAAAGTTACTGAGATGGGGTGGAAAAACACAGACCAGAAGCCTAATTTCTTTGCCCCACATGGCAGGGCCTCTAAACCTCCACCAGTGCCTGCAAATCTCCCTGCTGCAGATATGATGGGCGGGGAACCTGGTCCGGCTATGCTGGAGTCTCCTCAGTCAGCAGTTCTGACTCTTACTAAAACTGTCCAGTGCATAGATGAAAAAATGGATGGTTATAACAGCTGACTGATCCAAGTGGAACAAAAGCTGGACCATGTTAACAGAAATGGCCAAAGATGCAGAGAAGGCTTCAAGTCAGGCCCAAACCACGGTGGCCTCTTGTGTGAAGGAGTAGGCTTTGCTCCACTCTAGATTAGAACACATGGAAAATGTATCCTGTGCTGCCAGCGTCTGGATCATTGGAGTACCGGAGGGCATAGAAGGAGAGAATCTTTCCCTCTACTTGAATACCTGGCTGTTGGAGACCCTTGGACTTGATCTGCAGGACCAGATAGTTTGTGCTTACAGGGTTAATGTCTGAAGACTGGAATCAACAGTGGGAGCCAGAACCATCATGCTTATTACAGTCTCCATGGTGGTGTGGTACCATATTCTGTGGGCTGTTTGATCGAAGTGCAACATTGAGGTGGATGGTTCCAAAGTGTTATTTTTTCCTGATCTCTCCTACTCCACCCGCATGAAACGGAAAGGATTCAACGCAGTCAGGAGGCACCTTTGGGAGTTGGAGATCCCCAACAACTTACTGACGCCAACCCGACTTCTTGTTATGGTGGGAAGGAAGACATATATCTATACGGAACCCAAAGAGGCTATAAAGCTGGTCAAAAAGCTCAAGACCGAGAGGGCAGCTCAGGAGGGGATCCTTCATCAGACTCTGAGGCAGAGGACACTTGAAAAAAAAAACTGAATGAGAGTTCTTTAAATTCTGCTATTATAAATGTTTATTTTTCATGTTTAAGAAGGGCCCATTACATGGTTTCATTATCTCCATAAAAACCGGAAGGCAGTGGGAACGTTCTGTTTAATGGTATATTACAGAGGGCCCCAAGACATAGATCGGATGATCAGTTACACTGGACACTTGGACTTATCTTCTCTCCGCTGCTATAATTTATTTTTTGGGGATCTTAGTAAAATGGAGACAGTAAGGACAGTAGATTATGGCCTGAATAACTATATAGTTTGGGGAAAATGTTGAGATAATGTTAAGCTTTTCTCATTCTTCTCTTTTTTCTTCTGTGTAATCTGTGGGAGTGAACTAGGAGATATCATAGGAGTTCTAGAAAAAAGGTGTATCTAATAATCAAAGGCCTTAAAGCCCAGGGTTTTCTTTTAATGTTTGCATATATTAAATGGTAATTGCAATATTCTAAGTATTGATAGATATAGCCAAATGAGATATTCACAATGATGTACTAGACAGCTGTTTTGTTATTTGGAAATCCCCCTACTCTTGTACCAAATGTAACAATGGATCACATATCTGCAGATCCTTTTAATGTTGTTTACTTTGAGTAGTATTGCATTGTACAGGAAATTATAGTGTGATGTATTTGCATAAAATCTATAAATAAAAAGTAAAAAAAAAGAAAGCATACAAAAAATATAGCTCTGTGGCTGAATTGAAGAATCACCTTGCAAGCATAGACTGGAGCTTCCTTGACACCTGCACCTCTTTCGACTCAGCCCTCCAACTCTTCCTTACCTGGCTAAACAAGCTCCTTCTTGCCACTACAAGCCTTACCTGCCTCGGGCAATTAAAATCTCAAATTCAGAAGTCCATCTCTGCCTTTGAACATTGCTACTGCCGCACTCACCCCTGCTGAAAGTAGCCTTGCCAGTGCCCCTTGGTGCCCTCTGGCTCACTTGCACTAACTAGTAGGTCCTCAAAAGCTTCCACTGCTCCCACTCTCCCCCACCTATCTACCTTGCTACACATGTACTCGACTTACTTACCCCATGAACCCCCATACCCCTCCACCTCCACACCTGCTTATCTCTCCTGACCCTCTGCTATCACCTACTGTTGTTTCTCCTCCCTAACCCTTTTAGCCTGCAGCATACTTTCTCCTAACGACAGTATTGACCCCAGTGAATGATCCTTCAGTGTCCCCTCTAGGATCTGACAATGCTATATAGCTGCTGCGTGGGAGTACCGATGGCTTATACATAGTTTGACCTTCGCATTTTATTACCTATGCTGGCATGGGACTATTTCCCCCATGTTTTCTACACCTAAACAATGGATTATGCTATATTTCTGTCTATCCTTATCCTTTTATTTGTAATATGTAATATGTCCTCTAACTGATGTGTTACTGACAATGCCTATTAGCTGCTACCATTCTCCCCTTATTTCATGTATGTTGTTTGTTCCCCCATCCCATGTTTGACGAGGTTCCTTTGTAAATGAGCTTTTAGCTCAAAGGTTGTAATTCTGATTTTTACAATAAATAAATATTTGTGAAAAAAACCTGGGTGCTTATTATAGGCCTCTTTAAAATGGCGTGTTCTAAGTGGTAATATAGGTTGGTTCTTATTGGTTCCAGTGATAATGGTCTTCCAAATCTAATTGGGTCAGAGTAATCTGATGTAGTGATCCTTTTCTCATCTATCTGGCCCACTTGTTTGGGATTTGGCCCTACCCCTCATTGAAGGCTATTTGTGGTCCACTGTGAGCTATGTTTGCTACCTATTTCACCAAGCCATATTTTAACTCCAATTGGACCCCTAGCAGCAGCTGGTATATTTTGTCCACTACAAGTCAATCTACTATGCTTTCTCAAAAAAAAATAATTTTTGAAGACCAAACAGAGTATCAGTTTGCCATCATTATTAATCATTTCAGACATCCTATATATTAATACATCGTATATTCTTTTTCTTGCTGTAATGTCCATAGTACACAATGTTCTTATTTTTGGAAATTTATAAATCTTTACCCCAGGAATTCTCCAATATTCCTAACTCTTGCAGTCAGCCTTTAAAGTAGAACTGCTCAAAGATAGAACATTATGCTAATGATGGAACCATCATTGGATCGTGACACTTATTCAGTTGCTGCCCTTATCAACTGCTGCATTCTAAACTCCTCAGATTTCTTTCTCTGCCTGCCAAGTCAAGACACCTCGGAGACTTCTCCTCACGGTCGTTTCCCAGTACTACTTCTATCATTATAAGTATTTTCTTTCATAATTTTCATTTGCTGCCTTTATTTTCTATTTTACTAGTAAACTGTTAGAGTAGGAATTGTAAGTGTTTTTCTTGGTTTCTCTCAGTTTGGGATAACCGGTGAGGAACTGAGGTTTTGTTAGTTTGTTCGGAGTTTTTTGACTAAAACTCTGGCAGCTTTACTTAAATTTAATTTCCTTTTTTTTCTCTGTAAAAAAATGATGAATTGAGTTCTTTGTCTATTTATTCTGGTTCCAATCGGAACTTCCTCAGTTTCTGAACCGACCGCAACCGCCAAAAAAAAAGAAAAAAAAGAAAACGTACTTGCGGTTCAGGTATTTTTGAGTTTTCTTTGAAAATGTCAGAAAATCCTAAGGAAAACTGACCCCACAGGGTTTAAAAATTGTACAAAGTGTGGGGATGTTTTTGCCAAGGCTGACAAACATGACTTATGTGCTGTCTGCCTTGATGAGGAACATTTCTCTACTGAGTGTGACATCTGTAAGTCTTTCCCCCAAAAGACGCTTGAAGAACGTCGGGGGAGACTTCACAAAAAGTTGGAGAAGGGTGCTTCAGGCTTTGACCAGCCTTCACTCTCAAAAATGCGGGTGAAACCGCTATTACTAAGCAAGCAACCCCTGATAAGGGCGATACCTCAACCGGGAAATGAACTGGTGAGTTGGTTTAATCTTTAGTTCCTTCAAAAAGACTAAAGAAAACAAAGCACACTGAACCCCCTGCTGAAAAGCCTAAAGGTACTTCTGCAGTGCCTGGCAGTTTGCCTGTGTCTCAGGATATTGCCCAGGCATTCAAAGTGATTCAAGTTTTATAGGGGCTGGTACCCCCAGTTCCTCAAGCACTGGTTCAAACCCTGGTTCAGCAAACAATTTCCTCAATTCCAACCTCACTCCAGGAATGCACAAAGTATGAGGAAGAAGAGAATTATGATGAAGAAGAAGGGAACCCATAGAACCTGAAGTTTCCCCTGATCAGGGATTTGGATCTCCAACCAGGGCATCTGAGGACTTTTCCTCCCATTTCTCCTTTGTCAGGAAAATGGTTTATGCTCTGGATATAGCCACTAGTGAAGTGGTAGAAGATGAAGAGGAGGTGGAGTATCTGGAGCTTATGGGGTTAACACCTTCTAAAGATTGCTGCTCCCTATTAACAAATTCTTTAAGAAAGATATCTTAAAAATTCTGCAGACACCAAATTCTGTTCCACCTCTGGATGAGAAGTCTGATAAAAAGTATCAACTAAATAGGGAGGGGGCTGAGTTTTTGTTTACTATCCCTGACCATGAAGGTGTTGTACAGACTGCAGCCTGTGACAGGGCAATGGTACCCTCGACATCACACCCCGCTGAGAAGGATTCTAGAAAGCTGGACAGTATGGCCAAGAAGTGCTACCTGTAAGCTTCATTGGCTATCAGACAGGCCAGTTATCAGCCCTATGATGTACAGTATCAAAAATCACTGTGGCAGTCTGTCTTGGCTATGTCTGAGAAAGCGTAATCTGGTCTCTCAACTGATTTGGCTGAGACTGCCAGGTTCAGCTTGGAGGCTACAAAATATCAATTTTAGATGACACCAGATGTCAATGACACTGCTGCCAGGTGTATGGCCTTTTCTGTGGCTCTAAGAAGGTTTGCTTGGCTCAAGGCCACAAACCTCACACAGGATACCCAGTTGAAAGCCATGGATTCTCCTGTAGAAAACAACTCCTTATTTGGAGATAAGACAAGCCTATATGAAAAAGGTGAATGTGTACAAAGCCACCTACAGGAGCAACTCTGCCAAAGAGAGAGCTTCACCTTCCACCAGACCTTATGGAAGGGGAAGCAGGGGTAGAGCTAGTTACAGGAGGTTTTTTTTTATCAGGCTCAAGCCGTCCCCAATACCAACAGTACCCTCAGCAGACAGGGTACTTCAGAGCTAGGGGCAGAAAGGGGTCTAGGCATGGCTCCCAGGCTGGACAGGCACAGCCCCAATCCAAGCAGAATCCCTGACTTATTTGCCAAGGCCACTTCCCCACTCCCTGTAGGAGGCAGACTGACTCACTACTTCCAGGCTTGGAAAAAAACATAACCACAAACAAGTGGGTCCTGAAAGTAGTGGGTCAAGGTTTGTCCCTAAGTTTCAAATCCTTTCCCCCACTAAGAACAAGGGTTTTTAAACCTGCTTCAAATACAGAGAAGAAGCTGTTGGAAAAGGAGGTGCAAAGTCTGCTCTTGTCAAGGGCAGTGGGACCTGTTTTTCCTCAGCAGAAGGGAAAAAGGTTTTATTCAAGGTATTTTCTAACCACAAAGAAACATGTGAGTGGCAGCCTAGTCTAGACCTATGGTTACTAAACAGGCACTTACTGAAGCCAAAGTTCAAAATGGTACCCTTGGCAATGATTCTACCAGCCCTTCAAAAAGGAGACTGGTTGGCCTCCTTGGACCTAAAAGATGCTTACTTCCACATCTCCATAAGGGAGTCCCACAGAAAATACCTCAGGTTCAGACTCCCATCAGGCCATTACCAGTTCTCAGCACTACCATTAGTTGTCACCTCAGCCCCAAGAGTGTTCATGAAGTGCTTAGCAGTAGTGGTAGCACATCTAAGAAGGCTAGGTGTCACAGTGTTCTCCTATCTTGGGGCTGGCAGTATAGCCTAGAGGTTAGAGTAATAAGCTGTGAATGAGCTTGGCACATCCAGCAGGCCTGGGTTTGTTTCTCACAACCTCCACTTGCATACTGTGTGACTCTGAGCAAGTCACTTAACCACCCCAGTGCTTCCGGGTCACCTCTGAAAACAGGCACTTGTGCCTAGTGGGCCATACCCGGTTACCAAAAGAATAAAATAAACAAAATAAAAAAATATGGACGATTGGCTGTTGGTGGGAAAATCATCACAACAGGCTCGGGACCACTTGCAGGTAACCCAAGAGCTCCTGGAGTCCTTAGGGTTCCTAATAGACCTAAAAAAACCCTGTCCTACAACCAGTGCAGGTTCTGCAATTCATAGGGGCAGAACTAGATAAACAGAAGAGAAGGCATTACCTGCCTCAGGACAGGATAAGCAATATCCTACAAATTGCTGTCTCATTTAGTCTGCACAAGCCAAAGACAGCAAGGCAGTTCCTTCAGCTACTGGGACACATGACTGCAGCAACAGGCACAGTCCTGGGTTCCAGATTCCAAATGAGGGATATACAGTTCCACCTCAGGGCACATTTGTGCCAAAGGAGGGATCCTCTCTCAAAGCTGATTCCAATAACAAGGACATTACTGCAAGTCCTCCAGTGGTGGAAGGAAGGAGGCAATCTAAGAGAAGGGGTTCCCTTCTAGAAAGAGTCTCCATCAGTGATTCTCACAACAGACACATCACTGCTGGGATGGGGTGCCCACCTAGGGAAGCACACCACCCATAGAATCTGGTCGAGTCCAGAGTCACTCCAGCACATAAACCTGATGGAACTAAGGGCAGTATTACTAGCCTTGAAGGCCTTCACACCATTGGTGCAAGTCAGAGTGGTACAGGTCAGCACAGACAATACCATAACCATGTACTACATAAACAAACAGAGAGGGACAAGGTCCAACCCCCTGTGCATAGAGACAAAGAAGATTTGGAGCTTATCTTACTCACTCAAAGCTTCACTACAAGCTATTCATCTGCCAGGCAAGGACAACACCCTAGCAGATGCCCTGAGTCAGATCAACCAGGCCGATCACAAGTGGACCCTGAACAGGCAGGTGCTGGAGCTAGTGTTCAGAAGGTGGGGCACCCCAGAGATAGATCTCTTTGCATCCCACGAGAACCACCACCTGCCACAGTATTGTTGCAGACCACTAGCTAGGGGGTACAGTACCCCTGGATGCTCTGACTCTGGACTGGTCAGGGAGGCAGCTTTTGCCTTCCCTCCTTTCCCTCTGATCTTCAGGGTTCTGATGAAATTCAGATCCCAGCCAGCATCAGTGATCTTGATTGCACCAGATTGGGCAAGACAGCCATGGTACTCTCTGCTGCTATCCATGTCTGTGAAAAAGCCAATACACCTCCCTCGGAGACATAATCTGTTAACCTCCAACTAGCGGAGGATCCTGTACTGAACCACAGATCCCTTAGGCTCAAGGCATAGCTGTTGAAGACTTAGAGTATGCAGGTTTGCATCTCTCAGAAAGTGTTCTGAATGTTTTACGAGGTTACGTGAAGCCATCTACCAAGAAAACCTATGCTTCAAAATGGAAAAGATTTTCTATTTGGTGCTCCACCAATGATGTGGTGCCAGAACAAGTAGGGATTCCAGTGTTGCTGGAGTACCTTACCCATCTGCAGTCTCTGGGCTTGCAGCCCACCACTTTAAAAGTCCACCTGACTTCAGTATCTGCTTACATTTCAGCTGGAAAGGGTGCCTCTATGGCATCAATTCTATTTTCAAGAGGTTCTTCAAAGGTTTGGCACATTTGCACACACCCCTCACAGGGAACCAGTGCCAGCTTGGGACTTGAATGTCTGCATTTTCAGCTCATGGTTCCTCCTTTTGGCCCCATGGTCTCAGCTCATTTGAAGTTTATTACCTGGAAAACAGTGTTTCTGGCAGCCATCACCTCTGCCAGAAGAAGTAGTGAGCTTCAGGCTCTGTATGTCAAAAAAGACTACATCTCATTCCATAGGGATAAGGTAGTTTTGAGAAAAAATAGGAAATTCCTTCCTAAGATGGTTTCTGATTTCCACTTAAATCAGTCCATTACTTTGCCAGTCTTTTTCACTGAACACTCTAGTTCAGGTGAGCATTGACTCCATAGTCTCGATGTCAAGAAAGTCCTGAGTTACAATGACTCACGCTAAAGGTCATAGGCTTGACAGACAGCAACTGTTCCTGACTTATGGGGATGTGGGTAAAGGAAATCCAGCATCTAAAAGATAGTTCAGTGCATCCAGTTTTGCTACTCAAAAGCTGGGAAGGAGCCCCCAGTAGGATTGAGAGCTCATTCCATAATAATAATAATAATATTTTATTTATAGTGCGTCTTTCAAGTACCAAGGCACAGTACAATTAAAACAATTAAAACAAATAAAACAAAACATCATCACATTCAATAAATACAAACAATATCAGCCATCATCTTCTATCTACTATAGCAGCTGCCAGGGATGTCCCATTGCTGGAAATTTGTAAAGCAGCTATCTGGAGGACAGTTCACACCTTTATAAAGCATTACAGCCTGGGACACCCAGTCCAGAAGTGATGCCAGGTTTAGCACATCAGTCCTGCAGAGCCTATTTCTGAAGTAGATTCTGTGCCCACCTCCAAAAGTACTGCTTCTTAGTCTGCAAGAGTTAGGAATATTGGAAAATTCCTAGGGTAAGAAGAAAAAAATTATTCACTGTAGTAATCTTGTTTCTTCCAGCATATTCTCCAATATTCATAACTTGCCCACCCTACCTCCCCTACTAGAACCAGTGGCCTCTGCACTCAAAGCTGAATGAATAGGTACAAAGGTGCTGACATACTTTCATCTTTTTGGGCCTTGTTGGGCATTGTTTTTCTCCTTCTTCTGGTTATTCTGACATTCAGGGGGGTTTGTTTCCCCCAGTTGAGGCTTTGTTTAGATTAGATTAGTTTTGTTTTTATGTAGATGTCATCCTAGGTTGGGCCTTTCCTTGCATGCTCTCCACAAAATCTGAGAGGTATAGAATGTAGCAGCTGATAAGGGCAGCATTTGAATAAGTGGCACGAGCCAATGATGGTTCCATCATTAGCATAACGTTCTATCTCCAGGTAGTTCTATTTTAAAAGCTGACTGCAAGAGTTATGAATACTGGAAAATACCCTTGAAGAAACAAGATTACTATGGTGAGTAATTTTTTTTATTGTGTCTGTAATACTTTTTATCTGCAAATTGTAATGATTTTTAAAGTCAAACAAGTAAACTATTGAACTGAACTGAAACCATGCTCACAGTAATGAAACTGGGTATATCCTAAGTAGGCAAGCAATTGAACAAACAAAAAGAGATGTATATTTTGTAGGGTGTGGTTCTAAGAAAGCATACATACTGCAGAGATATGGAGATTTGTGCAAATGCACAAATTAATTTATTGTACCCCTCAAGTCAATGTGTACATTTGCTGGTGTAGTGCTAGTACAAAAAAGTTAATGAATACTGTACATCAAATTGACACCACTTTACAAAGCCTTTGCGAGTAAAGTATTGGGGCACGTGGGGGCTAGGAGCAGTGTTTGTAATGTGGTTTCTAGCTGAATTTACAATTTGATGTATTCGATTCAGCTCCCTAATGGAGGAAACCATCCTCCTTTCAGAAGGGGCAGCTGTTCAAGGATCAGATGGACAACAAAAGTCTAGGGTGCCCTGAAGCATGTCTATGAGACCATGTTTGCGGTGTTGTAAATAATTTCTGGAGCCTACACTGCTATATCCCTCTTTGAGTGGTACAGGGAGATTTCTGATATTTCCTGCACTGCATCCACATCAGTAAACAAAATACACAACAGTGACTTAGCCAGCAGTCAAGCCTAGCAGAATTGGCTGCAGCCTGTTTGGCAGATGCCTGTGGTGACGCTGTGAAAATAGCAGAGTGAGGGGTTGGTCATGGCCAGTGTGACCCTTAAATGACACCTATGGTTAAAGCACTGGTAGACCGATGCCCAATCCAGGACACTCCTCCTTCATGTTCTGTATGGTGGAAAACTCCTATTGGGAGACATCCTTCCTAAGGCCATCAAGGAATCTACAGAAATTAAAAAGATGAAAGGTCAGGACCAAAAGTCAGGAAGGAGTTACAATGAACCATACAGATCCTTTCAGAGCCATAGGAACTCTAGGAACAAGACAACCATACCATGGCCCCTGGTCCACCGCTATGCAACCCTACTTCAGAGAACACCATCAAGGAAAGGAAAGCAGTAATAGAAACAAGAACAGAGACTTGGACTGCTGGTACTCAAATTCATTTTGAAGCCACGCCGGACCACCTCCCCCACCACCTAATCAGAGGAAGACTGCAGTTTTTGTAGGAGTGTGGACCACTATCAGGGTGGACTGATGGGTCACGAACATTATCCAGTCTGTGTATCTTCTGGAATTACCCAAACCACCTCCTCCCAGGTTCTTCACCATTCAAGTGTCACCCTCTCAGCAGTAGAAGATGCAGGTCACAGAATCCATCTCCAGCCTTCTCCATATGAGAGCAATCCAGAGGGCACTAGTGGAAGAACAGGGTTTGGTCATCTATCCCACCTTCTTTGTGGTTCCCAAGAAGTCGAGGGGATGGAGACTGGTAATGGATCTAAAATATGTGCACCAGTTAGTCAAACAACAACAGGTTAAGATGGAATCCCTTGTCTCCATCATGAGAAAAATATATTCTTTGGTGATCATCTCAGCTCCACATATCTCAGAGATGCATACTTCCACATTCCCATAAGACAGTGCCACCACAAGCACCTCAGGTTTGCCATACATGGGGAGCACATTCAGTACATGGGTCTTCCTATTTGGCTGTCACCTGCACTGAGGGTGCTCACCAAGGTACTGATTGTTCTAGTAGTACACCTCAGGCAGAACAGGACTGATGTATACCTGTATGTGGACGACATACTAATCAAGGCTTTGGTCAGACAGGAAGCATCACCGAAAGTTCACCACACTCTCAGGACACTGGAAACCTTTAGCTGGGTGGTGAACAATGAGAAGCGTTCCATTCATTTTTCATGGACTATCTCACAAGGCAAGGCAATTTAGCACCTTTTCCCAAGGAGGAGAATCCACTTTGATGCAACCAAGGGAGTAGAGACATTATCCCAGAACTGATTGCCCAGTCTCACAACACAAGTTAATTGCTTGTTCAAACACTGCCAAACCTTGTCTCAGAATATAATGGAAATACTGGGGAAATCCCCACCCTTGCCATGGTCCATGCTCATGACAGACTCCCAAGGTTAGATGACATCCACTCTGCCCCACCCCCACCATGGTCAATACTCATTGCAGATCCTCGAAGTTAGTTAATGCCTGCCTGTCCCACTATGGTCCATGCCAATAACAATGCTCATCATAGACCCACTTATGAGGTCATGAGATGGGGTAGTGACTTGGATACCCTAACAATTTGAGCTCAAAATGGCCAACACTGGCCAAGGTAAGAGGAAAAGTAAAAATATATAGTTCAAAGAACTCTAGTTTATTGCATAGCCATTTTAGTGCAGCTTACATACAAGAAATAATGGTGCCTCCACACCACTCACCTTACATTTCATGTCTCCAATTAGGGGCTTCATCAGAGATTACGAAAATAATGAACAGGTGATTCTTTATACAGAGAGACATTAACCAGTATGTTTTATCCACCAGTCAGAATGCACCATACCAGATTTAAACATACATGTAAGCAAAGAAAACCTATTTTAAATCAGCATCAAAAAGAATATAGCGTACAGAAATATAAACAATTGTGTGATTTCTACTCCCACCATAAGTGCATTAAACAATTACATATTTCATGTCCAATTCCTTGTCCGTTGTAACATTGTGACATCACAGAGTAACTGCAGTGAAGAAAATACCAAAAAGTATGAAAAACAGTTAGAAAAGCTGTTTTACCACGTCTAGATGTCATACAACATAAGCAGAAAGATCTCCATTGATCACCCTTTCATCAGTAAGAACTGTGGGGTTGTGGGGGTTGGATATAATTTCAGCTAACCACAGTAGGTCTTAGGATACACTGTGTGCTGATATCCATACTCCATTAAAACATTCAATCTAATTCTGTATATATACCATCAATTGTATAATTACCTTTGCTTCAATAGGAAAGGGGAAATTTCAAACTTTCCATTCAAACAAGGTGATTTTAAGGCTCCTAATTTAAACTCTTGTTCTTTCTGGTTTAAAATGTTCTCCAAATCCCCACCTCTCACATTTTTTGTTACAGCTTCTAGACAAACAGCTTTAATTTTGTGAGAGGTATTTGTACATTTTTTAGAGGTATTTGTAAATGTATGTATCATCACTGTAAAGATTAACCAAGAGCTACAGCTGTGGCACCGAGGGGACGCATACCTCACCTCTTCTCCCTACAACCCGCACTGGACAACCCAACTCAGAAAGAAAAAAAGGGCACCAGATTCAAATCAGCTCCTTTGTTCTAGAAGCTGTATAATTGGGGACTGATCTTGTCTTGCTGCTACTTGCAGCAAGAGCCCCAAGCAAAGATCACCAGTAATGAGTCGAGAGGGTTGGTGGATCAGCCCTCCCCCAAGTGATTGCTAAACTGAGAGCTACAGCTGCGGCACCAAGGGTATGCATACCCCACCTCCTCTCCATGCAAGCTGCACCAGACCAGCTAACTCAGAAACACAAAAAAAAGGGCGCCAGATTCAAATCAGCTCAATTTGTCCTTGGAGCTGTATAAATGGGGACTGGACTTGTTTTGCTACAATTTGCATCCAGAGCTCCAAACAAAGATTGCCAGCAATTGATCAAAAGGGTTAGTGGACCAGTCCTCCCTCTAAATAATCACCAAACCGAGAGCTACAGCTGCGGCACTGAGTGGACGCATCAGACCAGCCAACACAGACAAAAAGCAGGAGACCCGCTCCTGCTTACAAGACTGAGCGGCCAGACACTGGAGGGTTTTTTTGACTGAGCAGCCAGACACTGGAGGGCTTTTGCCCTCCCTCCCATTCCCCAACCTCCCAGTTAACTAAGGAGCTTCAACGTGAATGCAATTAGCAATTGGCAAATTGTCTGAGAGTCTAAAAGGGCGACAACAGTGGGTAAGACTTATGGGGAATGTAAGGCTGGGTCATATGCTTTGCAATTCAGATAGAGACCATATGTTATTGAGTCACTAGATTCCAGTAATGCAATGCTATTTTAGTTTAGTTATCATGTCACTATGTTCTAAATACTACAGTGCTATTTTAGATGGCATTAATTGCTTTAAAGAGCAGGTTCCTAGTAAGGGCTTCCTGAAGCACATAACATAGTCTACCTGGTCCTAAGTTGATATCAATAATTTATTTTCTTTAGTGCTGCTGTAAAAAATCATAAAATTGCCCTGAGAACACATCCAGAAATGCAGCCACTTCTGAAAACCTCCGACATGTACCCACGCAGGCACATGCTGCCCCATTTTCTGATAATGGGCAGACTAAGTGGGCCAAGCAGTCCTTATCTGCTGTCAAAGTCTATGTTTCTATGAAGGCTGCGTGTGCGCGCCCCTTTGACTTGAATGGGGACAATTCTCTTAAACATTTTATTACTACTTAGTGTTGCGATTTAAATAAATCAAAGCAAAACATCACCAAACAGTACTGTGTGTGCCTGCATGGGGACATGTTGGTGATTTCTGGAAGTGGCTGCATTTCTAGCTGTGTTGTCTCAGGGCAATTTTATGAGTGTAATAACTATTTTTTACAGCAGCACTAAAGAAAACAAGCATTTGTCAATGCTGAATGTTACTTGCTGGCATTAGCAGTGGAAGTGCAGGAGTTAGATGCAGTATAGGAATGGCAGTGAAGTATTGAACTAATGCCAACTCCACCCCACCCTGCAGAGATGGACACACATTAGGGTGTGCCTTTGGGTTGTCGCCCATAACAATCACGACATTTCACCTCACCCTACCCTGCAGACACTTACAAGTGCCGAGGTGTGCTTTGGGGTGTCCAGGCTTTACACTGACCTCATTCCATAAGGCAAAACACTGAAATGGGTCAAGTATAGGTGAATGGGGTGAACTCAGAGGCCAAAGGGTCCAAGGTGCACCTCAATGCCTGTCACTGGCCGCAGGGTGGGGTGGAATGGCACCAGCATTACTGTTGACAATCCCAAGTCACACACCCAATGCATGTCAGTCCCTACAGGGTAGGGCATTATGGTTGAAAACCCTAATGCCCTGGGTGTTTCTTGGTATTTTTACTCCAGGTTTTCAACATGGGCTTTTTGTGTCCCACTGTATGAACAGTGAAACTGTCAGTTCATTAGCTGAAAGGTGATTTTGCACAGCAACTGCGCCATTTGGCACCACAGGTGCGAAAACACATTTTGAACAGGATGTGAAAAATGACAGCTGAACTGTTCATGAGATAGTGTGAAAAACAGCAATGTTGAAAATCTGGAGTGAAAATATAAAAAAAATGTTGAAGTCACGAGCATGCGTAGAAACTGTACATCGCACACCCGTAATGTAATTAGTTTAGGGATTTTTTACAGCAGATTTTCAGCATAGGCATTTTTGGACCTCCGCTCATGAACAGTGCCACTGTGATTTTCTTAATCTGTCCTGAACACTGATTTCCCACAGCGACCGCGCTATTCTGCACCAGAAGTGTGAAAATACATTTCGGGCAGGGTGCGAAAAATGACAGGTGTACTGTTCATAAGGAGGTGTGGAAAAATGCCAGTGTTGAAAATATGGAATGAAAATATTAAAAATTCTTGAAGTTATGAGGGTGTGTAGAAATTGCACAATGCACACTTGTAACACAGTCATTTTATGGACTTTTGTCACCACATTTTCAACATAGCCTGTTTAAGACCTCTGCTCATGAACAGTGTCATTGTGATTTTCTTAATCTGTCCCGAACATTGATTTCGCACACCGACCATGCTATTGTGTGCTACATATGTGAAAACACATTTTGGGTGAGATGTGAAAAATGACAGCTATACCGTTCATAAGGAGGTGTGGTAAAATGGCAATGTTGAAAATATTAAAAATTCTTGAAGTTACGAGTGTGCATAGGAACTGCTCAACGCACACTCATAAAACAGTCATTTTTGGGAATTTTTTCACCAAATTTTTAACTAGGGTTTTTGGGGGCCTACCTCATGAACTGTGACACTGACGTTTCATTAATCGGTCCCAAAAAGCGGTTCTATGCATTGACCGCGAAATCAGTTTTCGGGGCTGAATAACAAAATGACAGTGACTGAGTACATGAGGTGGAGTCCCAAGAACCCCATGCTGAAAATTTGGTGAAACAATTTCCCAAAATGACCAAGATATGCACCAAATTACTGTACTCCTCATTTTCAAAGTGAGGTGAGTAGAACCAAATTCAGATTCCTACAAATGTCTGGACAGAGTGGCGTGAGGAGTACATTTTTAAAAACAATGCAGTTTTTTTCTAGATAAGAATTGACCAAGTGTCAACAATGTTTCAGATAATCTTGGCAGGTAGGACTATTTACTCACCAGTTTTAAAATATAGTGAGTAAACAAAACTGGGACGCATACAGGTGCTGTGAATCTGGGAAAAAAACTGCTCATTTTGAATAACTAGTTATGTTATGAAGCACTATTCTTCGGAGTGTGGAGTAAAATGACAACTGTTTGATGAGTATTGGTACTCGTTAAAACAATTCTGAAGAGTATTTCCTAAAATGAGGTGAGTAAAACAGGTTGGTAATTCCCTTATCTGGAGCCCTAGGAACATCGTTAAAAAATACTGGCCAGTACTACTTAATGATTCTATTTTATCAACAGAATTAACAGAGAGCCTCAGAATTACATTTTCAAGAGCAGATAATCTTACAGACAGGCTAGTATTGTACATATGCATTATGTTGAAATAAAACCTGAAGCAACCTATAGGCTATGGTTACCCCCACTCCCAAAGAGATATTTCAATTAAGCAATAAGGCATGACTAAGGGTTATGTTAATGGTCTGTTAATCACCTTCTAGGGGTGTACTGTGTCACTAGATGTAGCCGAAATGTAACATCTGTTAGTTCCACTGCCAGAGTAATAAATTCCAGCTTGAAGGTTATAAAAACACTGTCTTAGAAAAGATTTCTTAACTGCAGCAGCAGCTCCAGACAATGTAGACAACAGAATAAAAAATCAAAGGGAATCTTTTCTATTGATAGCATCTTAATGGCGTAAATGGCAATAGGGTTGCCCCCATGCACGCCTGTGTGTGTGTGTGTGTGTGTGTGTGTGTGTGTGTGTGTGTATGAGTGAGAGAGAGAGATGTGGAGGCGGCAGTGGGAGACAAGCCAGCAGAAGAATGTGCTAAGTTCCCTAACGCTGCAGACTAATGTTTTTATAGAACACAGCTAATTGTGACATCAAGTTTCTTTGAGCATAATGGCATGCTCATTAATTGGCCCTACTGTAGCAATGTGTTTCTTGCACATGCATGCAAGCAACACAAAAAATTATGGATATCAACTTAGGACCAGGTAGGCTATGTTATGTCCCATTTAGTCGAGCAGTCACTTTGATTTATTTAAATCACAACACTAAATAGTAATAAATTGTTTAAGAGAATCACCCCCCCCCCTTCAAGTCAATGGGGCATCCATGCAGCCTTCATTTTATGACATCACAAAATGCGGCTTCGTGTGCCTGTGTGGGGGGTGGCTAGTCATTACTGACTTTTTGGTCTTGGGGCAGTTTTATGAGTGCAATAACTTTTTTATGGCAGCACTAATGAAAATTATTTATGGATATTAACTCAGGGCCAGGTAGGCTATGTTATGTGCTGGGGGCAACTACTAGAAATATGTGACTCTGATCTTTAATCACTATTCAGTTAGCCTTTTGCTATTTACGCTGTTGTTTTTTAGCTATATTGCTTTGAATTATCTTGTGCAAGTAATAGTTCACTGAGCAGACAATTGGTTTAGAACTAGCACAGTTCATATTTGGTTGAAAGCTCAACTACAAATTGGGTAATTTGTTAGGGTGTCGAGAGCACTAACCATATCATAGCCTGCATAGTAGATCGTGCTCACCACCTTGGGGGGATACGGTCTCAGAGGAGCCTGATAGCAGAGAGTGGGTTGACTAGACCATATAGTAACTTTAAGCAGAGGGATGTGGAAGCCTAGTAGCAGGTACAGGTAGTGGGGGAGGAGGAAGGGATGCAGGGGAGAGAGATAAGAAGATTCTGGGAGCAGGAAGGAAGGAAGGGGGACAGTAGTTGACTGCAATGGATGTAGGGCAGCAGTGTTCCTGGATACAATGTGAAGAGCTACAGGCTGCCCAATATACAAGAATCTGGGGCAACTTAAGGCAGAGGTAAATTAGCTAAGGTGGGAGGTGGAGAGAGGGGTGAAGAGATGGGGTAAGGAACAAGGGAAAAACAGCAGGTGGCTGGGTGGGGGAATGGTAGGTGGGATGCAAGGGGGTTGCCAAGGGGACTGGAACTGAGAACGCCAAATAAATCAACCAGTACTAGGAATAATGATTGGCAAGTAGTGAGAAGAAAAGGAAAAGTAGCACAAGTGAATAACGGGGGTATGGCAGAAGAGGATACTAGGGCAAGTACAGGAGTCAGGGAGCAAGCTTCAAACAGATTCTTGCCACTAGTGGGTATAGAGGACCAGGGGGGCATGTGAGAAGCTTGAGGCATGAAGAAGCATGTGTGATAAGGTCAGTGTTAAACAGATGGGAGGGGAGAGTGGAAGGTGGGGAGAGGTAGTCCAGTCAATATGGAAGGAGCCAAGGGGACACCAGAGAGAATACGGAGGGATGGGGACAGAAGAGGAGGAAGGTGATAAAAAAATGGGATCAGGCAGAAAGACGGGCATGGGGGAGAGGGTATGAACAGAGAGAGAGAGAGAGCGAGAGAGAGAGAGAGAGAGATGGCTGGTTCACCAGGAGCTGGAAAGGGGTCAATAAACAGGACTGGGGGAAAGGAGAGATTGATGATCTTCGGGGATTCCACAGTAGAGGGTGTACACTGGATTAGGAAGTGGGACCCAGATAAAAGAAGGGTGGTCATCTGCGTACCAGGAATGGAGGCCAGGACCAATGGTAAGGGAGGAAATGAGACTGGGAGGAAAACCACACCTGATTGTTCACTTGGCTACAAATTATTTGGCAGGAAACTAGCTGGGTACGGTACAGTAGAGGTTTTGGGATTTAGCAAGGAGCTGCTGTAGGGAGGGTAAGCTTGTTGGCTTTCTCGGATGTCCTGCCAGTCCCTAGTGCCAGTACTGCCAGGAAAGAGAGGATAAAAAATTTGAAAGTTGGCTAAGGGAATGGTGTGGGGCGGAGGGGTTTGTCTGCATTGGGGAATGGAGGGACATATGGAAAGACAAAGGGTTATATTTGAAAGATAAGCTGCATTTAAATGAGGGAGGGTCTAGGGTACTGAGGGAAATACTGCAGGAATACAAAGACAAGACTATGAATTTAAGCTAAGAAGGGGGGAGTATAAGGCTAGGAGAGGAAAGGAGGATGTAATTGGGGGAAGTTACCTAGTGGGCACTCCCCCACCACCGGGCAGGGCATAAGGAAAGTGGAAGCAGTAAAGAGGGGAGGAACTGGTGGAGGATGTTAGGTGAAAATGTCAGAAGTCTGAGCAACAAAATAGTGGGCTTAGAGGCCGCAGTGGCAGGGGAGGATCTGGACCTGGTGGTCGTTATGGAGGCCTGGTGTACCGAAAACCAGGACAGGGAGATGGCCACCCCAGACTTTAAAATCTGTTTAGAAGGGACAGGTCAGGTAGGAAAGGGGAGAAGTAGCCCTACATGTGAGGGACAGTATACAGGCTTCAGTGGTACAGGAGGAGCAAGGGGAAGCAGAGTGTACTGTGGGTCACCCTGGAGAAGTGGTCAGAGGCTGTTATGCATAGGCCTCCAGCACATGGGGAAGAAGCAGATAGGGAGCTGATGCAAGCAGTACAAAGGATGGCCTGAAAGGGGGCATTGTTGCTGGTGGGGCGCTTCAGTCTACCTGATGTAGACTGGAGTCTCCCAGCAGTGGCAACAACCAGGAGCAGGGACATACTGGATTCCTTACAAGGAGCGGTCCTCCAACAACTTGTATGGGAACCAACTCGATGGAGGTGATACTGAACCTTGTACTAACCAATGGGGACAATGTTGCCAGTGTCACGGTGGGGTCAATCTAGGGTCCAGTGACCATCACACAGTGTAGTTCAAAATAACAAATGGGACAGAGATGAGTCACACAAGGAAAAGGGCCATGGTCTTCTGGCATGCAGATTTTAATTAAATGAGGGAAGTCCTCAAGGATGCCCTGGCAGGCATAGAGAAACTGGGAGGAGTTGAGGTGCAGTGGGCAATAATCAGAGGGGAAATAGAAAGAGCTACAGAACTCTGCATAAGACAGGTCAGCAAAGAAAAGAAAGAGGCCACTTTGGTTTTAGACAGAGGTAGCGAGAGCGAAAAAAACAGCCTACAGTAAGTACAAAGGAACACACGAGGGGGAGGACAGAACAATGCCCAAGGAGAAACAGAGGGTGTCAGGGCACAGTGTTAGGAAGGCGAAGGTGGATACTGAGGAAGGAATAGCCAAGTCGGTAAAAAAGAGAGATAAGACATCAGTGAGAAAAGGCAGTCCAAGGCAGGATTAGTGAGACTAGTAGGGGAAGGGGGGATTCCAGTAGAGGGGATTGCCAGAAGTCAGATTTACTGAACAATTACTTCTGTTCAGTTTTCACAGCGGAGGGGGAAGGGAGTGGTCCAGTGTTGCATAAAAAGGGAACAAAGGGGTGGGAGTTGGACACTAGTCTATTCACAGAGGAAAGTGTCCTTAAAGAACTGTCCAGGTTATGGGTAGACAAGGCAAAGGGTTCAGATGCAGTTCACCCTAGGGTGCTAAGGAAGCTCAGATAGGTGCTGGCGACACCTTTGGCATCACTGTTCAGCCTGTTGTTAGACACTGGGACTGGAGGAGGGTGGATGTGATTCCTCTCCACAAGAGTGGTAGTAGAGAAGAGGCAGGTAATTACCGACTGGTCAGCCTGACCGCAGTGGCGGGAAAGGTAATGGAGTCACTGCTGAAAGAGAGATATAGTGAATACATTGCAGCCAACAGTCTACAGGACCAGAGGCAACACGGATTCACAGAGGGGAAGTCCTGCCAGACAAACTCAATCGAGTTTTTTGATTGGGTGACAAGGGTGGTGGACCAGGGAGGGGCAGTGGACGTGGTCCATCTGGACTTCAGCAAGGCTTTTGACACCGTCCCACACAGAAGGCTGGTGAACAAACTGAGCAGTCTGGGAGAGGGTTCTAAAATAGTTAGATGGTTGGAAAGTTGGCTTAGTAGTAGAAGCCAGAGGGTGGTAGTAAATGGGGTTCACTCGGGGGAAGGTAGGATGGCAAGTGGGGTGCCACAGAGGCCAGTATTTGGTCCAGTCCTCTTTAATATTTACATTGGTGATATTGTGGTTATACTGAAAGATGTGCCTATTTGGGGATGATACAAAAATCTGCAACAGGGTAGGCACACCATAGGGGTGGAAAGGATGAAGGAGGACTGTGACAGGGTTGAACAAGGCCCTGTCCCATTTGTTACGCAGAAAGAGTTAAACACAAGGATCTGTTCTATCCTCTCCTTTTCAGCCTCTTGTCTGTCTGGTTGCACAACCAAATTTTCTTGTGAGACATAGGAATTGATTACTCTAATGGTCTCGCTATTCTTTGCCTCTCGCTATCTCCTTACCTTCACTTGCTGTTTCTGTCTTTTCTTTCCCCTTGCATATTTGCAGTTATAAAAATATATGTGAATTTTGTGTGAAACTGTAAGTGATACTGGGATTCCCTTTATTTGAAAATATATATAGTTATATTGTTGAAATGATTGCAAAAAAGCTATTTGGAATTTATGGGGTCAGCCTGAGATACAGTTTGCAAACTCTTTGCAGAGCTGTCAACAAGAGGTCAGTTCTGGGTCGCCATGTTCTGTTTGTTGCACCTGCAAGGAAACCGACAAGAACATTGTGTGAGAAGCAGGATGTTCTTTTAACAAGTTCCCAAGCAAAGACTTATAAAAGGAGCAGCAATTCTTTTGCTAGGAGGAGAGAGAGAGAGAGACTTAAACTTGGAAGTAAAGATGCCCTCAGAGGAAGGGCTTGTTTTCTGTGTTTGTACTGCCTTTGTAAATAATTATACTGAACAATTTTATTTTTAGTTTACTGTCATTGGGAAAAAATAAAATGCTACTTGCAAATTTTATACCTGCTCCTGGTTTTCCTATGCCTCCTGGCCTGTGCCTTGACGACAAGGACCTGGGGAAGCTGGAGGAGTGGTCAAGAACTTAGCAATTGAGATTCAGTATAGAGAAGTGCAGAATCATGCACTTAGGACATAAAGACCCACAGGCCACATATGAACTGTGGGAATGTAGTCACAGTAATAAGGCAAGAGCGGGACCTGGGGTTATCATATCGGATGACCTAAAGGTGGCAAAACAATGTGATAAGGTACTGGAAAAGGCAAATCAGATGTTGAACTGTATAAGGAGGGGTATGACCAGTAAGTGGAGGGAGGTGATACTGCCCTTATATAAATTACTGGTGAGACCCCACCTTGAGTATGGTGTACAGTTCTGGAAGCCTCATCTGTTTAAGGGCATAGACAGGATGGAGAGGGTACAAAGGAGGATAACCAAAATGGTGCAGGGCCTGCATCAGAAGCCCTGTGAGGAAAGGCTAAGGGATATAGATCTGTACTACTGTGAGATCAGGAGACAGAGGGGAGACACGATTGTGACATTCAAATACCTAAAGGGAATAAACATGGTACAGGAAGGGAGCATCTTTCAAAGCAAAACATGTTCAAGACTAGAGGGCACAATATGAAGCTGGAGGGGGGGAAGGATCAGAGGGAACAGGAGAAAGTATTTCTTCACAGAAAGGGTAGTAGATCCCTGGAACAGCCTCCTAGTGGAAATGGTGGAGGCTAAAATGGTTTCAGGATTTAACAAAGAATGGGCTAGATACATGGGTATCACAAAAACTGGAAGGGAAGGTAACACAGAGCCCGAGCAGAGGCTGGAAACACCATTGGTAGAGGATGTGGAGAAGGAGGGTAGAGGCTCCACCTCGTAGGATCTGCAGCTTTAAATTAGCAGGGAAACATGGTCCGACTGGATTGGCCAGGTGGTCCTTTTCTGCCATCAGCCTCTATGTTCTTGTGTTACTCACAGAGGGAAATTAGCTTATGTTCACAATACAATATAAAATTAGCAAATGGTTAGTTATAAATAAAAGAAATATATCATTTGAACCTTATCTGAACTTGGTTAGAGAGCCACAAAAAAAGGAACATTATAAGGAAATACAGATTTGAATGCTGTAATCGCCAGAGACTTTACTAAATGCTACAAAAATGATAACAAGGTTATCTGTAAATATCATCGTGGTATAGATGACCAAACTCATATCTTGATCTTATGCCACCTGTATAATTCATGTAGGAAAAAATATTTAAGTAAGATACTAGTAAATATAGAACTGGAACCAAGACACCAAGACATTTATTTGCTCAAATCACACTCAGCCACAATACTGGATTATGTAGCCTCCTTCCTTAAAATTGTAAATCAAATGAAATTACATTATAATGACAAATACTCAGTCTAATGGGCTTGCTGGAACTGTATGATATAGCACTCTTGTGGTTTATAACTGTGATCCTCTAATCCAGAAATATGTTTTAAATATGTTTTAAACTAGCTAGACCCCTGGTCTTGTGTAGTTTTAATTTTTATTCTTTAACTTCGAGGACACGTGATAAGCATGGACTGTGGGGACATCGGGCAGGCTGGATATGGTTCAACTTCGATTGCCCATGAAGAGCATGGACCATGGTGGAGCAGAATGGGCATGAACTGACTCAGAATCTGTGATGAACATGGACCATGGGGGTATGTGCAAGCCAGGCATCATCCACCTTCACGGACAGTGACAAATGTGGACTATTGTGGGTGGGGGGATGGGGACAGGATGGGCATGAATCGACTCAGAATCTGTGATGAACATGGACCATGGGGGTATGTGTGTCAAGCCAAGCATTATCCATTTTTGAGGGTCTGTGATGAGCATGGACCATGGTGGGGTTGGAGCAGACTAGATATTGTTCAACTTTGAAGGCCTGTGATAATTATGGACCATAGAGGGATGGAGCAGGCTGGACACGCTCCAACTCTGAGGGCCTGTTATGATTATGGACCATGGGGGGGACAGGGCAGGCATATATTGTCCAGTTACTAGGGTCTGTGATGAGAATGGGCCATGGTGGAAATGGGGCAGGTCAGATATGGTTCAGTTTTGAGGATCCATGATGAGGATGGAGTTGTTGGCGATGGGGAAGTTCCAGAAACAATCAAACTTTGAGGGCACGTGATGAGAATAGACCGTGGGGAGGATGGGGCAGACCCAATATGTTCCAGCTTTGAGGGCCCATGGTGAGCATGAGGCAGGCCAGATATGTTTCTGAAAGCAGCACAGGGGAAGTCACAGAGTTTGGAACTCTGATTTTGAAAGCAACACAAGGGAAATCACAGAGTTTGGAACTGTCTGATTTTGAAAGCAGCACAAGGGAAATCACAGAGTTTGGAACTCAGTGCTTTGGCTTCTCAGAAGGAACTAGAAAGGGGACAGGATCAGATCTACAGTACAGTAGCTTATTCTTGTTTTACATTGTTTCTTGTAGATTCTACTTGGTAGAAGGTTATTTCTTTTCTTTCTTACTACTAAGGGGCTAGCAGGGTATTGTTTGGGGCTGTTGGAATTTTGAAACCTGTTTTGGTAGCTATAAGTGGGCTCATTTGTTTGATTCACTGTGTGGCAGGCTGCATTTGTAGAGGCCTATTTCTTCTGTTTTAAAACATAATTTGGTGTGATTTAACTGGGTCTGTTTCTTTGAATTGGAGACATACAGTATATCTTCTAATTCCAAGCGTATTTTGATGTATTGTTGGTGAAGTTGTTTGAATTGGAGTCCTGTTTCTTTGGGTAGCAAACCTATTTTGGGGGCTTTGAGTAGAATTGTGATTCATTGTTGCTGGCTTCACTAGCTGCAAAGTTTGAGTGCAGAGTGGGGGAAGGCTGCTAATGGTCTGACCAGAGGCCTCAGCTACCTGATTGTTTCTGGAAGACTTGGGCTGGTCCCACCCTTGGTTCATTATTTCCTTTATACCAGGAGTTCTGACATCACTTCCTCAAACAGGCAAAGGATATGCACCTGTCATAGCAAAAGCAGACATCCAGGAAAGGAACAGCAGCAAGTGAAGAGGTGACTGCTCTCAGTGGAAGGGAAGTAAATGCAAATCAAGGAGCTTTCATTATTACTTCTTTGCATTGATATTGCATTGGGGAAAGGAGGAGTAGGAGTTTGAAGAAGGTTGTGCAATGGCTACTTAAAGTCTGTTTTTGAGTGTGGATAGGAAGGATAGGAATATAAAAAGCAGTTGCTCAATATATCTAAACGTGTGCAACAAAGGAGGTAAGGGAAATAAAGAAAATGTTTTGCACTGATAGAGGAGGGAGAGGGGAGACTTGGGGGAGTGTTTGGTATCCTGCATCTGGAAGGGTGGGGGGTCGCTAGTGGGCAACGACAGCAATGGGTAGGGTGGTAGGCTGCAACAACTGCGGTGCACCAATCTTTCTAAAAATTGCATGGAGTGTGGGAGGATGTTTAGTGTGCAGCCACATAGAAAAACTTAGAAAGGAGATTGAGGGTCTGCAGGAGGAACTAAGACAGGCAAGGCAGATTGGGGGTGGGTTTAGCCCAATACTGGAGAGAGGAAGAAGGGGAGATGAGGGAGGGTGATTTAAGCCAACAGTGATGAGGAGAGGGTCAGAAGAAGGGAAGCAGAGATAAAGGGGCCCAGGCCAGGAAGAACAATTGCCGGGAAACCAGGTCAGGAGAAAAGACAAATGGAAGGAGGAGATAGGGACTTGTGAGGGAGGCAAAGAAGTGGCAAAGTCATGGAGTGGAAAGGAGAGAACAGGTTACTAAGAGAGAGGGAGCGAGCATTTGTGAAGAGGCCTTCAGAAAATAGTTGTGCACTGCTAGAGAGGAAGAAGGTGGAGGAGGAAATGATGAAATTAGAGGAGTAATTGATAATTCCTGGACCAAACTGGAGCGGGGAGTTCTGCTGGGAGAATTGCAACAAGGGTAAAGGGAAATAATGTGCAGGAGGAAGAAGAGGAGCTGGAAATGAGAGAGGAGATGAATGGAAGCAAGCAGGGAGTAAGAGGGGTGGAATCTTAGTGCTGGGACTCAATACTAAGAGGAGTTAGGTGGGGTAGCAAGGGGAGGCATAGTCTCATTGGGTGGAGCCATGCCAGGAATGACAGCGGAAAGGGTGGGACAGTCTGTTCTGAAATATGCTAGAAGGGGTAGGGGCAAGCCTCAATTAATTATACATCTTGGGACAAACGACCTGGCTGACAAGACAGTAGATACAGTCCAGAGGAGGTATGTGGAACTAGCACAATTATGTGAGGGGGTAGGAAGATCAGTAACTTTTTCAGAGATACTTCCTATGCCAAAGGCAAGCACAACAAGAAAGCTGAGAATAGAGGAATTTAATGGATGGCTAAGAACCTGGTGTTGTGCTAAAGGGTATGGGCTGTTGGGGGTGGGGAGGGACCTGGGAGGACAGTAGTCTCTATGCCAAGGACAGACTACACTTGAGTGAGGAGGGAAAGAAGTGTTGAAACGAGGATGGAGGAGTACATAGGAAGTTGGGAATTTAAACTAGGAGTGGGGGTGGCAGTTGGGAAGAGATATGCAGAGACCACAGGTTGGGAAATCATATGAGCTTACCCCCCATAACAGTGACAAAGGACAAATGGCAAGTACTGTTGGTGATGCTAGGAAAGGAGGGCAGGATGGGAGGGAAAGGGTGGAAGGTGGTTACCCTTAATGCTAGGAGCCTTGGGAGGAAAACTGCAGAGTTACAGGTTCTCATGGCAGAGGGAGAGGTGGACATTGCAGCCATCACGTAAACATGGGCCACACAATACAATGACTGGGACCTGTCTGTACCAGGGTACAGGTTATTTCGTAGGGACAGGGTGATTGGGAAAGGAGGGGGGTGGCACTATATGTGAAGGAAGGACTGATGTGTGTAAGGGAGGAAGGGGAGGAGGGTAGTACGGAGTCACTTTGGATGCAAATCCAGGATTCCAAGAATAGGATTCTTAGAATGGGAGTGGTGTACAGGCCACCATCTCAGACGGAGGAGTTAGACAGGGAACTAGCGGGACAGATCAGGAGGACCTGAGAGAAGGGTAGTGTGGTGATTGTGGGGGACTTCAACATTCCAGGAGTGGACTGGAGCACCCCAACAACCAGGAACAGAAGGGAGCAGGTACTGCTGGATGCCTTCCAGGACAGCTTCCTGCTGCAAATGGTCGGTGAACCAACCAGGTTAGGAAATACCCTTAACCTTGTACTGGCAAATGGGGACTTTGTGAGAGAACTTACAGGGGAGGAACTGCTGTCAGGGAGTGACCACCGCTCAGTATGGCTCACATTAGATATGGGCAAGGAAGGAGTGAAATCTGGCACAATAGTGCTGGACTTCAGGAGGGCCGACTTTGGGAGGATGGGGGAAGTGATAGACGGGTACCTGGCCAGAATTCAATCTATTATGGACACTAACCAGAGGTGGGAGCTCATAAAGCTGGGGATAGTGGAGGCAACCAAAACCTGCTGCAAAGCCCAGAGCAAGAAGGCTAGGGCTAAGAAACCGATCTGGTTGAGCAAGGAGGTCATGGAAAGGTAAGGAGGAAAATAACTGCCTTTAGGAAGTACAAGAAAACAGGAGGGAGGACAGGGAGGGTACTTGACAGAATCGAAGAGGTGACAAGGGCATGAAGGAGCCAAAGCATCTACGGAACTCAGGCACAAGGCATTGAAGGGAGAAGGACTTCTTTAAGTACATCAGGGAGAAAAGGGCTGTAAAGACCACATAGTAAGGATTAGGAAGGAGGGGTTGGGTGGAAGCAGGGTGTGATAAGGCGGAAGCACTAAATGAGTACTTCTGCTCAGTATTTACTAAAGAGAAGAGGGTTGGACACCCAAGGTGGGAGAAATGCCAGAAGCAGGGGAAGTGGTGACAGATGGGAAATCATGGAGAGCAGAGTTCGAGAGGGTTTAAAGGCACTGAGGGTGGACAGGTGCCAGGCCCAGATGGCATCACCCAAGACTGAAGGAGGAGCTGGCAGAGGTCCTTGCAGGACCTTTGGCAGACCCTATTTAATGCCTCACTACATTCAGAGTGTGTACCTCAGGACTGGAGGATGGCTCATGTGGTGCCCCTCCTCAAGAGTGGCCCCAAGGATGAACCGGGAAACTACAGACCAGTGAGCCTCACACATCCATCGTGGGTAAGCTAATGGAGACTATCCTGAAGGAGAGGCTGGTGGCCTCCTAGAGGCCAAGGACTACAGCACAGCAGACAGCATGGCTTCACACGTGGCAGATCCTGCCAAACCAACCTGGTCGAGTTCTATGACTGGGTAACTAGGCAACTGGACAGGGGCCATGCAGTGGATGTCCTGTATCTGGACTTTAGTAAGGCATTCGACTCAGTGCCACATAGAAGGCTGGGAAGGAAGTTAGTAGGCACAGGGGTGGGTGCAAAGCTGGTGAGATGGGTAGGAAACTGGCTGCAGGGAAGGCAACAGAGGGTGGTGGTGGGTGGGGAGTGACGAGCGGTGTTCCACAGGGCTCAGTGTTGGGACCAGTGTTGTTTGGGATATTCATTGGCTTGCAGACATATCATGGGACATCAAGAGCAAGATCAGTCTGTTTTCTGATGATATAAAGGTAGGTGCGGTGGTGGATGACCTAGGGGGGTGGCAGGGGTTGCAGGATGATCTGGCAAAGCTTGAAACCTGATCAGACACCTGGCAACTGGGCTTTAGTGCCAAAAAGTGCAAGGTGCTGCATTTTGGGATGAAGAACCCAAGGAGGAGTTACCAGCTAGGGGGAGTGCAGCTAGCCAGACAGAGGAGGAGAAGGATCTGATGTGTGCTCATTACAGGGTCAATGAACAACTCGGCACAATGTAGAGAGGCAGCTGCAAAGGCCAACAAAATGCTGGGTTGTATTGCAAGGGTATATCCTCGAGGAGGAGGAGGTGATTCTGCCACTGTATAGGTCATTAGTTAGACCACACCTGGAGTACTGCGTGCAGTACTAGCGTCCGTATCTGAGAGGGACATTAAGTTACTGGAGGGTGCAGCAGGCGACAAAGATGATCAAGGGGCTGGGGACTTATCATACGAGGGAGGTTGAAGGAGTTGAACATGTACTCACTGGAGAGAGGAGAGACAGGGGTGACATGATTGAAACCTTTAAATACATGAAAGGAATAAACAAGATGGGTACAGAGGGGCTGTTCAAAGTAAGGGAGGAGAGGGCTACCAGGGGCCATGATATGAGACTGGAGCGAGGAAGGTTCAGGAGGGAGATGAGGAGACACTTTTTTACAGAGAGGGTGGTGACTGGGTGGAATGCGTTACCTGCTGAAGTGGTATGCAGTAGAACAGTGGACTGCTTCAAACGAGGATGGGACAGGACAAGGGGGAGGGTTAATGAAGGGGAAGGGTGGAAGGGAGGGCAGCTGCAGAATAAGGGGTGCTAATTGCACATTCGAGCAGACTTGATAGACCTCTAGGCCTTTATCTGCTGGCAAATTTCATATGTCCGTATGTTTGTATGGTCTAATTTTGAGGGCCCATGATCAAACTGGACCATGGCAGGGATGGGGCAGGCCAGCTATGGTCCAGTTTCAAGGGCACAGGGTGGGGATGGGGGCAGGCTAGATATGGTCTTATTTTGAGGGCCTGTGATGAGCATGGATTACTGGAGGGGATGGGCAGGCCAGATATGGTCCAGTTTTGGGGGCCCATGATGAAAATGGACTATGGTAAGGGTGGGGCAGACCGGATATGGCCCAGATCTGGAGGTCTGCAGCTTTTCCTTCTACTCTGCCCCCCCATGCTGAACTCTGATATCTGTGAGCTCCTCCTAGAGATGATGTCCTTTGCAGTGCTCCGTTCTTGCATTCTTGCACAGCTGTCATGCTTGCTGCCTCTGTTTAGCAGTATGTGGCAGCACTGTGCTAAAAAACACAAAGTTCCAGCACAACCTCTGCCCAAAATAAAGAGTCTAATCACACAATTGCAATTTAGAGGTGTAACCCCCCTACAAATGGGGGTTCCCAAAAAGTCTCCCTTGAGCTTGCCTAAATGCTCACTGCAAGGCTGGTGTCCTGTGTTTTAGCAGTTTAAATGTGATTACCAGAGCTTGTATAGCCTCTGTGTACTGTCTCTTTAAGAGTTGTCTAATTGCAGCTTAAGTAATCTGAGAGGGAGCTCTGTTGAAAGATGTAGCTATTTACTGAAAATCATTTAGAGCGATAATGATAATGTAGTTTGTCTAACCTGCTTTCTTTGTAGCAAGGGCTGTTTTGTTTGTCTCCACTATCTTGGTCCTGGACTACAAATTGGACCAAACAGTACTGGTGGGACCTAAAATGTAGCCGGACTACAGGAGCTGTCTGAATTCAAAATCTGTAGGAACTGTAGTTTGAACTTTTTGTGCTTTTTTTGCAACTGAAGGGGGAGCTCTTGCTTTGACTGACAGCCAAATCAGCCAACCAAATCTTTTGGATCTTGGGGAAGTCCTGGGCTGCTTGCAGTTTTCAGTTAGATCTAAGCTGGAAGCTGAACAAGAAGGAGCTGAAAGATTCTGAGCAGCAATCCTGAGTGGATTTGCATGGGAGAACTCTGAAAAGGCTAAGTTTTTGGCCTGCAGTTCGGTGTGCTGCTCCTGAGAGGGAGAGAAGAGAATTATTTTGGACTAAATCCAAGTTTGTGTGACTAAAGTAAGCTACTGAAGTGGGCCAGGCTCAACCTGAAGCAGACTGAAGATTTTGCTGAATACGATCAGCCTGTCAGGAGTTCCAGCTACCCCTAAGCTCCCGGTGTGTGCAGAGACTTTGAGACTATGACCGGGGAGCGCTCTGCCTGGTACAGTAGAATTCCTTTACTTGTAAATGGGCTATGAACTGCTAGTGGGTCATGAGTTAGTCCCCCACTGTGTGAACTGTGTTCTGCTTGCTGGAAGCTGTATCCAGCCCAAAATGGACTGCATCTGAATTTGTCTCCATGTGGTCTGGGCCTTGCCAGACTGGACCAGCCAGACTACCCACTGCACAGAGAAGCCATCGATGACAGACCTGCCTGAGGATCAGCCCCCTGCTCCATGCTTGAACAGGAATGACACCTCTGCGACTTGTGTGGGCCGTGCTTCTCCTGGCATTTCAGATCAACCACCTGCAGTCTCGATTTTCATCCAGCCTGTGTCCAGTCTTGGGTATTGTGAGTAAATACCAGGGTAGCTCCCTGCAACAACAGCTTAATCTGAGTGTGTCATCTGATTGTCTTGTTGTTTCATTTCCTTTATGAACGAAGCCCTGTGGCTGCGGAATACATATATTGTGTACTGTGCATGTTGTTTTCCATCACAGAGGCCCAACCTGCTGTGACGCCGGCCAACAGTACTGGCTAGTCCATCTCTTCTCCACCTGGGTACCCAAAGGCATGACTGTGTGGGGAGACTCAAAGCGCATGCGTAACTGCTTGATTGATATAACCTTTAAGAAAATACAAAATCACACATGCCCCCACAATGCAAAGCACCATGGGCTGCATATGCAAATCACCACAGAATGTTATGCTGGTCCAACTTTAAGCAGAATTGCATGGTGCTGAAAGGCCTCTCACACGGTTTGCAAAGGGTGCTAACAGAAGACATAGACACATGTTTCATCCTACCAGGACTCATCAGTATGCCTCGTCTGTTTGACACCCCACTGGAATGGACCAGCTACCCCTAAGGCAGTGTGCCTGGGATATATTGTGGTGAACCCATTAAAATAAAAAACTATTTAAAAGACAAAGAACCTCTGTGCATAAACACTGAGGCAAGGGTTACCCCAAAGGGCATTTGGCTGGGAAGCCAAGTTTCAAGAAAATACAAAATCACACATGCCCCCACAATGCAAAGCATCATGGGCTGCATATGCAAATCACCACAGAACGTTATGCTGGTCCAACTTTAAGCAGAATTGCATGGTGCCGAAAGGCCTCTCACACAGTTTGCAAAGGGTGCTAACAGAAGACATAGACACGTGTTTCGTCCTACCAGGACTCATCAGTATGCCTCGTCTGTTTGACACCCCAGTGGAATGGACCAGCTACCCCTAAGGCAGTGTGCCTGGGATATATTGTGGTGAACCCATTAAAATAAAAAACTATTTAAAAGACAAAGAACCTCTGTGCATAAACACTGAGGCAAGGGTTACCCCAACCTTTAAGCTAATTATCCTGATTTTGCCCCTCCCTTGTTAAAGTCCCCTGAATAAATCAGATCTAACTTTTTCTGCATGTAATCTGACTGTGGTTCCAGTTTGCGCTCAAAGTACTCTACTGTTGCTATTTGCTGTGCATAACCTTGTTTTACAGGGGGTCCCCAGGATCGAGCCAGAGGAACCAGCTCTGGTGGTAAGTGCAAACAGTGTGGGTACTTGTGTGGTGTACCAGAGGTGTAAAGTGATTATTGTACAGTATTCAGGCCACTAGAGGTGAAAGAGGGGGGTTACAGTGTCCTGGAGGGCTGTGCCCAGGTTAGCTTGACCACTACCAACCTGGACCTTCGGGTGGAGGCACCCGTTTCATAACTCAGGCCTCTTAACCTGCTACTAGCCAAACAGGCAGGGATAGTAGCCCTTGGGATAATGCCACATAGGGGTTACAGAGTGTATATTTATTTTATACCATAAATTCATACCATTCCAAAATTAAGTGCAGAAACCTCTCACTGGGAACAGAGGAGCAGTCCACACTAAGCACACCATCTACTCTGGGGCGATTTTGTTGTTTTTCAGCACTGTGCTAACCCTGTCAGGTTTGACTTTCCATACACTGCACCCTTTCCCACACAGCAAGAATATACAGGTGTGTCACAGCAGTCAGACTACTCATGGAAGACAGCCTTTTCCTCCTGCAGTATAGCAAGGGCTGTGTCCACAGTTTTATGTATTTTTCTGGTAGAATTTTGACAAGCTAGTTCCCAAGCAAATGTCTTACCAAAATAAATCACAAATGAGTCTTGATGTATCTGAGAAATAAAACAATAACCTTTAATAAGAAGTTAGACCCAAGGTGTTGTATTCAAAGATACCTTATTACATGTTTAATTAAATGTCAAATGTTGAAAACAGGACTTTTGGAAATGCAGTTTTATTTTATATCCCCAGAAAGTGATCCCCACTGTTTTCAGCATTCATGTACTCTTCTGATAAACAAGTCCTGATTCATTACAAAATCTGTGCTTCACATTTGCAGGCAATCCAGGGAGTCAAAACCCATGAATAACTGACATCTCATCCTTGAAATAGTGTGCAACACAAATGTGGTAATTTAGCTACTGTGACTACATGTTAAGGACGTTCCTTGGTGTTTCAGCAACTCCATGTCAAAGTCATCATTTGTTGCCCAGTACACGATGGTCATCTAAACATTTAAAATCCACAACAAAAAACATGGGTTGCTATGCTTGTTTTTAAATCACATTGGTGAGACTTGATCCCTCTTTATGGAAAAAATCCAGAAAGTGGTCAGATTGTTTTATGTAGTTATAACATCAACATTTTAGATGTCAATATGAGTGTGAAAGAGCATGTGAAACAAGGACACATCATTTGTCATGATGCTTGCTTTATTTTTTCCATAAATGTAAAAATAAAGAGTAAATTAGCAGTACAGTGACACCCTCCTGAACTGATATTCTCCCCCCAAAATGGGGAAAAATTTGTATGTTTTATACATAAAACCATTTCAAACCCATGTCATTTTCATAAAACTTTTTTTGATAGATATAGAATATGGTTATGAATATACAAACAGAAAGAAATACAGGGGTTGCCACGCTTCTTTTGGTTATATGTGCTTTCAGAGTTGCAGTTTCAGAGGTGGTTGGCTCGGGACAAAAATAACTGAAGCATCTCAATAAAAAAATAAAACTTGCAAGAATGCTGTTCAAACAATTCAAAAGTACATGTAGAATGGCAAGGACTTTAACATAAAATAAACAGCGTAACCAAAGACAAACAGGTATTTAGGTAAAGCACCTTGAATGATACCAACTGCTGCAGTTGTGGGAGCTAATTTCCTTGCTGCCATCCTGTATATATTCTAAGTTGGACATGACATAATAGGATAAATCATTATTCTAATAATGCTTCCATATATTTGAGAATGTACTTGTGCTAGAAAACAACCTTGAAAACTTTTTCGAGTGCATCAAAACAAATAGGAATTTGAAACACCAAGCAACGTCTTCAACACAGGATTTCCCGCTATTCCTCACCAGAATAACTTAGGAGACTCCAGTGAGTTCCATCAACAGCTTCTCATGGTAAACAGCTTTTGAACTGAAAAAACCTTTTATAATCCTTTAAGACAGGAATGGTTGTGCAGCCACTTGAGAAATTATGATTTGCACAAGAGTCCCAGAATTGAATATTGGGGCTGCCTGGGAGGTGGTTCAGACCCCACCAGAACTAAATACCCACTGTGTGACCTTGGCCAAGTCATTTAAACTTTCAGTGCTCCAGTCTATGCAGCTGTTGAAACTGGAAATAAGATGTTGCATCTCAGCTGGTCTATCCTGGGTAAATAAATATAAGAAATGGAGGTGAGGTGCTTCGCATCTGTGGACAGAGGGTGCAGACTGCCTGGCACTCACACGCCCCCTGCTAGTCGATCACTAAGTGGCATTGATGTCAGCTACAGTATGAAGGTAAGGCGTTTGGTGTCCTAGGAGGGCGGGTGCAGATTGCACAGCAGTCAGACGCCCCCTGCTTGTCAGTCAGTGAGTGGCATTGATGTCATCTGTGAAGGTGAGGCACTTGGCTCTCAGTGAGGGAGGTTGCAGACTGCCCGGCACTCACACAGCCCCTGCTGGTCACTCAGTGAGAGGCATTGAGGTCAGCTGTGAAGGTGAGGCATTTGTCTCCCAGGCAGGGATGGTGCAGACTGCCTGGCACACACACACACACACACACACACACCCTGCTGGCTGATCACTAAGTAGCACTAATGTTGGCCATGAAAGTGAGGCATTTGGCACCTGGGGAGGGAGGGTGAGGAGTGTGCAGCACTCACACGCTCCCTGCTGGTCAGTCAGTGACTAGCATTGATGTCAGCTGTGAAAGTGAGGGGCACCCAGGGAGGGAGAGTGTAGACTGTGCAGCATTCATACACCCCTTGCTGATCCTTCAGTGAGTGGCACTGATGTCAGCTGTGAAGGTGAAGTGCTTGGCACTTGGGGAGGGTGGGTGCAGATGGTGCAGTACTCCTACACCCCCTGCTGATCCTTCAGTGAGTGGCGTTGATCTCAGCTGTGAAGGTGAGGTGCTTGGTGCCTAGGGAAGGAGGGTGCACACTGCCTGGCACTCACACGCCTCCTTCTGGTTTATCACCGAGTGGCACTGATGGTAGCTGTGAAGGTGAAGCGCTTGGTGTCTGGGGAGGGAGGGTGCAGACTGTGCAGCACTCATACACCCCTGCTGATCATCCAGTGCATGGCATAGATGTCAGCTGTGAAGGTGAGGTGCTTGGCTCACAGGGAGGGAGAATGCAGACTGTCTTGCACTCACGCATCCCTTGCTGGTCAATCACTGAGTAGTAGTGATGTTAGCCGTGAAGGTGAGACACTTGGTGCCCGGGGAGGGAGGGTACGGACTGCCCAGCACTAACATGCCCCCTGCTGGTCGATTACTGAGTGGCACTGATGTCTGTTTTGAAGGTGAGGCACTTGGCTTCTGGGGAGAGAGAGAGATAACACGAGGACTAGACCCACTTTATTAATATTGTAAGATTGTATGGAGTCGTCACTAAGAACAATACATTCTGTTGTAAGATGTGCTTGTCAAAGGGCCCTCAGAAATATATTTTAACAGACTTTAAGCAAACAGAAAACCAGGAGTAATTAACATTAGCTGTCATTGTTTCCAATTTCTTTTGAGAAAGCTCACTGGCATTTCACAGAAACACGGATGCCATTTTGTGTTCAAATAGTGAAACAGCCATCAGAAACTGTCAGCTGGAAGTGATATCAAAAGAGGTGGATTATTTTCCTCAGATTTAGAAAGACGCAATCATGGAATGCAAAAAGGGCGTAATTGAGATGCCTATATGGACAGCTGGCTGGCAAAAAGAAACACTAGTACCCATAGAACGGGAGCTGATTTTTTGCCAACTAGCGAGTGATGTTAAAGGGTTTAAACTCTGTTCACATCATAGTCAGAGAGTGATTAATGTCTGGAATAGACTACCGAAGGAAGTGGTACTGAACAAGACACTAGATATATTTGAAACCACCTCAACAGACATATGAATGATAACAAATTCACATACTTGGATTGACTGGTCGAGTCATTATGGCCAGTGACTTTGGACTTGTACTGACCTATGAACTATAGAACAATAGCCAGTTTAATAAATTAATTGATGGTGGCAAGTGTGAAGCTGGTATTTTTAACAGGATGTATATCGAAATTAGATTGTTGACTGTGTCTGTCCTTGCACTCCCTACAGACAGTGAGCATGTCTGACATCACTTCCTTTATCTGTTTAGCAAATTGTGTCCCTGTGTAATGCCAGGGAGTTTAAAGTGCAGTGACTTTTACAGGAGTTACACTACAGCTTTCCATTTTTGGGGTACAGTGGCCTATTACAGTTTACACATTTAATTATGTGAACAAGAAAAAATGATCCTACCCCGACATATACACCTACTGCATGAAGAGCCATATCTAATATATATATATATATATATATATATATAATGCGCATAACAACGAAGTACTTTGGAATAAAGGGCAAAAGTAATTTCAGAACTGTCGCCGGAGTGATGGTGTATATCTGTCCTTCGGCACAACAGATCAGGATTTTGTGATGACTTGAAGCTGTTTTTCTGGTTTGTTTGCAGAAATGCTTTGGATCCTAAGGGTAGAATGCAGACAGTGAATGTTTTTGTCTTTGTGAAAGCATGTATACCTCAAGCCCATTTTTCATCTAATTATAATATTTGTAAACCCTCCCACATACACATCTTTATTTAATTCCAGCAACCCCAAAAGGTTATGAAGTTAGTGTTACCTTCCCCCCCAGCCTTCATCACAGGTGCAAATACTGTATAGAGAATGCAGATATATCCTCCCTCCCTCCTGGACTTCAGTATAGGTATATATATAATCTATACTGAATACAGATATATCCCCATCCTGGCTGTCAGTACAGGTACATATACTGTACACTGAATGCAGTTATATCCCGCTCCCGGCATTCAGTACAGGTATACATACTGTATACTGTGTGTACCTTAATACCTCTCCCAGCCTTCAGTACAGGTACAAGTACTGTATACTGAACGTAGATGTATCTCCTTCCAAGCCTTTAGTACAGGTATGCATGCTGTATAAGGAACACAGGTACATCCCCTCCTGGCCTTCAGTACAAGTACATATATTGAACAGAGACACCCCCCCAGCCTTCAGTACAGGTACACATACTGTATACTGAATGCAGATATACCCCCTCCCATACTGTATACTGAATGCAGATATACCCCCTTGCTGATCTTCACTACAGGTACACATACTGTATACTGAATGCAGATATATCCCCTCCCAGCCTTCAGTACAGGTACACATACTGTATACTGAATGCAGATGTATCCCCCTTGCTGGTCTTCACTACAGGTACACATACTGTATACTGAATGCAGATATATCCCTTCCCGGCCTTCAGTACAGGTACACATAATGTATATTGAATGCAGATATATCCTCTCCCAGCCTTCAATACAGGTACACATACTGTATATTGAATGCAGATATATCCTTCCTCCCGGCCTTCAGTACAGGTACACATACTGTATATTGAATGCAAATATATCCTCCCTCCCGGCCTTCAGTATAGGTATATGTACTGTATACTGAATGCAGATATATCCCCTCTCGGCCTTCAGTACAGGTACACATACTGTATATTGAATGCAAATATATCCTCCCTCCCGGCCTGCAGTATAGGTATACGTACTGTATACTGAATGCAGATATATCCCCTCTTGGCCTTCAGTACAGGTACACATACTGTATATTGAATGCAGATATATCCCCTCCCGTCCTTCATTACAGGTACACATAATGTATATTGAATGCAGATATATCCTCTCCCAGCCTTCAATACAGGTACACATACTGTATATTGAATGCAGATATATCCCCTCCTGGCCTTCAGTACAGGTACACATACTGTATATTGAATGCAGATATATCCTCCTTCCCGGCCTTCAGTACAGGTACACATACTGTATATTGAATGCAAATATATCCTCCCTCCCGGCCTGCAGTATAGGTATATGTACTGTATACTGAATGCAGATATATCCCCTCCTGGCCTTCAGTACAGGTACACATACTGTATATTGAATGCAGATATATCCCTTCCCAGCCTTCAGAACAGGTACACATACTGTATATTGAATGCGGATGTATCCCCTCCCAGCCGTCAGTACAGGTACACATACTGTATATTGAATGCAAATATACCCTCCCTTCCTCCCGGCCTTCAGTACAGGTATACGTACTGTATAGTGAATGCAGATGTATCCCCTCCCAGCATTCAATACAGGTGCACATACTGTATATTGAATGCAGATATATTCCCTCCCAGCCTTCAGCACAGGAACACATACTGTATATTGAATGCAGATATATCCCCTCCTAGCCTTCAATACAGGCACACATACTGTATCTTGAATGCAGATATATCCTCCCTCCCGGCCTTCAATACAGGTACACATACTGTATATTGAATGCAGATATATCCCCTCCTGGCCTTCAGTACAGGTACACATACTGTATATTGAATGCAGATATGTCCCCTCCTAGCCTTCAATACAGGTACACATACTGTATATTGAATGCAGCTATATTCTCCCTCCTGGCCTTCAGTACAGGTGCACATACTGTATATTGAATGCAGCTATATCCCCTCTTGGCCTTCAATTTAAGTGCACATACTGTATATTTGATGCAGATATATCCCCTCCCAGCCTTCAGTATAGGTACACATACTGTATATTGAATGCAGATGTATCCCCTCCTGGCCTTTAGTACAGGTACACATACTGTATATTGAATGCAGATATGTCCCCTCCTAGCCTTCAATACAGGTACACATACTGTATATTGAATGCAGCTATATTCTCCCTCCTGGCCTTCAGTACAGGTGCACATACTGTATATTGAATGCAGATATATCCCCTCTTGGCCTTCAATATAAGTGCACATACTGTATATTTAATGCAGATATATCCCCTCCCAGCCTTCAGTATAGGTACACATACTGTATATTGAATGCAGATGTATCCCCTCCCGGCCTTCAGTACAGGTGCACATACTGTATATTGAATGCAGATATATCCCTTCCCAGCCATTACCTACTGGGTCAATATGTCATACGTTCTACAGTGCTGACATGACCATGTAGTTAGAATAGCGCCAGTAGAGAAGAGAGAGGTACAAAACAAGTATGTATGCGTTATCGCATTTTTCTTCTCTCTTCCAGTACAGGATAAGAATCCTGCTGGGACGAGGGTCCTGCTGAGAGCAGCTGCCATGGCTCGGGGGATGAGCCACTGGCAGCAGGGAGGCAGGCAGTGCGTTTGGGACCGGGTTCCGATTCCCGGTCTCAGACGCATGGGATTTTTCTCTTTTTCACACTTTGTGCGATTTTAACTGTTTACTCCCCCTGCCCCGGAGTTAGTTATTTTAGTTGGGGAAGGTTTGGGGAGGCCCAGCCCCCCCATAATGGGGGGGTGCAGGGGTGGATCCCCCTGCAAAACAAAGACTTATGCCGCTGGCAATATATTGCACTGTATTAGCAGCACAGTATATTGTTGCGGCATAATGTCTTGCAACATTATGACCCCATGCCCAGCCATCAGTACAGGTACACATATGGTCCCCCTACACCCCTTTTAATGTTCTTCCTCTCCCTGCCGAGCTTGAATATCATCCTGTTTTATATCATGTTGTTTGCCACCCCATGCCTGGCATTTAATAATGAATTTAACCTTTGTATTTCTTGGCACTGTACTGTTGCTAGTTGATCTGTATAAGCTTCTATTATCTATGTTCTATATGTTATTATGCATTTGTCATGGTACATGTAACTAACTCTGGGTCACCCCTGAAAAAGGGTCCTCCGGGATCCAGTCGGCCTACCTGGTTAACAAAATTGAAATAAATAAATATTTAATGCAGATATATCCTCCCTCCCAGTCTTCAGTAGAGGTACACATACTGTATACTAAACACAGACATGTCCCTCCTTCCAGTCTTCGGTACAGGTACACGTACTGTATACTGAATGCAGATATAGCCCCCTTCCTGGCCTTCAGTACAGGTACATATACTGAACACAGTTATGCCCCCCCAGTCTTCAGTACAGGTACACATACACATACTGTATACTGAATGCAAATATATGCCGCCTCATGGCCTTCAGTAAATGCACACACTCTCTGTATACAGAACGCAGATATATCCCTCTTCCTGGACTTCAGTACAGCTACACATACTGTATACTTAACACATATATATCCCAGCCTGGCCTTCAGTACGCATACACATACTGTACACTGAACGTAGATATATCCCTCCTCCCGGCTTCCAGAACATGTACTCATACTGTATACTGAACACAGATATACACCCCTCCCGATTGTCAGTACAGGTACACATACTATATACTGAATGTAGATATATCCCCCCTGCCTTCAGTATGGTTGCACATACAGACTGTATATGGAATGCAGATATAGGAACCTTGTTGACAGACTCATCAGTTATCGGAGGCCAGGAGTGTGGGATTCCCATGTTTTCACTGAGTGATGAATTGGGTGCTGACAAGGGACTGCCAGCACTAGAGACTAAAGCCTCTGCTTATCTACAGGGTCAGATACAGTGTGGGGCAGGTACAGCGCAGGCTTCCCAACAGTGATGTATTTATTACTGAAGACAGGTGACAGACTGACAGCAATGTGACCGAAACCCACAGTTTATCCACAGTGGCATGTATAGTGATGGGCAGATACAATGAAGGCTCCCCACACTGAATTATTTATTGCTGGTGAAAAGTGAGGGACTCACAGCACTGCAGACTAAAACCCTTGGTTGATCTATAGTGCCAGGTACAGTGTGTGGCAGAAACAGTGAGAACTTCCCCACACAGATGTACTTAGTGCTGGTGAAAGTTGATGGAGTGACAGCACTGGAGATTAAATCCCTCTGTTTACCCACAGAGGCAGGTACAGTGTGGGGCAAGTGGAATGCAGACTTCATTTAAACACAGAGCTGCTCAGAGGTATCAGTGCCAGTGACAATATGAAAACTATGTGCAAGCAAAGTCATGGCACTCATATGTCCTAAATAAACCACTTACAGAGTGGAAAAACACAAGTCTCAATGGTAAATACTTAAATGTCTTTTTATTGCAGACCCCTAGAAGCTAAGTGCCAACACAGTGGCTACACACGTAACATTTCACCAGTAGGCTTTGTCAAACGTATACGAGTGCCTCGACTTTGCTTGCTCATGCAATGTAGACTTCCCCCGCACCATGATGTATTTTATACTAATGAAAGAAAGGTGGTGGACTGAAAACACTGGAGACTAAATCTCATTGCTTACCTGCAGGGACAGATACCACTAGGTCACCTAACTTTCCTCCACATTCATTTTTCTCTATAACGGCATGCCCCACACAAAACACATATGGACTAGTTCACAAAACCACTTGTTGAAAAGCTTCCCATAAACCAACTCCAAGACCACATGCTATGTCATTTTTATGTTTGCTTGCACGCATGTGCAAGAAACATAGTGCCACCATACGAGTTTTCGTAGGTGTGCCTCCCCCACTTCCAATGCCCTGCTCCCTTTTGCAAGAGCGGCTACACCACACCACTGAATGTCCGAACTGTCTATGACAGCTGTTCAGAATGCAGTGGCGTACAGTTGAAAGTGAAAAAAAGCTGCAATCAGCGGTTGTAACGTGTAGGCAATTTGCCTACTGTCGTCGGCAGGTAATTTACATACGGCCGTCTGCAGTATGCAAAGTGCCTACAGCAGCACTGCACCCTGAACAGCTATCATAGACAACTTCCTTTGTGTCTAGTCTCCCCCCTCCCCAAACAGCAGTGTTTCATAATGATATGAGTGATTATAACATTGTTGTCTGCACTAGGTCACAACCCAAAGTTATCCTTCCCCCTAAATTCATAACCAAACGGTCGTTCCGCAAGTTCAATATTGACAATTACTTGGCCGATCTAAGCAACATCAGATGGCAAGACCTTTTTCTTGCTAAATCAGTTGACGAGGCTGTTAATGTCCTTAACTGCAACATGACCGCCTTAGTTAACAGACATGCTCCTAATATTAAGGTTCGAACGCGCAAAAACTCTCACCCTTGGTTCACGTCGGAACTTAAAGCTGCACTGTCTAACCGAGACAAACTATGGGCCCAGGCAAGGCGTTCTAAGAGTCCCATAGATTGGCAGACCTTCAGAGCAGCCAGAAACACATGTGTCAAATGCATTCGTGAAACTAAATCTAGTTACTATGTCTCTACCCTAGAGCAGGCTAAAGGGAATTCCTACAAAATTTGGAAGACTCTCAAGTCTATTGAGGGTCGCTCAGCTGCACCATCTGTTCCAGCAAAGATTCTCATTAACGGTTCATCCATTGAAAGTTCACATCAAATACTAGAAGAACTTAATTCTCACTTCATAGCTGCCAGCCTAGCATTTGATACTTCCCCACATGCCTCCCAAATTAGGAATATTGATAGCACGTATTCAGCACCGAACACGCCAGCTTACTCATTCCAGTTGCTCCCTCTCAGCTATAAAGAAGTAGAAGAGTCACTTATTAACCTGGATATCAAAAAAAGTGCAGGAGAGGATAATATAGATCCATTATTTCTAAAACTTGGATACCCCATCTTACCGCCCCAATACTTCATATATTCAAACTCTCCATCTCAACCACCACAGTTCCTTCATGTTGAAAATCCGCCCATATTCTCCCTCTATTTAAGTCAGGAGACCCATGTGATCTAAATAATTATAGACCTATTTCAATACTACCTATCCTCTCAAAAGCATTTGAAAAACTTATCTATGCCCAATTGAAAAACCATATATCAACGCAACATATTCTTAACCCTCTTCAATCTGACTTTCGCCCAAACCATAGTACCATTACAGCTCTAGCCAAAGTTACTAACGACTGGTTATCTGCAATGGACTCTAAGAAAACTACTGGTGTGGTTTTCTTGGATCTAAGTAAAGCATTTGATACAGTAGATCATAACTTACTAGTTTGCAGCCTTACCAATCTTGACTTTACTCCATCTACTACCCAATGGTTCAAAAACTACCCATCGGGCAGGACTCAGAAAGTCAAATCAGGAAATTTGTTCTCTTCCTCTCTGCCTACTGTCAGGGGAGTCCCACAGGGATCTATCTAGGTCCCGTCCTCTTCTCCTTATATATATGTAACCCCCCTGCAAATGGGGGTTCCAAAAGACTTCAGGAGCTTGCTTGAATGCTCCAAGCCTGAATAATTGTTTGGCATTTAAGCCATTTATCAGTGAGTGTTTTAGAGCCTCTGGTACTGTCTCTTTAAGAGCTGTTCTGCTTGCAGACATAATTAGTTTGTATGGGGACTGTGTGTTCTGAGTACCTCTCGTAGCTGCTGCCATTTGCTTCATTTTGCAGTCACTGGGAGTGCAAAGGGATCCTATCTGAAAGATGTAACTGTTTGCCAGAAATTATTTAGAGTAATAATGAAATTACAGTTTGTCTAACCTGCTTTCTTTGCAGTCAGAACTGTGTCTGCTAGTTCCCATTCTAGTTTGAACTGTTAGAACTGGACCAATCAGTGTGGTTAATAGCTTCTAAAATGATGCCTTTGGACGAATCAGAACTTGGACTGTACTGAGCCAGCCACAAGAGGATTGTATGGGCAGTGACTCTGGAGATGTAGTTTAGACTTCAGTGCCTTTTTGGACCAACAGCAGCAGTCTATTGTGAGTGACAGCCAATCCAGTCAAGAACTGGGAGGAACTCAAAGGAAGTGCGGTTTCGTCAGTTGGATTCAGTTGAGCTTTGGCAGTGAAGAAGGAAGAAGGCCCTGTGCACAGTGTGCAGTTTTAGTCAAACGTGTGGGCCCAGGATTCGGTCTGCAGCTTGTGTAACAGCTTGTTGGGACTTGAACTGTCCTGTGAAAGAATCAAGGATCTCTGAAGAGTAGAAACCAGGCTCACCCTGTGAGAAGACTGGAAGAATTGCTGAAAATTGTACTCGGTCTGTCAGGAACTGAATCTGCTGTGTGTTCTCCGGGTATTGTGCAGTAATTCAGATCGGGATACAGATCAGCCTGCCTGGTATAGTACTTTCTTTTATATGGATGTGTGAAGAGGTTTGTGTACCTCAAGTGGGCCCTGCTGACATTGAAGGACCCTATCTTATTTGGAGGTCGAGATGCTTAATTCAGGGTTGCTCCTGTTGGTGCCACATTAAATCCAAATGGAATTACTGTACTCGCTGACTGTTTAATTCTCCTTTTCTCTGTGAAAGGGCCCTACCAGCTGCCACGGTTTGGACTAGCCACTAGGGCTTGGGTACCCAGGGACAGTAACTGATAGGAGATGAGCCTGTGCACAGAGCTAGGTAGATTATTAGAGTGATAAGCTAATTAACCTGATTTCCCCTGTCCTTGTTATATCCCCTAAATAAATCAGAGCTGCTTGTTTCAGCAAAGTATACTGCCTGAGGTATTTGTCTATGTTGAAGTACTGTACTGTGATTGTTTGACTGTATCTCATTTCACAGGAGGTCCCAGTGCGGAACCAGAGCCTGGGGTAGGTGTATACTGTGAAGGTAATTCTGATATATTGTGTGGGCTAATAGTGGGAGAAAGGGGTTACAGTGTCCCGAGGGCTGTGACCAAGTTAGTTTAACTATTGCAAACCCTGACCTCTGGGTGGAGGCACCGCCATTGGATCAGGCCCCTCAACCTGTTGGTATACCAAATCAGGTGCAGGGTAGTAGCCCCTGGGATAGCGCCATCTAGGGTTACATCTTGGGCTCACCGCTGGGATGTGTGTCCTTGGTGGCCCTTTTTCTGAACCACTGTTAAGAAAAATGGTGTACCCGACAGAAGTGGCTGTGCACCGGCTGGTGGAGTGGTGTACTGGGAGGAGATCCGACCCCCAAATGCTATGCTTATCCTGGACATCCCCTGGGTATCATCTGGACACTGTGCAGGAGTACTTTCAAGGTGGAAGGTTTACAAAACCCTGTGGGTGGTGGGTCGGCATGCTAATCTGCTCACCCACACTTTCTGCCCTAGTAGGTTTAAGGATCCTAGATAGCTCCAAGGTGCCACAGACCATTACTCCCAGGGAGCCCTCCTGCTTGAGTGATAACTAAGGACAGTAAGGAATCTGGGGGGATCTGGCTACCACTATCTGAAACTTTTGAGGAGAAATTTGCTGAATGGTTGCTGGGAGAGGGAAACTGTGGAGGACTTGGAAGAAACTATTCTGCCACCTGAGTGTTCCTCCCCAACACCCTCTCCTGCTCCAGTGCCCTGTGGTGGCTGAAGTCTGATGGTGACTCTATTTCTGCACCTGCCATTAGTTCGACTCTTACGCAGGTTGGATCTTCTCTGGCACCCTCCCACCCAAGGGGAGGATGACTGGGAGACCTGGATGAACTATGTTGCCCCAAGTGCTAGAATGGCAATGCGGGAAGGTGGAAAGCTAAAGAGGGTTAGTGAGAGCCTCCGAGGTCCTGCCCTGGCTACCATCCGTGCTAAACGGGCGGTAACCCTGAGCGACTGCACGGGGCCTATCTTGAGGCCTTGAGAATGTGTATGGGAGCCCAGATTCTGATGAGGACCTATGGGGAGAGTAAGAGATGCACAATACCAAGGGAGTTGTTGTCTGTGTATGTATCTCGGCTGGGAAAATTGTTGCATGAATGCCTCAGAAAAGGTAGTTGCCAGCGATTGAACTGGACCGAACCAGGCTGGACAGGATCCTAAGTCTGCCTTCTCAGAACTGCTGTTGCTTCAGTTACACCTGGCAGATCGACTGGAATCCCACCCTCCTATGATGAGTTAATGAGAGAAATTCGAGGTTGAGAAAAGGCGACCTGGGGGGACCTGCCAATAGCTGCTTGCTCTGACCGAGTGACTGAGGTGACCCATCAAGTGAAGTTCAGGGCAGAGGTTGGCAGTCAATGAGTGCTCTGACAAGGAAAAGATATGTGTCAATGGGGAACTGTTGAGAGAGATCTGGGAATTCAAAACAGTCCCTTTATGAAGGCCACGCCTGCAAGTACGGGCCCTGACCTATATCCGACTGCATTGCTATGGGGGTGGGGTACCCACCCATGTATCTCCTGCTGATAACAGCTCGAACTCGATTCCTTGACCATGAAGTGGAGAACTGGCGAGAGATGTCTCAAATGCTTATCTCGTCCATGAACAGAGATGGCATAGGTTTCCAGTTAATAATACCCGCCCCTGGCTCCCAGTGTGGCGCCTCGGCCAGCTCAAACTCGAAAATATTTTGCTATAATTGTGGGAAAGATGGGCACATGAAAGGGAATGCCAGTCCCCAAAAGACACTGACAAAGTTGCATATAGGCTACAAGGAGAGCTTGGAGAAGAAATCAGTGGTTAAGAGGTGCACGATACTTGGTCAGTGAGGGCACCAAAAATAGCTAATTCACGTCCTTTTGTGGCAAGGTCAGTTGCCCAGGCCCCTACTATCTGCCTCCAGACTGGTCCAGAATAGTGGGTCCTCTCATGGAGACCACTGTAAAAGTTGAGCAGTGTCTACAAGAGCTATATTAGACAGTGGCTCCCGTGACAATTATGTTCAAGATTGGTATCAGAAGCATTTGTCAGACTTACTTTTACAACCATTAGAAGGTCTGCATGTATGGGGTTAGGTGAGATGCCTACCCCTATTCGGGTATATCCGATTTGTTGTCTTTCCCTCACCTCCGTCGGCTGGAGTGGCGAACAAGTAGAGACCCTAGCCTTAGTGTGTCCCCCCACTGGACTGTGTATGATGGTGTCCCTTTGTTGATTGGAACAAATGCTCATATGTTCGGAAGGCTGGGCAGTTGTGTATGAGAAACAGGGGTCAAAGACTAGTAGAGCTTTAGAGTTCCGGCTTTAATTAAGAAGGCCTATGAGAGGCACAGAGAGATGCTGAAAAAGCAGAACCAGAGGAACATTCGAGATTGTATGGAAGGATCTGAGTCTCTGATCCCTTGGCCAAATGCCCAGTGTACCTTACAGGAGAGTCCGTATCAGAAAGGATGTTAAGAATAAAATATTAATGTTGGATGCACGGCGATGGAAATTGCCAGAGGGACTGCTGGTCAGAATGCCTAGTATTTTGCCGCTAGAGCCCATGCTTATGCCAGAAGGGTAATGGTCCAAGTTCATAATGTGTCTAAAAAGAGACATTCGAGTAAACAGAGGTTGCATCCTGGCTAATGTGCATTGTGTGACACTGCAGTGCTAGCCCAGCAGCAAGAGTTCAGGAAGAATGACAGAGTAACGCCTGACTTGTTTGATTTGGCGACTCCCGCTGCAGCTGAATGGAAAGTGAAGATCAGTGAGAAGCTTGCCCAGGAAGAGACCAGGTGTTTTTTTAAAGGAATGATGGGATGTAGGATGCGTGCAAGGAGCTGAGCACAATATCCGGGCTGCATGACAAAGACCATTTAAGTGAGAGGTCTAAGCGCCTGGCACCTGCTGACATAAGATGATGTGAGGCGGCATCTGCAAGAGATGTTAGCTGCTGGTGTAATACAAGAACAGAAGCCTTTATGCTTCCTCCATTGTGGTAGTGAGGAAAAGAATGGAACAGTGAGGATGTGTGTGGATTATCGCTTTTGTAAACGGCGGACTATCCTGATCAGTACACAATGCCCGCATTCAGGATGCTTTGACTGTGCCTAAGCGGGAGCAAGTGGTTCTCTGTGCTGGATCTCCGCCAGTGGGTATTATCAGATCCCGATGGCCCCAGAGGACCGTGAAAAGACAGCCTTTATCTGTCCGCTTGGCTTCTATGAATTCATGAGGATGCCTCAAGGATTCAGGTGCCCCGTTACTTTTCAGCGATTGATGGAAGCGTGCAGTGGGGACATGAACTTACTAGAGTGCCTGGTATACCTAGATGATGTTGTTGTGTTTGGCAGCTCACTGGAGGAACATGAGAGCAGATTTTTTAAGGTATTGGACCGACTGGAGGGACTTTGGCCTTAAACTGTCCATTGATAAGTGTCAATTTTTTCAAACATCAGTAAAGTATGTGGGACACATAGTATCCACCGAGGAATAGAGACCGACCCAAGTAAAGTTGAGGCCTTGACCACCTGGCCACAGCCCAAAATCCTAAAAGAACTGCAAAGATTCACACCAGGATTCTGTGTGGTTATTATGGTAGCTTCATCAAGGACTATTCAAGAGTGATCCGCCTTTCTTTAACCTTACTCAAGGTATCCCCAAACCCACAAAAAATACCAAAGTCAGCATCCTCAAGACTGAAAAGAGTGTATTTTCATCCGAGTGAAGTGTTTGGGGCCGCTGGACTCCTGATTGTGAGACTGCTTTTCATGAGATCATATATCCAACACCCATGCTCCAGTGCTGGCTATACCCGATCCAAGAAAACCTTCGTCCTGCACACACTGATGCTAGCTTGCAAGGGTTGGGGGCTGTGTTGTCCACCAAGAGCGAGAATGGCCTGAGACCAGTGGCCTTTGCCAGTAGAAGCCTGACCCCATCCGAAAAGAACTATCCTGTACATAAGTTAGAGTTCTAGCTTTGAAGTGGCCATTGTTGGACTAATTCTATGAGTACTTGTATGGGGCTAGTACATTAGTAAAAACTGACATAATCCTTTGACCTATGTGCAGACCTCAGCTAAGTTGGATGCCACTGGGTATAGGTGGCTTTCTGCATTATCTACATATGACTATGCTCTCGAATACCGAGCAGGTCTGAACCACATAGATGCTGATGCTCTCCGGAGGCCTGTTTCCCCAGAATGATTGGGTCGACTGGCAGAACCTGACATTCGGCACTCTGCCGGAAAGTTTGACAGGGGAGGAACAAATGTCCCGCGGGCGCAGTGGACTGCGTGGTGGATTGCTTGGAGCCTCCTGAGGATTGCATGCCTGCTGCTTGTGCCACTTTTCTGCAATAGACATTGGTGCACTGCCTCAGCTGGACAATGACAGTATTCGGGGCTCAATCCCGCATCCCATGATCAAAGCAGCTTTAGAAGCCCTCTATGCAGGAAAAGATGTGTCCAAATTACGCCTCCACTGATTTGAGAACTGCACTGTTATACAAAGAAGGTCCTAAGTTGAAGCTGTCAATAAACTGTTATACAGAGAAACAGTAGACAGAGGACAAGTAGACAAACAACAACTAGTGCTGCTTACTGCCTTCGAGACTCAGTATTGAGGGTCCTTGCACAACCACATAGGGCACCTTGGTATAGACAGAACACTTGACTTGGTGAGATCCAGATTCTTATTGGCCTAAGATGGGGGCTGATGTTGGAGCAACATATTCGAACTTGTGATGCGCTGCTTACAGAGGAGAGAGAAAGCTTGCCCCAGAGGGCTGCCCCATGATGGCATAACCACCAGATTCACCCATGGAGCTGGTCTGTATTGATTTTCTAGGTTTGGAGTCAGATCAAAGAAATATCAGTAATGTGCTGGTGGTCACTGACCATTTCACGAGATATGCCGCTTTCCCCACCAAGACCAGAAAGCATCCACTGTAGCCAAAGTACTTAGAAAACTTTTGTTCACTATAGGGCTCCACAAAGAATCCATTCTGATCAAGGGAGAGACTTTGAGAGTCGTCTGATCAAAGGATGCTTTCTCTGTGGGGAGTGCAAGTCCAGAACCACTCCTACCACCCCCAGGGGACCCACAGCCTGAGCGCTTTCAACCGTGACTGCTAGGATATGCTGGCACCCTGCACCAAGGACAAGCCTAGATGGAGCCAACAAATTAGCACCCTGGTTCATGCTTATAACTGCACAAAAGTGATGCCACTGGATTCTCCCCTACCGCCTGATGTTTGGAAGAGGCTCGACTACCGGTAGATGTGTGTTTTGGGGTCTCTCCTGATGGGGTTCAAGCTGACAACTATTTACAGTATGTGCAAAGTTAAAGGCCCAGCTAACTCATGCGTACCAACTGGCTCAAACCATGGCTGCCAAGAAATCTGGCCAACAAAGAAAAGTATGATAAAAAGGTGAAGCTCAGGAACTCCAGGAGGAGATCGGGTGTTGCTAAGAAATCTGGGACTGCATGGCAAGCACAAGATTGCTGACAGATGGCACCATCTCCCTCACATTGTAGTGGGCAAACTAGATGATCTGCCAGTGTACAAAGTAAGGCCTGAGAATAATTCAAAAGATGTAAAAACAATGCATAGAAATCATTTACTGCCCATTGGACAAATCTTAATTGAGTCTGAGCCCTAGAAGATGCCCCTCTGGACCAGTGACTAGAGCTGCTGCTAAGAAAAGATCAAGAAAGTCTGCACCTAGAAGTAAAGTTAAAGTGTTCCCTCCACAAGTCCCAGTTGAGCATGACTGTCAGTCCATATCGGAAGAAAGTGAGGTGACTTTGGATACTATCCTTCTACTGAACTGAGTCAATTGTTTGGGCAATCCCTAGTCAATACTGGAGACAAAGCTGGGCCTTCTGGACTGTCTAAGCCCCAGCTTCATCCCTGGGTCAATGTCCCAGAAAGTGAAGTGCAAGCATCAGATCAGATGAAATGGAATCATTGTGTGGTTGAACTGTTTGAGCTTTCAGGGGAAAATGATAGATTGGGGCAGACTGGTGATACACCCGAACAAGAAGAGTATTTTGAGTGCCCTGCAGTCCACTACCGTGTAATCAAAGCCTCCACATGCCAAATGTTGTGGACTCCAGAAACTGTAACTCCTGGAGCTGAAAGTGCCCCAAGTTCTACCTCTCTACCCCATGGAGACTCCTCGACAAGTGAGGACAATGCTGAAAATGAGGCTCAGAGTGCAGAGACTATAACAGTTCCCCTAGAAAGACTCGGTCGAGCTGTAAAGCCTGTGGTGCACCTCAGTTATGATTCACTTGGGAGGCCTGTGGACTTGCCTCTCCAATGTTGTCCATAAAGGTGTATGTCCCCAGAGCTCATTGCCCAAACTGAGCATCAGTGTAACTCTCAAGTTACTTGTGTTGCCCTCTAAGTATGGTGCCTTGCCCTATCCAGCCCCAAGGTAACTGATAGGGAAGGGCCCCTCTCTTCAGGTTTCATGTACAAGAGAGTAATAACTTGAGTTATGGTACAATGTGTATGTAATACTGTGTAAAGAGTGACGTACTGCAATGTTTCAGAAATGTGTTCTTGGTAAAATGATATATTGACTGATGATTACATGCGAGCCTAATGCAAATGTATATGGTTGCAGTTGAAACTTATGGGGGTACTTGCTTGGCCAGCGTCAAGCTTTCCCAGGCTCGGAAAGGGTGTAACCCCCTGCAAATGGGGGTTCCAAAGACTTCAGGGCTTGCTTGAATGCTCCAAGCCTGAATGGTGTTTGGCATTTAGCCATTTATCAGTGAGTGTTTTTAGAGCCTCTGGTACTGTCTCTTTAAGAGCTGTCTGCTTGCAGACATAATTAGTTATGTAGGGGACTGTGTGCTTCTCTGAGTACCACTCGAGCTGCTGCTAATTCGCTTCATTTTGCAGTCACTGGGAGTGCAAAGGGATCCTATCTGAAAGATGTAACTGTTTGCCAGAAATTATTTGAGTAATAATGAAATTACAGTTTGTCTAACCTGCTTTCTTTGCAGTCAGAACTGTGTCTGCTAGTTCCCCATTCTAGTTTTGAACTGCTGAACTGGACCAATCCAGTGTGGGGTAAGCTAGCTCTAAAATGATGCCTTGGGCGAATCAGAACTTGGACTCATAATCTGAGCCAGCCACAAGAGGATTGTATGGGCAGTGACTCTGGGAGATGTAGTTTAGACTTCAGTGCCTTTTTGGACCAACAGCAGCAGTCTATTGTGAGTGACAGCCAATCCAGTCAAGAACTGGGAGGAACTCAAAGGAAGTGCCCGGTTTCGTCAGTTGGAGTTCAGTTGAGCTTTGGCAGTGAAGAAGGAAGGAGCCCTGTGCTTTTTCAGTGTGCAGTTTTAGTCAAAAAACGTGTGTAAGGCCCAGAGTTCCGGTCTGCAGCTTGTGTAACAGCTTGTTAGGACTGAATCCGTCCTGTGAAAAGAATCAAAGGATCTCTGAAGAGTAGAAACCAGGCTCACCCTGTAGAAGACTGGAAGAATTGCTGAAAATTGCATTCGGTCTGTCAGGAACTGAATCTGCTGTGTGTTCTCCCGGGTATTGTGCAGTAATTGCGATCGGGATACAGATGCAGCCTGCCTGGTATAGTACTTTCTTTTATATGGATGTGTGAAGAGGTTTGTGTACCTCAAGTGAGCCCTGCTGACATTGAAGGACCCTATATCTTATTTGGAGGTCGTGAGTACTAATTCAGGGTTGCTCCTGTTGAATTGCCACATTAAATCCAAATGGAATTACTGTACTGCTGACTGTTTAATTCTCCTTTTCTCTGTGTGAAAGGGCCCTACCAGCTGCCAGTTTTGGACTAGCCACTAGGGCTTGGGTACTTAGGGACAGTAACTGATAGGGATAGGCCTGTGCACAGAGCCATAGGTAGATTATTAGAGTGATAAGCTAATTAACCTGATTTCCCCCTGTCCTTGTTATATCCCCCTAAATAAATCAGAGCTGCTTGTTTCAGCAAAGTTATACTGCCTGAGGTATTTGTCTATGTTAAAGTACTGTACTGTGATTGTTGCACTGTATCTCATTTCACAGGAGGTCCCAGTGCCGAACCAGACCTGGGGGTAAGTTGTATACTGTGAAGGTAATTCTGATATATTGTGTGGGCCACTAGTGGGAAGAAAGGGGTTGCAGTGTCCCAGAGGGCTGTGACCAAGTTAGTTTAACTATTGCAAACCCTGACCTCTGGGTGGAGGCACCCGCCATTGGATCCAGGCCCCTCAACCTGTTAGTGGCAAATCAGGCAGGGGTAGTAGCCCTTGGGATAGCGCCATCTAGGGGTTACATATAAACAACCTCAACCATCAGATTACAAAGTCCCAGTTGCATTTCTTTGCAGATGACACTGTCCTGTATACCTCTGGGCCATCGCTAGAAGCAACTAGGGACATCCTTCAAGCTGACTTCTCGCAATTAGAAAAAAACTTAATCAATGCAAAGTTACTCCTTAATGCCAAAAAAACAAAAGCTATGATCCTACGCCCATGCTCCTCACATGCTAGTGCCCCTGCTTTGCCCAACGATTTCATAAATACTACCCTAGGTGAGCAGCTGGAAATAGTTTCAAAGTTCAAATATCTCGGTTTCTGGTTAGATAGCAGGCTTTGTTTTAATGATCATATTGATGACTTGGCTAAAAGGCTCAAAATCAGGTTGGGTTTCTTCTTCCACAATAGATCTTTCTTTCCTGCTGAAATTAGAACTAGATTGGTACAGGCCACTTTTCTCCCCCTCCTTGATTATGGCAATGTAATCTATAACTCCTCAGCTTCTACTAATCTCCAGAAACTAGATGTTCTCTACCACCGCTCCCTACGATTCATAACAAACTCCCTCCCTCTAACTCATCATTGTGCTCTATATGCCTTAGTTGGCTGGCCCTTGCTCTCTGTTAGACGGACAGTCCATGCAGGTACATGGACTTTAAAACTTCTTCAGAATAAACTACCGCAATACCTATCCTCCTTAATACATATAGCGCGCAGTGTCTATTCACTTAGGAAGTCCAAGTTTCTCCTACTTGACGTACCTAGGACCTGCACCTCCTTTGGGAAACGTGCTATTTCATGCTCACTGCCAACTATTTGGAATCAACTACAGTCATTCTTGAAATTAGCCAGTATTGTCCCTGTTAACTTTTTCAAAAGGATAGTTATGGCTAAACTAAAAGACACCTGCAACTGTCTTTAATGAATTGCCTTCACTAGGACACAAACTAGTGATTCTGCGATATCCCAGGTTCCATTCCTACACTTCCTTAACTCTGTTTCGCACCACTATCAGTGCCTTAGGTGGAATCTTTCTTGAATTGTTATGGAATTATTGTTATTTTCCAATGTATGTAATGTATTGCCTTTACAAACAGTACAAATTTCTCTTCATGAACCGAGAGCATCTTGGGAGCTCTTTATCATTTTGCCCATTGTGTATGATGATGCAAGCTCTTTTCACTATGAATTCTGTTTTTTATGATGTAAGCACTTAACTATTTGTCTGTAAGTCAGTCGCAGGACTTCATTGTGAATGTATGTATGTCTCAGGACCTCCTTGTGAATGAGCTTGCTCAACGGAGCTTTCCTGCAATAAACTTGAACTTGAATTCAAGTAGCATGCTGGGAGCCCACCCCAGCGTGCTCATGCGCCCCCCCTCTGCCGCACACAGTATGGCTGACGGAGGTGCCCAATTCCCCGTTGGCTCCGCGCCCCCCCCAGACTTCTAGGTGCCACGCTGGGAGCCCACCCCAGCGTGGCATAAGTGAGAATGGTGACGGGGTGGCCAATCCCCCGTCGGCTCAATTAAACCCCCCAAAAGAAACAGATTTCCATTTGCCACGCTGGGAGCCCACCCCAGCGTGGCACACATCTGTATGGCTGACGGGGGTGCCCAATCACCTGTTGGCTCCACTGGCCCCCCCCAAAAAATCTTCCAGCTGCCATGCTGGGAGCCCACCCCAGCGTGGCACAAGCCCCGTGTCATCTTCCTAAAAAGAAAACAAACACCTGACAAAAAAAAAAAGGTCCCTCGTTGATTGTCTTGCCCCCAACCCGCGCCCACCCTCTCCGCATCCACCTCCCCACACCCCCACTTCACCCCATACTTACCTCCAAAGGCTGACATGATGATCTTCGGTGAACCGGGAACATCGTGCACTCTTCAAAGCCAACCGCGAACTAAAGAAAAGCCGGTAAGCTGTATAATGGAATAAATAGGTTTTTTTCAACTTTGATGCATATCTCAGGCATTTTTTGGAATTTTGGCACCAAGTTTTCAACATAGGATTGTTGGGACCCCTCCTCATGAATTCTGGCTCTGTCATGGCATTAATCGGCCCTGAAAGGTGATTACGCGGTCACTGCGCAGAACCACCTTTCGGGACTGATTTACGAAACGACAGTGTCACAGTTCATGAGGTAGGCCCCCAAAAACCCTATGTTGAAAATTTGGTGAAAAAATTCCCAAAAATGACTGATTTACGAGCATGCATCATGCAGTTCCTACGCACGCTTGTAAGTTTGTGAATTTTTAATATTTTTACTCCAGATTTTCAACATTGCCATTTTACCACACCTCCGTATGAGCAGTACAGCTGTCATTTTCACATCTCACCCAAAATGTGTTTCTGCACATGTAGCGCACAATGGCACAGTCGGTATGTGAAATCAATGTTCGGGACAGATTAAGAAAATCACAGTGACACTGTTCATGAGCAGAGGTCTTAAAATGGCTATGTTAAAAATTTGGTGACAAAAGCCCATAAAATGACTGTGTTGCAAGCGAGCATTGCACAGTTTCCATGCTCCCTCATAAGTACATGAATTTGTAATATTTTCAGTCTAGATTTTCACCACTGGCATTTTTCCACACTTCCTTATGAACAGTACAGCTGTCATTTTTCACACCATGGCCAAAATGTGTTTTCGCACTTCCAGCGCAGAAATCCGTGGTTGCTGTGGGAAATCACTGTTCGGGACAGATTAATAAAATCACAGTGACACTGTTCATGAGCGGAGGTCCCAAAATGCCTGTGATGACAATCTGTTGTAAAAAAATCCCCAAACTAATTACATTATGGGTGTACATTGTGCAGTTTCTACGCACGCTCGTGACTTTACCAGTTTTTTAAATATTTTCACGGCAGATTTTCAACATTGCCATTTTTTACACCTCCCCATGAACAGTACAGCTGTCGTTTTTCACATCCTGTTTGAAATGTGTTTTCGCACCTGTGGTGCCAAATGGCGTAGTCGCTGTGCAAAATCAGCTTTCAGCTAACGAACTGATATTGCCACTGTTCATGAGGTGGGGGTCACAAAAAAACCATGTTGAAAATTTGGAGTGAAAATACCAACGCACGCCTGAGGCATTAGGGTTTCTGACCATAACGCCGGACTATGTAGAGAGTGACAGGCATCAGGGGGTGTGACTTGGGATTGTCACCTGTAATGCTCATACCATTCCACCTCCACCCACACCCTGCAGCCAGTGAGAGGCATCAAGGTGTGCCTTGGACTCTTCTGCCCCAAAGTTCACCCCATTCTCCTATACTGCACCCATCTCACCGTGTTTCCTGATGGAATGGGGTGAACATGAGAGCCAAAGACCCCAAGGCACACTGTGACACTTGTCACTGTCTGCAGAGTAGGGTGTGGTGAAATGGCGTGGCTGTTATGCCTGACGACCCAAAGGCACACCCCAATGCCTGTCAGTATCTGCAGGCTTGTGGCGGGGTTAGCTTCAGTTCAATACTTCACTGCTATTCCTATTATGCAGCTCTGTAACTCCTACACTACCAATGCCAATGCCAGCAAGCAAACATTCGGCATTGACAAATACTTGTTTTCCTTTTACTCTGACAGTTACAGAACATTTAAAGGGCCATGTAGGAGATGCTTTTTGGTGGATGTGCCATCCGAAATGTTGCCCATGCTTAGTATTGCTTACCTTAAAGCAGTTTGTCGTAGCACTCAGCACAATGCACAACCCCGCGGTGCAGGAACATGTTGTCCAGGAGATCCCCCATCAGCTTTCCGCAGATCCCACACTGAGGCAGACAAGAGAAACACATGTTCTGAGATACAGTTTGGCTCAAACTTATAAACAGAATTTCTAAAGAAAACTCTCCACTCTTTAACGAATGAAACAGTCCATTTTTCAGTCCTCTTAGACTGTTTTTTACACCAGGCAGGCCTTGGGCCCTGCAGGGTCAGAACTTCTACCGGTCTCTGAGGCCAGTAGTATGCACTAAGTGGACTTGGAGTGAAACCAAACTTAAATGCACTGCATTGTAAACAGCATCCCATACTGCACCTAATTTCAGAACAGTACAGGGTTACTGTGATGTCCTCCACATTGTGAAAGCTGCTCTCTGACTGGTTCTTTGGCTGTAAAGGCTGCAGCATATTTAACCTTAAGATTTATTTGTTGTGATAAATAAGGAATACATAATTGTTGCTGTGCAATAACAACGTTTATCTGCACTAGTAAATGGTAAAAACCATAACTCAGGAGTGGTGAAGCAATGAAAGTTCAGAAGATCTTACCAGCTGTGTGGAATAAATGCATTATTCCACTGTAACCCATTATGTAGTTGACATTTTTTTTTTTTATTTAGTTGTTTAACCAGGTATAGCACACTAAGCTGAAAGCTTTTTTACAGGAGTGACCTGGGAGCACAAGGAGGTTAAGTGACTTGCTCAGGGTCACACAGTATGCAAGTGGAAGCTGTGGGATTCAAACCCAGGTCTGGTCTGCTGGATGTCACCAGATTTGCAGCTCAGAGCCTTAGACCACTGCGCTATACTGCCTCATTTATACAGCACCAGTGGAGATGACAATTACAGGATAAAAAGAGATATCTTATACCCAACTCACAAGGTATTTTGCTATCTTATGAGTTGAGCATGCCACATGTGATAGCTTGCCCTGTTGGGTACATCACAATAGAATACTGAACCAATCAGATCACAGCTTTCACAGTGCTGATGACATCAGAATTGACAAGTGCAGCACCGAAGCCAGAAGTTGAAATCAAAGAGAAATGGTTAAATCTTAATACAATCTGCAGATGTAAGTTAATTACTAAACTGATGTTTTATAAATCAAATATGAAAAGGCCTGACTCCAAATACAGTATACAGTTTATTATCACTTGTGAGGGGGGCAGGACTTCCACCACTTCTGCCACTTATAAGTTATGTTCCTGAACCCAAGCACTTGAAGATAAATTGCACATTATAAGTCTGTGTGTTGCATATCCATATTCAATAGTTTCATTCAAGGCATGGAAATTTAGAGGTACATCCAGGAAATGAAAATTACATACTCACCGTAACTGTTGATCTTCCAGAATATCTTCACCATTTATTCCCATTTATGAGTCTGTGCTGGAGGAACTTGGACCTTGTGGGAGCAAAGTCTTTTTCAGCCTAGGGGACCAATGTTGGTGACGGCACTGCCCACAAGGCAGACATAGTGATGTGCACTCGTGGGCTGGCCAGTAATTGGCACCAACCCCCCGCTTTCCTTAGTTCTGTTAGCCAAGAGAGAAATTATGGGGAGAGAAAAAAAGAGAGAGGTAAAGAAGGGACTAAAAACTCCTAGCCCAAAGGGATAGGAAAAGGATATACAGTATAAAGTCACAAAAACAATAAAACCCGACTACCAACTTTTTAAAACTAAGGACTGGGCCTAATTGACACAGGGGTAGCAGGTAAAGGAGCCAGAGCCCACTAGTCACCTGAACAGGAAGGTGGAGAAGGGCAGCAGTCCTGGTATGGTGCTCTGGCTAAAGTTGGAGAGACCAGAAGGAATCTTGTAAAGCAAGAAGTTAAGTAAACAGAAGGGCCTTGTACTTAAGAGTACAAGGGCCAGGACAGAAAGATAGCAAGAATAGAAGGAAGATAGCTCATACAGATATCCTTTTGCCACTCCAGAAGTCAGAACCAGAGAGAAAATGTTACCCTAAGAGAGAGCTGGGATGTGAGTAATAGGAACGAAGGGTAGCCCCTCAGATATCTCTCCCTCCAGGATGAACGTTTAGCTGCACTCACAGAGGCTGAGCTGCCACTGGCAGAGCTTGCCAATGTTAAATAAAGAAGAATAGCCCTGGGTAAGAACATAAGAAGGCTCAGATGGAGGGGGAGGAATGAAGGCGTTAGCAAAATAGAGGAAATGAAAAATTCCCTTAACAACTTTATATCTAACTGTCTGTCTATCTATCTATCTATCTATCTATCTATCTATCTATCTATCTATCTATCTATCCATCTATCTGTCTTTTTGGGGGGAGGGATAGAAACCCTGATACATGATGTCTTTCTCCCCCCTACCCCATTAAAAAAAAAGGACAGAGACATAAAGGGAAAAAAAGGAGAGGGGGTACCCCTACCTAAAAGAGCAGGGATGTCCTGGAGTATAACTGTGAGGGAGCGGCAACAGGAAAAAAGCTCTGAGATGGAAAACACAGGGTGAGCTGCTCAGAGGTCCTGGCTCTTAGCCAAGTAGGGGTTGGTGGGCAGGTGTGTGAAGAAATAGTGAAGATATTCTGGAAGATCAACAATTAAGGTAAGTACATAACTTTCATATCTTCCAAAAATCAATCTTCACCATTTGTTCCCACTTATCGGTCAGAGTACCAAGCTTTCTCCCCCAAAAAGAAGGAGTTGGCTCACCCTGAGGGAGTCAGTTCTTCCCTCAGCCCTCTGTGGTGGATTACAACAGGAGGGCAGGGACTCTTACAGGTTCGGAGCAGGCAGACATTTCCATGGCCTGGGAGCTGAAGGGCATCTCAACAACTCATGCCTGATGCTTCGAGAGAAGAAATGAGTCCCCTGCTAATGTGAGTTTTGCATCATACACTGGATTGGGGTGCCAGCCATGAAAGATGAAGCCATGCCATCTGCTGAATGCAGACTGTGGTTTCCACCACCCTGGAAGCTACCTCGTTGACATCATAAGATGCCCGTCAATAGGGTGCCAAAAGTCCGAATTCACTGCTCCTTCCCTGAGGTCTGTCCCCGCCCGGAGTTAGTATATTTAGTTAGGGGGGCACGGGGGTGCAGCCCCCCCATGTAAAGTGAGATTCAAACTTAAATCCCTGGCACCCTAATGACGGGGGCACTCAGATGGGCACGTTCCGATCGTGGAACCGGTGTGCCTGATGTGCAGAGATGCACGTCATGGCGCACACTGCATTAAAAACCCTTCTGCTTCAGACATCAAACTCTGCAGTCAGTGTCAGGGGGTTGGTCATGCACCAGGTGCCTAGGCCCAGATGGGGTCTGCAGTACTGAAATCCCAGAGGACAGATGAGGCATGAACCCTGGAGACCCCACTGGAGTGCAGTATCTGCACTATATATCCCTAGGGAATGGAGAGGGGCAGAGGGATGGAACCAGACATTCTTCAATGCCTCCGTAAATGACTGAGGCCACGGAGGAATGACAGTGATGTCTGCTATACTCACCAAGGAATGACAGCAACAGGGTAGCAGTATTGCAAGTTGTGATGTTCTGAAAACTCAGCTCCAGTAATGTCTCCACTAGGAACTGCTGGTACCTAGAGTACTCAGCATTGGAGGAGATGTGGACAGAGGGATCCTCTTCCTCAGAAGAGGAAGTGGGAGAGGAAGATCTGGATTCAGCGAGTGGTGGTGCAGGATTTAGGCCTGAAGATAGCTTGGTCAACTGTGAGGTGGTACTGTTAAATACACCCACCACTGTCCTTAATTGATCCCATGCTGTAGACCTGAGAGGACAGAAGATGCATGGAAGAGGCGGGTTGGGGCAGAGCAGATGGAACCATGGAGGAGGAAGAGGGTTATGAGAGACCAGGTCAGGTCCTCTGCCAGGGCTGTGAGAGTGCTCAGGGGACCTCAATTGGAGGAGTGCCTGGCAAACTCACCCATCAGTGAGCGGTCAACAGCTGCAGACTGGTCAAGATGGTGCCCTTAGAAGGAGCTGCAGGTGGGGTGAGTGGAGCCGTATGCATCCCACGGGGTGGCCTTGATCCCCACCGGTGACAGAACCAACTGGTTCCAGAGAGAAACTCGGCTCTGAACCAGTGCTGTGACTCCTGCAAGAGCTACCACAAGCTCTAGGCAAGGGATAAGCTGCAGGTCCAGAATCCGAGTGTCCCTCCTCACCAGTGTCAATCCTGCCCCGGGGCCAAGCCCAAGCTGTAGCCCAAAGTCTCCAAGAGAGTGAGTTTCAGAGTCAGCATTGCAAACAGCGCCGGCTCCATCCTCAGCACTACAGTCAGTGCCAGGAGCAGGTTCAGCATCAGGGCCCAAATCGGCAGTGCAATGGTGCTGGAAGGGTCTCCTGCACTGTCCCTGGCACCACCCACAGAGACCATCCCTAAGGAGGCTTTCGGCCTTGATCCAGGTCTAGAACCAGACCCAGAAAGGCCTCTATCTTCAGCAGTCGTACCCACAGGCCTGAAGTCGACACCAAGATCCTCTCCCAAGTTATCTGACCACTTGGGAGAAGATATGACTATGACCTGGGGAAGGGGGTGAAGAACCTGCTCTGGAGACCTTCACTACTCCAGCACTGCAAATGGTGCCAGAAGGGGGCCTAATCTTGTGGTCAGTGCCACCTCATTCACCAGTACTAACCTTTGTACCAGGAGCTGAGGTGGCAGCAGACCACAACACCAAGGTGCCCATGGGGGGGGCTCAGCCGTTCCCCCAGAGGAGAATGATTGTCCACCAGACCCCTCCCCCATGGCCTCTGATGTCTTGGCAGGGTGAATTCTGGTCTTTCTTAATAAATAGTACTGGAAAGGAGCTCAGGGGAAGAGCCCAGGGATCTTACCTTGGTGATCCTGGTGTGATGCCTGCCTTTGAAATTAGACATATCACAGCCTCCCTTTAATGCTTGGAGTTCAAGGGTACAGTAATCCATTGAAAAGCAGGTGCTGCACCTTTCCATATCTTGGTCAGCGCCGAGGCAGGTCGAACACACATCATGCCAGTCCTGAACAGCAGTGTTGCCCCCACAGGAGCACCGACACATGGAAAGGCTGCTGTGCTGCTTCTTATTGCAGGAGGCCTTCTTGCCCTTGTGCTTCTCAGAACCAGACATGGAGCCACAGACAAAAATATAACAAAAAGGATAAAAAAGGAGTTTGGTGCCACACTAAACAAAAAATATAATAAAGATGGCACCGAGAGGTTTCAGTGTTGAAGGATACGACGTCAGACAAGTGGCGGTGAACTGAGGAAGGATGTGTGATGCAGTTGCGATGACAAAGCTCCCATGGTGTGCTCTCAACGGTAGAGAAAAACAGAACTGAGGAAGCTAGGGGGCCGATATCTGTTACTGGCTGGCCCACGAGCACAACGTCACTACATCTGCCTTGTGGGTGGCGCCAATGTTGGTCCTCTAGGCTGCAAAAGACTGCTCCCACAGGGTCCTAGTGCCACTGTTACAGACCCATACATGGGAATAAATGGTGAAGACTGATTCTTGGAAGAACAAAAAGGATTTAAATTCACCAAGCTGAGCCGATTTAGTTGCTGGTAAGAAAGAAGGGGCAGCACTAAGATGCTGACACTCCTCTTGAAACCGCTGAAGTTGTATTTCAGGAGCTGAACCAGCTAACAAGTGAGCCCCAGCTAATACTATGGGAACTTGGGCTCTCAACCTGGGCTGGGCTAAAGTATTTGTCCACGAGACCCAGTTTTACAAGCGTAATCTCCCAAGATGAGACAGAGCTTTTCTTTTTCCTTTTCTGTGGTTTATGCCATAATAAAACATAAGAAAAGATTTATCTGTGTTTTTTTTCCAAACCTCATTCATTTGGCATCCTGCTGTTTGCAGCCATATTGTTATGTTGAATTAGAAAAATTAGAAAAAGTCCTGTCCAGGGGAATAGTCTTGATAGTCCCTTGCACCTACCTCTGCCCTGTGATTCTTATGTTCTGCATTTTGCTGTTGTTTTTGCCCAAAACCTACAGCTCCATTTGAATGACCCATCTTGATGTTGGCGATATTGAAGGATTACGGCCAGTTGCGCAAGTAAACAAGAAAGTATTACAGTAAGAGGCTTGCAACTAAAGCGACGACACTCTGTCACACCTCTTCCCATCTATGCCCGAGTCACCGAACAGTTCATAGAACAGTCATATAATAGTTATAGTAATGTACAGTATAGTGTGTATAAAGTACCACATTGGACCCGGGGGTGTGTGGGGGGCAGAACGCCCTCACAGAAGATATAAACAGTCCAGTAAACAACAAAAGAAAGATGATATTCGGGGAGTACATAGCAACAATAATTTAACTCCTAGGACCTGGGGTGTGTAGTGAGCGCCCCCACAGAAGCAAGAACAAACAAATATTGTCTTGGTTATTTAAAAAAAGTCTAAATATTGATTGCTTCTTCCTTCTGTGGGGGCGCTTTGCCCCCCACACCCCCGGGTCCTCAGTGGCTATTCTATATTTGGTAATATGGTATCCAAGACAGAAATAACTTCTCTGCATTTACTGTCACACCCGCTGTGTTAGTGGTGATTGTGTAGAAAGCGCATGCAGGTTCACCAACTCTCTGGCTGTTTTCATTCGTTCGCGCAGCTTCAAGATACACATTACCGTGAAGTCTCTGAAAGCTGCACAGCAACGCGATCTGGTCATAATCCTTCAGTATCGCCTTGATGTTTTCATGGACAAAATGCTCAGTATGTCTGTCTCTACCTAGGATTTGGAACAGGGCCCTACATTTTAAAATGTAAATTTTTTTTCCCCAGTACTTTAGCTTATCTCACTTGAGAGCCAAAGTGATGGATGTCCTGACTTGAGCTCTGCTTTCTAGTGCCCCTATCATGCAGTTTATAATACCCCCCATTTGCACAGTTTACTCTCATTTGTACTGGGAATTTACTAGTTCCTGAGATGAAGTCAGACCTTATAAGCGAAAGATCCTTTGAAGATCTCTTTCACTAATTGGTGGTGAGTGCCTGGCTTTTGTGCCTCTCTGCATAGTTTGTCAGCTGCACAAACAAAGACCATGGAGAGGTGTTACATTTGTGTTGTGTTACAAAAGACAAAAAAAGTCACCTCAGCGAGCATTTGTGTCTTGCACACCTACACTGCTGTACCGTGTAATTACACTCACAGTCCCTGTTGCAACACCAGACAAACTAGTACGGTGTGAAAAGAAATTGATAATAGCCGCTCTCTCATAGCCTGCATTGGCAGTTTTAATCAGTTCTTTTAATTTATGTTTTATTCATGTTAAAAATGTAAACAGTTTACGGTGAAATATAGGATACAGAAGAAAAATTGATGGAAATACATACCCACTGTTATCATTTCAGCAGTTCTTAGGCACCCTACAGTGAATTTCCTACAGGGCCACCTAGGTCTACACAGTTCCAAAAAGAACTATTTTTTACTTTCAATATAAAAACAGTTTAAAGTTGTATTTACACAGCCGCAGCATTCTTCTTTTCTTTGCCACTTATTTTCCTGCTCAACTGTGTGCTTCATCAAGTTGCGGTTTACACCGCTCCCTCTTGCTGCTGTGCAGGTCACACGGCAGAGGGGGGGCTGGACATTCTGTGAGGCTGATTTGGATGGCAGGGAGATGGCTTCATAGCAGATCAAGCACAGAAGAGAGTTTACAGTGCATTTTGGTGCGCTCAATCCGCTACATGTCTCCACTCCTAAGTTGGAGCCAAAAATGGATCCAGGGTGCTCTTAACACACTCAGGATAGTGTCCACACTGTCGTATTTGCAGCGCATCAACCAGTGAGCATGAGTTGATGCACTGCAAACACAACAGTGTAAACGAGGCTTAAATGTAGATCTTATCTGTGTCAATCTTCACCATTCATCACTGGTGGGGTTCTGGCTGGAAGAGCAGGACCCCACAGGAGCATTTTAATATTTTTCCTAAAAGGGGGAGGAACCAGTGCCATGGACGGCACAGCCCTCGAGATCGACGCATTGCATGGCACTCACAGGTTGGCCGGTAACCGACACCGAATCTTACTCCACCCCAGTTCTGCTTCTCCCACAGTTGAGTGAGCTCGACCTCGTGAGAGAGTGATTTGAACTGCAACATCGCAGCCTAGTTCATGTGAGTCCATCCTAGTTCTGCAGGAGTCATTGCGTTCTTGGTGCTGTTTTACCGGTAAGACCTTTCCTTATTTTTCTTCAGTGCCGAGACCTGTTTCTGTGTTTTATTATTAATTTCTCCACCCAATCATGTCCCATCTGGGGGACAAAAAGAAGAAATCTTCAAAGGCAGGATTGGCCCCTGATGTGGCGGTGTCCCTGTGGCTGGCTTTATTCCATTTCAGACCAGCATGATCGTTGCCTGACCTGCCTGGGCCCCAACTATGACATGAACCATTGTGACGCCTGTTTTTCCATGGACTGCAGAGTTTTGGAACACCACGTGTTTAAAGTAGGCTGTACACCACCAGCCATTGGAGAACAGCCGCGCACTAGGGATGCCAGATGCAGGTCACATGACCCGTTCTCCAGATCCCCTCCTGATTCTATATGGGCTGCAGAGGAGGGGGCTTTTGCCTGTCTTAGCCTCGCCTTGGCGGCGCCCTTCACAGTGCTGGAGGCCCGGTCGGACTTTTCCGGGGATTGGGCCGGAGGTACCGTTCTGGCAATCACCTCCTTGGAAGTGAAGGCTCCCACGCCTGTGTCTGCTGTGCCCAGCAGTTTCCTTGGCACCACCTGTCAGCCGCCCCCGGGATCTCAGTGCCATTCACGGTGTCGGTGATTGGGACAGTGCCACTGGTGGTGCTGGGCTGACTTACAGTGCTGCTTGCGGTGATGGGAGTGGGAGGGGTTCCGTTGGTCTTCTGGATCCACTCTTCTTTGGGGGATGATGATTAGGAGGCAGATCCAAACTAGCTTTCTGACTCTTTGGAGCCCTGGGACTCTTCCCCCACCCAGCACTTCTGTGTCTGTCCAACCCCCTCCTTCGGAGCCGATGGTTTCTACCAGCACCGGTGTCGGAGCTGCTTGCGTCACCAACAAATCTTTCAGAGCTGGGGGTGGCACTGGAGGGTTTATCAGAGCTGGCAGGGACTCTGGGCTCGGAGAAGGTGAGACCCCCTTTTTGGTTGTCCAAGCTGGGCCTACTTCTGGACCTGCTCGGACGTCTGGGGCGGGGATGAAGGCTCCTTCACTGGCTGCACTTCGGGAGTTGGTAGGTGAGGTGAAACTTCCTCGGTTGGTCTTCAGGAAGAGGTCCCTCTCTGAGTGTGAGGGGTTGAGGGGACAATGCTGGGAGCAGCGCCCTTTCCTGGTAGCCTGCAAGGGTTCGGGTAGGAGCCGCAGCAACTGTCCTGTCTTCTCCCATGAGGTTTTCCTGGGGATGGATCTCATTACTCGAGGTTAGGGGCCGCCCTTCTGGACCCATGCGGCCCTGGTCGCCTTGCGGGGGGGGGTCTTCTTCAGGGCTCAGTCCTGATCGTTTCAGGATGGTTGAGCAAATGGTGACTGTCTCAACTGACAGATCCTTCTGGGGTGTTGGATTACCCATACGGTCCCCTAGCCCTGGCAGAGGATGTTCTCTTCCTCAGAGGTGTTTGTCCCCTTTACCTCTGCCTACCCCTCCCCTTCTCCCGGGCCACTTTGGTCCTACAGGGCCTCTAACCTGGGAGCAGTTTAGAACCATGGCTGCTCATTTCCCAGCTTTCCCAGCATATGTCAGCTCCATGGACAAGCAGGTATTTCACCACTTACCCCTGTGGCAGCCAGACTATGATTCCTCAGACTGTTCAGCCTCCTCGTCTTCCTCATCTGAGGAAGAGGATCCTTCTGTCCACCTGTTCTTGGATGCTAATCAGACCGCCTATAAGTGTTTCCTTTCGAGGTTAGTCAATGAGCTCCACATTTCACAACTGGCAAGACACACCCTATGCAGGTGACATGCGTTTTTCTAAGTGAATACAGTGTGGGCAACCTGGTGGTGCCTACCTGGCCCTCGTCCTTTCGGGAGGTGTCGTACCACACCTGGCAGTGCCTGTCAATCCCTTCCCCAGCCCCGATAGACTGCCAGCGCAGGTATTGCGCAGCCCAGGGATCTCCAGGAGACCTACCTCATCCCTCTTAGGGCGTGACGCTCCTGGACACTCCCTCCAGGCATAGAAGCCCAAGACATGACCAACCCTTGGATGCACACTCCGTGGAGTTCGACTTCTGGGGGAGGTGAGTCTTCTCGGTGCATATCTCTCTTTCTATTGCAGCACATCAGGCCCATCATTCTGCCTATAACAGGCACCTTTGTCCTTGCTAGGACAAATCCTAGCATCTATGCCTGATACGGAAGCAACCAGACAAGCCACTGCCCTCTCTGCACATGGCCTGGAACTTGTGAGGCACCAAGCAAGGGCATCATATGATGCCAGTGAGGTGGCGTCCAGGCTAGTGGAGACAGCGATCTGCGTCAGGCAGATGGCATGGCTTCGTCTTTCCTGGTTATCACCCATACCTGGCATAGGGTGATAGCCTCTTCCTTCTAGGGAACCCACCTTTTTTCCTGCAGAGTGAGGCAGGGAACTTCGGGGGTGGCTTCCATCTCCTGGGCAGAGAGAGACCCCACCTTACCCTGACCAGTCCCAGGTCTAACTAGGCCTGTAAGGGTCTCCCCCCACCTGTGTCTTACCCACAGGAGGCTGAGGGATGTTCCTCACTCTGGGAGGTACCAGGTCCCCTTCAGGGGGCTTGGTAATAACTCACCAGTGATGAATGGGGAAGACTGACACAGATATTAAAATTACGCACCTACTGTATTTCTTGATCTTTCTGTGTATCTTTACCATTCATCACTGCTTCCCGCCCTCCTTCTCCTCTTGGGCCTCAGACTCTGGGCAGTGCCTACTCCCTGCTTGCCTTCCCCAAATTGAGGCCAATTGTGGACAAAGTCCCACTGGTACCTCCAAGTTCCCTGCCACTTCTTTGAAGCATCAAGGACCCACCATTCGTGGGAGGGCAAACAGGGGCGCGTGCCTTTTCCTACTAGGTGCTACCCTGGGCCCTCTTCTCTCGTTCTTGGAAGGGGCTCCATTGCCTCAGGCGATTTGTCTGTCCCCATCTTGGGGGACAGGTTGCCTCCTCTAGCCTTTGGCTTGTGGAACCTTCTTCAGGATGAAATGAGAGTGGGAGGGCCCTGGGGTCCGCTAGTCTTCCCCTTTGGGATCTGTGCCTCCTTTCCCTTCTGGTTTCCAGCTCAGTTCTTCAGGGCAGGGTCCTCCTCCTCTAAAACACCATGGATGTGTCTGTAAAGAGAAAAACAGTATTCAGGCATCCTCTTCTCCTTCAGCTTCAGTCCAGAGAGAGCGGCATCCATCTCTTGATCCTCCTGTAAGGAGTCTTTCTGCAGGGGGACTCGGCAGTGGGGTGGGTTCTGTCCCTGCTTCTGGGACAGGAGTGGGAGACCCTTTCTACCCGTTCCTTCTCTTATGTGCTCTGGGGGAGAGGGTGCTTTAGCCTGGTGCCCTGGCTGTTACTGTCATGCTGAGCCAATCTCTGTTTGGCATTCTTTTACTCTTCTCAAACCTGGAGGTGTTTCTGTTCTACTCTCCTTCCTTGGAGCAAGATAAATTTTCAGAGGTCAAAGGGTAGCTCAGACAGTAGTGCCCATCTCCCTTCAGTCTCAGAGAGACCTTGAGCCTCTGATGGGTCAGCAGGGGGTCTCCCATCTCCTCTCCCTTCCCCTCTCTCTTCCTCTTTTTCTGTCCTTTCTCACTCTCCCTCCTTTACTCTATCCCCCCCCCCTTTTTTGCCTGCCCAGAGGCTAGGGCCTCCTGTCCCAGATCCCTAGGTTCACCCATCTGTCCTCTTGGCTGGCATTATCTCCTCTTCTGTTTATATCCTTTTATTTTTCTATCTCTCTGGCTCCCTTGCCCGCCCTCTTTTTCTCTGTTGCTGATCTCACTCTCCAGCATGCAGAACCAGGGTGGAGGAGGAGGAGGAGTCGATGTCGGTTACTGGCCAACTCACAAGCGCCATGCAGTGCATCGGCCTCGAGGGCAGCGCTGTCCATGGCACCGGCTTGACCCCTTTTAGAAAAAAAAAGAAAATGCTCCCACTGGGTCCTGCTCCTCTGGCCAGAGCCCCACCAGTGATGAATGGTGAAGATACACAGAAAGATCAAGAATTATGGTAGGTATGTAATTTTCATTTTTTTTGCAATTTAAAATAAGAAAAAAAAAATTAATAATTTTTAAAAAGGCATTCCTCTTCACCTCTATATCTATAAAATGTCCTTACCTTAAAGCAATCTGCGTGGCTGTTTATATTCAGGTGTTCAATCTTGATCTTCGGAGCATCTCCAATTTCCCGTCCGCAGTAGGTGCAGGACCCTTCTCCTAGTCTGTCAGTGTAAATATGCAAATTGTTAAACAGAGTCATATATGAGAGTATTAAGAGGGAGAGCATATTACAGAATGCATTTTGTGGGCCTTTAAAATTCCCCATTTCTTCTACCCCCCTTGGTATGCCCATACCTGCCCTTGGGGTGTCTACTAAGTATCTGTCCTATGGGGCATTTGTACCTACCCCTTGGGGTGTCTATCCTTTGGAGCGTCTGTACCTGCTCCCTTAAGGTGTCTGTAACTCCCCTCCAGGGGTTTCTTTACCTGCCCCCTGGGTCGTCTTTACCTGCCCCCCTGGGGTGTACTTACCTGCTCCTGTGGGGTGTCTGTACCTGCCTCTTTGGTGCACACATATCTACCACCTTGGAGTATTTGTAATGCCCCCCTTGGGGGTGTACATAGCTGCCACTTTGGGTGTCTGTACCTGTCCCTTGGGTGTTTGTTTCTGCCCCTTGGGGTATCCATACCTGTCCCTTGGCATGTCTGTACCTGTTCCTTAGGGTGTCTGTACCTGCCCGTTGGGGCATCTGTACCTCTCCACTGGGGTGTCTGTATCTGTCTTCTTGGCATATCCATACCTGCCCCTTGGGGTGTTCATGCCTGCCCATTGGAGCATCTCTACCTGTCCACTGGGGTATCTGTATCTGTCTCTTTGGCATATCTATTACTGCCCCTTGAAGTGCCTTTGTCTGTCCCTTGGGGCATTTGTTCCTGCCTCTTGGGGTGTCTGTACCTGCTCATTGGTGTGTCCTTACCTGCCCCTTGGAATGTCTGTACCAGCCCATTGGAGTGTCTGTACCTGCCCCTTAGAGTGTCTGTACCTATCTCTTGGGGTGTTTGTTCCTGTCTCTTGGGGTGTATGTACCTGCCTATTGGAGTGTCTATTTCTGCCTCATCGGCATGGCCTTACCTACTCTTTGTGGGGTGCCCATACCTTCTCCCTTGTGGTGTCTGCATCTACCCTCTTTGGCTGTCCATACCTGCCCCCTTGAAGTCCTTGGCCCTGATCCTCGGTACTGAGGTTCTCTCTCTGAACAAAACAAGCTCTAGGGCCACCCGGTAGCCCAGTGGAAGAGAACAGGGCTTCCACGCTGATGGCCCAACCATGCTGATGACCTGGGTTCACGAGTGAATTCGGGAGCCACGATCAGGCGGCCAGGCTCAGAGACAATTGTTTCTGATGGGAGCAAGTCCCAGCTGAGGGAGAGAGGTGGCATGCTGCAGTGCTGCACTGGCCCCTGCTGGTGGGTGGGACACTTTGTTCTCACAGTAGGAGCACGCTATACACAGCTGAGCTATGACCCTCCCACACACAAGTGTTCCACCTGGGGTTGTGAGAGAAAATTACTAGAGGAAAAACCACAGCTGGCTGTGCAGGGTGATGGCCAATGCCTTGCAAGCCCACACCCCTGACCTGGCACCCATGCAAGCCCTGCACCCCCGACCAGGCACCCATGCAAGTTCTGCACCCAGCCAGGATAAATACAGGTGGCTGTGCGGGGTGATGGCCAGTCCCTCACAAGCCCTGTACCCTCGACCAGGAAAAACACAGCTGGCTGTGCTGGGTGATGGCCAGTCCCTCACAAGCCCTGCACCACTGACCATGAAAAAACAAACTGGCTGTGCCCGGTAATGGCTACTCCCTCACCGACTCTGCACCACCAACCAGGGAAAAACACAGCTGGCTATGCAGGGTAATGGTCAGTCCCTCACTGGCCCTGCGCCACTGACCATGAAAAAATGCAGCTGACTGTGCCAGGTGATGGCCAGTCCCTCACAAGCCCCATATCCCTGACCAGGAAAAACACAGCTGGCTGTGCACAGTGATGGCCAGTCTCTCACTGGCCCAGCACCATTGACCATGAAAAAATGAAGCTGGCCATGCCGGATGATGGTCAGTCCCTTACCGGCCCTGCAATACCGACCAGGAAAAACACAGCTGGCTGTGCCAGGTGATGGCCACTCCCTCACCGACCCTGCACCACCGACCAGGAAAAACACAGCTAGCTGTGCAGGGTAATGGCCAGTCCCTCACCAGCCCTGCATGACCAACCATGAAAAAATGCAGCTGACTGTGCTAGGTGATGGCCAGTCCCTCACAAGCCCCACACCCCCAACCAGGAAAAACACAGCTGGCTGTGCCGGGTGATGGCCATTCCCTCACAAGCCCTGAATCACTGACCACACACTGTTGTAAGCCTAGCATCACCGACCAGGAAAAACACATCTGGCTGTGCAGGGTGATGGTCAATCCCTCGCAAGTCCTGCATCACTGACCTCGCACTCTCCTACTTCTGGAGGGGTAAAGGCAATCCTAATGGCCCCATCACAGAATGGGGTAGGGTAAACTATGAGGCACAAAGGATGGGGTAAGCACCTGAGAAAGGTGGGTGATGGGGCTGCGGGTGCTGGCCAGATTGGGGCTAGCCAGTGAGGAATGAGGATAAATAGATTATGAGAAAAAAAAACACTAATCTGGGGTATTTTGGACAGGGTTTTCACCTCTTTAGAATGTATAAGGATGAGAGAACTATGGGTGTAACAAGACATACTCCATGTACTCAGTGGTGTACAGTTTTATTGTAAGGAGGGCAACAAGACTAAGCACTTCTGCCATTGGTCCATGCAACACATCACAGGGCCAGCTGATCCTTTCTGTAACTTTATTCTTATGAGCCAAAGTAGAGGGGTTGGTCTCTGACACTGTCTCTGCATCCCAGGTACCATACAGCATTACAGGCTCTGCTGAGAGAACAAAGAGACCCACGAGGGAGAGAGAGGAGACAGTGTAAGGAAAATATCCAGAAGCACTACTTCCATGGATGAGAGGTGGATACCTGGAGCAAATTCTCAGAGCAGGAAGTATCAGCCTATACTGCAATGACCTGTAAACTTCGACTTGACAGGCACTTTGAAGAAAAAGGGGTGGCAGGCTATTCCTATAAAACTGAGAGGACTAGAATCACAATGACATAAATGCCAGTGCATATAATTCTTCTATGATAGAATGCTGGCATGTAATTCTCCATGGGGAAAAAAACAGTCGGGTGACTAGGATGTCCTGACATTGCCATTCTAATTCTCCTGTTTCTACAGCTATTTCCACCGAGCTGGTGGAAAAAGGAATGGAATGGAACAGAACTGTTTTTTTTTCTTTCCTAACATTGTTTATGTGAAAAGCTGCAAGGTTGTTAAAGAGAGGCCGATTTCCCTGAAAACATTAGCGATCTCATGTCTCCATTCTTTATTATGGAGGACAGTTGACTGAAAACAGGATCTCTGTCTCTTAGAGTTCATCCACTCCTGCTGCTTATTCCCTACTGGAAGTTATAATCCACTACCTCCATTTTTTATTTTATGTAAACAATGGTCTTTGGACAATATTGCCCATTTTCAAAGATGCCTGTGGTCAAAAACAGACAAGACATGAAATACATTAACTACAAAATGTACAAAATTTCTGAACAAGTTACAAACTTTTTAAGTTCAAATACATAAGTATAAAAGTTTCAACTGTGATATCATAGTACGTTGCCATGGAAATTGCCGTGATGTCATGAGCAGGGGGTCATGATCTCAGGTAAGTACCAAGCAGCTGAAGCAGATTCACTCGAAGGTCAAAGATCCCTTTTCATAAATGACCCGTTTATGCCCCTGGTCACCCAGAATGGCCCCATCTGGTGGCAGCCACCAACCCCTGTGCCCCCACTTATGTGGCATTTACCCTTCCTGAATCCTGATGGCATACCCTCAGGGTGGGGGTTCGCAGGGCATGGCAGAACCCGGCAATGTAAAGCTCCCCCTTATCTAGAGATTCCCAAGGCAGAAGCAGCCAGTCGTGGAATGCAGGGGCAGAGCGTGCTCCATCATCCAGCGTCACTCTGGTGGTATTTCCTGTTTTTCCGAGCCCCCAGCCTATTAGCCTGACCTCGATTCTGAGTAAGATATTGGAGGGGATTATTAAAGTTTATATTACAGAATTCCAATATCGAACAGGAATACTGATAGTACACAGCATGGTTTTGTGAAGGACAGATTGTGCCAGACAAACCTCCTCGAGTTCTATGGCAGGGTAAACAAGGCGTTGGACGAAGGGAGCTCAGTGGATGTGATCTTCTTGGACTTCGCAAAGGCCTCTGATAGAGTGCCACATGGCAAACTGATTGAAGCACTCAACGTGCTGGGGATACATCAGGATATTATCCAATGGATTAGGTCATGGCTTATAGGTAGACAACAGAGGGTCTGTATAAAGGGGGAATATTCCGAATGGACGGATGTGACAAGTGGGGTACCACAGGGTTCCGTACTGGGTCCCTGCTTGTTTAATATATATATATCGCGTTAATGAGCCCTGCACCTGATACTTGGTTGTCAAAATTTGTTGACGACACTAGATTAGGCAAGATAATAAAAGATATAGAGGATGCAAGTGTTCTGCAGGCCACCTTAAATAACTTGGAAGATTGGGCACAGAGACAAGGGTCAACATTTAATGTGGCAAAATGCACTGTGATGCATACGAGTAGGAAAAATAAATTGCACCAATATACATTGGATAATGTTCCATTAAAGGTTGTTACCAAAGAAAGAGATCTAGGGGTTAAGGTATGAAAAAATCTTAGCTTTAGACCACATTATAATCAGATAATAAAAAAAGCTAGTAGTATACAATTCTGCATAAATAAACACATTAAATGCAATAAGAAGGAAGTTCTTCTACCGCTGTACACATCTCTGGTGCAACCCCACATGGAATTTTGTGCCCAGTTGTGGGCCCCTGGAGGTAGAGGTGATATAAGATCCCTGGAGAGGGTGCAAAGGAGAGCAACACGGAGGATGGCTGGGGTCCAGGGCCTAGAGTACGAGCAGAGGTTGTTATCCTTAGGCCTCTATACTTTGGAATATCGTAGATTATGGGGAGACTTGTGTTTGATATATAGGGCATTGAATGATACCACACTCTGGGAACAACTCAATCTGGTATTGAGGGATCAACCTTATAATACTAGAGCCCACTCCTTACAGATTAAGCCAGGTAGATATAATACATTAAGCAGGAAATATTGGTTAATGGTGAGAGTGGCAAGTATTTGGAATAAGCTTCCAATTGAGATAATATCTAGTAAAACAATGGAATTATTCAAGATGCAGATTGACAAATGTTTGATCAGCAAGAACATATCTGGATACACATAAAAACCAAGCGGGTATATGGATTATGGTCTTTAAAAGCTCTGTAAAACCTATGAAACCACACCTGCAGTTGTCTGTATACAAGAGGCTCCAAGTATGCACATGCCTAATTGTATCTTCATGGAGCTCAGGCGACATCTGCCCCCTCCTTCACGGGACTCCTGCTACAGTAACCCCCAGGTGGGAGTTTTGCAGCAGGGAATGCAAACCATCCTTCTAGGGAAGAATATCCTCTGGGACACTTAATCCTCCTCTCCCCAGCTTCCCCAGTGACTCATGCTTGCTTCCAAACCTGGGTTGGCAACATTGCAAGTACACAGATGGGCCAGTCCTAAATGTTGTTTTACAAAGTTCTTCCCAAGCTGTCAGGTGTGCTTTCAAACCCAAAGTGTTTTAATGGTGAGAGAAAACCATGTTATACCCCACTGTAGCTTCCCTTTCATGGTATCCCATAATTACAATATGGGTTGACTTTATGGATTCTGAAAATGGTATATTACTTTTTGATGCTGTTGAGTGCATCTTACAACCACACTCTTTACTGGTTACAACTGTCAGTTCGGGTGTTTCCTGGACATTCTGTGGCATTAGTTCCCATTATCCCACACTGATAGTTGACATTGTAGAACAGTGTCAGCTGACAGCACAGTGTGTCCAGGAAATATAGACACAGACAACATAAACAAAGATGAGACAAAATGCAAAGTGCACTCAGCAGCAGTAAAAAACATAATGAAAATACTTTTTTGAAGGAAAAAGCCAAAGCAAATCAGATTTTCTACAGGCAAACCGACAGGTACCATTTTGTAGCACCATGAACAATGCAAAACATCTGCTTTGCTGTACGCAGAGCAGCGATGATGAGTCTGAAGTAGTGAGGCATGCCTAGAGCAGAGAGGTGTACCTAGAGCACTGAGGGTGGGCTCAGAGCAGTGAGGCATTCCTGGAGCAGTTGGGTGTACTGGAGCAGTGGGAGAGGGCCTAGAGCAGCGAGGGTGTGCCTGGAGCTGTGAGGGTGGGTTCAGAGCAGTGAGGGGTGCATGGAGCAGTGAGGGTGGGCTCAGAGCAGTGAGGCATGCCTGGAGCAGTGAGGGTGGTCTCTAGAGCAGTGAGGCATACCTGGACCAGTGAGGTGTGCCTGGAACAGAAGGGGTGGGCCCAGAGCAGTGAGGGTGGGCTCGGAGCAGTGAGGGGTGCCTAGAGCAGTGAGGGTGGGCTCAGAGCAGTGAAGGGTGCCTAGAGCAGTGAGGGCGGACTCAGAGCAGTGAGAGGTGCCTAGAGCAATTTGAGTGGTCTCAGAGAAGTGAGATGTGCCTGGAGCAGTGAATTGTGCCTGGAGCAGTGGGGGTGGGCCAGAGCAGTGAGGGTGGGCTCGGAGCAGTGAGGGGCGCCTAGAGCAGTAAGGGTGGGCTCAGCGCAGTGAGGAATGCCTAGAGCAGTGAGGATGGGCTCAGAGCAGTGAGGGGTGCCTAGAGCAGGGTGGGTGGTCTCAGAGAAGTGAGGTGTACCTGGAGCAGTGAGGTGTGCCTGGAGCAGTGGGGGTGGGCCAGAGCAGTGAGGGTGTGCATAGAGCAGTAAGAGTGGGCTCAGAGCAGTAAGGGTGGGCCTAGAACAGTGAGGCATGCCTGGAGCAGTGAGGGTGGACCCAGAGCAGTGAGGCATGCCTGGAGCAGTGAGGGTGGGACCAGAGCAGTGAGGCATGCCTGAAGCACTGGGGGTGGACCCAGAGCAGAAAGCCATGCCTGGAGCAGTGAGGGCGAGCACAGAGCAGTGAGGGTGTAGAACTGAAATGCATGGGAACGGTACAATGATATCCAACCCTGTCTGCAGTAGTGAGAGGTGCCTGCAGCAGTGAGGGTGGACTCAAGAGGAGTGAGGGCTGCCTGGAGCAGTGAGGGTGGGCTCAGAGCAGTGAGGATTCCAGGAGCAGTGAGGGCATGCTTGGAGCACTAAGGGTGGGCCCAGAGCAATAAGGGTGCCTGACACAGTGAGGGGTGCCTGGAGCAGTGAGGGGTGCCTAGAACAGTGAGGGTGTGCCTGTAGCAGTGAGGGCATAACTGAAACAACAAGGATGAGCCACAGCAGCAAGGGCATGCCTGGAGCAGTGAGGGGTGCTTGGAGTAGTGAGGGTGTGCCTGGAGCAGTGAGAGTTGGCCCAGAGCAGTGAGGGGTGCCTGGAGCAGTGAGGGCATGCCTGGAACAGTGAGGGTGGGCCCAGAACAGTGAGGGGTGTCTGGAGCAGTGAGGCATGTCTGGAGCAGTGAGGGTGAGCCCAGAGTAGTGAAGGGTGTCTGGAGCAGTGAGGCATATCTGGAGCAGCGAGGGTGGGCCTGGAGTAGTGAGGAGTGCCTGTAGCAGTGAGGAAGCACCTGGAGCTAATCTGTTTCGTTAGCATTGAGGGACTACGTTGAAAACCAAAATGTGGCTGCAGGAGTTTTATGCCATTTTTGAACCCTCCCCACTGCCTGTAGATGTGCCTGCAGAAGGGTCCCTGAATAAAAATGTCCAGCACTTTCTGAGTCAGTCAGCACCGTGTCCTGGAATGGAGTGCCACAAAAAGTGTTGATCCCCAACCCCCCCAAGGGACCTGCTGCTGCTGCATTCACAGGGAGAGGAAATGACTTACAATGAACAAGGAGTGTAAATGCAGCTAAAGACCAAGTGACACAAGGAACCATTCCAGTGTAGATGGTTTTCTTTTACTATTACAATGGGTAAACCCTCAGTGCCTCCACATTAACTACTGGTACCGTACACATCTGTTTACCAGTCAGGAGGAGCTGAGCGTTGTGGTCCTGCTGCTTACCTGTTGTAGATACTTGAAGGGCCGCTGTAGGCGTAACTGTATGACTGCTGCCTGATGGGCTCAGAGTAGTCATTTAGAGTTCCACTGTAAAGAGAAAAATGGAACGGAGGGAGGACACATGGTTACTTTAGTATGGAGTCTGTAAGTTAAATCTATATTTTGCTGTTTTTTGAGCAAATATTTTTATTCCCCATGGTCATCACCCTCCTTGAGTTTATCACCAACCATCCAGCCCCTGCACTCCTGCTCTGAAGCTTTCATAAAGTGCAAGCCCAACAGTACCAGCACCCTCCCAGCATGGCACTGCAACAGAGTAACTTTCATATGGTGCAGGGCCCAAGAGTACCAGCAACCTCTAAGCATGGCACTGCAACAGAGTAACTTTCATATGGTGCAGGGCCCAACAGTACCAGCACCCTCCCAGCCTGACACTGCAACAGAGTAACTTTCATATGGTGCAGGGCCCAACAGTACCAGCACCCTCCCAGCCTGACATCGCTGCATGGTGACTTTCATATGGTGCCGTTCCCAACAGTACTGGTACCCTCCCAGCCCAGCACTGCTGCATAGTAACTTTTATATGATGCAGGCCCAACAGTTCCAGTATCCTCCCAACCCAACACTGCTGCACAGTAACTTTTTTTAACTTGCTCTTTAAACTCCCCCTACCCACAGCGCTTCCTCTCTTCAGGAGACACCTAAGGCCTTGTAGTCCCCACCCTCTTACCTTGAGCCCAGTGCAGTCCACCCCCCATGTAGCTGTGGCTATACCCCCCAGTTGGGTATGAGATGGGGGTGCCCTCGAAGTCTTCCTTGTTCTCGTTGAGATGCTGGTACCGGGTCAGGTAGGGGCATTGGGGATCGGGGCCTAGTGCTCAATCTACCAGGAGTGCTGCAGGGTATTTCCGATGTTCTAGGGAGTGGCATGTACCCCAATGTCAAAGTCTACACGTGTCGCCACTCCCAACTGTTTCTGTATGCTTGTAAGCACTGTACCTCGGCTGGCCAGTCAGGTGCCGAGCATGCCCCCCTTCCTCCCAGGAGAGAAGAGCTGCCCTCGGATGCTCAGTCCTCTCCCTCCCCTACCGACCCCCAATGGCCCAGGCTCATTCCCAAACCTGGGTCACCGGCGTGGCGTGAGGTGTGGCGTCCAGCACCTCAACACTCAGCACCACTGGGCCGACTCTGCACAGTAACTTTTATGTGGTGCAGGCCCAACAGTAGCAGCACCCTCCCAGCCCCTGCATTCCTGCACAGTAACTTTCATATGGTGCAGGCCCAACAGTACCAGCACCTTTCCAGCCTGACCCCACTGCATAGTACCTTTCATATGGTGTAGGCCCAACAGTACTGGCACCCTCTCAGCCTGACACTGTTACACAGTAACTTTCATATGATACGGGACCAACAACACGGCACCCACCCAGCCCGACACCACTGCACAGTAACTTTCGTATGGTGCAGGCCCAACAGTACTGGCACCCTCCAGCACTGCTGCAGAGTAACTTTCATATGGTGGGGGCAAGAGCAGTACACCAGCCCCCCCAGCCCCACACTGCTACACAATAACTTTTATGTGGTGCAGGGCCCAACAGTACTGGTACCCTCTGAGCCTGACTTCGCTGCACAGTAATTTTCATTTGGTGGAGGGCCCAACATTATGAGTGCCCTCCAAACCTAACAATGCTATACAGTAACTTTTATTCAGTGTATGGCCAACAGTACTGGCACCCTCCCAGTCTAACTCTGCTACACAGTAACTTTCAAATGGTGCAAGCCCAACAGTATCAGCACCCTCTAAGCCCAATACCATTGCACAGTAACTTTCATATGTTGCAGGGCCCAACACTACCGGTACCATCCCAGCCTGACACTGCTGCATGGTAACTTTTATGTGGGGTGGAGCCCGACAGTACTGGCATCTTCCCATCCTGATACCGTTGTACAGTAACTTTCATATGGTGCAGGGCCAAAAAGAACCAACACCTTCCCAGCTATACACCACTGCACAGTAAGTTTCATATGGTACAGGCCCAACAGTACGGACATCCTCTCATCCCAGCACCTCTGCACAGTAACTTTCATATAGTGCAGGGCCCAACAGTACCAGCACCCTCCCAGCATGACACTACAACAGAGTAACTTTCATATGGTGCAGGGCCCAAGAGTACCAGCACCCTCCCAGCCCTACAATGCTAGGCGGTAACTTTCATTTGATGCAGGACCCAGCAGTGCTGGCACCCTCCCAGCCTGACACTGCTGCACAGTAACTTTCATATGGTGCAGGACCCAAAAGAACTGACACCCTCCAGCCTGATACCACTGTATAGTAACTTTCATATAGTGCTGGTCCCAACAGTACCGACATCCTCCTATCCCAACACCTCTGCTCTGTAACTTTCATATAGTGCAGGGCTCAACAGTACCAGCACCCTACCAGCCTGACACTGCTATGCAGTAACTTTCATATGGTGCAGGGCCTAACAGTACCAGCACCCACCCGGCCCAACACTGCTGCACAGTAACTTTTATATGGTGCTTGGCCCAGCAGTATTGGCACCCTTCCAGCATGACACCATTGCACAGTAACTTTCATAAGGTGCAAGGCCCAACAGAACTTACACCCTCCCAGCCCGACACCACTATACAGTAACATTCGTATGGTACGTGGCCCAACAGTACTGACACCCTCCTATCCAAACACCTCTGCTCAGTAACTTTCATATAGTGCAGGGCCCAACATTACTAGCACCCTCCCAGCCCAGCACTGCTGCACATTAACTTTCACATGGTGAGGGGCACAACAGAACTGACACCCTCCCAGCCTGACACCACTGTACAGTAACATTCGTATAGCATGGGGCCCAACAGTACTGACACCCTCCTATCCCAACATCACTACTTAGTAACTTTCATATAGTGCAGGGCCCAACAGTACCAACACCCTCCCAGCCCAGCACCGCAGCACATTAACTTTCATATGGTGAAGGGCACAACAGAAAAGGCACCCTCCCAGCCTGACACCGCTACACAGTAACTTTTATTTGGTGTGGGCTCAGTAGTACCAGCACCCTCCCAGCCTGATGCCACTGCATAGTAACTTTTACATAGTGTGAGGCTCCACAGTACCGGCTCCCTCCCAGCCCAACACCACCGCACAGTAACTTTCATATGGTGCAGGGCCCAACAATACCGGCACCCTTCCAGCCCGATACTGCTGTACAGTAGCTTTCATATGGTGCAGGGCCCATCAGTACTGGCACCCTCCTGGCTAAACACCACTGCACAGTAACTTTCATATAGTGTGGGCCCAACAGTATTAGCACCCTTTCAGCCCAACTTCACTGCACAGTAACTTTCCTATGTTACGGGCCCAACAGAGCCAGCATCCTCCCAACCTGACACCACTGCACAGTAACTTTGACATGGTGCAGGCCCAAAAGTACTGGCACCCTCCCAGCCCAAGACTGCTGTACAGTAACTGTTATATGATGTGAAGCCCAGCAGTACTTGCACCCTCCCAACCCAATATGGGTACACTGTAACTTTCATATGGTGTGGGGCCCAACAGTACGAGCACCCTTCAAACCCGACAATGCTACACAATAACTTCCGTACAGTGCAGGGCGAACAGTACCAGCACCCTCCACACCTGACAGCACTACACAGTAACTTTCATATGATGCAGGGCCCAACAGTACCGGCACCCTCCCAACACACCACCATTGCACGGTAACTTTCATATGATGCTGGCGCAACAGTATGAGCACCCACCCAGTCCAACACTGTTAAGCAGTGCAAGCACAAGAAAGGGAACAGAGCAACACAATGTAGCACTAATTAAACAAAATCCAGAAGGACAGTTGCAGAACATCAGTGCAAGAATGCAATTTAAGTATTTGGACAGCAAGTACATTCTAGCAGGGAGCATTCCAGCTGGCCAAACAGGATTTAGAGCAGGAGAAGGTAGAAGTGTGAGCATGGTGCAGGGATTTCGTGGGGAAGGGGAGTAAAAATAGATCTTTAAATGCTGCTGCTGATCTTAAAAGCTGCTGCTGCTAAGTTAAAGTTGCTGCAGTGCAGCTGCTTGTTAGCTGCTGCTGTTTGCTAAGCATTGTTGCAGCTCATTAAAAACAAGCATTTGTCATTGCCAAATGTTTGCTTGCTGACATTAGCAGTGGAAGTGCAGAAGTTAGACAGATGCAGTACAGGAATGGCAGTGAAGTATTGAACTGATGCCAACTCCACCCCCACCCTGCAGAGGTGAACAGGCATAGGGGTGTGCCTTTGGGTCATCGCCCATGACGGTCACAACATTTCACCTCACCCTACCCTGCAGACACTGATAAGTGTCGAGGTGTGCCTTGGGGTGTTTGGGCTTTACATTCACCTCATTCCATAAGGAAATATGCTGAAGTGGGTGCAGTATAGGAGAATGGGGTGAACTCTGGGGCCAAAGGGTCCAAGGCGCACCTCAATGCCTGTCACTGGCTGCAGGGTGGGTGTGGGGGTGGAATGGCATGAGCATTATTGTCTACAATCCCAAGTCACACCCCTGATGCCTGTCAGTCCCTACAGGGTAGGGCATTATGGTCGAAAACCCTAATACCCCTAGCATTTCTTGGTATTTTTTACTCCAAGTTTTCAACATGGGCTTTTTGTGACCGCACTGCATGAACAGTAACAGATTGTAACGTGGGAGGGGCTCAAATATGATATGGTGGTTTGTGGGAGGTGATTTGGGAAGGGATTATATTTTGAGATGGAGTATTATGGGCATAGATTGTAAAATAGGAGGGACTATAATGGTAATAATCTTTATAATGTGCGGTTGAGAATGGAAGTGGACCGTTATGTGGAAGGGGATATAATGTAAGATGGAGTATTATAAGAGAGGATTGTAATTGTGGAGAGACTATAATATGGGTCATGTAATATGGAAGAGGGTGTAGTGTGAGATGGAGTATTGTGGAAGTGGATTGTAAAGTGGAAGGGGCTGTGACGAGTGGCTGTAATGTGGGAGGAGCTTTAATGTGACATGGAGTGCTGTAAGAGTGGATTATAATGTGGTAGCTGATAATAGTGGATGAAGTACAGTGAAAGTGGAATGTAATATAGGAGAGGGCTATAATGTGAAATTGAGTATTTTCATAGTGAAGTGGATTGTAATATGGGAGGGGCTGTAATGTGGAAGGACTGTAATGGGGGGGTTGAAGTATGAGAGTGATTTAATTTGAACACAGCTAATGAACTCCACCCTGTATACTAAGTGCTTATTTCTGATTTTACATTAATCTAACAGAATATTAGACTTTTTTTAAACGATTTTTGTTTAAAATTTAAAATTGTTGTTTTAAAGTGAATAATTGTGCTTATAACATGGCCGAGTGCCCTCACAGCACCCGGGGTGTGGATTAACTGCCAGTGGCCCCATGCTTTGTTGTGGGTTATTGGTTAGTTGTCACTTGACTGGCAGTTTACCCTCCTGTCTACCAGTCAGTAGGAACTAAGCATTGGGGTCTTGCTGCTTACCTGTCGAAGCTCCTTGGGAGGCTGCTGAAGACATAACTGTTTGACTCCCGCTCAATGGGCTCGGAGAAATCTGTTAGAGTTTGACTGTAAGGAGACAAACGGGGGAGGGGAAGGACACATGATTATGCTTATGTAGAGTCTGTCAGTTTATTTTGCATCTGTAAAGTAAGGGATAAGCCATGACATGGTGTGGGTTATGCTGTCGTAGTCACCCCCCCAAAGATGGTTGTAAGGCACAAGGCAAAGCTGATCACCTTCAACCACCTGGTGGGAAGTGGCTGTAAGAGCATAACCACTTACCCCAGAACCACTGACTCACAGAATGTACCTTTTTCTTTTAAGCGAACAAATTTTGATTTCAGATTACATTGTATACATATCATGAACAGGACTGCATGTACAAAATGTTACAGACAGAAATCTCATGACATTTTAGGTACTGAGTCCAGACAGATCCCTAGGGAAGCAAATTCGACCAATTAACTCGATTGATTTCATACAGCCATTTCACAAAGACATTTAATTCATTTCTGTTCCTTCTTCATTTTACAGTTTATGGTTCCCAGGATAGCCCAGCTGAGACACAGCAGCTAATTTTAGTGGGGTTTTGCTTGTACCCCAGGCATTCCAGCTGAGACACCCCATCCCATTGTCAGTGGGGTCCTTTTTGTGTCCCAGGGTAGCCCAGCTGAGATGCAGTATCTTATATTCACTGGGCTTCAACCCCTTGCAACTGTAAAAGTGGTTAGAAACAGGACTATACTGTAAACGAGATGTTGCACCTCAGCTGGGTTGTCTTGGGCAAATAAATTGTAACAAAACAATAAATCAAACTCCACCAGTACAAGGCTAGCCAGATGACTGTCCTGTATTATGGCTGATGTTTACTTGTTATACTGTGCAGGAACAGAGAACTGTTCAGTGATGTTTACGTATTGCTTCACAAGGATTATTAAACAGTTTTTAAATTTATTTTCATGTAGAAACATAGAAATTGTCGGCAGATAAGGATCGCCAGACCCATCCTGTCTGCCCGTAAGCCCTATCACCTTGGCTTCCCTCAGAACTTACCTGGCCTTGCTCCTGCAGTTTACCCACCATGGTAAAGAGCACGTTCAACCTCTTGGTCGAGGATCCAGCATCTGTGCCCATGTTGCCAGGTGCGGGACCTGCAAGGGGTGATGGTCATCCTTGCCTGCCAGGATTTTGGCCTCCTGTTTCTTGTGTGCCTTCCTCCTTCTCCCCTTGTGGTACGAAGAAGGGGTATTCAGTGATGTCAGTGGCGACGTCACACATGCTCCCATGCGTGGCATGCTGGACATCTACCACACCTCTGCTGCTTGGTGCACTTGTCCCTCAGCCTTCACTAGAGGGCCGTGCTGCTCAGTGCGCCACACCACTCCCTCCCTGTAGGAAGAGTGCAGTCTTTTTGACACTCGATGCTCTGCTCCTGGCCGCCCTCTGCTTGAGCTCACTCCTGACTCAGGTTGTCTGCACTACAAGTGGTAAGAGTACTGCTGTGCTGGTGACTCAGCATTTATTTTTGTTTTAAGATGAATAATTGTACTTGTCACTTGACCCGCTTGATATCTCCTGTTATTGCGCGCTTGAAGTTTACCCTCCTATCTACCAGTCAGTAGGAACTAAGCATTAGGGTCTTGCTGCTTACCTGTCGAAGCCCCTTGGGAGGCTGCTGAAGGTATAACTGTTTGACTTCCATTCAGTGGGCTCAGAGAAATCTGTTTGAGTTCGACTGTAAGGAGACAAACGGGGGAGGGGAAGGTCACATGACTGCACTTATGTAGAGTCTGTCAGTTTATTTTGCATCTGTAAAGTAAGGGATAAGCCATGACATGGTGTGGGTTATGCTGCCATGGTCACACCCCTGAGACAGTTGTAAGGAACAAGGCAAAGCCAATCACCTTCAACCACCTGGTGGGAAGTGGCTATAAGAGCATAACCCTCAAACCTTGGGGTCACTAATTGCATTCATAAAATAGCTAAACACAAAAAGCACAGACTATACCTTCGTCTTTTGCAAGGAGAGATCTTTGATTGCTAGTAAAAATATGTTTACTTGTTACAAATCAGTATGAACTCCCCATACAAGGAAAACAGAGTATGGTAAAGGAACAGGGACTGTTAGACTGCTAAAGCCATTCTCATGACATGCACGCTAATTAAAGCAAGTTCTGTTGGTGCAAGTTCTCGATTGGTTATGCTCACATAACTGCATGGTTTTGGAATCAGGTCGACCAATTAACTCAATTGATTTTGTACAGCCATTTCATAAAGACATTTCATTCATTTCTGTTCCTTCTTCGTTTTACAGTTCATTGACCCCAGGGTAGACCAGCTGAGTGTCAAATTTTATTTTCAGAAAGGCCCTGCTTGTATCCCAGGGTAAGCCAGCTGAGATGCAGCATCTTATATTCACTGGGCTTCAACCCCTTCCAGCTGTACAAGTGGGTAGAAACAGGACCATAATGTAAACCAGATATTGCACCTCAGCTGGGTTATCTGGGGGTAAATAAATTGTAACAAAGCAAAAAAACAAACTCTGCCAGTACAAATCTTGTCAGATAGTTCTCCTGTATTGTGGACAGTGTTTACCTGCTGTAGTTTACTGGGACAGTGGACCGTTCGATGGTGTTCACATATTGCTTCACAAGGACTAGACCTCTGGTGATACAAGTGAGACAGAGAGGGAGACAAATAATGTTAAAGAGTAAGCTGAGGTACAAGGCATTCAAAACCCAACCATTTGGAACCTAGGAACTATATATGCTGCTATATCCCCGCCTAAGAACATGACACAGTGCTTGAAAATAGGTAGTATTATCAAATTTGTATACAGTGTGTTCAGTACTAGCAAATAAGGGAGGGTGGGAGGTGGGAAAGTGGGACTCTGGTTTATTTGGTATCACACATCACATGTTTTGTTACATCATCACTCTACACTTCGCTGCAGACTGGCCCTCCTTCCATCTCGGTCTTCCCAGCACCATCATCCACCTTCCCAAGGTCTTACCTTCTTGCTCTGGGGAGTTCCCCATCGTAGGGCCAGAGCCTGGCCAACACCTACAGTGAATAATTTAGATAGCCCAGAGACAGTGCCTAGTAGGCCATGTGGGATAATCCAGGTAGCCCAGAGCAGGTGAATAGTAGACATGTGGGATCATCCAGATAGCCCAGAGGAGGTACATAGTAGGTGGTGTGGGATAATCCAGATGGCCCAGAGGAGGTGCCTAGTAGTCAGTGTGGAATAACCCAGATAACACAGAGCAGGTGCATGGTAGACATGTGGGGTAATCCAGATAACTCAGAGGAGGTGACAAGTAGGCAGTGTGGGATAATCCAGATAGCCCAGAGGAGGTGCTTAGTAGACATGTGGGGTAATCCAGATAGCCAAGAATAGGTGCATGGTAGGCAGTGTGGGATAACCCAGATAGCCCAGAGGAGGTGGCACATGCCTAGTAGGTGGTATGGGATAATCCAGATAGCCCAGAGGAGGTGTCTACTAGGCAGTGTGGGATAATCCAGATAGTCCAGAGAAGCTGCCTAGTATTCATGTGGGATAATCCAGATAGCCAGGAGGAGGCACATGGTAGGAAGAGTGGGATAACCCAGATAGCCCAGAAGAGGTGGCACATGCCTAGTAGATGGTGTGGATAATCCAGATAGCCCAGAGAACGTGTCTACTAGGTGGTGTGGGATAATCCATTTAGCCCAGAGAAGGTGCCTAGTATTCATGTGGGATAATCCAGATAGCCCCAGAGGAGGTGTCTAGTAGATGGTGTGGGATAATCCAGATAGCCCCGAGGAGGTGCTTGTAGGCAGTGTGGAATAATCCAGATAGTCCAGAGGAGGTGTTTAGTAGGTGGTGTGGGATAATACAGGTAGTACAGAGGAGATGCCCAGAAGGCAGTGTGGGGTAATACAGGTAGTACAGAGGAGATGTCTAGTAGGTGAAGTGGGATACTACAGGTAGTACAGAGGAGATGACCAGTAGGTGGTGTGGTGTGGTATAATACAGGTAGTACAGAGGACATGCCTAGTACATGAAGTGGGATAATACAGGAAGTACACAGGAGATGCCTAGTAGGCAAAGTGGGATAAAACAGGTAGTATAGAGGAAATTCCTAGTAGATCAAGTGGGATAATACACATAGTACAGAGCAGATGCCCACTAGGCGGTTTTGTGATAATACAGGTAGTACAGAGGAGATGCCTAGCAGGTGAAGTGGGATACTACAGGTAGTGCAGAGAGCATGCCCAGTAAGTGGTGTGGTATAACACAGGTTGTACAGAGGAGGTGCCTAGTAGGCGAAGTGGGATGATGCAGATAGTACAGGGGAGAAGGCTAGTAGGTGATGTGGGATAATACAGGTAGTACAGAGGAGATGCCTAGTAGGTGGTGTGGTATAATACAGGTAGTACAGAGGAGGTGCCTAGCAGGTGGTGTGGTATAATACAGGCAGTACAGAGGAGGTGCCTAGTAGGCGAAGTGGGATGATACAGGTAGTACAGGGGAGAAGCCTAGTAGGTGAATTGGTATAATACAAGTAGTACAAAGGAGATGCCTAGTGGGTGGTTTGGTATAATACAGAGGAGATGCCCAGTAGGTGGTGTGGTATAATACAGGTAGTACAGAGGAGGTGCCTAGTAGGTGAAGTGGGATGATGCAGATAGTACAGGGGAGAAGGCTAGTAGGTGAGGTGGGAAAATACAGGTAGTACAGAGGAGATGCCTAGTAGGTGGTGTGGTATAATACAGGTAGTGCAGAGGAGATACCTAGTAGGTGGTGTGGTATAATACAGGTAGTACAGAGAAGGTGCCTAGTAGGTGAAGTGGGATGATGCAGGTAGTACAGGGGAGAAGCCTAGTAGGTGAACTGGGATAATACAAGTAGTACAAAGGAGATGCCTAGTGGGTGGTTTGGTATAATACAGAGGAGATGCCCAGTAGGTGGTGTGGTATAATACAGGTAGTACAGAGGAGGTGCCTAGTAGGTGATGTGGGACAATACAGGTAGTACAGAGGAGAAGCCTAGTAGGTGAGGTGGGATAATACAGGTAGTACAGAGCAGATGCCTAGTAGGTGAAGTGGGATAATAGAGGTAGTACAGAAGAGATGCCTAGTAGGTGGTGTGAGATAATACAGGTAGTACAGAGGAGATGCCTAGTAAGTGGTATGGGATAATACAGGTAGTACAGAGGAGATGTCTAGTAGGCAAAGTGGGATAATCCAGATAGCTCAGTGGAGGTACCTTGCAGACAGTATGGGGCCTACACAGGACTGAAGTATAATCCATCTTGGCAGCGGTTCGCCACAAATATCAGTATCCGAGCATGAATCCTCCCTTCTAAAGGCGATCCCATTGTGTTGCCATTAGGCTTCTGCCAGAGGAGGCAAGTAGCAGAATGCTGTACCCCTGCTCCCCTAAGGGAGGATAGCTGTCCATGGACGCTCCGTCCTCCCACCCCCCAAACAAGCTGAGTCAGTTCCCATACCCAGGTCGCCAGCAATAGTGAGCAGTTGAGCTTTTGCTACACTACAGGGCTGCCATCAATATTTAATGATGAATAGATGTTAACACATCAGTATTCTCTCCTAACACCCCCTACTCTTCCCTAAATGTGATGCCCAAACCAGCATCTCAGTGATTCTGAGATACTCTGCCTCACGTCTGGTTTCCTGGCCCCTGCCTGTCATCTAACAATTCCAGACTAAGAGGGAGGGTACTATGGAGATCCACATCTTCCCACCACAGGGTGTTTCTAGGCTTTCTTTTTTTTTTCCATAAAGGTTTTTCTTCCCTCAGCAGCTAGGGAGACTTATAGCCCTGTCCCAGCCCCCACCCCCGAACCAGCATTTGCCTCCCCCAGGACCTACCTGGTCTGGGTTTTCCCTAATGGATTCCAAGGAGGGAGGACTGTCTTCCCTTCCCTCCCAAAACACACATCCAAAAGGACCAGGAGGTCCTGGACGGCAGCGTAAATCCATGGAGGATGGGCAATGCTTCATAAAGCCCCAGCTACCATTTTCTGTTTTTCTTCCTCTTCCCTGTTACAGCCTCATAAAGATGCGTGCATGTGGAGACATACAAACATCATGTAGCTGCAGCCCCTCGCTTCGTGCCACCCACACCTGCACTACCAACTGGCCTCCACCTGATGGCAGTCAGAGGCCGGGTAAGCAAGCCCCACCACCCTGGCAGAGAAGAGCAGTCCCTCGGATGGATAATCCTCTCCTCCCTGGCTGACCCCCGGCAACCCAAGTCCAAATTTGAACTTGGGTTGCCGGCATGGCAGCAGATAAGGTGCCCAGCACCTTAGGACTCTGCACCACTAGGACAGCTAATGTTTAGCTGAGCACAGGAGAACTTATTACAGTCCATCGCACAGCAGCAACACAAATTGATGCTGCCAGCACAAGTCCCGTACAGTATTCCTGCTGGGGGCTCCAGGAGCAGGGACAGGTGCAGGACAGAATGCTGCCTTACAATCATTATATACACTTACTGCCAATGAATATCACCCAAATTCTCCAGCTGGTACCCATGTCACTTCAGAATCACAGCTGGCACTTGTGGGAAAGGAGGGGGATGAAAACACAAAATTCACACATACATAGAAACAGAATTTGCTGGCAGATAAGGACTGCTTGGCCATATCTAGTCTGTCCATCTCTCCCTGCCTATACTGTCACTGTAGACCTTACCTGATCTATGACTAACTCCCCTCGCTTCCCTACCAAGATTCTCTTGTGCCAATGCTATGCTTGCTTGAATCCCACCACTGTTTTTGCCTCCACTGGAAGACCGTTTCAGGCATCCACCGTTCTTTCAGTAAAGCTCACATCCTTCCTAAATCTCCCCCCTCCTTCCAGCTTCATTGCATGCACCCTTGTTCTCTTGCACCTTCTCCTCAGAAAAATACTCCCTTCTTGTACCTTACAGGTCTCTATCATTTCCCACTCTCCCTCCTTTCTTCCAGAGTACATGTTGAGATCCTTTAGTCTTTCCCCATAGGGCTTCTGATGCAGGCCATGCACCATTTTAGTCCCTTCTCTGGACAGCCTCCACCCTCTGTCTAGGTCATTCCTAAGATTTGATCCCCAGAACAGGACACAGTATTCCAGGTGGGGTCTCACCAACGATCTATACAATGGCAACACCACCTCCCTTTTTCAACTGGAGATACCCCTATCCCAGCATCCCAGTGACCCTACCTACTGCCTTTTTTGCACTGTCTCTCAGCCTTGAGGTCATCTGAATGATTACTTTAAAGACCCTTTCCTGTTTTGTGACCATCAATAGCTCTTCCCCATTTTATACTCCGCCTCTGGGTTTCTGTGCCCTAGGTGCATGATTTTGCACTTTATCACACAAAAGATTTGCAACCCTTTTTAGAAGAAAACTTGTTGATTTGGGTCTTGAGTCTAGTAAAAGAGACACCAGCTGTCAAGCATGGGCTCTTGTTCTAGTTGGGAGACTGTGGTGGAATGTTTCTTTAGGTTTAATTTAAGCAGAAAATCCAACCAGGAGCTGCCTTTATAGCCCAGATGCATTGCATTCCACTGCGGAGTGGACTCAGGACGTAGCATCACGACAGGCTGGGACTAGCTGTCATGTGGCAGTGCATCTTGGCTGGGGAGGTCTGGTGGCAGGTTCTGCCACCACAGTGACCCCTGTGGTTGAGCTAAGGTTTTGCTCCTGCTGCAGGAGGCACACTGTACATGTGGGATGCTGACACAGGTTGTGCCCACAACCCAAGCCAAGGAAGGTGGGAGGGGCTAGGGAATGGAGCCAACCAAGGAGAAAAACAGCATTGCCATAGCAGCATACAGCTCAGCCCCGCCCCCTGCACCATCTGTACTGTGCTGACCATGGCTCCCATCTATGGTACCATGCCAACCGTGACTCTCATTCATGGTAGCACAATGCCCATGGCTCCCATCCATGGTACCACACCAATTATGGCTCTCATCCCCCCCATGATCTGGACCTTGGAAGAGAAGGGGGATAAGAGCCTCTGCCCAGAAAGGGACAGAACAGTGTTGCGATGGGGCAAGTCCTGGAAATGTTGGGTTGGGGGCATTTTGAAGGGACGGGCAAGCCAGAAGAAAACAATCTTTATGGTAAAAACCGCAGCAGGAACCAGAAAGGTTTGTATAAAAACTGAAGGCATGTCCAGCCCAGTGGCACTGAGGGTTGAGGTGCTGGACACCACACCTAAGAGGTGCTGGACACCACGCTGGTGACCCAGGTTCGGGAATGCACCCAGGCCATCAGGGGTCGGCAGGGGAGGGATAGGATTGAGCATCCAGAAGACTGCTCTCCTATTCTTGGGGAGGGACTGGGGTCATCATCACCACTCTGTAGTGGCCCCCAATGGAGATCGGGTGTGCTGCAAGAGTAGTGCACTAGAGGGTGGAGTGTGGCGGATGTAGGCACATAGTGCCCTGATGTCATTGCATGTCTGCAACCCACAGGGAAGAAACAAAAGGAGGAAAATGTCTGGGCACGACCATGCAGCTTGATGGCTGTGCTCCACACTGCCCGTAGGACTGTTGTGGAATTGTGCTGGGGGTCTGGTCCTAGCCTGGCTTGGGAAGGCATAGGGGTGGTCCTCCGGCAGGTTGGGGTGGGGCCGTACCAGACCCCCATCATGCAAGTGAGCGTGCTGCTCTCCAGGCAGGTGGATCTGGCGGCTGGATGCCCCTGCCGGTGGAGCCGCAGCAAGGCAGTAAAATAAAGCAGTGATAAAAAAAACAAAACAACTGAAGGCACTAAAGAAATAGAATTGTTACAAAAAATTATTTGCATTTCATATCTGATGTCTGTGTACTTTAGCCTTAATGTCCTGGAACAACATGTACACCATTGAAGGGAGGAGAGAGAGGTGACATCATAGAGACCTCAAGTGCCCCTGTACAGGGCTGAACTGGGCACAAGAGAGGAGTCACTTTCAAATGAGAAGGAGCACTAGGACCAGGGGGCACGCAATGAAGCTGGAGGGGATGTTTAAGAGAGATGTAAGAAATATTTCTTTACTGAAATGCCTGGAACAGACTGCGGCAAAAGTGGTAGAGGCGAAAACAGTGGTGGATATCAAGCATGCTTGGGATAGACATAGTGGTGTATTACAAAACAGACAGGGAGGAGGAGGAGGGAGCATCACCAAAGACCAGTCTGTGCAGACAGATAAGGCAGGCAATATCTGGGCAGGCTGTGTGGGCCAAGGGATCCTTTTCTGCCAACAAATTCTATGTTTCCAACTAAACTCACTTAGAAACCCTCACAAGCATGTAATATATGTCTTCCAGTGCCCCATATCTGGCATTGTTACCATGACCCTACCCTTAATGTCTTGGGGTTTAACTCTTTTAGAAGCCTTTACAAACATATAATACGTCTGCCCATGCTCAGTGTCTACTAACTAGGAAACTCATTTAACTTAGATGGATAGTCTTCATTAGAACGCATTAACGTGCATGGAACTTTGTAAACAATTCATCACCTTGGCTAAGTGAGGACCTACTCCTTAATTTGGGGGTCAGACCACAAAATGGGTGGATCAGAAATCAGCAGAGCATCCTTGTCCTGGCACCTGGTGCTTAGATTGCTGATAACAGCAGTACAAACCTCTAGATAATATTAATATTCAGTGCTGAAGTCAGCTCTTGTTTATGCATTTCAGAATCCTTCGAAGTCCTGTTTTACAGATGTCAGTATAATGCTAACATGAGCCAGAAGATACAATTGCCAGTGGCATTTTTATCCAATCTTCCCATTTCTCCTCCCTTTCTGGAACTGCTTCAGTTGTAACTTCTGTAGTGGGACAGTAGGTAAGCAGCTGCCTCTGTGAGCAATGCCACTTAATGAAATGTTTGATGGCCATGCTTAGGTACTGGGTGACCTGTTCCCTCCACTCAGGGAACCAAGCCTCTCATCCCATGAAGTTCCATCCCTCCTTGTCTCAAGGCCAGGCAATCCAACTCTAGACTCAGACCCAGTTTTCCCAGGAGGCACCAGCACCATGCCCGTAGGCCTGACTCTCTTTGCCACACCCTGTCCCATACTTCTCCAATCTGCTCCTCTCCTTATGCCTTGACCCCCTCTTCATGTAGTAAACATAAATTAAAAGCTTCTCACTTTTTGGAGTCTGTCTGTGGAGGCACAGGTGCTGCGGGACTCTCAGTCCGAGCTTCTGAGGTTGTGATGATGGTTCTCTTGTGGTCCTCTGTGTCAAAACTGTCACAAAAAAGCCAATGTTATTTCTTGCCACGCTCAATTAAAAACAGCTAATAACTATGAGCACCCGCCCTACTCATTCAGATGGCATCTGGCCAAGGTGGTGAGAGTGGAGTCTGTGCTGATTGCTATCCCTCTTCTGCCTGTATCCTTTTTTTCTTGGGTTTGCAGGAACAAGCCTAGGTCATCAGAGGAGAAGCTGGGAAGAGAAGGATTGGACTTTGCACTGGACACTCTCCTCCTTTCTGGTGAGGGGGGAACTCTTGGACCTGCTACCACCACCTGGGTGACCATGGGTGGAGATGCAGGGAAGGCACATGATTGCTGGTGGGGAGGATGACATTGCTTGACTAGGATGAGTACCGATGCACTTTGTGCGTGCATCCCCGCCCAGACTGGCATCTCTATGGGGCAGAAGGAAAAACAAGAAAACATAGTACATGGACAGTATCAGAGCTATGAGTTTTCATTCCCTGCTCCTCTTCAGCAGTGCTCCTCAAGGATAAGGTGTTCCTTGTATACACCCCATGCTTTTGCCTATGTGGTGGGGGAGTTCAGTATTGATTGGTTTCTGTGTATACACCCCATGTTTTGAGTCCCTACTCCCCTTCAACAGTGCTCCTCAAGGATAAGATCATTCTTTGTATACACCCCATGTTTTTTGACTATGCAGTGTGGCAGTTCAGTGTTGATCCACCCTTGATTCTGTCAACATGCTTCCCTATGAGCCAACCCGGGTGTGCGAAGGGTTGAAGCACTGGATACCACACCTTGCACCACGCTGGCGACCCGGGTTTGGGAACGAAGTTGGGCCACCGGGGGTCGGCAGGGGAGGGAAGGGATCGAGCATCTGGAGGACTGCTCTCCCTTCCCGGGGTGGGATACGGGACTTGCACTTGTCCTTAGCAATTCCTGATGGAGATCAGGGGCCTTGCAAGGAAGCAATGTCGTAAGTAGGGGGTGAAGAGTGAAGTGGCTGCTGATGTTGGCATGTCAGTGCCCGGATGTCATTGCACATCCACGCTCCATGGGGAAACCATAATCAAAAATACCTAGAGGACCAGGGAGATGATGAAGGCTCCAGGAGCCTAGCCCACATCCCCAACACTGGATCATCCCTCCACCTGCTCTCCCGAGCCCCTGACCAGGACTGACCTTCTAATTGCAGAAAGGCCGTCAGGTAGGAGGGGCACCCCCCGGGGGTGATCCGGGGGTCTGGAAGGTTGTTTGGAAGGGGGTGCTCGGCAGTCTCGCTCCTGGAGGAATGTGCTCTGAGGCAGGGAGTAGAGGCGACAGCTAAGTGGGTACTTCTGAGAGATGCCCTAGTACACCAGAGCTAGCAAAAAGAATTCACAAAAAAAAACCTGCTTCCCTAAACTGGTAAATCTAGGGTGATAATACTACATTCAGTCAATGTAAAATGTGCTCAATGTCTGCATCATTAGATCAAGGGAACATAAGCAACCATCTCATGTGTTTGTGTTCTGTGATCCTAATGGCAAACAGACCGATCTACAACTCTGAATGCCAGTCAAGCCGGATTTTTTTTGGCATTCAGCATTACTACTTGCTTCCAGGAAAGCATTTGAAAGGTTCAGTTAAGGTGTGTTTACACAAACCGTAACTGTTGCTCTTCCATCTGTGCCACTCATCTGCTGCTCCACCCCACATACACAGCAGGTCTTGTGCACCACTGCAGGGTCTGTCTGCATGTCAGACTGAACTGTCTACTGTTTGCCACTAGATTTCTGCTGGGGCAAGAGAGGGATCATTGACTGGCAAAGCTGTGAGCCTGTCAGTTGACATCTATCACGCTACAGGAAAAAATATAGAAACACTAATAGAACAGGCCACATTTTTTGAATGTGGCTATGAGTGCGAGGCAGCCTCTTGAGTTTGTATGGAGGTCAGAGTCAAATCTGATTGTATGTTGATGGTTTGTTAGTAAGGCTTTTTTTACACAGCTTGAAAACAATGGAGGGTGGGTGAGCTGTAAGCAGCAGAAGGGAGGACAGTTCGGCATGGCATGGGGTACTGTACAGCTGCTCTGGTGCAGGCAGAGCAGTGTGTTTGCACTCTAGCACAAAATGCCTGTACTGGTACAGCTCTCCACCAAAACACCATTTACCCCATGCTGCAACAGAGCAAACTACAGTGCTCCACTAGCTGTTTACACAGCCTGATCTGCACTGGTGCAGCTCCTCTGCACTGCTTGTAACAGAGCAAATCAGGTCTTGTAAACATTGCCATTCCATGCAAATAGTTGTGGCATCTGTGGCTTCACTTGGAGCAGCTCCCATTGTCTGCAGATCTGCAACCTACAGCAGTGTTCCCACATTCTTTAAACATTATGCTGTGGATTTAATCCAGGTGTCTACGGGGCCTGGGTTGGGGACACTGCAGTGTGTGTTTTTCTCATGAGGCCTGATGCCTGACGTTTACTGACAACTGTTATTTGGGATATCTTCATAGCTTGCCACTCGACCAAAGAGTGGGGCTCTATGAAGGAAACAGACTTTAGAAAGACAATGTTATTGTAAATGCTGATCTTCTAGTGTATCTCCTCCATAGAGCAACACTCACCTGCTCACTGTCCCCCAGACACATGGGAATTTACTGTATGTGTATTGTCTGTCTGGCCCTTTAGACGTCACAGTGCATGGGCTGCGGATGCCCTTATAGGGAGAGTATGGCTATCCTGTGATTTTGCTGTCTTGATTTCAGTTTTTCAAATCTAAAATTTTAAGTAGTTTGTTGCTTGTTTTTTGCTTTCTCTTCCTTGGTATTAAAGTTCAGATGCAGTTTGGGCAGATGCTGCTTTGAATGCTCACATGCACTGACATCACTGCGGCCCAAATTTTCTAGTCACTATGGGATCTCTGTCTCTAAGAACAAGGAGTGTGGCTGTATGGAGAGGACGCTGTAGAACATCAGGAGTTATGGTACATAACTTTCCTTTTATTAGGGTTCCTACTTCTGCAACGGGTAATGACATCCATATTTATCCTGTTTATTGGGGTTCTTGTTTCTGTAATGGGTAACAACGTCCATATCCATCCCGGTTATGGGGAGACCTACTTCTGCAATGGGTAACAGCATCCATATTCATCCCATTTATTGGGGGTCCTACCTCTGCAATGAGTAATGACATCCACATTCATCCTGTTTATTGGGGGTCCTACCTCTGCAATGAGTAATGACATCCACATTCATCCTGTTTATTGGGGGTCTTACCTCTGCAATGAGTAATGACATCCACATTCATCCTGTTTATTGGGGTTCCTGTTTCTGTAATGGGTAACAGCATCCATATTCATCCTGTTTATTGGGAGTCCTACTTCTGCAGTGAATAATTTTTTTTTTTACTTAGTTGTTTAACCAGGAGTAGCACACTAAGCTGAAAGCTTTTTTGTGAGCACAGGGAAGTTAAGTGACTTGCTCAGGATCACGCAGTATGCAAGTGGAAGCTGTGAGATTCAAATCCAGGTCTGGTCTGCTGGATATCACCAGATTTGCAGTTCACCACTGCGCTATACTGCCTCCCTAATAATGACATCCATATTCATCCTGTTTATTGGGGGGTCCTACTCCTGTAATGGGTAATGACATCCATAATCATACTGTTTATGGGGAAGGGGTCCTACTTCTGCAATGGGCAATAACATCTACATTCAGAGGTTCAGAGGAGGGCAACAAAGATGGTACATGGATTGCACCACAAGTCCTATGAGGACAGGTTGAAGGAATTGAATATGTACTCCCTGGAGGAGAGGAGGAGAGAGGGGGGACATGATAGAGACATACAAGTATCTTACAGGGAGGAACAAGGTGCAAAAATACACTATTTTTAAGTGAAAAAGATGTTCCAGGACCAGAAAGCATGGATGAAGTTGGAGGGAGGACGATTCAGAGGAAACATGAGGAAGAATTTCTTCACAGAACGGGTGGTGGACAAGTGGAACACCCTGCCTGAGGAAGTGGTGGGGACTGAAACAATCATGGGATTTAAGAATGCATGGGATAGACATAAAGGAATTCTGGAGGTTAGGGGTAAGGGGCAACAGAGTTCTAGGAAAACATAAACTGAAGTTACACACTCAAATGGGCAGACTAGGTGGGCAATAGGCCCTTATCTTCTGACACTGTCTATGTATCTATGTATCCTGTTTATTGGGGGACCTACTTCAGCAGTGGGTAACAACATCCATATTCATCCTGTTTATTGGGGGTCCTACTTCCCTAATGGGTAATGACATCCATATTCATACTGTTTATGGGGGGTCCTACTTCTGCAGTGGGTAACGACATCCATATTTATCCTCTTTATTGGGGGCCTACTTCTGCAGTGGGTAACAACATCCATATTAATCCTGTTTATTGGGGGTCCTAATTCTGCAATGGGTTACAACATCCATATTCATCCTGTTTATTGGGGGGTCCTACTTCTGCAGTGGGTAAGGACATCCATATTAATCCTGTTTATTGAAGGTCCTACTTCTGCAATGGGTAACAATATCCATATTCATCCTGTTTATTGGGGCTCTATGTCTACGATGGGTAATGACCTCCATGGTCATCCTATTTATTGGGGTTCCTGTTTCTGTAATGGGTAACACCATTCATATTCATCCCCGTTATTGGGAGACCTACTTCTGCAATGGGTAACGGCATCCATACACATCCCATTTATTGGGGTTCCAACTTCTGTAATGGGTAATGACATCCATATTCATCCCATTTATTAGGGTTCAAACTTCTATAATGGGTAATGACATCCATATTCATCCTGTTATTTGGTGGTCCTACTTCTGTAATGGGTAACAACATTCATATTCATCCTGTTTATTGGGGGTCCTACTTTTGCAATGGATAATGACTTCCACATTCCTCATTTAGTTGGAGCATGACAAAGGGACTCTAGCTGGTGAGTTTGCGACTGTGTTTGTAATTGTATTTGAGGTCTTTTCTTAACTGCCATTTCTGTGTACTTTTCCATTTAGTTGGGTTGGATTGAAGGATTCTAGCTGAGGGACTCTAGCTGGTGAGTTTGTGACTGTGTTTGTAATTGTATTTGAGGTATTTAGTTAACTGTCATTTCTGTGCGCTTTTCCATTTAGTTTGGGCTGGATTGAGGGATTCTAGCTGACAAGTTTGAAACTGTGTGTTTGAAAGTGGCTGTGTCTGAACTTTAAGTGCAGGCATCATATTACAGGGATTAGTGTAGTTTTAATGTGGGGTTTTTAACTGCCATTTCAGTTTGATTCTTCATTTAGGTGGAGCAGGAGGGAGGGACTCTAGCTGGTGAGTTTGTGACTGTGTTTGTAATTGTATTTGAGGCCTTTACTTAACTGCCATTTCTGTGTACTTTTCCATTTAGTTAGGGCAAGATTGAAGGATTCTAGCTGACAAGTTCTTGACTGTGTGTTTGCAAGTGGCTGTGCCCGCACTTTAAGTGCAGGCATCATATTACAGGGATTAGTGTAGTTTGAATGTGGGGGTTTTAACTGCCATTTCAGTTTGATTCTTCATTTAGTTGGATCAGGAGGGAGGTACTCTAGATGGTGAGTTTGTGACTGTGTTTGTAATTGTATTTGAGGTATTTTCTTAACTGCCATTTCTGCGTACTTTTTCATTTAGTTTGGTCAGGATTGAGGGATTCTAACTGTCAAGTTTATGACTGTGTGTTTGAAAGTGGCTGTGTCTGGACCACGGTGAGTTGAGTAAGGAGTCACTGCTAGAGGACTCCTTGGCTGATTGTTTTTGGACACAGCCTCCTGTGGTAGTCTCACCCTCCCACCCCACTACCCACCCTCCCCAGGGCTTGCTCTACATTTATTGAGTGCCCCATAGGGCCTTGCAACATCCTTCATCCATACAGGAAGTAGCGAAGAGAGGAAGGATAACAAAACACAACAGAAATAAAACAAATATTTGGGAGATAACAAATAGCCATCTTAAAGGGAATCTGTACCATACAGCCTCACACTGTAAATATGTGAGCCTTGTATGTTCATCTGTTAAAACATGGTGAAGAGCAGTTCTATTAGTGCCCCCCAAAATAGATTTTACAACAATTAACACCCTCTGAAGCACAGCACCATTTTCACTTGGTTCAGGCATTCTGTGCATGAATATAGCTCCAGTGATGATGTCCAAGCAGCTTTGTCCAGCATTACAGCTTGATATCTTCTCCAGGACGCTGTGCGGTTTTGGTCTGGCTGTTTTGCAGGATTTTTGTCCTAGGCCTCTGGAGTCAGTATATTCCACTTCCCGGGGTCGACTACCTCTTTGATGTGGGACTGCTTGGTATTCAGTCCTAACTGTTATAGCCTGCTGCAAGAGCTTCCACTCGAAGTTGGATAGTACAGTTACGTAAGAACTTACCGTAACAGTAGATCTTCGAGAGGAGCCCTTGCAGCAGGCGCTACTTTCCCATCCGCCTTCTCCCTCAAGGTGTGCAGATCTTCATCTGCATTTTGATCAAGTGCTTATTCTCCTTCTCTTGTCAGGGCTTGTTCATGGACCTTGGTGGGGGAACTGAGGTGGAGTTGGGTCCACCCTCTTTTGTACCAGGGCTGATGTCAGGGCGGTCCCTGCTGTATACTGCTTGCTGAAAAGTTTTCCAGAGTGTCCTAGTGCCTGTGGCATAGTCCTAACTGTTATAGCCTGCTGCAAGAGCTCCTCTCGAAGATCTACTGTTACAGTAAGTTCTTACGTAACTGTACTTTTCTATAATATAATGAAGTAGCTTCAGTCCACCATGGGGTTACAGACTGAAGAGGATGACATTACCAAGAGAAATCTGGTGGATTTTCTGGAGATCCCCAAGTCTCTCCCTAAGGTTATTCCACCTTTACTTCCAGCTGTGAATGATGCTGCCCAGTCTGCTTGGTGCAGACTTAACTTAGTCCTTGCTATGCCTATAAAAGCAAACAGACTGTATCCGGCCCCTCTCGGGAAGCCTTTTTCTTGTGCCCAGCCTGAAACAGACTCGGTGATCATTAAGACTGCCCATGACCGCTCTAAGGTGTCCAAAAACCTTAGCTCCCTCCCTCCTGACAAGGAATACAGGAGGTTTGATTTGTGGAGCAAGAGAACCTTTGCCATGGCCATTTTGGGCCTTTGGATCTCCAAGTACTTGTCTCATTTAGTTAAGTACCAGAATACCAGCCGACCCGGTGATGCTGAGGGTTGAATTGCTGGACACCACACCTCGTGCCACGCCGCCAACCCATGTTCAGAAGCAAGCGCGGGCCACCAGGGGTCGGCAGGGGAGGAGAATGATCGAGCATCCCAGGGACGCTGCTCTCTCCTCCGGGATGGGGGTGACCAGACATCGGTGCATGCCTGGCCCCTAGCAGTGGCTGGGGCTGGCACCTATCTTCAACTAACAGGGGCAGAGGTGGGGCAGACACCTGGCCAGTGCCATGTGGAAGCATTATGTGGCGCTGTCGCTGGCGCCCTTGCACGCTCCATCTCTGGGGACTAGAACAAGAAAATGGGCTTCTGGTCAGGCAGCATAAGCTTCCGTCCTCTGCGGCACTGACCCTGAATGGCGCTTCCCCAGTCTGGATCCTTTCAGGTGAGTTGAGTTGGGGGGGGCTCCTCACCACCCTGCTACAGAGGGTAAGCCATGGGGGAGGGGCTGGTTATGGGGGAAGTTGGCCTGATATCGGGGGTGTGGGCTGGGAGGATGGGCAGGATGTACAGCTGACCAGAAGCCAGGGAGAGAAAGTAGAAGCAAAAAAAAGTACCACAGTACCCTGTGGAAGAAGTTCAGAGCGGCCGCCCAGGCCCTCCCGGAAGGGTCTCAGAAGCAGGAGATCCTCAGGGTTCTCCAGGCGGTGGAGGATGTCAGTTAACACCTCCTCCAAGCCATCTGTGATATGTCCGATACCACAGCCAGGGCAGCTGCCACAGGCACTTGCCTAAGGAGGCACTTCTGACTCTGTGTTTACTGCAGATTTGAGGTAAAAGTCTTGGATGCTCCCATTGTGTACTCCAAACTCTTTGACCCTGACGTGCAGGACATTATCATTGAGTTGCAGGCCTTGGAGAGGGCCATCAGGTCAGTCCACTTTCTGTATCATACTTAACCCAGAAGTCGACCAAGACCTTCCTTTTGCAGGGTCTCCCAGAAACCAGGGTCAGGCACCCATCTTCAAGGGAAACGCAGAGCTGCCTACTCCTTCCTTAACCACTGGTCCCTCCTCCAAAAGCCCCAGAGACAGTGGTGCTGCCTTAGCCTCTGGCCCTGCCTCAGCCTGACTCCTTGCCCAACCCCCCCCCCACCTATTGCTCCAAGCCAGGAGGTGTAACCATAGGCCTCCATCTCGAGCAGTGGAGGACCATTACCACAGATGCTTGGATTCTGCAAGTAAAAGAGCTTCCAGAGCTTCTGAAACAGCCCACAGACATCCTGCCTGTTATAACCTCAAACCCCACCGACTATATTTCCTTGCTTCTGGCCGAAGTCCTTTCTCTGTTGTGCAGACAGGCCATAAAGCCTGTCCCACGTGCTTGGCAGAACACAGCATTCTACTCCAGGTTCTTCCTGGTCCCCAAAAGAACAGGGGATCTGTGTCCCGTTCTAGATCTCAAGGGACTAAACCAGTACATTCAGTACAAGAAGTTCCGTATAGTCACCCTACAGGGCTTGCTGCCCCCTGCTCAAACGGAGATGTATTTAGTTCCCTGGACATGCAGTATACTTATTTGTATATCCTGATCTGCCCCCACACAGGTAGTATCTCAGGTTTCTGTTCTAGGAGGAACATTACCAGTTCCGGGTCTTGCTCTTTGGCTTGTCCTCTGCACCACTGGTCTTTACCAAGTGCTTAGCAGCGGCGGCGGCTCTCAGACAGGAGGGCCTGTACGCATTCCCATATCTGGACAATGGCTGGTAAAAGCCCCATCCAGGGACGACTTACTGGCCACACAGCACAGGACCCTGCAGTTGTTTCATTTCCTGGGCATTACAAACGGTCTGCCGAATTATGTCATTTTTCCATCCCAGCACCTACAGTACATTGGTGCGGTTCTGGACACGGCCCAGGGCAAGGCCTTCCTGCCCCAGGACAGGACAGAGTGCCTGATGACTCACATCTCTCATGGCTTGAGAGAGACATGTCACAGGTCCTATCTGAGACTCCTGGGCCTCTTGGCAGTGGCTATAGCCCTGTTCCCTAGCCAGGCTTCATGTGCACATACCCCAGTGGAACCTCCGAGTTCAGTGGGACCAGTACTCGTCTGACTTGGACTAACTGATCCGTGTTTCCTCCCAGTTTACCAGGTCTTTTTGGTGGTGGCAGGGACCGCTCAACCTCTTGCGGGGTGTCCCTTTTCTCATTCCTTCTCCTGGGCAGATTCTTACCACAGACGCCTCGGGTATGGGGTGGTGAGCCCACCTCTGTCCTTTCCAGACTCAGGGGTCCTGGTCTCCAGCAGAGACTCCCCTCCGCATAAACGTGCTAGAAATGAGGGTAGTGCTGTATGCTTTTCAGGCCTTCCGGAACCATCTGTCCCTAGGCCCTCTGCTGGGGCAGTCGGACAAAATCATCATGGTATATTATATCAGTAAGCAGGGAGGAACGCAGGGAAGCGATGAGAGTGTGGTACTGAGCTCTGGAGCGGTCAGCCATCCATGTTTCAGGCAACCAAAACATCTTACAGACAGCCACAGCAGGTTGCATTCCAGTAAACAAGAATGGGAACTACTGTCCATGGTCGCAAAAGACCTGTTCGGAAGGTGAGGATGCCCAGAGTTGGACCTTTTTGCATCTCCACACAATGCAAAACAGCCACATTTCTGCTCGCTGGACCCGGGGCCTGGAGTTTTCTGGTGAGATGGGTCATCCCACTACTGGAAAGGGAAGTTTCTTTATGCATTTCTTCCCTTCCCTCTGTTCCAGAGGGTGCTCCTCAAGCTACAAATGGAGGGGACCTCTCCCATCCTGGTGGTGCCATTCTGGCCTCAGAATTGTTCTTTTTTTTTACTTTATTTTTATTAGTTTGTAATGCAGATGACATTGTATAGTACATTTTCTTGGTACAAAAATAGCAAATAATTATCATATTTAGCAATGTAATGTTAGGATACGGTATTTGTCATCCACTGTTACTACATATGGGGGATATCTTGTATCTGTGCCATCAATAACATGAAGTCTTCAAATATAATGTGCTAGTAAGATATCCTAAATGTGGCTTTTGCAGAATACTTATGGACAGTTCCTAAAATTGGTAAAAGGAATCATTACCAGGTGAAGCAACTCACCCTGTAAGGCCAATATCTGGCATTTCTAGGGACATGGATATGTTGTTCATCCACACTTATTGGCAGGTTCCTTGCCGCTTTAAATCTTGCCGGAAGGTCTTCAAGCTGGCTCCTCCCACCCACCCGGGTGGTAAAACTCTCGGCTCCGCCCCATGACGCCAGATCTTCCTTACCGCTTGGAAGCTCAGGTTCCCTCCTTAGCGCTTTGCGTTTTAGACTGGATCCTAATTCTTCAGTTCATCCGAAACTTGTTTTGAAGTTTTCTAAACTTTGGTCTTCATTATCCCTCGCGGCTGTGATGGATAACTCGATCCCCGGCTTTCGGAGGTGCCCTTGCAGGCAGAAGATGTCCAGGACGGATCCGCACTCCACGTGCGTCTACTGCCTCGGCCTAGACCACGACCCGCAGGCCTGCGAGTTGTGCCGCTCTTTTCAGCCACCGTACTGGAGGATTGCACTGCCCAATTGAAGCTCAGGCGCCCCGAGAAGCGTTACCCGCCGCTAAAATCCAAAGAGGCTTGTTGGGCGGTGTCCGCGGCGGCTGGCTCGGCTGAGCAGCTCGAGCATATGATCGCCCTCGAGGAGGAAGCGGCCCAGGCCGCATCTTCCTCCTCCTCAGCCGTGGCATTTATCCCGCTCTCTCTGAGTTCCTCTTACTCGGCTTCGTTCAAGGAGCTTTGCCAGTTCCTTTCCACGAAGGGAGAGGGGCCATCGGGACATTCCTCTCGGCCCAAGAAGAGGGAGTCGAAGGGTAAGTCCCACCATCGGCGTTCATGGGAGCGGGAGAGGTCTCCTTCCTCGGACAGCCGACCGTCGACTTCGGTCAAGGTTGCAGCTCAGGCCGCTGACTTCACAGCGTCCCCATCAGGCCAGCTTGCCGAGACACCCGTCAACGTAGTAGAGATATTCCTTGACCCGTCGGACGGGTTGTCGACTGGTGAAGCCGACAACCCCTGTTCGCCGGTTCCCCCAGTGGAGACTGAGGATCTGCCCACGCCTTTGGGGCGGCAGTCCCCTGTTAAAGTGTCCGAGCCGAGGGAAGAGCGTGTCCCCACCCTTTTCCAGGCCCACCCTCGGTTACACCGAGTCTCTGGTCTCGGACTTCATCTCGTCGCTCGCTCCCCGCCCGACATTGGCAGTCTCGTCTCGGGCAATCAAGTAAGCGGCGACACTGTCCTTCTCGGAAGGAGAGGCTTTGACGCAAACTGTGTCAGCGTTACGAGGAGCTTATGTGGCAGCAGTTACTGTTGTTCGGGAGTAAATCAACTCCCGATTCATCCCCCGGCCATCAAGTGGCTGTCGCTCGAACGGCCGAAGCAACCACTTGCCGCAGTCGAGATGCCCATTTCTGGGCCGGTTGTTCGGCCGAAACTAGCTGCCCCACCGATTGTGGTGGAACCTCCGCCTCCACAACCGAAGTCTGGGGCACCGACAAAGATTCTCGGTCAGGTCACGGCCTGCCCCACAGGTTGTCGGTCACCCTCACTCCCGACCGTCCTCGGCAGGTGGAGGGTGGCCCAGGCCTGAGGCAGCTCTTCGCAGACTCTTCGGAGTCCAATGACGACTCCTCCCTGTTCTCCAGGCAGGTCGACCTGGAGTCCTCCGGGGGCCAGTCATTGGATGATAGCCCATCGTCCTTCATGGGTCTGCTTCGGCTCATCTCGGAGTCTACCGGGATGCAGCTCGAGACGTGTCCAAACGGGCTAAGTATCCCCTGACGGAGATACTGGACTGAGGGGATTCACCCATGGAGGCCTTCCCTGTAGCTGAGGCCATTGTCGGCCCAGCCTTGGAGCTTTGGCAGTGGCCTGCTTCTTGTCCTGCGCCCTCAGCCAGGATGGCTAGGAAGTATGCGGTCCCTACCGGCTCTTTGCCCGGTTTCTCGGAGCACCCCTCTGCCGAGGGGTTAGTCACCGATAGCGTCTTCCAGCGTTCCGGAAACGCTCGGGACATGGATAAGCCCCCCGACAAAGAGTCCAAGAAGCTGGACTATGCCGAGCGCAAGGTGTACGCTGTGTCCTCCCTCGGCCTCTGACAAGCCAGCTCGGCCATGCTGATGGCACACTTCTCCCACGCCCTCATGGGCTCCCTGGATGAGGTCATCCCTCCTCTCCTGGCGGACCTGCAGACCACGGTCCGTCAGGTGCGGGACCAGGGTAGGGCAGTGGCGAAGCAGCAGCTTCAGACTGCTCTGGACATAGGTGATTCCTGTGCTAGGTCAGTAGCGGCCACGGTGGCCATGCGGCTGCAGGCGTGGCTGAGGATATCCATCCGGGCGGATACCGCACAAGTTGGCGGACGTCCCCTTCTTGGGGACTGACCTCTTCGGCCCTGGAGTGGAGGGACACCTCCAGCGGATCGAAAAGTCCAACGCCACTCTGGACTCTGTCACCTCCGCCCAGAGAGACAAAGGCTGCCGTCAGCAACAGCATAAATCCTTTCGTCCTTCGGCCCCTGCAGCACGACCGGCCCAACAGCACCAGCAACAGGGCCAACAGTCTCGTGCTTGGTGTCCCGAGCCAGCGGCTTCCTCCAACAGGAAGCAAGGAGGTAAAGGCCCAGGAGCTCCCTCGGCCGGTCCCTCTTTCAGGCCTGCCCAGTGACGGGTTGAGGGGTGTCACCCCCAACCTCGTCACCCTTCCCTGGGTTCCCCCTGTCGGGGGGCGGCTCTGCCACTTCCTTTCCGCCTGATCCGCTATCACCACAGACTGTTGGGTGTTGGAGGTGGTAGGAAGGCCTGCCTCTGGAACTCGAGCAGACCCCTCCCTTTCGAGACGTCGCTCCCCCAGGGGGCCACGGGTTCTGAAGCCTTGCTGTCGGCCCGCTGAGCCGATACTGCCCTGCTCCTTAAGAAAGAGGTGATCAGGAAGGTGGAGGATCCTCCTCCAGACCTGGGGTTTGTGTCCAGGTATTTTCTGGTCCCAAAATGGACGGGGGGCTGGCGCCCCATTCTCGACCTGCACGACCTGAACAGGTTCCTAAGGTCTCGGACCTTCAGGATGGTCACTCTGGCTCAGATAATCCCATCCTTGGGACGAGGCATGTGGTTCTGTTCCCTGGACCTCCAGGACGCGTTCTTTCACGTCCCGATCCGTCTGTCTCATCAGAGATTCCTCCACTTCAGAGCAGAGGGATCCCTTTACGAGTTCCGGGCCATGCCCTTCGGCCTCTCTGTAGCTCCCAGGGTCTACTCTTCACCAAATGCATGGCAGTGGTGACAGCATTTCTGCGGCGCCGAAGGGTCCGGGTGTACCCCTACCTGGACGACTGGCTGATTGCAGCCCCCTCCAGAGCGGAGGTGGAGCGGTCCAGAGATCTGGCCCTCCAGGTTTGCTCTCAGATTGGCCTCCTCATCAAAGAGGCCAAGTCGGAACTTGTGCCGAAGCAGGTGATGCACTTCACTGGGGCAGAGCTCGGCTCCCAGCAGACAGGGCCGAGGTTCTTTCCTCCTTTGCCCAGTCATTTCTGGTTGGGCAATCGCACCCTGCCCGGGACTTCCTGTACCTCCTGGGCCTCATGGCGGCCTGCACCAGTGTGGTCTGTTGGGCCCGTTGGTACATGTGTCCCCATCAATGGGGACTGGCCAGCCAGTAGTCACAATGCTACGATCCGTTGGATCAGTTGGTGACAGTAACCCAGGAAATGTGGAACGCTGTCCAGTGGTGGACCGTTCCAGCACATCTGCAGGAGGGCATCCGGTTCGTCCGCCCTGAGCCGACGGTCTCTCTATCGACCGAATCATCTCTGATGGGTTGGGGTGCCCATCTGGGGGAGCACAGAGCTCACGGCCTGTGGTCCCCTCGGGAGTCCCGATGCCGTATCAACCTGCTGGAGCTCCGAGCGGTCCGCCTAGCTCTCACCACCTTCGCTTCTTTTTTACGGGGTCAAGTGGTTTAGGTCCAGATGGACAATACCACGACCATGTACTACCTAAACCGCCAGGGCGGGACATGTTCCATGCTGTTATGCAAGGAAGCTCTCCACATATGGTCTCTCGTGCGCAGCCTGGAGGCGGATCTCGTAGCCATTCACGTGGCAGGAGCCTCCAACACCCTGGCCGATGCCCTAAGCCGGATAGGGGCTGCGTCTCACGAGTGGACTGTCCTGCTGGAGGTAGTACAAGATCTCTTCTCCCATTGGGGCACGCCTCAGGTGGACCTGTTTGCCTCCAGGGAGAATGCAAAGCTGAGACTGTTTCATGCCCGCCCCCCTCAGCAGGGCTCGCTGCAGGGGGATGCCTTCTCAAGGCCGTGGACCCCGGGCCTCTTCTACGCCTTTCCCCCATTTCCCTTGATCCACAAGGTGCTTCTCAAGGCGAGGAGGGACAAGGTGCAGGTGATTCTGGTAGCCCCAGACTTGCTCCGCCAGTTCTGGTATCCAGATCTCCTCAGTCTCAGCTCCAGGCTTCCGAGGCGGCTTCCAGCCCGCCCGGACCTGATCTCAATCATTCAGGGGAAGGTATTCCATCCGGACCTTCAATCCCTGCACCTGACGGCCTGGTCCCTGAGCGGCTAGAGTTCCAGGCCTTGGGTCTTTCCGACGAGGTCCTCAACATCGTTGAGACATCCCATAAGGAGTCAGCTAGAAAATGCTATGCCTTCAAATGGAAGAGATTCTCCATTTGGTGTCAGGAAAAGGGCCTGGACCCTTCCTCCTGTTCCTTGGCAAGCATTCTGGACTACCTGTGGTCCCTTTCTCAGCAAGGGCTCCGGTCGACAACCCTTCAGGTGCACCTGGCAGCTATCTCTGCTTATCGGGCGCGGGCCGGGAAGCAGTCAGTGGCGCAGGAGAAGGTGGTCTGGCGCTTCTTCAAAGGCCTTGATCACATTTCCCCTTCGGTGCGAGAACCTCCACCTCTGTGGGATCTACTGCTGGTATTGGCCAAGCCCATGGGTAAGCCATTTGAACCAATGCACAGGTGCGATATGTCCCACCTGTCGTGGAAGACTGCCTTCTTGGTGGCTATCACGTCAGCCAGAAGGATGGGAGAGCTCCAGGCGCTTTCCATCGAGTCTCCTTATCTGGTCTTCCACAGGGACAAGGTTGTCCTGCGCCCCCACCTGAAGTTCTTTCCGAAGGTGGTGTCACCGAGTTTCACCTTAACCAGGTGTTGACTCTGCCGGTGTTCTACCCCAATCACACCTCGGAGGCCGAATATAGGCGCCATACTTTGGACCCTAGAAGAGCGCTCACTTATTATAAGGAGCAGACGGCTGAAGTTCAGGGAGAGGTTCGCCAGCTGTTTGTCACCTACACTGAAGCTGCACCTGGCAGACCTGCAGCCAAGCGGACGATAAGCAGGTGGGTCACCTCCTGCATAGCTCTCTGCTATAGGTTGGCAGGCATGGAGCCTCCCAGAGGGATAAGAGCTCATTCTACCCGCCATACCGCTGCATCGGTGGCTGCTTCCAGGGATGTCACTATCCAGGATATCTGCAGGGCCGCTACCTGGAAGTCGGCACATATCTTCATTACCCACTGCCACATCGACCTTGAGTCACGCCGGGATGCTGGTTTTGGGGCCTCAGTTCTCCAGTCTTTGTTCCCTAAGTAGGGGGTGTGCGCCTTGCCTCCCTCCTCCCGGAGAACTGCTAGGAGTCTGCCAATAAGTGTGGATGAACAACATATCCATGTCCCTAGAAGTACAGGTTACTCACCTGTAACAGGAGTTCTAGGAATGGTATATGTTATTCATCCTATTCTCGACCTTCAGCTTTGGCGCTTTGGCCTAGCTTCGTGGGCTAGATCTGGTGTCATGGGGCGAGACGAGAGTTTCACCACCCGGTGGGTGGGAGGAGCCAGCTTGAAGACCTTCCGCAAGATTTAAAGTGGCAAGGAACCTGCCAATAAGTGTGGATGAACAACATATACCATTCCTAGAACTCCTGTTACAGGTGAGTAACCTGTATTTTATTGCCATAAATCTACATAAACATTTGTAACTTCTCAAATATAATGGGACCTGGTCGTATAGAGTGCAGTCTATTTAGAGAGAACTCGGTAGCATTCTAGATAAATAGTAGTTGCAAGTTCCATTTTCTAGGCTCTCAAATACCCTGCATACTAATACAGTATGTAGCTTAAAGTATATCAACGTCATACTTCCTACCAGCCAAGCTTTAATAAACGTCAAGGTAATTTAAAAATGAAAACTATCTGAGGCTAATCGGATTTAAGCAACCACTAAAATACATATGCCATAATATATTGCCAGAAAAGTATGTTTTGGATTACGCAACCAAAAACAGATTTATGTTCCACCATCAATTATTTCTGTTAAACCAAACATATAAAAGTAAGAGTTACTTATTCAGTGTTTTGCAGTACAATTGTGGCCATCTCAAATTCATTTTTAACTTGCAGATAGCATTTGCTATCTAAGTGTGAGAGATTGTTCTGTTAAAGCGGAGTCCTCTTCATCAGAAGGGCTCGCAGAGCGGGCGCGATGAAAATATTTTTTAATTAATTCCAATTTCTTCCCTGCTTCTACTGGATCAGAAAAAAGGAAAGTCTTACCGGCATAGTAAATTCCTAATCGGGCCGGTTGCTACAACACAGGCGTTATCCCCAGTGCTTTCAGGCCTGCTCGCACACTATCAAAGGCCTTTCTGTGTTGTCTGGTGGAATAACTCGGGTTGGGGAAGAAGTGGATCTGGACATCCCCAGTCAGCTTCAATGGTGCCCTTGATTTAGCTGACTCCAAAATTTCTTCTCAGATGTGTGGACCGCTGGTCATGATCATTGTTCTGGGGAGATTCTCCAGAGTAGCTCTCCGAGGGGTAATCCTATACGTTTTGAGTACTTTCTGCTGTGTATCTAACCCCAAACACTTTTGAAATCTGGCCTCAGCAAATTTGATTTCCATTATAGCAACAGCTGGCTGTGCAACCTCCAGTTCCTCTCCTTGTTTGCAGGGACCTGTTGACACAGGTTCAGGGGACTCCGGTCCACCCAGACCTCAGATCCCTTAACCTGCATGCTTGGCTCCTGAGGACGTAGCCATAGCTCACTTTGGGTTTTCTCAAAGAGTGGCTGATGTCTTGGTGGCTACTAGGAAACCCTCCACCAGAACCACATATTCAGTGAAATGGAAGCGTTTTGCCATTTGGGCAGATCAGTCTGTCACTTGGACCTTTTTGCATGTCAGGTGAATCAGGTCCTAGAGTATCTTCTGTCTCTTTCAGACTTGGGCGTCAGTATTCCTCCATCAAGGTGCACCTGTCTGCTATTTCAGCCTTCCTTATGCCCATTGACTGTCGCACGGTAGCTCAGTTAGATGCGAGTCATACTTTTCTGTGGGGTATTCTTCACTTGAAGTCCCCTATTCATGATCCTGCCCCCCCCCCACCCCAGACCTGAATTTTGTCTTAATAAAGTTGACCCTGCCTCCTTTTGAACCAGCTGCCTCTTGCGAGCTACGATTTCTTTAATGAAAAGCATTGTTTTAAGTTGCTGTTACTTCTTCTTGAAGAATTTCAGAGCTGCAGGTTCTCATGTGTGATCAGCTTTATTTAATTTTTCACAAAGACAGGGTCTCCTTACATACTAATCCCAATTTCCTTCCCAGTATGGTCTCTGAGTTCACTTTAAATCAGTCTATCCACCTTCCAGTTATTATCCAGAGCATGCCAATCCAGGGGAAGCATTGCTCCATACTCTAGATGTGCATAGAATTTTTAGTTACTATACACACCGGACTAGGTACTGCAGACAGTCCAAGCAGTTGTTTGTTTCTCGTGCCCCTGGGAGAGAGGGCGCCCCAATTTCTAAACCGTGCTTGTCCAAATGGTTGGCCAACTGTCTTATTTTTTGGTATATGAAGTACGGTAAGTAACTTCCTGGGGCCGTTAAGGGCCATTCAACCAGCGTTTGGCCATTTCTGTTGGCTGTTTCAGGAATGTGCCAGCTGCGAACATCTGTGCTGGTGCCACTTAGAATACTACGCACACTTTCACCGAACAGTACAGTTTGGAGATTGCCTCTTGCAAGCAGGCAGGTTTTGGTCTAGCCATGCTCCAGGGCCTCCTTTCTTAGGCTTTTGGGCCTCCTGCCACATCCTTGGTTTAGCTGTCAGAACTGTTTGGGATTCGTTCCATAGGTGTGACCTGATGAAAGAGACATCCCTGAAGAAGACAGAAGAGTTACGTAAGAACGGACCGTAACGGTAGATCTTTGAGGGAATCCCTTTCTTCAGGTCATGCCGCCCCTCCCTCCATCCCCCTTTGGAGTTACCCTCCATTTCCACACTGGCTTGTTTGTGCTCCAGCCTTGATTAGGGCTAGGCACTCTTTATCTCTTTCCTTGGTTTCCCAGGAGTAGCCGGTCGAGAATGGTCTCCGGCAGGGAACTGAGCAGGGAGTGGGGCCTCCTGCGCCTTTATATGGTGGAGTGATTGCCAGCATGGGCGGCCCTGATAGACTGCTACAGAAAAGCTTCCTTGGGATCCTAGTACCTGATGGTTAAGTTCCATAGGTGTGACCTGATGAAAAGATTCCTTCAAAGATCTACTGTTACAGTAAATTCTTATGTAACTGTTCTTTCTAGCAGTGCTCCATGGAAAAATAATTTTGAAATGTATTAAAATGTCCATTAGGCAGTCCCACACCATAGTGTGGGGCAGTTCTGATCAGGCTTTCTGCCAGAAATAAAAATGTTTCCTTCGGTGCTAGAAACATAGACTTGACGCAGATAAGAACCGCTTAGCCTACCCAGTCTGCCCATTTCCTACCTATTGGATAAGCTGCAGATCCTAGTTAACCAGCAGCCTACTTCCTCCTACCCCCCACTAGAATTGCCGTACATCTGTCCCATGCATTTTTGAATTTCCCCCACTGTTTCTGACCCCACAACCTCCTCAGGAACACCGTTCCATGCATCCTCCACCCTCTCCTTGAAAAATACTTCTATGTTCAAATTGTGCCCCTTTGTTCTTGCACATCTCTTTTTCTGAAAGATGCTACCTTCTTGGACTTTGTTGATTCCCTTAAGGTACTTGAAAGTTTCTATCATGCCCCCACCCCATCCTCAAGGGTATACATATTAAGCTCCTTTAGTCTCTCTTCATATGGCTTTGGTGCAGACCCTGCACCATTTTAGTTGCCTCCTCTGGACTGCCTCCATCCTGTCTGTCTCCTTACGGAGATGGGGTCTACAGAACTCACACAATACTCCAGATAGGGTCTCACCAACTGTCTGTACAGAGGAATAACAACTTCCTGTTTTCTGCTGGTGATGCCTCTCCCTGTGCATCCCAGTATCCCCCAGTCCTCCTTACTGCCTTCTCACATTGCTTGCCTACCTTTAGGTCATCTGATATGACTACCCCCAGGTCCCTTTCCATTTTTGTTGTTGTTAGTAACCCCCCACCATTGTGTACTTTTCCCCTGGGTTTTTGTTTCCCAGGTGCATTACTTTGCACTTCTTTGCAGTGAATCTAAGATACCATACTTTTGACCCTTCCTCCAACCTTGCCAAGTCCCTTCTTATCCTTTCTACTCCCCCCCACCTTGTGTATCAACCCTGTTGCAGATCTTTGTGTCGTCTGCAAAGAGGCATACTTTTCCTTCTAGTCCCTCCACAATGTCACTTATAAAGACATTTAAAGAGGACCGGTCCCAGTACTGAACCCTATGGTACCCCACTAGTAAACCCTCCCCTTTCTTGGAGTGGACTCTCTTTACTATTACCCTCTGCATCCTGTTGTTCAGCCAGTTTTTTACCCAGGCTACCACCCTGGGATCCACTCCCAGGCTGACTAACTTGTTTATTAATCTTTTGTGTGGGACTGTATCAAATGCCTTGCTAAAGTCTAGATAGACCATGTCCACAGCCCCTCCCTGGTCTACTACTTTGGTCACCCAGTCAAAGAAATCTGTTGGATTCATTTGACATGACTTTCCCGCTGCAGTCCATGCTGCCCTGGGTCCTGTGCCCTGCTGGTCTCTAGGTACTCAACAATTCTTTCTTTCAGAAGTGATTCCATCTTTTAACTACCAGTGAGATCCAACTAACAGGTCTGTAGTTTCCTGCCTCTACCTTGTTCCCACTTTTATGAGGGGGAATCACATCCTCCCATGATTTGTTAAAAAGGGTAGTCAGTGGTGTCACTAGTTCTCCCCTTGGTTTAGAATTTAGGCCCCATTGCTTTGTCCACCTTCAGTTTTAGGAATTTTTTTCAGGACCCTTTCCTTCTGTGGATGGACTGGTATCGACCCCCTTATCCATAGTGCTTCTGTTGTTTGGTTTAGGCACCTCCCCTCCTCTTCTTTTGTGAATACTGGGCAGAAGTATTTGTTTAGTATCCCTGCTTTTTCACTGTCATCTTCTGCCTACCCCTCCACTTTATTAAACCTCCACTGTCCCTCCCTTTGGCTTTATTCGCTCCCTAATGTACTTATAAAAGGTTTTATCCCTTCTTAAAGCAGCTGTATTTGTTAGTGAAAAACAAATCATGTAGTCTTCATTTTTTAGCAAAATGTATTGCTAACAACCAAAGATTCATACTCAGTATATTTTTGTTTTCTCAGATGTTGACTTTTTCATTGCTGATTCTGTAATTAATGACTTGCGTCATTAAAGATGGCTGCCATTCACCATTTTTTTTTAAATCCCTTCTCCTGGTGTTACTTGTCGAATGTACATGCTAGATTCCTGCTGTAGTTGTATTAGGATGGTTCTTCCACATGTTTCTGATAGTAATAAAACACAAAATATTAAATTTTGTTTCATGGTGCGTGTGGTATGGGCGTGGGAACATTTATAAACATCAAGACCCCACATCTTGGTTCAGGAATGAAAGAAAACAAAAAGAAAAATGTGCATGTTGATATTTTTGCCAAACAAACATTATTACTGAAAAATGTGTATCGTTACTAACAAATACTTCTGCTTTAACTGAGTTGGCTATCTTTTCCTCGGTTTGGGCCTTTGCTATTCTGACTGCCTTCCCCGCTTCCTTCTGCTTTAACTGGTACAGTTCTCTGTCCTGCTGCTTCTGTGTTTCCTTTACTTCCTGAATGCTTTTTCTTCCTAACCTTCCCCGCCACCTCTTTTGAGAACCATAGTAGTTTCTTCCTTCATTTTGATTTGTTTATTTGCTTCACACAAAGGCCTCTGTGATGGTGATGGCAGTTTTGATTTATTTTCCTATTGTTCCTCCACCCTTCTTCTTGCCTGTTTGCTAGTGCTTTTCTGGGGCACTCTCCGGTTTTTCCACAGTCAGCTTTCCTAAAGTCCAGTACCCTCGCTTTTGTATGGCTTGGCTCTATGGTTGTGTTTATCATGAACCACACTTGTTTGGTGGTCGCCTGTTCCCAGAGGGCTACCCACTTCTAAATCTGGGATCTTCTTTCCATCCTGCTTTGAGAGTACCAGGTCTAAGATTGCTCCCTCCCGAGTGGGTTCCAACACTAGCGGTCTTGAGGCATGCCCCATGTAGGGCATCGAGAATGACCCTGCTCTTGGATGTGGCTGTAGCAAGGGTGCTCCAGTTAACATCTAGCATATTCAGGTCCCCCATCAACAAAATCTCTTCTTTTTCTGCCATTTTAAAGATGCCTTTTATCATTTCCTTGTCCATTTCCTCCCCCGTGTGGATTGTGGTGCCATTTCCTGTCTCCAGGGTGACCAACAGTGCCTTCTCTCCTCCCTTTTTTCACCCTTTAGTTCTGTTGCTTTGATCCCTTCCCTTATGTAGAGAGCTACTCCTCCTCTTTTACCTTCCCTGTCCCTTCTGTAGATTGTGTACCCTGGTATGCTGACATCCCAGTCATGGTTCTGTTCCATCAAGGTCAGTAGTTCAGGGAACTTGTTACCCAGACTACGGGCATTGATACTCATCGCCCTCTATTTTTTGATGGCCTTACCACTTTAGCCCCATTCCTGTCCTTACTCCGTCTACCCGATCTGTTCCTATGCTTCTCTATCTTGGTGTTTACTTGATAACTACCCTGTTTTGTGTGTGGGGGGCTGGATTTCCCTGCTCCTTCAGTGCCTCTCCCTTGGCTAGTTTAAATGGTTGCCAATGAAGCATTTAAACCTATCACCTAGGATCATGGTTCCCCTCCAGGCAGGTGCAGACCATCGCTCCAGTATAGCCTTGTATCCCTCCAGGTAGACCCCCAGTCCCCAGTGAAGCCAAAACCCTGAGATTTGCACCAGTATTTTGACCATTCATTGAATCCCATGGTGTAAAGTACCCTAGCCTCACCCATGCCATAGGCAGGCGGCACCTCCAAGAATGTTACCATGTGTGCTACTTGTCTCATGGCCCTTCCCCAACTCCACAAACTCCTCCTGCACTGCTCTGATCCCATTCCCAACCAGGTCATTTATCCTGGGTGACAGTGATGTCCAGCTCCTCTCTCGTGATCCTGAGGATGTCTTCCTGTTCCTCTGAGCCATGGCGCCAGGTACGCCTACCTCTCTCCCTCCCCAGTTCTACCCCCTTAATGATCGAGTCCCCCACCAGTTGTTGTTTTCTTCCCCTGTGGGGTCCTGTGTCACCCTCCTGAGGGTCTCCTGTGTGGAGGTCCCAGCATCCTCCTTGGTCTCCACTGCGGGTGTCTCCATAGAGGAACCATGTTCCACCAGAACGTCGTGTGAATTGTGGAGAGGTACAGCTGGAGGGATGCGCCTCCATTCAAGCACCCTCACCCTCTCTGAACCCACCGTGGTCTAACCTCTCCTCTTTCTTGGCAGCCTTTGAGGCAGCTGCCCTGGTGGTCCCTGGGTGGGGGAGGAGGTTTCCCAACTCCTCGCCAGGTCAGCCTGGAGAATGGAAACCTCCTTTCTCAGACCAAAGAGGTGCCTGCAAAAAGGGCAGATTCACAGCCTCCAGAACGTCTCCTGGAAGACTGCCGCCCCACAGCCAGTGCATTGCACCACTCCCACATATCTATCTCCCTTTCTGTTTAAAATTTTTTTGTGTGCGAGCGTGTGTATTTACCCCTTACACAGTGTGCTGGTCTATTAACTCATTTGTTCCCAGTGGCCATTTTGGATCAGATCCAGTAATGGATGGTTCCAATGCCATATGGCATCTATGGGAACAAATGTGAGGATATGACAAGTGTATGTCCTTTGCCCTTTTTGGGGAAGTGATGTCAGAACCCCTGGTATAAAGGAAATGATGCTCTTGGGGTGGATTGGACCAAGCCCGTGCCCTCCAGAAACAATCAGCTACAGCTCTGATGCACCACCCCAGTGAGTGCTTTCCTTCCAGCAAGACAACCTGCACAACAGTTTTAACAGAAATGATACCCTGTAAAAGACAATTTCAGTCAGAGAAAAATAAAGCAGTTGAGGCCAAACCCTGTGTTCTGCCCTCCAGCGCTCCTGCGTCTAACTCCGAGGGAGAACTGCTTTAGGAGCCACCATGCTATTCCTTTTAAGTTGTCACCTAGCATAGGCCCCAAGTCAATTAATCAGGCCAGACAATTCTCACCTAGCCCGCAAACTACAGGGCAGAAACACAGCTCTGGTGTAAGGCCTTAACATGGGCTACTCTCCTTCTATTTACTTTACAGACAAAAGAAAAACACAAGTCCAGCAAGTTTCTCAACAACTTATCCCACTTATCTTGTTTCAAAAAAACTTCTCAAATCCTGTCTGTGAGTAACACACACACATACTTTGTTTTAAGCATGTTGTATTTTATCAGGTTGAATCTGCTGTCCCTCCTGCTGGCATTTTCGACAAGTGCTAACAAGACAGTTCAAGAACCTCCATGGCTGACTTCAGAGCCGGGGATCAGCTGTGAAGGTATCATTTTTATCAATCTACAGAGCTATGATTAGCTCCAGTTTGGTAACTCGCATTCCCTGTGTCACACTGAAACCAAATATATACTGTCCAGCTGCTGGACAGTCTATACTTGGTTTCAATGTGACACAAGAATGTAAATGACCAACCCGGAGCTAATAATAGATCCTTATATTGATAAAAACTATACACTCTCTCACGACTAATCCCTGGCTCTAACGTCAGCCGCAGGAGGTTCTGGGATGCGCCTCGAGTGGTGCTTGTCATGGAATGATGGCAGAATCAATCAGATAAACTTAAAAATACTACAACATGCCAGAAGGTAATTTTTTTTTATTTTTGGCAGAAAGCCTAATCAGGGGCTTCGCCACACTATGGTGTGGGGCATTTGCAGGTAGTCATTTCCCTTTGCCACAGCTGAAGAGTTCTACTGCTGAAGATAATGCTGTGTTTATTGAACTTCCTAAGAACGCTTTGCCAGATGGCCATTAAAAGTTCTTAAAGACTTGACTGCTTTGCCCCAATGAGCATGGTTATTGGGAGTGGTTTTAGACTTGTGTCACGCTTTAACGGTTTGGATGTCACATTTATTTCCATTTCTATGAATGTAACCTTAACACTGCATGCCTCTCTGCTTTCCATTCTAGCCAGCAGTAGGTGGAGAAGCCTGTGTTGCAGCCTCTGGCATCACCAAGTGCTTGTACCAAAACGCAGATGAGCGCCTGTAGCAATGCGTCAACTCCTGGGTACCCCAAATCGATTTTCAACAGCACTACTAACCTGTGGCAGTACAGGTATGGCACGTAAAAATGGAGGCAGTGGCCAGAGAGATAAAGAAAGGTCAACATAGTGACCTTGTTAAAGAACAACATGGAAAACATGAACAGAGCTACTAGGTGGAAGTTATCCATCAGTTTAAGGCAGAAATTATATTTCACGCTTTAACAAAATGTGTAAAGTGAAAATATGAATGAGTGTCCATAATCGACATGCCAAGTAAAACATAACTACCTTATTAAGTTGGTTACTAAAACTTTACAAAAGGTGGTGAGGATTGAAATTAACACTTTTGTCAGATGTTCTCCACAACTAGCTATCAATGGGTGACTTCCTAGTTGTGGATTAGTTTTTGTCTTTAGTATACGGTAACCAATCTGTTGTAGAACATTGCTTTTCCATGTTAGGGTCCAGTTAGCTGCATACAGTATTACGTTTCTACAAGGGCCACCCTTGTACAAAGAGAAACTTTGATTAATCCTGGAAATAAACTTGAAACTTCCTAGGGATACAGGATTATTATCACAGTGTAAAATTGGTATGTCCATGTTGAAAGTGGTGTACGGTTATAAAGTATGAGATGGTTGTGTCCTTGCTGATAGTGGTGAAGAGTTATTTATCACAGTATGAGATGGCTGTGTCCTTGTTAACAGTTGTGTAGTATTATTTATCTCAGTATGCGAGTTTCGTGTCCCTATTGACAGTGATGTCAGGTTATTTATCACAATATGAGAGTTCTGTGTCCCTTTTGGTAGTGATGTAGTTATCACAGTGAGATGGCTGTCTCTCTAGTGATGTCAGGTTATTTATTGTAGTACGAGACTGGTGTGTCCCTTTTGACAATGGTGTTTGGTTATTTATTATAGTATATGAGTGGTGTGTCCCTGTTGACAATAGCATAAAGTTATTTTATCACTGTATGAGACTGGTGTGTCTCTGTTGACGATGGTACAGGGTATTGATCACAATACTGAGATTGGTGTGTCCTTATTGCCAGTTGTGTCTGGTTATTTATCATAGTATGAGATTGGTGTGTCCCTATTGAGACAGTGATTTAGTGTTATTTATCACAATGTGTGAGTTCTGTGTCCCTTTTAGCAGTGGTGTATTTATCACAGTACGAGGGCTGTCTCTCTGTTTATAGCAGTGTTGTGTTACTTAGCACAGTATGGGATTGGTGAATCCCTAGTATTGTGATGGTGTTGGTTATTTATCACAGTATGAGATTAGTGTGCCTGGTGAAAGCAGTGTCGGGTTAGTTATCACAGTATGAGATTGGTGTTTCCCTGTTGATGATGGTGTTGGGTTGTTTATCACAGTATGAGATTGTCGTGTCCCCACTGACAGCAGTGTTGGGCCTTTTATCATAGTTTGAGATTGATATGTCCCTGTTGAATGCGATGTCTGGTTAGATATCATAGTGTGAGATTGTTGTGTCCCTAATAACAGTTGTGTAGGATTACTTATCACAGTATGAGACTGGTGTGTCCCAATGACAATGGTGTAGAGTTTTATTTATTTATTTAGTTTTGTCAACTGGGTAAGTGCACTAGACAAATTCTGCCTATTTTCAGGCATGATCCGGGGCGGGATACAGATGAATGCCAACTGACCTTGAACCAGATTAAACTGTTGGTGGTATTTTTAGTGAATGGGGAAATTTGGCCAGGGCACCGGGGAAATTCTCCTACTCTTTGAGAAGTGCCGTGGGATCTTTAACATCCACCTGAACTACCACCAGGACAGGCAGATGGGACCTCGGTTTAACATCTCATATGAAAGACGGCACCTCAGGAGTGCAGCACCCCCCTCATGCTGCACTGCAGTGTCAGTATTGGGATTTAAACCAAGTGCCTGGTGTGGGGATAGAACCCACAGCCTTCTGATTTCCCAGCCTCAGAGATGAGAGTGCTACCTGCTGAGCCACTGACACTATTAGTTATCAGAGTATGAGACAGGTGTGTCCCTAATAGCAGTTATGTAGGGTTAGATCTTCTTTCGAGAGGGCTCTTGCAGTAGGTAATCACCTTGAGGACTGTGCCCCCTGGTGTCAGGACCACACAGAAACTTTAGCTAGCAGTGTCTGACGGGGGACCACCCACCCATTGTCACATGACCGTCTATGTAACATATAGTGGGCGGTCCCCATGCGCGTCTTCCAGTTCTTTCCCGCCGTGAACCTGAGCACATAGGATCTTGTGGAGGTTGTCGCTGCAGTTCGAACGTCTTTTATGGATGAGCATCCATTTTTTCTTGTTTTTCTGTAAAACCTTCTATTTTGTGCTTGTTTTCAATGTCTTCCATCGATTTGCATAAAAATAAATGCAATTCTTGAGGTGCGCAGCTACCACACAAAGACACTCATTCCTTCTGCCTCTTCTGTTTAGGCCCGGAGCACAAGGTCGAGGATTGTGAGGCCTGTTCCAGCTTCAGCCAAGCCACACGGAAGCGTTACCAGCAGGCCCTCAAAGCCCATCTTCTGAAAAAGAAGTTGCTATCCATGGAGAAAGAGCTGCAAAAATTAAGGAGCGCTTCTTCCTCGCTGACTGACTCCCACAAACATAAGAAGGGACAAAGAGGAGCATCAGGACCAGGAATGATCCCCCCTCACCCGTGGCTGCCCTAGGCTGAACAACAGCCCCCTTCGAGAAGGCCACCGCTACCTCCAGGTCTGCCCCACCTTCCCAGGAGCAGCCCTTGGTTCCCCCGCCATCACTGGTTACAGTGGCCGCAGGCACCTCTTCCGAGTCCAAGGCTTCCGCCTCCCTTACACTGCTCTCCACCAGTGGGTCTAAGCAGGTTGGCGGGGCCAATAAGCCACTCATCGGACCCTCTGACTAATGCCCGGGCTGATAAGTCGACCCGACCATTACACTCACGTCGGACTCTGGCACAAGGCTGGATGAGAGCCAATTGCCAGTCTCTGGGAAGCATTCACCGGTGGGTTCTACCCATGGAGATACCCCCTCTTCTTCCGTTGTGGAGCCACCTCTGCCCTTCCCAGATCAGCGGGAGCTGGAGGACGGGGGTCATCCGTCGGGTGCCGTAATTCCTGGTTCACCTTCGGAATAAATGTCGGAGCTTCCGCAGGCCTCTTCCCTGGTTCTTCTGGCAGGGCCGTCACCACCATTGCCGGCCATATGTCCTGCTGGGCCCCGTGCCTGACTCTGCTCCTTTGGGCCCTTCCGATCCAATTTTCAGGCCTCAGGGTTTTATATCGGCCCCCACAGCTCCTTCATCAGGCCTCTGCTGGGTTATCCTCCAGCTGGTTACCCGCCCTTTCATCAGGTTCCAAGGTATCCTCCACCAGGCTACCAGATGTTAGGCTTTCAGACGTCTGGGTACGCTCCTTCAAACCCTTCGCTGGGTTACCCAGTGCATGGGTTTGACATACTGGGATACCCGACAACAGGGTACCCTTCGGGGTTCCACACAGTTTACCAGCAACCTCTGCCTCCTCCCCAACCTCAGGTGGATTTTAGGGACATTCTCCAGTATTGGTGATCCAAGACCAAATCTCAGCTTGTTTCTGAGCTGGACAGCCGCCGGCACAGGAGAGAACCCCCACCCCACCCCGCTTCACCCGGATCAGACTCCTAGGCTGCTTCCCATGGAACTGCGTCAGGTGTACGCCGGGCCTGACGAGAGCTTCTCTGCCAGCCCTGATGTCGGGTAGTGTTCCTCCCAGGGACTCAGGACTCTCGCCTCGGACGTCAGTCTTTCAGACTCCGAATCAGAGTCCGGGTCTTCCTGCTTGGTTTCGGGGTTTGAGACTCCTCCTACAGAGGAACCTAAGTCGAAGGAGTCCCCCAAATAGTCTCCAGAGGATCCTTCTTTCGTAGACCTCCTGAAACAGATCGCAAAGGTCTGTGGTTGGAAATCTGATGCTCAGGACCCCAAACATCAGAGACTTGCTGAGCACTTGGACATCCAGGAAACCACACCTGTCCTCACACCACCGTGGCTGGAGCCTCACGAGGATTTGGCCTCCACTATATGGATGATGCCTTCCTTTATTCCAGCTGTGGCGAAGAAGGCTGACAGGACCTACAGGACCCCTGAGGGGAAGGATCACCTCAGTGTCCACTCTAAGGCTGACTAGGTAGTCATTACGGCGGCCCACGATAGTTCCACCAAGCCCAGGTACATTATCACCTCCCCTCCTGACAGGGAGTTGAGGCAGCTCGATCAGTTTGGGAGAAAGTTTTATTCTTCCTCCACTCTTCGCCATGCGTGCCCTTAACTATGTGGCACACATCGTGGTTTATCAGATGTTGCTGTTCTACCAGTTGGAGTCTGTCATTGAGGCCATTCTGGACTCTGAATCCAAGACTGTATTGGCTGACACTATCCGGTCAGCCAAAGTTGCCTGTTGTCACTCTCTGAGGGCCACCTATGATGCGGTGGACTCCTCTGCCAGGGGCACTGCTATGGCTATCTGTCTCAGGAGATTTTCCTGGCTCAGGGTGTCAGGTTTGGCACCTGATGTCCAGGCGGCTATCCAGGATGCCCCCTTCTAGGGTTCTGTCCTGTTCAAGGGGATGCCCAGGATATTATTATCAGTCTCCAGGATAAGGTCAAGGCCCTGAGGTCGGTTTACACCATGTACTACCCTAGATCCAAGGCCAAGCAGCCATTTCATCACCAGACCAAGCGGCAGACGAAACAGCATATAGCCAGATGCTAGACCAAGCGTCTGGCACCTTCATCTGCAGCCACCCCTCCAGCCAAAGCTCAGAGAGCCTCAGGGGTTGCTCTCCCCATCCCTCCCTCCATCTCTTGACTCACAGCCCGGCCGCCCCCTTCCGTTGGGGGAGTCGATGGGCTGAAGGTTCGCCAGTCACCTGCCAGGGTGGGAGATGGTCACCACAGACTCATTGGTCCTTCAGTTGATCAGACAGGGCCACACTCTGGGTTCCTCAAGAAACTCCCAGACAAGCCTCCAGGGGTGTCTCATTATCCAAAGGCGCACATTCCCCTCTTAAGGGAATAAATTGAAGCTCTTCTGCAAAAGGAGGCAATAGAGCCTGTTCCGTCAAACCAGGTAGGAAAGGTGTATTACTCCCACTTCTTCCTGGTCCCAAAGAAGATGGGAGATCTGTGTCCCATCTTGGACCTCAGCGCTGTAAACCAGTACATAGAGTACAAACAGTTTTGAATACTGACCTTCTCAGGTCTGCTGCCCCTCTTGCACAAGGGACAGTAGCTCTGTACCATGGATATGCAGGATGCCTACCTGCATATCCCAGTTTTTCAGGCCCATCGCCGCTACCTCAGGTTCACCTTTCAGGGGGAGCATTACCAGTTCAAAGCCTTCGCTTTTGGCCTGTCCTCAGCACCCCGGGTTTTTACCAAGTGCCTTGCGGTAGTGGCAGCCCTGAGGTGCCAGGGCCACTATGTGTTCCCCTATGTCGACGACTGACTTCTGTCAGCCCCATCGAGGGAGCAGTTGGAACTTTCCCTCTTGGCTATCGTGGCCCTTTTCGCGCAAGTGGGGATTACTGTCAAACATCCCAAGTCCCAGCTTGCCCCTTCCCAACACCTCCAGTTTTTTGGAGCGGTGCTGGATACAGCCCATGGTATGGCTTTTCTCCCTTTGAACAGGGCAGAAACCTTGCAGAAACAGGCTCGTCTTGTAGCCTCCTGCAGGCAGATCATGGCCAGGTTGATTCTCAGACTCCTTGGCCTTATGGCAGCGGCCATCCCCACTGTCCCTCTGGCCAGGCTCCCCTCCTCCCACATGCGAATTTCTCAGTGGACACTCGGAACACCGTGAGATTAGAGATCAGAAGACATAGACTGCATGTTCATGGTCTCCAGTTCGATGCAGCAGCATCTTCTGTGGTGGCAGGATCTCAACAACCTCACCAAAGAGGCCCCTTCCAGTCCCTCCTCCCACCCAGACCCTAACTACAGACACGGTGGGATGAGCTGGGGTGCTTCACTTGAGAACCACAGAACTCAAGGGCTGTGGTCTCATTCAGAGCTCTCCTGCACATAAAGTGCTGGAGATGAGGCAGTGCTGTATGCTCTTCAAGCCTTCCAGCATTTGCTTTGCTGGGGCCCACTATTAGTCTAGTGAGGCAGTATGTGTGTAGTCTGGTACCTCAGCAAGCAAGAGGGCACTTGCTCGTATCCCCTCTGCAGGAAGGTGATATGGGCGTGGAATTGGGCAGTTCTGCATCGACTTCACCTCACAGCTGTTCATGTTCCGGGGATGCAAAACGTCCTAGCGGACAGTCTCAGCCGCACCAGAGTAAGATCCCACGAACGGGAGTTCAAGCAAGAGGTGGTTGAACACATTTTTGACCTATGGAGTCGTCCAGACCTGGATCTGTTCGCCTCTCCATACAATGCAAAATTACCCAGGTTTTGCTCGCTCCCGGGCATGGTGTTTTCTGGCGAGACACGCTATCTCTCTGGTGGACAGGGAGGTTTTTTTATGCCTTCCCTCTCTTTCCAGTTCTGCAGAGGGTGCTGCTCAAGCTTCAGGTGGAAGGAGCTCACATAATTCTGATTGTCCCAGCCAAATATAGTTTCCGCTTCTTCAGCAGCTTGCAGTGGAACCTCCGTTCCCCCTGCCTCTTTGCCACAATCTCCTGACTCAGGAGAGGGGCATGCTGGTCCATCCAAGGCCAAAGTCCCTTCTCTTTCATGCGTGGCACCTCATGACATAGTTATCTCACACCATGGAGTTTCTTCCAGAGTTGCGTAGGTACTTGTAATGGAAGCGTTTCACCATTTGGGCCACCTCAAAGGGTCAGGACCCTTTCAAACACCATGAAGTCTTGCTATATTAGGACTTCTGCAGTTAGGCTCAGCCTCTGAACTGCCCCGGAGAGGAAATAGTTAACTCCAGTGAAACCTGGAGTTCCACAGCGGGAGGGCGCTGTTCAAAGCTCTATCTGGCCAGTTTCAAATGAAACTGCCAGATTCTTTACTCCGCTTCACTGAACAGTCGCTCCGGAGATCAGCTCCTTCAGCTGGTTCATTCTCGGTTCAAGCGAGTATTTTCGAGTTCATTTGAACGGCAAAAGTATTTATTTTACCGCATTTCGTTAAAGCTCTATCTGGTAAACCGTAAGTACAATATTGAAAGTCTGTGTGAAATCCAATTATCGGTTCGGTTTGAACCGATCGGTTTGCTTAATTTACGTTTTAAAAGTGTTTTGGGCTTTTAGAGTGCGGTTCCCGGTTCTTATCGGTTCTAAAAAAACCTTGAATTTTAAAAGGGTTTTTTCAAATACCCGTGACACGGTTAGGAACCGATAAGGGTGTCTTGCCTGGCACTGCCATTAAAAGGGCAAGTTGTTGTTTAGGCTGGCATTATGTCTGAGAAACCCAAAAGAAAAACCGGGCCCACTGGGTTTCAACACTGTGATGTTTGTGGGGAAGCCTTTGCTAAGGCTGACCCACACACCACTTGTGTTTATTGTCTGGGGGCTGACCACCTCCTGTCAGACTGCCAGGTGTGTAAAAATTTTCCTGCAGCCACCCTGGAAAAGAGATTGGGCCGGCTCAGGGGACGAGAGGCCAAAAAGTCCGCTGACCCGGATGGCCAGCCCGGTTCAGTACCCACTGGACCAGAGGGGTGCCCTCTGACCAGGCGATACTTCCTCGGCAAAGGAAGGCTGGTTCAGAGGAACCAGTCCCAGCAAAAAAGACAAAGAAATCAGCAGGTCTAGAGTCCAAAATTGTCTCTCCAACTGCTGCAGAGATAGCTAAAGCCATACAGATTGTTCAGTCTTTGTCTCAGGGATCTGTCGAACCCTCTACAACTGGGAAAAGGGGGGTTCGTTCAGTCCCAGTAGTTCAGGATTATGATGTTGAGGATTTTATGAACCACAGGAGGGGGAGGAGGAATTTGATCAGTATGTTTGTGACTGGGAGGGTCTGGACGTGCCCATTCAACCGGACGTTTCTCCAGACAGACCTTTAGAATCTCCCTATGCTGTCTTGAGTCCCCTTCTCATTTTATGTCTTACAAAAAGGTTGCAGAAACCCTCCAGCTTCCTTTAGAAGAGGCTGTGGATGAGCAAGAGGAGCCTGATTATGTTGAAATGATGGATATTCCAGAGTCTAGGAGGTTGTCTGTTCCTTTGCATAAGTCATTTAGGAAGCAAACAACAAAGATTTTAAAAAATCCTCATTATGTCCCTCCTGTAGATAAAAAAATGGACAGAAGGTATACTTTATCAGGTCCTGATACAGACTTCCTCACTGAGCAGTGTAGTCATGTAGGTGTTATTCAAGCTGCAGCCTGTGATAAGCTAATATTCCCTGGCCTCACATCCTCCTGATAAGGATTCCAGAAAGATTGATGCCATGGCGAAAAACAATATATGGCAGCTCGTTGGGACTCAGGCAGGCTAATTATATGGCTTATGTGGCTAGATATCAGAAATCTAGATGGGACACTATATTGCAGTTAGCCAAGCAGGCCCAGGGCCAGCTGGCTAGTGAGTTGGAACAAGTGGCTGCTGATGGCATTGAAGCCTCTAAAGTTCAATTTCATGCTGCTGTTGATGTTAATGATGTTTCCTCTAGGGTCATGGCCACTTCTGTAGCTCTCCGTAGGTTGGCATGGCTCAGATGCACTAATCTGTCCCAAGATACTCAGTCAAAGGCTATGGATTTTCCTGTAGTAGGAAATTCTCTGTTTGGGGATCAAACAGAAAATTACATGAAAAAGATGGATGAATACAGAACTACCTACAAAAGTGCCCAAGCTAAGGAGAGGCATGCCACTCCACAAAGGCATGCCCCCAGGGGTAGGGGCAGGCCTTTCCACAGGCCTTTTTATCAAGTTCAGGCCTCTTCAGCCTTTGCACAGAGGGTTTTTTTCAGAGGCAGAGGTAGACGGGGCACAGGCAGACCGTCTCCCTCTCCTCAGCCTAAAGCTGCTGCCAAGCAGGCACCCTGATGGGGTGCCCAGGGCCGATTCTCCTGTACTGGTGGGGGGCAGGTTGGTTTATTTCAGCCAGAACTGGTTGTCCCTAACTTCGGACAAATGGGTTCTGGAGGTGGTAAGCCAAGGTCTGGTTCTCAGCTTCAAACAGTTCCCAAAGATGAGAGCCAGACATTTTCCACCTGCAAATCCTTCAGAAGCCCTTGCTTTGGAAGCAGAGGTTTCTTCTCTTCTAGGCTGCAAAGCAGTGGAAAGGGTTCCTCCTTGCCATCGGGGCAAGGGGCTGTACTCAAGATACTTCCTTACCCCAAAAAAGACAGGAGAATGGCGGCCCATCCTAGATTTAAGGTTCCTGAACAAGCATCTTTTGAAACCAAAGTTCAAAATGTTAACTCTGGCAATGATTTTGCCTTCCCTAAGGCCAGGGGACTGGCTAGCTTCCCTGGACCTCAAGGACACCTATTTTCATATCTTGATCAGGCCTTCTCACCGAAAGTACCTCAGGTTCGAACTGCCCTCTGGCCACTACCAGTTCAGAGCAATGCCCTTGACCTCACCTCTGCTCCAAGGTTTTCACAAAATGTCTAGCTGTGGTAGTGGCTCATTTAAGAAGGCAAGGGGTTGCTGTGTTTCCTACCTGGACGACTGGCTCATAGTGGGTCAGTCTCCAGATCAGGTAAAATCCCACTTGCAAGTCACCCAGCAGCTTCTCACTTCTCTGGGATTCCTGTTGAATTTTCCAAAGTCAGTTCTGGAACCAGTTCAGGTACTAACTTTCATAGGTGTAGAATTGAACACAAAGTCAGCCAGGGCATTTCTTCTCTTGGAAAGAGTGGACAGACTCATTTCCCTGGCATCCTCCTTTACCCTGCGGGTCTCTCGACCAGCAAGGCACTTTCTGCAACTCCAAGGGCACATGGCTGCTTCCACAGCTGTCGTGCAGGGAGCAAGATTTCAGATGAGAGACATTCAGTTCCACTTGAGGTACTACTGGTCTCAAAGGAAGGACCCCCTTACCAAATTAGTCCCAGTGACCAAAACCCTGATCCTGGCCCTTCAGTGGTGGCAGGATCAAAGCAATTTAACTCAGGGGGTCCCCTTCTTACCCGTTCTTCATTCTCTCACCCTCACCACAGATGCCTCCCTGTTAGGGTGGGGGGCTCACTTGGGCGACCTTTCCACTCAGGGAGTGTGGTCCCCTCAGGAATCTCTGCTCCACATCAGTCTTTTGGAACTCAGAGCTGTCCGCTTAGCTCTCCAGGCTTTTTCAGCTACTGTCCAGAACAAGGTAGTTCAAGTCAGGACAGACAACATCACAACAATGTAGTACATCAACAAGCAAGGGGGCACTCGGTCTTCAGCCTTGTGCACCGAAGCAATGAAGTTGTGGTCTCTGGCTTACTCCCTGAACACCTCCCTGATAGCAGTTCACCTTCCAGGGAAGGACAATGTCCTGGCGGATGCCCTCAGCAGGATTTCCCAGGGTCATCACGAATGGACTCTGAATCCCCAGGTTCTGGGGTCGGTCTTTGCCAGATGGGGCACCCCTCAGATAGATCTCTTCGCAGCCCCAGACAACCACCAACTTCCTCTATTTTGTTGCAGGCCTCCAGTGTTGGGCTCAGTCCCCCTGGACGCCTTTCTGTTGGATTGGGAAGGGAAATTCCTGTATGCCTTTCCCCCCTTCCCTCTCCTCTTCAGGGTACTAGTGAAAATCAGAACTCAGCCCCGCAAAGTGATTCTGATTGCTCCAGACTGGGCCAGACAGCCCTGGTACCCTCTTCTCCTGTCCCTGACATTCCACCCTCCCCTGAGCTTGCCCAGGATCCACGACCTGCTGACCTGTGCACAGGGGAGAGTGTGGTACCCGGACCTCAATTCCCTCCACCTCAAGGCTTGGTTCTTGAGGAGCTAGAATTTGCTGATTTACACCTTTCTCAAGGTGTCTTGGACATTTTAAAGGCTTCTAGGAAGCCTTCCACTAGGACCACTTACAATTCTAAGTGGAAGAGGTTTTCCTTCTGGTGTTCTGAGAAACAAATTGTACCAGAATCTGCTGACCTGGCCATTTTATTGGACTATTTGGTCCATCTAAATTCCTAGGCCTCAAACCAGCTACCTTGAAGGTTCATCTGGCAGCTGTTTCTGCTTTTGTGTCTGCAGGGAAACCTGTTTCCTCTCTTCTCACCCGTGTTTTCCAAGTTTTTAAGGGTTACTTACACTAACCCTCCTTTCGGGAACCAGCTCCTGCCTGGGACCTGAATGTTTGCATTGCTCAGCTAATGCAACCCCCTTGAGCCTCTGTCTTGGCAGATCTCAAGTTTTAACTTGGAAGACTGTTTCTAGTGGCTATCACTTCTGCTAGGCGTATAAGTGAATTACAAGCTTGTCAGTGGAAAAGATTTTATTTCTTTTCACAGAGATAAGGTAGTCCTCAGGACTAACAGAAAGTTTTTACCTAAAGTGGTTTCAGATTTTCATCTAAACCAATCCATCTCTCTTCAGTATTTTTCACTGAGCATTCCTCCTCAGGGAGAGGAGATTGCACAGTCTGGACGTCAAAAGAGCCCTAAGCTACTATTTGGACGCACCATGGGTCACAGGTTCGAATCCCTCCAACTCTTCCTTACCTATGGAGAAGTTGGCAAGGAGACCTGCCACTAAGAGGACAATTGCAAGGTGGATTGTCTCTTGTATCCAGTTCTGTTACCAAAAACTAGGTAGAGAACCTCCCTCAGGACTGAGGGCTCACTCCACCAGGGGTACAGCTGCATCTCTAGCGGCTGCTAGAGATATTCCCATTTTGGAAATTTGCCAAGCTGCTACCTGGAAAACAGTCCACACCTTTACCAAGCATTATTCCCTGGATGTCCAGTCCAGGAGAGATGCTCGTTTTGGCACAGCTGTGCTTCAGAGCCTATTCCCTAAGTAGGTTCTGGCCCTCCTCCATGGAGGTACTGCTGTGTAATCTGCAGAAGTCCTAATATAGCAAGACTTCATGGTGTTTGAAGAAAAAATTACTCACCTTAGTAATTGCTTTTCTTCTCATGGAGTCTTGCTATATTAGGACAACCCTCCCTCCTACCCCTCTCAGAACTCCTACTTGGGTACGGGGTTGGCAAGTTAGTGCAAGCACTGTGTCATGCCATTTTAGTTCTCTCTAGTCCCCCGTTTTCATTTGGGTTAGGGAACTAGGTAATTATGTTTTTGTTAAGTGGTATATGGCCCCCTCCCTGGACTTGAGTCTTTTGGGGAGAGGGGGTCTATTAGTGCTTGTCATGGGTGATACTAATAATAATATGTAATATTGTTATTATTCTGTGATTGTTGTTGTGTTTTTGTTGTTCTACTACTGGTAGGTAGCCAATGGCTAGTGTACAGCTTTTCCACACAGACTTGCTATGTTAGTTTGGCTTCGTAAAGAACCTGGCAGTTTCATTTGAAACTGGCCAGATAGAGCTTTGAACAGCGCCCTCGCGCTGTGGAACTCCAGGTTTCACTGAGTTAACTATTTCCTCTCGGGGCAGTTCGGGCAGTTCAGAGGCTGAGCCTAACTGCAGAAGTCCTAATATAGCAAGACTCCATGAGAAGAAAAGCAATTACTAAGGTGAGTAATTTTTTCTTTTTGTGCGCCATTCCTCAGGTCGTGGAATATCTACTACACCTCTCTGACCTGGGCCTGAGTTACTCTTCGCTAAAGGTTGACCGGTCTGCCATTTCTGCCTACCACACTTTTATGGAGCGCAAAACTGTGGCTCAGCTAGAGGTTTCCAAAACCCTCCTGAAAAGGATCCTCCACCCGAAACCTCCGGTGCGCAGTCCAGCGCCACCTTGGGATCTCAGTTTTATTTTGGATAAACTGACCTTTCCTCCTTTTGAACCGGCTGGTAGTTGTAATATGTGCCATTTATCGTGGAAAGCACTCTTTTTAGTTGCAGTCACTTCTGCTCGAAGGATTTTCGAGCTTCAGGCCCTGATGTGTAAGCAGCCTTATTTATTTTTTCACAGAGACCGGGTGGCTCTGCGTACCAGTCCTCAATTCTTACCGAAGGTGATTTCCGAGTTCACATTGAACCAGTCTTTTCAACTTCCAGTGTATTACCCTGAAGCATTCCAGTCCGAGGTAGTCGATTCTGCATACCTTAGACGTTAACAGAATCTTGCGTTGTTATACCAACAGAACCAAGTCTGTCCAGAAAGCGGACCGACTTTTTGTTACTTTTGCACCCAAGAGAGAAGGTGCGGCAGTTTCCAAACAGTGTTTATCCAAATGGCTGGCAAACTGTGTTGTTTTCCTGTTACCAGAAGTATGGTAAAACCCTCCTGGGGGAGGTTAAGGAGCATTCTGCCAGAAGCATGGCTGCTTCTACTGCTTGCTTCAGGAACGTGTCAGCCACTGACATTTGTGTGGCAGCCGCTTGGAGCTCTGTCCGCACTTTCACCAAGCATTACAGTTTGGACATTGCCTTTAGGTGCAGGATTGGCTTTGGTTTAGCTGTCCAAGGCCTCCAGTCCTAAACTCTGCTTTCTGCAGACCTTCACTTCCTCCCATATTTCAGTTCCTTCTGATTCACACTGCTTGATACTTAGTCCTCAAGGTGACTACCTACTGCAAGAGCCCTCTCGAAATAAGATAGTACAGTTACGTAAGAACGTACCATAACAGTAGATCTTGGAGAGAGGCTTTTGCAGTAGGTAACCTTTTCCCCTCCCGCCTTCCCCCAAGCATCTTTGCTGCTCTTTCTCTGTGAGCTCATTTTGGGCTCCAGGAGCCTTTTTTTTACTGTTCTCCTGTCGCTCCTTCTCGGACATCTCCGGCGGGAGAACTGGAAGGCGGGCGTGAGGACCGCCCACTATATAGTGTCACGCTGATGTCGGTCATGTGACGTTGGGTGGGCGGTCACTCGTCAGACACTGCTAGCTAAAGTTTCCATGTGGCCCTGACGCCAGTGGGTGCAGTCCTAAAGGTGATTACCTACTGCAAGAGCCTCTCTCAAAGCTCTACTGTTACGGTAAGTTCATATGTAACGGTACTCAATCACAGTATGAGACTGATGTGTCCCTAATGATAATGGTGTAGGGTATTTATCACAGTGTGAGACTGGTGAGTCCCTATACACAGCAGTGTAGGGATATTTATCACAATATGAGAGCTGTCTCTCTATTGACAGCACGGTAAGGCTATTTAATATAAGATTGGTGTGTCTCTGTTGATAGTGGGATTATTTATCATGATATGAGATGTACCTATTGAGAGTGGTGTAGGGTTATTTACCACAATGGTGTGGTTGTGTCTGTTGGGAGTGGTGTAGGGTTATTTATCACAATATGAGATTATGCCCCTATTGAGAGTGGCATAGGTTTATTTATTAGAATATGGGATTGTTGCATCCCTGTTGACTGTGGTGTAGGTTTATTACATTATGAGTATTGTTTTTACAGTATGAGAGATCTTGCTTCGAGAGGGCTCTTGCAGCAGGTGACACCATTAGGACTAAACCGTCAGGCGCTAGGACCCCATGGAAAAATTCTGGCTAGCAGTCTATAGTGGGGGACCTCCCCCCAATATTGGCCTGCCCCCAACGTCACCTATGGTATAAAGGGCGGTCCCCCAGTACATCATCTTTTTTTTATTTCCACCGTTGACTCGTGCACATCAGCTCCACAGATGTCTTCTGCTTCAGTCTACTGCCTTTTTTCATATTTAACCACGTTTTCTTATTTTTTTTTTTTTTTTTTTTGTATTATGTTATTTTTGCCACCTTGCTGGCTCCTGGCCTGCCACTCCTTCCGGCTGCACAAGACCTCCCTACTCACCTCAGATCGCAGCCGACCCAGGGGTGGCCTGGCGTAACCCTTCGCTGGATGGGCCCCTGTCTTCCGAGGGGGAAGGCACCAGGAGGGGGGTACCAGTGCACTCTCTGATCAGCCCCTGGGTGCTGCTGAGGCAGATTCCGGGGTGTCGGGGCATCTGAGGCGGCGGGGAGTCGGCAGCCATCATCCAGCAGACCAGGCAGCCCTTTTCCGCTTTTCCTGTGGGGAGTGACGTCTGACGTCAAGGCATACGCCGATGTCTGTCACCACCCCCTTGGACACTGAGCCCTGGCTGTGTTGCTGCACTCCCAGCCTCCTCCAGGAGTTGGCCTACGTGGTATCGTCCTTGCCCTCCCAGGAGAAGGAGAGTTGTCCCGGACGCTCCTATCCCCCACCCCCGGCGGCCCTCCAGCAACCCGAGTCCGTCTCAACCCGGCTCACATGGCGTCGCAGACGGAAATCCAACTGCTGCACCAATGGGCCAGCATACGTTTTCTTATTTTTAACTTTAAAATAACTAATTTCTTGCTTCACGTCAATTCTTGCAGGATTCTCTTCTCCATCCTCCTCTACAAGGTGGCTTCAACAGTCTGCACTGAGGGATGGCCTTTCAGCCAGCCAACTCGGCCTAGGCCGAGGTTAGGACTCTGAGGCCTGCCAGCATCGCCTAGATCGCCCCAGGGCCTTCGGCTCCGCATCAGCTCTGTTGCCAGAAAACCCTTGAGGCTCTCCTGCTAAACAGCAACTACCTGAGATGGAGAAGGAGTTTCACCAGAGACATTGAAGCACCGGAGAAGATTACGGAGAAACTCTGTCAGTTTTACCATCTGGGTGCCCGTGATCCCAGCGACCATTTCTGGACCTTTCTCCCGCAAAGGCCGACCCCCTTCCACCGCAGCCTTTGTGCTCTCAGTGGCTGAACCTCCTTTCCTTGCTTCCCATGGCATCTCGGGAGGAGGTTCTCAGGGGCTTGGGACTTCGTCCCCCACCTATCCGCCCCTGGAGCTTAGGTCCTTTGGCCTTGGGTGTCCTAAGCCAGACGGTGTGGCCAGTGAATCTTCGGGTGGCAGGCCTTGGCCCATCATCCTCCCGGGTAGGGTGTCTGCTGAGTTCTCTTCGACGTCAGGGGCCAACTCCTCCTGGCGACACCCGGGGCATATGCTCACCTCCCCCTGCTCCACTTGGGAGCTAGCTCCCCAACAGGCCTCTCTGTCCTTGACGAATGCTGGCTGAGCCGCCAGTTTGGCGCCAGCCTATGCCTGAGCCTCCCACGCCACCGTTGGCTGTGGAGTACACCTGATGCAGCTTTATCCTCCTAAGTTGCCGGCTGCGCCTGATGCCTCTTTTCAGTCGATGCTGGAGGGCTCCATCCATTTTATACTGAAGTCAGGTTTCCAGGATCAGCCTGGTTCACTGGCACCAATGTCAGCTATGGAGATGGCGCATCCAATGCCGCCCTCCTCTTCTAAGTTGCCAGCTGGGCCTGACGCCTATTTTCAGCCGATGCCCGAGGATCCAGTGCCCGTCACTGATCAGGCGCCAGATGGCTCTGTCCTTGTCGACCAACATCTGGTTCCTGGACTGATTTCCTGGCACTGGCGTTGGCATTGGTGACAGCGCGCCCGATTCGCCTAAGCCGCTGGCTGGGCTTGACAGTTGACTTCAGCCGATGCCCGAGGATCTGATGTCTGTCACTGACCGGACACCGAATGGATCCATCCCTGAGGGACAGACGCCGGGTACCCCAGACCAACTCAACCTGAATCCGGGCTACCTCAACCTGATGACTACATCACAGTCTACTCCTCTGCCAAGGGGGGCTGCTCCGGCACCGGAGAGTACTGCCACCCACCAGGCCAAAGGCAAGCGCCCCACTTGCCTTCTCCCTTTCCCAGTTTCAGGGGACTCTGAGGACCATTATCTCTCCTTCTTGGGACGAGAGGACTCTGACACAGAGCTGGAGAGGCCCAGGACTGTTCATCATTCCCCTCCAGATGACCCTTTCTTTATGGACATCTTGGGGCATATCCATCAGCTAAGCGGCTGGAATATGGAAGAGCTGGATCCAGTGCAACGTCGGCCAGCTGCCTTTCTTTAAGGAAAGGACCCTTTGCCTCTGGGAAGTCTCTCTACTGGTTGACCCCTATACAGATGTCAGCAGGGCGAACTGAAAGTACCAAGCTTCTCTACGACCAGGCTGTCTCTAAGAAGACCCGTCTATTTTGTTCTCTTTGGGATCATCCTTTTTATGGTGAAGAGCCGGAGGCAGATTTCATGGTCATTATAACTGCCTAGTATTGCTTTTATCACCCCAGGCACCTGAGCATTTAGCTACCTGACAAATATTTCAGACAGGTTGATCAGCTGGCTACAAGCCCTTTTTTATCTTCGGGCTCAAAATTCTCTTCGCCCACAGGGTTCAAATCAGAATGCTCTATGGGGAGAGAGTCACACGATGCCTTGGACAGGATAGCAGCTCCCTGACTCTGCTCCCGTTTACTCCTGATAAAAAGCTGTTTGTTTGGGGGTTTTTTGTAAACTCTCTTCTGCTCTCTCAAATATTGCTAGAGACTGTGTCCAAGGATGTTACTGAGCTGCCTGTGCTGATTTTGGACCGAAGGAGTGATGATATGGATTCAGAAATGCAGCAACCGCCCCTGAGGCATACACCACCCACAATGCCAGATAAAAAAGTTCAAAACACTCCAAGGCCCAAAACTCGACCCAGGGCCTGCCCAAGCACTGAGAGTCTGGTGCCAGCTCCTCTTACAGAAGAGAGGTTTTTTACTGGAATTCCAGCCTTTTAAAAAGCCCCTTCAGGAGCTGAAATCCCTTAGTGCGGATTTAGGGGATATGAATCGCCAGGTTAGGGATACTGAAACCTGTGCATTTTCTCTGGAACAGTGGCGGGAATGAATGGAACCGGAGATCAACACCTTACGGCAAAGGCTCTCTAAAATGGAAACTAAAATGGAGGATCTTGAGGGGAGAAGCCAAAGGAATAATATCATAATCTTTGGCCTCCCCGAAGAAGCAGAAGGATCGACTCCAATTTTTTTCGCTCAAAAGCTTCTTACTAAGATTGCTGATCCCTCTCCCTAACAACCCGGTTTATGTCGTCGAACGGGCGCACCGTTTGCTACGTCCCGGCCCACCTGACGGCTCACCTCCCTGGTTGCTTATCATGTGTCTTCTGAATTTGTTGGATAAGCAGCATGTACTCCAAAAGGCTCAAGAGCGTCAGGAGATACCTTGGGAAGGCTACAAGTTATGACTGGCACAAGATCTACCTGCCTCCATTCAACAAAAAAGAGCTGCATTCCACTCGATGGTTACCAGACTTATAGCTGCTGGGATCAAGTTTAGAGTGTCTTATCCAGCCCGATTAAAGGTTATGATTAAAGGAGTTTGGCATTCTTTTGAAGGGGCTGAGCAAGCCTCCAAAGAGTTAAAATTGCTTCTCCCAGACCTTTTTTGAGGATCGCTGAAGGACGCTCCGGAATGTAACTTGTTTTGGATCTGTAAGTACTTTAGTTTGTTTGGGTCCCTGATGGTGTTAATCCTGGTCTGCAGCATAATCCTGCATCAATTTTAAATCTTGGTTCGACGTATCCAGTGGTGGTATTCTCTATCAATATACCTTCTCACGTGGCAGCCCTCTTCCCTTTCCCTCCTGTTCAGGTTTTCGGTAATTCCTGGACAGTATGACTTTATACTATGGGGGGCTGGGCTTACTCCTTCCGTCTACGCACGGATGGTGATAATCCTGGTCTGTAGTATAATCCTGCATCGATCTTGGATCTTGCTTTGATATACCTGACGTTCTGGTATCTTCTAATAATATGCCTTCTGTCGTGGCAGCCCTGTTCCCTTTCCCTCCTGTCCAGGCTTCAGGTAATGAGTGGACACTGGGACAGTCTGAATTCATACTAGATGGGATTGGGCTTGCTTCTATGGTTCATGCAGCTGCCCTGCTGTCTTTGTTTTGATCTATCTAATGTTTACAGTGAGAACGGATATCTCCTTAGACTCTGTTAAGGATCCTGGTCCGCCCAAGAGACTTGATTCAAACATGGATGGTATGCCACATTGTCTCCCTATTTTCCCTTTGAACTGGAAATGGACTGTTCAGCTTTTTCGGAGGAGGCGCTTAGGAAGGAAGTTTTCTAGGTTGGGACAGCTTCCTTGGTCTTTTATGGACGGATCGTTATCGTTGCCTGGAGTACTGTTTGGGCCACAACATGATTTGACTCTTAGACTGCATCGGATGTAGATCACGAAATGTACAGGATCCCGAATCGAACGAGGATAATCAGCAGTGCTTCCTCCGTTTTTTATGTTTGTCCTGCTCGTAAGCGCAGAGGAACATGTTGATATGAGAGTTGCTAGAGAGAGGTGCGAGGGGTGCCAGCTCAATGGCCAGCAGTGCTGCAGGGGCCAGTCTGTGGCCGGCAAATCAGCAGGCAGTGTCCTGATGACACTGGTTCGCTGAGAGGGCTCGTCTCGGCAAACATTACAAAAGACAGAGCCGACGCTGCGTGTGGCTCTGTCCTTTGAAATGCGAGCCCTTCAGCTGCGGCTTAGTGCGTCTTTCCTGGATAAACAATTTCCCCTTCCCCTTTCCCTTTCAGTCACTGGGATGCCCACTCCCAGTGTCGGATGCACACCCCCAACCCGTCTATATATCTAGCCGACATCGGGTGCCCAATCCCTGTGTTGGCATCCCCTTCCTATCTTTAATACGGCACACACTGGAGCCCACCCTAGTGTGCCTTCAATTATATATATATATATATATATATATATCTTTTTCTTTACCTGTAAATGAAGAAACCTTCCTCACGGTCTTTTATTTTGTTTTCTTTTATTTTTGTTTCACCTGTAAAAGCGAAAACCGTCCCTGCTCTCCCCATCCCCATCCCCCATCCATGCCCTCCCTCTGCGCACCACCTTCCCTGCAGCCCCCACCCCATACTTAGCCTCTGAGGTCAGGGACGCGATCTTTCATGGAGCTGGACATGTCTGCACTCTTCAGAGCCAACCGCAAACTGAAAGAATGAAAGGTAACTGTATAATGGGACTTGGTGGGGCTTTCATCTTCGGTTGATATCTCAGCCACTTTTGGGAATATTAGCTAAATTTTCAACACGGAGTTCTTGGGACCCCACCTCGTGAACATGTCACTGTTACTTCGTTCCTCTTTCCCAAAAGGTGATTTCATGGTCGCTATGCGGAATCACCTTTGAACCGAGTAATGAAACAACAGTGCCACTGTTCATGAGGTGGGGTCCCAACAAGCCCATGTTACAAATTTGGTGAAAAAATTCCCAAAAAATTACTGTTACGAACGTGCATTGCGCAGTTTCTACGCACGCTTGTAACTTGGCCAATTTTTAATATTTTCACTCCAGATTTTCAACATTGCCATTTTTTCACACCTTCTTATGAACAGGACAGCTGCCATTTTTCACATCCTGCCTGAAATGTGTGTTCGCACCAGTTGTGCAGAATGGCGCGGTCACTGTGTGAAATCAACTTTCGGGATGGAGTTAACAGAATCACAGTGCCACTGTTCATTGGGGGGGGTCCCAAAAGCCCATGTTGAAAATTAGGTGAAAAAGTTCAAAAAAATGACTGTTACGGGCATGCGTTGCACAGTTTCTATGCACGCTTGTAACTTTGCTAGTTTCTCATATTTTCACTTCTGATTTTCAACATTGCCATTTTTTTCACACCTCCTCGTGAACAGTACAAGTGTTATTCTTCACATCCTGCCCAAAATGTGTTTTAGCACCTGTGGCACCGAATGGCGCAGTCGCTGTGCGAAATCACCTTTTGGGATTGAGTAACGAAATGATAGCGCCACTGTTCATGATGTGGTGTCCCAAAAAGACCATGTTGAAAATTTGGAGTGAAAAAAACAAACATCTGGGGTGTTAGGGTTTCAACTGTAACGCTCTTCCACACCCTGTAGAGACTGACAGGCATGTACCTTGGGGTCATCGTCAGAATGCTCACACTCATTCCACCCCCACCCTTCAGTCAGTGAAAGACATCGGGGTGTGCCTTGGAGTCTTTGGCCCAAACGTTTACCCCATTCTCCTATGCTGCAACCATCTCAGCTTATTTCATTTTGGAATGGTGTGAGCGTTAGGGCCGAAGACCTCAAGGCACACCACAACGCCTGTCAGTGTCTACAGGGTAGGGGTGGAATGGCATGAGTGTTACAGCCGATGACCCAAAGGGACACCCCAATGCCTGTCAGTCTCGTAGTGGGGTGGGGCATTAGGGTTGGAAACCCTAATGCCTCATTAAGGAAGTAAATCAGGGAGGGATGTTTGATGTCATCTCCCTTGATTTCAGCAAAGCCTTTGATGACGTCCAACATAGAAGGCTGATTAACAAGATGAGTAGTCTGGCAGCGGGGCACAAGCTGATAAACTGGGTTAGAAACTGACGGACGGACAGCAGGCAGAGGATGGTGATAATAGGATCCAGTCCGGGGAGAGGGGGTGACCAGCGGGGTACCTCAGGGATAAGTCCTGGGACCAGTCCTGTTCAATGTCTTCATTACAGACATTGCTGAAGGGCTAGAAAGAAAGGTCCGTCTGCTTGTTTGCAGATGACACCAACATCTGTAACAGTGTGAGTACTCCAGAAGGGGTAGAGAAAACGAACAGGGACATGGAGAGGCTTGAAAAATGGTCTGAGGAGTGGCAGCTGAGGTTCAGTGCAAAGAAGCCCAAATAATTCACCAAGGGCTCCAGATAAGGTGAGTACCGACCTATTTACTCACCTCATTTTAGGAAATACTCTTCAGAAATTTTTTTAATGAGTACCAGTACTCACTCAACATTTGTAAATACTCCACCCGCCAAAGAATAGTGCTTCACAACATAACTGGTGATTCAAAAGGAACAGTTTTTTGCCAGATTTACAGCACTAGTATACATCACACTTCTGTTTTACTCACTATTTTTTAAAACTGGTGAGTAAATTCCTACCTGCCAAAATTATTTGGAGCATTGTCGGCACCCGAAATTCTTATCTAGAAATAAAAAACATTTGTTTTAATAAATGTACTACTCAGTCCACTCTAGCAAGACATTTGTACACATCTGAATTTCGTTTTACTCACCTCGCTTTCAAAATGAGGAGTACAGGTACTCATCCCAAAAAATCTTATCTAGAGCCCTGAATACACCTGAGGGAAACCTGGGGAGAGTTACAGGATGGGGTGGAGGTGTTGATGATCACCAAGCAAGAAAGGGACCTAGGAGTTTTCAGTTCTGATGACCTAAAGGTGTCAAAGCAGAGCGCAGATGTTGCAAGGATGGCCAGTGGCATGCTGGGGTGCATAGGCAGAGGTGTCACTAGCAGAATGCACGAGATGGTGATGCCATTGTATAATCCACTAGTGAAGCCTCTCCTACAGTACTATGTGCAATTCTGGAGGCCGCAAATGTGCAAGGACATTGACAGGGTGGAGGCAGTCCACAGAAAGGCAACCAAGATGGTACATGGCTTGCAACACAGAACATATCAGGAGGGATTAAAAGGACCTCAGTATGTACATAATAACTGGTGAATCCCGTTATCAACCCGTTTTTGAGTGTTGTAAAAAGTCGTTTCAACCCACAGGTTGATACGAAAAAACTCGTATCAACCCACGGGTTGATATGACTTTTACAGTCTCGCGCCGAGAAGCCTGCAGCGGATCAGACAAATTAAACAGACGGTTCTCCGACCACAGATTCTCACTCACAGCATGACCTCCATTTTAACAGAAGCATACAGGGTCAAGTAACAAAGCGTAATCGTTTTTTTTTTTTTTTTTTGGTGAATTTAGTATTTACCCAGCAGGAAGACTTCACTAAAAGCTGCATTTCTCCGACCACCATGTTGTGTCCACAGGTGGCATGAACTTTCACCTCAGTTCCACAGCGACTGTAAAGACCCGACCCATCTACATGACGAAACAACACAAACTGAAGCGAAAGGACTTGGCAAACAATATAAATAAAAAAAAAACATTTTTTCGAGTTACGTTTTTTTTTTTTACTTCATTCCTGAGATCGTGATTTACTTTACCCGACTCGAACCGATGACCATAATGTAAAGTAGTCTTTTTTGCACCAGTTATTATAAAAAATAAAACTTATGTAGGCGGTTGACATTCAGTTTTTTTATATACCCTCGGTGTGTGATCATAGTGAAACCTCTCGAGCTTCACTCTCGAGGTTTATCTATGATCATACACCTTGTATGTGTAAAAATACTTAATATCAACCGCCTACATATGCATTATTCTGTATTTATTGGAGGAAAGGAAGGATTGGGGGAACGTGATAGATACATTCAAGTACCTCAAGATCATAAACAAGGTGCAGAGGTGGACATCTTTCAATACATCAGATGTTCAGCATTGACAAATGCTTGTTTTTTATCCTAAAAAAAAAAAAGAAAACCGTCCATCATTATCTGCTGTGTAACCCTCCTCCCCTAAACAGTATACAGACACTGGGGGTGCCCAATCCTCTAGTGTCCTCATCTGTCCATCCATTGTTGTCCGCTGTAAGCCCCCTCCCAAACAGTATGCAGACACTGGGGTTCCCAATCCCCAGTGTCATCTGTCTGTCCATTGTTATCCGCTGCTCCCTCCCAAAACAGTATACACAGACGGGGTGGGGGCCCACATCCTCAGTGTCCTCATCTGTTCAGCAAACTCCCTGAAAAAAGAAAATTGACCCTCGCTATTTTTCTCCCTGTAAAAAAAAAAAAGAAAACTGGCCCATAGTGTTGTCCATTCCGCCATTACCCAGCCCCTACCTCCCACTCAGGACCCACCCATCCCACACCTCGTACTCACCACTGGAGATCCTCATACTGTAATTTACTTTGACTGCAGGCACGCTTTCACCTCTTAAAGCCCAACCGTGATCTGAGGTAAGCGCTTCAGTGTATTTCAATGGGGTTTTCAGCGTCAATGTATTTCAGTAGGGTTTTCAACTTAGTGGCATAACTTGGCCATTTTTAAATATTGGGACCCCACCTCACAAACAACTTCACTGAAGCAGTTTTCAAGCATCCCCCAATATGACACCAGTGCACACGACGAACATTCGGCATTGACAAATGCTTGTTTTTTCTGGGATATAGCAGCAAGACTCTTCCGAAGTCAAATCTTGGCATCTTCTCCAGTGTCATCTCTACTTAAGAAGAAGATTTATATAGTTCTAGCCAATGTTTTCTGAGATACCTAGCATTACCTACCTGTGTCTCTATTTTGGACTTATAGATACAGTATTTCCTGGACTTTGGCATAAGTGTATTTGAACCAGAAGGTCTCAGTCTGGTCTATTTATTTGGCTATTAGTTTTATAGTGTGGACTACTAATTGGGTTCCTTGAAGAGGAAGAGGTTTGGGTTTAACATTTAATTAATTTTCCTTTCCCTGCAGGCTGACTTAAGGGATATTCATGGTTACACTGAATTTTTCTTTTGGTCTTTACGTGTACACTGTTTAGTCAAGTAGATTGCCAGGGCTGGTTTGGGTATGTTATATAGTTAGTTCCCTTCTGACCTAGTTTTTGTTTTGGGGGGGTTCTCTTGGGGACACAGTCTCTTTTAGGGTGTTCAGGTTTTTATGAGAAGTCTGGGCATTAAGGGGGGGAGAGGGAGTGGGGTATTAAGGGATGTGTAACTGCTTGGGGTGAGGGATATCATGAGCCGGTTTATGGGAGGGAGATCCTCCATCTGGATGGGATGATAGTTGCACTGTTTTGGTTTTGGGAGAGTTTTCTGTGTTTTTTATGCTATCTTCCCCCGATCACATGCTCTAAATTTGGATGGTAAATTAGGGGACCTGGGTGGATTTTCTTTGGGGGAATCTTACAGTGGTCTGGTTTTGGTGATGGAAAGTGGTGGGTTTAAGTCCTTGGGATGCATGGTACATCTATATTTTGGGAGTAGCTATTTTACCCCCTCCCAGAACTTTGTGTTCAGTTACTATGGCATAGTAGGTGTTTGGGATAAAAATGGGGTGGGGGAAAAGGGTTTGGTTCTTTGTGGGTGTTGGTTGGAAAGGGGATTGGGGACAGGGATTTTCAGAGCTTTTGAGATGTGATGGAAGGGGGGTGGTGGAGTTGACTCCTTGGGGAAGGTTTCAGATGTTTACTAAGAAGCAGTTTGGGGTATATTTTTCTTTGATGGGTTATGGTAATGGCTGGTTTTTTTTAAAGTATGCTTCTTGGAGTGTTAAAGGAGCCCGATCCCAGGTGAAACACTATCAAATACTTAAGCATCTGGTGCAGTTACAATGTAATATTGCCTTTTTGCAGGAAACCAACCTCCTTACTACTGAAGGTAATTTACTTTGTAGGCAGTTGGTAGGTCAGGTTTTCACAGCTGGGAATACTATGGCAAGTAGGGGCGTGGCTATTCTCATTAACAGGAATCTCCGTTTCCATTGTATCCAGAGTCTTTCAGATCCCCAGGGGAGATACATTTTTGTTAGAGGAGAATTAGATTGCGTAGAGGTTGTACTAGGCGGCGTTTATGGCCCTAACTTGGATGCCTCTTCATTCATTTATTTATTTATTTATTATGGAACTGGTCTCCCTTCTGACTCCATTTCTTCCGATCCCTCTGGTTGTTGGTGGAGACTGGAATGTTTCTTTTACCCAAGACTTGGACAGGACCGGCAGGGCCTTGGTGGGTTTGTCTCCCGCTCAGTGCTCCATCCGTGATATGGCTGAATCTTTAGGTTTATGTGATCCATGGTGGGTATTACATCCTCAAAAAAAGAATATACATTCTATTCGCCCGTCCATGGTTCATATTCTTGGATTGATTATATTTTAATCAGTCAGACAGGGACAGGTGGTGTGCTGGATGGTGGGATTGCCCCTAGGGTCCTGTCGTACCACTTGTTGGTATGGCTGAGGCTTTCTCTGACCCCCAGCGTCCAGAAGGATACCTTATGGAAGCTGAATAGCCAGCTTCTTAAAGACCAAGATGTTGTTACTCGAATTAGAGAACAAACTGCTGTTTTTACATCTCAAAACACTGGTTCCATAGAGAGAGGGAACTTAGAATGGTGAGCTTTTAAATGCTTCCTTAGGGGAGAATTTATTTGATTGGTGTCTGTGGAAGCACACAAGTATGAAGGAAACCTCAGCTGTCCTTCACTGTATTATGGAGTTAGAACACTCATTATCCCCTTATTCTCTAGATGAGGTCCATAGGGAACTGCTACTCCTCGAGATAAATATGCTAAGCTTCTGAGGGAGAAAGCGAAGTAGACTATCCTTAAAACACAATCCACATACATAGATCAGGGCAAGAAGGCCGGTCATCTGTTGGCTTTATGACTTCAGAAACAAGAGGCTGATCTCATCTATCACATCAGGCGGATGGCTCTGTCAAACCCTACCTAGGGAAACTGTGAGGAGTTTGAATCTTATTATAGAGAACTTTATGGACCTATGGTCAACCCACCTTTGGCTTCTAGGGTGGCAGAACACTTAGCCAGTATTCCTCTTCCAATATTAGAAGCTGACCAGCAGGCCTTTCTAGTTCAATCCTTGCCCCCTTCAGAGATTGTGTCTGCTATAGATAGTCTGGCCTCTGACAAAGCACCTGGACCTGACGGTTTCACGTCCAATTTCTATAAACTGTTTGCTAAAGAGTTTTTATTTATTTATATACTTTTTGTTGACCGGTAAGTGCAAGACAAATCCTGCCTATTTTCAGGCACACGACCCAGGGAGGGGATACAGATGAATGCCAACGGATTAAGCTGTTAGTGGGATTTTAGTGAATGAGGAAATTTGGCCAGGACACCGGGAAATTCCCACTCTTTCGGATAAGTGCCATGGATCTTTAACATCCACCTGAACTACCACCATCCAAGCAGATGGGACCTCGGTTTAACGTCCTCATCCGAAAGATTGCACCTCAGAAGTGCAGCACCCTCTCATGCTACACTCTTCTACAGTGTTTCTTTATTTATAGGATTTTAGAACTTCAGATCCTGCTATACTTGAGGCTTCTTAAGCCAGACAAAGAACCGGATAAGGTCTCCAGTTACAGGCCTGTATCATTATTGAATTACGACATTAAAATCCTCATGAAGATTCTGGCTTCAAGGATAAATGCAGTGTGGTCCAGGCTCATTAGCCAAGAGCAAGTGGGCTTTACGCCTACTCGTTCATCTGTTGACCATTTACGTAAACTTGGGAAGATTTTCTTCGCGTCCAAGGACTCTGTCATTCCTACGGTCTTGGTTTCCCTGGAGACGGCGAAGGCTTGTGATGGAGTTAATTGGGGCTTCCTATTTCTTACATTAGAGAAATTTGGCTTTCCCCCTTCTTTCCTTCATTGGGTTAAGGCTATATATTCCTGTCCGAGTGCCCAAATATACTGTGACAGGGTATTCTCCTCTAATTTTGCACTGCATTCGGGCACACTGCAGAGTTGTCCCCATTCCCCTTTGTTATTTAATTTATAGCTGGAACCCCTTATAAGGAAGCTTAAGTCTAGTCCAGGTTTGACTGGGGTGGAGGCGGGCTCCAAGATTCTTCAGCTCTCGGTGTACACAGATGATATTCTGTTACATATTATTTATCCCAGGGTAGCTATTCCTACTACACTGGAGGCTATTGCGGAGTTCAGCAGATTTTCTAATTATAAACTTAACCTAGATAAATCTGAAGTTATGCCCCTCACCCCGACGGTTACTAAGTCCGACATTACATCTCTTGGGTTGAAGTGGGTCCTTAGGCAGCTTAAATAGCTAGGCATTCATCTCACGAGAAGTGTCTCTAATGCAGAAGCTCAGTTTGGAGGATTTGTTAACCATCCTGCAGCAAGACCTTAAGAGATTGAAGGCCCTTACACTATCCTTATGGGGAGGATTAATATAATTAAAATGAATGTTCTTCCCAGATTATTTTACCCTATCAATATGCTGAACCTCTGGCTCCTCTGTCGTGGTTCTGACTCCACATGGTGTACTCTGGGACTTTATTTGGTCCAGTAAGGCCCCACAAAGATCATGTATAAAGCTGCCAGCTCCTAAGCACTGTGGCGGACTGAGACTCCCACACTTTACGGTCTATTACTTTGCTAGTCATGCGAGTAAGTTTTTTAGGTGGTTAACCCACCTTCCCAAGATCAGCTTCTACTTTATTGGAACTGGAATTGGAACTGATCGATAAGGTGGGTCTCTCAGCGTCATCTCTGTTTTTTATCTCCCCAAAATTTCTCCTGGGGCCTCAGAGATTCTATAATAGATACCTCGATCCGTGTGTACTGCAGTTGTGTCCTCTGCTGAACTACAGATCTTACTTGAGAGGGCTCTTGCAGTAGGTAATTACATATAGGACTGAAGCCGGCAGGTGTCAGGACCTCACTGAAAAATTTCCAGCTAGCGAGTCTCTCTTGAGGGACCGCACCCACGCCAGGTGATCGCGCCAAATAACGCCGGTATAAAGGGTTCTTTCCCGCCATTGGCTTGTGTGTAGCCTTTGTGGTTAAGTTAACTGCTTCGTCAGTCAGTCATCAGTATTTTACCGTTATTTTCCATTTTGTTAGAATTCTAGTCCGATTTTCTTCAGCATCTGCCGTGTATGTCGTCCGCTACCCAATCCGAGCACAAGAACAAGTGCGATTCCTGCGGCGCCCAGCTCCCGCACAAGGATGGACACTCTCAGTGCCTCTTCTGCCTAGGCCCGGATCACCCCATGGAGAAGTGCAAGCACTGCCAGCAGTTCAACTCCGCCACCTGCAAACGAAGTCAGCAATCCCTGGAGGACCACATTTTAAATAAGATGATGTCCTCCATGGAGAAAGAGCTCAAGAAGCTTCGGTAGGCCTCTACTTCCCCTGAAGGTCACCGCAAAAAGAAGGAGAAGCACCGGGACCAGACTCCTGTTCCGTGGTCACCGTGACTCCGGATGGAGTCGCCGTGCTCAAGGTAACGTCCCCTCCGGGGGACCCTTCCACGATGGCCATCTTGGAGGCTTCCAAGGTGGCATTGACCCTCCCGTCGGGCTCGCACTCAGGCCCCTCCGGAGCCTCCTGGTCAAAGGAGGCAAGCCGCTCCCAGCAAGCCTGCCACCGTGCTTCCTCCTGGTTCGAGCGGCTCCGGTAAGCCGGACGTTGGCCCCTCAGATGCCTGCATGGCTAAGGCCGATGAGACACCCGATCCTTCAGGGCAGCACATAGTCTCAAAGCGCCCCAAGGTCGCTCCTTCCTCGGCCTTTGTCGGGCGTTGGGTCCGATAAGTCGACGCCATTCCTCCTGACGCCTGCCCGCTTCGCCTGACCCCAACACCGGTAAGACGGACATTGGCTCCTCCGGACGGACGATGACGTTGGAGCCGACGCTGGACCCTACGGATCAGTCCATTGTCCGTGGCTCGCAACGCTCACCATTGCATTCAAGGTTCCAGCTTCTCTCTTGTTGGACCTGGGATTTAATCCTCCTTCCCGGGAGACACCAAGGCGCCGATGCGCTTCTGCGTCAGGTCTCCCTCGTGCTGGGCGGACAACCTGACATCGGACCTCGGACGCGGCTCAGACACTGGCCTTCCCTTGCCAGATGCAGTCCCTACGCAGTGCCCAACACCCGCCGGGCCTCCCATACCAGGCCCGCCCGCAGGGCCTCTCCCAGGGCATTGTGCTTCATCCGATCCCCTGGTGCCCGGGTATCTGACACCGTCCTACCCGGGACCGCAGTATCCAGCGCCACAGTACCCGACGCCGCAGTACCCGGTGCCCCAGTACCCGACACGGGGCTTTCCGCCGTTGGGTTACGGATACTCACCTTATGGATATCCCTAATATCCATATCTCCGCCTCCAGCTCCCCCTCAGCCGCCGGTGGACCTGAAGGGGACTCTGGCTTCCTGATGGGCTGAGGCCAAGGCTTAATCACCAGGAGGTGGAGAGCCGCCTTCTGACGCCAGACCCTCAATCACGGACTCCCGCCGCCTCAGGCGAGACTCTCTCCCTCCTCCCTCCCCACACTAGAGGTAAGCCCTCAGGTGCCAGGGCAGGGGAGACATGCTTCGAGGGTTGCCCAGGGGTCCGTTCCTCCCCCGCCAGGAGGGGTCTTCCTCTTCTTCTTCTTCCTCTTCAGACCACAGATGATTCCGACGGGTGCTCCGATCCAGATGAGCGCGACTCCAAACCAGCCCAGGCTCAGGACTGCTCTGAAGTCACCTCTGGAAGATCCTTCCTTTTGGAGTTACTGCACAAGATCCAGGCGGTTCCCCAGTGGCAATCTTTGGAGCCGGATCCACAGCGGAAGAAACTCGCTGCTCATTTGGATCTGCCCAAAACAGCTCCAACACTGATTCCACCCTGGGCTCGCCTCGTGCACGGACCTTGTTTCCACTATTTGGAAGCAACCATCGGCTTTAGCCCCCCCCCCCTTCTGAGGAAGGCGGATAGGCTATTCCAGGCTCCAGAGAGTGTTGATTCCCTGAATACACACCCCAAAGCTGACTCGGTTGTGATTAGCACCACTCACGGCTGTACGGCTAACCCTAAACATCTTAGCTCGTCCCCACCTGACAAGGAATCCCGTCTTCAGGACCAGTATGAGAAGAAGGTCTACGCTTCTTACACTCTGGGAATAAGGGCCCTTAATTATGTTGCTCATATGAGGGATTACGAGAAGGCAGTCTCCTTAGTGAGGTGGAAGCAAAGCTGGACTCCCTTCCTGAGTCTCAGACTAAGCAGGAAGCAGCAGATCTGGTCCAGTCTGCTCGTTCGGCCAGTCGGCACATGCTTTGTGCCACGTATGATGCAGTGGATGCTGCTGGTTGGAGCTCGGCTTTCGCTGTAGGTTTGCGGCATCATGCCTGTCTCAGAGTGTCAGGTTTGGTCCCGGAGGTGCAGTCCGCTATCCATGACGTGCCCTTCCGGGGTTCGGTGCTGTTTGTTGGAGATATCAAGGACATCTTCACCGATCTGCAAGAGAAGGGTACTGCTCTAAAGTCTGTTGACTCTTTGTACAGGCCCCCTCAGGGTCAGCGCTGCCCTTTTCGCAGACATTCTTGGCCTAAAGCCAAACCTCAGGGCAAGCAGACCAACAGACGCCTGGTCCCTCCGCTGCCAAGCCCCCAAAAAGCGGCGGGAGCTTCAGCCACGGCACTGCCCCACAACTCCTGACTCCTCCTCTCCCACAGCCTCTGGACCTTCCAGAGGAACCAGTAGGAGGGAGGTTCTTCTTCCATCTTTGGGAGAGGATCACTTCAGACACTTGGGTGCTCTAGCTGACAGCAGAAGGACACTTAATCGAGTTTCTACAGAAACCACCCAGAACCGCCCCAACCCCCCCCGGTCGTCTTACTCCCCAGAACATCATCTTCTGTTTCAGGAAGAAATATCTTCCCTTCTGCTGAAGGCGGCGATAGAGCCTATCCCAACCCACCTTCGGGGGACAGGTTACTACTCCCATTTCTTCCTGGTACCGAAGAAATCTGGAGATGTGAGGCTTATCCTGGACCTCAGCTCCCTGAACCTGTTCGTGAACAGTTCAGAATGCCCAAACTGTTCCGAATGCCTCTTTGCAGAGCCTTCTGCCCTTACTTCAGCCGGACAGTGGCTGTGCGCTCTGGACATGCAGGATGCCTACCTGCATATCCCTATTCGCCTTCCCACTGCAAATGCCTTAGTTTTTTCGTTTCAGGGGACCACTACCAGTTCAAGGCCCTCCCATTTGGTCTTTCCTCGGTGTCTGAGGTTTTCACCAAATGCCTTTCATGGTAGTGGCCCACCTGCTGTTCCCTAGGGAGTACAAGTTTTCCCGTACCTGGACGATTGGCTCTTGGCGGCACTGTCCAGGGAGGAACTCCTGCGCTCCCTTTACCTGCAGGTTTTACCAGCTTGGTATTACCATCAACCAGGCCAAGTCCCATTTGATCCCGTCCTAGAGGCTCCAGTTCATCAGGGTGATCCTGGACACGACTCGGCATGGCATTCCTGCCAGTGGACAGGGTAGCTTCCCTCCAGGTTCAAGTAAGCCTGTTGTCCAGTTGCAGGCGGGTCAGCACCAGGTCAGTTCTTCGCCTCCTCTGGCTCATGGCGGCTGCTATTCCGACAGTCCCTCGCGCTCGGCTCCACATGAGGATCTCTCAATGGACGCTTCAGTCTCAGTGGGATCAGTTGGTGGGCGACCTAGATCAAGAAGTCCTGGTCTCCAGCCCTATGGTTCGGGACTTGCAATGGTGGATGGTTCAGGAGAACCTTTGCTGGGGAGTTCCCTTCTGCCTCACCCCCCCCTCAAATATTGACAACAGACGACTCGGGAGAGGGTTGGAGAGCACACCTGGGGTCCCACAGGACCCAGGGCTCCTGGTCCAGGCTTGAACAGACTCTTCACATAAACGTGCTCGAACTCAGGGACCGTGCTGTATGCTCTAAGCTCTACATCTGTATCTGCTTCCCGGTCATCTGGCTGTCCAGACTGACAACATGTGTAGTCTGGTACATCAACAAACAGGGAGGAACTCGTTCCTACCCTCTTTGCGGGGCGGCGGTGTGGGGTTGGGATCGAGCAGTGCAACACAACCTTCACCTCATGGCTGTTCATGTTCCGGGCGTCGAAAACATGTTGGCAGACAACCTCAGTCATTTGTCTGCCCAGGCACGAGTGGGAACTGGATCAGGGGGTAGCAGACAATATCTTTCTATGCTGGGGTACACCTCAGGTAGACCTGTTTGCATCTCCTCACAACGCAAAACTTCCCGCCTTCTGCCTGCTCGCTCCAGGGTGAGGCATTTTTTTTGGAGAGACGCTCTGTCTCTACACTGGAAGGGCAGATTCGTCTATGCCTTCCCCCCGATTCCCTTAATTCCGAGGGTCTTACACAAACTCAGCTCAGAAGGAGCTCGCATGATCCTAATCGCTCCTTTCTGGCCCAGGCAAGTTTGGTTCTCTCTTCTGCAACAATATTCAGAGGAACCTCCTCTTCCTCTGTCGCAACTTTTGCAGATCGAGGATCAGGGGACCCTGGTACATCCAGGCCTCAGATCCCTTCAGTTGCATGTGTGGCTCCTGCAGACGTAGCTCAAGCATGATTCGGGGTTTCCCTGCTCATGGCTGAGATTCTGGTGGAGGCCAGAAAGCCCTCCACTAGATCTGCCTATGCCATGAAGTGGAAACAGTTCTCTATTTGGGCCTCTTCCAAAGCCATTCTCTTTCCCTGTTGGGAGGCTTCCGGACTACATGTGCCATCTCTTTGATCTGGGTCTCAGTCATTCCTCTCTGAAAGTTCACATGGTGGCCATCTCCGCTTACCATGTTCCTTTTGGGGATAGATCGTTCGCGCAGTTGGATGTCTCTAAGACTTTTCTTAGAGGAGTTCTCCACTTGAGACCCCCTATTCGCGTTCCCACCCTCCTTGAGATCTGAATTTCATTCTCGAGAAGCTTACCCTGCCTCCTTTCGAGCCGGCAGCCTCAGCAGACTTAAAGTTCCTTTTCTGGAAGACTCTCTTCCTTGTGGCCATTACTTCTGCTCAAAGGATTTCCAAGCTTCAGGCTTTGATGTGCAAAATCCCGTATTTGATTTTTCACAAGGAATATGTGGCTCTGCACACCAACCCTAAGTTTCTCCCTAAGGTGGTAGCGGAATCTACGCTGAATCAATCCCTGGAACTGCCTGCTTTCTTTACGCAACACTCTAATTAAGGGGATTACCTCCTGCATACTTTGGATGTTCACTGAATTCTGAGATACTACATCACCAGAACAAAGGATCTTAGAAAGACTGATCAACTGTTTGTCTCTTTTGCTCGCAAAAGAGAAGGCAGTGCTGTCTCTAAGCAATGCCTATCTAAATGGTTGGATCATTGTATCACTTTCTGTTACGACAAGTACCACAAGACCCTGCCGGGTCAAGTCAGGGGCCACTCCACCAGGGGTGTCGCTGCCTCTGCAGCTTGTTTTAAGAATGTGTCTGCAGCTGACATTTGCGCAGCCGCAACTTGGACTTCTGTCTACACCTTTACGAAACACTACAGTTTGGACATTGTCTCTCGCTGTAGAGCTGGCTTCGGGTTGGCTGTTCTGCAAGGTCTCCTTCCCTGAGGCCTTCACAGCCAGAGGGTCTACATTTGGTCCTGTGTGCTTCTTGTTTCACACTGCTTGGGACTCAGGGTCACCCCTGTTTTTAGAAAAGGTGATGCCAAAGACCCTGAAAACTACAGACCCATTGGCATCCTACCTGTCCTTGGAAAAATTTTTGAAAAGCTTGTAGCTACCCAAACAGTTGAATTCCTGCAGAAATATGACCACCTAACTGCGACACAGCATGGATTCCGCAAAGATCACAGCACAACTACTGCCCTCCTCAGACTCACGTCCGACACCGTATCTGCTATGGATGCTGGTCTTCTCACAGGGGCAATCTTCATTGACATGACAAAGGCTTTCGACCTGGTTCACCACCCTATCCTCCTCGCTACCCTGCACTCATTGAACTGTGCACCTAATGTTGTAGATTGGTTTGATAGCTACCTATCAAACAGGACTCAAATGGTCAAATACAATTCCACCTTCTCATGCAAGACTGAACTAAATATTGGGGTGCCTTAAGGCTCCATTCTTGGCCCACTCCTTTTTTTCCATTTTTATCAATGGCATCACATCTACCCTGTCGGAGACTTCCTCACTTCTGTATGCTGATGATATAGTGTTCTACACCAGTGCCAAGGACATACATGTCATAAATCAAGACTCGACTGACTTTCAAAGTACACAATCGTGGTTGGCTAACCACAGGCTGCTGTTAAATTACTCAAAAACCAAAGTTATGCTTTTTGGAACAAACCCTAAAATCAAGCACTCCCAAAGTGAAGCTCAGAGTCGCGTTAGATGGCTCCACCATAGGATCCGTGACTTCTTTTTAATACCTTGGTGTTACCTCAACCAATCATTAAGTTTTGATCTCCATGCTGTACAAGATGCTTGCAAGACAGTGAACATGAAACTGGGCATTGCCTGCCGCACCAGCTACGTGTTAACCCCCTCCTCCAGGCTAGCAATAGCACGAGGTATCTTACTCCCCTCGCTTACCTATGGTTTTGCCACCTACTGTATACTGCTGCTGCCAAATCTAGTCTACACAAGTGGGATGTCACGTACAATAGCATCTGTCATTATACCTTATCTGCCCACCGGCTTAAGCACCACTGTCTCCTCTACTCGGACCTGGGCTGGCTACCTCTAAAGGAGACCAGGCTGTACTTTCTCGGCACTACCATAAATAGGATCATATCCTCACAAACACCTACCTCATTTGCTAAGTGCTTTGTCAGTCAGCCCTCCCACTATGGATTGCGCTTTGGACAGATCCTTGTCTGTATCCCTAGGTCAGTTCTCCAAGGAGCAAGTGCTTTGCCATTCTAGCTCCCCAATATTGGAACTCCGTCCCCCTAGCTGTGCGCCATGCTCTCTCTCACAAGGCCCATAAGACTGAGCTCCACAAGTATTTAATCTCAACAAATGTTTGCTCCTGCTTCAAACCTCCTTAGCCCCCACACAATACCAGCACTGATAACATGCACTATCCTGCACTTACACCCAGCTCTTTTCTCTAATTTCTTTTCTCTCTGAATCTATCTACACTCCTCGTGGCATTAACTGCTGTTAAAGTTTACTGCTGTAATGTTTGATGTAGCTTACCCATCCCTCTTGACCTATTTGTTCTATAAGATATTTTTCCCTAACGTGTATCTGTAATCATTGTCATACCTTATTGTTTTTTGTACTGTTACCTCCCGGGTCGTGCCTGAAAATAGTCATAACCATGGCTAGTGTACCTACCCGGTAAACAAAAACGAAATGAAATAAATAAATAATTACCTACTGCAAGAGCCCTCTCGAAGTAAGATAGTACAGTTACTTAAGAACTTACCATAACAGTAGATCTTCGAGAGAGACTCTTGCAGTAGGTAATACCTTCCCGCCCTCCGTCCTCCTTAGCTTTTTCAGCTCCTTTTCTATGGGGAAAGATCTGCTTCTCTCTCTGTCTTGCCTTTTGGCCTTTGGGGAAAGAACTGGAAGGTGGACGAGGGGACCGCCTTTTTACCGACGTCATCTGGACGCTGCTCACTGATGTGGGCAGTCCCCTGCAGAGACTGCTAGCTAGAAATTTTCCGTGGGGTCCTGACTCCTGACGGCTCATAGTCCTATGTGCAGTTACCTACTGCAGGAGCCTGTCTCAAGATCTACTGTTACGTAAGTTCGTGTAACTGCATCTTCTACTAATGATATATCTACCTATTTTATGGAATTCTAACTTTAAGATTGGGGGCAGGTGTTAACTGAGACTTGTTACCCAGTTAGCTACCACTAAGGTATGTGACCTACTTCATTACGGGTACTACGCTTCTCCCAGGATATCTTAGAGCATTATCAGCTGAGCAATGTAGCAATCTTTAAGATACTTCAGTTACATCACACTTCATTGCAGTGGTTTGGGTCTGGTCTATGGGACACTAATTAGTCTGAGCTTGTGCAGCCTGTTGAGACTTGGTAATAAAACCACATTCTGCTGCTGCTTTTACTCCCTTTTTCTCTAAATTATTCCCAGGACTAGATGGGACCCCGTCCATTAGGATTCTCAATTCCCCTTTGAGTCTTCTCAATGGCAGAAATTTCGGAAAGATCTCTGCAACTGTATTTCTCAAGATAAATTGCATCTTACCCAGTTTAACACACTACATCATTTGTATTTTATTCTCCCTAAATTGGTTAAAATGGGCAGGTTAACATCTCCTCTCGCACTAGATGTAGACAGGCGGGAGGGTACCCATTGTGGCAATTAAATGAAGCCAAGGTGGATCCTCTTTAGGTATAAACAGTCTTTTACCCCAGATGTATGTATAATTGGTGACTATAGACTGATCCCAGCTAAGGAAAGGAAATTTTATATGGCTTTAATCACTCCCTCGCTCAGGGTGGTTTTACATCACTGGCTTGACCAGGCTCCTGTTTCATGAAAGGAATAGTTACAGGAGCTCTTGTTTAACCTCCGAGTTGAATGGATGGTTGCGGGTCTCCGTAAATAGGCTTCTGCTGTTTGGTAAGAGAGATGGAGTAGGTTATATACTTCGTACACAATGTAGTGGGCTGTACCTTAATATTTGTCCTGCTTGTACTTATTATGTACTTTGGGTTCTGAGTCCCTGGGACCAGATCATAGAGTGGTTCATTATCTTTTAGTTTTGCTCCTTTATTATCTGTCTTTGTCTGGTTTTATTACCCTGCACTTTTTGGGTTGCTCCACTGGGGTGGGATTTGGGTGGGTAGTGTGAGAGTGGGGTTTATTATACATTTGGCTTTCTTCCTGGACATGTTGTATGTTTTGGTATTTTTTAAATAAGGTTTAGTAAATAAAAAATTTAAAAAATGCTCTATGGGACAGTGGTGAAGACCACCTGATGTCAGATTCGGACATCAGTAAGCACGAATCTCTGAGCCTCCTATGACTCCATGAGGCTTCAACCTCGACAGTTTGTATCCATGGAAGTACAGTTCAAACCGATGGACACTCCCTTTGGGCATCCAGTCTCTTTGGACAAGACTCACTTCAGGGAGTCGGTATAGGCTATCTGGTTGGTACACATTATGTACAGTCCGCAGCCTGAACAATACACCAGGCAGTCCTTTCGGCAGAATACCTGTCAGCACCCTAGAGGACGGCAACAGAGAGCGGGTTCTCAGCACAAGCTTCCATTCTTGTCTCAAGGGGCTCTGCCCCTCAGGCACCCAGGACATCTCAGGCCTCACTGCCCCTCCCAGGTTTCTGACTCATGTCCCAAACCTCCTACCTCGGCTGAAGCCTTAGGGTGAGGCGGTGGGGAGTCACTTCTCATTGTGCTTAGAAGATGGGAGTCAGATTACATCTGACCAATGGGTGCTTCAGTTAATTGCAAAGGGGCACACCTTACAGTTTATGAAGCTGCCCCAGACATCCCACCTGTCCTCCCCCATCTTCAAGTTCTCTTCACCCTCATTCAAGAGGAAGCCCAGGCTATTCGGCGGACACAGACGATAGAGCCATTTCCCCTAACGCAATGTGAAAGGGTTTTATTACACCCTTTCCTAGTGCCAAAGAATACCTAGGACCTGCATCTTACCTTCGTCCTCAGCCTCCTGAACAATTACATAATGTGCAAACTGCTCAGAACAGTCTCTGCTGGGTCTTCTGCCTCTCCTCCGTAGGGGGATTGGTTATGCTCCCGAGATATGCCGGACACATAACCCCATATGCTGGGTTTTCATCCTTACACAAAGTGCCTGTGTTCGCGTTTCCAAGGGCACCACTACTAGTTCCTGGATCTTCCTTCGGCCTGTCCTTGGCCCTCTGGGTCTTTACCAAGAACAGTAGTGGCTGCAGCCTCACAGAGACACGGCCATTATGTCTCCCTTCCTAGATTCACTGCCTGGTGACCCACTTTTCCCCATTTCAGAACCTAGGGGCCACTTTAAATCCTCCTTTCCTTAGCTGCCACAGGCTGTAATACATAAGGGAATGCTGGATGAGGTTCAGGACACTGCCTTCCTCCCTCCAGACAGGGCAGGGTGTCTCCTAGCGCACGCTCCACATCTCTCCTCTCGCCAGGTTGGTCCTCAGACCTCTGGGACGTGTGGCAGTGGCCATTACCACAGTTTCTCTGGTTCGACTCTATATGAGGGGAGTCCAGTGGTACCTGAGATCCCAGTGGGACCAACCACCAGACGTTCTAGAACAGCCTGTCCTAGTATCAACCCTGCAAGATGGGGCCTAGCATGGTGGTAGGATTCCACCATCCTTTCCGAAGAAGTTCGCTTTATATTATTTATTACCATATGAGATGATGTGTCCCTATTGATAGTGGTGTAGGGTTATTTATCATGCTATGGGAATATGATCATGTTGATAGTGGTGTAGGGTTTCACAGTAAGATCGCTGTGTGTTTCTTGAGAGTGGCGTAGGTTTATTTATCACAGTGTGAGAGTTCTGTGCCCCTGCTGAGGTTGGTGTAGTGTTCTCACAGTATGAAAGTGATGGGTCCCTGTTGCAAGTGGTGTAGGATTATTTATCACTGTATGAGACTGTTGTGTCCTTATTGGGAATGGTGTAGGGTTGTTCATCACGAATTTGAGTCCCTGTTGAGCGTGATGTAGGGTTATTTGTCACAATACAAGATTGTTGTGTCCCAGTGGTGATAAATATTCCCTGATAAGTAAGGGATACACAACAGGAACCTGTGGAATAAGTGATTTGTTTTCACTCAAGCCCACTTGTGAGGTTACCCAAGGTCAAATTGCTCGAGTTAAAATCATTCCACAGTATCCATGTTGTGTATTTCATTTATGCAGTAGAGATCCTTTAGACTAGTGTAGAAAGATTTGTTTTAAAGTGTTTTTATTTATTTATTTTTTAATTATGTGAATTTGAGTGGACTTTTTGGTGCTTTTTCCAATGTAGCTCCACTCATCATGGTGGATCTTACTTCAAGAAACCGCTCTTGCAGCAGGTTACACCATTAGGACTTAAGCCGACAGGCGCCAGGACCTCACGGAAATTTTCTAGCTAGCAGTATTCAGCGGGGACCGCCCCTGACGTCCAGCACAGTACACAAGGGGGCGGTCCCCCAGAATCCCCAGTTCTTTTCCCGCCATCGACTCGCCAGCATCGGCCTCTCGGTCTCTACCTAGCGCACGATGACTTAGAACTTCAAGAGTTTCTACCTAACTAATGTCCTCTCCAACTCCTTCATTTGAGGGTCACTTTTCAAAGTGTGCCTGCGGAAAACAGATCCCTTTCAAGGATCCTCATTCTTCCTGCATGCATTGCTTAGGCCCGGACCACGATACCAAGGCCTGCACCTTTTGCCAGGGATTCAACAGCCTCACCAGGATCTGCTGTCAGAAGGCACTTCAGGCTTACCTGCTAGAGAAAAAACTTAATAGGATGGACAAAGAACCTTCCTCCAGGGGCGATTCTTCCTCCAAGGTCCACAAACACTGGGACAAGCACTGGGAGAAGGCAAGGTCCAGATCCCCGAGCCGGGCCTCAGATTCGCGGAGCTCAGGCTCCACCTGTTCGGACCGCTGTCCCTCCAGGGCTAGGTCTCAGCGCGCCCCCCCCGGTCAAGGTCAGGGCTTCCAGCGGTTCTTCGACTCCTCAGCCCATTAAGACTTCCAGGCCCTCGGCTTCCTCTACTCCCTCTCGGGCCTCTTCAAAGTCCTCTGAACGCCACAAGTCTTCCTCTTCCACCCGACGTCGGGACCCCAACTCCCGGTCGGTTTCCCAGCCCCCTAGGGGCCCAGATCCTCCACCCAGGAAGACGAAGGACGTGACGTCCCTCAAGCGGACGACGGACTCGACATCGGCCAAGCACCCGATGTCGGCCAAACTCCCGAAGTCGGCCAGGTGTTCGCCGGAGCCGAGAACATCGGCCAAGCACCAGACGCTGGCCAGGCATTTACCGATTCAGCTGCCGGGCCAAGCTGACCCCACGCCTGCCCCACCGGAGCCGAAGACTGCCCCCCAGTCACCGGTAGACACCAGTCACAGGGACTCCACGGAGGAGGACACCGCATTGCCCGAAGACCAGGTGGGCGACACAGAGGATGCCGGGCTCCCGAGGGAACCTTCGCCCACCCCAGAGACATCCGAGGACCCGATGCCTGACCCCGGCGACAGACCACCGGCGCCAGGCCCGTCGTCTGGCATGAATACCCAAGAAGTAAAGGAACTCTTTACTTTCTGGTGGGACACCATCCGCAAAGATGTGGTCCCAGTGAAACCTCCTCCACCACCACAGGGGCCAGCAGGACGACCACCAACCCCCAAGGAGCAGACTCCACCTCCTAGGGGTAGATCCCAGGATCGGAGAAGGCCTCCCTCAAGATCTCCATTGGGGTCTCCTAGCCCCAAGCGACCCAGACGTCGACGGTATACTCCGTCAGGGGAGGACTCCAGGTCGGATTCCTCGGATTACTCCAGATCTCCTCCTCCACTCAGCATTTCATCACCTGACCCACATGACCTTCCCAGGTCTCCTCCGGATGATCCCTCTTTCTCTGAGATCATGAGGCACATACAGGATAACATGGGGTGGGATGCTGAGGACCTCGACCCTGAAAGGCAGCGCCTTGCCCGTTATCTTCGGCAGAAAGACCCAAAGCCTCTGGTAGTGCTACCCTTGGTGGACACCATTGCAGACGTCACCAAGGCTTGTGGAAGGCCTCGCACTCCACTCCTGCAGTGCCAAAGAAAGCTGACCGCCTGTACAAGGCCCCGAGAGAGGACCAGTACCTGGCTTAACAACCTCTGGCAGACTCTCTGGTCATTACGGCCTCACATGACCGGTCCCAAAGACCGCAACACATGAGCACACAGCCACCGGACCAGGAATCCAAACAATTGGACGCCCTGGGGAGACGCATTTATGCGGCTGCTACATGCTCCATCAGGTCCCTGAACTACCTAACCCACATGGTACAGTTTCAGAACGCCCTATGGGAACAGGGCCAGGACCTGGTCGAGAAGCTTCCGGATGGCGATCAGAAGGCGGAGCTCCTAAACCTTCTCCGCACAGGGTCTGATGTGGGGACCCAAGTATTACGAGCCACGTATGATTCTGCGGACTCGTCCGCCAGAGCTGCAGCTTCAGGCGTCTACCTCCGGCGACTCTCTTGGCTCCGTGTCTCCGGCTTCACCCAGGACGTACAGAAGAACATTCTTGACATCCCCTACAATGGCGAGGTACTCTTTGGTGAACTCTCTGAGAAGGTGATCACCAAACTCCAGTACGCTGGGAAGGCAGTCAGGTCATGTACAGACCCAGGCCCGGTTCCTTTCGTAGGAACCAGAGCCGTTTTCGCAGCCGGCAACAAAGGCAGCAGCCATGTTCCGGCCAGCAAAAGGGGCAACTTTCAGCGGAAAGCCCAGGCTAAATCGTCCCCAGGCAGAGCCCAACGCTACACTAAACCGGCCCAGCCTGCAGGGACCAGTGCTGCCACAGCATGACTCCTTCCCGGCCCCCGCACCTCCTCTGGATCAACGGGCACAAAAGGTCGGGGGTCGCATCGCTCGCCACTTTTCAGGGTGGCAGTCGATTACCACGACAGGGGAGTTCTCCAACTGGTCAAGAAAGGCCATTTCAGAATTTCTCGACCACCCACCAGCAAGACCTCCCCTGCTTTCCCATTACTCGGTCAGCACGCCCTGCTTATACAGCAGGAGGTGCTCGCTCCTGGAACAAGAGCGATAGAGCACGTTCCACAGAACCAGAGAGGTGTAGGATATTATTCTCACTTCTTTCTGGTTCCCAAGAAAACAGGGGACCTCCGTCCGATACTGGACCTCAGCGACCTCAACGAGTCAGTCCTGTACAAGCGCTTCCACATGGTGACCCTCCCAGATCTGATTCCCATGCTCAAGCAGGGTGCCTTTCTAGCGTCCTTGGACATGCAGGATGCTTACCTGCATATACCCATCGCTCAAGCGCACAGGAAGTTTCTGTGCTTCGAGTTCCAGGGCCACCATTATCAGTTCTGAGCCCTCCCTTTCGGACTGTCATCAGCACCTTGGGTATTCACGAAGTGTATGGCGGTCGTAGCGTGTGACTCTGAAGAGGCAAGGCCACTACGTGTTCCCCTACCTGACGACTGGCTTCTCATGGCGCCCACTCTGGAGGCCTTGATGTCCACCATTCATTATACTGGTCTCTGTTCGAGACGCTGGGCATCTTGATCAATCAAGAGAAGTCACATCTGGTTCCGTCTCAAACTGCAGTTCATAGGCTCAGTTCTGGACACTGTCCAAGGGAAAGCCTTTCTTCCCCAGGACAGAGTGGAACACATCAGATCCCTCATCAGGGACATTTCGGCAAAGAAGACCATTCCTTCCAGATTGGTCCTTTGCCTGCTCGGTCACATGGCTGCGGCCATCGCAACAGTCCCGCTTGCTCGTCTCCACATGCGGGTCACCCAGTGGATGTTGCAGGTCCAATGGGATCAAAAGCAAGACCATCTGTGGCTTCTAATCCAGATCACGAAGACCGTAATCCGGGATTGGCAATGGTGGCTAGATCCGAAGAATCTATTGGCAGGGGTCCCCTTCATTGCGCCATCTCCGATTGTGACACTCTCCACAGACGCCTCAGGGCTCGGATGGGGAGCACACTTCGACGGTGTCCAGTCCCAGGGCCTGTGGACAGCCCAAGAGACTCATCTCCACATAAACATCCTGGAAATGAGAGCAGTTCTTTATGCCCTGCAGGCCTTCCAGTCAGAGATTCCACCGGGTACTCTCCTGTTACAAACAGACAATTCCGCGGTGATGTATTACCTCAACAAACAAGGAGGCACCCATTCCTACCCACTTTGCAGGGAGGCCATGAGGGTGTGGGATTGGGTCTTGCAGCACAGCGCAAACCTCATTGCCGTTCATGTTCCAGGCGTGGACAACGTCATCGCAGACGGCCTGAGCCACTCTCAGGCCAGAGTCCACGAGTGGGAACTACTTCAGGAGGTAGTAGAGGATCTGTTTCACAGATGGGGTACACCAGAGTTAGACTCTTCCACGTCCCCATCCAACGCAAAACTGCACAATTTTGCTCGTTAGATCCAGGGCCTGGTGTTTTCTGGCGGAGACGCTTGTCCCTCTCCCATGGGCAGATTTCTCTGGCGCTTCCTCTCTGTTGATCCAGAGGGTTCTTCTTAAACTTCGAGAGAGCAGGCGACACTGATACTTATCACGCCCATTCTGGCCCAGGCAGATCTGGTTTCCTTTACTACACCAGCTATCCCGAAACCTCCGTGCCTCTGCCAATCAGCTCTCACTTGTTGTCTCAGGAGGAGGGCTCCTTGGTCCATCCGGACCTTTGTTCATTGAGCCTGCACGCTTGGCTCCTAGAGACATAGCCATTTTGCAAACCGCGGGGTCGCAAAGGTAGCTGATGTCCTGGTGGCTGCGAAAACCGGCCACTCATGCCACTTATGCCATGGGCTCAGCGCAGGGGTTTTGCCTCTAGACTGTCCAGAAAAGTCGGTCTTGGACTACCTCCTGTCTCTTTTTCAGACAGGCTTGGCCTACTCCTCGATCAAAGTACACCTCTGTGCCATATCAGCCTATCATTGTCCGATAGGCCAACGCACCGTATCCCAGTTGGACACGGCACAAGCCTTCCTGAGAGGTATTCTTCACCTTAGACCTCCGATTAAGGATCCAGTTCCGCCATGGGATCTACCCTTTGTCCTGGAGCAGCTCACGCTGCCACCCTTTTGAACCAGCCACGGATTGCGAGCTACATCTTCTCACTTGGAAGACATTGTTTTTAGTTGCCGTTACTTCAGCCAGAAGAATTTCTGAACTCCATGCACTTATGTGCAAAGAGCCTTATTTGGTTTTTCACCAAGACAGGGTATCCCTACGGACTAATACCAAATTTCTGCCTAAGGTGGTCTCAGCTCTCACCCTTAATCAAGACATCGATCTATCAGTGTGCTTTCCCAACTGTTCAAATCGAGGAGAGGCCCTGTTGCACACCCTAGATGTGCATAGGTGTCTCCGATACTACCTGACCAGAACCAAACACCACCAAAAATCGGACCAGCTTTTTTTGTCTCCTTTGCCCACAGGATGATGGGAGCTTCTGTTTCCAAACAGTCGCTGTCCAGGTGGCTCATTCAGTGTATCATGTTCTGTTACAAGAAGCACAACAAACCCTTACCGGGTGCGGTTAAGGGTCATTCCACAAGGGGGGGGGGGGTGGCTACCTTCTTTGCGGCCCTTAAGAATGTGTCCACCTCGGCCATCTATGCTACAGTTACTTGGAGCTCTGTACACACTTTCATCAGGCATTATAGCCTGGATATTGCATAGAGGCGAAGAGCAGGTTTTGGTCTAGCAGTCCTTCAAGGACTTCTGTCCTAGGCTTTGGTTTCATTAAGGATTTCTACCTTCCCTTCTCCCAATGGTGTGGGATTTCCATTATTGCTTGGGAATCGGTCCTAATGGTGTAACCTGCTGCAAGAGCGGTTTCTCGAAGTAAGATAGTACAGTTACATAAGAACTTACCATAACAGCAGATCTTCGAGAACAGCTCTTGCAGCAGGTACTTTCCCTCCCACCATCCCTGCTGGAGGTAGATTCTAGTTTCAACATCCTTCTCCTAGGATCAGGTGTCTTAGCATTTCTCTGACTGCCATTTGATGGCGGATCCTCAGTCTCCGCTTCTGATGTCATCCAGCGGCCGGGAGTCTCCGCCGGGAGAACTGGGGACTCTATGGGACCGCCCCTTATCTACTGTGCCTGACGTCGGGGAGGTGACCGTCGACTGGCGTACCCGCTGAATACTGCTAGCTGGAAAATTTCTGGGGTCCTGGCGCCTGCCGGCTTCAGTCCCTAATGGTGTAACCTGCTACAAGAGCTGTTCTCAAAGATCTACTGTTCACGGTAAATTCTTACGTAACTGTGCTGCTAGAGCACACTGCAACGTGTGGCCCTTTTCGATGTCTCTGGCATGTGCCTTAATTGATTATTAAGTTGATGGTGGCATAATTTAGAAAAAAAAAATGGCGGCACCTCTTAGCAAGCTGTTGAGTGTGACGCTAGTGACTCTTTGGGGCTCACTGTGCAGTTTACGAAAATGTTTCTCGGGTCTGAGAATGAGCTCAGGTCATCATGTGCCAGCAGGGGAGGAGGGGATTGAGCATCCCAGAGGATGCTCTCCTCCTCCAGGATGGGAGGTTGCAGTCTTCCGCTGCAATATTGCCACCTGGGTGACCACAGGTGGCAGTGCATATGCAAGGGCAGTGGGAGGGAGGAGATGTGGCGCTGGTGGCCGGACGCATGTACGGTGTGGGTGGGTCACCGCCGTCCTAGGCGTGACATCTCCTGGGCAATCTATCAGATGATCTTAAGGTTAGCAAGAAAACAATGTGAGAAGGCAGTAGGGAGGGCTGGGGGTATACTGGGATGCATAGGAGAGGCATCACCAGCAGAAACAGGAAGTTGTTATCCCTCTGTACAGACAGTTGGTGAGACCCCATCTGAGTACTGCATCCAGTTCTGGAGACCTCATCTCTGCAAGGACATAGACAGGATAGAGGCAGTCCGGAGGAGGGCAACTACAATGGTGCAGGGTCTGCAAGAGAAGCCGTTATGAGGAGAGACTAAAGGAGCTTAATATGTATACCCTTGAGGAAGAAGGAGAGGGGACATGATAGAAACTTTAAGTACCTCAGTGGAATCAACAAAGTCCAAGAGGGTAGCATCTTTCAGAAAAAGAGATGTGCAAGAACAAGGGGACACAATTTAAAGATGGAGGGGCGGTTCAGGGGCAATGTGAGGAAGTATTATTTCACAGAGAGGGTAGTGGATGCATGGAACAGCCTTCCTGAGGAGATTGTGGGGTCTAAAACTGTGGGAGAATTCAAGAACGCATGGGACGGACATAAGGCAATTCTTGTGGGGGGTAGGAAGAAATAGGCTGTTGGTTAACTAGGATCTGCGGCCTATCCTGTAGGTAGGGAAATGGGCAGACTAGATGGGCCAAGTGGTCCTTATCTGCCAGTCCAAAGTCTATGGTAGGGAGAAAACCAAGAAAATGGCCCTGGCACCTCCTCGATGAAGACAGCGGTAGCTCCGGGTCTCAGCCTCTCCAGCACAGTGCAGCCGGATGAAATGTGAAGTTTCGAGGGGACTTGTGCTGCCTCTTCGACCCGCCTTGAAGGAGGTGACCGTGGTTGTGGGAGGCTGGGGTGGCAGGCGGACCCAAGGCTAGGAGGAGCCGTGAAGAAGGTATATAAAAGAAATTCAAGAAAAAGAAAGAAAAATAGGTTGCTCACCTGTAACTGTAGTTGTAGAAGTGGTATATAGTTCACATCCACACAGCCCGACTTGGTCTCCCTTGGCAAGTGGCATATACATTCCTGCTTCCAGCATGCAAGATCTGACATCATGGGGCAGAGTCTGTGGTATACCACCCAGGTGGTGAGAGGTACTTAGCTTGCCAGAGTGTGGATATGAACCACATACCACTCCTCGAACTGTGTGGTTACAGGTGAGTAACCCTCCCCGCTATTATCAATGGGTAGACTTTCATAACTCCACTTGTGGCTTTGCCACTCATGAGGTGTATGGTATCACCCTCTCACAGTAGGAGACTAGTTGCATATTTTAGGTCAGGCCATTGTGTGTTATCTATGTTACAGAGTGAGAGTTCTGTGTCCCTGTTGGGAGAGGCAGGGTTATTTATCAGAATATGAAATGCCTGTGCCTCTGTTGAGAGTGGTGTAGGGTTATTTATCACAGTATGAAATGGTTGTGTGTCTGTTGAGAGTGGATTTTTATCACAGTACGAGTTATTTGCCCCTTTTGAGTGTGTAGTGTAGGTTTATTTATCACAATATGAGGGTTCCATATTCCTGTTGAGAGTGGTGTTGGTTTATTTATCACAATATGAGAGTTCTGTGTTCCTGTTGACAGTTGTGTTGTATTATGTATCATAATATGAGAGTTCTGTGTCCCTATTGACAGCGGTGTTGGGTTATTTATCATAATATGAGAGTTCTGTGTCCCTGTTTAGAGTGATGTGGTTACTTATCACAGTATGAGAGTTCTCTGTCCCTGTTGACAGTGGTGTAGGGTTATTTATCACAACATGATAGTTCTGCGTCGCTGTTGACAGTGGTATATGGTTAATTTTTTGCAATATGAGAGTTCTGTGTCCCTGTTGACAGTAGTGTAGGGTTATTTATCATTATGGGCCTATGCACGAATGGGGCAGAGTGGCTACGCGGACATATCTGGGGCGCATAGCCACTCTGTGATTGCACCCCTTGTGCCCCCCGCTTGGCATGCCCGGGGGGGGGGCACACAGACCCGCTGCACCCGATCCCCCATGTCCATGAACAGCTCCATGCTGGGGGTGTGCCAACGCTATGCGGTATTCACTAACCCATGTAGTGCTGGCCGCATGGGTGCAGAGGGTGGCACAGCGTACGCCAGGGTGGACCCTGCTGTAACCCACTGTGTACCCCCACGGACACAGGCCTTCAGTCGCTGTGGGACCGGGACAGGGCACACTGTGCTACCCCTGACCGCTGGGCAGCAGAAGGTGGCGGGGCAACTAGAAGGGCGAGCGCCCGTCAATTTCAGGAGTGGCGGCACCGGGACGTGATGGTGCCGCGTGGGTCTGGGTGCCTGCATTAGCATGCACGGCTCCACACCTCCCTACATGTGGGATCCACTACGGGTCCAAGGGGGCATCCCATTGGATGCCCATTCGAGACGACGACTTCTCCCTCAGCCACCCTGCACGAGTCCTGTGCGCCCAGGCGCCCGCCATGTCGTGGCCTGCGTTGGTGACTGCCGGTATGGGCGCACCTGTACGTGGGACGCAGGGTCACAGGCAGGGTACGTGACTTTTCCGCGTACCCCCGCCCGCTTCGTGCATAGCGTCCAAATATGAGAGTTCTGTGTCCCTGTTGACAGTGGTGTTGGGTCATTCATCACAATGGGGACTATAAACTGTTCTGGGCCGAGTATGCATGAAAGGATCATATTGGGGCCGCGCAGCTCTGTACCCGCAGACTGCTGTGCGGAGCTCGGCATGCACGATTACTGGCCACTGGGGTGTGCATCGCAGGACACAGGCAGGCATCCTGTCAGATGCTCATCCTGATCGCTAGTGGATCCCCTGCTCTGTGTGGAGCAGGGGACTGTGGGACACTGTGCTTTCTTTACTTTGTAAAACAATGGGCAAGTGCCCAAATAGCTGCCTCCAGCCCTCCCTCATGACCAGAAGGCTGGGGCAGCATGGCGGCGGGTGTGTGTGTGTGTTCTGTCCGCTACAGCCGGAGGTTGTATTTTGGTGGGAGGGGCACATGACTGATACAGCAGGTATCCTGCGCCCGCACACAGCGCCTTTGTGAATGGGCCAGTATGGGCATACCGCTGTCCACTTCCCCAGACATCTGCACGCATAGCTGCGCGAATGGCTGGGGATCGAAAAGAAGGAGCACACTCCCTTCTGTGAATGCCACTGGGGATCCATGGGACCCCGATGCAAGGTTGCTTTATGTACTGTTTACACGTCACATCACGCATTGCACCTATTAATTCATAAGGGCCAGTACGACAGTTCCTCTGTCCCTACTTACAGAGGTGTAGGGTTGTTTATTGCAACACGAGAGTTCTGTGTCCCTGTGGACATAGGTGTAAGGTTATTTATTGCAGCATGAGAGTTTCGTTTCCCTGTTGAGAGTATTTAGGGTTACATACTCTCGCAGCAGGGATTCATAGTTTTACAAGGTATGCCGTACAAAGAGAACATCGATAAAAGTGTTGTCTGATGCACTCTATTTCCTCTTACTTGCAGACATTAAACAGTACTATTGGCAGACTTGACTAAGCTCCTTTCCTGTAAAAGCTCTATCCATGTTTTCCATTTGGTGGGCTCCTTGATCATTTGTGTGTGTTCATTTTGCTGCAGTTTGCATGTTTAGGAATTGTTGCATGTAAATGTGTTTGTAGTTCCCAGCAAAACTCGAGTACAATCACTGCATGAAGAGTAAAGATTCCTTTTCCTTCTGCTTGATCCCTACTCCCCTAATAAAGGTTGTGGATCTAAATGTTCTTACCCAACAGAACCATGTGGCTCACCGTAGCACCTGCTTCTGCACAAATTCTGCATATTTACACTGCAAATGGTTTCTTCCCAGATTAACTGGTTTTCGTTCAATGCACTCATAGCCTTGGTCAGTGTAGAAGTGTCTGGTTTGATAAGTGTGGGCCGGAATTTGGGAACTGTGGCATTATGAACAAGTTTGGGGGTTACATTAACATCTCTTGGGAGGATCCTGTCAGCAGGTAACTTTTTCTTGTTTTGCTGCTCACCTGTCCTTCCGATTTGCACGTCCCTTTCTCCAGCTGGTGGTACTGCTTCTCAGGCTGTCTCTTATCGAGGTCTCTGAAATGTCTGCACCACCTCAGGCTCCATTTCTATCCCTAACATTGGGCTTCCCCTTCCTATAGGTGACTGCACAGGGGTAGCTGTACGTTACTGACTAATGGTGGTGTGTGCCATTGGAGGAGGATAGGTACACTTTACTAGCAAGTGGAATGGGATGCATTGTGATGTCACAGCCTCAGCAGCCCGACATGTGGCAAGATGTTGAGAACATATTGTTCATGATGACAAGAATCTTGCTGCAGAAATTACGAAAACACTGGATTTCTTTGTTGAAGCAGATCTATAGAATTGTGTGCTTTTGTTCACTACTGAAGAGGAGCCCTGCCAGCAGCAACAGCAATCTTGTATCCTCAGCTGGACTGCATACTGTTTGGGCTGGTGAGGCTGTCATTTCATCACCGTAACCACTTCTCCACAAAGTGTGGATGCCCCACACCACTGTTTAAGTGGTATCCTCATATGTTGTACTTTAAGGTTCAAGAGGGAAGCCTTTTTCAGAGCAAAAATGCTCAAGAACAAGGGGTCATGCTATGAGACTGGAGGGGGAGTAGGGCTCAGGGGAGATGTAAGGAAGTACTTCTTCATAGAAAGAGTGGTGCATGCCTGGAACAGCCTCCCAGCGCAGGTGGTGGGGTTCAAGAAGGCATGGGCTAGGCATAAGGGAACCTCAGTGGTAAAGAAAGGGGTAGGGGAAGCCGGAGATCAAGTAGGGTCTGTGATATTAAAAGTAGGTACGGAAAATGGGCAGACTAGGAGAGCCAAGCAGTCCTTATCTGCCATCAGTTTCTATGATGAGTCCAGTCAAACCACGCAGTCTAGTTACTGGACCAGTAAATTAACTTTGACAGTGAACAATTAGGGGATGGCACACCTTCTCCACAAATGAATTCCCCTGCGACTTTTGCATTGTCTTTAAATAATCACAGTGAGTGGAATTCTAATGCTGGATAAGGTAATGCATTTTTCTTACCCATTTGATGTGAATTCATAATCGTTTGAGTACTACTTTTTGTTTAAACTGAGCAGCTGTTGTTACAAGTGAAATATGTTGGTAGGGGGAGAGAGGGACTGTGGTTATATTGTCTGCTTATCCATGTGTTCTTTCCTTTCTCCCTGAAGGCTACTTAAGCATGCACTCTGCTCTGAGCTCCCAGTCCTCGGTGGATAGCGAGCTCAGTACCTCCGACGACTCCATCTCTATGGGGTACAAGCTGCAGGACCTGACCGATGTTCAGGTAATGGCTCGCCTACAGGAGGAAAGTAAGTCCAAGTCACTGCCAAATTCTTCTCTGGGATATTATTTTACTTGGGGTGTCAGTTGGGGGCACAATATGGGTTACTGAAAGAGCTATGATACCCTTTTACTGCTTTGTTAGTAACACAGTGGGTTTTTGAAGGGTTTTACAGTAGTGTTCCATTTTATGTATTAGTCAAGCCACAGCAAAATTTAATTGGGTTTAAACATAATTTGGAACACGGGTGTAATGCATGACATGCAGCTTAAGAGGCGTGTTTAGTGAAGCCTTCCTTCGCCACATGCAGCCACTAGTGCAATGTGTTTGGCTACAGAGCTCTTTGGAGCTCAAATAGTAAATGCCAGGGGACTGGCTAGTTATCTCTTAATATGCATGGGAGATGCATTTCAAAGGGAGAGAGCAGCAGGATTTTCATTTACTACATATTGTGTGAATAAAGGTGTACTGTATTGAGGTTTGGAGTGAAAAACAGAAAGCTGGCACGCATTTCTAATTTCTGATGGGTGCATTATAAGGCCAACGGGTTTTGTGTCCTGAGGACCTCTGGGTATATGGAGAATGGGGTTGTGGGAATGTAGTATTGGCCACAAAACTGCCATCCTGCTTCACAGCCTGGGAAATGCCTTGGAATTAGGGGTGTCATGATATGAAAAAATGTCACAATACAAAAAAATTGTCACAGTTATTGTGTTATTGCCATTTTCTGTCGTTTTGTGGGAGGGACCCTCCACACTAAATTTTGGGTGTGAAATGAGGTAGTGAACTAAGAAAAGAACAGAACTTCTTTGATGCAATCTTTACAGCAGGTTATAACGTGTGGGATTCACACCGCAGGCATCCTTTCCACAGATGACTTTTCACAGCAGTCGACCCTGGCCTCCCTAGCACACACCACGTGGTGTCACCATGGTAGGTATAAAAGCGGAGGTCCCAGCCACTCCTCAGTTCTTTTCAGCCGTGACTGCATGCAAGAAGTCCTCCTTTGGAGTTCCTGCTTTCCAGTAGTTTTAGAAGAGTTCTATCAACCCACTACTTTAAAAAACATTTTTTTTATTTACAAGTAATACTACTAAAGTCTTTGGATCTTTTGTTCCGAAGTTGTTCCTGTGGCTACAGAATAGCAAAAAAAGACCTCCACCAAGTCTGTTCGTTGCCTGGGTCCTGAACACAACTCTGTGGAGTGTACCTTCTGTAATAGCTTTAACAGAGCCACAAAACGCAGATGGCTGAATTTCTGATGGAGCAGCAAGTAGCTCTCTTGGAGCAGCAGCAATGCTACTCATCTGCATCCTCTTCAGGGTCTCACCACTCCACGGGAGACCCCTCCTTGTCGACACAGGAGTATGGTAAGAAACATGACTCCAAAGCTAAGCATGTCTCTACCACCTCATGTTGTCCATATCCAAAACAAAAGTGAGTATGGAGACGGTGGCCCCTCACACAGTCTTCAGCACTGTCGACGATTGTTGGCTCCTCTCCTTCCTCATCAACGGCTTCTCCGTCGACCAGAAGCATTGGGGTTGTCCTGCAGCTTCCAGTGCTGCCCCCACCATAATTGCTACTTAGCCATCATCCATCGACAATGGCTTCAGGCTCATCAGTGATTCTGCCGTCGATGGTCTTGTCACATGGCCCATCGACGATTCTGTCGTCGTCAACGATACTATCATCATTGACGATTATGGATACTCCATCGACGATGCTCCCGTCGGTGGCTGGGGGCTCCATGCCTGTCGACGTTCTCATCATCTACGACGGGTCTTACCTCACAAGGCTGTCTGCTGGCACCCTCGTCAGTGGTCCTGGGGTCATATGTGCACCCCTCGTTGACGGCTGCTCGTTTGGTACCACTGACTGCTCCAATTCCATCTGTTGTACCCATCTGCTCTGCTCATTGTGCCACAGCTACGTCCACTGGACAGATGGCCATGATAGATGTCCAGGGTCTGGTAAATACCATCCTGGATCTCACTCAGATGCAGCGCCCCCAGGGAGGGGTAGACTCTGTTCCCTCTAGGCCTCCTTCGGCCCAGTGGACAACCAGCTCTTCCCGTATCTCCCCGGGTCTGTATGCCCAGGACGTGGACATGGAGGATCCATTCCTGCAGGACTGGAATCTGGCTGAGCGGGAGGATGAGGATGACATGGACCACGAGGCTTCCCGTCAGTCCTCCTCTGCCACCTCCTCTGTTCAGGAACCTACCCCTGACCTCACTTGTTCTCCGCCAGATGACCTGACATTTTCGGACATTATGCTCTGCCTCCAGAAAACGTTTGGTTTCCAGAGTACTGAGCAAAATGCTTCTCTAAAGAAATTGGCTCAGTACCTGGGTGTGCCAGAATGCCCCACTGTGGTTGTCCCCTCTTTGGTAGATGCCTTTGAAGAGGCTATCATGGCTGCCTGGAAGCAGCCTTTCAAGATTCCCTTCAATCCCCAGAAGGCTGATAGACTTTATAAAGCTCCGGTGGATCATCCCAATTTCATGTCTTCGCCTCAGGTGGACTCGGTGGTGATCAGTACCATGCATGATAGATCCTCTTGTCTTCAACACGAGTGCTTAGCCTCCTGATACGGAATGAAAGAAATTGAATGCCATTGGAAAATGTTTTTTTCCCTCAGCCAGCTTGTCCCTCCATATACTTAATTACATGGGACACCTCCCGAAATAAAAGGAGGAAATTCTGAATGCCTCCCAGACTACAGTCCATTACTTCCCAACTGGTTCTATCCAGGAGGAGCGGACAGTGAAAAAACTATCTACTACTGCAGCAGCGGTAGCGCCACCTGCTGAGAGCCACTTATGATGCCGTGGATGCTACGGCTCATATGTCCTCAGCTGGTGTATGTCTCAGACGCCACATCTGGCTCAGGGTGTTGGGATTTTCCCAGGATGTGCAGCAGTCAGTCTTGAATGCTCTCTTTAAAGGAGTTCAGCTGCTCGGTCCACAGACCCAGGACATCTTGAGAGAATTACAGGACTCCGGTTGTACCCTTCAATTGGTGAATCCTTTACTGACCTAAGGCCAAAACAGCCTTCAGGGTTCCTGAAGAGCCGCCCCTATTGAGGCCTTCCCTCAGCCAACAGGCAACCTGCCAGTAAAGAAAACTCAGTTACAATTGCCAGGTCCTAGAAATACCCAGAAACCCTGTTATGTCCCTACTGCCCCCCAGCAGGGACAGCCTTCTGCCGGAATTTCTTTCTCCAGTCATGGGTCTGGAGACCCTGCCCTCTGCCATCGAGGACAGGTTTTCCCTGCACCCACAAGGGTGGCAAGCTGTTTCCTCTGACCAGTGGCTCCTGCAACTGATCGACACAGAACACACACTGGAATTCATGGAGATGCCTCTTCCTTCGCCACCCAGGGTCTCTTGCTACCCGCCAGACTAGGCATTGATGCCTTACTGTCAAAACAGGCCATAGAACCAGTTCCCTTCTTCAGAAGGGTGCTAGATTTTACTCCCACTTTTTCCTGGTTCCCAAATGGACGGGGGATTTGCGCCCCATTTGTATCCGAGGTGTCTCAACCTCTATATCACTTACCAAAAGTTCCTCATGGTGTCCTTTCTGACACTTCTCCCTTTGCTGAACACGGGAGACTGGCTCTGCTCTCTGGATATGAAAGATGCATACCTACATATCATGATGCACTTTGCTCACAGACGGTTTCTCCATTTCATGTTGCAGGGTCATCATTACCAGTTCCGGGCCCTCTCATTCGGACCTTCCTCAGCCCTGAGGGTGTTTACAAAATGCCTAGCGGTGGCCACCTCTGTGTCTTTCCCTACCTGGACGACTGGCTCCTGAAAGCATCCTCCAGCCACCAGATGTCTTTCATGCTTTCTCAAACCCTACAGTTGTTCACCCAAGTAGAGATTGCGGTAAGCTATCCGAAGTCCAAAATGGACCCTACTCAATGCCTCCAATACATTGAAGCTGTGCTAGACACCTCCATGGGAAAGGCATATCTGCCCTGTAGCTCAGGCGGACGCCCTGATTGCTTTGGCACAACGCTAAGGGTCCAGCAGATTAGTCTCTGCAAGGTACTATCTCCATCTCCTGGGACATTTTGCGGCCACAATACTGAAGGTCCCCAATGCCAGGTTAAATATGAGGGTCCTTCAGTGGTCCCGCAGAGTCCAGTGGGACCGGAAACAGGATGATTTAGATGCCCTAGTCCTAATGTCTTCCCCGGCTCGTCGAGCCCTGCAGTGGTCGAAGACAAGGGTCAGTCTCATGCAAGGCATGCCGTTCCGATCTCCTGTCCCAGGTCTCATTCTGACTACAGACGCTTCCTTGACAAGGTGGGGTGCTCACCTCCTACACATCTGGTCGCCAGGCTCTTAGATGTCAGTGGAGGCCCACATCCACATAAGTGTCTTGGAACTGAGAGAGGTTCTCTACACCTTACAGGCGTTCGAGGCTCACCTCCCCCCAGGTTGCCTGCAAGTGCAATCAGACAATTCTACGGTAGTTCACTACTTAAACAAGGTGGCACCCATTCATGCCCTCTCTGCAGAGAATCGATGAGGGTGTGATATTGTGCAATCCAGAGAAATATTAATCTTCTGGCAGTACGCATCCTAGGGGTGTCCAGCACCCTGGCAGATGCACTGAGCAGATCCACTGCTCAGACCCACGAGTGGGAAATCTTATCCGATGTTCTAAATCACGTCTTCTGCTTGTGGGACTGACCAGAGTTGGATCTATTTGCCTCCCCTCAAAACTGCTGCTTTACTGCTCTCTCGTGCGAGGTCCTAGAACTGTGTGGTGGGATGCATTATCTCTTTCCTGGACAAGAAGATTTCTCACGCCTCCACTGCTTAGAGACTACTTCTCAAACTGGTCCAGGACGGGCATCTATGATTCTTATAGCACCATTCTGGCTGAGACAAATCTGGTTCCTCTGCTTCTACAGCTCTAGGAACTGGATCCAACTCCTCTGCCGATTTGCCGGCTTTACTGACCCAGGCGCACAGCTCCCTTTACACATGGGACTTTGCTCCCTCCACCTGCCGCGCCTGGCTCCTGAGAACATAGTCCTCTCACACTTCTTGGTATCCCGAGTGATGGAAGTTCTCAGGGCAGCTTGAAGCCGATCTACCGGGCTTCCTGTGCTGTGAAATAGAAACTCTTCTCTATTTTATGCTCTACATTGGACTTAGAATCTTATCAGTGTTCCTCATCGACATCCTAGATAATTTGCTCTCCTTGTCGGAGGGTGGACTGAAATATTCCTCTGTGAAAGTCCACCTTTCGGCTCTAGCCATATTTCATTTGCATGTGGATAACATTCCTTTGTCACAGTTGCTTTTAATTCGAACCTTTTGAAAGGTGTTCTGCACCTGTGTCCCCTATCAGGGATCCAGTCCCTGTCTGGGATTTGAATTTTGTGCTTGAAAAATTGACCATGAGTCTACTTGAGCCAGTTGAATCCAGTAACCTCCATTATCTGTCATGAAAAACTATGTTTTAGTTGCCATCACGCCTGGCAGACTTGTCTGAGTTGCACGCGACTGATGTGCTAAACTCCATGTATACAGTTTCATAATGACTGGGTGTCTTTACGCATTAACCCGGCGTTTTGCCTAAAGTTGTTTCTGAATTTACTTTAAATCAGATCATCCAATTTCCAGCATACTCGTGGAGCCTCAGAATCCAGGGGAAGCCTGCTTCATACCCTCGATGTATAGAACATTGAACATTTACCTTCTCCGTATTTCCAAGTTGCGAAGATCCGAGCAATATTTTGTTTCTTTCGCCTCGGGAAATCTGGGCATTAATGTTTCAAGTCAGTGCTTGTCCACATGGTTGACCAACTGCATTATGTTTATTTATATACTAAATACAAAGTACCTCTCACAGGAGTTGTAAAACCACATTCTACCAGAGGCATGACCGCCTCTACAGCGTGTTTCCGGGGCGTTTCGACCTTGGATATTTGCGAAGCCGCCTCATGGTCTACTGTACATACCTTCACCAAGCATTACAGTCTAGACATTCCTTCTAAGAGGCAAACCATTTTTGGATGGACAGTCCTACAAGGCCCACTGTCCTGAGCCTTCATGATTCGTTTCCTCCTCCCGTTGGGTATAATAACTGCTTGGGAATCTTCCCACACGTTATGACCTGCTGCAAGAGATTGCCTCGCAGAAGATAGTACGGTTGAGTAAGAACTTACCGTAACAGTATATCTTCAAGAGTATCTCTTCAGCAGGTCATCAGCCCCACCCTCCTTCCTCCTTGCTGTTGCTTCAGAAGGGTTCCTTGTTCCTGTCTCTGGTACTCCACGAGATGCCGCTTTAATTTCTTCTCGATTCCCATTGGAGGCCCTGGGATATTTACACATATGGTGGCTGGGACCCTCCCCTTTTATACCTGCCAGGTGAACACCATGTGGTGGTGCTAGGGGAGGTCCCAGGTTTGACTGCTGTGAAAGTTATCTGGTGGAAATGACGCCTGCTGCTTGAATCCCACACATTATGACCTGCTGCAAGAGATATTCTTGAAGATCTACTGCTACAGTAAGTTCTTACGCAACCGTACTTTACTTACTTACCGTAATAGTAGATCTTAATGAGAATTTCTTTCATCAGGCCATACCTGTGGAACTGTAGCCACCAGGTGCTAGGACCACACAGCAACTTTTTTGCAAGCAGTCCCCTAGGGGCTGCCCATGACGAAGTCTTTCGTCGACGTCCTCTGTATATAAAAATGGGCGGCCCCTCTTCCTCCTCAGTTCCCTGACAGAGATCATACTCTGAGAACCTCCCTCTAGGGAACCTGGAGAGAGTTGAAGTTTCCAGCTACCAGGCAAGTCTGGAAACGGCAGGTAGTCCGTCGAGAGAGAGAGAGAAACAGGATTGAAGAAGCTCCGAGTCTAAGGGGGACAGAGAGTGGAATGGCATGGACTGATGAAAGAGATTCTCTCGAAGATCTACTGTTGCGATAAGTACATAACTCTTCCGTCTTCTTTGAGGATCTCTCTTTCATCAGACCACACCTATGGAACGTGTCCCAAGCAGTACTGCCGAGGAGACAGTCTGGGTGGCTGGAGGCTTCAGGCCTAAGGAAGGAGGCCTTAAAGCACAGCCAGGCTGAAGCCTGCCTTTCTTCTAGAGGCAATATCCAGACTGTAGTGTTTAGTGAAAGTGTGGACAGTACTCCCCTGCAGCAGCACAAATTTCTGCAGCTGATACATTCCTGAAACAGGCAATGGAAGTGGCCATGCCTCTGTTCGAATGCCACAAACCACCCCAAGAAGCTCTTTACCATACATCCTGTAACAAAAAGTAATACAGTGGGCCAGTCACCTGGACAGGCACTGTTTAGAAACTGGTACACCTTCTTTCCCAGGGTAAAAGAAACAAAAAGCTCTGAGGACTTTCTGCAGTCCTTCAGTACAATGAACATAATATCTGAATATTCTGAGCACATCTAAGGTCTGGAGCAGTGTCACCTGGATTGGCATGCTCAGGAAAATAAACAGGTAGGTGGACAGTTTGATTCAAAGTAAACTCTGACACTCACCTTAGGAAGAAACTTAGACTGGTCCATAAAGACACCCTGTCTTTATGGAAAATCAGTGAAAGGAGGCTCACACACAAGAGCTTTTTGAGCAGAAGTAATAGCAACTAAAATAACGCTTTCCAAGAAAGGAAGCGTAAGCCACAAGTCGCAGCTGGCTCAAAAGGAGCCAAAGTGAGTTTTTCTAGCACAAAATTTGGGTCCCAAGCCGGGACTGGATTGCAGATGGGAGGCTTCAAGAGCAGGAGGCCTCTCAAGAACATACAGGCCACATCTTGCTGAGCCACAGTACGGCCATCAATAGGCACATGGAAAGCTGAAATAGCAGCCAAGTGCACTTTGATAGAAGAGTATTGCAGTCCTGTGTCTGACGGCGACAGTAAATACTCTGTAACATGGTTCATTGGGCAAGTATGTGACAGGGTGGAAGAGGACCCTGTCATAGTTGTTGGAGAAAGTGTTTAAAATGCAAGGATCTTTCCTTTTCTGTCTGGTTGCGCAACCATAGTTTCCTGCGAGTCCTCGGACTTGATCAACCCGACAATCTCGCAATTCTTTGCCTCTCACTGTCTCTCAGCCCTTCCTTGCTGTCTGTTTTTCTCCCTTGCATATATAAAAATATGTGCAAATCATTGTATGGAAATGTGACTGATATTGTGATCCCCTTTGTTGGAAAATGTATAGCATTACTGTTGAAATGTATATAATTATAATTTGAGATGATTGTAAAAAGCTAATGGAAAACTTCAGAGGTTACTTGAGTGCAAATGTTTAAGCCTTTTGCAAGAGCTGTGCAAATGGGGCCTCTCAGCTCAAGCACACTGTGTTCTAGCAGCCCTGCCTGATATTTATAAAAACAGGATGTTTCATAAGAACGGGGTTGAAAGGACTTATAAAGGAGCTAAGCTGCAACTGTTAAAAGAAGGAGAACAAGGACAAAGAGACTGAAAGAAAATTTTTTTTCTAGGATTGTGTATATGTTCATCCACACTTATCGGCAGTGTCCTTTCCCTTTAAATCAGCCGGAGGGTGTTCAGGCTGGCTTCTCCCTACCCACCCACCCAGGTGGTATAACTTAGCTCCATATGAAGCCAGATCTTAACATAGAAACATAGAACATAGAAGGATTGTAGATAGTGACCGAAGGCCCATCCAGTCTGCCCATTTCTTTTCTACCTTATAAATGTGCCATCATGCCTTGCTCTGTCAGTGACCTATCTATTCATAGTCATTTGTATTGCTCCCTTATGCCTATCCATGCCTGTTTGAAGCCCTGCACTGTATTCATAGCCACCACTTCTTGTGGTAAGCCATTCCATGCATCTACCACCCTTTCTGTGAAAAAGAATTTCCTCACATTCCCCCTTAATCGGCCTCCCTCTAATCTCATGCTGTGTCCTCTTGTCCTGCTATTTTTCTTATATTTAAACATGTTAGACTCTTTCACCTTGTTTATGCCCTTAAGGTGTTTAAATGTCTCGATCATATCACCTCTCTCCCTCCTTTGCTCAAGGGTATACATATTGAGCTCCGTTAATCTGTCCTCATATGTCTTCTGATGCAGTCCCTGCACCATTTTGGTTGCCCTTCTCTGGACTGCCTCAATTTGGTTAATGTCCTTGTGAAGGTGTGGCCTCCAATACTGCCGCAGTACTCCAGATGAGGCCTAACCAATGTCTTGTAGAGAGATTATTACCTCCCTCTTACGACTTGTGATACCCTACTAATACACTTAACACCCCCTAGCCTTACCTACTGCTTTAGAGGTCTGCTTGATGATTTTAGGTCATCAGTGATGATGATGCCCAAGTCTCTTTCTTCCTTTGTGACTGCTAGCAACTCCTCCCAGCCTATAAGTGGCTTCAGGGTTTCTCTTCCCTATGTGCATGATTTTGCACTTCTTTGCATTAAATCCCAGTTGCCACTCTTCTGACCATTCTGCTAGTTTATCCAGATCTCTTCTCATTCTGCCCACCCATCTGGATCATCTACTCTGTTGCAGATCTTGTGTCATCTGCAAACAGACAAGCCTTACCCTCTAGTCCATCTCAGGGTCACTAATGAAGATGTTGAATAGGACTGGCCCCAGGACTGATCCTGAGGTACCCACTTGTGACTTGCATCTCTTCTGACTGTATACCATTTACCACCACTCTCTGTTTTCTGCCAGTCAACCAGTTTGCCACCCAGTTGACCAACTTCTGACCCACCCAAGCCTACCTAGCTTATTTATCAATCTTCTATGTGGAACAGTGTCAAAAGCTTTGCTGAAGTCAAGGTAGGCGACATCAACTGCTCCCCTTGGTCCACCACTCTGGTTACCCAGTCAAAGAAATCTATGAGATTAGTTTGACAGGACCTTCCTTTGTAAACCCATGCTGTCTTGGATCCTGTGCCCTATGGATTCCAGGTGTTGCACTATCCTTTCCTTAAGGAGTGCCCATAATCTTGCTCACTACTGAGGTAAGACTGACCGGTCTGTAGTTCCCCGCCTCCTCCCTGCTACCACTCTTGTGGAGTGGGATCACATGAGCCCTTCTCCAGTCTTCTGGGACCTCTCCTGTGCTCAGAGACTCACTAACAATTCTGCTAATGGCTCTGCTAGTTCCTCCTTTAGCTCCTTAAGTACCCTGGGATGTGATGCCATCAGGTCCCATTGCCTTATCCACCCTGAGGCTTAGCAAGCTCTTGTAGGACCCTTTCTTTGTGAGGGAGTAGTGCTCACCCCCTCCCCTGTGTCCATGATGCTGAGCTGTGGGCCCTGCCCTACCTTCTCTTCAGTAAATACTGAGCAAAAGTATCTATTTAGGATAGATGCCTTTCAGGGTCCTCCTCCTCACATGCTCCCTTTCTCCATTAAGCTTAGCAATACCCCTCTGGACTTTCCCCTTTCACTAATGTATCTATAGAAAGTCTTGTCACCTTCTTTTACTGTTCGTGCTAGTGTTTCCTCAGTTTGGGACTTTGCCTGCTTACTGCCTTACCTGCTTCCCTTAGGGCAGTTTGGTATGCCTCATCTTCATCCGCTGTGTTCCTTATATTTTCTGAAAGCCAGCCTTTTGCTCTGACCTTTCTGCTACTGTATTTGAGAACCAAAGTGGTTTCCTTCTTCTTTGCACTTCCTTTCTGTCTAACACAATGGGATGTTGCTTCAAGTATTGTATCCTTAATGCTTGCCCACTTTGCCTGTACCTCCTCACCTGTGTTTCTTTTGCCAGGGCTAGCTTAACTCTGTTGGCCATCTTATCAAAGTCAGCTCCTCTGAAGTCCCATATTTTTGCTTTGGAATGGGATGATTTAGATGTAGTAGCCAAATTGAACCATACCATGTGATGGTCACTGGCCCCAGGTGACCTTCTACCTGGAGATCTGTGATCCTTCTTTGTTAGTCAGTACTAGATCTAGGATAGCCCTGTCTCTTGTGGGTTGCTGTACCAGTTGTTTGAGGCCCTCCCTGCAGGAATCCACTATGAGTCTAGTTCTGGCAGATGTTCCTGCTGGTATTGACCAATCTGTATCTGGCATGTTGAAGTCTCCCATTATCAGAACCTCCTTTAGCTGTCATGTTTTGTATATCTTCTAACAGTAATGTGTCTATGTCCTCCCTCTGGTCTGGGGCCTGTAGACAACCCCAGTTCTTATGGCTGTCCCATTTCCTGTTTCCAGGTGACCCACAGTTCTTCTGGCTCCTTATGTGTATTCTGAATTTCTGTAGCTTTGATATTTTCATTAACATACAGGGCCACCCCTCCCCTTTTGCACCTGGAAGATTCAGGTTACCTCCTTGACTTTAGCATTTTGCCTGGCTTCAAAACCTTGAGTTATTCCAAAAATTTGCCTTGTTTGAGTTAGCAATTGTGATTGTTTATCTCGATCATGGAAGACAAGTCTTCCCAGTTTTCCAGTGCTTGTGTGGCCAGAAGATGTCACGCACCGACCCGCATACCCGCGTAAGTCTACTGTTTGGGATTGGCCATGACACCACGATGTGCGAGTTTTGCCTCGAATTCCAAACTAACATCCTCGACGACCATCTTGCACATCTTCAGCTGGGGAGACCCAAAAAATGGAACCTGCCAGTGAAATTCAAGGAGGCCCGGTGGGCGGTTTCCGCGGCTGCAGGATCCGTCTAGCAATTGGAGTGCATGCAGGCCTTCGAGGAGGAAGCGGTGCGCACCGTGGAATCTTCCTCTCGGAGCGTCTTCATTCTGCTTAACCTGGGCGCCACCTTCTCGGGTTCCTTCCAAGAGTTGTGCCACTCTCTCCCAACTAAGGGTGAGAATCCTGCGCGCACACTGTCCTCTCGGTCCAGTAAGCAAGAGAGGGACCTGGGACCGACTTCATCTCGATGGAGACGCTCTTGGGATCAGCAGAGATCTTGGTCCCAGGAGCCAGCCATTTCGGCCTCGGTTGAAGTCGCCTCTTCGGCCGCTGGCTTCTTGGCCTTGCCATCTGGCCAGTCGAGCGAAGTGTCGATCGACAACGTTGAGATAATTCTCGACCAGATCGACCCTTTGTCGCCGACTCCCTCACTCGGACTCCAGTCCTTGCTTTCTCCGATGAGGAGACCCAGCCTGCTGGGAATCCCGTCAAGGAACTGGTCCCTGACCCCCGGAAGTCCCCGGTCCCACCGGTGTCTCTCAAGCGACTGAGTCGGCCCGGTCAATCTCGATTGAAGTCTCGGACCCCCTTAACCGAAAGGCCAACTAAGGGACATAAGTGCTCAAAAAAGAGGCAAAGCCATCGGTCGTCCTCGGATGAGGAGTGGCTTCAGAGGAAGCTCTGGCACTACAAGGACCTCATGTGGCAACAGCTGATTTTGTCTGGGCACAAGTCTACCCTGGCCATTACTTGGCTCTCGCCTTCCAGGCTGAAGCCGACTCCTGTGGAGCCGATTTAAGTCTATTCATTCGCCCGCAGAGCCAGCGGGTCAAGGGTGATGTAGGCAGTCGACGGCTATATCTGGATACCTCGGATTTGAATGAAACTGGCCTCCATTCTCATCCAGGGGATGATGAATCAGCCATTGGGATAGAGACGAAGGAAGGTCCTTTGTCCTTTCCGGGCATTCTTCACCTCATCTCTGAGTCCACAGGGATGCCCCTGGAACCTATCCAAAAAAAGGCGGAGTACCCTCTCGCTGACATCCTCAAGGGAGGAGATACCCCGATGGAAGCCTTTCCTGTGGCCGATACCATTGTTGGCCCGGCCTTAGAACTTTGGCAGCACCCTGCCTCCTGTCCAACTCCATCTGTCCATATGGCCCACAAGTTTGCGGTGCCCATGAGGTCCCTTGCGGGGTTCACAGAGCACCCTTTGGCCGAGAGTCTTGTAACCACCTCTGTGTTCAGGCGTACTGGTAGTTCTACTGATACCGACAGACCTCTTGAGAAGGAATCCAAACATTTGGATCATTCTGCCCGGAAGGTCTATACTGCCTCGTCTTTAGGCCTCCATCAGGCAAGCTCGGCCGTCATCATGGCACACTTTTCCCAATGCCCTTTTGGGGTCCTTGGACAAAGTACTCCCACATCTCCCCGCAGACTTGTAGACCACAGTAAAACAGGTCCAGGACCAAGGCCGTGCTGTTGCTAAACAACTGCTCCAGATGGCTCTGGACATCGAGGATTCACGTGCCCATTCGTTGGCAGCCACAGTTGCCTCCCACCGCAGGGCTTGGCTGAGGCTCTCTTCCTTCCCAGTGGATACTCAGCACAAACTAGCTGATGTGCCTTTCGTGGGTACTGATCTCTTCAGTCCAGGTGTGGCTGGTCACCTTCAGCGCATTGAGCAGTCCAGTGCCACCTTGGATACCACTTCTGTTAAGGGTTCTTCTGGTTCCAAGAAGCAGCAGAAGAAGAAGAAACCTTTTTAGCACTCTTCCCCTGCGGCCCAGCAGCCCTCCTTTCACGGGGGTCAGCAGCAGCAGGCTCAAGCTTGGCACCTCGGCCCAACCCGGACCCTTCCAGGCCTGTAGGGAGGCCGGGTTAAGGCCCTGGACCCTCTGCCCCACGCCTGCCCAGTGGCGGGGTGGGGCTGCCACCCTTACTCCCGCCACACCAGCTCTGGGTCCTCCTGGGGGCCTTCTCCACCACTTTCTTTCCGCCTGGTCCACTGTTACCACGGACAGGTGGGTCTTAGAGTGGTCGTCCAGGGCATGCCTCTGGAATTCGCAGTACCCTCAAGCCAAGCCCCACAGGAGAGAGTATCCACCCACACTCAGTCAGCTCTCCGAATGACATTGCTTAGCTCCTCCTCAAGGAGGCAGTAGCTCCAGTGGTGGACCCTCCAGCAGACCCAGGCTTTGTTTCCAGGTACTTCCTGGTTCCCAAGCGGATGGGTGGCTGGCGCCCCATTCTAGATCTGCACAACCTGAATCAGTATCTCAGGTCATGCACCTTCTGGATGGTCACTCTGTCTCAGATCATACCATCCACGGAGCAAAACATGTGGTTCTGCTCACTGGATCTCTAGGACACATTCTTTCACGTCCGAATCCGTCCGTCCCACCAGCGGTTCCTCCGCTACAGAGCTAAGGGAACCCTATATGAGTTCTGAGCCATGCCATTCGGCCTGTCTTCAGCCCCATGGGTCTTCACCACATACATTGCAGTGGTGGCAGCCCACCTCAGGCGCCAGGGGGGAGGGAGCAGAATTTACCCTTACTTCGACGATTGGCTCTTAGCAGGTTTCACCCAGCAGGAGGTGGAGAGGTCCAGGGATCTGGCCCTTCAGACCTGCTCCCAACTCTGCCTCCTGATCAACAAGGTTAAGTCGGAGCTTGTGCCTTCTCAGGTGATGTGCTTCATCGGGACAGAGCTTGACTCTCGTCGAGCCAGAGCTCAGCTCCCAGCGGACAGGATGGAGGTTCTCTTCTCCTTTGCCCAGTCATTTCTGGTTGGGCAGTTGCACCCTGTCTGGGACTTTCTGCGCCTTCTGAGTTACATGGCAGCGTGCACCTCCATGGTCCGTTGGGCCCGGTGGCACATGCGCCCCCTCTAATGGGAGCTGGCCGACCAGTAGACGTAGCGCCACGGTCATTTCGACCAACTGATCACTATGACCCAGAAGATGTGGGACGCAATCCAGTGGTGGAGCGTCCCAGACCGGTTGCAGGAAGGGATCCCGTTTGTCCACCCTGAGCCGACGGCTGTCCTCACGACTGATGCTTCTTTCATAGGCTGGGGAGCCCACATGGGGGACAACAGGGCCCACGGGTTCTGACCCCCGAGGAGTCCCTTTATCACATCAACCTGTTGGAGCTCAGAGCAGTCAGACTGGCACTATCAGCTTTCGCTCCTCAGCTCCGGAGTGGTTCAAGTCCAGATGGACAATACCACAACCATGTACTACCTCAACAAACAGGACGGCACACGTTCCCGTCTGCTATGCAGGGAAGTGCTCTGCATCTGGACACTCATGAGACATCTGGAGGTGGATCTCCTAGCCATTCACATGGCAGGCACCTCGAACCAACTGGCGGATGCTCTCAGCCGCATAGGCGAGACATTACAAGAGTGACCTCTCCATTCAGAGATAGCTTACAGTCTGTTCTTCCACTGGGGCAAACCGTTGGTGGACCTGTTTGCCTCCCAGGAAAACACCAAGCTGAGGCTGTTTCATGCCCCCCCCCCCAAGCAGGGCTTGCTGCAGGGGGATACCTTCTCGAGACTGTGGATCCCAGGCCTCTTCTATGCCTTCCCTCCATTTCCCTTGATCCACAGGGTGCTTCTCAAGGTGAGGAGGGACAAGGCGCAGGTGATCCTGGTAGCCCCAGACTGGCCACGCCAGTTCTGGTACCCAGATCTCCGCATCCTCACCAACAGGCCCCCGGAGCAGATCCAGATCTGGACAAGCAACAAAATGCAAGCAACTTAAAGCCATTAAACTTGCAAAGTTGTGTCCCTCAGATGATATTGAGGCATACCTGACAACTTTTGAAAGAGTTGCCACAGCCTGTCAATGGCCAGAGCAGCAGTGGACATTGACTGGTACCCTACCTGACAGGGAAAGCCCAACTTGCCTACAGCGGTATGGACACTGCACAGTCAGAAAACTATGACCTGGTAAAAAGCGAAATCCTGAAAAGGTATGACATCTCTGGAGAGACCTACAGGCAGAGATTTCGATCCCTGAGGTACCACTCAGTCGACAGTCCTCGAGAAGCCTTCACCCGACTCGGAGAACTCCTGATAAAATGGATGCAACCAAAGAGCAAAACAGTCCCACAGATCGACACATTTGCCATGGAGCAATTCATCAACATCTTGCCTACAGATGTGCAGCTCTAGGTAAAGGAACACCAACCAGAGAATGGGGAAACAGCTGTTTCTTTGGCTGAGGACTACCAAATGGCCAGACAGACGCCACAGCAGCGAGGTAACAGCCAAGCACCGATAAGACACTCTTTTTTCCCATTTAAACTCCAAATCTGATAAGAACTCTGGTGGGGGTAACAAATCTGTGCCCAAAGACACTATCTGCTATAACTGTAATAAGCCAGGCCATTTTTGCAAGAAACTGCCGTAGTAGGGAGAGTGGCACTGGAGCAGGTTTGTCCTTGGCAAATAGGGGCAAGTACTTAACAGATGTGAACATGAGAGATAAGACTGTGAAGGGACTTATTGATTCAGGAAGCAGACAGACCCTAGTGCATGTTAAAGTGCTGGGAAAACACTATGCGAAGGGACCAGGTACTGGTGTTCATCTGCTTCCATGGGGACACTGGATACTATCCCACCACGCAAGTGACTCTTCCAGGATTTACTGAGTTGATCAAAGAAGGAATAAATCCTGATGTTTCAGCAGCTGTGGTGACAAGCTCAGGCAAAGAAAATCTCAGACAGTGGGGACACTTTTCCTTTCAGTGATTTTGTTTCGGACTTGTTTGAGCACAGCTCCAAGGTCTGTAAATCCAGGAAAGAAAGACAATGTCTGAACAAACTGTGGCAGCAAATGACTGATGGACATAAAGGGTTGAAATATGAAAATGCTGAAACTAAATTGTTGACTGACTGATTTTCTTTCAGAGCAAGCTTATGATGTTTCTCTCCAGGGTTATTTTAAGCAGCTGGGGGTGAAACCAAAACAGGGTGGACCAATGTTTAAAGAATGTAATGGGTTACAGTACAGAGTTTGGGTTAAACCTCAGACACAGGAACAGACAGAACAATTGGTTATACCACAGAAGTATAGAACAGAGTTGTTACAGATAGCACATGCTAGTCCTATGACTGATCACTCAGGGAGGGCTCGCACTCTTGCCAGATTGCTGTATAGATTTTACTGGCCTGGAATTCATGAAGATGTTGCTACCTGTTGTAATTCCTGTGCCAAGTGTCAGAAAGTAGCCCCAGTCACTAGAAAAGACAAGGTGCCACTACCCTTGATGGAGGTGCCTTTTGAGAGAATTGCAATGGATGTGGTAGGTCCTTTACTTTACAAAAGTAAAAAGGGTAATAGATTTATCCTGGTAGTATGTGACTATGCTACTCGATACCCAGAAGCAGTTCCAGTGCATACTGTTACATCCCCAAAAATTGCAGCAGAGCTTGCCAAAATTTTTAGCAGAGTGGACATAACTAAAGAAATTATTACTGATCAGGTTAGTAATTTTGGTGCTGCATTACTTAAGAAGCTGTACAGACTACGAGGCATTACTGCTATAAGAACTTCCCCCCCATCACCCTCAGGCAGACGGTCTTGTTGAGCGTTTTAACCAAACCCTAAAACGCATGTTGAAAAGGTTTGTAAAAGGGGAAGGGAAAGACTGGGACCAATACTTGCGTTACATACTTTTTCCTACAAAGTGCCACGGGCATCAGCAGGGTTTTCACCATTTGAAATGCTGTATGGTGGGCAGCCAAGAGGGCCACTGGATGTGATAAAAGAAACATGGGACGATAACCCCACTCAGAAACAATCTATAACTTCTTACATGTGTGCCCTAAGAAAGAAGCTGGCAAAATATGTTGAAATTGCCCATAGTAATCAGGAAGAGGCCCAAAATCAGCAGAAGGTATATTATGACCATGGGGTAAAAGAAGGTTTTCGAGCCAGGTGAAAAGGTTTTGCTGCTGTTGCCCACAACTGAAAATAAACTGATAATGAAGTGGCAAGGGCCATATAAGGTTCTTAGATGTACTGGCACTGTGAACTACGAGACTGAGACCCCTGACAAGAAAAATCTTACCAAGATATACCACGCTAACCTCCTCAAAAAATGGGTTGAAAAAATGCCAAAAGCTGCATTGCTAGTTTCACCAGAAACTGATAAGGAAGATATTGATGAAGCTTATGATAGACTGAAAGAAACTGTAAATGCTAAAGCTGTAAAGGTGAATGTTTCCTTAACCTCAGAACAAACTGCAGACATTCGTAATGTGCTAAAGACATTTAACAGTACTTTTACCACAGTACCAGGCCGAGCAAAAGGGGTTGAGCACATAATAGTGACAAGGAATGCTCATCCTATTAGGCAAAAGACATACAGGTTGCCAGAGTGGTTAAGAGCTGATGTGGTTAAGGAAATACAAAAAATGAAAGAATTGGGTATCATAGAGGAGTTAAGGAGTGCTTGGTCATCTCCCATGGTAATTGTAAACAAAAAAGAAGGGGGTGTTAGAATCTGCCTTGATTTTAGGAAACTTAATCAAGTGTCAGAATTTGACAGTTATCCTATGCCCAGAATAGATGATTTGGTGGACAGACTGGGGAGTGCAAAGTATATGTGCCCTCGATCTCACCAAGGGTTACTGGCAAATACCTTTAGCTAAAGAATCCAGAGATAAAAACTGCATTTGCCACCCCTATAGGATTCTGTCAGTTCACCACCATGCCATTTGGTTTAGATGGTGCACCAGCTACATTCCAGCGGTACATGGATGTAATTTTATCCCCTCACACTGGTTATTGTGCTGCGTATCTGGATGATGTCGTGGTGTACAGTCCAGACTGGAAAAGCCACCTGGAACACCTACGAGCAGTTATCCAAGCTATCAAAAATGCAAGTCTGTCTATTACTCCTGCCAAATGTGCATTGGGCATGCAGGAGACCAAATATTTGGGCTGTGTGTTGGGAAATGGAGAAGTTAAGCCAGAGGTTTCTAAAATAGAAGCTGTAGCCAACAGCCCTGTCCCTAAAACCAAGAAACATGTCAGGTCATTTTTAGGGCTTGGCGGTTATCGGAGATTTGTTCCCAACTTTGCTGAGTTAGCTACTACCCTACACTGAACTCACAAAGAAACTGTACCCAAATAATGTGAAATGGACCTCAGAGTGTGATGAAGCTTTTCAAGCCATTAAGGCTGCATTATGTTCAGCCCCTGTTTTGAGAAGCCCAGATTTTGAGAAACCATTTTTGTTACAAACAGATGCATCAGAGGTAGGCCTAGGTGCAGTCGTAAGTCAAAATGTAGATGGGACAGAACATCCTATTCTGTACATACGTAGGAAGTTGCATGGCAGAGAGAAAAGGTACTCCACTATCAAAAAGGAATGGACCTCAGGGTGTGATGAAGCTTTTCAAGCCATTAAGGCTGCATTATGTTCAGCCCCTGTTTTGAGAAGCCCAGATTTTGAGAAACCATTTTTGTTACAAACAGATGCATCAGAGGTAGGCCTAGATGCAGTCCTAAGTCAAAATGTAGATGGGACAGAACATCCTATTCACAAAGAAACAGACTTCTAGGAAAACATAAACTGAACTTACAAGCTCCAGTGGGCAGACTGGGTGGGCCATAGGCCCTTATCTGCCGACACTGTCTATGTATCTATGCATCTTACTTCGAGAGGGCTCTTACAGTAGGTAATTACATATAGGACTGACGTCGGCAGGCTGCAGGACCCCGGAAAAATTTCTAGCTAGCAGTCCCTGGCGGGCCTCCCACGCCAGGTGACCGGCATCAGGCGGCGTCAGTATAAAGGCGGTCCCAGGCGCTTGACCTTCCAGTTCTTTCCGCCGTCCAGCTTGTGCAGGCGCCTCATGATGAAGTTCGTTAAGCTCCAGTCACATTGCTTAATCGTTTTCGAACAGTATCAGTATTTTGTTTTCTTGTCAGGTGAGCGTCGGTTTATGTCGTCCCTTCAAAAATAAGTCACGACTCGTGCGGCGCCCAACTGCCTCACAAGGACGGTCACTCCCTCTGCCTTTTCTGTTTAGGCGGGCCACCAAGCGGGCCCCCACAGCTGCCAGGTCCTCGCCGCCCAAAAAAGCAGGTGCCCCAGCTGCGGCGCTGCCTCACACCACCTGACTCCTTCCCTCTCCAACCGCCTCCAAACGCCTCGGAGGAACCAGTAGGAGGGAGATTCTTCCTCCACCTTCCGGGTTGGGAGAGGATAACATCGGATTCATGGGTGCTTCAGATCATAGCAGAGGGGCACTCCATAGAGTTTCTGCAGAAACCTCCACGTCACCCCCCTCTGAACTCCTCTTACTCAAGGCACCATCTTCCTTTGGTCAAGGAAGAAATTTCTGCTCTCCTCGCGAAGCAGGCCATAGAGCCCGTCCCCCCTCACCTTCACGGGACGGGTTATTATTCCCATTTCTTCCTTGTACCAAAGAAGACTGGAGATCTCAGACCCATTCTTGATCTCAGCTCCCTGAACCTATATGTGGAATACAAGAGGTTCAGGGTGCTCTCCCTTCAAACCCTCTTGCCCTTGCTTCGGCCGGGCCAATGGCTTTGTGCACTGGATATGCAGGATGCATACCTGCACATTCCCATTTGCCCTTCGCACCGAAAGTACCTCAGGTTTGCGTTCCAGGGGGACCACTACCAATTCCGGGCACTCCCTTTTGGTCTTTTCTCGGCTCCCCGAGTCTTTACCAAATGCCTGGCTATGGTAGCGGCCTACCTGCATACTTTGGGAGTTCAGGTTTTCCTTACCTGACGACTGACTCCTGGCTGCCCCATCCAGGAGGAACTCCTGCATTTTCTCTCCTCACCCAGCAGGTTTTCACTGGCCTGGGTATCACCATCAACCATTCCAAGTCTCACCTGGATCCTTCCCAGAGACTCCAGTTCATCGGGGCAATCCTCGTTACGACAATGTGCAGGGCCTTTCTGCCTCCGGACGGGGGGGGGGCCTCCCTCCAGTCCCAGATTTCCCTTTGATCGGAACGCAGGAGGGTCCCGGCGAGGTCAGTGCTCCGTCTCCTGGGGCTTATGGCGGCTACCATCCCAACGGTTCCGCGCGCGCGCCTCCACATGAGGATCTCTCAGTGGACTCTCCGCTCTCAGTGGGATCAACTGGTAGACCTAGATCATCTGGTTTTGATCTCCTCGCCGATGATAAGAGACTTGCAATGGTGGATGGTTCGAGAGAACCTTTTCGGGGGGCCTTTTCATCCTCCCCGCTCAGACTCTCACCACGGACGCTTCAGGCGAAGGTTGGGAGCTCGTCTGGGTCCTCACCAACCCAGGGCTTATGGTTAAACTGGAGTTAGTTCTCCACATCAATGTGCTCATGCTTGAGCAGTGATGTATGCTCTCCAGGCCCTTCACCAATACATCCTTCCGGTCACCTAGCCATCCAAACAGACAACATGTGGTGTGGTACATCAACAAGTAGGGAGGGACTTGGTCCTACCCGCTATGCAGGGAAGCGATGAGGGTTTGGGAATGGGCAACTCTTCACAACCTTCACCTCACGGCAATCCATGTTCCGGGAGAGTCGACAGTGTCCTGGCAGACAAACTAAGTCGTTCCTCGGCTCTGCCACACGAGTGGGAACTGGACCAAAAAGTTCTTCAAAGCATCTTCCAGATTTGGGGGACTCCACAGATAGACCTGTTCGCCTCCTCCCAAAATGCAAAGCTTCCAACCTTTTGCTTGCTCGCTCCAGAGCGAGGCTCTTCCTGGAGCGACGCTCTGTCTCTAAACTGGAAGGGCAGATTCGTCTATGCTTTTCCCCCAATTCCTCTGGTCCCTCGTGTGTTGCAGAAACTGGCATTGGAAGGGCCGAGAATGATTCTGATCGCTCCTTTCTGGCCCAGGCAAATCTGGTTCTCTCTTCTACAACAATACTCAGAGGCTCCTCCTCTTCCTCTTCCCTTATCTTGAGGATTGCTGACCCAAGATCAGGGGACCCTGGTCCATCCGGGACTCAAGTCTCTTCAACTTCATGCATGGCTCCTGCAGACCTAGCTCAGTCTCGCTTTGGCGTCTCTCCTAAGGTGGCCGAGATTCTGGTGGAGGCTAGGAAACCCTCCACTAGGTCCACCTACGCCATGAAATGGAAAAGATTTTCCATTTGGGCTGCTTCCAGGAACGTGGAGCCCTTCTCCTGTCCTGTAGCCGTTCTGCTTGATTACCTGTGTCATCTTTTCGACCTGGGTCTCAGTCACTCCTCTTTGAAAGTCCATATGGCGGCTATTTCAGCCTACCATGTCCCTTTCGCTGATAAGGCATTTGCCCAACTGGAGGTATCCAAGACTTTTCTCAGAGGGGTTCTTCATCTCAGACCCCCTGTCCGGACTCCGGCTCCCCCCTGGGACTTGAACTTTGTTCTCGAGAAACTTACCCTTCCTCCTTTTGAGCCTGCGGCCTCCGCAGACTTGAAGTTCTTATCGTGGAAGACGCTCTTCTTGGTGGCCATTACTTCTGCTCTCAGAATCTCTGAGCTCCAGGCCCTCATGTGCAAAATCCCTTATCTGATCTTTCACAAGGAAAGAGTAGCTCTTCACATGAATCCTAAGTTTCTCCCAAAAGTGGTAGCGGAGTCTACCTTAAATCAGTCTATTGAATTACCTGCCTTTTTCACGCAGTACTCCAACCAAGGAGAATACTTACTCCATACAATGGATGTCCACAGGATTCTGAGATACTACACCGATAGGATGAAGGATCTCAGAAAGACTGATCAGTTGTTCGTCTCTTTTGCTCACAAAAGGGAAGGCAATGCTGTCTCCAAGCAATGCCTCTCTAAGTGGTTGGCTCACTGCATCACTTTCTGTTATGACAAGTACAACAAGACCCTACCGGGTCAAGTCAGAGGTCACTCCACCCGAGGAGTAGCAGCCTCTGCGGCTTGTTTCAAAAATGTGTCTGCGGCAGACATCTGTGCTGCCGCCACTTGGACTTCCGTCCATACATTTACTAAACATTACAGTTTGGACATCGCCTCTCGCCGTAGAGCAGGCTTCGGGCTAGCGGTCTTGCAAGGCCTCCGATCTTGAGGTTCGCAAGATTATTTTCTACTTCTTGGAGTAGTTCCTTCTCCCGGTGCCTTTTCATTTGTTCCAGACTGCTTGGGATTCTGTCCTATATGTAATTACCTACTGCAAGAGCCCTCTCGAAGTAAGATAGTACAGTTAAGTAAGAACTTGTAACGGTAGATCTTGAGAGAGGCTTTACAATGAAGTGTCTTCCGCCCTCCATCCCCTAGGTTTTTCAGCTCCTTTTCCATTGAGGAAATATCTGCTTCTCTCGTCCGGGCTTTCGGGCCTGGCCGAGAAAAGACCTGGAAAATGAGCGTCTGGGACCGCCCCTTTATACCGGCGTCATCTGGCGCGGTCACCTGACGTGAAATTGGTGCCGCACTTGGGACTGCTAGCTAGAAATTTTTCCGTGGGATCCTGCCGCCTGCCGGCGTCAGTCCTATATGTAATTACCTACTGCAAGAGCCTCTCTCGAAGATCTACTGTTACGGTAAGTTCTTACGTAACTGTACTTTTAGCAGCAAAGTGGGCCATGGAATCCCTCAAGTTTTATTTGCTAGGAACTGACTTTGTTCTTGTAACAGATCACAGTCCTCTCACTTGGCTTAACAAAATGAAAGATACAAATTCCAGAATAACAAGGTGGTACCTGGCACTTCAGCTATTTAAATTCACTATGATACACAAATCTGGTAAAGAGAATAGTAACGCTTATTTTCTGTCAAGCTATGGATCAGTAATTGAGGGTTCTGAAGGTTTAAAACAAATGTATGGGTTTGAACTTTACTGTTTGCTATACTGTAATATAAAAACTGATAATGTACATGTGCTTAATTTCTGAAAGCAGCAATTGTTAGAGAATTAATAAAAAAGTTTTGGAAATCTGTTAAATAAAACAGGTTCCCTCTTAAGGAGGGGGTATATGTGACAGGGTGGAAGAGGACCCGGTCCCAGTTGTTAGAGAAAGTGTTTAAAATGCAAGGATTTTTCCTTTTTCTGTATCTTCTCTGTCTGGTTGAGCAGCCATATTTTCCTGTGAGACCTCTGACTTGATCAACCCGACAATCTTGCAGTTCTTTGCCTCTCACTGTCTCTGAGCCCATCCTTGCTGTCTGTTTTTCTCCCTTGCATATATAAAAATATTTGTAATATTTTCACGCCACATTTTCAACAGTGGCATTTTTCCACACCTCCTTATAAACAGTACAGCTGCCGTTTTTCACATCCTGGCTGAAATATGTTTTTGCACTCCTGCCGCAGAATAGCATGGTCGCTGTGGGAAATCACTGTTTGGGACACATGAAGATCGCATGGGGGGGGGGTGACCGAGCTCAACTGAGCTCTGTCGGGACTGCTGTGGATTTGTTTGTGGGCAGAGAAAGGGCCCAATGCAAGAGTCCAGTACAAAAAGGCAGCCTGAAGCACTGGGAGAAACGGAACGAGAGAGCGAGTGACGGAGGGGGAGTGAGCAAACTCTCTGGAGCACTGTCAGGACTGCTGCGGATTTCTTTGTGGGCAGAAAAAGGTATCAATGCAGGCAGGGGCCCAGTACAAAAGGCCAGCCTGCAGCGGTGGGAGAAACAGTACGAGCGAGTGAGACAGGAGGACTGAAGTGAGCTCAGCAGAGGCTCTTTCAGGACTGCTGCAGTTCTTTGTGGGCAGAAAAAGGCGCCAATGCAGGCAGGAGAGGCCCATACAAAGGCGCTTGCAGCACCAGGACAAACAGAATAGCGCATGAGAGAGGGAGACTGAGGCGACCTCAATGGAGCTCTGTGGGGCAGCTGCAGATTCTTTGTGGACAAAGGTGCCGCCTTGTGGGAGCCCGTCTGCGAGCACAGCCTGCAGCGCCAAGAGAAACAGAATGCGTGAGTGACAGAGTTGTAGTGAGCGAGCTCAGCGGAGCTCTACTGTGACTGCTGCGGATTTCTGTGTGGGCAGAAAATGCGACAGTGTAGGCAGGAGTCTAGTACAACAGGCCAGCTTGCAGCGCGGGCCGAAGCGGAATGAGTGAGTGAGAGATCTCAATGGAGCTGTGTCGGGACTGCTTCAGATTTCTTTCTGGCCAGAATAAAATGCCAATGCAGGCAGGAGCCCAGTACAAAAGGGCAGCCTGCAGCGGCAGGAGACACAGACCGAGTGAGTGAGGGAGGGGGAGTGAGTGAGCTCAGTTGAGCTCTGTTTGGACTGCTGCAGCTTTGTTTATGGGCAGAAAAGTCAGCAATGCACGCAGGGGCCCAGTACAAAAGGGCAGCCTGCAGTGGTGGGGAAACTAGAATGAGCGAGCTCACAGCAGGCTCTGTTGTAACTCTTGACAAATTTCTTTGTGGGCAGAAGGCAGCAAGCGCAGGCAGGGCCCAATAGAAAGGGCAGCCTGCAGCGCCAGCAGAAATGGACTGAGCTGAGTGACCGAAGGGGAGTAAGTGAGCTCAGCGGAGCTTTGTCAGGACTGCTGCAGATTTCTTTGAGAGCAGAAAAGAGGCACCAACAGAGGCAGGAGCCCAGTACGTGAAGGACAGCCTGCAGCGCCACGAGAAACAGAATGAGTGAGTGACACGGGGGAGGGAGCGACCTCAAAGAAGCTCTGTCGGGACAGCTGTGGATTTCTTTGTGGGCAGAAAAAGATGCAAATGCAGGCAGGAGCACAGTACAAAAGGGCAGCCTGCAGCGCTGGGAGAAACACAACGAGCGAGTGAGAGAGAGGGAGTGAGCGAGCTCAATGGAGCTTTATCATGACTGCTGCGGATTTCTGTGTTGGCAGAAAAAGGTGTCAACGCAGGCAGGAGCCCAGTACAAAAGGCCAGCCTGCAGCGTTGGCAGAAACTGAATGAGTCAGTGAGAGAGGGGGAGTCAGCAGGCTCAACAGACCTGTGTTGGGACTGCTGCAGATTTCTTTGTGGGCAGAAAAAGCCACCAAAAGAGGCAGGAACCCAGTACAAAAGGGCAGCCTGCAGTGCCAGGAGAAACAGAATGAGCGAGTGAGAGAGGGGGAGTGAGCCACCTCAACGGAGCTCCGTCGGGACAGCTGCAGATTTCTTAGTGGCCAGAACAAGGTGCCAACACAGGCAGCAGCCCAGTACAAAAGAGCAGCCTGCAGCGCCAGGAGAAACAGACTGAACGAGTGACACAGAGCCAGTGAGCGAGCTCAACATACCAACACAATTAACATTCAGCATTGACAAATGCTTGTTTAGTCACTGGGGCTACTTTCTGACACTCTGCACAGGAACTGCATAGGTTGCAACGTCTTCATGAATTCCAGGCCAGTAAAATCTGTTCAGCAATCTGGCAAGGGTACAATCCTTCCCCGAATGACCAGCCATAGGACTATCATGTGCTATCTGTAACAACTCGGATCTATACTTTTGTGGTATTTAGTTGTTTAACCAGGTATAGCACACTAAGCTGAAAGCTTTTTTACAGGAGCGACCTGGGAGCACAAGGAGGTTAAGTGACTTGCTCAGGGTCACACAGTACGCAAGTGAAAGCTGTGGGATTCAAACCCAGGTCTGGTCTGCTGGTATAACCAATTGTTCTGTCTGGTTCTGTGTGTGAGGGTTAACCCAAACTCTGTACAGTAGCTATTACATTTTTTAAACATAGGTTCACTCTTTTTTGGTTTCATCCCTCGCTGCTTAAAATAACCCTGGAGAGAAACATTGTTAACTTGTTCTGGAAGAAAATCACAATTAGTGATCAGTTTAGCTTCCGCATTTTCATATGTTAACCCCTTATGACCATCAGTCTTTTTTTGCCACTGTTTCTTCAGGTGTCTTCTTTCTTTCCTGGACTTCCGGATCTTGGAGCTGTGCTCAAACAAGTCCGAATCAAAATCAGCAAAAGGAAAACAGTCCCCACCATCTGAGATTTTCTTTGCCCGAGCTCTTGTCACCACAGCTGCTGAAACATCAGGATTTACTCCCTCTTTGATTATTTCAGTAAAACCTGGAAAGTCAGTAATCACAGGTACAGGTAACTTAGGTGCTACCCCCACTTGCATTTGGTGCGACACCCCATTAATAGTCAGAGGCACTTGGCTGGTGGGATAGTATCGAGTGTCCCCGTGGATGAAGATGACACCAGTACCTGGTCCTTTTAGACATTATTTTCCCAGCATTTCAATATGCACTAGGGTCTGTCTGCTTTCTGAATCTTAAAGTCCCTTCACAGACTTACCTCCTACCTTCACATCTGGTTAAGTACTTACCTCAATTTACTAAGGACAAATCCGCTCCAGTGTCACTCTTCTTACTACAGTAATGTCTTGCAGCATGGCCTGGCTTATTACAGTTATAGCAAATAGTCTTTGGGAGCAGATTTGTTACCCCCACCAGAGTTCTTATCAGATTTGGAGTTTAAATGGGAAAAAGAGTGTCTTACTGGTGCTTGGCTGTTACCTTGCTGCTGTGGTGTCTGTCTGGCCATTTGGTAGTCTTTGGCCAAAGAAAGTCTTTGCCCCCACTTTCTGGCCAGTGTTCTTTCACCCAAAGCTGCACATCTGTAGACAGGATGTTGATGAATTGCTCCATTGCGAATGTGTTGATCTGTGGGACTGTTCTGCCCTCTGGTTGGAGCCATTTTATCAGGAGTTCTCTGAGTCGGGTGAAGGCTTCTCAAGGATTGTCGACTGAGTTATACTTCAGAGACTGAAATCTCTGCCCGTAGGTCTCTCCTGACATGTCATACCTTTTTCAGGATTTTACTTTTCACTAGCTCATAGTTTTCTGACTGTGCAGTGTCCATATTGCTGTAGGTAAGTTTATTTTATTTATTTACTTATTGAAAGATATCGAATTACAGTCATTTGAGTCGTAGACTCCTTTGCAAAGGCCCCACGTCAGTAAGAAATAATACACTTAGGATCACAAGCTTACACACTGGATACAGATTATACATTAGGGAACAGTACAGACTCAAAATACATGACACGGTAGTGGAAGAAAAAAAACATAAATAGAAGATTAAACATTTGGTGCAGTGTATAAGTAAGGTAACATCATCTGGGAACCTTAAAGGAGGTCCCGGTCTACGCTTTGGTTCACAAGACAGTATTTGAGTTTGGAGGCTCTTATATGCTAGGCCCTGAGTCAATACATGATAAAGGGGGATTGAGGATACTAGCTTGGGGCTAGATGTGAGTGGAGGATTTGGGGGGGGGGGTATCCATCTAAGTGGTATTGGAGACAGGTTATTATTTTAACAACAGTCACAGGGTGCCGAAATTAGGAAAGTCCAAAGATCAACTTTAAATTGGCTGATACCGGAAGTAAGGCTTTCCCTGTCAGGTAAGGTACCAGTCTTATTGCCCATTGCTGTTTTGGCCACTGGCAGGCTGCGACAACCCTTTCAAAAGTTGTCAGGTATGCTTCAATATCATCCAAGGGACACAACCTTGTAAGTTTAATGTATTTTAAGTTGTTTGTGTCTTGTTGCTTGTCTGGATCTGTGCCAGATCCTCTGTTTGTGATAGCTTGCAAGGCATCCAGCCTTCGCTGCTCCTGTCGCTGCATCTCTTTTCTCCTCTGCTGCTTCTGTTGATGCATCTCTTCTGCTCCTGTTGCTGCATCTCTTTTCTCTGCTTCTTGAGTTGCTGCATTTCTTCTCTTTTCTGTTTCTCCATCTCATTTTGTTGTATTGCCCACCATTGGAAAAAGGCAGTCAGGCTTTCAGGTTCTGTCACTTCCTGTTCTCTTTCCATTTCTGGTGCAGCCAGCACAGTCTTTGAACAGTCTAAACAGTCTCAGTTTGGACTTTTGTCTCTGCTAGTTTGCCTGCCATTTTCCTGGTAGCCACTCCTGGGCTTGCTGCTACAGAATCCATACCTTTCTTCTGTACTTCCCTGGTACCAGGTCTAGTACCCACGCATAAAATTTCTGGCTTAGAGTATGTAGGGCGTAAATCCAACTTAGGCTGATACCATCTGTCGTCGAGGCACAGATCAGAAAGTATAGGAAGACCATACAAACATACGAAGAAGCCAGCAGGAGAAGGCCATTTCGTCTCGTCAAGGCTGCTCGTATTGCAGGGTCCAAAGCTTGAACTAATGTCCCTCCCCTCCCATCCTCCCTACCCATGATCCTTACCTCCCCGCTATGCCTATCCTAGCCTCTCTTAAAGCTGCTCACTGTCTTCAATGAGATGACCTCTTCCAGCAGCGCATTCCAAGTGACCAACCAAGCAACCAGGAGCAGTGGTAAAATTCACAAGTGTTTTATTGTTAACAGTAAAATAAAAAAAAAAATAAAATTGTTCAGAATAACTATTTACAATGGCAGCACAAACATAGAAAGCAGAGTGCTTTTTCTTCTCAGTTTCAAATCTCAGTCTGTCTCTGTGTGCCTTTTGCAAAACATTGCAGCTCTTTTTATAACAAGTCTTTGCAGGACCTCAGTAAGAGAAGATTCTGCTTCTCACGCAGTGTTCTTGTCAGTTTCAGCAGGTGCAACAAAAAGAACATTGTGACCCAGAACTGACCTTGTTTACATCTCTGCAAGAGGCTTAAAAACTGCATTTCAGGTTAACCCTTGAGTGCCAAGTAGCTTTTGCAATCATGTCAACATTATAACTTTATACAGTTTTAAACAAAGGGATCCCAGTATCAGTTGAATTTCCACAAAACGATTCACATATATTTTTATACCAGCAGCTATACAAGGGAGAGAAAAGACAGAACAGCAAGTGAGGGTAGCGAGAGGCAGAGAGTTGCAAGACCGCTAGGGTGATCAAGTCCTAGGTCTCACGAGGAACAGATCCTTGCATTTAAACTTTCTCCATAATAGTTGGGATGGGTCAGATTCAACCCTGTCACACAAATGAATTGATGTCTTGAACAAGACTCATATCTACCTGTGTTAGTAAAGGGAAGAAACTGCCCTGCTTTGGGTTGGGAGGCTGTCTGTGGCACTAAATATATGTTGGGTATATACCAAGAGGCAGAAGTCTTTGACCAGTATTGTCTCTGAAGCAGTACTTTTCCACGGCACTTACTGTTTCTCATAATTAAGTCCCTTTTCTGTATTTGTAGGATTCTTACTCCATGCTTGCATGGATCACCACTCCATAATAGTTCCTGACTAAGATTTGAACCCTGGTCATGTGCTTAAAATACAAAAAAGTAAGGTTCCTACCTGGATGTCAACCCCTCTGATCTCTTGCTCATTTGCCTGCTGACATATCCACTGCACCACCGGCTGCGCAGACGTGAACGGCAGCTCCTCTGATGAAGAGGCCATGTTTCAGACCAAGGTTGGCAGCAGCTAAGCTACCTGGGTTTGAATCCAGGGCAATTCCTTTGAAGCAGTATATAAGAAAAACAAGCTACCTGTCTGTGACTCAGAGGCAATGCTGGTTGGAGATTTGTGCCATTACCTGGTGTGTGTATCTATTTAGCAGTGACAACACAAGGGAGTTAAACCGGGCACGGGCAAAACAGACACTAAGCAGATTTGTATTTGTTTTAAACAGGGAGGATTTCTTAGCCTGTGATGTCAAACTCTGTCCTCTGGTGTTGCTGCCAATATTATATAGAGCTCGCTGGTTTGTCAGTATGAACTCTGTGAGGGTGCAGCACATTCAGTTAAGCTATAGCTTTTGTCCTTCTGGTGCCCATTAGTGCAGTCCTGATACATGTTTATGATTTGTTGAAGGTCTCCGCCAAGACTGTGCCTCCAGTTCGGCTTCTGTGTCCCGGCGTAGCTCCAGTGCCTCATTGAACTCCCTAAGGAGGGGCACTTACAGTGACCAGGAGTTCGACACCACAGCCTGGAGGATGAAGAGGATTATGATTGCTCTCTCCTGCCGAGTGCACACAGATACTCTCATCCCACTGAGCTCACCACGCTGCCAGTCTCCCTCTGCAGGGTTGATCACAGCAAGAGGTCTGACTCCCGCATTCGTCCACCACGGAGGGTCCTGCAGGGCCCACGCCTGACCTCATGGCTTTTTCAAATGAAGGTACGGACACAAGCTCCAAACATCCGTAGAATTTTTTCCTGTCTCAAAGACTTAGTGTCTTCGAATGTCCTTTATTGTTTTAAGTAGAGGCTTTTTGGTCAGTATTGTCATTCTTGGTTCACAGACAGTCTTTTTAAAATGCTGAATTTATTGCTTGTCAATGTTAAGAGATTCTGATGTTAGTAAAAGCAAAAAATGACACTCACCTCCTGGACAGTAGGCAGCCCTACTCAGCCTGGGTCTCAATGCAGGCTTCCATTTCTTGTGCAAAAGAGAGCTTACAAGGTTCATTAATGGCAGTTGGCACAGACGCCCCCCGAGGCACTGTGCTAGTGCCTCCTGGTCTGACTTTTCGAATTATAAACCAAGTCTGCATGGAGACAGACTGTGCGTAGTGCACTCTGTCTACTGATCAGGAAGTTAATGCAAACTTCTTTTGTTTACAGTTTGATTACTGTTTGGATACTGCACACTGACACAGAGAGACTTCTTTACCTGTAATTTGACATATTAAAGCCTCCTTTCCCTGATCGATTCTGATGCTGAAAGATACAAAGCCCCTTTTCTTGTTTGATTTTAATGTTATTAAAATATAAAGCTTCCTTTCCTGGTCAGTTTTGATATTGATAGATATTAAAGCTTCATTTTTCTGATCGAGTTTGTTGCCGATAGATATTAAAGCCAGCCCTTCCTGATTCAGTTTAATGAGAAAGATTTAAAGTCTATAGAGTTTTGTGAAATCCTGAGAATTCCGCTTCCACCGGAATTCAGCTGAATTCCATTGGAAGCAGAACTCCCAAAATTCTGAAAGCGGACTGTTAAAGGAGAGCTACTGGCAGACTTGAATCCCAGTGGCTACACAGATCGGGTCTTCAGTAACCAGATCCCCCCTGCAGTCATAATATGCACGGCTGTATTTATTTACCTGAAGACTCGTAAAAATCATGTTAAGCTCCCCTCCAGCCAGCATTTTCTAACCTCCCGCTGTTCACCCCCGAGATCGTGCTGCAAAACCTGTGAGATGATGACGTGGCTTTGCCCCTTCCTCTGTGTTGCCCTTATGTATGGAGATTTAATAATCTCCATATCTCCCATGCCCTGCTTTATTTTCAGAAACGGTGCCTAAATGCTATGTGCATACACATTTTGGATGAGTTTAAAATGAGTGACAACAGCACCACTAGGGACACAGCCTAAAATTGATTGGGGGGGATTCAGAAGGGATGCAAGGAAGCATTTCTGTACAGAGAACGGGGTGTCCACCTTGGCTGAGCTGCCAGAGGAGGTAGTATCAGCAAGGATGGGAGCATTCAAGAGAACCTGGGACAAGCACAAAGCGGGAGCCCTTGGGACCAAGGGGAAGGGGAGGGAGGGCAGGGTCATTGGCATAAATTGTAAGGCCAGACCTCAGCATCACTTGCTGAGCAGACACGATAGACTGGTGGTCTTCTGCTGACTCTTTTCATATGTTAATAAAAGGGCAGCATAGAGGAAGGGGCAAAGCCGCATCATCATCTCACAGGTTTTGCAGTGTGATCTCGATGGCGAGGTTACAAAATGCTGTCTGGAGGAGCTTGTCAGAAATGTTGCGAGTCTTGGGTAAATAAATACAGCTGTGCATGTTGTGACTGCAGGGGATCTGGCTACTGAAGCACCGATCTGTGCAGCGATCGGGGCTTCAGGTCTGCCAGTGGATCTTTGACTTCCAGATAATGTTTCTTTAGTGTATGTGAACGAAGATTGATTTTCGGCAAGCAGATTAATGATAAGTTTACACGGAAATGCTTTTTAGAATTCCGCAGAATTAAAAAATTCTGCGTTCCATATAACCCTAAAAGGCCCCCTTTTCCTGATTGAGTTTCATGTTGATCAGTACCAAGCCCCTTTTCTTGATCAAGTTTAATTTTCAGAGATACAAAGCACTTATTTCATGATCAGTTTTTATTCTGATACATATATAGATTATATATGTTCTTTGCAAAAAAAACTGTGTTAATGCACTAGGTGGAATTCAACTTAACGCAATAAAAGTGGGGAAATATGGCATTAGGGTTTGCAACCTAACTCTCTATGCAGCAAAAGGAAAACATTAGGGTTGTTAGGTCTCTGAGTCTTGGGAACTCCAGTTGTGGGGTCTTTCTTGGGGTTGTCAACACTAATGCTAACCATCCCCCCCCCCAACCTTCTGTCAAAAGCAGAAGGTACAGCACCAGGCTAGTGCCTCATAGTGATACTCTTCAAAGGTAAAGAAGTCTGTCTTTCCACACATTGCCAACAAAATCTGTTGTAGCTTTCTAGAAAAGAGATCACATTTTACCTTGTTTGCTCGGGAAGGGGCGATCAATAGGTTTAACAACGCCAAGGAAGATCCCACCACTAATTTACCAAGACTCCTGAGATCTAAAACCCTAATATTTTTTCCTTTTGCTGCTTGGGAGATGGGAATGGCGAGTTAGGGTAACCCTAACGTCACACTTCCCTACTTTTTTTGCATTAAGTTGAACCCTAACTGGTGCATTAATGCAATCTTTCGGCAAAGAATTTCCTTTCTTTTTGAGACAGCAGAGTAATATCCACATTTACGCATGTCCCTTTGGGATGTTGGTGAACAGATGCAGGCATACAGGGCTGGGCCCTGCATTGAGAGAGAAGAATCCATCCACCAGTGGAAATTGCCCTGCATTTCCATGCAGTGATGGATGTCAAGAATTCCACAGGGTTGTCAGTGGGCTGTGGGCCCTTCGCTTCCATGTGGCAGCAGATACAGATTCACAGGAGAAAGAGTCCATCTCTCAGTAAATTGCACAGGGTCCACCACCCATGGGTGCAGAGCCTATGCCAAGAGAAGAGTTTTCTTCATTATATAGTACCTGGGCCCATGCAGCCAACCCTGAATCTGTCTTCCCTGGCTGGAGGTGGTGTCGCATAACATCACCATCCCCCCTGCCTCACCCCATTCAGCTGGCTGATTGAGCTTACCCTGAACTCAATGCATCAGCATGGAATCGCAGAGCATTGCCCGCTGGGGTAAAGGTTGGCTCTACACACACAACATTTCTTAATAATTATTATTATATTCTACAGCGCTTCACATTGTCAGTGGGTATTCACAACCAGTGGGTGACGTGCACCCACACCAGGGGAAATGGTACAGCCCAGGGTTGTAATCGGCTTAGAATCCTGGGCACATGAACATTGTGGATTGCAGCAGCTCCCCAGTCTTTGCTGTGCTATTGAAGGGGAAACCGCTTAGAAATCTCTCTGAAGAGGACAACATATTCATTTGTTTTTTTTTTTTAACAGGATGTATTGGTCCCCCCTCCCCCCCAATATAGCCATTTATGGCCTCTGGGCCCGGCAGGCGGCTCCGGTCACTCCCTCAGAGGGACTCGGTCTCCGGTTGCACTGTTCCATGACCCAACACCCCCCTAATTCCCCCACAGGTTTCCACCCAGCGGAATGGCCAGGGTGAAGGGGTGTGGGCTTTACCCCCCAACCCAGATCGAAATCCAGACTTTGAGGGGTGGGGGGGGCCAGTCGGGGCGCTGGTGTGGCCATCATGGAGCCTTCCAGCTCCTTTTTCTCCTGTCCCCCCTCCCCACTGACGTGAGGATGCCGGCACGTGCCCTACCACCCTGTACTGCCCTCCGGCCACCACCAGAGGGGTGTCAGCGAGTGGGACAACAATCCCTCCCTCCCTGAGAGAGGAGAGCAGTCCTCCGGACGCTAGATCCTCTCTCGCTCCTGCCAACCCACGGCGGTCCGGGCTCGTTCCCAAACCTGGGTCGCCGGCATGGCACAAGCTGTAGCGACCAGCACGTCAACCTCCAGCGCTACCAGGCTAGCCAGAGGATAGCATATTCTTTGGTGTTTTCTATTTGGGGCTGCAATTCTGCATAGCAGGTTGGGGCTACCTAGTGACAAGGAGCACCCCTAAATTTAAAATTGTGCCTGCTAAGCTTCTGCTTTCAAATTGGCTAATGCGCTCCCCCCCCCCCATTTCCACTATTTGTTCTTGCTTGGATTGGGGGCCACGTTTGCCACAGTAGTATAAGGATGTTTTTAGCAGGTCTCCGATTTGTACTCTTGTTTTGGTTCCTTCAAGTAAGTACCTGTCTGAATTATTTTTTTAAGGTTTGATTTAGGACATTTCCTGTATCTCCTTTCTGTCTAGTTGTGCTGCTCCCCTCCATCATATGGTGACTGTTGTGTATGTGTTTGCCTTTTTCATTCTTTACAGGCATTTTTTGTTTAATCTCTGTGAGGGATATTTTTCCTCCTTTGTCATTCAGCTTGGTTTACTTTTAAGACGAAAATCAAAAAAGCAAGGGAGACCCATAGACTCTAAGAGTCTTAGTCTTTTCCTGCAGTTTTCAGGGGCGGTGTCTGGCCTCAGATTATGTCTCTGGTGTTTTTAAATGGCGCAAAACTTCCCACTGTTTTTCTCCTAACCCTGGCTGTTGGGCTCACGCTGTTCTTTTTAACAGGCTTTCTCCAAGACACCATGCATCCTTTTCACGCACCTGTGCTTGGGCACACACGCTTCCCAATGTGCTGACGTCACACACAGTGTCATGACATCATGAACATGCATTTTCATGCGCACGCACACCTGCGCTTTTTCGTGTGCTAGGTGAGGTAGCTGTGTTTTCCTGCTAGCTTAGCACTACTGGCTGAATGTGAGCGTTCATTTTACAGCCTGCAGAGTTTTTCTAGGCTGGTAGAAATGCTTTCTGTTTGTGTTTTCTCCTCAAGCGCGGGGGGATCACGGAGGCAGCCTTCTCTTTGTTCTTTATATTGAGGAATCTCCAGAAACTTTTTTGGCTTAGTTTACTTTTTGTGCATCTGTGTGACACGTGTTTTGGCACCATGGCTTATCGGAGACCGCTAGTGTTCAAAAGATTAAGACCTTTAAAAGGGTAATGTGGCCCTCTCCACTGGATACCTGTTGCCCCACTGTGTTACTCAAGCTAATATGTGCTTACAGTTCCCCTCAGTCAGAATCCCGGGGAGGGGTTGCACGTGGTGTACCAGTTGGCAGTGGCAAAGCAGGATTGCGTAAATCTTTGTGGTTGCTCCTAGGAGAGCATTTGAGACCTGATGTTCCGGAGGACATCCCTTAGACACATTCAGCCCCAAGCCAGGCCCCTCAGGTCAAAGGGGTCCCACACAGGCACTTCCAGGTGCACCAGAGCAGGACAAGTCTGCTAAAGGATCTGCAGGCAGACCCTGACATTGACCATACAGAGGGTCAGGATGAGAATGTCTGGGATCTTGGGGGGAAATCCTGACCTAAAACAGTTACTGGATGATGATGAGGATGAACCCTTTGAGGAGGAGGAAGGGAGTGGACGGAGTCAAAGAGGAGGATTCATATCCCTCCCGTTTGATATCAAATCCTTGTCCTATCTGGTAACTGAGACTCTACAGCTGAAGGAGGTGCAGTCAGTGGAGGTCTTGGATGTGAAGCCTATCCTGTTTACGTCCTCCTCCACTCCAAAGTGTTTTCCCAACTTTAATCATTGTGATCAGATTATTGAGCAAGAGTGGGCAAGTGCAGACCAGCAGAAATATCTGCCAAAACCTAGGCTGTGGTATTTTCCCTTTCAGTATCAGCAAGTGGAAAACCCCGCCCCAGCTAATAAGGCAGTACATAACTCTGTAAGGCACATAACTATCCCAGATGAAGGGTCTCTGGCCTTAGTGGATATGCACGACAGCAGAGTGGATGCTTTGTGCAGACAAGCCTTCACCTCCAGTGGTGCAAACCTCTGCACCTCCTATGCCTCCTTTATCGTTGCCAGAGCTTTAAATTTGTTGGTTACCATGCTGTGCAGCTTCGTTTCCCCAAATTCTGAGGGGACGAGCATTTTGCAGGTGGTATCCATGGCCTTCACCTTTCTGGGGGATGCAACAGTGGAGAATTTGCTTACACATGTCCACTTGATCCACTTGTCATATTGTGTCTGCCATGTGGAGAGTGTGGCTTCGGCATTGGGTCACTGACCAGGCGTCAACAACAAGTTGTTTAACTTAGCTTTTGAAGGAAGCTTATTGTTTGGTTCAGGCCTGGATAGCATTTTGAAGGATATCCAGGATAAAGAGGGCCACCTTCAGTGTCAAAACAACAGCAAAAGGCCGGCACTGCCTGAAAAGGCCAAGTAGGTTGCCATCAGAAGCCGTATTGAGGGGGATTTCATCCCTTTTGAAACTTCGGGAACCAGAGGAGTAAAGGGTCCTATTCTGGATTTAAGACCAGCAGTGGCAGAGGAGCCCTTACCCGCAGACACAATGGAGGCCTGGGCTGAAGATGTGGGTCCTCTCAATGAGGGTATGTGGGCCCATCTCTGGCTCCCTTCCCCTGGCGGAAGACTGCACAATTTTTACACAAAATGGGTCCAGATAACATCGGATCTTCAGTGTGAACTTCGCCATCAGATTCTAGGATCCCTTGGAAGCCTTTTTCTGTAGCAGTCTGTCAGGGCTGCCCACGGCAACATCACCTTCCCTGTATGTGTATAGGTGGCCTTGCTCCCTCCTTAGTTCTTTCCTATGAACATATGAAATTGCCAGCAGATAAAGGCCTTATGGTCTATCAAGTCTGCTCGATTTGTGAAGCTATCAACCCTTATACTGCAGCTGCCCTCCCCCATCCAGTGACCTTCCCCTTACCCTGTCCCATCCCCCTTTGAAGCAGCTCACTGTTCTACAGGATACCACTTCCTCTGGCAATGCGTACCACCCAGACACCACCCTCTCCGTAAAAAAGTGTCTCCTCATTTCCCTCCTGACCCTTCTCCCTTCCAATCTCGGATCGTGCCCTCGTGTGTCACTCCCCCTCCTTAATTTGAAAAGGCCCTCCATTCCCATCTTATTTATTCTCTTCATGTACTTGAAGATTTCAGTCATGTCCCCCATCTCTCCTCTAGGGAGTACATGTTCAGCTCCCTTAGCCTGCTCTCGTACGGTAAGTCCCCTAGCCCCTGGATCATTTTTGTTGCCCTGCACTGCAACCCGTCCAGTAACCTATCATCATCATTTTTTATTTGTAAAACCTAATGTCCTCCTTCAGGTATGGTTGCCAGAACAGCACGCAGTACTCAAGGTGTGGTCTAACCAGTGACCTGTATAGCGGCAGGATCACCTCCCTTCTCCTGGAGGATACGCCTCTGGCAGTACAACCCAGCATCCTGTTGGCCTTGCAGCTGCCTTTCCACACTGTGCTGAGTCGTTCATTGTTGCTGTTATGGTCACCCCAGATCCATCTCCTCTTCTGTCTTGGCTAGTTGAATTCCCCCTAGCTGGTAACTCCTCCTTGTTTTTTCGCAAAATGTACCACCTTGCATTTCTTGGCATTGAACCCCAGCTGCCAAGTGTCCAAGCAGTCCCCAGTTTTGCCAGATCAATCATCTCTCAACCCGTGCCACCCTTCTGAGTCATCCACTACTGCTCCCATCTTGATGTCATCTGCAAACAGACTGATCTTGCTCGTGATGCCTATTGAGATGTCTCCTATGAAGATCCCAAACAACACCGGCCCCAGTACAGAGCCCTGTGGCACGCCACTTGTCACTGTCCTGGGAGATGAGAGCTCCCTTCCCACCACCACTCTCTGCTGTCTCCCTTGCAGCCAGTTCACTACCCATCTCACCATCTTCGCCCCCGCGCCTTCCAGCTTACTGCCTAGCCTCCCATGCGGCACCAAATCAAATGCCTTACTGAAGTCCAGGTACACGACATCCACTGCATGGCCCTTGTCTAGTTGTCTGGTTACCCAGTCATAGTACTCCACCAGGTTGGTCTGACAGGATCTGCCTGAGACAAACCCATGGTGTCTGGTATTCTGCAGCCCATTAGCCTCTAGGAGGGAAACCAGCCTTTCCTGCCGTCAACTTTCTCACCCAGTCTCCTTCAGAAGCCTTGTCATTCAGTTGACTGCCAAAACACACATTTTCTTTATTTTCATCGACATTTTTGTCTAGAACTGTCAACTTGTCTTTTCTTTTCCGTTGCTGCGGAAAGAAGATTTTTCAGGGGGAATGACCACGATCTTATTGTCTGCTGTCTGGGGTCTGTTCATAACCCCAAGGCCTGCACCCTCTGCCAGAAGTTTAACCAGACCACTCTTCGGCACTGCAAGAGTGCCCTCAAAGTTTTCCTTATGGAGCAGCAACTAGCCAGTTTGGAACGGGGGGCTCGGGCTTCTTCCTCCCCATCTCTGGTGTGCTCTTCAGGTTTGCAGGCAGCTAGGGCCTGGGAAAAGTCCTCTGGGAAGCACAGGGACCATCGTAGGGACCGTTCCACAGGACACTGGTCTCAATCCCTGGATACTCCCCATCAGTCCTCCGGGACTTCCTCATTGACTCTTGTGGGACCCACTCCCTCCACCGCCTTGGCCTTCCAGGCCAATCCAGATGGGGGACTCTTCTCCGGCTTCGCTGGAAGCTTGGCCGTTGTCCTCTGGGTCATCGTCCTCCACCCTGCCGGCCCTTCCACTTCTCCGCAGGCTCCCCTGGCACTGGGCCCGCTGCTTCTGCTCAGGATAGTGGACCATCAATGACTGGCCTTCTCTTGTCCTGTTGCACCGAGGGCTCAGTAGTGGCTTTCCCTAGTTCCATCGCCCTCTGGCCCGTTGAGACCGTCAACGGCGGGCTTCTGGCTGTTGTTCCCGGTCGTGACTGTCATTCCTCAACCCATCGTCGACCTCAGTTCTGTTCTGGCTTCCATTACCACAGCATTGGTCAAGCAGTTCATCCTTGTGCTTGCCATGCCATCAGTGTCTCCTTTGGGCAACCCTTCAGCTTCATTACTGATCCTGGGCATCAGCGTCCATTTTGTCAGCCCATGGCTCAGATCAGGTTGACATTGAAGGGGAATATTGCCCTGATCTCCTTCTACCTGAGGGGGAGGAGGAGGTGGAAGAAGGTCCACTGCCTCTTCCAGGAGCAGGGGCTCGGAACATCAAACTCCCCAATCTCTCCTCTCCCCCGCCAGACCCTGGTTTTTACAACATTGTGAAGCAGCTCCAGTTTGCTATGGGGTTCCAGACTGAAGAGGATGATGCCACCAAGAGGAATCTGGTAGACATCCTGGAGATCCCAGTCTCCCCCTAAAGTCATCCCTCCTTTGCTCCCAGCTCTGGATGATGCTGACCAAACGGTCTGGTGTAGGCCCCATCTCTGTGTCTGCCCATGCCCAGGAAGCTGGACAAAATGTACCATGCCCCTTTGGGGAAAATCTTCTGTTCCACCCAGCCTGAGACGGACTCTGTGGTCATTAAGGCTGCTCATGACCTTTCCAAGGTGTCCAGACACCTTAGTTTCCCCTCCTGCCAAGGAGTCCAGGAGGTTGGATTTATGGGGTAAAAGGACTTTGCCTCAGCTACCATGGGCCTCAGGATCTCAAACCACTTGTCTCATTTGGTTAAATTTCAGAACACACTCTGGAAAAAGGGCAAAGCTGCGGCTCAGGCCCTCCCGGTGGGGTCCCAGAGACAGGAAATCCTCAAGACTCTTCAGACGGCAGAGGATGTTAGTAAGCACCTCCTCTGTGACCTTTACGATATATCTGACACTACAGCCAAGGCAGCTGCCTCGGGTATCTGCCTTAGGAGGCACTCCTGACTCCGGGTTTCTGGGTTTGCTGCAGATGTGCAGCAAAAGGTTCTGGATGCGCCATTTGTGGGCTCCAAGCTGCTTGGCCCTGATGTTCAGGATATCTTTAATGAACTGGAGGCCTCAGGGAGGGCCCTCATTTGTGCACTCCCTGTACCATACCCAGCCCAGAAGCCACTCAAAGATTTCCTTTCAGAGGTCTCTCAGAAGTACGGCTGTGACACCTGTCCATAAGGAAGGCATAGAGCTGGACACTCTTTTCTGCCCACCCTTCCTCCACCACTGGCGCCTCAGCCAAAGTCCCCAGGGTTGACAGCGCTGCCTAGGCCCAAGGCCCCGCTCAGCCTGACTCCTTGCTCAACCCCTCCCTTGACCCAAGCCAGGAGAAGGTGGTAGGGGGGTCACTTTTCCCTCCATTTAGACCAGTGGAGGGACATCACCTCAGATGCTCGGATTTTGCCGCTCGTGCAAAGGGGCCACACTCTGGAGCTCCTCAAACAGCCTGCCACCATTCCCCTGGGGCCCACCGGCTGTCCTCAGGACCAGATTCCTATCTTAAGGGAGGAGATTCACTCTCTCCTGTGCAAGTAGGCCATAGAGCCTGTCCTGTGGGCACAGAGAAACAAGGACTTGTTCCAGATTCTTCCAGGTGCCCAAACGGATGGGAGATCTTCCTCCCATCCTGGACCTCAGGGGGCTAAACCAGTACATTCAATACAAGCGGTTTCGCATGGTCATTTTACAAGGCCTGCTACCTCTGACAAAAGGAAGGAGACTGTCTTTGTTTTCTGGAAATGCAGGATGCGTACCTGCATATCCTGGTATCTTACTTAGAGAGGGCTCTTGCAGTAGGTATTTACATATAGGACTGACCCACCAGGCGTCAGGACCCCACGGAAAAATTTCTAGCTAGCAGTCTCTGGCGGGGGACCGCCTCCACGTCAGGTGACAGACGTCAGTGTAAAGAGGTGGTCCCCCACGCCCGTCTTCCAGTTCTTTCCCGCCACCGACTTGTGAAAGTTCCTCGTGGTAAAGTTCAACGCTCGTCATCGTCCGTCGGTTCAGTTTCAAACTTTTCGACCGCTTTTTTCAATATTTTCACCCTCAGTACGCTGTGTATGTTATCCCCGATGCCTTCCGAATCACATAAAAATAAGTGCGACTCTTGCGGTTCCCAGCTGCCGCATAAGGGCGGCCATTCACTGTGCCTCTTCTGCCTAGGCCCGGATCATCCTGTGGAGAAGTGCCAGTACTGCCAGAAATTTAATTCAGCTACCCGAAAACAGAGGCAGCAGTCCCTGGAGGCCCGTATTAAAAAAATAAATAAAAAATTGCATCCATGGAGAAAGAGTTGAAAAAGTTGAGACAGGCATCCACTTCCCCAGAAGGCCACAGAAAGAAGGAGAAGCACCGGGACCGTGATTCGACTTCCACGACCTCCGAGTCATGGTTCTGAAGGTAGCATCCCATCTGGGGGACCGCACCATGATGGCCGTCTTGGCGGTGTCCAAGAAGGTGTCACCCCTCCTGTTGGGCTCGCGCTCGGGCCCCTCGGGTACCTCCGGGGTAAAGGAGGCCTCCGCTCCCTGGGAAGGCTGCCCGCGTGGTTGAGCAGGTCTGCTAAGTCAGGCTCCAGTGCCACGGCGTCCGCCTGGACAAGACTAGTAAGCTCGCTCCTTTGGGAGGGCACACAGTCGCTCTTTCGCCCAACGAGGCCACATCTCCAGTGCAGCCTTCATCGAGCAAGGGATCCGATAAGTCACACGCCAGCTTCTTCGATGCCCACCTGGATCCGGCTGATAAGCCGGATGTTGGCCCCCTCCGACGACCGTCCAGCCAAGGAGCCTGCATCGGACCCCTTCAACCAGTCTGATGCCCCAGGCTCCCCGCAACGCTTGGTGCTGCCCTCTGAGATCCCTGCGTGTCCTCTACTGAACCCCCAGGGATTCCAACCTTCCCTCCCCAGTCGTCACGGAGGACCTGGACACACTACAGTCAGGGCCCCCTCCTGCTGGGCCAGACACACTAACGCTGGACCCTCAGATGCGGCTCCAACACCGGCTTACCCGGCGCCAGCCGATGTCCCTCTACTGACGGGCGCCCACGCTGGCCCACGCCCATGGGGCCACCTTGCCTGGCCCGCCAGCTGGGCCTCTGCCAGGTCCATCTGCCCCAGCAGAGCCCCTGGTACCCGGGTATCTGACACCACAAAACCTGGTGCCATCTTACCTGATGCTGCAGTACCCGGTGCCTCAATACATGACGCCGGGCTTCCCGCCGTCAGGTTATGCATACCCGATGTACGGATATCCTCAATATCCGTATCCCCCTCATCCTCCTCCTCCTCCGCTGCCCACACCCCAGCCGCCAGCGGACTTGAAAGAGACTCTAGCTGCCTGGTGGGCTGAGGCCAAGGCTCAACTCACCAGAGAGGTAGAGAGTTGTTCACTGGCGCTGACCCTTCGCAGGATCCCCTGCACCAGAGATGGGAGACTCCTCCCTCACTCCCGACACCAGAGGCGAACCCTCAGGCGCCCAGGGGTGGGGAGGATACGCACCCCAGGGGCTTCCTATAGAACGCTCCTCCCTCCAAGGCCGGGAGAGTCTTCCTCTTCATCGGAGACCTCTGACTCGACTCGGGATGCTGTGACCTGGATGATGAGCCTTGTACTCCAGACCACTCTAGGCCAAGGACCCTCCAAGTCTCTTCTGGAGGATCCTTTTTCTGGAGCTACTGAGAAAGATCCAGGAAGTTCATCAGTGGCAATCTCTGTAGCCAGATCCACAGAGTAAAAAGCTCTCTGCCCACTTGGATCTGCCCGAGACTGCTTCTACATTGATTCCACCCTGGATAGAACCTCACGCGGACCTTGTTTCCACTATTTGGAAACAACCTTCCACATTAGCGCCCCTTCCGAGGAAGGCAGATCGGCTATACCAGGTTCCTGAGGGAGTAGATTTCTTGAATCTACACCCCAAAGCAGACTCGGTCGTGATTAGCGTAGCTTACGGCTGCTCCACTAATCCTAAACATCTCGGCTCATCTCCGCCTGACAAGGAGTCTCTGCTTCTGAACCAGTATGGGAAGAAGGTATATGTGTCTTCTACCCTGGGTATTCGGGCCTGAATTATGTGCAGCATGGGGATTACCAGAAGACCATCCTTAGTCAGGTGGAATCAAAGATCTTACTTTGAGAGGGCTCTTGCAGTAGATAATTACATATAGACTGGCCGCGGCGGCGCTGGGACTATGAAAAATTTCTAGCTAGCAGTCCTGGCGAGGACCGCCCCAGCGATCAGGTGACGGCGTCAGGAGATGTCGGTATAAAGGCGGTTCCGGACGCCCGCCTTCGAGTTCTTTCCCCGTCTAATCGTGTGGTGCCTCGCGGAAAAGTTTGTGCTTAATCAGCCCTTACCTTTGTCGTTTACCAAAATATTCTTTTATCGGCAGCAATCCCTGGAAGCCCATATTCTGAAGAAGAAAATGAGTTCTATGGAGAAGGAGCTCAAAAACTGAGGCAGGCTGCCCACTTCCCAAAGGCCATCGGAAGAAGAAGGAGAAAGAGAGGCACCGGGACAAAGGCTCCTCCACCGCTTCTCCCTCGGGAGTCGCTGGGACACAGGTAACATCCCTCCGTGGGATCGCTCTCGGCAAGCCTTGGAGAGTTTCCAAGAAGCGTCGGCCAACCGTCTATCTCGCGCTCGGGCCTTGCAGGCGCCTCCGGACAGTGGAGGCCTCCGTCCCCGGTTTGGCTGCAGGCACGCGGCCTACTGGCGTGGGCAGCTCCGGTAAGCCAGGCGTCTGCTTCTCTGACGTCCGCCCGGAGAGGGCCTGTAAGACGTCCGACCCTCCGGGGCGACGCACGGCCTCCACTCCACTGGACCAGGCCGATTCCTCTACTCGGCCTGCCTCCGGTGATGGCTTCCATAAGCCGGACACCGGCCCCTCCGGCGCCTGCCCTCAAGCTGCACGTCGGCTCCTCCGATGTCCGGCCGGCGAAGGAACGGCGCTGGACCTCCTCCCCCCACCCCGTCCGTCTTCCGGTTCCCCAGCCTTCGCTGCCATCTGGAGGCCAGAGTCCCCCAGCCTGACCCTGGGGATTTGTTACCCCATCCCGGGCGGCGCTGGGAACTTCCACTCCGCCAGACCGTCCTCCAGTTGAGGTGCTGGATCTGACGCCGATCCCCGGATGCCGGCTCCGGCGCGGTTCTGCCGACTCTGGAGACATCCCGTTTCGGATGTCCCCTACGCCCGGGCCTCAATGTGAACCCGCCCGGGGCCACGGCCGGGCCGTCTGCTCCGGCAGCTCCCCGGCTCCCGGGTATCCTCTGTCTTATTCGATGCCGACATACCGGGACCTCGGTATCCGGCGCTGGCAGTACCCGGCGGGTTTTTCAGCAGCGGCAGTACCAGACGCCACAATACCCGACGCTGGGCTTCCCGCAGCCGGGTTTTGGATACTCTTCATACGGGTACAACCCGTATCCTTATCCCCCACCTCCTCCTCCTCCACCGCCCCGACAGCCGCCGGTGGACCTGCAGGAGACTCTGGCCTCTTGGTGGGCTGAGGCCAAGGCTTAGCTCACCAAAGAGGTTGAGAGCCGCCTTACAATGACAGTGCCATTTCCGGTTCCCTTACGTCCGAGGCGGCACACTCCCTCACCACCTCCGGACTCCAGGGCTCTTCCGTTTGGACCCAGAGAGGGGCAGGACACGCTTCCCCGGGGCCTTCCCAAGGGGTCCTCCCACGCGTTGGGAAAGGGAGTCTTTTTCTTCTTCTTCCTCCTCTTCGCCCTCGGACTCTTCTGACGGCTGCTCCGAAGAGACGACGAGCCTCGCTCTCCGTTGAAGCCCAGGCCAAGGACTCCTCCGAAGTCTCCTCTGGAAGATCCTTCTTTTACGGAGTTGCTTAGGAAAATCCAGGAGGGTCATCAGTGGCACTCCTTGGAACCAGATCCTAAGCGTCTGAAACTCGCTGAACATCTGGATCTGCCTGTGACGGCGTCTATCTTGGTGCCACCCTGGATAGAGCCTGACACCAACCTCAGTACTACCATTTGGAAACAGCCGTCTGCTTTAGCCCCACTTCCTAGGAAGTCGAACAGGCTATATCAGGCTCCAGAGGGTGTTGATTTTCTGGATTCTCACCCTCGTGCCGACTCGTTTGTGATTAGCACCGCTCACAGCCGGTCGGCCAACCCAGAACACCTCAGCTCGTCGCCACCTGACAAGGAATCTCGCCTTCTGGAACAGTATGGGAGGAAGATCTACGCTTCCTCCATGCTGGAGATCAGGGCCCTGAATTATGTCGGCCATATGGGGGACTACCAGAAGGCCATTCTGACCCAGGTGGAAGCCAAATTGAACTCCCTGCCTGACTCCCAAGCCAAGCAGGAGTTGGCTGATCTTGTCCGCTCTGCTCGTTCAGCCAGTCGACACATGCTTCATGCGACATACGATGCAGTGGACACTACTGGACGGAGCTCAGCTTTTGCTGTAGGCCTACAGCATCATGCTTGGCTCCGTGTGTCAAGGTTGGTCCCGGAGGTGCAATCTGCTATTCAGGAAGCACCCTTCCGGGGGTCGCTGCTTTTCAGGGGTGATGTCAAGGACATCACCACCGATTAGCAAGAGAAGAGCACGGCACTGAAGTCAGTTGATTCCATGTACTGTCCCCATCAGCAGCTGCACCGTCCCTTTCGCAGACAGAATCGGTCCAAGGCGAAACCCCAGGGAAGGCGGGCCCCGAAACGCCAGGCCCCCACAGCTGCTAAGCCCCCCCGCCCCAAAAAGCAGCGGTTGCTTCAGCTGCGGCGCTGCCCCACACCACCTGACTCCTTTCCTCTCCCACTGCCTCCGGACTCCCCGGAGGAACCGGTAGGAGGGAGGTTTTCCCTCCACCTTCTGGGCTGTGAGAGGATAACCACAGATTCTTGGGTGCTCCAGCTCATAGCAGAAGGACACTCCATAGAGTTTCTTCAGAAACCACCCAGCCACCCCCCTCTGAAGTCGTCGTATTCACAGGAACATCTTCTCTTGGTCCAGGAGGAAATTTCGGCTCTTCTGCTGAAGCATGTAAGAGCCCGTCCCCCTTCATCTGCAAGGGACGGGTTACTATTCCCATTTCTTCCTGGTCCCAAAGAAGACGGGAAATCTCAGGCCAATTTTGGATCTCAGTTCCCTGAATCTTTACGTAGAATACAAAAGGTTCAGGATGCTCTCTTTGCAGAGCCTTCTGCCCCTCCTCCGGCTGGGTCAATGGCTTTGTGCTCTGTATATGCAGGATGCTTATCTGCACATTCCCATTTGCCCATCTCATCGCAAATACCTTCATTTTGCGTTCCAGGAGGACCACTACCAGTTCAAGGCACTCCCGTTTGGACTATCTTCACGGCCCCCCCCTCAAGTATTTACCAAATGCCTGGCAGTGGTGGCAGCCCACCTGCGTACCAGGGGAGTGCAGGTTTTCCCATACCTGGACGACTGGCTCCTGGCGGCTTCATCCAGGGAGGAACTCCTGCGTTTCCTCTCCCTTACCCAGCAGGTTTTTGCCTGCCTGGGTATTACCATCAACCATTCCAAGTCTCATCTGGACCCATCCCAGAGGCTACAGTTTATCGTGGCGATTCTCGATACGACCATGGGCAAGGCCTTCCTGCCTCCGGACAGGGCGTCCTCCCTTCAGACCCAAATAAGTCTGTTGTCCGACTGCAGGATGGTCTCTGCGAGGTCGGTCCTTCGCCTTCTTGGGCTCATGAGTGGCCTGATCCGGCGGTGCCTCTGCGCTCGACTCATTCTCAATGGGATCAGCTAGTGGGCGACCTAGATCACCCAGTTCTGATCTCCCTCGCCGATGATTCGAGACTTTGCAGTGGTGGATGGTCCGAGAGAACCTGTTTCGGGGAGTTCCTTTCTTTTATCCTCCCCTCTCCCAGACCCTAACCACAGATGCCTCAGGCGAAGGTTGGGGAGCCCATCTTGGCCCTCATCGGACCCAGGGCTCCTGGTCCAAGCTAGAACAAGCTCTCCACATCAGTGTGCTCGTGCTTCGGGCAGCGTTGTACGCTCTCCAAGCCCTTCACCAATACATCCTTCCCGGCCACCTAGCCATCCAGACGGACAACATGTGCGTGGTGTGGTACATCAACAAACAGGGAGGGACTCGGTCCTACCCTCTATGCAGGGAGGCAGTGAGGGTTTGGGATTGGGCAGCACAACACTACCTTCACCTCACGGCAGTTCACGTTCCGGGAGTCAGCAGCACCCTGACAGACAAGCTGAGTCGCTCTTTTGCTCTGACTAACAAGTGGGAACTGGACCAAGGGATCCTAGACAATATCTTCCAACTTTGGGGAACACCATAGGTCGACCTGTTCGCATCCTCCCTAAACGCAAAACTTCCCGTCTTTTGCTTGCTCGTTCCAGAGCGAAGCGCTTTTTGGAGCGACGCTCTGTCTCTAGACTGGAAGGACAGATTCGTCTATGCTTTTCCCCCAATTCCACTTGTCCAACGAGTCTTGCAGAAACTAGCTTCAGCAGGAGCGCGAATGATTCTGATCGCTCCTTTCTGGCCCAGGCAAGTTTGGTTCTCTCTTCTACGACAATATTCAGAGGATCCTCCTCTTCCTCTTCCTCTGTCTCGAGGTTTGTTGACCCAGGATCAGGGGACCCTGGTCCATCCAGGCCTCAATTCCTTTCAACTGCATGCATGGCTCCTGTAGACTTAGCCCAGTCCTGTTTTGGAGTGTCTCCAAAAGTGGCGGAGATTTTAGTGGAGGCCAGAAAACCCTCCACCAGATCCACTTACACCATGAAGTGAAAAAGATTCACTATCTGGGCCGCTTCCAAGAACGTGGAACCTTTCTCCTCTTCAGCGGGGCTTCTGCTGGAGTATCTATGTCATCTGTTTGACCTGGGTCTCAGTCATTCCTCTCTGAAGGTACACATGGCGGCCATTTCAGCCTATCATGTTCCCTTCACAGACAAGGCTTTCGCTCAACTGGAGGTCTCCAAGACCTTTCTCAGAGGTCCTCCACCTGAGGCCCCCATCCGTACTCCTGCTCCCCTTGGGACTTGAATTTTGTTCTAGAGAACGTACTCTTCCTCCCTTGAACCTGCAGCTTCTACGGATTTGAAGTTTCTGTAAATGGAAGACTCTCTTCTTAGTAGCCATTACTTCTGCTCGAGAATCTCCGAGCTTCAGGCCTGATGTGTAAATCCCGTGCACTGATTTTTCACAAGGAACGTGTTGCTCTTTGCACAAATCCTAAGTTTCTCCTAAAATAGTAGCCTGAGTCTACTCTAAATCAGTCCATAGAGTTACCTGCCTTTTTCATGCAGTACTCTAATCAAGAGAGTTTACTCCATACTATGGATGATTCACGGATTCTGAGTTACTACATCAACAGGATGAAGGATCTCAGAAAGACTGATCAGTTGTTTGTCTCTTTTGCTCACAAAAGGAAGGCAATGCTGTTTCAAGCAATGCCTGTCTAAGTGGGTGGCTTATTGCATCACTTTCTGTTATGACAAATACAACAAGACCTTCCTGGGTCAAGTCAGAGTCACTCCACAAGAGGTAGCTGCCTCAGCAGCTTGTTTCAGAATGTGTCTAGGCAGACATCTGCGCTGCCGGCACCTGGACTTCCATCCATACCTTTACTAAACACTACAATTTGGATGTTGCCTCTTGTCGTAGAGCAGGCTTTGGGCTGGCTGTGTTGCAAGGCCTCTTATCTTGAGCCTTGTACAACCAGAATTACCTTTTGGAGTAGTTTTCCTCCTCCCGGTGCCTCTCTTTGTTCCAGACTGCATGGGATTCAGTCCTATATGTAATTACCTACTGCAAGAGCCCTCTCGAAGTAAGATAGTACAGTTATATAAGAACTTACTGTAACAGTAGATCTTAGAGAGGTTCTTTGATAGTATGTCTCCTCCCTCCATCCCAGGCTTTTCAGCTCCTTTTCCAATAAAGGAAATATCCGCCTCTCTCTCATCCGGCCTCTTTTGACCTGTGGTGGGAAAGAACCGGAAGGCGGGCGTCCAGGACCTCCCCTTTATACCGACGTCTCCTGACGCCGGTCACCTGACGTGGGGGCGGTCCCTCACCAGGGACTGCTAGATAGAAATTTTTCCATGGGGTCCTGCCGCCTGCCGGCATCAGTCCTATATGTAATTACCTACTGCAAGAGCCTCGCTCGAAGATCTACTGTTATGGTAAGTTCTTACGTAACTGTACTTTAGACTCCCTTCCTGAGTCTCAGACAAAACAGGAAGTGGCGGATCTTGTCTGTTCTGCTCGTTCAGCCAGTTGGCACGTGCTTTGTGCCACTTGTGATACAGTGGACACAACTGGATGGAGCTTGGCTTTACGCCGTGTTTCTTCGGCGTCATGCCTGGCTCCGCGTGTCAGGATTGGTCTCTGAAGTGCAATCCACTATTCAGGATGCGCCCTTCAGGGGTTCGATGCTGTTTGGTGGTGAAGTCAAGGACATCATTACCGACCTCCAAGAGAAGGGCACTGCTCTCAAGTTCGTGGACTCTTTGTACAGACCCCCTCGGGCAGCGGTGCCCTTTTCTTCGATGTAACCGACAAAAAACAAAACCACAGGGCAAACGGGCCAACAAGCGTCGGGGCCCTCCAGCAACCAAGACTCACTCTACCAAAAAGCTGACGGGAGCCTCGGCTGCTGTGCTGCCCCAGACCTCCTGACTCACGCCTCTCCCAGGCCTCTGGAGGTATTAGAGGATCCAGTAGAAGGGAGTTCTCTTTCCATCTACTGGGTTGGGCGAGGATAACGTTGGAAGTTTGGGTGCTCCAGCTGATTGTAGCGGACACTCAATAGAGTTTCTGAAACCACCCGAAGACCCCCAAGTCATCTTACTCCCGGAACATCTTCCTCTGGTCCTAGAAGAAATTACCTCCCTTCTCTCGAAGGCGGCGGTAGAACCAGTTCCCAACCACGGGTTACTATTCCCATTTCTTTCTAGTTCCAAAGAAGACGGGAGATGTGAGGCCTATTTTAGACCTCAGTTCCCTGAACATGTTCGTGGAGTACAAATGCTTCAGAATGCTCTCCTTGCAGGGCCTTCTGCCTCTCCTTTGGCAGGGACTGCGGCTGTGCGCTTTGGACATGCAGGATGCTTACCTACATATCCCCATATGCCCTTCCAACCGCAAATTCCTTCAATTTTGTTTTCAGGGAGACCACTACCAATTCAAGGCCCTCCCATTAGGTCTTTCCTTGGGCCCCAGTATTTACCAAATGCCTGTCTGTGGTGGTGGCCCACCTGCATACCCAGGGAGTGCAGGTATTCCCGTACTTGGACGATTGGCTCCTGTCTGCCCCATCCAGGGAGGAACTCCTGCACTCTCTTTCCCTTACCCTGCAGGTTTTCACCAGCCTGGGTATCACCATCAACCAAGCAGAGTCTCATTTGGTCCCTTGACAATGACTCCAATTTATAGGGGCAATCCTGGACAAGACCATTGGCAAAGCCTTTTTGCCTCGGACAGGTGGACACCCCTCAGACTCAGGTCCGTCTTCTGTCCAGTCACAAAGAGGTCGAGGCAGGTCAGTCCTTCACCTCCTGTGGCTAATGGCGGCTGCCATTCTGACAGTCCCACGCACTCGGCTCCATATGAGGATTTCTCAGTGGACGCTTCGGTCTCAGTGGGATCAAACACTGGATGACCTAGACAAGGAGGTACTAGTTTCCAGTCCCATGATCAGGGACTTGCAATGGTGGATGGTACAAGAGAACCTTTGCCGAGGAGTACACTTCAGTATCGAACCCCCCTCTCAGACGTTGACAACAGATGCCTCAGGAGAGGGCTGTGGAGCCCATCTCGGGTCTCACAGGACTCAGGGCAGCTGGTCCCGGTTCAAACAAAATCTGCACATACATGTGCTGGAACTTAGAACAGTCCTTTATGCCCTACAGGCCCTGCACTCCTCCATACTTCCCAGTCATCTCCTCACACAGACAGACAACATGTTGTAGTCCGGTATCTCAACAAACAGGGAGGAACTCGTTCCTACCCTCTATGCAGGGAAGCAATGAGAGTGTGGGTCTAGGGCTACCAATACAATCTTCACCTGACAGCCATTCACGTTCTGGGGTGGAAAACACTGGCAGACAACCTCAATGGGTCCTCAGCCAGGGCCCAGAATGGGAACTGGATCAAGAGGTACGTGAGCGACATTGTTCTGCAATGGGGAACTTGCAGAGTAGACCTGTTTTGCATCTCCTCAAAATGCAAAACTTTCCGCCTTCTGCTCGCTTGCTCCAAGGCAAGGCATTTTTGGGCAGGACGCTCTGTCTCTCGATTGGAGGAACAGATTCGTCTATACCTTCCCTCCTATTCCCTTAATTCCAAGGGTCCTGAACAAGCTCAGATCAGAGGGGACATGAATGATCCTCATCGTTCCATTCTGGCCCAGGCAAGTTTGGTTCTCTCTTCTACAACAGTTGTCGGAGGAACCTCTGCTTCCTCTTCCTCTGTCGCAACACTTGTTGACCCAGGATCAGGGGACCCTTGTTCATCCAGGTCTCAGATCCCTTCATTTGCATGCGTGGCTCCTGCAGACGTAGCTAAATTCCGCTCTGGGGTTTCCCCGCTCTGAGCAGACATATTGGTAGAAGCCAGAAAGCCTTCCACCAGGTCCACCTATGCTATGAAGTGGAAATGATTTTCTATTTGGGCCACGTCAAAGGACTTTGACCCTTTCTCTTGCCCAGCCAACAGAATCCTGGACTACATGAGTCATCTCTTCGATCTGGGTCTCAGCCATTCCACTTTAAAGGTCCATATGGCAGCGATTTCTGCTTACCGTGTCTTTTGGAGATGGGAGTTTTGCAGCTGGAGTCTCTAAGACATTCCTCAGAGGGTTCTCCATTTGAGACTCCCCATCCGTATTCCTGCTCCTCCTTGGGACTTGAATGTTATTCTTGAGAAGCTTACTCTGCCTCCTTTCAAGCCGGCAGCCTCAGCAGATTTAAAGTTCCTCTCTTGGAAGACTCTCTTCCTAGTGGCCATTGCTTCAGTGTGGTGAATTTCCGAGCTTCAGGCCTTGATGTGCAAAATCCGATATTTGATTTTTCACAAGGAACGTGTGGCTCTACGCACCAACCCTAAGTTTCTCCCTAAGGTGGTGGCTGAATCTAACGCTGAATCCATTGAGCTACCTGCTTTCTTTACGCAACACTCCAATCAAGGGGAGTACCTCTTGCACACTTTCGATGTTCACAGAATACTGAGATACTACACCTCTCGGACCAAGGATCTCAGGAACTCTGATCAGCTTTATCTCTTTTGCTCTCAAAAGAGAGGGCAGTGCCGTTTCCAAGCAATGCCTATCTAAATGGCTGGCTTATTGTATCACTTCCTGTTACGAAAAGTACAAGAAGACTCTACCGGGTCAAGTCAGAGGCCACTCCACCAGAGGAGTAGCTGCCTCTGCGGCTTGTTTCAAGAATGCGTCAGTGGCAGACATCTGCGCATCTGCAACTTGGACTTCTGTCCATACCTTTACGAAACACCAGAGTTTGGATATTGCGTCTCGCCGTAGAGCAGGCTTCAGGTTGGCTGTGCTTCAAGGTCTTCTTTCATAAGACCCGTTCAGCTGGAGGCGCCATACCATGGATAGTTATCCTCCTCTCAGGTGCTTTTCCTTGTTCCAGACTGCTTGGGATTCAGTCCTATATGTAAATACCTACTGCAAGAGCCCTCTCGAAGTAAGATAGTACAGTTACGTAAGAATTTACTGTAACAGTAGATCTTTGAGAAGCTCTTGCAGTAGGTATTGCCTTCAGCCCTGCATCCCCTAAACTTTTTAGCTCCTTTTCCAGAAAAGAAAATATCTGCTTCTCTCCCATCTTGCTCCTTTTGGGCCCTTGGCGGAAAGAACTGGAAGGCGGGTGTGGCGACCCCTTTATACTGATGTTGCATGGCGCGGTCACCTGGCGTGGGGGCAATCCCCGCCAGAACTGCTAGCTAGAAATTTTTCCATGGGGTCCTGATGCCTGGTGGGTCAGTCCTATATGTAAATACCTACTGCTAGAGCCTCTCTCTCGAGGATCTACTGTTACGTAAATTCTTATGTAACTGTACTTTATTCCCTCACTGGAGGTAAAGTCAATTTTATTTATAAAGGCAGCTTTTCCAAAACCAAAGCGCATGTACAGTATACTGCTAAAAACTCTTTAGGTTAAAATCCCAAATCATTAAAATTCTACATTCATGTTAAAATCAAGTCATGTCAGAAATGCTAGTTCAAATAAATAAGTCTTCAATGCAGACTTAAAAGACTCGGTGGATGGGCACTCTCACCAGACAAGGTAGAGAGTTCCACAGGGTTGGGGCCATGAAAGCAAATGCTCTGGCCCCCAAGGTCTTCAGACGGACCCTGGGAACCTCCAGCAGTCCCTCTTCAGCAGAACAGAGCGGGCGGAGGGGGGTGGTAGGGACAAAGAACGTCTTGCAAATAATGCGGTCCCTGTTCATGTAGGGCCTTATAGGTCAGCAGTGCAACCTCGAAGGTGATTCTCCACTGCACCAGGAGCCAATGCAGTTCATGGAGCACAGGCATAATGTGACTGACTCTTGATGAGCCAGTCAACAGTCTGGCAGCCGCGTTCTGCACCAGCTACAGGCAATGGATATCCACCCCTGGAAGCCCTAGGTATAGAGCATTGCAGTAGTCAAGGCAGGTGGACACATAGGCATGGACCAACGTCGGAAGGTTCTCAGGCGGAACTAGGTGTTTTACCCCGGGCGATGTTGCTCAGATGATAAAATGAGGTCTTGACAATGGCAGACACCTGAGCTTTAAGTATCTGTTCGCTGTCAACTACAGCACCCAGGCTACACACCCATTCAGAGGCCGTCAACTGGTTGTCCCCCGGTATAATACCGGATGGCTGACCAGGAGGTAGCCCCCTCTACCTGATGATCTGGGTCCACCACCAACACCTCAGTCTTCTCCAGGTTCAATCTCAACCAGCTGGCACTTATCCAGTCCTGATTCTCAGTGAGGCAGTTGTTAAAGATCGAGCTAGCATCATCTTGCTTGGGCACAAAGGACATGTACAGCTGAGTGTCATCTGCATAGCAGTGGAAATTCAGCACGTATTTCCTTATAATGTCTTCCAATGGCAGCATATACACCGTGAATGACATGGGAGACAAAACAGAGCACTGCGGTACCCGACATGACAGGGGAAGAGGGGCCGAGGAAAAAAATCCCGACACTACTCTTGAGATCTGCCTGTAAGGAAGGTGGAACCATCTGAGAACTGTTCCCGATAGTCCAGCAGATCAACCCGCCAGCTATCCAATGTCCGCCATGGTCCACAGTGATCAAATGCCGCCGAGAGATCAAGGAGAACCAAGATCAAGCGGTTCTTCCAATCTCTCGCCATCAGGAGATCATTAAGTACCTGCAAAAGGGCCGTCTCGGTACTATGCCTCTTCTGGAAGCTGGACTGGAGAGGATCATAGACCTCATGGATAGTAAGATAGTCCTCAAGCTGCAGCGTGACTACCTTCTCAATAACCTTGCCCAGAAAGAGCAGGTTAGAAACTAGTCTGTAGTTTGCGAGACAGTCTGGGTCAAGGGTGGATTTCTTCAGAAGGGTGTGCTACACGCCTCCTTCAAGGGGTCCGGGAACACACCCTTCTCCAACGAACACCAGACAATCTCAGCCAGGACCGGTCCAATGACATCCAAACACTCCACAAGAAGGCGGGTTGGACCCAGATCCAAACTACAGCAAGTCGGCTGCAAGCCATGGATCATCTTCACGATATCAGTGATGCCGGCTGGTCAAAGTCATCCAGACTGACCGGGTGCCTGTGCCCGCCACTGACAACGCAACCCTCAACAGAGCGTGTTAGCTGGATATCAGACCTAATGGCGGCCATCTTATCTGCAAAAACTCGAGCAAACTCCTCATACTTCAACTGCAAAAAGCTCTCCGATTCTGCAGAGAGGCTGGATTGCACAACCTGTCCACAGTACGGAAGAGCTGAGCTGGTCGATTTCTTGCTGCAGAAATCTCTCTGAACAGGAATTCTGCCTTCTTATAAGAGATTTCTGACTGATAGTCCAAATAATGAGCCATTAGTCTAAGCTTGTCACCCTCCAGGCTGAATCTCTGCCAGCGTTGTTCCAGCCTTTGACCTACTCACCTCGCTCCCATCAAACCATGGGGACCGGGGATGAAGAATGAGTGGCGAACACGAACAGGAGTTATGGAATCCAGGGCCCCGACACTACACTATTATCAGTACTGTACCAGTTCCCTGGATCCATGCATTCCCTTGGCCTACTCGATCGGTCCAGCACCGCCATCAGACCCTCTGAGTCACACCCCTTAAAGGGTGGTACTGGACCATCTCCAAAGGGGCAGGTCTACTGGGGGGGGAGCCGCGAAACTGAACCCTGTGGTGTGATGGTCAGACCACCCGACTGGTTCTACCACCAGGTCAGAGACCTCCATCCCCAGGAGGAACACCAGACCCAAGAAGTGACCCTGATTATGGGTCGCAGCAGTAACAACCTGTGTGAAGCCCAACTAGGTCATCAGTTGGAGGAAGTCCTGTCCAAACTACGAGAGTTTGTTGTCGACTCAGGCATTGAAATCCCCCAGGACCAACCACCTGGGGAACTCCAACACCATGTCGACCACGAATTCCGCGATTTCCTGCAAGAATACTTTCCCATCCCCAGGTGGACGGTAGACAAGAAGTATCCAGCAACCCACACCTGCGCCCATGATACACTCAAAGGATCTGATGACCCCCACTGGTATCTCCATAAGGTGCAGTTCCATCTTGTAACAGATGGCTATACCCCCACCCCTATGATCCAGTCTCGGGCGGTGTATCACTGAGTACCCAGCTGGAACTGCTGATTCTAATACAGGATCAACATTTTCGTCCAGCCAGGTGTCAGTGATGCAAGCCAGGTCCGACGTTAATAATAATAATATCATCTTTATTTAACTGAGCGCCTTTCAAATTATCAAGGCACTTCACAACAGTCTCCGATAATTCATAAAAACACAATTAAAATCACAATATAACAGGAAATGCTTTAGACCATAAAAATGTTTTCAGTGGCTGCTTAAAGCTCCTCACAGTTCTGCACTCCCGAAGCTGGCCGGGTAGAGAATTCCAGAGGGTTGGGGCAGCAAACATTAAGCGCGAGCCCCAGAAGAATTCAGGGTAACCTCGGACTCTCCAGCAACCCCTCATCAGCCGAGCGGAGCTGGCTGGGGTATAAGGAGTCAGAAGCTCTTTCAAGTAGTCAGGACCAAGACCGTGTAGGGATTTGTAGGTTAATAAACCTACCTTAAAGGTGATCCGCCACTGAATCGGCAACCAGTGCAGACCACGCAGCACTGGGGTAATGTGAGATCTTCTAGATACCCCAGTCAATAAGCGAGCAGCAGTGTTCTGCACTAGCTGCAAGCGACGGATATCAACCCCAGGAAGCCCTAAGTAAAGGGAGTTGCAATAGTCAAGGTGCGAGGTCCCAAAGGTGTGGACTAGTATGGGCAGATCACTAGACAGAACAAGGTGCTTGATTCTGGCAGTGTTCCTAAGATGATAAAAGGCTGACTTCATGACTGCTGACACCTGATGATGGTCAGCCCATCTTCAAGTACCACTCCCAGGTCGCACACCCGTTCAGAGGCAAGGATCTGAGCTCCCCCCAAGAATATACTGGAGGGCAAATCAGTCCTCAGCCCTCTATCCTACATCCCAGGTTCACCACCAGAACCTCTGTTTTACCTGCGTTCAACTTTAACCTGCTCAAATTCATCCAGTCTTGGATTTCAGCAAGGCAGCTGTTAAATACTGAGAGAGCACTAACCTGGTCGGGGCAAAAACAGGTAGAGCTGGGTATCATCCATATGCAGTGAAACCTCAGCCCATACCATCTTACAGTGTCTCCGAGGGGCAGCATATACACTGCAAACAACATGAGGGACAGCACCGAGCCCTGGGAAACCCCACAAAGCAGAGAAAAAGACTTGGAAGAATAAATTCCTGAGACGACTCTCCGAGTTCTACCAGTGAGGAAAGATGAAAACCATCTGAGCACTGTACCAGTCAGTCCACAGATGGACCCCAGGTGCTCGAGCAGTATCCCATGGTTCACAGTGTCAGAAGCTGAAGAGAGATCAAGGAGAACCAAGATGGAGCGGTTTCTCCAATCTCTCGCCATCAGGAGATCATTGAGCACCCGAACCAGAGCAGTCTCAGTACTATGCCTCTTACAAAAACCAGATTGGAGAGGTTTGTATATACTATGAATGGTCAAATGGTTCTCCAGTTGAATCTCCACAACTTTCTCAATAACCTTTCTCACAAAAGGAAGGTCTGAGATAGGTCTGTAGTTTGCTAAGATATCTGGATCCAATGAAGCTTTCTTCAGAGGGGTGTCACCACCGCCTCCTTCAGGGAGCTTGGAAACTCTCCCGATTCCAAGGAGCACCGGATGATCTGAGCCCAGACCGGGCCAATGATATCACTACAACCCAGAATTAGGGAATTAGGGCCCGGATCTAAACTCCAGCACGTAGGGCGCATCCCCTGGACAATCCTCATAATATCGTGAACTCCGGAGGTCAAAGGTACTCCAGGAAACAAGAGGCACAGTGACCGAGCACCGACCAACAGCATCCCCCATAGAACAGGTCTGACTGATCTCTGACCTGATGTCGGCCACCTTATTCGCAAAAGATCGAGCAGTCTCATCACACTCAGTTTGTGAAAAAACTCAACGGAGCTGCAGCAGGCTGGGTTGCACAGCCTGTCCACAGTTCGGAAGAGTTTGGCGGGTCGATTCTGAACAACAGTGATTTCCCTGGACAGGAATTCTGCCTTCTTACATGAGATTGCTGATTGGTAGAGCTGATAATGCTCCAACAAGATAAAGATGGTCGGCATCCAAGGCAGATTTCCGCCAAGACGTTCTAACCTACGTCCCAGCCTCTGCAGCTCCGTCAAAGACCCATCAAACCAAGGGGCTTGAGGGCAAAGTGGAAGGGGAAAAACACGGACTGGGGCAATCAGGTCAAGAGCTGAGGAAATGGCCTTATTATAGGCCTGAACCAACAGCTCTGGGTCTGAGCAGACGTCAGCGAACTCCGAGAGGTCAATCACTGCCACCAGGTCTTCAGGGACAACATCCCATAAAGGGCGGAAACTGACCATCTCCACAGGAGCAGACCTACATGGGGGCACAAAAATAGAACCTCACGGGTAATGATTGGACCAACCCAACGGTTCCACCCCAAGTCAGAGCCTCAATGCCCAGGAGGAAGACCAAAAGATCAATAATTATTGCTGTCTTGTTCTTTATTGACTTGGCATTGCACAATACCGTCCAAGTTGGATGGTCGGCCGAGGAAGAACACGTCATTTGCCCACCACTGATGGATCCCTTGAATATGGGAACCAGGAAGGGAGGACCTCTTTCCTGGACCCATTTCGCCCCAGGGCGCCCCCTTGTACCCACTACCCCAATCATCCACCTCCCCGGCGAGACCGCCCTGACCCTCGAACTATCCCGAAGGCCCGACAGTGCCTGTAGACCTCCGGGGGGGGGGGCAGCGGAGGACTGTCAAAAGGGTGCAGTCCCCTAAGCCAAGAGGGGGAGTAGCACTTATCCACCAAAGACAACTGCCAGCACATACCTCACACCCCAAGACTAGCAGCAATACCCCAGCAACAACAAAAACCCACACTAAAATAACCAATTAAATCCCTCCTTTATGTCGCACAAAACCACCCCCAAATTTTACCACAGACTACCCCCCAAAAACCCCAATCAGTAAACGAGAAATATCACACAGTACACAAAATATCTAAAGTGCAGCAGAGATTACAGTCTCAGAATTAGTGAGTGAGGTAGAATAACTGTACGAAATCTGCTAACACTCTCAGTTAAAAACTTCAAATAAATGTCCCTAAGATCTCTCACATCAAAAGGACAATGGCAGAAAACTCCATATAAGTCCCGCTCCCACCAGGACTCGAATGGATGTCACAGATTCTTATAATCAGCAGTAGATCAGGCACCATTGTAAAACTTCATTTAGAAGTAAGGATGTTCCTCTAACTTGGTTCAGTCATAACAAAAGTTCATATGATTGTTCCTTCAAACTCTCACTTCTTTAGGACTGATGCTCTAAAAAATGCCGTGCAGGAACCAGCTCTCACCTGGGCCCATCCGAGCACCACAGAATATTACTTGCACATCTAGTTCCAGGTACTCTCACTGCCTTATTCAGCAGTATTCAAATCAGACAAGAAACCATACCAGCCCTTAGTCCATCTGGCGAAATGTTCCTTAAGTGTCCCTTAAATAGGTTCACAAGATGGATGGTCCTCTGTGGCAAGATCTTCCTTGGGCTCCCTCTCAATGTGCAGTAAGTTAAATGCCCCCTATCTCTCGGTGTAGGCCTAACCTGGAGGTAGCTACCTCCGGAAGATACTCATAGGCCACACGCAAGAGTACTGGACAAATCGGCTAGAGCCCTGAAGTGGAACCCCCAAAACAGCTGCCACCCGTGGAACTATACCGCCCAAATTATCCTGCAGTTTTGGCCCCAAGAACACACCCAGCCTTAGTTAAATGCCCCCCCGGATCCTAGGAATCAAGTACAAAAGCCAGCCCTCCGACTAGCCCTGACCTGGTGATTCCACTTAGGAATCTTCTTGTGGGTATCTCAGTCATCAGGTTAACCGTAGGAACCTTAAGTCATCAGTTAGGGGAATCCACAGAAGATTTTCTGCAGTACTGCTCGGGCCGCCCACACCGTGACTTCTACCAACGTCAGCAACCTTTATAGGCATGGGTGGCCCGCTCCCTCCTCAGTTCTTTTCTGCCATCAACTTCCAGGCAAATCTCCATGGAAACCGTTTGCAGTGTTTTGCGCCTTTTCAGCTTTTAGCGTTTTTCCTCTAGCCCTTACCAAAATCTCTTTTATACAGATGTTTATCCTCCTGAGCCCTGGCAGGAGCTTTGGCCCTCGAGAGGAACTCCCTCTCGGGTCCTGCTACACCGCAATTGCTAACTGTTATTTTCCCCACAGTGTCGCCCCGTCCTGGGACCCAATCCAGAAGCTGGGGTTGGCCCTCGATCTTGGCCGGACCATCGTGGAGCCCTGCCAGGTTCTTTCTCCTCCCATTTTCTCCCATACCCCCTCCCTACCCGGCCGATTCGTTGGGCGCACCTCCCAACCTGTATTGCCCTCCAGTCGCCACAAGAGGGCATTCAGTGAGTCGACAACTTGGAACCCTCCCAGAGAGAGGAGGAGTTGTCCTCTGGACGCTCGATCCTCTCTCCCCTATAACCCTGGTGACCGGGCTCATTCCCGAACCCAGGTTGCGGCGTGTACAGTATAGCGACCAGCACCTCAACCTCCAGTGCAACTGGGCGACCCCAAAAATCTCTTTTTAGAGATTATTTATTTATTATTTATTTATTTTTATATCAGAGTTAATCCTTCTTCTTCTCTTTTCCGTCGCTGCGGAAAGAAGATTGCCTCTACAAATGAACTGTCTTGTGCTTGCCCACAATGTCTCCAACTATGAGCTCTGCCAGAAGTTTAATCAGACAACCCTCTGGCGAAGCAAGAAGGCTCTGAAACAACTCATGGGACAACAGGTAGCCAGCTCCGTGCAGGGATCCTCCGGGACCCCGGCTGCCCAGTCGCCCACCTGATCTTCAAGCTCCCAGGCTGCCAAGGCCCGAGACAAGTCCTTGGGGAAAAGTCATAAAAAAGACCAGGATCGCGACTGCTTTCCTTGGCAGCAATCCTGTTCACCCGTCCACTTCTCCTTCTTCTCCTTCTTCCAGGAGGGGGCTCTTCGTCAAAGGTGGCTGCTTCAACTAAGAGATAAGCTGTCTAAGTCTCTGTTCCTACCAGACCCATACCGACAACTCTTCCGTCTGCCTCTCCACCGTCGGCGATGCGTTGAGGCCTGCCCTTCTTCTCCCAGGGCTACAGGCTTGTCGGGCTCCCAGGATGGAGGTCGTCGACTCCTGTGCCCGTCAAACCCCCTCTGTTGATGTCCACTATGGACCTGAATGAAGTACTAGTTAAATTCACAGATATATTCGTGCAGCAGTTAGGTGCTCAATGGTCCCTCTTCCACGGCACCGTCGACAACAGCTTAAATCATCAGCACCTGTTTGTTGACCCGGGAGACTCCCATGAGCCGCCGCCAGTGCATCCAGTGCCAGACCCAGACGAGATCACCGTCGAGGAGGAGTATCATCCAGATCTCATCCTCCCTGATGACATGGAGGAGGAAGAGGAGGAAATCCTCATCTCAGATAAGTTTGCTGCCTCCTCGGTCAGTGAAGACTCAGTCAAGCATACTCCAAGGCCTCCTCCTAAGGATGCCACCTTTTTCAATGTCATGAAGCAGTTGTCTGCCACAGTGTTCCTCCAGACTGAGAAGGAGGAGGATGTCACCAGGAAGGACCTGGTGAACTTCCTGGAGGTTCCTGAATCTCCCCCTAAGATCATTCCTCTTATGCTCCCACCACTGAAGAATGCCACTGCAACAGACTGGCACAGACCAGACATGGTGTCAGCTATGTCACGTAGGGCAGATAAACTTTACAGTGCCCCTCAGGGCCATCCTTATTTTGCTGCCCAGGCCGAAACTCTGTGGTCATCAAGGCAGCACGTGACAGATCTAAGGTGCCTAAGCATCTTAGTTCCCTTCCCCAGCAAGGAATCCATGGAGATTGACCTCCACTTTGGGCCTGAGGATTGTAAACTATCTGTCACACATGGTTAAATTCCAGAATGCCAACTGGAGAAAGGGCAAAGCTGCCGCCCAGGCCCTTTCTGATGGCTCCCAGAAGCAAGAATTGCTTCAGTGCTTGCAAACTGCGGAGTGTGATAGTAAACATCTCCTCAGGGCCCTGTATGATATGGCCAATACAGTAGCCAGGGCAGCTGCCACTGGTACATGCCTTCGTAGGCACTAATGGCTTAGGGTCTCTGAATTTGCAGCCGATGTGCAAGAAACAAGGTGCTTAACGCCTCTTTCAGTGGCACCAAGCTCTTCAGCTCTGATGTCCTGGACCTCATAAATGATCTGTTGTCCTCTGGCATGGCCATTAAGTCTGTCCATTCTCTCTACCACACTCAGCCATGAGGTAGAGGATGGTCTACTTTTCATAGACAGGCCAGTAGGCCAGGTTCCGCCCCCCAAACACAGGGTAAGCGCAGAGCCCAGGCTTCCTTGCCCTCCCATTCCAGTGCTAGAGTGATGGCCTAGCATTCCAGAAATGACGGACTAGCCTCTACAGCTGGTCCCCCTTAGCTTGACTCTTTGCCTGACCCTCTGCCTTTGGTCCAGACTCGGGAGGTGGCATTTGGAGGCCGGTTCTCTCTCCATCTGAATCAGTGAAGAACCATAACTTCAGATGTATGGATCCTGCAGATCATAAACATGGGTCATACCTTGGAGTTCATCCAGAAGCCTCCAGATACCCCTCCCCCACCCTCCAGCTATCCCCTGGCTCACTAGTCTGTTCTCCGGGAGGAAGTACAGTCTCTTCTGCGCAAGCAGGCCATCAAGCCAGTGCCCAGGCACCAGAGAAACCAGGGGTTTTATTCCAGGTTTTTCCTGGTCTGCAAAAAGACTGGAGACCTGAGGTCCATCTTTTTTTTTTATTTTTAATTTCTTTACTCGTCTTTGGCTGGGTGGTGCCTGTAGTTCCCCATACAGCGACTCCTTGGCCCCGCACGGCCGCAGTCAGGCTCTGACCCCTTCGCCCTGCCCACCCCAGGCCACATCACAATGGAGGTGCCCACCTGCACACTGCAGAGACCTGGGGGCCAGGCTCAGGGAGCTGACAGGTCCGTCCGCTGCGGGCGCCCGCTACGTTGCATGCCAGAGGATTAGTTTCCCCTCATGATCCACCCCACGGCGTGGCATGCAAGTGGCATCAAGGACGGCTGCGTGCATGCTTCCACATGCAGACATCCGGCGTCGGCCTGTGCTGACCCACACTTGTGCCCCGAGCCTGCACCTGCCCCGGTCACCACCAGGAGCGGCAGCTCAGCAGTGGTTCCCTCCTACCCTTCCCCGGAGGAGAGCAGTCCTTGGAATGCTCAATCCTCTAACTTGGTCGGCAGTAGTAAGAGGTAGGTGCCAGGCGCCTGAGCCCTCTTACACCACCCGGGCCAGCGAGGGCCAATCTTAGATCTAAAGGGCTCCATCTCTTTGTCCAGTACAAAAGTTCTGGATGGTAACTGCCAGACCTTATGCCCTCCTCAAGACCGGGACTGGCTCTGTCCACTGGACATGCAGGATGCTTACCTGCACATCTCGGTCTTTCCTCCTCACAGGGGTTTCTTCATTGTGTCTTTCAGGGCGGGCATTACCAGTTCAAAGTGCTGCCCTTTGGCTTGTCCTCTAGCCACGCAGTCTTTACCAAGTGCTTAGGTGGCAGCGGCTCAAGGCCCCATCCAGGGAACAGCTTTTACTGACTGTGGAGTGCACTCTCCAGCTCTTCTAATGTCTGGGCATTACTGTCAACTTGCCCAAGTTAGTTCTAGTACCATCCCTAAGACTACAGTATATAGAGACTGTTCTGGATTCCAAGCAGGGGAAGGCCTTCCTACCTCAGAACAGGGCAGAGTGCCTTATGGCCCAAGCTCAGGAAGTCGCCCAGAGTCGGTACATTCCTGCCAGGCTGTATCTCAGGTTATTGGGTCCAATGGCAGTGGTCATTCCCACCATTCCACTGGCCAGGCTTCACATGCATACCCTTCAGTGGACCCTCAGAGTGCAATGAGATCAGAGCACGGATGAGTTGGACCAACAAGTCCTGGTCTCCTTCCCAGTTCGCAAGGTACTGCAATGGTGGATGGACCCTTTGAATATTTTTCAAGGGGTTCCCTTCCTGATTTCTTCCCCGCATCAGATTCTAACCATGGATGCTTCGGGTCTGGGCTGGGGAGCACACCTGGGTCCCTTTCAAACCCAGAGTTCCTGGTCCCCGTGAGAAGCCACCCTGCATATCGGTGTTCTGGAGATGAGAGCAGTGCTTTGTGTCATGCAGGTATTTCAAGAGCACCTTGCTCCAGGCCAGCTGCTGATGCAGTCTGACAATCTGAGTGTTGTCTGCTACATCAACAAGCAGGGCGGGACTCACTCATACCCCATTTGCAGGAAGGCCATGAGAGTGTGGTATTGGGCACTGGAGCACAGTCTGACTCTCTCTGCGGTCCACATGCCAGGCGTCCTAAACACCCTGGCAGACAGTCTCAGCAGGACTCAGCCCAGCATGCATGAATGGGAGCTTCTCTCATCCGTAGCAGATCTGTTCAACAGATGGGGTCGTCCAGAGTTGGACCTTTTTGCCTCCACTCAACAAAACTACCCAATTTCTGCTTGCTAGATCCAGGGCCTGGAGTTTTCTGGCAAGACGCATTGCCCCTCTCTTGGAGCAGGATATTTCTGTACATATTCCCTCCATTTTCTTTAGTTCAGAGGGTGCTGATCAAGCTGTAAATGGAGGGGGCCAGCATGATTCTGGTGGCCCCATTCTTGCCTCATCGGATATGGTTCCCTCTGCTTCAGCAGCTGGCGGAAGAACTTCCAGTCCCTCTGCCCCTTTGCAGGAATCTGCTGACCCAGGATCAAGGGACCCTGGTCCATCCCAATCTCAGGTCCCTCCATCTGCATGCCTGGCTCCTGAGAACATAGCCATTGCCAGGTTTGGAGTTTCTATCAGGTGGTGGACGTCCTGGTGGCTGCCCACAAGCCTTCCACCATTGCCACTTATGTTATGAAATGGAAGCGGTTTGCAATCTGGGCTGCCAGACATTCCCTAGACCCTTTCACGTGCTCAGTGAATCATATCCTGGACTACCTGATTTCTTTGTCTAACTCAGGCCTCCAGTATTCCTCCCTCATGGTTCACCTTTCGTTTATTTCTGCCTTCCATGAGCCCATGGGTGACCGCACGATTGCTCAGCTGGATGTCCCTCGTACTTTTCTCAGAGGCATCCTTCATCTGAAACCCCCAATCCATTCCCCAGTCCCGGCTTGGGACTTGAATTTTATCTTGGAAAAGTTAACCGTCTCCTTTTCAGCCAATCGTGACTTGTGATTTGCGCTTTCTTTCTTGGAAAGCGCTATTTTTAGTTGCAGTTACTTCTGCTCAAAGAATTTGAGCTTCAAGCCCTCTGGTGCAAGGAACCTTATTTGATTTTTCACAAACCCTAAGTTTCTGCCCAAGGTCATCTCTGAGTTCACACTAAGTCAGTCTGTACACCTTCTAGTTTATTTTCCTGACCGTGCCAATCCAGGGGAAGCACTGCTCCATTTGTTAGATGTGTGCAGAACTTTGAAGTGTTATCTGCTTCGGACTAGAGAGTCCAGAAAGTTAAAGCAGTTGTTTCTTTCACCCCAGGTAGGGAGGCGCTTCAGTTTCTAAGCACTTTTTATCCAAATGGTTGGCAAATTACATTGTGTTCTGCTACAATAAGTGGCAAAGGAATTGCCTGGTGCTGTCGGCTCACTCCACTAGAAGTATGGCTACCTTGGTGGCTTGTTTCAAAGGGGTCTCAGCCATGACATTTGTGCAGCTGCCACCTGGAGTACAGTCCACACCTTCACCAAGCATTACAGTCTGGACATTGTCTCAAGAGCCCATGCAGGTTTTGCAGGGCTGTGTTTCAAGGACTCCCTGTCTTAAGTTTATGAAGATCTAGCCTCCCAGACTGTATGTTTACACTTGTTACTGCTTGGTACTCGTTTCTACAGTGAAATCTGATGACTGAGATAGCCACAAGAAGAAGACAGAACAGTTCGTAAGAACTTACATAACCGTGAGATCTTGAGAGGATCTCAGTCATCAAGTTTGATTCCTGCCACCATCCCCCTTTCTTGGGACTGGCTATCTGTTGTATCATATCTTTTATTAGAGATGGGTCCCTCTGTCTCTCCTTGTTTCCCTAAGGCTTGAGCCTCCCTCCTTTCTTCTCTGGAGGGAAAGAACTGAGGAGGAGCAGGCCTCCCACACCTATATAGGGTTGCTGATGTCAGCAGGCGGCGTGGGCAGCCTCAGTTGTACTGCTGAAAATCTTGCGCCTGGATTCCCTTCACAGATGGCTAAGGTTCCTGCAGTGTAACCTGATGACTGAGATCCTTCAAGATCTACTGTTATGGTAAGTTCTACACAACTGTTCTTTCTCATTCCATGGGAACATTTCCAATTCAGAGTCTTCTCCCGTGGCTTGTCCTCTGCGCCGTGGATCTTAGTGGCAGTGGCCCTCTGCTGCGAGGGCCCATATGTGTTCCCATATCTCGACGATTGGCTATTAAAGGCCCAGTCCAAGGAGCTCTTGCTGACCGCCTTGCACAGGACCCTGCAGTTGTTTCATTCCCTGGTTGTCACGGTGAACCTGCCCAAGTCCACCTTCTCCCAGTCTCAGCGCCTGCAGTACATAGGCATGGTTCTGGACTCATTCCAGGGTAAGGCATTTCTGCCCCAGGACAGGGTGGACTGCCTCTGGGTGAAATTCCTTAAGTGGTAAAAACCACTTTGGACAGCTGTGGTGCCATTGGCCAGACTTCATATGCGTGTGCCCCATTGGAACATGCACGTTCAATGGGACCAGCACTCGGACAGCTTGGATCAGTTGATCCTAGTCTCCTCTCCTGTTTGCAAGGTACTGCAGTGGTGGCAGAACCCTCTCAATAGAGGGTTAGAGAGCCCTAGAGAATATTGTGGATTTACCGGCACTGTCATCAACAGGTTTAAGTCCTATCTTTCGGGCAGGATGCAAAGGGTGGTGATGGGGAATTTCTCCTCCTCCCCGAAGCCCCTGCTATGTGCAGTTCCACAAGGATTGATCCTGTCGCCAGTGCTGTTCGCGGTGTACATGCTACCCCTGGGAGAGCTCATTAGACAGTGCAGTTTGGGTTTTCACTGCTGTGCGGATTATACCCAGCTGTACATGTCTTTTGCCTCTGAAACAAATGACGCCTTGGAAGTGCTAATCAACTGCCTGGCTGAAATCCAGGACTGGATGGCCTCCAACTGGTTGAGACTTAATCCCGACAAGACGGAGGTCCTGGTGGTTGAGCCTGGTTGTGAGCATGATGGGAGTGCCTTTGGAGTGGCAACAGGATTGGTCCTGGAACCACTCCGTTGATGGCTTCCCCTAGGGTGAGAAGTCTGGATGTCTTCCTGATGACAGATTTACACTTGATGGTCAGGTGTCATCTGTTGTCCCAAGTGTTTTTTTTTTTTTTACCACTTAAGGAATTTCACCCAGATTAAACCCATAGTTCCGCCCAAAGACCTGTCATCACTAGTATACGCCTTCATTACTTCCAGGCTTGACTTCTGCAATGCTCTATACTTCAGGGTCTGTGAAGGGACATTCTGCTGGATGCAGCTGGTGCAGAACACAGCAGCCAAGGTTACTGACAAGGCCTGTCTAGGTCATGTCATGACCCGGTCCTACACAAAATCTGCACTGGCTGCCTGTCAAATGGAGATCATCTTCAAGGTGGGCTTGCTCACCTACAGGGCCCTGTATAGATCGGGCCCTAGTTACCTGATGGATTTCCTTACCCCTGCCACTCTGATCTGCTCCCTTCGCTCCTCCACCAGGGACCTCCTTACAGTTCTGAGGGCCAGGCTAAAAACCTCCAGTTCTAGGGACATGGATATATTTGTTCATCCACTCATTGGCAGTATATGCCGCTTTAAATCTTGCGGAAGGTCTTCAAGCTTGCTCCTCCCACCCACCGGGTGGTATAACTCGGCTCAACTGCGCAGCCTGATCTTCCTTACGCTTGGAAGCTCAGGTTTCCTCATAACGCTCTGCGTTTGTGGCTAGTTCCTATTTCTCCGTTTAAGTTTAAAAAACAATATTTTGCAAAAGACTTCTGATGCCCGATCCCTCGCGGCTACGATGGATAAATACGACTCCCGGTTGGAAGTGCCATGTCACGGGCGAAGATGTCTCGGACGGATCCACACTCCACGTGTGTCTACCTGCTTAGGCCTTGAGCACGACCCGCGAGCTTGCGACCTGTGCTCATCTTTCTCGACTCGTCCTCGAAGACCGTGCTGCCCGATTACCTTCGACCGTCGAGAAGCATTCCCTCAGTGAAGTCAAGAAGCCCGGTTAAGCGGTGTCAGCGGCTTTCGGCGAGATCAGCTTCAAAGCGGATAAGTAAGCCCCTCGAGAAGAGGCAGCGGCGAGCCGATATCTTCCGGCCTGACATCATCCGCTCTCTCTCTGGGTTCTTCCTACGGCTTCCTTTAAGGAGCTTTGTCTGTCCCCTCTCCACTAAAGGAAGAAGGCACCGTCTGCTAGACCTTTTCTCGGTCCAAAAGAGGGACGAGGGTAAGTCCCTCCGTCGGCGCTCTTCGGGAGGCGGAAGGTCCCTCTCCCGGACCGTCGGGCAAATAAAACTGATCGACCGCTCGACCGACGGCCACTGGCCTCACGGTGTCCCCGTCAGGTCAGTTGACTTGAGACTCCCACTGATGGTCGAGATTTTTCTCGACCCATTGGGCAGACTGTAAGCAACTGCTTGGCCGAGATTCCCTCTCCGGTTCCCCGGGAGGTTGAGGATCCGTGGGCTCGCCTGTGCCTCGGTTCCGGGCCCTGGATGGACCTTCCGGGCGAGAAGGGGTGCCGGTTCCGGCCGACACCACCCTGCACGACCGGAAATTCCGGGACTCTCGGTCTCGGTCACGGACCTCTTCGGCGGTCCAACCGTTCCACCGTCATAAGCGGTCTCGGTCCCGCCACGCGGTAAGCGGCGTCGCCCGCTTCGTCCTCGTCCTCCTCACCGGATGGTGGAGGCTTCGGCGTAAGTCGTCGGCAGTCTACGAGGACCTTATGTTGCAACAACTCCTCCTGGCGGGGAATAAGCCGACTCAGGCGCCTTCCCGGCCATTAAATGGCTGTCACGGGCGGCGAGCACAACCCTCGACTTGCCGAGGAGCTATACCAGGCGGTTGTTGCCCAAAACCATGCTCCACGATTGCGGTGGAGCCTCCGCCCTCCACAGCCACCAATTGGGGCTCCGACCAAGAGATTCTCGGTCGGCTAAAGTTTACCCATCAGCTGTCAGTTACCCTCACTCCCGACCGACCTACGGCAGGTGAAGGGTGGCTCAGGCCAGAGCAGCTCTTGAGGACTCTTCCGAGGTCCAGATGATTCCTCCTTCTTCTCCAAGCGACTGGACTTGGAGTCTTCAGGAGGTCTTAAGTGGAAGCGATAGCCCGTCGTCCTTCCCTAGGACTGCCGGCTCATCTGGAGTCTGCGGGATGGAGCTGAACCCACGTTCCAAAGCGGGCCAGGTATCCCCTCCGGAGATTCTGGACGGGATTCTCCGACGGAGCCTTTCCGGTGGCGAGGCCATGAGTAGGTCAGCAACTGGAGACTTTGGCAGCGCCCTGCTTGCCACGCCCTGCGCCTCCGGCCAGGATGGCCAGGAAGTATCCGGTCCCTACGGTTCCTTGTCAGGTTTTTCAGGAACACCCCTCTGCTGAGGGGTTGGTTACCGACCAGCGTTTTCGGCAGCGCCCGATAGCGCCAGGGATGTCGGACAAACCTCCTGACAAGGGGTCCAAGAAATTGGACTATGTCGAGGCGAAAGTCTACGCTGCGTCCTCTCTCGGCCTTCCGTCAGGCCAGTTCGGCCGTCCTCATAGCACATTTTTCTCCTTGCCCTGTTGGGCTCCCTGGATGAGGTCATCCCTCATCTTCCCGCCCGATCTGCAGACTCACGGTTAAGCAGGTGCGGGACCAGGGCTGAGAACAGTGGCCAAACAACAGCTCAGACTGCTTTGGATGTAGGGGACTCATGTGCCAGATCGGGGTGGCCCATGAGTGGCTATCGCGTCGGTAGGCTTAGCTGAGGATATCCACCTTCGTCCAGTTACTTAGCACAAGTTGGCGGATGTTCCCTTTACGAGGGGTTTGGCCTCTTGACCCTGGGGTGGAAGGTCACCTGCAGAGGATCGAGAGAGTCCAATGCCACCTTGGACTCGGGTCTCTTCCGCTCCAGAAGGACAAGGCATAAACCACAGCCCTAAGCCCTTTTACGTCCTTCTGTGCCCCAGCCTAGACGCCAGTCCAGCGTCAGGGCCAGCAGGCCGGCCTTGGCATCCCAAACCAAAGCCATGACTTCCTCTAACAGGAGGCAGGAGGAAAGGGCCCAGGAGGTCCCTCGGCCGGTCCCTCCCTCAAGCCTGCCCAGTGACGGGCTGAGGGGTGTCGCCCCCATCCCCGTCACCTTACCCCTGGGTCCCCCCGTGGGGGGGGCGGCTCCGGCACTTCCGTTCCGCCTGGTCCGCTGTTACCACGGACAGGTGGGTCTTGGAGGTGGTGGGAAGAGGCCTGCCTCTGGAATTCGAGCAGGCACCACCGCCCCAGGCCGTCGCCCCTCGGGGAGCCAGATCCCAGCCTCACTGGCGGCTCGTCGAGCCCGACATCCTCTCCTCCTCCAGAAGGGAGGTGGTAAGAAGGTGGTGGACCCTCCTTCCAGACCCAGGGTTTTGTGTCCAGGTACTTCCTGGTTCCGAAGCAGACGAGGGCTGGCGCCCCATTCTGAGCCTACGGCCTAAACAAGTTCCTAAGGTCTACGAACCTTCAGGATGGTCACTCTGGCTCGATAATACCATCCTTGGAGCAGCGTGTGGTTCTGCTCTCTGGACTTGCAGGGGCCAGCGTTTTTCCACGTCCCTATCCGTCCGTCTCACCAGAGATTCCTTCGCTTCGGCGGAAGGATCTCTCTTGATTCAAGCCGCCCTTAGAAACTGTCTCCAGCTCCCAGGGTCTTCACCAAATGCATGGCAGTGGTGACAGCATTCCTCTTGGCGCGAGGGGTCGGGTGGACCCTTACCTGGACGACTGGCTGATAGCAGCTCCCTCCAGGAAGGGAGGCGGTGGTCAGAGATCTGGCCCTCCCGGGTCCTCTCAACTGGGCCTCCTTGTCAGCGAGGCCAAGTCGAGACCTCGAGCGCAAGCAGGTGATTTTATTCATCGGGCGCAGCTCGACTCTCTTGAGCCAGAGCGCGGCTCCCGTGACAGGGCCGAGGTTCCTTCTCCTCCTTTGCCCGATCATTTCTGGTTGGGCAGTGCGCTCCTGGGACTTCCTCAGCCTCCTGGGTCTCATGGCGGCCTGTACCAGCGTGGTCCGTTGGGCCCGGGCTGGAACATGCGTCCTTCAGTGAGGACTGGCCAGCCAGTGGTCACGACGCTGCGATCCCTTGGACCAGCTTGTGTCGGTGACACAGGGGATGTGGAATGCTCTCCAGTGGTGGACCGTTCCAGATCAATTGCAGGAGGGCATCCCGTTCGTCCGCCCGAGCCGACGGTCTCTCTGTCGACCGATGCCTCTCTGATGGGTTGGGGTGCCCATCTGGGGAACTACAGGGCCCATGGCCTCTCGGTCCCGCGGAGTCCGATGCCACATCAACCTGCTGGAGCTCCGGCGGTCCGCCTAGCTCTCACCGCCTTTGCTCCGTTCCTCCGGGGTCAAGTGGTCCGAGTCCAGACGGACAATACCACGACCATGTACTATCTAAACCGCCCAGGCGGGCGCTCCATGCTTCTGTGCAAGGAAGCTCTCCGCATTTGGTCACTCGTGCGCAGCCTGGAGGCGGATCTCTAGCCATTCACGTGGCAGGAGCCTCCAACACCCTGGCCGATGCCCTGAGCCGATAGGGGCTGCATCCCACGAGTGGTCTCTCTGCCGGAGGTAGTACAGCATCTGTTCTCCCTTTGGGGCACACCTCAGGTGGACCTGTTTGCCTCCACGGAGAGCGCGAAGCTGAGTCTGTTCCATGCCCGCCCCCCTCAGCAGGGCTCGCTGCAGGGGGATGCCTTCTCGAGGCAATGGACCCCGGACTCTTCTACGCCTTTCCCCATTTCCCTTGATCCACAAGGTGCTTCTCAAAGCGAGGAGGGACAAGGCGAGGTGATTCTGATAGCCCCAGACTGGCCTCGCCAGTTCTGGTACCCAGATCTCCTCAGTCTCAGCTCCAGGACTCCAGGCAGCTTCCAGCTCGCCGGACCTGCTCTCCAGTCCAATCAGGGGAAGGTGTTCCATCCGGACCTTCAATCCCTACACTAATGACCTGGTTCCTGAGCGGCTAGGTTCCAGGCTTTGGGTCTTTCGACGAGGTCCTCAATGTGGTTGAGGCGTCCCGTGAGAGTCGACCAGAAAAATGCTATGCCTTCAAATGGAAAAGGTTTTCCATTTGGTGTCAGAGCAAGGCTTGGACCCTTCCTCCTGTTCCTTGGCAAGCATCTTGGACTATTTGGTCCCTTCTAGTCAAGGGCTTAGGTCGGCGACCTAAGGGTACCTGGCAGCCATCTCTGCTTACGGGCGGGCCGGGAAGCAGTCGATGGCCTAGGAGAAGGTGGTCCGGCGCTTTTCAAAGGCCTTGATCACTTCCCCTCAGTCTAGGGGAACCCCACCTCAGTAGGATCTACTGCTAGTACTGGCAAAGCTCATGGGCAAGCCATTCGAACCTATGCAAGGTGTGCTCTCTCTCACCTGTCGTGGAGACACCGCCTTCTTGGTGGCTACACGTCAGCCAGAAGGATGGGAGAGCTCCAGGCGCTTTCCATCGAGCTCATACCTGGTCTTCCACAGGGACAAGGTTGTCCTCGCCCCACCAGAAATTCCTTCCGAAGGTGGTGTGGAGTTTCACCTTAACCAGGTGTTGACTCTGCGGTGTTCTCCCCAATCACACCTCGGAGGGCCGAATATGAGGCTCCATACTCTGGACCCTAGAGGGCAAAGCATATTATAAGGAGCGCTACGGCTGAAATCGGGGAGAGGTTCAGCAGCTGTTTGTCACCTACGCTGAAGCCGCATCTGGCAGACCTGCAGCCAAGCCGGACGATAAGCAGGTGGGTAACCTCCTGCATAGATCTCTCTATAAGTTGGCGGGCATGGAGCCTCCCAGAGGATAAGAGCTCATTCTACCCACATACTGCTAGCAGTGGCTGCTTCCAGGGGCGTCCCTATCCAAGGAAATCTGCAGAGCTGCTACCTGGAAGTCAGCAAACACCTTCATTACCCATTACACATCGACCTTGAGTCGCATGGGATGCTAGTTTTGGGGCCTCGATTCTCAGTCTCTCTTTCCCAAGTAAGTATATAGAGGTAATGCGTCTTTGCCTCCTCCTCCCGGAGAACTGCTAGAGTCTGCCAATGAGTGTGGATGAAAAACATATCCATGTCCCTAGAAATACAGGTTACTCACCGTAACAGGAGTTCTAGGAATGGTATATGTTGTTCATCCTACGACACCGACTCCTCCGGCGGCACGCACAACCTGAGCTTCCAGCGGGCCAGATCTGGCGCCATGGGGCGGAGCCGAGTTATACCACCCGGTGGGTGGGAGGAGCAAGCTTGAAGACCTTCCGGCAAGATTTAAAGCGGCAAGGATACTGCCAATGAGTGTGGATGAACAACATATACCATTCCTAGAACTCCTGTTACAGGTGAGTAACCTGTATTTATTGAGCTTTTGAGGTGGCTGGCCAGGCCCTCTGGAACTCGTTTCCTAGATCTGTAAGGGAGACCCCGTTGGTGGAGGTATTTAAGAGGGGCCTAAAGACTCCTCTCTTCAAAATGGCCTTACGGACTATTTTACACCTGTTTTATTGTTTTATTATTTAGTAACTATTTAAAATTAGATTTATATAACCCCTTAGAGCTTTTATTTTGTTATTACTTACTCTGCCTGTCTTAATTGTGTAATTCAAAGCCTCCAGGATTGGACACCATATAAATAAACATAACCTCAATCTGTTGAGGGTCCCTCCTCATCCCTCTCCCAAGCAGATCCTGACTACGGACGCCTTGGGCACGGCTGAGGAGCCCACCGGTCCTCTTCGGACCCAGAGGTCCTGGTCTTCAGTGGAGGCCACCCTCCACATAAATGTGCTAGAAATGAGTGCAGTGCTATATGCTCTCCTCCGAGCCACCCTCCACATAAGTGTGCTAGAAATGAGGGCAGTGCTATATGCCCTCCTCAGAGCCACTTGTCTCCAGGTCACCTGCTGGTACAGTTGAGCAACCTCAGTGTGATGTGGCGTGCTGTCTCAACCAGCAGGGGAGGAACACATCCTTACACCCTGTGCTGAGAGGCGATGAAAGTCTGGTACTGGGTCCTGGACCACGGCCTTGAACTGTCAGCTGTCCATGTTCCAGGAGACCAAAATGTCTTAGCAGATGGCCATAGCAGGGCGCAGTCCCAGAAGCACGAATGGGAACTGCCATCTTCAGTAGCTGAGGGCCTGTTTGAAAGGTGGGGACATCCAGAGTTGGACCTTTTTGCATCCCCACTCAATGCAAAACTGCCACTTTTCTGCTCGCTAAATCCAGGGTCTGGAGTTTTCTGGTGAGACGTGTTGTCCCTCTCCTAGAAAGGGAGGTTCCTCTACACCTTTCCGCCCTTTCTGCTGATCCAGAAGGTGCTCCTCCAACTGCAGTTGGAGTGGTCCTCCCTCATATTGGTGGCGCCATTCTGGCCTCTGCAAATTTGGTTTCCGTTATTGCAACAGCTGGCGGTGGAACCTCCAGTTCTCTCCCGCTCTGTCGGGACCTGCTGACGCCGGCTCAGGGGACCCTGGTCCATCCGGATCTCTAGTCCCTTCAGCTATATGCTTGGCTACTGAGGATGTAGCCATAGCCCGCTTTGGGGTTTCTCAGATGGTAGTTGATGTCTTGGTGGCTGCCAGGAAACCCTCTACCAGAGCCACATATTCTATGAAGTGGAAGTGCTTTGCCATTTAGGCTTCCGCTCTTCACTTGGACCCTTTCACCTGTCCCGTGAACTAGGTTTTGGAGTACCTGTTGTTCCTGTCAGACTCTGGGCTTAAATATTCCTCCATTAAGGTGCATGTCTGCCATCTGTGCCTTCCATGTGCCTGTGGATGGACATCCGATAGCCCAATTAGAGGTGGCTTGTACATTTTGAGGGCATCCTTCACTTGAAGCCCCTATTTGTAGTCCTGTCCTGGCTTGGGACTTGAATCTTGTGTGGAGAAAATTACCCTGCTTCCTTTTGAACCGGCGCGTCTTGCAAGCTACGCTTTCTGTTGTGGAAAACGTTATTTGTAGTTACCATTACTTCTGCTCAAAGAATTTCAGAGCTATAGGCTCTCGTGTGAACAGCCTTATTTGATTTTCCACAAAGAAAGGGTTTCTTTGCGTACTAACCCTAAGTTTCTTCCTAAGGTGGTGTCTGAGTTTACCTTAAATCAATCCATCCATCCACCTGTCTATTATCCAGAGCATGCCAATCCAAGGGAAGCATTGCTCCATACTTTGCATGTGCATAGAATTCTGCATTGCTAAACACACTGTACTAAGGACTGCAGGATGTCCAAGCAGTTTTGTTTGTTTCTTTTGCCCTGGGAAAGAGGGCAGCCTAGTTTCAAAACTGTGCTTGTACAAATGGTTGGCCAACTCTATTACTTTCTGTTATAGTAAGTGTGGTAAGGAACTTCCTGGAACTGTCAAGGGCCACTTACGTTGCCTGTTTTCGGAATGTCTCGGCTGCGGACATTTGTGCTGCTGCCACTTGGAGCACTGTCCACACTTTTACCAAGCACTAAAGTTTGGACATTGCCTCTCGCCAGTGGGCAGAGTTTGGTCTGGCCATGCTTCAGGGCCTCCTTTCTTAGGTCTCTAACCTCCTGCCACCCATTGTTGCTTTGCTGTCAGCACTGCATTGGACTCATTCCATAGGTGTGACCTGATGAGAAATATCCCCGATGAAGATAGCACAGGTGCGTACAAACTTACTGTAACAGTAGATCTTTGAGGGAACCTCTTTCATCAGGTCATGCCGTTCCACCCTAAATCCCCTTTTGGGGTCTTTTCTGTTCCAGACTGGTTATTTAGTGTTTCAGCCTTGTATAGGGCTATGCATTCTGCCTCTCTCCTTGGTTCCCCAGGGACAGCAGGATGGGAACGAACTGAGGAGGTAGACAGGGAATATAGGGAAGGTGACCTTGATGTGGATGGCCTTGGTAGACTGCTACAGAAAAAGGCTTTGGAGGGATCCTAGCGCCTGATGGCTACGTTCCATAGGTGGACCTGATGAAAGAGATTCCTTGAAGATCTGCTGTTACAGTAAGTCTTATGCAACTGTACTATGCTTGGGTTCTGGAGATTCTGGCATTAGGTTACGTAATAGATTTTGTACTGTTCCTCAAAGATACGCTTCTGCTGTCCCTCGTATCCAAAAGACCCTGTAAAGAAACGAGCAGTGTCACAGACTTTGGATCACCTGTCACATATCGGGGTGATTGTGCCAGTGCCACCCGGTGAACAAGGCCAGGGATTCACTCCATTTATTTTGTGGTTCCCAAGACGTCTGGGGTTTCAGACCTGTTCTAGAGGTGAAACACCTAAACAAGTATGTTCGCCACGTGACTTTAAAGATGGAGTCTTTACAATCAGTCATCTGGGCTGTCCAGCTGGGGGATTATCTAGCATTCGTAGACCTGAAGGATACGTATCTCCACATTCCCATCCAGCAGTCTCATCAGAGGTTCTTCTGGTTCACGGTCTGGGGCAACACTTCCAGTACAGGGCACTCCCATTTGGACTGGCAACGGCCCCCAGAGTGTTTTCAGAGGTGTTTATAGTCCTGCTTGCTCACCTCTGACAGGAGGGACATCATGTCTATCCATCCCTGGACAACTTGCTCATTCAAGCATCATCTGCTCTGCTGGCAAGGAAGTCAGTGGCCAGGACGCTGGAGGTTTGGCTGGGTGGTAAACCCAGGAGAAAAGCTCTCTCGAACTGTCGCAGACCCTGTAGCACCTGAGAGCGGTGTTCAGGATGGACGAGGGGAAGGTCTTCCTGTCGGCAGCCAGGAAGGAGATCTTATTTTGCTAGGTTCAGTGGCTGAGGTGCCAATCGTGGGCATCAGTTCACAGCTTTTTGCAAATTCTTGGTTTGACGGTGACAATAGAACTGCTTTCATGGGTTCACTTTCACATGCAGCCCCTCCAGATCAAGTTGCTGTCAGTCTGGGATCCAACTTCGGAGGATTATCAGGCCAGGATTCCAATTTCCCCACTTCTGCGGCAGTCTCTGAGATGGTGGGTGGGTGAGTCTAGAGAATCTGAACCAAATGGTCTTCATTGGAAACCCCTGTAGAGTTAATTCTTATGACCGATGCCAGCCTATCGGGCTGGGGGGCAGTGCTGGACCACATTCCGATTCAGGGGACTTCATCTGCGAGGAACAACTCCTACACATCAACATCCTTGAGATGAGGCTGTACATCTCGCTGTCCTTCACGTTCCAAAATCAGGTGCAGTCTAGGCGGTGATAGTAAGAGTCTGACAGCACTGTCACAGCGGCATACATAAACAATCAAGGGGAACAAAGAGCAAGCGATGCTAAAAAGCAGCAGCCGATCTTCCGTCAGCAGTTCACTTGGTGGGAACTTGAACATTCTGGCTAAGAAAGGATGCTGAACACAGAGGTGTTTGGGCTTCTGTGCAGAGATTGATCGTACGCAGATTGACCTGTTTGCCTCCAGTCAGGATGCTCAAGTGCAGCAGTTCTTAATCCGCTGCTGATGTCCACAGGTGGAGGCAACGGACGCTGTCATAGACATGGCATTTCACCAGGGAGTATGCCTTTCCCCTTCTACCGCTCCTTCCCAAGGTCATACTCAAAGTAAAGCACTCGAGAAAGCTTTCTTCTAATAGCTGCAGAATGGCCCAGAAGGCCATGGTCTCGGACCTAGTGAACCTAGTTCAACACATACCATTTCTACTCCTAATACAGGGGACCTTATCTCCCAAGGTCCAATTCTGCATCAGAATCTGGAGGCAATACAGCTCACGGCCTGGCTCCTGAAAGGAGGCTCCTGAAACATTGCTTCTTGAAAAAAGGTAGTGGGCACCTGATGTCCCCAGAAATAATTCCACATTCTGCTTCACGTAGGGACCACCTTTTTGGCTTGGGCCAGAGAGAAAGGTATCCAGCCTTCTGAAGTCATGGTTGTGCAGGTTTTGGATTTTCTGCAGGAAGGAGTGGAAAAAGGTTTGATCTTGAGCACTTTGAGAGGTCAAGTGTTGGCCCTGAGCCTCCTTGGGGTCCAACCAAGGAGGTTATCCGTTTTTGTGAGCAGTCCGCGGGGAGTTGACCTCTGTTCTGATCCCTGTCCCTCCATGGGATCTGAATCTAGTAAATAATTTTGTAAAATTTTTGAACCACTATCGTTGGTACCCTGGATATGTTGCCCTTAAACGTGTGTCTTTTGGTTGCCATGTGTTCAGCCAGGAGGATTGGTGAACTCAGGCCTAGTGCACAAAGAACCTTTCCTTGTAATGCATAAGGATAAGGTGGTTTTGATAACAGTTCTGTCTTTCATTGAAGGTTCCTATAGCTTTTCATGGGAATCAGAAAATCTGTCTCCCATCCTTCTGTCACAACCAACTCATCCAAAAGAAGAGAGTTGCACAAGTTGGATTGTGCCAGGCAGTTAGGACAAACCTTAGGCGGAATGCAGAGTTCAGGAAAGCAGATTGGTTGTTTTGTTCTCGGGCCAAGAAAGGACAAAATGCCTCTAAAGCCACCTTGGCACGATGGGTGAGGGTGTGTATTGCAAAAGCTTATGTCACAGTAAAGAAGGCTCTGGCTCTCATCAGGGCTCATTCTCACGAGAGCTATGGACACCTCATGGGTGGAGAAAGGTGAGGCATCTGTTCTAGAGTTCTGCAAGGCAACAGCATGGTCCTCTGTCCACACATTCATCAGGCACTACAGATTGGATGTTCAGAGTTCTGCTGTGCATAATTTTACAGGTGGCAGACAGCAGGTAAATTATTTTCCTTTCGCAGTTTTCATATGGGACAATATTCTCCCCACCGGTTTTGTAATGGGTACTGCTTCCAAATATGCTCAAGTCTGAGAAGAGGAAGTATAGGAACAGTCACTGCAGGGTCTGCTATGAAATACATAAGGAAAAACATGCCAGCACCAAACTGCAAAGCCCCCACACACACACACACATATACAGTTGTTTTAAAAGTTAATAACAAACACACCAGGTTGGTTGTATTGCTGTTGTAGCAGTGTATGCTGAAGTGAAACAAAACTTTAGAATTCCAGTGCTTTGTAGAAGTAAACCTGTCTCTGAATTTTCGTTGCTGACATTTCTCCAGTTTTCCTCATAAATTATCGAACGTCATCTCATGAATGAACTAGGTGAGACTTGGTCAGACGTTGCCGATTGAGGGTATAGACTCTAGCAGAGCAATGGCCCGCATGCGTAGCCTTTCAAAGGCAGCACAAGATTCAGTAGGAAATGACTGAAACAGGGCAAGTAACTGGCTATGAATAAAAACAGTAAAGAACGGAGCTGTAGTCCATCACAATACAAGACAGACCCCCAAAAATAAAAGTACTGTGTTTTTAAAACATAAACTTTTTGCTGAGTCTGTAGACCAAATTACAGCTTTGTAAAAGTTGACTGCATCTGTTTTATTCTATGGACAGTGTCAACAGCCAGTCTCTATATGCTTGTTGGGCAGGTGTTCACTATTCAGACTTGGAAAAAGTAAGTCGCCTCGCTATACGTTTGTGCCACTGAAGTTTAACTAGTGACGGGAGGATATTTAATGCCTGCATATTATGCAAAAAAATAAAAACATACGTACAATACAAGGATAGATGATAATTTACTCTGTACCCCCTCTCGAGTTTGTTTAAACTTTTTTTTGGCCCCCGCTCACAGACTCCATTTGCAGCAGCAGCAGTGAGGAAAATCCTGCTGTTCTCGTACAGGGAATGTGGTTCCCTTGCTGCTGGCTAACTCTGCCTTTGGAGTGCCCCAAAAAGGTATTTATTGGCGTAATTTTAAAAAACAAACACCAGAGTCTAGTTAAACACGTCCCGTTTAGCTTGATTCAGGTGGGGTTTTGTTTGTTTATTTTTAAATATCAATTTTACGTATTTTCCATGTTTTCTAGTTCGGGAGGTGCAAAATGATGTCCATCACGACACAAATAAATTTTTTGTGAAGCAAGTGGTGAGAAACCAAAAACATTGCAGCATAGAATTGTTTGTGTTATATCAGAATATTAGCCAGAAAACCCTACTAAGCATGCTCAGAACAGCTGAAAGTTTTGTAAAACATTCCATACCATCTAGGCTGTACATGAGAGCAAAACCAAAACCCCATATTCAATAAAATATATATATATATATATATATATATATAGAAAACAACATATGTAGATCTAGGAAACTGCACAAGCTACTGTCATGAAACTTTCCACGTATTTAGAGCTTGCCTCCTAGACAACGCATGACAAATTTCAGGCTCCTTTGACATATGCATGCCAGAGCTATTAAGGTGTACAATTAGTGGTTTAACTTAGAGCCTGTCGGGCAGCCCAGACTATACTGGCATTACCGCGCCAGTATAATATATTCATGCCATAGGTGTGGACCCTAAATATGTTGTATAAATCCGTTTATTTTCACATATGTTGTATACATTTTAGAACCCAAAATATGTTGTATAAACCATAACTGTCTAACAGCTCCACCCCCTCCATTTATTTTCACATATGTTGTATAAATTTTAGAACCCAAAATATGTTGTATAAACTGTAACTGTTGAACAGCTCCACCCTCTCCATTTATTTTCACATATGTTGTATACATTTTTGAACCCAACATTTATGCAATGTATAAACAGTAACTGTCGCTCAACTCCTCCCGCTGGCACTACGTTTTTGGTTTTAGTTCTACAGGTACTCTAAACAGCACAGTTGACCTGACACAACTATCAGTAAAACCCCAAGCCGTACTTTTTATTCCCAGACTGTATTTATTATCCTCATCGCTCCCCAAGAGTCCAAACAACAATGAAGACTGGGAAAACCAACTAATTTTTTACTTTTTGTGCTTTCCACTGCCTTATTCTCTGCCTCCTCATTACTCATTTTCTGTGATCCTCTCCTCTGTTTCTCTTTTAGCCCATATATTGCCGCTCCTCTTTCCTACCCCCCCCACACACACACACACACACATATCTCGCAATACCGAAGTCGCATCCCACTCAGCCAAAACAAACACTTATTCTTTTTTAGGGACATTCAGTACAGTAATGGAGCGCTGCTTTCCTTGCATCCTAACTGACACGCGCACTAAGAATGATTACTTTTTTTGTTTTTTGTTGCTTCAAAATATCTGATTGGCCCTACATCTACAGGACATACAAAGAAGCCAGCAGAATAAAGCCATTTGGTCTGTCTAGTCTGCTCATGTTGCAGGGTCCTCAACTTACACTACTGACCTGCCCCACGCACCATCCTCCTTTCTTCTCCATCAGCCCCTCCCAAATGTTCATGCAGTATTTCGTCTGGTTGATAACTGCATTCAGTGGTTTATGTGGCAGAGAGAGTTGGAGTATAAGGAATGAGCACTGCAGTTAAGCATTAATTGGCTTTGGTTTTGGTAAAACCGATTGTTGTAATTGCAGTGTTTATTCTTTATTCTGCAACTTCCTTGGCAACAACCCCAACCTGTCTCCACCACACAAACCACTGAATGCAGGATCAACCAGAAAAATACTGCGATCCTCACAGAAATCGCTGTGATGCAGGAGCAACCAGCTATGTAAATATATAATATATGTACTGTATATGTATATACATATGTAGGATCAACCAGATATTTTTAATTATACACAAAATCAGTCACAGTGCAACCAGATATTTTAAATTACACACAAAATCCAACGTGGCTCCTCACTGATGAGAAATACAGCTGCTGTGTGTTTTTTCCTTCTTTTAAATACTTCCCAAAGGTGACCGTCGACTAATAGAAGTCTGCTTCATAGCGCCGGCCTGGTGGTGCTGAGGGTTAAGGTGCGGGACACCACACCTTGCGCCACGCCAGCGACCCAGTTTCTGGAACGGACTCTGGTTGCTTGGGGGTCAGCCGGGGGAGCAAGGATTGAGCGTCTGTAGACAGCCACGCATGGGGTGGGCCCACATCCCGGGCGATATGCTGCCTCCATGGAGGCGGAGACAGCCGCCCCGCCCATTATACAGATGTGGGCTTGGGAGGAAAAAGGCCAGGAGTCGATAAGACCCGTGATGACTCGGTCGTTTCACACGATGCCACCCCCGATTCTGGATTGTACTCCAGTGGGGGGGAGTGAAACAGCGCTCCTCGTCCTGGCCCCGCTGCAGGGGGTAATCCATGGGAGTATTGTGGGAGTCGGCAGAGCGGGTGTGACCAGGGCTGGAGGAAAGAGCTCTTCTGAGGGAGGGGCCGGAGCCCACCATCGGCTCCGCGGAGGAGCAGAAACTACCAGTAAAAAAAGAAGTCTTGACCATAGACACAAGGATGGCTTCTCCCTAACAACCACCCCATAGACCCTAGTAACCAGCCCTGAACTGCGGAGTAAGAAGCAACAGAGCACAAATAAATCCCTTTCTTTTGTTAAAAACATAACTAAATAAAAATAAATCAGACCCATACAGAAACATTACTGCCCTATTACATAAATGGAATACGCAATGAGGCACTTGATAAATACGCTTATGCCAATTGTGAGGTTACCCAAGATCAAACTGCTCTTGTCCACATAAATCATTTCACTCGTACCCATTGCATATCCCATATACTGTATATGATGCACATTAACACACTCAAACTAATTTCCTAATTGGGTTTGATGTTGATCGATATAAGGCCCCTTTCCTGAAGCCTATTCATGATCAATTTTGATGTTGATAGATATTGAGCCCCTTTTCTGATTGATTTTGATGTCGATCCATATAAAGACCCTCTCCTTGATTGAGTTTGAAAACTTTATTCCCTTGTCTGCCCTGTGGCTAGTATGCTGGAGTACCTCTGGTCCCTCTCCCAGCTGGGGGTATGAGCGACAACTCTCAAGGTGCACCTGGCAGCCATCTCTGCATACTGGGCACAGGCTGGTATGTTGACAGTGGCCCAGGAGAGGGTGGTCAGGTGCTTTTTCAAGGCTCTGGACCATCTGTCCTCTCTGGTGCGTAAACCGCTACCACCATGAGACCTAATGCTGGTGCTTGCTGTGCTCATGGGCAAACCATCTGAGCCTGTGCACAGGTGAGAGATGTCACACCTGTCGTGGAAGACCAGGGTTCGAAATAAGGGGGAGCTGGGTGCTAATTAGCACCTGCAAATTCCATAATAGCACCTGGTGCTGTCAGTAAAAGAGGATCAGTGGTGCTAACTTCAACAGTTTCAGGGCAGCTTTGCAGATGAATTGCACAGCGCATGTGCCGTGTGCTGGAGATGGAGTGGTGTCTTGGAGATGCTTAGATAGTGAGGGCAGGGAAAGCGTCTCAACAGCATAACAGTAACCCTTCTCGGAACATCAGCTGGAGACAGGGAAGGGCTTGCAGCTGCAGTGGTCTAGTTGCAAAATACAGTATCACTTTTGCACCAATGTGGTGAGGTACCGAATGGGCAAGCAGGTGGGAAAAGTCTTACATCCTGTCTTATGAAGCTGCAGCAGACCAATCTTGAAATAAAAGATTGGCACTGTGAACCACCATACCTTTCTGTCCTTTGAGTAAACTTATTTTAGTCTTTAAAATATTTTTCTAGAGTTGTAAACAGCAACAGTTGAAGCAAATCAAATGGAGGAAGAAAAGCAAGAGAAGAATTTACACAATCGACCTATACAGAAGTAAAACTGCTGATTGGAAAAGGCACAATTGGTCTAAACTGAGACATACATGAGGAGGCATGTTGCCATTTGTCTTGTACCTTTGTCAATTAATTAAAAAGAGCAGATAATCTGTTAGTGTAATTTTTAATTAACAGATTGTCTCCTCCTCCTCTTGAATTCATTGGCAAATATATGACAACTGGCAAGTGCCTCCTTCTGACAATGTCTGTTTAGACCAGCTGCACCTTTTCCAATGAGTTTTACCATAAGAATATGTTAATGTAATTATTAATTGTTATTAAAGTGATATACAGCTAGCAGATTGACAGATATTTAATATTTATACAAGATTTCTATACAGAATTGCATTTTTTATTATTGATGTTTTTCCATTTTATTCCCCTTCTACGACATTCCAGTGCATTTTTCTGTGTTGATGTCAACTCCTGGCTTTGCCTGAGTAGATCCTGGTATGCTGGAAATTGCTGCAACCCAGGAGCTATTCATGGCTCTTGCCTGCCAAATCCTTATTTCGGCCCCCGAAGACAGCCTTCTTGGCGGCTATTACGTCAGCCAGAAAGATCAGTGAGCTCCAGGTGCCCTCAGTGGAGTCCCCTTATCTGGTTTACAACCCAAGACAAGAATGCAGGGACTTGACGAGACAAGTGACAGAACTGATTGAGAGCAGAGCTTCAGCTGGATTGGCATGTCTGTATCATCAATATCCATGATGCCTTGCTTAAGAGGTCATAACTTTTGAAATGGCATCTACCAGGTTTTACAGCAGGTAGAACAGAGTGAAGCAGTCTCAATTATACTTAAATTAAGATGCAGTTAGGAGGTTGAAAGAGAGGGAATCATTAATCATGCCCACAAACTATGCGGGTGTAAAGGAAAAAAAGGTTGAGGGGACTTTCCCTTTAACCAGGAGATCAACCTTCCAGTATACTTTACCAACCCATCTTCAGAGGCTGATCGCTGGCTCCATACCCTTAACCTACAGAGAGTGCTCTCCTATCATAAGGAGCACACAGCTTGAGTTTGGGGTGAGGCTCACCAGCTGTTTATAGCATACGCTGACGCTGTGCCTGGCAGACCAGCAGCAAAGCAGACAGCTGTCAGATGGATCACATTCTGCATCGACTTCTGCTATAGGCTGGCTGGAAAGGAGCCTCCTGTGGGGCTTAAGGCTCATTCCACCAGAAGTGCTGCTGCCTCGGTGACTGTTTTCAGGGACATCCCTATGCAGGAAGTCTGCAGGGCTGCCACCTGGAAGTCGGCACTTAACCTTCACTTCTGACTACAGGATCGACCTTGATTCTCATTGGGGTGCTGCTAATGGGACCTTAGTTTTTCTAGTCTCTGTTTACCAAATAGGGGTGCGCCCCTTGCTCCTTCCTCCTGGAGAGCTGCTAGGAATGTGCCAGAGTGTGGATAATGAACTGTATCCATGCCTCCAGAAAAATAAGTTACTCACCTGTAACCATAGTTCTAGGAGTGGTATACAGTTCACATGCACACAACCACCTGGCCTCCCTGGCAAGTGGCACACAGATCTCTACATCCAGCATGCAAAGATCTGACATCCCGTTTGAGTCGGGGATATACCACCTGGGTGGTGGGAGGAGCTTAACTGCAGGATGTCTGTCGATTCAGCACTTACAGTGGAACTGCCGGTTTGTAGATGTGTGAACTATATATCGCTCCTAGAACTACAGTTACAGATGAGTAACCTATTTTTCCTGATTGATTTTTATGTCAGTGTTGAAACATCTTTTCCTGAGTGATTTTTGTATTGATATATGTTAAAATCATTCAGGAAAAGGGTTTTTTTATGTCGATATATGTTAAAACCCCTTTTCAGGCCAGTATTTTGCTAGTGTCACTGCTTTATCAAGGGAGATGTTTGTTAAAAAAATAAAGATACATATTCAGTCATTATATAAATGGAACAGAAACAGTGTTATACTAACAGATTGATACCTCTATACGTTGAGAACTGCACTGACTATATTGTGCAGTCAGGGTCTGTGTGCTGTGCCCCCTTGTATTCAAAACTGCACTGATTATAGTGCGCAGTCAGGGTCTGTGTGCTGTGCCCCCATGCATTCAAAACTGCACTGATTATAGTGTGCAGTCAGTGTCTCTGTGCTGTGCCCCAGTGAATTCAAAACTGCACTGATTATAGTGTGCAACCAGGGTCTGTGTGCTATGCTTCCATGCATTCAAAGCTGCACTGATTATAGTGTGCAGTCAGGGTCTCTGTGCTGTGCCCCCATGCATTCAAAACTACACTGATTATAATATGCAGTCAGGGTCTGTGTGCTGTGCCCCCATGCATTCAAAACTGCACTGATTATAGTGTGCAGTCAGTGTCTCTGTGCTGTGCCTCAGTGAATTCAAAACTGCACTGATTTATAGTGTGCAACCAGGGTCTGTGTGCTGTGCTTCCATGCATTCAAAGCTGCACTGATTATAGTGTGCAGTCAGGGTCTCTATGCTGTGCCCCCATGCATTCAAAACTGCACTGATTATAATGTGCAGTCAGGGTCTGTGTGCTGTGCCCCCATGCATTCAAAACTGCACTGATTATAGTGTGCAACCAGGGTCTGTGTGCTGTGCCCCCATGTATTCAGAACTGCACTGATTATAGTGCTCAGTCAGGGTCTGTGTGCTGTGCTTCCATGCATTCAAAGCTGCACTGATTATAGTGTGCAGTCAGGGTCTGTGTGCTGTGCTTCCATGCATTCAAAACTGCACTGATTATAGTGTGCAGTCAGGGTCTCTGTGCTGTGCCCCCATGCATTCAAAGCTGCGCTGATTATAATGTGCAGTCGGGTCTGTGTGCTGTGCCCCCATGCATTCAAAACTGCACTGATTATAATGTGCAGTCAGGGTCTGTGTGCTGTGCCCCAGTGAATTCAAAGATGCACTGATTATAATGTGCAGTCAGGGTCTCTGCTCTGCCCAGTGAATTCAAAGATGCACTGATTATAGTGTGCTGCCAGGTCTTGTGTGCTCTGCCCTGTGTTGTTGAAAACTGGATTTGTCTTAGTGGGCTGCCAGGACCTGTGTGCTCTGCCCTGTGCAGTGAAGCTGGACTCATTATAGTGTGCTTCAGGGCTTGTGTGCTGTGTCCCTGTGCATTGAAAGCTGGACGGATTGTAGTGTGCTGCCAGGGCCTGTGTGCTCTGTCCCTGTGTGTTGAAAGCTGGACCAATTACAGTTTACTGCCAGGTCTGTGTGCTCTGCCCCAGTGCGTTGAAAGATGGACTGATTATAGTGTGTTGCCAGCATCTGTGTGCTCTGCACTGTGCATTGGAAATACTGATTCAAGCCCCAGGAATCCCTCACTGTGCTTAACATATATGCATTTCAGTCTGGAAGGTTGAGCTGCCCTGGAGAGGTACATTGTATGTAAATTAAGGAACTTGGAATATAAGTCAAATGTCCACCTCATGGTGGCGCTACATTCTGCTGTTTAATACCAGATTTATTTCTACACCTGAGAAGAGCTCTCCTCAGATGAACTCAGTTTTGTCTGATTATTTTCTGCTCTATAAGTATTGTGTTTATTTTATTTTATTTTTTATTAGGGTCTCAGATAAACACCTGTGAGCAGATGCTCTTTATGGGTTCCACATCAGTTAACAAAGAAATACAAAAGACTATGCATTTACAGAGATGGTACAGTAGGTTGACACATGTAGGCACTGCTGAATCATTGTACAATGTATGCCTGTGTCCATGAATTATAACATACAAGGGCAAGATAGACACAGAGTAGGTAATAGGCAAGGGGTGGCGAGGAGTGGGTGAGGAGAGGGGGAAGAAGGAGGGGTGTGGCCTGTGGTAGGGAGGGGTGAGCAGGCAAGGGGGGGTACCAGAGAAGTGCTGGTTGCTAGGAGCCCCTGGGGTCGAGGGGATATTTTTCAGGTCCCAGGAACCAGAGAAGAACTTCCGTGTTTACTTTCAACAGTTCGTTTTAACCGCATTTTTCTGCACTTTTCTTCTCAATTTCACCCTCTCTGCTAATTTTTTGCAAGTAAATTTAGCTAGTGATCCGGTTCCCAATATTTAGGAACCAAGCCGTTTGCACTTAAAACGCTTTACTGTCCAAGTCATTTTATTAGCAGTCGTTTTGTTTTAAGGAACCATATCACAATTTGGTATTTAAAGGCATTTTTAAGGGTATTTAAAAAAAAAAAAATTGTTTAGCTCATTTTAATAGCAGTCCTTTTGTTTTAAAAGAACCATATCGCAGTCTTGTACTTTTTCACACATACCCCCATAATGCAAAGCATCATGGGCTGTATATGCAAATCACCACAAAATATGCAGGTTCAACTTAAGGCAGAACTGCATGGTGCCGAAAGGCCTTTCACACAGTATCACGAACTCTGCATGCGTGAGAGGAACCTTCGGCCTGTCTGATTCTAGCAAAGATGAACCAGCATAGTTGTAGTGATTTTTGACATATACCCATGATGCTTTGCATTATGGGGAGACGAGTGATTTTGTATTTCTTTGAAACTTGGCTTCTCGGCCAGTGCCCTTTGTGGTAACCCTTGCCTCAGTGCTTGCACACTAAGGTTCTTTGTCTTGTACTTTTTTGCCTTGGGAACCATTTTACAGGGTCTGTTTGTGTACTGGCATGTCAGACAGACCCAGAAAGAAAATAGGACATACTGGTTTTAAAAAATCATGCAAAGTGTTATAAACTCTTGATGAAGGCAGACTGCCGCAAGTTGTGTTTGTGGTGCCTAGTTCCTGACCATTTGTTTACTGATTGTGAGTTGTGAAACAGGTTTTATCCCAAAAACTGTTTTTTTTTTTTTGTTTTGTTTTTTTAAGGGGGGGGGGCCAAAAATTAGAAGTTACTATGGCCTTTCAGTGTGCCTCCATGTCACCAAAATATACAGATGAGGCCCTTCCTCTCATAATATGCAAAAGGAATGATCCTCTAAAGACACTTTTGATTCCAAGGTTCCTGAAAAAGGAAATCCTGAGGTGGCCAAGCACAAAATCTCTTCTGAGCAGGTTCCAGATAAAAGAAAGCAAAAAGCAAAACTTGCCGCTGATCCTCCTCCTGAAGAAGGAAAAGAGACAGCAGTGGACAAAGCAAAAATGCCCTCTATGGAGGGCATGAACAAAGCTTGGCAATTCATCCAAGCTTTTCAAGCAATAGATACCATAATGGGTATGCTGGTTTCTGCTGCCTTCTCTGTTTCTCAGGACTAGGAAGACACATTTTATTATGAGGAGAAGGAAGGGGAATCTATTAAGCCTGATGGTTCCCCTGAACAGGACTTTGGCTCCCTCCCTGGGGTCTAGAGGATTTTCCTCCCACTATGCCTTCGTAAGGCAAATGGTAAGCACCTCGACCACTCCCGCAGGAAACTGGAGGATGAGGAGGAGGCTGAATTTTTGGACGTGATGGGATTAACCCAAATTAAGGTTGCTTCTGCCCGTCCACAGATCCCTTAAAGCACCCCTTGAGTTGCTGCAGACCCCTACTCCCACCCCAGGGATTGACAAAAAGATTGAGAAGTACCAGCTGGACAAGCGTTATGCTAAGTACCTCTATTCTCACCCAGATCATGAAGGGGTGGTCCAGGTGGCTGCCTGCGACAAGGCTTAAATTCCTCTCTCTACCCAGGCTTCAGACAAGGATTCCAGGAAGCTACTTTTATTTGGGAAGGCCAGAAACCCAGGGTCTGTTACACTTTACTCTCTCTCCCCTAAAACCAGGGGTATGACTCTTCCGGACCTGAAGATTTACACAATGGCAGCATTCCTAAAAATATTTTTCCTTTGGCTCTCTCCTTCAAACTCTCCTATCTGGAAAGATGTAGAATTTCTAATAAATGACCTTTATGATATAGAAAAAAATGGCTATTTCCACTCCTGAACTCTCTCTCTCCTCCCCTTAGAGTCTTTTCTCTCTACACTGCCCAGACTCTCCGAATATGGCACAACTTTATAAAAAAAAACAAAAAAAACCAATTCAAACAAATCAGCTTTTTCTTTACTGTTATATCAGGAGACCAAAAATTTCTCCCAGCTCAACTAGATACAACCTTCAGGAACTGGCGTAGGCTAGGCCTTAACTATTTTTACCAATTAGTAAATAACTCTGGTATTCTATCTTTTGCCGAACTTCAACACAAATACTGTCTTCCTGATAGAGACAAATACCGATATACCTAGGTAAGAAACTATATCTTGCAGCACAGGGATTTCCCTACTCGCTGCCCCTCACCATTACGTACTCTTTGGGCTCTCCTTAGGGACACACTGGCAAGGCTTCTTGGGAAACTAATTGGCCACCTTTATAGAATAACAGACAACTTGGGAGACTCTTCCAAGTCAGTCTTGGATGCCTGTAATAAAGATCTAGAAATGGAAATCTCTCTTGCACAGTGGGAAATGGCAACTTTGAAAACTATTAAAATTACTGCTTCAAATATTTGTCGAGAATTCGCATGGAAGTCTCATTCCAGATTTTTCCACTCTCCTGCTATGCTCACAAAATACATGCCTGCCTCCTATGGGCACTGCTGCAGGGCTTGTAACTGTGCTATGGCCGACCTGGGACACACATTCTGGTTTTCTCCAGTTCTGATGCCCTTTTGGTTAATTTTACAGGTGGAACTGGGGAAATGTGTGAATGAATCCGTAGAGTTAATGACAGAGATGGTGTTGATGTCCATTTTCCCCTCCCCATAGTCCAAGATGAACGAACACCTTACTTCCACTTTTTCTGTTAGCTTCCAAAAAACAATCACACGTAGATGGATGTTAAAAGATCCCCCTATGGTATCAGACTAGCATAAAATAGTTTGTGAAATTTATAGACTCAAATCCTTGACAGCCAAGCTTCACAATAAGCATGAGAATTTTCTGAGGAAATGGCAGCAATGGATATTATTTTTTTCCCAGGTGGATTTTGTTCCGGGGGGGGGCTTCCTGGTGCTTCATATAACTGGATTATCTTCTTACTATCCTCCCCGGGGTGAGATGGTCGACCCCGGGTGATGGTCCATTTCTTTATTCCTGGGGGTCGGGGTCCGCCTGCCTGCTTAACAAGATAAAGGCCTGTAATAACTAATTCTAAGTATGAATGCTGATATAACTTTGTTTAAGAATAGGTGTATATAAACTAAATTGCTTTTGTCATAACGATTTGTAATTCCTGAAGAGCTACGCCACATGCTGTATCTATGATGTCTCTCATAATAAAAATGAAATTAAAAAAAAGGATTCCAGGAAGCTAGACAGTATGGGGAAGAAGGTGTATACCTCCGCTTCCTTATTATTGAGGCAAGCTTTATAAATGGCCTACACTGCCCAGTACCAGAAGACCCTCCGGAACTCTGTACTGGCCATGAGCAAGAAGGCCTCGGGGGACCTGGCACAAGATATGGCAGACACTGCCAGAACTGCTTTTGATGCTACCAGATACCAGTTCTGTATGGCAATAGACAACTACACTGCTTCTAGGGTTATGGCCCATTCCATCTCAGAGATTTGCCTGACTAGGGACCACTAATTTGTCCAAGGACACCCCGGCAAAGGCCATGGATTTCCCATGTGAGAACAACTCCTTATTGGTGACAAGACAGAGGCATATACTGTATGAAAAAGGCAGATGAGTAGAAGACCACCTACAGAAGCAACACTGAGAAGGAAAAGGCTTCCACTTCCTACAGGCCTCCAGCAAGGGGAGGCAGGGGTTATTTTCCTCGAGTTTTCATGCCCTATGATTACCCTCCAATGGGAGGGTCCTTTAGGGGCATGTGCAGAAGAGGTGCCAAATGGGCCGAACCATCCCCAGCACCTGAGACTCGATCAAAGTAGAACGTCTGACGAGTCGGTCCATGTTGCCCATCCATTGCCAGTGGGAGGAAGGTTGTCTGACTTCTTTCAGGAGTGGAAAAATATCACCACAGACAAGTGGGTCCTGGAAGTAGTGAGTCAAGTTTTTCCAAGACTGCAGGTTCACAGAAACTTCAAATCTCCCACTCCAACAGAAAAGATTTTGCTGGAATTGGAGGACAAAAAGTTGCTGCAGACAAATGTAGCAGAAAGAGATCCTCCCTCCCAGTGGGGGAAGGGCCTTTACTCAAGGTACTTTCTCACTCACAGAAAAGATGAAGAGTGGTGACCCATTTTGGACCTTGGGTTTCTGAACAAACACCTGAGAAAGGACAAGTTCAAAATAATCATTTTGTCCACAGTGATACCATCCCTGCAACAGGGAGACTGGATGGGGTCTCTGGACCTGAAAGATGCGTATTTCCACATTCCAGTCAGGCCCAGCCACAGGAAATACTCAAGGTTCAGACTGCCTTCTGGTAATTATCAGTTCACAGCCCTTCTCTTTGGTCTCTCATCTGCTCCTAGAGTGTTCACAAAGTGCTTAGCCATGGTAGCAGCACATCTCAGGAGGCAAGGAGTGTTGGTTTTTCCTTACCTGTACGACTGGCTGGTTGGCAGAAAAGTCACACCAGCAGGTCACGGGGGTTCTCCAGCTAACTCCTGGGCCAGACCAGCAAAGCATTTCCTTCAGCATCTGGGCCATATGGCCTCCACCACAGCCATGGTCCCAGGAGCCAGGTTTCAAATGAGAGACATCCAGTATCACTTAAGGGGCCCATTGGTCCCAGAGCGACACACCCCTTTCAAGGCTAGTGCCTGTGACAAGAACTCTGTTGCAGGGTCTGGACTGGTGGAAAGAAGGACAACCTCAGAGTGTGAATGCCCTTTCAACAACAGTTCCCCACAGTGGTCCTGACAACAGATGCCTCCCTTCTGTGCTGGGGAGTCCACCTGGGTGACCTAACAGAAAGTGGAGTGTGGTCCTTCCGGGAATCCAGAGAGCACATAAACCTCTTGGAACTAAGGGCAGTTTTCCTTGTCCTTCAGTTGTTCACTGTCATACGTAAAGGGCCAGCCAGCCCAAATCAGGACAGACAACACCACTACCATGTACTGCATGAACAATCTGGAAGGCACAAGATCATCAAAGCTATGCACAGAAACTATGAAGATCTGGAATCAGGCTTAATCCATGGAATTGCAGGTGTCTGCAGTCCATCTTCCAGGGAAAGACAATGTCCTGGCAGGTTCCCTCAGCAGGATCAGTTAGGGGCATCACGAATAGTCTCTGAAAAGCAGGTGCTGGCCACAATCTTCAGGAGATGAGGCACGCAGAAACAGACCTGTTTGCTTCCAAGAAATATCCGCTCCTCTTTTGTTGCAAGCCTCCAGCAGTGGGCTCAGTCCCATGGACGCCCTGACCTGGACTGGTCGGGAAGTTCCTTTTTGTCTTATCTCCATTCCCTCTATTACTTAGAGTTCTCCTAAAAATTTAGGAGCCAACCTGCAATCATATTAGTGGCTCCAGGCTGGGTGAGACATCCCTGGTACTCCCTGCTTCTGGCCCTCTCCATCAAACAGCCTATCCATCTCCAGCAGAAACGCAATCTACTGACCATGTCTCGGAGCAGAGTAACCTTTCCAAACCTCAAGTAACTGCACCTCAAGGCTTGGTTCTTGAGTACTCTGCTTTTCAATTTTCAGATGAGGTCTTTAGGGTTTCCAGGAAGCCTGCTACCAGAAAGGTGTTTGCTTCCATATGGAAAAGGTTTTCTCTGTGGTGTGGCAATGGAATCTGATGGCATACATCCCAGGGTACTAAAGGAGCTAAGGGTAGAACTAGCAGAGCCATTATCAGAACTGTTTAGTGAGTCTCTGAGCACAGGAGAGGTCCCAGAAGACTGGAGAAGGGCTCATGTGATCCCGCTCCACAAGAGTGGAGGCAGGGAACTACAGACCAGTCAGTCTTACCTCAGTAGTGGGCAAGATTATGGAGACACTCCTTAGGGAAAGGATAGTGCAACACCTGGAATCCATAGGAGCACAGGATCCAAGACAGCATGGGTTTACAAAAGGAAAGTCCTGTCAAACTAATCTCATAGGTTTCTTTGACTGGGTAAGCAGAGTGGTGGACCAAGGGGGAGCAGTTGATGTTGCCTACCTTGACTTCAGCAAAACTTTCGATACTGTTCCACATAGAAGATTGATTAATAAGCTGGGTAGGCTCGGGGTGGGTCAGACGTTGGTCAACTGGGTGGCAAACTGGTTGACGGGCAGAAAACAGAGAGTGGTGGTAAACGGTATACAGTCAGAAGAGATGCAAGTCACAAGTGGGGTGCCTCAGGGATCAGTCCTGGGGCCAGTCCTCTTCAATATCTTCATCAATGACATTGCAGATGGGACTGGAGGGTAAGGTTTGTCTGTTTGCAGATGACACCAAGATCTGCAACAGAGTAGATGGTCCAGATGAGGTGGGCAGAATGAGAAGAGATCTGGATAAACTAGCAAAATGGTCAGAAGAGTGGCAACTGGGGTTTAAAAGGGAAACACTGGAAAAGGCGCAGCTTTACCCAGGCGCTACAAAAATGCTTGATTAGTGCTTTCAGCCAGTAACATTTTTTTTTTTAATTCCCTCTAATTGCTTTTAGTAATTTAAATAGTGGCCTTCAATTTTCACTTTCTATTGCTGGCAGCCACCATCTCATGAGCAGCAGAGAGCTTCCTGAGCTCACTTTATGCTAATATGCCCTGCCAACCAATAGCAGAGATCAAACAGACATATTAGCATACAGTGAGCTCAGGAATCTCACTGCTGCTCATGAGATGGTGACTGCCTGCAACTGAAAGTGGAAGTTGTGGGTAGCTGTTTTAAATCATTTAAAAAAAAGTTGTTACTGTCTGAAAGTACTAATTGAGAGTTTATGTAGTGTCTGAGGAAAGCTGTGTCTTTTTCCAGTGTTTTCCTTTAACACAAAGTACAAGATCATGCACATAGGGAAGAGAAACCCTGAAGCCACCTAGAGGCTGGGAGGGGAGTTGCTAGCAGTCACAAGGGAAGAAAGAGACTTGGGCGTCATAATCACCGATGACCTGAAATCATCCAAGCAGACCACTAAAAGCAGTAGGTAAGGCTAGAGCGATGTTGGGGTGTATTAGCAGGGGTATCACAAGTCTGAAGAGGAAGGTAATAAGCCCTCTTTACAAGACATTGGTTAGGCCCCATCTGGAGTACGGCGTACAGTACTGGAGGCCACACCTTCACAAGGACATTAACCAAATTGAGGCAGTCCTGAGAAGGGTAACCAAAATGGTGCAGGGACTGCATCAGAAAACATATGAGCACAGATTAACTGAGCTCAATATGTATACCCTAGAGCAAAGGAGGGAGAGAGAGGTGATATGATTGAAACATTCAAACACCTTAAGGGCATTAACAAGGTGAAAGAGTCTAACATGTTTCAATATAAGAAAAATAGCAGGACAAGAGGACACAGCATGAGATCAGAGGGAGGCCGATTAAGGGGTAATGTGAGGAAGTTCTTTTTCAGAGAAAGGGTGGTGGATGCATGGAACAGCCTACCTCAGGAAGTGGTGGATATGAATACAGTGCAGGGCTTCAAACAGGCATGAGATAGGCATAAGGGAGCAGTACAGATGAGTATGAATAGATAGCCCATTGATAGAGCCAAGGCCAATGGCACACATTCATAAGGTAGAAAAAAGAAATGGGCAGACTGGATGGGCCTTGCGGTCCTTATCTGCCGTCAACTTCTGTGTTTCTGTGTGTGCTCCCAAGCGGCTCAGTCCCTTACAGGCAGATCTGGCTATACTTTTGGACTACTGGGTTTACTCACAAGCTTAGGGCCTCAGGCCCTAAACCCTAAAGTTCACCTGGCAGCTATTTTGGCCTGTATTTCAGCAGTTAGTGAGAAAAATAGTTGTTTCACACCTATTTTCAAGAAATTCTTTTAAGGGCCTGCTGCATCTGTATCCCCTGTTAAGGAACCAGTCCCTCCTGGGATTTTAACCTGTGTGTCCAAGCTCATGGAACCTCCCTTTGAGCCCATGCCTACTGCAGATCTGAAGTATGTCACCTGGATGTCAGTCTTCTTGGTGGCCATGACTAATGCCAGAAGGGTGTGCAAGCTGCAGCCCTCTGCATTGACCCTAACTATATTATCTTCCACAGAGACAAGGTAGTCCATCGGACTGTAATGACAAAAGCTTCTAAAAGCGCTCCAAAAGACTGCTGCAACTTGAAAATCAAGGCAAGATCATTTTTATTTAAAAAGACGCCCAATCCTGGAGGCTCTGGGCGCCACAAAAAATGAAATAAACAAATTAATCAACACAAATAGACAAAAATAACTATCATTTTTAGCATTCAAATCTATAAATAATAAAATAAAATACATTTATCTCAGAAATAGAATAAAAACAGTGAGGCCGGGAACTTAAAACTAGGCCATAGCAGAATGATCTCACTAAAAAGCTATATTGGGAAAAGCCTGGGTGAACAGGAGGGCCTTAAGGTGGGCCTTTAATACCTCCAATAATGGGGCCTCCCTAACCCCTAGGGGTAGCGAATTCCACAGGATGGGGCCGGTGACACTGAAAGCCCTGTCGCCGGCCGTTTTTAGCCTCATCCTGGGAGTCTCCAAGAGGAGCAGAGGGGACGGACTGAGAGAGCCGGTATAAGAAGGTCTGTCAGGTAACCAGGACCCTGACCATGTAGGGCCTTATAAGTGAGAAGACCCACCTTAAAGAGGATCCTCCACCAGACCAGCAGCCAGTGCAGTTCACGCAGTACCGTGTAATATGGCAATATTTAGGTTGCGTAAGTAACCTGGCAGCTGTGTTCTGCACCAGCTGCAGTCTGCAGAGAGAGATCCTCCTGCACCCCGAGGTAGAGCGTGACATTGTAGTCAAGCCTTGATGTCACCAAGGCATATATCAAAGTGGGAGGTACAGAGCAGCACAAGGCTTTATCCTGGCAACATTCCTAAGATGGAAAAACAGGAGGGACAGTGGAAGACACCTGTGCTTCCACTATCAAACCCCTGTCCAGAATGACACCAAGATTCTGCACCTCGGGAGGAGCCTTCAGTGGGACAGATCCCAGAATAAGTCCGGTCTCTGCGCCAGGGGCCATCCTGTCCCGCACTCTGTTCAACTCCACCACCAATACCTCTTGTCTTATCGGGGTTCAGCCACAACCAGCTGGAGGCCATCCAGTCATTGATCTCGGCAAGGCAGCTGTTTAGCACGTCTGCAGCGTTGGATGTTCCTGGGGCAAAGGACAGGTATAGCTGGGTATCATCAGCATAGCAGTGAAATCCCAGACCATACTTCCTGTTTGTCCCTCCCAGGGGCAGCATGTGCACTGCGAATGACGTTGCGGCCAACACCGAACCCTGGGGAACTCCACGTGACAGGAGACTAGGGGTGGAGGAGAAATTCCCCATCACAACCCATTGCCTCCTGTTGGTTAAAAACAGCTCAAACCAGCAAGTGACAGTGCCGGTGAGTCCGCAGAATTCCCTAAGGCGGTCAAGCAACGCACAGTGATCCACAGTGTCAGATGCTGAGGAGAGATCGAGGAGAACAAGAATTGTCCTTTCCCCTCGATCTCTAGCCCTGAGGATATCATTCTGTGCCCAAACAAGCGCAATTTCTGTGCTATGCCTCACCCGAAACCCCTATTGGAGGGGTTCATATAACTCATGGGTCACAAGGTGCTCCTCCAATTGAAGCGCCACTACTTTCTCCAGAATCTTCGCCAAAAATGGAAGGTTGGAGATGGGACGGTAATTTGCCCTGGCCTCCGGGTCCAAGGATGGTTTCTTAAGGAGCAGTCTCACCAGTGCCTCCTTCAAGGCATTGGGAAAGACCCCCTCTAACAGGGAACACCAGATAATCAGGGCAAACACCAGGCTAACAGCATTGACGCATCTCATCAAGAAACGTGTCGGCACCAGGTCCAGTTCACATGAAGTGTGCTTCAGATTGGTAGCCACCTCAGTGACCTCACTTACTTCCACCGCTCTAAACTCTGCCCAACTCAGGACGCTTCGGGCGACCACTGTCAACTCTAGACTGGCTGACTGAGGGAATACCCTGCGGATATTGGACACCCTGTCCGAGAAGAACCAAGCAAATTCTTCACATTCAGCATTAAAGGGCCTTCTTGGCTGTAGACAGGCGGAGGTAACCTGTCCACAGTCCGAAAAAGTGCAGCTGGTCGGTTCTTCCCAGCAGCAATCTCCTTGACAGGAATTCTGCCTTCTTACATTTGATTGCCCCCTGGTATGCATTATAATGCACACACAGGGCCAGTTTGTCGTCCTCCAGCCCGGTCTTCCTCCAGCAGTGCTCCAGCCTCCGACCCTTCCTCTTCAACTCCTTGAGCTCCCCTTCAAACCATGGGGATTTCAAGGAGGAAGATTTAGGTCATACACGGACAGGTGCGAGAGAGTCAGTGGCGTCGGATATCACCCTATTATAGGAGCCAACTGCGTCGCCAGTGCCTCCAACACATGCATTACCCACACTAGATAGATCAGCTACCGCCAAAAAGCCCTCCGGGGTCAGTTCTCGCAAAAGGTGGTAGCTCATCATCTCTGTAGGGGGAGGGCATCTAGTGGGTGCCCCGAACATGAATCGCATCGTGCAGTGATCGGACCATGCCACCTGATCAGTCTTGAGATCGCTTATCTCATGCCTCAGTGAGAATACCAGGTCCAAAGTGTCTCCTCGTGAGTCGCAGAGGAAACTGCTTGCGACAGGCCCAGGGATTACATGATCTGGAAGAGGTTATAACCAAGCCAGGATGATTCATCGTCAGCCCAAACATTGAAATCCCCCATGACAACACATCTAGGGGCTTTCAGTGTTTCACCGACGATGAATACGGCATCCTCCTGCAGGAAATCTCCTGCCGTCCTGAGGGGCGGAGCGGGGAGGCAATAAATGAGAATCCTGCAGCCTACTCTCGGACAGCCACACATTCAGAGGAATTTGGGGTTTTCACTGGGTGCACGGTGGAGCCCAAGTCGGATCTAAAGCAGATGGCTACCCCACAACCCCTACGTTCCTCCATGGGGCAGGGGGACGGCGGCCTCAAAAACTGGGCCAGCATCATCCTCAGTCCAGGTCTCCATGATGCAAGCCAGATCGACCAAGGAAATCAAGTCTGCAATAATAGCAGTCTTGCTCCTGTTTAATCTGGTATTGCAGAGCACCACCCGCAGGGGATTGGTGGACAGAGCAGCCCCTCAGGTTACCTAGCCACTCGATCTGGCGGACTCCCATAAAAATCAAGACCAGAAAAGGAATGAAAGGTGTGCAAAGATTTAAAAATTTTGAAGAACACATTGGATCAGTTCCCAATGCTCGGGGTTTATTACAGTGCAGGAAATCAAAACGGGAACAAGTTGCAGTACTTCACGCCTCATGCAAGCTCTCCATCAGGGGGACGTCCTTCGGACTAACAGGAAATCCCTTCTGAAGGTAATGTCTGAGTTTCACTTGAACCTGGCACTCTCCCAATGTTCTTTACTGTGAAGTCCAGTTCTGGTAAGCAGAGGCTTCACAGTCTGGATGTTAAGAGGGCTCTCCGTTACTATCTGGACTGCACTGAGGAACTCAGATCTTCCCACTTGCAGCTGCTACCCACATATGGTGATGTGGACAAGGGCAGACCATCTTCTAAGAGGACCACTGCTCGTTGGCTAGTCTCCTGGATCCAGTTCTGCTACAGTAAAGCTAGCAAGCAGCCACCACGACGCCTTAGGGCGCACACCACTCACGGGACTGCTGCCTCTGTCGCAGTGGCAAAGGACATTCCCTTGTTAGAGATTTATAAAGCAGCTACTTGGAAAACTGTACACCTTTACAAAGCACTACTGCCTGGATGTGCAGTCCAGAAGAGATGCCAGGTTGCTTTTCTGTCTTGCAGAACCTTTTTCCTCAATAGTTTCTGTACCCAGACTCCCAAGGTACTGCTTTGTAGTGTGCATATGTTAAACATAGTGAGGATTCCTGGGTTTTGAAGAAAAATGACTTTATAGTAATATTTTTTCTTCCAAGGATCCCTCAATATGCTTAAATCTCCAACCTACACTGCCCTTCCAGAACCTGGAAAAGGTTCTACAAGAATCAGAGTTTTGTTCGATATTCACTTGCTTGAGCATTACTTATTGTTAATCCACAATCATTTTATGTTTGCTGCGCGTAGTGCAAGAAACATAGATGCCATCATCCGAGTTTTGGAGAGTGTGGCACCCGTCTTTAATTCAGTCAGTGTGTTTGCAGTAGCGGCGCAGTGCTCCAATGAAGCGCTGCAGCTGTGTCTATGACAGCAGTTGAAAATGCAGTGCCCGTGCAGTTGAAAGGAGAGCTCCGCTGAGTGGAAGCAGCACCCCCACCAATCACGCACACATATTGCGTGCTCATGCCGCTTCCCCAGGCACATACTGGATGGCAGACGGGGTGCCCAATCCCCCGCTGGCTCCACGCCCCAAAGTTTGAGGGTGCCATGCTGGGAGTCCACCCCAGCATGGCAAAGTGTTATGGCCGACGAGGGTGCCCAGTCCCCTGTCTGCTCCAGCCCCCCCACCAGCTTCCAGCTGCCACGCTTGGGGAGCCCACCCCAGCATGGCACAAGTCCAATTGCCGACGAGGTGCCCATTCCCCGTCGGCTTCAGGCCCCCAAACAGCCTTCCAGCTGCCACGCTGGGAGTCCACCCCAGCGTGGCAAACATCCCGCGTCATCTTCCTAAAACCTGTAAACAAAAAAGTTCCTCTGCGGTCTCCCCTGCCCACCACTGCGCACCCAGCCTCCCCACACCCCATACTTACCTCCGGAGCATGGCAACGATCTTTGGTGAACCGGGAACAAGTCTGCACTCTTCAAAGCCGACCACAGAACTGAGGAATTGCGGTAAGCTGTATAGTGGAATAAATAGGGTTTTTCAACTTTAATGCATATCTCAGGCATTTGTGGAATTTTGGCACCAAATTTTCAACATGGGGTTTTGGGGACTCCTCATGAATTCTTGAACTGTCATGGTGGTGTTAATCAGGCCCGAAGGGTGATTGAGTCACTCGCGCTGAAATCACCTCGGACCATTAACTAAACGACAGTGCCAGTGTTCATATGGTGGGCTCTCAAAAAGCCTATGTTGTAAATTTGGTGAAAAAATTCCTAAAAATGATTGTTTTACGAGCATGCATTGCACAGTTCCTATGCATGCTCATAAGTCCGCAAATTTTTTATATTTGCACTCCAGATTTTCAACATTGCCATTTTACCACACCTCCTTATGAGCAGTATAGCTGCCATTCTTCACATCTCACCCAAAATGTGTTTCCGCATGTAGCGCACAATGGTGCAGTCGGTGTCTGAAAGCAATGTGTGGGCACATTAAGAAAATCACAGTGACACTGTTCACGAGCAGAGAGGTCTTAAAATGTCTATGTTGAAAATTTGGTGACAAAAGTCCATAAATGACTGTATTCAGGTGAGCATTAAGCAGTTTCCACGCACCCTCGTAAGTTCATGAATTTGTAATATTTTCAGTTCAGATTTTCACCAGTGGCATTTTTCCACACTTCCTTATGAACAATACAGCTGTCATTTTTCACAACATGGCCAAAATGTGTTTTCACACTTTCAGCGCAGAGATGCATGGTCGCTGTGGGAAATCATTGTTCGGGACAGATAAAGAAAATCACAGTGACACTGTTCATGATCGGAGGTCCCAAAATGCCTGTGTTGACAATCTGCTGTAAAAATCCCAAACTAATTACATCATGGATGTCGTTGCACAGTTTCTACGCACGCTCTTGACTTCACCATTTTTTTTATATTTTCACTGCAGATTTTCAACATTGCCATTTTTTACACCTCCCCATGAGCAGTACAGCTGTCATTTTTCACATCCTGTTCAGAATGTGTTTTTGCACCTGTGGTGCTAAATGCTGTAGTCGTTGTGCAAAAGCAGCTTTCAGCTAACAAACTGATATTGCCACTGTTCATGAGTTGGGGGTCACAAAAAAAAAAATGTTGAAAATTTGGAGTGAAAATACCAACGAATGCCTGAGGCGTTAGGGTTTCCGACCATAAAGCCCCACCCTGTAGAGAATGACAGGCATCAGGGGTGTGACTTGGGATTCTCGCCTGTAATGCTTACACCATTCCACACCCTGTAGCCAGTGAGAGGCATCGAGGTGTGCCTTGGACTCTTTGGCGCCAAAGTTCACCCCATTCTCCTATACCGTACCCATCTCACCGTATTTCCTAATGGAATGGTGTGCGCATCAAGGCCAAAGACCCCAAGGCACACCGTGACACTTGTCGGTGTCTACAGGGTAGGGTGTGGTGAAATGGCGTGGCCGTTACGTCTGACGACCCAAAGGCACACCCCAATGCCTGTCAGTCTCTGCAGGGTGGTGGTGGGGTTGGCTTCAGTTCAATACTTCACTGCCATTCCTATTATGCAGCTCTGTAACTCCTACACTACCAATGCCAATGCCAGCAAGCAAACATTCGGCATTGACAAATGGCTTGTTTGCTGTAGTTTTGACTTAGTCTGCCATAGCTTGACCTGGCAGGCCAAGTTTTCATTATTGGCTATTTGGTAGTTATTCACTTTACATATAGAGTAGAATAGGCTAGTAAGTTTCATGGATATTGTCCTGTAGGCTTTCGAAATAAATCTGGCATTAAACAGCAGAACATAGTGCCATCATGAGGCGGAGGTTTGAACTGCATTCCAAATTCACATATATTCCACTCTCTCTGGGGCAACTCAACTTTCCAGCTTGAAGTGCAAATGTTAATCATAGTGAGCAATTCCTTGGAAGAAACAGTATTACTGTGGTAAGTCCATTTTTCTTATAGTTTGCTGCCAGGGCTTGTGTGCTCTGCCCCTGTGTGTTGAAAGTTAGATTAATTATAGTGCGCGCTCAGGTCCTGTGCACTCTGCCCAGGACTGAGTATAGTTTTGCTGCCAGCGTCTGTGTGTGCTGTGCCCCAGTTTGTTGAAAGCTGGACTGATTATGGTATGTTGCCAGGCCGTTTGTGTTCTGCCCCAGTACACTGAAAGCAGGATTGATCATAGTGGGCTGCCAGGTCCTGTGTACTCTGCCCTGATCTGAGTATAGTTTGCTGCGCCCCAGTTTGTTGAAAGCTGGACTGATTATGGTATGTTGCCAGGCCCTTTGTGTTCTGCCCCTGTAAACTGAAAGCTGGATTGATCATAGTGGGCTGCCAGGATCTGTATGCTCTGCCCTGGTGGATTGAAAGTTGGACTGATTATAGTGGGCTGCCAGGGCCCACCATTACCCCAACCACAGCTCCTGTGATGCAGCTAGTCATTGGTTTACTTTACTTTCAGAAGAGATACGCCGCAGCATGCCCAACCTGGCAAGGACCAGCCTGCGCTCTTTGGAACTGGTGAGAAATAGCCGAAGTTTGGAATCAAACCTGCAGGTGCCGAGCAGCCGCTTGTCCAGGATTCAGCAGTCCTCCACAGGTATGATACGGTCAGTGTCTGGTTTGAATCACAGAGGGCCGTGCAGTCAAGCCTTTTGTGGGAGTTACCCCTGCTGTGTTCCAGAGCTCTTTAGGCCCAAGGGAGAATGATAATTCTACAAAAGAGAGTGTCAGATATCTGAAATCCAAGCTGCATCATGCCACAATAGTAATTTTCAAGGTTGCCTCAGTGTGAAGAATCAGTAGTTGATTAAAATATTATAGCTGTAACTCAGATCTCGGGTATCCTTGCTATTCCTTGTGGGTGGAGTTATTCGGTAGCCATGTTTATTCTGATTTATGTAACATTTTCTGCACAAAGGTGTTCACATTCAGGTAAAACACCTAGTTTTCAAGTGGGTCCTGTAAGGACAGTACAGTAACTGGGAGTTACTAAGAACTGCATTCTAAACAATACTGGTACAACCACACCGACTAGTCAGCAGCAATGCAAAATATATTTCAATCTGCAAGTTATGTGTATATTATCAGTAGCATATAAATGTCATCACCATGTCAGCAACAGTTGTAGGGCAAGCGTTCTAGAGCTAGCAAGAGGGTGGAACAGTAATAGAAGGGATAAGGAGAGTAAAAAAATGACTACTGTACATGCTAGTTATTTAGCAGAAGGACCTGGAAGATGATTAAGCAAACGGAAGCTGTTTGCTGCTTCCCAGTGGTGCAGACTGAAGTTTCCAATTTTTTGTTCATTTTACAGCAAATAGCTGTTGACGGTGTAAACTAGGGCGGTCATTAAGTTTAGTGGCACAGCCTAGCTGTGTCTGATAGCGTGCTGTGGTACACAGCTTACTGTGCAGTGCTGCTGCTGTCTTTGATTTCACTACTAAGCCGACTGGGAGCTTAACTAATCAACCTCTGGTTTTACCAGGCAGATTATGACAATCTAATTACAGAAAGATTCAAGAAAGATCAGAGTCCATGATGTGCAGAACTGCACCAAGTTCTTTTGAGCTTTTAGCAGTACAGAAAACTTCATGCTTAACTGTTTTATTGTGGCTCCCCTCCTTCACTGCTTGTTTGACAGTGTGGCGGTAATGAGGAACACATACTAATGTCTTTCCCAAGGCCCCCTTCAGGACTTGGTCGTCATTCAGCCACAAGAGATACTGGAGGGCAACATGACTCTGTTTTCTCTCACAAATGGTTAGCGTGACACATTCATCATCTGCTGGCCATTGAATGAGAGACAAGTGATTGTTGAAAGACCCAGATCCCCCTATGGAGCAACTTGAAGCACTTCCTTTAAGTGAGTGCTGCTAGTGAGGCACAGGGCTAACGTGACTGTCAGGTTTTGACCGGAGTAGTGATCACTATAACACAGGGTGCTGGGGTAATAGTGCTCCCTACAGCACATTGCAGTGAGATTCTGGTGTTACTTACAGCACTGGCTATTCGGTTTATAGTGCTACCTACAGGATGGGGCACTGGGGTTATAGTAGTAAATACAGTACATGGCGCTGGGCTCCTATTGATACATACAGTACAGGGCACTGGGATTATACTGCTGTGTTATAGTAGAGACACTAGGAATATAGTGGTAAATACAGTACATGGCGCTGAGGTTACAGTGATAGGTGAAGTGCAGGGTACTGGGGTTATAGTGATGTGTACAGAACAGGGTGCTGGGATAATAGTTCTACGTACAGCAGTGGGCAGAGGGATCATATTGATTATGTATATTACAGAGTGCCGGAATTCTAGTGATACATAATGTACAGGGCACTGGGGTTACAGTGATAGGTACAGCAAAGGGCATTGGGGTTGTAATGGTGAGTACAGGATAGGGCACTGAGATTATGATATGTTTAGTGCAGGGCACTGATATATAGCCATACATTGGGGTTATAGTGCAACTAGCAGCACATTGTATTAGGATTACTGGGCTACATACGGGCAAGGTACTTATATCCTAATGCTACCTGTGGTACAGGGTGTTAGGATTATGGTGCTATGTACAGTACAGGGCACTGGATTTATAGTGATACGTACAGCACAGGACACTGGGATTATAGTGATACACATAGCACAGGATGCTGCGATTAGAGTGTTATGTACAGTACAGAATGCTGGGATTATATGTACTATACAGAGAATGGGATTATAGTAATATGTGCAATACTGAACACATGGATTATAATGACACATACAGCACAAGGAGCTGGTATTATAGTAAAACACAGAGTACAGGGCACAGGGAGTATAGAGAGTACAGGGCACAGGGAGTATAGTGTCATGCACAGTACAGGGTGATGGGATTATAGTGCTATGTACCGTGCAGAGAACTGGGATTATAGCCATATGCACAGTATTGGGCACCGGGATTATAGTAATACATACTGCATAGGGAGCTTTGATTATAGTGAAAAGTACAGTACAGGGCTCTGGGATGATAGTGATCCATACAGTACAGGGCACTGGGAGGATAGTGATACAGCACAAGCCACTGGGATTATAGCAATACATACAGCACTGGGTGCTGGGATTAGTGTTACGTACAGTACAGAAAATTTGGATTATAATATGTACTGTGCAGAGAACTAGGGTTATAGTAATATGCACAATACTGGGCTCAGGGATTATAGTGATACAGCACAGGGAGCTGGGATTATAGTGAAATGCAGAAATAAGAGAATTTGACGGCAAATGAGGACCAGCTAGGCCCCACCCAGTCTGCCCATTTTTCTCTGCCTATACTACAAGTATAAAGCACTGGGATTATAGTGCCATGTACAATACAGGGCACTGGGATTATGATACTCACATGCAGTACAGGGCACTGGGGTTATACTAATATGTACAGTGCAGGACACGGGATTAAAATTCCATCTACAGTGCAGGGCACTGGGATTATAGTACTCTGTCGGTAACTGTGCACTAGGTTATAGTGACACGTGAGTACAGTACAGAGAATTAGGGTTATAATAATATGTACTGTACAGGGCACTGGGATTATAGTGCTATGTACAGTATAGGATGCTGGATTATAGTGATACAGTACTTCATGCAGGGATAATAGTGATATGTACAGTACAAGGCACTGGGACTAGTAATAAATACTGTGCAGGATGCTGCGGTTGTATTAAGTACAGTACAGTGTGCTATGGTTTAATAATATGTACAGTACAGGGCACTGGGATCATAGTGATATGCACAGTACAGGGCACTGGATTATAGTGATATGTACTATACAGGGCGCTGGGATTATAGTAATCGTACAGGATAGGGCTCTGGGATTATTGTGATGTGTACAGCACTGGATGCTGAGATTGTAGTAATATGTACTGTACAGGGCACTGGGGTTTAAAATATGTACTGTATAGGACATTGGATTATAGTGCTGCATACATCGCAGGGACACTGGGATTGTAGTGATAAATCCAGCAAGGGCACTGGGATTATAGTGATAAATACATCACATGGCACTGTGATTGTAGTAATAACTACATCAAAGGGCACTAGTATTATAGTGATAAATACATCTCGCCTGGGATTATAGTGATTAAGTACATCTCACGGCATTGGAATTATAGTGCTACGTACATGACAGGGCACTGGCACTATAGTGACAAGTACATTACAGAACACTAGGATTATAGTGATATGTACAGCTCTGGGCACTGCAATTATAGAGATGAATACATCTCAGGCACTGAGATTATAGTGATAAGTATACTTGCGCTGGTATTATAGTGATAAATACATCTCGCCTGGGATTATAATGATTAAGTACATCTCACGGCATTGGAATTGTAGTGCTACGTACATCAAAGGGCATGGGGATTATAGTGATGAATACATCACAAGGCACTGGAATTATAGTGATATGTACAGCTCGGAGCACTGCAGTTGTAGAGATGAATACATCTCAGGCACTGAGATTATAGTGATAAGTATATCTGCACTGGTATTATACTGATAAATACAGGTCATGGCACTGGGATTATTGGACTAAATACATCTCAGAACACTGATATTATAGTGCTAAATACCTCACAGGGCACTGGGATTAGAGTGTTATGTACATCAGAGGGCGTGGGCTTTATAAAGATAAGTATATCATAGGGCACTGGGATTATAGTGATAAATACATCACAGAGCACCGGGAATATGGTGATAAATACGTCACAGAGCACTGGGATCACAGTGCCACGTAAATCACACGGCATTGGGATTATAGTGATAAAAGTACATCGTGAGGGCACTGGGATTACAGTAATAAATTCATCTCAGGGCACTGGGATTATAATGATAACTGCGCACAAAGGCACTGGGATTATAGTGGTACATACATCACAGGGCACTGGGATTACAGTGCTAAATACATCACAGGGCACTGGGTTATAGTGATGAATACATCACAGGGCACTGGGATTATAATGCTGCATACATCACAGGGCATTGGAATTATAGTGATAAATACATCAGAGAGCAGTGGGATTATACTGATAAATACATCACGTGGCAGTGGGATTATAGTTCTGTGTACATCATGGCACTAGGATTGTAGTGATAAATACTTCACACGGTACTGGGATTATTGTGCTATGTACATCATAGGGCACGGGGGTTATAGTGATGAGTACATCACAGGACACTGGTATTGTAAGTAAATAATAAACCACAACCGGGTGTGCATTAAAGGATTTTAATGCCCACCCCAGGGTGTCTAAGGCACGAGGGCCAAAGACCGTGTTCTTACCCCCTGGGAAGTGCATTAAAATCATCTAATGTACACCCTGGAGTGGTTTATCACACTTATAAAATGGGCCACTATCATAAAAGAATTAGTTTGATTTACTCTGCTAGGGATTAAAACGTATTTACTATTTTCAAAAGAGTGTACAATACATTACCTCTACAACATCTAAAATCTGAAAAAAGTAGTCCCTATTAATGAATAAAATAGCATATCTCAGCTATAAATTAACTAGTACAGTACTTTGCAGTAAAAGTATTAGTAGAGTTGGTTGAAAATAAATATTTTCTCTAACGTAAATTATAAATGCACTGTTGCATCTGTAAATTTGTAAAACATAAGTAGTGTTTAAAACTTAGTTTTCATTACATATAGAATAAAGTATGGGTTGGGGTGTGTAACAAGAAGTTTACACACCCCGACGCATGCTTTATTCTATATGTAATGAGCTTCACTCTCGGGGGTTTTCAAAGCCTAACCTTGGTGTGTGTAACCGAGTTTATATACCGACCCATTTTTATTTTATATAATTGCTGGGTTTGCCTTTTCGCCTCAGCAATTTTATAAAACAATAGAGGTTCTGGTCGAGGGTGCACTCTCCGTTTTCCTTTGGTGACCATATATGTGGGTTTAACATCTTAAAAGATGTCCATTTTTCCCCTTACTGTTGAATTTGCCCAGACTTCTTAAAAATAATATAGCTTACCACCGAGTTACTGTGTCGGATGGCAGTTGACTTTTCTCCGAGAGAGCAAGCGGCGCGGTGAGGAAGTGGTGGACTGTGGCGGGCGCATACGCTGAGTGAGGGAAACCATGCACGTGTTTGCCGTTATAAATGCTCTTTTATAACAGCAAATTACGCCACGGTTTCCCTATGGCAAAAAGACGGAGCCAGTTTTTATACTGTAGTTATACTTTCACTGAAGGCAACCTTCTCTTTATTTTTGTTTTTTACTTATGTTTCGTGGTCTAGTACATAAAAGGAAAACTGCTATAGGATTGAGGTGAAAGGTTAGTAAGAAAGAAAGAAAAAACTTTAAACCTGCCAAGTTGCCTTTTTATTTTTTGGTGTGTGTGGGGGGGGGGGTAGATTTCACCTGAAAACACCTCTATATGATTAAAATGTATGTGCTTTTATAAACCCCAGCAATGTAGTTGAGCAGTTTGGATCTGCCTCTACCTATGTAACTGTGTTTTCACACCTTTTCTCTTTGTTTATAAAGTATTATTATATTGCCTACTTTCTTCATCCTGTTCCCCCCCCCCACATTCAAGACATAGAATGTTTATCATGGAATATTTACCACGGAATACAGGGATTCAAAATTCTGCTCAGTTCCACTGGTAGAATGTTTCTCTCCCTAACATACTGTACACACACACAACAAAGGCCTGTCTGAGACTCAATTATCTCACTGTCAGGGCAAGCGGAAGAGATTTCCCTGATGATCAGGTAAAGATAGAAGGGGGACTTTTCACTGTCAGAAAATAAACCGTTGTAATGAAAACTATAAACAAATTAGAAACATTAGAAAAGTATTGTTTATGTGTGTAAGGAGAGTGTGATGGTCAGGTAAACATTTAAGTAATTTGTTTTATTTTTTATTTAAAATAGTTTTATTTTAGGCCCAGTTGAAGATTTTACAGAGTAAAGGTAGCAGCCATGTTTGTGGTGGAAGATCAGTTCTGGTTGCAGGGGACTGATAGAAGATGGTTCTGGTTGTATGAGGACTAATTTGCTCATTGTGTGATGTGGTTTAGGACCAGGATGACTGTGCGTATACAGAGATTTAATGTACTTAGCTGATGTCTCTTGGCCAATGAGATTTCTAGATTTTTTTCTTGCCATTTTATAATGCTACATACAGAACACGGCACTGGAATTATAGTGATACATGCATCACAGAGCAGAGATTGTAGTGATAAATGCATCACACGGTGCTGGGATTGTAGTGATAAATGCATCACACGGTGCTGGGATTGTAGTGATAAATACATCACAAGGTACTGGGATTAAGTTACTGTGTACATCACAGGGCACTGGGATTATAGTGCTATGTACATCAGAGGGCATTGGGATTATAGTGATAAATACAACACAAGGCAGTGGTCTACCTTAACCTTTTTTTTTGCACCAACTAGCAGGACAAGTTGATTAAAAACTGCACTACGCCACATATAGTTGCATTAGTCTACAATTATAAAAGTAAATTATGATCACTTTTTACAGGAAACAAATGCAAGCCAATAAATAGTCTCGTTATGGCACATTTATCCTGCTCCCACCACATTGCTTCCTACCCCAGCAAAAACAATACCACAATGCAATCAGTTAAGCCCCCATTGTGTTGTATCATGGCCCCTCTTCCCTCTTTCTGCACCCCCACCACACCAGAGGACCCACAACAGCAAATGTTCAGCCAAACAGTTGTAGCTCTGCACACTGAGTAACAACATCATCATGCCCTTTGCCACACTCTCAGCCCCACCCTATGAACAACTGGAGACCTGTAGCACTGGACATTTTCTTAGGATTACTTTGGGAAGGGGCTTCAGAAACCTAGGAGGCTTGGGAAATAGAAAACTTCATGGCATTTTACTTTTATAAACAAGGCAAAAAATATTAATTTTAACATACTGTACCCCAACAATAACAGATTTTTTAACAGTGTTTTTTCATCAGCCCCGGGGAAACTATGCCAAGGCATAAAGCTATGCCACTTCTGTTTCTGTTCAGGAGGATCTATACACCCCAGGAATGCCTATTTTAACCATTCAAATTAAACATTTTATTATGGTTTCTTTTTGTACCATACATGCTCCAAAGCTTTGTTTTAGGATGAAAGGACATGCTGGGTTGGACTGCATGGATGGCATATACTGGCCTGGTCCATTATAAAAGAGCTGGGGACCCCTACACCTGCCAGTAATGCCAGCTGTGGGTGTGTGGATGGTCATTTTATTTATTTTAGTCTTGGTAACCAGATATCGGCCCACTAGGCACAAGTGCCTGTTTTCAGGGGCGACCTGGGAGCACTGGGCAGTTAAGTGACTTGCTCAGAGTCTACAAAATCACCGCGTGCCCACACAGTGCAAAGCATCATGGGCTGCATATTCAAATCACCACAGAATGTTATGCTGGTTCAATTTTAAGCAGAATTGCATAGTGCCAAAAGGCCTCTCATACAGTTTGCAAGGGTGCTAACAGATGACATAGACACGTGTTTCGCCCTACCAGAACTCATCAGTATGCCTCGTCTGTTTGACACCCCAGTGGAATGAACCAGCTACCCTAAGACTGTCTGTCTGGGTTATGTTGTGGTGAACCCATTAAAATAAAAAACTATTTAAAAGACAGAACTTCTGTGCGCAAACACTGAGGCAGGGGTTACCCCAAAGAGCATTTGGCTGGGAAGCCAAGTTTCAAGAAAATACAAAATCACACATGCCCACACAATGCAAAGCATCATGGGCTGCATATTGCTCAGAGTCACACAGTATGCAAGTGGAGGTTGTGAGAATCAAACATAGGTCTGGTCTGCTGGATGTACCAAGCTCGTTCACAGCTCGTTAGTCTAACCTCTAGGCTATAGTCTGGTCTGTAGTGGTGTCCAGGAAAGTACAGAGTTAGGAGACTGGGAGGGGCAGCTATGGCGAGACGGGATAAAACCCATTACCTGCTGGGCAGACCCTATATACCTGTTAGCATTTTGTCACTGAAATGTTCTACTCTAGACAGAAACACAAAATGTAGGGAAACGAGGGGCACTGGTCTTAATAATGTGGGACAAATAATCAGAGAAAGACAAGTTCAGAAAACTGGAAGCTAGTGATTTAACAATACTCTACCCTTGACCCCAGCTTGGACACTAGCTGAGAGTCCTAACAATGGAGCGATAATGACTCACACTGAGTCTTTTGTGGGACCCCTCTCTTGTACTGCCAGATAATTGCAGCTGTTAATGAGCTGCTAATTACACTACCGGTCAAAAGTTTTAGAACACCCCCATTTTTCCAGTTTTTATTGAAATTTACGCAGGTTAATGTCTCAATGTATTCTGAAATTAAAGCATAGAACAAATAAACAATTGGAGATAAAAAAGAAACCATAGAATCATTTTATTTAACAAAATTTAATCTAAATTTTTGACTCATCAAAGTAGCCACCTTTTGCAGATATACTGTAACCGCCGAACACTCTCGTGGCATTCTTCCTACAATGGACATCAAATATTGTTCAGGAAGTTCTTCCCAACACTGTTGCAGAAGTTCCCACAAATGTGTTGCACTTGTAGGTTGCTTTGCTTTCACCCTTCTGTCCAGTTCATCCCAAACCAGCTCGATCGGGTTTAAGTCTGGAGACTGTGCTGGCCATTCCATGATTTGAAGCCTACCGTCTTGTTCTTTTCCTCAGAGGTAGTTCTGACATAGCCGGAGGTATGTTTTGGGTCATTATCTTGCTGTAGGATGAACCCCTGACCAACTAGGCATAGACCAGAGGGTATTGCATGGCGCTGCAAAATGCTGTGGTAGCCCTTTTGGTTCAGGTGCCAGTCACTCTGTGCTGTTGTCCTGTGAGCCACCTATCACGCAAGCTGTTGACTCTCAGAAACTTGTCTTCTGATTCTGTTGTGGCTTTGGGTCTGCCAGACCTCTTCCTGTCAGAGTTTCCTCCAGTTTCCAAGTGCCTTTTGATGGTGTAGGAAACTGTACTCACTGACACCTTGGCTTTCTTTGCAATTTCTCTACAGCAGTTTTTGCCAACCTAAACTTTTTTTTAACCTCTAGCAGTTTACCGCTTACCTTTGTACCATTTCAGGTTATTCACTGGACTTGAATTGCTTAAATTTCAATAAAAACTGGAAAATGGGGTGTTCTAAAACTTTTGACCGGTAGTGTATACCAGGCAGGCCATGTGGAACACTGAGGGAGATTAGCATAGCATGAGGACTACCGCCTGCTAAAATGGGACTTTTAACTTCATTAACAGCCATTGAAAATCTGTACTTATCAAGATGGAAAAGTAAAGGGTTAACTGCACTAGTCTCAGTAAATTTGCACTAGGTCTGGGGCTAGTAAAACAATGTTAGAATCGACCCCTGATTATAGTGAGAAATACTTCATAGAGCACTGGGATTCTAGTGATAAATACATCACAAGGCGCTGGGATTATAGTGCTACATGCGTCACAGGGCACTGGGATTATGGTGCTACATACATCACAGAGCATTGGGATTATACTGCTACATGGAGTGCAGGGCATTGAAATTATACTGCTACATATAGCACAGGGCACTGGGGTTATAGTGATATGTTCAGTACAAGTTCGGTATGGTACAAGGCACTGGGGTTTCAGTGCTGTATACATCACAGGGCACTGGTTTATACTGATATCTACAGTGCAGGACTCTGGAGTTACAGTGCTTTGTACAACACTAGGGTTATAATGATATGTTCAGTACAGTGTACATACTGTACAGGGCACTGAGATTATAGTGATATGTAGATTACATGGTACTGGGATTCTGGTGCTTTTGTACTGTACCAGGGCCTTGTGGTTATAGTCCTACGTACAGTACAGGGTGCTAGGTTTCTTGTGCTACGTGCAGCATTGGGCACTGGGAGTCTAGTGCTACATACAGTACAGAACAGCTAGGATTCTAGACTACTTATAGTTCAGGGCACTGGGATTTGAGTCAAACTGGGACCTTCAATTCTATATAGACAGATACTTCCTGAAGAAACATGATTTTTTTAAATCAATTTTATGTTGGCTCACATGTACTTGCCAGCCAACATGTTACATTAGTAGCAGATTTGGAGGTGCGGTCACTGTGGGCGAATGCAGGACACGCATCAGTAGGTGCGTCTCTCATTTCCCAATAAGCCAGCATGCAGGCGCCACACCAGCAATACGTAAACTGGCCACCAGAAAAAACAAAAGTGCTGCTGCAATGAGAGGCAAGCTCCTCATGCAGCAGCACCAGAACATGCCTCCAACGTCCCTTCCTGGTGAAGCAGTCCAGTAAACATGGTGGCAGTGACTATCCCTGCCACAATGCCGACTTCGAGTGCCCAATCCCCTGTCTGCATGCCCGACCCAGTTCACATGCGAAGAGCCCACTCCCTCGGCATAATGGTCCCCGCCCATTTCAGTTCTGTGCTGAGGGTTCCCAATCCCCTTCGCATCATCGCCCCAACAGTCTTTCTTTGCGGCCAGGGCACAATCACAGTCAGCTTCAGACCCCTAGTTCCAGGTTTTAATCTGCCGTGAGAGCCTCCCCATCGGCATAATCTCCCAATTTGTTGTGTGCGATGGGCGCCCAATCCCCATCGGCTACAGCCTCCCAAACAGTTAGGTGGAGCAGCTGGGAGCCCCCAGCGTGCCAAATGCCGTTTAAAAAAAAAAAAAAAAAGTCCCGCAATGTTTTTTTTTTTCTTTTTTTTTTAAACCAGAAAATGTTCCCTTATCGAGTCCGTGGCCCTCCCCAACCCGCGCCCACCCTCTGAGCCCCTGCCTCCCTCATCCCATACTTACCTCCAGAGCCCAATCGACAATCTTCTGTGGGCCTGGAACACGTCTGCACTCTTCAAAGCCGACCGCTCAATGAAGAAATGCAGGTAAGCTGTATAATGGTATAAATAGGGTTTTTTTCAACTTTGGTGCATATCTCGGGTATTTTTGGGAATGTTGGCCCTAAATTTTCATCATAGGGTTATTGGGGCCCTTCCTCATGAGTTCAGTCACTGTCATGGTGTTATTCGGTCCCGAAAGATAATTTTGCGGTCACTGCGCGGAATCACCTTTCGGGACCGATTAACGAAACGACAATGCCACTGTTCACGAGGGGCTCTCAAAAACATATGTTGCAAATTTAGTGAAAAAAAAATAAGCTTTACAGGCGTCGTTGCACAGTTTCCACGCAGCCTTTCATAACTCGTGAATTTGTAATATTTTCACAATTGGCATTTTCACACACCTCCTTCTGAACAGTATGGCTGTCATTTTACATATCCTGGCCGAAATGTGTTTTCGCGCGTCCTGCGCAGGATAGTGCAGTTGCTGTGTGAAATCAGTTTTCGGGACAGTTTGAGAAAATGACGATGGCACTCTTCATGAGTAGAGGTCCTAAAATGCCAATGTTGAAAATTTGGTGACGAAAGTCCATAAAATGACTTTGTTACAAGCGTGCGTTGCGCAGTTTCCACGCATCCTTGTAACTTCGCAAATTTGCAATATTTTCATGCCAGATTTTCAACACTGACATTTTTTCACACCTCCTTATGAACAGTATAGCTGTCATTTTTCACATCCTGCCCAAAATGTGTTTTCGCACCAGTGGCGCACAATGGCGTGGTCGCTGTGGGAAATCAACTTTTGGGACAGATTAATAAAATCACGGTGCCACTGTTCATGAGGGGAGGTCCCAAGATGCCTATGTTGAAAATGTGGTTAAAAAAAATCCCAAAAATAATTGGTTTACGGGTGTGTGTTGCGCAGTTTCTATGCATGCTCATGACTTCATCAATTTTCATATTTTCACTCCAGATTTTCCACGTTGCCATTTTTATACCTCCTCATGAACATTTTCCTTTGTCATTTTTCATCCTGCCCTAAATGTGTTTTGTTTCTGTGGCACTAAATGCGCAGTCACTGTGCAAAATCACCTTTCGGCTAGCAAACTGATAGTGCTGCTCTTCATGAGGGGAGCACAAAAAGCCCATGTTGAAAATTTGGAGTGAAAATACCAACAAACGCCTATGGTGTTAAGGCTTCCAACTGTAACACCCCACCCTGTACAGACTGACGGGCGTCAGGGTTGTGACTTGGGAACGTCAGCTGTAATGCTTATGCCATTCCACACCAACCTGCAGCCAGTGACAGGCATTGAGGTGTGCCTTGCAGTTTTCGCCCCAGAGTTCACCCATTCTCCTGTACTGCACCCATCTCAGCGTATTTCCTTATGGAATTGGGTAAGTATAAGGCCCAAAGACCCCAAAGCACACCACACTTGTTAGTGTCTACAGGATAGGATGAGGTGAAATGGCATGAGCGTTACAGCTGATGACCCAAAAGCACACCCCAACGCCCTGTCAGTCTCTGCAGAGTGGGGTGAGTGAGTGTCAGGTGAGTACTTCACTGCCATTCCTATTATGCATTTCTAACTCCTGCACTACCAGTACCAATGCCAGCAAGACAACATTCGGCATTGACAAATGTTTTTTTTTGAGTGTTTGGTAGCGGGTAAGGCCAGTAGGCACAAGTGGTTGTTTTCAGGGGTGACCTGAGAACACTGGGCAGTTAAGTGACTTGCTCAGAGTTGCACAGTATGCAAGTGGAGGTTGTGAGAATCAAACCAAGGTCTGGTCTGCTGGATATACCAAGCTCGTTCACAGCTCTTTACTCTAACCTCTAGACTATACTTCCAGCCCATGCATCATATCACTTCAGTGGGTTGACCAGCAACTGCAATCCAGACATCTACAAGGATGAGGAGGGAACATGGGTGGACAGGTTGATGACACAGGTAAATTGGGATGACAAGCATTCTGTTATGCCATTCTGGGGAGAGCCGTGTGAAGCCGGAGTTGGAGCAAATGTGAGTCTGTCATCATAGCAACAGGTGCATTAATTCTAATTGTAAAAAGGTTCTCAGGAATGCTGCAATCTGATTGGCTGTTAGGATTCCAACATAGTGAGTCACACTTATGACAGTAGACAGCCCTCGCTGGCCACATGCAATTGCATGGCTTGCAAGTGACCAACACAATCGATGGATCTTGAATGAATGAGTCATTTTGGGAGTGTTTACAGAGGACAGGAGGAGGGAAGACGTAGTCCCTCTTCACAACAGTGGGTTAGTGAGGATGCTTGAAAGTGGTAACCAATCAGCAGAACCTCAGTAGTGCAGAAAAGTAGGGATTTTACTACTTAAGGAAAGGATTGTTCAACACCTGGAAACCAGCGGAGCACCAGACCTGACACAGTATGGCTTCACAGCAGGAAGGACATGTCAGACAAATATAGTTGATATGTTTGACTAGGTGAAAAGGAAGTGGATTGGGGGAGAAGCGGTGATAACACCTACCTTGATTTCAGTAAGGTCTTGAATGCCACTGCATGGAAGAGTACTGAACAAGCTGGGCAGCCAGGTAGTGGGTCATAAGGTGGTAAACCGGCTTAGGAACTGGTTGAGTGATAGATAACAGAGGGTGGCAGTAAATGGAGGTCAATCTAAGGAAAGTAGGGTGAGCAGCGGGGTGCCATAGTTCTCTTCTGGGGCCAGTTCTATTTCATGGATTCTTCAGTGACATTTTGGGGAGGGGCTGGAAGGGAAGGGAAGGTGTGTCTTTTTGAAGATGGTAGTAATATTTGCAAGTGGGTGCACACTCCATGAATGGGGGACAAATGAGGGGGACCTAGGTAAACTGGAGTGATGGTGTACAGTGCTGCATCTCAGATTCCATGCAAAAAAGTGCTATATCATGAAATTGGTGTGCAAGACAGAGGAGGATAACATGATGGGGGAGCGGTGATACTGATGGTCACCAAGCAGGAAAGGGATTTGGGGATAATCACACCTGATGACCTAACAGCAACCAAACCATAATGCAAGTCAGCGGGGAGAGTCAGTGTGATGATGGGATGCACAGGGATCAGTATCACCAGCAGAAGAAGAGGTGGTGATGCCACTGTACATACCATCCGTGATGCCTCATCTGGAGTACTGTGTTTAGTTCTGGAGGCCACATCTCCTACTAAGTCCAGTTCTGGAGGCTACATCTCTGTAAGGAGTTAGACAGTGTGGACGCAGTTCCAATTGGGTCAGCAAGGATGGTGCAGGGATTAAAACAAAATTCATAATAAAAGAGACTGAGAAAGCTCCCTGTGTATACCCTGGAGGAGAGGAGAGACAGAGGAGACATGATAGAAACCTGCCAGTATCTAACGGTCATAAATAGTGTATCGGAGGATAGCATCTTCATAAGGTACATGTTCATTGGGGGGCATGACATGAGTTTGGAAGGGGGTAGTCTCAGGGGTAACATCAGGAAGTGTTTCTTCAGGGAAAGGGTGGTAGATGCCTAGAATGAACTAACTCTTAGTTGAGGAAGTGGGGGACAACACAATGGGGGAATTTAATAAAGCATGGGACTGGCAAAGGGGAACAGTAGTGACAGGAAAGAGAAGGTAAAGCCAGATATCAAGTAGGATATGCATCTTTTACAGTAAGTAGAGAGAATCGACACACGGTACAACACTATTGGTCCTCATCTGCAGTCAATTTCTATGATTCTAGGACACCAGTCTATGTAATAATGTGCATCATCGCAGGACCACTGTATCATACTTGGCATGTGGCTGACAGCATTCCTGATAGGCCAATGGAAGCATACATAACTACTGAGGTAATAATGCCTGCATTGACACGTAATTGCAATACAGTCAGACTTTGTTGGAAGGGGTATCATGTAAAAAGAGCAAACCAAAGCCGGCCCGGTAGGGTAGAGGGTCGAGGCGCTGGCGCCATACCTCAACCCACGCCAGCGACCCGGGTTCAGGAAAGGACTCGGGGTGCTGGGGGTTGGCAGGGGGCGGAGAGGATTGAGCATCCAGAGGACTGCTGTCCTGTCCGGGGGTGGGATCAGGGAACACATCGCTCAGCAGTGGTCCCCAGTGGAGATTGGAGGCACTGTCTGAGCATGCACTGACGAGACAAGAAAACCAGAAAAAATGGTGCCTGAAGCGAGTGGCTTGATGACCGTCCTCAGTTTAGCTACGCACCGCCTTGATCCGTGCTCTGCAGGGAGTTATGAGCAGGCTCCCCTGCGGGGCGCAGAGTCTGGTGTCACGGCAGAGGCGGTCAGCGGCTGGATGTCCCCAAGCAGAGCAGCTCAGGCGGCCAAGGAGGGATAAATAAATACTAAACAAAAAAAAAAAAAGGCAAACCAAAATGAGCATATCATCTTGCTTGCTTTCGGGTTTAGAAACATTGAAATCGACGGCAGATAAGGACCGCAAGGCCCATCTAGTCTGCCCATTTCTACCTTATGAATGTGCCATCGGCCTTTGCTCTGTCAATGGCCTATCTATTCATACTCATCTCTATTGCTCCCTTATGCCTATCCCATGCCTGTTTGAAGCCCTGCACTATATTCATATCCATCACTTTCTGAGGTATGCCGTTCCATGCATCCACCACCCTTTCTGTGAAAAAGAACTTCCTCACATTACCCCTTAATCGGCCTCCCTCTAATCTCATGCTGTGTCTTCTTGTCCTATTTTTCTTATATTGAAACATGTTAGACTCTTTCACCTTGTTAATGCCCTTAAGGTGTTGGAATGTTTCGATCATATCACCTTTTTTTTTTTATTTTATTGTTTATTTTTTTTTTTTGTTTTTAGTCTTTGGTAACCGGCTAAGGCCCACTAGGCACAAGTGCCTGTTTTCAGGGGCGACCTCTCTCTCTATCCTTTGCTCTAGGGTATACATATTGAGCTCCATTAATCTGTCCTCATATGTTTTCTGATGCAGTCCCTGCACCATTTTGGTTGCCCTTCTCTGGACTGCCTCAATTTGGTTACTGTCCTTGTAAAGGTGTGGCCTCCAGTACTGCACGCAGTACTCTAGATGGGGCCTAACCAGAGTCTTGTAAAGAGGGATTATTACCTCCCTCTTCCGACTTGTGATACCCCTACTAATACACCCAAACATCCCCCTAGCCTTACCCACTGCTTTAGTGGTCTGCTTATATGATTTCAGGTCATCGGTGATTATGATGCCCATGTCTCTTTCTTCCCTTGTGACTGCCAGCAACTCCCCTCCCAGCCTGTAGAGGTGGCTTCAGGGTTTCTCTTCCCTATGTGCATGATCTTGCACTTCCGTGCGTTAAACCCCAGTTGCCACTCTTCCCCACCCCCTTCCAGTCACAATCTGCGGAGCCTCTCTCAGGCATCCTACCTGTTCCTGCCCCACCTGAAGTCTTCCTGCCTGAGCCTCCTCTCTCCTCCCTCTCAGCCCACACAACCAGCACCCCCAGCTTAATCCCTCCGGGGTGGGGTCGCCCCTCTTCTTGGGCACCCTATGCAGTCAGTCTTCGGCTTGTGGGTGAGAGCCTGGGTGGAGGACACTGGAATGCCAGGCAGGATAGATCCAGCAGTGGGCATGGGGCAGGTGCCATCACCTACCCTGCAGACTGGTGTTTTCCTGTTCTGGTATGCACCCCCCCCTCCCATGCGTGGTGCGTCCCTGACGAAACAGCGCTGTAACTCTAACAAAGCATCAGCCATGCTGTGACATGCTGCCTTGCATGCTGCAGCACTCCCAGTCGCCACGGGAGCTGCTGGCACGCCAAGCAATGCCCCACCCCCCAAAGAGGAGAGCAGACCAGCGGGCGCTCAATCCTCACCCGCCCCAGCTCGCTCCCGAACTCGGGTCACCAGCGTAGCGCGAGGTGTGGCATCCAGTTCCACCGGGCTGGGCTCCTGGTTGCCACTCTTCCGACCATTTTGCTAGTTGATCCAGATCTCTTCTCATTCTGCCCACCCCATCTGGATCATCTACTCTGTTGCAGATGTTGGTGTCATCTGCAAACAGACAAACCTTACCCTCCAGTCCATCTGCAATGTCACTGATGAAGATATTGAAGAGGACTGGCCTGTACTCCCTCACCTGTATTTCTTTTTGCCAGGGCTAGATTAACTTTGTTGGCCATCTTATCAAAGTCAGCTCCTCTGAAGTCCTATATTTTTGCCTTGGAATGGGATGATTTAGTTTGGCTACTGTGGAGGGATAGCAAAGGACAGAATAGCAAGGGAGGATTGGAACAAATGGTGAGGGAATGGAATAGCAATGGGATGGAAGAGGGAGAAGAGGGATGAGCTAACTAGGGATGTGGAGCATGATGCCACCGAGCTACTCGTGTAACGTAGCGGGTAGGGATACTGGCTGCAGTGGTGGTGGCCCCAGGCTCAGGACTTCAGACAGGTATGTCATTTTATTTTTGGCAAGTTATTGTTGTCCTCGGTCCCTCATCTTTCCTCCGGTGTCTCCCCAGAGGGAGTACAGGCAAAGTGGGCAAGCATAAAGGATGCAATACCTGAAGCAACATCCCATTGTGTTAGAGAGAAAGGGAAGTGCAAAAGAAGAAGGAAACCACCTTGGTTCTCAAAAACAGTAGCAGAAAAGGTCAGAGCCAAAAGGCTGGCCTTCAGGAAATATAAGGGAACACAGCAGGATGAAAAGAGGGAAGCATATCAAACTTCCCTAAGGGAAGCAGGGAAGGCAGTAAGGCAGGCAAAGGCCCAAAAAGATCCCCGGACATGGTTATTAAAGTTTGGGTGGGGACTTGAACAAAGGGAGATGTGGGGCCACAACACCCCGCATTAAACATGTAATCAGATATGTGCCAATTTAGTATTATTTTGTTACATGGCTGTGTGCTGTATTGGTGTTCACCATGATGTACTCGCTCTTGTGCGATTCGCTGAAAAAGATTCACTCTTGTGACATGAAACCGTTTGAAGGTGGGGATAACAACACTAACCACATACTGCTCTGTATATTGCATAGGACACGTGCAGCTTGCAGAATAGTGTAAAACAGAGTTATAATATTAATGTTAAACTCCTAATCATTTACTCTGTCTGTAAATAGCTGCAGTTCAAGAACGTGAACTACTGACAGTCAAAATATAATCTCCCTGACCCTCATGCAGCCTCGGAATGCTAATGGGGAGGGGTTGTTCCTTCAGCCCATCAGCTGCGAAAGTCCAGATTTCAGAAATAAAGCACATCATGGTAGTACAGGTTAAGCCACTTTATTCAAACACTTCAGTGAAAAGATGTAATTCACAAACTGTTATAAGCACCACTAACGAGTGGGGATGCCATGGAGCTGCTCCATACAGTACCCACATACAACTGGGAATGCTGTTGGGGTGGGGGAGTGTTCCTTCAGCCCATCTGCTGGAAAAAAACTTTTCCAACTAAAAACGCAACACGGTCAGTATGGGGTAAGATACTATTTTCACAAGGCACAATAAAAATATTTAAAAATGACAGAGTGCAGTACTAAGGAAAGCACGCTCTTCAATGAAACAGAGTGGGAAGCCATGGAGCTGCTCCATTTATACTGACATCAGCCCAGCACCGCAGCATGTAAACATTAGGAAACTATACAGCCCTAGGCGCACCATAAAATGGGTAAAAAGCCCCAAAACGGGACACAATTCTCGATCACGAAGGCATGCAAATGAAGAACAAAATCACAGCAGATAGCAAGTTATTTTTTTAACAGACTACAGAGGATTCAGTGGCCAAGCACCCAAGAACAGGCATAAATTGAACATAAAAACTTGTGATACATTTTGACACCTGCAGAACATAGAGTATAGGGTAAAGAGTACCCCCGTAGGCACCCCCTCCATATACCACAACTGTAGCACAATACCGCAGTAGGCTTCACAACAGAGATTGTAATAATCACCAAACGAGGCGCTCAGTTTCTCAAATAACCACTTGCATCCACTGTATATAGTTTATATCGGAGGCAGTATAGCGCAGTGGGTTAAGGCTCTGAGCTACAGATCTGGAGACCTGGGTTTGAATCCCACAGCCACGTAGATGCATACTGTGTGATCCTGAGCAAGTCACTTAACTTCCTTGTGCTCCCAGGTTGCAACTGGAAACAAGCTTCAGCTTAGTGTGCTACTCCTGGTTAAACAATGTTCCCCCTATACTGCTTAACAGAATAATATGTAGTAGTTCTGACATTCGACAGGAGCTACTTACAATAGCTATTATGACTACGTATAAGACATAAAGTGCATACCACGCAAGTTCACTCAAATATAGGGCACAGTGATATAAGGCACACGATATGTGCAGTACAGTATACAGACAGTATCCTTATTCCTAACCCTACTCACATATGAATAAAAGAACACTTAATACCTTGATCTTTTAAGGAACAGTTTTTTGGGTTTTTTTTTTAATACTTCTTTATTGGTTTCAGTATCATTAGACATTCTGTTTAGTTAGTGGAGCTTAAAAACAATTACTCCACTACAGCAATCAAATAAAATACATTAAGGTTAGACATATAAAAAGCATATACATTCTTGGTTACTCCCTACATCAGCCCACTTCATTATTCCTCCCAAAAATGGCGAAAAAGTAACGCTTCAGTTAAGTCTAATATTATTAGTTGTCACAGCGGGTGTAGGAAATCCCATATTCTGGTACATTAATTAACAGAACTCTTTTGCTTTAGGAAAAGTTTATCTACTCTAAAACAATAAGGTGTTTAAACTACGCCAAACTTCAGGGTCAACACTTTTTTAAGAAAAATAATCTTTTTATATCAATCACTCAAAGTCGATATCATGCATATTAGATGAGTTATGCCAGCTTGTGGTTAATTCATTTCTGGACAACCCTGAACTCCAAAAGACGTCCCAATTCCCACCACCTCACACAGGCACACAGCATCGCCTGTCACCGGGGGCGGGGGGGGGGTGAACACACCAAAGGCGCGCAACACCAGGGAGTGGTATCATTTTTTATATAAGCCAGTTTTGTCTGAGAGATCACTTCCAGCCAGTCCTGAATGGTCAGTGGACAAGATTGTAGTCATTTTCTAGTTATAGTTTTCAGTGCGGCCACCCCCAATATCTGCCGTAAATAAATAGCCTCTGGACCTCTTACTTCCCCAGGAATCTCTCCCAGCAACAGAATCTCAGGACCAAATTGGCTCTGTGTCTGGAATATTTGGTTCAAAGAATTATCATCCGACCAGAATTGCCGGAGACCTGAGCAAGCCCAGAAAATGTGGGTATCGGTGGCCCTGGCCTCCCCACGCTTCCTCCAGCAATATGTGGGTGTGCCTGGTTGCTGTCTGGAGACCAACAGAGGAACCCTAAAATATCTGGTCCTTAGTTTCCATAGAAACTCCCACCACAAGGGCGAAGAGGTGGCTCTCCAAATATGTTTCCAGCCCTTTACCCACTGTCTCTTCGGAATAACCACATTCATTTCTTGTTCCCACTCCTGCCTAAGGTATTCTGTGTTGGATTTAAACTGCTGTGTGTACCTCTGATAAAGAAGGGTTATTGCATCTGAAGCATGTCCAGATTTCCAGAGTTGTTCAAATATCTCCTCTCTGGCCCCGGGGCTTCCTGTGAGCTGGTCTTTTCTGTTTTTCTGGTTAATGTAACTACAGATTTGGCAATATCTCATTCTGTCAGATGGTGAAAGATAAAAGCATCTCTGAGCCAGTTCAAAGGGGAGCAGTCCACCTTCTTGTAGAAGCTGCCTGGGTGCCCTGAAACCCACCTTGGCCTTATTGCGGAACCAGGCGTTTAGAGTAGCCGCCCCGAATTCAACGTCTGTTGCCCACCATTGGTACCTCCAAACTCTGTCTCCAAGTGTTTTACCAAGGGTCCCCCTTCTCCACCCCTCCAGAGTGGTCTGACTGGCTGTGGGTCTGTTTTGATCTGTTTTCGCTTGCTCTCTGTGTTGGAAAATAAGAGCAGGTAAAGGGGGAAACCCAGGTTGCTCCAGCTCTATCTCTTTCCATTTAGCCTTATAGGTTGGAGGTCCCCACAGTAATCCAATCCTCATCTGAGTAGCAATCCAGTATCCCTCCAAGAGGGGTACAGCCGTACCCCTTTGTGCTTTAGGGAGAAACATTGTCTGTTTCCGAATTCTGGGTTTCTTATTAGTCCATTTGTATCTCATTTCTGTTCTTTCTTTGCCAGTTCTCCGGTTCCTCCTTTGAAAGGACACATGGGGTTCCCTGAAAAAGATATAAAAACCGAGGAAGTGCATTCATCTTGACTGCTTGTATTCGTGCATACGAACATACAAAATTTGCCAGCAGATAAAGGCCTAGAGGTCTATCAAGTCTGCTCGAATGTGCAGCTAGCACCCCTTATTCTGCAGCTGCCCTTCCCTTCCACCCTTCCCCTTCATTAACCCTCCCCCTTGTCCTGTCCCATCCTCGTTTGAAGCAGTCCACTGTTCTACTGCATACCACTTCAGCAGGTAGACATTCCACCCATCCACCACCCTCTCTGTAAAAGTGTCTCTCATCTCCCTCCTGAACCTTCCTCGCTCCAGTCTCATATCATGGCCCTGGTGGCCCTCCCCTCCCTTACTTTGAACAGCCCCTCTGTACCAGTCTTGTTTATTCCTTTCATGTATTTAAAGGTTTCAATCATGTCACCCATGTCTCTCCTCTCCTCCAGTGAGTACATGTTCAACTCCTTCAACCTCCTCTCGTATGATAAGTCCCCCAGCCCCTTGATCATCTTTGTCGCTCTGCGCTGCACCCCTTCCAGTAACTTAATGTCCCTCTTCAGATACGGACGCCAGTACTGCACACAGTACTCCAGGTGTGGTCTAACTAATGACCTATACAGTGGTAGAATCACCTCCTCCCTCCTCGAGGATATACCCCTTGCAGTACAACCCAGCATTTTGTTGGCCTTTGCAGCTGCCTTCCTACATTGTGCCAAGTTGTTCATTGACCCTGTAATGAGCACACCCAGATCCTTCTCCTCCTCTGTCTGCACTCCCCCTAGCTGGTAACTCCTCCTTGGGTTCTTCATCCCAAAATGCAGCACCTTGCACTTTTTGGTATTAAAGCCCAGTTGCCAGGTGTCTGACCAGGTTTCAAGCTTTGCCAGATCATCCTGCAACCCCTGCCATCCCCCTAGGTCATCCACCACCGCGCCGCATTTAGTGAGAGTGGCAAGACATTCCATTTTTGAATGTCCGATTTCAGTTGATTCAACAGAGGGACAAAGTTAAGTTGGAATAGTTGCGAAGGTACAGGGCTGATGTTGATTCCCAGGTATTTCATCTGCTTTAAATCCCATCTCATGGGATATGCGGTCCGCAAGTGCAGGGGGGGTTTATATTGGATGGAAAGTATTTCTGTTTTTGAAGTGTTTAGGGAGTATCCAGCTAGGGAGGAAAAATACGTTAATTTATCCATCACCCGGGCCACAGAGTGGATGGGGTCTTCCAAATATAATAGGATATCATCAGCATAAAAGGAGAGATCTTACTTCGAGAGGGCTCTTGCAGTAGGTAATTACATATAGGACTGACGCTGGCCAGCGGCAGGACCCCTCGGAAAAATTTCTAGCTAGCAGTCCCTGGCGAGGGACCGCCCCCACGTCAGGTGACCGGCGTCATACGGCGTCGGTATAAAGGCGGTCCCGGACACCGCTTCTTCCAGTTCTTTCCGCCCGTTAGCTCGTGCAGCGCTTGCGGTAAAGTTAGGTGCTTCATCAGTCCTATCTTTCGTTGGTTTTGCGAAAAATAGTATTCTTCAATCAGTCGTCAGTACATCGTCGGTGTATAGGTCCCACATCCTCCGAGCACAAAACAAGTCGACTCATGCGGTAGCAACTGCCACACAAGGGCGGCCATTCCCTGTGCCTTTTCTGCCTAGGCCCCGATCACCCGGTCGAAAGTGCCAGCATTGCCTCAACTTCAACACAGCCACCCGTGCAGGCGCCAACAGTCCCTGAAGCCCATCTCCTCAAGAAAAGATGTCTTCTATGGAAAAGTTGAAAAAGTTGAGGCAGGCGTCTACTTCCCCGAAGGACAAGGAGAGGCACGGGAAGTCCTCCTCTACGCATCTCCGCTGGAAGCGCGGGACTAAGATAACGTCCCCAGGCGGACGCTCGGCGGCGCCTCAAGGTTTAGAGAGGCATCGGCCCGCCCGTCTGGCTCGCGCTCGGGGCCTTGGGCGCCTCCGGGCGATTGGAGGCCTCCGCCCGGTTCAGCCGCGAGGCTTGCGGCCCTACTGGCGTAGGCGACTCCTCTAAGTCGGACGTCGGCTCCTCCGGCGTCCGGCAGGAAGGTCGATAAGGCGCCCGACCCTTCCCGGCGACACCGCGACCTCTACCCGGACCAGGCGGTCGTTCTCCTCGGCCCGCCTCCGGCGAGGCTCCCGTAAGCGGACGCGGCTCCTCTGGCACCGCCGGAACTCACCCCTAAGCCGCCATCAGCTCCGGCGGCGTGCGATGGAACCGACGACAGACCCTCCCACGTCCGTCGTACCCGGTTCCCCGCAGCCTTTGCTGCCATCTGAGGAGCCTGAGGCACCCCAGCCTGACCCCGGGGATTTCTCTCCTCCATCCCCGGACGATGCGGGGGATCTTCCTCCTCCGTCAGACCCTCCTCTGTTAGAACCAGATCTGACGTCAGCCCCCCAGACGCTGGCCCCGAGGCCGGTACCTCCGGCGCCAGTGCCTTCGACGCCGGTTCCACCGGCTCCAGGAGACATCCCACTTTCGGATGTTCCCCCTCCGTCGGGCCCTCCGCCTTCCGGGCCCCCTAATGTGGACCCGCCTGTGAGGCCACCGACCGAGCCGTCTGCTCCGGCAGCCCCCCTGGCTCCCGGGTACCCGCCGTCTTATCCGGCGCCGGCGTACCGGGACCACAGTATCGAGTGCCGCGTACCCGGCGCGGTCTTTCTGGCGCCAGGTTTCCGCGGCGGATTTTGGATACTCGCCTTACGGGTACAACCCGTACACTTTCCCCTCCTCCTCCACCTCCACCGCCCCCATTGCGGCCGGTGGATCTGCAGGAGACTCTGGCCTCCTGGTGGGCCGAGGCCAAGGCTCAACTCACCAGGGAGGTAGAGAGCCGCCTCACGACAACGGTGCCGCCACCGGCTCCCGTACGTCCAAGGTGGCGCACTCCCTCACCACCTCCGGACTCCAGAGCTCTTCCCTCTGGGTCCAGAGAGGGGCAGGACACGCGTTTATGGATACCACCCAAGGAACCCGTTCCTCCTCCGAGTCGGCGTAAGAGTCTTATTCTTCTTCATCTTCTTCTTCCTCTCAGATTCCTCGGACTCTTCCGAGGATGCTCCGAGAGAGACTACGAGCCCCGCTCTCCATCTAAGCCCCGGCCGAGGACCCCTCCGAAGTTTCCTCCGGAGGATCCATCTTTCACGGAGTTGCTTAGAAAAATCCAGGAAGTACACCAGTGGCACTCTTTGAAACCAGATCCTCAGCGACTTAAACTTGCTGAACATCTGGATCTGCCTGTGACAGCTCCAACATTAGTGCCGCCCTGGATTGAGCCTCACGCCGACCTTGTTACCACGATTTGGAAACAACCGTCGGCGTTAGCCCCACTTCCCAGGAAGTCAAACAGGCTATACCAGGCTCCTGAAGGTGTGGACTACCTAGACTCTCACCCTCGGGCCGACTCGGTCGTGATTAGCGCCGCTCACGGCAGGTCGGCACATCCAAAACATCTGAGCTCATCTCCTCCTGATAAGGAATCTCGCCTTCTGGACCAGTATGGAAGAAAGATTTACGCCTCCTGCACACTGGGAATTCGGGCCCTGAATTACATCGCCCACATGGGGGATTACCAGAAAGCTGTCCTTACCCAGGTGGAATCCAAGCTGGACTCCTTACCTGACTCCCAGGTCAAACAGGAGTTAGCCGACCTCGTCCGTTCTGCTCGTTCGGCCAGTTGCCACATTTTGCGGGCGACATACGATGCAGTGGACACTACCGGGCGGAACTCCGCTTCCGGCGTGGGTCTATGGCGTCATGCCTGGCTCCGCGTGTCAGGTTTGGTCCCGGAGGTGCAATCCGCTATTCAGGAAGCACCTTTCGGGGGTCAGTGCTTTCCGGGGGTGATGTCAAGGACATCCTCACCGATTTGCAGGAGAAGGAGACGGCTCTGAAATCCGTGGATTCCATGTACCGTCCCCAACAACAGCAGCGCCGTCCCTTTCGCAGACGGATTCAGCCAAAGGCGAAACCACAGGGAAGGCGGGCTCCCAAACGCCGGGCCCCCGCGGCTGCTAAGCCCCCCCGCCCAAAAAAGCAGCGGGTGCTTCAGCTGCGGCGCTGCCCCACACCACCTGACTCCTTTCCTCTCCCACCGTCTCTAGACTTCCCAGAGGAACCGGTAGGAGGGAGGTTTTCCCTCCACCTTCCGGGATGGGAGAGGATAACCACAGATTCTTGGGTGCTCCAGCTTATAGCGGAAGGGCATTCCATAGAGTTTATTTAGAAACCACCCCGCCACCCACCCCAAAGTCATCCTATTCAAGGGAACATCTTCCTTTGGTCCGGGAAGAAATCTCTGCCCTTCTCGCGGAGCAGGCGATAGAACCCGTCCCCCTTCATCTTCATGGGACGGGTTACTATTCTCATTTCTTCCTGGTCCCAAAGAAGATGGGAGATCTCAGACCCATTCTAGATCTCAGTTCCTTGAATCTTTATGTGGAATACAAAAGGTTCAGGATGCTCTCTCTGCAGAGCCTTCTGCCCCTCCTTCGGCCGGGTCAATGGCTTTGTGCACTGGATATGCAGGATGCCTGTCTGCACATTCCCATTCGCCTTTCTCATCGCAAGTATCTTCATTTTGCATTTCAGGGGGACCACTACCAATTCAAGGCGCTCCCCTTTGGTCTATCCTCGGCCCCCCGAGTATTTACCAAATGCCTGGCTGTGGTAGCGGCCCACCTGCGTACAATGGGAGTACAGGTGTTCCCTTACATGGACGACTGGCTCCTGGCGGCCTCGTCCAGGGAGGAACTCCTACGTTTTCTCTCCCTCACCCAGCAGGTTATCTCCTGCCTGGGTATTACTATCAACCATTCCAAGTCTCATCTGGATTCTTCCCAGAGGCTACAGTTCCTCGGGGCTATCCTCGATACGACCGTGAGCAAGGCCTTCCTGCCTCCGGACAGGGTGACCTCTCTCCAAACCCAGACTTCCTTGCTATCAGAACGCAGGAGGGTCTCGGCGAGGTCGGTCCTCCATCTCCTGGGGCTCATGGCAGCCGCTATTCCGACGGTCCCCCGAGCTCGACTCCACATGAGGATCTCTCAGTGGACTCTTCGCTCCCAGTGGGATCAACTTGTGGATGACCTAGATCAATTAATTCTGATCTCATCGCTGATGGTGCGAGACTTGCAATGGTGGATGGTTCGAGACAACCTGTTTCGGGGGGTCCCCTTCTTTCATCCTCCCCCCTCCCAGACTCTGACTACAGACGCATCAGGCGAAGGTTGGGGAGCCCATCTAGGTCCTCATCGGACCCAGGGCTTGTGGTCCAGACTGGAACAAGCTCTCCACATCAACGTGCTCGAGCTTCGAGCTGTGCTGTATGCTCTCCAAGCCCTTCACCAATACATCCTTCCCGGCCACCTAGCCGTCCAGACGGACAACATGTGCGTAGTGTGGTACATCAACAAACTGGGAGGAACTCGGTCCCACCCTCTATGCAGGAGGCAATGAGGGTTTGGGATTGGGCAACACAACATGACCTTCACCTAACGGCGATTCATGTTCCAGGAGTCGACAACACTCTGGCAGACAATCTAAGCCGCTCCTCTGCTCTGGCACACGAGTGGGAACTGGACCAAGGGGTACTAGACTATATCTTTCAGCTTTGGGGGACTCTGCAGGTAGACCTGTTCGCCTCTCCCCAAAACGCAAAATTTCCCACCTTTTGCTCGCTCGTTCCAGAGCGAGGCACTTTCTGGAGCGATGCTCTGTCTCTAGATTGGAAGGACAGATTCGTCTATGCTTTCCCCCCCAATTCCTCTTATCCCACGAGTATTGCAGAAACTAGCCACAGAGGGAGCGAGAATGATTCTGATCACTCCTTTCTGGCCCAGGCAAATCTGGTTCTCTCTTCTACAACAATATTCAGAGGATCTTCCTCTTCTTCTATCTTGAGGTTTGCTGACCCAGGATCAGGGGACCCTGGTCCACCCAGGCCTCAAATCCCTTCAACTACATGCATGGCTCCTGCAGACCTAGTCCAATCCCGTTTTGGTGTCTCTCCAAAAGTGGTGGAAATTTTAGTGGAGGCTAGAAAACCCTCCACCAGGTCCACTATGCCATGAAGTGGAAGAGATTCTCTATTTGGGCAGCCTCCAAGAGCGTGGAGCCTTTCTCCTGTTCAGTGGCTTTTCTGCTGGAGTACTACGTCATCTCTTGACCTGGGTCTCAGCCATTCCTCCTTGAAGGTTCACCGGCAGCTATCTCAGCCTACCATGTTCTCTTCGCAGATAAAGCTTTTGCTCAACTGGAGGTCTCCAAGACCTTTCTCAGAGGGGTCCTTCATCTAAGGCCCCCCATCCGTACTCCTGCTCCCCCTTGGGATTTGAATTTTGTTCTCGAGAAACTTACTCTCCCTCCCTTCGAACCTGCAGATCTGAAGTTTCTTTCGTGGAAGACGCTCTTCTTGGTGGCCATTACTTCGGCTGGAAGAATTTCCGAGCTCCAGGCCCTTATGTGTAAATTCCCCTATTTGATTTTTCACAAAGAACGAGTTCTCTTCGCACGAATCCTAAGTTTCTACCTAAAGTAGTAGCAAGTCTACCTTAAATCAGTCCATAGAGCTACCTGCCTTTTTACGCAGTACTCTAATCAAGGGAGTATTTACTCCATACCATGGATATTCACGGATTCTGAGATACTACACCAACAGGACGAAGGATCTCAGAAAGACTGATCAGTTGTTTGTCTCTTTTGCTCACAAAAGGGAAGGCAATGCTGTTTCCAAGCAATGCCTGTCGAAGTGGTTGGCTCATTGCATCACTTTCTGTTATGACAAGTACAAGACCCTTCCGGGTCAGGTTAGAGGTCACTCCACAAGAGGAGTAGTGGCCTCTGCGGCTTGTTCCAAGAATGTGTCTGCGGCAGACATATGCGCTGCCGCCACCTGGACTTCCGTCCATACCTTTACAAAACATTACAGTTTGGATATTGCCTCTCGCCGTAGAGCAGGCTTCGGATTGGCCATTTTGCAAGGCCTCCTGTCTTGAGGCTTGCACAGCTAGGCTACTTTTTAGAGTAGTTCCTCCTCCCGGTGCCTTTTCATTTGTTCCAGACTGCTTGGGATTCAGTCCTATATGTATTACTGCAAGAGCCCTCTCGAGTAAGAAGGTACAGTTACGTAAGAACTTACGTAACAGTAGATCTTCGAGAGGCTCTTACAGTAAATGTCTATCGCCCTCTCCATCCCCTAGGCTTTTAGCTCCTTTTCCAGGAATGGAAACATCCTTCTCTCTCTTCTGGGCCTGTGGCGGGGAAAGAACTGGAAGGCGGCGTCCGGGACCGCCCTTTATACCGAGGTCGTATAGCGCGGTCACCTGATGTGGGCGGTCCCTAGCCAGGGACTGCTAGCTAGAAATTTTTCCGTGGGTTCTGCCGCTGGCTGGCCAGTCCCATATGTACTCACCTACTGCAAGAGCCTCTCTCGAAGATCTACTGTTACGGTAAGTTCTTACATAACTGTACTTTTATGTTGCTGTCCAGCAGTCCGTACTCCCTGGATACCCTCATCCTGTCTAATACTCCGGGATAGGGGTTCAGTGTATAGAGCAAATAGGAAGAGTGAGAGAGGGCAACCCTGCCTAGTTCCTCACTCCAAAGGAAATGCCCACACATGATGACCATTTGCCCGGATATAGGCCATCGGTGTTTGATATAATTTGGAAATCAAAGTCAGGAAAGGGGTCCCCAATCCGAAATGGTCTAAAGTCTCAAGAAAGGACCTAGACACTTTTATCAAACGCCTTTTCTGCGTCAGTACTGACCAAAAGGGCTGATGTTTTTGTTGAGTTTAGATGGTCAATTGTATGAAAAGTTTTTCTCAAATTATCCTGGGCTTGTCGCCCCGGTATAAAACCAGTTTGATCCAGATTCATCAAGTCTGGAATTAGTACTTGCAGTCTTTTGGTCATAACGGATGTCAGTATTTTATAATTAGGGTTTCCGGTTTTAGGTTATAACCGATAAACACCGGTAAAACACCACCATGGTGAAAATTGGGAAATCAGTTATAACCGAAAAACACCGAATTTCATTGTGTCCCCACTCTTCCAGCTGACCAACTGTGAGCTGAATATGTGGGTGGATCATGTTTTTTTTGTATTACACCTTTCACTTGTATGGTGGAACAGAGCTCTAATAGTGTGCTGCTCCTAGCTCACCATCACCATCTACATATTTATATATGTATAGTTCTACAGTTATGGTGCACTATTTTGTAAAACTAATGCAATATTAATATAGTGCAATATCTATGGTGCTAACAAGCAATAGTCATGGTACACAGTTTGAAAAAGTGTAATATCTGTTTTTAACTTGGTGAATAAACACTGATTTATAAAGATTTTTGTTGTCCAGAAATGATTACACTTAAAATAACAGATTTTTGGTACTTTTGAAAGAGGAGAAAATGCAGAAAAGAAACACCTTTTTTTTTTTTTTTTTTTTACAAAAAATAAACACCTAAAACCGGAAACCCTATTTATAATCAATATTCAGTATTGCTAATAGGACAATAAGAGGAGCAGGCTAGGGGATGCTTTCCTGGTTTGAGGATCACCGATACAATGGCCTGTGTCCAGGATGGTGGAACCTGACCTTTCTCATCCTGTAAAGATCGGAATACTCTGCCTAACGAAGGGACCAATTCCAAATGGAATTTCTTGTAATATTCCCCGGGCAGCTCGTCATTACCTGGGCATTTAAAGGTCTTCAAACCTCTAATTGTAGTGTCAGTTTCCCCATCTCCAATAGGTCAGTTTAAGTGGTCCGCTTGTTCTTTTGAAAGGGAGGGGAGATGTAAATCTTAGAGAAAAACCCCTTTAAGGAACTGTTTTAAGCATTAATTGGGACACAGGATGAGGTCAGGATTTCCTTTATTTTTTTAATGAGTAACACTACAACAAGACTAGTACGCGCGCATACGCACACACACACACACACGACTCCGGTTTTAACAGTGAACTTAGATTACAGAGAAAGGTGATACTCAAAACGTAAAAACAGTAATCTTAAGTACCCAAATAAATAAACTTAGTAAACCAAAATGAGTCTGCATTAAAAAATCAGATCAGTATTACAATATATTGCGTGCTATAACAATTAAATTAGCATTTGATACTGTACAATTTCCTTTGATTTTCATCAAACATAAGCAGACCAAAATTGAGCTTATCCATCAAGCCCAATGATCATTCAAGAGATAGAGGGTACGATATACAGGTTTTGTTTAAAAACTTACGCCTCACTTGCAGGGTTTCGCCTTTTGTACAGATATTTAATGACCACCTGCCAGAGTTTTTCCTCTGGACTTCACTGTCAGAATTTGCTACCCTCTTTTTTTTTTTTTTTTTAATAGCCCCTCTTCTCTGCCGTGATGGAACTTCTTCAGGGAGTCCCTAGACTGTGATCCCCTAATCCCTCCCTGGGTACCTACCGTGGTGTCGCTTGGACCTACCTCCGTGCTGCCTCGGCCTACCCCCCCCAGGCGGGAAGGAGGGGGAGACCCTTTATACCCCCTCCAGTCCATCAGTGTGCGTCAGGAGGTCCATCTTGCGGCATCCAACGGTAGCCCGGTTATGGGTTATCTGGGGCAGTCGGGTCCCGTCTCTGTCCTCCACGGCAGGTTTCCTTTTTCCATTTTTCTGTCCCCTCCCACAGGACGTGAGCACACTAGGGAAACCTAGGGGCGGCGCACATCGAAACATGCGAGCGCCCGGCCTCCGGCCCACATCCCATGTCCTCCCTCCTCCTCCCTTCTGAATGCAGTCCCGCTGCACCTCCACCCATCGTCACCCAGGTGGTGGTAGAGCTGCGGGACATGCATCCCTCCCTCCCAAAGGAGGAGACCGGCCGCTGGGCTCAATCCTCCCGGCTGACACTCCAGCCGCCCGTGTCCGTTCGAACCCAGGTTGCTGGCGCCACGAGCGGTAGCCCCACGCGCTGGCGGGAATACAGAATTTATGCTCCTCTCGACTGTTGCACTGCGCATGCGTGACTTAATATGCATGCGCAGTTGATGAGGGTAGCAAATTCTGACAGGTAGCACGATTTGATACTACACCGGGAACATGTCTGCACTCTTCAAAGTCGATCGCGAACTGAGGAAATGCCGGTAAGCTGTATAATGGCATTGAATAGGGTTTTTTTCAACTTTGGTGCATATCTTGGCCATTTTTAGAAATTTTGGCACCACATTTTCAACATGGGGTTATTGGGAGCCCTCCTCAAGAATTCAGTCACTGTCATGGTGATTTTGCGGTCACTGCGCCGGAATCACCTTCGGGACAATTAACGAAATGACAGTGCCACTGTTCATGGGGGCTCTCAAAAGCCTATGTTACACATTTGGTGAAAAAAATCCAAAAAATAGCAGTTTATTGAGCATGCGTTCGCAGTTTCCACGCGCTTGTAACTTCTTGAATTTTTAATAGTTTCACTCCAGATTTTCAATATTACCATTTTCCCACACCTCCTTATGAACAGTATAGTTGTCATTTTACATATCCTGGTCGAAATGTGTTTCGCAACTTCCAGCACAGAATAGCATGGTCGCTATGGAAATCCATTTTAGGACAGATTAACAAAATGACAGTGACACTATTCATGAGCAAAGGTCCTAAAATGCCTATGTTGAAAATTTGGTGACGAACGTCCATAAAATGACTGTGTTGCAAGCATGCATTGCGCAGTTTCCACGGACACTTGTAACTTCGCAAATTTGCAATATTTTCATGCCAGATTTTCAACACTGGCATTTTTTTCACATCTCCTTATGAACAGTACAGTTGTCATTTTTCACATTGTGCCCAAAATGTGTTTTCGCACCTGTGACGTACAATCGCGTGGTCGCTGTGGGAAATCAACTTTTGGGACAGATTAACAAACTCACAGTGCCACCATTCATGAGGGGAGGTCCCAAAATGCCTATGTTGAAAATGTGGTTAAAGAAATCCCAAAAATAATTGGGTTACAGACGTGCGTTGCGCAGTTTCTATGCATGCTCGTGACTTCACCAATTTTTCATATTTTCACTCCAGATTTTCCACGCTGCCATTTTTACACCTCCTTATGAATAATATAGTTGTCATTTTCCCATCCTGCCCAAAATGTGTTTCTGTATCTGTGGTGCCAAATGGTGCAGTTGTTGTGCAAAATCACCTTGGCTAACAAACTGATAGTGCCACTCTTCATGAGGTGGGGTCACAAAAACCCCATGTTTATAATTTAGAGTGCAAATACCAACACAAGCCTACGGCGTTAGGGTTTCCAACTGTAACACCCCACCCTGTAGAGACTAACAGGCGTCAGAGGTGTGACTTGGGATCATCAGCTGTAATGCTGCCGCCATTCCAACCCAACCCTGCAGCCAGTGACAGGCATCGAGGTGTGCCTTGGAGTGTTCGGCCCCAAAGTTCACCCCATTCTCCTATACTGCACCCACCTCTGCATATTTTCTTATGGAATGGAATGAATATAAGGCCCAAAGACACCAAAGCACACCACGACACTTATCAGTGTCTACGGGGTAGGGTGAGGTAAAATGACATGAGCGTTATAGCGGACAACCCAAAGGCACACCCCAGCACCTGTCAGTCTCTGCTGCAGGGTGGGGTTGGCGTCAGTTCAATACTTCACTGCCATTCCTATTATGCATCTTTTAACTCCTGCACTACCAGTGCTAATGCCAGCGAGACAACATTCAGCATTGACAAAAGCTTGTTTTGTTTTGTTCCAGGAGCGACTTCCAGTAAATTACGGTATTCCTCAGCAGTGGGCAATCTCCCTGTCAGTCCGACAGCCCATGAAAGCAGTTGGTGCCACCAGCTCTCCTCTGGCATCCAGACAGCCGGTGAAAGCCATAGCACACGCCAGTCCTGTCAGTGGGGTCCGCAGGCTGCAGTCACCTACTTGTTCCAGCTCAGGATCATCCAGTAGTGTCTCTTCCTCTGGGCGAGCAGTTGGTGTTGGAAGCAAAACCACACCTGTCGGTCCCGCACAACTCAAGGAGGAGCATCGGCTGCTCCCAAGAAGCAAATTAACACAGTCTTCACGGAGGTAGTATACTTGGATACTGGTGTTCTGTTCGTTAAGTGAATGAGTGAATGTGGTGTTTGTGAACAGCGAGAGAAAGGAAGTTTAAAATGAAGCCCTCTGTTAATCGATTACTGAGGTGTACAAGTACAGTGCAGTTTAGGCTTTATCAATTCACATTAACCAAGGCTTGGAGTTAACCACCTCTCGTGAGCTGGAAGGTAAGCCAGTTTGCATGCTCATCCCTTCATAGGGTCAGATTGGCAGAATATCTGCATGTGCAGCTTGGTAGCCCCGCAAAGTTGAACTCTGTATATTTAATAAAATTTAACTACTTCCATCAAAAGTATATTATTTTAAGAATTAGTTTTTATCTTCAGTAGCAGTCCATTATAAAACTAACAAGTTCATTGTAATTGGAGTACTCTCTGCTAGACTCTTGTGATTATAGCAAACAAAGTACTGACCCAAGAATTCTGAACCAAACCAAAGAGATGGACATTAGTTCAGATCATCAGGAACATAAACACAAACCAATATCTCATCATACAAATCTGAGTTTGAATTCAAAAAAATATTATTCTGCTCTATATACCTTACATATTTCCCCCTATATATTCTCCTTACTATGCACCACATACAAACTCATCCCCCCCCCCCAGCCTTTCCAATCCACTCGCTCCGAAACCCTTCACCAGGGCCCTTCGATCCTCCCACTATCCTTTGTTCAGTCTCCCTAAGACTCGTTTAGCAGTCGGTACGAGATCCTTCTCATTTGTAGCCCCCAAAAATGGAACACCCTCCCACAGGGTCTGCTGTCCTGCACTTCTCTTCCTCATTTTAAAAAACTCTCCAAGGAAATTTTCTTTCCACCTCCCATCTGCAACTGCACATAACCTTGACTTTCAGTGCTTGTTACCCATCCGTAACCTACTTTACCTTCCTCCTGACCCAAATAACTACTAGCCCTCAACAATAACTAATGCCCCTCCTCCAATGACTTCTCTACTCATAACTTGTAAATATGTATATACTTATGACCTACTCATATACTCGAATTATCCTTTGTCTGTCATGTCACAGTGATGCCGAGTGTGCACGTGTAGCCATAATCACCATGATTCCATTAACTCCTAAAGAACTCTCATTGTATACTACCTAGATTATAGCTGAATTATAACTGTGCAATATTATTAACTGCAAATATGTTTGGCAATCCTAGGCCCTGTGATCCAGGATCTTACCTGTATTGATATTATGTTATTCAAATAATGTTTCTGTATATAGGAATCCTAATCTCAGGGCTTTACCACAGTCCCCACTACTCAGCCCTGACTTCCTCCCTGACATAATATTTACCTTCCTCTGCGCTCCTTCCCTCCAGCTCATCTGCCCCTCCACCACCTCCCCCTTCCTCTACTGTCCCTCACCTCCTCCAGCACACCTGTCCTTCTCCCTGAGTTCCCACTGCCTGTAGACCACCCCACCCAGTCTATACTGCCTACCGCCTAGTCCCTCCCTCCTGCCCTGCAGTACTATGACAAAGCTCTAGCTGGAGACTGCTCGCTGCCCTACCCCACCATCCCCTCTTGGGAATTGATACCACCTTCCCTGCTACTACTCCTACCCCACCTTCCTTGCTCCCTCAGCCCCCGCCCCAGGGCACCACGACAAAGCCTCTTGTTCAAGGCCAGAGCTGCTTCCTGCTCCCCATCCCTAGGAGGGGGATATCACCGTCGCCTGACCACTGCTATTGCCTTTGTGCTAGTAGTCCTCAGGGACCCTTTCTGTTTCTCTTTAAACTTGGTATTCCCAGCCATTCTGTTAGGCCTCTACAACTGATTCATTTACTATTAGTATGTGTAAGGATTTCTGGATTGTAACTATGTCTATTGTACACCCATGTCCATTTGTTCTGTACCATTACTGTATGTATGTCTCTGATCTGTCCCTGACGTGGAACCATTGTAAAAGCATATGGCACAAAGGTTATTTCCAAAACATAAATAAAACCAAAAAAAAAATCTGTTCTTTATCCATACTAATGTAATATATTAACTGTGGAATGCTTATGTTCCCAGTCGCCCTGAAAAGGGACAGTTCTTTCTCAATGGGCCTACTCTGTCATCAAAATTCAAATAAATATAATATATGGTTTGGCCTTTATGTGTATGGAATTCGGCCCTTTTGCACAGTCTAAAAATTGCTTATGGTTTCAGCTGTGTAATCCCCATACGTGCCGACTCCTGCTTTTGTTCTCTCACTGCGCACTGCTCATGTGCATATTCGAGTTTCCCAGAGATGCTGCGGTAGTGAGAACAGACACAGTTCGAGTAGAGCCAGCAGGAAAGGAGAGTTTCTGCAGACCACCCACCCAGGAGGAAACAACGTGGTAGGGCGGTGACAGTGAGTTGTCTGATTTCAGTTTAACAGTGCAGTAAGCAGCACCTGAGACTTCAGGGCTTTAGCATGGCTCCACACTGAAAACCTTTGTGATCTAGATTAAAAAAAAAAAATACACTATAACAAATAAATTATGGGCAACCTTACACAATTTGCCCTGTTTGCACATCTCAGGATTGATAACAGCATGGACCTCTTGAGGTTCATATGCTGTTATACCAAACCCTTCATAGAGAAACAGGCTTGTTGCGTATGGTCACCGATACATACTTCCTATTCTTTTATAATTTAAATTTCTGTATCCAGAGAAAGCATTTTTAATGATCATTCTTAAAATAACTGAATGATGGTGTTGGGGGTCAGGGTGGGAGAGGATGGAGTGTTCGGAGTACTGCTCTCCTCTCCTGGTAGGGGGGACAAGCTGCACCATTCCAGGGCAGTTGGTGCATCTCAGTGGGGCCATCCAGCATGTGCCTTCACGCATGCACACCCACACCGCTGCAGGCTGCCGGATGGAGGGAAGAAAACTTGAAAAGCCTGGCCCTGGCTTAAAAGGCTCAACCCACACTGCCGTCAGAACCACTACACCCACTGGATTGTGTTGGGGCTGGCAGACTTCCTGACCCCATGGCAAATAGAAACACAGAAATCTGCAGCGATACTTGAGGCCATTGTCTGTGCAGTACCAGAGATTTTTAGCTTGCATCACATGGCCCTGGCCTTTCACACCACTGAGCAACAGATTTACTTTCGGCCCGCTGCTGTTACTGGTTCCAAAGTCACGGAGCAAGTGGTGCACAGCTGGGAGATGTCCGGTACTACATGCTTGGGAAAATAAACTTATGTGCAGATTCTTTGCTCCCCAGTGTTTCTTGTTGACATTGTAGGTGAAGAGTTTAGTGTGTGACTGCATTACGGAATAATCTCACTCAGGTTGGATCAGTTCCTCAGAGAGTTAGTATTACTGGGTCACAGCAAGGAGTATACCTCATTGCAAGAGTTGTATACCTGTTGGCTCACATGACCTCGGGATCCAGAGGTTTGCAGCACTAGACAGTGGTTTTTCTCTGTAGTATCAGCACCCATAAAATGGACTTGTACAAAGCTGTCCCAGTGGTGCAGAGGGATGAGGTGCTGCAAAGTGCCTTGCCTGTCCCACGCTGGCGCCCCGGGTTCAGGGACGAACTCAGGTCGGCAAGGGTGGGAGAGGATTCAGCTGCCGGCAGGCAGCTCTCCTGACCTGGATTGTGGAGGTGAACCTTCTCAGCTGTTGACTGCCACCTGATGGAGGTCAGGTGGTAGTGTCAAATTCTGGGGTGGGGGTTGTTGGCGTATTGCCAGGTGGGTGGAGCAGGGCTGGCGGTTCCGCTGCACATGCATGCTTCCACGCTCATGTGCTGACTGGGTATGCCGTAGTCCTGGGGTGCGTGACAAAACAGAAAAACTCTGGCTGGCACAGGACTAATGAAGCCCTGCCTTTGTGCTTGCCTCCATCCTGCATCGCTACCTGATCACAGGACCTAAGTCTGGATGTGTGTCTGCAAGTGCGGGGAGGACAGCCCTCCCATTCCCAGACCCACCATGGGGGCAGTCTGTGTATTGGATTCCAGGCTCGGCGATCAGGGGTGGGTGACAGTCAAGAGGAGGCAAGGACAGGGCTGACAAGCCCACCTGTGACCACGCCAGAGGGGAGAAAAAACTTTTATGGAAACATAAGCTTGTACCATGTGGGTTTCGGAACCATATCGATGGAAGTGGGTGAGCTTCCACGCAATTTTATAGTCGTGTCTTTTAAATGTTTTTTTCTGTAGCATTTTTTTCTCTCCGCTACCGACATCCTACCAGGGATATACCTCATCATGTCCAGAGCCTCCTTGAGTCACAAGACCTGGTAATGCACTTGTTACCCCTGTGGCTTGCTCTGCGTGACAAGGGCTCTAGAAGGAGGCCCCCCAGACAGTCCACACTTGTGTGGATCAGGATGCAATACTGGCTGGCACTAGGACCCAAGGAGCCGACTAGGCTCAGACTGTCATTCAGATGGCAGTGGGATTTTTGTCCTTCTAGGTATCCCCTCCCTCCACCCCTGCCATGAGCACAGCATGTGGCCTTGCATGCTCTCAACTAGCCCTGTGGCTGCAGCAAGCTCCTGGGCCTAGCTGTAGGGATCGCTGTGGCACTGGAGCTCACCAACGACCCTCCACGACTGAGGTGTGCTACCACGCGACAGCTGCCTCAGCCCAGCCTGCCTTCTGAAGCGGTGATCCAAGCTTGCTCCCAGACTTTGGTCAGGGCCATCAGGGTAGACATCCTTTAAGCGTTAACTACCTTTTCAAAATATAGCCTTCCAAAATAACCTCAAGGTGCCCTTTCAAAATATCACCCCCATTATAAGCTCAATGCGCCCTTTCAAAGTATAGCCCCCATTGTAAGATTAAGGCACCCTTTCAAAATATAGGCCCTCATTACTAGCTCAAGGCGCCCTCTCAAAATTTAGCCCCCCATTATAAGATAAAGGTGCCCTTTCAAAATATAGCCCCATTATAAGATCAAGGTGCCCTTTCAAACTATAGCCCACCATTATAAGATCACGGTACCTTTCAAAATATTGCCCCCATAGTCCCCCATTATCAGATAAAGGTGCCTTTTCAAAATATAGCCCCCATTATAGCTCAAGGTGCCCTCTCAAAATATAGCTCCCCATTATAAGCTCAGGGTGCTCTTTCAAGTGTACCCCCATAATAAGCTCAAGGTGCCCATTGAAACTTCAGCCCCTCCCACCTCAATGTTCTAATCCCCCCAGCAGCAGCTGTTTGAATGACTGGGATGGCTATGGTGGACCCACCATACCGCTCAACTGTCCCTGATTTTCAGGAATGTCCCTAATTTTTCCTCCACACTTTCCTTGGTTCCTCATAAATTTGGGATTTCTTTCCCTAGATAGTAGGGATTTGAAGTGTAAAATAATGGCATAAATGAGGTGTAGTTTAGTTCTGCTTCAGGAAATGGTTTTCACACTAAACTGGATATTGTGGCAAACTTTTTTAGCTGATATTACAGTTTTGTAAGACCTGTTCACTTGTTTGACCCTTATTTTTGAAGCCCTATCCCCAGTTTCCTAGACAGGAGATTGAGTTACAGACTCCTTCCCCATGTGTTTTTTTTTTTCAGTATTTATTAATTTATTTGTCAGCAATGTTCCCAAGTTCAGTTATAAATGTCTGTACAAATCAATCCTCTTTCATTTTTTGTAATCATTTCCATCTTTGTGTGGAAATAAGGGACTGAGATAGGATTCCTTTCTTTTGAGGTAGAGGTCGTTATTCTGTCTGCTAAAGCAGCAGTGCAAAGAAAAATGTTTTTCCAAAAGCTAGTTTCAGCTACAGTTCAGAAAACTATTAACCCTACTTGTCTGATGCTGTTGCCCAAGTACCTCCTATACTGTGCACTATGGGACCTTTTTTTAGTTTTTGATCCCAACCCTTGCCAGGTGCACAACACAATTTCTGTGCAAAATGTGCGGCCATCTTTTTCTAGAAAAAATCAAATATTTCTAGGGACATGGATATGTTCATCCACACTGTCTGGCAGGTTCCTTGCCGCTTTAAATCTTGCCGGAAGGTCTTCAAGCTGGCTCCTCCCACCCACCCGGGTGGTAAAACTCTCGGCTCCGCCCCATGACGCCAGATCTTCCTTACCGCTTGGAAGCTCAGGTTCCCTCCTTAACGTTCTGCGTGATAGTCTGGATCCTAATTCTTCAGTTCGTCCGAAACTCATTTAAAAATTTTCAAGACTTCGGTCTTCCTTTTCCCTCGCTGCTGCGATGGACAAATCGACTTCCGGTTTTCGGCGGTGCCCTTGTGGGCAGATGACGACCAGGACGGATCTGCACTCCACGTGTGTCTACTGCCTCAGCCTAGAACAAGACCTACAGGCCTGCGAGTCTTGCTGTTCGTTCTCGGCCAACGTCTTGGAGGACCGCGCTGCCCGGTTGAAGCTTGGGCACCCCAAGAAGCGCTACCCGCTGGTAAAGTCGAAAGAGGCCCGTTCTTGTGATTAGCGGCGGCTGGCCTCGGCTGAGCAGCGAGTAGATGATCGCCCGTGGAGGAGGTGGCCAGGCAGCATCTTCCTCTCCCTCCTCGATCGCCGACATTTATCCGCTCTCTTTGGGTACCTCGTATTCTGCTTCGTTCAAGGGCTTTTCCATTCCCTTTCCCACGAAGGAGAGGGGCCATCAGGACATTCCTCTTGGTCCAAAAGAAGGATCCCAAGTGCTAAGTCCATTGTCGGCGTTAGTGGGGCGGAGAGGTCCCTTTCCGGACCCGTCGACTTCGGTCGAGGTTGCGGCTAAGGTTGCTGGCTACGGCATCCCGTTAGGTCAGCCGGCCGAGACAGCCGTCGGCGGTCGAGATTTTCTCGACCGGATGGTTTGTCGACTGGTGAAGCAGACAGCCCGTCTTCGCGGTTCCCCTGTGGAAACCGGTTGCCGCACTATCGATTGCAGCAGTCCCCAGTTAAGCGTCCGAGCGAGGGAGGGTGGTGTCCCCTGCTCCCTCCCAGGCCCTTCCGGACACACCAGGATCTTGGCCTTGGACCTCTTCTCAGTCAAGTCGATCCGCCCGACGCCGTCGGTCTTGGCACCGAGTAAGCGGCGCCGCCCGCTCCTCCTCGTCTCCTCCTCTAATGATGAGAGGCTTCAGTGCAGTGCGTCAGCGCTACGAGGGCTGATGTGGCAGCAGTTACTTTTGTCCGGGACTAAGTCGACACCAGCGCCTTCCCGCCATCAAGTGGCTGTCACCCAAGCGGCGAAACAGCCTCTCGCTGCAGTCGAGATGCCCAAGCCTGGGCCGGCTGTTCAGCTGAAACCTGCTGCCCCACCCATTGTGGTGGAACCTCCGCCTCCACAGCTGAAGTGGGGCGCAACCAAGGACTCTCGGTCGGCTCAAGGCCTGCCCACAGGTTGTTGGTCACCCTCACTCCCGACCATCCTCGGCAGGTGGAGGTGGCTCAGGCCCTAGGCAGCTCTTTGCGGACTCTTGAGTCGATGGCGACTCCTCCCTGTTCTCCAGGCAGGTTGACCTGGAGTCCTCCGAGGGCCAGTCACTGGATGAAAGCCCATCGTCGCTTATGGGTCTGCTTTGGCTCATCTCGAGTCCACTGGGATGCAGCTCGAGCCCGTTTCCAAGCGGGCCAGTATCCCCGGCGGAAGTACTGGGCCGAGGATTCACCACGGAGGCCTTTCCTGTGGCTGAGGCCATTGTCGGCCTTGGAGCTTGGCAGCGGCCTGCTTCCTGTCCTCAGCCCTCGGCCAGGATGGCCAGGAAGTATCGCGGTCCCTACGGCTCTCTGCCGGGTTTTCGGAGCACCCCCCTGCCGAGGGGTTGGTCACCGACAGCGTTTTCCGGCGTTCCAGGAACACCAGGGACATGGACAAGCCCCCCCGACAAGGAGTCCAAAAAGCTGGACTACGCCGGGCACAAGGTGTACGCTGCATTCTCGGCCGTGCTGCGGCACACTTCTCCCACGCCCTCATGGGCTCCCTGGACGAGGTAATCCCTCATCTCCCGGCCGACTTCCAGACCACGGTCCAGCAGGTCCGGGACCAGAGTAGGGCAGTGGCGAAGCAGCAACTCCAAACAGCTCTGGACATAGGGGACTCCTGTGCCAGATCGGTTGCGGCCACAGTGGCCATGCGCCGCAGAGCATGGCTGAGGATATCCACCTTTACGGCGGATACCCAGCACAAGTTGGCGGATGTCCCCTTCTTGGGGACCAACCTCTTCGAGCCCTGGAGTGGACGGTCACCTCCAGCGGATCGAAAAGTCCAATGCCACCCTGGACTCTGTCACCTCCGCCCAGAAGGACAAAGGCCGCCGTCAGCAGCAGCACAAGCCCTTTCGTCCTTCTGCGCCCGCGGCACGCCCAGCCCAATAGCACCAGCATCGGGGCCAGCAGGCTCGCGCTTGGCATCCCAAACCCAAGCCCGGCTTCCTCAACAGGAAGCAGAGGTAAAGGCCAGGAGGTCCTCAGCCGGTCCCTCCTCAAGCCTGCCCAGTGGCGGGTTGAGGGTGTCGCCCCAGCCTCGTCACTCCCCGTGGGTTCCCCCATGGGGCAGCTCCGCCATTTCCTTTCTGCCTGGTCCGCTATCACCACGGACCGCTGGGTGTTGGAGGTGGTAGGAAGGGCCTGCCTGGAGTTGAGCAGACCCCACCCTTTGAGCCATTGCCCTCGGGGTCCACGGGGTCTGCAGCCTCACTGTCGGCCCGCCAAGCCGATATTGCCCTGCTCCTTGAAAAAGAGGTGATCAGGAAGGTGGCGGATCCTCCTCCAGACCCGGGGTTTGTGTCCAGGTATTTCCTGGTCCCAAAACGGATGGGGGGCTGGCGCCTCATTCTCAACCTGCATGACCTGAACAGGTTCCTATGGTCTCGGACCTTCAGGATGGTCACTCTGGCTCAGATAATACCATCCTTGGAGCAGGCGTGTGGTTCTGTTCCTGGACCTCCAGGGCCAGCGTTCTTTCACGTTCCAATCCGTCCGTCTCATCGAGATTCCTCCGCTTCAGAGCGGAGGATCACTAGAAAGTTCGGGCCATGCCCTTGGCCTCCCTAGCTCCCAGGGTCTTCAAATGCATGGCAGTGGTGGCAGCATTCTACAGTCCCGAAGGGTCGGCTGTACCCTTCCTGGACGACTGGCTGATTGCAGCCCTCCAGAGCGGAGGTGGGCGGTCCAGAGATCTGGCCCTCAGGTCTGCTCTCGGTTAGCCTCCTCATCAAAGTCAGAACTCGTGCCAGCATAGGTGATTCAGTTCATCGGGGCAGAGCTCGATTGTCTTGAGCAAGAGCACGGCTCCCGGCAGACAGGGCGAGTTCTTTCCTCCTTTGCCCAGTCATTTCTGGTTGGGCAATGGCGCATTGCCCGGGACTTCCTGCACCTCCTGAGCCTCATGGCGGCCTGCACCAGCGTGGTCCGTTGGGCCCGCTGGTACATGCGTCCCCTTCAGTGGGGACTGGCCAGCCAGTGGTCACAGCACTTCGATCCATTGGATCAGCTAGTGACAGTGACCCAGGGGATGTGGAACGCTCTCCAGTGGTGGACCGTTCTGGCACATCTGCAGGAGGGCATCCCGTTTGTCTGCCCCGAGCAGACTGTCTCTCTATCGACCGATGCCTCTCTGATGGGTTGGGGTGCCCATCTGGGGGAGCACAGAGCACATGGCCTCTGGTCCCCTCGGGAGTCCCAATGCCACATCAACCTGCTGGAGCTTGAGCGGTTCGTCTAGCCGTCACCGCCTTCGCTCCGTTTCTACGGGGTCAAGTGGTTCAGGTCCAGATGGACAATACCACGACCATGTACTATCTAAACCGCCAGGGCGGGATGCGCTCCATGCCTCTGTGCAGGGAAGCTCTCCGCATTTGGTCACTCGTGCACAGCCTGGAGGCGGATCTCCTTGCCATTCACGTGGCAGGAGCCTCCAACACCCTGGCCGATGCCCCAAGCCGGATAGGGGCCGCTTCTCACGAGTGGTCTCTCTTACCGGAGGTAGTACAAGATCTCTTTTCCCACTGGGGCACGCCTAAGGTGGACCTGTTTGCCTCAAGGGAGAATGCGAAGCTGAGACTGTTTCATGCCTGCCCCCCTCAGCAGGGCTCGCTGCAGGGGGATGCCTTCTCGAGGCCGTGGACCCCGGGCCTCTTCTACGCCTTTCCCCCATTTCCCTTGATCCACAAGGTGCTTCTCAAGGCGAGGAGGGACAAGGCGCAGGTGATTCTGGTAGCCACAGACTGGCCCCGTCAGTTCTGGTATCCAGATCTCCTCAGTCTCGGCTCCAGGCTTCAAGGCGGCTTCCAGCCCGCCCAGACCTGATCTTAGTCAATCAGGGGAAGGTATTCCATCCGGACCTTCAATTCCTGCACCTGACGGCCTGGTTCCTGAGCAGCTAGAGGTCCTCACCCGTCGTCCAGGCGTCCCGTAAGTCGACCAGAAAATGCTACACCTTCAAATGGAAGAGATTTTCCATTTGGTGTCAGAACAAGGCCTGGACCCTTCCTCCTGATCTTGGCAAGCATTCTGGACTACCTGTGGTCCCTTTCCAGCAAGGGCTGTGGTCGAGCGACCCTTAAGGAGCACTCAGCAGCCATCTCTGCTTACGGGCACAGGCGGAAGCAGTCGATGGCGCGAGAGGAAGGTGGTCGGGCGCTTTTCAAAGGCCTTGATTACATATCCCCTCCGGTGTGAGACCCTCCACCTCTGTGGGATCTACTGCTGGTATTGGCTAAGCTCATGGGCAGGCCATTCGAACCAATGCACAGGTGCGATATCTCCCACCTGTCGTGGAAGACCGCCTTCTTGGTGGCTATCACGTCAGCCAGAAGGATGGGAGAGCTCCAGGCGCTTTCTATCGAGTCTCCTTATCTGGTCTTCCACAGGGACAAGGTTGTCCTGCGCCCCCACCCGAAATTCGTTCCAAAGGTGGTGTCGGAGTTTCACCTTAACCAGGTGTTGACTCTGCCGGTGTTCTACCCCAATCACACCTCGGAGGCTGAATATAGACTCCATACTTTGGACCCTAGAAGAGCGCTCGCTTATTACAAGGAGTAGACGGCTGAAGTTCTGGGAGAGGTTCGCCAGCTGTTTGTCACCTACGCTGAAGCCGCACCTGGCAGACCTGCAGCCAAGCGGACGATAAGCAGGTGGGTCACCTCCTGCATAGATCTCTGCTATAGGTTGGCGGGCATGGAGCCTCCCAGAGGGATAAGAGCTCATTCTACCCACCATACAGCTGCATCGGTAGCTGCTTCCAGGGACATCCCTATCCAGGAAATCTGCAGGGCTGCTACCTGGAAGTCAGCACATACCTTCATCACCCACTACCACATCGACCTTGAGTCATGCCGGGATGCTGGTTTTGGGGCCTCGGTTCTCCAGTCTTTATTTCCCAAGTAAGTATCGGGGGTGTGCGCCTTGCCTCCCTTCTCCTGAACTGCTAGGAGTCTGCCAGACAGTGTGGATGAACAACATATCCATGTCCCTAGAAATACAGGTTACTCACCTGTAACAGGAGTTCTAGGAATGGTATATGTTGTTCATCCACATCACCCGACCTCCCGGCCTCGACGCACAACCTGGCTTCCAGCGGGCTAGATCTGGTGTCATGGGGCGGAGCTGAGAGTTTTACCACCCAGGTGGGTGGGAGGAGCCAGCTTGAAGACCTTCCGGCAAGATTTAAAGCAGCAAGGAACCTGCCAGACAGTGTGGATGAACAACATACCATTCCTAGAACTCCTGTTAGAGGTGAGTAACCTGTATTTATAAACTACTCAAATTTTGGAGGAATTAGAACATTGTGCCACAGAATTAAACTGGAAGATGCCTGGAATCTCTTCTAGTGAAAAAAAGGTAGGGTCAAATTTTTTGACCAGTTTTGTTGCATAGCTGCTTTAATTTTTGGATATTACCCTAAATCGTATTGCATGACTCACTATGATGGAACTGTACGTTTAATTCAAAAGAGAGTATTTTGTTTCCATTAGACATTAACGTGAAGCCTTGAAATGATACTGGGGTGATGCTAGACATCCAGAGCAACAAGGTTACCTGCGGAGCGGGGATGGATAGAAAGGGCAGGGCATCGGGAGGAGCACCACCTGTGCTGTATTTGCCAGTGCTCAGGCAAGAGTTTTTATTCTTCAGTTGAATAAATACTTCAAAACCTTTTGCAAACTAAACAGTTCTAGGGACATGGATATGTTGTTCATCCACACTCATTGGCAGGTATCCTTGCCGCTTTAAATCTTGCCGGAAGGTCTTCAAGCTTGCTCCTCCCACCCACCCGGGTGGTATAACTCTCGGCTCCGCCCCATGACGCCAGATCTTCCTTACCGCTTGAGCTCAGGTTCCCTCCTTAACGCTCTGCGTTTGAGACTGGTTCCTATTTCTCCGTTTGCGGTTAAAATAAATTTTGAAAAAGACTTCAGTCTTGATCCCTCGTGACTCGATGGACCATCGACTCCCGGTTCGGAGATGCCCATGCGGTGAAGATGTCTCGCTGCGGATCCACACTCCGCGTGTCTACTGCTTAGGCCTTGAGCACGACCGCGGGCTTGCGACCTGTGCTCATCTTTCTCGGCCTCGTCCTCGAAGACCGTGCTGCCCGATTGCAACTGGGCCGTCCGAAGCGTTTCCCTCGGTGAAGTCAAGGAGGCCGGTTGGCGGTTTCAGCGGCGAGCTCGGCGGATCAGCTCGGCGGATGATCGCCCTCGAAGAGGCGGCGCGGGCCGTATCTTCCTCGACTGGCATTTATCCCGCTCTCTCTGGGTTCTTCCTACGGCTTCTTTTAAGGAGCTTTGTCTGTCCCTCTCCACTAGGAGAAGGGCCTCGTCTGCTGGACCTTATTCTTGGTCAAAGAAGGACAGAGGTAAGTCCCTCGTCGGCTCTTGGGGCGGAAGGTCCCTCTCCCGGTCGTCGACCGTCGGCAGTCGGCCGCGCAACCGCCACTGGCCTCCACGGTGTCCCGTCAGGTCAGTTGACCGAGACTCCCACCGGCGAAGTCGAGATTTTTCTCGACCCGTTGGACGGGCTGTCGCCTTTAACGGCAATTCCCCTCTCCCGGTTCCCCGGAGGAGTTGAGGATCCGTGGGCTCGCCTGTGCCTCGGTTCGGAGCCCTCGGATGGACCATCGAGCGCGAAGAGTGCGGTTCCGGCCGACACCTCCCGCACCGACCTCGGAAATTCCGGGACTCTCGGTCTCGGTCTCGGACCTCTTCGCGGTCCAGCCGATCCCACCGTCATAGGCGGTCTCGGTCTCGGCACCGCGGTAAGCGGCGTCGCCGCTTGTCCTCGTCCTCCTCCTCGGACTGAGGAAGCTGGCGTAAGTCGTCGTGATGCGAGACCTTATGTTGCAACAGCTCCTCCTGGCGGAGTAAGCCGACCCGTCGCCTTCCCGGCCATTAAGTCAACTGTCACGGGCGGCCGACACAACCCCTCGACTTATCCGGGCCTATACCCAGGCGGTTGTTCGGCCAAAACCAGCTGCTCCACGATTCGGTGGAACCTCCGCCTCCACAGCCACCAATTGGGGCTCCGACCAAGAGATTCTCGATCGGCTAAGGGTCTACCCATCAGCTGTCAGTTACCCTCACTCCCGACCGACCTCGGCAGGTGAAGGGTGGCTCAGGCCAGAGGCAGCTCTTGAGGACTCTTCCGAGTCCGAGATGATTCCTCCTTTTTCTCCAGCGACTGGACTTGGAGTCTTCAGGAGGTCAGTCAATGGGCGATAGCCTGTCGTCCTTCCTAGGACTACTTGGCTCATCTCGAGTCACGGGATGGAGCTCGAACCACGTTCCAAGCAGACCAGGTATCCCCTCACGGAGATTCTGGACGAGATTCTCCGGACGGAGGCCTTTCCGGTGGCGAGGCCATAGTGGGTCCGGCACTGGAGCTTTGTAGCGCCCTGCTTCCTGCCCTGCCTTGGCCAGGATGGCCAGGAAGTATCTTGGTCCCGGTTCCTTGTCCGGTTTCTCGGAACACCCCTCTGCTGAGGGGTTGGTTACGACAGCGTTTTCCAGCGCCCGGCAGCGCCAGGGATGTGGACAAACCTCCTGACAAGGGTCAAGAAATTGGACTATGTCGGGCGAAAAGTCGCTGCGTCTCTCTCGCCTCGTCAGGCCAGTTAGGCCGTCCTCATGGCACATTTTTCTCATGCCTGTTGGGCTCCCTGGATGAGGTCATCCCTCATCTTCCCGCCGATCTGCAGACTACGGTTAAGCAGGTGCGGGACCAGGGCAGAGCAGTGGCCAAACAGCAGCTCAGACTGCTTTGGATATAGGGGACTCTGTGCCAGATCGGTGGCGGCCGCAGTGGCTAGCAGGTCGGGCGGCTTGGCTGAGGATATCCACCTTTACTGGATACCCAGCACAAGTTGGCGGATGTTCCTTTTTGGGGACTGACCTCTTCGGCCCTGGGGTGGAAGGTCACCTGCAGAGGATCGAGAAGTCCAATGCTACCTTGGACTCGGTCTCTTCCGCTCAGAAGGACAAAGGCCGCAAACCACAGCCTAAGCCCTTTCGTCCTTCTGTGCCCCCGCCGCCTGCCCAGAAACGCCAGGGCCAGCAGGCTCGGCCTTGGCATCCCAAACCCAAGCTGCGGCTTCCTCTAACAGGAGGCAGGAGAAAAAGGCCAGGAGGTCCCTCGGCGGTCCCTCCTCAAAGCCTGCCAGTGCGGGCTGAGGTGTCGCCCCATTCCCGTCACCTTACCCCTAGGTCCCCGTGGAGAGCGGCTCAGCACTTCCGTTCCGCCTGGTCCGCTGTTACCACGGACAGGTGGGTCTTGAGGTGATGGGAAGAGGCCTGCCTCTGGAATTCGAGCAGGCACCACCCTTCAGAGCCGTCGCCCCTCGGGGGGCTTCGGAGTCCCCAGCCTCACTGGCGGCTCGTCGAGCCGACATCGCTCTCCTCCTCCAGAAGGGGGTGATAAGAGAGGTGGCGGACCCTCCTTCAGACCCAGGGTTTGTGTCCAGGTACTTCCTGGTTCCGAAGCGGACGGGGGGCTGGCGCCCCATTCTCGACCTACACGACCTAAACAAGTTCCTAAGGTCTCGAACCTTCAGGATGGTCACTCTGGCTCAGATAATACCATCCTTGGAACGCGGCGTGTGGTTCTGCTCTCTGGACTTGCAGGACGCGTTTTTTCATGTCCCTATCCGTCCGTCTCACCAGAGATTCCTTCGCTTCGGCGGAAGGATCTCTTCGAGTTCCAAGCCATGCCCTTCGGCTTGTCTCCAGCTCCCAGGGTCTTCACCAAATGCATGGCAGTGGTGACAGCATTCCTGCGGCGCCGAGGGGTCCGGGTGTACCCTTACCTGGACGACTGGCTGATAGCAGCTCCCTCCAGGAAGGAGGCGGAGTGGTCCAGAGATCTGGCCCTCCAGGTCTGCTCTCAACTGGGCCTCCTTATCAACGAGGCCAAGTCGGAACTCGAGCCAAAGCAGGTGATTCTATTCATCGGGGCGCAGCTCGACTCTCTTCGAGCCAGAGCGCGGCTCCCGGCGGACAGGGCGGGTTCTTTCCTCCTTTGCCCGATCATTTCTGGTTGGGCAATTGCCCCCTGCCGGGACTTCCTCGCCTCCTGGGTCTCATGGCGGCCTGCACCAGCGTGGTCCGTTGGGCCCGCTGGAACATCGTCCCCTTCAATGGGACTGGCCAGCCAGTGGTCTAGCGCTGCGATCCTTGGACCAGCTAGCCGGTGACACAGGGGATGTGGGCGCTCTCCAGTGGTGGACGTTCCAGATCTTTTGCGGAGGGCATCCCGTTCGTCCGCCCGAGCGCCGGTCTCTCTATCGACCGATGCCTCTCTGATGGGTTGGGGTGCCCATCTGGGGAACACGGGCTCATGGCCTCTGGTCCCAGCGGAGTCCCGATGCCACATCAACCTGCTGGAGCTCAGCGGTCCGCCTAGCTCTCACCGCCTTTGCTCCGTTCCTCCGGGTCAAGTGGTCCGAGTCAGGCGGACAATACCACGACCATGTTCTATCTAAACCGCCAGGCGGGACCAGCGCTCCATGCTTCTATGCAAGGAAGCTCTCGGATTTGGTCACTGGCAAGAGCCTGGAGGCGGATCTCCTAGCCATTCATGTGGCAGGAGCCTCCAACACCCTGGCCGATGCCCTGAACCGGATAGGGGCTGCATCCACAGTGGTCTGTCCTGCCGGAGGTAGTACAGCATCTGTTCTCCCATTGGGGCACACCTCAGGTGGACCTGTTCGCCTCCAGGGAGAGCACGAAGCTGAGACTGTTCCATGCCCGCCCCCCTCAGCAGGGCTCGCTGCAGGGGGATGCCTTCTCGAGGCAGTGGACCCCGGGCCTCTTCTACGCCTTTCCCCCATTTCCCTTGATCCACAAGGTGCTTCTCAAGGCGAGGAGGGACAAGGCGCAGGTGATTCTGATAGCCCCAGACTGGCCTCGCCAGTTTTGGTACCAGATCTCCTCAGTCTCAGCTCCAGGACTCGCGGCAGCTTCCAGCTCGCCCGGACCTGCTCTCAGTCAATCAGGGAAGGTGTTCCATCCGGACCTTCAATCCCTGCACCTGACGGCCTGGTTCCTGGCGGCTAGAGTTCCAGGCCTTGGGTCTTTCCAACGAGGTCCTCAATGTAGTTGAGGCGTCCGATGAGTCGACCAGAAAATGCTATGCCTTCAAATGGAAAAGGTTTTCCATTTGGTGTCAGAACAAGGGCTTGGACCCTTCCTCCTGTTCCTTGGCAAGCATCTTGGACTATTTATGGTCCCTTTCTAATCAAGGGCTTAGGTCGGCGACCCTAAGGGTACCTGGCAGCCATCTCTGCTTACAGGCGCGGGCGGAAGCAGTCGATGGCGCAGGAGAAGGTGGTCTGGCGGCTTTCAAGGCCTTGATCACATTTCCTCAGTCTGGGAACCCCCACCTCCGTGGGATCTACTGCTGGTACTGGCAAAGCTCATGGGCAAGCCATTCGAACCTATGCACAGGTGTGCTCTCTCTCACCTGTCGTGGAAGACCGCCTTCTTGGTGGCTATCCGTCAGCCAGAAGGATGGGAGGCTCCAGGCGCTTTCCATCGAGTCTCTTACCTGGTCTTCCACAGGGACAAGGTTGTCCTGCGCCCCACCGAAATTCCTTCCGAAGGTGGTGTGGAGTTTCACCTTAACCAGGTCTTGACTCTGCGGTGTTCTACCCCAAACACACCTCGGAGTCGAATATAGGCTCCATACTTGGACCCTAGAAGGCCATTATTACAAAGAGACATCGCTGAAATTGGGAGAGGTTCGCCAGCTGTTTGTCACCTACGCTGAAGCCGCATCTGGCAGACCTGCAGCCAAGCGGACGATAAGCAGGTGGGTCACTTCCTGCATAGATCTCTGCTATAAGTTGGCGGGCATGGAGCCTCCCAGAGGATAAGAGCTCATTCTACCGCCATACTGCAGCATGTGGCTGCTTCCAGGGGCGTCCCTATCCAGGAAATCTGCAGGGCTGCTACCTGGAAGTCAGCAAACACCTTCATTACCCATTACCACATCGACCTTGAGTCACGCCGGGATGCTGGTTTTGGGGCCTCGGTTCTCCAGTCTCTCTTTCCCAAGTAAGTATTGGGGTGTCGTCTTGCCTCCCTCCTCCCGGAGAACTGTTAGGAGTCTGCCAATGAGTGTGGATGAACAACATATCCATGTCCCTAGAAATACAGGTTACTCACCTGTAACAGGAGTTCTAGGAATGGTATATATTGTTCATCCTATTCCTATTCTCCAACCCGGCGCTTTAACCTGAGCTTCAGCCGGGCAGATCTGGCGTCATGGGGCAGAGCCGAGTTATACCACCGGGTGGGTGGGAGGAGCAAGCTTGAAGACCTTCCGCAAGATTTAAGCGCAAGGATACCTGCCAATGAGTGTGGATGAACAACATATACCATTCCTAGAACTCCTGTTACAGGTGAGTAACCTGTATTTCTAGGAGAAGGTGTCTCTCTCTCTCTCTCTCTCTCTCCCCTCCTACCTCTTCTCTCTCCCCTCCATACCTACATCTTCTTTCTCTTTCTCTCTCGGCCTATCCTGTGGGTAGGGAAATGGGCAGACTAGATGGGGCCTAGCGGTCCTTATCTGCCGTCAAAGTCTATGTTTCTCTCCTCCTACCTCTTCTCTCTCTCTCTTCCTCCATCCTCCTCTCTGTCCTCTCTACCTCTTCTCTCTCTCTCTCTCTCTCTCCCTGCAAACCAACATTTTAAAACACTTTGGATACCATGAACTAGTACTTTAGACTGTGCCACAGGGCAGTGGTAATCTCCATACATCCAGCAGATAACGGGGGTTATGATGTTTATAAGGGTAGATGGTTATTGAAGCTAAGAATGCTTTTTTCTATTGATATTCCTACAGGTCTCTGCAACTCTCAAAGGCTTCCAGCACCACTGCCACAGATGACTCATGGAAAGAGGGGTGTTACTGATGCAGCCCAAAGAACACACAAACTGCTGTTGTCTACGGCGGCACTAGCCCAGCTGGCTGGGCATGGGAACATTTTTTTAAATGTACTCTCTTGCTCCTAATAGTGCCACAGATCCACTCAGCGAGCTTTTTTAAAAATCTGCCATGAATGAAACGGCCATGACATATGGCTACTGAGTCTGCCGACAGTGGACTTTTTTTGCATTCCAGCCTTTGGCACTGTATTTTTTGCTAGTCTGTAAAATGATACTGTAGCTCTGCTACTGCCGTTGGTTCCTCTTTGACTGTGTAAAAAGATCACGTTGTTCCCAGGGTTTAAATGTGTAACATTTGTCTAAATAATCTTCAAGCATTTTATTACGGGGGAAACCAGCAAGAGTGAACACACACCGTGCATTTCTTATCCAGTTAGAAGCTATACTGGTGTAAACTTGGATGTTTAATGATCCCCAGTGAGGAGAGACTGATTTTACCAAATTTATAAAGGGTGGTTTAATGCGGGGTTTCAGCTCTGTAAGAACAAGTCATGGGGTATTCATGTTACTATAGAAACGCCAACAGTATGTCTCGCTGCCCTTTTGTTTTTTTTTTCTTTTCATTTGTTTACATGAGTTGCTGACACTGATGTAAGAGACTCTGATAAAATCAGGACAGATATGGCTACCATGGAAATGACAACATCTCTGTTCACACCAGCCAGACATTAAATAAAAGTGGTGCCCTGCTTTAGCCTAAAAGCGTTGGGTTGCCTGAGAAAGAACATGGTATCAAGTGAATCTTTTATCTGTCTTTAGAACAAATGATGGGTGTGAGATACCCTATAAAACACCTTGCTTTTTACTGCCAAATACTTCAGCTTCAGCAGTGTTGCCACCCTCTCCTGGCTGTCAGTGTGTAACCAAAAATATTTTCCAGTTGGCAAATAGCCGTCTCTATATGAGCTTAATACTTTTATTTATTTTTTTTTTTTTTCATATAGGTTGTATCCTGTGGACGCACCATGGGCAGCTGAGTTCGGCCCTGTTTCTACTTTCCAAGTCCATCTACTGTCTCTCCTACTCTTAAGTCCGATTCTCCACAGATTTCCCCTCATGGCAGGGGCCGGAAGGGAGGCCCACCAAGTAATTCAGATTTTTCTCCCCATGCCATGGCGGCTATATGTGCGTGCACGTGAGGCGCATGTGCAAGTCAGGTCCTAGCTTGCTGCTCAGACTCTGGCGCCACCCGACTCCACCAGATGGCAGCCAGAGAGCAAGACAGCAGACCACCCGGAAAGGAGAGCATTCCGGTGTATGCTCGATCCCTTCTCTCCCACGACCCCCAGTAACCTGTGCTTGTTACCAATCACGGGTCACCAGCATGGCAAGAGGTAGGCACACAGTGTCTCAGCCTTTGTCACTGGGCCATAAAGGCGAATACTTTCTGTACCAGAGTCACCCAGAAGCCAAGACTTGGGTGCTGATGACTGAATTGAACTGGCATGGAAAACTACAGTTCTTTTCAACATTATTTCTAACCTTATCAAACATACTGTATGTTTCAGAAAATGTAAAGAAAATGTTATCTGCAGGCAGTCACAACAGCAAGCGCTTGTCTAAGTTCTAAATTTTATCCATAAAAAGTGTTCTGATAAATTGATAAGTATGTTAAAGCAGCTGTTAAGTTTAGTAGTGAAAATTTTGATCTGTACTTTTACATGTTATTTTAGATTGCTCCCCTGAGTCTGCTTTAGCATTTATTTCTGCATTGGAAATGATGAAAGGAGTGCTCTTTTTAGCATGGCTTGGTTCAGCATTTCATCTGCACTCACTGTTGTTTTTGAATAGCTATCATGTTTTTCTTTATTCTGTTTTTCCTCCATGGGGCCACAGCAAGGGAGACCCCCTTCTGTCAGCTGCCGCCACCCTTCCACTGTCCAGCACTTCCCCGGGATTCCCAGTGGCAATGGCACTCCCACAGTTTTGGGGTCAGGAGAGTGAGGTTCACCCCCCGAAGCTCATAATCCAGTTCCTTGCTCTGGGTTACCCTGGTAGGTGGATGTGTGGCCAGCAGGCATCATACGCCCTTGCCGTGCCTGTCCTTTTCCTCCAGTGTTTTCTCCTTAATCTTTCCCAGGGCCTCAGCAACTCGATTGTGCATGCATGTGGAGGAGCATGCATGCCAGCTGGAACCGGCGACCCCGCTCCACCACACTGGCCTGGCAGCTTGGTCCTCCCATCTGCAGACTACCAGTGAGCCTCTATTTGATGACAGCCAAACACCGGTAAGACCAGCCTCCCCATGTGGGAGAGGAGCTCTCCTGCCAGCTGCTCGTGCCTGCCCCCCTCCGCTGACCCCTGGCGGACAAGCCTGCTCCTTAACGTGGATGGCCGGCATGGAAGAAGTGAGGCTTCTAAGCACCCCAGCCCTCTTCACCACTGGGCCAGCTGATAACCATCATTCAACATCATTTCTCTTGTGACGAAAATTAACTAGCATGCAGCAGCGAGGACTCCCTACCCTACCCCTGTGAGACAACAGGCCTACAACAGCTGAGAATACTGATGGAAACCTGGTCCAAGGCATGTTAAAATAACCACTCCTTTGATTACATCTGATGTAAACAAAGTGCGAAGGCAGGGTTTATACAAGAAAAGAGGTATGGGGCAGTGTGAAAGTGGAATAAAGTATATGTCAACATTTTCAATGTAACATGCACTGCTGCTTTTAGTGTCTTATCCTTCTGCAATGATGATGGTGTAGATATGGTTACATCATCAGATTAAAAAAAAAACATGCTTCTGTTGATGACATGAATGGAATTTATTGACACCAGCAATAACCTACTGTCAGCTGGATCCTTGTGAACAATCAGCGAATCTTTGCTATCCCAGTGATCTTGGGCCTTGGTTCAAGGACCATATCGGCAGAAATATCCATCTCCCACATTGTGAGGCAGTCTTGGACACCAGCAAATCATCAGGAATAGCCAGAGATTCTGCCCAACCTCTCCATCTGTGTGACATGTGGTCACAGCAAAAATAAGAGAGCTGGGTGCCTGAGGTCCTAATTCACTGTAAACTACAGTTGCAACCTTTTAATTATTGCTGTGAATGTTGGATTTTTTTGGTTTGGTAGTAGTCATTTTAGAAATGACTTATACAACATCAGTGTGTTTAAATGGTGTGCATGAAGTAATAATGTGACGGGAGAATGTAGTAATGTAGAGACCACTTAAAACACAACTCGCATTTATGAATTTAGCTCCTTGGTCCATGAAATGCTCTTGGCATCATTCTCCTCATGTTGTAAATTTGTTTATTCATATATAAAAGACTGGGGAAGGATTTTCTTTTTTATCCATTGGGGTCAGAGGTGAATCCAGTTTGGTAAAAACTAGTCCCCTCCGTTTGAAGGAGATAAAGCAAGGGATGTGTGGCAGTGTGCATAAACATTGGCACAAGTGGTGTTAGTAAAATGCACAGCTTACATAGTCCAGTATCATGTAGGCCCTTGTATCTAACCTGGGCCTGAGGGAGAAATTTGTGAGTCAATAACGGCAGAAGCAGTTCTGTTCCATCTGGTGCATCCTTGTAGGCAGCATTCTAGATCATTATTTATTTAGCTTTTGTTGACCAGGTAAGTACACTAGACAAGTATTATGCCTATTTTCAGGAACGACCTGGGAGAGTACAACATGGGGAATACAGTCAAGATACAAAGAGGATGATAGTACATTATGTCACAGTAAACGAACATATGGGAAAGAAATACATAATTTGACAATAAGAGGAAACATATAGTAGTGGAGCACTATCCAAGGGATGGATTGGTCATAGTGTAACTTATAACTTTATAGTTGACACTCCCTAGACTAGCTGGTTCACTGACCAGATATTTACAGGTCATCACATCATCTAAGACATACAAGTTAGGCAGTGTCAGGACACTTGGGAGTAGGCATTCCTGCTTATGACCTTGGTGCAATGTTGTGGGTAATAATGCCCACAGTTTTAGAAATTGGGCAGTTGAGAATGGAGTAGACAGAAATCATTGGAACCGCAGGAAGTATCTAGCAGTTTCAGTGGAGGCAGCTTGGGGAAGTTTAACCAACAGTTTGATACATTACTCTAGGGAGGCTTGGGGCAGTCACACACTGAGGCTAGTTTTAGGAAGCCCCACAGGGAATTGCGAAAACTCAGGAGGGAGCCGATCGGATATCCCCAGGGAGGGAGTTCCAGAGTCTGGGCGCGATTACGGCCAAGTCCCGATCCCCCATGAGGGTACGGGTGGGAGGGACTTTGAGCATCCCTGATGTCAGAGACCTAAGATGGTAGGGAGTGGGATCCAGTTTAGGTAGAAGGCGGGCCATCCCCTGGGGGATGCCGGTTCTGACCACTTTCCCCGAAAGGCATCCCACCCTCGAAATCAAGTTATCTGGCTGGGGAGAGCCAGCAGAGTTTCTCATATAGCTCACATCGGTGGGTGAGGTGGGGGGCAGCCAAGGCAAAGCGACAAATGTTGTTATAGGCCGTGTACCACCGAGTGAGATGAATCTTGGGGAACAAGCAAGTGCAGATCATAGCTGAGGGAGGGAAGAAGCACAGCTCTCGCAAGGGCAAGTCTGGCCGCCGGTGTAAGGTTGTACCTGGTCCTATAGGCCAGACCCAGTTTGCAGTGCGCAGCCCTGAAGATGTTAAGGATATGATTCCCCATGTCAAGTTGGGGGTCAGGTGTTACCCCCAGGTATTTGATGGAGTTCACTATGGGTAGTGAGGGTCCATCTGTCCTGGTGATGTTTAACAAGGCCGACGAGGCTTTGATTTTGGCCATTGAGCCAAAGAGCATAGCCTGCGTCTTTTTCAGGTTCAGGACCAGTTTGTGGTTAGTAACCCAGGACAATACATTGCCAAAATCATCGGATAAGCACTGGTTTAGGGTAGTGGCATTCTGGGAGTGAGCCAGAATTACCAGGTCGTCTGCATACATGGTAGCTCTGCAGTTGGTAGTCACCATGGGTAGTTGATTGATAAATAAGGAGAAGAGGAGGGAACCCAGTACCGAGCCCTGAGGCACTCCGGAGGTCACCGGTAGGGGCTCAGAGAGGACTTTATTGAAGTAGGTACGCTGCTTTCTACCATGCAGATAGCCCATTAGCCATTTCATGGCATGGGGGAGAGGCCAAGTGACCACAGCTGAGCAAGTAGTTTGTGGTCAACGAGGTCAAAGGCTTTGGACAGGTCAATAAATATGGCACCAGAGAGTTTGCCCTGGTCCATGGCTGTCCTGATACTTAATGTAACCGAGATCAAGGCTGTGGTGGTGCTGTGTCCCTTACGAAAACCATGCTGGGCCAGGGACAGCAGCTCATGAGAGTGGATATACTCTGAGAACTGCTCAGCCACTACCTTTTCGAGGAGCTTGCTAAGGGTTGGGAGAATGGCAATCGGACAATAATTGTCTGACAATTTAGGATTTCCCTGCTTCAGTATAGGAACTATCCTCTCCTCTTTCCAGATATCGGGGATGGTCCCCAATCCGAGGGATAGATTAAAGATGTAGGCTACTGGTGAGGCAATGTGTGCAGCACCAAGCTTTAGAAGCTTAGGCTCCAGGTTGTCTAGGCCGGGGCTAGAGTACTGGGAGAGGCCGGCTAGGTGTCTCTGCATGTCCTGGACTGATACAGCCCTGAGATAAAACATTTGCCGAGGAGGCGATCCTCCTGCTGAGTGGAGAGGGGTGGAGCAAGCTCTCATCAGATGGGAAGAGGCAGTTGAGGCCGAGAGGTCTGAAAGTGAGTATTATGGAGTTGGCTATGGTATGGGATTACTGCAGGAGACTCCATTTATGACCATGTCCGTGACCCCGGATGGGAGGACCCACTGACAAAGGTTTAATATCTCTCCAGAACCTCCTGGGATCACTGGCGGAGCTAAGTAGGCGGACTACCAAAGTCATTTTCGCAACCCTGATGGCCTTTGCACTTGTTCCTGAGGTGTCTGTACCTTTGAACAATAGTGGGATCACTGGAACCTTGATACGGGCCCAACTCTTATCTCTCTCCCGCATTTGGGCTAAGAGATTCCCATTTAATCGAGTGTAGCAGACCCCCTCACCCAACGGGTGACCTTGTATATTGTCTTGCAGGGCCCCAAGGTGGAGAGGAAGTAAGAGGTTGCTACCGAGGGGTCAGTGGTACCAAACACCCCCAGACCAGTCAGTAATTCTTAAGTCCTCCAGGAACTCTCCAGGGTCAAACCTAGTGTAGTTTCTGACATGCATAATTTTGTGACGAATTTTCCATACACAGAAGACCGGGGAGTGGTCGGAGATGGAGTCAGATAGCATGCCCGCTGATTAGATCCTGTCCAGGCGGTTAGACATGATCCAGTCCAGTAGGGTACTGGAGGATCCATTTGCTGTCCGCCTGGTTGACTCCTGGATGAGTTGGGTCAGGGTAAGGTTAGCAAGTAGGGGCTCAAACTGCTTAACATTACCACTGTCCCAGTTAAGGTTGACATCCCCCAGGATTATGAGTTCATTTCCCCAACACTGGGACCAACTGAGTCCATGAGGTGGGTTAATCCAGAAGTCCACCCTTGAAGGGTGTAGGTGCACACCAGGTGCGTTTCTTTGTGTCACCAAGTAGCAGAAGCACATGTAGTAACTCACAGGGGACACGTTTGTTTGCTGGTGGGCAACTAGGAGATTTTAGGTGGCTCTTGTAGTAGATTAGTATGCCACCACCACCCCATTGCTCTAGTTCTGTCAATCAGGTGAACTCTACCCAGCGAGTGCACAGGTAGAATCAGGGACAGAGGGCTTCGCCAGGTCTCCGTCACTCCGAGGATGTCCAGTTTATAGAGTGCCACCCACGCTAATAGCTCATCTCGGTTAGGTAGCAGGCTCCTGATGTTGAGATGAGCTATTTTTAAACCCTTACCCATGCCCCATATGGGAGGGATTTTGTGGGTCAGATTTGTTGGACCAGGGTTGGTTTCAATATCTCCGGCCAGAAGTAGTGTAAGTAGAAGGAGCCAGGGGAGATACCACCTCATATGTGGTTGGCCATCTGGGAGTTTTTTAGCACTGGTACGCTTAACCCTGTTTGTATACTTAAGGCACCGAAGATCTAGACAGCAAGTAATACAGCAGTGCGCCTCGTTGAACACAAGGATATTGGAGAAGGTGTAGTCAGCTACCTCGTAGGTGGATGACCACCTCCAGTTGTCACCCAATGATATTGGGGGGAGGTGACCATTTGAAGCAGGGAGAGTCCACTACAAGACCTGCAAGGACTAGAGTCCTAAGGGTGGCAGCCAGCACACCTTTTCCTCTGCTTTGTGAGTATCCCTATCCTCACTAGAGCGGATGGGAGGTACCCCCACATCCTGGCTGGAGCATAGGACCAGCCCAGAGATATTGCCCAGTCAGCCAGCAAGAAGTCAGCTTGGGTAGGAAGGGGGATGGAGGTACATAGCGGGAAGGAAGTTAATGAGACTTGTTTTGGTTTGCACCAAGCTAATTATAAGGACTGCGCAGTGCACAGAGTGCTGCCAGCCTACTGACGGAAGGGACTGAACTTGACTCCTAGGAGGCAGTTCCTGCCCTAGCCCTTTGTGAACACACTTACAACCTGTTGTCAGTTTTACGAGGATAATTTAGGCAGGCATCATCTGAGCAGTATAGGTGGGAAGTTAGGAACAATTTATAGTACTGGCTACTTTGGGTAGGCAGTTAAACAGGTCTAGCTTAGTGAGAGCCCTACTCCTATTTGTCTAGATCACCATTAGCAGGGGCTGAGACTATAGGGACCAGCGGTATGAGAACACCTGGATAACGGACTTTGGTACTGGCACAGACAAAAGAGCTAAGCAATTAGTCAAAAATAGCTATGAAAATTAGGCCAGTAAGGTAACACAGTCAGGGATCATTACACAGGCAGTTAACAGTAGAGCAGTCAGATAGCTTATATCAACATGTAATTTGTATAACTCAGTCTAGGAGATGAGTAGGGAGGGCTTCCCTGAGGTAGATTACAACCTGTTACCACTGGAGATGAAGCAATACCTCCCCTTTTAGCCGATAGGGTGAGACAGCTCACAGGCGGTGGAGCCAGTGAGCATTTAATGGGAGGAGGAGCAGGGTGGGCAGGTGGGCGAAAATTCAGCTCTCTCTGCGGGGCAGGGGCCAGGAGCTTCTCTAGTAAATTTGTCCACTGAGAGAGACCCGCCAGAGCTCAGTAGCCCTAGCACCTCAACTCGGCAATCGGCGTTTTTCTTGATTACTTGCGGGGAGGGACATTTGGAGTAGGTCACCGTCGCTTCCCCTCCGCACAGCATCAGGCTGTAGAGTGAGGTTGGTGGGACAGCTCTCCTTTTTAGGATCAGAGCGAGAGCGTCACCAGCCGACCAGAAACCAATAGAGGAGTGCGCTTTCAGCGCCAATTTTAAACAAAGAAACAGTGTCCTGGAATAAAGTTTTTCTGCAGTGGGTGCTCAGTCGCAGTTTCAAACACTTTCAAGTGCACTCTCAGCCACCCTCCTTTTGGTAGTCCCTGATGCTGCAGCCCTTTCTTTCAAGTTCATATAGCAGGTAGGACAGAGTAGAAGACGGTAACTGGTAGTAATTGTCCAAAAAATTCAGCTCTCTCCTGCACCGGGGCAGGGGCCGAGAGCTTCTGTAGTGAATTTGTCTGCCGAGGAGGCTGGCGGGCTCCAGTAGCCCTCGGCACTGGGCGTTTTCTTGATTGCTGAGGGGACCTTTGGAGTAGGTCACCTCTCCTCCCCTCCACGCGGCATCTGGTGCAGACATGGTGGAATCAACAGCATCACCAGATATCCCTGGGGCAGCTTCTTTAGCTTCCTATCTGATAGAGGAGAGTGCCCCTTCAGGCAGCTCCTGTCAAAGATTTGGCCATATTTAAAACTTACCAGCATAATTTTAAATGCTACTACTAGCTAGTTAAAGATGAACTGGTTTGCCCCCCTCTTTTTTTTTTTTTAATAAGTTTGCAAATTTGATATCAACTTGACTCTGACAGTGCTCTCTCACTTATGGGTCCCATTCCACATGAGGGATCTATAGTGATCCCTACTGTGGACTTTGGTCCTGGACTTGGGAGATTTACTGAGCTCAGATGATGGCTAGTGAGGTCACAGCTGGAGGAGGATTCTTCTACGCTCCCGTCAAGAAATGGTGGTTACCACGGCTAGATGCTTGAAAAGAAAATTGGATAAGTTGTGGAGTCATGAGCCACGTATGGCAACTGGACTTCAGCATGTCAATGCCCCATAATCAGTGAGAGCAATGCTTATCTCAGGCTTTGCCTTCAAGGATGTGCTCATCGGTAGACAGTGTGGAAAAAAAGAAATCTGACTGTGCAGTCTCTGCTTGCCCCAACTGAAGTGGAGGCAACGAGGATATATATGACTAGGTGAAAACTTGGAAAGTCCTATGCTGGGCAGAAAAGAACCTGTTACCATTGTCAGCCTTTCACCCACTGGGATCTCTCTGCTACCGGGTAGACAGACTAAGCAGTCAGATAATCCACCTGGGGGGGAAATGCTGTCTTCAGCAGGTTTCAGGATCAGAAAGTCTTGATGACAGATGCACTGTCATAGAGGGCTACAGCACCAAGCTGTGAACCTAGAGACTCCGTAGACCTGGGCTGGAAACCCCAAATAGCCACTTGCATAATGTGTAATCCTGAGCAAGTCACTTAACTTCCCAGTGCAACCAGAACACATCTGAAAAGTCACTTTGGCACAGTGTGCTTTCTCCGGCTCACAGTTAAAAAAAAAAAAAAAAAAAATCCCAGTCATGGGACCTTGATCTAGTTTGTATTCCAAGTTCCACTAGTCCTGTGGACAGTGAGACTGCCCAGATAAATCTCTGTCATAGCACTGACCTTGCTGCAGGTGGCATTTGGACTTGATATAGGCTACTGTTTGGGCGCCCTTCAGACTTCGTCAGAGATCAGACCAACATCAAGGTCCTGTCCTGTACCCCATTCCAAACCACTGGGCCCATATGGTCTAGCCCATTAAAGGAAAAGGTTTGTGAAACTTGGCTAGCTGTCATCATAACACTGCTGCTGTTTACATAGTGTACTACTATAGCCAGAGTTATTAACATTTCCAGCAAGGAGTAAACTGAAACTGAACTCCATAAATGGTCAGGTGGTGGTTTTAGAACAGCTTGAGGAAAATCAGTTTCTGTATATACTCCACAATCCAGGGGAGGCATTGCTCCATACCCTCTAGAAACATAGACTTTGACGGCAGATAAGGACCGCTAGGCCCATCTAGTCTGCCCATTTCCCTACCTACAGGATAGGCCGCAGATCCTAGTTAACCAACAGCCTATATCTTCCTGCCTCCCACAAGAATTGCCTTATGTCTGTCCCATGCATTCTTGAATTCTCCCGGTTTAGACCCCACAACTTCCTCAGGAAGGCTGTTCCATCCATCCACTACTCTCTCTGTGAAATAATACTTCCTCCATTGCCCTAGCACGCCTCCTTCTATCTTTAAATTGTGTCCCCTTGTTCTTGCAAGTCTGTTTTTCTTAATGTGCATAGCATTCTCTGGTACTGTACACACCGTACTAAGGACTGCAGAAAGTCTGTTCAGGTGTGTGTTTCTTTCGCCCCAAGAAAAGAGGGTGCTTCGCTGTCTAAACAGTGTTTGTCCAAATGGTTGGCCAACTGTTTTCCTTTTTATTACTGTAGGGATCTTCCTTGGGATGTTCATGGCCATTCTACCAGGGCATGGCCGCTCCTGTTGCTTGTTTCAGGACTGTGTCCATTGCAGAAATCTGTGCCACTGCGACTTGGAGTTCTCTCCCTACTTTCACAGTGCGCTACAGTCTGGACATTACCTCTAGAAGGAGGGAAGGCTTTGGCCTAGCTGCGCTTCTAGGCTGTCTTTCTTATGCCTTTGGCTTCCTGCCGTGCTGTCAGAACTGCTTGGGACTTGTTCCATAGGTGTGACCTGAAGAAAGAGATGCAGTATCCCCGAAGACAACAGTTACATAACAACTTACCATAACAGTAGATCTTCGAGAGGAGCTCTTGCAGCAGGCTATAAGCATTAGGACTAATGCCGCAGGCCTTAGGACACACTGGAAAAACTTAGCTAGCAGTACCCAGCAGGGGCGCCCTCGATGCAGTCATGTCATAAAATGGGGTGGTCCTTAGTTCCACCTCAGTTCTTTTCCTGCCGCAGACCCGCTCTTGTTGGGAAAATCTTAGCATGTTCTACAGCAGTTCCAGTGAAATCTGGTGACAAATTTTGATCTTATCTGTGTCAGTCTTCACCATTCATCACAGATGGGTACTGGCGGAGATCAGGACCCAGCGAGCCTTTTTTTATTTTTTTAAAAGGCTGGCGGAGCCGGCCTTGGCGGCGCTGTCTCGAGGCCGGCGTACTACGTGGCACTCGAGGATTAGCCGTTAGGGGCGTCGACTCCGCCTGCTTACCAGTTCTTCGTCTCCCGCCGTCGAGGTCACCTCGTGGGAAGCCTAGAAGCGTTTTTCAAATTTTAGGCCTTGAAGCCTGCGTCTTAGTAATCGGTCTACTAGTTCTGTGTTTGCCTCCTCAGGCGTCGCGGTAAGATCTTTCCTTATTTTACTGTTTAAGCGGCGTCAGTCTGTTTTGGTGGTTTTTCTCCGTGAGGTCATGTATCGTCGGAGGGCAGAAATCTCAGAAGGCAGGCGGCCCCCTATGCGTCGGTGCCCGTGCGGCCACAAGTGCTCAATCACCGACCAACATGACCGGTGCCTTTGGTCCTTGGCCGCTACGACATGGATTGCGTACAGCCCTGCTTCCGATGGTTCACGCGTTTTAGAACAGCGGCAGCGTTCAAAGTCGGGCAGCTCCGCCGACTTTGAGGTGAGCCAGCGCTCTCGTCGGGCCAAGCCGCGTTCTCGGCCCTTCCTCGGGTCCCCTCCCGGTTCTCTCACCGGACCCGCGGAGGAGCCTCGGCCTCTTCTAGCCTAGCCGTGGCGAGGCTCCTTCCACGGCGGCACAGGAGGCCCGTCTTGCTTCCTCCCGGGAGGCGGGTGGGCGCTGCTCTGGCAATCACTCCTTGAGGTGAAGGCTCCCCGGTGTCGCCAGCGATCCGCTAGGCCGGGTCGGCGCCGTCCTGTCTGCGTCGTTCGATGCCGTTGGGGAGCGTGGCCGTTCAGCGGTGCCGCGGGTCCCTGTCGGCGCCGATGTCAGCCCGACCGAATTTCGACGCCGTGGGGCTTGTCGGTGCCGTTCGCGGTGCCGACACTGCTCGCGGTGCCGTGAAACGCCTTCAGCGGCGTCGCCGCCATGTCTCACCTCGGCGCCGTCCTGCGGCACCGAGGTTGAGCCGGCGCGTGAAGCCGCCGGTGTCCGTCGGTGCTGTGCCTGGCACCGTTGGGACTCTCGGTGCCGCTCGCGGTGCCGGCGGTCTCCGGCACCGTGAGCGGCCGGAGTCGCCGGGTGGTGATGCCACCTTGGTCCTCAGCGCCGCACGCGGCGTCGAGCGGCCTGGCGGCATGGTCGGCTCCGAGGCTGGGGTTTCTGCCGGCACTGTCTCTGTCCCGGGTGCCTTCCCTGGCACCGGTGGACCTGATGGTGCCGCAGCTAGCCCCGGCCTAGGACTTCTGGCCCAAGGTGCCCTGCCACCTTCTGCTGGCACCGCTTGCGGTGCTGTGGAGCAGGCAGGGGTTGCTTTGGCTCCTGGGCCTCTCGGAAAGGTATCCCTTCCTCGACCCCCTACTATTTGGCTTAGGGCCTCGGACTCTTCCTCGTCGGTGTCCAGCTCGGAGTTGAATGGGCAGTCACACCCTTTAGGGTTGTCTGCAAGGAGAGCGAGCTGGTGGTTTCCTCTTCGGGTCTCGGCCAGCCCCCCTCCGAGGTGAGTCGGGTTCCCTCTAAGGCTAGGGTCAGTGGTGTTGACCAGCGGGCTGTGGTGCGTGCCACCATCACCTTGCAGCCTGGCCTTGGGGGTTCCTTGACCCCTCTGCAGTGGTACCCTTACTGTGACGTCTCTCGGTCGCCCAACTTTGGGGCCTATCGAGAGGGCCACGGGGGGTGGAAGGTGCTCTTTCCGGGATTGCCCCCTCAGGGGCAGCCCTGGCTACTGAGCTGCCTAGGCTGGCCACTTCGAGGGCTAGGACCCTTCCAGTTCGAAGGGTCGAGGTGTGTGGTTCGGTCGCCGGCCTTCTCCTGGGACCCACCGGGCCCTGGGCGGGCAGCGGACTTCGCCCCTTCCTTCGGGTTCCTTGAGAGGTCCCATTCTTTCGAGCAGGACCGTCCTTCTGGACCTTCACGGCCCGGTCGCCTCACTTGGGGGATTCTTTTGGGCGCAGTCTGGGCAGTACAAGTGGTTGTGCAGCTGTCGACTGCGGAGTCTTCCAGGACTCCCCCGTGGGAGGCCGTGGTCCGCTCTTTAGCCCTGGCAGAGGTCAGCCGGCTTCTTCTCTCGGCTCTGTCCACTCCCTCTGCCGCCTTCTCCTGCGTTCCCAGGTATCCTTGGTCCTAGCGGGCCTCTCACCTGGGAACAGTTCAGAGCGGAGGCTGCTCATTTCCCTGCTTACATTAGGGCTTTGGACAGCCAGGTTTTTCAACCTCCCCACGAGCAGCCACCCTCTGAGCCCATGGTGACCTCCAGCTCCTCATCCCCCTCTTCTGGGGGAGAGGGACCTTCTGTCCACCTCTCTCCTGCTGCTGATCTCTCTGAGTATCAGCGTTTCCTCGTGAGGGTGATGGAGGACCTTCACCTTTCTCCCTTTTCTCTTAGCAATCCGGAGCATGCGGCGCACGCCTTTCTAGGCGATTTTGGGACAGCCACCCTCGTGGTGCCGCCTTGGCCCGTTCCCTTTCGGGAGGCGTCCATGCGTTTCTGGCAGAGGCCCTTCTCCGGAGTTCCTGCCCCTAGGGACCTCTGCCAGAGGTATTGCGCTCCCCCGGAGTCTCCAGGCTCCTTGCCTCATCCGCAGTCCGGATTGACGCACCTGGACACTCCTGATGGGCTTCGCTCTCCACCGTGACCGGCCCCCAGATCAAGACTCCTCGGATTTTGATTTCTGGGGGAGGAGGACTTTCTACTCGGCACGGCTGCTTCTCTCCATTTCTGCGCATCAGGCCCTCGCTGCCTATAACAGGTACTTGTGGTCAGCTAGGTCAGGTCTAGCCGCTCTGCCTGACTCGGAGCAAACCAGGCAAGCCATTGCTGTCTCTGCCGTGGCCTGGAGCTAGCAAGGCGCAAGCAAGGGCATCTTCACGACGCCAATGAGGTAGCTACCAGGGTCGTAGGGACAGCGATCTGCACCAGAAGATCGCGCAGCCGCCTTTCGGTTGTCACCCATGGCCCGGCGTGAGGTGATTTGCTCGCTCACCAGGGCCTATCTCTTTTCCCGTGGAGTCGGGGCGGCGTTTGTCGGGCAAATTCCTTCCCCCTCCGGGAACCCCATCTCGCTCTCCCACTCTCAGGCCTCCTCGGGCCCAGAAGGTCCCATAGTGTGTCCCACTGAGGGCTAAGGGACACGGTCCCTTAGGGTGCAATCAGTTAACCCCCTTCAGGGGGGCTTGGTACTCACCCATCTGTGATGAATGGTGAAGATTGACACAGATAAGATATGAAAATTACATACTTACCGTAATTATGATCTTTCTGTGTATCTTCACCATTCATCATCAATCCTCCCTCCATCCCCCTTGGGGCTCCAGTCTCTGGATTCCTCCTCCCTCTGTGCCTTCCCTCTCTTCGCTGCATAGGTGCCGGAACCTCTGGGGCAAAAAGGGGCAGTTCCCCTCCACTTGTTATTCCTGTATGGTGGAACTGGTATGGGAAAGTGTCTTTCTTTCTTAGCCCCCTCAACTTTTGCCATCTTCCGGCACCCTTGCTTAGAGTGAGATTAGTGGGGACACACGGGGACAGTCTTCCTAAGGGTACAGTTTGAGTGGCACTCCTTCTCTTCTACATATCTTCACCCCTCACGGGGTGTGAGCAGTGGTTACCCTCCTTCTGTTATCCATCTACAAAAAAAAAAAATCTTCCTTTTTTTCACCAAATATCTCTTTAGAGAGAGTACTGAGTCCTGTACCTGTCCTTCTCCAGAATAGCCGACTCTGCTTTTGGGTATCTGCCAGTTATTCTGTGCCTTGAATTCTGGCAGTCAGCTTTCTAACTCCTTGCAGTACCTATACAGTCTGGTGATGGACAAGGGTCCTGGATCCTGTTACCTCTCACTCTCTCTAAAATTCTCTCCCCCCTTCCCTCCCTTCTTCCGTTTCCAGAGATTGGGGCCCCTACCCAATCCCCTTAGTCTTACTTATTCTATGCTGTCCTCTCAGTCGTTATTTCTCCTTTTAGTTCAGTTTTCTCTTCCTTTTTCTGTCCCTTGGACTCTCTTGTCCCACCCTCCATCCCTTCCTCTTACCTCTCCGGCGACTCAGAACTGGTAAGCAGGCGGAGTCGACGCCCCCTAACGGCTAATCCTCGAGCGCCACGTAGTACGTCGGCCTCGAGGACGGCGCCGATGCACCGTCGGCTCCTTCTATTTCCAAAAAAAAAAAAAAAAGGCTCTGCTGTCCTGATCTCCGGCCAGTACCCATCTGTGATGAATAGTGAAGATACACAGAAAGATCATAATTACGGTAAGCGTAATTTTCATTTTTCTCTCCGCTTTCTTGTTTTTTGCAATGGTTCCTCTTTTTCTCTGGTACTTCTTTTGTCGCATGTCGTCCCCGTCGTCTGTCTCCTCCTCCTCCGGTCCCAAGAAGACTTAAGTGTGCCTGTGGCTGCCGAATTCCATTGAAGGATGGCCACAAAGCCTCGTCTTCTGTCTGAGGCAAACCACGACCTTCATTCCTGCAATATCTGCAGAGCTTCACCAGCAGGACTCTCATCCGGCACCTGAAGGCCTTAAAGCCCACCTTTTAGAAACAGATGGATGTCCTGCAGAGCTCTCCTGGGGAAAGGGCAAGCACGGGACAAATCCTGCAAGTCCTGGGAGAAGGACCGTAGCCAGTCCCACCATCGGTCCAGATCACGCTCTCCCCATAGAAGGCCTCCCTCTTCCAGCTCGAGCAGTCTGACCGCTCAAAGCACTCCAGACATGAGGAAAGTGAGGCCCAGTACCACCTCCAGGACACTGATGCCAGCCCTGGCACTGGCTCCTTCAGACAAACTGGCCAAGGTGAAGGCTATGCCACTACGTATCTCTTGACCTTGGCGGCTTCTGCAAGGCCTCCACCTTGGGGCATGTGACCCTGCAGAAAAGCCCTCAGTCACGGCCTTGCCCGGGTAGGAGTAAGCCATCAGGCAAGGACAGGACTGTTGGGCTAAAACCTCTTCGAGTCCCGTCCTTCCAAATCGGTTACATCGGAGCCAACCCTGGCCAAGACACCAGCACTGGTTACTATGTCTAAGGCTGATGGTACTACAGGTAAGCCGGCCCTGAAGTCTTCCACTCCAGAGTGCTCTTTTTCGGGTTCTTCCCCAAAGGCTCTACCGGACCTGCCGGCTTCACCTATTCCTTTGAAGGGGACGGCAGCCTCTGTTTTCAACAAGGAGGAGTTACAGGAGCTCTTCTCCTTCTAGTGGAGCCAAGTCAAGAAGGACAAGGCTACCCCGAAGCAGGACCTGACACCAATTCCCGACCGAACGGACATCCAGGACACCGGGGATTTCCCCGTCGAGTCACCGACCAAAACCCTTGACTAGTGGCGTAAGCCTTCCAAGTCCCGCTCGCCCTTGGTGGCTCGATCCAGGGACCACTGATGGCACCGTTCACAGTCCTCCAGCGTCGTCGGTCCAGGCCCAAGAGCAAGTCCGCAGCTGCCATAGGTCTGTCTCTGGGCGGGCTCGCTCTGCTAGCTGGCGCCAGACCCCTGACAGGTGCCGATCTGCACTCCATTGTCAGTCCACTAGCCATTCCGGTCCCAGGACTGACATCGGTCTGGAAGTACTAGGCGCTCTAAGGAGGTAATCCTTACAGGCACAGTTCGGACTCGTCATAGTCAGGAGCTAGTCTGCCTCCTCTTCCTCGTCCCTTTTCAGGAGTTGGGGTTCTCCTGAAGATAAGGAACTACCCTGTTCACCTCCTGACAATTCAACTTTAATGGACATCATGAGGCACATCCAGGCCTCCAACAAATGGGAGCGGAGGACCTGGATCTGGAGCATGGGAGGCTGGCACATTACCTGAGGCAAAGGGCAGAACCTTTGGTGGTGCCTCCTTTGGTGGATACGTTCAAGACCTTACCAGGATAATTTGGAAGCATCTAGCCACAGTCTGACAGTTCCTAAAAAAATCGGACCAGGCCGTAGGGCGCCGATGGATGAGCCCTATCTGGCGGGAAACCCTCAGGCTGACTCTGTGGTTATAGTGACTGCTCATGGCAAATCTCAGCCCAACCACCTCAGCTCTCAGCCTCCTGATCAGGAGTCCCGCTGTTTGGACCAGGTGGGCAGAAGGTGTACTCATCCACCTACTCCATACTTCCCTGAACTTCCTGGCGCATATGATCCAGTACCAGAATGATCTTTGGGAGAAGGACAGGAGATGACCAGTGCCTTGCCAGACTCCACAAAGCGGGCTCCCTGGACATTCTAAAATCGGGCTCGGACGTAGGCACTCATGTTCTGCGTACCTCATATGACACTGCAGATACGGCATCTAGGGTGCCAGCATCAGGTGTCTGCCTAAAGTGCCATGCCTGGCTCAGAATCTCAGGATTCTCCCAGGATTTGCAGGCCAGAATCAAGGACCTTCCGTTCCATGATTCCATGCTGTTTGGGTCGGAGACCGAGGACCTTATCTCTCGTCTCCAGAAAACGGCCTTTTTGTAAGTCCTCAGGCCAGTCCGCCCATGAAAACCAATCGGCCCAGAGGGGTGGCTTTAAAAGGAAGGCCAGAAACCAGCAGCCTGGAGGCGCTCCTTTTCGAAGCACAAAGTCCTCCCAAACCTCTCTGCCAACCCCCAGCTCTTCCCAGTGACTCCCTGCTGACCCCCCCTCCTCCAGAGAAGGCACAAGGGGAGGCTGTAGGGGTTGAGGATGGAGCAGAATCACTTCGGACCATTGGGTCCTAGATGATATAAGGAGGGGACATGCACTGGAGTTCACTCCAATCCCCCCAGAAACTCCACCATGGTCCTCAAGGTATCCTCCTTCTCACATACATCTCATAGAAGCAGAAATCCAGGCCCTCTTGCAAAAAAAGGGCAATAGAGCCAGTCCCCCGGCAGCAGCAGGGAAAAGGGTATTACTCCCATTTCTTCCTAGTTCCATAGAAGACTCTGATTCTTCGATCCATCCTGGACCTCAGCTCCCTAAACTATTATATAGAATACCGAAGGTTCAGGATGGTGACCCTTCCAGCTCCAATTCCTCTGCTGCACCAGGGAGATTGGCTCTGTTCCCTGGACATGCAAGATGCGTACATGCGTATCGAGGTCTTTTCCCCCTCACAGGAAGTACTTGAGGTTCCACTTCCAAGGGGGACATTACCAGTTTCAGGTTCTGCCATTCGGCCTCTCCTCTGCTCCTCGAGTCTTCACCAAGTGCCTGGCAGTGGTAGCTGTAAGGCGCAAGGGCGATATGACTTCCCTTACCTGGGCAGATTGGCTCTTGATGGCCCCATCAGGAATGCACCTCATTCAAGCTCTCAGAGACACTTGTACTCTATTCCGAGGTTGGGGATCACCCTGAACCTGCCAAAATCATTCCCTGAGCCCAGCCAAAGACTCTTCTTTATGAGTGCGGTCTTGGATACGGTCCAGTGCATGGCTTCCTCCCTCAGAAAAGGGATTGCCTATGAAGTGACCAGAAAAGTCCTCGTAAACCCTCAGGTCAAGCCAGGACCTTCTTCAGACTTCTGGGGCACATGGCGCCATCCCTGTAACCCCCTTGGCTTGCCTCCACGAGTCCCACAGTGGATGCTCAGGGTGCAGTGGAACCAAAGCTCTGATGGTCTTGACCATCTGGTTGAGATCTCCAAGCCAGTCAGAAGGACCCTGCTTTGGTGGTTGGACCCCCTAAATTTAGAAAAAGGGTCCTTTTCAACAGGAACTGCAAGTCGGATTCTTTTTTGTAGTTTAACCAGGAATAGCACACTAAGCTGAAAGCTTTTTACAGGAGTGACCTGGGGCACAAGGAAGTTAAGTGACTTGATCAGGGTCACACAGTATGCAAGTGGAAGCTGTGGCATTTCAAACCCAGGTCTGGTCTGCTGGATGTCACCAGATTTGCAGCTCGGAGCCTTAGACCACTGCACTATACTGCCGCCTATATGCTGATGACAGACTCCTTCGATTTAGGCTGGGGGCTCTCCTAGGGACTGCCAGACTCAGGGTGTTTGGTCCCCAGAGGGCGCAACCTCCACATCAGTTTTCTGAAATGCGGGCGGTCCTCAATGCCCTACAGGCCTTTCAGGAGGACCTAGCACCAGGCTCTCTCCTCATTCAGACAGACAACATGGCTGTTGTTTTCTACATCAACAAGCAGGGGAACACACTCCTACCCTCTGTGCAGGGAGGCAATGAGAGTCTGGTATTGGACGTTGGAACATCACATCTCTCTCTGTCCGCCATTTATGTTCCAGGTGCCGAAAACGCCTTTGGCGGACAGCTTAAGCAGGTCTCGGTCCAAGGTGCACAAGTGGGAGCTATTTCAGTCAGTAGCGGACCAGCTCTTCGACACTTGGGGTCGTCCAGAGTTGGACCTCTTTGCGTCTCCAGGCAACGCCAAACTGCTAGTTTTTTGCTCGCGAGAGCGCGTGCCTGGTGTTTTTTGGCCAGACATGTTGTCCCCTTGGCAGGGAGGTTCCTTTACATTCCCTGTCATTCAGAGAGTTCTGTTGAAGGAACAGGCCGAAGGGGCCCGGATGATCCTAGTCTCCCCACTGTGGCTTCGACAGATTTGGTTCCCACTACTTAAGCGGTTGTCGTCGGAGCCTCCAATTCAGCTGTCAATATGCTTGCAATTGCTGTCCCAGGATCAGGGTAAGCTGGTACATCCAGGTCTCAAGTCCCTGCACCTTCATGCATGGCTCCTGCAGATATAGTTAAATCGAGGTATGGGGTCTCCCAGGAGGTGGCAGACATCCTTGTTTCAGCGAGGAAGCCCTCTGCTCCGTTTCACTTATGCTATGAAGTGGAAGTGCTTCTGTTTGTGTGCTTCGTCTAATCACCTGGACTCCCTTACCTGTCCAGTGAACTCGGCATTACAGTATCTCCTCTCCTTACATCAGCAAGGCTTGAGCTACTCCTCCATTCAGGTGCATATGTGACCCATTTCTGCTTATCACGTCCTCTTCGGCAACAGAACCCTAGCCCAGCTGGACATGGCCCGCACCTTTTTACAGGGCATTCTACCTTTGACACCTCCCATTAGAGATCCAATCCTGCCCCCCCGATCACTGTTTTGTATTAGAGAATATTACTCTCTTCCCCTTCCCCCCTTTTGAACCCGCAACATAGTGTGAGCTGTATAATCTTTCCTGGAAGGTTTCTTTTTAGTTGCTGTTACCTCAGCTCGAAGGGTTTCTGAGCTTCAGGCTATGATGTGCAAGGAGCCTTATTTAATTTTTCATAGGGAAAGGGTTTCCCTCAGAACAAAGCCAAAGTTCCTACCCAAAGTGGTTTCCGAATTAACCCTCAACCAGTCAGTTGACCTTCCAGTCTGTTATTCAACCCCTAACAGGGGAGAAGCCCTCTCACACACATTGGATGTCCACAGGGCGCTAAGGTACTACCTCAAATGTACAGCGGCACCGCCAATCGGAGCAACTGTTTGTGGCCTTTGTGCCTCAAAACATGGGCAAACCAGTGTCTAAACAGACTATCTCGGTGGCTAGTCCACTGCATCGTCTTCTGTTACAACAAGTACAACAAACCTCTACTGGGAGTGGTTAGAGGTCATTCCACCAGAGGAGTTTCTAGCTTCTTCACCTCCTTAAAAAATGTCTCTATCCGAGACATTTGTGTAGCTGCTACTTGGAGTTCAGTACACACCTTCATCAGGCATTACAGCCTGGACATTGCTTCCAGGCACCGAGCCGGTTTCGGCCTGGTGGTCCAGGGACTGTTGTCCTGATGTGCTATTTCACAGCCTTTTTAGGCAATGCCGTTATTATAATTTCTTTCATCCTCCTCCTGGGGCTAGTCACCTCCGTAGCGCGGGACTGCTTGGGATTCGTTCCTAATGGTTGTAGCCTGCTGCAAGAGCTCCCCCTCAAAGTAAGATAGTACAGTTGCGTAAGAACTTACTGTAACAGTAGATGTTCGAGAGGAGCTCTTGGAGCAGGCGCTGTTTCCCACCCTCCTTCCTCCTGGAGAGTTATCAGCATGACTGGGGCAAGCTTCGCTTGCTGGGGTCCGTTCGCGGGTCCTTGGTGGGTGAACTCAGGTGGAGCTAGGGACCACCCCCTTGTATGGCATGACTGACAGGGTGGTGCCGACGTCGGGGGCGGCCCCTGCTGGGTACTGCTAGCTAACTTTTTTCCCGGTGGGTCCTAAGGCCTGCGGCATTAGTCCTAATGGTTATAGCCTGCTGCAAGAGCTCCTCTCGAAGATCTACTGTTACGGTAAGTTCTTGCGTAACTGTTTTCTTTTGTCCTCTCTGTGCTATTCTGTGCCCCTCCATGTTTGGATCCTGGTGGGTATGTCAGGATTCCTGATTGGCTTTAGGAGCTTTCTCGCTCCTTCTGCCTTGCTGTTAGGGCAGATCTATCCTTTTCCTCCTGGTTCCCTGTCAAGAGATTCTCCAAACACAGTCCCCAGCTGGGGACAGAACTGAGAAGGAATGGGGAAGCCCACGCTGTTATCCGGTAGATAAACTTGGACATGACAGTAGGTGATGAACTGCTGTAGAAAAGTTTCCATGTGGTTCCAAGTGCCTGACAGCGTGAGTTCCATAGGTATGACTTGATAAGAGATTCCCTTGGACATCTACTGTTATGGTAAGTTCTTACATAACTGTTGTTTTAGGAGCGTGGATATGTTGTTCATCCACACTGTTTGGCATGTCCCTTTCTCCTTTTAATCTTGCCGGAAGTCTTCAAGCTGGCTCCTCCCACCCACCCGGGCGGTATATACCTCGGCTTCGCCCCATGATGCCAGATCTTCCTTTCCGCTGGAAGATTCAGGTTCCCTCGTGCTACTTCTACAAGTACCGTAGGCCCTGGATTCTAATCGACAGTTTTCGCCGCATTTGCTTTCTTTGAAACTTGTAAGAGTTTACGATTCCAATTCGAGCGCATCGGACATGGAGGACAAGTCGTCCCCTGGGTTTTGCCGGTGTCCTTGTGGACAGAAAATGTCTCGCACCGATGCCCACCTCTTGTGTGTTTATTGCTTGGGTGTCGTGCATGACACCACCGCTTGCACCATCTGTCTGGCCTTCCATCCCAACGTCCTGGATGACCGCAAGGTGTGCCTACAGCTAGGGAGACCGGAGCTTCGCAGTCCACTGGTGAAATCGAAGGAGGCCAGGTGGGCGGTTTCCGCGGCCACGGTATCCGCCGAGCAGCTCGACCAGATGGCTTTCGAAGAGGAAGCTGCTCAAGCTCCGGCCAGCCGAAGTTTTTTTCGTGCCGCTTAACCTGAACTCCACCTTCACTGGGTCCTTTCAGGAGCTGTGCCAGTCTCTCCCTACCAAGGGTGAGGCGCCCTTGGGCTCTCACTCCTCCCGCCCTAAGAAAAGGGACAAGGACCCTTTCCTGGGACTGAGAGCGGTTCGATTCTCAGAACCTGGTGGTCTCGACCTCGGTCGAGATCGCTTCCTCGGCCACCGGCTTCTCGGACCTTCCGTGAGGCCAAGGATACGGCAGAACTGGCCGAGATCTCTCTCGAGCCATTGTCACCGACCCCACTCGCCAACTCATTGGAGAGGACACACATTCTTTCTTTCCTCAACGAGGAGACCCGTCCTTTGGGTATCCCGATCGAGGGACAGGAGCCGAAACCTCGGTTTTCACCGAATCCGGCCTCTCCCGATCGACAGAGCTGACACTGTTGGTCTTGATCGAGGACTAGGACCCCGTCAGTCGAAAAAGGGTCACAAACACTCCCAGAAGAGGCGCCGCCACTAATCCTCCTCCTTCTCGGACGAGGAGAGACTTCGACGGAAGCTCCGTCGACGTTATGAGGACCTCATTAGCAACGGCTAATTCTGACCGGTCAAAAGCCGGCTCCACTGGCCATTACTTGGCCCCAGCCTCTTAGGCCGACACCGACTCCTCGGGTACCGAGGACTCTGGTTCTTCTTCCGGTAGGACCGGCACGCATTCCTGTTAGGCCTGTTCCGGTCTCCCCACCAAATTTGGTGGAGCCAATGACTAAGCAGCCTCAGGGAGGGGCCCCCTTGAAGGAGGATCGGACAGATACGGGCCTGCCTCGTCATCTGTCCATCACTGTTGTTCCTGATCGCCCTCTGTGTATTGAAGGGGACATAGGCGGGAGACCCCTGTATCCTGACTCCTCGGACTCGGATACCACTGGTCTTCACTCACACCCTGATGATGAGTTGTCAGTGACAGGCCTGGATGAAGGTCCTTCCTCTTTCCAAGGCATCCTTCGACTTATTTCTGAGTCCACCGGTATGCCCTTGCAGCCTATGTAAAGAAGGTGGAATATCCTCTCACGGATATCCTTAAGAGGGGGGATACCCCGACGGAGGCCTTCCCAGTCGCTGAAGCCATTGTTGGCCTGGCCCTTGAGCTATGGCAGCACCCTGCCTCTTGCCCGGCTCCGTCTGCCCGCATGGCTCGCAAGTACACTGTACCCATGGGGTCCTTGGCGGGCTTCACTGAGCATCCCTCTGCCGAGAGCCTTGTGACTGCCTCAGTGTTTAGAAGCACGGGTAGCTCAGCGGATACTGACTGCCCTCCGGACAAGGAGTCCAAAAATATGGACCCTTCTGTCCAGAAGGTATATGCGGCCTCATCCTTGGGCCTTCGTCAGGCCAGCTCGGCAGTGATCATGGCACACTTCTCACCCCCTCTTGGGGTCGCTAGATGAAGTCCTCCCTCATCTCCCAGTGGATGTGCAGACCACGGTTAAGCAAGTCCGTGACCAGGGCCATGCTGTTGCAAAACAGCAGCTCCAGACGGCTTTGGACATTGGAGATTCCTGTGCCTGTTCACTAGCAGCTGCAGTGGCCACTCGCCGCAGGGCCTGGCTGAGATTATCCTCTTTTCCGGTGGATACTCAGCACAAGCTAGCTGAAGTGCCCTTCCTTGGCACCGACCTCTTCAGTCCGGGAGTGGCAGGTCACCTCCAGTGCATAGAGCAGTCCAATGCCATTGCAGTGGTGGCAGCCCATTTACGGCATCAAGGGGTATCTCGACGATTGGCTCCTGGGGGGTTCCTCCCTGCAGGAGGTGGAGAGGTCCAGGGACCTGGCCCTCTGAACCTGTTCCCAATTAGGCCTCCAGATCAATGAGGCCAAGTCGGAACTCATGCCCTCTCAGGTGATGGGCTTTATTGGGGCAGAGCTAGACTCTTGTCAAGCCAGAGCTCTGCTTCCGGCGGACAGGGCGGAGGTTCTTTCCTCCTTTGCCCAATCATTTCTGGTTGGGCACTTGCGCCCTGCCCGGGACTTCCTCCGCCTTCTAGGTTACATGGCGGCGTGCACTTCAGTGGTCCATTGGGCCAGGTTGCACATGTGTCCCCTCCAGTGGGAGCTGGCCCTCAGTGGACTCAGTGTCAGGGTCTTTTCGACCAGCTGGTCACTGTCACCCAGAAGATGTGGGGCGCTCTCAATGGTGGACCATCCCAAGTCGTCTGCAGGAAGGATCCATTTGTCACCCGGCCCGACGGTCATCCTCACGACCAATGCCTCTCTCATGGGCTGGGGCCCACATGGGGACCACAGAGCCCAGGGGTTCTGGACTCCCGAGGAGTCCCGTTGCCACATCAACCTGTTGGAGCTCGGAGCAGTCAGACTGGCACTGTCAGCTTTCGCTCCTCAGCTCCGGGGTCAAGTGGTTCAAGTCCAGACAGACATTCCACGACCATGTACTACCTCAACAAACAGGGCGGCACACACTCCCATCTGCTATGCAAGGAGGCGCTCCGGATCTGGACCTTCGTCAGCCGGTTGGAGGCGGATCTCCTTGCCATCCATGTGGCAGGCATCTCGAACCAACTGGCGGATGCTCTCAGCTGCATAGGCCAGACATCCCACGAGTGGTCTCTCCATCCAGAGGTAGCTTACAATCTGTTCTCCCATTGGGGCAAACCGTTGGTGGACCTGTTTGCCTCTTGGGAGGACACCAAGCTGAGGCTGTACCATGCCGGCCCCCCCCCCAACAGGGCTCGCTGCAGGGGGATACCTTTTCGAGGCCGTGGATCCCAGGCCTCCTCTACACCTTCCCTCTATTTCCCTTGATCCACAAGGTGTTACTCAAGGTGAGGAGAGACAAGGCAAAGGTGGTCCTGGTAGCCCCAGATTGGCCCCGCCAGTTCTGGTATCCAGATCTCCTCAGCCTCAACTGCAGGGCCCCGGAGCGGCTTTGTACACACCCAGACCTGATATCATTGAACCATGGGGAAGGTATTCCACCCGGACCTTCAATCCCTGCACCTCACAGCCTGGTACCTGAGCGGCTAGAGTTCCAGGCTCTGGGTCTTTCCAAGGTTTCTACACCGTGGTGGAGGCATCTCGTAAGGAATTGACCAGGAAATGTTATGCCTTCAAATGGAAAAGGTTTTTCATTTGGTGTCAGGGTAAGAGTCTGGACCCCTTATCCTGCTCTGTGGCTAACATTTTAGACTACCTTTGGTCTCTCTCCAAAGGGGGTCTTCGGTCATCGACCCTTAGGGTGCACCTGGCAGCCATCTCTGCTTACCAGGTGCAGGCCGGTCAGTCGACATTGGCACAGGAGACGGTGGTCAGGCGCTTTTTCAAAGGCCTGGATCACATATCCCCTCCGGTGCTTGAACCTCCACCTCCGTGGGATCTTCTGCTGGTTTTGGCAAAGCTTATGGGCAAACCGTTCAAACCCATGCACAAGTGAGCTCTCACACTTGTAGAAGACTGCCTTCCTGGTGGCTATCCGTCAGCCAGAAGGACAGGGGAGCTCCAGGCGCCTCGGTGGACTCCCCTTATCTGGTGTTTCACAGGGACAAAGTTTTCCTGCGCACCCACCTGAAATTCCTTCCGAAGGTGGTGTTGGAGTTTCATCTTAACCAGGTGTTGACTCTGCCGGTATACTACTGTAACTACACCTCAGACACTGAGTACAGGCTCCATACCCTGGACCTTAGATGTGCTCTCTCCTACTACAAGGAGAGGATGGCGGAAATTCGGGGAGAGGTTCGCCAGCTGTTTGTCACCTACGCTGAAGCCACTTCTGGCAGACCTGCAGCCAGACTATTGCAAGATGGATTACATCATGCATAGGTCTGTTATGAGTTGGTGGGCAAGGAGCCTCCCAGAGGGATAAGAGCTCGTTCTACCCGCCATACTGCTGCATCGGTGGCTGCTTCTAGGGACATCCCTATCCAGGAAATCTGTCAGGCTGCTACCTGGAAGTCAGCAAACATCTTCTTTATCCATTACCACATCGACCGTGAGTCACGTCAGGATGCTGGTTTTTGGGCCTTGGTTCTCCAATCTTTGTTTCCTAAGTAGGGGGTGTGCGCCTTGCCTCCCTCCTCCCGGAGAACTGCTAGGAGTCTGCCAAAGAGTGTGGATGAACAACATATCCACGCTCTTAGAAAAACAGGTTATTCACCTGTAACAGTAGTTCTAGGAGTGGTATATGTTCATCCACATGCACCCACCCAACCTCCCTGGCGTTAGGCGAATCACCTTGCTTCCAGCGGGCTAAGATCTGGCGTCATGGGGCGGAGCCAAGGTATATACCACCCGGGTAGGTGGGAGGAGCCAGCTTGAAGACTTCCGGCGAGATTTAAAGGGGAAAGGGACATGCCAAAGAGTGTGGATGAACAACATATACCACTCCTAGAACTACTGTTACAGGTGAGTAACCTGTTTTTTGGCGTCTGGCTCCGGTCCTTCAGTAACCCCTGTGGTGGGCCAAAGGATCCTGCGATTGGGGAGGTTTGGTGTCTGGCACTGGTTCTATAGTGACCCCTGCAGTGGGCCAAAGGATCCTGTGATTGGGGAGGCTTGGTGTCTGGCTGTGGTGCTGTAGCAACCCCTACATTGGGCCAAGGGATCCTGTGATTGGGGAGGCTTGTAGACTGGCTGTGGTGCTGCAGCAACCCCCGCAGTGGGACAAGGGATCCTGTGATTGGGAAGGCTTGGTGTCAGGCTCTGATGTTGTAGGCACCCTGTGGTAGGCCAAGGAATCCTGCGATTGGGGAGGGCTGGTGTCTGGCTTGGGTGCTGCAGAAACAACTGTAGTGGGCTAGGGGGTCTTGCGATTGGGCAGGGTTGGTGTCTGGCAGTAGTGCTGCAGTGAGCCTTGTGGTGAGCCAAGGAATCCTGTGACTGGGGAGGGTTGATGTCTGGCTGTGGTGCTACAGTGACCCTGTGGTGGGCCAAGGGATCCTGCAATTGGGGAGGGTTGGTATAAGGCTGTGGTGCTGCAGTGACCCTGCAGTGGGCCAAGGGATCCAGCGATAGGGAAGGGTTGGTGTCTGGCTCTGGTCCTGCAGCAACCCTGTGGTGGACCAAAGGATCTTGTGATGGGGTGGGGGGGAGTTGGTGTCTGGCTCCGGTCCTGCAGTGAGCCAGGGGATCCTGTAATTGGGGATGGTTTGGCTTTGGCTGTAGTGCTGCAACAACCCATGTGGTGGGCCAATGGATCCTGCTAATTTGGTCGGGGGGGGGGCTTGTTGTCTAGACCAGTGCTGCAGCGATCCCTGCAGTGGACCAAGAGATCCTGCGATTGGGGAGATTTGGTGTCTGGCTCTGGTTCACCAGTGACCCCTGCGGTGCGCCAAGGGATCATGGGATTGGGGAGGCTGTGTGTCGAGCTGTGGTGCTGCAGCGACCCTTGCAGTGGGCCAAGGGATCTTGTGATTGGGGAGGCTTGGTGTCTGGGTCTGGTGCTGCAGCGACCCCTACGGTGGGCCAAGGGAACCTGTGATTGGGGAAGGTTGGTGTCTGGGTTTGGTGTCGCAGTGACTTCTGCATTGGGGTCAAGGGTTCCTGCGAATGGGGAGGGCTGCTGTCTGGCTGTGATGCTGCAGCAACACCTGTGGTGGGCCAAAGGATCTTGTGATTGGGCAGGATTGGTGTCTGACTATGGTGCAGCAGTGAGCCAAGAAATCCTGTGATTAGGGAGGGCTGGTGTCTGGCACCAGTGTTAAAGTGACCCCGTGGTGAGCCAAAGGATCCTGCCTTTGTGGAGGGTTGGTGTCTGGCTGTTGTGCTGCAGTGACCCCCTGTGGTGAGCCAAGGAATTCTGCGATTGGGGAGGGTTGATTTTCGGCTTCGGTGCTGCAGCAACCCTGTGGTGGGCCAAAGGATCCTATGATTGAGGAGGGTTGGTGTGTGGCTCCGGTCCTGTGATGGGCCAAGGGATCCTGCGATTGGGTAGGGTTGGTCTTTGGCTGTGGTGCTGCAGCGAACCATGCGGTGGGCCAAGGAATCCTGTGATTGGGAAAGGGTTGGTGTCTGGCTCCAGTCTTACAGTGACCCCTATGGTGGGACAAGGGATCCTGTAATTTGGGAGGTTTGGTGTCTGACCCTCATGCTGCAGCGACCTCTGTGGTGGGCCAAGGATCCTGCGATTGGGGAGGTTGATGTCCGGCTCTGGTGCTGCAGTGACCCCTGGGGTGGGGAGGCTTGAAGTATGGATCCAGTGCTGCGGCAGCCTCTGCAGTATGGGGTTGGTGTTGGGCTCCAGTGCTGCAGCAGCCTCTGCGGTGGGGAGTATTAATGTTGGGTTCCAGTGCTGCAGCGACTCCTGCAGTGGGGGAAAGATTGATCTTACTTTGAGAGGGCTCTTGCAGTAGGTAATAACCATTAGGACTAGAACTGTCAGGCACTAGGACCACATGGAAAACTTTAGCTAGCAGTGTCTGGTGGGGGTCCGCCCACCCAATGTCACATGATAGATGTCAGCATGACACTTTATAGTGGGTAGTCCCAATGCATGCCCTCCAGTTCTTTTCCACCATCGACCTGCACACTTCGCACCTCACGGAGAACGCTGCTTCAGTTGAGTGCTATTCTTGGATGAGCATTTCCCAATGTTTTCTTTATTTTTTGTATCCCTAGAAAAGTAAATCTTTTTCATGCATGTCTTCTCCAATGCCTTCCGAGTTACATAAGAACAAGTGCAATTCCTGCGGCACTCTACTCCCACACTAAGGTGGCCATTCCATTTGTCTTTTCTGCCTGGGACCTGAGCACGTGACCAAGGACTGTGAGGCCTGCCAAAGTTTTAACCAGGCCTCAAGGAAGCACTGCCAACAGGCTCTAGAAGCCCACGTTCTCAGGCTGAAGATGGCTGCCATGGAGGAGGAGCTGCAGGGGTCATCCTCCTTCTCCCCCACAAGAAGAAGAAAAGGGACAAAGAAAAGCACTGGGACCGTGATCGGTCTCCTTCCTGCCCACAGCCTCCTTTGGGGGACGCAGGCGCTGAGTGGCCTCCCGCTAATGCGACTACTGCTCCTCTGGCCAAGCCTGCTTCCTCTTCCATGAAGCAGCCTTGGGTTCCCCCGCCTGAGCTGGTCACAGTTCAGGCTGGCACCTCCGATGTTTCAGAGAGCTCCACCACCCTTAGGCCCCTCAAAACCCCAGGGCCTAAGTTGCGGCATGGCCGATAAGTTGATTGTCTGCTCCTCTAATAACCTGCCGGTCCCGGCTAATAAGTCACACACCAGCTCCTCTGGCACCCGCCCAGCCACTGCACTTTCGTTGGGCCCCCGATAACAGGTGTGACATTGTTCTTACAGATCAGCACACACTGCTGCAATCCTCTCCAGATGGTTCTCCCTCTTGGGATCCTCCTTCCCCACCTCTCTTGGTGGAGACTCCTGGCTCTCCCATCCATTCTGAGCCAGAGTTGGAGGAGCGTCCACCCAGTGCCACCCTGGTGCCAGGGCTAGAATGCCCAACGCTGGACCTCCCCAGGGGAGCCAGCGTCTTCCCACGTCTTGGCCAGTTTCCCCCACCCCAGACTCCAGTGGGATCCTCTGCCCCTTTGGGGCTGACGCCGGAATTTCCTCTGGCAGTCCTACACCAGACCTGACGTTATTGGACCCTCTTCACCCTCCGTCAGGGCCCCCATCAGGTCCCATGGCCCCTCCTTTGGGGCGCTTTCCTGGTTACCTGCTGTCAGGGCCTTCATTAGGACCCTCTGCTCTGCCATCGGGGTCTTCACTGGGTCTCCCGATGCCAGGCTGCACTACCCTTCCCCTTGGTATCAGACGCCAAGCTGTTCAAACTATGGTATGCCGGGTTTTCATTACCCAATGACAGGCTATTATTTTCAAGCATAACCGCATGACTGTCAGCACCCCTCCCCCCCCCGCTTCCTCCACCTTAGGTGGACTTTAGGGCGGCGCTTCAGTCTTGGTGGTCTAAGACTATGTCACAGCTGGTTGCCAAGTTGGACCGGCGTCAGCCAGCCGCAGCTTCCACTCTGGTCCGCACAGACCCTATGCTGACATCCCTTTCTCCAGTGGAGTCTCACCCCTCTACCTCAGGTCAGGCCTGTCCCCATATGGAAGCCCATCATCAGACTGACTCCGCCTCCTCTCCTTCATAGATACATAGACAGTGTCGGCAGATAAGGGCCTATGGCCCACCCAGTCTGCCCATTTGATCTTGTAAGTTCAGTTTATGTTTTCCTAGAAGTCTGTTGCCCCTTACCCCTGACCTCCAGAATTCCTTTATGTCTATCCCATGCATTCTTAAATCCCGTGATTGTTTCAGCCCCCGCCACTTCCTCTGGCAGGGTGTTCCACTTGTCCACCACCCATTCTGTGAAGAAATACTTCTCATGTTTCCTCTGAATCGTCCTCCTCCAACTTCATCCCATGCCCCTAGTCCTGGAACATCTTTTTCACTTAAAAATAGTGTATTCCTGCACCCTGTTCCTCCCTGTAAGATACTCATATGTATCTATCATATCCCCTCTCTCCCTCCTCTCCTCCAGGGAGTACATATTCAGTTCCTTCAACCTGTCCTCATAGGACTTGTGATGCAGTCCATGTACCATCTTTGTTGCCCTCCTCTGAATCTTCTCTACCCTGTCTGTGTCCTTACATAGGTAAGGTCTCAGAACTGTACACTGTACTCGGGTGGGGCCTCACTAGTGTCTTGTATAGTGGAATTATGACCTCCTTTTCCTGCTGGTGATGCCCCTACCTATGCATCCCAGCATCCTATTTGCTTTACCTGCTGCCTTGTCACACTGTTTCCTACCTTGAGGGTCATCAGAGATGATAACCCCAAGATCCCTTTGCTGCTTGGTGCATGCTATATCCTCACCCCCAACTGATATATTGTGCCAGGGTTTTTGTGCCCCATATGCATTATCTTGCACTTCTTTGCATTGAATTTCAACTGCCAAATCCTGACCATTCTTCAAGTTTCTGCAGGTCCCTTCTCATTCTGTCTACACCCTCTGGTGTGTCTACTCTGTTACAGAGCTTTGTGTCATCAGCGAACAGTGAAATTCTGCCTTCTAGGTCCTGCGCAATGTCACTGATGAAAATGTGAATAGGACGGTCCAGCACCGATCCCTGTGGTACCCCACTGGTCACTCTTCCCTCTGTGGAGTGACACCCATTTACCACCACCCTCTGTGTTCTCCGCCCAGCCAGTTACCTACCCACCACAATACTGTCCTGCCCACACCCATATTCCCTAGTTTGTGTAATAGTCTTCTATGTGGCACAGTGTCAAAGGCATTGCTGAAGTCCAGATAGGCCATGTCCACTGCCCTCCCGATCCACCTCCCTAGTCACCCAGTCAAAACATTCAACGAGGTTGGTCTGTGACCTGACCTCCCCTGGTGAAACCATGCTGCCTTGGGTCCTGTAGTCCATTGACAACCAGATGTTCCACCAATCTCTCCTTCAGTAGTGCTTCCTTGATCTTCCCCACTACCGAGGTGAGGCTGACTGGTCTGTAGTTCCCCGCTTCCTTTTTGTTCCCACTTTTGTATAAGGGACTACATCTGCTGTCCTCCAGTCTTTGGGTACCTCCCTGTTTCCAGTGATCGGCTAAACAGGATAGCCAGAGGTTCAGCCACCACCTCTCAGTTCTTAAGGACCCGGGTGCACCCCATCTGGCCCTATTCTTTATCAACTCTTATTACTTCCAGTTCCTTCAGGACCCTTTCTCATGTAAAGGACTTGTGTCCATTTCTGCACCATTCTCACCCTTGTACTCCCTTCAGACCCATTACCCTCCTCTTCCTCAGTAAAGACTGAGGCAGAAATACCTGTTCAATATGTCAGCTTTACTGTTGTCATCCTCCACACGCCCCCATCCTCCCCTTCAGTCTCACTATCCCTCCCTTTGCCTTTCTTTTTCACCTATGTACCTGTAAAGGTTTTGTCCCTCTACCCACTGATTTTGCAATGTGTTCTTCTGTCTGAGCTTTGGCTTCCTTACTGACCTCCTCCTCCCTTTGCTTCTCCTGCTTCTCCCTATCCCTTCTGCCTGTGTCTTTTTGTATTGCCTGATCACGATCTTTTGCTTTCACTTTCTTTGCTACCTCTTTGGAAAACCATAATGGTCTCCTCTTCCTTTTCCTCTTACTAACCTGCTTAATGCATAATTCTGTTGCTCTTGTAATCTCCATTTTAAATACTGCCCACTGTTCCTCAACCCCTGATTCATGCCCCATTCCCCTTAATGCCTCTTTCAAGTATCTCCCCATTTTCCCAAAGTCTGCCCCCCTAAAATCCAGGATATGTGTTTTTGTGTGGTTTGGTTCTGCTCTTTCTGTGATTTCAAACCACAATGACTGGTGGTCACTGTTCCCCAGGTGCTCCCCCACTGTTACCCCTATCACACTGTCCCTGTTTGTGAGCACAAGGTCCAGTATTGCCTTCTGCCGGAGTTGGTTCCATGACCAGTTGCTTGAGAGAGGCACCCTGAAGGAGTCCAGGATAAATCTGCTCCTAGTTGATGCTGCTGCAGGGATGCTCCAGTCCACGTCTGGAATTGAAGTCTCCAACCAGTACTACCTCACCCTTGTCTGCCATCCTTTGGATGGCTAGCATCAACTCCATATCTGTTTCTTCCTCCTGGGCTGGTGGGTCTACAGACCACACCTGTGCGATAGCTGGCCCCATTTTCCTTCCAGCTTAACCCACAGTATCTCTCCCCCATTTTATTCCTCCTGGATCTCTGTGGCCCTTATGTCATTTTTCACATACAGTGCCACTCCTCCTCCCTTCCTACCTGCCCTGTCTCTTCTGAATATGTTGTAGCCAGGTATGGCCATCTCCCAGTCGTGGTTATCATTACACCAGGTTTCAGTGATGGCCACAATGTCCAGGTCTGACTGCACCATGACAGCCTCCAGATCTTCCATCTTGTTGCTAAGGCTCCTGGCATTGCTTTGTAGCTTTCCATGATTTGACCTCCTAGACTGTTTCTCTGTTCTCTCAGCCCCTTCCTTGGTTGTCCTTTATCTCTGGTTCTCCTTGCTGTCTGCCCTTCTGCTGAGTTTGCCCTTTTCTGCCTATCCACCTCTTGGGTGCTAATCTCCATCTTTGCACTGCTTTGTGAGATAGCCACTCCTCCGGTTCACTGGTTCCTGCTAGCTGCGGGGGTGAGCAAGTAGCCACCTCTTTGCTAGTTTAAATGCATGTCAATGTAGCATTTAAACTTATCATTGAGTGCTTAGATTCCCCTCCAGGATGGATGCAGGCCATCAGGCTTGAACAAACCTCCATCCCTCCAGGTGGGTCCCCAGTCACCAATGAATCCAAACCCTTCCTCACAGCACCAGTTCTTCAACCATGAGTTAAAGTTCCTGGTGCATGCACCCCTATGCTCTCCCTTGCTTCTCGCAGGTAGTACTTCTGAGAAAGTGACAGAAGTAGCTACTTGCTTGAGACCCCTCCCCAATTTCCTAAACTCTTCCTGAACTTCCTTTGGCTCCCCATTTGCCAGGTCATTAGTACCTAGGTGGATAATGACATCCAGCTCACTCTCTCGTCTTGCCTTCCCAGTGATCCCCAGGATCTTCCTTCCATCCCTCCAAGCCATGGCACCTGGTAGGCACCTCACCTCCCTGTCCTTCCCCTCCTGTGTTCCTAGCTGGATCCCTCTTATGATGGAGTCCCCCACCAGGATTCGCTTCCTCCTCCTCTGGGGTCCACTGCTCCCCCCCCGCTGAGGTCACCTCCTTGGCTAACATCCACATCCTTTCCTTCCACTTCTCTGGGTACCTCTATTTGGTTGTCCCCATTTGCCAGTGTGGAATAGGATCTGGGATGTGCCTCTGCCTGACCGCTCTAACCCTCCCTGGGCCCACTGTCATCCAAGTGCTCCTCGTTCTCTGCATCCTTTGAGGCAGTTGCATTGGACTGGGTGGTCTCTGGATAGGGGTGATGGTACTCCTGACCCAGTTTACTTCTGCTCTGAGTCTGGCTACCTCATCCCACAGTCCAGAGATGCATGAAGATAGGGCAGCACCTCAGTGTCAGAAGGTCTGCCTGAATATGGCTGCCCCACAGCCACTACATTGCACCACTCCCCACATTATACTGCTATTCCACTACTTGTCTGTTACTGAAGCTCTCCTAGTTCCCTTTTTATTAATTTACTGTCGTAAAAATCCTACCACTGATCCTCAGATACTTTTCTTTAAAAAAAAAAAAGAAACCAATAAATAAATAAATGTGTCAAAACACTTGTGCTGAGGGTGGGCTTCATCCCCCTCCTACTCCACACCCCTTACTACCCCCTGTCAATTAGATTTAACAGGGCATATAATTAAGAGTTGGGGGAAGGGGAGGCAAAAATTTGCAGCAATTAAAGACAGTAAAGAAGTACACCACCACTATGTTTTAAATTTTCAACAGCCCAAAAACAATTCCAAGTAAAGACAGCAAATAAATTACAGTGTCACTAAAAGCCCACAATCTAAGTTTAAAAGAAAAATAGCAATTACCAGTTACTGTAAAGCACTGAATTGAATATGTTTCCTTCCCCTTCTGGCTTCTTCTGAGAAAACAAAACTCAGGTTTTGAGACCCTTCTTCCAGAGAATCCCAAGCCCAACGATTCTCCCAAATCCCCTCCAGAGGACCCCTCTTTCACAGAGATCCTCCGGAAGATTCAGAAGGCGAATGGGTGGAAGACTGAGGATCAGGACCCCCAACAGAAGAGGCTGGCGAAACACCTAGATATGCCCAAGCTGTCCCCACTGTTCATTCCTCTATGGATTGGACTGCATGAGGACCTGGCCTCCACGGTTTGGCAGCAGTCTTCATCGGTGGTCATGGTTGCCAAGAAGGCCGACAGACTTTACCGAGTCCCTGAGGGCAAGGACCACCTTAGTGTCCATCCCAAAGTGGATTCAGTGGTCATTAATGCAGCCCATGACCGTACGGATAAGCCTAAACATATGAGCACCTCTCCTGCAGACAAATAAACCAGTTTGGGTGGAAAGTTTATTCATTTTCCACACAGGTCCTTAGAGCACTAAATTACCTGGCACACATGATTGTGTACCAGGAATCTATCCTGGGCCAGCTGAAGTCGGAATTCAAGGCCTTGCCTGATTCCGAGGCTAATACTAGAATTGCCCAGACGGTCAAGACAGCAGAAATGTCCGCCACCACTCCCTCAGAGTGACATACGATGCGGTGGACACCTGTACCCGGAGTACCGCCATGACTGTCAGCATGCATAAGTACTCCTGGCTATGGGCTTTTGGTTTGGTCCAGGATGCCCCTTTTAGAGGACCTGTCCTTTTTGGGGGTGACGTGAAAGACATTGTCACTGAGCTACAGGACAGTGGCAAGGCATTACGCTCTGTCCAATCTATGTATCGCTCCAGTACTAAGCCAAAGCAGCCAGCCAGATGTCAGAACAAATGCCGGGCCCCTTTGGCAGCGGCCACCCCTCTGCTTCCTGACACATGTCAGGGCCCCAGCCTCTGCCACCAGCTCCAGAGGAACTGGTAGGGGGCAGGTTCGCCAACCACCTAACGGGTGGGAGGTGATCACTACAGACACGTGGATCCTTCATCTAGTTGCTCAAGGCCACACCATCAGATTCACAGAGAGACCGCCAAGAAATCCTCTCAGTACCCAAAAGGCCACATTCCTTTCACACGGGAGGAAGTCCAGGCTCTTCTGACAAGATCAGCCATAGAACCCGTTCCTCAGGCCCAGGAAGAAAAAGGGTAATCTTACTTCGAGACACAGCTCTTGCAGTAGGTTACCATTAGGACTGAAGCCGCCCAGGCACCAGGGCGCCATGGAAAAATTCTAGCTAGCCTAACTTCTGGCCGGGGACCGCTCCCGGCGTCAGTCCTGCCTCCGGCGTCAGGCGTGGTACAAAGGCGGTCCGCCAGATTCCCCCAGTTCTTTTCCGCCCGTCGACTTAGCTACCTGACCCGGTTACTACAGTCTAGCGCGCAATGCGAATAGTTCCTTTTTGATAAAATTTTTGAAAATCTTCAGAATCCTCTTCAAGCAAGATCTTGATGTCATCACCAACTTCTGGCCATCATCGAGATGCGCTTGTGGAAAGAAGATCCTGTTCAAGGACCCCACACGGCCTGCGTCCGGTGCCTAAGCCCAGACCACGGATACCGGGCCTGTCCTTCTTGCCAAGGGTTCAACAGCCCGTACCGGATCGGCGTCAGAAGGCTTTGCAGGCGTTCTTCTGGAGGAACAACTGAAGACCATGTCCTCAGAGAGCTCAGGGTCCACAAGCACCTTGCAGGAGAAGAGAGGAAAGGCCCCTTCCAGGTCCCCTTCAGGGGTTGAGTCCAGTAGCTCGGTTCCGAAATCTCCCCGCTGCAATCAAGAAACCTTCATCTCAGGAGAAATCCTGCATGGGCCTTCCTCCCCTTCCAGGGCCTTGGCAATCCGGGGAGACACCATCACCATCGAAGTCGGGTTCCCGCTCCTCGGTGCCGATGTCAGGTCTTCGTCGGTGCCTCACGCGCAGGCGCTGGAGCTCACGCCTTTAAAAGGCCTGTAGCCCAGGCCGGCTCGACAGCCGTCAGCCGTGCGCCTTCTTCCTGGAGCCGCCCGTCGGCCCGACGACCGGCGGCCATTACATCAGCGGGCGCCCGGTGAGGACGGCGCCGCCTCCTAAGAAGAAGGCCCTGTGCCTCCGACCGACATCGGTCAGGAGCCTCTATCGGAGGAGGACCTAGAGCAGCCCGAGGACCAGGCCAGGCGACCCGGTCCCGCCGGTACTCCCAGAGAACCCTCGCCATTACCAGAGCCCCTGTGGAGCTGGCCCGGGACCCGAGCGACCGCCCACCGGCACCCGGGCGTCGCCGGGCCTCTCTCTAGTGGAGGTGAAAGATCTGTTCACCTACTGGTGGGATACCATTAAAAGACATGGTTCCCCCTCGTCCCTCCTCCTCTCTCTCCGGTTCCTGCCCCCTCGCCATCGGGTCCGACAGGTCGTGTTCCTCCTCCCGGAGACTAGAACCCCTCCCAGGGGAGACCTGATAAGCGGAGACCTCCGTCGAAATCCTCTTCTGGATCACCCAGCCCCAAGAGATCCAGGAAGCGCGACGTTAGCCTTCAACGGAGGACACGGGATCAGACTACTCCACCTCTAGATCCCCATCTCACTCTCCATCCCTTCTCCGGACCCACGTGAGATGCCTAGATCTCCTCGGATGATCCTCGTTCCTTGATATTATGAGACATATACAAGAGAACATGGGATGGGATACTGAAGACTTAGACCGAAAGAGACGACTGGCAAATATCTTGACAAAGGACCCCAAGCCTGTGGTGGCTACCACCCTTGGTTGACACTTTAAGTGGGCGTCACAAGGCGGCGTGGAAGCGTCCACACTCGCTCAGCGAGACGAAACTGATCGCTTGTACAAGGCTCCTGGGGCGACCAGTAGCAGCGCAGCATCCTCAGGCCGATTCTCTGGTCATCACAGCCTCACATGACGGTCACAGAGGCCACAACATTTGAGCACCCTGCCACGGACCAGAGTCCAAACAACTGGGCGCATTGGGTAGGCGCTATGCTTCCGCTACCTGCGCCATCAGATCCCTGAACTATTTAACCCACATGGTTCAGTTCCAGAACGCTTTGATGGAACAGGGTCTGGAAGCGGCTGAAAAGATGCCCGAGGTGAGCAGAAGGAGGAGATGCTTCAGCTCCTCCGTACAGGTTCAGGCGTAGGGACCAAGTGCTAAGAGCAGCGTATGACTCAGCAGACTCCATCGGCCCGAGCAGCAGCTTCTGGCGTTTGCCTCCGGAGACACTCTTGGTTGCGCGTCTCGGTTTTACCCGGATGTCCAAAAGAACATCTTGGGCGCCCTTTTGAGGAGAAGTATTGTTTGGTAATCCTACAGAAGATCCTTACCAAACTCCAAGAGGCGAAAAGCGGTAAGGTCAGTTCAGGCCATGTATCCGACCTAAGCTTGGTTCCTTCGTAGGAACAAAGCCGTTCGTCTTGTGAACTGAGAAGACAGACCCACTCCGCTGCACCTCAGAGGGCTCTGGTTTTCAGAGAGCCCAGGGCAAACACCCGCCAGCCGAGGCCAGCGTTCTCCAGGCAGGCCCAGCCAGCGGGTCCATCTGCCGCCACAGCCTGACTCCTTTCCGGCCCCGGCCCCTCAGGATCAACGGAGTTTATAGTAGGAGTCGCATTGCGAACTTCCTGCGGGATGGCAGGCCATTACCACCGACAGGTGGTTCTTCACTTGGTCAGTCTAGGCCACTTTATAGAATTCTCAGGAAAGCCACCCCGAGGCCTCCTTGCTCTCCGGTATCAGGGTCAGCACAAGCCTTGATCTGGCAAAGTACTCGTGGCTACTACGAAAAGGGCGATAGAGTACGTCCCAGAGAGAACCAGAGAGGACTAGGATACTATTCCACTTCTTCCTGGTTCCCAAGAAAACAGGGACCTCAGTCCAATCTTGGACCTCAGCGACCTCAATGTGTCGGTCCTTACAAGAGATTCCGCATGGTGACCCTTCCGGTCTTATCCCCATGCTCAAACAGGGCGCCTTTTAGCGTCTCTAGACATACAGGATGCCTACCTGCACATCCCTATGGCTCAGGCGCACAGGAGGTTCCTGCGCTCGAGTTTCTCACCACCACCTTCAGTTCCGAGCCCTTCCTTCGGACTGTCTTCCGTGACCAAGGGTCTTTACCAAGTGCATGGCAGTCGTGGCAGCGTCTCTGAGGAGACAGGGCCACTACATGTTCCCGTACCTGGACGACTGGCTTCTCATGGCACGCCTCCAGAGGCGTTGCTTCTTGCAATCAAGAGCACCCAGGATCTGTTCGATCCCTGGGCATCCTCATAAATTAGAGAAGTCTCTCCTGGTACGTCGCAGAAACTGCAGTTCATAGGAGCAGTTCTGGACACTGTTGGGAAGAGCCTTTCTTCCGGCCGACAGAGCGGGCGCATCAGATCCCTCACAAGGGACCTATCATTAAGCAAGGTTGTGCCTGCCAGGTGGTCCTTTATTGCTCTCGGACACATAGCTGCAGCCATTCCTACTGTCCCTTTCACAAGACTCCATCGCATTACTCAGTGGATGCTCAAAGTGCAATGGGACCAAAGGCAAGACCACTTGCAGCATCCGGTCAGACTCACCAATTCAGTGATTCAAGACTGGCAGTGGTAGCTAGCCCCAGGGTCGCTCATCAGGCGTCCCGTTCATTGCGCCGTCCCCGGAGTCACCTCACCACAGGCGCTTCCGGTCTTGGGTGGGGCACACCTGGACGGGTAAAGTCCCAGGATACGTGGACCCAGATGGAGCTCACCTTCACATCAACGTGCTGGAAATGAGAGTGGTCCTCTATGCCTGCAGGCCTTTCAGTCAGTTATCCCACCGTGCTCTTCTACTTCAGACAGACAACACGGTGATGTATTACCTCAACAAACAGGGCGCCTCTCCCCCTTTGCAGGAGGCCATGAGGGTGTGGGATTGGGTAATCAGACACGGCGCGAATCTGATCACTGTGCACGTTCCCGAGTGGACAACACGGTTGCAGGCGGCCTGAGTTCTCAGGCCAGAGTCCACCGAATGGGAACTCCTTCAAAGAGGTAGCAGAGGATCTGTTTCTTGATGGGGAACTCAGATCTAGACTTAAGCCTCCCCATCCAGCATAAAACTGCCCAATTTTGCTCGCTAGATCCAGGGCCTGGTGTTTTCTGGCGGCAGCGTTATCCCTCTCCTGGGCCAACAGATTCTCTCGCTTTCCTCCTTTCCCGTTGATCCAGAGAGTTCTTCTCAAACTGCGCAGGGAGCACGCACTCATGATCCTGGTGGCCCCGTTCTGGCCCAGACAGATTTGGTTCCCTTTGTTGATTCAACTATCTCGGGAACCTCCGCTCCCGATGCCGCTCAGCTGCCACTACTGTCTCAGGAGAAGGGTTCACTTGTCCACCCGGACCTCACGTTCCTTGAACCTGCATGCTTGGCTCCTAGAGACATAGCCATTATGAGTCACGAGGTCTACAAGAGGTTGCAGAAGTCCTTTCTGCAGCCAAGAAAGCAGACAGCGCATCGGCGTCACGCCATGAAATGGCGCCCCGTTTTAATGTGTGGTACGTGAAACATGACCTTTCCTTTAGGTTGTCCTGTGGGAGTAATATTAGAATATTTGCTCTCCCTCTTTCATTAGGTCTAGCCTACTCCTCTATTAAAGTGCACCTCTGTGCCATTTCATCACCACCTCCCGGTGGAAATCGTACAGTGGCTCAGGTGGGCGCCTCTCGAGGAATTTCTTGGGGGAGTGTTGCACCCTTAGGCCTCCTATTAGAGACCCTGTGCCTCCACGGGACCTGCTTTTGTCCTTGAACAGCTCACGCTTCCCCCTTTGAACCTGCCGCGGATTGCGAGCTAAGTTTTCTGTCGTGGAAGACGTTGTTTTTAGTTGCTGTTACCTCGGCAAGAAGAATTTCTGAACTTCACGCTCTCATGTGCAAAGAGCCTTATTTAGTTTTCCACTGGGACAGAGTATCCCTGAGGACGAACCCTAAATTCTTGCCTAAGGTGGTTTCTCACTCACTCTGAACCAGGATATCGACCTTCCGGTCTACTTCCCGAACTACTCTAATAGAGGAGAGGCTCTGCTCCATACCCTGGATGTTCACTGCACCTGAGGTTTTACCTCAACAGAACTCAGTCCTTCGTAGTTCTGAGCAGCTTTTCATTCCTTCTCTGAGAGAATGATGGGCCAATCAGTATCCAAACAGTCCCTTTCTCGCTGGCTTGTCCAGTGTATTTCTCACTGTTATGGTAGCAAACAAAAGCCCTCCCGGGTACAGTCCGGGGTCATTCCACTAGAGGTGGCTACTTCCTCTAGCGCTCAAAAATGTTTCCACTTCTGCTATATGCGCGCAGCTTGGAGTTCTGTGCATACCTTTATCAGGCATTATAGCCTGGACATACTCCTCGCGAAGGGCTGGTTTGGTTTGGCCGTACTTCAGGGTCTCTGTCCTAGGTTCAGGACCTGGTTTTATCCTTTATTTCCTCCTCCCGGATTTTCTGACAGGCGTTACTGCTTGGGAATCAGTCCTAATGGTGTAACCTGCTGCAAGAGCTGTGTCTCAGTAAGATAGTACAGTTACGTAAGAACTTACCGTAACAGTAGATCTTCGAGAACAGCTCTTGCAGCAGATACCTTCCGCCCACCTTCCCCTTGGAGAAGCATGGCTCAGTCTTTCTGAGCAGGAATTGTTATCTTTCTGTCTTTGGCCAATCCTAGGTCTCCCATTTTGATGTCAGCCTGCGGCAAGAAGTCTCCGGCGGGAGAACTGGGGAATCTGGCGGGACCGCCCCCTTTTGTACCACGCCTGACGTCGGAGGCGGGACCGACGTCGGGGGCGGTCCCCGCTGTAGTTAGCTAGCTAGAATTTTTCCGTGGGGTCCTGGCGCCTGGCGGCTTCGGTCCTAATGGTGTAACCTGCTGCAAGAGCTGTTCTCGAAGATCTACTGTTACGGTAAGTTCTTACGTAACTGTACTTTACTCCCACTTCTTCCTGGTCCCTACAAAGCCGGGAGACCTCCATCCAATTCTGGACCTCAGCACGTTAAATCTGTACGTAGAGTACAAAAGATTCCACATGCTGACCCTGCCAGGTCTGTTGCCACTGCTTTACTAGGCACATTGGCTTTGTGCACTGGATGTGCAAGATGCATACCTACATATACCAATTTTTCCCTCCCACCACCGCTTCCTCTGCTTTACCTTTCATGGGGAACACTTACAGTTCAAAGTGCTCCCCCTTGGCCTTTCCTCGGCATCCAGAGTGTTAACCAAGTGCCTAGTGGTGGTGGCGGTGGTTTTATGCTACCAGGGGATATATGTTTTCCTATACCTCGACGACTGGCTCCTGTCAGCTCCATCGAGGGACAGCCTGGCAACCTCCCTGACCCGCTACCCTGGACCTTTTCCGGCAAGTTAGAATTACAGTGAATTACCTCAAATCCCACCTGGTTCCATCCCAATGCCTCCAATTTATTGGGGCGGTGCTGGATACTGTTCAGGGTCAGGCCTTCCTCCCATTGGACAGGGCAGAAACCCTCTGTCAGCAGGCCATCCTAGTGGAAACCAGCCGATGGACCACGGCCCATTCTGTATTGCGCCTTCTGGGTCTTATGGCAGCGGCTATCCCCACTGTCCCCCTGGCCAGGCTCCACATGCAGATTACACAGTGGACTCTTAAGGGTCTAGTGGGTCCAGAAATCAGACTACCTGAATCACAGAATCCTCATGTCCGGCCCCATGCGTCCGGACCCCCTTCGGTGGCAGAATCTGTCCAACCTCACCAGAGGGTTCCTTTTCGGGGGTCCCCTCCGGCACAGATCCTGACCATGGACGCTTCGGGTCAGGGCTGGGGCACTCATCTGGGTGACCACAGGACACAGGGATCCCAATCTCAGCAGGAGCTATCTCTACTCATCAATGAGCAAGAGGTGTGAGCTGTACTATACGCCCCCTTTGGGCTTTTCAGCCTCTTCTCCTTCTTGGGCCTCTCCTGGTACAGACAGACGTGTGGTCTGGTACATAAACAGTGAGGCACGCGGTCATATCCTCTGTGCACGGAAGCGATGCGCATGTGGCAGTGGGCAATACAACACAGCCTACAGCTCACAGCATTGCACGTTCCAGACATTCAAAACATCCTGGCGGACACTCTCAACCGCACTCGGGCAAGGGCACACAAGTGGGAACTGAGGCAGTTATTAGTCAAACACATCTTCGTTCGGTGGGGTTGCCCAGATCTCGATCTGTTCGCCTCGCCATCCAGCGCAAAACTACCCAGTTTCTGCTTATTCGTTCCCAGGCGTGGTGTTTTCTGACGAGACATGCTGTCTCTTTGCTGGACAGGGAGGTTCTTGTACGCCTTCCCTCCCTTCCCGCTTTTGCAGAGGGTACTTCAGAAACTTTAGCAAGAAGGGGCTCACATGATTCTTATAGCCCCTTATTAGCTCACCAAGTGTGGTTCCCTCTGCTTCAGCAGTTGAGGGTGGAGCCTCTGATTCCTCTTCCACTCTGCTTGAATCCATCCAGGCCTCAAGTCCCTTCACCTTCATGCATGGCACCTAGTGACACAGCTGTTGCACGCTTTGAGGTCTCTTCCAGAGTGGCACAAGTCCTTGTGGAAGCCCGGAAGCCATCCACAAGAACTACATATGCTTAGAAATGGAAGAGGTTCGCCATTTGGGCATCCACCAAGGGTTGGGACCCTTTCTCTTGCCCTGTTCCACAGGTCATGGAATACCTGCTGCACCTCTGTGACCTTGGCCTTAGATACTCTTCTCTGAAGGTCCACTTGTCTGCCATTTCTGTCTATCACACTCTGGTGGATGGCAAAACCATGGCCCAGCTGGAGATTTCTAAAACCTTTCTGAAGGGAATTCTGCATCTGAAACCCCCCAGTCAGGAACCCGGTTCCTCCGTGGGATCTGAACTTCATTCTTGAGAATTCACTTTGCCTCCCTTTCAACCGGCTGTGAGTTGCAACCTGTGCTACCTTTCCTGGAAAGCACTCTTTTTAGTTGCCATTACTTCTGCTCGAAGGATTTCCGAGCTCCAGGCCCTGATGGGTAAGGAGCCATATTTGATTTTCCACAGAGACCGGGTGGCTCTGCACACAAATCCTAAGTTTCTACCAAAGGTAGTTTCTGAGTTTACTTTGAATCAGACCATACACTTGCCAGTGTATTGCCTTGAGCATTCTAATCAAGGTGAGGCCATTCTACACATGCTCGATGTGCACATAACCTTGCATTATTATACGAACAGGATGAAACCAAGTCCGTAGGACGGGATCAGCTTTTCATTTCTTTTGCACCCAAAAGAGAGAGTGCTGTAGTTTCTAAACAATGTTTGTCCAGATGGTTAGCAAACTGCATTTTGTTTTGTCATCAGAAGTATAACAAGCCCCTTCTGGGGGAAGTCAAGGGGCACTCAACCAGAGGCATGGGTGCCTCTACTGCTTGTTTCAAGAATGTTTTTGCCACGGACATCTGTGCAGCAGACACTTGGAGCTCTGTCCACACCTTTATCAAACACTACAGTCTGGACATTACCTCTAGGTGTAGGGCAAGCTTCGGTCTAGCAGTCCTTCAGGGCCTCCTGTCATAATTCATTACCTACTGCAGACCTTTCCTGCCTTTGGTGCTTCAGCCTTTGTCTGAATTGCACTGCTTGGAACTCAGTCCTAATGGTTATTACCTATTGTAAGTGCTCTCTCGAAGTAAGATAGTACAGTTACGTAAGAACTTACCATAACACTAGATCTTCCAGAGAGGCTCTTGCAGTAAGTACCTTTTTTCCCTCCCACCTTCCCCCTGCTTCTGCAGCCATTTCTTTCTAGCCTTTCTTTAGGCTCCAGGAGCCCACTCCTTTCTCCTGTCGCACCTTTTGAGGTCTCTGGTGGGAGAACTGGAGGGCGAGCATGGGGACCACCCACTATATAGTATTATGCTGACATCCGTCACGTGACGTCGGGTGGGCAGTCCCCCACAAGACACTGCTAGCTAAAGTTCTCCGTGTGGTTCTAGTGCCTGATGGCTCCAGTTATAATGGTTATTAGCTACTGCAAGAGTCCTCTCGAAGATCTACTGTTACGGTAAGTTCTTGCATAACTGTACCGTGTCCAGCACAGTGCTAAGCAGCTGCCCTGTCGGGGAGGATTGGTAATGTGCTCCAGTGGTGCAGCAACTCCTGCTGTGGGAAAGGTTGGTTTCTGGCTGTGATGCTGCAATAACCCTTGCGGTGGGCCAAGGGATCTTTAATTGGGGAGAGTTTGTGTCTACCTCCGGTGCTGCAGTGACTGCTGCGGTGGGAAAAAGGATCCTGCAGTCGGGGAGGGTTGGTGACTGGCTCCGGTCCTATAGCGACTCCTGTGGTGGGCCAAGGGATCTTGTGATTGGGGAGGTTTGGTATCTGGCTTCAGTCCTGCAGTTGGCCAAAGGACCCTGAGATTGGGGAGGCTTGGTATCTAGCTCTGGTGCTGCTGGGATGGGCCAAGGGATCCTGTGATTGGGGAGAGTTGGTGTCTGGATCTGGTGCTGCAGCGACCCCTGTGCTGGGCCAAGGGTTCTTGCAGTTGAGCAGGGCTGGTGTCTGGTTGAAGTGCTGCAGTGAGCCCTGCAGTGGGCTAAGGAATCCTGCAATTGGGGAGAGATTGGTGTCTGGCTCCGGTCCTGTGTTGGGCCAAGGGATGCTGCGGTTCTGGAGGGTTCATGTCTGGATGTGGTGCTGCAGTGACCCTGCGGTGGGCCAAGAGATCCTGCAACTGGGGAGGGCTGGTGTCTGGCTGTGGTGCTGCAGCGACCCTTACGGTAGGCCAAAGGATCCTGTGATTGGTGAAGTTTGGTGTCTGGCTCTGGTCCTGCAATTGGGGAGGGTTGGTGTGTGACTGTGGTGCTGCAGTGACTCCTGCATTGGGCCAAGGGATCCAGCAAATGGGGAGGGTTGGTATCTGGCTCTGGTGCTGCAGTGGGCCAAGGTATCTTGCGATTGGGCAGGACTGGTGTTTAGCTGTCGTACTGCAGTGAGCCCTGATGTGGGCCAAGCAATTCTGCGATTGGGGAGGGTTGGTGTCTGGCTCCGGTCCTGCAGTGGGCCAAGGGATCCTGCAATTGGGGAGGGTTGGTGTCTGGCTGTGGTGATGCAGTGACGTGTGGTGGGCCAAGGAATCCTGTGATTGGGGAGGGTTGGTGTCTGGCTCTGCTCCTGTGGTGGGCCAAGGGATCCTGCAATTGGGGAGGATTGGTCTTTGGCTGTGGTACTGCAGCGACCCACGCTGTGGGCCAAGGGATCCTGTGACTGGAGGAGGCTTGTTGTCTGGTTTTGGTGCTGTAGCAACCCCTGCTGTGGGCTAAGGAATCCTGCAGTTGGGGAGGGTTAGTTTCTGGCTCCAGTCCTGCAGTGACTCCTGCATTGTGCCACTGGATCCTTAGATTGGGAAGGGTTGATGTCTGGCTGTGGTACTGCAGTGACCCCTGTGGTGTGCCAAGGGATCTTGTGATTGGGCAGGGTTGGAGTCTGGCTGTGGTGCTTCAGTGAGACCTGTGGCGGGACAAGGAATCCTGTGATTAGGGAGGGTTGGTGTCTTGCTGTGGTGTTGCAAGGGATTCTGTGATTGGGAAGGGTTGGTGTCTGGCTCTGGTGTTACGGAGACCCTGTGGTGGATCAAAGGATCCTTTGATTGGGAAGGGTTAGTGTCTGGCTCCGGTTCTGCAGTGGGCCAAGGGATCCTGCAGCTGGGGAGGGTTGGTGTCTGGCTGTTGTGCTGCAGTGAGCCCTGCGGGGGGCCAAGGATTCCTGTGATTAGGGAGGGTTGGTGTCTGGCTTCAGTGCTGCAGCCGAAGGATCCTGTGATTGGGGATGGTTGGTGTTTTGCTGTGGTGTTGCAAGGGATTCTGTGATTGGGGAGGGTTGGTGTCTGGCTCAGGTCCTGTGGTAGGCCAAGGGATCCTGCAGTTGGGGAGTGTTGGTGTCTGGCTGTGATGCTGCAGTGATCCTGCGATGGGCCAAGGGATCCTGTGATAGGGGAGGGTTGATATCTGGCTCTGGTACTGCAGCGACAAAACTGGGGTCCGAAAGATCCTATGATTGGGAAGGGTTGGTGTCTGTCTCTGCTTCTGCAGTGGGCCAAAGGATCCTATGACTAGGGAGGTTTGGTGTCTGGTTCTGGTCTTGCAGCAGCCCCTGTTGTGGGCCAAGGGATCCTGCAATTGGGGATAGTTGGTGTCTAGCTCTACTCCAGCAGTGGTCCCAGTGGTGGACCAAAGGATCCTGCGATTGGGGAGATGTGGTGTACTGCTCTGGTCCTACAGTGACTGCTACATTTTTCAAAGGATCCTGAGATTGGGGAGGCTTGGTGTCTGGATCTGGTGTTGCAGGGGTGGGCCAAGGAATCATGTGATTGGGGAGGGTTGGTGTTTGGGTCCGGTGCTGAAGTGACTCCTGCATTGGGCCCAGGGGTCCTGTGATTGGGGAGGGCTGGTGTCTGGATCTGGTGCTGCAACGACCCCTGTGCTGGGCCAAGGGATCTTGTAGTTGGGCAGGGTTGGTCTGGCTGTAGTGCTGCAGCGAGGAGGGGGGCATTTGGTTCTGGTCCTGCATTGGGCCAAGGGATCCCGCTATTGGGGAGGGTTGGTGTTTGGCTGTGCTGCAGTGACCACTGTGTTGGGGCAAGGCATCTTGTGATGGGGCAGGGTTGGAGTCAGATTGTGGTGCTGCAGTGGACCAAGGAAACCTGTGATTAGGGAGGGTTGGTGTCTAACTCCAGTGCTGCATCGACCCTGCGGTTAGCCAAAGGATTCTGTGATTAATAGTTGGTGTTTTGCTGTGGTGTTGCAAGGGATTCTGTGATTGGGGAGGGTTGGTGTCTAGCTCCGGTCCTGTGGTGGGCAATGGGATCCTGCAGCTGGGGAGGGTTGGTGTCTGGCTGTTGTGCTGCAGTGACCCCTGTGGTGGGCCAAGGGATTCCGCAAATGGGGAGGGTTGGTGTCTGGCTGCCGTACTGCAGTGGGCCAAGGGATTCTGTAACTTGGGTGGGTTGGTGTCTGGCTGTTGTGTTGCAGTGACCCCTGTGGTAGGGCAAGGGATTCCGCGATTTGGGAGGGTTGATGTCTGACTCCAGTACTGCAGCGACCCTGCGGTGGGGCAAAGGATCCTATGATTGGTGAAGGTTGGTGTCTGGCTCTGCTCCTATGGTGGGCCAAGGGATCCTGAAGTCGGGGAGGTTTGGTGTCTGGTGACCCCTGTGGTGGGTCAAAGTGACTCCTGCATTGGGCCCAGGGGTTCTACGATTAGGGAGGGCTGGTGTCTGGACCTGGTGCTGCAGCGACCCCTGTGCTATGCCAAGGCACGTGGTCATGATGTCGTACACAAAAACAGCGCAGCACATAACCTTGCAGGCAAAACACCAACTATCACAGAAATGCCGTCCGCCCATTCAAACAATAGGAGTGACAAAACAGCTCTCTCGTTTTGTCCCCAACACCCCCCAGAATGATTATAATCAACTCTGAGGGTGTGTGGACTTCGGAGGTATGTTGCAACTCGGGAGGAAGGAACCTTTTTTTCTCAGGGAAGGAGAAAAAAATAAAATGTCAGGAGACGGGAAATCAAACCCTGATCTCCTGGTCATCCCCACTGCATGGTCTAGTGCCTAAGCCACTGTGCCATGGGAGCAGCTTAACCAGGCCCCAGACCTGCAGCCTTTTCATCCCTTCCCCATTCCTCCATACAGCAACCGGGGTAGTGGTTATTTCCTACTGCTATTATACCCCTGTCGCTGTGAAAGGATTTGTGCTTTACAAAGCATGGTTGTGCTTGCGATGTTCTTGTTGCGCTATATTCACTCTGTACCCTGGGCCAAGAGATCTTGCAGTTGGGAAGGGTTGGTGTCTGGCTATAGTGCTGCGGTGGGTCAAGGAATCCTGCGATGGGGGGTGGGGTTGGTGTTCGGCTCTGGTCCTGCGTTGGACCAAGGGATCCTGCGCTTGGGAAGGGTTGGTGTCTGGCTGTGCTGCTGCAGCGACCCTGCAGTGGGCCAAAGGATCCTGTGATTAGGGAGGAGTGGTGTCTGGCTCCGGTCCTGCAGTGGGGAAAGGGATCCTGTGATTGGGGAGGGTTGGTGTCTGGCTCTGGTGCTGCAGTGACCCCTGTGATGAGGCAAGGTATCTTGTGATTGGGCAGGCTTGGAGTCTGGTTGTGGTGTTGCAGTGAGCCCTGTGGTGGGCCAATGAATCCTGTGATTGGGGATGGTTGGTGTCTGGCTTTGGTGCTACAGCGACCCTGTGGGGTGGGTCAAGGGATTCTATGATTGGGAAGGGTTGGTGTCTGGCTCCAGTCCTGCGGTGGGCCAAGGGATCCTGCAACTGGGGAGAGTTGGTGTCTAGCTGTTGTGTTGCAGTGACCCCTGTGGTGGGCAAAGGGATTCTGCGATTGGGGAGGGTTGGCATCTGGCTCGAGGGCTGCAGCGACCCTGTGGCGGGCCAAAGGATCCTATGATTGGGGAGGGTTGGGGTCTGGCTCCGCTCCTGCAGTGGACCAAGGGATCCTGCGATTGGGAGCATTGGTCTTTGGCTGTGGTGCTGCAGCGACCCGTGCGATGGGCTAAGGGATCCTGTGATTGGGAAGGGTTGGGTCTTTGGCTGCGGTGCTGCAGCGACCCTCGCGGTGGGCCAAGGGATCCTGTGACTGGGGGAGGCTTATATCCTGGCTCCAGTCCTGCAGCAACCCTGCGGTGGGCAAAGGGATGCTGTGATGGGGAAGGGTTGGTGTCCAGCTCCAATGCTGCAGCGACCCTACGGTGAGTCAAAGGATCCTATGATTGGGGATGGTGTCGTGCTGTGGTGTTGCAAGGGATTCTATGATTGGTGAGGGCTGGTATCTGGCTGTGTTGCTATAGCAACCCTGTGGTGGATCAAAGGATCCTGTTTGGGGAGGGTTTTTTTGTCTGACTCTGGTCCTGCGGTGGGTCATGGGCTCATGCGATTGGGGAGGGTTGGTGCCTGGCTCTGATTCTGCAGTAACCCATGTGGTGGACCAAGGGGTCTTGCTTCCTTAGCAGGGTGTTGCTGCATGTACCAAGGCCACCAGAAGACTCTGTCCACGCCTGGGGAGGAGGGTGGGGAGAAAGCTAAAGGGGAAAAAAAACATGTATTGTCTGTATGACATCTTGGATCCTAGTGCTACTGGATCCTAGTCATACAGAGATGACTGCTTAGTGGGGAGGATCCCCCCCCCCCCGGAAGCCCATACCACAGAGGAGAAGCCATTGTAGATGTTGGAGTAACTCTGGACTGAAGGGTGGGGGATAGGGATCAACAGGGCCCGAATGGTATATCCTTGGGACCAGGACATAGCTCTAAACATGACCAGGGAAGGAAGAAAAAAAAAAACTCCAGGGGAACTAAAATACCCTAATTATTTATTTATTTATTTATTTATTTATTTATTTATTTAAGAGATTTACCAGATAAGCATACTGAGCAGGGACCGCTCGTTTCCAGATGCGACCTGGGGTTACCTCAGTACAAGTAGGAGCACAGACAAAGGTGCTTAACAGGTTCCGAGTAGTATAGGGTGATTGCAACAGGTCCAGAAATAGTTACAGGCTGGACTGACACATTAGTTAGAGATATACAAGTTAGACCTAAAGATCAGAGTGCATAGTTGCTAAGTCACAGTAGGGCCTATGACCGCAGGGCATCACAGACAGTGACAATAGGTATACAACAATTATAGTGAGTTACTGGACATTTGTACAGATCATGGCACGTGATTACAGCAGGTCCAGAATAGTTACAGGCTGGACTAGACATACATTTGTGATTTACAAGTTTAGACTTAGAGACAGAGTACATAGTTGCTATTAGAGTACATAGTTGCTATGTCATAGTTGGGGCCTATGACCGCAGGGCATAACAGACAGTGACAGTAGGTATACAATTATTATAGTAAGTACTGGTCATTTGTACAGTTCAGGGCACGTTATGGTGCCGCGTGGTAGCAGGTCTGGGCTGCAGGTTGCAGTTGCTTGTGTCAGAGAAGTGGGCCTGGAGGAGAGGTTTCAGGAGCCTTGGGGTGGGGGAGAGCCTAATATCAACAGGGAGGTCGTTCCATATGTAACCCCCGTACAAATGGGGGTTCCTAAAAGCATCCCTGGAGCTTGGATAAATGCTCTGTGCCTGGTTAGAGTTCGGCGTTAAAGCCATTTAAATGGGGAGCCAGGGAGTGCTTTAAAAGGCCTCCATATACTGTCTCTTTAAGGGCTGCTTTGGTTTGCAGTCATAATTGATCAGGAAGGGGGTTTGAGTGTTGCTATGCTCGAGTCCCGCCCGGGCTGCTGATTTTTTGCTCTGTTGCTGCCATCGCTAGTGGTGCAGGGGGAGCTCTACAAAGGGATGTGAATGTTGGCTTTAAATACTGGGAAATAGTAATGACAATGTAGTTGTTCTAACCTGCCTTGTTTTGCAGCACAGAAGGTTTCGATTGCCTCCTCCATTTTGGTCCAGAACTAGTGAATTGGACCAATCAGTAACTTGGAACCCCACAGAGTTGACTGACCAATAGAAGAATTGTTTGTTTTTGGGAAAGATATTATGGGCTATGGCGCTTTTTTGCACCACTGAGAGGCAGAGGAAATGACTGACATGTGCAGCCAGCCAATGAAAGCGGGTAGCGCCCTAACTGAAAGAAGAGCCCCTTGTTGCTGGAGGTCAGATGTGTTGTGGTTGGTGAAGGGAGAGGAGCTGTGTGCTTCTGCGCTGGAGAGTGTTCGCCCGGTAAGTGCGTGAAGGCCTGAAGCGGTCGTTTGTGTTTTCGGCTCCAGCGGACTGAAACCCGCCGGCGGGCGGTCAGAGGAGGCTGTGCTCTGTACGGCTACCCACCAGGCTTGATCTGAAGGAGGACTGGAGAAAATTGCTGAATCGCGCTCGGTCCGAAGACAAGTGGAAGCTGCCGTTGCATTATCTCAGTGGCTGTGAGTTTGTGGGCGCATTGGAAGCAGCTGCCTGGTGTGGTACCCTATGTTGCAGTTTACCATATAAATGTGTGAGGAGGCTCGAGGAGCTCAAGTTAAATCCTGCTGCCATTAAAGGACTTTGCCTGTTGCAGTTTACCATATAAATGTGTGAGGAGGCTTGAGGAGCTCAAGTTAAATCCTGCTGCCATTAAAGGACTTTGCCTGTTGCAGTTCACCATATAAATGTGTGAGGAGGCTCGAGGAGCTCAAGTTAAATCCTGCTGCCATTAAAGGACTTTGCCTGTTGCAGTTCACCATATAAATGTGTGAGGAGGCTCGAGGCGCTCAAGTTAAATCCTGCTGCCGTTAAAGGACTTTGCCAGTTGCAGTTTGCCATATAAATGTGTGAGGAGGCTCGTGGAGCGCAGGAGTAGCCCTGCTGATGTTGAAGGACCCTATCTTGTCTGGAGGTCGTGAGTACTAATTCAGGGTAGCTCCCTGTTGAATTGCCACATTGGATCCAAATGGAATTACTGTACTGCTGACTGTTTAACTAACTTTTCTTTCTCTGTGTGAAAGGGCCCTACCAGCTGCCACGGCTTGGACTAGCCAGCTGAACTGAGCAACATTGCCCCTAAGATGTCTCAACTTTCCTTGTTGGCAGCCTCCTAGTGCTTATCTGGGTAAAGTTTTCCTCATATTTTATTTCTATTAGTGTGCTTAGTGAAAGTTTTACTTTTTCATTAGTGCTGCTCAAAATTTTTATTTTTAGTGCGATCATGTTATTTTTACCGCAACTATTCATTTTAAACCCTACTTTTATCACAGGTGCTTACTTTTTACGGTCCCCTTCATTTTTTGGCAAATTCTTGTGGGAACCGTTGGTAGAGACAGTTGCCTTGTTTTGTTTTTTTCACCTCCGACCTCGCAGGGTTTACCATGAGGCACCTGCAGTAGAATTCAAATCTAAACAGTGCCTGGGGGTTTCTCTCTAGATTGGCAATTATGAGGAACCTGTTTTGTTATATTAATGGGCCTTAGTATCATCTGTCACAGGACTGTCCGTTAGGGTCCAGCAGCCACCTGTGTGCAGATGACCAGTACTACTGGGTTTCTGTTAAGACTGGCACTGGGGTAGATCCCAGTTCTACAACCCAAAAAAAAAAAAGGCACTAGTAATAGAGTTCATTAACGGGGGCAGGACTGGCCAGTGGCATTTTCACAGAACCCTGTACTCAGTTCGTAGGTCCAGGACTGGTTTGCTTTGCTTAAATTGGCAAAACATAGCAGACAAACCTTTGATTATTATGGCTGAGGACAAATCAAAGGCTTCCGACGAGGGGCCATCCAAAAGTACTAGTAATAAAAGCAGAGATGCTGAGAAACCCTCCAGACCCCAGCCAAAAATAAAGCTTCCAGAGATGAAGTTGCTCAGAAAAGAAAGAATAATAGAAATAACAAAAAAAGGAAGCTTGATCAAGCCTCTGATGAAGTGGCTAATAAGAAACTCTGTCAAGACAAAAATGCTTCCGTTGCTCCAGGGAAAGCCAATAGTGAGACAACAGGTAGCTTGAAGCATACAAAAAAATCAAAACACTTACAAACCAAGTCTGCGCAGCTTCCATCAGTGCAAGATGTGGAAAAAGCATGGCAACTGTTTCTGACCCTTCAAAAGATGGGTTCTCTGTTTACTGGGGCTAGCAAGCACTCTTCCACAGTTCTCACCTTTGTAGACTGTGAGGGTGATGCAGATGATGGAGAATAATTTTATGATGCCCCTGGCATGGATTTTGAGGGCATTGAGCTCCAGGATCCTGGTGACCAGGAGGATCCCTCCTGTATGTTTACTTTTATACAAAATATGCTGACACCCTGGACCTCCCTTCGCAGGAGTCCAACCAGGATGAAGATTATAGGTAGATGAGAGGTCTTTCAACTCCAAAGACCCTGGTTGTCCCTATCTATAATGCATTTAGAAAAAATACCAAGAAGTTGCTTCAACACCTCACTTCAGTATCAGGGGTTGATAAGTGGCTTGAGAGAAAATATAAATTGTCTAAAAATGGTACTGAGTTCCTGTCTGCATACCCTAGCCACAAGAGTATAGTGCAGCAGGCAGCTTGTGAGAAAGCTGGATTTTCCTTGTCCCCCTCTCCCCCGGATAAGAATTCCAAGAGAATTGACTTCATAGCAAAGAAAATGTATGCCACAGCTTCCCTGCTTCTCAAACTTTCTTTGTACATGGCGTTCACAGCCAAATATCAGAAAGCCCTTTCGAAATCTGTCCTGGCTATTGCCCGCAACGGATCAGATTCTATGGTGCAGGAGCTGGTGGATATGTCAAAACTGCCCTGGAAGCTACTGTGTACCAATTCCACATGGCAGACGACAACAATGATGTAGCCTCTAGGGCGATGACCCATGCCATCTCTCTCAGACGCTTCGCCTGACTTAGAACAACAGTCTAACCACGGACACTCAGAACAAGGCCATGGATTTTACCTGTGATCAAACTAAGTCAATGAGTATAAGGCCTCCTGGAAGAGCCACTCGTCCAACCCTAAGCCCACCATCCCTCAGAGATCCCATCCCAGGGGTGGTAGGGGCAGAAGTTTTGTTCCCAGGCTTTACACTTCCTATCCCCAGTGTGACTTAGGTCAGTACAGGGGGTCTTTCAGAGGAAGGAGCCAAAGAAGAGCCACCTCTACCCAGCCATCTGCCTCTCAGTCTAAGTCCTGATGTGAGTGTCCAGGTCGCCTCCCTGCTTCTGGTGGGAGGCAGACTCTCCCACTTTCTTCAGCACTGGTCTCTCATCATGTCGGACAAGTGGGTGCTGGAGATAGTGGAGAAGGGTCTGCCACTGTTCAAGCAGATGTCAGACCTCAAGCATATCCAGGTGTCAAGACCTCTGTCCCCAACACAGATCCTGCTGTTGGAATTGGAGGTACAAAATCTTCAGGCTCTACGAGCAGTGGAGAGGGTCTCTGCCCATGAGAAGGGCAAGGGCCTCAACTCCAAATATTTTCTGACACAAAAGAAAACAGGGGAGTGGCGACATATCTTAGATCTCAGATATTTAAACAAACATCTAAAAAAAACTAATTCAAAATGGTCACTCTGTCACTGGTCATACAATCCTTACAGGAAGGAGACTGGCTAGCCTCCCTAGACTTAAAGGAAGCCTACTTCCACATACCTATAAGGAGACCTCACAGTAAGTTTCTCAGGTTCAAACTTCCTTTGGGTCACTATCAGTTCACTGCAATGCCCTTTGGTCTGTCCTCAGCCCCAAGGGTCTTTACCAAGTGTCTCGCAGTGGTAGCAGCACATCTCAGAGACTGGGTGTCGCTCTCTACCCCTGTCTGGATGACTGGCTAGTAGTAGCAAAGTCTCCTTGCCAGGTCAAGGAATCTTTTTCCCTTACAGAACGCACTCTGGAGTCTCTGGGTTTCCTGATAAATCTAAAGAAATCTCACCCGGAACCACCCAGCTGATCACCTTCATAGGGGCCCAGCTGGACACTCAGAAGGGATATTCTTTCCTCCCGCAGGACAGAATTCAGAATTCCCTTTCAGTGGCAGATTCTTTCATCTGGGGACAGCCAAGACCAACCAGACATTTCTCAAACTTCTGGGACATATGGCCTCTATGACTGCAGTAGTCCCAGGGTCAAGTACAGGATGCGCCTCCTGAAGCCTACTCAGAGCTTGCTGGTCTCAGAGAAGCAACACATTTTCAAAGTTAATACCTGTGTTGGAGCAGTTCCTCCAAAACCTGCTGTGGTGGAAGAACCCTGCAAATATGCAGGCAGGGGTTCCCTTTCAAGCTTCTCTTCCCACAAGGGTGATCACCACAGATGCCTCCCTTTGAGGCTGGGAAGCGCATCTGGACAGTGCCTCAGTAAGTGGAAACTGGACCCTCGAAGAGTCAGTTGCACATAAATATTTTGGAACTTGGAGCAGCCTTCCTAGCTCTCAAAGCTTTCCCTACCAGCATAGAAGGGCAGACGGTTCAAATTCGAACAGACACCACTGCAATGTTTTACATAAACAAGCAGGGTATACCAAATCAGGAATACTCTGTTCGCAAGCTCTGGTCTCTAGCATTGTCCCTGGGAGTCAGCCTCTCAGCTGTTCACCTCCCAGGCAAACTCAGTACTCTGGCAGATGCTCTAAGCCACATCAGACAGGGCCAGAGTGAATGGACGCTGAACAAGCAAGTACTAGCCACATTTTTCAGGCGGTGGGGCACACCCAACATGGATCTGTTTGCCTCCCCCCTCAATTTTCAGCTGCCTCACTACTATTGCAGGCACCCAGTCCCAGGAACACTTCCTCTGGATGCCCGGATCCTGGACCGGTCAGGGAGGTTTCTATATGGATTTCCTCCCTTCCCTGATGTTCAGGGTTTTGCTGAAACTCTGCAGCCTGTATCAATGATCCTAGTGGCTCGAACTGGCCCAGGCAAGCCTGGCACCCTCTCCTTCTCTTAATGTCCTGCAGCAGGCCCATTTGCCTGCCTCCAACTTGCTCCCTGCTGACCCTTCTCATACGGGGAGTGCAGTACCCAGATACGCACTCCCTTTACCGCAAGGCTTGGTTCTTGAGGAGTTAAGAGATCTCACTTCGAGAGGAAGCTCTTGCAGCATGTAACACAATTAGGACTGACACCACCTGGCAGCGGTTCCCAGCATTTTTTTCTTCCAGCAGTACCAACGTGGGGATGCCCCCCCTCCGCCGACGTCGGCTCCACCCCCGACATCACCCTATGTAAGGAAGGAGTTCCCCAGGTGCTCCAGTGCTTTCCAGCCGCACGGTCAGGGTAGTTCGCGCTCGTAGTACCGATTGCTCTCCTTCCTTCTCCACCAGTTTTATTTGTAGTTTTCATTGCATCTATGTCATCTTCCTACAAGGGGCACATCAACAAGTGCTCCTGTGTGTGACAGATACCCCCAGACGGACGGCCGTTCAGCGTGTCTCTTCTGCCTTGTGCCCGACCATGACACTGACACCTGCCCCCATTGTCAGGCCTTCAACTCCTGAACAAGTATCAGGCAACAGAAGTCTCTGCCTTTTCAGCGGAGTCAAAATTGGGCGCAATGGAATGTGCCTCGTACTGGGATCCGACCAGCCTCCTGCCCACAAGCACCGGGAGCATCAGAAGAAAGAGAGGTCCCACTCTAGGCCTAGGTCCTCGGGCTTGAAGTCTAGGTCGTCGGGGCATGATTTTTTTAATTTTTAATTTTATTGAAATCTAGGATTACAAATACCTTTGAGCAGGAACTGCTCATTTACAAGGTTCCACGTCGAAGGAATGGGGGGTATACATACATACAAAGGTCGATATAATAATACATAGTTAAACAATAAAAAGAAGCAAGAGACTGAGGCTTAGGAAATTCTAGTAATTCAAAATGTGTCAAATGTTATGTAGCATGACATACCAGCCAAGGTCAATCTTAGAAATAAGCGCTGCAGTGTGTGTGTGGGGGGATATGCAAGCAGGAAGCCCGTGTCAGAGGGTAGAGGGTGAGGTAAGAGCTCTAAAGGGAGGATAAAGTCAGGAAATGCCCTAGGGGGAGGAAAGGGAGAGGAGGCAAGGGGTGGGCAGGTGAGGCAGGTAGAAGGGGGCAAGGCAGGAGAGGTAGCTGCCAAGACTGAAGTGGAGGGCAGTGAGCGTGGGACCCTGATTAGGCGAGGCAGTCACGACGACTAGTTGAAATAAGATGAAGTCGGAGTTGTCTCTTAAAAGGGCCAAGAGCAGCAGCATTAAGAGTTTCTTTGTTGAGAGTATTTTACCACTGTGGTGCTCTGTGGGCAAAGGCCCTCTGGCCCATGGTAGTCCGGCATCTGGGGACAAGGAAAGTTAGTTGTTGTGAACTTCTAGTTCGCTGGGTGCTGTCGTGGTCAATGAGGAGCTTTTCAATGCCCGGGGGCATGATCCTGAGGAGGACTTTTTTGGCTAAGAGGTAGGTTTCATACTGTATCTGGCTGATGAGAGGAAGCCATCCTGCCCGAGTGTACAGGTCACAAGTGTGTGTCGTGTCAGCCCCAGTTAGCAGTCTTCATGCTTTGTTGAGTACAACTGTAATATCATGGAGGGCAGAGCCATAGATTACTAGCCCATAATTGATGATGGAGGTGACAGAGCTGTTGATAGCCAACAGGAGAGTGTCAGGAGTCATGCAGTGTTTTTGCCTGTAGAGCAGGCCTGTATGGATGTTGGTGGCTTTGGCGACAGACTGTATGTGCCGATGGTAGAGAGTGAGCTGTCCAATGTGACACCTAGGTATTTAAAATCAGGAACGTTTTCAAGTAAGGCCCTGTTTCTTGAGATGGTGAGGTCACGGATGTGTACTTACTCCTGGCATTGTAGAAGGTCATAACCTTTGTTTTGCTGTAGTTCATGACCAGTTTGTGTGACTTGAACCATTCCTCGATGCACATGAATTCAAGCTGTAATTGTTTCTCGAGGAGCTCTGCATTTTGGTGGTTGGCGAACATGACTGCTTGTCGACTCTAGAGCAGTAATTTCTGGTGCAGACACTGGGAAGGTCATTGAGGAAGAGGCTAAGGGTAGTGGCCCCAGGATGGACCCCTGTGGAACCCCTGAAAGGACTGGCTTTTCTCTGAGGTGACACCGCAATCCTAACCTGCTGGACCCTCTCCCCAAGGTAGCTTGAAAACCAGAGCAGTGCTTCATTGGAGAGCCCAGTGTTTGATAATTGCTTGAGTAGGAGTGGGTGGTTCACAGTATCAGAGGCTTTCATAAGGTTGATGAATACTGCCCCTACACAGTTTCCTCGATCAAGCATGGTATGGATGAAGCCCGTGAATTCTAATAGTGCAGTGGTGGTACTGTGCCCTTTTCGGAAACCATGTTGCTGGATGTCGTATTTTTCCAGGTACTCGACTAGTTGGTCTGAGGCGATGTGCTCCGGGATGATTCCCACATCACGACTCTCAAATCGTCCGCGGGATCTTCCACGGCCAAGTCTTCAGGGACCACCCTCCAACCTCTGAAGGTGCATCCGCCTGCCGAAAAGTCTCTTTTGCCGGGCGCAGGTAAGCCCTCCTCTTCCAAGGCTGACTCCTGGGAGTTGAGCAAGTCCTCTGGGTTTTCAAGCAGCCAGGCCTCGTCCTTGCCGCTGAAATCTAAAGATTCTGACCGGCCTTCGGCGGTTGATCGACACTCAGTCGAAAAATCTCCGAAGCACAAGTCAGACCGTCCCAGGGTCATGCCCCTGAGGGACACCCATCTGGCTCTAAGGACAGGTGGTCACCAGACCAATGTCTGCCCGTGGCCACTCCAGCGAAGACCATCCCACCGCTGGTCAAGGTCCTCCTGACACCAGCCACCCCGGTGCCTCCCAACGTCAGTTCTGAGACTCTGACGACAGAGGAGCTGATGCCCATCTGATGCCACCCCTTTGGCCTACGCTGGTGCCTGTCGACACCGGCAACAAGGGTTCGGACCTGACAACGGTACCCCCCGATGATGGGGCTGGCGCCGGTACAGGCTCTGGTGCTCCTCCACCCCCTGCACCTGGTTCCCCTAAATTTAACCTTTCGCAGGTTAAGGAGCTCTTCTCCCACTGGTGGGACACGGTGAAATGTGATCTCCCAGTGGGGGCACCTCCTCCCATGCCTACTCTGGTTACGGTACCAGATGCCTCAGAGCCTTCTGACCAAGAGGCAGGGAAGGAGGCAGCACCTAAGAAACATTAAGGACAAGGGACACAGGAGGACCAGGTCCAGCAGTTCCTCCCACTCTCCCTCTCCAGACAAGAGGCATAAGAGGAAACAGCATAGGTCCCCATCCTCTTCGACCTCAGACTCTTATGTGGACTCCGACACTTGTCGTGTGGTCTCTGACATCGATCCGGATTTTGGAAACATGGAGGAACACCCAAAATCTCCTCTAGATGACCCTAACTTCATGGAGGTGATGAGGTACATCCAAGCCTACATGGGTTGGGACACTGAGGCCCTAGACCCTGAGCGACTGCGGTTGGCTAAATACCTCTGCCAAAAAGACCCTAAGCCGGTGGTCATCCCTCCCATGGTCGACACTTTTCAGGCTGTCACGTTCGCAACCTGGTAGCACCCTTACTCCTCCTCCTCTGCCGTGCCCAAGAAGGCTCATCGGCTCTACCGGGCCCCTAAGGACCACCTCTTCTTGACCGAACCACCCACAGTGGACTCAGTGGTGATTTCAGCAGCTCACAACCGCTCTCAGCAGAAGCCCAAACACCTGAGCATCCAGTCGCCTGACAGAGAGTAGAAGCAGCTGGATTCCATGGAGCGCAAGGTGTACTCTGCTGCCACCTGCAGTATCAGGAGTCTCAACTTCCTGACACACATGGTCCAATTCCAAAACACCCTTTGGGAACAAGGATTGACATTGTGCAAAGATGCTCGATTGCCCTCAGTGGGCAGCGCTTCTGAAACTACTTCAGACCAGCTCAGACATGGGCACCCAATTTCTGAGGTCGGCCTATGACTCTGCGGACACATCTTCAAGGGCGGCCACCACTGGCATTTGCCTCTGATGCCATGCTTGGCTTCGGATCTCTGGGTTCAATCCAGATGTTCAGACAAACATTCTGGATGCTCTCTTCAAGGGCTCCGTGCTCTTTGGCAAGGACACGGAGAAGATCATCACCGGGCTGCAGGACTCTGGCAAGGCCATCCGAACTGTGCAGTCCATGTACAACCCGAAACAGAGTTGTTCTCATAAGCCTCATTTTTGTGGCTGAGGGGGACAGCCTCGCTTCGAGCCCCACTCGCAGCAAGGCAACTTCAGTCACAGGGGCAGAGCCAGAGGATCCTCTGCCTCCCCCTCGAGACAGGCCAAGGCAGCCACTGCCACCATCCCTCCTCCTCCCACTGTCTGACTGTCCAGACCACCTCCTGCCCTACACACCTCACCGGGGAGCGGTCAGAAGCAGCTTTTCTCTATGCAGATGCATGGAGTCAAGAGACCTCCGACCAGTGGGTGCTCGAGCTCGTGGAGTTTGGGCACTTCATCAAGTTCGACACCATTCCGCCAGAAAGACCACTGCCCCATCCCTGTTATCCCAGGGAACACTGAGCGCTGGTCAGAAGGGAGATATTATCCCTTTGGACAAAATGCCACCAAGCCGGTACCCTGCCAAGCGAGAGAGAGGGTTCTTCTCCCACTTCTTCCTAGTTCTGATGAAGTCGGAAGACCTCAGGCCCATTCTGGATCTCAGTGATCTGAACCAATGGGTCTCCTACCGGAGATTCAGGATGGTCTTCCTCCCCACTCTCCTGCCCCTCATCTCAGCGGGAGACTGGCTGGTGTCCTTGGACATGCAGGACGCTTACTTGCGTATCCCTATCGCCAAGGATCATCAAAGATTCCTGAAGTTTAGGTTCAAAGACAAGGATTATCAGTTCCAAGTTCTTCCCTTCAGTCTCTCTTCAGCCCCCAGGGTCTTCACCAAGTGCCTTGCAGTGGTTGCCGCAGCACTGCGGCGATGGGGCCACTTCATGTTTCCTTATCTGGACGACTGACTCCTTCCAGGTCTTGCCTGTTGGAAACCATCAGGGACTCCATTTTGCTGTTTCAGTACCTTGGGGTCACTGTCAACAGGGACAAGTCTCACCTTCTCCTGTCCCAGAACCTCCAGTTCATTTGAGCTCTCCTGGATACCGCTCTCAGGGAAAGTGTTTCTTCCATCTGACAGAGCAGGTTGGATTCAGGTCCTGGCATATCAGATCTCTTCAGCCTCAAGAGTCCCTGCAAGGCTCCTCCTCAGGCTGTTAGGGCTTATGGCAGCCACCATAGTTTCAGTCCCTCTGGCGCGACTACACATGAGAACCATATAGTGGTCGCTAAGAGTTCAGTGGGATCAAACGTTAGACAGCTTGGGTGCCTCGATCTGAATCTCGGCAACAATCTGCTGGGAATTACGCTGGTGGGTGGATGTCACAAAACTTGCTGGCGAGTATCCCCTTCCACACAGGGGCACAGACCCAGAGTCTGACAACTGACGGTCATCCTCGGGATAGGTGCCCACTTGGGACACAATCATACTCAGGGCTCCTGGTCCCAATAGAGGAAGATCTGCATATCAGTGTTCTGGAGCTGAGAGCGTCCTTATGCTCTTCAAGCCCTGGTCTCGTCCTAGTACCGGGCCACCTGTTGTTCCAGACAGACAACACTTAGGTGATGTTCTACATCAACAAACAGGGCAGCACACACTCGTATCCCCTCTGCTGGGAAGCCATGTGGGTGTCTGATTGGGCTCCGGAGCATCAGCTTATGTTAATGGCGGTACACGTTCCAGGGGAACAAAATGTGTTAGCCAATGCGCTCAGCAGGACCAAGTTGCAAGCTCATGAATGGGAGCTGCTTCAGGAAGTCACAGATCACATCTTCTGCCAGTGGGGGACACCAGAGCTGGATCTCTTCGCACTACAATTCAACACAAAACTGCCCAGTTTCTGCTCGCTGGGTCCAGAGCCTGGAGCTTTTTGGCAAGACACGTTGTCCCTCTTCTGGAAAGGGTGGTTTCTTTACACATTTCCTCCCTTCCCGCTGTTGCAGAAGGTTCTCCTCAAGGCGCAGTCAGAACTTTCCACCCTCATTCTGATCACCCCGCTATGGCCTCATCAGATTCGGTTTCCTTTACTTCAGCGCTTAATGGCAGAGCCTCTGCTGCATCTTCCACTCTTCTCTCATCTTCTGTCACAGGACAGAGGGTCCCTAGTCCATCCAAATCTGCGCTCTCTTCACCTGCATGTCTGGCTCCTCAGGACCTAGCTAAAGCCAGATTTGGTGTGTCCGATCAGGTGGCGCAAGTTCTGGTTGAGTTGCTTAAGCCTGCCACCAGGGCCACTTACGCTATGAAGTGGAAATGTTTCTGTATCTCAGCCACAGCCAAGAGGGTGGACCTACTGGTCTGTCCAGTTAACTCCCTTTTAGAATATCTGTTCTCCCTCTCTGAATCAGGTCTCAGTTATTCCTCCATCAGAGTACACCTGGCCGCCATCTCCACTTATCACTTGCCAGTTTTGGATAAGACAGTGGCTCAGATGGAGGTTTCTAAAGCCTTCCTGTGAGGTATTCTGCATATCAGACCTCCCATTAGGGATCCTTTACCCCCTTGGCAACTCCTTTTCATCTTGAGAAGCTTACGCCCTCCCTTCGAACCGGGTTGTGGAGGCTGAGCTCCGTTTCCTGTCCTGGAAAACTCTGCTTTTGGTAGCCATTACTCGTGAGGCGATTTCAGAGCTTTAAGCCTCCTGTAAAGAACCTACCTTGTTTTTCATAAGGATTGGGTTGATCTTCTAGTAAACCGAAATTTCTACCAAGGTGGTTTGGAGCTCACCCTGAACCAATCCATTCAGCTCCCGTGTACTACCCGAACATTCTGATAGGGAGGAAGCCCTGCTTCACTCCTTGGACGTCCACAGGGCTCTCTGCTGTTACCTGGCCAGGATCAAAGGGGACAGGAAATCTAATCAACTCTTTGTATCCTTTGCTCCAAGGTCCTTAGGTCGCCTAGTCACCAGACACTGTTGCGCTGGTTGGTTCATTGCATTGCTTTCTGTTATCAGAAACATAACAGGTCTACCCCCGGACTGGTTAGAGCTCACTGTACCAGAGCTGTCACTGCTTTCTTTGCAGCGCTGAAGCAGGTTCATGCAGCTATTTGTGCTGCCGCTACCTGGAGTTCTGTTCATACCTTTATCGGGCATTACAGCCTTGACATCATTTCCAGACGCAGAGCAGGTTTTGTCCTCACAGTTCTGCAGGGCCTGGTTTCCTGAGGGACCCTCTCTGTTCCTACTGTTCCTTCCCATACTGTTCTCGCACCCAGGGGTTGTTATAAGTTTATACTGCTAGGGAATCGGTCCTAATTGTGTTACCTGCTGCAAGAGCTTCCTCTCGAAGTAAGATAGTACAGTTACATAAGAACTTACCGTAACAGTAGATCTTCGAGAGAAGCTCTTGCAGCAGGTGTATTTCCCGCCCTCCTTCTCCCAGGGATCAGGCCTTTTCCACGCGGGCCTTTCCTCCAATGGAAGGAATAATTTTTGGTTCATCCTGACTACTGCCTGTTACCATCTCTCTGCCTGACAGGGGGCATGCAAGAACTTGAGCATGTGTGGAACTCCTCCCTTATATAGGGTGACGTTAGGGGTGGAGCCGACGGCGGGAGGCGTTCCCACGTCGATACTGCTGGAAGAAATAAATGCCAGGAACTGCCGACAGGTGGCGTCAGACCTAATTGTGTTACCTACAACAAGAGCTTCTCTCGAAGATCTACTGTTACAGTAAGTTCTTACGTAACTGTACTTTTCCATCCTCACAGTACTCTGAACAGGTCCTTAAGATACTGAGGATGGCTAAAAAACAAACACTAAGAAGACTTATGAAGCCAAACGGAAAAGGTTTTCCTCTGGTGCATGAGCAAAAGGTCAGACCCCCATCGGCTTCAGACCCTCAGCTGCTAGACTTCCCGGTACGCTTACAGGCGTCAGGCTTGAAACCTTCCTCCCTCAAGCTAAACCTGGCAGCAATTCCGGCCTACCTTTCAGTGGGAAAGAAAAAAATCTTTTTTTTCCCCCCACAAGATTTTTAAACAGTTTTTCAAAGGCCTCTTGCACCTCCAGCCCTCAATCAGAGAGTCTGTTCCTCCTTGGAGCCTGAACCTTTGCATAGACAGGCTCATGAATCCACCCTTCAAGCCTATGTCCACGGCCCACATCAAGTTTGTAACTTGGAAGACGGTCTTTTTGGTAGCCATTACATCTGCCAGGAGGATTTCAGAGCTACAGGCCCTGTGCACTGAGCCAAACTGCATCATCCCTCACAACGATAAAGTTGAGCTCAGGACAATAGGAAATTTCTGCCAAAGGTGGTTTCAGAATATCATTTGAACCAGTCCATTATCTGCCTGTCTTCTTTACTGAGCAATCTACTCCTAGCGAGCAAAAGCTCCACAGCTTGGATGTCAAAAGAGCCATCTTTCACTACCTAGAGCATACTAGACAATCCAGAGGCTCTTCCACTCAGTTGTTCCTCACCTACGGGGATGTGGGCAGAGAAAGACCAGCTACCAAGAGAACTATTTGTCATTAGTTGGTCTCTTGTATTAGATTCTGCTAGGAAAGAGCTGGTCACCAACCTCCAGTGGGGCTCCAGGCCCACTCCACCATGGGCACTGAAGCCTCGATTGCAGTAGCAAGGGACATTCCCCTACAGGACGTCTGCAAAGCAGCTACCTGGAAATCTGTGCACACCTTTGTGAAACACTACAGTTTGGATGTGCAGACCAGATCTGATGCCAAACTTGGCAAGGTGGTTCTGCAGAGCCTCTTTACTAAGTAGGTTCTCTGCCCACCTCCTACTTGGTACTGCTCGGTAGTCTGCAAAACATTACTGATGCTGAAGGACTCCTGGGGTAAGAAGAAAAAAATACTCACTGCAGTAATCTTCTTCTTCCAAGGGGTCCTTTATCATCAGCTAGCTCCCACCCTTCCTCCCCGGTTCACCTGTCGGAGAAGGGCTCTTTAATTCACCTTTTACCAAATTTGGAGTTTCTTATTCATGAGTTTTTAGCTCATGTTGCTGTTGTTTCTATTTCCACATTTTGTGGACATTTGCATGTTTTGAATCTTGTTGATTCTTCTTCAGGAAATTGCCCTTGTTTTTCCTTGAAAAAATTCTGTAGCCTTCAACAGCTCTCACTTAGCTCACCCCCTTTCCTGACTTCTGATTGGCTTGGCCCTAAGCTCATGTAAATATTTCTTAAAGGCACACCTCCAGGGCAGTTGCACCCAGCCAGCTAAGTGCAAACAAGTTACTGATGCTAAAGAGCCCCTTGGAAGAAAGAAGATTACTGTAATTTTTTGTCTTGGCCAGAATGGTGCTATGAGAATCATAGATGCCCGTCTCAGACCAGTTTGAGTAGTACTCTCTGAACAAGAGGAAAGGGCTGGAAGGCATAAAAAACTTTCTGTCCAGGAAAGAGAGAACGCATCCCACTCCACCCCACAGTTCCAGGACCTCGCTGAGAGAGCAGTAAAGAGGCAGTTTTGCAGAGAGGCAAATAGGTCCAACTCAGGTCGGCCCCATTGGTGGAAGACATTGTTTAGGACGTCTGGTAGGATTTTCCACTCGTGGGCCCGTGCAGTGGATCTGCTCAAGGCATCCGCCAGGGTGTTGGGCACCCCGGGGATGTGGACCTCCAGAAGATGGATATTTCTCTGGATTGCCCCGTACCAGACCCCCATCGATTCTCTGCAGAGAGGGTATGAATGGGTGCCTCCTTGCCTGTTTAGGTAGTGAACTACCACAGAATTGTCTGATTATACCAGAAGGCACTTGGGGGGGGGGGAGGTCTCGAACGCCTGAAAGGCAAAGAGGATTGCCCTCATCTCCAAGACATTGACGTGGAGACAGGGCTCTACTGGCATCCAGGATCCTTGGAACCGGACATGCTGGAGATGGCTGGAGATGAGCACCCTATTCTGTCAAGGAGGCATCTGTAGTCAGAATTAGACATTGCATTAAGTTGTCTCTGGACTTTCACCATTGTAGAGCTCAAAGAGCCAGGGAAGATATCAGGACTGGGGTATCAAAATCATCCTCTTTCTGGTTCCATTGGACTCTTCAGGGACCACTGAAGGATCATCATATTCAACCTGGCATTGGGGACCGTCTGAATTGTGGCCACCAAATGTCCCAGGAGGCACAGGTAGTCTTGTACCAAAACCAATCTGCTGGACTCTAATCTGTGCACCAGAGCAAGCGAGCGCCCACCCAAGCGATAGCAAATACACCATCCACAAGGAGGTGTCTAACATGGCTCCGATATAGAGGGGGGTTTGCACTGGGTCTGTTTTGGACTTCAGATAGTTTAAAGCTATCCCCACCTGGGTGAACAACTGCAGGGTTTGAAAAAGCATGGACAACAGCCTTTGGCGGGAAGACACTTTCAGGATCCAGTCGTCCAGGTAGGGAAAGACATACAGGCCTTCCCTGCGGAGGGCCTGTGCAGCTGCCACTAGGCATTTTGTGAATACCCTAGGGGCTGAGGAAAGGCCGAATGAGAGGGCCCTGAACTGATGATAATGACCCTGAAACAAAAAAACAGAGAAACTGTCTGCAAGTAGGGTGCATCAGGATATGGATGTATGTGTCCTTCATATAAAAAGAGCAAAGCCAGTCTCCTGTGTTCAGCAAGGGAGAAGTGTCGGGAGAGACACCATCCTGAACTTTTGGGTTTTGATACAGAGGTTGAGACACTTCAGATCCAAAATGGGGCACAAGTCCCCCCCGTCCATTTGGGAACCAGGAAAAAATGGGAGTAAAATTTCGTACCCTCCTGTAGAAGGGGAACTGATTCGATGACACATTTTGTGAGTAAAGCATCGATTTCATTCCGTAAGACCAGTGCTTGGTCTGGGGAGTAATGAGAGACCCTTGGTGGCAAAGCAAGGGAAATCTCTGTGAAATCCAGTGTGTGTCCTGACTCGATCAATTGCAGGAGCCACAGGTTGGAGGAGATGGCTTGCCACCTTTGTAGGTGCAGGGAAACCCTGCCCCCTATGGCTGTGGGAAGGGTCTCTGGTCCCACAACTGGAGGAAGACCTTTAGGCCAAAGGCTGGCCCTGCTGGGAGCAGCAGGGACGTAACGGGACATTTTCTGAGCATTTCTAGGACCAGGCAATGTCAACTGAGGCTTTCGCTTATTGGCAGGTGGCCTCTGAGCATTGGCACATACCTTGTAGGGGTGGCTCCTGGAGAATCCCCTGAAGGCCGGTTTTGCTTTTGGACAGTACAGGGTCTGGACCAATTGAAGAGTACAACCTGAGTCCTGTAAGTCCTTCAACATTTCTTGGGTCTGTGTACCAAAGAGCCGATCACCCGTAGAGGGAGTATTAAGAATAGATTGCTGCACATCCTGTGAAAATTCTGACACTCTGAGCCAGGCGTGACATCTAAGACAAACATCTGCCGAGGACATATGGGCCGCAGTATCAACGGCATCATAGGTGGCCCTGAGCAGGTGGCGGCAAACGGCCGCCATAGACATCTTGGCAGTCAAATCCTCCTGGGCAGAATCCGCAGGGAGGGACTGGACCATTGCCTGGGAGGCTTTTAGATTTCCTCCTGATATTTCAGGAGGTGTCCCATGTAATTAGTATACTGGAGAGGCATAGTAGCTGAGACTTAAAACCCTTTCCCCATCACATCCCAATTCTTGGATTCCTTATCAGGGTTGAGCACTCATGTGCGGAGGTCTAAAGGACCTATCATGAGTGACACTGATCATCACAGAGTCCACCTGAGGCAGAGACATGAAGTAGGAGTGGTCCACGGGGCCTGATAAATCCTATCAGCCTTATGAGGACTGGAGGGATTTTGAAAGGTTGCTTCCGATGAACCCAAATAGCCTCTTCAAAGGCGTTTACCAAAGAGGGACAACCAGCGTGGGGCATTCCGTATACCTAAATACTGTGCCAACTTCTTTCTTGAAGCATCCTGCTCAGTGCTCTGGAACCAAAATGTTTTCTGGTGGTGTATCATAATGTCCAAAATGTGAGATCATCTGGAGAGAACATGGGAGTTCAGCATGGACTGAGTGAATAGGACCACTGACATTATTGAAGAAGGCAGTGGAGCCATTGATGAGGGGTGTGTATAGGACCCCAGGATCGTTGACAAGGGCACTAACATAGAGCTCTTGTGGGAAGGTCAGTCATCAAGAGGATCGTCATCGGCCAGAAGCTATCATCGATGGATGATGGCTAGAAACCGCAGAGGAGGAGGCAGCAATGAAAGCTGAAATTTCACCCCAGATCCCACTGTTGATGGAGGAGCCATCAACGAGGGAAGAGAGGAGCCAACAATCATCAACGGTGCAGAAGATGATGTTACAGTGGCAACCTTCTCAGTACTTACCTTTCCAGTAGTGATCGGGATACTTGTCGATGAGGGCGTGGCAGAAATGTGCTTCATTTTGCTGGCATGTTTCCTACCAGGACCCTGTCCCATCTATGAGGAGGGCTCACCCGCAGAGCAGTGAGACTCGAGGACGACGTCGAAGACTCCCTTTGCTTGGAGCATTGCTGCTGTTCCAGAAGGGCAACCTTTTGCTCCATGAGGAACTCACTAAGCTGCTGAAGCCTTCAGTGTTTGGTGGTCTTGTTGAACTGCTTACAGAGCATACAATCCCAGTTGTCCTGTTCAGGACCAAGGCACTGAACACAGACATCATGGAGGTCCTCTGTAGCAATTCTGTGACCACAGATACACTTTTGGAGCAAGGAATGCGGAAGACAGGAACCCATTTAGAATGAACATTTTGGTCAGTAGAGCTCTTCGTAAATGACTGGTAAGCAGAGCTCCAAAGGAGGACTTGTTGCATGCAGGTTGCGGTTGAAAAAAACTGAGGAGTAGCTGGGACCTTTCCCTTTTATACTGTACATGCCATACAGACACCACGTGGTAACGTTAGGGGAGGTTCCAGGGTCGACTGCTGAGACGTCTTCCGGAGGAAATGACCCCTCTGGCTGATATCCCATGTGTTACAACCTGCTGCATGAGATCGTCTCGAAGAAGATATGAGGTTGTGTGGGGGACCGTCCTCCTGTATAGGCTATTCTGATGTCAGTTGACTGACGTTGGCAGGGAGGGGGGCGGCCTCCATGGTAGACTGCTAGCCAGAAATTTTCCAAGTCCTAGTGCCTTGCAGCTTAGTCCTACCAGTGTGGTCTGCTGCAAGACCTTATCTCAAAGATCTACTGTTATGGTAGGTTCTTATGTAACTGTACTTTCCTTCCCCCCGACAGGAAATCTAGGAGGATTGATCTTTTGGGCAAGAGGACCTTTGTTTCGGCCACCTTAGACTTCAGGATTGCTAATTACCTGTCTCACATGGTCAAGTACCAGAACACCCTCTAGAAGAAGGACAGAGCTGCAGTGCAGGCCAACTCTGAGGGTCCCCAAAGGCAGGAACTTCTCAAGTCTCTCCAGACTGTGGTGGATGTCAGAAGACATCTAAGGGCCCTTTATGACATGACTGCTGCCACGGCTAGGGCTGCTGCCATGGGCATCTGCCTTAGAAGCCACTCCTGGATGAGGATCTCTGGGTTCTGCTGATGTCCAGCAGAACATTCTAAATGCCCCCTTTGGGGGAATTTAAGTCTCTTGGCCCTGATGCAGAATATTAATGACCTGCAATACCCTCTGGCAGATCCATTAAATCTGTCCACCCATTTATTATACCCAACCCAGGAGCAGACCGTGACCCTCCTTTCTTAAAGGTCTCCCAGAAGGCTGGGTCAAGAACCAGATCTTGGGGTGAGGCAGAGCAGGGCCCACCTGGCCTTCCTCAAGCCCCAGAGGTGGCAGTGTGGCCCCTGTCCACTGGCTCTGCCTCAGCGTGACTCCTTGCTCGACCCCCCTCCTCCTGCCCCAAGCCAAGAGCTGGTGGTTGAGAATCATTTCTCCCACCATCTAGATCAATGGAGGGCCCTTATAACCAATGCTTGGGTCCTACAGCTAATCAAGAGAGGTCATACTCTAGAACTTCTAGAACAGCCTCCAGATTTTCTGCCTTTTCCCTCTACTTATACTCTACCACATTCCAGTGCTCCAGGAGAAAGTGCTCACCTTGCTGTGCAAGACTTGTAGAATCAGTGCCCAGCGCAAAGGAACAAAGGGTTCTACTCCCAGTTCTTCCTTGTCCCCAAGTGAACAGGGGACTTTAGGCCCATTCTAGACCTCAGGGACCTGCATGGTCTGCTGCTTCTGCTCGAGCAGGGAGATTGGTTGTGCTCCCTGGACATGCAGGATGCTGATCTGCATATCAAGATTTGCTCCCCCCACGGGTGGTACCTCAGGTTCCTGTTCCAGTGGTAACATTACCAGTTCCAGGTATTGCCCTTTGGCTTATCCTCTGCGCCACAGGTCTTTACCAAATACTTAGCAGCAGTGGCGGCAGCCCTCAGATGTGAAGGCCTGTGTGTCTTCCCTTATCTGGATGACTGGTAACTGAAGGCCCAGTCCAGGGATATCCTGCTATTCACTCTGGAGCATACCAGGTAGTTGGTCCAAGCCCTAGGGATTGCTGTTAATCTACCCAAGTCTGTCCTGACCCCTTGTCAACAGTTGCAGTACATAGGGGCGATTCTTGACATGATCCAGGGCAAGGCCTTCCCCAAGACAGGACAGAATGCCTAATAGTTCAGGTGCAGTTGGTTGCCCAAAGCCGGTATGCCACAGCCAGGACATTCCTGTGGTTGTTGGGCCTGATTACCGCAGCAGTTGTCACTGTATCCTTGGCCAGACTGCATGTGTGGATTTCCCAGTGGAGCCTGCAGGTCCAGTAGGATCAACAGGTTCTTGTCTCCTCCCCTGTACGCAAAGTACTTCAGTGGTGGATGAACCCCACAATCTCTTAAGATGGGGTTCCCTTTGTCATACCTCCTCCTCAACAGATCCTCACCATGGATGCCTCAGGTCTGAGCTGGGGAGCGCTCTTTGGGTCCCTTTTGGTCTCGGGGGACCTGGTCTCTGACGGAGGCCCACCTCCACACAAACGTTTTAGAAATGAGAGCAGTTCTGTATGCCTTATGGGCCTTCCAGAACTATCTCTGTCAGAGTCCCCACTGGTGCAGTCTGACGATCTCAGTGTAGTGCATTACATCCACAGCGGGGGGAATCATTCTACCCCTGTGCTGGGAGTTGATGAGAGTCTGGTACTGAGCTCTAGATAACGGCCTAGATCTGTCTGTTGCCCATATTCCAGATGACCAAAAATGCCCTGGTGGACAGCCGCAGCTGGTCACTGTCCAGAATGCACGAGTGGGAACTGCTGATGTCGGTCGTAGAGGACCTGTTCGAAAGGTGGGATCATCCAGTGTTGGTCCTTTTTTGCGTCAACACGCAACACAAAATTGTCACATTTCTGCTTGCTAGATCCAGGGCCTGGAGTTTTCTGGCGAGACTGGTTGTCCATCTCCTGGAAAGGGAGATTCCTCCCTGTAATCTGATCCAGAGAGTGCTAATCAAGCTCCAAATGGAGGGGGCCACCCTAATTATTTTTTTGTTTAGTACACTTTTTGTTTCCAGCCATCTTACCATCTGTGCCAGTCCCAGAGCACCTGCCTCGCTTCCCTGATCACTGTGCCCCTGCAGATACCCACTGGCTTACCCCCCAGGCTGGGCCATGGCACTGAGCAAGCCCATCTACAATGGGAGAAGGTGTCAGTGAACCGATATTGCCTTCCTGGCTTCCCCCAGGCATGGGTTCAGGCTTGCGGGGTCATGAGCCGCACTGGTCAGCAGGGAGCCATAGAGGCCAGGCGTCAGACAGGCTTCATCAGTGGCAGCCAGCGGTCTTTACTGAGTTGTCCCCGGGGGCTGGGGACATGCAGTGACATCCAGCGTCTGCCCTGCCCCTTAACATACTGGCATCGGTCGCCTGTGGTCCCCCAGCATCCGCCAGGGTCCACCAGTCACCGTGATACTCAGCTCCTCCCTCCCCCAGAGAAGGACAGCAGTCCATGGAACGTTGTATCCTTCTTCCCTGCCAGTCCTCTGACTCCCGAGTCTGTTCCTGAACCTGGGTTGTCAGTGTCGCAGCGGAAATCCAACACTGTGCCGGTGGCCGCCTCTAATTCTGGTAGCACCATTCTGTTCTCATCTGATCTGGTTTCTCTTACTGCAGCAATCGTCTCAGAATTTCTCCAGTCCCCCCTCCACCTGCATGCATGACTCCTGAAGATCTAGCCATTGCTCGGTTTGGGGTGTCTCAAAAGTGGCTGATGTCCTGATGGCCACCAAGAAACCCTCCACCAGGGCACATGTTCAATGAAGTGGAAGTGCTTTGCTGTATGGGCCGCTTCCCATCTCCGTCCTTGTGTGGGGCTTTAATATTCCTCTATTAAGGTGCACCTTGTTCATATAGGCCATCCATGTGACCATTAATGGCCATACTGTGGCCCATACTTTCTGTGAGGCATTCTCCACTTAAAGCCTCCTGTCCATAATCCGTTCCCAGCTTGGGACCTGAATTTCTGTCTAGAAAAGCTGACTCTGCCCCCCTATGAACTGGACGCATCTTGCGAGTTATGCTTTCTCTTGTGGAAAACGTTATTTTTAGTTGCTGTTAACTTCTGCTTGAAGGATTTCAGAGCTACAGACTCTCACGTGTAAGCAACCTTATTTGATTTTCTACAAAGACTGGGTGTCTTTGCACACTAATCCTAAGTTTCTTCCTAAGGTGTTGCCTGAGTTTACCTTAAATCAATCTACCTGCTTGCCTGTTTATTATCCAGAGCATGCCAATCCAGGGGAAGCATTGCTCCATATTTCAGATGTGCGTAAAATTCCCAGGTACTACACACACACCGTACCAAGGATTGCAGAAGGTCCTCTCTGTTGTTTCTTTTGCCCAGGGAAAGAGGGCATTTCAGTTTCTAAACAGTGTTTGTCCAAACGGTTGGCCAACTGTATTACTTTTTGTTATTGGAAGTATGGTAAGGAACTTCCTGCTGGTGTTCATGGCCATTCAGACAGAGGCATGGCCACTTCTGTTGACTGTTTCAGGAAAGTATTAGCTGCAGATACTTATGCTGCTGCCATTGGAGTACTGTCCACTTTACAAAGCACTACAGTCTGGACATTGCATCTAGCAGGAGGGCAGGCTTTGGCCTAGCTGTGCTTCATGGCCTTCTTTCTTAGGCCTCTGGCCACCTGCCACTCGGACTATCTTAGCTGCACTGCTTGGGACACATTTCATAGGTGTGACTTGAAGAAGATACCCAAAGAAGATAAAACAGTTACATAAGAACTTGCCGTAACAGTAGATCTTCGAAGGAATCTCATCAGGTCATGCCAACCCACTCTCCTTCCCCCAATTCTCTCTCTCTCTCTCTCTCTCCAGACTGGCTTTCTTGTTGCTGCAGCCTTTCTTATAGCTGGGCACCTCATCTCTTTCCTTGGTTCCCTAGCGAGTATGGTCTCTGGCGGGGAACTGGGGAGGGAGCAGGGCCACCCATGCTTATGCATGCTGGGACACTGGTGTATGATGGCATGGGCGGCCCCTACTAGACTGCTAGAAAAGTTTCTGTGTGGTCCTAGTGCCTGATGGATATAAGTTCAATAGATGTGACCTGCTGAAAGAGATTCCCTCGAAGATCTACTGTTGTAAGTTCTTACGTAACTGTTCTTTCCCTATGGCAGACATCAAGGTGTCATGCCATGTACTGCTACCATTCAGCCTCTGTGAATGAGCTTCCCTAAGTATGCTATGGCCACAGTGCAAAAAAAATACACTTTAATGCAGACAATACCATTATCTAAGCTGCACTGAACACTGCCAAGGCCCTCAATGAGACACTAGTTTTTGATAAGATGCATCTCTAAGTGGATGCTAACAAACTACGGTAAGACCAAGGTTATGACCTCTGCAACCCCCCAGATCTGCTTCAGATACAGCCATGCTCAGTTCTGTCTTTAGAATCATTTCAGATCATTTCAAACCTTTAAATATCTGAATCGATGGTGGGACCCAAAACCAGTCTTCAGTAACCACATAAAAACAAACCTGGTCAGAGCCGATACAGCTACCCAGAGCAACTGTGGTACTTTTGTGCGGCAAGAGCTCCAAGTATGGTTTTACTCGCTTTTGCTGCTTTGGAGCCTGCTGTGGTGAAGACAGTGGCTCCGGCCATTCTGAGTAGTTTCTTGACCTCTTCGGCAAATTCGTTCAATTAAAGGACATCACAAATAATTCACGAATTTTGTCAGAATCTGCCCCAAAAATGGTTGCAAACTGTCTCTTGACTGACTGAGATCAAGAACGGCCATACCGATCAGTTTCTTGACCATTTCGGCAAATTCATGCAATTAGATGAGCTCATGAATAATTCTAAAACATTCATCCCCAAACTGTCTGTTGCAGTCTCTGACTACTTGGGAGCTAGATCGGGCCATACTGAGCAGTTTCGTGACCATTCCAGCAAATTTTGTAATTAGAGGAGCTTACTAATAATTCACTAATTATGTCAGAAATGGACAACAATATGGTCCCAAACTGTCCAGTTGCAGTCTCTTGACTGGGAGCAAGAATGGGCCATACTGAACAGTTTTATGCAAATTATGGCACATTTATGTAATTAGATGAGCACACAAATAATTTACGAATGTTGACAGAATCTGTCCAAAAATGGACCCAAACTGTCCGGTTGCTGTCACTTGACTATTTAGGAGCAAGAACGGGCCATACTCAGCAGTTTCATGGCCATTTTGGCAAATTCATGTAATTAGAGGAACTCACCAATAATTCATGAATTGTGTCAGAAATTAGTAAAACTGGTCCAAAACTGTCCAGTTGATGTCTCTTGACTGTTTGGGAGCAAGAATGGCCCATACTGAGCAGATCTTACTTCGAGAGGGCTCTTGCAGTAGGTATTCGAATATAGGACTGGCCCGCCAGGTGTCAGGACCCCACGGAAAAATTTCTAGTTAGCAGTCTCTGGCGGGGGACCACCCACATCAGGTGACCGGCGTCATACGATGTCAGTATAAAGGGGCAGTGCCTTCCAGTTCTTTCCCGTCGACTTGTGAAACTTCCTCATGGTAGAGTTCAATGCTTGTCAGTCATTCGTTGGTCTAGTTTTGAACTTTTCAGCCCCTTTTTTTCTCTTTCTCAATCATATCTGCTCGATTAACGTGTATATCATCCCCGGCTCCTTAATCACATAAAAATAAGTGCGACTAGTGTGGCTCTCAACTGCCACACAAGGATGGCCATTTCTTGTGCCTCTTCTGTCTGGGCCCAGACCACCCCGTGGAGAAGTGCCAACACTGCCAAAAATTTAACTCCACTGTCCAGAAAAGAAGGCAGCAATCCTTGGAAGCCCATACCCTCAAGAAAAGAATGGCATCCGGGAGAAGGAGCTAAAGAAAGTAAGGCAGGCAGCCACTTCCCCTGAAGGTCACAAGAAGAAACGGGACAAGGAGAAGCATTGGGAGCAGGAAATGGCTTCCACGGCAACCATGACTCCAGCCGGAGTCGTGTCACTTAAGTTAAAGTCCCCTCCGGGGGATCGCCTCATGACAGCCGTCTTGGTGATATCCAGAAAGGCGCTGCCCCTCTCGGCCTGGTTCGCCTTGTGCCCTTCAGGAGCCTCGGGGACAAAGGAGGCCTCTGCTCCTGTGAAGGCCGCTTCCACCACATGGTCTTCAGGTCAGAGCAGGTCCAGTAAGTCAGACGCCGGCACTACCAACGTCCACCAGGACAAGGCTGCTAAGCTGCTTGCCGCTTCAGGGGGGGCACCCAACCAAACCTTCGTCTCGACAAGGCCACATCTCCAGCATGACCTTCCTCTGGCAAGGAATCCAATAAGTTGGACACTGGATCCGCCGACACCCGCCTGGATTCGGCTGGACACCGGCCCCACCGACGCCCACCCAGCCAAGGAGCTTGCGCCTGACCATAAAGATCTGCATCCCCTCTGCCGACCCCCGGGGATTCTAATCCTCCCTTCCCGGTTGTCCCAGGGGACCTCGAAATGCTGCTGTCAGGGCCCCCTCATTCAGGACCCGATACCCTGATGCCGGCATACCCAACGCCAGCCAATGTCCCCTTGCTGGACAGCGTTCCGACGCCGGGCCCGACACCCACGGAGCCAGCATTACCTTTGCCTGGCCCACCAGCTGGGCCTCTGCCAGGCCCATTTGCCCCATCAGAGCCCCTGACTCCCAGGTATCCGACACCTCAATATCCGGTGCCACAATACCTGGCTCTGCAGTATCCTGCGCCTCCGTACTCGATGCCACAATATCCGGCAATGCAATACCCGATGCCTCAATACCCGACACTGGGTTACCTGCCATCAGGTTTTGGATACTCCTTTTATGGATATCCTCAATATCCATATCCCCCTCCTCCTTCTCTGCTGCCCACTCCCCAGCCACTGGCAGACTTGAAGGAGACTCTGGCCTCCTGGTGGCTGAGGCCAAGGCTCAACTTACCAGGGAGGTTGAAAGTCATTTACGATGCTGGACCCTTCACAGGATCACCCTCGTCAGAGATGGAGCTCCTCCCCACCGACACCAGAGGAGAGCCTCTGGTGCCCGGGTGGAAGGACACGTGCCCCAGGGAGCTGCCGTCCCCTTCCTAGGGAGGAGTCTTCTCTTCTTCATCGGATACGTCCTGACTCAGACTCAGAGACTGGATGCTGTGATCCTGATGACAAGCCATGTACTCCAGATCGCCTAGGCTGAGGACTCCTGAAGCCTCCACTGGAGGATCCCTCCTTTCTGGAGTTACTGAGGAAAATCCAGGAAGTTCACCAGTAGCAATCACTGGAGCCAGACCCACAGCGTAAAAGCTTGCTGCTGATTTGGATCTGCCCGAGACTGCTCCTACACTGATTCCACCCTGGATAGAACCTCATGGACCTTGTTTCCACTATTTGGAAACAACCTTCCTGATTAGCCCCCTTCAGGAAGGCAGACTAGCTATATCAGGCTCCGAGGCGTAGATTTTTTAACCTACACCCCAAGCGGATTCGTCATCATTAGCACCCTGATCACAGCCGCTCCGCTAACCCAAAACACCAGCTCGTCCTCATCTGACAAGGAGTCATGGCTTCTGGACCAATAAGGAAGAAGATCCATTCTTCTTCTACCCTGGGTATTAGGGCCCTGAACTATGTGGCACATATGGGGGACTTTCAAAAGACCATCCTTAGACAGGTGGAATCAAAACTGGACTCACTTCCTGAGTCTCAGACTGAGCAGGAAGCGGCAGATCTTGTCCGTTCTGCTCATTCAGCCAGTCGGCACATGCTTCCTGCCACTTACGATGCAGTGGACACAGCCGGAAGGAACTCTGCTTTCGCTGTAGGTTTACAGCATCATGTCTGGCTCCGTGTGTCAGGATGGGTCCCTGAAGTGCAATCCACTATCCAGGATGCTCCCTTCGGGGGTGATGTCAAGGACATCCTCACCGATCTGCAGGAGAAGGGCACTGCAGTCAAGTCTGTAGATTCTGTGTACAGGTCCCCTCAAGGGCAGCGGCATCCTTTTCATAGACAAAACTGACAAAAACCAAAATCATGGGGCAAATGGGCCAACAAGTGTCGAGGGCCCTCCAGCAACCAAGCCTCCCCCTAGCAAAAAAGCCACAGGAGCCTTGGATGCTGTGCTGCCCCACACCTTGTGACTCCCTGCCTCTTCCACTGCCTCTGGAGGCTTCAGAGGAACCGGTAGGGGGGACATTCTCCTTCCATCTGCCGGGCTGGGAGAGGATAACGTCAGATGCTTGGGTGCTCCAGTTGATATCAGCAGGACACTCAATCGAGTTTCTTCAGAAACCACCCTGAAGACCACCACCCTGGTCGTCTTACTCCCCGCAACATCTTTCTCTGGTCCTAGACGAAATCACCTCCCTTCTCTCGAAGGTGGCACTAGAACCAGTCGCCAACCATCTCTGGGGGAATGGGTTACTACTCTCATTTCTTCCTGGTTCCAAAGAAGACGGGAGATGTGAGGCCTATTCTAGACCTCAGTTTCCTGAATATATTCTTGGAGTACAAACGCTTCAGAATGCTCTCTTTACAGAGCCTTCTGCCACTCCTTCGGCAGGGCAGTGGCTGTGTGCTCTGGACATGCAGGATGCCTACCTTATATCCCCATATGCCCTTCCAACTGCAAATTCCTCTGTTTTGCTTTCAGGGGACCACTACCAGTTCAAAGCCCTCCCATTTGGTCCTTCCTCGCCCCCGAGTTTTACCAAATGCCTGTCTGTGGTAGTGGCCCACCCATGCACTCCAGGAGTTCAAAATATTCTGCAACAGGACAATTGGCCTGGTGGCCCCATCCAGGGAGGAACTCCTGCACTCTCTTTCCCTTACCCTACAGGTTTTCACCAGCCTGGGTATCACCATCAATCAGGCCAAGTCCCATTTGGTCCCTTGCCAGAGCCTCCAGTTTATTGGGGCAATTCTGGACATGACCATAAGCAAAGCCTTTTTGCCTCCGGATGGGGTTGACACCCTCCAGACTCAGGCCCGTCTTCTGTCCGGTCGCAGGAGGGTTGGCGCCAGGTCAGTCCTTTGCCTCCTCGTGCTAATGGCGGCTGCCATTCCAACAGTCCCACGTGCTTGGCTCCATATGAGGATCTCTCAATGGATGCTTCAGTCTCAATGGGACCAAATCCTGGACAGTCTAGACCAAGAGGTACTAGTTTTCGATCCCATGATCAGGGACTTAATAGTGGATGGTGCTGGAGAACGTATGCCTGGGAGTTTACTTCAATATCGAACCCCCCTCCCAGACGTTGATGACAGATGCGTCAGGAGAAGGCTGGGGAGCCCATCTCAGGTCTCACAGGACTCTGGGAAGCAGGTCCAAGTTCGAACAAAACTTGCACATCAGTGTGCTAGAACTGAGAGCAGTCCTTTATGCCCTTCAGGCTCTAAACTCCATTATCCTTCCCAGTCATCTCCTCATACAAACAGACAACATGTGTGTAGTTTGGTATCTCAAAAAGCAGGGAGGAGTATGCTCCTACCCTCTGTGCCGGGAAGCGATGAGAGTCTGAAGCTGGGCGTCCCAGCATCACATTCACTTGACTGCGATTCACGTTCCAGGAGTGGAAAACACACTGGCGAATCAACTCAGTCGGTCCTCAGTCAGAGCACATGAATGGAAATTGATCAAGAAGTCATAAACTACATCTTTCTGCATTGGGGAACACCTCAGATAGGCCTCTTTGCTTCTCCGAAATACAAAACTTCCTGCCTTCTGCTCGCTCGCTCGCTCCAGGGCGTGGCATTTTTGTGGGACGCTCTGTCTCTTGATTGGAGGGACAGATTTTTTATGCCTTCCTCCTATTCCCTTAATTCCGAGGGTCCTAAACAAACTCAGATCGAGGGGGCTCGAATGATTCTCATCGCCCCTTCTGGCCCAGGCAAGTTTGGTTCTCTCTTCTGCAACAGTTTTCAGAGGAATCTCCTCTTCCTCTGTCCCAACAACTGCTGACCCAGGATCAGGGGACCTTTGTTCATTCAGATCTCAAATCCCTTCATTTACATGCGTGACTCCTGCAGACATAGTAAAAGCCCGCTTCCGAGTTTCTCCGCTCATAGCGGGCATCTTGGTGGAGGCCAGAAAGCCTTCCACTAGGTCCATCTATGCCATGAAGTGAAAACGGTTCTCTATTTGGGTCACTTCAAAAGCCTGCAAACCTTTCTCATGCCCAGCCAATAAAGTCCTGGACTACATGCATCATCTCTTCAATCTGGGTCTCAGCCATTTCTCTTTAAAGGTCCACATGGCCACTATTTCAGCCTATCGTATTCCCTTCGGGGACAGGACTTTTGCTTAGTTGGAAGTCTCCAAGACCTTCCTCAGAGGGTTCTCCATTTGAGACCCCATCTGCATTCCTCTCCTCCTTGGGACTTGAATTTCATTCTGAAGAAGCTTACCCTGCCTCCCTTCAAGCCAGCAGCTACAGCCAATTTGAAGTTCCTTTCTTGGAAGACTAGGTTCCTAGTGGCCATTCGTCTGCTCAGCACATTTCAAGCTTCAGGCCTTGATGTGCAAAATCCGGCTACTTGATTTTTCACAAGGAACATGTGGCTGTATGCACCAACCTAAGTTTCTCCCTAAGGTGATGGCTGAATCTACAATGAATCAATCCATTGAGCTACCAGCTTTCTTCATAACACTCCAACCAAGAGGAGTACCTCTTGCATACTTTGGATGTTCACAGAATACTGAGATACTACACCACTTGGATTAAGGATCTCAGGAAAATTGATCAGCTCTTTGTCTTTTTGCCCACAAAGAGATGGCAATGCTGTTTCTAGGCAATGCCTATCAAAATGGCTGGCTCATTGTATCACTTTCTGTTATGTTAAGTACAACAATAGTCCATATTCCAGACGTGGACTGGAGCATCCCAGCAGCAGCATCAACTAGGAGCAGATTTATCCTGGACTCCTTCAGGTGCCTTCCTCAAGCAACTGGTCATGGAACCAACTCGGCAGAAGGCAATACTGGACCTTCTGCTCACAAACAGGGACAGTGTGATGGGGTAACAGTGGGAGCACCTGGGTAACAGTGACCACCAGTCATTGTGGTTTGAAATCACAGAAAGAGCAGAACCAAACCACACAACACACGTATCCTGGATTTTAGGGGGCAGACTTTGGGAAAATGGGGAATACTTGAAAGAGGCATTAAGAGGAATGGGACAGGAATCAGGGTTTAGGAACAGTGGGCAGTATTTAAAATGGGGATTATAAGAACAACAGAATTATGCATTAAGCAGGTTAGCAAGAGGAAAAGGAAGAGGAGACCATTATGGTTCAAAGAGGTAGCAAAGAAAGTAAAAGCCAAAAGATAGCATTCAGGTAATACAAAAGACACAGGCAGAAGGGGATAGGGAGAAGTACCAGGAGAAACAAAGGAGGCAGGAAGTCAGTAAGGAAGCCAAAGCTCAGACAGAAGAACACATTGCAAAATCAGTGGTTAAAGGGACAAAACCTTTACAGGTACATAAGTGAAAAAGAAAGACAAAGGGAGGATAGTGAGACTGAAGGGGGAGGATGGGAGTCGGCGTGGAGGATGACAACAGTAAAGCTGACATATTGAACAGGTATTTCTGCTCAGTCTTTACTGAGGAAGAGGGGTAATGGGTCTGAAGGGAGTACAAGGGTGAGAATGGTGCAGAAATGGACACAAGTCCCTTTACACGAGAAAGGGTCCTGAAGGAACTGGAAGTAATAAGAGTTGACAAAGCAATGGGGCCAGATGGGGTGCACCCGGTCCTTAAAGAACTAAGAGAGGTGGTGGCTGAACCTCTGGCTATCCTGTTTAGCCAATCACTGGAAACAGGGGAGTACCAAGACTGGAGGACAGCAGATGTAGTCCCCTTATACAAAAGCGGGAACAAAGAGGAAGCAGGGAACTACAGACCAGTCAGCCTCACCCTCGGTAGTGGGAAAGATCATGGAAGCACTTCTGAAGGAGAGATTGGTGGAACATCTGGTTGTCAATGGACTACAGGACCCAAGGCAGCATGGTTTCACCAGGGGAGGTCATGTCAGACCAATCTCATTGAATTTTTTGACTGGGTGACTAGGGAGGTGGATCAGGAGGGCAGTGGACATGGCCTATCTGGACTTCAGCAAGGCCTTTGACACTGTGCCACATAGAAGACTATTACACAAACTGGGGAATATGGGTGTGGGCAGGACAGTAGTGTGGTGGGTAGGTAACTGGCTGGGTGGCAGGACACAGAGGGTGGTGGTAAATGGCTGTCACTCCACAGAGGGAAGAGTGACCAGTGGGGTACCACAGGGATCAGTGCTGGGACGGTCCTATTCAACATCTTCATCAGTGACATTGGCGAGGATCTAGAAGGCAGAATTTCACTGTTCGCTGATGACACAAAGCTCTGTAACAGAGTAGACACACCAGAGGGTGTAGACAGAATGAGAAGCGACCTGCAGAAACTTGAAGAATGGTCAGGGGTTTGCAGTTGAAATTCAATGCAAAGAAGTGCAAGATAATGCATATGGGGCACAAAAAACCCTGGCACAAGATATCAGTTGGGGGGTGAGGATATAGCATACACCAAGCAGGAAAGGGATCTTGCGGTTGTCATCTCTGATGACCTCAAGGTAGGGAAACAGTGTGACAAGGCATCAGGTAAAGCAAATAGGATGCTGGGATGTATAGGCAGGGGCATCACCAGCAGGAAAAGGGAGGTCATGATTCCGCTATACAAGACACTAGTGAGGTCCCACCTGGAGTACAGTGTATAGTTCTGGAGACCATACCTACGTAAGGACATAGACAGGGTAGAGAAGGTTCAGAGGAGGGCAACAAAGATGGTGCATGGATTGCATCACAAATCCTATGAAGACAGGTTGAAGGAACTGAACATGTACTCCCTGGAGGAGAGGAGGGAGAGAGGGGATATGATAGAGACATACAAGTATCTTACAGGGAGAAACAGAGTGCAGGAAAACACTATTTTTAAGCGAAAAGATGTTCCAGGACTAGAGGGCATGGGATGAAGTTGGAGGGAGGACGATTCAGAGAGAAAGAGAAAGAATTTCTTCACAGAACGGGTGGTGGACAAGTGGAACACCCTGCCAGAGGAAGTGGTGGGAGCTGAAACAATCACAGGATTTAAGAATGCATGGGATAGACATAAAGGAATTCTAGAGGTCAGGGGTAAGGGGAAACAGACTTCTAGGAAAACAAACTGAACTTACAGGCTCAAATGGGCAGACTGGGTGGGCCATAGGCCCTTATCTGCCGACACTGTCTATGTATCTATGTATCTATGTAACAAGACCCTGCTGGGTCAAGTCAGAGGTCACGCCACCAAAGGAGTAGCTGTCTCCGCAGCTTGTTTCAAGAATGTGTCAGTGGCAGACATCTGTGCAACCGCAACTTGGACTTCTGTCCATACCTTTATGAAACACTACAGTTTGGACATTGCCTCTCGCCATAGAGCAGGATTCGGGTTGGCTGTGCTTCTAGGTCTCCTCTCATGAGACCCCTTTTCAGCCTGAGGTTCCATGTTATGGATGTTTATCCGCCTCCCGACTGCTTTTCCTTGTTCCAGACTGCTTGGGTCTCAGTCCTATATGTGAATACCTACTGCAAGAGCCATCTCGAAGTAAGATAGTACATTTATGTAAGAACTTACCTTAACAGTAGATCTTTGAGAGAGGCTTTTGCAGTAGGTATTGCCTTCCAGCCCTCCATCCCCCTAAGCTTTTTTGGCTCCATTTCCATGGGGGAATATCCTTTTCTCTCATATTGCCTCTTTTGGCCCTTGGGGAAAGAACTGGAAGGCAGGCGTGGAGGACCACCCTTTAAACTGACGTATGACGCCGGTCACCTGACGTGGGGGCAGTCCCCCGCCAGAGACTGCTAGCTAGAAATTTTTACGTGGGGTCCTGACGCCTGGTGGGTCAGTCCTATATGTGCATACCTACCGCAAGAGCCTCTCTCAAAGATCTACTGTTACGGTAAGTTCTTACGTAACTGTACTTTTTGTGGCCATTTTAGCAAATTCGTGTAATTAGAGGAGCTCACCAATGATTCACGAATTGTGTCCGAAATTGTCAAAAACTGGTCCCAAACTGTCCGGTTGCAGTCTCTTGACTGGGAGCAAGAGCAGAACATACTAAGCAGTTTCGTGACCATTTCACCAAATGCATATAATTAGAGGAGCTCACCAGTGGTTCACGAATTATGACAGAAATTGACAAAAATGGTCTCAGACTGTCTGGCTGCAGTCTGTTGACTGGGTGGGAGCAAGAACGGGCCATACTGAGCAGTTTCATGGGAATTATGGCACATTCATGCAATTAGATGAGCTCACGAATATTTCACGAACATTGACAGACTCTGTCTAAAAATAGTCCCAAACTGTCCATTTGCTGTCTCTTGACTACTTGGGAACAAGAACGGGCCATATTAAGCAGTTTCGTGACCATTCCAGTAAATTCTTTTAATTAGAGGAGCGCACCAATAATTCACAAATTGTGTCAGAAATTGACAAAACTGGTCCCAAACTGTCCGGTTGATGTCTCTTGATTGGGAGCAAACATGGGCCATACTGAGCAGTTTCATGGACATTCCGGCAAATTTGTGTAATTAGAGGAACTTGCCAATAATTCATGAATTATGACAGAAATTGATAAAAATGGTCCCAAACTGTTCGGTTGCAGTATCTTGACTGGTTGGGAGCAAAAATGGACCATACTGAGCTGTTTTGTAGGAATTTCAGCACAGTCATGCAATTAGATGAGCGCACGAATAATTCACGAACAATGACAGAATCTGTCCAAAATTGACCCCAAACTGTCCGATTGCAGTCTCTTGACTACTTGGGAGCTACAGGGCCATACTGAGCAGTTTTTACCATTCCAGCAAATTCTTATAATTAGAGGAGCTCACCAGTAATTCACAAACTGTGTCAGAAATTGACAAAACTGGTCGGTTGATGTTTCTTGACTGCACAGTCCCCATGTCAAGATGACCACTGGAGTTCAGTGTGCATGTGCGAGTCATCGCGTATGTGCAAAAAGCTCGTGGCTGTCTTCAACATGGACAGCGCCATGTTTCTCCGGTCCTCTGTGTTTCTCCGTCAGCTTGACTGCAGCCATACTGGCTCTGGCCAAAGTTTGTTGCTTGGGGGGGGGGAGGGAGCTGTATTCAAACATGCTTGGGACAGTTGCACTTTGCTCCAAACATGTTTGAGTATGGCAGATTTAGTGAACTGTGTTAATTTGCACGAAGGAAAGAGACTTAAGGGGTAGCCTGATACTTTTTAATATGAGGCCATTACTCTGTACTGGTCTTACATATTTTTAATATGTTTATATATAGGCTCTGTCTAATTTATTGAGCTGTGTGTTAGTGGTTTGATTTTTATCTGGCAGGTGATGAGTTCATGGACTGTAATTTCATACAGCAGACCTGCTGTTTCTAGACACACACACACACACACACACAACTTACTTTCAGAAAGACATGTAGAGAGCAGGTGTTTACTTCGAAGAAATACACATTTTTATTTAATCTATTGTATTTTGATGTGTTAGTATTTACTTTCTACTTTTGTAACAAAATATTTGTTAGCGCAGGGAAATAAATATTTTTTTGTCTTTACTCTTCACAGTTAGTAAAAAAGAATTCAATAGAATTTTGGTACTATGTCAGAAACTGCCAGCTAGTTAGGAAGCCAATGTATTTCAGCGAGAAACTAAATATATTTTTCTATTTTTTTTTAAATAAATAGATGTTTCCTTCAGTAAGAAAATTTGCTCTTTATTAGCAAACTGAACGACTGTAGCAAAGGACCCCAAGCCTTCATTCCTTAAGGACTGCATCCTTACTAAGCACTTGCTATTGGATAATTTACTGTAGGAAAATTCCATTCCGTGACATTTGACCCATTCCCTTCTATGGATTTCAGGGACGTTTCCTTATCTCTTTAGTTTTATTTTTTTACTAATTGCTCCTCTAGTCTATCACACTGATGTGTAAAAGTTTTTTTTTTCTGTCTAATATTGCTCTACCTTCTTAAAGCAGCAGTGCAACCCTTGCTCTGTGCTGCCGGTCGGAGTCTCTGATGCACTGTTCTGTTGTTGTTTTCTTCTGCAATGCCCATTTTCACTTTTAAAATTATAGTTTTATTTTTGGTTTTTATCTCTCTGTCACGATTATCTGCCATTTTCAGTGCTGCAAACCCCAGTGACAGGCATTCTGGGTAGCGCAGTGCCACCCCACCTCCCTCCTCTTCCGTTGTCATTGTGCATTCCTGAGAAGCAGCAGTATCGTGCAGCAGATCTGTGTGGCACCATTCATCATGACCTCTACTTGCAGCATGGAGGGAGACCTTTCAAGGTTAGTGGGAGCACCAGAGGGTCCGTTTTGAAGTTAGTAAGGTGGCAGAGCAGTGCAAGCATGAATACTGTTGCTAGTGGAAGATTTTAATGAGCAGGAGCAGGCAACCATGGGCAGAACAGAAGTAAATGGAGGACGCACAACAGGATGTACGGGAGAAAAACAAAGCTGAATACGGCAGCTGCCATATTTCTTGTAGTGCCACAATAATTTTTTTTTTGCAATTCTTTAACCAGGAGTGGTACACTAAGCTGAAAGCTTGTTTACAGGTGCGACCAGTGAGCACAGGGAAGTTAAGTGACTTGCTTAGGGTCACACAGTGTGCAAGTGGGGGCTGTGGGATTCAAACCTAGGTTTCCAGATTTGCAGCTCAGAGCCTTAAACCACTGAGCTAAACTGCCTGATAAACTTTTACTTATTTAAAAAAAAAAAAAAAAAAGTAGAGCTGGCAGAACATTTCAAGTTACATGTTCTTGAATTGGAATTATGACTGAAGCAACACAGCATAAAACTAAAATTTCGGTAACCACGTCACGATTATCCAGTCCTGCTGCTTTAAAAGGCAGCTCTTGTATTTTAACTAATCGCTCCTTCTAATCTATCATGACCATTCTGGTTTTCTAAGGAGTAGCCACCAAGGTCAAGGAAAAAGGACGGCTTTTGGAAAATACAAGAAAACTGGATCCGACAATGATAGGGATCACTACAAGGAGAAACTAAAGGAAGCAAGCACAGAAATCGTAACAACAAAAACAACAATGGAGGAGAAGATAGCCAAGGAGGCCAAGAAGGGTGACAAAACCTTCTATAGATATATCGGCAAGAAGAGGTATTGTCAGACTAGCTAAGGATGATTGGGGGGGGGCAATAAAGACCAAGCAGAAATCCTCAACAGGTATTTCTGCTCCATTTTTACCAAGAAACATAGAAGTTGATGGCAGATAAGGACTGTATGGCCCATCCAGTCTAACCATTTCTTTTTCTACCTTATGAGTGTGCCATCTGCCTTTGCTGTGTCAATTGCCTATCTATTCATACTCATCTGTATTGCTCTCTTAGGGCTATCCCATGCCTGTTTGAAGCCCTGCGCTGTATTCTTGTCTACCACTTCCTGAGGTAGGCCATTCCATGCATCCACCACCCTTTCTGTGAAAAAAACTTCCTCACATTACCCCTTAATCAGCCTCCCTCTAATCTCATACTGTGTCCTCTTGTCCTGATATTTTTCTTATATTGAAGCATGTTAGACTCTTTCACCTTGTTAATGCCCTTAAGGTGTTTGAATGTTTTGATCATATCACTTCTCTCTCCCTCCTTTGCTCTAGGGTATACATATCGAGCTCCCTTAATATGTCCTCATATGTTTTCTGATGCAGTGCCTGCACCATTTTGGTTGCCCTTCTCTGGACTGCTTCAATTTGGTTAATGTCCTTGTGAAGGTGTGGCCTCCACTACTGCATGCAGTACTCCAGATGGGGCCTAACCAGTGTCTGGTAAAGGGGGATTATTACCTCCCTCATACAACTTGCAATACCCCTACTAATACACCCCAACATCCCTCTAGCCTTACCTACTGCTTTAGTGGTCTGCTTGGATGATTTCAAGGAGGAAGGTTGCAGGCCGTCCCTTACAAGGAGCAGCACAGACTGACCTTTTACAAAGGAAAGAGTCTTAAGGGAACTGGAGAAACTCAATGTAAATAAGGCCATGGGACTGGATGAAGTACACACGAGGTTGCTGAAAGAGCTACAAGAGGAACTAGTGACTCCCTTGGCTGACCTTTTTAACTCATCACTTGAGCTGCGCGAGGTTCCACAGGATTGGAAAAAGGCCACAATTATCCTTCTACATAGAAACAGTAGCAAAGAGAGAGCAAGCACCTACAGACCAGTAAGCCTCATCTCAATTGTGGGCATAATAATGGAAATTCTTCTAAAGGAGAGGATCATATCCTTTCTCGAAGAAAACTGCAAATTAGACACAAAACAGCATGGCTTTACCACGAGTAGATCATGCCAAACTAATCAAATAGACTTTTTGAACTGGGTAACCAAAATAGTGGATCAAGGTGGTGCAACAGACCTGTAGTATACCTAGACTTCAGCAAAGCCTTTGACTCAGTCCTACATAGAAGGCTACTTAATAAGTTAGACAGCATGGGGTAGGGCAATAAGTGGTGAACTGAATACGAGCTGCCTTAGCAGAAGGACCCAAAGGATACTAGTAAACTGCTCCTATTAGAAAAAGGGGTAGATAGTGGAGTGCCACAGAAGTTGGTGCTAGGTCCGATACTCTAATATTTTTATTAGTGTAATTCCCCACCCCTGCCCTTTGCAAATGACAGGTGGTATGCTGTTGAAGCTGACAGCAGTACCAGGTGGGGACTGGGTTCGGGGAGGAATAGGTTACTCGGCACAAGGGCTAGGTTTGGCTACTCTGCACAGGGGCACCCAAGTAACTCCGAACACAGGAAGCAATAACTGTAATGTCCAATACCAGGAATGGGATTCTAAAGTGTGGCTTTTATTCACATCCAAGCAGAACAAACAAAGCATAGATGGACCCCCACGGGGCTACACTTCTGGTAATGCAGATTAAAAAGAATCAGATACACTTCTTCAACACTTCAGCCCTCAGACTCTGAACCCACTGGGCACACAGCCCGGACTTGCACGCTGCTTCGGTACACAGCCCGAACTTGTACACTATCTGGGATTCCCATGCTCGGCTCCCTTGCCGGCCACTCAGACACCTTCCATTTGTCATAGAAACATTTGCTGGTGGCTCCCTAAACCACGTAAGAGCACCTCAGCTCCATAAGGGAAACTTCCTTTTAATCCCATGTCTGGGTACTTTCCTCAGGCACTAGCCAAGTACCTGAGAGAAAGTAAAGGTGCCACAGAGCAAATCCGTAGAGATGAATTTGGTTACTACTGATGGGGGGGGCGGGTCTCCCACCTCTCACTTCCACAATTCATACCCGGCCATTTCTTTGGACATTAAGCATCTCTTTCTGTAAAGCTTGGCAATGTAGATTAAAGGGTAAATGTATGTCACATTTCCTCTACTTGTCTTGCTTTCCCATTGTGCTGGACTTAAACATACTTTTACTTGGCTTAGCCCATTGCTCTAGGCCTCCCACTGATTTAGCAGTCCAATCCCCACTTTACTTTACTGTTTGTGCTGGACTTGAACCTACTTGAATTAACTGGCAATGTCTATTACTCTAGACCTCCTACAAATTAAGTAGTCCAATCCCCACGTTCCAACAGTTCAAGTGAAAACATAGGCCCTCTGTCAGAGTGAACTCACCCTTTGGTTGCAGGTGCCCCACAGGCGATTCCTCACAGGACTTTTTTTTCCCAATGCTTCTGGTGCCACAGCACAACTTGAAATAAGGCAGCTTCTTCCTTAGCCAGAACCTGGAGGGTTGCCCCTGGAAGACAGGCAAACCTCTTACACCCCATCCCCTCAGGGATAGGGCACATGGACCAGTAGCAGTGGTCTCCACCACTTCACAAACAGCTTACTGTGCTCCTCTTTTGGTGGAAACACATACCTCCCCTTACAGTAGCTCTATGACAGAGCTTGGGCTCAAAAAGCCTGTCCACAGACTGCTGTGATTCTCCTCTCTTCAAGACTGCACACATACTACTGTTCAAATATCCCCAACATTCTATCCTAGCTTCCAACTGCAGATTCCAATATGGCTTATGCAGCTGCGAGAGTTCTATGGTGATGTCATCCCTCAGTCTCAGCTGAGACTGAGAACAGAGTGAGACAGTTGAAATCCATTTAACTGGAGTTTCACAAGCTGCCTTCCCTGCCTACCACTAGGTCTTACTGGGATTCTAGTAACCCCGGGTAACAGGGAGGTTACATTAGTGATATATCTAAAGGCCTGGAAGGTAAGCTGTGTACCCTATGTTGGCCCCACCGGTGCCCGCCTATCCTTATCCACCTCTGTATAATTATCCTCCGCTGGTGGATTATAATGCCCCATTTTCTGCGCGGTGGTCCTTCATTCAAATGCAGACCCTGCTCCTCAGGGCCCGCTTCTGACTTCCCCTCGGCAGCACACCAGGGATCTTCCACTCCTGGACAGGGTGCAGCTGGGTTCCAGTATACACACACACATACCCCTACATGGGATCCAAGAGGATCCAGGCCAGGCTGGTTCTGGCACTCTCCAAGATGGCGCCACCGGCTGAAAGTGAGCAGGATGAGGGTGACTCTGACTACTCAGAGTCTCCCCCACCCCGGGACTCCTCTGAGGGCGAGGAGCCCGTTAAAGTGGTTTTCAAGTCCCCCTCTGATGATCCATCATTCATGGACATCATGCGCACATTCAGTCCACCATGAGCTGGGAAACAGGAGCAGGACCCAGAGCGGTGTCACCTGACTATTTATTTGAGGCAGCCTGATGCCCTCCCTGTGGTCGTCTCCCCTCTTATTGACTCTTATGAAGATGTCACGAGGGTGGCTTGGAATCACCCCTCTACAACTCCAGCAGTGCCTCAGAAAGCAGACAGGCTCCATTACACTCTGGCTGGTAAGCCTTTTTTGGGGGGCCAGCCCAAAGCTGCCTCTGTGGTCATCAATGTGGTGCATGACCGCACCAAGAAGCCCAAGAACTTCAGCGCCCTTCCCCCTGACAGGGAGTCCAGGCAGCTGGAACACCTGGGCAAGTGAGTTCACTTCCTCCACCCTGGCCATTTAGGCCATTATTTAGCCCACGTGGTACAATACCAGAACATCCTCTGGGACCAAGCCAGGGAACTGGTGCAGGCATTGCCCAATGACCCCTCCAAAACTCCACTTGCCCAGGTTCTCAAGGCGGGCTCTAACATTGGAACCCATGTTCTTCTGGCCACCTATGATGCCATGGATGCCTCTGGCAGAGAAGCGGCCACAGGCATCTGGCTGTGAGTATCCGGCTTTGTCTTGGATGTTCAGTCCAGCATTCTGAATGTCACCTTTCAGGGTTCTATCCTTTTCGGGGAGATGTGCAAGATACATTTCCTCCGTTCAGGACTTGGGCTGTGCCCTCGGTCCCTTGCACTCACTGTTCAGTACCCAGCCTAAAATGGGCTAGCAGCCACCTTCACTGCTCCTCCCACAGACAGGCCCGCCAAAGGTCAGGGTAGATGTTAAGCAGTATCAGCCCTATCAGCTGCAGCCACCAGGCGCCCAAGGCCACCCTCCCAGTGTGCCTGCTCCTGCCTCCTGACTCTTAGCTGACCCCCAGAAGGAGTTCTGGGGAGGCTTTAGGGGTCGGTTCTCCCTTCACCTCAAGCGGAGGGGCATTACTTCAGACAACTGGGTTCTGCAACTTATAGAACATATCCACACTTGAGACGCCCCAAGAAAACCCTTTGGGAAGCTCCTCTTACCCCCAGCTCTTTTGTCCCTCATTAGGGAGGAAATTCAGGTTGTACTGCAAAAAGGGCCAGAGACCACATCCCTCCAGATCAGTGGGGAGGATTCTACTCCACTTCTTTTGGTCCCCAGAAGACCAGAGATCTCTGGCCCATCCTGGATCTGAGTCATCTCAATCTGTACAAGAGTAAGATGCTTCAGGATGGTCACCTTCAGGGATTGTTGCCCCTTCTGCACCAGGGAGACTGACTCTGTTCATTAGACATGCAGGATGCATACCTGCATATCAAAATCTTTCCCTCCCATCAGCCTTTCTTTCGCTTCCTTTTCCAGGGAGACCATTTTTAATTCAGGGCCCTCCCTTTTGGCCTGTCCTCAGCCCGAAGGGTGTTTACCAAGTGCTTGGCAGTGGTAGAGGCTGCCTTAAGGCAGCAAGGCTTCTACATGTTTCCCAACCTGGATGACTGCTTCCTAGCGGCTCCCTTCCCAGGACTGTCCTGTCCAGACCCTGGAGTGTACCTTCTGCCTCTTATAGGCCTTGGGTTTTGCCATCAATCGGCCGAAGTCCTGCCTGTCTCCTTGCCAGCACCTCCAATATATAGAGGTGGTCCTGGATACCACCAGGGCAATGGCCTACTTGCCCATGGACAGGCGGAATGCTTGATGGCCCAGGCTTGCCTGTTTTTTCCAGTCGCTAGATCCCTGCCAGGATTTTCCACACCTGCTGGGCCACATGGCAGCAGCCATTGCCATGGTTCCCCACCTGCCTGCATATGCGGATACCTCAGTGGACTTTGAGGGTCCAGGGACCAACGATAGATGAACTGGACCAGTTGGTCTTGGTCTCCGACCTGGTCAGAAGAGTCCTGTTGTGGTGGCTAGACCGGCCAACTTGCTTTGGGTTGGGAGGGGTCTTTGTCAGCTCTCGGCCCTCGTCAGATCCTCACGATGGATGCCTTGGGTCTGGGATGGGGTGCTCACTGGAAGATCACCAGACTCAGGGTACCTGGACAGACATGCAACAGAGTCTCCTCATCAGTGTTCTGGAGATGTGCACAGTTCTGTATGCTCTGCAGGCATTCCAGACTCATCTTCTCCTGGTCCACTCCTAGTGCAGATGGACAACATGTGTGTGTAACATTCTGTGGTGATTTGCATATGCAGCCCATGATGCTTTGCATTGTGGGGGCATGTGATTTTGTATTTTCTTGAATTTGGCTTCCCAGCCAAATGCCCTTTGGGTAACCTTGCCTCAGTGTTTATGCACAGAGGTTCTTTGTCTTTAAACATGTGTGTGCTGTATTACATCAACAAATGGGGGGGGGGCGATGAGGGTCTGGTATTGGGCCATCGAGCAAGGTCTGGAGCTGTCAGCCATACATGTTTCAGGCGTCCAAAACATCCTGGTGGACAGCCTCAGCCACTCTCGGTCCAGGGCTCACAAGTGGGAGCTTTTGACTCTGGTGGTCAAAGATCTCTTCGACAGATGGGGTCATCCAGAGCTGGATCATTATGCATCCCCACTCAATGCAAAACTGATGCTTTTGTGCTTGCTCAGTCTCGAGCCTGGAGTTTTCTGGCAAGACGCACTGTCCCTCTCTTGGAAGGGGAAGTTTCCTTATGTCTTTACCCCCTTCCTTCTAATTCAGAGGGTGCTAATCAAGCTCCAGATGGAGGGTGCAGCTCTGATATTCATTGCCCCCTTGTGGCTTTGTCAGATTTGGCTTCCCTCAGAGAAACCACCAGTACCTCTGCCATTATGCCAGGGCCTACTGTCACAGGAACAGGGAACACTGTTCCAGCTGGACCTCAAGTCACTCCACCTACATGCATGGCTCCCAAAGATATAACCATTGCTCAGTTTGGGGTGTCACAAAAGGTGCCCGATATCTTGGTGGCTGCCTGTAAACCTTCCACCAGGACCACTTATTCCATGAAGTGGAAGCGATTTGCTTTGTGGGCCATTTCTCACCAACTGGATCATTTTACCTGTCCTGTAAACCAGGTTGTGGAGTATTTGCTGTCCTTGTCAGATGCAGGCCTGCAATACTCTTCCATTATAAAGTGCACTTGGCCACCATTTCAGCTTTCCCTGTGCCTATTGATGGTCTTATGGTTGCTCAGCTGGAGGTGGCACACATGTTTTGGAGAGGCATTTTACACGTGAAGCCTCCTACCCACAATCCAGATTCCAGTCCCAGCTTGAGACCTGAACTTTATGTTGGAAAAGCTTACTTCATCTTCTTTCGAGACAGCTGTGACTTGTGGCCTACTCTTCCTTTCTTCTAAAGCATTATTTTTAGTTGCTATTACTTCTGCGCAAAGTTTCAGGCTGTAATGTCAGCCTCCTTATTTGATTTTCACAAAGACAGTGTCTTAGTGTACTAATCCCAAGATCTTACTTCAGTGGGAGCTCTTGCAGCAGGCAATAACCATTAGGACTAATGCACAGGCATTAGGACCCACTAAATATTCTCAGCTTCTTAGTACCCATCAGGGACTGTCCCCGATGTCGGCCATGTTATAAAAGGGGCGGACCCAGCTCCACCCGTTTTTCCGCTCACGACCTGCTCATGTTAGGAAGATCTTGGCTTGCCAGTTGCCAGCAAAACCTTTTTCATTGCTTTTCTAAAATCGGGTTTTTTCACTGACTCCAGCCAACTTATGTTGCCCCCATCTTCAGTATCATCCTTCGGCCTCACAGAAACAAGTGTAGCTGCGCTGCCAGATCCCATTGAAAGATGGCCACTCCAAGTGTATGTTTTGCCTGGGTCTCGACCACGACACCGCAGCCTGTTCCACCTGCCAGGGCTTCACCAGCAGGACTAGAATATGTCGCTTGAAGGCTCTGAAAGCTTTCCTTTTGGAACAAAAGATGGATGTCCTGCACACCTCCAGGGAGAAGGCCAAACATAAGGATAAATCCAGCAAGTGCTCCTGGGACAAGGACCGTAGTCAGTCCCGCCACCGGTCTAGGTCCTGGTCACGTTCTCTGTCCTCCCTCAAGAAGCCCCGCTCTTCCTTGGGCCCGAGATCATCAACCCCATAAGGATTCCATTCCAGTCAAGAAGACTCGGCCAAAGCAGGTACGCTGGGAGAAACCATGCCTAAGGTGACGCCGCTTAGGGTCACCCCCAAGACCTCTGTTGCACAAGCTTCGGTCCTACCTGCTAAGGTCCCAGCTTCACCCGACAAGGGTAAGCCACTGGAGTTGGAAGACACTCCAGTGCCCCCCTGGGAGAAATTGTCACCCGTTCTGACTCCAGCAAAAGGGACAACATTGACTGACGCTACCGTGGAAGGAGCAGCGTCTGCGTTTCCTAAGTCCTCCTCCCCATGGGGCTTTCCATGAGGTTCTCCCTCAGGGCTGCCAGATCCTTCGGATCCCATAGTCCCCTTTCCTGGGACAGCTGCCTTGGTATTTTCCAGGGAGGAGCTGCAGGAACTGTTTTCATTTTGGTGGGGTCAAGTCCAGAAACAGACTCCCCCGAAGCTGGCCCCGTCACTGGCTCCAGATCCATCAGGCAAACCACGACCAGAGGGTGTTCTCATGCCTTCGCCTAAGAAGACTCCCGAGAGGCCACTGCCTCACTCATCCTCCAGGGTCTGTTCCCGATCACGGTCTCCAGACCGCCGCCGACATTCACCTAGGTCAGGAAGCTGACACCGGATCAGGTCACACTTCAGGAGCCATTCCTGCTCCAATGGGCAGGCCCGCTCCTAACGTCAGTCCCCGGACCGACGCCCGTCATTGCTCCATCATCAGTCTCGTGACTGACGTCAGTCTTCTGACTGATGTCAGTCCGATAGCCACTGACGTTCGAGCAGGGCAAGCCCTAGGGACAGATCCAGCTACTCTTCATCCAGTAGCCAGTCGTCCTCTTCTTCTTCCCTCTTGGGGATTGGGGGTTCCCCAGGAGAAAAGGAACAACCCCGCTCGCCTCCTGATCATCAAACCTTTATGGACATCATGAGGCACATCCAGGCCTCCAATGAATGGGATACAGAGGACCTGGATCTGGAACGCTGTCAACTAGCCAGATACCGGAGGCAAAAGGAGTCCGAACCTCTGGTGGTACCTCCTTTAGTGGACACCTTCCAGGACCTTACTAGAATTACTTGGACGCATCCAGCTTCAGTCCCAGCAGTTCCTAAGAAGTCAGACAGGCTGTACAGGGCCCCGAGGGAGGAGCCTTTCTTGGCAGAACACCCTCAGGGGGACTCTTCTGTGATTATGGCTGCTCATAAGTCCAAGCAGCCAAAACACCTTAGCTCCCAGCCTCCTGACCCAGAGTCTCGCTATTTGGATCAGGTGGGCAAGAAAGTTTATTCTGCCTCCACCTGCTCCATTAGGTCCCTTCATTTCCTCATGCATTTGGTTCAATACCAAAATGCGCTCTGGGAAATGGGACAGGAGCTTGTTAATACCTTGCCAGACTCTACACAGAAGATGGAGATTCTGAATGTCCTCAAGTTGGGCTCGGACATAGGCACGCATGTTCTCCGTGCCTCATATGACACTGCAGATACAGTGGCCAGAGCAGCAGCGTCCGGTGTCTGCCTGTGGCTCCACCCTTGGTTGAGAGTCTCTGGCTTTCACCAAGATCTGCCAGAGTCCGGGACCTCCCATTTTAAGGGTTCTGTCTTTTTTGGGCAGGAGACAAAGTCACTTATCTCTCGCCTCCAGGAGTCGGGGAAATACATCTGGTCCATCCATCAAATGTACAGAGGGGGACCAGAAGAGAGTGAAAAGGAAGCCATTTCGGAAGCCCTCAGGTGCCCAAACCCACAGCAACCAGCAGGGCAAAGAGGGGTGGCTTTAAAAGGAGAGCCGGCAACCAGCAACCTGGAGGCGCTCCTTTTTGTGGCCCCAAGTCCTCCCAAGCCTCTCTGCCCACTCCTAGCTCCACCCAGTGACTCCCTTCTGACCCCCCCACCTCCAGAGGAGGTACCAGAGAGGCAGTAGGAGGTCACTTCTCCATTCACCTGAAGGGTTGGAGCTCAGTAACTGTGGACCAGTGGGTCCTAGATATTATAAGGAGGAGACACGCTGGAGTTCACCAAGATCCCTCCAGATACCCCACCAAGGTCCTAGAGATATCCTCCTTCTCACATTCCTCTCATAGAAGAAGAGGTTCAGGCCCTTGCAGAAAAGGGCAATAGAACCAGTCCCTCTGCAGCAGCAGGGAAAGGGATAGTACTGCCATTTCTTCCTTGTCCCAAAGAAGACGAGGATCTTCGTTCCATTCTGGACCTTAGTTCCTTAAGCGATTATATCAAATACTGAAGGTTCCGGATGGTGGCTCTTCCAGGGCTTTTTCTCTGCTGCATCAGGGAAACTGGCTCTTCTAGACATGCAAGATGCGTACATGCACATAGGGGTCTCCCTCCCCCACCCACAGGAATCACCTGAGGTTCCACTTCCAGGGCGCATTAACAGTTTTGGGTTCTACCATTCGGCCTCTCCTCGATCCTAGAGTATTCACAAGATGCTTGGCAGTGGTGGCCTGCGACTCTAAGGCGCCAGGGACAGTATGTCTCCTTACTCGACGATTGGCTGCTTGCAGCCCTGTAAGGACACGCCTCCTTCAGGCTCTCGGAGACACCTATACTCTATTTCCCAAGAGGTGGGGATCACTCTGAACCTTCAAAAGTCTTCCCCAGAGCCCAGCCAAAGACTTGTCTTCATAGGGGAGGTCCTGGATTTGGTCCAGGGCTTGGCTTTTCTACCATCCAGAGAGGGGCGATCGCTTGTGGGAGATTGCCAGATTGGTCCTCATAACCCCTCAGGTCCAGGCCAGGACCTTCTTCAGACTTGTGGGGCACATGGCGGCCATCATTCCTGTCACTCCTCTGGCTCACCTCCACATGAGAATCCCACAATGGGTGCTCAGGGTGCAGTGAGATCAGTGCTCAGACGACCTAGACCACATGGTCAGGATCACAGAGCCGATCAAGAGTACACATCTTTGGTGGCTGGACCCTCTAAATTTAGAAAAAGGGGTCCATTTCCATCAGGAGCCCCCAAATCAGACTCTAATGACAGATGCCTTGGATTTCGGTTGGGGGTGCACCTAGGAGACCACCAAACACAAGGAGTCTGGACCGCTACGGAGCGCAATCTCCACATCAATGTCTTGGAAATGTGAGCAGTCCTCAATGCGCTACAAGAGGACCTTGTCCCAGGCTCTCCCCTTGTTCAGACAGACAACATGGCGGTTGTCTTCTACATCAACAAACAAGGGGGCACGCACTCCTACCCCCTGTGCAGGGAGGCGATGAGAGTCTGGTACTGGGCGCTGGAGTGGCACATCTCTCTGTCCGCAGTGCACGTTCAGGTGTCCTAAATGACTTGGCAGACAGTCTAAGCAGGTCTCAGTCCAAGGCACATGAGTGGAAGCTACTGCAGTCAGTAGCGGACCAGCTCTTCGACACATGGGGTAATCCAGAGCTGGACTTCTTTGCATCCCCATACAACGCCAAACTGCCAATTTTCTGCTCGTGAGAACATGCGCCTGGTGTTTTCTGGCCAGACATGTTGTCCCTTTGTTGGGCAGGGAGGTTTCTTTATGCCTTCCCTCTCATTGAGAGTTCTCTTGAAGATACAGGCCGAAGGGGCTCAGATGATTCTAATCACCCCTTTGTGGACTCGGCAGATTTGGTTCCACTACTTAAGCGGTTGTCCTTGGAACCTCCAATCCCACTACCAATTTGCTCACAGTTGCTGTCCCAGGATCAGGGCTTACTGGTCCATCCCGATCTCAGGTCTTTGCACCTTCATGCTTGGCTCCTACAGAAATAGCAAAGTCCAGGTATGGGGTCTCCCAGGAGGTGGTAGACGTCCTTGTCTCAGCGAGGAAGCACTCTACTCGCTCCGCTTATGCTATGACATGGAAGCACTTCTGCTTATGGGCGTCATCTCACCATCTGGACCCCCTCACCTCTCCAGTGAACTCAGCATTGCAGTATCTACTCTCCTTATATCATACTAACATACTAAAATGCCAGCAGAATAGGCCTAATGGTCTTTCATGCCTGCTCGTTTGGTCAGCCCCCACCCTGGGTGCTGACCTTGCTGTCCCCCTCGCCTTCTCTGGCTTCTCCTTCCCAGTTCGGATATTCTTGCTGCATTGGATTTTTGCTTCCTGAACCCTTCCCTGTACCTGTCCCACCTCTCTGAACCCCTCCACTGTCTCTGCCTCCACCAGCCCCTAGGTAGTGCATTCCATGGCTCTACCACCCTCTCAGTGAAGTAGCACCTCCTCCTTTCCCCTGAATCTTCCCCTCCAGCTTCCACCCATGCCCTTTAGTGGCCCCTTCCTCCTTCCTTCGAAGCACCCTCACTGTTCCTCCCCTATTTACCCTCTTCATGTACCTGAAGACCTCTATCATGTCCCCCGGTCCTTCTCTCTTCCAAAGTGTACATATTTAGCTCTTCAGCCTCTTCTCATAGGTCCTGTCCCCAAGCACCCAAATCATTTTGGTTGCCCTCCTCTGGACCCTCTCCAGGAGGTTAATGTCCCTCTTTAAGTGTGGCCTCCAAAACTGCACGCAGTACTCCAGGTGCGGCCTCACCAAGAAGTTATACAGAGGGAGTATCACTTCCTCCTTCTGGAGGTGATCCCCTAGCGATGCATCCCAGCATCCTGTTGGCCTTGCTGCTGCCTCCTACAAGTCTCAGAGTTGTTCATCTTGACATCCACCACCACCCCAGGTCCCTCTCAGCCATTGAGACTTGTAGTATCCCCAGGGTGTACACTTGGCCTGGGTTTCTGGCCCCAGGTGGAGTACCTTGCATTTCCCTGCATTAAACCTCAGCTTCCACTTTCTAGACCATCTTCCAGAGCCTCCAGATCCCCTGCAGGCCACCCTCCCTTCCTCCCCATCCACCACTGCCCCAGTTTCGAGTCATCTGCAAAGAGACTCATCTCATCCTGATTCCTGTCCTTATGTCAGATATGAGGCATTGAACAGAAGGGCCCAAGGACTGATCCCTGTGGGACCCTACTAATGACCCTCCTTGGGAAGAGATTATCCCACAACTATGACCCTCTGGGTCCGGTCCTGGAGCCAATTGCCTATCCATCGGATCATCTGGTTTCCCACCCCATTTCTCCTAGTTTATCCAACAGGCCCACGTGAGGAACAGAGTCAAATGCCTTGCTGAAGTCCAGAAAGAGGACATCCACTGGTCTACCCAGGTCCAAGGCACTTGTCACCCAGTCATAGAACTCCACCAGGTTTTTCTGACACGATTTCCGGATGAATCCATGCTGTCTATCGTCCAGGCACCCTGACTTATCCAGGGCCCCCCTAGCCTCTCCTTGACAATGCCCTCCATCACCTTGCCCACCACTGATGTCAGGCTGACAGGCCTGTAGTTCCCTGCCAGCTCCCTTGATCCCCCCTTGTGGATAGGCACTACATGCGCCACCTTCCAGTCTTGGGGCACCCACCCTGTCCTCAGAGAGATGGTGAAAAGCTCTGCCAGGGGTTTCGCCAGGACATCTGCAAGTTCCTTCAGCACTCTAGGATGTAATTTATCCGGCCAGGTGCTTTCTCCGTCTTAAGGGAGCTGAGGGCTTCCTCACTCTCTGCTGTGATTTCACTTCCAGTACCTCTTCTCCCTGCTTTGCCCTCCCCCACCTGCCAGTGATGCCCCCCTCCCAGACCTGCCGATTGGTAAGGCCCCCCTCCTCATTATCTCTGTCTCCTCCCATGTATGATGCAGCATCCCCATTTCCCTGGTGAAAACTGAGGTGAAGTACTCATTTAGTACCTCAGCCTGCTCCTCTGGGTCTTGTGCCCATCTCTCCTGATTTAATCCTGCTAATCTGCCCCTTCACCCTTCGTCTTTCCCAAGCGTATCTAAAGAACCCTTTTCCTCTCCTAATTTCCCTGGCCAGGTTCTGCTCCTTCTTGCCTTAGCTGCCCTCACCACTCTAGTGGCCCTTCTAGCCAACAGCTCATACTCCCTCGATCCCTTTTCACTCCTTGAGCACTTGAATTTCTTATAGGCTGCTTTCTTTCCCCGCACCACCTCCTGGACCTCCTGGTCCACCAACAGGTTTTTGGGCCCTACCGCATTTTCGTTTACTCTTGCACAGGTGCTGGTAGCATCCTGCACCCCTCTCCTGATGCTTTCCCACCTATCAACAAGGCTTGAGCTACTCCTCAATAAAGGTGCACATGGGGCCATTTCTTCATATCACACCCTTTTGGGGGACAAAACCTTAGCCCAACTGGATGTGGCCCGCACCTTTTTACGAGGGATTCTACACATGAGATCTCCCATTAGGAATCCTATCCCACCCTGGGACCTCCTGTTTGTGTTGGAGAAGCTTACTGTTCCCTCCCTTTGAACCAGCAGCTGACTGTGAGCTGCCCTGGAAGGTTTGTTTTAGTTCTGTTTACTTCAGCTCAAAGGTTTCAAGCTCCAGGCTCCGATGTGTAAGAGCCGTATTTAATTTTTCATAGGGAAGGGGTTTCCTGAGAGCGAATCCTTAGATCTTACTTCAAGAGGCTCCTTCAGTAGGTCATCACGTATAGGACTGGTGCCACCTGGTGTTGGGCCGCATGGCAGACTTTTCTAGCAATACCTGATGGGGGACCGCCCACCCGACGTCATGTGACAGTATGTAGTGGGCGGTCCCCACGCCTGCCTTCTAGTTCTTTTCCGCTGTCAGCCTGTCAGTCGCATTGCAGACTTCCATATAGTGATCGTCATGAAAGTGTCTTGCGTCAGAGTTTCCTTCGCCAATTTCTCAATTCTTTTTCAATTTATTTATGTCTTCACCCAAGAAGAAGTGCTCATCTTGTGGCACGCAGATCCTGCACAAAGACGGTCACCTCAAGTGCATCCTCTGTTTAGGCCTGGACCATCCTGTTTCCTCCTGCCCTGAGTGCCAGACCTTTAATCAGGCCACAAAGAAGAGGAGACAGCAGGCTTTTCAAAGCCCACCTGGCTTCTCTTGAGAAGAAGATGGACCGGCTTGGAGAGTCCTCGTCTGAAAAATCTTCTTCCAAAAAACACAAGGAGAAATCCAGGCAGCGGAGGCGCTCCTCAGACAATGCATGACCTTTGGACGGCAAGGCCCAGCCGCCGCCCAGAAAATCAGACTCTAAGTCTGGCAAATCTGCGGTGGGTCAGCAGGCTGTCGACTCAGACGACCGCACCACCTCAGCCGATAAGTCAGTCCACGGCTCCTCTGGGGATTGCGCGGTGGCCGGAAAGTCGACTACCCACACTGTGGGTACTTGCCCGGCACCAGTCGATAAGCCGGTCGGGGATCCTCCCCTGCCCACCCAAGTCTACCTGCTAAGCCAACTGTTCCTGACGGTCACATGGTGCAGTTCCCCATCAGGGCTTGACTGCACCTCACCCCGACATCCGGGCGGAACCAGAGGAGAAGTCCCTCTCCTCCTCCTTCTTCACCTGTACCCTCCACTTCACTGCGGGTACCTCTGGAGATGATAGCAGAGAACCCTTGACTGTGTTGCCACTTTAGGGGTCAGGTCTCGTTCCCCCTCTCGGGGTCAAGGAAGGGCTCCTCCTCAGCCTACAGGCACTTACTGTGGTGGCCTCCTCCACCCTTCTGGTAGGGCTCCCGGTGTCTCCTCTGATGCGGTTGTCCAGATTACAGTCCCGCAGCCGGGACCAATTGACCGGCCTCAGCTTGTGTCCCCCCGACGCCGGATCAGGTCCCGCCACCAGGGCCTCTTCGTCTGGTTCCGACGCCGGATCCCCTTCCAGCACCGGATAGGGTGGTGCCGGTCCTGACGTCTGTTCCCCTGACATGGGCTGTCCTGACGCCTGACCTCCAGCCAATATACACTACGACGGGTCTGACGTGGGTACTCCCAATGCCGGATCTGATGACTGGGATTTATTCTAGACCCCAAACTGTCCCTCGTTACCTGCAGAGGTTTCCTGGGGACCCTACCCAGCAGGTCCCACTCCGGATTGGAGTCACTTAGGACAGTTCTACCCTGGATTCAATCCCTACTCTACCATTCAGGGGTTCAGGTACATACTCCTCCACCGGTTATTCCTCCTCCTTCTCTACCTCAGCCTCTGCCTACTCCACCCCCCCCCTCCAGTTGCCCTGGATTTCAAGGCTCTAATCCAGTCTTGGTGGTAGGGGGACGGTTGGAGTTGGTCTTGGACTGAGAGACTAGGCTCCTACAACCGCGGTCTCCCAGGTCCCCATCCCTGAGCAGTTCCACTTTTACCACTCTCCATATCTTGGGGAAGATTCAGTGGCACATACCTCGGCAACTGCCATTGTCCTTAGATGGCATTCCTGACTTCGCCTCTCTGGTCTCGCCACCGGAGTCCAGTCAGCGATTCAGGATGCCCCCTTCAGGGTCTCTGTGCTCTTTGGTAGGGACACCAAAGATATTATCACAGACCTACAGGACAGAGGACTTGCACTTAGGTCTGCAAGGTCAATGTACTGAACGGGGTCCCAGCAGCAGCCCTTTTGGAAATGGACTTGGAGGCAGAGAAAGAACACCCTGGCGTGCCGCCAAAGGAAGCGTAAGGCCACGGGTACAAGTACAACCACCCCTCCTGCTTCCAAAAATCAGAGATGTTCAGGAGGACCTCCTCCTGAATGTCCCACCACTTCTTGACTTCCCATCCCCACTGCCTCCTCAGTCTCGTGACGGGGAGCAGATGGGAGGAGGTTCGCCTGCTACGTGCAGCAGAGTGGAGGGCGGTCACCTCCGACAAATGAGAGTTCTACAACTAGTGTCCGTCAGACACACAATAGAGTTTCTGGAAATCCTCCGAAACTCCACTAAAGATCCTCTTACTCCCGGGACCAGGCCTTCCCTAGTTCACGAGGAGCTAAACTACACTTGCTCAAAGAAGCAATAGAGCATGTTCCCCTCTGGCAAAGGGAAAAGGTTTCTCCCATTTTTCCTGGTTACAAAAAAGACTGGGGACTTCAGACCCATACTCGACTTAAGCCAACTAAATCAGTTTGTCAAGTAGAAAAAATTTCGGATGCTGACACTCTAGAGCCTCCTCCCACTCCTCATGAAGAACCACTGGCTCTGCACTCTGGACATGCAGGATGCCTACCTGCACATCCCCATTTTCCCCAGCCACCGCCGGTTCCTGCACTTTCGCTTCCAGTGGGGGCACTTTCAGTTTCGAGCACTTCCTTTTGGTCTGTCTTCAGCACCATGGGTTTTTACCAAGTGCCTGTCGATTGGTTGCGGCCTTTCTACGCCGCAGAGGTATTGTTGCCCCTTACTTGGACAACTGGCTGATTTCAGCCCGTCCAGGGATTCTTTGAGGCTCTCACCTTCACCCTGGACCTCCTCAGCAGACTAGGGATCACAGTCAGTGTTCCCAAGTCATCCTCATCCCTGCCCAGAGACTTCATTTCATTGGGGCAGTCCTGGATAGGGTCCAGTGCAGAGCCTTTCTTCCTCCAGACAGGGTAGAGACCTCTCTGTCAGGCTCCAGTGGCCTCCCTCAGGACCATCCCAGCTCAGGAGGTCCTGGGCCTGATGGTTGCTTCCATCACCACCATTCCCCTGGCAAGGCTTCACATGAGGGTCTCTCAGTGGTCTTTGTGGGTGCAGGATCAGCTCCTGGATGACCTGGACCATTCGGTACTGGTCTTCTCAGTGGTCCAGAAAGACTTGCATTAGTGGATGGATTCCACAATCTTTCTTGGAGCTTCCTTCCGAGCCTGCACCCTTAGCTTCCCTCACCACGGATGCCTTGAATATGGGGTGGGGAGCTCATCTAGGGGAGCACCAAGCCCAGTGACTATGGTCAAGCTTGGAGACTTCTTTACATATCAATGTTCTGGAGATGAGGGCGGTCCTGTAAGCCCCTACAGGCCTTCAGTCCCTCCTTCCCAAGGGACCACTGCTAATCAAATGGACAACATGTCGGTAGGTTTGGTATATCAACAAACAAAGGGGAACGGTTGTACCCCTGTGCCGGAGAAGCATTTAGGTGTGGAATTGGGCAGTCCAGCACCATCTGGTCCTTGTGGTCGGGCACATTCCAGGCATTCTAAACATCCTGGTGGACAGTCTCAGCAGGTCTCAGACCCAGCTCATTAGTGGGAACTGAATCAGAAGTGGCTGAATCCATCTTCAAATGTTGGGGGCGTCCGGAAATCGACTTCTTTGCCTCAATTCAAAGCAAAACTTCCAACTTTGCTCGCTCATTCCGGGCATGATGCTTTTTGGAACAATGCATTGTTCTCTCTCTTGACAGGGAAATTTTGTCACCTTCCTCCATTTCCCATTCTACAGAGGTCCTTCTCAACTTCAGGTGGAGAGAGCAAAGATGATCCTCATCGCTCCTCTCTGGCCGAGACAGATTTGGTTCCACTGCTACAACAGCTTTCCAGGGAACCACCAGTTCCACTTCCAGTGGCTCATGACCTCCTGACCCAGTATCAAGGTTGACTGTAACATCCGGGGCTCAGAACTCTGCACCTTCATGCGTGGCTCCTGCAGACATAGCGATCTCTCGCTTTGAGGTATCCTCCCAGGTTGCTCAAGTCCTCACCGAGGCTAGAAAGCCCACCACCCACACCACTTATGCCATGACGTGGAAGCGGTTTTCCATCTGGGCGACTGGTAAGGGTTGGAGCCCCTTCCCTTGTTCTGCCCCACAAGTCGTGGAATACCTCCTTCACTTATCAGACTCCGGTCTGTCCTACTCTTCTTTGAAGGTCCATATTTTAGCAATCTCTGTGTACCACAAGCTAGTGGATAGTAAACCCATGGCTCAGTTGGAGGTCTCAAAAGCTTTTCTGAAAGGGATTCTCCATCTGAAACCCCCCATCTGCAGCCCAACTCCACCTTGGGACTTGAACTTCGTCCTAGAGAAGCTCACCCTTCCTCCTTTCGAGCCGGCGATGAGCTGTGATTTGCACTTCCTTTCTTGGAAGGTGCTTTTTCTCATGGCTATCACGTCAGCCCGAAGTATTTCGGAGCTTCATGCTCTAGTCTGCAAGGAGCTCTATCTGATTTTCCATAGAGACCGGTGGTCCTTAGAACGCACCCAAAGTTTCTTCCCAAGGTGGTGTCAGAAGCCACGCTGAATCAATCAGTAGAGCTTCCGGTGTATTATCCGTCCCCCTCTAACAGAGGTGAGGCACTCCTTCATGCGATAGATGTTCATTGGATTCTGGGGTGTTACACTCATGGACCAAAGAATTCCATACCTGTGATCAACTGTTTGTTTCCTTTGCCCTGAGATCGAAGGGCAGACCGGTGTCTGAGCATTACCAAAAGTATGAAAAACCTCTGCCGGGTACCATCAGAGGTCATTCTACTAGGGGCATGGCTGCCTCCTCGGCTTTTTTACGGAACGTTTCTGCGGCCGACATTTGTGCTGCCACTACTTGGAGTTCTGTCCATACCTTTACCAAACACTACAGTCTGCACATTGCTTCTAGGCGGAGGGCTGGCTTTGGCCTAGCCGTCTTGCAGGGCCTTCTGTCCTAGGCTGGGTCCATTCTGGATTCCAGTTTTTTCTGTTGGAGTTAGTTCACCTCCTCCCTAGTTTCTCTCAGTCTCTCCTTGGAGGGACTGCTCGGGACTCTGTCCTATATGTGATGACCTACTGAAGGAACCCTCTCGAAGTAAGATAGTACAGAGAGTGGAACTTCACTGCACAGCAGATCTTTGAGAGGTTCCCAGTAGGTCATATTTTTCCTCCTCCTTCCCCTCATTTTCTGTTTTACAGGACTTCAAATCCTGTTCGCCCTGCTGTCAGGCCTCTTTCTGGCTCCGCAGGAGAACTGGAGGGAACGCGGGGACAGCTCCACTATATATAGCCACGCTTGGACATCTGTCACGTGACGCCGGGTGGGCTGTCCCCATCAGGTATTGCTAGAAAAGTCTGCCGTAGTGGCCCAACGCCAGGTGGCACCAGTCCTATATGTGATGACCTACTGAAGGAACCTCTCTCAAGATCTACTGTTACGCTAAGTTCCTACGTAACTGTACTTTTCTTCCCAAACTGGTCTCAGAATTGACCCTTAACCAGTTGGTTGACCTTCCAGTTTACTTTTCTTCTCCCTCCAGTAGGGGAGAAGCTCTTCTTCACACTCTGGATGTTCACAGGGCGCTGAGGTACTACCTTAAGCGCACAGCTGTACACCGTAAATTGGAGCAACTGTTTGTGGCCTTCGCGCCACAACACTTGGGCAAACCAGTGTCTAAGCAGACTATTTCTAAGTGGCTTGTCCACTGCATTGTGTTTTGCTATGAAAAGCACAATAAACCCCTTCCGGGCCTGGTTAGGGGTCACTCTACCACGGGAGTATTGGCTTCATTTGCCGCTTTGAAGAATTCTCTATTAGAGACATATGCGCGAGTGCCACCTGGAATTTTTTTGCACTCTTTCGTGAAGCACTATTGCCTGAACATTGCATCCAGATGCCATGCCGGCTTTGGCCTGGCAGTCCTTCAGGGGCTTCTTTCATGACTTGCTGTTTTCCAGCATCGTCCCATCTTCCACCTCCCGGGGTCAGGCACCTCCTTGGCACGGGACTGCTTGGGATTCAGTTCTAATGGTTATAGCCTACTGCAAGAGCTCCCACTTGAAGTAAGATAGTACAGTTACATAAGAACTTACCGTAACAGTAGATCTTCGAGAGGAGCTCTTGCAGCAGGCGCTGCTTTCCCACCCTCCATCCTCCGAGAGAGGTGTACAGAACTTCATCTACAGGCTTCACTCCTTTCTCTCATCAGGGCCCGTTCATGGGTCTTTGGACTGGGGTGGAGCTGGGTCCGCCTTTTATACCATGGCTGACATTGGGGTGGAGCCGACGCCGGGGGTGGTCCCTGCTGGTGCTGCTAGCTGAGAATTTTCCGGTGTGTCCTAATGCCCGGCGTTAGTCCCAATGGTTATAGCCTGCTGCAAGAGCTCCTCTCGAAGATCTGTTACGGTAAGTTCTTATGTAACTGTCCTTTTCTACCAAAGGTGGTATCTGGGTTTACTCTGAATCAAGTCATCCACCTACCTGTTTATTTTCCTGAGCATGCTAATCCAGGGGAAGCATTGCTCCACACCTTAGATGAACATAAACTACCCGGGTACTATACACACACATACAAAGGACTGCCGGAAGTCCTCGCAGCTTTTTGTTTCATTCGCCCCTGGAAAGGAGGGGTCTGGTACGTTTGCTCGACTATCAAAAGACTGATGCTCCGCTGCCTGACTCCAATTTCCCAACAGGTACGTCTGCCCGACTATCGAAATACTGAAGCTCAGCTGTCCGACTCCAAATTCACGACTGTGCTTATAAACAGATGTTTATTTCAACTCTTGCCCCAGGAAGTGCTGTAAACCCTCGCATAAAGCCCCACTCACAGCCATCCAGGTGCTCTGCAAGAAAGTTGAGAAGTTCGACAATCAAAAGGTGCTCATGGAAAAGAAAGACAATCTTGAGCAAGCCAAAGCTAAAAAAGCTGGAGAAACTACCAAAAAGGCTACTGTCACCTGCTGTGGTCTGGTTAAGAAGAACTTGGTTTTAAGAGCATGTTTGGAGCAGCTTGAGAATTTTTATTGAACAGCTAATCTGAGACTCCCTGAGATGACAGAAGGGGACAATCTAAAGCATGGGCATGGATGAATGTGGCAACTACTGTAATGTGAAGTAAACATATTTTCTTTATGCTCTTCAAGTGTTTTACTTGTATAGTTAAGTACAGCGTACATTTGGCTATGTTTTATTCTATTTGGCATTTTGCAATAGGTGTCTTAGATGTTATATTTCATCTCAGTATGTGGGACTTAATTATACAAATAAAACACTTAGCATCTGCTGGAGTTTCGGCTTTCATAACTGGAATTGTACCAGAGTACCATGTTGAAGCTCTTTACCCAGTGCTAGGTAATGGTGGGTCTGATCTTTACATGCTGATCCATGTATCGGTCGAAACAATATCCAACCCGAGCTTTGAACTACTGCTGTCAGGATTTCAGCAGTCTGTCAAACGTGCCATGGGATTGTAAATGCATTGGGATTCTGGAGGTCGGCAATCGATTGTCAGGCTTTTTAGAGTCGGCCAAACGTACGGATCCCGAAAGGAGGGTGCTCCTTTCTCCAAACAGTGTCTGTCCAAATGGTTGTCTAGCTATTACTTTCTGTTACAGGAAGTGCAGTAAGGAGCTTCCTGGGGTTGTTTGTTGCCATTCAACTAGGGGCATGGCCACTTCTGCCTGTTTTAAGAAAGTGCCTGCTGCTGAGATTTGTGCAGCTGCCAGATGGGCTACTGCCCACACCTTTACTAAACACTACAGTCTGGACACTGTGCCATGAAAAAGGGCAGGTTTTGGCCTAGCTGCTTCAAGCCCTCCTTTCTTACTCCTATAGGCTCCAGTCACCCAGACTGATTCATTGTCAGTACTGCTTGGTACTCGTTCCTTAGCTGTGGCCTGATGAAAGACATTCTCTCGAAGATCTACTGTTATGATAAGTCCATAACTGCTCTTTATGAAGCACATACACAGTTCTAAAGGAGGGAGCAGTGCAGGTAGCTCCCCTTGGAAACCATGGGAATACTTCAGAGTCTGCCAAAGTTGCAATTCAAGAGAACTCTGGGCCTTGGGGCAACCTTCCAGTTTCCTTTGTGAGGCTCCACAGGAGGACATTTGGTAGATGCTTGCTAACAAGTGCTCAAAAGCTTCCTAGTACTGATGACAACTGCTTGTTATTGCAGGTCGATGAACACCACTTCCTCACAGGTCTTACCCTTTATTGTTTTGTGTCCTCAAGGGCCAGTGGCAATGAATTGTTCTTATGTAGTGGATAGCCCACTGCCAGGGGTTTCAGATGCTGGTTGTTTGCTGCACCGCGCCCTCCTTCCCAAAGAGCAGAGTCTCAACATAAATCTGTTGGAGATGGGCTGGCCCGTGGCGCAGAGGGCTGAGGCACTGGACGCCACACTCAAACCATGCCAGCGCTCCCAGGTTTGGGAATGGACTTGGGCACCGGGGTCAGCAGTGGAAGGGGTAGGATTGAGCATCCATATGACTGCTGTCCTCCCTGGGGAGGTGAGGGATGCATGATCACTCTGCAGTGGCCCCTGGTGGAGACCAGAGTCACAACAGAGGGTTTGCATGTGGGGAACACCAGAAAACAGAAATACCGCCGCTGGCAGCTGGATGATGGCTCTCTGTCCCCGGTTGCCTCCCGTGCCTTCCTGGGGCCTTCTTCTCCATGGCAACATCCCCGGGCCTAAGAAGAGTGTGCTGGGTCATCCCTCTCCCCCCCCCGGTGCCTTCCCCCTCGGAGGAGAGGCCCACCCGATGAAGGGATACGCCGGGATATCCCGGGGATCGGCTGTGATACGAGGAGTAAGAAGAGGGCTGGGTTAGGACAGGAGGGGCTATTGGGAGATGCGGAAAGCCTGAAGGAGTGGGGGCCTGAGAGCATAAGGAGAGTGAAAAAAGAATATACAAAAAAAAATCTGCTGGAGATGTTGAGTATTGCTGTTTGGCTTGAAGTTCTAGTGAAAGAGATTCAAAATTAGCTGTACTACAGCCGGATAATGTTTAGGTCCACACAGCTCGTGTCTGGGAGTGAATAATGTGCTAGCCAACAGCTTCAGCTGCACAATGTCAGATCCTCATGGGTGGTCTGTAGTGGAGAATATTGTACAGTTTCTATTGATGTCCATGCTGGAAACTGACCTTTTTGTATCCCTTGATACAAGCAGCTCTTCTGATGCTGAGAAACCCCAGTGATGTCAAGTGATATTACAAGCCTGCATTGGCCAAAGCAGATCTGGTACCCACTGCTTTAGCAGATGGCAACAAAGCACCCAGAAAACATTCCTCTGGCCTAATTCGACGTCCCAATTTCAGGTCCAGCTGTTGCATCAGAATCTTCAGTCCCTGCATCTGCAAACCAGGCTCCTGTGGCATGGAGGGCTGAGGTGCCCAACGCCTTTGAGTTTGGAAACTGAGTCAGGTTGTTAGGGGGCTGGCCAGGGAAGGGAGGATCAAGCATCTCATCAGACAGCTCTCCGGGAGGGTTGGTTGTGTGATCCATTGCTTGTCTGCCACCTGAAGATGTAGAGGTGATAGTGCAGTTTGGGCACACATACAAGCCAGCCAAACAGGCATCTGAGGATGTCTCCACAGAGGTGGAGCTCGCTCCATTACACCACTGCATGTGGCAGCTGCGGAGGCAATAGCTCGGAAAGAAAAATCAGGTGTAAAATTGGAATTAATACATGAAGCCTGACCGTTAGTACCATCGGCTCACCTGGTCTGGGGACAAAGACTTAAGACAGCCTAGGACTCTGGGACTGCCTGCCACGGAGGGATAAAACCTGTATAAAAGAAATAGAGGTCACCAGTTTGAGTATCACTGTGTAATCCAGGTCTTCATAATAAGAAACCCTTACACTAGAGTCTATGGGATCAAATTGAAATACTTTTCCATATAGTGTCAAAAATAGTTTGACCTCTGAACCCTTCCTTGTAGGAAAGTTCTGGAATGCCTGTTAGATTTTCAGAATCTGGTCTGCACCTTTCAGTTGTTAGAGGTTATTGTTGGACATTTCTGTTAACCATGGGATGGACAACTGGACCCTTACTGCACAATTTATTTTAATATGTCTCAGAGAAATTTTCCATGTTCAGCACCAAGAAGGCAGTAATTTGGATTTGACTCTGGTACATATTAGGACTCCACTTAAATGAACAGCCACATGTGATGAAGGTTCTTCACTTGGAAGACCGTTTTTATGGCTTCGAGGGCAGAGCTCTGCAAGCCATCTTGCTATCACGGGGCACTTCAGATTCCCACCAAAGCACAATTTTGGAGTTGGAGTACGATCCCTCCACTATCTAAAATCACTCCACCGGGAAGGGGAGAGTTCCTTCTGTACATGCCAGCTCAAATTGCAATCAGTGGATACACTCAATGTAAACAGCACTGTCTCTGCTGTCTTTTCATTACGCCTTAAAGGACACCTACACCCTTTTTATTAATACACATTTTATCTAAACATTGCCCTGCTGGTTAAAACTGAGTTTTTAATGAGACTGCATTGCTCCAGCAGAGATTCAGATTACGCTTGTTCTAACTGTGTGTTTATGCGGTGGCAGTGCACAACGATTTACTGCTGTCTGTAGTGTTTAACCCTTTCAGGACCGCTTTTTTTTTTACCTGATGGTTCCTACAAAAACAAAGTATCAAAGGAACAGCCCCACCCCCACCCCCAGTTGCTCTGCCTTTATAGTGAAAATACCACACCTACTTTTGGCAGGAAAGTTAGGCAGGAACAGTTGTGGCTAGCTGTCATATATGTGAATTACAAAGGGTGTAGCTAGCAACCAGGGCCAGAGGCCATACAGGAGGAAGAGAAGAGTAGAAGCTGTAATCCCTACAGAAGGAGAGTGTAAGAGTTTTGTGGCACTACTACTACAGGTTTAGAGCTCTTATAGAAATATGGATGCAGTAGTAAAGAGCTGTGGAATATTTAGAGACTAAAAGAAATGGGAGCTGGCCCTGTGGCACTGAGGGTTGAGGCGCTGGACGCCACACCTCGCGCCATGCTGGCAACCTGGGTTCGGGAACGAGCTTGGGTTGTTGGGGGTCAGCAGAGGAGGGAAACGATCGAGCATATGGAGGACAGCTCTCCTCTCCCGGAAGGGGGGTTCCCGCTTGGCATTTGGCTGGCCTCAGGTGGAAGCCAGAGGCATAGAAAGCACACCAGAGCATAGAACAGGGGTCGGAGTGGCATACATCAGTGGCAATGCCTTGACGCCTGAGTGCTAGCCACTCCCTAGTACAGGAGGAAAAAGCCCTTCCAACTGTGGGCAGAGACTGAATCACCAGAGCTTGCCTCTATTTCTGCGCCACCTCTTGACACCTTCCCAACCAACAAGACAAGAGGTTTGGGGTGTTGGCGCCCACCCCGTCTCTGCCCGGGGGGTAAAACCATGGCTACATGGGTGAAGGAGAGTAAATCAGGTGAGGCAAACCACAGAGGGATGACTCCTAGGTGATCCTGAGGAGACTGGAGCTGGGAGGGGGGAGAGGAGGAGAATAAATAGTAAGTTACAACAACAAAAAAAGAGACGGGGAGGGATGTGGAGGTCAGGGGAAGAAGGCAGGTGGATGTATGGGAAGGAAAAGTGGAGAGGTAGGGATGACTGGGGTTCTGGGCACAGGGAGGCTGGGAGGGTTGTGAGCCGCAATGGGTGTGGGGCAGCACTGTTTCTGGAAACTTGGTGGGGGGGCAGTGTGCACGATGTTCAGACAGCTTATGCTGGAGATAGAGATCTTGAGATGGGAACTGGGGGAAGGGGACAGGTATGAGGGGGGTGAGGAGGAGCTGGGGCAGAGGGGCAGGTAGGGCTCCATCACAGGATAAACCAGGCTGCCAAGGGCTGAAAGGGGGTGTTCGACTGGGGGGATAAGTTCACAGGGTCCTGGGAGCACCAAAAGCGGGTGTTGGCAGGTGGTAGGGAACACAGGTAGACAGGTGGTAGGAAAGAGGTTCAGGGTAAACAGAGAAAGGAAGGGATTTCAGGGAAGGGCAAGAGCAGGAGGTTGGTGACAACAAACAGGTACGCAGTACTGGTTGATGAAATAGAGCAGGGGGTTGGGGAAGGCACCATAGAACAAAAGTCGGGGAACCAGGATGGAGGGAGGAAATGCAGGGTACAAGCAGAGAGAGAGAGAGAGAGAGAGAGAGAGAGAGATCGGGGGTTAAAAGTGGGCAGGGGCAGGGAAGTAGGTCAAGTTGGTACAAACACACTAAACAAACGGGAGGAAGGCCAAAACATGTTGGGAGGTGGGAGGAGGCACAATGCATGGGGCAGTGGAAGGACATAAAAGTAGTGGAGAGGGAGGTTGTGAAGGGAGCAAGCACAGAAAGGATGAAGGAGGAGGAGAGAAGGTGGAGGTGCATTGAAGGAGAAGGGAGGGGGAAGGCAGGGATTGGAAGGAGAGGACACTGAGGAAAAGGGGCTCATAGGAGGGCAAGGGATGGGGGAGTGAGTACTTGTATAAGGGGATTCTATGCTCAGGGGGTGAGATGGGGATGTAAGGGAGCAAGGAAGAGATGAATCTGGGTGGAGTGTATGACAGTGGGGAGAGCAGGGCAGTGCATTCAGAAATGTATGGAGAAGGTGGGAGGGAAGCCTCATGTCATTGTGCACCTAGGAACAAATGACCTAGAGGGCAGTACAGTGGAAGAAGTGCAGGAGAGGTTTAGGGAAGTGGGGGGTATCTGCAATCGGGTAGGAAGCTCAGTGATATTCTCAGAGGTGCTCCCAGTACCTAGGGTAAGCACTGCAAGGAAGCCAAGAATACAGGAGTTTAATGGGTGGCTGAAGGGGTGGTGTGCAGAACTGGGGTACAGGGGAGTGGGATGAGACACGGAACAATAAGGGGCTTTATGCCAGGGATAGGCTGCATCTCAATGTCGAGAGTACAAGGGCATTGTGACAAGGGGCTGGAGAAGCAGATTTAAAAACAACATAGATTTAATCTGGGGGGTGGGGCTGAGTCGGATAGCAGGGAGGAGGCACCTTCCAGGGGAGATGGGAAGGCCTTGCTCCCCAGAGAAGGAGGGGAAGTAACCAAGACAAAAGTGGAAGGGGAAGAGGAGGGGCAGGACACAAGGTGGACTGTAGTATCCTTGAATGCAAGGAGCTTAGCAAACAAGGTGTCAGAGTTCCAGGCAATGATGGCGGAGGGAGAGGTAGATATTGTTACCATCTCAGAGACCTGGGCCACCCAATACCATAACTGGGATCTCACGATTCTGGGATACAAGGTGTTCTGCAGGGACCGGGAGGGGGAAGGGGTGGCTATTTATGTCAGGGAGGGGATACTGTGTACCAGGGATGAGGGGAGGCCAGAAGCCATATGGGTATTGCTCCAAAGCCCTAAAGGTAAGAAGGGCAGGATGGGGGTGGTGTACAGACCACCCCTCACAGAGCGAGAAGGTGGATAGGGAGCTGGTGGAGCAACCCAGGAAGGTCAACAAAAAGGGAGTACTGAGGGAGACTCCAACCTGCCTGGGGCTGACTACAGCCAGTGACCACAGCACATGCCAGGGAACAGGTGTGCTGGAAGCTATCCAAGACAGCTATCTAGTGCAAGAGGTGTTGGATCCTGCTAGGAGGGGAACATACTGGACTTGATGCTTACAAATGGGGATCAAGTCCAGGATGTGGATGAAGGTATCAGCACAGTGTGGGAGGATGGCAGCAAGGGCAAATAGGATGCTGGGGTGTATTGCCAGGGGATCACCTCTATAAAAGGGAGATCATCCTCCCATTGTATAGATCACTGGTGAGGCCTCATTGGAGTACTCTGTACACTACTGGTGCCCATACCTCAAAAAGGATACAAGACTACTGGAGGGGGTGCAGCGTAGGGCTACAAAAATGATCATGGGACTAGGGGAGTTGCCATACGAGGAAAGATTGAAGAACTTCAACATGTACTCGCTGGAAGAGAGAAGGAAAGAGGGGACATGATAGTGACCTTTAAATACTTGAAAGGCATAAACAAAGGGAGGGAGGAGTCTTCCGCTTAAAGGGGGGAAAGGATAACTAGAGGGCACAGTCTGAAGTTGGAAGGGGGAAGGGGAAGGTTTAGGAGGGAGATGAGGAGGTACTGCCTCACAGAGAGAGTGGTGGCGGGTTGGAACGCACTGCCGAAGGAGTTAATTGCTCAAAGGACAGTGGATAGCTTTAAGTGGGGTTGGGATCAGGTCAATGGCAGGGTTACTACAAACAAGAACACAAAGGGGAGGGAAGGACCGGGAAAGAGGAGGAAGGGAGGGGTTTGGGTGGGGGTAGGGTGGCTGTAGTGATATCAAACTGAGAGCTGCACAATATGGTAGACTTGGTAGACCTGTGGGCCTTTTTCTACTGGCAATTTTGTATGTTCTTATGTTTGATCTAAGACTGAACGATAAACAGAGCTCCACCATTCCTCCTTCCCTACCCTCTTTCTGGAAATCAGACTTGTACAGGGAAATGCTGAAAGGTGAAGTTGACCAAACGTGATAACCTGAAATTTTTGTCAGCTTTAACTTTTAAATGATTTCCCAGCCTTTTACAAATAAAGCTTACTATGTACACTGATTGGAGGCGGATGGCTTGGATTAAAACAATCATGTATTTCTGAAATCACTGTATGTAATGTTCATCACTGCTAGGCTTGATGGAGTGCATAGTAATGTATGGCACAGGTATTTAATTTGTTTTTTTAGTTTCGTTTGATCCTCAAGCCTGCATCTCCTTACTCTTCCCCCTCCACCAACAACCACCCCACACATATCTGTATCTAAACTTGCTCTGTAAACCAACAGCGCAAGTGCAAAACTGTAGCAGATGTGTGCCTTATCCAATTTTTGCACTGCATTTTGCGCCTTTTTGAATATTAAGCCCTCAGTGTTGAAAGTGTGTGAAGACCATATAGAACAGCCCTAATCTTCAGGGCATTTATGTGCAGTGTCTTTCTCCTGGGTCTAAGTACCTTGTGTTTGTAAGGGCCCAGGTGCGCCCCTACCTGGATTTCATGCATCCGAGGTGAGAATTTTGTTGGGTTTGGAACCAGAAATGGTACTCTGAACAAATTGGTGCAGTCCAACCACCACATCAGGACCTTTTTCAAAAGGGATGTGACTAGTACCTGTTTGTCTAGTTCATCCATTACCTGATCCCACTGGACTCATATGGACCATTGTTGGATCCTCATATGTAGACCAGCCAGTTGCATTGTTACAGTGGCTGCTCCTGTAAGAATCAGGAAGGCAACAGAGTCCTGGCTGGGACATACTGACTGTGGTACACCAGATGTGTCTGTGCTATATAGCATTCTGCTCTGTCCAGAGGCAGGAATGCACAGCCCTGAGCTGTGTCTAGTACTGCAGTCTTTTAGAGAGAGTCAGTACTGACTTGGTAAGTTTATTGTCACTCATAAATGGTTGAACAATGTCCTGGTTTGAGCCAGGGTATATACCAGTTGCTCCCTGAAGAGAAAGTTCATTAGCCAATTGCACAGGTATGGAAACGCATACTGGTGTTCCCTGCGGAGGGCTGCTGCTAGCACTGCCAAGCATTTGGTAAAGAACCATGGTGCAGAAGACAAGCCAAAGGGCAATATTCTGAACTGGTAATGTTCCCCTTCCAGCATGAATCTCAGATATTTTCTATGATTCTTCCTGATTTTAATATTAAGGTAAGCATTCTTCATACTCAAAGAACAGATCCAGTCCACTGTCTGAAACAGGGGAATGACGGTCTGTAGAGACACCACATGGAACTAACTCCTTGCACTCTTTGTAGAAGTTTAGTTCTCTCAGGTCTAGAACTGGCCTCAGATCCCTGGTCCAGTTTGGGACTAAGAAGTATCTGGAATAGAAGCCTCTGTTTCTCTGCCTGACAGGGACTGGTTCTGTGGCCCATTTTGGGACATGTGTCCCTGGGGATAAATGGAGACATGTGGTGGATGATGTGGAGGGGTATCCAGACGCTCCAGAGCATGGCCTTTCACAATAATATCCAGCACCCATTCATTTGGAGTGATCTCCTGCCACTGGTTCAAGTGACGGGAGAGACAACCCCCTACAACCACCCCTGGGGAATGTGGTAGTTGGAAGGGAGGTGTATGGCTGCGAGTCATGCTGAACTGGTGGGGACAACACCACTGGCTCCACCTCCTCTTGGTGCTTTGGAATGGGCACCGAGGTGAAGGGTGGCTGGCAAGGTGTCGGCACCCTTACCTCCTGTTGCTGTCTGTAGATTTGTTTGCCACCCTTGGCTGGTGGTGGATGAAACTGACCCCACCCCTTACTTCTATCTGCTGTGGGGTACAGGGATTTTACTGACCTTAATGTCATCCTTGATAATTGGAGATATTTTAAAGCCTCTTCAACATCATACCTGAACAGTTTATGGTCTCTAGAAGGGGCATTTAACACTGCTTGTCAAACATTAGCAAATCCAGCTACTCTAAGCCATGAATATCTTCTCATGCAGGTGCCTGTGGCAGCTGCCCTGGCAGAGGCATCTGAAACATCAAAGGCTGAGTGAATTAAATACCTGCCCACCTCAGCACCTGCAGTTAAGGTTTTCATTAATTCTGCTTTGGCATTACACTCAGATTGGGCCTGTACTGCAGCCTTGGTGCTCCTCCAGAGGGTATCCTGATATTTTATCATGTGGACCTGGCAGTTTGCAATACATGAGCCTTGTGATGCTGAGCATAAGTATGTTTCCCATGACATCCAACCTCCTGGATTTCTTGTCAGGAGGGAGCTCTTATATTTGGGTACCCTGGATTTGCCATGGGCAGCTGTAGATAACCACCAAGTCAGTTTCTGGCTGGTTGGCAGAAGAAGTCTTGTTAGATGGTGTGGGTACATCTTGTCAGCCTTCCTAGGGACAGCTGGTATAGCATTAGGCTAAGACTAGTGGTATCCTCTAGGGCTGGATAGAGTAAAGGAATGACTGGAGAGAGATTCTGTACCTCCAAAGACTCCAACAAATTCTTCTTTGTGGAGTCTTCCTCTTCCAGACTGAATCCCATGTCAGCCTGCATTTTCTGCATTATTGCTTAAAAAGAGGGATTCTCTGGTGGTGACGTTGGAGTAAGTCCTCATTGTAAGAGGATAAAGTGGAGCTGGTACCAGGTAAATACTGGTCTTCAGCATAACCTTCCTCTTCCTTATAATTTTCTTCCATCATGAGGTCTGGGTTAAATTCTACCTCATTGTCTTCCCCTTCAATGACAGGTACAGGACCATGCGCGGCTGTGGAGGTCCCTTTTGTATAGTGCTCAGTTGTGGCATTGATGGAGAGTGATTGTTGGAGATTCCCATCGACGTTGGAACAGGCTGGGCAGGCAAGCCTGGTAGTATGCAACATATCATTTTGGAGAACAATACCAGTACTGTTTGTGTGTGGCGCCCATATTAGAGGTTGTGACTGTAGTTAGTCAGTGAGTTTCCCACTCATTGATGAAGCAGTAATTATACTTGGCCTGCATTAGGCCTGGTATTAGCTAAGTAAGCCCTAACCATGGTGTCTGGTCATTTTGGGGGCTATAGTCACCACCAGACCAGACAATGATGAAGAAATGGCGGTACCTGCTGGTCACAGTGGTGACCTGGAGCATGTTGGAGAGACCGTATCCTTGTCAGAGTGCTTATGGCTGCCCGATGACAATTTTGATGACTGCGATTTCATTTTTCCATCGCTGCCAAAGTTTTCTTTAATAAAAACTTTTCCAGCACTCCTTTTCTAAGCCACTTGGTAGTGGAGGTGAGGTGAAGCTCTAGCAAATTGCACAAGTTGTATTGCCGTGAGGGCAGCCTAGACAGCAGATGCACACCTTGTGGGTGTCATCCTTGTAAATCTTCTCTTCTCAACTGCAGTACTGAAATAGGTTACATGATTCTTTCAGGGAAATACAGGAGTCAAAAAAATCACTAAAATTATGATACTTGACTACTAGAAACAGAATAAATGATGGCCACCAACAATCGACGTTTCCATGAGTAGGTCCAACAAGTATAATCGATGGCGGGAAAAGAACTGAGGAGAGATGGGGCCACCTACATTTATGTAGACACTAATGCATGATGTTGTGGGCAGCCCTTGACTTACAAAAGTTTCCATGTGGTCTTAACACTGATGCGGGTATAATATGGATGCCAGGGACTCCACGGGAGCAGTGTTCATTGATTTGTCCAAAGCCTTTGATTTAGTAGACCACGATACCCCATTTGACTTTAAAGGATCGGAATGGCCCTATGTTCATTAAACTGGATTAAATCCTCCTTGGGGCAAAGAAATAAGCAGGAAGAAATAGCCAATTATAGGACTTGGAATATTTGACCAGAGGTGTGCCCCAGGGATCAATCCTGGGGGCCACTATTATTTTTATTTTATGTAAATGAGTTGCCTAAGAACATCCAAAATATGCATATAAGACTTTATGCAAATGACACTGTGTTGTTTTTCAGCAAAAACTCAAGATTTGATGATAAGAAAGCTCTAATTTGATTTTGACATACTCCAAGGTTGTTTTTTTGAATCAAAGTTAGTACGAAGTGAGAAAAAAAAACAACCTCCAGTAATGTATTTTCAGAACAAGAAAAGTAAAAATCAACTTACACGTAATTTGGATATTATCACTAGAAGTGGTCAAACATTACTTACTACAAACCAATATAAATATTTAGAGTCATTTAGATAGTTCAGTGACATTTGGAAATCATATAAACTACATAATGAAAAACGTGAATACAAGGATAGGTGCATTACGAAAATCAGCAATTACAAATGTGTATAACAGCAACACAGTTAATCTTACCAGTCCTGAAGTATGGCAACTTAGTTTACAGCTTTGCTGAACAAAAATTCTGGTTGGGTTAATAAACCATATAACTGGCTTGCCAGATTTGTCTTGAGATGTCCTTCCTAACTCATCACTGTGTGATGTATAAAAACTTGAAATGGAATAGTTTGGCTACCATTTGAAAAGACAATACACTACACTAACATTTAAAGTCTGGGAGGGCCTGAGCAAGGAAACCTAAGCATCCAACAAGAGTGTGATGGACAACGATATCAACTGAGGAAAGTGGTCCATAGGTGGGGTCTAAAACTCCCCAAATCGGAACCAAATATGGTCAAATGACCTTTCAAGTATTCTGCTGCAGTAATATGGAATGAAATTCCTCCATCAACAAGAAATTTGAACAAGTTACCCACTTTTTTTTTTATTGCAATTGTATTTCTCTTTCTCGCTTGAGGAGCGTTCCCAGCGATCATCCAGCCGCCGGCACCTGCACCCCTGGATCAGATCTTGCATGCAAATTATGCCCGACCCCATGGGCCGGCCAGTAAACAGGACCACTCCACCATGGGGTCCTGTAGCACAGACACCCAGAGGCTGCGCCTCTCATGTCCGGGGGGTGCAGGGCACAGCCATCAGCCGCCACAATCGCCCCACAATTTTCCACCATTTTCTCCCATAGGAGCCAGACGTGCAATGGGATCAGCTGTGCAGACACCCGCCATGCTTCTCCCTTAGTGTGCACGCAACTGTAGTACTCCTGGCCTCTGCCAGGTGCCACTGCAGTGTGATGCAATACATCCACCCACCCCAGAGGAAGGAGAGCAGTCGTGGGATGCTCAATCCTCCCTCTCCCCTACCAACCCCCGAAAACCTGAGTCCATTCCCGAACCTGAGTTTCTGTGTGGCATCCAGAGCCTCAACCTCAGTGCCACTGGACTGGCCACAAGTTACCCATTTTTTAATTAAATCGATAGGAGTTATCATGATGAATGCACTTGCTTTTAACTATAGCAAAAGTCTTTTTATTACGTAATTAGTGTTGGAACTATTGTTTGTTTATAATGTCTTTGTAGTATGTATGGTAGCGTGTTTGCATGTTCCATGTATACAGGACAACTCTGAAGATAGGCCCTTTGGACCTAAAGTTTCATCTTGTTAAAAAAATCAAGTTTTAACTAACTAGTTCCAGAGGTCTGGCCTGATGAAAGAGATATCCCCGGAGAAGATATAGCAGAGTGGAAGCAAAATCTAGAGGGGCATGTGTGCAAATGCTAGAAGTCTAGGAAATAAGGTTCTAGACCTAGAGGCCATCATGGCAGAAGCCAGCCTGGATATTACAGAGTCATGGTGCACTAAAACCCATGACTGGGACACGGCCATACCAGGCTATACTCTGTTCAGGAAGGAAGGAGGGAGGAGGGTGAGTACTGCTTCATGTGAGGGAAAGTATAAAAGCAACGGGAGAGAGAGGATAAGGCAGAGGTATTGCAAAGGGCCACCCTGGACATGGGGAATGGAGCCATTGATCATACTGAAGTGATCTACAGACCCACAGCACAAGGAGCTAGATAAGAACTGTTGGAAACCACTGGCAAGGTGGCAAATAAAGGGAGGGATGCTGGTGGGGACTTAAATCTGCCAGATGCAGACTGAAACCTTCCAACAGCTGCCTTAGCCAGAAGCAGGGACATCCTGGACTCTCTGGGGGGGCACATCCTGAGGCACCTAATCAGTGAACCCACCTCATGATGGGACAATACTGGACCTGGATTTCAGCAAGGCTTTTGATATCATCCCACACAGAAGATTAGTTAAACTATGCAGTCTCAGGGTGGGGTCAAAAGTAGCAAATTTGGTGCACAATTGGCTAAGTGATAGGAACCAGCAGATGGTGATAAACAGGGTGCATTCTGAAGAGGGGAGAGTGACTAGTGGGGTGCCACAGGGGTCGGTTCTGGGACCAGTATGCTTCAATGTCTTTATTAGTGACATCGCAGAAGGACTGGAAGGGAAGATGTGTCTGTTTGCAGATGACACAAAAATCTGCAACAGAGTGGACACGCCGTAGATAAAATGAGATGGGACTAAAAAAAAAATGGAAGATTGGCCAAGGGTATGCAGCAGGCGCTAATGCTAAAAAGTGAAAATTATGCATATAGGACGAAGACCCCAAGAGTAAAATGGAGGGGGGGGTAGAGGTGGCAACCACAATACAAGAAAGAGACCTGGGAGTAATTATATCGGAGGACCTCAGAGTGGGAAAGCAGTGGGTAAAGCTAATAGAATGCTGAGGTGCATAGACAAAGGAAAAACAAGCAGGAAGAGGGAGGTGGTGCTCCCCCTGTATCGGTCACTAGTGAGGCCCCACCAGGAGTACAGCGTCCAGGTCTGGAGGACATATCAAAACAAGGACATTGATTGGATTGAGATGATACAGAGGAGGGCAACCAAGATGGTGAGGGGTGTACAGCAGAAGAGCTATGAAGAAAGACTAAGGGAACTGAACATGTACTCTATGGAGGATAGGAGAAAAAGGGGTGACATGACAGAGACTTTTAAATACCTCAAAAGGCATAAATAAGATACAGGAGAGAAGCATTCTTCAGAAAAGGGTATGTCATAGGGCAGGAGGACATCATATGAGGGGTGGGGGAAGACTCAGAGGAAATGTTAGGAAGTACTTCTTCACGGAAAGAGTGGTCAACGCCTGGAACAGACCACCGGTAGAGGTGGTGGGTTCAAGCACAGTGGGGTTTCAAATGTGCATGGGATAGGCACGGGGGGTCTTGGATATAGGTAGAGAGGTAAGAAAAGAAGAAGATTAGCAGGATCTACTGTGTAGGATGAGAGACTAAATCATTTGGTCTGCATAGAGCAGACTAGATGGACCCGAGGGTCTTTATCTGCCGACAAATACTGTGCAACTATGTACTGAAGATGTCAAAGTGGGAGGTCTCCTGGGGACCAGTGATCCCCATAAGGTGTGGTTCAATATAAGGAAAGCTGTAGAACTATACCACACAAGGGTGAGGGTCCTAGGCTTCAAGAGGGCAGATTTTGTAAAGATGGGTGAATGCCTCAGAGCGGATGGTCTGACTGGGGTGGAGGAACAATGGGCAAAGCTAAAAGGGAGCAAAGTAATGGCAACAAACCTCTGCATTAAAGAAGTAGCAAAACAAGAAGAAAAAGACCGCTATGGTTCTCAAAAGAAGTGGCTGAAAAGGTAAAGGCTGAAAGGGTAGCATTCAGAAGGTATAAGGAGAGACAGAGAGAAGAGGATAGGGAGGTGTGTCAGGGGAAAGCAGTAAGGAGTGCAGAGGCACAAACTGAAGAGAGAATAGCCCAGGAGGTAATGAAAGGTGCAAAACATCTTTTAGGTATGTTAAATGAAAAGAGGAGGAGCAGGGGTGGGATTGTCAGGTTTAAAAGGAAGGGGGGGACTGTGCAGAGGAAAACCAGGAAAAGGCAGAAATACTTTTGTTCAGTGTTCACAGAGGAAGCAGAAGGGAAGGGACCACAAAAAAGTAACAGAAGCTTTGAAGGGAGAAAGGTTGGACACTAGGCCTTTTATTGGAGGAAAGAGTCCTGCAGGGACTAGCTAATCTGGAGGTGGACAAAACTTAGGGCCAGGTGGGTGCATCCAAGGGTATTGAGAGGGAGCTCAGGGAAATACTGACTGCACCTCTGACAGTTCTATTAACAGCTCACTGGAAACGGGAGTGGTTCTAGGGGAGGGCGATGTAGTCTCACTACACAAAAGTGGGAGGAGGCTGGCAATTATAGGCCAGTCAGCCTGACATCAGTGGTGGGAAAGTTAAGGGAATCACTGCTGAAGGACTGGATTGTGGAGTAGCTTGAATCCAGTAGGTCACAAGACCCAAGACAGCATGGTTTCAAATGGGGAGGTCATGTTGTTAAATGAATCTGATAGATTTCTTTAACTGGGTGACCAAGGAACTAGATCGGGGATAGCGGTAGATGTGGACTACCTAGATTGCAGTAAGGTCATCCACATAGGAGACTAGTAAACAAGCTGGGTAGCTTAGGAGTGGGTTCAAAGGTGGTAAACTGGATAAGAAATTGGTTAGAGGATAATGAGACAGAGGGTGGTGGTAAACAAGAGTTTACTTCGAGGAAAGGAGGGTGACTAGTAGGGTGCTTCAGGGATCTGTGCTGGGACCAGTTCTCTGATGTTTTTATAAGTGACACTGCAGAGGAGCTGGAAGGGAATGTTTGCCTCTCTGCAGATGACACCACATTTTGTAATAGGGTGGACACTGTGGGGGGGGGGGATGAGCAGAGACCTGAGAAAACTAGGGTGGTCAAGGGTATGGCAGCTGGGTTTCAGTGTGAAAAAGTCTAAAATGATGCACTGACAGCACAGAAACCCAGGGGCAGAGTACAAAATGGGTGGACTGATATTGACCGCCAAGCAGGAAAGAGACGTGGGGGTAATCATATCGATGACCTAAAGGTGGCCGGGCACCATGACAAGACAGTTGGGAGGGCTAGTGGGATGCTGGAGGCATAGGAAGGGGTATCTCCAGCAGAAACATGGAGGTGGTGTTGCCTCTGTATAGATCATTGGTAAGACCCCATCTAGAGTACTGTGTCTATTCTAGAGACCCCGCAGCACAGATATTCAAACTGCGCCCAAAAGAGTGCACAATAGCAGGAGCAAGCACAAGTCTATTAGCCTCATCGCAACAGGCGCGATATTTCAGAAGGATGCAGGCCAAACCGCGCCTACAACCAACATCTGAATATCGCACAACTCGCGTTTATAGCGTTAACTAGGAGGGAAACTGAGCAGATATGATGTGCTATGGCTGAATCAAGGGATGTTCAGCTGAGCAGTCCAGAGGCGCCATAGTGCAAGCAGGAGCCCCCTGGCTGCAGAGCAATGTAACTGCACAATCAGTGAGGTGGGGGCTCACCACCCATGCCATATGTGGGCACAGGAACACACAGCAGAACAGACATCGTCCCCTCAAGCACAGCACAATCTGGGGAGGCTGGAACACCACGCCCATGGAGACAAGCAACAACCCACAGCCGGCCATGGTGCCCCATCACACCCACTGGCAAGCTGAGACTGCCACACAAGGAGGCGGACCACCCTGTGCCACATCATCTTCCCCAGTGCACAGCACCCTGCACTGTGACCCCCAGACACCCCTATGAGCAGTGACCACCACTGCAGGAAACCCTGCTGTACCACCACCCCCACTGTGACACTGCAACCTTGTGCACCAGAACCATGCAAGCCAGCCCCACCATGAGCACCCAGCAGTGGGCGGCACACGGCAATGCAACAACAGCAGACACAGTGCCACCACGCATATTCCCCCAAGATACAGGGTGAGAGACCTGACCATGTGTCAGGCACAAGAGGGTACTCCCACACGGGACAGGACGTGCTCCTCATACCACCACCAGTGATACAGCACCCTGCACAGTAGTCCAGTGACACCCCGACCCACCACTGTCCACAACAGCCAGCACAGATGCCTCACAGTGGTGCATGGAAGCATGCACCACACGGATCAACACAGTGCATGGACAAACACCCACCCATACCCAAGGGCACAACAACACAGGGATGCAGTAGTAGGGGCAGCCAAGCCCCCAGCGTGGGCACATGGAAACCATGTACACACAGCCTGCAGTCCTCCATGGCACAGGAGTGTCAGCCACCCTGCGTAGACACTGTGGACCTGGTACGCCACCATCATTTGCCTGAGCACAAGTCACAGACAGTGCACATCCCCTGCAACACACACAAGCCACAGCATGGAGGTGGGACAACCACGGAGGCGACAGTGTCACCCAAGGCAGACATGCACCACACCAGTGACAGGAGGCAACCCAGCATTGTGATGGGTACAGTAGCTGCCCTGCATGGACAGCCACCACTAACATGCCAGCAGACTGTGCAGGTCACAGACATGCAAGGGTGTCAGCTCACAGGCCATGGATGGGCCGACAGGTGTGCCATGGACACAGAGCATGCACCATGGACCACTGCACACAGTCATCCAGTGCAGGTACACACACACCACATACACTGACTGATAGTACCCACCCACTGCAAGTCACTTCCCCACGGACACACACACACACACACACACACACACACACACACACACCATGACTGCACCACCCTGACTGTACATGCACACCACTGCAGCTGAGCACCTATAGCCGCTGCAAATCAGAGACCACCACAGTATTCATATCAAAAGATTTGTATTCAAAAAAGTATCAAAAGAAACTATTTACAAAACTATGTACAAAGTTGGGGAGGGCCACAAACAAGGTAGGTGGTAAGGGGCAGGGGTGAATAAATGGGACAGGAAAGGAGGGGTGTGCGCGGGTCCAGGGGGTAGGGATATATCAGGGGCAGAGGATGATCAATGGGAGCCCGCTGCTCTGCCTCGTGCTTTCTGGATCCCAAGCTGGTAATCCGTTGCAGGATCTCCAAAGAAGCCCTGGCCACATTGAGGATCTCCTGCAGCTGGTGGACACCTAGGACAAGGGAGCACAGTCAAAACAGATAGGAGTGAATGCACAGCCCCATACAGCCCACCCACTGTGCATGGCATACAGCTGTGGGACATACCTCTGTGATGGAGTGTGACCACCCACATTGATCACATCCACATGAACTGCCCACCCAGGCACATACAGCCATGCGGAACACTGCACACACCACTGCCCAGTCATGCACAGCACCACTCGTGGGCCATTTAGTGACATGGCTATGTGGTAAAGGCAGTGGCACAGCATGTACCTGGTGAACGATGGACCACCATCGATTATTACCCCAGACATGCATTGCTACCTGGACAGTGCTGGACTGTAACAAGTTGTGTGCATGGCAGTGGTGTATGGATGGTGACCATGCCCGCTGCCACCCTGTTACACAGCATGCAATAGTAATCATGGAGTTGGCACTCACCCTCATTGGGCGCCAGTTGTGGTTGGCGGATGGCCCTCATCCCGCCTGGCCGCTCCATCCTCCTCCCTCCACCGCCTCCCTCAGTCTGCGCTGTTTGTCCGGGTCTGTGGGGAAACAAGGAGAGAAGAACATCAGTACAATCCTGAAGCAAAGTCCCCCTGCCCCAAGGTGTGTGCCCACCCACCAACCCCACACCCTGTGAACACTGCCACAGCCAACCCTAGACTATCCCTCCCCTATGTGCTGGACACATACAACACTGTTACCCATATGGACAATAAAAGTGCATTGACGGAACCCCTACCTGGACGTGGCACCATGCCCCTCCGGCACGTGACCGAGTCGTGCAGTAGCTCTGGCTCCTCCTCCTGAGGTCCCCATAGTGGTGCCTGCACTGCTCTGTGCTCCTGCCCATCTGGTGGCCTCTCCAGGGCAGTGGCCACCTCCTGCCACACCTGGGTCCTGGACCTGTCCAGTGGCGCTCCCCAAACAGAGGCCCATGGTGTGGCTCAACAATAGCCACCAGATTTGCAAACTCGATGGCTGTCCACTGAGGGGCTCGTCTGCGTGCCATCCCAACAGCTATAGTAGGCAATATGGTGTTCTGCAGTGTGGTACCCCACATGCAGATGCTGCGCAGTACAGCGCTGCCATTCCCTATCGCGCTGTTATGAACAGCGCAATAGAGGTGCACCCATGCCTGACGCATGGCGCCAAGGGGGCAAAGGTCGGGCACAGGGTCAAGGGTCTCTGGCGCAAGACCACGCACAGTGCCATCAGATGACTATGCGTGTAGTGCGATTGGTTGCCTATGTGCCAGCACCACAGCGGACTATCGCGCAGTTGTGCCATTGCACCTATGAAGGCCCATTGTCACAGCGCCATGTAGTGACCTTCGCTATAGCGCCACCGGCACAATGGTGGCCATGCCCTGCATTGCCTACAGTGCACAGCGTGGCAGATGCCAGCGTCAGCACCCTGGGCATGTGCAGTGAGGTGTACTACGCATGCCACGGAACTGCGCCATTGGCTCAGCACATTTCACACAATTGTGCAAAGCACAACAGCGCAATATTTAGTCGTTATATACTAATCATCTGATCAGCCATTCAATGGCGCAGCACCGCGATTTGCATCTAATTAAAGTTGCTTCTCATCTAATTTGCATGGATTGCGCTAAAAAAGGTGCGACAAAGTGCTGCAGTGGCCATAGTCGGTTACTGCAGTTTATTGGTGAGTTGCATGCTGTGTGGGAGTGTGGACTGTGGATTCAGGGACATGCATGAGACTGCACAGTGACAGGTAACAACTGCCATCCTTACTGGCTAAATAATGACCAAGCACATTCTGGGAGAGGAGGACAACAGTGGTGGGAGGTGGAGGCGAACTCACAAAGGCCAATGCCGATGCCCTTTCGAGGCCTACCTGGATCAGGAGCCACTGCTCCAGTGGATGGCGCGGCACCCATGAGGCCCGTGCTGCTGCATGGGAGGAGGTGGCGCATGCCATGAACCTGAATGGCAGCCACCAGCGCGTGCAGGAGTGTAAGAAGAAGATGGGTACTGACAGGAGGAGGGAAAGGAGAAGGTGGCGGCCATCAGGCGGCATGTGCTGCAACAGGCGGGGACTGCCAGAGGTGGTACAGCTCACCCCAGCAGAGGACAGACTTGCTGCAAGCATGCACTGCAGTGCCATAGAGGGTTCAGGCGGTGGCTTCCAGATGGGTGGTGGCCCATCTCTGCATGATAAGCCATGGTCTGCCTTGGGGGGTGGTGGGTAGGTAACATGCAGTAACATGACTTTGCTTTACCTTACAGATCCTGAGCGTCTGCATGGGTCAGTGGTGGTGGGCCTGTCCACTGCGGACAGTCGGACAGAGTCAGAGTTTGGACCATCCACCTCCACATTTTTTTGTGGATTAGTATGACAGTGGGGCCGCCTGGCTGTCCACATTGATGTCGTTGAGACAGGTGTGGGGGAAGCCCTGCCTGTGTCTCAGCGTGCTGGCGTCCATGGATGCCAGCACACTGTGGCTGTGGCTGGGGCAGAGACCTGCACCAGTGATGATGACATGACCGTCATGGACAGTGACATGTGCATGCCACAGGATGGACACACAGCAGGGCAACTCGCACCCATGGCTGTGGCTGGTGCCGCCGTGGGGGCCAGCATGTCAGCACAGTCCCAAGCTGTGCCTGTCAGCACCGGTGTCTGATCAGGGCAGTGGGACTGTTGCAGCCACTGCGGTGGCACCACTGAGCCCTGGGGCGTGGCAGCTGGAGGGGCGGAAGCAGCAGTCACCCACTGGGCCTGGGGGTACAGGGTTCAGGGGCAGCGTCTGTGCACTGCCTGTGGACATGCCCATACCTGGTCCTGGTGCACAGCACCCACCCTCAAGGGTGCTGAACTCAGGCTCTTGCACACCCTGAGGACAGGATGCCGAGGGGATGATGACCTCTTGACGAGCACACCCGCCTACCGCGAGCATTGGTCCAGCAGCAGATGCGATTGCAACATCCGTGGGAAGCACTGTGTGGCTCTGAAGCGGGCAGAGGAGCGTCGAGCGGGACACCGAATGGATTCTGTCACGGATGGACAGTTTCGCGGAGGATGTGACCGCTGCCATTGACAGGCATGCACAGGCGTTCATTGCTGTCATGGCCGCAATGGGCACACAGTCAGATGCCCATGCATTGCTCACACCATGCAGTGCGCTCTCCACTCCCCGTTCCCAGCGTTGTGCGACTCCCACCCTGTCGGCGCCGGGTTCAGCTGTGGGCATCCCGAGCACTCCTAGTGCAGGCATGTTCAGTGTGCTGCAGACCCCTGCGCGGGCACAGTCGCGTTCACGCAGTGGAACCCCTGGGGACCATCGGTGCCACCCCATGAGGCCAGTAGTCAGCCTGTCAGTGCTGGCGGGTCTCGGTGGGGCTGCCCACGCATCCAAGGTGGCCGTGGCACTGTGCCGCGAGACTGACCTGTCTCCCAGTGCGGGCACTGTCTGGTGCTGCCATTTGTGCATTGTGTGTTTCGGTGGGCAGTGCACGGGTGGGTACTCAGCCCTGCACGTGGACACACGGTCCACCTGCACACCCTCCCGGCTGCTGTCCGCAGTTACGTGTGCATGATGATGCCTGCTTTGCACTGTACACCAAAGTGCAGTGGTGCCCAGCATCTGACACATGCACATGGACAGGCAGTGGACATGGTGGCCTGTGGACATGTGTGTTGCTAGGGTTGGCTTTCTGGGTCGGTGTGCCTCCTGCCGTCTGTGCACGTTTGGTGCATTGTGTGTATGCGCTGTGTGTGTGTGTGTGTGTGTGTGTGTGCCTGTCCATGTGGCGTGTTGATCCTCACCCATCCCTGGTGTTGTGTGTGTGCTTCTGTGCCCTGCCACATCCCTTGCCGGCATGCACCCCCGGTGTGTGTCCATGCGTGTTTGTGGGTTGTGCCTTAGCCACTGGTGGTTGCACATAGCCCCATGGCTTACCAGCCAGATCAATCGGGGGTTCCATCGGCCAAGAGGGGGCTGCCCATCACCATTGTCACCGGCATCCCCATCACTGTCCCCCTCTTCGACCTGTATGGCTATCCCACATTCTTTGGCCATGTTGTGCAGGATGCAACAGGCCAGGAATATCCCACAGGCCTTTGAGGGGCTGTACTGTAGCGCACCGCCAGAGGTGTCCAGGCAGCGGAATCATGCCTTCAGCATCCTGAACACCCACTCAATGACACTGCATGTGGTGGCATGAGCCTCACCGTAGCATTGCTGCGATGGGGTTGTGGGCGGCTGGTAAGGTGTGAGCAGCCAGGGACAGAGCGGGTATCCACTGTCACCTGTGTGCAGAGGGTGGAGGTTAGTTTAGTGATCAGCTTCAGCCTGCCCCAAGTCATATAGGCCACTACCCATGGCACCTCTGGCCATGCCCCTCGAGCCCTCGATATGTCCATTTGGTTTGCATACTCACCCACTAGGTGTCCTGTGGGGATGTCCCCACTCTCAAATCGGTGGCACAGTGCCAACTGGTGCCAGAAGTATGAATCGTGTGCTCCCCCAGGGTGCGTGGCACAGACATTGATGATGTGCCCCCTGGCATCGCACACCACCTGGCAGTTGATGCTGGAATAGCCCTTGCGGTTCATATATACAGCCCCCTCCTGGCCAGGTGGTGTGCGTATGGCCAGATGGGTGCAGTCTATTGCCCCTAGCACGCCAAGTATACGTGCTACCCTGTAGAACTCCTGAATGTTTGCTGTGCACTCCACCACAGTGCTGGGGAAATGGTAGTACTCCTCAGCATGTGGCAGCAGTGCGCTGAGGAATTGGGTGAGATGGCGTGACGTGGCTGACTGGGTTATGCCTATGGTGTCCCCAGTTGGTCTCTGGAAGGTACCCGTGGCGAGCAAGCACATGCAGGCTGTTACCTTTGTCTCCACTAACAGGGCATGACTCCGTCGTGTGGGTGCCTGCATCACATCACTGCACAACTCACAGAGCCACCTCAGTATTGCCCTGTTCAGGCAGTACCGGCCCACAATCTCGGTATCTGTATACTGCTCAAAGCTGGTGCGGGCTGGTACTGCCTGTTGGGGGCATACCGCCGACGGGCCCTTCCACGGCCACGTCCTCTGCCACCCGCCTTCTCACCCCCCTCATTACAGCCTCCATGTGGAAGGTGGCACTGGCCATGTCCCTGGCTTGCGTTCCCCCCCCAGCAGCTGTTGCTTTGTTCCCCCTGCTGTCCTGGCTGCTACCTCCCCTGCACCGGGTACACCTGTCTGTGCTGGCCTCTGGATTGTGTGGCTCCACACACCTTCCCTGTGCCTCTCTGATGCTGTGGTGTTTCCCTGGCCTGCCCTCTTTCTGCCACTTTCCCTGTCCATGCTTCTGCCTCATGTGGCTTCCCTGTAGCGTTCTTGTGCCTCTTCCTACTCCCTTTTATTTTGGCTCATTTCCGCTATGGCACAACTTCCGCTTGCTCCATGGTTGCGCATTGCGCAAGTCTTTGAATATCACACTGCGCCATTTATGCAAGGTTCCTCCCTTTGCTGCGATGCATTCATTATCATTGCGCTGTTGCTCAACATGTTTTCGGGGCGAACTGCCTCCTGCTGAATATCGCAAGAATTGCGTACTTTCGGACTTGCGCAGGCGCAACCCTATTGCTCATGGCTCAACTCTTTTGAATATCTGGCCCCACATCTCCAAAAGGACATAGAGTGGAGGAAGTCCAGAGGAAGGCAACTAAAATGGTGCAGGGTCTGCATCAGAAGCCCTATGAGAAGAAACTAAAGGACCTCAGTATGTATACCCTGCAACAGAGGGGGGGATAAGATAGAGACGGGGGTAAATAAGGTACAGGACGGGAGTATGTTTCAGAAGAAAAGGTGCTCAAGATCAAGGGGACATGCTATGAAGCTGGAGGGAGGCAGATTGAGGAAAGATGTGAGGAAGCATTTTTTCACAGAAAGAGTGGATTCCTGGAACAGCCTTCCAGCAGAGGTGGTGAGGGATGAAAACAGGGTGGGGTTCAAGAATGCCTGGGATTTGTACAAGGAATCATAATGGAAAGGAAGAGGAGGAAGAGCTGTAGATCAGGCATGGTCAGTGGTAATAATGTAGGTAGGGAGAAGTGGGCAGATTGGATGAGCCAAATAGTCCTTAACTGCTGTCAAATTCAGCTTCTCTGTTTATGTTTCTATATGGGGAAGAAAAAATTGTTTGCTCAGGATTTCCAGATGTGACCTGGGAGCACAAATGACTTGCTCAGAATCGCACAGAATGCACGTGGGAGTTGATGGAATTCAAACCCAGGTTTGCAGCTCAGTGCCCTTAACCACTACACTGTACATGTTTCTATATGTCTAATATTACTTTAAAAAATGGGCTCTCTGGGACTGTCCTGTCCTGGTTTAGATCCTATCTCACTGCTGTTTGTTTCTGGTGATGGTTTCTCCTCCAATGCCACTCTGTCCCTGGAAAAGGGCATCCTCTGGGGCTATTAAGCTTCTCCCCTCTCCCCCAGCCAGCCGACCCTAGAGTCCAATTCCAATCCCAGTTTCCCCATGTCGCGAGCGGTAGCCCCTACCTCTGCACCAACAGCAGGTTGGATTTTTTTTCTGAATTTGTTTATGCTCTTGTTCTCCAGTTGGCTCCCATCTGATCAACTGCCCCAGTCCAGTCACCCTGGCATCCCCTGGGACATACTTTTGCCTCTCGTGTGCCCCAGGGCTTCCCCCTCTGGCAGAGGTGGCACAATACTCCTACTCTTGCTGATGAATGGATCTTGCTGTGAGAGTTGGTGTCTGGGTAGCCAGGTGCAGAGCCTGTGATGTCTGGGTAGCCAGGTGCAGAGCCTGTGAGCAGCCAGTGTCATCTAGTCAGTCGTTTGTTTTTTTCTTTCTCCTGTTGCCCTCAGAACACCAGTAGTAAGGGTGTGCAAGTATGCATGCAAATGTGCTTAGTATGGCACCAGCCAGCCTCCTCCCACCCATGGGCCACTCTGACTGCACTGTCACCTATGGCCACTTAGGTGGCAGTATAGTAGCAGAGCTGGCTGCCCTCCCTCATCAGAGGAGCACATCCTTTGGGATGCTAACTCCTCCTCCTCTTGACTGGTCACCAATGACCCATGTTCATTCCTGAACTCTGGTTGCTGGCATTGGGAGCACTGTACCAATGGAGCTGGATAATTTTGATTTTCCGGAACTGATTCCAACTTCTGCTAAATGCAGTTTAACTGTATTTGGTGAAAAGATAAGAACTCAAGGAGGTGAAGGAGGGGAGATACTCTTACCTGATTAAGAACTGTATGTTGAACAGTTTGTTCAGTTTTTGGATAATTAGATTTTCATTTCAGTTTCATACAGTACAATATCTCATGTATTAGTTGTAGTTCAAAATAGTATAGCAAAAGCAGAAGTCCCCACAGGCAATCACAACTCTCTGAATGCAGTAGAGGAGCCAGCCCTTGATAAAGGACTGTTGTCTTTTGAGTTGTTACATTAAAGACAACAGTGTTTTGAATCTTTGCATTTGGGGTAATTGTTTGCCTAGAGCAGCCTACATGTACAGTGGTTTCAGTATAGCCTCACTGTATTCTAGAATATGCTTTATTACTACAAATAATTACTGCTTATCTGTGTGTTTTCTAATAGATTTTCTAACTTCCATGTTATTTCTAAGTCAGCTTGCATCTCAAATACTCCTTGGTTCTTCTATTTTACTTGTCACTTGAGACCAGTGCAAATATTTTTTTCGAGGGGCATGGATATGGTGTACTATCCACACTTTTGGCTGAATTCTTTTCCCCTTTAAAACTTGCTAGAAGGTCTTCAAGCTGGCTCCTCGACCCTGTCCCAGTTGTTATGGAGAAAGTGTGTAAATGCAAGGATCTGTTCTGTTTTATTCCTGTCTCTTCTTGTGAGACCTAGGACTAGATCACCCCGACAATCTCGCTATTCTTTGTCTCTCACCGTCTCCCCTTGCTGTCTTTTTCTCCCTTGCATATCTGATATAAAAATATATGCAGATCATTGTATGGAAATGTAACTGATATTGGGATCCCTTTGTCTAGGAAATATATAGTGTTATTGTTGAAATGTATATAATTATATTTTGAGATGATTGCAAAAAGCTATTGGGAACTCAAGAGGTTACATGAGCGCAAATTTTTTATGCCTTTTGCAGAAGAGCTGCAGAAAAGGGGTCTCAGCTCTGTTCTTGCAGCACCTGCCTGAAACATACAAGAATAGGATGCTTGTTAAGAATGGGGGTTGGAAGGACTTATAAGAGAGCTGAGCTGCAATTGCTAAGAAGAGAAGAATGGACACAGATTGAAGGAAAGCACGGATGGAGCTTCTCTATTTTATTTTGCCTTTGTAAATAGATATACTGAACAAGTTTTTTTTTATGTTACTGCTAGTATAAATAAATATTTTTGGTGAATTCTACAGCTGCTCCTAGTTTTCCTATGCTTCCTGAGTCCCTGACCTGTGCCTCGATGACACACCAATCCTGGTGGTATCTTCCATGGCACTACCCCATGATGTCAGATCTTTCTTTCCACTGGAAGAAGGTTCCCACCATTGCACTCTGTATTTTTGGAGGCCCTTTTGTTCACTAGTTAAGAAAATCTTGGTCTTTTGAGTTGCTTTGCAATTTTCACTGTTGCAGCGATACAGATTTTTTTTTTTATTTTAGTTTCTCTTTATGCCCCCTTCTCACCACTGAACTCCATTTCTTTGGGAGTCTCCAGTGGCCTTGTTCACCCTCACTCCTACTAGCTGGCGACCAGTGCAGTCCATCCCCCCCCCATGGAGCCTTGGATATTCCCCCAGGTGGGTACGGGGTGGGGCCCTTACACCTTGACGTGTCTGTTTCATTGGGAGATGCTGGTACTGGCGCCGGTAGGGGCATTGGGGATCGTGGCCAGGAGCTCCGTCTACTGGAAGTCCCGCGGAGTATTTCCTGGTGTCCTCCCCCGAGGATGTAGACACACGAGGACAGCCAATGGGTGAGGCATGTATTAACGTGCAATCTCCTCCCCGACTCTCAGTCTGCGTCCTCCCCTCCCCACTTGGCTGTCCCAGCTGCACCGATGCCTGTGGTCCCCCAAGTGGTGGTAGAGCAGTGAGACAGGCAATCCTCCCAACCCCGGAGAAGGAGAGCGGCTGATGGGCGCTCTATCCTTCTCCCCCGGCCGGCCCTCCAGATACCTGAGTTCATTCTCAAACCCGGGTCGCTGGCACCATGAGCGGTAAACCTACTGCTGCACCGACGGACCAGCGCAGCGATACAGATTTGACCGATTCCAAGTCAGTGCCTGATTTTAAACACTGTCTGTGCAGGCAGATGATGTCACGTATGGACCCTTACACCACGTGCATGTACTACTTGGGCCGGGAACATGACTTCCAGGCTTGCAGCCTGTGCTGCATTTGACGTCCCTCCACTTGGGAGGACCAGCATGCGCCACTTTTGCTGAGTGGGATCCTCCTGTTCAGTCCGAAGATGCCTGTTCGGCAGACTCTGCAGCTGCAGAGATTGCCAAACAGTTAGTGACTTTCGAGGAAGCTACAGCCCAGGCTGCAGTGGGCCCTTCTTCAGAGCCCGTGCTGGTTCTGCAGGGCTTTGGTGCCTCTTTTACTGGGGCATTCTGGGACTTATGCCAGTCCCTTCCTACCCTCAGGGAGGATCCTTCCCATTGGTCCAAATCTTTCAAGAAGGATTTCAACTCAAAAGCTAAAATGTCCTATCACAGGTTGTGGGACTGCGAGCATTCTCAAGCTTCAGATTCCTACACTCCTGCTTTGTCAACCTTCAATGAGTCAGCTTCGGCCGACACTTTGGTCTAGGCCACTGTCCCCACAGTGTCCCCGTTGAGCCTGTTGGCCAAGATGCAAGCTGACCAGACTGTCAAGATGTTCCTCGACCCGTTGTCACCGGACGAGGGGAATACCTCCCTCTCCAGTCCCAGGGCAGGTTAGATCAGCTTCCTGAGCTGGTCCCTAACCTTCTGGACCCCAAGCTCCCAGGGGATCCTAAATGTCCCTCTCTGGTTCCTGCCTCCCCTCACCATTCTGTCCGCTGGTGGTAGAGGTCCTGCAGCTTGAGGTAGAGCATCTCTCTCTGGGGTTGCCAGTCTCACTCTTGACACTCGGGAAATTGGGCGTTGTGACTCTTCCTCCTCTTCTGGGAAAGATCAGCTCTGCTACCAGTTGTGATGGCACTGAAGGGAACTCGTGGCAGCAGCTCCTTTGGGGTGCTGGGCCTTTGCCAATGTCTGCTCCTACCCCCAGTGCTCCCTTGGCTACCGCCACCTTGGCCCAACTCTGTTCCAGCTTGGCTGCTCCCAGCCTCTCCACCAATTCATGTGGAATGACTGACCCCCTCATAAGGATATCCATGCCCCCAGGCTTCCTTGATGGCTGTCAGCTGCAGTGGGGGTGCAGTCGGTCTGCAATGAATCCTCAGAATCTGAGGCTTCCACCATGCATTCCTGCCCTACTGACCTAGAGTTGGGGGAAGTAATTGTCAATGGACCATGCCCCTACCTCCTTTGTAACCATGCTCTGCCTTATTTTGGAGGCTACAGAGAGCCAGCTGGAGCCTGTTCAGAAACGGGCTAAGTATCCCCTCACCAAAATCTTCGACTGGGACAACTCCCCTGGGTCACCTTCCCGGTGGCTGAAGCCATTCTTGCACCCATGTTGGAGCTCTGGCAATGCCCAACCTCTTGCCCCATGCTATCAGCCCGCATGGCCCACAACTATGTGGTTCCATGGGTTCCTCTCTGGGTTTACCAAACACCCCTCGACTGAAGGTTTGGTTGCCAGTTTGGTCTTCAGGCAGACAGGCAATGTCAGGGATGTTGACAAGCCTTTCGACAAGGAAAGAAATTGGATCATGTGGCCAAGAAAGTATATGCAGCTTTCTTTCTCAGCCTTAGGCAGGCTAGTTCAGCTTTAATGATGGCCCACTTTGCCTATGCCTTGTTGGGCACCCTTGATCAGGTGCTCCCAGCTGACCTTCAGATGACTGTCAAGCAAGTCCAGGATCAAGGCCATGCAAGCAGCAGCTCCAGACAGCCATGGACATTGGTTACTCCTGTGCCAGGTTATTGGTCGAGGCCGTGGCTATGCACTGCAGGGCTTGGCTGGGGATCTTGCCCTCACGGCAGATACCCAACACAAGTTGGCAGATGTTCCCTTCTTGGGTACCGACTTGTTCAGGCCAGGGGTGGATGGTCATCTCATCAGGACTGAGAAATCCAGTGCCACCCTGGACTCAGTCACCTCCACCCAAAGTATGTGAAGGGCTCTAAACCCTGAAGTCGTCCTTTCAGCCCTACTCTGCTTTTATAGCCAAGCCATCCCAGCCACTGTTTGGGCACCAGCAGGCCTGGCATCCCAGACCTAAGTCTGTCACTTCTATCTTCTGGAAGCCTGGCAGATGAGGCTTGGCCACGTCCTCCACTGACCCTGCCTCTGCCTCAAGCCTCAAGTTATGGGTCGGGGTGCCCCTCCTGCCCATCCTGTCTCACCTGGGTCCTCCCATGGGGGGGCCAGCTCCACCACTTTGTGTCCACCTGGTCTGGTCTTCCCACGGACAGGTGGCTGCTTGAAGTGATCAGCCATGGCTTGCCTCTGGAGTTCAAGGCTCTCCCATCAAACTGAGCCCACGCCACTTGGGAGGATATGGTATCCACAGACATGTTGTCCGCCCTTCTGGAGGACATCACCCAGCTCCTCCAGAAGGAGATGATGGTTTGTGTCCCTAACTCACCAGCCAATCCAGGGTTTGTCTCCAGAGACTTTATAGTTCCAAAACAGACAGGAGGCTGGCGCCCCATCTTGGATGGTCACTCTGACTCAGATCATTCTATCCCTGGAGCAGGACATGTAGTTCTGCTCCTCTCACCTCAGGATGCCTTCTTTCATGTCTGCATCCATCCGTCCCACTGGCAGTTCCTCCAGTTCCACGTTGGAGGGACCCTTGAGTGCAAGCCATGCCCTTCATCTTCTCCTCAGCCCCAGGGTCTTCACCAAATGTATAGCAGTGGTGACAACTTTCCCTGAGGCACTGGGGGTCCAGGTGTACCCGTACCTGGATGGTTGGCAGACTGCAGGACCCTCTGAGGTGGAGCAGTCCAGGGACCTGGTCCTCCAGACCTGCTTAAGCCTTGGCCTCCTCTTCAATGAGGCCAAGTGGGAACTCATCCCCTCACAGATGATTCACTTCATCGGGGTGGAACTTGACTTTTGCAGAGCCCAAGCCCAGCTCCTGGTGGACAGGGTAGAGGTTCTTTTCTCCTCTGTCTGATCATTTCAGGTTGGGCAGCTGCACCCGGCCAGAGACTTCCTGCACCTCCTGGGCTGCATGGCAGCCTGCACCAGCATGGTCTATTGGACCCACTGGAGAATGTGCCCCCTACAGAGGGGGCTGGCCCATCAGTTGTCTCAGTGTCAGGGCTACCTTGACCAAGTGGTATAGCAAATGTGAGATGCCATCCAGTGGTGGTTGGTCCTGGGACATCTCCAGAAAGTAGTCCAGTTTGTCCGCCCAGAGCACATGGTCACTCTCATGACTGACACCTCTCTGATGGGCTGGGGTGCCCACCTGGGAGGGAACACAGGGTCCTCGACCTCTAGTCCCCAGTGTCCTGGTGTCACATCAACCTGCTGGAGTTTTAAGCTGTTCACCTGGCCCAGACAACCTTCTCTCCACATATCTGGGATCAGGTTGGCCAGGTCCATGGACAACCATGTACTACCTCAACAAGCAGGGTGGAATACATTCCCTACATCTGTGCAGGGAAGCTCTCTATATCTGGACCCTTATGCTTAGCCTCCAGGTCAACCTGCTGGCCATTCATGTGGCTGGAGTGTCCAGTCAGTTGGCAGACACCCTCAATTGAGTGGGCGAGGCATCTCATGAGTGGTCCCTTCATCATGAGGTAGCAGACAGTCTGTTCTCCCAGTGAGGCACCCTCAGGTGGATCTGTTTGCTTCCAAGGAGAACGCCAAGTTGAGGTTGTTTGTAGCCCACCCTCAGCAGGGTATGCTGCAGGGGATGCCTTCAGGAGCCCTGGACCTCCTTTATGTCTTCCTCCTTTTCCTCTAATCCACAAGGTTCTAATCAAAGCTCAGAGGAATAAGGCATGGATGATCCTGGTGACTCTGGACTGGCCATACCAGTTCTGGTACCCCAGTCTCAGCATCAGGCCTCCATGGCATCTGCCACTTGCCTGGACCTGCTCTCGGATAAACTCCTTCCCGGACCTTCAATCCCTGCAATTGACAGCCTGGTTACTGAGTGGCTAGAGTGCTAGGCTCTGGTCTCTCCGACGAGGTCCTCCATGTAGTTGAGGCCTCTCAGAAGGAGTTGACTTGTCGATGCTATGCCTTCAAATGGAAGAGATTCTCCATTTGGTGCCAGAGAGAGCTTGACCCCCTCTCCTGTACCATGGCTAGCATCCTAGATTACTTGTGGTCCCTCTTTCCATTGGGCCTTCAGTCAACAACCCTTGGGTGCACCTGGCAGCCATCTCTGCATACTGGCTGTGAGCTAGTATGCCAACAGTGGAGCAGGAGAAGGTGGTCAGGTGCTTCTTTAAGGGCCTTGACATTTCCCCTGTGGTGCATGAACCACCACCTTGGGACCTGTTGCTGGTGTTGGCAATGCTCATGGGCAAGCTGTTCAAACCAATGCACAGGTATGAGATGTCACACGTGTCATGGAAGACCACCTTCTTGGTGACTATCACATCGGCCAGAAGGATCAGTGAGCTCCAGATGTTCTCAGTGGCATTTCCTTACCTGGTTTTCCACAGGACAAAGGTTGTCCTTGCCCCAACCCAAAGTTCCTTCCAAGGTGGTTTCAGAGTTTCACCTAACCAGGTGCGCAATCTCCTGGTGTACTTCACCAATCACACCTTGGAGGCTGAGCACAGTCTGCATACTCTGGACCTGTGGGATGCATGCATGGCTGAGTTCGGGGAGAGGTTTACAAGATGTCTGTCACCTATGCTGTAGCCGCACCTTGTAGATCGGCAACAAAGTGGAAGATTGGCAGGTGGATAGTCTCCTGCATCGACCTCTGCTATAGGCTGGCTGGTAGGGAACCTCCCGTAGGGCTTAGGGCTCATTCCACCAGACATACCACTGCCTCAGTGGCTGCAATCAGAGCTGTCCCTATCCAGGAGGATCTGCAGGGCTGCTACCTAGGAGTCAGCATACACCTTCATCTCCCATTACCACACTGACCATGAGTCACGCCAGGATGCTGGTTTTGGGTCCTCTGTTCTCCAATATTTGTTCCCTAAACAGGGTGTGTACACCTTGCCCCCTTCTCCCAGAGAACGGCTATGAGTCTGCCAAAAGTGTGGATAGTACACCATGTCCATGCCCCTAGAAAAACAACTTACTCACCTGTAACTGTAGTTCTAAGAGTGGTATATGGTGTACATCCACACAACCCACCCGGCCTCCCCACTTCCAGCGGGTAAGATATGACATCACAGGATAGTACCAAGGAGGATGCCACCCAGGTGGAAGGGAGGAGCCAGCTTTAAGACTTTCCGGCAAGTCTTAAAAGGAAAAGGAATTTGCTAGACGAGTGGATATACACCTATACCACTCCTAGAAAGTACAGTTATAAGAACTTGCTGTAACAGTAGAGCTTCAACAGAGGCTCTTGCAGTAGATAATTACATATAAGACTGACGTCGGCAGGCAGCAGAACCCCAAGGAAAAATTTCTAGCTAGCAGCCTCTGGCGAGGGACCGCCCCCACATCAGGTGACTGGCATCAGGAGACGTCGGTATAAAGGGGCGGTCCCTCATGCCCACCTTCCAGTTCTTTCCCACCACAGGCCACAAGAGACCAGACGAGAGAGAGAAGCGGATATTTCCCTCACTGGAAAAGGAGCTGAAAAAGAATAGGGGGATGGAGGGCGGGAAGGTATCACCTACTGCAAGAGCCTCTCTCTAATATCTACTGTTACGGTAAGTTCTTACATAACTGTACTATCTTACTTTGAGAGGGCTCTTGCAGTAGGTAATTACATATAGACTGAGTCTCAAGCAATCTGGAACAAGACGAGCACAGCGGAGGAGGAAAGCTACTCAAGCAGATCCTCTAGATGTGAAGGCCTTAAGAAAGAAGGCCTTGCAGAACAGCGAGCCCAAGCCTGCTCTACGGCGAGAAGCAATATCCAAACTGTAATGTTTTTGTAAATGTATGGACAGAAGTCCAAGTATGGGAGCACAAATGTCTGCCACTGACACATTCTTGAAACATGCCGCAGAGGCAGCAACCCCTCTGGTGGAGTGACCTCTTATTTGACCTGAAAGGTTCTTGTTGTACTTGTCATAACAGAAGGTGATGCAATGAGCCAACCATTTAGACAGGCATTGCTTGGAAACAGCATTGCCTTTCTCTTTGGGGGCAAGAGAGACAAAAGTTGATCAGTCTTTCTGAGATCCTTTGTTCTGTTAGTGTAGTATCTCAGAATGCAGTGAACATCCATAGTGTGAAGTAAATACTCCCCTGATTGAGTACTCATGAAGAAGGCGGGTAATCTATGGACTGGTTCAATGTAGATTCCGCTACCACCTTGGGGAGAAACTTAGGATTGGTGCGCAGAGCCACAGTTCCTTGTGAAAAATCAAGTACGGGATTTTACACATCAGGGCCTGGAGCTCGGAAATCCTCCGAGCAGAGGTAATGGCCACTAGGAAGAGCGTCTTCTATGAAAGGAACTTCATGTCTGCTGAGGCCGCCAGTTCAAAAGGAGGCAAAGTAAGCTTCTCAAGAACGAAGTTCAAATCCCAAGGAGGGGCAGGAACTTGGATAGGGGGTCTCAAGTGAAGAACCCCTCTGAGGAAAGTCTTAGAGACTTCCAGTTGAGCAACGTCCTCATCTACGAAGGGAATATGGTGGCCAAAATGGCCGCCATGTGTCCCTTCAGAGACAACTGACTAAGACCCAGGTCGAAGAGGTGATGGGGTACTTCAGCAGTCACCCAACTGAGCAAGAGAAAGGCTCAACGCCTTTGAAGCGGCCCAGATTGAGAACAGTTTCCACTTCATGGCATAAGTAGACCTAGTGGAGGGCTTCCTAGCCTCCACCAAGATCTCAGCCTCCTGGGAGAGAAACCCCAAAGCAGGCTTGAGCTATGTCTGCAGGAACCACACATCCAGTTGAAGTGACTTGAGACCTGGATGAACCAGGGTCCCCTGTTCCTGGGTCAGTAAAATCCATGACAGCGGAAGAGGAGACTCCTCCGAGTATTGTTGCAGAAGAGAGAACCAAACCTGCCTGGGCCAGAAAGGAGCGATCAGAATCATTCGTGCTCCTTCTGAACCTAGTTTCTGCAAGACATGCGGATCAGAGGAATTGGGGAAGGCATAGACGATCTGTCCTCCAATCTAGAGACAGAGTGTCTCCAGAAAATGCCTTGCTCTTGAAACCAGCGAGCAGAAGTCAGGAAGCTTTGTGTTTAGAGGTGAAGCGAACAGGTCCACCTGAGGTGTTCCCCAACGTAGGAAGATATCGTCTAGGACCCGCTGATCCAGCTCCCACTTGTGAGCTTGAGAAGACGAGTGACTTAGTTTGTCTGCTAAGGAGTTCTCGACCCCCGGAACACGAATTGCCGTGAGGTGAAGGTCGTGTTGTGCTGCCCAATCCCAGACTCTCATCGCTTCCCTGCAAAGAGGGTAGGACCGAGTCCCACCCAGTTTGTTGATGTACCATACCACACACATATTGTCCGTCTGGCTGGTTAGGTGGCCTGGAAGAAGATGCAGGTGGAGGGCCTAGAGAGTGTAAAGCACCGCCCGGAGCTCGAGCACATTGATGTGCAGTGATTGCTCAAGCTTGGACCAAGAGCCCTGGGTCCAATGTGGACCGAGATGGGCTCCCAACCTTCACCCGGCGTCTGTGGTCAGAGTCTGGAGGAGTAGGAAGGAAGAATGGAACTCCCGAAGAAGGTTCTCTTGAACCATCCACCACTGTAAATCTCGAATCATGGGAGGAGACTAGGACCAATTGGTCCAAGTCATCTACCAGCTGATCCCATTGAGGTGAAGTGTCCACTGAGAGACCCTCATGTGGAGCCGAGTGCTAGGGACTGTCGGGATAGCAGCTGCCATAAGCCCGAGGTCGCGAAGTTGACCTTGCACTGACCCACCAGTAGCGGACAACAGGCTTATCTGAGTCTGGAGTGTGGCCGCCCTGTCCAGAGGCAGAAAGGCCCTGCCTAGGGTCGGTGGTCCAGTACGCTCCTATAAACTGAAGCCTCTGGGATGGATCAAGTGAGACTTGAAATGGTTGATAGTAATACCCAGGCAGGCAAAGACCTTCTGGGTGAGGGAGAGGCAGTGCAGTAGTTTCTCCCTGGACCGAGGCTGCCAGGAGCCAATCGTCCAGGTATGGGAAAACCTGTACCCCAGGGTATGCAGGTAGGTCGTCACCACCATGAAGGCATGTAGTAAATACTGAGGAGCCAAGAGAGACCAAATGGAAGTGCCTTGAACTGGTAGTGGTCCCCCTGGAAAGCAAAACGAAGATATTTGTGGTTAGACGGGCAGATAGCTATGTGCAGGTAAGCATCCAGCCACTGGCCCGAGAGGACTAGGGGCAGAAGGCTCTGCAGTGAGAGCATCCTGAGCCTCTTGTACTCCACGAAAAGGTTTAGAGAACAGAGATCTAGAATAGGTCTTACATCTCCTGTCTTCTTCGGGACCAGGAAGAAGTGGGAATAGTAACCCGTTCCTTGCAAGGGAAGGGGGACAGGTTCTATCGCCTCTTTCAGCAAAGTGCTGACATTTCTTCCTGGACCAGAAGAAGATGTTCCCGAGAGTATGACAACCTTGGGGGAGGGTGACGAGGTGGTTTCTGCAGAAATTCTATTGAGTGTCCTTCTGCGATTAGCTGGAGCACCCATGAATCTGATGTTATCCTCTCCCAGCCCGGAAGGTGGAGAGAAAACCTCCCTCCTACCGGTTCCTCTGGGAAGCCAAGAGGTAGTAGGAGAGGGAAGAGTCAAATGGTGTGGGGCAGCGCTGCAGCTGAAGCTCACTGCTTTTTTGGGCGGGGGCTTGGCAGCTGGGGGCCCAACATTTAGTAGCCCTCTTTCCTGTTGGTCTCGCAAAGGGACGGCACTGTGATTGATGCGGATGATACATAGAGTCGACAGACTTTAGTGCCGCCTCCTTCTCCTGCAGGTCAGTGATGATGTCCTTGACATCACCCTCTAACAGCACCGAACCCTGGAAGGTTGCTTCCTGGATAGCAGACTGCACTTCCGGGACCAACCCTGATGCCGTGACCTATGGTGAAGCTGAGCTCTACCAGCAGTGTCCACTACATTGTAGGTCGCCGAAGAATGTGCCGACTGGCCAAACGTGCAGAGCGGACGAAGTCAGCCACTTCCTGCTTGACCCGACAGTCCGGAAGGGAGTCCAATTTCGATTCCACCTTGCTAAGAATCGCCTTCTGGTAATCCCCCATGTGGCCAACATAGTTCAGGGCCCTAATACCCAGAGTGGAAGAAGCAAAAATCTTCTTGCCATACTGGTCCAGAAGGCGGGATTCCTTGTCAGGTGGAGACGAGCTAAGATGTTTGGGTTGAGCTGACTGGCCATGAGTGGCGCTAATCACAACCGAGTCAGCACGAGGGTGGGAGTCTAAAAAGTCAACACCCTCTGGAGCCTGGTATAGCCTGTTTGACTTCCTGGGAAGTGAGGCTAAGGCCGACGTTGTTTTCATATGGTGGTACAAGGTCGCATGAGGCTCGATCCAGGGTGGCACCAAAGTGGGAGCTGTCACGGGCAGATCCAGATGCTCAGTGAGTTTTTATGCTGGGGTCTGGCTCAAGGATTGCCACTTATGTACTTCCTGGATCTTCTGTAGCAACTCCGTGAAGGAAGGATCCTCCGGAGGAGACTTCGGAGGAGTCCTTGGCTGGGGCTTGGACGGTGAGCATGGCTCGTCGTCTTGCTCGGAACAACCATTGGAAGGGTCCGAGGAAGAAGATGATGAGGAAGAGGTAGACTCCCTCTCCTGATGAGGGGGAGGAACGGACCCCTTGGGAATCCCTCGGGGAAGCGTGTCCTGCCCATCTCTGGACCCAGAGGGTTTAGCCCTGGTGTCCGGAGGTGGGAAGGGAGTGTGTCATCATGGACGTACAGGAACTGGCACTGGCACCATCATCGGAAGATGACTCTCCACCTCTCTGGTGAGCTGGGCCATGGCCTCAGCCTCCAGGAGGCCAGAGTCTCCTGCAAGTCCACGGCTGAGGGGTGGTGGAGGAAGAGGGATCTGGTATGGACTATACCCAAGGTTGCATATCCATAACCCGACAGCAGAAACCCGGTGTCGGGTGTTGAGGAGCCAGGCCACTGCGGCATTGGATATCGGCGCTTGGTACTGAGGCGCGCGGATCCTGCGGTCCGGGTATGGTGGCGTCGGGATGACGGGGCCAGGTACCAGGAGCGAGGAGCTGCCTGAGCAGACAGCCCGGCTGGAGGCCCACGGTGGTTCTGGAGTGGAAGACCTGGGGGCGACGCCGGGGGTGGGATGTCATCCGGCGTCGGGAATACCGGCATCTGAGCCAGCGGCGAGAGCCAGTGTTGGAGCCAGCGTCCGAGGAACCGACATCAGATCAGTTGGACCAGAAGGTGGGCGGTCTGATGGAGGTGGACCAGAAGCCTCAGCATCACCCAGGGATGGGGGCGGAGAAATCATGAGGGTCGGGCTGAGGGAGACTCAAGGTCCCGGGAGGCAGCGAAGGCCTCACGGGGGCGAAGGCGACAGATGGCAGAAGTCTGGCGTGGCTCATCCGCTGTGCGGGCGGGCGAACAGCGTGCAGCCTAGCAGCGGGATCGAGGCGGACACGGAGGGCGGTGTCTGACTTAATGTACCCATTCGCCGGAGGCAGGCCACGGATGGGCGGCCTGGTCGGGCGGAAAGGGGTCGCACCACCCCAAAGGGTTGGGCGACTCACGACCTACTCCGTGCAGGCATTGGAGGAGCCAACATCTGGCTTATCGGGCCGCTCGCGCAGTAGGCCGTGAAACCATGGCTTTACTGGGGCGGAAGCCTCCACGAGCCGGGCGCCGAAAGACTGGCGTGAGCCAGGCGGCGCGCTGCCGCTAAAGCCCCTAAGGTGGCTGTCATGGAGCCGGTCCCCCAGGGGCGTTACCTGTTCAGGCGACTCCTGAGGAAGATGCGGTGGGAGAGAAGCCCTTGTCCCGTGCCTTTCCTTATCCTTTTTCTTGCGATGGCCTTCAGGAGGAGTCGGCGCCTGCGAAGCTTTCCAGTTCCTTCTCCATGGAGCTCATTTTTTTTTTCAAAATGTGGGCTTCAGGGACTGCTGCCGCCTTCTCAGGTGGCGGCGTTAAAGCTGAGGCAGTGCTGGCACTTCACGGATGGTCAGGGCCTAAACAAAAGGCACAGGGAATGGCCGACCTTGTGGGAGTTGGGTGCCATGAGTCGCACTTACTTGTTTTTGTGCTGGAGGGTGTGAGGCGGACATACACAGATGGATACCTGGCGATGGCTGAGAAAAAAATCCGAAAATACTCTGTAAAACTACGAAGGAGCCTGACCGAGCAGGGAACTTTCAGCGTAGTCGATTAACCTGGGGAAGAACTGGAAGGTGGCGTGAGGACCGCCCCTTTATACAGCGTCTCCTGGCGTCGGTCACCTAACGATGAGGTGGTTCCTACGCCAGACCTGCTAGCTAGAAATTTTTCCATGGAGTCCTGCACCTGCCGACGTCAGTCCTCTATGTAATTACCTACTGCACGAGCCCTCTCAAAGTAAGATCTACAGTTACAGGTGAGTAATTTATTTTTTATGTAATTTCCTAACTTGGTAAAAAAACAAAACCTTTAACCCAAAGAATCAACCCAACTAATTGCAGCTTTCAGGTTATTTGTTTAGTCCCCGACAAACTCCATCAAACAAATTTCCAAGTTAAAGTCTCCAGCTGATGTTTGAATTATATTTATTATATTAGTTCACAGTAATATGAACAGTACAGAACATATATACAAAGCCAAAAGAGAATTTACACACATTTAACTAGGATGAAGGAGGTGAGGTATAATACAGTATATGATGTGAATATTTGTATAGTTTTGCAAGCGCCATGCACTCAGTGTTATAATATTGCCAAATGGAACCAAAGCAGTAACTCTGCACTGAAACACAAACTGCTTTTCAGTGTTCTGTTCATCCGTCATGTGTATAACTGTTTTCAGTATATGCCAGTACTGTAACTGAACAATGAGTGCACATGGACGGTAGGGTGTAACCACAGCTGCAACACAACTGTTTTGGTGGAACACAACATCAGAACTAAGACTCCGGTGTTTTACACAGCAGGTAACCCTGAATTAAAATTTACACTCTTACCTGCCGGATTCTTTTTTTTTTTGGCAGCATGGAGTCCAAGTACATATTTAAATATTTAACTGTAAGCAAACATATAAGGCAGTTCTGCGGTATTTTTGCAGCACGTTTTGACATTGGTTTAATACAATAAAGTGCAGATAAAAATTCAGCAGGGGTTGCACTCAAGTTCTGTTATGTAACCTCCAGTCTGGTCGCCATGTGTTCACGAGAACAACATTTTTGTTGCTTGAAGCGTTGTAATGGCGGTCTGTTCTGTAGCTGTACAGGGCAGATTGCCCAAACCTAACCACCAACTGACAGTGTTTTCCCACAGTTTGTCTGCAACTTTGCTTCAGAGATGGCGGCAAACAGTGACCTGTCAGGATGTTCTGGCCTACATCACCACTAAGCCAGTTTGTTGAATTCTAGCCAGTCACCACTGAAGAAATCCTCACCACTACCTGACAAGACCCAATGCTGGGTCAGGGCTGAGGACGCCACTGTTTTTCCTAGCTAGGATTCTAAGAGCTTCTGGGTACAACAGCAAGGTAATGATTTAGAGCAATTGCATCACTCCACTATGAACTGATATTTCAGGGTCTCTTCATCATTTAATAACTAATCTAATCAGTTTTACTGGTAGCTCCATCATCACACTAAATAATGGGTGTGCAGGCGAGATATCCTGACTCCATCCTTTGCAGTGGAGAAGATGAACTTCTTACTTTATACCTTTAAGTGCTCTAGGAACCATAATAATAACTGCCACATGAACATTTCCAGTCAAATTACAAAAGTCATCTTGAATGCTTAGCTTTCAACCTTTGGAACTACTGTCAAAATCTGGTTACTTGAATAATACAGTGTTTGATGGAACATTCTGAACAATAAAATTCAGTGACTGTACCTAGAGGATAATATACGGGCAGCCATACACAACAAGCCTGTGTCTGCTTGAGATGTTCTTGTGGCAACCAAGAATATTGACAGCAAGCCCGCAGGCTCTCTGGTTGCCATAGAAAACCTGAGATGACGATGCATGCTTGTCTGTATGCATGGCCACACGTTATCTTTACTGTGTATGGGCATCCATGCCCATTTCTGACACTCCTTGATTCCATTCAGTAAATTGAATAGCTGTGGGGTGGGGAGGCATTTGAAAGTTGGTGGCAGGCACAATTACCAATTCAATATGCTGTAGCTGTTTCTGTAAGTTCAAGTTTGGGGGCAGGCTTCCAGCTCAATTGGATGAGGAAAACAGCTGTGTGGCAGCATTCTACGTTGCTGTAATGCAGTAGCGACATCACTATTGCAGCACAATAAGCATATTCAGACATGTAATTCCATGCAGAACAGCTTTCCAACATACACTATAGTGCTTCTGTGCATAGTTTACAGCTGTCATCTGTTGTGCATGGATATCTTGGCCAGTCAGAAACACACAACTGACAGAACACCAGCATTCACACATTCTGAAAAACACCATTTTGCCTTTGTATTTTATTACACGTAGTCTAAATGTATTACAGTTTATTTTCCCTCACTATCTGCCAAAAAATGTGAACTGAATTTTTAACACTGATTCTGGTTTAAAATGTTCCATCAAGCTTTTCAACATCTCTCTGAGGACTGGGTGGGTGCCACAAGACTGGAGGGTGGCCCATGTCATGCCGATCCACAAGGGAGGATCAAGAGAGGAGGCGGTAAATTACAGGCCCGTTAGCCTGACGTCAGCAAGGTGATGGAGGGTATTGTCAAGGAAAGGCTAGGAAAGTTACTGGAGCAAACTGGGTACTTGGATAATAGACAGCATGGCTTTGTCATGGGAAGATCGTGCCAGACAAATCTTGTTGAGTTCTATGACTGGGTGACAAGGGCCCTGGACCAGGGTAGGCCAGTGGATGTCCTCTTTTTGGACTTTAGCAAGGCGTTTGAATCGGTACCCCACAGTGGCCTGCTGGCCAAGCTGAAGGAAATGGGGGTAGGGAGGCAGTTAAGATGGATAGAAAATTGGCTCTCTGAGTGTACTCAGAAGGTGGATGTTGGAGGATTAGCCTCATCCCCAAGGTGGGTTACTAGTGGGGTTCCCCAGGGGTCAGTGCTGGGGCCACTCCTGTTCAACGCCTATATCTCAGACATCAGGAGGGGGATCAGGAGTGAGATGAGTCTCTTTGCAGATGACTCAAAACTGGGTGCAGTGGTGGATGGGGAGGAGGGGAGGATGGCCTTGCAGGGGAACTGGATGTTCTGGAAAGGTGGTTGGGAAAATGGAAACTAAAATTCAATGCGGGTAAGTGCAAGATTCTGCACCTGGGAGTCGAAATCCAGGCCAGGAGTATACCCTGGGAGGACACCTGATTTAAGTCATGGAGGGTGAGAGGGACCTGGGGGTAGTGGTAGATGTCAAAATGAACAACTCAGAGACCTGTAGGAGGGCAGCGGCAAGGGCAAATAGGATGCTGGGATGCATCGCCAGGGGGATTACCTCCAGAAAGTCGGAAGTGATCCTTCCACTGTACAACTGCTTGGTTAGACCACATCTTGAGTATTGTGTACAATTTTGGAGACCACATTTAAAGAGGGACATTACACTCCTAGAGAGGGTCCAAAGGAGGGCAACCAAAATGATCTGGGGCCTGGGGGAGAGGACCTATGAGGAGAGACTCAAGGAGCTCGACATGTACACCCTAGAGGAGAGGAGGGACGGGGGGACATGATAGAGACCCTTAAGTACATGAAAGGATCAATAAAGGAGGCCCAGTCAGGGTGCTCCAATGGAAGGAGGTGGGCAACAAGAGGTCACGGGTGTAAGCTGAAAGGAGCAAGCTCGGAGAGGAGGAGATGTTATTTCACTGAAAGGGTGGTAGAACCATGGAATGCACTGCCCAGGAGCTGGTAGAGGTGGAGACTGTGGACGGGTTTAAGAGGGATGGGACAGGTACAGGGAAGGTAAATCTGATCAGGCCCAATACAGGTGGAACATCTGGGACTGGGGACAGTATAACCGGGGGGGGGGGGCTCACCAGAATCAGCCCTCAGTGCGAGTGCTGAAAATCGAGCAGTCTCGAGAGACCATTAGGCCTATTCTGCTGGCATTTTAGTATGTATGTTAGTAATATAAAAACAGTGGCCTGGGGGGGCACAACAGAAAGTACAGTTACGTAAGAACTTACCGTAACAGTAGATCTTCGAGAGAAGCTGTTGCAGCAGGTTCCACAATTAGGACTGACGCCACCTGGTGGCAGTTCCGGCAGTTTTTTCTTCCAGCAGTACCGACGTATGAACGCCCCCCGCCAACGCCCTATATAAAAGGGAGGAGTTCCCCATGTGCTCCAGTTCTTGTGTGCCCCCGCGTCAGGTAGAATTTGGCAACAGGCAATGGTCAGAAGTATAATTACTAGAAATTATTCCCTCAAAGGAGGAAGGACGGTCTGAAAGGACCTGATCCTGGGGAGGAGGCGGGACATATACAGTACCTGCTGCAAGAGCTTCTCAAAGATCTACTGTTACGGTAAGTTCTTACATAACTGTACTATCTTACTCGAGAGGAAGCTCTTGCAGCAGGTTCCACAATTAGACTGAGTCCCAAGCAGTATAAACATATAACAATCCCTGAGGGGGAAACAGTAAGGAGAGAAACAGCAGGAGAAAGGAGGGTCTCTCAAGAAACCAGGCCTTGCAGAACTGCGAGGCCAAACCCTGCTTTGTGTTTGAAACAATGTTCAGGCTGTAATGCCTGATGAAGGCATGGACAGAACTCCGAGTAGCGGCAGCACAAATATTGACTGCTGGTACCCAGCTTCAGTGCTCTTGCGAAAAGCAGTGATAGTTCTGGTAGAATGAGCTCTAACTGGCCCCTGGGTTGACCTGTTATGCTTCTCATAACAAAGGTATTACAATGTACCAACCAGCACGAAAGCGTCTGTTTGGTGACCGGGAGACCCAAGGACCATTGGGCAAATGACACAAAAAGCTAATCAGATTTCCTGTCCCCCTTGGTTCTAGCCGGGTAACATTGGAGAGCCCTGTGGACATCCAAGGAGTGAAGGGCTTCTCCCCTATTGGAATGCTCCAGGTAATATACCAGCAGCTGAATGGATTGATTCAGGGTGAGCTCACAAACTACTTTCGGCAGAAACTTCACATTAGTGCGAAGATCAACCCTGTCCTTGTGAAAAACAAGGTAAGGTTCTTTACACATGAGGGCTTTAAGTTCTGAAATGTGCCTCGCCGAAGCGATAGCTACCAAAAGCAAAGTCTTCCAGGATAGAAGATGGAGCTCAGACTCCATGGCTGGTTCAAAGGAAGGAAGAGTGAGCTCTCTAAGACAAAAGGAGATCCCGGGGACAGGATCCCTGATGGAGGTCCGATATGAAGAATACCACGCAAAAGGCCTTGAAACCTCCACCTGAGCCACCATCTTATCCGAAACAGGTAAGTGATAAGCGGAGATGGTGGCAAGATGCACTTTGATGGAGGAATAGAGACCTTTTCTGAAAGAGAAAGCAGGTATTCCAAAATTGAATTGACTAGATAAGACCAACGGGTCCACCCTCTGGCTGTGGCCCAGATACAGAAACGCTTTCCCTCATAGTGTAAGTGGCCCTAGTGTGAAGGTTTCCAGCGCCTCTATCAGAACTTGCACAATCTGATTGGACACACTGAATCTGCCTTAGCAAGGTCCAGAGGAGCCAGGCATGCAGGTGTAGAGAACGAGATTCGAGTGTATCAGGGACCCACTGTTCTGCAACAGGAGGTGAGATGATAGTGGAAGAGCGGAGGCTCTGCCGCTAAATGATGGAGTAAGAAACTAAATCTGACAGGGCCATAGCGGAGTGACCAGAATAAGGGTGGAAGGTTCTGACTGCACTTTGAGGAGAACCTTCTGTAATAGCGGGAAAGAGGAAGCACAGAGAAACTTCCATTTCCAGTAGGGTGACATCGCGTCTTGCAAAAAGCTCCAGGCTCTGGACCTAGCGAGCAGAAATTGGGGAGTTTGGTGTTGAATCGAGACACAAAGAGGTCCACGCTCTGGTGTCCCTATCTGACAGAAGATGCAATCTGTAACTTCTTGAAGCAGCTCCCATTCGTGAGCTTGCGATTTTGTCCTGCTGAGCATATCGGCTAGTATGTTTTGTTCCCGGAACATGTACCGCTGTCAAAAGAGTTGGTGCTCAGAGTGCAGTCCCACACTCAAATGGCTTCCTGGCAGAGGGGTAAGTGTGTGCCACCCTGCTTGTTGATGTAGAACATCACTGAAGTGTTGTCCATCTGAACCAAGAGGTGGCCTGGCATTAGGACCGAGACTAGGGCTTGGAGGGCATAAAGGACCGCTCTCATCTCCAGAATGTTGACATGCAGATCTTCCTCTATTGAGGACCAGGAACCTTGGGTGCGATGTATCCCCAAATGAGCACCCAACCCCGCGGATGACACATCCATGGTCAGAATCTGGGATGGTGCCCCTACATGGAAGGGGATGCCTGCCCGCAAATATTTGGATGACATCCACCAGCGTAATTCCCGGTGGACTGGCTCAGAGATCCTGATTGAGGCATCCAGACTGCCTAATGTCTGATCTCACTGGACCCTTAGGACCATTGGATGATTCTCATGTGCAGATGTACCAGAGGAACCGAAATTATGGCAGCAGCCATATGCCCCAACAGCCTGAGTAGGAGTCTTGCTGAGACTCTTGAGGCTGAAGAAATCTGAGACGCCAAGACCTGAATGCGACCCACCCTGTCGGAGGGAAGAAAAACCTTCCCAAGAGTGGTATCCAGAAGAGCTCTGATGAATTGGAGAGTCTGGGCTGGGAGCAAATGAGATTTGTCCCTGTTGATGGTGGCTCCCTAAGCGCTGAAACAGCGAGATGGAATCCCTGATAGTTTCTGACAGGCGAGACCTGGAGGAGGCCAGGAGAAGCCAATCATCCAGATAGGGGAACACAAAGTGGCCCTGTCTCCGTAGTGCTGCAGCCACTACTGCCAGGCACTTGGTGAAGACTCTGGGGACCAAAGAGAGACCAAAGGGAAGGACTCGAAACTGATAGTCCTTGTCTTCAAACCTGAACCTTAGGAATCTTGATGGTTCCTGGCAATGGGATATGCAGGTAGGCATCTTGCATGTCCAGGGATGCCAACCAGTCTCTCCGAAATGAGAAGAAGGAAAGTGGGAAGGAGACCATCCTGAATCTCTTGTATAAGGCCCATTGGTTCAGACTGCTGAGGTCCCCTGACTTTTTGGAACTAGGAATATGTGGAGAAAAACCCTCTCTCTCCTCCCTCTCTTTCTTTCAGCTGGTGGCATCTGCTCGATGGCCTTCTTGTCCAAAGGATAATATCTCCCTTCTGACCAGTGCTCGGTGTTCCTTGGGTAACAGGATGAGGCGGTGGTCTCTCGGTGGAATAGAATCAAACTCTATGGAGTGCCGAAACTCCACGAGACAGAGTACCCACTGGTCAGAGGTCACTTGACCCCACACATCGCATAGAGAGCAGCCTCCAACTGGCTCCCTGACTGAACGTCTAGGGAAGGAATGTAGCCTGGATAGTCAGGTGGTAGAAGGGGAGGAAGGGTGGCAGTGGCTGCTGGCCTGTCTAGAGGTGGAGGCAGAAGATCCTCTGGCTCCTCCTCCGTGACTGAAGCTGCCTCATTGCAAATGGTGTTGGAAGTGAGGCTGCTGAGGCCGATGTCCCCCACGGCCACGAAAACGAGGTTTGCGAGCTCAACCCTGTTTCGGGCGGTACATGGACTGCACGGATCGGATAGCCCTGCCGGAATCCTGCAGCCTGGTGATGATCCACTCCGTGTCTTCGCCAAAGAGCATGGAGCCCTTGAAGGGAGCATCCAGTATGTTGGTCTGAACATCTGGCTCAAACCCAGAAACCCAAAGCCACACATGGCGGAGGCAAATGCCAGTGGTGGCCACCCCTAGAAGAGGTGTCCATGAGAGTCATAGGCTGAGCATGAGAAAGTGGGTGCCCATGTCTGAGCTGGTCTGAAGTAGCTTGGCAAGCTCTGCACTATGTCCAATCCCTGTTCCCAAAGGGCGTTCTGGAATTTGACCACGTGTGTCAGAAAATTTAGGCTCCTGATACTGCAGGTGGCAGCAGAGTACACCTTGTGGCCCATAGAGTCCAGTTGCTTTGATTCTCTGTCAGGTGGCTGGGTGCTCAGGTGTTTGGGCCTCTGTGAATGGTTGTGAGCTGCCGAAATCACCACCAAGTCTGCTGCGGGTGGTTCAGCCAAAAAGGGGTGGTCCGAAGGTGCCCGGTAAAGCCGATGAGCCTTTTAGGCACAGCAGAGGAGGAATCAGGTTGCGCAGGTGGCATCCTGAAAGGTGCGGACCATGGGAGGAATGACACTGGCTTAGGGTCTTTTTGGCGGAGGTATTTAGCCAACCGCAGTCGCTCAGGGTCCAGGGACTCAGTGTCCCAACCCATGTTGGCCTGGATGTGCCTCATCACCTCCATGAAGCTCAGGTCATCTGGAGGGTTGGGAAGTCCCTGAGTCCCCAAGTCTGGATCTATGTCAGAGTCTGGATGTGAAGAGTCCGAATCCAGATAGGAGTCTGGTGTGGAAGAGGAAGGAGATCTGTGCCTCTTCCTTTTGCACCTCCTGTCCGGCGAGGGAGAAGAACAGCAGGAGGAACTACTGGACCTGGTCCTCCTTGTTTTCTTTTTACATTTTTTAGGAGGAGGTTCCTCGTCTGCCCCACCGTCCAACGGTTCAACATTAATAGGATCTGGAACCGGCGTGGGAGGAGATGCACCTGCTGGTAGGTCCTTTTAACTGTCCCACCAATGGGAAAAAGCTTCTTCACTTGAGATAAGTTCAACCTAGGTAAACCAGGCATAGGGATAGGAGGAGCACTTGAGCTGGCGTCAGCCCTAGCCCACCGTCAGGGGGGTACCGGCGTTGAATCCGCACCCTTATCCACTGGGCGAGGCCTAAGGGGATGTTGGGCAGGGTCAGCACCCGCTGTCGGGGTCCGGCGATTGAGAAGGGGATGCCAGAGCTGATGTCAGGAAGTGCCAGGTAGCCAGCATTGGTCGGACAGTGACCAGCAGTGGAATAGCCTTCGCCGGGACAGAGGCTGGAGGGGCTGCGGACGGACACTGATCCGGTGTCTGCTTATCCTTAGGAGCCGACTGGCATCCTTCTGAGGTGTGAGCCTTGTGACAGTCGGCCTTATGACTGGTGGACTTCTCGACTGAGCGCCGGTCTGTAGCCAGAGGCAGGCTCCAGTCGGAGTCGTGCCGTTTTGGCGGCAAGGAGGCCCAGCTGCCAGAAGACCCAGAGGCCTTGTTCAACTCCCGGGAGCTGACGAGCATCTCCTGAAGCCTTGGACACTGCCATCACAGAGGTAACAAGCCTTGTGTGAAACAAATAAACAAAGCAAACGATGTAAGAAACCACTATGGTTCTCAAAGGAAGTGGCAGTGAAGGTTCAAGAGAAAAAGAAAGCATTCAGGAAGTACAAGGAATCACAGAAGGAGCAGGACAGAGAACTGTATCAGTTAAAGCAAAAGGAAGCTGGGAAGGCAGTCAGAACAGCAAAGGCCCAAACCGAGGAAAAGATGGCCAACTCAGTTAAGAAGGGGGATAAAACCTTTTATAGGTACATCAGGGAGCAAAGGAAGACCAAGAGAGGGATAGTGAGGCCTAATAAAGGGGAGAGAGGGAGGGCAGAGGGTGACTGTGAAAAGGCAGAGATACTAAACAAATATTTTTGCTCAGTATTTACAAAAGAAGAGGGGGAGGTACCTAAAACAAACAGTAGAAACACTCTGGATACAGAAGTTGATACCAGCCCATTTACAGAAGAAAGGGTTCTGAAAGAACTCTTAAAACTGAAGGTGGACAAAGCAATGGGGCCTGATGGGATTCATCCCAGAATTCTAAAAGAATTAAGGGTAGAACTAGTGACACCACTGACTACCCTCTTTAATAAATCATGGGAGGATGGGGTGGTACCCAAGGACTGGAGGAGGGCAGATGTGATTCCCCTTCACAAAAGTGGGAGCAAGGCAGAAGCAGGAAACTACAGACCTGTTAGTTTAACCTCAGTGGTAGGGAAAATGATGGAATCACTTCTGAAGGAAAGAATTGTCGAGTATCTAGAGGCCAGAGGGGCACAGGACCCAAGGCAGCATGGATTCACAGTGGGAAGGTCATCCCAGACAAATCTGATAGATTTCTTTGACTGGGTGACCAAAGTAGTAGATCAGGAGGGCTCTGACATGGTCTACCTAGACTTTAGCAAGGCATTTGACACAGTCCCACACAAAAGATTAATATACAAGTTAGGCAGCCTGGGAGTGGGTCCCAAGATGACAGCCTGGGTAAAGAATTGGCTGGAGAATAGGACACAGAGAGTAATAGTAAATGGAGTCCACTCTGAAGAAAGGGGGGTTACTAATGGGGAATCGCAGGGTTCAGTATTAGGACGGTCCTCTTCAATGTCTTTATGTTTACATTGCAGAGGGACTGGAAGGAAAAGTAGGTCTCTTTGCAGATGGCAAAGATCTGCAACAGAGTTGTTGCACAAGGTGGGATGGAAAGGATGAGAAGGGACTTGGCAAGGTTAGAGGAATGGTCAAATGTATGGCAGCTTAGATTCAATGCTAAGAAGTGCAAGGTAATGCACCTGAGAAACAAAAACCCAGGGGAAGAGTACACAATGGGGGGTGAGATACTAACAACAAAAATGGAGAGGGACCTGGGGGTAGTCATATCAGATGACCTAAAGGTGGGCAAGCAATGTGAGAGGGCAGCAAGGAGGGCTGGGGGGATACTGGGATGCATAGGGAGAGGCATCATCAGTAGAAAACAAGAAGTTATTATCCCTCTGTATAGACAGCTGGTGAGACCCCATCTGGAGTACTGCGTGCAGTTCTGAAGACCCAATCTCCACAAAGACAGACAGGATAGAAGCTGTCCAGAGGACAGCAACTAAAATGGTGCAGGGTCTGCACCGGAAGACATATGAAGAGAGACTAAAGGAGCTTAATATGTATAGCCTCGAGGGAGAGGGGGGACATGATAGAAACTTTCAAGTACCTCAAGGGAATCAACAAGGTCCAAGAGGGTAGCATCTTTCAAAAAAAGAGGTGTGCAAGAACAAGGGGGCACAATTTGAAGATAGAGGGGGGGCTCAGAGGTAATTTAAGGAAGTATTTTTTCACAGAGAGGGTTGTGAATGCATGGAACGGCCTTCCGGAGGAGGTTGTGGAGTCAAAAACAGTGGTGGAATTCAAGCATGCATGGGACAGTCATAAGGCAATTCTAGGGGGTGGGGTAGGAAGAAGTAGGCTGCTGGTTAACTAGGATCTGCAGCTTATCCATTAGGTAGGAAATGGGCAGACTGGGTGGGCCAGCGGTCCTTATCTGCCGTCAAATTCTATGTTTCTAAGTTACCTGTGCTCATTGAAAGCCTTCGGCAGGCTGATGAGCATCTCCTGAAGCCTTGGACACTGCAGAAGAGGGCTTAAGGGCCGTGAGATGGGAGTCGTGCCTCAAGACCTGGACTTGAGCCCAAGATCTGGGCCTAGAATCAGACCTTCCTCTGTCCTGTTCCTGGTGCTTGTGTGTCTTGCGGGCAGGTGGGTGGCTGGATTCCCCCAAGGAAGAGGCCTGTTCCATGGCGGCAAGTTTGGTTTCGGCAAGGTAGGCTGCAAGGGACTTCTGGTGCCTGATCACAGTATGGGAATTAAAGGCCTGACAATGAGGACAAGTGTCGTGGTCCGGCCTGAGACAGTAGAGACATGCCGAATGACTGTCTTTGTCGGGAATCTGTCACCCACAAGCGCACTTATTGATGTGAGTAGAGGACATAGAAGCAAGCGAACAACGCGATATTCGAATCGGTGGAGTATGAAGCGATCGTTACTATGGACGGTGACTGAGTGAACTATCCCCGACTATACAGCGGGAAAGAACAGGTGGTCATTCCCACGTCGGTAATGCTGGAAGAAACAATTATTGGAACTGCCGCCAGGTGGCGTCACTTCTACTTTTGGAACCTGCTGCTAGAGCTTCCTCTCAAAGTAAGATCTGTGATCTGATGACAATAACTTGAGCTTAACTTGTGTGGTCATCAAAATCTCTTGCTTCATTACATTTCTGTGGTACACATTTTCACAGCCCCTATATATACATATTTTTTTTTTTTTTTTTTTTTAAATAAAGGGTTCTCTCTCTTCAGGGCTGACTGGGAGGCTGTTCTTCCTTGTACCCGGGTACCATCGATCGTCCCTTGTTTCTCTTCTCGTCAGGGAGGATGTTCCCTTGTGGACTGTCCCCATAGCAGAGTCAGGAGGGGGATGGCCATCCTCTTCCCCCATGCTTCATCCAGAAGTCCCCAAACTGTAGCTGCAGGGTAGGTCATGGTACCTTGGGCGAGGCTTCATGGAGCCCTTAGTCCCCTGTTTTCCAACCTCCTAACCTGGAGCTGCGGCACATTGTAGAAGCATAGGCACATGAAGGCGTGCATGCTCTCCAGACTCATGGCCTCCTTCCACTATCGCTGACATCCATCTGTCTCCCCATTGTCAGTGTTGCCATCTGGCCTCCACCTGGTGGCAGCTAAGAGCCAGGAAGGCACATCACCCCTATGCAGGAGAGTAGAGCTGTGTAACGGCTGCTCAATCCTCTTCTAGCCCTCTCTCCTGCCAGCCCCTGGCAACTTGGCCTCATTCCCGAAGTCAGGCTGCTAGCATGTCGTGAGGTAAGGTATTTTGCAGTGCCTCAGCCCTCTGCACCACTGGGCTGGCCCCTTCCACTATTCTATAAGTTATTTAATCAATAAGGCATGACAGAGTGTGGGTTATTGTGGGATTTATGCATGCCTCATGGTGAGTTATGAGGCACAGAATAACAACCACAGAAGTGAGTAATCCCCAATTACCCATGTCCTGTGGTGCCTTACTGTTGCTATACAACTAGACCCATGTGTAAAATACATTTAAACTGTGCGTTTTTTTTTTTATAAATGCCATTCCTCAGCTGTGGGTTACTGCAGGATTTACCCACAGATAAAGACCTTAGCTGACCAAGTTACAGGATTTTATGTCCATTGTATAATCACAGCTAAGTACAGAAATATTTGGTAAACTGCTCCTTAGCTATTAGCAGCACCGAAGTCCACTTGAAGAATTAAATCAAGTCCATTAGACTGACACTGCTTCCAGCTCCCTGCTAGGCCTCCTCAACCAGTTCCAAAGTTTCCTTCTCTTCTCATCCAAGAAACAATTTGTCACAAACCAGACAATATGTTATTCATAACAGATTCTAGGAGTAATAAAAAGTTAGCCATGAAGAAGGCCCACAAATGACTGTAATGCTGGCATGACAAAATGCTTTGTGTGCAGAATACTGAATGACTTACCACTGTGCCTACTTTTTAAGCACGTGGTGGCTCTCTGCTTCTTTTTGGTTGCACTGCAGTCTTTTTGCAGCTGAGCACGAAGGATTTCAGTCAGACTTCCACACATGAAATCACTACGTAAAAACATTAGCAGCACACCTCAAAAAGGGTGTCACAAATCTGTAAAGCAGGCACTGTAAGTTTGCATAAAATGTCTGGTCACAGCTCTGTCTGGTCTTGCAGGATGTCCCAGACAAACATCTAGGCTTATAGAGTGTCCATGGATACAAATCACATGCAAAACAGCATTCCACAAACCGCGTGCACCAAACAAACGCTTCATATGGTAAAACAAACTTTCCACTGACACTTTAACACACACTAACAGTTATAAAAATTGTTAAGTATTAAAGGAGGGCCTCATTATTCACGAGTTTGAGCAGCCTGTGAATAGATGGCACAGCACAAAACTTTTGTAATAAAACTTCAGGGTAACCGCTGGTAACATGGTGTGTCAGCCAACTCAGAACGCTGCCTGTATAGATCTACCCTCATGTGACAAATTGCAGGGTAGGCCCTTGAAATCATGCAGCCCCTACCCATTTTAGTAAAGACTGGTGATGATGATGGGGAGGAGCTACCCTACCGCTTGTGGCTTCTCTTTGAGAAATCATCTGCACCCCTTTTACAGTAGTGCAAAACAGGCTTAAAACACTTTACAAACCAAACACATTCTATTCCTCACAATACACTGGGAACAAGTCAGTGAAAATGCACAAGAATGAAATTGGTAGGACCAACAAGGATGGCAACACTTTGGCTCTATAATAACTGCAGCCATTTTGCTGGGAGCACACCATAAAACAGTCTGGCTCCTTTAAGTTCTCCTTCAGAAACAAAGAAACTATAATCCTATTCCCCAAGATAACTGCATCTGATCTGTGCCATTTATAATACCTGCTTGGCTAATTTCAGTCTTCCCCACTGGACTTTACACCTGAGCGATACAGATAGTGAATTCCCTTATCAAGTATAACAGAGGATGTGCTACTCCTTGACAGCACAGGTACTAAAATTGTCCACCCTGTCCCACAATATAAACAGCTGCTGCTGTTTGTAGCTGCAGTGGTCACCCACCTTCCTCTAGGGTGCACAACATATAAAGGCTACTCTACCCCCTACTGCTCATTTGCTAGTCCCAATTTTTGTGACGCATTTTGTTGCTGTTCATTGAAACTGCATGTACAGCGATACTGTCTATATGTTGATACAAGTTAAATGACCTTCCCCATTTTTAATGCATAAGTTTATCTTAAATAGCAGCTTACACCTTCATGAGAACTTCAACAAAACATAATATTTAGACCAGTTCAACTTATATTTCACATCAGTTCTGTATTTTCCCTCACCATTACTTATTACTGAGGTCATCTGCATGAAAACAGGATCTTTGCTCCTGAAGAGTTCATCTATGCCTGTTGCTTGTTCCCTATCTGAGGTCATAATGCATTGCTTTTGACATTAGTTACTCCCATGGCAACAGATTGTAATGTCACAACAGAGCATTCAGATTTTGAGTAGGGGGTAAGCTACAGTGGCAGATGAACTCTAGGGGATAAATATAATGTATTCATGCAAGTATACTCAGTAAGACATGAGGGGGAGGAAAAATATATAGAATGTTATACTGAATGCAAGCTGAAGTCCACCTAAATATTATTTTTATCAAAGTTTTCCTTGAGGCGGCAGCAGCTCTTTCAGGGGACCGGTGATTTTTAAACATCCCCTGAATCTGCACTATAGAAACACATAAGTTGTTGGCAGATAAAGACCCCCTCTGGCCCATCCAGTCTGCCTAATTTCCCTGCCTACTGTGCCACTGCAGCCAAGACATGATCTGCGATCGTCCCCACCCCTTGTATTACTTCCAAGGTCCCCCTGTATCTGTCCCATGCATGATTGAATCCTGTGACCATGTTGGTGCCCACCACCTCCACTAGGAGGCTGTTCCAGGCTTCCATCCCCCGTGAAGAAATATTCCTCACATCCCTTCTGAGCCTCCTCCTCCGTCATCACGTGTAACCCTTTGTCCTAGAGTCGGCTCTTCCATGGAACATGCTACCTTCCTGTACCTTATTAAACCAGTTATGCTTGAAGGTTTCTATCATATCTCCCTTTCCACTATGAACATTATTTATCCTGCACCAATCACTAATCTGTTTTGGCGTGCTCAAACCTACTTCAAATGAGCCCAGCTCTGGAAGACAAAACCCCAAAGTAGAGCCCCTATGACTCTGATAATGAAACTCACCATATCTGTGAATCCCAACGGATCAGTTTGCCATAAAATATTAACCCTGTAGCATCCCAGTCCACAGACCTGTAAACCAGGAGGTGGAGGTCAAAATCACAGCCCTGATATCTTCATGTCAGTTTTACAATGTGGCCAGGGTATAAAATTTGTGAAAGAAAGTACATGCCCAGTCAGGCATACAAGTAGTACAAGTACATGTCTGACAAAATATTATGTAACCCCTAGATGGCGCTATCCCAGGGGCTACTACCCCTGCCTGATTTGCCACTAACAGGTTGAGGGGCCTGGATCCAATGGCGGGTGCCTCCACCCAGAGGTCAGGGTTTGCAATAGTTAAACTAACTTGGTCACAGCCCTCTGGGACACTGCAACCCCCCTTTCTTCCCACTAGTGGCCCACACAATATATCAGAATTACCTTCACAGTATACACTTACCCCAGGTCTGGTTCCGGCACTGGGACCTCCTGTGAAATGAGATACAGTGCAACAATCACAGTACAGTACTTTAACATAGACAAATACCTCAGGCAGTATAACTTTGCTGAAACAAGCAGCTCTGATTTATTTAGGGGGATATAACAAGGACAGGGGGAAATCAGGTTAATTAGCTTATCACTCTAATAATCTATCTATGGCTCTGTGCACAGGCCTATCCCTATCAGTTACTGTCCCTGGGCACCCAAGCCCTAGTGGCTAGTCCAAACCGTGGCAGCTGGTAGGGGCCCTTTCACACAGAGAAAAGGAGAATTAAACAGTCAGCAGTACAGTAATTCCATTTGGATTTAATGGCAATTCAACAGGAGCTACTCTGAATTAGTACTCACGACCTCCAAATAAGATAGGGTCCTTCAATGTCAGCAGGGCTCACTTGAGGTACACAAACCTCTTCACACATTTATATAAAAGAAAGCACTATACCAGGCAGGCTGCATCTGTATCCCGATCGCAATTACTGCACAATACCGGAGAACACACAGCAGATTCAGTTCCTGACAGACCGAGTGCAATTTTCTGCAATTCTTCCAGTCTTCTACAGGGTGAGCCTGGTTTCTACTCTTCAGAGATCCTTTGATTCTTTTCACAGGACGGATTCAGTCCTAACAAGCTGCAGACCGAACTCTGGGCTTACACACGTTTTGACTAAAACTGCACACTGAAAAGCACAGGGCTCCTTCCTTCTTCACTGCCAAAGCTCAACTCAAACCCAACCGACAAAACCGGCATTTCCTTTGAGTTCCTCCCAGTTCTTGACTGGATTGGCTGTCACTCACACAGACTGCTGCTGTTGGTCCAAAAGGCACTGAAGTCTAAACTACATCTCCCAGAGTCACTGCCCATACAATCCTCTTGTGGCTGGCTCAGATTATGAGTCCAAGTTCTGATTCGTCCAAGGCACCATTTTAGAGCTAGCTTACCCCACACTGATTGGTCCAGTTCAGCAGTTCAAAACTAGAATGGGGAACTAGCAGACACAGTTCTGACTGCAAAGAAAGCAGGTTAGACAAACTGTAATTTCATTATTACTCTAAATAATTTCTGGCAAACAGTTACATCTTTCAGATAGGTTCCCTTTGCACTCTAGTGACTGCAAAATGAAGTGAATTGGCAGCAGCTCGAGTGGTACTCAGAGAAGCACACAGTCCCCCCATACAAACTAATTATGTCTGCAAGCAGACAGCTCTTAAAGAGACAGTACCAGAGGCTCTAAAAACACTCACTGATAAATGGCTTAAATGCCAAACACCATTCAGGCTTGGAGCATTCAAGCAAGCTCCTGGAAGTCTTTTGGGAACCCCCATTTGCAGGGGGGTTACAATTACATGGCACCCTTACATAATTTCAGTTTAATAAGACCTTAGCCCCTAAGCCCTGAAAAGGACCGAAGGGGTAATAAAGGGGGACACGACCTTTTTAAGGCATAGAAGTAAAAAGAGGAAGCCAAGGGGAGGGATTGTGAGGATAAGAAGGGCAGGGGGAGACTGTGCAGAGGAGAGTCAGGAAAAAGCAGATATCGTGAACCGGTACTTCTGTTCAGTCTTCTCAGTGGAAGGAGTGGGGGATGGACCACATAAAGCAGCAGAGATTCACAGGGGTTGTTGTGTCAGACAAACCTGATCAATTTCTTTTACTGGGTGATCATGGAAATACAGTAGATCTGGATGGAGCAGTGGGTATGGCCTACTCAGACTTCAGTAAGGCCTTCAACCACATGGGAGGCTGATAAGGAAACTTGATAGTTTTGGGGTGGGACTCAAGGCGGTAAACTGGGCAAGAAATTAGTTGATGGATAGGTGACAGAGGATGGTAAATGGCATTCACTCTGGGGAGGAGAGTGACCAGTGGGGTACCTCAGGGCTCAGTACTGAGACCAGCTCTCTTTAATGTCTTCATAAGTCACATGTGGTTTAGATTGAGTGGAGCTACCGGGCGACACCAGTGATATGACTCTGCTCTTGACTTCTTTATAAACAAATTCACTGCAACCTATGATACATTTGCCCCTCTTAAAAAGCACAAGGTACCCCAACTGGCTGAATGACCCCTGAACTCCTAGCCCACATGCAAGAAAGGGACAATCTCTGGTACTGGCTGAGGATACAGTATCTCTAGTACACCTACAAAGGTACAAAGAAGCATGAAATAGGTGCACCAGTAAAATAAGGCAGGCAAAATCGGAATACTGCAAGGACCAGCAAAACTCAAATCTGGAGCAATGATAAATTATGAAAAAAAAAACATATGTAAGCTCAGGGTAAAGTTGAAATACAGCCCCCTAAAATGCTCAAAATTGATGGTGCTGAGATCCTGGATCAGAGATAGCAAACAAAATTAACATAGTCTTTACGGATCTAAGCTGTCATCCTTGACAGTCCCACACAGAGGTCACAAGACAGTGGTGGCACTGGAGCATTATGCAGCCGTGACACAGAACAAGGACACCCTAAATTCTATTTCAAGCCTATCTCCACCAAAGGATCCCTAAAGTATGTCAAAATGGTACTAGGTGAAACCAGGGTAGGAGTGATGTGCTGGGCATGAAGTTGCTAGTCCTGGCCCTTGAGGAACCTGCCCATCCCATATGCAAAATATTCAGCTTCTCTCTGTGGTACTCCCACTTACCTGAGATATGGAAAACCGTGCTGGTCATGCCAGATTATAAAACAGTGCCCACTCCAACCTGCTAAATACAGGGCAATTTCAATCCCCTTTGTCCAAAGCCACAGGAAGAATCTTATCAGACCCATAGCCTATATGGGAAAAATACAACATCCAGTATGCTCAACAGTGGCTTCAGAAAGCTTCATAGCACCAACACTGTCCTGATAGGTACACTAACTAACTCAGCAAACTGCACGAGGCCCTTGACAACAGTTACCTGGTTGGAGCCATCTACACTGACCTAAGGCCTTTGACTTTGTCAACCACGAGCTGCTGCTTGGCAAGTTCCTCTCCCTTGGTCCATCTCAGGACACAGCAGCCTGGTTTCGAAGCTACCACATGGACTGCTCCCAAAATACAAATAGACAGATTTTTATATGATGACACGAGTGTCTCCAGAGGTGTGCCCCAGGGATCAATTCTTGGCCCCCTCCTATTTGGTCTGCTCATCAACAGCCTTCTAGTGGCCTGCCAGTATGCAAGTATATTCCTTTACAATGATCGTCATTTTCACCAGAGTAAAAATCACCTCTGACCTCAAAGGCAATTCTGAGTCACTGGGAAAATGGTTCACCAACAACAAATTGGCTTGGAATTACAGAAAACAAAACCATGCTAATCTCGGACCCATAAATGAAAAAAGGTCCCCCACTGGTCATCCTCACTGCTAATGGCCATAATTTGGAATAGGTAGAATATTTTAAGTACCCTGGTGATCTGGATGATACATTATCAGTCCCACCCCAATGTGGATAACAGTGTTAGCATGGCTAACAGGTGACTGGGTGCCCTGTATAGGACCTGTTTTAACCTTACCACCAAAGCCAGGCATCTTGTTATATCCAGCACTGCCACCTATCACTCATTGACTATATCTTCCTGTCTATGCTGCTGCGTGTGACACTGTACTAAACAAAGTCAAGGTGTATACAGCAAGGTCTGTCACTTTGTACTGGGGTGGGCATGCTTGTCCATAGTTACATCCTGTATTCTGTCACCAACTGGTTACCCTACATGGCAACTGAAGTACCAAACTGGGCTGCTTGCTAAAAAGATGTTGAGGCTAACCCCTCTAGCTATACAAAATAGCTTCCACGCCGTACCAATGGAGTCAGTATGGCGCGATGGGTTAAGGCTCTGAGCTGCAAATCTGGAGACCTGGGTTTGAATCCCACAGCCCCTAGGTGCATACTGTGTGACCCTAAGCAAGTCACTTAACTTCCTTGTGCTCCCAGGTTGCACCTGCAAACAAGCTTCAGGTGTGTCTCACCCGTAAAATAATTCGAAAATAAAAATCAATATAATACCAGGAGCATGACTAGGAATGCCCAACAACTACCTTTCTGGAGAACCAACTAGGAAATGCTCCTTTGCTTTAAGGGCAGCAGGTTGGCTGAACAATTACCAGAACCCCTACTAAGTCCCCAAATATTACCCAATTTCATAAAAGCTCTGTGCCTAGCATTCACCTCAAGTTCCAACTGTACCTGCTTTAGTTAATCTTTATATCTACTTAATGGTTGTCCTAACCTGCACTGTAATACAGTCACTGATACTGTAACTACAAAATTCCATTGTGTAGCCTCGCATCTTGTTGACTGTCTTATATATTCCTCTAGAATTAATGTAGAAACAGTATATATGCGATTGTATTATCTGACTCAGATGTGTAACCTTTGTAAATGAGCACCTGTGCTTAAAGGTATTTTTCAATGAATGAATAATGGCTGAACAAATACATCAGTATTAAATGACAATGAAGAGCTGGAGGAACGTCTGTCTCTTTGCAGATGACACCAAAATCTGTAATAAGGTCGATGCCGGTGGGGGTACAGAGAATAAGTAGAGACCTCAGAAAACTTGAGTAGTCAATGGTATGGCAGTTGGGATTCAGTGTGAAAACTGCAAAATCAGGCACCTAGGGCACAGAAACCCAGAGGCAGAGTACAAAATTAAGAGGTATGGACAATCACTAAACAAGAAAGGGATCTTGGGGGTAATCGTATCTGATGACCTCAAGGTGGCGAGGCAGTGCGCCAAGCCAGTGGGCAGGGCCAGCAGGATGCTGGGGTGCATAGGGAGGGGTATCACCAGCAGAAGTAGAGAGGTGGTGTTACCTCTGTATTGATCAGACCCTACCTGGAGTATTGTGTCCAGTTCTGGGCACATGTCAGGAAGGACATAGGGTGGAGGCTGTCTAGAGGAGGGCAACTAAAATGGTGAAGGGGCCACCTCATAATCCCTATGAGGAAGAGTGAGATATCTCAATATATACACTCTGGAAGAGGGACATGATGGAGACAGTATTTTTATTTATTTATTTATTAAGTCTAGGATTACAAATACCTTTGAGCCATGGCTCTTTACAAAGGTTCCACGTCAGAGAAATACAAATTATGGGGAACATCAAGACAGACATTACAACAATGTGGACATTGCAAACAGAGTACAGATTAATACAGTTCAAGGGTAGCATTGTAACAAGGCAGCTAGCGGCATTTGTCAGAAGAAAACAGACAACAGATAAGAAGTGCCAGAGTCATAGGGAGAGGGAAGGGGGAGGAGAAGGAATAACATGTTATGGTAAGTTACGCAAGAACTTACCATAACAGTAGATCTTCTAGAGAGGTTCCTGTAGTAGGCAATCACTTATAGGACTACACCCTCTGGTGTCAGGACCACACGGCAAGTTTTTCCAGCAGTGTGTGGTGGGGGACCATCCAGCTGATGTCATGTGACTGATGTCAGTGTGACCCTACATAGTGGGCGATCCCCACTCCCACCTTCCAGTTCTCCCGCTGGAGATCAGAGGAGGATAACACAGGAGAAAGGATGAAATCCTGTAGCCCAGTTCAAAATGACAAAGAAAATGCAAAAGAACTGGGGGACAGAGGGAATTAGGACTTACTGCAGGAACCTCTCCCAAGATCTACTGTTATGGTAAGTCTGCACATAAATGTACTACCTCATTTCTAGAGGGTCCTGCAGTAGGTAATTACTTATAGGAATGAATCTCAAGCAGTCACTCATGAGAGACAGGGAGTCACAGGAGGAGGAGGAGGAGCAACAGAAAGACAGCACAGGACCAGCCTAAGATAGTAGGCCCTGCAAGATGGCAAGGCGAACCCAGCCCTACGGCTAGAGGCGATGTCCAGACTATAATGCTTTGTGAAGGTATGGACGGGACTGTAGTGCTGCTGCACTAGATTTCTGCTGCAGAAACATTCTGCAGGAATGCCAGAGAGGTAGCCACGCCTAGTTGAGTGACTTGACCTCCCCAGAAAAGGTTTGTTGTACTTCTGGTAACAGAAGCGAATGCAGTTACCAGCCATTTAGAAAGGCACTGTATAGAAACTGCCGATCCCAAGGATTTAGGGGCAAAGGAGACAAAAAGCTGGTCAGATTTTCTGCACTCTTTAGTACTGTGAATGTAGCATCTGAGGGCTCTGTGAACATCCAGAGTGTGAAGGAGACCCTCCCCATTCGAATGGTAAGGTAATAAACCGGAGTTCAAAAGTTTGATTCAACATGAACTCAGAAACCACCTTGGAAGAAACTTAGATTGTGCACAGGACCGCCCGTCCCTGTGAAAAATCAAATAAGGCTCCTTATGCATCGGGGTCTGAAGCTCAGAAATCATATGGGCAGAAGTAATGGCAACTAAAAATAACACCTTCCACGAAAGGTAGCACATATCACAGCTCATCACTGGTTCAAAAGAAGTAAGCGTGAGCTTCTCCAAAATAAAATTCAAATCACAAGGTGGGGTAGGGTTACGAATGGGAGGTTTCAGGTGGAGGGATCACCTTCAAGAAGGTCTTGGAGACCTCCAACTGAGCTACGGTTTTCCCCTCCACTGGCACATGGTAGGCTGAAATGGCCGACAAGTGGACTTTAAGGGATGAGTATGACAGACCCGAATCAGATAGATGGAGGTATTCCATGACCTGAGGAGCAGAGCATGTAAAAGGGCTGCTTCTTTGGGGTACCAGCCCTGTACATAGAGTGGACTGACCAGGGCCTGACCACTGTCTTGGAGGCCTGTGAACAAGTCTTTGCTATCCCTCCAAAGAGGACTGATCCCTAAAATGGGCATCCAGTATGGATGCCTGGACATCTGAAGTGAGACCATAAATCCGCAGCCAGGCATGCCTCCCGAGACTAATGGCTGTAGCCAAAGAACAGGCTACAGAGTTCACAAAGTCATAGGTTGCCCTAAGGTGTGCCTACAAGAAATTTTAGACAGACGGAGATCCTTGCATTTCCATCTTTAGGTCTGAATCCTCCAAAGAGGAAATCTTGTCCTCCAACTTTGCCAAAGTTACTTTTTGGTAAGATACCATCTGTGCCACATAATTCAATGAGCATAGGGCACAGGTGGCCGAAGAACAGACCTATTTGCCATACTGCTCCATCTGTCTGGACTCCTTGCCGGGGAGAGAAATGTACTCATGTGCCTGGGGTTAGCCAAGTGATCATGAGCGGCAGTAATTACCACTGAATCGGCCTTTGGGTGCGAGTCCAGGAAGGGAATACCTTCAGGTGAACAATAAATTCTGTCTGCCTTTTTGGGGACAGTAGGGATGGAGTGTGGCAGTTTCCAAATGGTGGACATGAGGTCCTCATGAGGAGCTATCTTGGGGGCCTGGAATGGGGGTGGCTGTATAAAGATCCAGATGCTCTGTGAGGCGTTGGCGCATAGGGTCCAGATCCTCCGTATGCCAGCACCTGGCTTCGGAATGCGGAGGAGTTCTGTAAAGGAAGGGTCCTCCGGGGGAGACTTAGGAGACTCCTTTCCCCCAGAAGGGGTGGACAGCTCATCTGAAGAAGAGTCAGACATATCCTCATCTGAGTCAGGTGGATTCTGGTCCTCTGGACATTGAAAATCTGACAGTGATATGTCCTGAGGGGTAGTACCCAAGACATGTATAGTCTGGTGCTGGTCAGGGGTACTGGCACCGGGTTGGTAAGCCTATTTTCCAGGTCTGAAAAGAGCTGGAACCTCACATCCTTCCACAATGACTGGATTGCCGTCTGGTTGTGGAGGAGGAGGAGATGGGTTAGTTAGGGTGAACAAAAATGAGGTCCCTAACCACAGAATGAGGATGGGGTACCCTTGCTAATATGGGTAACCCTGTTGGTATCCACAGAAATAGCCCTGGAAGTAATGGGGCATCAACAGACCTGACAGTGGAGGGTAAAAGGCCAGATGCCCAGAAAAGCTCCAGATGGTAGGTTTGGACCCAAGGGTCTGAAGGACCAGGATAGATAACAGACATCACAATAGTGGACGCGGATAGCCATCATCGGGATGGCTGATGAAAGAGGCACAACGTGATTACAGATGTGAGGGTACCAAACGTGAGCCCCAAGGATGTCAGACCCTCGTGACAGGCCTATCTGTAGGCCCTGATGGAGGAGGCTGATGAAAGATACCTGACGCGCTGCTGTCATAAGAATAGGAGCAGCAGAGGTGAGGTGGCCAGATGTCAGAATAGGTGACGGAGGGATAGGGTCCTTCAGGGGAATCACCTTAGGAGTGGGTGATGAAAGAAAGTACAGTTACATAAGAACTTACTGTAACAGTAGTAGATCTTTGAGAGGTGCTCTTGCAGTAGATAATTACATATAGGACTGAAGCCAGCAGGCGTCAGAATGCCACGGAAAAATTTCTAGCTAGCAGTCTCTGGCGGGGGACTGCCCCCACATCAGGTGACTGGCGTCAGTTGACGTCAACATAAAGAGGCGGTCCCCCACGCCCGCCTTCCAGTTCTTTCCTGCCAAAGGCCAAAAAGGCAAGATGAGAGAGAGAAGCGGATATTTCCCTTCCTGGAAAAGGAGCTGAAAAAGCTAAGGGGGATGGAGGACGGGAAGGCATTACCTACTGCAAGAGCCTCTCTTGAAGATCTACTATTACGGTAAGTTCTTACGTAACTGAACTATCTTACTTCGAGAGGGCTCTTGCAGTAGGTAATTACATATAGGACTGAATCCCAAGCAGTCTGGAACAAAGAAAAGTACTCGGGAGGAAGAAAACTACCAACCAATAGAACCTCCAGCTGTAAGAGTCTTAAGAGAGAAGATCTTGCAGAACAGCCAACCTAAAGCCTGCTCTACGGCGAGAGGCAATGTCCAAATTGTAAGAAGTATAAGTTAGAAGCCAAGAGATATCTGCCGCTGACGATTCTTGAAACAAGCTGCAGAGGCAGCTACTCCTCTGGTGGAGTGACCTCTGACCCGGCACGGGTTTTGTTGTACTTGTTTAACAGAAAGTGATACAATGAACCAACCATTTGGATAGGCATTGCTTGAAACAGCATTGCCCCTTTGTGAGCAAGAGAGACAAAAGCTGATCAGATTTCTGGAGATCCTTAGTCCGAGAGGTGTAGTATCTCAGTATTCTATGAACATCCAGAGTATGCAGGAGATACTCCCCTTGATTGGAGTGTTGCATAAAGAAAGCAGGTAGCTCAAGGGATTGATTCAGCATAGATTCCACCACCACCTTAAGAAGAAACTTGGGGTTGGTGTGCAGAGTCACATGTTCCTTGTGAAAAATCAAGTAAGGGATTTTGCACATCAAGGCCTGAAGCTCGGAAATTCGATGAGCTGAAGTAGTGGCCACTAGGAACAGAATCTTCCAAGAAAGGAACTTCAAGTCTGCTGAAGCTGCCGGCTCAAAGGGAGGCAGAGTAAGCTTATCGAGAACAAAGTTCAAATCCCAAGGAGGAGCAGGAACGCGGATGGGGGGTCTTAAATGGAGGACCCCTCTAAGGAAAGTCTTAGAGATTTCCAACTGCATGAAAGATCTGTCTCCAAAAGGTACATGGTAGACCGAGATAGCCACCATGTGGACCTTCAAAGAGGAATGACTGAGACCCAGGTCAAAGAGATGACGCATATAGTCCAGGACAAACTCGACAGGGCAAGAGAAAGGCTTGAAGTCCTTCGAAGAGGCCCAAATTGAAAAACATTTCTACTTCATGGCGTATGTGGACCTAGTGGATGGCTTCCTGGCCTCCACCAGAATATCTGCAACGAACGGAGAAACCCGGAAGCGGGCTTGAACTACATCTGCAGGAGCCACGCATGCAACTGAAGGGATTTGAGACCTGGATGCACCAGGGTTCCCTGATCCTGGGTCAGCAAATGTTGTGATAGAGGAAGAAGCAGTGGAGGTTCCTCTGAAAAAACTGTTGCAGAAGAGAGAACCAAACTTGCCTGGGCCAGAATGGAGCGATGAGGATCATCCGGGCTCCTTCCGAACTGAGTTTATGCAAGACCTTCAGAATTAAGGGAATTGGATGTAAGGCATAGACAAATCTGTCCTTCCAGTCGAGAGACAGCGTCCTGCCAGAAAATGCCTCGCTCTGCAGCGAGTGAGCAAAAGGCGGGAAGTTTTTGCGTTTAGAGGGGATGCGAACAGGTCTACCCAAGGGGTTCCCCAGCGCAGGAAGAGATTGTCTGCTACCTCTTGATCCAGTTCCCATTCATGTGCCTTGGTTGATGACTGACTGAGGTGATCTGCCAATGCGTTTTCCACCTGGAACATGAACTGCGTCAGGTGAAGGTTGTGTTGAACCGCCCAATTCAAAATCTCATTGCTTTCTGCAGCCGGTAGGAACAAGTTCCTCCCTGTTTGTTGATGTATCAGACTATGCACATGTTGTCCGTCCGATTGCCAAATGGCCGAGGAAGAACACAAGAGTTTAGAGCCTGGAGAGCATACAGAATGGCCCTGAGCTCGAGCACATTGATATGTAGAGTCTGCTACAGACTGGACCAGGAGCCCTGAGTCCTGCGAGAACTTAGATGGGCTCCCAAACCTTCTCCCGAGGCATCTGTTGTCAATGTTTGGGATGGGGGTTCGAAGCAGAAGAGAACTCCCTGGCAAAGGTTCTTTTGCACCATCCACCACTGCAAGTCCCAGACCATGGGATCGGAGACCAGAACTTCCTGGTCTAGGTCATCCAATGTCTGGTCCCACTGAGACTGAAGCGTCCATTGAGAGATCCTCATACGGAGCCGAGCGTGTGGGACTGTCAGAATAGCAGCTGCCATGAGCCAGAGAAGGAGAAGGACTGACCTGGTGCTGACCCTTCTGTGACTGGACAACAGACTCACATGAGCCTGGAGGGTGTCCACCCTGTCCGGAGGCAGAAAGGCCTTGCCAATGGTCGTGTCCAGGATCACCCCTATAAACTGGAGCTTTTGGCAAGGGACCAGATGGGACTTGGCCTGGTTGATGGTGATACCCAGGCTGGTGAAAACCTGCAGGGTAGGAAAGGGGCGCAGAAGCTTCTCCCTGGAAGGGGGCCGAGAAGCCAATCATCCAGGTATCGGGTACCTGCACCCCTGGGCACGCAGGTGGGCCACTACAGACAGACATTTGTGAACACTGGGAGCCGAGAAAGACCAAATGGGAGGGCTCTGAATTGGCAGTGGTCCCCTGGTATGAAAAACGAAGGAATTTCAGGCTGGAAGGTGGATGGGGATATGCAGGTAGGCATCCTGCATATCCAGCACAGCCACTGTCCTCATCAAGGAGCGCAGAAGGCTCTGCAGAGAGAGCATTCTGAAATGCTTGTACTCACAAACATGTTCAGGGAGCAGAGGTCTAAAATAGGCCTCAGCGCTCCAGTTTTCTTTGGAATTAGGAAGAAATGGGAATAGTAACCTGTCCCCAAGGTGGGTCAGGACAGGCTCCACTGCCGCTTTTGAGAGAAGGGAGGAAATTTCTTCTAGGACCAGAGGAAGATGTGCCGGGGAGTAAGATGACTTGGAGAAACTCGATTGAGTGTCCTGCTGCTATCAGTTGGAGCACCCAAGCATCTGATGTAATCCTCTCCCAACCCAGTAGATGGAAGTAGAACCTCTCTCTTACTGGTTCCTCTGGGAGGTCCAGAGGCTGTGGGAGAGGAAAGGAGTCAGGAGGTGTGAGGCAACGTCGCGGCTGAATCTCCCGCCACTTTATTGGGTGGGGTCTTGGCAGCCGGAGGGGCCAGACGTTTGTTGGTCTGCTTGCCCTGAATTTTCATTTAGGCTGATCATGTCTGCAAGTGCAATGCTGTACCTGAGGGGGCCTGTATAGTCAACAGACTTAAGTGCAGTTCCTTCTCTTGCAGGTCGTGATGATGTCCTTGACATCTCCACTGAACAGCATAGAACCCCTGAAGGGCTGATCCTGAATAGCGGATTGCACCTCCGGGACCAATCCTGACACCCAGAGCCAGGCATGACACTGAAGACCCTATGGTGAAAGCAGAGGCCCAACCTGCTGTGTCCACTGCATCGCACCTGGCATCGAGCACGTGCCGCTGGCCAAACGAAAGCACAGCAGACGAGATCAGCCACTTCCTGCTTGGTCTGAGACTCAGGAAGGGAGTCCAGTTTGGATTCCACCTGACTCAGGATAGTTTTCTGGTAGTCCCCCATATGTGCAACATAGTTCAGATCCCTAATTCCCAGTGTGGAAGAAGCGTACACCTTCCCGTACTGGTCCAGAAGATGGGATTCCTTGTCTGGTGGAGACAAGCGGAGGTGTTTAGGGTTCGCCGACTGGCTGTGAGCGGCGCTAATCACAACCGAGTCAGTCTTGGGGTGTGTATTCAAGGAATCCACACCCTCCGGAGCCTGGTATAGCCGATCCGCCTTCCTCAGAAGGGGAGCTAATGCGGACAGTTGTTTCCAAATAGTGGAAACAAGGTCGGCGTGAGTTCCGCTGTGGATCTGGCTGCCACTGCTGGACCTCCTGGATCTTTCTCAGTAGCTCCAGAAAGGAAGGATCTTCCGGAGGTGACTTCAAAGGAGTCCTTGGCCTGGGATGGTCTGGAGTACGTGGCTCATCGGGATCGAACCACCCAGAGTCAGACTCTGAGGTCTCCGAAGAAGAGGAAGACTCCTCCTGCAGCAAGGGAGGAACAGACCCCTTGGGGAAGTGTATCCTCCCAACCCCTGGTGCCTGAGAGTTCACCTCTGGTGTCAGGTAGGGGGAAGGAAGTCTCTCGCCTCCAGCGCAGGGGATCCTGTACAGGGTCCGGTGCCAGCCGATGGCTCTCCACCTCTCTGGTGAGCTGAGCCTTGGCCTCAACCCACCAAAGTCTCCTTCAAATCCACCGGCGGTTGGGGGGTGGTGGTGGAGAAGGAGGGGGATACGGATATTGAGGATATCCATAGGGCTAGTATCCATACCCCTGACGGCAGGAAGCCCAGCATCAGGTATTGAGCGCCGATAGGACCTGAGTCGGATACCTGGGAACCAGGGCTCTGTTGGCACAGAAGGCCCTGAAGAGGCTCCAGCAGGCGGGCAGGAACAGGTGGCCTCGGTGTCAGGCCCGGCAGTGGGACAGCGTCCGGTAAAGGGATGTCACCCAGCATCGGGTAGGCCAGTGTTGGAGCTGGAGTCTGAGGGTCCAGTGTCAGGAGATCTGGCCCTGAGGGAGGGAGACCTGACGGCAGCATACTGATGTCCTCTGTCACCCGGGGAAGGCAGTCTGAAATCCCCGGGGTCTAGCAGGGAAGACGGTGGAGCCTCGGTATGCAGTGGCTGGCGCTGCGACGAGCCGGGAATCGCGGACTGGTCGATAGGGTCCAGCATTGGCTCTTTCGCTGTGTGTTCAGAGGAGCCAGTGACTGCCTTAGTGGCTTGATCTGGGCGGGTGTTGGAGGAGCTGGCGTCTGACTGATGAAGGCCGTGTGGGAGAGGCGGCTTGGTAGGTGGTGCTCAACCCCGAAGGGGCTGGCGACTTATCAGCCCTGTCCGGGCAGACTGCACCAGCATCTGACTTACCGGACCCACTCATCCCGGAGGTTCCCGAGGGGCCCGAGCGTGAGCCTGACAGGAGGGACAACACCTTGGACGCTGCCAAGACGGCTGTCGAGGGTTGGTCCCCCGGGGGAGAGAGACATTACCTGTAATACGGCAACACGCCGGAGTCACAGGAGCCGTGGAAGTGGAATCCCGGTCCCGGTGCTTCTTCTTGCGATGTCCCTCAGGCGAAGTGGAGGCCTGCCTTAGATTCTTCAGCTCTTTCTCCATGGAGGCCATCTTCTTTTTTTTTTTTTTTTTTAGAATATGGGCCTCCAGAGACTGCTGCCTCCGTTTACGGGTGGCGGCGTTAAATTGCTGGCAAGTGCTGACACTCCTCCATGGGGTGATCCAGGCCTAGACAGAAGAGGCACTGGGAACATCTTTATGGAGCTGGGCGCCATGAGTTGCACTTGTTTTTATGAATCGGATGGTGTAGGGGATGACATACACTGCTTGAGTGATGAAAATGATTGCTTTACAAGACCAACGATTGACTGATGAGCAGTAGGAACTTAACCGCGAGGCGCTAAGACAAGCAGATGGCAGGAAAGAACTGGAAGGCAGGCATGGGGACTGCCCTTTATACTGCCGTCACCTGATGCCGGTCACCTGACATGGGGTGGTCCCCACCAGAGACTGCTAGCTAGAAATTTTTCCTGGGGACCGGACACTCCGCCGCTTCGGTCCCATATGTAATTACCTACTGTAAGAGCCCCTCAAAGTAAGATCAATCCTAGTCGCCTTCTTCCTCCTCTGTCCCAGGTGTAGGCTGCTGGTCAGGGAAACCACCGGGAGGTGGACAGGAAGTCTCCGCGGACAGAGCCCAGGGGAGGCTGACTGGAAGTAGTCAAACTGATCTGCCAGACGTTGAGTGATGCGGCGTGAGCCCCTGACGGGACAGCAATGCCTGGGCGGTCGTCAGAGATGACCGACTTACCAGGTGAAAGAACGACCAGGCGGTGGAAGGTAGAACCCTTGACCGGCTTATCGGTCGAAGCTGGGTGGACCTTAGGCTGCTTCAAGGCAGGGTCTAACTTATCGGTGGCCAAGCAGGCCCTGGAGGAGTTGGGGTCTGACTTACCAGCAAGTACCGGGTGTTCGCCAGAGGAGCCGGCGGACGACTTACCAGCAGTAATCAGTTGAAAAACTGCAGCACTGGAGGTTGTCCTGGAAGCTGCCTGAGTCACCACGAGGGTCAGCAGTGGGAAAGGGCCTTGCTGGTCAAAGGCTTAGTGGACGAGGATCGGCACCGTCCTTGTGATGTTCCTTCTCTTTCTTCTTCTTGTGTTTATCAGAAGGGGAAGAAGCAGAGTCCTGGATCTGTTGTATCTCCTTCTCCAGGGAAGTCATCTGTGATTTAAGGAGATGGGCCTCTAAAGCCTGCTGGTGTTGCTTGAGTGTGGCCTGGTTGAAAGGTTGGCAGTTGGGGTAGGCCGCGATGTCATGATCTGGGCCTAGACTAAGGAGGCAGAGACAGTGGCCGTCTTTATGTGGTATTGCACCCCACACTTGGTGCACTTCTTTTTAGTCTTAAGATGCGGAGACTGAGATGACATATACCGCGAATTACAGACTGAAATTCACTAGAAATAAAGAAAATGGCAATCGACAAGATGCTGGAGTTACCGCGAGGTACTAGTGCTGGTCGACGCAGGAAAGAACTGGAAGGTGGGGTGTGGGGACCACTACTATGTAGGGTCACACTGACATCCATCACGTGACGCCGGGTGGCGGTCCCCACCAGACACTGCTGAAAAGCTTGCGTGCAGTCCTGATGCCAGAGGGCGCAGTCCTATATGGAATGACCTACTGCAGGAACCCTCGAAGTAAGATCTATAAATACCCCACAGGGGTAAATAAGGTACAGGAGGAGAGTACTGTTCAGAAAAGAAGGTACATGAGAACAAAACGACAGGCAATGAAACTGGAAGGGGGAATTTAAGAGGAATGTGAGGAAGCACTTCTTCACTGAAAGAGTGGTGGATGCCAGGAGCAGTCTTCCAAGTTCCAGCAGAGATGGTGGGGGCAAAACAGTGGTGTGCTTCAAGCATGCATGAGATAGGTTAGAGGTGGGCAAGCCAGAGCAGGTAAGCCTGGCTCATGCTTACTGCCTGGCTCAGCTCCGCTCGACCTCTATAAGCAACTGAGAGCCAAGGCTATGCAGAGTCAGTTATGGTCAAAGGAAGCATTTTTGTCAGGCTGAGCAGTTAGGAGTACACTATGTGAAAACAACCACACTAGCCAAGGCTAAACATGGAGTCAAGCCATTCAGCTCTGAGTGAAATATTTCCTGGCTTGCCCACTTCTAGGATAAGCAGAAAGGTATCTTGGTAGAAAGTGTTTTTTTTTTGGGGGCAGCCAGAGATCAGGTAGGGTCTACAGTGACACTATACGCTGGGGAAAATGGGCATACTGGGTGTGCCAAAGGGTCCTTATCAGTACACAGATTCTATGTTTCTACATTTCTGGGGCTTTTTTAAGTTTATTTTCTCCGGCCTGCATCGTGTTCTCTCTCTTTTAAGTAGTGGACTCACTAGCCCCTAGGCCCTGAAAAGGCTCATTGCCTGTGTGCTTAAAACCTACCTTTGCAGCCCACAAGCTATGAATGTTTTATTTTTACTCAATGTCCGCCCGCCTGCCTGCTAGTCCTCATTATCAGCATCCAAGCCTTTTTAAAATTAATGTAATGCCTGCCTGTTTCCTAAAAAAAGGCCCACATCATTAAATGTGTTTTTGTTTACTTTTTACTTGATTTCCTACTGCCTGCCTGTGTGCCCCTGCCCTCAATCCTTAAAAGGACTAGTAACCATGAAGCCTGAAAAGGCCTTTTTAAAATTATTTGATGTGTCCACCTCATTCCTCCACGACCTGATAGTGGTCCTTCACAGGACTGATCCACCAAAACAAAGCCCTTAAAAGGGTATTTAACTTTATGCTTCTGCTGCTGGTGATGAAATAGGCAGGCTGCTGGTTTTAAGCCCTTGACTTAAATGAATCTGCTTCCTGCCTGCAAGTGCTGCAATGATAACTAATCTGCCTGACAGACTCCCATCCAGCGTGTTCTGGTGGGCTGAACATGCTCACTAGCAATGCTTCGTGAGGGAGGGATCAGTCATCAGCATCATTAGCTGATCAGTGCTTCTCCAGACACACTGCTCCGATGCCAGCGTGCTCCTGCCTCTCATCACGTGACGGTGTCCGAGACAGACTTTGCAGCAGGGCCAGTTCCAGGATGTACTGGGCCCTGGTGCAAGAGTTTGTAGTGGGCCCCCGTCCCACATGGCACGCCCCAAGTGCCACCCACCCCAGGCGGGCCCTCCCATGCCACCACCACCAAAAGAATATTGCTGCTATTCCATTTTGTGAAGTTCAAAGGTGACTCCTACACAGTCAATACTAGGCTGGCCACAGGCACAGCAGAGCTAGAGAATATCTTGTTATTTTAATGCCAAATAGTGATTCCTACACAGTCAGTACTAGGCTGGCTACAATGCTTGCTGCTGGCATACTCTGAAGAAGACTAGGCAGGCCGCAGGCTACAGCAGCAGAGCCAGAGAATATTGCTATTTTAATGTCAATACAGTGACTCACTCAGAATAAATTGAAAACTTAGATCTTATATTCTGGTCAGAGTACACAGACTGGACTGAGTGACTAACTTACTTGTTCATTCACACTAACTTCACTCACGACTCACTCAGTCAATCACTACACTTTACACTGATCATTCAGTTGATCCTCCTGTAATTCTTGTTAACTTCACAAAGAAAACAAAATTCAAGACTGCAGCAGTATGATGCATAATTGAATAATTTTTTTTTTATTATTCTCTTCAGTTCTCCTTGACTAGTGACTCCTTCCCTGCCTACCTAAAGTTCTTCATCATGTCTGAGGGAGAGAAGGGAGTAGTAGTCATCACATAGTCACACCACCACAGTAGAGTAGTAACCCCGGCCCCTAGCGCCCCCAGCAATGTCAGTGTCACAGTGTCACAACTCTGTTTACATATTAATTTTTTTTTTATATTTAATATTCTTAAGTTCTTCTTGAGACAAGACTTCACTCACTTGATTGACCTGGGCCCACCGCTGGCTGCTGCCACCTGCTGAGGCTTAGGCTAGGCAGCAGCCACAGTACTCACCCCTTCTGTGGCTGCTTGCTGCAGTGCCAGCTAAAGCTAGCTATTTTTTGCCTGAGTTTTTAATTCTTAATTCATCGGCCCCCCACCCCGGTCAAGTATATGTGTATGTGTCTAGTTTACAACAACAAACAGTAGTTCAACAAGGGGCTGCTCTGCTTGCTACAGTGCAGTGCTGCAAAATTCTGCCCGATCCAATGCCAGCCGCATCCGCCGGTTCATCTGCTTGCCCGCCAACTGCCACAGACTGTGTGGCTGTGAGACGACGACAAGGATTCTCGCGAGATGCTCAGTCTCCTCCTCTGCAACCCTGCCCCCCCCCAACAACAGAATAGAATATTTGAATATATAATTTTGAATGTCTGACCGACCTGTGAGAGTTGCAGCGCAGCAGCCTTTCGAGTGAGCACCCGCCACCCCAGCCCAGGCAGCAAATCAGACATCATAGTAGAGTACTAGTCAGAGGCTAGGAGGGACACAGGGATTGGGAGAAGTCAGGTCAGGAGCAGGGCGGGAGGAGCAAGTCTGAGTGAGCGAGCGAGCACCAGCGAAGCAGTGTTGGGAGGGCGATGGAGCAGCATTGCCACTGCCAGCATGGAGGAGGAGCCACTGAGGACACATCAAGCATGATGGTTGGTGGGATCATCAAGAAGGTGTAGCAGCTGCAGCTGCCTCACAGGTATGTCCGAGGGCGATCAGGATGCGAGCCTACAGTGCAGGGAGCAAGGGATTTCATTTTAAAATGTCACGTCCTCACCAACCGCCAACTCGACTCCAGACCTCGGTCCTGTCAGCACACGAGCCACCTCTCAGCCCGTCGTGGCGGAAAGCTGATCTTTCTGGCGTGAGTGCAGTTTAAAAAAAAAAAAAAAAAAAGGATTATTCGGAATGACTTTTCAGATTTAGGGGGCAATGGGCCCCACCGGTGCTCTGGGCCCTGGTGCAGTCACATCCTTGCACCCCGACACACTGGCCTTGCTTCGCAGTCACATAACAAGGTCTTCTACACTACTTTGGTCGGCTACTCGAACACCAATGCCACGTAGTCACAAACGTGGCAAGCTCGGGAGGTCAGGCCGCAGGAGAACAAAAAAAAAAAAAAAAAAGAAAAATGTAAGGTTATGGGCAGTAGTAAATCGGTAATATTTAGATGAACCAGAGGGAAGGCACTAAGGAGCTGTAGATGTCCTTTGGCAAAAGTGCCTGTCCTAGGGCACTTAAGGTGTATGAATTTCCCCACCCTGCACACGGCAGCACCACAGATGTTTTGAGGCCATCAGAGCAGGACTGAAAGCAAAATTAGTTACTCATACTTTTATTTCCAGTGAGACTACAAATTCAAAATGCTGGTAGGGTCTCTTTAATGATCCTACTGAAGCTGGGAAGAGGACGGATATTATCAAGCGAGCCTTTGCCCCCAAACCACCAAGCATCTCGGGACAAAGACTGGGTGCCAATATGTCTAGGTTTGACTCATGTACAGTATGTATGAAGTACTGTTTTGTATCGTACTACGTTGCTTTTAAATGGTTCATATTGTTAACAAGGCATGCCGTTTAACACTAATGAAAGGTACTAGGCTCATAAGTTTCACTTTAAATGATGTTGACAGCTTTTAACTGAGGTGGGTCTAGGAGCTGCAGGGAGCAGCTGAGCATGATGGCTACCACCACATGGAGTTAGCATGTAGTGCAGTATGTTAAATGTGCATTAGATCCCAGCCTCATTTAACAGAATTCAATGCAAGTGCAGCTCCAATTTATTGCAAAACGCATGTGTCTTATTTTTTTCAGTAGTTACAGGTGTCAGCCCATCTCAATATACTGAGTACTGCTACCCTTTTCTGCATTATATTGTACGTGAGTTCCTGTTACTTAGTTTACAAATAATTCTGATAAAGAAGGCTCCCCCTTAGTGCTGCTCCAAACTGATGCTCAATTTTTCTACCGTTTCTGTCCATGTTCCATTAACTAGCACCTGTATATGGACCAGTTGGTCCAGGTTTAGTAATTTTATGGGACAGCACCCTTCTGGATGTCACTGTCATGCAGATGATTTTCAGACTTTTATGTGGATTTTTGAATCACACATTGTGATGTTACAATGCACCCTATGTGGACTTCAGTCTAGTCCATTGTCCTGCTGCACACGATTCAATTTTTTCTGTTATTTAGGAAAACCATAAGTGATTTAGGCTGCCCTCCAGTGATGCAACAATGGGAGAGGAGTACCTTAAATGATGTATGCCATTCTACTGTCTGGTATACTATACTCTAAAGCATTTGTGCTGGATACATTTGCAAGCGGAACAAACAAAAATAAATACATTAAAAAAATATCCCAGCCTCATCTATAATTATACTGTGGTTCATACTAAAGCCACAGACAAAGATGGGAATTAACCCACGTCAAAAGTCTGGTTTAACCTCACGTGTTTTGATAGCTTTCAGGACACCAAACCTGAAAACTGCTTTCCCTACCCCTTCGAAATTCTTCACCAAGAACCCCTCCCAGGACCCAGCCACCACAGCTAATGTCCTGAACAATTCCTTCTCCGATCTTAGCCACATCCAACCCCAAAACTTCTTTGACCCCATCCCAAATGACCACCTTATCACCTCCACCACTAGTACTCTCCCTCCCTTCAGGCTAAGATCCATCTTCTGTAACGAGGCTAAACACCATCTGTCCAAAGCTCTCCGCAACTCTCAGTTCAGTAGCGACTCCCTAGACCTTAAAATACTCAGACTCACTCTAGACGGGACCCTGCCTCACCTCACCAAAATCCTAAACTGCTCCATGCACTTAGGACAATTCCCATCCCTCTGGAAAAGAAGAATAATCACACCTATCCTAAAAAAAGGGTGATCCATCTGACCCTGGCAACTATAGGCCCATAACAATCCTTCCCCCCCCAACCAAAGTGCTCAAAAGAATTGTAGCTGACCAGCTCACGAATACCTGAACAAACACAACCTACTGTGTCAAGAACAGCACAGTTTCAGGGCAGGACACAGCACTACCACTGCCCTTCTCCAATTCACCTCTTGTATACATGAAGAATTGGAGCAGGGGTCTATAGCAGGTGCAATCTTTGTGGATCTGACCAAAGCTTTCGACACAGTCAGCCACTCCTTATCCACTCTCTCCCTTCCCTCCATCTGGCCCAAGAAACAATCTCCTGGTTCAAAAACTCTCTCACTGACCGGACGCAACAAGTCAAAATCAACACCACCCTCTCAGCTATGCAACCTGTTCATGCAGGAGTCCTTCAAGGGTCGCTATTAGGCCTCTTCTATTCACTTTCTATCTAAACTCCCTCCTCTGGCCTGCAGTGGTAAACTATTGCTCTATGCCGATGATGCAGTAGTATACTGAAACACCCCAATTCTAACTCTCTACAAAATTTCCTGCAAGGCAGCTTTACAGAACTAGAATCCTGGTTCTCTGATCATCGATTAATACTCAACTACAAGACTAAATCTATGATCTTTGCAGCCATCAAAACCCTAACATTAATGCCCTGCTATCAATCTTAACTTCTCAGGGCACCCACATAGAACAAGTCCCTAACTTTAAATACCTGGGCATCACCCTGGACACATCACTAACTTACCACATACACATTAACACCTCTCCACCTCTGTGAACATCCGGCTTGGGATATTATACAGACACAAACACTGCCTCCCACCCCAGGCACTAAGGCTGGCGGTAACCAGCTCAGTCCTCTCCGTGCTTGATTAAGGCATAATAATCTACGGCACGGCTGACAACACAGCCCTAAACAGCATCAAACTAGCTCTCAATAAAGCCTGCAGACTGGTTACAAGCAGCGATACATTAACCCATACGTGTGAGCTCTATAAGCGAGCAGACTGGCTGACCTTTGAAGGCAGACTAATGTACCACACTTGCCTCCCTAGCAAAAAAGATCCAAATGAATCTTGCTCCTAAGGGCCTCCACCCCCTCATCCAACCTACCCCCCACAGGAGCACCCCTAGGCACCAGGCCAACACCCCTCTCCTAGTCCCTCACTGCAGGACTGCCATAGGACAAAGGTCTTTCCGGTATCGTGCTGCGCTCTGGCTAAATAAACTTCCCTCCACCATCTCCCAGGCCCCTAGCCTTGGCCTATCCAAAAACGGTATCAAGAGATTTCTCACTGACTCGGAGATCTGTGGCCGTAACCACCAGTCCTCACTAACACGGTAGGGGATGGTAAGTTAGCATTTCCCTGAGCTCCATACCAAGGCCAACAATGAATCTAATGATACCAATAAACCCATACTCCCGTACTTGACATGTCCTCCAACTTGGGACCCAGTCCCTCTCCTCTGCAATGACCAGGGTCCATAAACAACCCTAGAGAACCTAACAAAGCAATGTAAAAAAATCAACTGTAGAAGGGGGCACTGTGGAGCCCGAGCCAGACGGTTGCAAGAATTAGTAGCTCTGCAGAAACTACGACTTAAAAGATAATTTCTACATTTTATAAGGCAGTTAAAACACGGAAAATGGCAGGATAGACAATCAGAAGACCAGCTGTATCGCATGGGCAATCCAAGGAAGGATAAATCTTCCCAGGAGGAGCAAAGAGCAAACAAAATGTACCCCTTCGCCACGAGGTCTTTCAAGGCCCTGCTACCTCTGAGACTGAGATACAGCACGAAGAAACTCTTCAGAGTCTGGGAATAAAAATGAATCATCTTATTTCCTCAGTAGAGGGCCTAGCTTCTCGATTTGATTCCCTAACCAGTAGAGTAATAGTATTAGAAACGGATATATCGTTTATTAAAATGGAGACTGAGAAAGCTGGGAAATGCTCAGAATCAGCCCTGGGAGTGACCACAAAACTAGTGAAAGAAAATACCCATCTCCGTGCAAGGCTAGAAATGCTGGAGAATCAGGCAAGGGTGAACAATTTGAGAGTGCTTGGAATCCCGGAGCAAGCAGAGGGTGATCATCTGCCTTTATTCATGTTGGAATGGCTGGAATTGCAATTTGGGCAACACCTTGCTGAGCGGAAGATCTCTATTCAGAAGGCCTACAGGGTCACAACAAGAGATTAGTCAAGTAAATTCAGAAGCTCCAGGGCTATTGTGTTTTTCCTCGGAGTCGGAACTAGAGATTTCCTCCTTTCACTGGCCAGACAGAAGAGAACTTTATTATGTGATGGGGAAAGGTCAGTCTGTATCCGGATCTTAGTTACGCGACTCAGCAAAAGAAAAAGCGGTTTGACGGAGTGCGATCGATATTGAGAGGGGCAGAAGTGTCGCACAGTATGATTTTCCCAGCTCATTTGAGAATCGCACATCGGGGAAAATGTATATTTTCACCGATGCACAAGAGGCCTTGAAGTGGACCCGGAGACATGTGCCAGCTAGTCACCTTCGCGAACATGCATCCCGGTCTTCTTCAGAGGACGAAGAAGAAGACAGCGGCTCAACCTGAACACTCTCCAGTAACCAGTAAGAATATCTGCAGAGTGAGCTAACGAACTTTAACTTGCTGAGAACTATAAGTTGCTGAGGACTTTTTGGTTTGGGACTATAGTTTATAAATTGGCATGCCAGTGTAATATGGGCTGGTTTAGTTTTATTTTACATTTAGTCCCTAGGAAACCTTCCTTCATAGTAATGACAGGACATTGAAACAGTTACGAGACAGCTTGATACCCACTTATCTTTTCTTTGCTGTCTTGTAAATAGAATGCCTTAAATTGAAACTGGTATTTGAAATGTAGAGCTTAACCCTTTTTTGTGTCAGTACCTTAAGGTACCTAATAACATGACGAAGCATGATTTCTCATTTTCTTTCATAAGAAGAGTTTGGCTAATAATCTAGCCCTTGGGCTAGGGAGTTACTTATATGGATATATTTTCATGCTGCTCTTGGGTTCATGATCACAGCAAGTTATGGATGGAATATAGTTAATGGTTTATTTAACCTTTTTAGGAACCCCCTGATGATGTATCTTAAAGATGTAGTACGGATATTCCATTTAAGTTTATCTGCGTGTATTAAGAGGGGTGGCACCCTCAATGGAGTATAAATCTTTTATGTATGTACTTCATCAGTGGTATGTAATGTGTATAATGTTGACAAACTCAATATAAAATTAACTGTACAGAGTAACCAGGAATTTTGTCTTAATGTAATATTTGTCTAGTAAGCAATATACAATTTGTCTTTAAGCTATGTATGTATGTACTGACGTTATGGAGCCTTTGCAAAAGAAGTCATCGACTCAAAGGATTGTAATTCGAAATTTGAATAAATAAAAAAAAAGGGCTGATGCTATAACACCAGATCTCAGAATGTAAGAGACACCCTCCCAAGAAATCCTTTGGTTAAGCTCACTGTTAGGGGGATTACATGATAGCAATTAAATAAACACTGGAGTGCAGACTGTTGACTTGCCTAAAACTGCTGACAGGAAGCCCCAATTGCACAACCTCTACACTCTCTTGCTCCCACTACATGCCTCAGACTGATGGTACCTGTTACACCACGCAGTCAAAAAGCACACTACTGTCATTGTTGTGAAGTGGGCTCCACCATTCAGTACATTTGGTGTGTGTAACCAAGTGAACTGAGGGGACACAAATTCAGTCTTCGGAACACATAAGGATAACAACAAGATTTAACAGTTTGAGCTGGCCCGCAAGCACAGCAGTAGCACTACTGCTTGCGACTCCGGTGACCCGGGTCTGGGAACGAGTCTGGATTGCTGGAGGGCAGGCCAGGGGAGGATGGCAGAGTGTACCACGGATGCTCTCCTCAGGTTGGGAGGGAGTTGGACTCCGCTGCAGGACTGCCGCCTGGGTGACCACAGGTGGCGGTGCAACGAGCCATGGATCAAGGGAGGAGGGAGGACAGTGGTATGACGCACTGCACGCCTCACGTCTTCCTGATCCCACAGAGCAAGGAAACTGGAAAAACACCTCCTGACCATACAGGATGCTGTCCACCTCCTGCTGCAGGCCCTGCACTGCCGGACTGGGTCCTCCACTGGGACACTGGCTCTTCAGCTCTGTGTAGGGGCATACAGGCTTGTCCGCTGCAGCCCATCCCATGGGGCGTCATCCATGGGGACTGTGGAGTAGGAGGCAACTCCAGAGATGTTAGGTGACAGAGCTGGGAACAGCAGCAGGACTGTAAGGGGCAAAAGTGCAGTAAATAAAAAAAAAAAAAACATTTCAGATGTTTGATCTGATATGAAACAGGACAATTCAGAGTCAAGAAATTCAGGGGTAACAGCAGGAGGCACTACCTCTCCCAGATGGTAGCAAACCTATGGAAAAGCCTACAAGAGGAAAACAACGTACAGCCCAAGTTGCTGCTTACAAAGGGAATCAGAGGGTACCCAAGGTGGCGGTGGTAATTACAGGGTACTCAGGGGGTAGTAATCACAGGGCAGCCAAGGGATAGTAATCACAGGGGTAGTAATCAATCACAGGGAACCCAGCGGGTAGTCATCACAAGGTACCATGGGTAGTGATGGCTAGAAGGGCCACTAGAGTGGTGAGGGTGGCTAAGGCAAGGAAGGAGCAGAACCTGGCCAGGGAAATTAGGAGAGGGAAAAAGGGGTTCTTTAGATACATTGGGGAAAGATGAAGGGTGAAGGGGCAGATTAGCAGGATTAAATCAGGGAAGAGATGGGCACAAGACCCAGAGGAGCAGGCTGAGGTACTAAATGAGTACTTCACCTCAGTTTTCACCAGGGAAAATGGGGATGCTGCATCATACATGGGAGGAGACAGAGATAATGAGGAGGGGGGCCCCTTACCAATTGGCAGGTCTGGGGAGGGGGGCATCACTGGCAGGTGGGGGGAGGGCTAAGCAGGGAGAAGAGGTACTGGAAGTGGAAATCACAGCAGAGAGAGTGAGGGAAGCCCTCAGCTCCCTTAAGACGGAGAAAGCACCGGGGCCGGATAAATTACATCCTAGAGTGCTGAAGGAACTTGCAGATGTCCTGGCGAAACCCCTGGCAGAGCTTTTCACCATCTCTCTGAGGACAGGGTGGGTGCCCCAAGACTGGAAGGTGGCGCATGTAGTGCCGATCCACAAGGGGGGATCAAGGGAGGTGGCAGGGAACTACAGGCCTGTCAGCCTGACATCAGTGGTGGGCAAGGTGATGGAGGGCATTGACAAGGAGAGGCTAGGGGGGGGACCTGGATAAGTCAGGGTGCCTGGACGATAGACAGCATGGATTCATCCCGGGGAAATCGTGTCAGATAAACCTGGTGGAGTTCTATGACTGGGTGACAAGTGCCTTGGACCTGGGTAGACCAGTGGATGTCCTCTTTCTAGACTTCAGCAAGGCATTTGACTCTGTTCCTCACGTGGGCCTGTTGATAAACTAGAGAAATGGGGTGGAAACCAGATGATCCGATGGATAGGCAATTGGCTCCAGGACCAGACCCAGAGGGTCGTGAGTTGGTGGGATAGTCTCTTCCCCAAGGAGGTCATTAGTGTGGTCCCACAGGATCAGTCCTTGGGCCCCTTCTGTTCAATGCCTACGATCTGACATAAGGACAGAAATCAGGAGTGAGATGAGTCTCTTTGCAGATGACTCGAAACTGGGGGCAGTGGTGGATGGGGAGGAGGGGAGGGTGGCCCTGCAGGGGGACCTGGAGGCTCTGGAAAGATGGTCTAGAAAGTGGAAGCTGAGGTTTAATGCAGGGAAATGCAAGGTACTCCACCTGGGGGCCAGAAACCCAGGCCAAGTGTACACCCTGGGGAAATACTACAAGTCTCAATGGCTGAGAGGGACCTGGGGGTGGTGGTGGATGTCAAGATGAACAACTCTGAGACTTGTAGGAGGGCAGCAGCCAAGGCCAACAGGATGCTGGGATGCATCGCTAGGGAGATCACCTCAGAAGGAGGAGTGATACTCCCTCTGTAAAACTGCTTGAGTGAGGCGCACCTGGGTACTGCGTGCAGTTTGGAGCCCGCTTAAAGAGGGACATTAACCTCCTGGAGAGGGTCCAGAGGAGGGCAACCAAAATGATTTGGTGCTTGGGGACAGGACCTATGTGGAGGAGAGGCTCAGAGCTAAATATGTACACATTGGAAGAGAGAAGGGACCGGGGGGACATGATAGAGGTCTTCAGGTACATGAACAGGGTAAATAGGGGAGGAACAGTGAGGGTGCTTCGAAGGAAGGAGGAGGGGGCCACTAGAGGGCATGGGTGGAAGCTGGAGGGGGGAAGATTCAGGGGAGAAAGGAGGAGGTGCTACTTCACTGAGAGGGTGGTAGAGCCATGGCATGCACTACCTAGGGGGCTGGTGGAGGCAGGGACAGTGGAAGGGTTCAAGAGGGGGTGGGACAGGTACAGGGGAAGGGTTCAGGAAGCAAAATCCAATGCAGCAAGAATATCCGGAACTGGGAAGGGAGAAGCCAGAGAAGGCGAGGGGGACAGCAAGGTCAGCACCCAGGGTGGGGCTGACCAACGAGACACACGAAAGACCATTAGCCTATTCTGCTGGCATTTTAGTATGTTAGTGATGTGGATAAGAAATCTGTTTAAAACAAGTACATCTTACCACACTAAACTTATTCATTCCTGTTGGTGAAGTGGGAGCAGATATGATGGAGGTCTAATCACCTGAAACCTTGAATTACTACTGTTTGGTTTCTGTGCAACTCTCCAAACATATACTCTAAAGCCGTAATCCCAGTGCAAGGCACCATGGGTATGCAAATCCCACTACAAGGCATCATGGGTATGCAAATCCTCGTGGGTAGCAGGCAGACAAGGCTTCACCATAACAGATACTGCCTCGTAAACAGGCTTGTATATCTGATCTGGTATGAACAGAGAACAACACTAGACACCTGTTACATCCTGTTGGGAACCGATAGTGCAGTGATTGCCTCAGCCAGGTGCCAGATTTTCAAAGTGCCTGACATGGCTCAGAGACCAAGTCCCTGTGTACTACTCCCTGGCGCAGGGAAAAATCCCTGCCCCTGTAAAAAAAAAAAAAAAAACTATTTTCAAGCCGGCCCAGTGGGGCAGAGGATTTCGGCATCATGCCTTACCTCCGCCACACCGCCAACCTGGGTTCGAATTACCTTGGGTCGTCAAGTAACCGGCATAGGGAGGCAGGATTGAGCAGCCACTGGCTGCTCTCCTCTACCAGGAGGTTGCCCCCAGAATTCCACTGCCACCAGGTGGCAGTCCAAAGGCAGACAGGGCAAGTAGGGAGGGAGTCTCAAGAGTGTGTGCATGCCTCCACATGTGCGTGCCCGAGATGGGGTGGGCATAAAACCCATGGGAAGAATACCATAAAATATAAATTAAGAAAAAGAAAATGTGATTTTCAGCATTTTATGCACATGGGTGGCATTTCCCCTTTTTGTGCAAAAATGTTATGCCTGTTAATACTAGGCATAGCACTGTTCCACAGCTGTGCAAAAAGCCAAGCTGCTGACATATTACAGAAAAGGCTGCAAAAGGCAACCTTTCTAAAAAATTGAGTGCATGCTCAAAAAAAAAAAAAAATGCAGATGTGTTAGTAAAACCTCGCGTACTTTTTCTGCCCGTATGCTAATTTTTTTTTTTACTTGGAAATCTGGCCCCAGGTATTTGGGTACACTTGGTAGCAGTGCAGTGATTCTTTAGCAAAGTACCAGGTGAAGGGTATCATCATCATCATCAGGAGATGGATTTTTAAACTGTTTTGGGACCAAGTCCCACCCTGCAGCACCATAATGTGGAAAAAATTCTCCACACTGGAGCCAAATCTTAACTGCTGTATAGGCAGCAGGCAAAGCGGCAGCTGATGTTATGCCTGGTCCAATCAGGCATAACTTTTTGGCGCATCTGCACAAAAAGAATATCCACAAGCTGCCATAAAATCACGGAGCCAGTCGCAAACAACTCTGCAATTAAAAATACGGTGCATGCAGAGAAATCTTACAGCCTGCAAAGTTTTTCTGCATAGGTGCCCAAAACAACCAGTTTTGAAAATCCAGCCCCAGGTATTTATTAGAGAGGTTGCAGTGCAGTGACTGTCTCACCTAGTAGCAGGTGAAGGAGATCAGGCATCTAGTACACTCGGAGGTAGCAATGTAATCACTGTCTCCGCTAAGTAACAGGTGAAGGGATCAGGTATTTAGTACACTTGGAGGGGATGTGCTGAAGAGGCTGTTTGAAGGCTGAGCTGTGTAGAACCCATAAAGGATGCTAGAAGAGAAGAAATATCTATATTGCTTGGTTTCTTAGAACCTCTCTAAACCAAACACATACTCTAAAGCCTCAATTTCAGAGCAAGGCATCACTGGTATGCTAAAATAACTATGTTACTCTGTTAATTACTGCTGTGAAACTTGTGTTTCATGGCCAGCCTCAAGTCCCCATCCTCAGGACCTTCATCAGGCACCCAAGCCATACTGCTGCTGCCTATTCCCCAATGGTTTAACAAGCAGTAGCAGGGGCCCCAAAGAAGGGTCTCCCCCCGACACAATCCGGTTCTGGTGTCAGACAGCATGAAGTGGGGCCTGTCTGTACTGGCATCAGTCATTTAGACAGAAACCGGGATTCCACCCCCCTCCCGTACATGCCTTCCTCTGTATAAGTCCTTCTCCCCACCTGTGCCTCCCTCCCTGGTGGAGTGTGCTGCCATCAGCAGCACTTCCACATCCCAGGCCGCCACTGCCAATAAATGAAAAATTACATACCTACGTAATTCTGATCTTTCTGCATCTTCACCATTCATCACCTTTGTGTTCTTGGCCAGAGGTCCTTGTTACAGGAGCTTTTTCCCCTGATGAGTGGAGTCAATGGACTATTGGCACTGCCCTCAAGGCCCGACACACTGTGTGGCGCTCGCGGGTTGGCAGTTAGATGTTGTCGACTCCGCCTTCCCGCCAGTTCTGAGTCGCGAGAGATTAGAAAAGGGTTGGGAGGGACAAGAAGTCCAAGGACAGGCAAAGGAAAAGATATAAAACTAAAAGGAGAAATAAATGACTGAGAGACAGAAGAAGTTCAAGACTAAGGGAGCTTGGGTAGGGGCCCAAATCTCTGGAAGTAGAAAGGAGGGAGGGTTAAGGTTTTTAGAAGTAAGGAAAAATTTAGAAGGGGGGGGGGGGAAACAGGAGAAACATACCCTGTAACCTTGACCAATCTCCAGTTTATATAGGAACTGTGAAGGGGTAGACAAGAGGCTAACTGCCAGAATTGCAGGCATAGAATTACTGGCAAAACTCCTATAAGCAGAATCGGCTATTCTGGAAGAAAAGGCAGGAAGAAAAAATGACACCTTAGTAACTGTTTCTTCTAATGGAGTCTTGCTGTATTCTGACAAGTTGCAGTTAGCTCCAGCTCTTGAACTGCCCTGGAGAGTGAAGGGTTAAAATTCTATGAAAGGCATAGAATGCTGGGCTCGAGCTCAGTCGAAAACTCTGTGTCCTTTTGCAACCCAACTGTCAGATTCTTACGAGCCAAAACCCACTGACTAATAATAATAATGATGTGGAAATTGTAAACTCCTAGTAGCCAACTGGCAAGAGAGACTTTGGATTCCTTAAAAGACTCAAGTCAGGAAACCCAAAGAACAAAAATCAGGCAATAAGAACTAAACAATCTTAATTAAACAACACAAAGCACCCAACACAACAGGAGTGGGCTAACAGGTTCTGAGGGGGAGGCGGGAGGGGTCAGAATACAGCAAGACTCCATTAGAAGAAACACAATTACTTGGTGAGTAATGTTTCTTCAAACAACATGAAAGTCTTGCTGTATTCTGACAAGTAGCAGAACTACCAAGCATTACCTCCAAGGAGAAGGCTCAGAACCTACTTTGGGAATGGGCTCTGAAGTACTGCTGTGCCAAACCTAGCATCACTCCTAGCCTGGATATCCAGAGAGTAATGCTTGGTGAAGGTATGAACTGTTTTCCAGGTGGCTGCTTGACAGATTTCTAACAAGGGGATATCTCTAGCTGCAGCCAGAGATGAATCTGTACCTCTAGTGGAATGAGCCCTCAGGCCTAAGGGGGCAGTTTTTCATAGCAAAACTGAATACAGGACACAATCCACCTGGCAATGGTTCTCTTGGTGGCAGGTTTTCACTTACCTACTTCCCCATCAGTGAGGAACAACTGGAGGGAGTCAAACCTGTGACCCTTTGTACGCCCTATGCAGTAACTAAGGGCCCTTTTAACATCTAAACTGTGTAGCCTCTGTTCCCCTGAGGAGGTGTGATCAGTGAAGAACACAGGAAGAGACAGATTGGTTTAAGTGGAAATCAGAAACCACTTTAGGTAGGAACCTTCTATTGGTTCTAAGGACCGCCTTATCCCTATGGAAAGAAATGAAGTCGGGCTCCACTGACAGGGCTTGCAATTCACTGATACGTCTGGCAGAAGTAACAGCAACCAAAAACACAGTTTTCCAAGTCAAGTACTTGAGCTCTGCTGAGGATATAGGCTCGAAGGGGGGTTGCATCAGCTGAGCAATACATATATTCAAATCCCAGGCAGAAGCAGGGTGCCTAAAAGTGGGATTGGTATGAAGCAACCCTTTGAAAAATTTACAGAATACAGGGTGAGATGACAGAGAGGAAGACTTCCCCACTGATAGGAAAGCAGAGATAGCTGATTAATGCACTTTGAGTAGCTGATTTGAGGCCTAGGCTATTAAGATAAAGCATGTAATCCAGAACTGTGGACAACTCAGCAGTGTCTGGAGAAATGTGCTTCTTGGAACACCAAATCCTGAACCTTTTCCATTTGGAGTTGTAGGTTTCTGGTGGCAGGCTTTCAAGAAGCCTTGAGGATATCCAGAATCCTTGGGACAGATGTAAATCTGCATACTCTAACTCTTCAAGAACCATGCCTTGAGATTGCGTGACTGGAGATTGGGGTAACAAATCCTGCCCAAGAGGAGGTTAGCAGATTGTAATTCCTGGAAAGATTGACTGCCAAGGACAGCAACAGGGGTACCAAGGCTGCCTGGCCCAGTCTGGAGCAAACAGAATCACTTTGCATGGTTGTGACCTTACCTTGACTAGAACCTTGAACAATAGAGGAAAAGGAGGGAAGGCATAAAGAAACTTCCCTTCCCAGTTCAAAATCAGAGCATCCAGAGGGACTGAACCCAAGACTGGGGGTCTACAACAGAACAGAGGAAGTTGGTGATTGTCTGGGGCTGCAAAGAGATCCATCTCCGGAGTGCCCCACCTTGAGAAAATCACCTTCAACACCAAAGGGTCCAGAGACCATTCGTGATGGCCCTGGGAAATCCTGCTCAATGTATCTGCTATCACATTGTCCTTTCCAGGGAGATGGACCGCTATTAGAGAGATCTGCAGGGAATATGCCAAGGACCATACTTTCATGGCCTCCGTGCACAAGGCTGTGGACAGAGTGCCTCTCTGCTTGTTGATATACCACATGGTGGTAGTGTAGTCTGTCCTGACCTGAACCACCTTGTTCTGTACTGACAGAGAAAGCTTGTAGGGCAAGAAGTACTGCCCTGAGCTCCAGGAGGTTGATGTGAAGAAGGGATTCCTGAGGGGACCACAGTCCCTGGGCTGTGAGAGCCCCCAGATGGGCTCCCCACCCAAAAGGGAAGCATCTGTTGTGAGAACTGCGGAGTAAGTCTGAGACACAAATGTAACACCTTGCCTCAGATTGCTCAGGTCCTGCCATCACTGAAGGGCCTGAATTACGGTCCGAGTAACAGGAACTAGCTTGGTAAGAGGATCTTTCCTTTGGGACCAAAAGTTCTCAGATGGAACTGAATGTACCTCAGCTGAAACCTGGCCCCTTGGACCAGTACTGTGGAAGCTGCCATGTGGCCCAAAAGCTGCAGAAAATGTCTTGCTGGTCAAGAACCAGAGCGAGAAAGGAAGAGGTCTGCTGAGAGATGGCTTTTGCCCTTTCCAAAGGAAGGAAGGAAGGCTCTTGCTTTGAGGGTGTCCAGTTCTGCTCCTATAAAAGTGAGGAGCTGTACTGGTTCGAGGACTGACTTGGGAAGTTTGAGAAGGAATCCCAGAGAAGTAAGAACTTGCTGGGTGACTTGCAGATCTGACTTGACTTGATTCTGCAGACTGGCCCACAAGAAGCCAGTCATCCAGGTATGGAAAAATAGAAATCCTTTTTCTTCTTAGAAAGGCCACCACTACTGCTAGGCACTTTGTAAACATCCTTGGAGCTGATGTTAGACCAAAGGGCATTGCTCTGAACTGATAATGGTCTGAGGGCAATTCGAACCCGAGGTACTTTCTGTGGGAGCACCTGATGGGAATGTGAAAATAGGCATCCTTGAGGTCCAGTGAGGCTAGCCAGTCCCCTGGCCTCAGAGAGAGAGAATTATTCCCAGAGTCACCATTCTGAATTTTGGCTTTATTACGTGCTTGTTTAAGTATCTTAGATCTAGGATGGTCTACGCCCTGTCTTTTTTGGGGTAAGGAAGTACCTGGAGTACAGACCTTTGCCCTGTATGGAGTAGGAACTCTCTCTATGGTCTTTAAAGCCAGTAGAGACAAAACCTCTGCCTCTAGAGCAAGGGCTTCTGAAGTATTTGCAGGTGGAAAGGATCTGGGTCTGTTTCGGAAAACTTTTGAAACTGAGAACCAGCCCCTGGCTTACAACCTCCAGGACCCACTTGACTGAGGTAACAGACATCCAGTCCTGGACAAAGTAAGCCAGTCGGCCTCCTACTGGAATGGGGAGTTGACATGGGCTGACACATCAGGGTGTCTGTTTGGCAGGAGCCTTAGGCTGAGGGATGGATGCAGCCCGGCTCATCCCCTTCTGCCTCTCCTCTGAAGAACCCCTCTGAGAAAAGGAAGAGGAGGCCTGTGCCTGGTAGAAAGTCCTGTGAAAGGCCTGCCCATACCTTTAGCTTGCTGTCTCTGAGGAGTTGCCTGCCTCTCCTTGGCCTGTGCAACTCCTACAAGTGGTCCTGTACTCATCCATTTTTCTTCATGTAATTCTCTGTCTGCTCTCAAAACAGAGAATTACCCACTACAGGAAATCCATGGCCTTAGCCTGGGTGTCCTCAAGAAAGGCTAGTACATCTGAGCCAAGCCATTCTCGAAGAGCCACAGATGTAGCCATGACTCTTGATGACTCATCATTGGAGGCCATAACAGCATGAATTGCACCTTTGATGCCTCAATCCCATCAGCAGCCACCCCCTCCAGCTCCTTGGCTAGCTGGGGGGAGGCCTGTTTAGCCAGTGCCAGTACAGTATCCCACCTGGACTTCTGGTACCTGACTGTATAGGCCATATAATGAGCCTGCCCGAGTCCCAAAGATTATGCCAAGTACTGTTTCTTTGCCATGGCATGTATCTTCCTGGAATCTGTGTCTGGGGGATGTGAAGCCAAGGGGATGTTTGCCTTGTCACAGGCAGTAGCCTGCACTACCCAAACATGGCTGCATTGTTGGTAAATAAATTCCGTATCAGAGCCTGACGAGGTGTACCTCTTGTCCATTCTCTTGTCAACAGGAGGTACAGAGTTGGGAGACCTAAGAATTTTTTTCTGTTTCCCAAATGACTTATGAAGGGGAAAAGACAGTCTCAGACTCTGGGATGTCCATCATATCTATGTAGTCAGGCTCCTCTTGATCCTCTACAACCTCCTCAATAGGAAGCTGGAGGGTTTGAGCCACTTTTCTATAAAACAGAAAGTGGGGAGGGGACACACCAGAAGGTCTGTCTGGGGAGATGTCCGGTTCCACAGGCACATCCAGACTTTCACCATCATAATCATCCTCTTCAAAATCCCCCTCCTCATCAAACTCCGGTTCGTAAAAATCTTCAGGGGAATAATCCTGAACCAGGGGAACTGACTGAACCGAACCCCTGCCAGAAGGCGTCTGATCGGTCGGAACCGGACAAAGCGATTCCACAATCTGAATCGCTTTGGCTATTTCTTTGGCAGTCGGAACATGCAGCTCTGGATCCGAACCGGACGATTTATCCTTTTGTTTTCTTTTTGTAGGACCCAGTCCCTCAGGATCAGCTCTCCACTTGCCTGAAGTAGTATCACCCTGGTCAGAGGGTACTCCTTCTGGTTCGGTAGGAACCGAACCGTGCTGGCCTTCGGATCAGCAGATTTCTCGCCTCCTTATCCCTAAGTCTACCTAACTTTTCTCCAGGGTAGACTTAGGGAAATTCTACAATTTGGCAGTCTGAATCGAGGTGGTCAAACTCAGACAGTAAATACACATGGTGTGGGGATCGGCCTTAGCAAAGACCTCCCATACAGACTGCAGTGCTGAAACCCAGTGGGACCATTTTTTTCTTGGATTTCTCAGACATGGCCAACCTAACCAACTTACCCTTTATATGGCAACGCCAGGCAAGACTCCCTATTGGTTTCTCAGTGTGTCACGGGTGATGGAAAAAATGCTAAAATTACGTGTTTTTTTAAACCGACACGCACCGTAACCACACACTAACTTTTTCTTTTTAAGCTCTTACTACAAGATTGGTTCAGCGAACTGATTGGAAACATTTTCCAATTCCACACAACAGCTTCTAAGTACTTACGGTACTACAGAGTCTCGAACCGAAAAACAGAATGAAAATCGGACTAAAACAGAAACGTTAACCGCAACAGAAAAGAGCAGAAGGAGAAATCTCCGGAGCGACTGTTCAGTGAGGCGGAGTAAAGAATCTGACGGTTGTGTTTCAAAAGGACACGAAAGAGTTTTCAACCGAGCTCAAGCCCAATGTTCTATGCCTGGCATAAAATTTTAACCCTTCACTCTCCGGGGCAGTTCAAGAGCTGGAGCTAACTACAACTTGTCAGAATACAGCAAGACTTCATGTTGTTTGAAAAACAGGGATATCTCCCCCCTCAAAGGACATTTTGGTGCAAGAAACCTAGTTTCTTAAATTAACTGAGGTTATGTCCACAGGGCAAGGAAATCAAAGGACATCAAGGACTGATGGGGAGAAGGAAGAAAGGGGACAACTGCCAACCCCACCCCATGGGGTGGAGCCGAGCACTGAAGGAGTGCCCCACTCACCCCTACCCTAAAGAAAAGCTATCCCTCTATGTGCCCCAGTTTATCCCGGCCCTGACTCACAGAAAGGAGGGGGCAAGAGAGGAGGGGATTGAGAGATCAGTCCCAGGAGGATCGAGGGTGGATTAGATGAATGGTGAAGATACAGAAAGATCAGAATTACAGTAGGTTGGTAATTTTCATATCTTATCTGTGTCAGTCTTCACCATTTATCACCTCCGGTGTGTGCGAGCCCCCGCAGGTTTTTTTTTTTTTTTTTAACCCTACGGGTCGAGTCCCTTAGCTCTCAGTGGGTGACGCGCTAAGAAGGAGAACCTTCAAGGGTCTGGAGAGGCCCAAGAGTGGGGAGAGTGAGAAGGAGACCCCCCCCTTCGAGGGGGTAGGAAGTTGCCCCGACAGATGCCGCCTCACTCTGCGGGAGAAGAGATGGGTTCTCTGGCTGGCAGAGTTAATCACCCTATGCCGGGCCAAGGGTGACAGCTGGGAAGGACGCAGCCATGCCGTCCACCTAGTGCAGATCACTGTCCCTACGACCCTGGTAGCTACCACACTGGCATCATATGATGCCCTTGCTTGGTGCCTTGCTAGCTCCAGGCCACGTGTAGAGAGTGCAATGGTTTGTCTGGTTTGCTCAGTGTCAGGCATGGAGGCTAGGAGCTGACCCAGCCTAGACCACAGGAACCTGTCATAGGTTGTGTAGTGGGCCTGATGTGCTGCAATAGAGTGCAGCAACCGTGCTGAGTGGAACGTCCTCCTCCTCTCTCAGAAGTCAAAATCCAAGGAGTCTTGATCTGAGGGCCGGTCACAGTGAGAGGCACGAAGCCCATCAGGAATGTCCAGTTGCGCCAATCCTGACCGAGGATGAGGCATGGACCCTGGAGACTCCAGGAGGGGGGGATGCACAATACCGCTGGCAGAGATCCCTAGGGGCAGGGACTCCGGAAAAGGGTCTCTGCCAGAAACACAACGATGCTTCCCGAAAGGGAACAGGCCAAGGGGGTACCACGAGGGTGTCCTCACTGAGGTCGCCTAAAAGGCGCAGGCTGTGTGCTCTGGATTGTGTTGAGTGGAGGGTGGTGTGCAGGTCCTCCAACACCCACGAGGAATCACTGATACTCAGTGAGATCAGAAGCTGGAGAGATGTAGACAGATGGTTCCTCTCCCAGAAGAGGGGGATGAAGAGTCAGAGGACCTTGAAGGTTCAGAAGCTGGCTGCTCGGGGGAGGCTGAAAAACCTGTCTGTCCATAGCCCTAACGTAAAAGGGAAACTGAGCAGCCTGGGCTCTGAACTACTCCCAGGAGAGAGGCCTGCTAGGACCAAGAATGCCTGGAACTGCAGGAGAATGTGGCAGAGCAGACAACCGGAATCACCTGGCCTCCGCTTGGGCTAGGGAGTGCACCAGGAGCCCTAGGGAAGGAAGGAGCTCCGGAAAACTCCACAGCTGACAGCTGATCAATCACACTGGAACTGCCTAGGCTGTGCCCTTAAGAATCCCCCCTGTGAGGAGACTGGGGCTGTGTAGGTCCAAAAGGACGGTCCCCTACCTCCAAAGAACACAGCCCTCTCGAGGAAACCGGAAGGGAAGGGCGGAGATCCACACTGCGGCTTCTCCCAGAGCCCGGGTGGGCTCCGGAAAAAAGCCGCCGCACAGACCCCATGCCCCTCGACCCCTAGGAATCAGAGAGCGCCCTCCTCCTCGACATCGCCAGCCTAGGCAGCTGGCAGCCCTGGTCAGTCCCTGAAGGGGCTATCCAGGGAGCAGCACCCTCCCCACCTGTGGGTGCTCCGATCAGTCCAAACTTTGAGCGATCCAGGCACATCACCTGAGGTGGTACCACCACTGAGGGTCAGAGAACCCTCCGAGGCCAGGCTGCAGGGCAATGGTGGCCTGCACCACCATCTGCTGGTCAGAACCCTGACCCTGGCCCACAGCAGTCACTGTCCGCTCCTCAGAGGGGCCGACTCTGGCCTGTCGAGGACACTACTAGGGGTGTCCATGCCAGCAGCCAACTCAAGCAGCCAGACTGTGTGTCCGACCCAGAGTCTGACTCCTCCTCCAAAGAGGTGGAGATTGAAGTCCTGTGCCTGACAGTGCACGGACGCCTGCTGCCATCCCTACTGAACAGGGCAATAGAGCCAGAGACTGCACCCAGGTCTACGCCTGTGCCTCCCTCCGCACCGCGAACGGTGCCAGAAGAGGACACGGCCCCAACAAGGGTGGCACTCTCAGAGCCGGAGCCCGTCACTGCACCGCCCTGACCCACGGTGCTGCAAGCGGGGCAGAGGACAGAGACTGCATCGATAACGGCTCCGACCACACTTTCAGTGCCACGAATGGTGCAGAGGCCGGAAACCCCCACAGCGCCGACCCACCCCACGACGCCAAGGACAGAGACGGCGCAGACAGCAACCTGACAGTGCTCTCGGCGCAGAGCTCCTGAAACCCCCAACAGCATCGGCCCATGACCGGAGCTTAAATGGCTCCAGAACTGACACGGCGCAGTGCTCAACCACGGGCGCCGGGTGAGAAACAGTCAGGAAGGCGCCATGAGCCTCCCACGATGCCAACAGCTACTGACACCGTGAACGGTGCAGACAGCACAACGTGCCAAGCGACAGACCAGGCGTCATCAAGACCCACGGTGCCACAAAGCGGCACCGAGGGCCCAAACGGCATTGAGGATGGCGCCAATCCAGGCTTCAGGCCGCTGCTGCGCTGGAGGGCCTCACCCCGAAGGCGACTACCAGGCAGTGCCTCCCGTCTGTCCCCAGGGGGTACAGACTGGCCTCCTGCACTGTGGGAGGGCCTCGGCCATGGCTAGGCTAGGCTAGAAGAGACAGAGGCCCCCTCCCTTGGTCCATATAGAACCAGGAGGGGACATGGAGGAAAGGCGAGCATGACAGCCACGATGCAGCGCCCGACCCTGACGGAGCTCACCCCACTTTCCACGCGCGTTGCTCGATGACCCCGGCGGTCCATGGAGAAATGGGCGTCGCACGAATCCATGTCATGAATCGGGCCAAGACACGCGAAGCAACGATCGTGCTGGTCGGTGACTGAGTACTTATGGCCACAAGGTCACTGTCGCATGGGGGGCCGTCCCGTCTTGGAAGTCTTCCTGCCCTTCAACCTGAACATGACCTACAAGAAACAAACACCAAACTAGACTAGACGTCACAAAAACAAAATAACATAATGGAACAATCTTACGGGTGGCGTCGAGAAGGCTAACAGAACTGGCAGGAGATAGGGAGCCGACGGACTACGGCACGGAGTTGATATGGAGTCGAGAAATTCAACTGAGTAGAAGGTAGGCCTCAAACTCTTCACTGCAAGCATCCCACGAGGTGACCTCGATGGCGGGAGATGAAGAACTGGTGGGAGGGCGGAGTCGACAACACCTAACGGCCAACCAGTGAGCGCCACGCAGTGCGTCAGCCGAGGGTGGCACCAATGGTGCGTCGACTCTGCCCATCAAAAAAGAAGCTCCCATGGGGTCATGACGTCTGGCCAAGAACCCAAAGGTGATGAATGGTGAAGACTGACACAGATAACATCAAGAGGCTGCACCGAGCCGTGAGCAGAAAAGCACACTGGACCATCAGAAAACTCATTGTGGGCTTTACTGAGGCTCATTCTACAATGTGGCCATCTGTACCACTAGAACATTACTCATGACAGTAGTGACAGAATGTGTCCCGAAGTTAAAGCCAGGCAATAATACGGATGTGTCTATCTGCAACACCAGATAAATCACCCCAGATGTAGCTACAGAATGTGTCCTGAGCCAAAGAGACAATCCTAGATGTATCTATCTGCAGCACCAGATAATTACCCTCGACTGCAGCTACAGAATGTGTCCTAAGCCAAAGGCAGACAATCCCAAATGTGTGTGTCTGTAGCGCTACATCACAGCCAAAGACCAGAGTACAGTGCTGGCCCAGTGGCTTAGAGGGCTGAGGCATCATACCTTACTTTCTGCCATGCCGGAGACCTGTGTTCGTGGTGCGAGCGGGTCGTCTGCGGTCGACCGGGGAGGAAGAGGATCGAACGTCCAGGGGACAGCTCTCCTCTCCTGGAGAGGGTGAGAAGAAAAAAATGACTCACCTTAGTAACTGTGTTTCTTCTAATGGAGTCTTGCTGTATTCTGACAATTGCAGTTAGCTCCAGCACTTGAACTGCCCCGAAGAGTGAAGGGTTAAAATTATATGCCAGGCATAGAACGCTGGGCTCGAGCTCAGTTGAAAACTCTGACACTTTGAAACCAAACAGATTCTTGTGAGCTAAAACTCACTGACTACATAATGTTGAAATTGTAAAATTCCTACTAGCCAACTGGCAACAAAGACTTTAGACTCCCAAAAGACTCAAGTCAGGAAACCCAAAGACCAAACACCAAGAAATAAGAAATAAAACACTCTTAACTAAAACACAAGGCACCCAACACAACACAAAGTGGACTAAAGACACCCCTGGGGTGCAACACTGCACCTGCCCATCCACTTCCCAAAACAGGTTCTGAGAGGGGAGGGGGGAGGGAGGGAGGTCAGAATACAGCAAGACTCCATTAGAAGAAACACAATTACTAAGGTATTTTTTTCTTCGAACAACATGAAGTCTTGCTGTATTCTGACAACTGCAGACTACCAAGCAGTACCTCCAAGGAGGAGGATAGAACCTACTTTGAGGAATAGCCTCTGAAGTACTGCTGTGCTTAAACCTGCATCGCTCTTAGCCTGGATATCCAGAGAGCAATACTTGGTGAAGGTATGAACTGTTTTCCAGGTGGCTGCTTGGCAAATTTCTAACAAAGGAAGATCCCTGGCCGCAGCCAGAGATGCAGCTGTACCTTTAGTGGAATGAGCCCTCAGACCATAGGGTGAAGTTTTTCCCAGTTTCTCATAGCAGAATTGGATACAGTACACAATCCACCTGGCAATGGTTCTCTTGGTGGCATGTTTTCCTTTACCCATTTCCCCATAAGTGAGGAACAACTGGAGGGAGTCAAACCTGTGACTGTTTGTTCTATGTAGTAACCAAGGGCCCTTTTAACATCTAAACTGTGTAGCCTCCGCTCTCCTGAGTAGGTATGATCAGTGAAGAACACAGGAAGAGACATAGATTGGTTTAAGTGGAAATCGGAAACCACTTTGGGTAAGAACCTTCTATTGGTTCTAAGGACCACCTTCTCTCTATGGAATGAAATGAAGTCAGGCTCCACTGACAGGGCTTGCAATTCACTGATATGTCCAGCAGAAGTAACATCAACCAAAAGAAAAATTACTCACCTTAGTAATGTTGTTTCTTCTAATGGAGCCTTGCTATATTATGACAGATGCAGTTTGTCCCACCATTAGAACTGCTCCGGAGGTGAGTTAACTTCCATGCAGTGCATGGAACTTAGAGCTGAGCTCGTTAGAGAAGCTCTGTTAGGGTGGTTTCAAACCGAAACCGTCAGATCTTTACAAACAAAACTCACTAAGGCTCTGTGTGAAAGCTGTAACCTACACTAGCTAACTGGCTACTAAAATAGTCACACATTTTCCTGGTCCCAACACCAAGACTCAAGTCAGGGGACCAGAAACAATAAGATAAAATAAATAAATAAAACAACACCCAAACATAAAAGGGGCATCAATAAGTGCCAACACTGGACTGCCCACCCCATACCCGAAGTAGAAGTTCTGAGAGGGGCAGGCTGGGGGGGAGGTCATAATATAGCAAGACTCCATTAGAGGAAACAACATTACTAAGGTGAGTAATTTTTTCTTCAAACAACATAAAGTCTTGCTATATTATGACAGATGCAGACTACACAGCAGTACCTCCATGGAGGAGGGACAGAACCTACTTAGGGAATAGGCTCTGAAGCACGGCTGTGCCAAACCGAGCATCTCTCCTGGCCTGGATATCCAGGGAGTAATGCTTGGTGAAAGTGTGTACTGTTTTCCAAGTAGCGCTGACATATCTCCAAGATAGGGATGTCTCTGGCAGCAGCTAGAGATGCAGCTGTACCTCTGGTAGAGTGAGCCCTCAGGCCTGAGGGGGGAACCTTACCCAGTTTTTGATAGCAAAATTGGATACAAGAGACAATCAACCTGGCAATGGATCTCTTAGTGGCAGGTCTCCCTTTCCCAACCTCACCATAAGTGAGAAATAGTTGGAGGAGTCAAACCTGTGACCCTTGGACGCCTATGTAGTAACTTAGGGCCCTCAACATCTAAGCTGTGCAGCCTCCTCTCACCAGAGGAGGAATGGTCAGTGAAGAACACTGGAAGTGAAATAGATTGGTTAAGGTGGAACCGAAACCACCTTAGGCAAAACTTCCTGTTAGTCCTGAGTACTACCTTATCCTGTGAAAGGAAATAAAGTCAGTCTCCACTGTAAAGCCTGTAACTCACTTATGCGCCTGGCAGAAGTGATGGCTACTAGAAATACAGTTTTCCAAGTCAAATACTTAAGCTCTGCGAGACAGAGGCTCAAAGGGGTTGCATCAGCTGAGCAATGCAAACATTAAGATCCCAAGCAGGGAAGGGTCCTGAATGGAGGATTGGTATGAAGCAATCCCTTAAAAAACTTGGAAAATACAGGGTGAGCAGAAAGAAGAGGGCTTCCCTGCTGAAATGAAAGCAGAGACAGCTGCCAAATGCACTTTCAGGGTAGCTGGTCTCAGTCCCAAAGAATTAAGATGGACCATATAATCCAATACAGTGGGTAAATCAGCAGATTCGGGAAATATGCTTCCCAGAACACCATATGGAAAACCTTTTCCACTTGGAGTTATAGGTAGCCCTGGTGGAAGGCTTCCTAGAAGCTTTCAAGATTCGAGAACACCTTGAGAAAGTTGTAGATCAGCAAACTCTAACTCCTCAAGAGCCAGGCCTTGAGGTTGAGGGATTTGAGATTCAGATACCAGACTCTCCCCTGAGCACAGGTTAACAGATTGTGGTTCCTGGGGAGACATAGGGGAAGATGGACTGCTAAGGACAGAAGGAGTGGGTACCAGGGCTGCCTGGCCCAGTCTGGAGCAATCAGGATCATCTTGCAGGGCTGAGACCCGATTTTGACTAGCACCTTGAACAGGAGAGGGAAGGGAGGGAAGGCGTAGAGAAACTTCCCTTCCCAATTGAGGAGAAAGGCATCCAGGAGGACTGAGCCCAACACTGCGGGCCTGCAACAAAAAAGTGGAAGTTGATGATTGTCTGGGGCTGCAAAAAGATCTATCTGAGGAGTGCCCCATCTGGCAAAAACTATCCCCAGTACTAGGGGATCCAGTGACCATTTGTGATGGCCCTGGGAAATCCTGCAGAGAGCATCTGCCAGGACATTGTCCTTGCCTGGGAGGTGAACTGCTATGAGGGAAGTGTTCAGGGAATAAGCCAGAGACCACAACTTCATCGCCGTGAAGATCAAGACAGAGTGCCCCTTGTTTGTTGATGTACCACATTGTAGTGGTGTCTGTTCTGACCTGTACCACCTTGTTCTGAACAGATGCAGAAAAACCTGAAGTGCTAGAAAACAGCTCTGAGTTCCAACAGATTGATGTGGAGCAGAGATTCCTGGGGACCATAACCCCTGGGTGGAGAGGTCGCCCATGTGAGCTCCCCATCCCAAGAGGGACACATCTGTAGTAAGGGTCAAGGAGTGGGACAGAGGAAGAAAGGCACCCTTGTCTCAGATTGCTCTGATCCTGCCACCACTGAAGGGTCTGGATCAGGGTTCGAGTCACTGGGATTAACTTGGATAGGGGATCTCTTCTTGAGACCAGAAGGCTCTCAAATGGAACTGAATGTCCTCATCTGAAATCTTGCTCCTTGCACTACAGCTGTGGAAGCAGCCATGTGTCCTAGGAGCTGCAGGAAATGTCTTGCTGGTCGAGAGACCTGCAGAGTGAAGGATGAGGCCAGGGCACTCAAGGTCCTTACCCTTTCTGGGGAAGGAAGGCTCTGGCCTGCTTTGTGTCCAGTTCTGCGCCTATAAAGGTGAGTACCTGGACAGGTTCCAAAACTGACTTTGGAAGATTGAGAAGAAAGCCCAGAGAGGTAAGCAGCTGCTGGGTAACTAGCAGGTGTGATTTGACCTGGTCTGGAGACTGACCCACAATGAGCCAGTCATCCAGGTAGGGAAAGATGGCAATCTTTTGCCTTCTCAGATGAGCAACTGCTACTGCCAGACATTTTGTGAACACCCTTGGGACAGAGGTAAGGCCAAGGGCATTGCTCTGAACTGATAATGGCCTGAGGGCAGTTCGAATCTGAGGTACTTTCGATGGGAGCTTCTGACAAGAACATGGAAGTAGGCATCCTTGAGGTCCAGGAAGCTAGCCAGTCCCTGGCCTTAGGGAGAGGTAAAATCATTCCCAGTCACCATTTGAATTTTGGTTTTAAAGGTGCTTGTTCAGATATCTTAGGTCCAGGATGGGCCGCCACTCTCCTGTCTTTTTTGGGGTAAGGAAGTACCTGGAGTACAGACCCTTGCCCTGGTGTAGGGGAGAAACCCTTTCTACAGCTTTGAGAGCCAGGAGGGTTGAGACTTCTGTTTCCAAAGCAAGAGTCTCTAAAGGGTTTGCAGGTGGAAAGGATCTGGCTCTCACCTTTGGAAATTTTTTGAAGCTGAGAACCAGACCCTGGCTCACTACTTCCAAGACCCACCTGTCTGATGTTAAAGACTCCCAGTCCTGGACGAAGTAAGCCAGCCTGCCCCCTACAGGTAATGGAAAGCCGACCCTGGGCATCCCATCAGGGTGCCTGTTTGGCAGGGGCTGTAGGCTGAGGGGTGGGAGCAGGCCTGCTCGTACCCCGTCTGCCTCTCCCTCTGAAGAACCCCCTCTGAACATAGGCTGAAGAGGAGGCCTGGGTCTGGTAAAAAGGCCTGTGAAAAGGCCTGCCCCTACTCCGGGGCTGCCTCTGAGGAGTGGCTTGCCGTTCCTTGGCTTGTGCACTCCTATAAGTGGTTCTATATTCATCCATTTTCTTCATGTAATTCTCTGTCTGCTCCCAAACAGAGAATTTCCCACCAGGAAAATCCATAGCCTTAGACTGGGTATCCTGTGACAAAAGTAGTACACCTGAGCCAGGCCAATCTCTGAAAAGCCACAGATGTAGCCATGACTCTAGAGGATACATCATTAGAATCCACTGCAGCATGGAATTGCACCTTAGATGCCTCAATACCATCAACAGCCACCTGCTCCAGCTCTCTGCCAGCTGGCCAGGGGCCTGTTTGGCTAAGGCCATGACAGTATCCCATCTAGATTTTGGTATCTCGCAACATAAGCCATATAGTTTGCTTGTCTGAGTCCCAAAGACGCTGCCATGTATTGTTTTTTGGCCATGGCATCAATCTTCCTGGAGTCCTTGTCAGGAGGATGTGAAGCCAGGGGAATATTAGCTTTATCACAGGCTGCAGCCTGAACTACCCCAACATGACTGCATTGCTGTGAAAGAAATTCTGTATCAGGACCTGACAAAGTGTACCTCCTGTCCATCTTTTTATCCACAGGAGGCACAGAATTAGGAGCTTTTAAAATTGTTATTGTTTGTTTCCTAAAAGATTTATGTAAAGGGATAGACAATCTCCTGGACTCTGGGATATCCACCATCTCTACAAAGTCAGGCTCCTCTTGCTCATCCAAAGCCTCCTCTAAAGGAAGCTGGAGGGTTTCAGCAACTTTTATAAAACAAAAATGAGAAGGGGACTCAGCAGCCTAGAGGAGATTCACCTAAAGGTCTGTCTGGGGAGATGTCCGGTTCAATGGGCACATTCAGACTTTCAAAGTCATATTCACACTGATCATAATCATCCTCCCTCCTCGGTTCATAAAACTCCTCTATATCATATTCTTGAACCGGTGGAACCGACCGAACCGACCTTTTGCCAGATAGTGGCGGTTCGGAGGGAACCGGGGAAAGTGACTGGACAATCTGTATTGCCCTGGCTATCTCTGCAGCAGTTGGAGAAGGGGTTTTGGACTCCAGACCTGCTGACTTTCTAGTTCTCTTTGCTGGAACTGGCTCCTCAGAGTCAACTTTACGTTTGCCCGAGGAAGTCTGGCCCTGGTCAGAGGGCACTCCCTCTGGTTCAGTTGGCACCGAACCGGGCTGGCCATCCGGGTCAGCGGACTTTTTGGCCTCTCGTTCCCTGAGCCTACCAACTCTCTTATCTAGGGTAGCTGCAGGGAAATTCTTGCAAATCTGGCAGTCTGCATTGAGGTGGTCAAACCCCAGACAATAAACACGTGGTGTGTGGGTCAGCCTTGGCAAAGGCTTCCCCACAGACACTACAGTGCTGAAACCCAGTGGGCCGGTTTTCTTTTGGGTTTCTCAGATATAATGCCAGCCTAACCAAAAACTTGCCCTTTTGATGGCAGTACCAGGCAAGACACCCTTATCAGTTCCCAACCGTGTCACGGGTCGTGGAAAAAAACGTAATGAAATCCGTTTTTTTTAGAACCGATAAGAACCGGGAACCGCACTCTAACAAGCCTTAAAAGGCTTCAGAATAAAGTTTAAATACAATTTGATCGGTTCAAACCGAACCGATAAACATTTACAAGTTCCACACAGAAAACCCATAGACAGCTTGAACCGATCGGTTTGCGGTTAAAATAAGAATATCGCGGTTGAATTTAACCGAGAAAAAACACTATAAAACCAAGAAAATGAACCGAGCAGCAGGAGGAATCTCCGGAGCGACTGTTCAGTGAGTCGGAGTAAAGAATCTGACGGTTTCGGTTTGAAACCACCCTAACAGAGCTTCTCTAACGAGCTCGCGCTCTAAGTTCCATGCTGCATGAGTTAACTCTTTCACCTCGAAGCAGTTCTAATGGTGGGACAAACTGCATCTGTCATAATATAGCAAGACTTCATGTTGTTTGAAACACAGTTTTCCAAGTCAAGTACTTGAACTCTGCTGAGGGCGTAGGCTCAAGGGGGTTGCATAAGCTGAGCAATGCAAATATTCAAATCCCAGGCAGGAGCAGGATCCTAAAATGGGGATTGGTATGAAGCAATCTTGAAAATTTTACAGAATACAGGGTGAGATGACAGAGGAAAGACTTCCCCACTTACAGGAAAGCAGAAACAGCTGACAAATGAACCTTGAGAGAAACTGGTTTGAGGCCTAGGCCATTAAGGTGAACCATATAATCCAGAACTGTAGACAACTCATCAGTGTCTGGGGATATATGCTTCTTGGAACACCAAATACTGAACCTTTTCCATTTGGAGTTGTAAGTTTTTCTGGTGGCAGGCTTTTGAGAAGCTTTGAGAATATCCAGAACCCCTTGGGACAGATAAGTCTGCATACTCTTAACTCTTCAACAGCCATGCCTTGAGATTGAGTGACCTGAGACTCGGGTACCAAATCCTCCACTGAGAGGTGTGATTCATGGGAAGAGACGGGGAAGATGGACTGCTAGGGACAGCAACAGGGGGTACCAAGGCTGCCTGGCCCAGTCTGGAGCAATCAGAATCACTTTGCAGTTGTGACCTTACCTTGACTAGAACCTTGAACAGTAGAGGAAAGGAGGGAAGGCATACAGAAATTTCCTTCCCAGTTCAAAATCAGAGCATCCAGAGGACTGAGCCCAAGACTGGGGTCTGCAACAAAACAGAGGAAGTTGCGATTGTCTGGGGATGCAAGAGATCTATCTCTGGAGTGCCCACCTTGAGAAAATCACTTTCAACACCAAAGGATCCAGAGATCATTGTGATGGCCCTGGGAAATCCTGCTCGATGCATCTGCTTTCACACTGTCCTTTCCAGGGAGGTGGACTGCTACAGAGAGGTTTGTGAGGAAAGGCCAGGGACCATATTTTCATGGCCTCCGTGCACAAGGCCATGGACAGAGTGCCTCCCTGCTTGTTGATGTACCACAAGGTGGTAGTGTTGTCCGTCCTGACCTGAACCACCTTGTTCTGTACTGACTGAGAGAAAGCTTGTAGGGCAAGAAGTACTGCCCTGAGCTCCAGGAGGTTGCTATGAAGAAAGGATTCCTGAGGAGACCACAGTCCCTGGGCCGTGAGAGCCCCAGATGGGCTCCCCACCCCAAAAGGGAAGGATCTGTGGTAAGAACCGCAGAGTGAGTCTGAGTGACAAATGGAACACCTTGCCTCAGATTGTCCAAGTCCTGCCACCACTTAAAGGTCTGAATTAAGGTCTGAGTAACAGGAACTAACTTGGTAAGAGGACCTTTCCTTTGGGATCAAAAGGTCCTCAGATAGAACTGAATGTCCCTCATCTGAAACCTGGCCCCTTGGACCACTGCTGTGGAAGCTGCTATGTGGCCCAAAAGCTGAAGAAAATGCCTTGCTGGTCGAGAAACCAAAGAGAGGAAGGAAGAGGCCAGCTGAGAGATGGCTTTTGCCCTTTCCAAAGGAAGGAAAGCTCTTGCCTTGAGCATGTCCAGTTCTGCTCCTATAAAAGTGAGGAGCTGTACTGGCTTGAGAACTGACTTGGGAAGTTTGAGAAGGAACCCCAGGGAACTGAGAACTTGCTGGGTGACCTGCAGATCTGACTTGACTTGGTCTGGGGACTGGCCCACAAGGAGCCAGTCGTCCAGGTATGGAAAGATAGAAATCCTTTTTCTTCTTAAAAAGGCCACCACTACTGCTAGGCACTTTGTAAACACCCTTGGAGTTGAAGTTAGGCCAAAGGGCATTGCTCTGAACTGGTAATGGCCTGAGGGCAATTCGAACCGAGGTACTTTCTGTGGGAGCACCTGATGGGAATGTGAAAATAGGCATCCTTGAGGTCCAGGGAGGCTAGCCAGTCTCCTGGCCTCAGAGAGGGAAGAATTATTCCCGGAGTCACCATTTTGAATTTTGGCTTTAGCAGGTGCTTGTTTAGCTACCTTAAATCTAGGATGGGTCACCATTCCCGTCTTTTTTGGGGTAAGGAAGTACCTGGAGTATGGACCTTTGCCCCTGTATAGGGTAGGAACTCTCTCTATGGCTCTTAAGGCCAGTAGAGAGGCAATCTCTGCTTTTAGAGCAAGGGTTTCTGATGTATTTGCAGGTGGAAAGGATCTGGGTCTCAGTTTCGGAAAATTTTTGAAACTGAGAACCAGCCCCTGGCTTACAACCTCCACGACCCACTTGTCTGAGGTAACAGACATCCAGTCCTGGACAAAGTAAGCCAGCCTGCCTCCTACTGGAATAGGGGAGTCGAGCCGCGCTGACACATCAGTGTGTCTGCTTGGCAGGAGCCTTAGGCTGAAGGGTAGATGCAGCCCTCCTCATCCCCCTTCTGCCTCTCCCTCTGAAGAACCCCCTCTGAGAAAAGAAAGAGGCCTGTGCTTGGTAGAAAGGCCTGTGAAAAGGCCGCCCCTAGCTTGCTGCCTTTGAGAGATGCCTGCCTCTCCTTGGCCCGGGCACTCCTGTAAGTGGTCCTGCAGCGTCCATTTTCTTCATGTAATTCTCTGTCTGCTCCCCAAACAGAGAATTACCCACCACAGGGAAATCCATGGCCTTGGCCTGGGTATCCCGCGAAAGGCTAGTACATTTGAGCCAAGCCATTCTCCGAAGAGCCACAGATATAGCCATGACTCCTGATGACACATCATTGGAGTCCACAGCAGCATGAAACTGCACCTTTGATGCCTTGATCCCATCAGCAGCCACCCCCTCCAGCTCCTTGGCTAGTTGGGGGGAAGCCTGTTTAGCCAGTGCCAGTACAGTGTCCCACCTGGACTTCTGGTACCTGGCTGTATAGGCCATACAGTTAGCCTGCCCGAGTCCCAAAGATGATGCCATGTACTGCTTCTTTGCCATGGCATCTAACTTCCTGGAGTCTTTGTCTGGGGGGTGTGTGAAGCCAAGGGGATGTTGCCTTGTCACAGGCAGCAGCCTGCACTACTCCAACATGGCTGCATTGCTGATAAAGAAACTCCGTATCTGAGCCTGACAAGGTGTACCTCTTGTCCATTCTCTTGTCAATAGGAGGTACAGAGTTAGGAGACCTAAGAATTTTTTGTGTCCGTTTCCCAAAGGACTTAAGCAGGGGAATAGACAGTCTCAGACTCTGGTATGTATCACCTCTACAAAATCAGGCTCCTCCTGATCCTCCACAGCCTCCTCAATAGGAAGCTGGAGGGTCTGAGCCACTTTTCTGTAAAACAGAAAGTTGGGAGGTGACTAAAAGCCTAGGAGGGGAAACACCAGAAGGTCTGTTTGGGGAGATGTCCAGTTCCACGGGCACATCCAGACTTTCACAGTCGTGATCATCCTCTTCAAAATCCCCCTCCTCATCAAACTCTGGTTTGTAAAAATCTTCAGGGGAATAATCTTGAACCAGGGAAGCAACCGAAACCCTGCCAGAAGGCACCGGATCGGTCGGAACCGGAGAAGCAATTCCACAATCCAATTGCTCTGGCTATCTCTTCGCTGTCGGAACATGAAGTTCTAGATCTCGAACGGCCGATTTATCCTTGCATTTTCTCTTTAGAAACTGATCTCAGGATCGGCTCCTTCATGCTGGAGAAGTATCGCCTGGTCAGAGGGCACTCCTTCTGGTTTGGTAGGAACCAACTGGGCTGGCCTTCCGGTCAGCAGATTTCTTGCTTCCTTATCCCTACGCCTACCTAACCTTTATCCAACGTAGACTTAGGGAAATTCTTGCAAATTTGGCAGTCTGAATCGAGGTGGTCAAACCCCAGACAGTAAACACAAGTGGTGTGGGGATCTGTCTTAGCAAAGACCTCTCCACACACACTGCAGTGTTGAAACCCAGTGAGACGCGTTTTTTCTTGGGTTTCTCAGACATGGCCAGCCTAACAAAACTTACCCTTTACAAGGCAACCGCCAGGCAAGACTCCCCTATTCGTTTCTCACCATATTACGGGTGTTGGGAAAAAAAAAAAAAAACGTTAAATTCACTTTTTTTTTTTTTTTAAAACCGATACGGACCGGTAACCACACACTAAACTTTTTCACAAGATTTTTGTCTACAGGATCAGTTGAGCCGAACCGATCGAAAAAGCTTTACAATTTCCACACAAATACTATCCTATGTACTTACGGTACCACAGACAGAGTCTCGAACCGATAAATGGAATTTAATGCGGACTGAAACTGACAACTTTAACCGAGCAGGAGGAGAAAATCTCTGGAGCGACTGTTCAGTGAGGCGGAGTAAAGAATCTGACAGTTTGGTTTCAAAGTGTCACAGACAGTTTTCAACCGAGCTCGAGCCCAACGTTCTATGCCTGGCATAGAATTTTAACCCTTCACTCTCTGGGGCGGTTCAAGAGCTGGAGCTAACTGCAATTGTCAGAATACAGCAAGACTTCATGTTGTTTGAAACACAGACCGGCACCTGCCTGACACCTAGTGGAGGCTAGGTGATGGCACACTGCATCCTGCACTGTGGGGCTTGGAGGCGGAGCAGGCAACCAGCGTGCTACACGGAGAAGCATGCGCAGCTCAGCTACTGTCTGCACTGCACGCTCCCCTCTGCAGAAAAACGGAAACTGGTCCTGGTCAAGCTGGATTAAGGCAGTCCTCCACAGGCACCGCCCCTCAAGAAGGTACCTCCCTGAACTGGATCCGGTCCTGGCGTGTAGAGTTGGGGGCTTCCGACGCTCTGCCACAGAGGGTATGCCGTAGGAGAAGGGAAGATAAGCCTGAAGGTCGGGGGACAGGGCTGGGAGGATGGCAGGATACAGAGGGCAGACTGGGACGGAGGGAGAACAAAAAGAAAAGACCAGAGTACAAAATGATTGTCAGGGCAGTTATGTGGAAGGTACTGACTGCCCTGGAGATGATTACTGCAAAATGGTTTTCTTCATTTTCCATAATTCTGTACTTTCCATTTTAAAGATTTGCATTTCTAGTACCAAACATTTTCATAGGCTTTGTAATGAACAATATTCTAAGTTCAAGAAGGCATAATGCAGTGATGTCTGTGGTGGTACACCACTGCTGTGGTTCTGGTGCCTATAATGGCCATCATGATTCCAGTCCCATTTTTGAAAAAAAAAAACAGGATGGGATTAAGGCCCACTAATAGCAAGTGCTGCAGGTTATTGCGCTGATAATGATGGTTTAAGGCCAGAGTCCAAGCTGCCACACTTTGGGTGGTAAAGGAAGTGCTGAATGCCCATTTTGGACATCTCCTGCCACTGTATGACTGGCCCTGGTGAGTATGGGGCAGGAATACATGTCACCAGAGGGGAAGAGGGTGCTTCAACACAATCATACAGTTGGGATGACTACAGCACACAGAGATTAATTGACTTGCTCAAGGTCGCACAGTGTGTCGGTGGTGGGGTTTGAACTTGAGATCTCAGGGTTCACATTTCTGTGCTCATAGAAACATATACTTCTAAGTAAGATAAGGACTATTTGGCTCATTCAATTTGCCCATCCATGCTCAATCCACTACAACCCACAACCTATTATTTACAGCTTCAGGAATGAGGGATCCATAGTGAGAAACCCAACTTCTCGGCAAGACCAATTTTGTGGCTGGAACCTATGCTGTTTCTCGCATGGACAGGCAACGGGGCCTTGCCATACAGTCAACAGTGAACAACTGGAAGGACATATCTGTTAAGTTGAGTTCAAGGTAAACTTGCTTAGTGCAGGAAAATGTTGGTTCCAGCAGCAGATTCATTTGATATATTTGGAACCCAGACTCCTGAAATGGTTACTGGATTTCTCATGTTAGGTAGGCTGCCACGTCAGGTACACCAACTCTGGGTATACTGGCATGCAGGGTAGGCCACCATGACTGGTATACTGCCATACAGGGTAGTCCACCAAATCAGGTATAATGTCATGCAGGTTAGGCCACCATGCTGGGCAGGCCAACACAATGTATATCTGCCATCTGGGCAGGCAGCCATGACAACACGCCTGCCCTGCTGATAGGCAGTCATTCCAGGTAAGATGCCACAATGGCTGAAACAGGCCCCATCAACATTTAAAAAAAAAAAAAACACTGTACAATGTCGCCATCTACTGGTGGAAATGCAAAACTACAATAATGGGATAGTAAATGTAGTTTATTTGATGGTCCCAGTGGCTTACATCTAGTATAGTATTTGTCTATGCCGAATGTTTGCCACTTCCATTGCTGTTGTAACTGATCTTGCGTATACTCACAATAGACCAGTAGAAGCAATATCTCATTCTTGAGTGGTGTCCTGCTTTTACACATTTTTGATTGCATTTACCCAGAGAGGCCAGCCGATAAGCAATATCAGTGGGCCCCACATTTTGATCTCAGATTTCTAACAGTCTTTTATGACCCAACATTATGATTAAGACAGGTGGAATTGTTTTAAATGTCATCTGAAAGGTGGCTTGGACTTAAAAGCAGTGTTCCCCATTTTCTGGATGTCTACGTAGGTTTTAAGCAGACAATTGTTATTTCCTCTATATACGTCTGCTACATTTGGGGGGGGGCACAGAAGGGATCTCAGTTATATATTTATATCTGCTGTGTCTATTTTTGGGATTATGCCATTGGCGACTGTGAGACATCTCGCCATTTTGAGGGTCTCCATGTTTCTTCCCATGTCTCGGGGCACTGCAGCAGTTAGACCTGCCATTAACTGTATTTTCATATCTGCACTGCCTGTCATTCTACGGTCTGTTTTGGAACAAGGTTTGCTGTTCTTGTTATATCACTGCCTATTCAGTATTTTTAAATTAAAGTCTGAAGTTATGTTTAGGAGGTTAGTTTTGTTTGTATTCTACCTAGTCATGCACAGGTTTAAACTGCAGTCCTTTGACTGTCATTCTCCTTTTCGATTCTCCCTACTGAACACACTTTTTACCTTAGAAGAGGCGGGCAAATTATGCAATACCCCTTCCCCCTTCTTTTGTACAGAATACTGGGATTTTATTTGTATATCAATGTTTATGAGACTATGATGTCATACTAGCTGTATACCCTGTACAAATATGTAACTGTTGTCCAATTATACAGAATATTAATAAAGTAAATGCCATCGAATGGTGATTTCACAGAGTGACTGTGAAAACAAGTTTTGGAGGGATTTTTATTTATTTCGTTTTGTTGACCGTTCATGTTCAAGAGGTGGGGTAAGACAAAGGATTGGTTAAACATTAGGGTCCAAAATCTGCAAAAATGACGTTATGAGTAAACACAGGAACATGTCACATTTGTTCATAACTCAGTTGTCACATTTTGACCCCCAATTTGTAACAGTCTTTTTATGACCACTCCTGCTGAACATGGTAGGTGTCCTTTATAAAACAGTGCCCGAAACGTCATTTCACGACACAAGTGAGAAAACACATTTTGGCCAGGATTTGAAAAATGATAGCTGTCACATTCATGAGGTGGTGTGAACAAAATCTATGTTGAAAATTTGGGGGTAAAAATATGAAAATTACCAAAGTTATAAGCGTGTTGAAAAATCTCAACATAAACTCATAACTTTGTTGTTTTCTAATATGTTTACCCCAAATTTTCAACATAGTCTATGACTCCACCTAATGAACAAGGGCAGAAAATTTTCAAATCCTGCCCGAAGGTGATTTCACACCATAAGTGTGAAAACACATTTGGCCAGGATTTGCAAAATGGCAGTTATCACACTCATGAGGTGGTGTGAAAAAAATGGCTATATTGAAAATTTGGGGTCAAAATTACCAAAGTTACGAGTGTGCATTAAACAATTTCAATGTATGCTTGTAGCTTTTGTTGTTTTGTAATATTTTTACACCAAAGCTTCAACATACCCTCCTTATGACCCCACATAGCTTTCTTATGACTCCATCTCATGAATAAGGGTGGACAGGCCGGCCCGCCGGTGCAGCGGTAGGTCACTGCTCACGGTGCCAGCAACTCTGGTTCAGGAACAGACTCGGGTGGCTGGAGGGTCGGAGGGGGAGGATCGAGGTGCTCAGCGGCTGCTCTCCTCCTCTGGGAGGGAGGATGCATGTCCGCAGCTCTACCGCCACCTGGGTGACCACGGGTGGAGGTGCAAGTGGACTGCATACAGAAGGAGGGAGGATGTGAGCTGAGATCAGAGCACCACATACTCGCAAGTCGCCGCCTCTAGGTTTCCTCAGAAGGCTCACATCCTGTGGAAGGAGACAGAAAAATGGAAAAAGGAACCTGCCGTGGAGGACAGAGGCGGGACCCAACTGCCCCAGATAACCCATAGCGGACTCAGCTGGATGCGTAGATGGACCTCCTGACACACTGATGGACTGGGGGTGAGGTCTCCCCTCCTCCCCCCACCAGGTTTAGCCAGGCAGCATGGAGGTGAGTGCAGCGACACCACAGTAGGTACCCGGGTGGGATTAGGGATCACAGTCTAGGGACTCCCTGAAGAAGTTCCACCACGGCAGAGAAGGGCTATTAAAAAAAAAAAAAAGGGTGGAGACATTTTCTTATCATGCCCAAATGGTGATTTTGCTTCACAAGTGTGAATATATTTTGGCCAAGATTTGAAAAACGACAGCTGTCATGTTCATGAGGTGGTGCAAAAAAAGGGCCAAGTTGAAAATTTGGGGTCAAAATTATTAAATTCCCAAAGTTAATAAGTGCACGTTAAAATAATTCAACACATGCTTGTAACTTTGTTTTGTAATATTTTACCCCAAATTTTCAACATACCCTTCTTATGACCCCATCTCATGAACAAGTGTTAAGAAATTTTTCAAATCCTGCCAAAAGGTGATTTTGCAGAGCAAGTGCAAAAGTTACCTTTTGGGACAGTTTTACATAATTTCACTGGCAGTGTTGTGATGTGGTGTCCCAAAATGCCATGTTGAAAATTTGGGGAAAAATATTAAAAATGACCAAGTTGTGAGGACAAGTTCAATACCCACTGAAATACAAAGAACTGCATACCCAATTTCCTCAGTTCCTGGTCTGGCATTGAAGAGTGAAGGCGTGTTAACAGTCCAGAGGATTACAGTGTTGGACCACCAGTAGGTAATCAAGGGGTGGGTGTGGAGTGGGAGGGTTGGTTGGACAGAGGGTAACAGTGGCAGCAGAAATTGATGGATGGTTTCCTTTTTTTTACAAATTGTAAAAACACAAAAACAAAAAAAACCCTCTGCAGAATGGTTTTCTTTATTTCAGGTACGGACACTGGGGATTGGGCACCCCAGTGTCAGTGTTTTGTTTGGCAGCACCGGGGGTGGTCTCCCGATGTTGCACAGTGAAAGCAGTGGAGTGGGAGGTAGTACGGATTGAAGGATGGTTTCTTTTATTTCATGTTACATTGTATGTGTGTGTGTGTGTGGGAGGAAGGGAGACAGCAGGCTGATCAGGACGCTTATCAGCTTTGCTTGCTGGGTGGTATTATGCAGATCAAAGGAAATAGCCGCCCTATGGTTTGGCCTGCTCTTTCCTTCTAACTACACAAAGTTTACATCCAGCAAGAGCAAAGCAGTGTCGTGATCAGCCTGGCTGACTACAGGTCTGACACGGACAAGCTCCTTGCAGACAGCTCTGCACTGGACAGACAGTGACACACTCTTCAAAACCCACCATCACACCAAAATATTCGCTTTGTGTGCACAGGAGAACATAAAAAGAATCACCAATGCCCTATTATACATACCTCAGTGTTCTGTCATCAAGGCAAAATAACTCAGACATGACTTGCACGCTGGGACCATTGAGTTGCCCCACCAAACACACTGTGTGAAAGTGCAGAGAACAAAGCCAAGTACCATTCACCTGGGGTGTTTACAGACAACAACCCTCTACTATATTTGGGTTTTCTCAGGCTGAAGTAATTTTCCCAGTACATCGAGGATGTTGTGGTTTTTGGTATACTCCTCAATGGGAAACTGATCAGTCCACTTTAAGGTGACTCATAGGAATCTGAATCACAACACATCCAATTCCCTACCTTCCTGACTTGGAATTATTGATTGTAAGGTGACTCTCAGGAACCTGAATCACTACACAACTGTTCCCTACCTTCCCACGTTGGGATTAGGGATTGTAAAATGACCCATAGGAACCTGAATTGCTATACGATTTCCCGTGTTGGGATTATGTTTCATGAGCTAGAGAACTCTGCAGGACTCGTATATTACATGAACTACTGAACCTCACTTCAGAGCTATGGGGATACTCCCCTGTGGCCCCCACCCTGCAATATTTCCAGCACTATCCAAGTGAAAACTTCTGGAACATTTCTACCATTGAGATAATGTACTGCACAAGTAAAGTGAGAAATGCGCTGGATTTTCAAAGGGTGGCACTCTGCTTCGAGAGGCCCTGCATCAAACCAGTATGTCACTTCAGCTTTGATATTCCTGATTGCTGCAACTGTCCCGACTTCACAAACTCTGGCACAGTTACGACGGGTTTACTCGCTTTACGGCAGCTTGCAGCAAAGTTTGGCTTTAAGCTCCATGTTAGAGGTGCCAATTGAGTAAGCAATACCTATGACAGGGTATGAGAGTTTTGGGATTAATCAACACCCCGGATGCTACGAGGCACAAGCCTGAAGGCCAAGTGTCCTTACAGCACCCAGGTATTAATTAATCCCCAATAACTCTATATCCTGGAGTGGGTTACTGTATTTATAACATGGATGCTGCCCAAAAGAAAGAAGAAAACAAAAAAACAGTAAAAGGGGTTACCCCATTTAAAGAACAAAAAAGTACTGCATCCTACCACTCTGCAAAATAATCCCCAACAAATAATGTGTGTCTAATTCTTGTTATGCACATAGAAATTTCACACATACAGTACAGAAAGGATTTGTGACATTTCTTGTGCATAATGTACTTTCCCACACTTCCAACACTACTGCCTTTCGGTCTCCCACTGCAGCGCATCCCCCCCCCCCCCAATATAGTGAAGCATATGCTGACCTGGGAGGGAAGGTGGTTGCTTGTTGCTCTGCCTCTCTCTCTGTCACTCCCACATGTCTCTCTCTTACATGGCATCTGCCTTGGGGAATCTGCTTTTCAATGAGTGTATGCTTCACATAAAGAAAGAGACAGACGGAGAGAGAAGATTGCAGCAACTCAGAGAGTGAAAGATCTTCCACTCTCCTGCCTTTTGCTGTCTCGCTGCAGCGCCTCTGCCCCCCCTCCCCACATAGTGAAGCAAGCGCTGACCGTGGGGACAGTGTGTCGGGGACAGTGCTTCACAATCTCTGTATACAGACAGAGACAGAAAGAGAGAGGAGACTGCATCCACTGCCTCTCGCTCTCTCACCAAACCACACACTGCACAGTCACTTCTCCACTATATGCAGAACTCCGCATCTCTCTCCAGCTATGTCCTGATCCCGGTGTCTCCTCGAGGCTGCTGTCTCTTTCACTCCCTGGTGCATGTCTCACTCACTCACTGTCTCACCTCGCCTCCCCAAACAATAGGTCCCTTTCTGTCTCTCTGACACTGCAGCTTTTTGTGCCCGTTATGCTGCTGTCACTGTCAGTCGCCCTCACCTACACTCCCACCTGTGTCACTCTTCCCTCGATCTCTCCTGGTGTGTTCTGCAAAATAATGGGCAGGTGCTGGCTCCCAGTAGGACACTTACAGAATGCAACAGCTATGGCACACTTGTATTTCGTCAAAACGAATACAACCGTCCTGAATTTTACTGTGCCTGGACCCCTATTCATGCTGACTGTGCTACTGACACTTTCCAGGAAGGTCACCGAACCGTACAATGTCGCTTTGACCTGCAGCCCAGCCAACACTACCACGGCAACATGCTGCCTGTCACAGTTTCACTCGCTCTCTCCTCTGCATGCAGCATATCTCCCCAATTCAGTCCCACTCTCTCGCCCTGTGCCTGTCTTCCTGTGTGGTGGGATATCTGCATCCTGAGGGAGACATCGGCAAGCAGTTAAAAAATATTGTACAACGCTGCTGTAATGGTAGTCCAGGGAGGAGACGACAACAAGCTTCACCTGTCTATCACACAGAGACAACCGCAGATGGCAAATACTTGCACCACAGGATGGTTTTGCACAGCACTGTGATTGTCACACTCTGGCGCTCTGCCTACTTTACATGGCTGTCAAGGACACAGATACTGCCAGTAACACAAACACAAGTACCAGGACAGATACCGCAGTCTCGATCACTTACTCTGCATTTTATATGGCTACCAGAAGACTGCTTTCAGCTGTAGGAGACCCAGCGGTGGATCTTCAGAGTTGTTCTCATGAGCGTGAATTAATGCTAACTTAATCCACAGGGATGCAGAGCCACTCCACCAACGGCAAAGCTTGTTTTCCCCAACCCATGTTATAATGCAAGCTTTACCACAAAAAGATGGTATAGCGAGTGTCGATTTGACACGAGACACGTAAAACCCCTCTAGACTGCCACAAGCCCGGTGTGTCAAATCTTTGACATAACGCAGTAGGGCTTGTGGCAATACTAGTCAACAGAAAATCTGGCCACTAGTGTTTACTGAATATGTTTTGTAGAGAGGTATGTTTACAAAAATTGTGCATATATTTCAAGTACAGTTTTAGAAGTAAGAGCCTAGCTGAGATTCGAACCCAAGCTTGCTTGGAATACTGTTCTGCTGCACCACTTTCTTCAACATAGTTAACCAAAACATGCATTTACACTTAATTATTTCAAATGATGCACCATTTCACACTGTATGTTTTATTATGGAAGACTGACCACCTCCTCGGTGAACAATGCACGTAGGACATAGCAACTCATCATTAAGATATATGAATATGCACAGCATGCCATATATAAGGGACACCACTTTTAAGGGGTGATACCTCTGATGAAGCCAGCAGACAGGTGCAATGTTAGGTGATAAGCACCTGTAGGTGCTCTCCCCTTGTAATTCTGCACAATCGCCTTCTTGTCTGCACTTTGAAACTGGTGACATAGGTATTACTTCTGCACAACAGATCCTGCACCAACTGGGCTATTTGATGGGTAAGGGCAGTCTTTGTATTCCTGCACAATGTATCTGGTTTAGACAGAGTACCACGCATCGCTAGAGGATCTTGTTTTCTTTTATTTGCTAAATATGTGTTAGAATGGGATACAGTATTTACTGGATATATTGTAAAACTGGATATGGTATTTATTAAATATGTTGTAAAATGAGATGAGGTTAACCATGTTTTAGAAGTGGTAGAAAATTAGGCTTTTTCAACAAGTTAAAAGTCTTAACACACCATTCTTGACAGAGTTCACAGTACGTAATTATTTGTAAAATGGGCAGGGAAAATCCTTCACAGTGATTGAGGGAATCTGATCTGTTATGGCTGTAGGTAGCCCCCCCTCCTTGTGTGTGCCTGTCACAGAATAATGAGGATGAAGTGTCACTTCTTAGTCCATCGGGAAACACTGAACTGAAATTCTGTTAGCTCTCGCTTACTAAATGGTGCACCATCAGACTGGCTGTACAGTTTCCTGGGTCTCCAGTGCCTTGTACACGTGCAGAATATAGAGATGGACAGGGAGTGGTAACCATCTCCTGTGTTTCTACTATCTTATCTTAATGTGAGTGCTAACAGAATTTCATTTCAATATTCCCAGATGGACTGAACTGATGCCTCAAACCCCATCCTTCTGTGAGAAACGTGCAAGAGAGGTACCTACAGCCAACGACATGGGCAGCGGTGCTGATTTGTGTCACTCAAACGTGGCAATCTGGTAAAGCCAAGTAGATATTACAAAAAGCCAACTGAACTCTGAGGGGAAAGTGAAAATGTGCATAATGATTTGGGGTAGCATAATTCTTCCAGTCATTCCATATATAGCCCCCCCCCCCGCACACATGTGCAGACACGCACCTTCACTCTGCCAGGTAGATAAACACAATCATTTTGAAAGCCATGTTCTTAGCTTACAGGAAACAATCTACAGCAGGCTTTGTATTTTAACTGTAGACAAGACTTGCTGGTTTTCCCAAACCGTACAGCAACTTGTTCTAGGAGGCAGCTGAAAGCAGCAGCCCTGTAAACACAGCAGGGATAAACAAGGACGTCTGGGTTCATGAAGAACCATCCTGCACACAGGACTACTTACTGCTCTCAATACTTAGCCTGCCTGACATCAATTTCGATAATTAAGTTACAAAGTCTCTGAAGAGTCATGCAATGGTTTACAAGGTCATAGATGACCCCCCCCCTCCACTGGGTAGTGGTCTGGGAAAGGATAACCATGGTTGTGATAAATGGCAGGAACTACAATCAGTCCCCACCTCCCCCCCCCAAAATCGATCTTCATTTGCTTGTCGAGCACAAGGCTCAACATTTCATCTCATGTCCGGCTGGTAATGTGTACTACTCTCTAGTTGCCACCTGCTTACAAAATTCTCACTACAACATGCAGGCATCACACCCATCAATCGGTGAGGGGGGTAACACTGATCCAGAGATACTATGGGTGTTAGCGAGAATTCTCCCCCAACCATAAAATGACTGGTCTCTCTCTCCCCCATGAAGTATACCCGAACTACCAAATTATTAAAATGGACACAGGTAAAACACATTGAGCGCTCTCTCTTCTGATTACATCCAGTGTACAACAATAATTGGGACTGGCGGATCCCATTGCCTGCAGCCAGCATAGCCCACAGGCCAGACAGACCCTCTTGTTCACATACAAGCGCCTGTGTTTTGGTGCATGTGAGAGCGAGCACAGACACACACAACAAATGGCACCCACCTCTGAGAACAAGCTGAATTTTTTTTAAACGTGACAAAATGAAACAAAAAAGTAATTCCTTCTACAGCGATTGCACTGAAGTATCTGGAAGATCCTGAAATGAGGTGAGATTTAAAAATGTTCAGAAACTAAGGCAGAGAGACACCACAGTCCTCAAGAGTCACAGAATGAAAAAGCGGAAGATGCTAGACTCCGTGCTTCAAGTCAGTGAATAACGATTTGTTGTGTCCCCAAGTTCCATTTCTGGTAGTTCATAAAATCTTTAGTTTGTCTTGGTAGAAAGCAGCGATAGTCACTCCTCTAGTGGACGCACTGCGGCCATGAAAGCCCTCCACAAGCTGCTGATACAATGATATAAATCACCACCTGCCAGATAAGAAAGGATGGGGGTTATCTCTCCACAAACAGTTTAGTAACATACAGATTCTATTGTTTATGTCCTTACATGAGCCATATTATACACAAATCAGAGAAAATGCTTACGACACAGAAGTTCAGCTACAAAGATCCCCTGCTGCTACATTCTGGACTCCTGAAGTAGGTGGAAATCTCAGCACTGCCACACAACTGCAGAGTGACAGGCACTGGGAAATGAGCTTGCCTCTGCACCTGAAAGCAGAGGTTTTGAGTCCCACTCTAGAGACTTGGGCTCATGTACAAATATCATTGCAGTACACTTGGGGGTGGGGGGAAAACACGGTTGGGGTCCCACACTAGGGCTTGGGCACAAAAGCTAACACAGCAGTACAAGTGAGTGTCACACACAGAAGACCTGTGCTCAAACCCAACAATGACACTGTGGTACAGTACTAGGGGGAAATGCTGGCAGCTGCAGTGCCAGAGATGCAGTATTAGGGAAGGTGCTGACAGCTGTGGTGCCAGAGATGCAGTACTAGGGGAGGAGCTGGAAGCTGCAGTATCAAAGGTGCAGTACTAGGGAGGTGGTGACAGCTGCAGTGCCAGAGATGCAGTACTACAGGAGGTGCTGGCAGACACAGTATCAGAGGTACAGTACCTGGGAGGTGCTGGCAGCTGCAGTGGTAGAGGTGCAGTACTAGGGGAGGTGCTGGCAGCTGCAGTGGAAGAGGTGTAGTATGAGGGGAGGTGCTGACAGCTGCAGTGCCAGAGGTGCAGTACTAGGGGAGGTGCTGGCAGCTGCAGTGGAAGAGGTGTAGTATGAGGAGAGGTGCTGACAGCAGCAGTATCAGAAGTACAGTACTTGGGAAGGTGCTGGCAGCTGCTGTGCCAGAGGTGCAGTACTACAGGAGGTGCAGTGCCAGAGGAGCAGTACTAGTGGAGGTGCTAACAGCTGCAGTGCCAGAAGTGCAGTACTATATGAGGTGCTGGCAGCAGCAGTATCAAAGGTACAGTACATGGGGAGATGCTGTCAGCTGCAGTGCCAGAGGTGTAGTACCAAGGGAGGTTTTGTCTGCTGCTGCATCAAGGGTGCAGTACTAGGGAAGCTGCTGGCAGCTGCAGTACCAGAGAAGCAGTACTGGGGAGGAGCTGAAAGCTGCAGTTATCAAGAGTGCAGTACCAGGGGAGGTGGAAGCAGCTGCAGTGCCAGAGGTACAGTACTAGAGCAAGTGCTGGCAGTTACAGTACCAGAGGTGCAGTACTAGGGGAGGTGCTGGCAGCTGCCATGCTACAGGTGCAGTACTAGGGGAGGTAGTAGCAGCTGTAGTGCCAGAGGTGCAGTACTAGGGGAGGTGCTGGCAGCAGCAGTGCCAGAGGTACAGTACTAGGGGAGGTGCTGGCAGCTGCAGTACCAGAGGGGCAGTACTAGGGGAGGTAGTAGCAGCTGTAGTGCCAGAGGTGCAGTACTAGGGGAGGTGCTGGCAGCAGCAGTGCCAGAGGTACAGTACTAGGGGAGGTGCTGGCAGCTGCAGTACCAGAGGGGCAGTACTAGGGGAGGTGCTGGCAGCTGCCATGCCAAAGGTGCAGTACTAGGGGAGGTAGTGGCAGCTGTAGTGCCAGAGGTGCAGTACTAGGGAGCTACTGGCAGCAGCAGTGCCAGAGGTGCAGTATTAGGGGAGGTACTGGCAGGTGCAGTACTAGGGAGGTGCTGGTAGCAGCAGTGCCAGAGTACAGTACTAGGGAGGTGCTGGCAGCTGCAGTGCAGAGGTGCAGTACTGGGGAGGGTGCTGGAAGCTGCAGTGCCAGAGGTACAGTACTGGGGAGGTGCTGGCAGCTGCAGTGCCCAGAGGTACAGACTAAGGAGGTACTGGCAGGTGCAGTACTAGGGAAGGTGCTGCAGCAGCAGTGCCAGAGGTGCGGTACTAGGAGGTGCTGGCAGCTGCAGTACCAGAGGTGCAGTATAGGGGAGGTACTGGCAGGTGCAGTACTAGGGAGGTGCTGGCAGCTGCAGTGTCAACGGTGCAGTACTAGGGGAGGTGCTGGCAGCTGCAGTGCAACCGGTGCAGTACTAGGGAAGGTGCTGGCAGCTGCAGTGCCAGAGGTACAGTACTAGGGGAGGTGCTGGCAGCTGCAGTGCCAGAGGTACAGTACTAGGGGAGGTGCTGGCAGCTGCAGTAGCAGAGGTGCATAGATAGACAGTGTCGGCAGATAAGGGCCTATGGCCCACCCAGTCCGCCCATTTGAGCTTGTAAGTTCAGTTTATGTTTTCCTAGAAGTCTGTTGCCCCTTACCTCCAGAATTCCCTTATGTCTATCCCGTGCATTCTTAAATCCCGTGATTGTTTCAGCCCCCACCACTTCCTCTGGCAGGGGTGTTCTACTTGTCCACCACCCGCTTCCTCCACGTTTCCCTCAGTGCAGTTCTAGGGAAGTGCTGGCAGCTGCAGTATCAGAGGTGGAGTACTAAGGGAGTTGCTGGCAGCTGCAGCAGCAGGAGGTGCAGTACTAGGGAAGGTGCTGGCAGCTGCATTAGCAGAGGTACAGTACTAGAGGAAGTGCTGGCAGCTGCAGTGCCAGAGGTGCAGTAGTAGGGATAAGTGCTGGCAAATGCAGTATCGGAGGAGCAGGCCTTCAGATGAAACGGAGGGCTGCCGTGTTTGTATTTAGTCCCTGCACTCCTAGGAACCATCTCATCAATTTGCAATGTGATTTAAATCAAAATGTTATACAATTCCTTTCCAAGTACATTTTCCATACAAGTAAAGAGAAGAGCATAATAAAGAGTAGAGCACAGTATGCTGGAGACGGGGTTGGGTACTTACAACTCAGTTAATCGGAGCAGAGGGTCCTGCAGCAGGAAAGAGGACTCCTAAAAGGTACTGCTGTATAGAAGCTCAGGGAAATGTTGCAACTCACAACCACAAATTATGGTGCTGTAAGCAGACAATGGGGGCAAGGCGATGGGGAGTGATGAGATGGCATGAAAGGGAAACTGATTAAATAAAAAGGTTTATCTGTTAAGGTTGTGTATACTTCGCTGTGTTTCTCAACGTTGCAAAAAGTTTTCCAGCGCTGTTGCCTGCATCCTCCTACTGGACAAGCTCACTGGATATTATTCTGCAGAGTGAGGATTCTAGGACATTAAAGGCATTCTGTTATACCAAGGGAGCTACGCAAGGAGTGGAGGATCTGCCTCAGATACCAAGGCAGTAAATACATTCACAAACTTAAAACTCAACCAAGAGCAACAGGAATCCGGGTAAAGGAAACCATTTGTAAAAGCAGGTCTGGGAACGAGTACTCACAATGGCTACAACCGCAATGATGATGGTGAGCTTGAGATTCTTCATACACATCGCTCGTGCCAGGTTCCGGCTGGTGGTTTTGAATGTGACCGACTAATGATGAGATGGAGAAAAACAACAATTCAAATGATAATTCTTTCATCAGCAGAACTCTGTATGCCACTGCTTTACTTAGGTTAGAAAAGCTACGGTAATGTAATACTGGACATCTGGAGCCTCCAACACCCTGCACTCCCAAACTTCAGGAAACAGAAACAGTATTTTGTAACTTCAATAACTTCCTTTTTAACCACTGCTATAAAGGAGTCTCACTTGTTAATCTAACCTTCCTTTTAAGTAAGCAGGACCAAAATTCTAGTGCTTGGGGGGGAGGGGACATTTTGTTGCTACAAGGATCCTACACACACTGTCCTCAACTGTGCCATCATGCAATGCTCACCCTTACCCACTTCTGACTCATGTAAAGCCAGACAGAAAAAGGTGGTGGAGAATTCCAAGGTCTTGTCTCTGCTGGCATCTGGGTCTAGTGGTTGGAGTTGTGAACTGTGAACCAGAAGAGTCCATGTTCTGAATAATGCCACAGCCTCCGAGATACTGTGGAACCTTGAGCAAGTCACTTACCCTTCTCCTGCTTCTGCCACAGTCTGGTGTAAAATGCGGCGGAGCAGGGAAACTACCCTCCGCTCCCTGCGGAAAAAGGCTGGGTTTCAGCCGAGTGATCTTAGGTAAAATATCTATTCAAAACACTGGCAGGGAGATGCTCTACGAAAGCTTACAGTGATTTTGTAGTTTCACTGTCACTAGTGGGTGTCTGTGCAATGATGTGGCAGTCCACTGTCAATAGAGGTGTAACTGTGCAACTGATGATGGCAGTCCCACTGTCACTAATGGTGTGTCTGTTCAATGATGATGGCAGTCCCACTGTCACTAATGGGTATAACTGTGCCACTGATGATGGCAGTCCCACTGTCACTAGTGAGTGTAACTTCCCCAGATTATGGCAGTCCCACTGTTACTAATGTGTGTCTGTTCAATGATTGCAGTCCCATTTTCACTAGTGGGTGCCACTGCCCAGCAATGATGGCTGTACCACTGTCACTAGTGGGTATCTGTTCAATGATGATGCCAGTCCCACTGTCATTCGTGGGTTTAACTGCCACTGATGGCAATCTCACTGGCACTAGTGGCTGTGCCTGTTCAATGACGATGGCAGTCCCACTATCAGTAGTGGGTGTTACTGCCCGATGGTGATAGTAGTAATTTTATTTGGGTGCCTTCCCGGAAGCCCATGGCTCCATTACAAAAACAGCAAAACAATAAAATATAAAACAGAACATACACACACACACACACATCTCCATTAAATACAAATAAAAATCAATACAGATTTAAGTACTTGTAGTTAATGTACCCACTTAATCCCCAAGAACAAAAAAAAGTTTTCAGACCCCGTTTAAAGGCCTCAACCGAGGGGGCCTCCCTCAATGTCCTAGGCAAGGAATTCCATAGAATTGAGGCTGCAACCTCAAATGCCCAATCCCCGGACTATTTTACTCTCATCCTTGGGACTACCAGGAGGACTTCCTCAGCTGAACAGAGATGTTGACTAGGAACGTGAGGGTGCAGCCAGAGCTCTGACAGGTAGACCGGGCCCAGCAGGTCAAAAGACCCATTTTTAAGCAGATCGCCATTTCACCGACGCCAGTGCCATTTATGCAGTACGGTGGCCATGTTAAGATCTTGAAAGGCTCATCAGTAGCCAGGCCAATGAGTCTGCAGCAGCTGCAGGTGCCGCAGTATCTCTTCCCCCCACCGACCCCAAAGTACAGAGCATCGCAATAGTAGAGCCTCAAGGTCACAGATGCATGTACCAACATGGCCAGGTCATCAGGTGGCACAAAGGACTTAATCAGTTCTTATTCTGTAAATGATAAAGCCACTCCAGACCACCACCACCTGAGTCTCCAGTGTTAACTTATTGTCCTGGATGACTCCCAGACTTCTCACCTTGGTGGAAACTAATAAGCTAGAGGGGCCAAGCAAAAGCCCAGTCTCCTCCTCGGAAGCCTCCACTCTTGCCCTTCGACCCGGCTTCCACTACTAGTACCTCAGTCTTCTCAGGGTTCAATCTCAACCAGTTCTATGACATCCAGGACTGGATCTTGGACAAGCATTCACTGAGCACATCAAATGCACCCTGTGTGCCAGGTGCAAAAGACAGGTAGAGCTGGGTGTCATCAGCATAACAATGAAACCCAAGCTGATGCCTTATAATTATCTCACCCAAGGGCATCATATATACTGCGAACAACATAAGGGACAAGAGCAAACCGTGGGGCTCCCCACAGGACAGAGTCACTGGGCATGTGGAGTATTCCCCCATCACAACCCTCTGGGTCCTGGCCTTAAGATAGTATTCCAACCCAGCCAGTGACTCCGTCCTGCATATCCGTAAGTCCGTCCAGCAACAACCCATGGTCCACCGCATCAAATGCTGATGAGAGATCCAGGAGAATGAGAATTGACCACTGTCCCCTATCCTCGCCTCTGAGCAAGTCATTAAACACCTGAAACTGTGCTGTGCACTGCCCTAAACCCAGACTGAGGGGCCTGTAGATGTTAAAGACAGTCAGGTGTGCCTCGAGCTGCAGCATAACCAGCTTCTCAATCACCTTCCCAAAAGGGAAGGTTAGAGACGGTCAGTAATTCGTCAAGATGTCTTGGTCCAGAGGTGGCTTTTCAGCAGAGGTTTCACTAGAGCACTTTTCAATGCCTTTGGAAAAAAACCTCTGACAAAGAACCCCACACAATATCGGCAAAAGCTGGACCCAACTGCCCCACACAACTCACTGGTAGTCATGTTGGGCATGGATCCAGACTACAAAAAGTTGGCCACAGCTTAGAGATCACCTCACATACCTTGTTCAACATTACTGATGGAAGCTCTCCCCAGGAACACTGAGCCTGACCCCGACTCCCTGGCTCCACCCTGCTGGGCTGGAAACAGCCCACTTAGAGATCCTGGCCTTGACAGAGGATATCTTATCCGAGGAAGAACCGAGCAAGCTCCTCATACTTATGCGCGTGAAAATGCTCTAATAGGCCGGATGTAAAAGCCTGTCCACAAGAGCTGAGCCTGTTGGTTCTTCCCAGCAGCAATCTCCCTTGACAGAAAAGCTGCCTTCTTATGGGTGACTGCTTTCCGATACTCATAATGATGAGACATCAGAGCTAGTTTATCTTCCTGGTCCCTGGACTTTCTTCAACAACGTTTCAGCCTTCGCCCCTTGGTCTTCATCGCCCTCAACTCCCCATTAAACCAAGGTGAACTGAGGCGTGACACCAATGGATGTACATGGACTGGCACTAGAAGGTCAAAGGCCTCAGCAACAGCTGTATTATAAGCCATCACAGCTGCCTCCGACCCTCCAGCACATGCCTTTAACACTTCCAAGGTGTCCAGTGCTGTTCAACAGTCCCTCAGGGCAAAGCCCTCTCAAAGGGCAGAACTGGACCACTTCCATGGGGCATGGAGCCCTGAAACTAAACCTGATAGTGCAATGATCTAGCTAGGTGACCAGAACAATCTCTAGATCATTCATCTTGAGCCCCAGTGAGACACCAGATCCAAGGTGTCACCATGTCGGTGAGGTCCCAGACAATCACTTGTGCAGATCCAGAGCTTCCATGCTCTGAGGAAATCCTGGGCAAAGTGCAAGCCCTCATCATTGACCAGGTGTTGAAGTCACCAAGAATAAAACCATCTTGGTGACTCCAGCACCGTGTTGGTGATGAAGGCAGCGATTTCCTACAGGAACTCTTCCCTCATGCCCTGGGGGATGGTACACAAGGAGAATCCTGCACGTGGACCTCCACATACAGCCATGCATTCAGATGATGCAGTGCTCCCCTCTGGGGGCACCACCAAGTTCAGCTCAGATCTAAAACAGATGGCTGCCACCCCCCCCACGAGCCCTTCTTGGGCAGTGGCCTACTGACAACAAAACCAGGTCCACCGACTCCAGAACTGGCCCACAGTCAACCCCCAGCCAGGTCTTGATGATGCAAGCCAGGTTGACTGACAAGACAAGGGCTGCTATAACAGCAGTCTTGTTTCTAACGAACCTGGCATTGCATAATACCGCCCGACGTGGACGAGAAGAGAAGGCTAGCCTTTCAAGCTGCCTGCCCATTGGGTCTGGTGGGTTCCCTGAGTAAAGGGACCAAACAAGACTGACCTCTCTGCAATCCCTTTCTTCTCAGAGCATCTCCTGGTCTTAACCGTCCCAACTGGCGTCTCCCCATCAGACCTTAACACAACCCCCCTTGTCTTCCTGCTCCTCCTCGCAATTCCCAGCACTCTACACCGCTGATATACAGCAGCCACCAGAGGGAGGGAATGGAAGGGGCACAGGTTTCTAAGCAAGGATGGGAAATAACAATGCTTAGGGGTCTGTAACAAGCAGCACATCCTGGGGACAATTTAAAACTACATACCATCACGGGAGTATTACCTAATGCCGACACTCTGAATCCCGACATTCAAGGATTCAAGGTTTGGCAGCCTGACACCCTGCCGACAGCAGGGGTAAGGTAGCAGATGTGATGAACAGCTACCACCCTAGTCAGGCAGGAGAACAGCGAGGAGGATGGGAAGCTGGCTGAGCTGCTCCATTGGCGTGTGAGGCTGGGTCACTGGCAGCTCGGCTAGCATGGCGCTCTCGACCCGGGTTCTGTTCCCAGGAGGGACACATTTTTTCGAGCACCGTTGTTGCCCCCCATAACCTTTTAACCTACTCAGAGGTCCGCTCCCCCTTGGAGTTGGTTATTTTAATTAATGCCCCCTGCATTGCACTAAGACTGTCGGTCTTCCGGCAGTCGGTCTCCTGAACTTGGGCTTATGGAGTTCGGGAGACTGACTGTCAGGATTCTGTTGTAGATCCTACCACCACTCCTAACCCCCAAAAAAAAATAACCCAAAACAAGCACACTGATCAACAATCACATCCTCACAGACAAATCAACAATACTAATATTATCAAAGCCCATCATCCACACCCCAAAAATCAGAATAAAACAGATTTAAAAAGCTCCCCACCAACCCTCCTCATCCATCCTCCTCCCCACAACAGCTGACAATCATTTCACACCTAGACAAACTCACAAGTATAAAATACAAAGTCTACCCGATAATACAAACTTCCCCTATCTAAAAACCTAACTCAAATCAATCACACCCCAAAAACGAAGGAAAAAAAAAAAAAAAGATACGAGTCCAGGAGAACCTAGAGTCACTAGCTGATAGTTAATCTCGTACTACAAGCAAAATCGCTAAATCTGGTTAGTTCATAACAGTACTGTGTAGTCAAGTCCAGTTAGGTGCTTAGCAGAAGACACACGGCTTAAGATGTTCGAAAGTCAAATATATCTGGTTAAGACTTCAAAATGTCCCTGCTCTCACCGGGGAAAAATTCAGTTAACTCAGTAACACAACACTAAATGCAGCTCTCTCACCACAGCGTTAGTCAAAGATAACCAGTATGACACAGCAGGACAGCAATTAAAACAACAGCCCTTCGAAATTTCTCACCATCAAGCGAGAGTCCTCTGAATTAGCTCATCATATAACTGACAGCTGCCAAGGCGAGGGCAAGTTCTCATACCCAGCTGTAAAACGCTGACACACTGTAAGAATAATGCAAGCTTTGGTAGGCTGTCCTTGACCAAAGTTAGAGCCCAGTTCACCGCTGGATTTATATGGCAAGATTCAGATGGCTCAAAATACAGGTTACTCACCTGTAACAGGAGTTCTAGGAATGGTATATGTTGTTCATCCACACTGTCTGGCAGGTTCCTTGCCGGAAGGTTTTCAAGCTGGGTCCTCCCACCCACCCGGGTGGTAAAACTCTCGGCTCCTCCCCATGACGCCAGATCTAGCCCGCTGGAAGCCAGGTTGTGAGTCGAAGCCGGGGAGGCTGGGTGGGTCGTGTGGATGAACAACATATACCATTCCTAGAACTCCTGTTACAGGTGAGTAACCTGTATTTCTAGGGACATGGCTATGTTGTTCATCCACCATCTGGCAGACTCCTCAGTTCTCTGGAGGAGGGAGGCAAGGCGCACACCCCCTACTTAGGAAATAAGGACTGGAGAACCGAGGTCCCAAAACCAGCATCCTGGCGTGACTCAAGGTCGATGTGGTAATGGGTAATAAAGGTGTGTGCTGACTTCCAGGTAGCAGCCCTGCAGATTTCCTGGATAGGGACGTCCCTGGAAGCAGCCACCGAAGCAGCGGTATGGCGGGTAGAATGAGCTCTTATCCCTTTGGGAGGCTCCATGCCCGCCAACCTGTAGCAGAGATCTATGCAGGAGGTGACCCACCTGCCTATCATCCACTTGGCTGCAGGTCTGCCAGGTGCGGCTTCAGCGTAGGTGACAAACAGCTGGCGAACCTCTCCCCAAACTTCAGCCATTCGCTCCTTATAATAAGAGAGAGCGCTCTTCTAGGGTCCAGAGTATGGAGCCTATACTCGGCCTCCGAGGTGTGATTGAGGCAGAACACTGGCAGAGTCAACACCTGGTAAAGGTGAAACTCCGACACCACCTTCAGAAGAAATTTCAGGTGGGGGCGCAGGACAACCTTGTCCCTGTGGAAGATCAGATAAGGAGACTCTATGGAAAGCGCCTGGAGCTCTCCCATCCTTCTGGCTGATGTGATAGCCACCAAGAAGGCGTCTTCCACAACAGGTGAGAGATGTCACACCTGTGCATCGGTTCAAATGGCTTGCCCATGAGCTTAGCCAGTACCAGCAGTAGATCCCACGGAGGTGGAGGTTCTCGCTCCGGAGGGGATATGTGGTCAAGACCTTTGAAAAAGCGCCCGACCACCTTCTCCTACGCCACCGACTGCTTCCTGGCCCGTGCCTGGTAAGCAGAGATGGCTGCCAGGTGCACCTTAAGGGTTGTCGACCGAAGCCATAGCTGAGAAAGGGACCACAGGTAGTCCAGAATGCTTGCCAAGGAACAACAGGAAGGGTCCAACCCCTTGCCCTGACACCAAATGGAAAATCTCTTCCATTTAAAGGCATAGCATTTCCTGGTCGACTCCTTACGGGATGCCTCAACGGCGTTGAGGACCTCGTCGGAAAGACCCAAGGCCTGAAACTCTAGCCGCTCAGGAACCAGGCCGTCAGGTGCAGGGATTGAAGGTCCGGATGGAATACCTTCCCCTGGTTGACTGAGATCAGGTCCGGGTGGGCTGGAAGCCGCCTCGGGAGCCTGGAGCTGAGGCTGAGGAGATCTGGATACCAGAACTGGTGGGGCCAGTCTGGGGCTACCAGAATCACCTGCACCTTGTCCCTCCTCACCTTGAGAAGCACCTTGTGGATCAAGGGAAATGGGGAAAGCGTAAAAAAGGCCTGGAGTCCATGGCCTCGAGAAGGCATCCCCCTGCAGCGAGCCCTGCTGAGAGGGGCGGGCATGAAACAGCCTCAGTTTCACATTCTCCCTGGAGGCAAACAGGTCCACCTGAGGCGTGCCCCAGTGGGAGAACAGATCTTGTACTACCTCCAGCAGGAGAGACCACTCATGGGACGCAGCTCCTATCCGGCTTAGGGCATCGGCCAGAATGTTGGAGGCTCCTGCCACATGGATGGCTAGATCATCCATCTCGAGGCTGAGCACGAGGGACCAAGTGTGGAGAGCTTCCCTGCACAGAGGCATGGAGCGCGTCCTGCCCTGGCAGTTTAGGTAGTACATGGTCGTGGTATTGTCTGTCTGGACCTGGACCACTTGACCCCATACAAACTGAGTGAACGTGGTGAGGGCTAGACGAACCGCTTGAACCTCCAGCAGGTTGATGTGACATCGGGACTCCCGAGGGGATCAGAGGCCATGCGCTCTGTGCTCCCGCAGATAGGCACCCCAACCCATCAGAGAGGCAGTCGATAGAGAGACCGTCAGCTCAGGGCGGACAAACAGGATGCCCTCCTGCAGATGAGTTGGAACGATCCACCACTGGAGAGTGTTCCACATCTCCTGGGTCACTGCCACTGGCTGGTCCACATGTGTCAATGGGCCCAATGGACCACGCTGGTGCAGACTGCCATGAGGCCCAGGAGGCGCAGGAAGTCCCGGGCAGGGCGCAATTGCCCAACCTGAAATGATTGGGCACAGGAGGAAAGAACCTCGGCCCTGTCTGCCGGGAGCCGTGCTCTGGCTCGCAGAGAGTTGAGCTTTGCCCAGAGGAACTGGATCACCTGCTTTGGCACGAGTTCCGACTTGGCCTCTTTGATGAGGAGGCCAACCTGAGAGCCGAGAAGGACTTGCACAAATCGCAGGCCTGCGGATCGTGATCAAGCCAGAGGCAGTAGACACACGTGGAGTGCGGATCAGTCCTAGACATCTTCTGCCCGCATGGGCACCACCGAAAACTGGGAGTCTATTTGTCCATTGCAGCCGCGAAGGAAGAAACAGACCGAAGTCTAGTAAACATTAAAATTAGTTTTGGGTAAACTGAAGAGTTTGGATTCAGTCTAAATGCAGAGTGCTAAGGAGGGAACCTCAGCTTCCAAGCGGTAAGGAAAATCTGGCATCATTGGGCAGAGCCGAGAGTTTTACCACCCGGGGTGGGCGGGAGGAGCCAGCTTGAAGACCTTCCGGCAAGATTTAAAGCAGCAAGAAACCTGCCAGACAGTGTGGATGAACATATCCATGTCCCTAGAACAAACATTTACTAGAACTTCCACAGAGGGAGTCAGCTGTCCTCCAGTTCTGATTCTGAGGGTCAGGATAGACAGATAATCTAAGTCTGACGCCCCGAAGTTAGAATGGGGCAAAGTCTGCACTTCTGCAGTTGGAGCCGGCAACCCTCCTGCTGTGCTTCGCTCCATTCCACCAGGAAACAAAGATGAAAAAAGTAGACACTCTGCACCACTCTACACGGATACAAAAGAGATGAGGTGAAAAGTAATTCAGAATTATTCTGGATAAAAACAAAAACAGCACCGAACTGGCCTAAAATCTAAATAGCACAAAAAAAAAAAAAAAAAATACTAACACTCCTACCTCTAACTCACTGAAAACCCCTAGATAATACTTCTCCCCACTAATCTCGGAAATCCTAACTTGCTTTGTCAGTGTAAGCAGAAGCAATTTAAACTAAAAACCAAGATTAAGATCTGGAATAAACAACAAATGCACAAAAATGCAGAGAATTCTGGGTTCTCACAAACCAAACAAGTTTGCAAAAATCTCATCAAGAGCACAGAGTTCAGATGGATGGCACATCTAGCCTGGAGGCCATCATGTTCCTGATGGTAGTCCTCTGTCACCAGTGGATGTAACTGTGCCACTGATGATGGCAATCCCACTGTCCGTACTGGATGTGTCTGTTCAGTGATGCTGGCCATCCCAGTCACTAGCGGGTGTCTGTTCAATGATGATGGCAGTCACACTGTCACTAATGGGTGTCACTGCTCAAAGATTATGCCAGTCCCACTGTCACTAGTAGGTGTCACTATGCAAAGAAGACAGCAGTCTCACTGTCACTAGTGGATGTCACGGTACAAAAAAAAATATGGCAGTCCCATTGTCACTGCAGAAAGATGATGGTAGTCCTGCTGTCACTAGGGGGTGCCACCGCCCAATGGAGGAAGACATTCCCACTGCCACTAGTGGATGACTCTGCGTAATGATGACTATGTGACTGTCACTAGTGGGTGTCACTGCACAAAGACAGTCCTGCTGTCAGTAGTGGGTCTCACTACCCAATTAGGTCAGTCCCACTGTCACTAGTGGGTGTCACTGTGTGCCTTACCAATCATCCAAGTAAGCTTGCAGTCTCAGCCTCAGCCCTCCAACGATCCCCGTAAGCCTGCAGCCTCAGCCCCTCCGATGATCCCCGTAAGCCTGCAGCCTCAGCCCCACCCCCACCAATGATCCCCGTAAGCCTGCAGCCTCAGCCCCACCAATGTTCCCCGTAAGCCTGCAGTCTCAGCCCCACCAATGATCCCCATATGCCTGCAGTCTCAGCCCCACCAATGATCCCCGTAAGCCTGCAGTCTCAGCCCCACCAATGATCCCCGTAAGCCTGCAGACTCAGCCCCTCCAATGATCCCCGTAAGCCTGCAGTCTCAGCCCCTCCAATGATCCCCGTAAGCCTGCAGTCTCAGCCCCTCCAATGATCCCCGTAAGCCTGCAGTCTCAGCCCCTCCAATGATCCCCGTAAGCCTGCAGTCTCAGCCCCTCCAATGATCCCCGCAAGCCTGCAGTCTCAGCCCCTCCAATGATCCCCGCAAGCCTGCAGTCTCAGCCCTCCAATGATCCCCGCAAGCCTGCAGTCTCAGCCCTCCAATGATCCCGCAAGCCTGCAGTCTCAGCCCCTCCAATGATCCCGCAAGCCTGCAGTCTCAGCCCCTCCATGATCCTGCAAGCCTGCAGTCTCAGCCCCTCCAATGATCCCCCGCAAGCCTGCAGTCTCAGCCCTCCATGATCCCCGCAAGCCTGCAGTCTCAGCCCTCCAATGATCCCCGCAAGCCTGCAGTCTCAGCCCCAATGATCCCCGTGCTCTGCAGTCTCAGCCCCTCCAATGATCCCTGCAAGCCTGCAGTCTCAGCCCTCCAATGATCCCTGCAAGCCTGCAGTCTCAGCCCCTCCAATGACTCAGCCCCACCAATGATCCCCATAAGCCTGCAGTTTCAGCCCTCCAATGATCCCTGTAAGCCTGCAGTCTCAGCCTTCCAATGATCCTTGTAAGCTTGCAGTCTTGGCCTCAGCCTCACCACCGATCCCTGTGAGCTTGCAGTCTCAGCCCTAAAGATCCATGTAAGCTTGCATCTCAACCCCCACCCCCAGCTGCCAGAGTTAAAGGGTTCTGTCTCTGCCCTGCTTTTTCCCCAGTCTGTCAGTGTTTGGTGGGGGGGGTCCTATTTTTTGCACGGGTATTTCTGCAGGTTGGAAGGAAGGGAACGACTAACAAGATGGATAATGAGAGTTCCTGCATTCTGTAGAGATGACTCACAGAGTTCTGTATGCTGGGTAGCGCTACTGCAGTGCCTCTGTGAACAAACTGTGGTGTATCACAGCCCCATTACCACAAGTATTTTATTTATTTGTAATTTTTGACCAGGAAAGGCACACTAAGCGGTGGCAGCTTATTTTTAGGTCCGTCCTGGGGGTGGGTTATATGGATCTATTTTACTGATTTGGGGAGGGGGGAGATGGTTGGCCATGACACCGGGAAAACTCCCCTAATCTTCATCAGTAAGTGCCATGGGATCTTTTACTTCCACTCAGACAGTGATCAGAGATGGGCAGAAGGGAACTCTGTTTAGCGCCTTATCTGAAGGATGGCACCTCAACAGTACAGCACCCACTCGTATTGAACTACAGTGTCAGTTATGCATATTACCCCAAACACACAGAAACACAGACCATGACAGCAGGAAAAGACCAGAGGTCCAACCAGTCTGCCCATATTCCCTATAATTCCTGGAACCTATTGTTCCTCCAGGGTACTAACCTTCCCCGTTCTATGCCCATTCTCTTCCCTGGTCTTGTCGCCCCAGGTGACCACTGTTCCCTTCATTCTATCCCATGCCTGCTTGAATCCCCTGACTATGTGGGTTCAGTTCCCACATCTGGCACTTGTGTTAATATCCCAATACTGACACTGTAGTGCAGCCTTTGGGGTGCGGTGCTGCATTTCTGAGGTGCAGTCTTTCAGATGAGCGTTAAACCGAGGTCCCATCTGCCTGGATTGGTGGTAGTTCAGGTGGATGCTAAAGATCCCATGGCATATATCGAAAAAGAGTAGGGGAATTTCCCCAGTGTCCTGGCCAAATTTCTCCCATTCACTAAAAATACCACCAACAGCTTAATTTGGTTCAATTTCAGTTGCTTACCATCTGTATCCCCCCCCCCAGGTCACCCCTGAAAAAGGGACTTCTAGGCCCAGTGGGGTTACCGGGTCAACAAAATTCAATAAATAAATAAATGTTTGCACCCACAACCTCGGCCGACAGACTGTTCCAACGTTCCACCACCCTTTCCATAAAGAAGTACTTCCTTATGTCCTGCCTGAACCTCCCTCCTGTCAATTTCCACTCGTGACCACGTGACTTTGAGTTGGTATTCAGGGTACATAAATCCCCCAGTTTACCTTGTTAATTCCTTTCAGGAACTTGAAGGTCTCTATTATATCTCCCCTCTCCATTTTGGTTTCCAGTGAGTACATATTTAGTGCCTTGAGGTGAACCTCACAGGATCTACACTACTAGCTCTGAATCATTTTTGTTACTCTGTGCTGCACTGTTTCCAACCTATCTCTGTCCTTTCTGAGGTAAGGGTGGGTGCAGTACTCCAGGTGAGGCCTCACCAGGGATCTGTTTAGGAGAAGTATTGCCTATTTTCTTGTGCTATCAATACCATTCCTAATACATCCGAGCATTCTGTTAGCCATGCTAGGCATTGTTGCACTGGCTCATTTGTTTAAGGGAGTTACTGATGGTAACTCCTAGATCCCGTTCTTCTTCTGTATTGCTAAGTCTCACCCAACCCATTCAGTACTCTGGTCTTGGCGCTCCTTTTCCCTCGGTGCAGTACCCTGCACTTTCTGGTGCTGAATTTTAATTGCCAGACCTTTGACCACCCCTCTAATTTTTGTAGTTCCCTCTGCATAGTCCTTATTCCCTCATCACTATCCACCCTCCCACATAGTTTTGTATCTGCAAAGAAACACAGCCTGCCACCGATTCCCTCACCAGTGTCACTAATGAACATGTTGATGACCAGATGCAGAACAAACCCCTGTGGAACCCTGCTTGTAACCTCTTTCCTCCAATTTAACTCCACTTGACCACCACCCTCTACTGCCTCCCTTTCTAGCCAACTACCCACCCAGTTCACTACAGTTTTAACCGTACCCAGGTCCTCCATCTTTTAAGCAACTTTTTGTGCGGTACCAAATCAAAAGCCTTGCTGAAGTCAAAGTACAACAGATCCACCGCATGGCCCTTGTCTACTTCCTTGGTCACCCAGTCAAAGGAAAAAAATCAAGTTAGTCTAACAAGACCATAGGTTCATAGGTGGATACGAGTTCGAGGGGCAGGCCCATTACTGAACTCGCCATCATTAACCTAATGATGGTAATAACATTTTCTTTCCCCCATAAACAAGTCATCTGCGGCCTATCCTGTAGGTAGGGAAATGGGCAGACTAGATGGGCCAAGCGGTCCTTATCTGCCATCAAAGTCTATGTTTCTATGTAATCTAAGATTATGTGACCTAGTATTTTTAATTATCGGTTGTTTCATTAAACAATTTGTTTCTAAAAGTAATTCATCATTACAAGATTTATAAGCCCAACACATATCACCCCTGAGAAACCTACAGTATATTCCTGTGAGTAAAGTCCTAATTTCTTGAGCCTATCCCCATAAGTAAGGTTTGCTACTTCAGTTATTGACTTAGTCATCCTATGCTGTATTGATTCATAGGTTTTAAGATCTCCAATAGTTGTGGCGGAGCAAAATGGGGCACCATACTCCATGTGTGTTCTCACCAAAGATGTACACAAGGGTGCCAGGACCTCGGCATCCCGACTTTTTATATTTTTGAAGATACATCTGAGTATTCTGTGGCATTTTTTTGCAGTGATATTGATGTGATAATTGAATTTCAATTTATTAGTAATAGTTACACCAAGGTCTTTTTCACAGGTAGTCTCATCAAGTTTGATATTATTTATAAAATAGCTCGATAATTGATTATTAATTCCAAGGTGCATCACTTTTGCACTTTGCGATATTGAAGTTTAGTTTATGATCTGTGGTCCAAGAAATACAGGTTACTCACCTGTAACAGGAGTTCTAGGAATGGTATATGTTGTTCATCCACACTTACTGGCAGGTTCCTTGCCGCTTTAAATCTTGCCGGAAGGTCTTCAAGCTGGCTCCTCCCACCCACCTCGGTGGTAAAACTCTCGGCTCCGCCCCATGACGCCAGATCTAGCCCGCCGGAAGCCAGGTTGTGCGTCGAAGCCGGGAGGTTGGTCGTGTGGATGAACAACATATACCATTCCTAGAACTCCTGTTACAGGTGAGTAACCTGTATTTCTAGGGACATGGATATGTTGTTCATCCACACTTATTGGCAGACTCCTAGCAGTTCTCCGGGAGGAGGGAGGCAAGGCGCACACCCCCTACTTAGGTATAAAGACTGGAGAACCGAGGCCCCGACCAACATCCCGGTGTGACCCAAGGTCGATGTGGAAGGGGAAATCGGTATATGCCTGCTTCCAGGTAGGAGCCCTGCGGATATCCTGGACAGGAGTATCCACGGAAGCAGCCACTGATGCAGCGGAAGGGCAGGTAAAAATGAGCACTTATCCCTCTGGGAGGCTCCATGCCCGCCCACCTATAGCGGAGACCTATGCAGGAGGTGACCCACCTGCTCGTCGTCCGCTTGGCTGCAGGTCTGCCAGGTGCGGCTTCAGCGTAGATGACAAACAGCTGGCGAACCTCTCCCGAACTTCTCCTACGCTCCCTGGGTAGGTGAGCGTTAAATAGGGTCCCAATGGATCCTATCTCGCCTCAGGCGTGAATGGGGATGAACCCGGCAAAGACAATACCGGTCAGGGAAAAAAGACCGCCACCACCTACAGAAGGAACTTGGTGGGCGCAGGACTTCCTTGTCCCTGTGGAAGACCAGATAGGGAGATTCAAAGGAGTGCCTGGAACTCTCCCCTCCTTCTGGATGGCATGGTAGCCCCAAGAAGGTGTTCTTCCACAACAGGTGGAGAAACTCACACCTGTGCAAAGGTTCGAATGGCCTGCCCGTGAGCTAAGCCCATACCAGCGAAGATCCCACAGAAATGGGGATACTCTCCCAAGGGGGGAAGGTGTGATCAAGGCCTAGGAAGCGCCAGACCTCCTTTTCTGTGCCACTGACTGCCTTCCGGCCCGCGCCCGGAAGACAGGGGTGACCAACAGAAGCACCTAGAGGGTCGTCAACCGAAGCCCTTGTTCAATAAAAAACGGACCGCAGATGGTCCAAAATGCTCGCCAAGGAACAGGAGAGGGGACCAGGCCCTATCCCAACACCAAATGGAGAACTCTTCCATTTGAAGGCGAGCATGTTTGGTCAACTCCTGGCAGGACGCCTCGAAAACGTCGAGGACCTTGCCGGAGGACCCAAGGCCTGGCCCCTAGCCGCACAGGGACCAGGCCGTCAGGTGCAGGGATTGAAGTCCTGGATGGAATACCTTCCCCTGAAAACAGAGATCAGGACCGGGCGGGCTGGGAGCCTGGGGCTGAGACTGAGGAGAGCTGGATACTAGAGCTGGCAAACCAGTCTGGGGCTACCAGCATCGCCTGCGCCTAGTCCCTCCTCGCCTTGCCCGTGGGTCAAGGGAAATGGGGGAGAGGCGTAGAAGAGGCCCGGGGTCCGCGGCCTCAAAGGCATCCCCTACAGCAAACCTTGCTGAGGGGCGGGCATGAGACAGTCTCGGCCTCGTATTCTCCCTGGAGGGAAAAAGGACCACCCGAGGCGTGACTGGGAGGGAGAAGATCCTGTGCTACCTCCGGCAGGGAAGACCACTCGTGAGGCGCAGCCTTTGACCGGCTTAGGGCATCAGCCAGGGTGCTGGAGGCTCCTGCCATCGAAATGGCAAGGAAACTGCGCCCCGGCTGCGCGAAAAACCCAATGCAGATAACCTCCTTACGCAGAGGCAAGGGGCTCGTCCGAACCTGGCGGGATAGGTAGCACATGGTCATGGTGTTGTCCGCCTGGACTTAAACCACTAGACCCCGCACAGACGGAGCGAGCGGTGCAAGCTAAGCGGACCGCCTGGAGCTCCAGCAGGTAGGAAAGACATCGGGACTCCAGAGAGGACCAGAGGCGGAGCACTCTGTATTCCCCTTGATGGGCACCCCTGCCCATCCGAGATGCATCGGTCGGAGAAGACCGTCAACTTGGGGCAGACGAACAGGATGTTCTCCTGCAAAGAGCTGGAACGGTCCGAAGGAGAGCATTCCCTAACCCCTGGGCTGTTGTCACGGACTGGTCCGAAGGAACGCAGCACTGACTGCTGGCTGGCCAGCCCCCACTAGGGGGACGCATGAACCGACGGGTCGAAACAGACCACTCTGGAGCAGGCCGCCGTGGAGCCCAGGGGGTGCAGGAGGTCCCGGTCAGGGCGCATCTGCCCAGTCAGACCTGACTAGGTAAGGGAGGAAGAACCTCAGCCCTGTCTGCCAGGAGCAGAGCTCGGACTCAAGAGTCGAGCCTTGTCCCGCGAAGAAGGATCACCCGCTAAGACATGAGTTCCAACGGGTCTCCAGTAAAAGGAGACCAGTCTGAGAGCAACCTAGAGGGCTAGAACTCTGGACCGTCCCCCTTCCGCCTGGAAGGGTTGCAGTCAGGCCGCCACCCGGGTGGGGTTACGCCCGGACCCCTCAGTGCCGCAGGAACGCTGCTGAGCAGAGACCGAAGGGCCTGGCCTGGAACTCGTAACGAGATCCCCCGCTAAAGAAACGGAGGAGTCTCCCAAGAAACGGACAGAACGAAGTGTAAGTACATCCTGGAGGACCAGGAAAGAGTCACACGCCTCGTTCTGAGGATGGGATATCTGAGACAGAGAGACCATCCCGACGTGTGGCTAAAGAATGGGGCGCAAGCCCCCGTCCGTTTGGGACCAGGATACCTGGACAGGAACCCAGGGTCTGAAGGAGGATCGGCAACCTTCCTGCTCACCTCTATTTAGAGGGCCAGGCAAGTCAGCTCAGCGGGCCGACAACGAGGTTGCGAACCCCAAGGCCCCCGTGGGACAACGGCTCGAAAAGGTGGTGCCTGCTCGCAATCCCGAGGCAGGACCATCCCTTAGCACCTCCGACACCCCAAGGTCCAGGAAAACAGACCAGGTGGGGGAGGGGCGGAGCCGTCTTCCCACGGGGAAACCCGGGTAGGGGTGACTGGGCCGGGGACAGCGCCCTCAGCCTGTCACTGAGCAGGCTTGGAGGAGGGATTGGCCGAGGGAGCTCCTGGGCCTTTACCTCCCTGCTTCCTTTTAGAGAAAGACGCTGGCTTGGGGTCAGGACGCCCAGCGCAAGCCTGCTGGCCCTCATGCTGGAGTTGATGGGCCAGTCGAGCCGCAGGGGCCGAGGGGCAAAGGGGCTTACGCAAAGGCTGCCGGCGGCCCTTGTCCATCCAGGCGGGGGTGACAGAGTCCGGAGTGGCATCGGACTTCTCGGTCCCCTGGAGGTGTCGAAAAGGTCAGTCCCCAAGAAGGGGATATCCGCCAACTTGTGCTGGGTTTCCGAAGGGAAAGAGGATAACCTCAGCCACGCCTTGCGGCGTATGGCCACTGTGGCTGCCACCGACCTGGCACAGGAATCACCTACGTCCAGAGCAGTCTGAAGCTACTGCTTCGCCACTGCCCTACCCTGGTCCCACCCGCCGGACCATGGTCCGCAGGTCGGCCGGGAGATGAGGGAGCACCTCGTCCAGGGAGCCCAAAAGGGCGTGGGAGAAATGTGCCATCAGTGCGGCTGAGCTGGCCTGTCGGAGGCCTAGGGAGGACGCAGCGTAAACCTTACACCCTACGTAGTCCATCCTTTTGGACACTTTGTCGGGGGGCCTATCCACATCCTGAGCGTTCCCAGAACACTGGAAAACATTATCGGTAACTAGTCCCTCAGCCGAAGGGTGCTCCGAGAAACCGGGCAAAGAACCGACAGGGACAGAGTACTTCCTGGCCATCCTGGCCGAGGGCGCAGGACAGGAAGTAGGCCGCTGCCAAAGCTCCAAGGCTGGGCCGACAATGGCCTCGGCCATCGGGAAGGCCTCTGAGGGTGAACCCCTCAGTCTAGAATCTCCGTCAGGGGATAAGAGGCCCATTTGGACATGGGTTCAAGCTGCATCCCGGTAAATTCCGAGATGAGCTGAAGCAGACCCATAAAGGACGACAGGCTGTCATCCACAGAGTGTTCCGGAGAGGACCCCAGGTCCTCCCGACTGGGGAACATGAAGGGGGGGTCGAAGTCAGACTCCGAAGGGTCTGCAAAGAGCTGCCTCAGGCCTGAGTCACTCTTCGTCCACCGAGGGCGGGCGGGAGTGAGTGGAACAGACAACCTGCGGGACAGGTCGTGACCCGACCGAGGTTCCACCGAAGACGGTGGGGCAGCAAGATTCGGACGAACAACCACCCCTGGAGTGGGCACCTCGACTGCAGTGAGTGGTTGTGTCGGCCGATCGGGCGGCAGCTGCTTGCTGGACGGGGAATGAATCTGAGTCGATTGATTCCCGGACAATAACAACTGCTGCCACATGAACTCCGCGTAACGTCGGCGCCATCTGCACCGAAGCCACTCCTCATCCGAGGAGGGAGACGAGGAAGATTGGTAATGCCACTTAACTCGGTGCCTTGACCGAGCTCGCCGAAATTGGCGGGAGCGGCTTGACCGAGAAGAGGACCAAGACAGAGACCCCAATCCTCGGGGAAACCGAGGGTGGGCCTGGGAAGGAGCGGGGGGCGCCCGCTCTTCCCTTGGCTCGGACAAAGGGACCGAGGCCTGACGCCCTGAAGGAACAGGCAGAACCTCGGCCTCCGCCGGGGGAACCAGCGAAGGGATGGCGGCTGCAGCAGTGGACGGCCCAGATGACGGGTCGGGAGACTCGACGTCGTCGACGGGAGTCCTGGCTGGCTGACCTAACGGGGACACCGTGAAGCCAGCAGCCTGAGCCACACCCTTGACCGAAGTCAAAAGTCGGCCGACAGGGAAGGGGGAACTCTCCCGCTCCCGCCAGTGCAGATGATGGGACTTAGCCTGCGACTCCTTTGACCTGGCGAGAGGCAGGTCCCGAGGGTCCTCCTTCGAGGAAAGGACTGGCGGCTCCTGATCGGGTCGAATGAGGAGAACCTGGGAGAGCGGGATAAGTGCCGCGACCGAGGGGGGGGGGGCCAGACTTGGACACCGCCCCCTCAGTGGAGGAAAGAAGATCGAGCTGCTCAGCTGAGACAGCCGACACGGACACTGCCAGACAAGTCTCCAAGAATTTTTCCGGCGCGGAAAAAGGTTCAGGTCGCCCGAGCCCAAACGGGCCGCACGATCCTCCAGGGCACTGGTCGAAAGGGCACAGCAAAAATCACAAACTTGCGGATCGTGGTCCAAGTCGAGGCAGTAAACGCACGTGGAGTGTGGGTCTTTCCTGGAGGAATTAACCGGGCGCCTCCAGGAGCCGGAAAACGAATTATCCATCGCAGCTGTGAGGGAGAAGGTCAAAGTAATAGAAAACTTCTAAATTCGGAGAGAGACCGAAAAAAATCAGGAACCAGTCGAAAACGCAGAGCGCTAAGGAGGGAACCTAAGCTTCCAAGCGGTAAGGAAGATCTGGCGTCATGGGGCGGAGCCGAGAGTTTTACCACCCGGGTGGGTGGGAGGAGCCAGCTTGAAGACCTTCCAGCAAGATTTAAAGCGGCAAGGAACCTGCCAATAAGTGTGGATGAACAACATATCCATGTCCCCAGAATAAAAATTATTTAAATTATTCTGAAGTAACCTAACAGCTCCTGTATCATTCACAATGCCACCAAGCTTGCTGTCATCTGCATATTTTTGCAACAAAATACTGTTTGATGCTTACATACTAGAAATCATGATATTAAATAGTATCGATCCCAATACTGACCCCTGTGGCACTCCGCTACTAACACAACCCCAATCAGATTTATTTCCTCTTACAATTACTCTCTGTCTTCTGTTATTTAACCAAGAGTGTATCCATTGTATAATTAAGGGATGTATTGAAAGTTTTTGAAGCTGTTCAAGAAGTAATTTATGCAATACTGAATCAAAGGCTTTTTCATAATCTAAATAAATAATGTCAACTGGTAGTCCCTCTTTCAGTGCCTTGCTGACTGGTTCGAAGAAATTTATTAAATTACTCATACAAGATCTTCCCTGAGTAAAGTCATGTTGAGTAATATCAGTATTTCCTGTGTTATGAAGATGTTTAATGATCCTGTGCTGGAGTAGTCTTTCCATAAGTTTACCAATACATGAGGTTAGGCTAATGGGCCTATAATTACTGACACTATTTTTTGAACCTTTTTTATAGACTGGAGTAACATTTGCTATTTTCCAATCATCCAAAGCTGTTCCTTCTTTTAAAGATGTATTAAAAAGCAAAGTCAGTATACCAGTTAGTTCTGTACTTAATTCTTTTATAAAAATGGGAGGAAAGCCATCGCAACCAGCAGAGCATGCTGATTTAGTATTATTTATAACTCTACGAGTTATCATCTCCCGTAAAGCATTTAATGAGTTCTACTGTATGTATCTTGTTTAAAGTAATGTTCTCTATCTCTGAAGATACTGAGGAAATATTTATTAAATTTGTTTGCTATTTCTTTGCTGTCTGTAATTAATTTATCTTGAATAATAAGTGGTCCAGCCCCAGTCTTACTTCCCCTCAGAGAACCAATATAATTATAAAATTGTTTCTTATTTTTACAATCTCCAGCCAACTTTCTTTCTAAATCCTTTTTTGATCATTTTTTTTAAGTAGTTTTTGCTAAATGCTTAAACTTCAACCATGCTTTGTTTGTAGGATGTTTTTTATATCAGTTAAAGACTTTTTTCTTTACATTTTTTAACATTAGTATTCCACCAAATTGGTATTCTCTGCTTTTTATCACTATGTTTGATTCTATAGGGCACCCAGATTTTTATACAAGTCTAATTTTTGTTTAATAAGATTTCACATTTTGTAAGAATTTAGATCAGCAAGATCTTTTTGCCAGTTCCATTGTCCTAAATATGTTTGTAATTTGCTTTATAAAAATTGGCCACTTTTGTATTTCCAGCTATAGATATCTTGGTTGTAAAAATTCCCAACAAATGGTTGAGTGATCACTATCTCCCAGGGGCTCCTTTATTTGTGGTGTAGAAAAATGTTTAATATTCGTAATAATGAGGTCTAGTAAAAAAAATGTTCCTAGTAGGTTCTTCAATTATTTGTTCTAGATAGTCTTGTATAATGAATTGGACCAATCTATGCTCATTTTTATTATGTGCACTTAAGGTTGGCCAAATTATACCTGGAAGATTGAAATCCCCAAACAAGATAAAATCTGTGCTAATAATAATTTCATTTAATAATGAAAAAAGACATTTTCCTCAGTATCTAGACCTGGCACACAATATCCAACCCCAAGTATGAGTGGGTCTGGCAGAGATGTAATCTGTACCAAAACAAATTCACTTTTTGTATGATTGTATTGATTTAGTTTGCAATATTTGAGATTGTTTTTAATATATAGTGTCACACCTCCACCCTTTTTAGTACTACGATTTTTCAATACTACAGAATAACCTGGTATGTTAGTAGCCCAGTCATTGTCAGAAAACCAGTTCTCTGTTACAGCACATATATCAATGTAATTTTTAATTAGTTTATAAGTACGCTCTCCTAATTTGTTGTTTAGGCTTCTAGCGTTAACTAGAAGAGTTTTTATTTTCTTTATCCCACCATGAAACTGTGCTGTTCACTATCCTGGAGCCCGTTGCTCTCTAGGTAGTCCAAGAGGTCCTCTATGATCAGTAAATCAGTCTCCCCAAAATGGACGTCAGAATGGCAGGCCTGCAGTTCCCTGGTTGCTCTCTATCCCACCCCTTTATGAAGCAGTACAATGTCCACCATTCTCTAATTCCTTGGAACCTCCCAAGACCCAAGTTATCTGTTGAACAGCCCAGCCAGTGGTTCAGCCATTTCTGCTGCTAATTCCCCAGAGTATCCTTAGATGCAACCCATCTGGTCCTGGGGCCTTGTCTATCTTGAGGGCTGCCAGCCCTTTCAGGACCCTCTCGCTAATAACTATTGGCTGCCTCATATCTGGAACTCGCTTAGTGGCCACTCTGATGCCACTTTCTGGCATGGACCCATGGTGCTCCTTACTGAATACTGAGCAAAAGCAATCATTCAGGAGGGTGGCATTTTGCTCATCCTCCTCCATCACCCTACCCCCCCTTAACTAGTCATGCGATGTCCCCCTTTTTTACTGGTGTGTTTAAAAACTGTTTTTCTTTGTTCCTGACCCCCTCTGCGTCGCAGCTCTGTGTCTGCTTTCGCCTCCCTGACAGCCCTCTTTGCCTCCCTATTTTTCTGTAGATAATCCTCCCATTCTGCCTCCCCCACTTTTTCTTGAATTTATAGAAGGCCTTCTTTTTGCCCCTAACTGCATCCCTGATCCTAGATGAGAACCATAGTGGTTTCTTAAAATACCTGGTGTGGGGCGAGAACCCAGGATCTTCTGATCTTCCGATCCCAGAGGTGAGCATGCTACCTACTGAGCCACTGACACCGAGAGTTCAGGCCAGCAGATAACATGGTGAACAGGGCATGGGTTCGTTTAAAAGGGAGGGCTAAAAACATGTCCTTTGTAAAGGGATACTAGTGACCCAAGGCACTGTACAGTCCCCTCCCCCCTCGAGATATACACAGGGTTTTCTACCTCAGCCACGTCCATTCGTCAGGGATGTACCGTGTTTGGCCCTGTGTCTCCTGGCCCACCGGCTACCCCCACGGCTCTTCCCTTTGTGGCAGTCCACCATGTGGACCAGGATCCAGTGCTAGCAAGCACTAGGACCCAGGGAAGACAGGAGTTCAAGCTGTCAATTCAGATGCCTATGGGTTTTTCTCCTTTCCTCTGGTCTTTCGGCCTCACATGCATACAGCATGTCCCCTGTGGCAGGAGAAAGCACCTTGGCCCAGCAGCAGGAGTCACTACAGCACCACAGCTCGCTGTCACTCTTCCCCAGCTGAGGCATGATGCCGCGTAGTAACTACCTCAGCCTGGCCTACCTCCTGATGTGACCACCCAGGTTCACTCCTGAACCCAGGTCGTCTGAATGGCAGCACATCGCCCTGCCACTGGGTCATCGCGGCGGCCTATCTCATCTCTAACAGTGCTGATACTGTAGCAGTTACAGAAGGTGTACTGAAACATACAATGAGTAGCAAGGAGCAGCTACACACCCCTTCGGTTACCCATTGCTAACACTTGTTAGCACCAGTCTCTCACTTAGTGTTAGCTGTGGGTTTGAACCTCCCCTTGGACCACTTGCCATTAACATTACTTTGGTAGCTATATGGTCCTCACTGACTAGTAAGCCACGTGAGACACAGTATAAAAGGGGATGGTTCAGTACAGGTACCTGCCCCCTAATGAAACTCCACCTGAGCGAAGCACCGGGACACCCGTTTCATTGGTAGTTAGTGATTCACACTGTTACTGCCTGTGAAATACTATTTTCTGGCATACAGCCTAATAAATATTACGCAGAACTGCAGCTAATCTACAGATTTTTATTTCAACTGGTGGCAGTGGGTAACTGGAGTGGTGTGCAGCTGTTCCTTGCTGTTCACTATCCGCTTCCTTGAAATAAGCTCATCCCTACAGCTGCACCCAGATCCTGCACCAGAGAACATGTGCATAATCTGGAGCATCAAGTACAGAAATGTACCACTGGTAGGTATCTCCATTCATTGCCATACATACTCACCGAATCCACCAGGTTTTCAGTTTTGTCTATTAAAAGCTCCAACTTTTCTCCCCGCTGGGCTACCAGGTCTAAAAAGAAAAAAAAAACCAACAACCCAAGATGATTGTGTGCCTAAGAGCAAAAGAAAAACATTACTCACCATAGTAATCTTGTTTCTTCAAAGGGATCACTCATTATGATTAAACTGATGCAGTCAGCCTCCTGTGTTGAACTGCCCGGAGACAGAATGGAATTTAGAACTATATGTAAATCATGGAACTCTCATTGGCTCATGCCAATTTCAAACTGCTACCCTAACAATTACTGCACTCTAGGTGCTTCAGATTCTTTGTGAAGTCTAATAGGGTGTAAGACCCTTTAGCTAATCTTATCATTAAAAGTAAATTAAGCCACCCGCCAAAATCACATTTCCCTGAAGGCCAAAACCCAAAAGGTGAGTTCACTAAGGACACCAACTGGTTCAAATGTGTGAATGTCAGAAGTGGCTTATGCTACAGCACAGATGCGACCAAAAAAAAAAAAATTCCCTCTACTTATTGTAAGCACTTTTGGGGAAAGTTCTGGTAGGGGAGGGCATGGTGGGTGCTTTAATCATAATGAATGACCCTGAAGAAACAAGATTACTATGGTGAGTAATTTTTCTTCTAACCCCAGGAATCACTCATTATGATTAAACTGATGCAGACTACTAAGCGGTACCTTTGGAGGTTGGGCAGAGAGCCTATTTCGAAAACAGGTTCTGCAGAACTGCTGTGCCAATTCTGGCATTACTTCTGGACTGGAGATCCAGGCTGTAGTGCTTTGTAAAGGTGTGCACTGTCTTCCAGGTAGCTGCCTTGCAGATTTCCAGCAGTGTGATATCCCTTGATGCTGCCACTGTTGCAGCTGTGCTCCTGGTGAAATGAACTCAAAGGCCCAGGGGAGCTTGTTTACCCACTGTATTATAACAAAACTGTATGCATGCCACTATCCAGTGAACAATGAAATGTTTTATGGCAGCTCTTCCTTAACCCACTTCACCATAAGTAAAGAGCAGAGTCTGTTCTGGTCTGTATGCTTTGGTTCTGACAATATGGTGGCTAAGGACCCTTTTGACATCCAGGCAATTAAGCTTCTTTTAAGGGGAACTACTGATCTCTGGAGAAAACAGGTAGTCCTATAGTCTGATTCAGATGGAAGTCAGATACCACCTTAGGAAGAAATTTTCTATTAGTCCTGAGGACCACCTTGTCCCTGTGGAATGAGATGTAATCCACATCTCTGCACAGTGCCTATAATTTGCTTATCCTCTTGGCAGAGGTGATGGCCACTAAGAACACAGTTTACCAAGTGACACTTCAAATCTACAGTAGCCATGGGCTCGAATGGAGGCAACATGAGCTTGGCAATGCAGATATTTAGATCCCAAGCAGAGACTGGCTCCCTCAAAGAAGGGTGCAGGTGATTTAGTCCTTTAAAGTATTTTCTGAATACTGGATGAGAGGTCATGGACCTCTCCTTGCCAGCCAATAGGTATGCTAAGACTGCAGCCAAGCGTACCTTAAGGGTGGATGGCCTCAGGCCCAGTGTGTGCAAATGTGTCAAGCAGTCCAGAAGGACAGACAGGTCAGATCTGGAAGACTCCGTACCCTTGCCTGAATGCCATATGGAACAAAAACTCGTCCATTTAGAGGAATATGTTTTCTTAGTGAAGATTTCCTAGAGCCTCTAAGCATAATCAGTCCCTCTCCTGACAGCTTAAGGCTAGCAAATTCTAGGTCAAGAGCCAGGCCGTGAGCCTCAGGGACTTGAGGCTTGGATACAGGATCCTGCCCTGGGAGGCTGTCAGCAGGTTGTGCCTTCTGGACAGGTGATATGGCGGGGCTACCGACAGAGTTAGCAGGAGGAAGTACTGAGGCTGTCTGGCCCACTCTGGTGCCACCAGACTCATTGCAGCTGGGCGGGACCTTAGTTTCACTAGGATCCTAAGCATCATTGGGAATGGAGGAAAAGCATATAAGAACTTCCCTGTCCACTCCAAGGCCACTGCATCCAAAGGGATTGTCCCCTTGTGTGGTGGCCTGCAACAGAACGGGGCAACTGGTGTTTTTTTGCAGAGGTAAACAAATACACCTCTGGGGTGCCCAATCTTCTGAAAACTAAACTGAGTACTTGGGGATTCAGTGACCATTTGTGATGGTCTTGACTGATCCTGCTTAGTGAGTCTGACAAAACATTGTCCTTCCCTGGAAGGTGCATGGCTTTTAGTGTTACCTGCATAAAGTATGCCAGGGTCCACAGTCTCATTGCTTCTGAGCATGGGGGGGGGTGGACCTGGTTCCTCCTTGCTGGTTGATGTAGTACATGGTTGTGGTATTGTCTGTCCTGACTTGCACTACCTTGTTTTGCAGGTGAGGAGCAAAGGCTAGCAGAGCCAAATACACTGCCCTTCGCTCCAACAGACTGATGTGCATCAGTGATTCTTTTTGGAGGGGGGGGAAACCATGTGCCACTTGCTGTGTGATCCAACATGTGTGCCCTGCCCAGTAGTGAGGTATTTGTCGTAAGAACCAGGGAGGGCTTCTCCTTTAGGAAGGGCATGCCTACCCTGAGGTTGTCTAGATCCAGCCACTACTGCAGTGCCTGTATCAGGCTGCAAGTAACTGAAATCAGTTTGGACAGTGGGTCTGTCCTTTGAGACCTGTACTGTCCTAATTGAAACTGAATGTCTCGCATCTGGAATCTGGATCCTGGGACTACTGTGGTAACAGCTGCCATGTGTCCCAGTAGCCTCTTGCACAAGAGATAGTCTCCACTGATTTGATGGCTAGGAGGTGTTTTACCTCTGCATCCAGGAAGATCCTGTCTGCAGAGATGACTGGGGTAAAGTTTCTTGTTCTCAGCTTGGGGGGTGATTTGAAGCAGAGTGTTAGTCCCTGGCTCACTACATTCAGGACCCATTAGTCTGTGGTGATGGGGTTCCAAACTTGGAGGTAGTAAGCCAGTCTGCCACCTACTGGGGGTGGAGATGGTAGAAGGGAGGTGACCAGGACCAGCCCATCAGGGGTTCTGTATGGGCTGGGATGTGTGTAGGGAGATGGCCTTCTCATGGACCGTCTGCCCCTCCCTCTGAAATAACCTCTCTGTGGCTGGTAGGTTGTGTAGCCGGAGCCTGAAAGAAAGGCCTGGGGTATGAACCTCTACCCCTGTCTCCCCTGTACTGGGACCTGTAGGAGGAAGAAGGCCTTTCCCTGGAATTACTTCTACAGGTAGCCTTGTATTCCTCCACTTTTTTCATGTAGGCTTCTCTTTTGTCACCAGATAATGAGTTTACCTTACATGGGACATACATAGCCTTAGACTGGGTGTCTGGGGTCAAGTTTGCAGCCCTCAGCCAGGCAATCATCTTAGTGAAACAGAAAGGGCCATAAGCTTTGCTGCTGTGTCGCCTGTGTCCACTGCAATGTGGAACTGGTACTTGGTGGCATCCAGTGCAGCCCTGGGGCGGAAAGGATGTGAAGGATTTGGCAAGGTTGGAGGAATGGTCAGAAGTATGGCAGCTAGGATTCAATGCAAAGAAGTGCAAAATAATGCACCTGGGAAACAAGAACCCAGGGAAGAATACACAATGGGGAGGTAGTAACAACAACAAAAGGAAAGGGACCTGGGGTAATCATATCAGATGACCTTAAGGTTAGCAAGCAGTGTGAGAAGGCAGTAGGGAGGGCTGGGGTATACTGGGATGCATAGAGAGGCATCAGCAGCAGAAAACAGGAAGTTGCTATCCTCTGTACAGACAGTTGGTGAGACCCATCTGAGTACTCGCCAGTTCTGGAGACCCATCTCCAAGGAGTATAGAGGCAGTCCAGAGGAGGGCAACTAAAATGGTGCAGGGTCTGCAAGAGAAGCCGTATGAGGAGAGACTAAAGGAGCTTAATATGTATAGCCTTGAGGAAAGAAGGGGGGGACATGATAGAAACTTTTAAGTACCTCAGTGGAATCAACAAAGTCCAAGAGGGTAGCATCTTTCAGAAAAAGAGACGTGCAAGAACAAGAGGACACAATTTAAAGATAGAAGGGGGCAGTTCAGGGGCAATGTGAGGAAGTATTATTTCACAGAGAGGGTAGTGGATGCATGGAACAGCCTTCCTGAGGAGGTTGTGGGGTCTAAAACTGTGGGAGAATTCAAGAATGCATGGGACAGACATAAGGCAATTCTTGTGTGGGGTAGGAAGAAATAGGCTGTTGGTTAACTAGGATCTACGGCCTATCCTGTAGGTAGGAAATGGGCAGACTAGATGGGCCAAGCAGTGCTTATCTGCCGTCAAAATCTGTGTTTCTATTTTTCATAATTATGGTTTAAAGTAAAATACCCATTTTAGAAACAGCTAATAAAAATCATCTGATTGCTAATAATTTTTCATTTTGATTAGCAAAGGCCGCTAATCAACTCTCCAATACTAATTTATGCCTTGGTGTTACAAGGGTTCCTTTTCATGACTCTAGGGCTGCGGTATGTCTCTGTACTTATGTGTAAGTGGGAGTGCAGGATCCAGAAGGCCCACGTTCCCACATATGCATACCATTATGCAAAAATGGGCAGCGTGAAGGGAGCACAAGGTCCGGAGGGCCTGCCTGTGGGATCCTTTATGGGCTGCACTGGGTCCTGTTGTTGTGGTTTGTTTTTTCAGTTGAACTGTGTGCTATTTGTGTTGTAACAACTGACACTACTACACAGCCCACAGGTTTTCAGTTGCTGGTGCCTGAACCCTCACTATAATTGCATCCCAATTGTTAGTACACTGCTTTTTGCTCAGGGTGACTTACGCCTCACTCTCTGTAGTGCAGCATGTGCACAATGTTCTTTCCACAACTGTGGAAAAACAGTGGCTGAGAATAGCCTTTAAAGGGATATGCCATACTTTTCAATGCCTTTTTTTAGCTCAGCAGCTTCTGCAGCTGCACTTTTTCTGCAGTCCACAGTGTATTTTTCCCGCAGCTATGGAAGTTTTGTGTATACCACTTAGTGCAACTACCACTTTTTTCCACAACTGCACAAATTCTGGGAACTTGCACATTTATTGGACCTTCCAAGTGTTTTTGAGAATCCAGCCCCATGTATATATTGTTACACCCTGGCTCTCCTGGTCACCAAACTTTAAATAATATATAAATATATATATATATATATATATATATATATATATATATATACTGTATATCACGCACACACACACACACACAAACACACATATATATATACATTTACTTATACTATATATATATCTATATATTCATTGCAAAAACTATGTTAATGCATCAGTTATGGCTGATAGTACCGACAAAATTTGGAAATTCAGTGTTAGGGTTACCAACCCCAACCACCCCACCCTCACTCCCCACTCTCTTCACACCAACAGGTGTGGGGTGTGCATTGGGTCATTGGCCTAACTCTCATCCCATTCTCCTATACTGTACCACCTCAGCTTGTTTACACATGGAATGGGGTGAGGTTAGACCATCGACCCCAACGCACACCCCGCACCTGTTGGGTGAGGAGGGTGGGTGGTGGGGGGGTAGTAGGGTTGGTAACCCTAACACCAAATTTCCAAACTTTTTGTTGTTGTACTAGCAACCCTAACTGATGCATTAATGGAGTTTTTTGCAATGAATTTCCTTATTTTGAGAAAGTGTAATCTAACTAGTTACTGGTATGTGCTCCCACTTACAGGCACTTCTGTGAGTGCAGGGTTTGCACACTGCACATTTCAGCAAAAAAGTGTAGCCATTTGTTTGCAATGAAATGACAAAGAAAGTGACTCATTTGGCACTTTAATCATGCGAAAATCAGCTACTTTTGCAAAACTCGCATAGGTTAACATTCATCACTTTCATGAAACTAAAGAGTAGTGTTGCAACACCACTGACATTTTCGCAGGAAAAGGTAGCGATGCAACAGTAAGGGTACTGTCCCAAAACTAAAAAGTAGTGTTGCAACACTACCAACTTTTTCACAAAACAACCTTGTAGTTTCTCAAAAGTAGTGGTAGTGTTGCAACACTAGTGGTACTTTCTCTAAAGTAAAGGTAGTGTTCCAACACCACTACTGCGTCCCTAACCCACTTCCCAGATACAGTCATAGAAAAGTAGTGCAGCCACCGATATGTCACTAATGCATCCCATGGTTGCCTTTTGGCACTATACTGTAAAAAGTGACAATGCTACCACCGAAAATGTAGTTCAAAGTAACTTGTATGTGGTTGTGGTAGCACGGACACTCCAGGCCCTGAGCTCCCCTAACTATTAAAATATCTGCGTCATGGTATGCAACTGTAAGAGTGCAGGCTATCGGGGCCCTACGCTCCCACTTACACAAAAGTGCAGGAACATAACGCAAGCCTACAAAGATGACAATGAACCCAATGGACCAGGTAATGAGTATGTGTTTGTAGGAGGTGGGCCCTCTGAGCCCTGCACTCCTTTACAGTGTAAATTTTTTTTAACCTAATAATATATGCATATGAGGGATGTGGGCCTCTGGGCTCAGCTCCAACTACACATAAGTGGAGGGCCATACAAGCCTACAAACATGACAATGAACCCATGGAACACTAATTTGGTGAAATCTCAGTAACTGTAGCACCTATGAAAAAAATTCTACTGCAGTTGTAATCAAGACTTTGAAATCTACACACATGCTTAGTAAAGGTGAACTAAGCTGGCTGAAGCAAAAAATCCATATCTCATATTGTTTTCAAGATACAGGTGGCAGAATGCAATGTGGACGCTGCCATGTTACTCTATGGGAAATTTCTCAACTTCAGAACACTGTGTGTAAGAAAGCATTGAATAACTTAGGACCAAACCAACAAAAGGCACATCAGTGGACCCAGGGCTTACCACCCTGCAAATTTCAGCCCAAAAGGGCCAACAGTTTAGGTACAGTGGAGTGACAAAGAATTCCTCTGTTTCTGGATATTATAGTGTCACAAAACTGCGATACTTTTAACAAAAAAAATGTGAAAGGACGGGCACAATACTGTCGTGATTTGCGAAAGTGTCGCATCCATTCTGTCGCAATTTTGCAACACTATGGGAAGCCAATCTTAGAAAAGACATTTCAGGGGGAATTTACCCCAAAATAAATATTGTGCTGTGTAGCTCATGGCCCAACTAGGTAAACACAACTGTCAGTGTTTTCCTAGACCCAGCCAAATTTGGACTGCAACCATTTTTGTCTGTCGCTAACTGCAAACAAGATGGCGGCAGCTTGAAAGCTAATTGGCATTGCTTGGAAGCTTTTTTTGCTTTCGTAAAAGCTTTAAAAAGCTTTAGAGCTGAACGTATATTTTTTCCCATAGGCTATAATGGGAAACTTTAAACTTTCATAACTTGTGAATGGATGAATATTTTTTCACCAAATCTTCAAAGGGCACTTCTTTGACCCAGTCCCCATATACCCTGAACATTTCAGACCAGTCAGACAAACTATCCAGGCTGTAGAGGTGTGCAAAGAATTCAAAAAAGTTGAGGATTTTTTCACATTTTTCAATGCTCCGATGCTCCGCAACCAAAAATCTGACCAGAACAAAAATTTCCAGATCCAGAGATCTGTAGTGTCACACAATGCTCACAAGCTTCCAAGTGGGTCAGACAAATGGTTGCAAAGTTATTAAAGTGAAAAAATTTGAGGTTTAACATAAGTGGCTGCGCCCAGCCTAACTATACCTGCCCTACTAGTTAGGGTTGCACAGCCACTTCTATGTTAAACACAAAATTTTGAACTTTAATAACTTTGCAACCATTTGTCTGATTCACCTCAAAATTGTCATGCTCATTATCATATCATAGATCTCTGGATCTCTGGAAATTTGTGTTCTGGTCAGATGTTCAGTTGCGGAGCTGTGGAGCCTTGAAAAGTGTGAAAAATCCTCAACTTTTGTGAATTCTTTGCTCATCTCTGCAGCCCAAATGGTTCGTCTGTCTGGTTCACAATTTTCAAGGTGTATGAGGATTGCATCAGGGAAGTGCCTTTCAAAGATTTGGTAAAAATATTAATCCATTCAAATGTTATTAAACTTTAAAGTTTCCTATTATATCCTATGGAAAATATATGTTCCATAAAAAGCAAGTTGTAGTGTCAATGAAGTACCTTTTCTGTTGCAAATGTCCTCAGTAGTGCCGTGCCACTGCCATCTTGTTTCCCATTAGCGTGGAGAAAAACATTATAGTTAAAAATAGTGCCCCTAGGTAAACACCAACTGTTGTGTTTACCTAAACGGGGTCCTAGGAACAGCACCCATGCTTTAGGATTTTTTTTTTTTCCAAAAGACCCGGAAATATGCATATTTTGATGTGGCCATTTGTACTGTCACAAATGGGAGCAAGACACTTTCACAAACTGTAAAAAGTGTTGCACTGTACTTTCGCAATTTTGCAAAACTTTCGCACTTTGACACGCACCTCCCAATATCATGGTTTCATTGTCACCTCACTGCTACTACATGGTTTGGAGTTTTGAGCTGAAATTTGCAGTATGGCAAGCCCTTGCATCACAGATGTGCCTTTTCCTGGTTTGATGAAAATAATTACACCAGTTCCAGAGTTACAGCACTCCAAAATTGTGAAATTTTCCATAGGATTGCATTGTGGCAGTTGTGGCACCTTTTGGCACCTATATTTCTAAAATGATTTGTGATACAGATTTTTGCTAAATGCAACTTAGTACACCTAAAGGTGTACTAAGTACACGGGGAGGTGGCTAGGTCATGAATACAACTGCAAAAGATTTTTTTCTGCACTTGCTACGGTTACTAAGATATTGGCAAATAAGCATTACGAGGGTTGCTTGGAATGTCTCTAGGCCTCTGCTATGTGTCTGCACTTATGTGTGGGGTGGGAGCACAGGGCCAGAGGTCCCACCTCACCTATGCATACTTTTATGCTAATCTGGGAGCACTATACTCATGGGTGGGTGAGATGTGCAGGGCCCAGAGGGCCCGCTCCCATCTATGGATATCATTTGCAAACCTGAGAACATACTTATGGGTGGGTGGGAGTGCAGGACCCAGAGGCCCCATGCTCCCACCCACAGATTTCATTTTGCAAACCTGAGGAGACAGTTATGGATAGGCTATGCATTCCATATGACCAACATTTCACTTTCTCAAAAGAAGGAAATTCATTGCAAAAAACTCTGTTAATGCATCAGTTAGGGTTGATTTCCATACCAACAAAGTGTGGAAATTTGATGTTAGTTTCAACCCATTACCCTAAGCTCACTTCACCTTCCACACACCAAAGGTGTTGGGGTGTGTTGTCATCGGGCCTAACTCTCACCCCATTCTCCTATACTGTACCAGCTCAGCTTGTTTACAGATGGAATGGGGGTGAGAGTTAGGCCCAATGACTCCAACACACACCCCAATGCCTGTTGGTGTGTGGAGGGTAGGGGGTGGGGCATGGAGTAGTAGGGTTGGAAACTCTAACATCGAATTTCCACACTTTTGCTTGTGTGAAAATCAACCCTAACTGATGCATTAACATTAACAGAGTTTTTCTGTAATGAATATATATATACACTTATATATATTATATATATATAGTGAAGCTCAGCAGGATGAAGTGCAGCACTGCAGAATTCTGCAGCAGAGTTACTGTAGCAAACAATGCAATTTCTGGAGTTAATCTCTTTGTCATGGAGTATTCATCTGACACTGCACTTCATTCTGGTGGGCTTTCTGGAGATATATATATATATATATATATATATAGAGAGAGAGAGAGAGAGAGATAGACATAGACATAGACATAGATATAGATATAGCTATAGATATAGATATAGATATAGATATAGACAGATATGCATGTGTGTGTATATATATATATTTTCCCTGGTGTCCAGTGGTACCCCACCCTCTGATTGTTGTCCCCATATCTATTTCCCTAGTTTCTAGTCTCCCCACCCTCCTATTCCCCTTTCCATAAATAACTGATGTATCCCTAGTGTCTAGTGGTGACTCTACCTTTCAGTGGCTGTCCTCATTGATAGTTATGTTTGCCTTGGTGTCTAGTGGCACCCCCACCCCACCCTCCGATGTCCCTCGGAGCTTGAAAAGAAGAAACAGTCCCTCGATGTCTTGTTTTTTTAAATCTGTTAAAAAGGTCCCCAGCATTCAACCCCACACCTCAGTCCAACCTCCCACTGAGCACCCACCACCCTGCACCCACAGACTCCTGACACACCTCACCCACTTGAACAGGTCCTAGTGACGATCTACTCTCCCATGACACGCCTTGCTGCTGGAACTGGTGACTGCTTTTGAGAAAATTGTATTGTATTTAGGATAAGCACTGGGTTTTGCATTAACTCATTGTACTAATCTACAGCATGATGATCAGCAGGACTAGAACAAAGTGCCATACACACACACACACTAACACACATGCACTGCTTCATGTTCTGAACAGTGTGCACTGCTACCATATAGCATTACAGCCATTGGCAAGCTGACTAGGAAAGAGGTTAATGTACCAAGAAAGGGTTGACAGAGTGGTACACATGTGTGTATACACACACACACACATATACACACACTAACTCTTGCAGATATCCTGAACTGATAAAAAGCCTATCCTTTTCTGATAGGCTCAAGAAAACACAGCTGTTAGGAATGTGTTGATCTAAGGCATTTCCTACTGCCCCTGAAATCTGATAGCAAGATTGCATTGTTACAGATGCCTTTTTTTTTTTACTGAAATGCTGCACTGGAGGGAGACAGAGAGAAATGGGGGGGAGGGAGGTAGGGAGGCAGTAGGCTTTGTTTTTCTTTCCTTTCTTTTTTTTTTGGTACTTGAAGGGCACATTTCACAGGTCTTTCCCCTTCATGCTAGCTATACCAGACATCAGCTGCAGAGCAGATAAAATAGTACATGTTGGAGTAAATTAAACTGTCCCTCTGTCCTCTCCTCTCAGTGAAGTGATTGTGCTCAAACTCCAATTTTTGAAGTCCGTTTCAGAATCTGATAAGCTCCATTTTCTACTGTGATAGCAAGATGTCTGCAGAGCTCCACCCTGCAGCCATAAAATGACCTATAATACTGACTACAGTTCATGGCCTATAATACTGAATACAGTTCTAAAGGTGAACATGTTTTAACACATATATGACAATATGTCTCAAGTAATAAAAGTAACTTAATGAAACTGCATGCTTCATCATTCCCACCTGAGCTGTCTGTGTATCAAACTGGAAGGAAATTACTTAACTTCATTTGAAGTTAATTATGAACAGTTATGTAAAATGGTTCATAGTAATTGAAAGCAGTTCAAGAGGTGAACAGCTTTTCAGACACTTGTCAATATTTCGGAAAGTAATGAAGTTAGCTAAATGAAATCCTGTACTCTTCACCATTACTGCCAAAGCTATCAAATAAAATTTCTTAACTTCATTTGAAATTAACATTAAATGCAATTGTGAAAGTATTGAATATGTCTCCCAAAGTAAAAAAAAGCAACTTAATGAAACAACTCAGAATGCTTTATTATTATTACTACCTAATCTGTCTGTTCACCAAACCAGAAGCAAATTGTTTAACTTCATTTGACGTTAACTTTGACCAGTGATGTCAAAATGGCCAACGGTACTAAAAGCAGTTGTAACGATAAATGTTTTTAACATATGCTTGTCAATATGTCCCTACATAATGAAAATAACTTAATGAAACTCAACATGTTGCTGTTTGTGTACCAAATCAGAAGCCAGTTGCTTAAATTCAGTTGTTATGAAAATGTCATATACTACTGAAAGCAGTTCTAACGGTGAACATTTTTAACATATGCTTGTCAATACAGTATTTCTCAGAATAATTAAGGTAACATATTGAAACTCAGCACACTTCATCATTAATATCCAGTATATATGTACGCTAAACTAGAAGCACATTGCTTGTCTTCCTTTGAAGGTAGCATGAACACTTATGTGAAAATTGCCTACAGTACTGGAATCCATTAGAAAGGTGAACAGTTTTCAAGATATGTTGTCAGTATTTCCCAAAGTAATGAAGTTAAATAAACAAAGTTCTGTATACTTCATCATTGCTTGAAAGCTATCAGTGATCCAAACCAGAAGCAAATTGCTTAACTTCATTTGAAATGACTATTGAACACACTGTGAAAATGGCCTATAGTACTGAATGGAGTTCTAAAGGTGAGCATGTTTTAACAGATGCTTTACAATATGCCCCAAAGTAATGAAGGTAACTTAATGAAACTCAGTGTGCTTCATCATTACCACTGAAGCTGTCTGTGTGTCGACCCACAAGTAAATTGATAAATGTTTTGGAAGTTAACATTGAACGGTTATGTGAAATGGCCTACAGTACTGCAAGCAGTTTAAGGTAAACATGTTTTAACATGTGCTTTTCAGTATTTCCCAAAGTTATGAAGATAATGAAACTCAGCATGCCTCACTGTTACTGCCCAAGCTGTCTATGTGCCAAACTGGAAGCAAATTGCTTAACCTCATTTGAAGTTAACTTTGAGCAGTTATGTAAAAATGGCCAACAGTACTGCACGCAGTTCTAAAGGTGAACATGTTTTAACATACAGTATGCTTGCCAGTATTTCCCAGAGTAATGAAGGCTATTTAAGGAAACCCAGCATGCTTCACTATTACTGCCTAAGCTGTCTGTGTGCCAAACCAGAAGGTAATTGCTTAACTTTATTTGAAATTAAGTTTGACCAGTTATGTAAAAATGGCCAACAGTACTGAAAGCAGTTCTAAAGATAAACGTGTTTTAACATACTGTATGCTTGTCAATATTTCCCAACATAATGAAGAAACTTAATGAAACACAACATGCTTCATCACTACTACCCTTGCTGTCTCTGAACCAAACCAGAAGCAAACTGCACAACTTTGATTGCAGTTCACATTAAACACTGTTATGAAAATGGCCTATAGTAACAAATGCAGTTCTAAAGGTAAACATGTTTTAACATATGCTTGTCAATGTTTCCCAAAGTAATGATGGTAACATATTGAAATGCCTTATGTTTCATCATTACTACCCATGACATAAGTGTGCCAAACCACAAGCAAATTGCTGGTCTTCATTTGAAGTTAAAGGGACACTGCCTGACCCGGATCGGTCAAATTGGAGCCTACATTTCAGAAGTCACTACTGCCCACAGCATGTATATCCTGAGTGTTATTTTGTTGCTCACTAACATTTGGTGCCATTTTTTGCAATTTCTATAACATTTTTCTGTTTTCTTTCTCCCACAGGTGTTGCTTGGTCCTTAAGTTCCTGGGCTGAAAAGCAACTGGTGCATGCACTCCTTTGCCTGCAGTGTAGCATGCATGCATGCTCTCTTGCTCTTGTGTCTAATTTCATCCTGTCTGTCATTCCACTCTATGCTTGCAAGCCCCATTTGCCAGTGCAATAAAATAACTATTGTATGTTGTGTTGTGTTGTGTTTAATTTTTCTCTCCTAATGTTTTCTGTCACACTGGCTGAATGGGGCAGCTATGGCCAAAGTAGTAGCAGCATCTTTAACTTGGGATCGTACCTTGTTTGGAAGCTCTGGTGTCCAGCTAGTGAGTAAACATGAACCTGCTACCAGGAGTCTCACAAAATACATCATTGTTTTGCTTGCTCTCCCTTTACAAGCAATGGGTTACTCACAAGAGTTGGGGGGACATCAAAATTGTATTCATGCTGAGTCAGGGGTGGTAGGGCCATTAGCATCACCGCCTGATGTTATACTGACTGGGAATTCCACAAGAAGTCTGGGGAGCATAGGTTAACTGGGTGTCGGTTTATAAGAATATGCTCACCCACAAGCACATATGGTATGCGAGGTACATCACAACTACAAACTTACCCACACACACATATCACATGCACAAAGCATGTCATTGATTACCTGTATGCTCATGTAGGTGATGCACAAGTGCATAGCCCACAGCCATAAGTTGGATACTCTTACACACACACACATATATAGCATTGGGGGAAACACATTACACATAGAGCTAGGGACATACACACATAGGTAGGGGACATCTACATAAGTTTAGTATAGGCTTACCTACATATAAGGCTAGGTGACTCATTATTCTTGCACAGGACCTAGATATAAGCTATAAACTGCACTGCTTCTGAAGCACGCTGCCTTACCCTACATATGATCCTGTAGGCTAGAGACAAACACCATGAATTATATGCTAGGCTAGAACTACACTGCTATTTTGCTGTGATAACATCAGAAATATAATGATTTATATACCTGGGAGTGACCTCTACAGCTAAGGTGTCATATGCAACCACAGCAATAATTTATAAATGGACCTTTCAGAAAGCATGATGATACATTACAAAGATGTTTCATCCATAGGAACACATCACTGATATAGCTGATTCTTATGAGTAGAATGCTACAATTGTAGCATTCAAATGGGCAACTGAGATAATACTTTGATGCCCCATAAATGACCAATAGAAGTAATAGTAAATGCAATCATCACACGCACATGAGCTGCTATCTATCACCAGACTAAGATCTTATCAGGATATAAAACCTTTTTCCCATGCCCCTCTTTGAGGAAAATGCAGACAGACCCTGCATGACACTGCAGTGTTTGAGAGCTGCAGACTCCAGGTACATATGTTACATAAACAGTATGCAATGTATAATGACTGCCCTATAAGGCAAGCTGGCAGGACAATAAAAGAACCTTATGTTGCTTTTATAATTGCTTCCATTTCTCTGTATTATTCTTTCTTTAGTCCTAGAATCTGTAAGAGGGGTATTGTATGTTTTGTTACAGTGTAGTGATCTCCTGACATTCCCCAAAGGGCTACATTTCCCTGCAGGTAACTAAGGGTTTGTTAGATCTTAATAATGAAGTCAGAAGGTGTACAACAGAGCCCAGAAAAATACCCAACATAACTGGCAACGTGGCTGCAGGACTAGAACAGGATTTAGAGGCAGAAGCAACTTTTCCTACAGTGATGCAGACTGCTCAGAAATAGAGTAAGGAGTGGATCAATACACTTGTTGCTTCTATTAGAGAGCAGGATATGGAAGGTGCTCTCAAAATGGCCATTAAAAATAGAACAGCTAGTAGTATTAGTTCAGAGCTTAGACTAGATATTTCTAACCTTGACCTTGTATGAAAAATGAGGTGTTTTTGCATCCAATGCCCATACCCACAGTGTCCCAATACAATGTCTGTGCCCACTGTATTCGGATACTAAAAATGTGATGAGGAAAAAACAGCATCATAGGGGTTAATTGTTTCAGATTTGTGTTCCAAGATTCAGACACTAGAAGCTGACAATTTATCCTTGAAGCAAGAGTGTAGCCAAGCAACCAGAGAGATGTGTAGAAATGTAGAATTCCATGGGAAAAAGTGCCAGAAAATTTTGCAGTCCTTAAGGGTCATTTAAAAGCTGCTTTGTATGTATCCCCGATTGATCTTGCATCATCAGAGGATAAAAAAATTATCAATGATGAACCCAAGGTCAGCCCACTTGGGGTGTCGGAAACCCCTAGGCATGATGCCAGACAGGGAAAGGGAACTGCCATCCCTCCAGAGTGCATGAGACCTGGTAGACCTCCACCCCTAGCCCCAGTCACCAGAAAGCCCCCACCCCCAGAACAAACTGTAAAGGAAAAATTATATTAGTAAAGAGTAAACTAGTCATGTAAAATATAGAATGCATTTGAAAAGGGTTATGTAAATGTTTTACCATATATGTGTTTATCAGCCTTGAAATGTTTTGAATGTAAATGCTACATAATGTTTCACATAACTGTCCTATGCAATCTTTAAAAACTAAACTGCATCTCTCTCTCTCTCTCTCTCTCTCCTAAAAAGACTGGCCAGTCAAAGTATGTTTTCTGTTTCTTTACTGAGAAATTATTTTCTATCTAGTGAGCCTGATAAGCTCAGAGCAAAATAAAATATACTATACATACACTACAAGCTGTAAAAATCAGTTTGGTTTTCTTTCTTCTTTATCTAAATATTCTGAAAACTAGCAGTTTTCAAAAGTGCCATGTAAATATGAACAGTGTGAATAGTTTTTTTTCTTCTTGGTTAAAAAAAAGACAATGAAGAAGCTAATGTGATTTAGCAGCTTCAAGGTTATATGTGAGCTAGTTAAGATTAAGTCCATGCAGGAGGGCTCAACTGCTTTGGCTGCTGTTTGATATGTATATTGTTTTATAAATAGTCCATAGAAAGTTATGGGGAGAATCCCTATTCAGTTTTTTTTTTTATAATTTGACTTGTTTAGAGAGAACTGGATTGGTTGGTTTATGTGCAATGAAAGAGATTAAAGGATTATTTAATTGGCTTGAGTTGTACATTAAGGGAGTTAGGGGCAGTCTGGTATATGACGCAGAAAGATTAAGTCTGTGCAAGGAACTTGCAATTTAAGTGTGGTTTGATAGCAACCCGAGATCCCTTAGTTGGTTTTAAAAAGTTTTGTTTTTTAGGTTTCTCTCCTTTCAAAAAGAAAATGTGTTTTTTTTTGGTTTTGTTTTTTAAAATATGGCTGATACGTCAGCCTAACACCATGTCATCAGTGGTAGCAGCTAGCCAGGCCAGGAGGAGTGACTAACTAGCTGATAGCACAGCAGTGTTCTCCCACACCCTTCACTATTAAAAGCTAAAGCTTTCAAAGCTTTGTGTTTTTTTTAAATGCTATTATAATTTTTCCTGTATTTTGTTTTGTATCGTTAAAATGTAAACAAAGCATTATGTTTTAGAAACAAAAGGCTCCATCCCTTTTAATAAGCTACTTTATTTTAGAGTTTACTATACAACATAAATTTTTGCCAAATACAATGTTTGCCATGAGAGGCATGAACCTCCTGTGGACTTCTAGTACAATGCAGTTACTGTATCAACAGCATTCAGATACAAACCTGGTAACCTCAGTTTGAATCCCTCCAACCCTACTTGCATACTGTGTGACCTTTGACAAGTAATTTGACCTCCTTGTGTTCCCATACCATATACCTCCAAATCTCGGATATGGTGTGCCTGTCCTGGCCAAACAATTTTCTTTTTCCCTTTTATGCAAGTTTTTCAAAAACACACATTAACTAGTGATTTTTGAAACTGTATGTTTTTTGTTTTTTTTTCCGGAAGCATACACTTCATACTTGTCCTCTGTCCAAAGGAGGAAGAAAGCCATTTTCTCCTGGGATTGCTGCCAGTACCCTTTGGCTTATCTTTTAAAAATGCAGACTCTTGTGTATCATCTTCCTTCACAAAGGTTCATTATCAGTATGGCTTATTTTATGTATTTATTTTTCTCCAGTACCATTCACATGTGATTCGCTTGCTAATCAAGGCAATCGGGGTGGAGACATGGATTTTCTAATGCCCCAGCATTTATAACAAGCTGCTTATTTTGACAGCTCACAGGGAAAAAAGACAGCAAGGTCACTTGCTATGCAGTTTTAACTGCTAAAAGGAAAAATACAAGAACTATGTTGTTTTTTGGTTTTTCCAAATTCACTTACCCACTGTTCCCATAAACACACCAGGGAGCATATAATCTAGGAAAGACATCCAAGATCAATAGAGAGATTCTCCTAATCATGTTAACTTGTTTTAACACTTGTTCTTACAGGCATGGTGCGACTCGCATAACGTAAATAAAATGTACAGGATTTTGTGTGACTCTGTTAAGAATGTGTTTTTGTAAATTAAAACCGAGGTAAAAAAAGGGATGCCTTTTTTATCTCTGTTTTAATTTTTGTTAAATTTTATTTGATTTTTAGAAATCAAGTAAGGTGTGGCTGGCAGCCTCAACACCATTAACCCTGCTAATGGCACAGTTGGTAGAGGTAGCTGAGGGCATACATCAGTATGTTCAAGTTCAAGTTCAAGTTTATTGCAGGAAAGACTCCGTTGAGCAAGCTCATTCACAAGGAGGTCCTGAGACACATACACATACAGTTCGCAATTACATAGACAGGAGATATAAAATGTAGAACAACAAAGAAAAAATATATAATACAAGATGTATACACAATAGAAGTCCTTATGCTATATATGCAGTACATTCCAGCTTTAACCTTGCCCTAAATTATGCAACACATTTATAAGGCTAATGCAGCAGCATTTTAAAAACCAGTGCTAATCTATCACAGAGAGGCCTTGCTCTTCATGTTGTGTTTTTATTTTTCTCTATTAAGAAGAAAAAGGTCCCTCTAGCCAGTGACTGAAGCAAGACATAAGACCTACCCCCTTGGGAGGCAACAACACTCAATACCCTACAAACCACCTCTGGTAATGTATGGAGTCGGCTACTTTAAAATGTAATGCTGTTAAAAAATTAAAAAAAATTGTGATACTCTAGGGACACCTCATCTGTAGTATATGGTAACTTACCCTAGTAACATTGTAGAATGGTTTAGTCCACATCCCCCTGCAGTTTTGGGCCAATGGTATGTCTGGGGTGGAAACTGGGTTTTAGAAACTGCACGAGCAGATTGTAGTAGTAGTTCTGTTGAGGCCTGCTGATCTATCTAATGTATGTTTGTTAAATAAACCTCAGAGCTGTTAGAAGTTACTTATGGTGTCCAGTCATTCCTAAAACCAGCAATCCTGTAAGAAGCAACTAAAGTGAAATATTATATGGTGTCAGAAGTGAACTTGCAGTGCTGCAGTTACAAGAAAGAAGAAAAGTTTGTGCTGCAAGAAAAGAAACAAAAGACAGTATTTGTGAGTACCTAAAGCTTACTAAAAGACTGTATAACAAAGTATTTTGGTAGTATGGAGCAATTTAAGCCACCTCCACCACTATTGTTGACTGGAAACCTTGCAGAAAACTGGAGAAGGTGGGCACAGAGATTAAGTCTGTATCACAGCCACAGGATTAGATGATAAATCAGAGGAAATGAAATTGCAATCCTGCTGCACATGATCAGGGATGAGGCCCTCGAGGTGTACAATACCCTCAATATAACATATGCTGACCCACAAGCTAAAAAAGCAGCTGAGGTTATGGAAGCATTTAAGAATTATTGTGAACCAAGAAAAAACGTGGTGTTTGAGAGGCATCAGTTTTGGGTCCATCCGTTCAATGAGCACTCAGGTATAGACAAGTTTGTTACATAGCTCAGGCAAAAAGCTCGGAATTGTGAGTTTAAAGAGACTGAGGACTTAATGATTTGAGATAAAATTGTCTTCAGCGTTACCGACGACAGGCTCAGAGAAAAGCTACTGGAATCCCCAGACCTCATGATGGCCAAAGCAGTGAACATATGCAGAGCCAAAGAGGTAACAAGGGCACAGGCAAAAGCGATGTCACAAGGGACTGCTGATAAGTTCATCCATGCTGTAGAACATAAATCGAGGCAGGATGGTAAAACAGGCGAAAACCAGACCACCAGCTACCAACACGTGAGACATGTGCACAAAATCAAACACGTGTGGGAGGTGTGGCAAGGACATGATGCAAAGGCTTGTCCAGCATATGGACAAGAATGTCATAAATGTGGTGGCCTCAACCATTATGCAAAATGTGCAGGTCCAAAAGTCCAACAAACCTCATGAAAAATGAAAAGGTAGAAGCACCATTTGTGGTGCTGTAAAAGAAGAAAGAAATGAAAGTGGACACAAGTACCAGATGAAGGGTGGTACACTACCTTGAAGATAATGGGACAGCCAGTTAAGTTCAAGTTGGACACTGGGGCTGAAGCCAATATACTTACTAAAGAAGTGATTGGCAGTTTCCATGCAAGGTACAAACTGCTCACCAGTACTATCCTAATGGCATATGGAGAAGCACAAATTAATCCTGAAGGGAAGACGCTAAAGTGTAAGACACAAGACAGAGAGGCCAATCTGCAGTTTTATGTCACTAATACATCGAGCTTCCTTACTGGGTCAACAGGCATGTGTCATCCTGGATCTGATTCGCAAAGTAAAGGTGCTTAAAACCAAGCCACCAAGCACAAAAGAGGAACTTCTTGCACAATATAAAACAGTGTTTGAAGGTCTAGGAGAATTCCCTGGTGTTTACCACATATATACTGACCCAAATGTTACTCCTGTGATACATGGGTGCAGGAAAGTCCCATATGCAATCACGGACAGACTAAAACAGACACTGGAACGCTGGAGCAAATTGAGGTGATTAGCAAGGTAAGAAAACCTACAACATGGGTAAATAGCCTTGTAATTACTGAAAAGACAAATGGTGAGATCAGGTGTGTTTGGACCCTAGAGACTTAAATAAAGCTATCAGAAGACATCACTTCCATCCCACACTGGAGGATATTCAGAGTAAGCTTGCAGGTAAAAGTTTTTACAATTCTTGATGAAAAAGATGGGTACTGGCAGATCAAATCAGATGACGAATCTGCAGACCTATGTACATTCAACAGTCCATGGGAAGGTACAAATTTCACAGACGCCCTTTTGGTATAATGGTTCGCAAGTGAAGTATTCCAGCAGAGAAATGCTGAACACTTCGGAGACATACCAGGTGTTTTGTAATAGCTGATGACATGCTTATAGCCGCAGCTACCAAGGAAGAGCATGACAATACTTTGAGAAAAGTAGTGGACAGAGCAGTGGAACTCAATGTAAAGTTCAATAGTGACAAAATACAGTATTTGGTGAGTGAGGTGAAATGCATGGGGCACATCATAACTGAAAATGGGCTACGTCCTGATGAAGCCAAAGTAGAAGCAATAGCTGAGATGCCCCCTCCCGAAGATGAAAAAGCACTACAGAGACTGTTAGGAATGACTCGATACTTGGTGCAGTACATTCCGAATGAAGCAAACCTCACTGCACCACTAAGGCAGTTACTCAAAAAAGATGTCATGTGGCAGTGGCAGCCAGCACAGGAAGAAGCCTTACAAAAGCTGAAAGAGACTATTTCTTGTGCACCAGTATTAAAATTCTTTGATCCAAAAGAGGACATTGAAATCCAGCAGCTGCCTAAGGACTAACTAGGTGCTTGTCTACTACAAAGAAACAGACCAATAGCTTATGCATCTAGGTGATTGTCCAGTGCTGAAAGAAACTATGCACAGATAGAAAAGAGTTGCTAGCAATTGTGTTCTCTCTACAGAAATTTCATCAGTATGTTTATGGAAGGTCAGTGAAAGTACAATCAGATCAGAAGTCACTACAGTCCATACTGAACAAACCATTGGAAAGGCTCCAGCAAGACTGCAGCGGATGCTGTTACAGATACAGAAATATGACATAGAGATAATATATACTCCAGGAAAGATATTCTGATTGCAGACACTCTATCCAGGGTAGTACCAAGAAAACCAGCAGAGGAGACATTGATCTAAGTAGTGAAAGGTCATATACTCAATCCAAGCCACAGAAACACTGCCTGACAGCATATTAGAGGGCTAAAACAGGCCAGACAGAGGGACAGTGATTTACAGTTGCTTAAAGAAATGCACCTCAAAGGATGGCCTAACAGGAAAAAAAAGTCAGCATCAAACTTCAGCACTATTGGCCCATGACACACAATATATACATAGAAAATGATCTCATAATGGTGGGTAAAAGAATCATCATACCCAAAGAGCTGAGAACAGATATGCTACGAAGACTTCACACAGCACATCAAGGAATACAAAGGTCGAAGGCACAAGCCAGAGCTGTGATGTGATGCAGGCATGAATCGAGAAGTAGAAATGATGGTTGAAGCATGTGGACCTTTGTCAGAACTCTTACCCAGCAACCATAAAGAGCCAATGTGTCCACATGAAATACCTGACATGCCATGGTTAAAGCTTGGAGCAGACATTTTTGACTTTAGGGGACACTCCTACTTAATAGTAGTGGACTATTTTTCAAAATACCCTGAGGTTCTCAGAATGCCTGACAAGACAGCAGCTACAGTTATTGCAAAATTGAAAGCTGTATTTGCAAGACATGGAATTCCAAAAGAACTGGTAGCGGATCATGTACCATTTGCAAGTCATGAAATGAAGCAATTTGCAAAGTTGTGGGAGTTCAGAATAACTCATTCCAGCCCAGGATACCCACAATCTAATGGTTTAGCTGAAAGAATGATCCAGACAAAAAGAATCTTTCTGAAGTCTATGCAAGGTCAGACCGATCCACATCTCACATTGCTCAGTCTTAGAAATACACCAGTCACAGGACTGAACTTTACACCTTCTCCATTGTTAATGGGCAGAATGTTGAGGACAACATTACCAGCAAGTGCAAGGGCACTGCGACCTGAAATACCAAAGGATGCACATAAATGTCTGAAAAGACTACAGAAAAGACAGAAACAGTATTATGACAGGAATGCAGCTCCACTTACTCCATTCAGAGAAGGGGAAAGGGTATGCATAGAGACTTCTAGTGGGTGGCAACCTGCTACAGTGGAAAGAATCTGTGATGAGCCAAGATCCTATAGTGTGATTACACCTGCAGGACAGCGATACCACAGGAACAGGAGACACCTGAGGAGAGACCGAACAGTTGCTTTGGAGGCTGAAGAGCAACAGGCAGATGAGTCAACTGAACTGATTGTCACAAACAGTGCAATCCAAGGACAACAGCCAGGAACAGGACACTTGTCAAGAGTATGGGCAACCTGAGATGGAACCTGTTGTTTTCAATGACACTTGCCAGAAAGTCCTGAGGCTGTACCAGTGTGCAGTCTACTCAAATGACCAGAAGAGGCGTCTGCTTAAAGTTCCTGAGAGGTTCAGAGATTTGTTATGACTTAAGTCAGTGGTAAAGACTTATTTCAACAGAGCTTAGTACCAGTGACTTTAGACCCTAACTCATCACAAAGTAAGACTCAACCATTATGTTAATATTGCTTGGTAATTATTTGTCCTTGATATGCAAACCGAAATCAAGGTAATTGCTTTCTTTTACAAGAAGGGGAGATGTAGTATATGGTAACTTACCCTAGTAACATTGTAGAATGGTTTAGTCCACATCCCCCTGCAGTTTTGGGCCAATGGTATGTCTGGGGTGGAAACTGGGTTTTAGAAACTACACAAGCAGATTGTAGTAGTAGTTCTGCTGAGGCCTGCTGATCTATCTAATGTATGTTTGTTGAATAAACCTCAGAGCTGTTAGAAGTTACTTATGGTGTCCAGTCGTTCCTAAAACCAGCAATCCTATAAGAAGCAACTAAAGTGAAATATTATATCATCAGTATCTGTTCAGCATACACCTTTTAAGGTGCTGACCAATTGGCAATTAAGATTACCAACACTTTTGTGGTTAACTGTCCAGACCCCTACTGTCAATACAGTGTCATCTGGCATCTGTGCAAAACTGTTACAGGTAACATTAGTGGAAATTTACTAATTTGTTGTCTGGCCTCTGCTCCAGCATTGGCCAACCCACACAAAGCCCTTCCATTACTACAATAACCGAGCTGCCTCTTTCACCAAAGAAGGAGCTCGGGGAGGGGGAGATATGAACCATGCCCCCTTCAAGTGCAACACCTATGGTGACTTCAAACAACAAAACAAAAGTCCCTCTGGGCCTGACTGAGCCATAGCTGGCAGATCCAGCAATAAAGGAAGTATATCAATATCTCTTCAAAGCCACAGAAAATAATTGTCTACAAATAATTCATTTGTTGTTTACAGTTTTTTTGTTTTTTTTGTTAAGCATACACAAGCTCCACCTAATGGTACCCTGTCTATGCACTAGGCCCAAGCACAACACTCATGTTTATACACACACACACCGCACTCATAACCCCAAATTTTTGTGCTTTATTTCCAGATGGTACTGTTAGACAGCATTGTGCACTTCATTCCATTGCTAGCACTCTCATGTTTCCAACTGTGGTTCCCTCAACAAAGAAAAAAAAAACACCCAATGTCCAATGCAGGAACTTGGACCAACAAGTGGTCTGGTGCATTATCACTCCCAGGTACCCTTGTAAATAATGTGCACTGTATACATATACCCATGATTTTAAATCTCAACAACTATAATATGGCAGAATTTAGATTCTGCTTCAGTACCAACACTTCTAGGTTTCAGAGTGCCATGTTACTGAACTTACTTGCAGCATACCAGATACATACTCAAGATCAAGTAGCAGGGCCCCACACTACTAAATACCTCAGAGCATTTAACCAAAAAGAACACAGCCAACTGAAAAATGGCACCATGCAAATCAGTTGAAGCTGTTTAAAAGGTTTTAAGTGTACAGCTATATAACCCCTTCCCCACTTACTGGGGAAGGATGTATTTTTAACAGATGGTCTATTTTCTGTATTTAGATGTCGAAAATGATAAATGCCAAAATCCATGGATAAAAGGCAATCCTGGGTAGGTCTATTCCAGGGCTACCTACTTGTGACCCTATTGCCATGCTTGGGTCAAGGAGGTCTGATCGAACAACATGACCAGAGGGAGACATCTGTTCCAGTACCAATTAGACCATCCCCAGATGTCTACACCTTGGAAGGAGACCCTGACCAGAAGGATACAATTCCACCCTGGAACCAGAACCGAGACCTGGTCCATTTCCAGTTCCTGTCCAGGTGAAGTCAGTCCCAGGCCCAGATCCAGATCACCCCAGAAAGGAAAGATGTTTGCCCCACTTCATCTTTTGATTGACCCCTTGACCTCTAATATCCATCCTAGGCCCTTTTTTAAATTTGTATTCCCAAATCTTATTATGTTACACATGAAGGTTCTGATATCAGTCTACAGGTCAATGTGACTGCTCTTAACCCCCTTATTTTGCAGCTGGACATTACATGGACAGTCACTGCTTCTAATGTACTTTCAAATGGCAAATCTTTTAAAGTGGCCTGCCTTCACAAAGGAACTTTTAAAGGCTGGCCAAACACTCAAATCACTTCTAATGGAACTTTAACAATCCAAAATGTACACTTACAACACGCTGGACTCAATAACATTGCCGTTATGGCAAATTCTGATTTTTGCCTTTGTTTTCATAACGTCACAATGAAAAGACTTTGCCAGTGGAACACTTCTTATTGAATCTATTTACCCTACTGTAATTTCTAAAACTGTTTCTGAAAATCATGAAAACTGCCCTATACTTCCACCAGACCCAAAAAGTGGCCTAATTGCTATTTCTTTTCCAGGCGTATTAATTAACAATGTAAATGACATGCATGTGCCCATAATTTTAAATCTGTCTAACTGGAACATGGCTGAATTCAGTCATTCCTCCAAAACAGACAGCTCTAAATTTCATACAGTAATGTTACTTGACATTCTGGCAGCATTTCAAACACAAGCTCAAGACCCTGTAGCAGGGATGTATTCTACAGAACACCATGGGGTGATCAGACCTAAATGTTGAAAAAGAGGGTTAGGTCTTCCTGGTGTGACAGGCATTTTAGATTCTGCCACAAGTATTTTTGGGACTGGATTATCTATTTGGAATCAGGCTGATCTGGCCAAAATTAGGAGGCATGCTAAATTATTTAATAGTAAATTAAACCAGGATGCAATATAGCCTATGCTACACAGTATTGCTGGCCTTGCACAAGAAGAAAGGTTCATTGCAGAGGGCCTGGAAGGGAAAATATGTCTCTTCGAAGATGACACAAAGGTCTGCAACAGGGCTGATATGCAAGGTGGGGTGGAAAGAATGAAAAGGGACTTGGCAAGGTTGGAGGAATGGTCAAATGTATGGCAGCTTAGATTCAATGCAAAGAAGTGCAAAGTAATGCACCTTGGAAACAAAAACCCAGGGGAAGAGTACACAATGAGGGGTGAGATACTGACAACAACAAAAATGGAAAGGGACCTGGGGTAGTCATATCAGATGACCTAAAGGTGGGCCAGCAATGTGAGAAGGCAGTAAGGAGGGCTGGGGGGATACTGGGATGCATAGGGAGAGGCATCACCAGTAGAAAACAGGAAGTTGTTGGCCCTCTGTATAGACAGTTAGTAAGACCACATCTGCAGTACTGTGTACAGTTCTGGAGACCCCCATCTCCGCAAAGACATAGACAGGGTGGAGGCTGTCCAGAGGAGGGCAACCAATATGGTGCAGGGTCCCCACCAGAAGACATATGAAGAAAGACTAAAGGAGCTTAAGATTTATAGCCTTGAGGAAAGGAGGGAGAGGGAGGATATGATAGAGACTTTCAAATACCTCAAGGGAATCAACAAAGTCCAAGAGGGTAGCATCTTTCAGAAAAAGAGATGTGCAAGAGCAAGGGGGCACAGTGGAAGATAGAAGGGGGACAGCTCAGAGGTAATGTGATGAAGTATTTCTTCACAGAGAGGGTCGTAGATGCATGGAATGGCCTTCTGGAGGAGGTCAGGAGGACAGGGCTATCCTTGATCTAGTACTGACTAACAAAGAAGGGATCACAGATCTCCAGGTAGAAGGTCACCTGGGGGCCAGTGACCATCACATGGTATGGTTCAATTTGGCTACTACATCTAAATCATCCCATTCCAAGGCAAAAATATGGGACTTCAGAGGAGCTGACTTTGATAAGATGGCCAACAGAGTTAAGCTAGCCCTGGCAAAAAAAGAACACAGGTGAGGAGGTACAGGCAAAGTGGGCAAGCATTAAGGATACAATACTTGAAGCAACATCCCATTGTGTTAGACAGAAAAGGAAGTGCAAAAAGAAGGAAACCACTTTGGTTCTCAAATACAGTAGCAGAAAAGGTCAGAGCCAAAAGGCTGGCCTTCAGAAAATATAAGGAACACAGCGGGATGAAGATAGGGGGTATACCAAACTGCCCTAAGGGAAGCAGGTAAGGCAGTAAGGCAGGCAAAGTCCCAAACTGAGGAAACACTAGCACAAACAGTAAAAGAAGGTGACAAGACTTTCTATAGATACATTAGTGAAAGGAGAAAGTCAGAGGGGTATTGCTAGCTTAATGGAGAAAAGGGAGCATGTGAGGAGGAGGACCCTGTAAAGGCATCTATCCTAAATAGATACTTTTGCTCAGTATTCACTGAAGAGAAGGTAGGCAGGGCCCACAGCTCAGCATCATGGACACAGGGGGAGGGAGGTGAGCACTACTCCCTTCACAAAAAGAAAGGGTCCTACAAGAGCCATAAGCTCAGGGTGGATAAGGCAATGGGACCTGATGGCATACATCCCAGGGTACTTAGGAGCTAAAGGAGGAACTAGCAGAGCCATTAGCAGAATTGTTTAGTGAGTCTCTGAGCACAGGAGAGGTCCCAGAAGACTGGAGAAGGCTCATGTGATCCCACTCCACAGAGTGGTAGCAGGAGGAGGCGGGAACTACAGACCGTCAGTCTTACCTCAGTAGTGGGCAAGATTATGAAGCACCTTAAGGAAAGGATAGTGCAACACCTGGAATCATAGGGCACAGGATCCAAGACAGCATGGGTTTACAAAGGAAGGTCCTGTCAAACTAATCTCATAGATTTCTTTGACTGGGTAACCAGAGTGGTGGACCAAGGGGGAGCAGTTGATGTCGCCTACCTTGACTTCAGCAAAGCTTTTGACACTGTTCCACATAGAAGATTGATAAATAAGCTAGGTAGGCTCGGGGTGGGTCAGAAGTTGGTCAACTGGGTGGCAAACTGGTTGACTGGCAGAAAACAGAGAGTGGTGGTAAATGGTATACAGTCAGAAGAGATGCAAGTCACAAGTGGGGTACCTCGGGGATCAGTCCTGGGGCCAGTCCTATTCAACATCTTCATTAGTGACCTAGCAGATGGACTAGAGGGTAAGGCTTGTCTGTTTGCAGATGACACCAAGATCTGCAACAGAGTAGATGATCCAGATGGGGTGGGCAGAATGAGAAGAGATCTGGATAAACTAGCAGAATGGTCAGAAGAGTGGCAACTGGGATTTAATGCAAAGAAGTGCAAAATCATGCACATAGGGAAGAAACCCTGAAGCCACTTATAGGCTGGGAGGGAGTTGCTAGCAGTCACAAAGGAAGAAAGAGACTTGGGCATCATCATCACTGATGACCTGAAATCATCCAAGCAGACCTCTAAAGCAGTAGGTAAGGCTGGGGGGTGTTAGGGTGTATTAGTAGGGTATCACAAGTCGTAAGAGGGAGGTAATCCCTCTGTACAAGACATTGGTTAGGCCCATCTGGAGTACTGCGTGCAGTATTGGAGGCCACACCTTCACAAGGACATTAACCAAATTGAGGCAGTCCAGAGAAGGGCAACCAAAATGGTGCAGGGACTGCATCAGAAGACATATGAGGACAGATTAACGGAGCTCAATATGTATACCCTTGAGCAAAGGAGGGAGAGGTGATATGATCGAGACATTTAAACACCTTAAGGGCATAAACAAGGTGAAAGAGTCTAACATGTTTAAATATAAGAAAAATAGCAGGACAAGAGGACACAGCATGAGATTAGAGGAGGCCGATTAAGGGGAATGTGAGGAAATTCTTTTTCACAGAAAGGTGGTAGATGCATGGAATGGCTTACCACAAGAAGTAGTGGCTATGAATACAGTGCAGGGCTTCAAACAGGCATGGGATAGGCATAAGGGAGCAATACAAATGACTATGAATAGATAGGTCACTGACATAGCAAAGGCCGATGGCACATTTATAAGGTAGAAAAAGAAATGGGCAGACTGGATGGGCCTTGCGGTCCTTATCTGCCGTCAACTTCTATGTTTCTATGTTTCTATGTTTCTATGTCATAGAGTCAAAAACAGTGGAAGAATTCAAGAGTGCATGGGACAGACATGAGGTAATTCTAGTGGGGGGTAGGAAGAAGTAGGCTGTTGGTTAACTAGAATCTGCAGCTTATCCATTAGTTTAAGAAACTGGCAGACTAAGTGGACCAAGCAGTCCTTATCTGCCATCAAATTCTATGTTTCTATATATAATATGCACTTTATTGCTAGAATTTTCAATCAGACCAGACACAAGTTAACACGGTTAATACACTTTAATAATAGGGAGGATAGACAATACCACATAAGTAGGAAAAACCTTTTCTCTGCTTATGGAAGCTTTGTACTTCTCACCATTATGAATCTCTTATGAGATTTAGAAACTGGTAAGATCCCCCAGATCTCATTAATGACTGACATATGGCCATGTGGTATTGCCCCCAATGTGACAATATAACATGTGCTATGAAGTGCATGGATCATATGGTCACTTTTACCATTGCCACTTCTAGAAACCTTGGTTATGTTACAGTGCACCCCAACGAGGGCTCCTGCTATAACAGACATGATGGTGATATAAAAAAATACAATGTTTGTCTCATTTACTGTTTCACTGCCTATATTTGATAAGGATACTGCAGTATTTAATAAACTGGTACAGGTACAATCACTTGGGCACTTGGAAGAAGACATCTTTTGAGAACGGATAAAGCTGCAAGACATCCTTGTCCACCACCATACCACCTAAATGCCTGGGTATCCCCCCATACAGACTGATGCACCTGGAAGGACTACCACTACCTGTGCAGGTGTGATGTCTTTACCGTGGTCACACCTGTGTGTGGATATGAATCAGACTTCAGAGAAGAGTCATCTATTGACCAAGTCAATATAAACTCTGATACAACTGATGGAAATCAGCACACTGTTTCCTTGCCAGCCAGCACTGGTACCCACAACAATGTTAATACTTGGGGTACCATACATGAAGGCAAGCCTGAGGAGTGGGCAATCCCTGACTTCAGCAAGAAAAACGCTTCTTCAAACGTCTCGTCAATCAAGACTCCAATCAAGCAAAGCAGCAATGCTTTTATCAAGGCTGATGGAATTCCATATTTTACTAAACTCACCAACTCCTCAATGTTGTGCCCCATCAGACTTTCCAAATGGCTTGTACCTGAAGTTTGAGTTACCTACAATTCTAAAGATTTATACTGTGTGGCTACTAATCACAAGGCTTTTGTTTATAACAATATGGGCTATAATGTGACAACACCCAATTTCTGCTTTACACCCCATGAACATACTATTATTGGTCAAACAGTCATTACCCCAGTGCCCCTCCATGACCAAGATTCCATAGATACTAAAGCCACTCGTTTAAAAGTTAAAAGCCAATACTCACTAGTTTTTAATGGTCATATAGATCAGTTACACTGTGGTGGTAAAAAGGTTAGTGAAAAGGAAAGACACATTATTCTAATCAAAAATAGTGTTCAAAAGACAGAGGATTCATTTAAAAAGTATGTTTCATGATAGAGCTATACACACTGCACTTACCAACACGTGATTGGAGTTCACATGTAAGGGATTTGTTATTGTTCAAGTTTTTCTCATTTTCATACTTATTTTTTTTTTTTTGCCTCTGTAAAACTGTCAACTTTTATAAATCTTAACTCAAGTTTCTCTATGCTACACAATTTATCCACTCCCCTGTTCACTAATTATTTCTTTCTTCTTTCTGCATTACCTGCATGCTTACAGATAACAAGGGGGGAATTGTAAGAATATGGTTACCCACAAGCACATGATGTACGCAAGGTACATCATGACCACAAGCTTACCCACACACACACATATCACGTGCACAAGGCACGTCATGATTACCTGTATGCTCATGCAGATGTTACACAAGTACATAGCCCACAGCCATAAATGGGATATTCTTACACACACACACACACACAGAATTGGGGGAACATTACACATAGAGCTAGTGACACACGCATAGCTAGGGAACAGCTACATAAGTTTAGTATAGGTTTACATACACATAAGGTTAGATGACTATTCTTGCACAGAAGCTAGATACAAGCTATGAAACTGCACTGCTTCTGAAACACGACCTTTACCCTACATATGATCCTGTAGGCTAGAGACGAAACACTACTAATGATATGCTAGGCTAGAACTGCAGTGATAATGTCAGACATATAATGATTTATGTACCCAGCAGCACCCTCTACTGCTAAGGTGTCATGTGCAACCACAGCAATAATTTATAAATGGACCTTTCAGAAAGCATGATGACACATTACAAAAATGTTTCATCCACAAAAACACGTCATTGACATATGTGTTATTCTTATGAGTAGAATGCTACAACTATAGCATTCAAAAGGGCAACTGAGATAATACCCTGCTGTCCCCCAAATTGACCAATGGAAGTAATAGTAGGTGTGATCATCACACACATGAATTGGCTATCTATTACCAGACTAAGATCTTTAAAGGGTATTAAACCCTATTCCCCATGCCCCCTCTTCAAGAAAAATGCTGGCAGACCCTGCATGACACTACAATGTTTGAGAGCTCCAAACTCCCACGTACGTATGTTACATAATTAGTATGCAATGTGTAATGACTGTCCTATAAGGCAAGTTGGTAGGACAATGAAAGAATCTTACATTGCTTTTATAACTGCTTCCATTTCTTTTTACTATTCTTTCTTCAGTCCTAGAATCTGTAAGAGGGGTATTGTATGGTTTGTTATGGTGTAGTGATCTCCTGATGTTCCCCAAAAGGCCATGTTTCCCTGCAGGTAACCAAGGGTTTGTTAGATTATAATAACGAAGTCAGAGGTGTCCAACAGAGCACAACAAAATACCCAACAGGCTCACCAGTGTGAAAAAAAATGAGCTGCAAGACAATTACGGCTATTATAATTGCCAGTATGTGTCTTTAGTGGGACTTTCACCTGTAGCTAATGTCTTCTCATGCTGTGTACACATACGGTGATTGTGTGGGGATGAGTGGTGGTGGTGGAGGTGGGGGGTAGTGCAGATGGATGGAACTGCTTGCTTAGCTAGAAGGTTTCAGGGACAGGAAAATTCACTGAACAATGAATGTGAACAGTACCCACACACAGTGCCTGATCTTCCTCAATGCCACTGGGCACATAGCACTATTTCCCCAGTTTTAGAAAAATGTGGTACCCAATCGAACAATGAGCTGTGAGGCAACTATTATAGTATTCAATAACTGGGTGCCCACGCTCCATTCACACGCTTAAGGTTACTCATAGGAACTGAATCAAGTGGGGGGGGGCATTAGTAATTTCATTGTCAGTTTCATTCCTATTTTTAACACCAGAGAAAAATTGGCACTGGGTTGCTCACTGTAACATAGCAAATGCCATAGATACATCACCAAGTTTTACATCAGGCGACTATTAACTATGACAGAACCAAGGGTATTAGACCACTGATGGGCACATTGTTAATGTAACTTTTGTGGGACATGCACCTGTAGCTCAGCTCTTAACATGCTGTACACACACTGCGGTGGGTATATTGGGCTGAGTGGGGGTAGTGATGATGGTGGTGATGGTGGGGGGGGGCTGTACAATGTCTAAAAAACAGACAGGCACCATGTACATTGCCCTTCATACTCCTCTGCTTCTGTACGTGAGGTCATTGGCTCTGTGATTGGTTGAAAGGGAAAGATTGCCCAACATTCACTCTACTGCTGGCTGCTGATTGGAGCACACAATTTCTATTAGACCGGTAGGTTCTACATTGCTGGGTAAGAAGTGCATTGCATCTGCTCATCATGGATTGGGGTTGTGCCACTTACATATTGATCACTGGTATTTGAGTACTGAATGTTTTCCCTACTGCTTCATTGAAGAACACCATTTGTTTATTTTTTGAGTGGAGCAGGGTAACAGGCAGGATCTATTTAGAGGTTTTTGGGGTTGAGGGACTTATCAGCTAGCTGCACTCGTGTAATGGAGGTTTCTAGAGGGCAGCCCTCACCATGGGGAGCCCAGAGATTGGCATGTACTGTTGTGAAAACTCATAATTTGTACACTGTCGATACAAACCTGTATGTATATTTAGACCTCTCTTCATAACACAAAACAAGATAGTCATTTTGGTATTACAGGTTGCATGATGTACTCTGAACCCTATGGATATGGCTCTATAGAAATAAAATGCATTGCCTTTCAGTCTGTGTGGAGATAGACAGATAGATAGATAGATAGATAGATAGATAGATAGATAGATAGATAGATACAAAGAAAGAAAGAAAGAAAGAAAGAATATAAAATGGCATCATACATGAGTGACATAGAATGGCACCATATATGAGTGGTTCACTTTGATACCTCCCTTGAAATGTAATGCTAGCACATCCATATCTTTGACTTGTGTCTAAAAGTCCCTGATGGTGGTATGCTCATATCATACTGTGGCATCAAAGTGAGCCACCCATATCCAAGGCTATATTTATTACAGATATAGATATACACATACAAACTGATTTAGATATAGATATAGGTATAGATATAGATATAGATATAGATATAGATATACACATACAGATACAGATACAGATACAGATATAGATATATTCTACACAGACTAAAGTGCAAGGTATTTCCACACAGATGTTATGGCACCATTATTTATGTGTAACTCTTTGTGAGCAATCCAGCTGTGTGTTGAGCTCATCATGCTATACATGCATTATCACAGTTAGTCAAGCAGCATAGTTATGAGTCGCAAAGTTGTTAGCAGTGCATCATGCATGTGCTGTGGTGGAGTATCATTTTGAATCATGTGTGTTGTGCTGTTGTGTGTTGCAGTGTGGTGAGTGTCATTGCCAGTAACTGTTAGATATCCATGCTTACGTAATAAATTTTTATGTCTCCCATGTCTGTTGTCAGCCTCCATTCTACCTACTTTACTTCCCCATTCCCTGTTTACTTTGTTTTCTTCACCATATCCAAATACCTGTGGCCTTTGAATTTCTTACCCCACACCCACCCCCAGAACTTATTTTACTACATGTTGACTCTGCCACTTGTGGTGTATTATTCACTTGAGGTATCTTGGTAGTCATGGAGATGATAGTGTTACTGGTTCTGGGTTGTGGAGATATTGTCCTAATTGTTCATCCCATCTGTACCTTTCCTCCGTTTTTGGTAGACTGTACCAAATCTGGCAACACCAACCACCGCCTCTAGTTCCAGTCTTGAACCAGGTACCATTGTATGACTGGAGGTGGGCACCATCATACGATGTTCATTCTGACTGATACGCGATCTAACTACAATAACATTCTTGCTTTACTGTAATATGCCAGTTCAGTAACATGCACATCAAAACTTATTTAGTTGTCATTGTCTGTTACAGGTCCTGTTGCAGTCCCTCAAAAATGTTTTGTCACAGTCCTACATCCATTGACCCATCTTGTTTACAAACATGGCATTTCTGCTATTTGGTGTTATGTGTAATGTGTGCATGTCAGTGGTATTAGGGTTTTACTGTATGTGTAGCTACTGCAGTACCATCTGTACCTTGCTGACTATCACTTCATGTGCATGCATGCATCCATTACAGCATTCCCATCATGGCTTTGAGAATGTGTCCATGATCTGTGTAGTGTATCCTAATCTAATGAATGACGCTTAGATTTAATGCTAAGAAGTGCAAGGTAATGCACCTGGGAAACAAAAACCCAGGGGAAGAGTACACAATGGGGAGTGAGATACTAACAACAACAAAAATGGAAAGGGACCTGGGGGTAGTCATATCAGATGACTTAAAGGTGGGCAAGCAATGTGAGAGGGCAGTAAGGAGGGCTGGGGGGATACTGGGATGCATAGGGAGAGGCATCACCAGTAGAAAACAGGAAGTTGTTATCCCTCTGTACAGACAGCTGGTGAGACCCCATCTGGAGTACTGTGTGCAGTTCTGGAGACCCAGTCTCCGCAAGGACATAGACAAGATGGAAACTGTCCAGAGGAGGGCAACTAAAATGGTGCAGGGTCTGCACCGAAGACATATGAAGAGAGACTAAAGGAGCTTAATATGTATAGCCTCGAGGAAAGGAGGGAGAGGGGAGACATGATAGAAACTTTCAAGTACCTCAAGGGAATCAACAAAGTCCAAGAGTGTAGCATCTTTTAAAAAAGAGGTGTGCAAGAACAAGGGGGCACAATTTGAAGATGGGAGGCAGCTCAGAGGTAATGTAAGAAAGTATTTTTTCACAGAGAGGGTTGTGGATGCATGGAACGGCCTTCCGGAGGAGGTCGTGGAGTCAAAAACAGTGGTTGAGTTCAAGCATGCATGGGACAGCCATAAGGCAATTCTAGGGGGTGGGGGTAGAAAGAAGTAGGTTGCTGGTTAACTATGATCTGCAGCTTATCCATTAGGTAGGGAAATGGGCAGACTGGGTGGCCCAAGCGGTCCTTATCTGCCATCAAATTCTATGTTTCTATGTTTCTAATAGCTCAATAATTATAATCATTTGCACAACTTCGGTTGTAATTCCACACTGAAAATGATTTTGCCTTGGCAGCATGATGTTTGGGGGGTATGGGGGCAGAGCATAAGAACATGACTATGTGGAGTTAGGAGCTTAGGACATGGCTATGGTGGGAGGGGGTTAGGAACCTGAAGACATGGCTATGGGGAAGTGAGAAGAGTAGGTGGTCAGGAGGCTGAGGACAGGGCTATGGGGTGGCAAGAACTATGACATGGCTATAGTCGTAGGGATGTCAGAAGCCTGAGTACATGGCTATATGGGTGCAGGAGCCTGAGGACATGGCAATGCGGGGGGAGAGTTAGGAGCCTGACTACAAGACTATGAGGGGACAGGAGCCTGAGGTGCACAACTGCATTACCTCACATACCACTATGTCAAGTGATAGAGGACTCCATTAAATCATTTGCTCGAAATCAGTTGTAATGCCTCACAATGAAAAACAAATGTGACCTTGGCAGCAGACTATGGGGGAGACATTAGATTAAGATATGAATATGGGTGGGGTCAGAAGTCTTGGGGCTGTGTGCTATATACATTTGTCAAGACTGCAGGTGCTTTGTTACCTGTTCAAACTACATGGTTGTGAGCATGTGAGAGTGCTAGTAAAGATAGCAGCTTGAATCTAGCACTCGTCGGTTCTATGTCTTATATGGAGGGATTAACCCACGACAGGGCATGGGTTTACTGAGCATTAATCCACGCCTGGGAGGGTTGTGAGGCACAAGGCTGCAGGCTGAGTGACTTCAACCACCAGGTGTGGATTAATGCACAATAAACCCATGCTCTGGAGTGGGTTAATCCTCTTATAACATGGGCAATGCCATGTTAGAGGTTTATCTAAAGGAATATTAAAATAAATCTCTGTGAACATGCATTTGTAATAAAATAGTCCTTCCACCTAATGGGTTTGTCCTTCTGAGGATGCCATAGTTGCAATTCTCCACTAGGTGGATTTGTCCTAATTAGGATGCCATGGTTGTAGTTTTTCACATGTTCCTTTGGTGGAGTGATCTGAAAAGGTCACTTTACATTGCAGTCAATCAGGATTTTGTGTTCCGGCAAAGCAACTGTGGCTATACTAGGGATTAATCTATGGTCAGGTGACCTGTTTGAATGAAACATAATACAGGATTTTTTGTACCAGTGTTATAACCATATTTATTTGCCCATTAAAACAATATCTGGTTTGTGGTAATTACTTCATTCGACGCAAGAACACCCTGACCAACAAACTCTGTGATTTCATTTACCTCTTACACTGTTTTACCTGTTTTCTTTTTGAAACAAAATCTTGTCAGGAGCCGTGGCTATGGCACCAGGAATGGGCAGAGCAGCAAGCAGAAACACAACTCAAGGGAGCAAGACAGGTATGGGAAGCGACATCAGCAATCTATCATCTAAAATAGACATACAAACATTAAAAGAAATGCGGGCAGATATTAAGCTTGAAATCACCAGCTTCAAAAATGTACTGAATGAAGTTAAGAAAGATAATGAAGTTTTAGCAGGAAGGGTGGATCATCATGAAAATGAACTCATCAATCTTCAGGATTGAGTTGCCCTTCTAAAAAACAAAGTTGTGTATCAAAATAAGCAAATTAACTATTTACTGGACAAGTCTGATGAGCTCGAAAACCGGGGTTGTAGAAACAATATAAGAATACTTGGAGTGCCAGAGGGAGAGGAAGGGGGTAATATCATAGGTTTTTTACAGCAGTTCATTCCAGCTGTTTTAGAACATCAGTAGCCAAGGGCTCTTGAAATTGAGAGTCCACAGAACACTTGGACCCGTCCCCAGAAGGGAAGTAGACCCAGGCCAATTATTGCATATTTACTACGGTACTTGGTGAAAGATGAAATTCTGAAAATTGCAAGGGAAAAGAGACAGCTTTACTGGAAAGGGGGAGAATCTTGATTTTTCAGGACTTTTCAGCTTGTTGGAAGGCATAAAACATTCTTAGAAGCCAAGCAAGAAATGTACACATTGGGGTTAACGCATTATTTGAAATATCCAAACACACTAACTGTAGTTGACCACAATGGCACTGTACACTCATTTGATAAACCAAGTGATGCTTTGGATTTGATAAGAAATTGGATGTCTGAGTGCTGTGGAAACACAATGTCAGTTACCAACAGAATGTCAGTTTCAAAGGGCCTGCATGCTGATGTAGCCGCAAGTATACATGCCCAGCACACTGGAGAACTCTTCATGGGAACAACCCCAATCAAATCTTTAGCTGCAACACTAAACAATGTACATCAACATGCTTTTTCAGAGACCTCTTCTCCCCACCAGGACTCTATCACTCTTTCAACCCCCCATCTATACTCACATGCTGTTCAACAAAGCAAGCAGGTGATGGATAAATTGAGTTCAGTCTTCTTCAGCACAGCAGACCACCGGAGAGGAACAGCTGTCTACCAGTGTTTAATCCCAAGCGATGGCAAGGCAATCCCAAAAAAAGGTCCAGATCCAGGAGTCGGAATAGTCAGAGACCCAGTCCTATGTACTCACATATTCCACCCACAACTGTAGAAACATCCTTATTATTGTCCCTGAAGGATCCTCATACATTACCCTCAACCTGGAAGAACTTCTGAAATACACTAGTTAAGGGAAATTCAGACAGTTGTCACCTGTTGTCTTTTTTTGTCTCCTTGATCTAACTCTTCACTTTTGGGAAGCACCAGACATTAAATTAATTGTCTTCAATGAGGTATGGGTAAGAACTCATTACATTTAGTGTCAGTGGCTCAGCAGGTAGCACACTCGCCTCTGAGGCTGGGAGATCAGAAGGCTGTGGGTTCTAACTCCACACCAGGCACTTGGGTTAATATCCCAATACTGACACTGTTGTGCAGCATGAAGGGGGTGCTGCACTCCTGAGGTGCCATCTTTCAGAGGAGACATTAAACCGAGGTCCCATCTGCCTGTTCTGGTGGTAGTTCAGGTGGATGTTAAAGATCCCATGGCACTTCTCGAAAAGAGTAAGGGAATTTTCCCCGGTGCCCTGGCCAAATTTCCCCTCATTCACTAAAAAAATACCACCAACAGCTTAATCTGGTTCAAGGTCAGTTGGCATTCATCTGTATCCCCCTCCCCCGGGCCGTGCCTGAAAATAGGCAGAATTTGCCTAGTGCACTTACCCAGTCAACAAAAACTAAATAAATAAAAAATAAAATGAAACATGTTTAGCTACCCTTCACTGATGACTTGCCCAGGGCTTTCACTTGTTCTGTGCATCTGCTCGAAGGCTGATGGTTCACCCCAATATTTGCTCAATTCTAACTTTGATATTGATTTTAACAGATGTCTTCGCAACGCATGACCCAGCATTTAAATGACTTCATGACAAATCTATGATGTGTAGATAGGTGACACCCATGAGTTATAGAGTTTGAATCTCAGCACTTCTGAAAGCGGCTTGATTTGTCATTGTCATGTCTGCCCCCATCCCACATGTTACCAGTGATTAATTGAAGATGTTGAGGTTTTAAATCATCAGCTGCTTTATTCTGCCACTTCTTTTATCCTTAGCAGCTATTATGTCTATTTACAAACTCACTTTATAATTTATCCTGCGTAGATCTGGTGTCTGGTAATCCTATTTTATCCTTTACTGACTCATTTCAAATCCTCTGACCTCTAATAGTGTTTAGCCTTACCAATTAGTGTGACAAATAGCCACTGGTATGAATACCTGTAACTCACTTAATCCAACATATAAGGTGCTTGTGTCTTAAATGAATGGCATACTCTTTTAAGTTTCGCGGGTTCAAATCTTGCTACCACTAGAAGCTATTTACCTGTGTCAATAAATAATGCTGTCTTTGAACTTAGCACATGCTTGTAATTACAGTATGTCTTGACTTGTTACGCTCCAGCTGACAAAAAGGTAGCCCTTTTTTTTTGCGGGGGGGGGGCTCTGTTGTTGCCGCTGTCATTGTTATCTATCCTTGCTACAGTTTCTACCTATGTGCTTGCTAGTAATGCAGTCTCTGCCTCTTTATTTGACTTAGCAAGACTCTATGACCTGATGCCTCCTGATAAGTAAGTATATGCTCCGCCTCTCTGACTACAGCATTCCTATATAGGACCCTGCCTGTGCTGGTCTCTGAGGGGCTTCCATCCTATGAGTCACAAGCCAGAATCCTGAGGGGTAATACATGCTGACCCCCTGATGACACTAAAGGGTTGAGTAGTCCCTGGTCTCAACACAATGGTCCCCAGGCTCCTCGACATGGAATATGTTTACAGTGCACCCAAGGGGACACTGGACAGCAGGGGTTGTCTCAAACTCACAGGATCATTCAATGCATGAAGAACTACCAGCATTCTTTATCTGTCAGTAGTTGTATGTTACTCATGTTTAGTCTTGCCTTGTCATCATTCCTAACTATGGATAATCTCTGTCTCCTCACTTCTCTATATTCTGCCTTTGGGATTTCTTTAACCTTTAATGGAACCTAATCAACCTGAGCTCATAATATGGCATATGAACACAGCATTAGAACTGACACTGCCATAATCTGTTATCAAGTTTACCACCAACCACAACACCTTGGACTAGGTCCAGTTTTGAAGCCCTTGGGCCAGATATTCAGAACTTTGCTCCAGGGCTAAATTAGCACTGTCCAGCGGGCAAAGGTAGCCCGAAGCACAAAGCAAGCTATATTCAAAAGGAAATGCCCAGGACAAACAGCCTCTGAATATATCATGGGAATGAGGCCGGGCAAACTGGGCTGGGAGTGCAGGGCAAATGTAGCCCTGTAATAAGACAGCTCTGAATATAGCAACCAGTAATTGCAGACCACAACAGCAACACAGTGCACAGCGACATGAAGGTAGGTAGGGCGACCTATGTGGCCAATGTGTGTTCCAGCAAATGCGTGGACCCAGTACAGCTGCAGGGACCAGCCTATGGGAAAGTATAATGTGCAACACAGTATAATATTCCCCAAACCATTTGCATGGAGCTAAGGCATTTGCGCGGGATTAGCGCAGAGCTAAGCTGTTTGCCCGGTGCAAACACGTTTGCCCGGTACTAAACTTTGCCGTATTAAAAAGTGACATGCAAATGAGCCTACTTAGGTAGTCTCTGGGCAAACAGCCACATTAGCATCTCATTATGCCCTGATTTGCACGCAGTTTGCCCAGCGTTACTGCAGGGTCCCACAGCTCCACCTGCAGGTCAGTCTGGAAGTACATGGGCTGGCCAGGTCCAACTGCAGCTCCACCTGTAGGTCTGTCAGGCAGTGCATGATGATAGCTGCAGGCTACATGTGAACAGTACAGCATAGCATAGCATATCGTACCCCAGAGGACAACACAGCATAAGCACAGGTGGTGGTTGTGCAGCATGCAACTGTCACACTGTAGGTCATGCTACAATGCACAGCAGACATTACAGTAGTAAGCGGGCTGGTAGTGTGAGGGACACAGCAATGTCTGTGGTATGTAGGGCAGTGAGGACCACTGCACTGTACACAGTGACAGGCCCAGATTGCAGGTGATTACTGACAGTGAGCAGTACTGCTACGCTGTTGTGTGATCCACAGATTCTGCATCTGTGGCATGGGATGCTCACAGTGACATATACATGGCCGGCTGTGTGTGCTGTGACATCTGTACAGTTGTGCGGTATGTGGCTGGGGGGGCACGTAAGATCCGACAGGCACACAGGGGGTGGGGTATTCCCCCTACTGGCCCATGTGCACTGAGTGATGTGTCTCAGCCTTGTGGCCACACCTGGGTTGTGGTGAGGTCTGGCCACCTGTACATCCTCCCCTCAATGGCCACCATGCCCACAGTGCTACATGTGTGTGCTGGCATCTGTTGGTCACCACAGACACATAGTCTGCAGGTGTGTGCTGTATGGCCACACTACCATAATGTCCCCTTTGGGCCAGATCACCCTTTACTGCCTGTGCTCGGCTGGAACTGGTGGCAGCTGATGGCATCATGGTGGTGCCATCAGTGAGCAGCATGTGTCCTCCATGTCTGGCATTTTCTAAGTGTCATATTCATATGTTAGGGTTGTGCAAGCCACGTAAAAGCCACGCAAACATCGCGCAAAGCAACAATGTCATGCAAAGCTGTTTGCCCATGGTTAAGACCAGCTTTTTCTGGGTGGTAATTTGTACCACACTAAGGGTCGCACTAAGTCACGCTAGACACCTTAGTGTGGCACTAGTCGCTGAATATCTCATAGCGCCTGTATTCATGTTCACTTTACCCCTTGCATGTAATTATGGTTTGCCCAGTGCTAATGCAGTTTGCATGTGCTATTTGGCCTTTTGAATAGGGCAACCCCTCGCTAATCCCACGCTAAACCCACGCACAGCTTTGAATATCTGGGCCCTTTCTCAAGTAGAGTAGCATCCTACATACATAGGTGTGTTTCACCTAATAATTACATACATAGTTTATAGAACTTGTTATATCTTTGTTCTTATTTATCTATCACTAATTTCTTTTTATTTTCTGAATACTCTTATTAAGTAAAGTCATAAAGTTTAGGTTTAGCTTGTAATGCTACTATGTTACTTTGTTAAGATATTGATCCTGGGAAAGTTAGTGAAATTCCTAACATTACTACTAATTGAGATATTGTCTAATGCATGGGCTTTTACCCTAGGATCGAGAGATGTTGATAAGTCATGATGATGGTTATAATTATTTATACTTGAAATTATGTGGACTTGGAAACTTTAATATTTGTATGAATGCAAATGAAATTCTGGTATCTGTACTTTGTTTTTTTTTAAAGCTGTTTTGTAAAGGCTTATGCAAATCAATAAATTTTGACTTGACTTGTTAAGATATTATGGTATATAGTCTAACCTATTTTAAGTTAATATAAAACTTACAGCTCACTATTCAATATTGATTTAGGGTGTTTGACTAGACTAGGTAACTAGAGGGGTTTTATAATGTCTCATTATTTTATCAAGTCCTGGAATGTAAAGGGTCTTGGATCTCCTGTCAAAAGGAAGAAAGTGTTATGTTATCTCCATAAGAGGAAGTTCAACATTGCTTTTATTCAGGAAACCCATCTGACTCAGGCTGAGGCCGCAAATCTGCAGAGAACTTGGGCTGGACAAGCAGACAAGTGTTGCTTTTCATCCAAGAAACTCGGCACATCTATCTTGATAAGGAAAGGGATTAACTTCTGCAAACATATCCATTTGACTGATACAGAGGGGAGATACCAAGTTTTAGCCGGAACATTAGATGGTCACAAAGTAGCGCTCTGTAATGTTTACACTTCCAATAAAGGTTAAGAAAGATTATTCACTAACAGTTGAAGTAAATTATTTTGCTAAATATGAATTAATTGTTGGGGGAGATTTCAATGAAACACTTGATCCCGTCTTAGATAGATAGTCCTCTAAGCAAATTCAATTAGTTACAAAAGTTAGAGTATCATTCAAGAAACTCCTGGTAGATTTGGGCCTCTCTGACTCTTGGCAGACAGTACATCCCCAGGGGCAAGATTACTCTTTTTTCTCAGGGAGGCATTCCTCCTACAGCAGAATTGATTATATCCTAACTTCCAATTGACTTATATCAACTATCTTAGCTGCTAAGATAGATAATATTACCATTTCAGAACACACTCTAATTAGTGAGTGACCCTGGAAGGAAAAGACACAACTGGAGACTTAACACAAGTCTCCTCCAATATAAAGACTCTGCAACTGTATTCTCCCCTTCCCCTTCACCTGAGTCACACCTGGAAATGAACCCCAGCTCATTGTGCCTGTCCCAGTTACCAATTTTCAAATAAATAATTAGCACCAACAGAAAAAGGGAGGTGGTGTTGGCACTGTATTGGTCATTGATGAGACCACACCTAGAGTACTGCATCTAGTTATGGCGACCATGCCTCAATTAGGGCATAGACATGGTAGAGGTATTCCAAAGAATGTCCACAAAAATGGTGTAGAGGCTGCCCAAATGTCCTATAAGAAGAGACTGAGGTATCTAAACATGTACACCCTGGAAGAGAGAAGGGAGAGGGATATGACAGAGACCTTTAAATACCTAATGGGGTAAATAAAGTACAGGAAGGGAGCATTTTTCAGAAAAGAAAGTGTATTCAGCAATGTGCAGCATAGTGTTTTAAGTGTTTTGGACAGCTTCTTCAGCCTTTGATCTTTCTGTCATGGTCTCTCTTGGCTTTCCATTTTCATCAGGTCTCTTTGAGCACTGCTTCTGCCCAAACAGTCTGCAAACACCCCCTGATAATACTGCATGTCTCCTTGCAACTGTATGTGGTTGATGTTATATGTCTGGAGATACCTTGTGACTTAATTCTACTGAAGTAGAACCCTGTCTCCCACTTTGATATCATGCTGTACAGCTCTCATGTTGTTCTTAGCATACCACTAGGCATGCAGCTTCTGTCTCTGATTTGCTGTTCTGACTTTCATATGTGGTGGCTAAATGAGGAGTAGTGTTTGTCTCTTCTTCCAAAGAGAGGCAGGCACAACTTTTCAGATGCAATAAAACAACTTTATTGCTACAGCCACTTGTGTCATGCCAGAAAACAACCAGTTATTTCAACAGTCACAGAATGAAACATTTATATAAAAACGTATACTCTAAGAGGGCCACCTAGGGCCCTGTGTCTACTGACACAGAATCTACAAGTACTCTAAACACAATGTAATAACTAAATGTCCTGGCCAGGAGCAACTACCAAAACAGTTCAAGATATTGAAATAGTCTATTCAAGGTAAGAAAAAAGATAAGTCTACTCTAGCTTGAGCTTTGGTGCAGTAAGGTACCTGGTCAATTGATCAGTCTCATTGGCCAGCAGAAGGAGTTGGAGGATGATGGTGGAAGCTGAAGGAACAGAAGAAATGAAGAAGGTAAAACAGGCTGGTCATGGTGGTAGGCCAGAGCTGTTGGGAAGCTTTTGTCAGTTCAGGTGCTGAAGAACAGTAAGAAGGTTGACCCTGAAGAAAGTCTTTCACCTCTGTAGTTAGTCCCTGGAAAGGTTGCTGATGGGTTGCCACCCAGCTGATGAGAGGATGACTATGGCCACTTAAAAGAAAGTGAAATAACAATGGGGCAACTCCCTATCCACTGTACTGTGGAGGAAACCTTACTACCCTGGGCCAACTTGGCTCCTAAGCTGACTACACAGGTGTGCTGCCTATCACTATTCTAGCTACTTCAGACTTCAATGTCTTCTGCTGTACTATCAGGTGCTAGATGGTGGTGACCTGATGACATTAGCTTGCTGGGCAGTGAGAAGGTGGAGGCACATCACTGAAGATGGAAGATGGAAACTGGAAGCTAGAAGGTGCAGTCATCTGATGCGCTGGCTCTGGCAAAGTGTTCACTGAAGGAGCAGGAAGGGTGGAGGTGCTGTACACTTCTCTGTGAACCAGCCCAGGTACATATAGGGATGTACACCCTGTGCTGGGACTATATGCAACAGTTTAGATCGCAAGGGAAAATCTGTATGGGAAGCCAATTCCATTCCCAGATGCAACAGTTCAATTTAAGGGAAAAGACACAGTTCTCTGCAGGGCAAACAGTTCAGGCCCTGAGGCAGAATAGTTCAGTTCTTAGGTGATTGAGTTAAGCCTCCAAGATCAAGTATAGCCACATGGATGTTGCACTCCAGAAACAAAGATTGGGGTAGGTAAACACAGTTCTATGCAGGGTGCTGCACCCACCAAAGCAGAGTTCAGAGTAGTGGGGCAATACAAAACACAGTCCATTTTGTGGGCCAGCAATCAACAGGCATGCTACCTGCAGGAAAGCAGCCCAGAGGGGCAGGGCTCCCAGAGCTACAGGGACTCCTGTATATTGCAGGAACCTTGAGGCATCCAGAGAGAAACTCTTTCCATAGGCATGCATTGATGATTCAGAAAAACAGAGCAATTCTGCTTCCATATGGAATAATGTAAGCTACAGTAAAATAGGGAAAATTTCCCCAGGAGTTATAGAGAACATATCAAACCAATCTGGGAGCACTGGGGGGATTCTTTCCAAAAATGCATGTTGGGTCTTTAAATCCCTGAACCAAGGCTGAGGTATCCTTTTTCTGTCCTCCTGGAGGACCTACTACCTCAGCTTACCCCTTATGAATAATTATAAGGGGTCCTGTAACCTTGATGTGCACTGGGCTGGAGCTTAGCTCTGCCCCAATGAATAAACATGAGGGCCTGCTCTGCCATCAGTCCTTCCCTCCCAATGTAGTGTATATGGGTCTTTTTACAACTGTGGGCATAACCCAGCATACATTTTGCATTCAGAAAAGGGCTGATGGCATTTTTGTTACCAAACAACATTATAGAGTGTAAAAAATAGATTCCTCCACTGAAGTCTCATTACTACACTGCCTGTGTGTATATAGAAAACTGTAGAGCACTACTTTTCCTCTGGCTTGAGGAGTTAATTGAGCCCACAGAAAGTTAACTCATTATCTTCTGGCAGTCATTCCGTGTCAGATTACCAATGGATAGTACAGGCATCATACAAAGCTATTGGAAGTAGAATGGGTTAAACACTTCCTGGAGCTTTCTGCATAGCAAATAAGCTTTGTTGTGCCTTCAGCCCCATGAACACCTCATTAAGCCATTTAACACCACCATCTTAACAGCAGTCATTCTGCTACTTTACAGGACATTCCATAGCAAACAGTCCCAGTGAAATAATACACCAGCTTCATTTTCTCAGACAGGCAGTTCTGGTCTATTGTTTATGTTCTGCTGAATGTTCTTAACCTGCAATTTGTGACTATAGGTGTTTACAACTGAATGATAGTAACCACATTTGCTTCACTTGCAAGTAGGTAGGCATATGTGTGTCTAATTGTTGTTTGACTTAGGTTACACATAGAATCTGATCAGTTCATAACATGTTGTATTGTGATTAAATGAACTGATAAATGGGGGCTTTGGTTTCTTTTACAAATTCATTTTTCCTGACCATGGATATACTAAAACCAAAATGTATCAACAAAATGTTGAAAAATAAGGAGTTTAGCAGTACAGACATCATACAAAGCTATTGGAAGTAGAATGAGTTAAACACTTCCTGGAGCTTTCTGCATAACAAATAAGCTCTGCTGTGCCCTCAGCCCCTATGAACACCTAACTAAGCCATTTGATACCACCATCCTAACAGCAGTCATTCTGCTACTTTGCAGGACATTCCATAGCAAAGAGTCTCAGTGATGCCTGTTTCCAAATAATACACCATCTTAATTTTTCAGGCAGGCAGTTCTGGGCTACTGTTTATATTCTACTGGATGTTCTTAACCTGCAATTTGTGACTATTGGTGTTTACAAGTGAAGGATAGTAACCACATTTGCTTCACTTGCAAATAGGTAGGCATGTGTGTGTCTATTTTTTGTTTGACTTAGGTTACACATAGAATCTGATCAGTTCATAACATGCTGTATTGTGATTAAATGAACTGATAAATGGGTTCTTTGGTTTCTTTTACAAATTCATTTTTCCTGACCCTGGATATACTAAAACAAAAATTTCTCAACAAAATGTTTAAATAAAGGAGTTTAGCAGTAATTTAGTTGATGTGATGTAAAGAGCTGCTCCCTGGAAAATTACCTGGTTGGAAGGGGGGGCTGCCACAAGCAGATTGGGACTTCATGGATGGGGGAGCTCATGGCATCAGAAGAGGCATGATGGCATTAAAAACTTAATGGTGTGAATGTAGAGGCACCAATATTTGAGCATGACTTTGGTAGTGGCTAAGTGTGACTTGGGGGTGGGGGATCATCAGGAATTGAGTGAGTCTAGGTATTTTTAGCATAATGGTTTTCTGAAACTTCAGTCTTCAATGGGTTAAACTCTGCATCCATCTGTACAGTGTGTCACTAAGCTACATGCAATGGGGTATGGGTAAATCCAGATAATCAGACTCGGACCAGAGCTGTAAAATATGGACTAGGCACAGTCCGTGCAAATATTGCTAATCCACTCAGTCCAGATTATCTGGTCTGGCTTTTACCTATCTGGTCTGGTCCTGACAGTTCCATTATCAACCATGCCAAGGAAGGGTTCAAAAACAGACTTCTGGGAGTGGGCCAGATACATAAAAGTCAGACTGAACAGGGCAGCCAGAGTGACCAGACCAGCAATATTTGTGCAAGTTGCACCCAGTATGGCCAGTTCAGATTTTTACAGAACTGCTGTGGTTCAGGTCTGTCAGTCCAGTTTTTAATCAATCAATCAATCTTTATTTTATACTGAAAGGTATGTGAGCAAAAATGCCCATTTACACAAACATCCAGTTAAGCATAAAAAGAGAAAAGAACACCAGGTCAAACAATTACATAGTAAAATACAGTATAAGCAGGTCTAACATAAACAGGTCTAATACAGAGATCTTGAGGGATATACGGAAGAAAGAGGAAGCAAATAAATAACAGTGACAAATTTACAGCATGGAATATAGTTGGAGGTACAATTCAGGAACATAAACAGTTGGGTGATGCATCAAAAAGAAGAAGTGCAAGTCCTGCAGCACCAAGATCTTGCATGTGAATGAGCATTCCCACTGCTTGATCTGCCTAGGCCCCAAACACCAGGTCAAGAACTATGCACCCTGCCAATCCTTCAACCAGACCACACGGATTAGTCACCAGAAAAAGCTCGAAGCCCACTTGCTGGAGAAGTGCCTAGCTTTGACGGAAAAGAAGCTGCAGAATCTGTGGAAAAAATATTTTTCTCCAACACCAGAACCCAAAAAGAAGAAAAAGGACAAGGAGAGGCACTGAGACTGGGATAGGTCTCCATCCACTTGGTGGTGACCATCGGGCACCACTAACACCAGAGGGGCCTCTACTTTGGTAAGTACCCCTATTGCCAGGTCTCCTACCGCTCCAGTGGATCAAACCTGGCCTCCCTGCCTGCTTTACTCACGGTGCAGTCGGGTCTCTTCTTGGACAACATAACCCCTATTGTGCTCCTTAGGCCCATATCTTCTTCAGGGTCTACCACCAGCAGCCAGTTCAATAAGTCAATCCCTGGCCCCACTGAGAAGTGTATGGTTACAGCCGGTAAGCTGGACTCCAGCTCCACTGTTGTCTGCATAGCCCAGGCCTATAAGTCGGATGTTAGGTCTTCTGACATCTGCACGGCTACAGCTGATAAGTTGCTCCCTGGTTCCGCTGGGGACTGCACAATTGAGACTCTCCTATCAGGGTCACAAGATACCCCTGATGTCGAGTTGAGCCAGCTGCCAGACACGCAACAGTCTTTAGAGGGTTCCTCGCTCCCACTGACCCATCCAGACCCTCCGGGTTTGCCTGAAGATCAAGAGCTGGAAGTGGGCACAAATCTGGAGGTTCCCCTCCTTTGCAGAGTCAGACTCTTCCTGGTTCACCCACTGGGCCTATTGTTAGTCCTTCCAGGGACCTTCTGTTGGGACCTCCTTAACCCAAACCCCATTGGACAACCAGGTTCCACCATCTTGGACTCCGGCTCCCCAGACGACAGCGGGTCTTCATCGGGTTCTACTCACATCCCGACACCAAGTGACCCTTTGACAGGTGACCCTTCACTGGGACAGGGTATGTCTGGCACTCCGGTCATTTCTCAAAAACTGGATGGCCTTCCTACAGGCCCCTAGGTACCGAATTTTCCAATGCCAGACATTCCTGTGCCTGATTCGGTGCCAGCCCCTTCGAATGTCCCTACAAGGCTGACACCTAGTCCTTCTGGACCTCCTGCCAGGCCTTCAGCCCCACCTCCTGCAGGGCCTTCAGTTCCTCCTCCAGCTGGACCTATGGGCACTGTTCCAGGCTATCCACCCCTACAATACCCAATGTACCCTTCGCTGGGTATCCAATACCTGGTCATCAACCCCATTATGTACCGGGGTACCAGATGCTGGACTATGTCTAATCAAGGGTATGCTCCTTCTGGCTTTCCCTACTCCTATCAGGCTCATGGATATCCTCAGTATCAGATGCCGGGCTATCCATTATACCAGCCTCCTCCTTTTATTTATTTATTTATTGATTGATTGATTGAAATGTTTCACCAGGAAGGCACACTGAACAAGAAGTTGCTCATCTCCCAGTGCGACCTGGGGGGGGGGGAATACAGTAGGATGTGATAGCAGGTATACAATGAACATTTAACATAACTGAGGAAAACACAATACATTTGCATTTAAAAATTAGACATACAGTTACATTTGCCAGAAGGCATACACATTAGCATTTAACATAACTAGGAATTTATACATATAGTAATATGCTCTGCTCCAACAGGGCAAGAAGTACAAGTATTTAGGTTCGAGTGAACTAATACTTATTTAAGTGATGAGGGGTAAGGAGGCAGACAACAGGGGTGGGGGAAGTGGATAGGGAGGACGGGGATGGGCCAAGAGTTTGCCCCCTCCAGGATGCAGAGAACCCTATCAGAGGCAGAGCACCTTGGAGGCCAGAGGATAAGAAGGGGTGGGTGGGAGAGATTGGGAAAGGCAGGGGAAAGATGGGAGGGATAGATGTGGTAGCGGGAATATAGATTAGGTGGGTGGGTGGTAGTGGTGGAGGAGGGGAGGAAAGAACTTGCCTAAGACTGGCCTCTCCAGGATGCTGAGAACCCTGCCAGAGGGCATAAATTATGGGAGGGCAAGAATTGGGTTGAGAGTATAGGGGTGGAGGAGGGAGAGAAGGTGCTTGCCCAGTACTAGACCACTCCAGGATTCTGAGAACCCTGCCAGGGGGCATGGCTAAGCACAGGTGAGTGGGTAGTGGGGGAAGATGGAGGTCAGAGGTAGAAAACAAGGGGGAGGAGAGAAGTAGAAAAGTGGAAGTTCTGGGTGGTAGGCTCAAAGGGGGGGAGAGAGGATCTAGCAGGAAAATAGCGAGCGTGTAGCAGAGCAGGCTTGTAGGGGAACTAGTTGGGGGGATTAAAACAGGAGCAGGTAACAGAGAGAAAGTTATGTAAGGCAGAGGCTAGGAAGTGGGAGTAGGAGTGTTTGTGTTCGTACTCCTTCTCAACCTCAGGCTCTGCCTCCACAGCAGCCTCAGGCTGATATCCAGGCAGTGTTTCAGACCCTGATTCAGGAGGCCAGAACTCAACTAGCCTCGGAGCTTGACCATCAGAAACCAGTGGCGGCCTCTATTCCTGCCTATATTCTGTTCCCTAGATCAGCCTCTCCTGTGGATTCCCACCTTTCCAGAGAAGGCTCCTCTAGACACCAGGTCAAGGATAAAATTCAGGAGACTCCTCTAAAAAGGGTTCTGACCCCCAGCAGGCACTCTTCGGACTCTGACTCTGACTTGTCCTCCAGCTCTGGTATGCATACACCTATAGAGCCTCAGCCTAAGGAGTCCCTGAAGTCCCCACCGGAGGACCCTTCCTTTGCAGACTCCTCATAACTATACAAAATGCCTGTGGCTGGGCTATCCAGGAACAGGATCCAAAGCAGAAAAGGCTTGCGGAGCATCTAGCCTTGACTGACACAGCCCCTGTGCCCATACTGCCTTGGACTTGGCCCCATGAAGACCTGACGTCCACTATCTGGTAACAGCCTTCCTCCATTCCGGCTGTTTCAAAAAAGGCAGACAGAATGTACCACCCCCAGATGGGGTCACACACCTTACTGGCCATCCTAAGGCGACTTGGTTGTTATCACAGCTGCTTATGACCAGTCCTCTAAACCTAAACATTTAATCATGTCTCCTGATAAGGAGTCTAAGCAGCTGCACAGTTTTGGTCATAAGATCCATTCCTCCTCCACATGCACCCTCAGGTCCCTTAATTATGTGGCTCATATGGTTTTCTACCAGAAATCTTCCCTGGCCTCACTTGAGTCGAAGCTGGAAGCTATCCAGCACCAGGAGTTTAAGATTGCCAAGACAGTGAGAATGGCTAAAATCTCCCTTTGTCATGCCCTCTGGGCCACTTATGACACAGTAGACTCAGTTGCTCTCACCACAGCCACTGCTATCAGCGTTAGGTGACATCCATGGCTCAGGATTGCTGGCCTGGCACAAGACGTCCAGACCTCCATCCTGGATGCCCCTTTCAGGGGATCCATGTTATTTGGAGGTGATGCCAAGGATATTATCACTGAATTGCAGGACCCCGGTAAATTTATCACCAATGCCCCAGTCAGAACTCATCATAGTACCTTGTATAAGGCAGTGAGTTGGACCTCTTTATCTACCAGGAGACTCTTGCACACTTATTTCTGGGCATATAAAGCACTTCTCAATAAACTGACCCCTTACATAACAGCCTTTTTTACACATTTAACCAGCACTGATGCCCTCAGAAAATGTGAGTATATTACCCTGAATGTGCCAACTTTCTGGACCCTTTCCGTAGGGCAGTCACAAGCGTCTCCCTTCCCAGCCTAAGGAATAAGCTTCAGGTCACCCTAAAACTATGAACTGTCATCCCATTAAAGGTGTTCCTTGGCAGGGTAAATGAGATTGCTGCAGAGACCCGTAGCTGCACTTAGCCTTTTCCTATGCTTTTACCTCCTCCCTGTCCCTCCTTTATTGTGCTGCAGTTCATGCCTGTGAATACTACCAGCCAGTGTCCGACCTATTCTCTTTTTTCTCCCACCTATTTAGGTGGCTATCTATTATCTGTATTATCAAGTGTGGTAAATTCACTGTCATGTCTTGCTTTTTTACTTCCTCTATTCATTTATAGCGCCTACATATCATGTTATCCCTGTTGTATCTCAGGAGTCATTATTTGTTAGATTGTTTGCAATGATTAGTTTTTTTTTTGTATTTCTTGTCTGATTGCTTGTGATGATTAGTAATTTTGTATTAGGGACCTTCTTGTAAATGAACTTGCTCAATGGAATTTATCCCTTACAATAAACTAAACTGAACTGAACTCCATCCACGACATCCACTTCATGTACCGAGGGGGTTACAAAGGCAAACAGCCTTTTCATCAGCAACAGAGACACCAGACCAAAGAGGTCCCTGCCAAACGCCAGGCCAAATGCTCATATCCAGCATCAGGAACCCCTACTCCCCCTGCCAAGTCCCAGAAGCCCCTCCGGAGGAGCTGCCAGCTCCCTCCCATTGGCCTCCTGACTCATGGGGGGATCCCCTGCCTCCTCCAGATCCTCTAGAGGAACCACTGAGGGGGAAGATTTGCCCTCCACTATCTGGGGTCACAGGACATAACCACGGACTTTTGGGTCCTTCAGTTAATAGCAAGAGGTCACATCATAGAGTTCCTAGACAGGCCTCCGGACAATCCCCTAGGCCTCTCTCATTATCCTCCAAGGCACCTGTCTCTGATAGGGGATGATAACCAGGCTCTTCTGCAAAAGTCAGCCATAGAGCTTGTGGCTCAGATACAGATAGGAAGAGGGTACTACTTCCACTTCTTTCTAGAGCCCAAAAAGACCCATCTTGGACCTCAGCATGCTCAACCTGTATGTCGAGTACAAGAGGTTCCACATGTCCACCATCCAGGGACTTCTACCTCTGCTCTACAAGAACCATTGTCTTTGTGCTTTGGACATGCAGGAAGCTTACCTGCACATCCCTGTCTTCCAGGCCCACTGCTGCTTTCTTTGGTTTGCCTTCCAGGGAGAACATTACCAGTTCAAAGCTTTCCCTTTTGGCCTATCTGTGAGAGGGGAAATACTCCCAACAAAAATTTTTTGCTTTTCCTCTATTTTAAGAATGCCAAGGGGTTGGAAATGCACTGCTGCTTCTTGTCTTTGTCTTTCTTGTTTATATGTTTGTTTGTTGGGCTGGCCACCCATTTTGTTTATATGTATGTTTGTCTGTCTGTTGTATCTATGTCTTTTTCCCAGTGCATAAAAATCCCATTGACCATCCTTCTTATAAAGGAATAGTGGTATCCTGCTGATGTCAGGAGTATGTGTCCTGTTAAAAATATTAGTTTTGATATTTATAAGCATGATAGGATTTTTTTTGTCTCCTGAAATAATGGGTTCGGTTATAAGCTTCAGATATAGATATGACCGTATGGAACAAGGTCTTATTAGTAATAGAAAAATGGTTATAAGAAAAGAAAGTATCTTAAATATAGAAAAGACCTGCTGTGTATTATGACAGGTCACTGTCTCTTTAAGAAGACCCCTGTATGTAATTTGTATGCCGTTTTATAAATGTGCTGGTTTTGAAGTATAAAATGCAGCCCTGTGGTGTTAAATCAATCCCAAATCCTTTTCTGGTAGAGTGCTTTCAAATGCGGCTGTTTTACCTCCCAGTTGTTGCTGCACTCCCTCTCGTATTCGTACTCGCTGTAAAAGTACCCATATGATAAATGCGCATGTTTGTGAAGCGTTTGCCTTCAAACAAACCCTCTGTGGTGTTTTGTTATATTTCCAGTCATTCCTGCATATACATACCCAGGAGAGATAAAAACAACTGTTGGATACGTTTTTCTTGATGTTCTGAGGATCGAGGACACTGTGGTACTGCTGGTAATCCTAGCAGCTCTGTAGGTCTCCTTCCCTCTGCAGTAACTCCCTTAGGGGCTGGCCGGCCCCGAGTCTGGTAGCTTTATACTACCTTAAAGGGGCTGTCCCTCCTTCAATTAGCTCATCTTCTCAAACTTCTCTTAAGAGGGCTATATCTTATTTTGCTATTTTAGAAAATAATGTCATAGCAATGTAAAAGCATTATAATGTGGAAAGATGGATAAATATATTGTAATTAAAGGAATAATATTCTAAAAAAGGGTTCAAGGGAGGAGTTGAATGATCACATGACCCCTGATCACTATAAAAAGCTGATGCTGTAAGCTTGAGGTAGATTAGTTGGTTCCAGAGAGCTGACTTGTACATGCTGCTGTCAGCATCCTAGAGAGCTAGTGCCTTCTAACCTATGGACATTTATTTGTTTTGTTTTACTTTTCCTAATGTTGTCGAATCCAGTTCACTTTTATGTTTATGTTTGATGTTCCTGAATAAATATCCTGAGTTTTTTCTACTGCAAAGATGCCTCCATGGTCCTTCATGACTCACAGCCTGCGACAGATAGTGTCAGAAGTGGGATGCTGTGGTGGAATTTGAGCACTGATTCCAGGACCTGAATGCAAGAGAAGGAGTCGGTCTGGAGTGGTACAGCCACATGGTTCCGGGTTCGGAGGTTACAATTACCTTTATTAACTGGAGTAGAACCTACTGTGCGATGGAAGACAACAAGAAGAAGACTAGAAATGAAAGACAAGAAGCCTGTGGAGGGGGCCCAAGCAGCTGATCCTGAGGTGGAGAAACCCCCCGAAGATATGAGAGATTACTCTGGCTTTGTGTTTGTCAAATGGAGATGGAGAGAGAGAACCAAGCAAGGTGGGCAGATACCCTGTGAGTGATTCAAACCTTAGGTACTACCAGGCCCACTGCTACACCAGGGACCATACAGAAGGACATTAAATGGTTAAACTCACTAGTACAGATGATATTGAGGTGTTTTTTAATGACTTTTGAGAGGGTAGCAACCACTTGTGCTTGGCCCAGGGACCAATGGGTCATACGGTTGGCCCCTTATTTAACCGGAAAGGCACAGCTGGCATATAGTCATGTCGAAACAACACATATTAATGACTATGACCAGATGAAGCAGGCCATCCTGAAGAGGTATGATATTAGTATCGAAACCTATAGACAGTGATTTAGAGCCTTTAAATTTCATGCTGTGGATAATCCTCAAGATGTACACACACAATTAAAAGACCTGTGTATGAAATGGTTGCAGCCAAACACTCGGACAGTAACTCAAATATTGGAAGTCATTGTATTAGAACAATTTATAAATATACTTCCCCAAGACGTGCAGCTGTGGGTGAAGGAGCACCGCCCAGAAACAGCAGAAGTAGCTATAAGACTGGCAGAAGACTATAAAACTGCTAGACCCCATAGAACACTACCTATCCGAAATGCTTGGACACCTCAATCCATGGTAAGACCACTTTCACATATGTCCATACCCAGTACCACAGACAGTAATACCACAGGGGACAAAACAAGTACTAGGCTTGTGAAAGGATATAAGCCAGAGATTGTATGCCATAAAAGTAATGTCAAAGGACACATAGCAAGATTTTGCCCTAAAAAGACATTAAAGGATGTCCATCTGGCCTTAGCTAATTGGGGTCATTATATAAGACCAGTGAGAATTGGTGAGAAAGTGGTAACAGGACTTATAGACTCTGGCAGTAAGCAAACACTGGTACACACTTCAGTCCTAGATACTAACCTAAAAACCAAGGAGTCTACGAATGGTGTTATATGCATCCACGGAGATGTACATCATTATCCCTTAAAAGAGACAATTGTACAGGTGGATGGATATAGTCAGAAGATGAAAGTGGGGGTGGTTCCCCATCTCCCTGTCCCAGTTATTATTGGCCACGATTTGTGAACTTTGAAAGTTTGTTAACAGCTAATGTTTCTGCTATGACAACTAGAGCACAGGCCAAGAGTGAAGGAACATTGGGACACACTTATCCTTTTGAGGAAGATCTGTTTGATGTCGCTGAAAAAGACAGGAAACCGAAGAGTCAGAAACTAAAAGAAAAACAACTTTGGACTAATAATAATAAAATTACTGATGAACAGGACTCTAAGGCTAATCTAGATATACCTGTTAAGATGTACAGTGCAGGGTTTAAAGAAGCACAAAATACAGATGAGTCACTAAAACCTTTTTTTTCACAGGTGAAACAAAATGATAAATCAAAAGGGCCTGTTTTTAAAATTATAAATGGGTTGTTATACCGTGTTTGTACTAAGACACAAACGGGGGAAGTGGTAGAACAGTTAATGGTGCCCCAACTGTTTAGAACTCAACTACTAGATATTGCCCATGATATACCCATGGTTGGACATTTGGGACGGGACCGAACAGTAAGTTGACTTCCATATAGATTCTACTGGCCAGGTATACATGAGCAGGTGAATGAATACTATAAAAGCTGTGAAGCCTGCCAAAAAGTAGCTAAACTGGGACGTCAAGATAAGGTCCCTTTACAACCCTTGCCATTAGTAAAAACACCATTCGAAAGGATAGCGATGGACATAGTAGGCTCCTTGCCCAAAAGTTCAAAAGGCAATAAGTTTATATTAGTAGTTGTGGATTATGCTACCAAATATCCTGAGGCCATACCTTTATGAACGGTCACAGCCCAAAGGATAGCTGATGAGTTGGTAAAGATTTTTAGCCGGGTGGGCATACCCAGGGAAATCTTAACAGACCGGGGTACCAATTTTCGCTCAGTTTTAGTTAAGCGACTATATCAATCCTTAGGAATAGAGGCTCTATTTACAACACCCTACCATCCACAAACCGATGGATTGGTAGAACGTTTTAATCAGACCCTCAAACAAATGTTAAAGAAATTTGTGATAGATGAAAGCAGAAAATGGGACACTTACCTCCCCTATCTGATATTTGCTTATAGGGAGGTTCCCCAGGCATCTACTGTCTTCTCTCCCTTTGAACTTTTATTTGGACATAACCCAAGACAGCCTTTAGATGTCATTAAAGAAGAGTGGGAGGATTCTAAAAATACAAAAGAGACATGTCCCCTAGACATTTGGCAGACATTACGACAACGTCTAATGTCATATATTCAGAAGGCTCATAGTAGTAACTTACAGCAACAAATGAAACAAAAGGTATATTATGATAAAGGTACAGGCCACAAAGAATTTGATGAGGGAGATAAGGTGTTGCTATTGTTGCCATCCTCAGGACATAAATTATTGATGAAGTGGCAATGTCCTTATGTCATTACCCATTACCCTGGACTTGTCACGTACGAGATTGCAATACCAGACTAAAGAGGTAAAACCAAACGCATATATCATGCCAACTTGTTGAAGATATGGGTAGAACGGCCAACCTCCTTGTCTAGTTATGTTTTCCCCGAGTCAACTACTGAACTAGATGTTGCATACCAATGTTTAGAAAATATAGGGAACGTGACAGATGTTATAATCAACCCTGAGTTGACTGTGGCCCAAAAAAACTATTTAGAAAAGGAGTTGCATAAATTTAACAACATTTTTTACAAGCACTCCTGGGAGAATAGCAAATGTTAGTCATCATATCAGGGTTACAGAAACTCAGCCTATTAGACAAAACCCTATAGACTTCCTGAGAGGGTTAGACATGATGTGTTACAGGAGGTGAAACGAATGCATCAGATGGGAATCATCGAACCATCTCACAGTGAATGGTGTTTCCCTATGGTGGTTGTTGGAAAGAAGGAAGGAAGGAAGGGGGCATACGTATTTGCTTAGATTTCCGAAAACTAAATGCAGTATCAAAGTTTGAGAGTTATCCAATGCTATGGATAGATGACATTCTGGACCACTTAGGCAGTGCAAAATACTTTAGCACCCTAGATTTGACCAAGGGGTACTGGCAGATCCCATTAGACCCTGCAGATAAGGACAAGACTGCCTTTGGTACACCTATCGGCCTTTTTCACTTTACAGTAATGCCATTTGGACTACATGGTGCCCCTGCCACCTTTCAGAGAGTAATGGACACCTTGTTAACTTCCCACACAACTTATAGTGCAGCCTACCTAGATGATGTCATTATATTTAGTCCCTCCTGGGAAGAACATATAAAACGTCTTTCTGCAGTGTTAACCACAATAGCAGAGGCAGGCCTCACTATAAATCCACAAATGTGTGCACTAGCAATGCAGGAAACTCAATAATTGGGGTTTCAGATTGGCAAAGGGTACATTAAACCCGAAATAAGTAAGGTTGCTGCAGTGGCACACAGTCCTACCCCTCTTACAAAGAAAGATGTACGCTCTTTCTTGGGCCTTGCTGGTTACTACCGCAGATTCATCCCTAATTTTTCTACAATAGCAGGTCCCCTGACAGATTTAACAAAAAAAATGAATCCTGAGAAGTTTAAATGGACTGAAGAATGTGAAGATGCTTTTCAGTCCATTAAGGCCAGACTGTGTTCCTCTCCGGTACTACGAACTCCAGATTTCTCTCAAACATTCATTTTGCAGACAGATGCATCTAAATATGGAATTGGGGCAGTGTTAACCCAAATTGTAGAGGGGGAGGAGCACCCTGTAATATATATAAGTAGAAAACTCCATGAAAGAGAAACGCACTACTCTGTCATAGAAAAGGAATGTCTAGCGATCAAGTGGGCCATAGAGGCCCTTCGCTTCTATCTGTGGGGTGTAGAGTTCGAATTATGAACTGACCATAATCCCTTATGTTGGCTACAAGTAATGAAGGACAAGAATACACGCATCATGAGATGGTACCTTGCCCTACAACCATATCGATTCGCTATTAAACATAGAAAAGGAACAGCCCTTGTAAATGCTGATTTTTTTATCTCGATATGGTATGGAGGATGAGAGTACTTATCATCAGACGTCGGGGTAATGTTGTATGATAATTTGAAGGAAATTCCTTTCCTAATTATTTCTCTAAAATGTATTTCTTTAGGGACCCCGAGGTGGAGCCCTAGGTGAGGGTGGGCTATGGCTCCATCTCTCGATATGAGAGATCTGATGATAAGTACATTGGTTAGGTTATTTCTTCCTCTAAACCTAAATCCGTAGGTTTGGTTTTGGGTGGGGAGGAATGTGAGAGGGGAAATACTCCCTACAAAAATGTTTTGCTTTTCCTTTATTTTAAGAATGCCAAGGGGTTGGAAATGCACTGCTGCTTCTTGTCTTTGTCTTTCTTGTTTATATGTTTGTTTGTTGGGCTGGCCACCCATTTTGTTTATATGTATGTTTATCTGTCTATTGTATCTATGTCTTTTTCCCAGTGCATAACAATCCCATTGACCATCCTTCTTATAAAGGAATAGCAGTATCCTGCTGACATCAGGAGTATGTGTCCTGTTAAAAATATTAGTTTTGATATTTATAAGCATGATAGGACGTTTTTTTTTGTCTCCTGAAATAATGGGTTTGGTTATAAGCTTCAGATATAGATATGACCGTATGGAACAAGGTCTTATTAGTAATAGAACAAGCATTTGTCAATGCCAAATGTTGTCTTGCTGCCATTGGCAGTGCAGGAGTTAGAGAGATGCAGCATAGGGGTGGCAGTCAAGTATTGAACTGATGCCAACCCACTCCCACCCTGCAGAGAGTGAGAGGCATTAGGATGTCCCTGTGGGTGTTTGTTAGTGCACTGTGGGAAAACATGCTGGGAAGGATGTGAAAAATGACAGCTGCACAGTTCATAAGGAGGTGTAATAAAATGCCAGTGCTGAAAATGTCGCATACAAATATACAGAAGTTGCGGAGTTGCAAGGGTGCGTGGGAAATATGCAAGGCACACTTGCAGCACTGCCAGTTTATGGGCGTTCAGCACCAAATTTTCAACATAGGCATTTTAGCACCTCTGCTCATGTACAATGTCACTGTCATTTCCTCAAAGTGTCCCAAGAAGTGATTTCGCACAGCGACCATGCTATTCTGCGCCGGAAGTGCAGAAACACATTTTGGGCAGGATATGTGAAGTGACGGCTGTACTGTTCATCAAGAGGTGTGGAAAAATGGCAATGGTGAAAATCCAGAGTGAAAATATCCAAATTCATGACGGTACGAGCATGCGTGCAATCTGCCAACGCACGCTCGTAACACAGTCATTTTATGGAGTATCAGCTCCAAATTTTCAACATAGGCATTCTAGGAGCTCTGCTCATAAACTGTGTCACTGTCATTTTCATAATCTGTCCCAAACACTGATTTCCCACAGCAACTGCACAATTGTGCACCGGAAGTGTGGAAACACATTTTGGGCAGGATGTGGAAAATGACAGCTGTACTGTTCACAAGGAGGTGCAAAAATGCCAATGCTGAAAATCCAGTGTTAAAATATTGTGAATGCGCGAGTTATGAGCCTCGTGAGTAACTGTGCAACACACAATATAACAGGCATTTGTTAGATTTTTTCCACTAAATTTGGAACATAGGCTTTTGAGAGGCCACTTCATGATTGGCACTGTCATTTCATTAATGGGTCCCGAAAGGTGATTTTGTGCAGTGACTGCGAAATCACCTTTCGAGGCCGATTAACGCCATGACAGTGATAGAATTCATGAGGCGGGGCCCCAAAAACCCCATCTTGAAAATTTGGTGCCAAAATTCCAAGAAATGCCTGAGATATGCAGCAAAGTTGAAACAAACCTATTCATTGCATTATACAGCTTACCGGCATTTCCTCAGTTCGCGGTCGGCTTTGAAGAGTGCAGACGTGTTCCCGGTCCACGGAAGATCGTCGACCAGAGTCCGAGGTAAGTATGGGGTGAGGGGAGGCAGGGTGCACAGTGGTGGGTGCGGTGGGGGAGGGGGCATCTAGACTATGAGGGATGGTTTTGCTTTGCAGGGAAAAAAAACAGGAAAACCGTCGAGGATAGTTTTCATCTACAGGGCATTTGGCACACTGGGGTGGGCTCCCATCATGCCACCTAAGTGGGTTTTGGAGGGTGTCAATGTGACGGGGATTGGGCACCCTCGTCAGCACTTACAACACGGAGTAATGCCGACGGGGATTGGGCACCCCCGCGCAAACAAAGAAACAAGGGGAGCGCGAGCCGAGGGGGATTGGGCACCCCTCGGCATTCAACATTTGGGGGCGCTAGCGAGCTGGGAGTGGGCTCCCCTCGGCACCACAAACAGGGGTTGCTGACCGGGATTGGGCACCCCCGATGTCAGCAAGCAGACGAGGCGCCTCGTCATTGACCATGGTCATAATGGCGGTGAGCATAGCAAGCAAAGGACCGCTGCGTATGACGAGCTTTGCTCGGATTGCAGCGGACCTTTGCTTTGATGTGCTCGCCCCATTATGAATGCATGGTGTGGCGGTGGCATGCAGACTGATTGGGGAATGAGGGACGCACCTACTGATGCGTGCCCTGCATTCGCCCATCAGCAGCCGCACCCCCAAGACCCACACTCTCGCAAGATGTTTCTTGCGCATGCACGCAAGCCAACATAAAAATGGTTATAAGAAAAGAAAGTATCTTAAATATAGAAAAGACCTGTTGTGTATTATGGCAGGTCACTGTCTCTTTAAGAAGACCCCTGTATGTAATTTGTATGCCATTTTATAAATGTGCTGGTTTTGAAGTATAAAATGCAGCCCTGTGGTGTTAAATCAATCCCAAACCCCTTTTCTGGTAGAGCACTTTCAAATGCGGCTGTTTAGCCTCCGATTTGTTGCTACACTCCCTCTCGGCATTGCGATCGCGATAAAAAGTACCCTTGGTCGCCGCCTGCGTTCATGAAAGGCGTTTTGCCTTCAAACAAACCCCTCTGTGGCTTTTGTTATATTTCCAGTCATTCCTGCATATACATACCCAGGAGATAAAAACAACTGTTGGATACGTTTTCTTGATGTTCTGAGGATCAAGGACGCTGCGGTACTACTGGTAATCCTAGCAGCTCTGTAGGTCTCCTTCCCTCTGCAGTAACTCCCTTAGGGGCTGGCCATACCTGAGTCTGGTAGCTTTATACTGCCTTAAAGGGGCAGTCCCTCCTTCAATTAGCTCATCTTCTCAAACTTCTCTTAAAAGGGCTATATTTCATTTTGCTATTTTAGAAAATAATGTCATAGCAATGTAAGAGCATTATAATGTGGAAAGATGGATAAATATATTGTAATTAAAGGAATAATATTCTAAAAAAGGGTTCAAGGGAGGAGTTGAATGATCACATGACCCCTGATCACTATAAAAAGCTGATGTTGTAAGCTTGAGGTAGATTAGTTGGTTCCAGAGAGCTGACCTGTACATGCTGCTGTCAGCATCCTAGAGAGCTAGTGCCTTCTAGCCTATGGACATTTATTTGTTTTGTTTTACTTTTCCTAATTTTGTCGAATCCAGTTCGCTTTTATGTTTATGTTTGATGTTCCTGAATAAATTTCCTGAGTTTTTTCTACTGCAAAGATGCCTCCATGGTCCTTCATTACCCACAGTCTGCAACACTATCCTTGGCACCTCAGGTTTTTACCAAGTGCCTAGTAGTGGTGGCTGAAGCCCTATGCTGCAGAGGGATCTAATTGAGCCTGTATCTGGATGGCTGGCTTCTGTCAGTCCCATCACAGTGCAGTGTGATGGAGTCCCTCTCCTTCACCCTGGATCTCTTTTCCAGACTTGGAATAACAGTCAACTATCCCATGTCCCACCTCTCCCCTCCCAGTGCCTTCAATTCATTTGAAGCAGTGCTGGATATGGACCAGGGCAGGGCCTTCCTCCCATCAGACAGAGCAAAGACCCTGCAGGAACAGGAAAGATTAGTAGCCAACTTACGCTGGACCACAGCCTGGTCGATCCTCCATCTTCTCGGGCAGATGGCAGCTGCAATCCTTACAGTTCCTCTAGCCAGACTGCGTATGAGGGTGACCCAATGGATTCTTTGTGTCCAATGGGATCAGCAGCTGGACAACCTGGACCACAGGGTTCTAGTGTCCGAGTACATGAAGAAGGATTTTCTTTGGTAGCAGGAGTTGTCAAGTCTCCCCATGGGGTTCCCCTTTCAACCCCCTGCTCCTACCAAAACCCTTACAATGGATGCTTTGTGTCAAGACTGGGAAGCCCACCTAGGAGACCATCAGACCCAGGGTACACGGTCTCAGCTGGAAGCATCTCTACACATCAGTGTGTTAGAAATGAAGGCAGTACTGTATGCCCTCCAGGCCTTCAAGTCTCTTCTATGTCCGGGGACACTCCTGGTTCAGACCAACAATATGTCTGTGGTCTAGTACCTGAACAAACAGGGAGGCACTTGCTTTGTACCCTCTAAGCCAGGAGGCAATGTGAGTGTGGTACTGGGCAGTCCAGCATGACCTCTGCCTGGCTGCTGTCCATGTGCCAGGCATCAGCAATGTCCTGGCAGACAGTCCTAGCCACACCACTGTCAGGGCTCATGAGTGGGTGCTAAATCAAGAATTGGTCAAAAGCTTATTCAACCTGTGGGGTCAGATGGAGATAGACCTCTTTTGTCTCCCCATCCAAATTAAAACTACCCAATTGTTGCTCGTTCATTCCCGGGCGTGGTGTTTTCTGGTGAGAAGCGCTGTCTCTTTGCTGGACAGGGAGGTTCTTGTACGCCTTTCCTCCCTTCCCAGTGCTTCAGAGGGTTCTCCTGAAGCTACAGGCAGAAGGGGCTCACATGACTCTTTTTCAAATTTAATATGCTTTATTGGTAGGTGGAGAGAGGCAGAGTTACATTCAGGTTCATTACCAAGATGTTAAATGAAACAATGGGAACAGGAACAATAAGTCTAGTACTACATTACAGAGTTACTATATAACGTGAAATACATTATGTAAACCCCAGAGCTCTGCCACGAAGTATAAAAGAAAAAGTACAATATTATATACAACCCCAAGCCCCTGGATCATTTTCGTTGCCCACCTGTGCTGCACTCTCTCCAGTAACCTAATGTCCTTCTTCAGGTATGGTCGCCAGAACTGCATGCAGTACTCCAGGTGTGGCCTTACCAGTGGCCTGTATAGCAGCAGGATCACCCCCCCAGAGGATATGCCTCTGGCAATACAACCCAGCACCCTGTTGGCCTTTGCAGCTGCCTTTCTACACTGTACTGAGTTGTTCATTGCTTCCATTATGATCACCCCCCGATATTTCTCCTCTTCCTTCTTGGCTAGTTGAATCCCCCCCTAACTGGTAGCTCCTTCTTGGGTTTTTTGACCTGAAATGTAGCACCTTGCATTACTTGGCATTGAACCTCATCTGCCAAGTGTCCGACCAGGCCTCCAGTTTTGCCAGATCATCTTGCAAGAACTATCACCCTTCTAAGCCATTCACTACTGCTCCCATCTTGGTGTCTTCTGCAAACAGACTGATCATGCTCCTGATGCCTATTGAGATGTCTGCTATAAAGATCCCAAACAACACTGGCCCCAGTACAGAGTCCTGTGGCACCCCACTTGTCACTGCCCTGGGAGATGAGAACTTCCCTCCCACCACCACCCTCTGCTGTCTCTCTTGCAGCCAGTTCACTACCCATGCCACCATCTTTGCCCCACCCCTGTGCCTTCCAGCTTATTTCCTAGCCTCCCATGTGGCACCAAATCGAAAGCCTTACTGAAGTCCAGGTACAGGACATCCACTGCATGGCTCCTGTCTAACTGCCTGGTTACCCAGTAATAGTACTCCACCAGGTTGGTCTGACAGGATCTGTCTGAGACAAACCCATGCTGTCTGCTGTTCTGCAGCCCATTAGCCTCTAGTAGGAAACCAGCCTCTCCTTTAGGATTGTCTCCATCAGCTTTTCTACAATGGATGTGAAGCTTACTGGTCTGTAGTTCCCTGGCTCATCCTTGGGACCGCTGTTCTGGTGGGGTACTAAGTGCACCATCCTCCAGTCCTGAGGTACAGTCTCCGAGTCCAGGGAGGCATTCAACAGGTCTGCCAAGGGTTCTGCCAGGACTTCTGCTAGCTCCTTCAGTACCCTGGGGTCGATGATCTTCTGACTCAGCAGCAGTTCAGACTGGTGCATCCGGGTCTCAAATCCCTCCACCTGCATGTGTGGTACCTGTGGACATATGTGGAATAACTCCCATTGTTATTATTTTTTTTACAAAAATTGTCAACTGGTGCAGACGCATTTGTAAAAAATGAATTATAATAGTGATACTTTTCTAAATGTTATTTGACTTACCATACTCATGCTTGTCTACCCACTTACTCAGTCTCCTACGTATTGCTGTCCTTGTACTAACTAATTCCTGTTGCTTCATATCAAGGGGTTGTTGATTTTCATATTCTGTGTGCCTGGAGTGGAGCAGCAATAAAAGATAAACTATGCAATACCCTCAATAACACACCTACCCCAGTTTACTTTTACCTAACATCCACGTTTAGGCCTTGCACAGTAAGATCTTATGTGTATGCGTACTGTATAGCAATCTCTAAAAATCAATAGAAACATAAAAGTTGATGGCAGATAATGACCATAAGGCCCATCCAGTCTGCCCATTTTTTCTACCTTATGAATGTTTTTTTTTTTCCAATTCTTTAACTAGGAGTGGCACACTAAGCTGAAAGCTTGTTTACAGGTGCGACCTGGGAGCACAGGGAAGTTAAGTGACTTGCTCAGGGTCACACAGTATATGCAAGTGGGGGATGTGGGATTCAAACCCAGGTCTTGAGATTTGCAGCTCAGAGCCTTAAACCACTGTGCTATACTGCCTCCCAATGTGCCACAGGCCTGTACTTTGTCAATAGCCTATGTATTCATACTCATCTTTATTGCTCCCTTATGCCTATACCATGCCTGTTTGAAGCCCTGCACTGTATTCATATCCACCACTTCCTCAGGTAGGCTGTTCCATGCATCCACCACCCTTTCTGTGAAAAAGAACTTCCTCACATTCCCCCTTAATTGACCTCCCTCTAATCTCATGTTGTGTCCTCTTGTCCTACTATTTTTCTTACATTGAAACATGTTAGACTCTTTCACCTTCTTAATGTCCTGAAGATGTTTGCATGTTTCGATCATATCATCTCTCTCCCTCCTTTGCTCTAGGGTATACATATTGAGCTCCGTTAATCTGTTCTCATATGCTTTCTGATGCAGTCCCTACACCATTTTGATTGCCCATCTCTGGACTGCCTCTATTTTGTTAATGTCCTTGTGCAGGTGTGGCCTCCAGTACTGTACATAGTACTCCAGATGGGACCTAACCAGTGTATTGTAAAGAGGGATTATTACCTCCCTCTTATGACTTGTGATACCTCTACCATTACACCCCAACATCCCTCTAGCCTTACCTACTGCTTTAGTGGTCTGCTTGGATAATTTCAGGTCACCTGTGATGATGATGCCCAAGTCTCTTTCTTCCCTTGTGATTGCCAGCCACCCCTCCCAACCTATAGGTGGCTTCAGGGTTTCTTTTCCTTATGTGCATGATCTTGCACTTCTTCACATTAAACCCCATTTGCCACTCTTCCAACATTTTGCCATTTTATCCAGATCTCTTCTCATTCTGCCCACCACATCTGATCATCTACTCTGTTGCAGATCTTAGTGTCATCTGCAAACAGACAAACCTTACCCTCAGTCCATCTGCAATGTCACTGATGAGGGATATTGAAGAGAGGCTTAGGACTGATCCTGAGGTACCCACTTTGTGACTTGCATCTCTTCTGACTGTATACTGTTTACCACCACTATCTGTTTTCTGCCCATCAACCAGTTTGCCACCCAGTTGACCAACTTCTGACCCACCCTGAGCCTACCCAGCTTATTAATCAATCTTCTATGTGGAACAGTATCGAAAGCTTTGCTGAAGTCAAGGTAGGCAACATCAACTGCTCCCCCTTGGTCCACCACTCCGGTACCCAGTCAAAGAAATCTGTGAGATTAGTTTGACAGGATCTTTCTGTTGTAAACCCATGCTGTCTTGGATCCTGTGCTCTGATGTATTCCAGGTGTTGCACTATCCTTTTCTTAAGGAGTGCCTCCATAATCCTGCCCACTACTGAGGTAAGACTGACTGCTCTATAGTTCCCTGCCTCCTCCCTGCTACCACTCTTGTGGCATGGGATCACATGAGCCCTTCTCTAGTCTTCTGGGACCTCTCCTGTGCTCAGAGACTCACTAAACCGTTCTGATACTGACTTTGCTAGTTCCACCCTTAACTCCTTTAGTACCTGAGGATGTATGCCATCAGGTCCCATTGCCTTGTCTACTCTGAGCTTAGCGAGCTCTTGTAGGACCCTTTCTTTTGTGAAGGGACTAGTGCACAACTCCCTCCCCCCTGTGTCCATGGTGCTGAGTTGTGGGCTCTGCCCTACTTTCTCCTTAGTAAATACTGAGCAGAAGTATCTATTTAGGATAGATGCTTTTCCTTGGTCCTCCTCCTCCTCCTCACACGTCCCCTTATCCCCTTTGATCTTAGCAATGCCCCCTCTGGACTTTCTCCTTTCACTAATGTATCTATAGAAACATAGAATTTGATGGAAGATAAGGACCACTTAGCCCACCTAGTCTGCCCATTTCCCTACCTAATGGATAAGCTGCAGATCCTAGTTAACCAACAGCATACTTCCTCCTACCTCCCACTAGAATTTCCTTATGTTTGTCACATGCATTCTTAAATTCTCCTACTGTTTTTGACACTACAACCTCCTCAGGAAGGCCATTCCATGCATCTACAACCCTCTCTGTGAAGAAATATTTCCTCACATTGCCTCTGAGCCATCCCCCCTCTATCTTCAATTGTGCCCCCTTATTTTTACACATCTCTTTTTCTGAAAGATGCTACCCTCTTGGACTTTGTTGATTCCCTTGAGGGATTTGAAAGTTTCCATCATGTCCCCCCTCTCCCTCCTTTCCTTGCGGCTATACATCTTCAGCTCCATTAATCTTTCTTCCTATGTCTTCTGATGCAGACCCTGCACCATTTTGGTTGCCCTCCTCTGGACAGCCTCCACCCTGTCTATGTCTTTGTGGAGGTATGGTCTCAAGAACTGTACACAGTACTCCAGATGTGGTCTTACCAACTGTCTGTACAGAGGGCTAACACCTTCCTGTTTTCTACTGGTGATGCCTCTCCTTATGCATCCCAGTATCCCCCCAGCCCTAATAACTGCCTTCTCACATTGCTGGCCCACCTTTAGGTCATCTGATATGACTATCCCCAGGTCCCTTTCCATTTTTGTTGTTGTCAGTTTCTCACCCTCCCATTGTGTATTCTTACCCTGGGTTTTTGTTTCCCAGGTGCATTACTTTGCACTTCTTAGCATTGAATCTAAGCTGTCATACATTTGACCATTCCTCCAACCTTGCCAAGTCCCTTTTCATCCTTTCCACCACACCTTGCATATCAACCCTGTTGCAGATCTTTGTATCATCTGCAAAGAGACATACTTTCCCCTTCCAGACCCTCTACAATGTCACTTACAGTATAAAGACATTAAAAAGGACCGGCCCCAGTACCGAACCCTGCGGTACCCCACTAGTAATTCCCCTTTCTTCACTGTGGACTCCATTTACTATTACCCACTGTGTCCTGTTGTCCAGCCAGCGTTTTCCCCAGGCTACCACCCTGAGACCCACTCCCAGCCTGGCTAATTTGTTTATTAATCTATTGTGCTGGACTGTGTCAAATGCTTTACTAAAGTCTAGGTAGGCCATGTCCACAGTCCCTCCCTGGTCTACTACTTTGGTCACCCAGTCAAATAAATCAATTAGATTTGTCTGACATGACTGTCCTGCTGTGAATCCATGCTGCCTTGGGTCTTATGCCCCACTGGCCTCTAGGCACTCAACAATTCTTTCCTTCAGAAGTGATTCCATCATTTTCCCTACCACTGAAGTCAAAGTGATAGGTCTGTAGTTTCCTGCCTCTGTCTTACTCCCACCTTTGTGAAGGGGAATCACATCCGCCCTCCTCCAGTCCTCAGGTACCACACCATCCTCCCATGATTTATTAAAAAGGGTAGTCAATGGTGTTATCAGTTCTTCCCTTAGTTCTTTTAGAATTCTGGGGTGAATCCCATAAGGCCCCATTGCTTTATCCACCTTCAGTTTTAAAAGTTCTCTCAGAACCCTTTCTTCTGTGAAAGGACTAATATCAACCCCCCTATCCAGAGTGCTTCTATTGATTGGATTAGGTATCTCCCTGCTTTTCCATTGTGACTACTGAGCAGAAGTATTTGTTCAGTACCCCTGCTTTTTCAATGTTGCTCTCTGCCCAACCACCTTCTCTTTATTCAGCCTCAGTATCCCTGCCTTAGTCTTTCTTTGTGTTCTCAATGTACCTATGAAAGGTTTTATCCCCTTCTTAACTGAGTTGGCTATCTTTTCCTCGGTTTGGGCCTTTGCTATTCTGACTGCCTTCCCTTCCTTCTGCTTTAACTAGTACGGTTCTCTGTCCTGCTCATTCTGTGTTTCCTTATACTTCCTGAATGCTATCTTTTTCTACCTTCCCCATACTTCTTTTTGAGAACTATACTGTTTTTTCTTTTGTTTTGATTTGTTTATTTTCTTCACACAAAGGCTTGTTGCCTCTGTGATGGTGGTTTTGATGTTTCCCATTGTTGCTCCACCTTCTTGCCTGTTTGCTAGTACTTTTCTGAGGCACTCTCCCATTTTGACAAAATCAGCCCTCCTGAAGTCCAGTACCTTCACTTTTGTATGGCTTGACTCTACAGCTAAGTTTATCATGAACCACACTGTTTGGTGGTCGCTTGTTCCCAGATGGTTACCCACTTCAAGACTGGAGATCCACTCTCCGTCCCCACTTGAGAGTACCAGGTCTAAGATTGCTCCCTCCCAAGTGGGTTCCAAAACTAGCTGTCTGACGCATGCCCCCTGTAGGGCATAGAGAATGGCCCTGCTCTTGGATGTGGCTGCAGTAAAGGTGCTCCAGTTAACATCTGGCATATTCAGGTCCCCCATCAGCAATATCTACCCTTTCTCTGTCATCCCAAGGATGCCTTCTATCATTTCCTTGTCCATTTCCTTCCCCTGAGATGGGGGTCTGTATACAACCCCTGTGCAGATTGTGGTGCCATTTCCAGTCTCCAGGGTGACCCACAGTGCCTCTTCTCCTCCCTGTTTACCCTTTAGTTCTGTTGCTTTGATCCCTTCCCTTACATAGAGAGCTACTTCTCCTCCTCTTCTTCCCTCCCTGTCCCTCCTGTAGATTGTGTACCCTGGTATGTTGACATCCCAGTCATGGTTCTCTGTGTGTCATGTTTCTGTGACTGCCATGACATCCAGGCATCCCTCTTCCATCAAGGCCACCATTTTGGGGAGCTTTTTACCTAGACTACAGGCATTGGTTCTCATTGCCCTCCATTTTGTTTATGGTTTTATTTCTTTTTGCCCCATCCCTGTCCTTACTGCCTTTGTCTTTTTCTCCATTTACCCCTGCCCTTCTCCCTAGTGACTGATTTATCTTGGTATTTACCTAACTAACTACCCTGATTTGTTTTGGGGGGGGCTAGGATTTCCCTTCTCCTTTTCAGTGCCTCCCCCCGTGGCTAGTTTAAATGGTTGCCAATGAAGCATTTAAACCTATCACCTAGGATCCTGGTCCCCCTTCTGGATAGATGCAGACCATCACACCTGTATAGGCATGCATCCCTCCAGGTGGAGCCCCAGTCTCCAGTGAAGACTATAGAAAGTCTTGTCACCTTCTTTTACTGTTCGTGCTAGTGTTTCCTCCGTTTGGGCCTTTGCTGCCTTACTGCCTTCCATGCTTCCCTTAGGGAAGTTTGGTAAGCCTCTCTATCTTCATCCCGCTAAGTTCCCTTATATTTCCTGAAGGCCAGCATTTTGGCTCTGACCTTTTCTGCTACTGTTTTTGAGAACCAAAGTGATTTCCTTCTTCTTTTGCTCTTGCTTTTCTCTCCAACGCAATGGGATGTTGCTTCAAGTATTGCATCGTTAATGCTTGCTCACTTTTCCTGTACCCCCTCACCTGTATTTCTTCTTGCCAGGGCTAACTTAACTCTGTTGGCCATCTTATCAAAGTCAACACATCAAATGTTTTCCTAAACTTGTCTCAACATTATGTTTATTGTCCACCTTGTCACAACATATAGTTGTCTCTGCAGTGTTTGCAATTAAGGTACAATACCTTCACGTATATGATGGCCCAATTCTGTTGAGTTGATTGCTGTAACAGTGCATAGAATAAAAGGTGAAACATATAGGTAACTGTAATACAGTTGGCATTATTTTTATATCTCCCCTTGTCAATGTACCGTACTTTGATTCAGTTAGTGTATGCAGCAGCAATTCATGTTTATGTCTAAGCCCATGAAACACCCTTATCTAGTTAATGCATTTACAGCCGTAGTGGCTCTGCCAGAGCTTGTTTCCCTGGGTGGCCTTTGCATTCATGGCATGGATTTTTCAATGGGCTAGAGCTCAATGACCCACTCTCCAGGTGGTTCCCTTGTTTCCCACTGGTGCAAATTTGCACAAAGGTGCTTGTTGCCCACTGTACCCTCCTTCCTCTTTTGGGCATTCAGCCCACTTCTCCTTCTCCCCCCACTCTGCGATGCACCAGTGGCACTGAAACAAATCAGACACCCAGCCCTCTGCTTTCTGACTTCCCCCTAACCAGCATGTCTCTGCCGCAAGCGTATAATAAAAATGGGTACACAGCCCACTGGTCACCTGGCTCAGGACAGCCACTGCTGCTGGGGTGGTCCAGGGAGGTGACTGGGGAGCCACACTCTTACCTGGCTTCTCTGCTGCTCCTGTGGCTGGGGAGGTGGAACTAAAAGGGCCAGGCTATGTGTTACCAACTGGACAGAATCATCACTGCATGCCTCTGTCCACCCCTGAAAACAGTCCCCACTGCTGCTGATGGGGATCTGAGGGAGGGCTGCATGGATCAGGATGCTGCCACACCTGGACAACTGCAGGGAGGGAAGGGGAAACAAAATGGACACTGTCACCCCCGACCACCACTGGAGGACTCTGCCTCAGCAGGGGAGGGGGAAGAATGGCAGAGAATGAGCAACATTAACCAAAGTGGGAAAAAGAATGAACTTAGTGGAGCAAAAGCAGGCAGATCACTCAGCTGCTGCACTGGGGGGAATGAACCAAAATGACTTTGCTGCCAACCGCCTGACAGGAGAACCCATAGGACAAACTTGGCTGCTGCTGCTGGTGACCCAGAGGATCACTTCTACAACAGGCTAGAGCGGAGCAATGCCAAGGAGCCACCGCCTTGCACTTCAGATAAGCCTCCAGGCATCCATGCCCCTGCAGTCGCAACCCTGCTCAGCCACCCTGGACAACTGGCCCACTGGCCAGTGGAGAATGCCTTTTCTAGGCCAGAGGTGGTCCTGTCTTCTTCCCAGGGGATTGGGTCATTTATCCTGGGGGCAGTCCCCTGGGGCTGATTTACAGGCCTTAGACTCATCCTGTGGGAAGGCTGGAGGCCTGACTAGGCATCAGCCTTGGACTGAGGGAAGGGGCATGGAAGAAACAGAAAAAAGGACAGAGTGGGAAAACTGTAGGAAAGGAAAAAAATGGCCAAAAGGAAGGTTTTAAAGTGTAAGTTAGGTATAGGTGGGTGGGGGAGTTAACCCTTTTGTGTAGGCCCCATATTTCCCCTGCTCTCCCTGGGGTTCTCTTAGTAACTCCCCATATCCCTAGTATGATTTTTGTAGAGGCCTCCTCCTCAGCTTGCCTTGCTGTACTTTGGGGCACTACAAAATCAACCATTCAACCCCCCCCGCCCAAGATACATGTCCCCATGTATGGGGTTCAGTTGCCATTTCAAAATTTCAAAACACAAGCATATATTTCACCTCAATAAAATGATTTAACTAGGCTACTTGAAAACATTAGTTAGCTGGTCTACTTTAAAGAGCTTGTGTACTGCCTCAAGACTGCCTGCAATTAATTGTAACTTTCAGATGTAGTCAGCTATCACTTCTTATATCGCAAGTATTTTTTATTTTCTGTGTGCTAATTAAAAGATTTTCCACCGGGCAGTACTGGGGTGATGTGTGGAGCAGCACTCTGTCTGGAGGGGAAAAAAAGTTCAGTTCTGTTCCTCCCACTGCATCAACACTGAGACCACACTGACTATGAAATCACTAGTAACCAATAAGAAATCGTTTCTCACTGCCAGGTTTCACTTTCACATGAAGCAGCAGGGACTGGCTCTCCCTGGTTACTAGTGATGTCACAATTTCCTGCATTTTGATTGGTAGCTTGTGAGAGTCACTGCTCAGGCTGCAAGGATTGTGGTGCCTCAAGGTGTTTGGTCTCATTTGTGATGATGTAGTGGGAGGGAACAGACTGTTTCCCTCAGATTTCAAGTGCTATCACCAGGTGGAGAAATCTTCTAATTAGCAAACAGAAAAGACAAAATACTTGAGATATAAGAAGTGATAGTTGACTGCATCTGAAAATTACTATTAATCCCAAGCAGTACACTAGCTCTTTAATATTTTTAGCATCTCAAACAGTGTTAATATCTCAGAACACTCATGGCTGATTTCCCTTATGAAAATGAAATATATTTTAAAATATATTATTAACAATATATTTACAAATGTGAAATATATTCCAATCTACTTGTTTTATAGTATAATGTAATGTATTGGAAAATCAATATATTTCTATATATTTTAAAATTTGCAAATATATTGCAATGTACTGTAAATATACACAGTATTTCCACTTTAGTATATATATATTGATTAAATTCCAAATATATTGAAATAAGGATGGTAAATATATGGTATTGGTATAGTGCCAATATATGTATAAATGTATTTTTTTACATTTCAAATGTTGTTTCCTATATTTACAAATAAAGGTAATATACATGTGTAATAGATACTAATTTAACTATTTACTTAACCAGACCAAAAAAAAACACAGGAATTATTTATGATTTAATGTATAACTGGAGTTCATCTTGTTAGTAACTATAGAGATATTTACATTGAAATTGTTATTTTATAGTGCAGCTTTAACTCAAACAGGCATTTTATATCTTTATACTTACGCATTAGACTTACCTCACAAGCTTGTGCTTTTTAATGGCTCATATCAGTATTTATACCACCCTATTTTGGTTCACTTTTAGGTCAGGATGAGATCCTACATGCACTTGCTTTATAACTTGTACCTTCCTTTTCATTCTGTAAGCTAATGTTGTAAATTCAAAATTATTGTAAAACTAGAAATTATCTTAATTTTGGCTGATAATGTTTTTGAAATATGCAAATTAGTTATGCAAATATACACATGGGACAAGACTAAACATGTACAAAAAATACAGGTATATGTAACATAAAAAATGTATGTAACATGTATAAAATATATATATATATAACATATATGAAAAATATATGTAACATATACAAGGAATACAGTGTATATTTTGAAATATACTAATAATATATTTCAGGCAATGTATTACTAAATAGATTGGCATGATCTTAAGCAACACATGAGGCAGAAATACATTATGATAAGATATTTCTGAAATATATTGTTTAATGTATTTCATTAATTCAGTGTATTTATATACTTATAATTTCCAGTGTATTAAAATATATATTTTTAATAAAATATAATCTTTCAATACATTTAACATACATTAGATCATTTACAATTTCTTTAATTAAAAATATATAGTTTCTGTATATGCTGAAATACATTGTGTATTATATTTCATTAAGTCACAGCTTAATCTGGTTCAAGGTCAGTTGTCATTCATCTGTATCCCCCTTCCGCCAGGGTCATGCCAGAAAATAGGCAATCATTTGTCTAGTCTTACCCAGTCAACAAAAACTAAATAAATAAAATAAAATCAATGTATTTCTTAATATAGTGATATATATTTTTGCATACTATGAGTTAGAAATATATTATGTCAGTATATTTAAAAATATATTTCATAATATATAATATAATATATTACATCTGGACAATGTATTTCTCAGTGTATTGACATACATTGGCTCATATTTTTCAATATATTGCAATATATTCAATTTCCGTAAGGGTTAGGCATGACACACTGACTAGGATACAGAGAGTAGCAAAACAAATCTGGGAGAACTGGAGGGATCTTTTTGGAAAAAAATGTTCATTGGGCCTTTAAATCTCAGTGCCAAGGCCAGGGTATCCATATGCTGTCCTCTGGGATGACATACTACCTCAGCCCAACCCTTATGAATAATTATAAGGAGGCCTGTAAACTTGCTGTGCACTGGGCTGGAGCTTGGCTCCACCCCCTAATAAATAAACATGAGGGTCTGGATCCCTGCCATCAGCCCTTCCCTCCCAATGAAGTGTATAGGGGCCTTTGTTCCCTGGCCCAGCCAATGCACTTGTGACATGGATTTTTCAATGGGCTACAGCCCAATGACCCACCTTCCAGGTGCTTCCCTTGTTGCCAATTAACACAAATTTGCACAAAGGTGCTTCTATCCCACTGTGCCCTCCTTCCTCTTTTGGGCATTCGACCAGCTTCTCTTTCTCCTTCTCCTCTCCCCACTCTCTGAAGTGCCTGTGACACTAGAAACAAATTGGGCACCTGGCCCACTGCTTCTGGTTTCTACCCTCCCTGACATTTATCTGGCATGAGTGTATAAAAATTGAACACACGTGCTACTCACTGCCTGGCTCTGGACAGCCACTGCTACATGGGGGGGGGGTCTGGGGAAATGACCAGGGAGACATGCTCCCAGGGGGGTCTGGGGAAATGACCAGGGAGACATGCTCCCAGCCAGCTTTTCTGCTGCTCCTGTGGCTGGGGAAGCAGAACAAAAGGGTCTGGGGCATGTGTTGCTACCCAGACCAGAATCACCACCACACAACTCTGCCCCCCCCCCGAGAATGGTCACCTCTAGGGCACTGAGTGATGGAGGGATGCATTGATCGGGTTGCTGCTGCACTGTGACCACTGTGGGGGGGTAGGGGGAGCAAAATGGACACCACTGCCCACCTGACCACCACTGGAGGACTCTGCCTCAGCCAGGTAGGGAGAGGAATGGTAGGGAATGGGCAATAGGAACCAAAATGGGAAAAAGAACAGATCAAGTGGAAAAAAAGCAAGCAGGCCAACTCAGCTACTGCAATGGTGGGGGGAAGAACAAACCAAAATGACTTCACTGCTGACTAACGGACAGGAAAAGCTGCTTGACAAGCCTGGCTGCTTCGGCTGGACACCTGAAGGACCAATTCCACCACTGACTGGAGAAGAGTAACGCCAAAAAGCCACAAATCTGATCTTCAGGTAAGCCTCCAGGCATCCATGCCCCTGCATTCTTATCACTGCTCAGTCACCCTGGACAACTGGGGAAGGCCTTTTCTAGGCCTGTGGTGGTCCTGGCTTTGCCAGGGAGTAGGTCATTTGTTCTTGGGGCAACCCCTGTACATTTCGCCTTAAGCCAGCCTAGTGGGATGTCTGGAGGCCTGGCTTAGGCATTGGTCTTGGGCCAAGGGTGATGGGAAAACATACCAAAGGACTGAATGAGAAAACTGTAAGAAAGGGAAAAAAATGGCCAAAAGGCAAGTTTTAAAGTATAGGATGGGGGTAGGAGGGTGGTTGGGGGTTTAACCCTTTCCTAAAGGCCCCCATATTAGCCCTACTTTCACTGGGGGTTCCCTTAGTTGCCTGCCCTCCTAATACTCCTAGTATGATTTTTGTAGGCCCCCCTCCTGAATTTGCCTTGCTGTACCTTTGAGCATGACACATAGCAACAGGACCGTCTGGATCTTCTGGAAGATGAAGTAACTTTGCTTAGATTTTCCATCCCATTACAAGCCCTTCAGGTGATAGTCCAGTAGTACAATGCCCTGTGTTCCTATATGCCAAAAGAAAAGGGTGTACTGTAGCTCTGGCTGCAAGACTCAAGATTGTACAACAATTGCTTAAAAAGCTTTTAGGAATTCCTCGTTCATACTTTCAACTTAACCACTGGCCTGTATCCTATGTGGGCTAACTTTCATGTGATGAATACCATTTTCTGCCAAATATGATGTGAATTTCCTTGATATGAACTGTGTTTCCTTATCATTGGTAATTGAATTTGGATGTCCCTGGTACGAAAACAAAAAATAGCCATTATTGACGAGGCCCCTAGAATTCTGTGGCTGCAGAATTTTGCACGAACTTGCAGCCTACCACAGAATATCTACAGTGCCGCAGAATTCACTGTTCCTGGTGAATGTTTACTAATATTTACAGTTTCTCAATAGCACTTGGTTCCCTTGTCCTTTTTTTATATCCCAAACCCCTCGATGCTCCGGATGTGATGTTATCAATGACATCACATCATACATTAGTTAATGACAGGGCTGCATTCTGCCACAGAAATAAACAGTCATTTTATCTACCACTGCTCCCACTCCTTGAGGAAGGGGCACAGCAAATCAGGTACTGTGATATTTGCTCAACCTATACTACAGCCTAATAAAATGTTCAGTCTTAAGTTATTACACAGAGGCCAACTTAAACAAATACTTGACAATCGCATAGACCTGCTAACTGAATACCTTACTCTATACAGATTTATTTATGCCTTTAAAGTATAGGGAAGCCCTCTGAAATGAATAACTGATAAAATGAATTAACATGTCTTAAAAGAAAAATTAAGAATTATGCTCAGAAAGGTAGACTACAAAGACGCATAGACTTGTTGAAAGAACAGACGTGTTAAATGAATAATTGTGTTGTACACATCTTTGCCAGGGTTGTTGATTACATGAATTACCTAAAAGTTAAGAGGAAACACTGTGTGCAAGGCCAGCAATTGGGCCTGCGGGTATCATGTTGTGTTCCCGTGCTGGTGACTCAGCTTCAGGGATAAACTAGGGGAGCTGGCTGGGCAGCATGAGGATGGAGGGAGCAGCGCTGTCGCACATCACCATTCTGAGCCCGGTAAGGTATGACACAGTGTTCTCTCCCATAGGTGACACACTGTGACAGGCCAGAGAGCCTTCCCTCACAAGGGGTTGACGTGTGTGTCATGGCCTGACAGGGCGATGAAGTGCATCAGGAGAAGTGGACTGGCATGAAAAATGGGTCATGAAATATCCTCACTATTCTGTTTATTCCATTTCCATAGGGACTTGTACAAAAGAGGATACAATTTCTTGATCACAAAAAGGGAAATCTTTTTTTAAACTATGTTAAAAATTGCTTATAAATATATAAGTGATACACAGTGAGGACCTCAGAAGTGGCACTAACAGCATGTGCATAGATAATTCATTTATCACACAAGGTCCCCTCTGCATATTTAATTTATGCAATTGGACAGAGCCTTAAGTGGTAGGTTTGTTTTTAGCTTTTTTATAAAAATATTATTTCTAAAAGTCTCTGGGTTTATGTTTTGAACTAGTGGTATTGTGCATTCCTTATCCCATTTGTCATAGCCATTGCCATGGAGGTGGTGCCAAGATTCTAAGCTGACGCTGTGATGTGGCAGTTCATTGGTGCAGCAGAATTTTCAGAGAAGTTACAAACCCCTGCCGCAGAAGTTCTGCAGCAGATGATAATCCTGCCGCAGAACTTAGTCCAAACGTGCTGCAGAAAAATTGAGGCCATAATTATTGATGGGGCTGCAAGTCATTGATTTCACAAATGTTACTTTAGGCAATTACAAAATAATTAATCAGAATAAGCAACATATCGCCTGTAGGGAAAGCTCTACATATATCAAGAATTTGATATTGCCAAGGACCCGAGGTACCATTGTTGGTTGTGTCAGCTCTGGACTCCTAGTACATCACACAGCACACTACTTGCTGGAAGACCTCCTATATTCCTGCTCATTCTTCTCAACAAACTAAAGTCAGATTCTCTACACATCAAATTGTGCTGCAAATCTGGGGATCCATCGATCCTATGCAGTGTCTCTTCCCCCTCTATATACACACACATAATAAAGGTAGACTTACAATACAATCTGGGAGAACTCTCTCTTTGTAAAGCATCACCCAGTATCCGAAACACTAAAGGAAGATTCTGTGGTTCATCACATTGTGTTGTGCCAATAAGAACAGCTCTGCAATTCCTGCAAAATGCACACACACACACACACGCATAAAATCCAGAGTTACTGGTACTGTAATGGACACGCACAGACAGACCCACCCTGTGCTCAGCACCCCTGCAACAATATAAGCTCCTGGATGCTTATGGAGAAAGGACGGATACAGGACTAAGGTGCCTTCTCCCTGACCTGCAGTCTGTCGTGTTGAATGAGTGATAACCGCGAAGTACTAATGAAGACTGACTGTGAGCAGGGTCTATAAAGGCAGGACTGTGCTGGAGGCTATTTTAACTGATAGATATCTCATTCTGGGGAGGAGACCTGATTTGCTGGGAAGTGGTGTGAGCTGCACCATCCCAGCCCTTACAAGTATGAAGCAAGCTGTGAGAACAGCCGCTGAGTTCTGGAGATGAAGAAAGCTGCACCTTTTGGCATCTCAGCAGTCTGCAGAGAGTTGAAGGAGGTCATAGGAGCTAGTGACTAGTGCCAAAAGTGGTTAGTTCAGCACAGAGTGATGAGAGAGAGCCTGCCTGCATTGTCATTGCCCTGGGAGGGTAGGGATCCAGAGGTCTGCTGTGAAAGGAGGAGTCATGCAGGTCATGCAACAAGGATTACACAGTGAAGCAGCCTGTCTTTCTGGATCACCCACAACAACTACTCAGCATGCTTTACAAGATGTCCATCAGGTCAGATTAGAAATACCCTGCTGTGAGAGGTTTTCTGCAATTTAAGTCACTGCATTGCATGTGGTGTTTGGGGATTCTACACATGATTAAAATTCAAGTGCACCAACACCGGACAACTTGCAGCAATATCTGTGGACTGCAATGGTTCAACACCTGTGATACCCAGGGATGGTGTTAGGCTTGTTAAATCCTGGTACAGACTGGGAGGAGGTAGACCAGGCCTGCCTAGAAGGACTGTAGCAACTTGCCATAGAATTTTCCACTGTATGTTTTTTTTCCTTCTAGCTGAATTGATAAATTTGAATGGATCTGTTAGGGGAAATGAGATAAAGTCAGTTGCCAGAGGCATGCCAGATGACTCTGGAGAGTGATTTCAGTCTCTTTGTCCTGTACTAAAAACTCTGGCCAGTTAATGGCTGAATGCCAAAACACCTCTTTCATGCTTCAAAGCCTAAAAAGCCCTTTTATGTTACATGAAAGACCCTAGCTAATGACTGAGGTATTGACTCCTGCTGTGTGAGACAGGAGGTAGGACAAAGGATATGTCCTCTGGAATACGCAATACACCAGAAGTCCAGATCAGACTTTCCCCAAGAGGATCCAGCTCTCAAGACGCAAAGCAGTGGTCTGGAAGTGATGTCACAGGACACGTTTCCCAAGGGTGGGTGGAAACTGGTTTCTGGAAACCTTGTTAACCTAAATTTTGTGAGACACAAGTTGGTCAGGTTTCAGGACCTGGAGATGCAAACATCTAAGTTTCCAGCCTGCCCTGTGTCACCGAAGTGTCCTGTGTGGTAAGCTCTCTCTACTTTGGGAAACTTAGGAAGTGTAATAAAATTTTACTCTGTGTTTTTTCTACTGTTCAAAACATTTTTCTTTTATGTCTTTAGAAGAACTGTTCCCCATATTTTTTGTATAGTATCCTGAGCTGTATGTGTAAATACTTTAAAGTATTGAAATGTTATTGTTTATATACTTTATGCTTCTGTGACTGAATCCTTTGAGGGACTGGTATCTGGGTTACAACTGACAAAAACTGTGTTTCCATCTCCAAAGAGAAGGCTATGATTCCCATATTTTTTTAAAGCAAGGTGTTCTCAGCTGTGACAGAGAGTGACAGGTCATTTTCCCTTTAGTAAGGAATGCTGTCCTGTGTGAGCAATGGCTCTGGTAGGATTCAGACCTATAGATACCCCAAGAGAGCATCTTTGCTGAGTGGTGACAGCAAATGAAGTACTCTTGAAGGTGTCTGAAGGGCTGAGAAAGCTGGTGACAGTGTACAGGCTGAGGCTGGGAGAAACCAGTCTATCACAGGGACCTAAGAGGGCCATGTTTAAGAGGGGACATTTGCACTAACCCACTTTTTTTTAGGTTGCTGCTGTTAATAAAGCTGTGTTATTCTGTTAAATTTGGGCTGGTTAGTAACTGTCAGTGTGGTACAGAAAATTGTACTTTTCTTACTGAGCCCAAAGTTGAACCTGAAAATGAGCCTTGGCTCAGGTCCCCCCCCCCCAATAAATTAATAGAGAGACAGACAGACAGGTAGACAGATGGACAGAAAGACAAATATATAGACAGAATAAACAACCTTTAAGTTCATGCTCTCTCTTACATCGTACAGCACTGTACCAGTGAAGAGATTTCTCTTTTCCTGCTCATTTTGCACTCCCAGCTAAAAGCAGACATCACAGCACATCACACTGTGCAGTACCAACGGGAAGAGCTCCTCAACCCCTGCACCATGTCTCCCTCCCACACAAACACACGGAACCAACCAAATGAAAATTTATAAGGATGCAGAGTATGATTTTTGCCACAAGGTGGCAGACTTTACCTATTTGCTTCAGCTAACTGTTTGCTTCCAGCTAGTAGCAGCAATAATTTATTACAGCCCTTTTCTATTACCAATGATATGATTTAAAAGAAGTGGTATCATCAGTATGCTTTATAATCCTTTTGTGAACAATGTCAAGTTAAATCTAATATTGTATTCTACATGTTCACATAGAAACATAGAAATTGAAAGCAGATAAGGACCACTAGGCCCATTCAGTCTGCCCCTAGACCCTATACGTTGTATGTGGCCACTGACCTTATGTGATCAATGGCTTTTCGGCACTCCCTCCACTCTCAAGCTTCCCTTGTGCCTGTCCCAGGCATGCTTAAACCCCTCCACTGTGCTTGACCACACTACCGCCTGTGGCAGACTATTCCAAGCATTGATTACCCTTTCTGTGTAGAAAAACATCCTCACATTACCTCTTAATCTACTCCCTTCCAATTTCATATTGTGCCCCCGTTCTAGTACTTTTTCTACATTGGAAAAGGTCCCCCACCTGTACCTTGTTTATGCCCTTGAGGTACTTGAAAGTTTCAATCATGTCCCCCAGCTGTCTCCTCTCCTCCAGTGAGTGCATATTGACGTCCCTTAGTCTCTCCTCATATGATTTGTGGTGCAAGCCCTGCACCATCTTTGTTGCCCTTCTCTGGATAGTCTCCACCTTACCTATGTCCTTGAGCAGGTGTGGCCTCCAGAACTGCACACAGTACTCCAGGTGAGGCCTTACCAATGTTTTATACAATGGCATCACCACCACCACCCACCTCCTGCTAGTGATACCCCTTCCTATGCACCCCAGAATGCCACTGGCCCTCCCTGCCGCTTTTGTGCACAACTTTGATACCTTAAGGTCATCAGAGATGATAACCCCTAGGTCCCTTTCCTCTTTGGTGACAGTCCGCTCCTCCCCCCAACCTGTATCTCTTCCCAGGGTTCCTGCTACCCAGGTGCATTATTTTGCACTTCTTTGCAATGAACCTCAGTTGCCACATCTCCAACCATCTTTCAAGCTTCTCCAGGACCCTCTTCATTTTCTGCACTCCTTCTGAGTATCCACCCTGTTGCAGATCTTGATGTCATCTGCAAACAGGCAGACCTTTCCTTCCAGCCCCTCTGCAATGTCACTAGTGAAGACATTGAACATGACTGGTCTTATTACTGATCCCTGTGGTACCCCACTGGTCACCCCCCTCTCCCCAGATTGTACCCCATTTACCACCACCCTCTGTCTCCTGTCTGTTAACCAGTTCCTAACCCAGTTCACCACCTTGTCTCCCATGCCCAGACTACTCATCTTGTTAATCAGCCTGCTATGTGGGACGGTGTCAAAGGCTTTGCTGAAATCTAAGTAGATGATGTCTATCGCCCCTCCCTGATTTATTTCCCTAGTCACCCAATGAAAAAAATCTATTAGATTCATTTGACGTGACCTTCCTGCTGTGAATCCATATTGCCTCAGATCCTAAGCACCGCTGGATTCCAGATGTGCCACTATCCTTTCTATCAGCAGTGTCTCCATGATCTTTCCCACCACTGAGGTGAGGCTGACTGGCCTGTAGTTCCCCACCTGCCGATTTTGTGCAGTGGGACTACATGTGCCCTCCTCCAGTCCTCTGGAATGACACCCATGTTGAGTGACTCTGTGAACAGGGCCACCAGAGGCGCTGCTAGTTCCCTTCACAGCTCCTTTAATATCCTCAGGTGGATGCCATCTGGCCCCATGGCCTTATCCACCTTCAGCTTTGTGAGCTCTTCCAGAACTCTCTCCACTGTGAATGGACTGGTGTCCACCCCCCATTGTCTTTGCAACCCAACTGTGGTCCTTGACCCTCACCCTCCTTAGTGAATACTGAGCAGAAGTATTTGTTCAGCATTTCTGCCTTGTCCAGATCCCCCTCCTTACACTCTCCCTTCTCCCCGTTGAGCCTCACAATCCCCTCCCCCCGGGTTTTCTTCTTTCACTGATGTACCTATAAAATGCCTTATCCCCTTTGTTTACAGACCGTGATAAATCCTCTTCTGTCTGTGACTTCACCCTCCTAATAGCCTTCCCTGCTTCCTTAGACATTTAAGGTACACCGCCCTGTTCTCCTCTCTTTGGCTCCCTTTGTATTTCTTGAAACTCAGCCTTTTAGCCCTGACTTTGTTCCTCACCTCTTTGGGGAAATATAGTGGTTTCCTTCTTCGTTTGCCTTTGGCCACTAACCTAATGCATTGGTTTGTTATATCCACTATGGCTCCTTTCAGTTTCTTCCATTGTTCTTCCACCCCCTCTATTACCTCTCCCATCCCCAGGACTGCTTGTATACATCTACCCATTTCAGTGAAATCTGCCCTCCTGGAATCTAATACTCTTGCCCTTGTGTGGCTTAATTGAGTCCATGTCTCCATGCTGAACCACACCATGTGGTGGTCACTGGACCCCAGCTGCCCTTCCACCTGTATTTCTTCGACTCTGTTCCCATTGGTCCATACCAAGTCCAGAATTGACTTGTCCCTGGTTGGCTCATGCACCAGCTGCCTGAGTCCAACCCCCTGCAGGGATTCCAGGATGGCTGTGCTTATGGCTGAAGCAGCCACCTGGGTGGCCCAATCAACATCTGGCATATTGAAATCCCCCAGTAGCAGGATTTCGCTTTTAGCTGCCATGTCGTGTATGTTCTCCACTAGTTCCCTGTCTGCTTCCTCCCTCTGTGCCGGAGGTCTATAGATCGCCTCTGTGCATATTGCTGTTCCATTCCCTGGCTCCAGGGTGACCCACATTACCTCAGCCTCCTTTGTCTTCCCTAAACTTCTGTAGCCTTTATACCATCTCTGAGGTACAGGGCCACTCCCCACTCATTTACCCTTGGCCCAGATATTCAAAGAGTTGAGCCAAGTGCAATAGGGTTGCGCCTGCGCAAGTCAATTTGAGCCATTCTGCGATATTCAGCAGGAGGTTGCACCCAATCATGCTGAGCAACAGCCAATAATAATGAAGGCATGCGCCAACCAAGGGGAGGAACCATGCATAAATGGCAGTGTGATATTCAAAGACTTTCGTAACAGTGGAGCAAGTGGAAGTTGCGCCATAGCGGAAATGAGCCAAAATAAAAGGAGCAAGGAAGAGGCGCAAGAGCCTACAGGAAGCCACATGAGGCAGAGGCACACAGACAGGCATGTGGCACTAAGAGAGGCAGGCCAGGGAAGAGCCACAGTTAACAGCCAAGACAGGGAAGGTGTGGGAGCCACACAGCATAGAAGCCAGCACAGGCAGGTGTACCCGGTGCAGGGAGGTAGCAGCCAGGACAGCGGGGAATACAGCAACAGCTGCCGGGGGGGTGAACACAAGCCAGGGACATGGCCAGTGCCACCTTCCACATGGAGGCCGTAATGAGGGGAGTGAGAAGGTGGGCAGCAGGGGGGGGCGTGGCCGTGGAAGGGCCCGTCGGCGGTATGCCCCCAACAGGCAGTACTGAGCCCGCACCAGCTTTGAGCTGTACACTGATACTGAGATTGTGGGCCGGTACCACCTGAACAGGGCAATTTTGAGGTGGTTCTGTGAGCTGTGCAGTGATGTGATGCAGGCACCCACACGACGGAGCCATGCCCTGTCAGTGGAGACCAAAGTAACAGCCTGCATGTGCTTGCTCACCATGGGTACCTTCCAGAGACCAACCGGGGACACCACAGGCATAACCCAGTCGGCCACGTCACGCCACCTCACCCAATTCCTCAGCGCACTGCTGCCACATGCTGAGGAGTACATCCATTTCCCCAGCACAGCGGTGGAGCACACAGAAAATATACAGGAGTTCCACAGGGTAGCACTTATACCTGGCATGCTAGGGGCAATAGACTGCACCCATGTGGCCATATGCACACCACCTGGTCACGAGGGGACCGCATACATAAATCGCAAGGGCTATGCCAGCATCAACTGCCAGGTGGTGTGCGATGCCAGGGAGTGCATCATCAATGTCTGTGCCACACATCCTGGGGGAGCACATGATTCTTTCATCTGGCACCATTCAGCACTGTGCCACAGATTCGAGAGTGGGGACATCCCCACTGGCCACCTAGTGGGTGAGTATGCAAACCACATGGACAAATATAGGGCCTGGGGGGGCATGGCCAGAGGTGCCATGGGTAGTGGTCTACATGGCTTGGAGCAGGGCGATGCTGATCATCATACTAACCTCCACCCTCTACACACAGGTGACAGTGGCTAACCACTCGTCCCTGGCTGCTCACACCCTACCGGTGGCCCACGACCCCATCGCAGCAATGCTACAATGAGGCACATGCCACCACATGTAAATGTCATCAAGTGGGTGTTCGGGATGCTGAAGGCACGTTTCCGTTGCCTGGACACCTCTGGCGGTGCCCTACAGTACAGCCCCTCAAAGGCCTGTGGAATATTCCTGGCCTGTTGCATCCTGCACAACATGGCCAATGAATGTGGGATAGCCATACAGGTCGAAGAGGGGGACAGCGATGGGGACGCCATTGACGATGGTGATGGGCAGCCCCCCCTCCTTGGGTGACGGGACCCCCGACTGCTCCGGCTGGCACAGCTGCACTGGGACACCATCACGGAGGAGCACTTCAGCCAACCCAGGTAAGTCATGGGGCCATGCGCAACCACCAGTGCCAAGGCACAACCCACAAACACGCAGGAACCCACACTGGGGGTGCATGCTGTCGAGGGAAGTGGCAGGGCACAGAGGCACACACACAGCCAGGGATGGGTGAGAATTAACATGCCATGCCGAAGCGACACACACACACACACACACACACACACACACACGCGCACACACACAACACAACAAACGTGCACAGAGGACAGAAGGCACACCGACCCAGAACGCACACCCTAGCAACACACATGTCCACAGGCCACCACACCCACTGCCTGTCCATGTGCGTGTGTCAGATGCTGAGCACCATTGCACATTGGTGTACAGTGCAATGCAGGCATCATCATGCACACATAACTGCAGACAGCAGCTGGGAGGGTGTGCAGGTGGACTGTGTGTCCGCGTGCAGGGCCGGGTACCCACCCGTGCACTGCCCACTGAAACACACAATGCACACAGGGCAGCACCAGACAGTAGCCACTCTGGGAGACAGGTCAGTCCCACGACACAGTGCCATGGCTGCCACAGATGCGTGGGTGGCCCTGCCGAGACCCGCCAGCACTGGCAGGCTGACCACTGGCCTCATGGGGTGGCACCGATGGTCCCCCAAGGGTTCCACTGCATGAATGTGACCGTGCCCGCACAGGGGTCTGCAGTACACCGAACATGTCTGCACCAGAAGTGCTTGGGATGCCCACAGCTGAAGCCGGTGTTGACAGGGTGGGAGTCGCACAATGCCGGGAATGGGGGGTGGATAGTGCACTGCGTGGTGTCCGCAATGCATGAGCACCTGACTGTGTGCCCATTATGGCCATGACAGCAATGAATGCCTGTGCATGCCTGTCAATGGCAGCGGTCACATCCTCCTGCAAACGGTCCATCCGTGCCATGAGCATTTCTGCGTCCCTGCTGCCACGCTCCTCTGCATGCTCCTAACACACACACAGTGCATCCACGGATGTCGCAAGCTTCATCTGCTGCTGGACCGATGCTCGCAGTAGGTAGGTGTGCTCATCCAAGAGGTCATCAGCCTCCTCGGCATCCTGTCCCTCAGGGTGTGCAAGGGCCTTATGTTCAGCACCCCTTGAGGGTGGGTGCTGTGCACCAGGACCAGGTCTGGACATGTCCACAGGCGGGCCACATGATGCCGCTGAATCTTGCACCCCAAGCCCAGTGGGCAACTGCTGTTGCAGCCTCCGGCTGCCACACCCCAGGGCTCAGTGGTGCCGCTGCAGTGGCGCAACAGTCCCACTGTCCTGAACAGACACCACTGCTGCCCCACTGGTGCTGACAGGCACAGCCTGGGACTGTTCTGACACACAGGCCTCCACGGCAGAACCACCAACAGCCATGGGCGCGAATTGCCCTGCTGTGTGTCCATCCTGTGGCACGCATGTGTCACTACCCAAGACGGTCGTGTCATCATCACTGGTGCCGGACTCTGCCCTGGCCACAGCCACAGTGTGCTGGCATCCGTGGACACCAGCACACTGGGACACAGACAGGGCTTCCTCCACACCTGTCTCAATGACATCAGTGTGGACAGCCAGGCAGCCCCACTGTCGTACTGATCCACAGATACCTGTGGAGGTGGATGGTCCCACCTCCAACTCCATCCAACTGTCCGCAGTGGATGGGCCCACCACCGCTGACCCATGCAGATGCTCAGGATCTATAAGGGAAAGCAAAGCCACGTTACTGCGTGTGACCTACCCTGCTCCCCCCAGACAGACCATGACTCACCATGCAGTGATGGGCCACCACCCGTCTGGAAGCCACCACCCGAAACACCCTCAATGGCACTTCAGTGCATGCTTGCAGCAAGCCTGTCCTCCACTGGGGTGAGCTGTACCACCGCCAGCTGTCCCCCACCTGTTGCAGCACGTGCTGCCCTGATGGCAGCCACCTTCTCCTTTACCCTCCTCCTGTCTGTGCCCATCTTCTTCTTACACTCCTGCACAGAGCGCTGGTGGCTGCCATGCAGGTTCACGGCACATGCCACCTCCTCCCATGCAGCAGCACGGGCCTGAGGGGTACCCCACTGTCCACTGAGCAGTGGATCCTGCTCCAGGTAGGCCTCGAAAAGGGCCTCGGTTTCGGCATTAGTAAAATTCAGCCTCCTCCTCCTCCTCCCACCACTGTTGTCCTCCTCTCGAACAATGTGCTCGGTCATTATGTAGCCTGTAAGAATGGAAGTTGTTATCTGTGACTGTGCAGTCCCATGAAAGTCCCTGAATCCACAGTCCACACTCCCAAACAGCAGCATGCAACTCACCAATAAACTGCAGTAACCGACTGTGGCCACTGCAGCACATTGTCGCACCTTTATAGCGCAATCCATGCAAATGAGGCGAGGAGCAACTTTAATTAGATGCAAATTGCAGTGCTGCACCATTGAATGGCTGATCGGATGATTTGCATATGATGGCTGAACATCGCGCTGTTGTGCTTTGCGCAATTGTGTTGAACGTGCTGAGCCAATGGCGCAGTTCTGTGGCATGCGTAGTACACCTCACTGCGCATGCCCAGGTTGCTGACGCTGGCGTCTGCCATGCTGATGACATGCTGTGCACGGTAGGCAATGCAGGGCATGACCACCATTGTGCCAGTGGCGCTATAGCGAAGGTCACTACATGGCGCTGTGGCAATGGGTCTTCATAGGCGCAATGGCCCAACTGCCTGATAGTCCGCTGTGGCACTGGCACACAGGCAGCTAATCGTGCTACACGCATTGTCATCCGATGGCGCTGTGCGTGGCCTTGCGCCAGGGACCCTTGACCCTGTGCCCAACTTTTGCCCCCTTGGCGCCATGCATCAGGCATAGGTGCACCTCTATCTCGCTGTTCGGTAACAGCACAATAGGGAATGGCAGCGCTGTACCGCGCAGCATCTACACATGGGGTACCATGCTGCAGAGCGCCATATTGCCTACTATAGCTATTGCAATGGCGCGGAGAAGAGCTGCTCCTTGGATGGCCATTGAGCTAGCAAATCTGGTGGCCATAGTCAAGCCATACCATGGGCCTCTCTTTGGGGAGGCCCCCCTTGATAGGGCAAGGACCCAGGTGTGGCAGGAGGTGGCCACAGCCCTGAGGAGGCAACAGGCAGGGCGTGAGTGTTGAGCAGTGCAGGCACCGATATGGTGACCTGCAGAGGAGGGAGCCAGAGCTACTGGCCCAACTGAGGTCACGTGCAGGAGGGCACGGTCCCACATCCAGGTAGGGGTTCCGCCAACACACTTTTATCATCCATATGAGTCACAGTGTTGTATGTCCAGCACATAAGGGAGGGACCATATGGGTTGGCCGTGGCGGTGTTCACAGGGTGTGGGGTGGGTGGGTCTGGCTGGGTGGGAGGGCACACTCCTTGGGGCAGGGGGACTTTGCTTTGGGAATGTACTGATGTTCTTCTCTCCTTTTTGTCCCCACAGGCCCAGAAGAACTGCGCCGAGTGCGTGCAGAGTGGAGGGGGGTGGAAACCGCAGCCAGGTGGGCCGAGGACCAGCAACGGCCACCAAACCAGCCCAATGTGGGTGAGTGCCAGACATCCATGATTAGTATTGCATGCTGTGTGACAAGGTGGGCAGCGGGGCATGGCCACCATTCATTGACAGCACTGCCATGCATGCCACTTGTTACAGTCAACACTGTCCAGTGGCAATGCATGTCTGGGTGTGTGTCACTGGTGGTCCATGCGTGCACCTGGCACATGGCTATGCCACTGCCTTTGCAACACATAGCCATGTCACCAGATGGCCATGGTGGTGCTGTGCGTGACTTGGCCAGTGGGTGTGTGCAGCGTCCCGCATGGCTGTATGCGCCTGGGTGGGCAGGTCCTGTGGACGTGATCACTGAGGCTGGTCACACACTATCACAGTGGTATGTCCCATGGCCGTATGCCATGCACAGTGGGCGGGCTGTATGGGGTTGTGCATTCACACCTGTTGACTGTGCTCCCTTGTCCCAGGTGCGAGACATCTGAGAGAGATAAGAGACACCATGTGGGAGCTCCTGATTCTGGCCCATGAGACGGTGGCAGTTTTGCTGAGGATAGATGAGTCGGGGGTTCTGCGGAGACACAGAGCCAGAGGGAGCCAGAGCCAGGACCGGCGGAGCCTTCAGTAGTCCCTTGGTCCCTGACTTCCTCTACCCCCCTGGACCCACCCTCACATCCCTCCTATCCCATCCCATTTGTCCACCCCTTCCCCCTGCCCACCCCCACATTTTTTGTGTCCCCTACCATAAACCTGTAAATAGTTTTATTTATGTACATAGTTAAGTTTTCTATTTTATAATACATTTGACTTTTATATGAATACCGTGGTGGTATCTGATTTGCAGCGGCTATAGGTGCTCAGCTGCAGTGGTGTGCATGGCATCAGGGTGGTGCAGTCATGAGTATGTGTGTGTGTCCGTGTGGAGGTGTCTATGGTGTGGAGTAGATATCAGTCAGTGTCTGTGTTGTGTGTGTTGTTCCCTGTGCACTGGATGGCTGTGTGCAGTGGTCCATGGCGCGTGCTCTGTGTCCATGGTGCACCCATCGGCCCATTCATGGCCTGTGCAGCCGACACACATGCCTGTCTGTGACCTGCATGGTCCGCTGGCATGTCAGTGGTGGCATTCCCTGCAAGGCGGACACTGTACCCGTCGCTTTGCTGGGTTACCCATGTCACTGGTGTGGTGCATGCCTGGCTCAGGTGGCACTGTGGGTGACACGGTCATTGTTCCACCTCCATGCTGTGGCTTGTGTGTGTTGCAGGGGATGTGCCCCACTGTCTGTGGCTTGTGCTCCGGGTGACTACTTGTGGTGTATTGGTCCATGGTGCCTGCGCAGGGTGGTTGGCACTCCAGTGCCATGGTGGACTGCAGGTTGTGTGTACACGGCTTACATGGGCCCACAATGGGGGCTTGGTTGCCCCACCACTGCGTCCCTGTGTTGTTGTGCCCTTGGGTATGGGTGGGTGTCTGTCCAGACCCTGTGTGGCATCTGGTGTGGTGCATGCTTCCACGCACCACTGTGGGTGTCTGTGCTGGCTGTTGTGGCCAGTGGTGGGCCAGGGTGTGTCACTGGAATACTGTGCTGAGCGCTGTACCACTGGTGGTGGTGTCAAGGACAACTCTTGTGCCAACACATGGTCGGTCTCTCAGCAGTACCTCGGGGGACTGTGCGTGGTGGCACTGTGTCTGCCGTTGTTGCATTGCCGTGTGCTGCAACCTGCTGATGGGTGCTCATGGTGGGGCTGGCTTGCATGGTTCTGTGGTGCACAGGGTTGCATTGACACTGTGAGGGTGGTGGCATGCATGGGGTTTCCTGCTGTGGTGGTCACTGCTCATGGGGGTATCTGGGGTCACGTGCAGGGTGTGCTGTGTACTGGGGGATGGTGGTACAGGGTGGTCTGCACTCCTTGTGCCAGTCACAGCTTGCCGGTAGGTGTGAGGTGTGATAGGGCACCATGGCCAGGCTGTGGGTTGGTTGCTTGTCTCCATGGACCAGTGGTTATTCCAGCCCTCCCCTGGTTGTAATGTGCTTGGGGTGTGGGGGGACAATGTCTGTTCTGCTGTGTGTTCCTGCACCCATCTGTGGCATGGGTGGTGGGCGCCTACCTCCCTGATTGTGCAGTTACATTGTTCTGCAGCTGGGTGGTGTCCCTGGTTGTGCTATGGTGCCTCTGGACTGCTTAGCTGAACATCCCTTGTTGCGCTATGGCGCATCAGATCTGCTCAGCTTCCCCTCCCTAGTTGCGCTATGGCACAGGTGGTGCGATATTCAGTCATTGGCTGTAGGCGCAATTTGGCCTGCTCCTTTTTTGAATATCGCGTCTCTTGCACATGGGCGCAATAGACTTGCACTTGCTCCTGCTATTGCGCACTTTTTGGGTGCAATTTGAATATCTGAGCCTTCCTGTCCCTCCTGAACAGTGTATAGCCTGGTGCATTGACTTCCCAGCCATAATTAGCACAGTACCATGTCTCTGTTATTGCTGCTATGTCAAGGTCTGCATCTGCCAACAAGGCCTCCAGGTCTGGAACCTTATTTCCTAGGCTACGGGCATTCGTTAGCATGACCCTCCATGTTTTACAGTCTGCCCTCCCTCTGCTCTTGTTCTCCCTCTCCAGCGTCTTCCCCCTTACTATCTTTACTTTCATTACTACATTACTTACTATCACAGTTGCACAAACATGCATTTATAGAATGAAAATAAAAGCACGAACACAAGAAATAGATTGCATGGTCTCACTGATATCAATGATAGATACTCAGAGTATACTGTTCAGTTATGAATGGGTCATGGAAGATAATTCTGCTACTTTTTGTGCCCACCACTGCATTTTTCAACAATATGCAGCATTGTGTTTTAGAGCAAAACAAAATGGTTATATTAAAGGCACGCTGAAAATAGAAAATAGAGTTCAAAATCTACGTTTCCACCTTAGGTCTTCTTCAGAAAATATCTAAAAGAGACAAAAAACAAAGTTAGTGAAGAGGGAGGTGAAATGGGGATATATATGTGGGAAAGAAAGAGGCTCAGGAGAAGAAGTGATAAATGGCAGATTAAGAGAGAATCTGTGAAACAAAAGGTGATGATAGGACAGATAAAGCATACTAGGAGTGAAAGAGCTAGAGAAGTCCCCAGGTGGGGACTAATTAACAGGGCCTAGTAAGAAGGCTGAAAGGTGACAAATGTGTGGGAAGGAGACAGAGATGGTGACTTATGGTGAAAATGAAAAAAAAATTAAATGAGTACTAATACAAATAGACTTTAGGGAAAATAAGGGGTGGCTGAAAGATGTTAGTGGAAAATAAGTATATCATTTAAACCAGAGGGCTGCTGGGAGCCAAGGCGGATTTCATAGATTTCATAGATATTTACGAGCTATTTTTTAGACTTTCGTCCATAATGCTTGCCCTTTTTAGAATTTAATTTTCATGTCTCCACAGTGAATGTTCAGCTTGTTTTTAAATATATTCATACTTTCACTATTTATTATATCTCTAGGTAATTTATTCCATGAAGAAACAACTCTATGACTATACCAATGTCCACGCAAATTATGTTTCCATTTGAATTAAACTAATTGTTTGTGTGTCTTCTAGGATGATCAGTTTGGCTTCCATGTTTTTCTATGGTCAGAATCCCAGAAGCCCTGCTGAAGGACATAAACAGAAAGGTCATTGACACTGTGGTCCCTGGAGATAAAGTGGGATACAATGGGTTTAGCAGTGTCATCATTCCTGACTGCTCTGTAATGTTCCCTGAAACGGTCAGCAAGGCGCTTACTAGTCTCTCCGATGTAAATGGCTGTACACCTCCTGCAAAGAATACAATACATCACATTAGTGGAGGTGCATGAGAACTCCTTGCTGATGTGAAAAACACCTGTAGGCCCCCAAATTTCAGTCACACTGGAAATAAATTTGCAGGTGTAGCAGCGAGTCCTGTTGCAAGGTTTGGTACCTGGGATGGAGGAACTGTTAGGAGTAAGTAGGCTGCTTTTAACCAGGAGATTCCGCAGGTTAGGTGGCCAGTGGTAGGAGACAATTGGTGGCTCTGTAAAGGAAGCACCAATTTTAGGGTCAGTTTGCAAAATGGGAAAGTTACTGGTGATGATCCTGTAAAGAGAAGGTGTGCTCTGATGGAAAGGAAGCACTAGTGGAATTCGCCGTTGTTCTTGTATGACAGTATCCTTCCTGCAGGGGTCAAGGTTACAGGTCATGTTACTGACCCAAGAGAGTGCTCTTCCACTGTGCTTTTAGGGTATCCCCTGTTGATAAAAAAAACTGTGCATTATTTGGGTCTGCTCAGCAAAATCATCCTCTTCACTGCATAACCTGCGAAGTCTAAGGCAGGCCATTCTTGACATGTTTAGGATGGAAGGAGCTGTGGAGGAGGAAACTGTCAGAGTCAGGGGGTTTGTAATAAACTGATGTCTTCAGACCAGTGTTCTGTACTGACAGCTGGATATCCAGAAAAGGCAGTGTAGAGGTGGATACTTCAACAGTGTGTTGAAGGAAAGGATGGGCCATGGTAAACTTGTCAAGGAAGACTTGGAAGGTCTCCCTGGAGCAAGAGGTGGCCCCCACACAGCCATCAACATAGTGTTTGTGGAGTTCAGGCACAGTCCCTGTGAATGAGAGAAAAAAACGTTCCTCCACCCAACCCTCAAACAGATTAGCAAATCTGGGACCCATCTTGGTACCCATGGCAACTCCACTGACCTGCTGAAAAAAACTGTTATTAAAAGAAAAAGCACTGAGTGTAAGAACAAGTTCTGCCAGATGAGTTACTGTGTGTGTGGGTGGCTGCTGGACTTCCAGCTTATTCAAGAAATGCTGCAAAGTTGTCAGACCATCATCATTGGGGATCCCTGTGTAAAGAGAGTTGATGTCCATGGTGAAGTTGAGCTGATGAGAGTCACTGAATCTGAACCTGTCAAATAACTGGAGAGCATGGTTAGTGCCTTTAACATAGGAGGGCAGGAATTCAACGAGGAGCCTTATGAGGCTGTCCAAAAATGCAGAGATGTGGGATGTGGGGCAGGAGCAAGCAGACACTATAGGGCGACCTGGGTTACCTGTTTTGTGGATTTTGGGAAGTGTTTTGTGTTTTAGAACTTCTTAAGAGCTTTGGCCATTCTGTCATGTTCTCTCTCTCTGCCTCTTCATCTTCATCAGGTCTCTTTGAGCATTGCCTGTTCCCTGACAGTCTGCAAATACCACCTCTTCATCGTTACCTTCCTCCACACTGCCAGTTCCATTACTGTTTTGAAGCTTAGAAGGAAGAACAAATCTTCTGACTTTGACCACATTCCTGCTCCATTTTCCCATTAGACACCTGCGCCACACAGCTAATACTTTACGTCTCATTGCAACTGTATCTAGTTGATGCTATATGTCTGGAGATACCTTGTCACATTTTTCTACCAAAGTAGAACCTTGTCTCCCACTTTGATATCATTCTGTACAGCTCTCCTGTTACCTCAGTATACCAACTGGCAAGCAGTTTCAGTCTCTGATTTGCTGTTTTAACTTTCACAGCAGCAAGACCGTCTGGATGTTCTTGAAGATGCAATAACTTAGTTTAGATTTTCCATTCCATTTTAAGTTCCATCAGTGCCAGTGACATTACAGTAGTACAATGCTCTGTGCTTCTATATACCAAAAAAGAGTGCAGATCCACTCGCAAGACTCAGGACTATACGACAGCTGCTTAAAAAGCTTTCAGGAATTCCTCATTCATACTTTCAACTTAAAGGTTGGATTGTATCCCATGTGGGCTAGCTTTCATATGATGAATATCATTTTTTGCCAACTATGATATGAATTTTCCTGATACAAACTGTGGTTCTTCATCACTGGTAAGAAAACGTGGATTTCCATGGCACACAAAAAAAATAGCCATTACTGATGGGGCTGCAAGTCGTTGATTTCACAAATGTTACTTCAGGCAATTACAAAATAATTAATCTGAATAAGCAACATATCGCCTGCAGGGAAAGCTCTACATATATCAATTGTTTGATATTGCCAAGGACCCACGGTACCACTGCTGGCTGTGTCAGCTCTGGACTCCTAGTACATCACGCAGCACACTACCTGCCGGAAGACCTCCTATATTCCTCCTATATTCCTGCTCATTCTTCTCAACAAACTAAAGTCAGATTCTCTACACTTCATAGTGCTGTAAATCTGGGGATCCATCAATCCTATGCAGTGTCTCTTCCCTCTGTATGCACACATAATAAAGGTAGACTAACAATACAACCTGGGAGAACTCTGTCTTTGTAAAGCATCACCCAGCATTTGAAACACCATAAAGGAAGACTCTCTGGTTCATTACACTGTGTTGTACCAGTAGGCACCACCCCACCATTGCTGAATAATCTCACACACACACAAAATCCAGAGTTACTGGTACCGTGAACGGACACACGAGACAGATCCCACCCCAGTGCTTGGCACCCTGGTAACAGAAAAAATCCTTGATGCATCTGGGAAAAGGAGGGGAACAGGACTCAGATGCATTCTCCCCAACCTGCAGGCTGTCGAGTTGAATGAGAGACAGCTCAGGCACTAATGAAGATAGACTATGAGCAGAGGCTATAAAGGCAGGACTGTGCTGAAGGCAGTTGTATCTGGTGGATATCTCATTGTGGGGAAACCTGATTTTCTGAGAAGTGGTGTGAACTGTATCATCCCAGCCCTAAAAATTGTTAAACTAGCTGTGAGAAAAGCTGCTGAGTTCTGAGATGAAGAGAGCAGCACCTGAATGCAAGCCAACAAGCACACAACACGAGAATCATGAATTATGCATGGCCCAAGAGCCGAGGGCTCCTGATACAGGCCCCATAGTAGTACTACAGCAAGGTGTCAGGAGCCATTAACCTAAGGGTTTGGAAGCCGTGGCATGTGTGCACTTTTTTGGGGCCTCAGCAGTCCAGAGAGAGTAGAAGGAAGTCAGAGAAGCCAACAACTAATGCCAAAAGTGGACAGTTCAGCACAGAGCAGTGAGAAAGAGTCTGCCTGTACTGTCATTGCTCTGGGAGGGTAGAGATCCAGAGGCCTGCTGCAAATGGATTAGAAATCTGGGTCCAGGAACAGGGAGTACACCATGCAGCAGCCTATCTTTCTGGGTCACCTACAACTGTTCATTGTGTTTTGTAAGATGTCCATCAGGTCAGATTACAAATACCCTGAAGGTTTTCTGCAATTTAAGCCACTGCGTGCCTGAAGTGTTAGGGGATTTCACGATGTTTAAATTTAAGTGCACAGACATCAGCCAACCTGCAGTAACATCTGCTGGCCTGCAAAGTTTCAACACCTGTGGTACCCAGAGACTGTGTAAGTGGCTCATACCCCTCGGTAAAGATTGGGAGAGAGTAGAGCTGGTCCACCTGGAAGGGTGCCTAGGAGGCCATGTTTAACCCACTTCTTTTTTTTAGGTTGCTGTTGTTAACAAAGCTGTGTTATTCTGTTAAATTTGGGCTAGTCATTAACTCTCAGTGTGGTGTAGGGTTACCACCTGTCCCTATTTTCGCAGGACAGTCCTGATTTGGGCAGCTGTGTCCTGCAAAAAAACATGAAAAATACTACATGTCCTGACATTATAGCAGAAAAAATATTTTCTGACTTGCCTCTAAATGCTGCAAAACAACATAATACCTCGACTAAAACACCTTAAAATGATATAAAACACTAAAAACAGCTAAAAAACTAAAACACTTAGTCTTAATTATGATTATTTAGAGAAAACAAGTCTTTTGCATTGGTCGAGATACGTATTGTCCTGTGAAAAATCATGTTTCAATAAGAAATGTCCCACTTTGGGCTTTATAAAAGGTGGTAACCCTAGTGTGGTGCAGAAAATATTTTTTTTCTTTTTGAGCCCAAAGTGATCTCTGGAAATGAGCCTTGGCTCAGAGTCCCCCTCTTCCCCATTTCTAAATTTAAAATCATTGAATAAATGGATAGATAGACAGACAGATAATTAAATGAATAAATAACCCTACCTCTGTGGTGTCTATTCGCTCTTCCAACCCCACACATAGTCTAAGGTCAGGCTCTCTGTTACCTTGCACAGCAATGTACCAGCGAAGAGATCTTCTTTTTACCTGATCATCAAGCACTCTCAGCTAAAGGCAAACATCCCAGAAAATCACACTGTGCATTACTACCGGGGAGAGTTCTTCAACCCCTACACAATGGCTCCCTCCCACTAACACAAAATTAAGTACAGAAAATTTAAAGGGATGCAGAGTATTACTTTTGCCACAAGGTGGCAGACTTCACCTATTTGCTTCTGCTAATAACTGTTTGCTTCCATCTAGTAGCAGCAGTTATATACTACATCCCTCTTCTTTTACCAACATGGGTCCCTACATTTCCCTTCTTTAACAATACAGGGCCCTATTCAGCAGCAACCTATGCTTGACATGTACTCACCAATACCCTGCATACACCTGACAATGAAGCATGCCGATGACCTGCATAAATGACATGTGTACTACCGGTTAAGCAGCATGCATAGGCATGGCATGCATGGACCACAGGAAGGGCCACAATGTGCGTGGGGTGTGTCAGAGAGACTCGCTATATGCACAGCGTAACACATATTGCAATGCAGGTTCTGCCAAAAGGAACATGCACAACTGCGGTACAGTTAGAAATCAAAATGCCACACTCTAATTTCTGAAAATAAACCAGCTCCACTGCCAATAGAATTTGTTTCAGGATTTTTATTCCTTGTGTCAAACGCAGTTTAAATTCACTGCTGTGAGGTACACAGCAATGAATTTAAACTCCGCTTGACACAAGAAATAAAAATCCTGAATCAAATTTATTGGCAGTGGGTTTATTTTCTGAAATTAGAGTGTAGCATTTGGACATTCTGTTACTTACTCGAGGTTAGCCACCCTGCCATACCTTGCTGAATTAGCATGAGCGCAAATTCCCTTTTGGACCGTTGTGGTATAGTTAGACCTGCTGTAAACCACTGAACATGCACCCAACAGCTCCCATCACGCAGACATCCCAATTCCACAATGTATCCAGCTCCTGCCACCCCTATATGTGGCACACATGCCATGGAGGTGTAAGAATGTGAAGCATACAGTCATAGTGGACAACAGTCCTGGGATAGTGCCACAGATGATTTCTACTGGAGGAATGCCTGTATCAGTAAGCTACATGATGTAGCAGTGTCTGAAACAGATACCCCCCCCCATAGTATGGTTTGTCCCAGACATAGGCCAAGTGACTGTTTGCTGGCAGTACATCCATGAGCTGGTAGTGGTTGGCTGTTGCTGACCTCACTGCATCCCTCGAACCTGTGTTTGAGTCCCACAACCACCAGTGATATACCGCGTGCCCCTCAGCATGCCACATTCCCCCCCCCCGCCATAGGTTAATAGGCTCGTGGGACATTGGCTCCAGCAATATTTTTTTGACCTGGGCTGAGCCCCAGCAATATTTTTCCACGTGCTGCCTTTAATTGCTTTTTTCACATGCCTCTGCTGACTGTGACATGCCCCCCCATCCCCCCGCTGTTCAAATTGGACTGGTGGGCACGGTGCGCAGGACTAATGGCCTTATTTGAAATTGGCATATTTGCCTTGCCAAATTGGCACCCCCCCCCCGAAAATCATTGGTGGTTCACTTACTGACTCAACTAGCTGCTCTGTGATTGGCAGAGAGAAACTTGGGGGCAGGCTTATATTGGGCACAAATCATGCGATACGCCTGCAGCGTGCATGCGTCGGGGCAAGTCTGTGTGCGAGGACTGAGGAAGGGAGTGATGATTTCTGTGATCATGGCAGCACCGTGCAAGGGAGAGAGTTAGTGGCACAGCGGCAGACCAGCCTAGAAGAACAGAGTAGACTAGGAAGAGAGGTGGTGGTCCGGCAGCAGGGGCATCCAGCCAGAAAGAGAGGAGAGCCGGAGACGAGAGAGAACAGCCTATTGGCGGTGTGGCAGGAGTTGGCAGTCAGCCAGGACTGCATAGGAAGGGGAGACAGGGTCCAGGGACTCAAAGTTGAGTGGAACTAGGCCAGCGGCAGACAGCAGCAGTAAGCAACCTGAACCCATTACCCAGCAACAACAAGTAAGATTTTAAAAAATAATAAATAAACACAAGCAACACTGAGGGCAGACTATGATCAAATTTAATCAATTAAAATTGTTGCAAGCACTGGTGCTTGGGTGGAGGGGGGGGGGTTACAACAAAATTTAAAGAACAGATGAGACAGTCAGACCTATATGCACAAACTCAATAGCATAGCCTTAGTCTAGTCACCCTTTCCATAAAACACAGATTACCAGCAAAGGGCCATCAGCATGGCAGGGTCTGGCTTCTTCTGCATGGGAAGCAAGAATGGGTACACTTGAAAGCAGCATTTTAATCTCTGCAGACCACTGACTCCCAAACCTCCAAGTATCATACCAATATGCTCCAGACCTTGCACTACAGGCCATAACATGGAGGAACACTTGAAGAACAAGCACAGTGTAATAGGAAATCTGAAGCTTAGCCTGTGCAGTGCCCACTCATCTCCTGATCACCTAATTCAGGAAACACTCAAGTATGGGCAGCCAGTGGTCTGTTTGGGTGAAACGATTTTGCATTTTTTCTGTACAGCATGGAAATTGCATGATACATCTCTTTGTCTTGCCCGACCATATAGTTTACTGTTTGCCTCTATATCTGTGTAGATGTGGGGGCCATAACATGCTGGAGCTTGAGAATGTGGAATACATCCTTGTTTCTCAGATCACGTCATCTTTCAAGAGTGTAAGATCTGATAAGTGATTTAATGAGCTAAGAGGCCTTACCCAGAAACTGCAATGAAATAAATGTTTTGTATTTTGAAATTCTGGTTGCCCCATATATGTTGGAATAGGTGAGAGGTTTTGCTTTTAGAAGGTTTGAGGTTATGTTACAGCTTACATATGCACACACTGAGTTCCTAACTGGGGTGTGCTAAGGTGTCTAGGGTGTTTACAGTAAGGTACAGGCCTACATCCACTCCTTATAGATGCCAACCACTAAGGCTTGCCTCTGCCTCTGCTGTGACATTTGAACCCTCCCTCCCATCAGCTGTTGCACCCCTTGAGACAATGACGCCACTACCCCTTCCTTGTGACTGCCCAATCAGGGTTCCAGGTGCTCGATTTGAATCGGATGCAAGCATTGTGAATATTCAATTAGAAAATGACTGGCAGTGCTGAAGAAGACTTTTGACTAGTAGAATATTCCCTGGGAACCACTTTAGTTACCCTCCTCTGGACTGCCTCCATACTGTCTGTTAGTGTGGAGATGGGGTCTCCAGGAGCATGTTATACTGGTGTTGCTTCTCTCTATCCATCCCAGTACCCCCCCAACACTCCTTACTGCCTTCTCACATTTCTTAGCTACCTTTAGGTCATCTGATGTGACTACTACAGGTTCCTTTCCATTTTTGTTGTTGTTGGTACCCTCTCCCCCACATTGTGTACTCTTCACCTGGGTTTTTGTTTCCTAGGTGCATAATATTGCACTTCTTTGCAGTGAACCTAGTTTACAGTTTGTGAAAATGTAATTTTTTAGCTCTAGAGAGCTCATCATTCCTGGCTGCCTGAAATTATGGTCATGGTCCAGCAATCTCTGCAAAAGGGGCTAACAATAAGAATGTTAACTCCTCTTCCTTATACAAACAAGCATTTGTCAATGCCGAATGTTGTCGCGCTGGCATTGGCAGTGGGAGTGGTGGAGCTAGAGATGCATAGTGCTGTGATTTTGTGAATGTGTCTCAAAAGGTGATTTTGTACAGCGAGCGTGCCATTGAGCGCCACAGCTGAGGAAACACATTTTGGACAGGCTGTGAAAATGGCAGCTGGACTGTTGATAAGGAGATGTGCACAAATGCCAGTGGTGAAAATGTGGCATAAAATATTGCAGATTGACGAGTTACAAGGGTGCGCGGAAACTGCGCAATGCACGCTTGCAACACAGTCATTGTATGGAGTTTCGGCACCAAATTTTCAACATAGGCATTTTAGGAGCTCTGCTCATGAATAGTGTCACCGTCATTTCCTCAAACTGTCCCGAAAACTGATTTGGCACAGTGGCCATGCACTTCTGTGCCGGACGTGCGAAAACACAATTCAGGCAGCTGTAGTATTCATAAGGAGGTATGGAAAAATGCCAATGATGAACAGCTGGAGTGAAAGTATTACAAATTCACAAAGTCATGAGTGTGCATGCAAACTGTGCAGCGCACGCTCATAAAACACTCATTTTATTGACTTTCTTTCCCAAATTTTCAACATAGGCATTTTAGGACATCTGCTAATGAACAGTGTCACTGTCATTTTCATCACGTGACTCGAACATGGACTTTCCACAGCGACCATGCTATTCTGCGCCAAACTGCGAAAACATATTTTGGTCAGGATGTGAAAAATGACAGCTGTACTGTTCATTAGGAGGTGCAGAACAATGGTACTGTTGAAAATCTGGAGTGAAAATATTAGAAGTTTGCAACGTATTTAGCAAGGTAAACTGCATACAATGTCAGAACACAGTCATGTTATGGTGTATTGTTACCAAATTGTCAACACAGGCATTTTAGGACCTCTGCTCATGAACAGTGTCACTGTCATTTTGTAATGTGTCCTGTACCTGATTTCACTGACAACACGCTATTCTGTGCCGAAGTGCGAAACACATTTTGGCAAGAATGTGAAAAATGATAGCTATATGGGTTCACAAGAAGGTGTAGTAAAATGCCAAGTGAAGAATCTGGCATGAAAATATTGCGAATGCGCCTAACTTACAGCGTGTGCATTGCGAGCATACGCACGCCGTAAAAGCTTAGTCATTTTATGGAGTATTGTCACCAAATTTTCAACACAGGCATTTTAGGACTTCTACTCATGAACAGTATCACTGTCATTTTGTAATTTGTTCGAACACTGATTTCGCGCAGCGAACGCGCTATTCTGTGTCGGAAGAGCAAAAACACATTTCGGCCAGGATGTGAAAAATGACAGCTGTACAGTTCACAAGAAGGTGTGATAAAATGCCAATGTTGAGAATCTGGCATGAAAATAGTGCGAATGCACTAACTTACAAGCATGCGTTTGCAGTTGCTATGCATGCTCGTAAAACAGTCATTTTATGGAGTATTGTCACAAAATTTTCAACACAGGCATTTTAGGACCTCTGCTCATGAACAGTGTCACTGCCATTTTTGTAATGAGTCCCAAACTCCTTACCATGACTGCGCTATTCTGCGTCGGAAGTGTGAAAACACATTTCGTTCAGGATGTGAAAAATGACAGCTGTATGGTTCACAAGAAGGTGTGGTAAAATGCCAGTGTTGAGAATCTGGCATGAAAATGTTGCAAATTCGCTAACTTATGAGCATGAGTGTGCATTTGCTATGCATGCTCCTAAAACAGTAATGTTTTGGATTTTTCCCACCAAATTTGCAACACAGGGTTTTTGAAAGCCCCCCTCATGAACAGTGGTACTGTCGTTTCATTACGCGGTCCCGAATGGTGATTCTGTGCAGTGAATGCGAAATCACCTTCGGGACCGAATAACGCCATGACAGTGCAAGAATTCATAAGAAGGGGTCCCAAAACCCCATGTTGAAAAATTTGGGGCCAAATTTGCAAAATGCCTGAGATATGTACTAAAGTTGAAAACCCTATTTATTACATTATACAGCTTATACATTTCCTCAGTTCGCGGTTGGCTTTGAAGAGTGCAGACGTGTTCCCAGTCCACGAAGATCGTCGCACCAGACTCTGGAGGTAAGTATGGGGTGGGGGTGGGGGAGGCAGGGTGCGCAGTGGGTGGGTGCAGGTGGGGGGCACGGAGACTACGAGGGACCTTTTTCCCTTTACAGGTTCAAAAAGAGAAAAAAAAAACATCTTGGGACAGTTTTTTTTTCCAGAGGATTTGGCATGCTGGGTTGGGCTCCCAACGTGCCACCTAACTGTTTGGGGGGTCTGTAGCTGAGGGGATTGGGCACCCTCGTCGGCAAACAACACGGGAGGGAATTTATGCCGACATGGATTGGGCACCCCATCGGCACACAAAAAAGGTGGGAAGCAGAGCTGAGGGGATTGGGCACCCCTCTGCATTAACAATTGAGGGTTATTTCTGCTGACAGGGAGTGGCCCCCGTGATGCACACAAGAAAAGGGGGGCAGGGTAAGAGCCAAGGGGGACTGGTCACCCCCCTCGGCATATCACAAATGGGGGGGATGCTTTATGCCAATGAGGAGTGGGCTCCCCCGTCGGCATATTCACAGGGGGCAGGGGCAGCCAACAGGGGGATTGGGCACCCCCAAAGTCAGCAGTTTGGCAGCCAGTGTGATGCCATGTACGTAACGGTGGCAAGCACGGCAAGAAAAGGACCGCTGCATCTGACGAGCTTTGCTTGGATTGCAGTGGACCTTTTCTTAGATGTGCTCGCCACATTATGTATGCATGGTGTGGCGCCGGCATGCAGGCTGATTGGGGAATGCGGGACGCACCTACTGATGCGTGCCCTGTATTCGCCCAACAGCGACCGCGCATCCAAAGCTGCACTGTCCCAAGATGTTGACTGCGCAAGCGCGCCAACATAAAAATTGTTGGGCTCTAGAGCTCATCATCCTTGCGTGGCTGCCTCAACTTTTGCTCATCCAGATTTCGGTCTGCAGCAAAAGCTAAGGGACATCAAGACTGAACTCCCCCATTTTGCTAGGCTCCTGTATCTGTGTTCGAGCTCTGAGTGGCTGCCTGAATTTTGCTCAGAGAGTCTCATAGTCTAACTGCAGCTGAGCAAATGTCTGCTGTATTTCTATTTCTGGCCTATTGCTGTGTGTGGATGATTGTTTTTCTACATTTGCTTTATGGGCCAAAACAGGTGTGTGGATTAGGATGCTGAAGTAATCTTTTGTCCTGTATTATGTGTAGATATTTTTCTGTAACTAAGTGAAAGTACTACAGATCCTTGGTTCCTACAGTTATTTTATGTCCAGCCCTGTGCTCCAGCTACAGGGGATCTGTCACTATTTAAGCAAGATTGGCAGCAATGGCTTAAGCACAGCAGCCTGTAAACCAGGGATAAAGGTAGCATCCAGAGCCAAATACTGTGTAACATTGGGCAAGTCACAGTAAAACCCAGTGCTAGACCATGTACACCCACATACATATTCAGGGTTCATTTCAGACATTTATATTGATGGAATAATTGAGTCATTGGGTAGAAAAAAAGGGTCAAATGGAAAAACAATGGGCAGGGCTTGCATTAGTATAGAGTAAAATGGTGGTCAGCACAGTGACTCTAGATATCCTCTGGTATTGGATATATTATTAGTATACAGTTGTGAGCCACAGATAGTAATTGTCCTGACAGCCAGAAATGATAGAGACATGACAGATGACTTCTTGAGCTTTACAATTAATCACAAAATGAACTGCATTAACCCAGGGCTTCTCTGGGCCTAGCCTCCCCCAGACCCCTAATACCTGGCTGGCTCCAGAGTGAAATCATGCTTCAGTTCTGTACAAGAGGTTGGCAAAATGCTGACATTAGCCTGGCCTATGTCAAGACAGCAGGTGACAGTTGCAGCCAATGTATGTATCAGTTACACTCATGTAACCCCCCCCCTACAAATGGGGGTTCCCAAAAGTCTTCCTTGGGTGTGCCTAAATGCCCACTGCCAGGCTGGTATCCTGTGTCTTAGCGCTTTAAAAGTATTTGTGTGAAGAGTGTCTTAATGTCTCTCTGCTCTGTCTCTTTAAGAGCTGCCAATAACGTGGTGCTTATTTAATCTGGGAGGGGCTGAGTGTTTCTATAATCAAGTCCCTCCTGGGCTGCCAGATAATCGCTCCATTCTGCCATCGTTACTTGCTCAGAGGGAGCTCTGTTAGAAGTTGTACTTATTTGCTAATTATCTATTAGAATAGTAATGATACTGTAGTTTGTCTAACCTGCCTTTTTTGCAGCATGGACAGTTCTGTTTATCACCACCATCTTGCTCCTGGACTGCCAGAATGGGCCAATCAGTACCTTTGGGGACTCTAAAATGGAGCATGGTCCCAGGGGTCTTGTGGGAGCAAATTTCTGTAGGAATTGTAGTTTTTACATTTTGACACAAAAACAGACCTGGACTCTGCCACACTGGCTCAGCTAGCTACCTCAGGCGCAGAGAACACCGTAGATGAGACTTGCCTGGGATCAGCCCCCTGCTCAACATCTCAAACAGGAACTACACCTCGGTGATTCATGTGGGCCTTGCTTCTCCTGACATACCAGTTGTCAACCTACAGTCTCCATTTTGTCCCTCCTGTGTCTTGCACTGGGTAGTGTGAGTAACAATCAGGGTAGCTCCCTGCAACAACACTTAAATCTCAAGTTTTGTCATCTGATTGCATTGTTGTTTTTCCTTTCACGAACTGAGCCTTCAGGCTCTGGATTACAAATTGCGTGTGGTTGTGCATGCCTTTTCTTTTCATCACAGGGCCCCAACCAGCTGCGATGCCTGTATACCCTGGGCAACATTCCAGGCTAGCTCACCTTACTTCCAACTGGGTACCCAGAGCGTGTGACTGTGCAGGGACTAAAAGTGCATGCATAATTGCCTGACTAGATCAGTTTTCGAATCAATAAACCTGATTATGCCCCTTCCTTGTTCAATTCCCCTGAATAAATCAGATCTAACTCTTTTTGCATTAAATCTGATTGTGGTTCTAGTTTGTAACAAAAGCACTGTACTGTTATTTGCTGTGCCTAACCTTGTTTTACAAGGGGTTCCCAGGGTCAAACTGGTGGAACCAGCCCTGGTAGTAAGTGCAAACAGTGTGGGGAATTGTATGCTGAATAGGGGCTACTGTGAAAGTGTTTGTTGCATATTGTCTAGGTCACTAGAGGGGAAAGAGGGGGCTTAGTGTCCCAGAGGGCTGTACCCAGGTTAGCCTTGTTACTAATAACCCTGTCCTCCGGGTGGAGGCACCCGTTTCAGTACCCAGGCCCCTTGACCTGCAACTAGCCAATCAGGCAGAGGTAGCAGCCCTTCAGGTAGTGCCACCTAGGGGTTACACTCAATATCAGCATTTTGCTAAACTCACATACAGGATAGTGTGTATTCACCCTTCAGCCAGACACATCATCATTTTAGAGAAAGGGGGTGGAGTTGAACTAAGATAAAATTATTGAGCATCAAAATAAGCCAGAAAATGTACCACAGAGCATCTAGAACCCCTTGGTTTCTGGGGCCTGGCAGCCCCCAGACCCCTGACTTTTTTAAAGAAGTCACAGACTCTAAAAAAAGATCCCCCTTTGTAAAAATCCTAGCAACGACCCTGGAATATATTAAGAAGAGCTCTGATTTATGCCCATCTTCGACTAGAGCATAGATCACTTTCCAAGACCTGCCACTGTACTCTGTACCTATTTCATATTGGTCCCCAGTCACATCTTTCCTGTATGATAACTGGCTAGCCCTGGAAGCTAAATATTAAAGTTTCAGATCTGGGAGTTGAAGACAATCTTGTGGTTTACTGGCAGTCATTTTTGCTATATGATCTCATGGTAGTCATGCCATTACATAAAAAAAATTCTAAGTGTGGATTACCACCAGACAGAATACTGTAAGGGTAGTTCATGTCCATGTCAAATTTTTGCTGCTCATTGTAAATCTAGTCCATGCATTTGTCATCCAGCACTTGCTAGAGACAGTGATTTATTCAAACCTTACTGTTTATAATTCAGCCCTGTCTCACAAAGTCCGCTCCACCTTTGATGCACACAAGTCAGAACAGAATAATTAGACAGGAATGAAGAGAGTTTGGAAAACCTTTTTTTATTTCCAGTTCAAAAGCAGACGAGGTCTACAAAGCTACAGCTCTCTTGAATCTGGTTGTTTTGGTGACATCATTCACAACTAGTTACAAAATCAAGCCGGCATTACTACAAGTGTGGTATTATTCTGTGTAGGTATATGTAGGAATATTTCAGCTCTACTGTTTATTTTCACTGCAGTTTATATGTGAGGCCAGGAGCTTAACACGTAGACCCCAATATTATGATGCAAGGTGTTCTGCTCCCATAGATCCCTGGTGATTGTGAGGTTGATCTCTGACCCCCAGCCCAAGGGTGTGAGGCTTTGGCCCCTAGAACCCCAGTGTTTCACCTCCAACCCCTGGACTAGGGTGTGGGGCTTGACCCCTGACCCTTGGGCCCCACCAAAAATTTTACAAACCCAGCTCCTATGCCCCCCGCTCCCAGGTAACCCCCAAAACCAAACCCTGTGCATAGTGGGCCCTACTCAGTTACCAACTGAATGCAGAACACTAGCAACAAACCATGGCTGTATCAGAGGCAGGGTGTGTGAGGTATGTGCAGGGGTTAAATCGGGCAGAAGCCCACAGGAACCCAGTTTCACCACCTCTTAAAAACCCATATGACAGTTCCATCACCTAGAAATCAAGGAAGAAGAGTCACCTCACCTGCACAATTCAAATGTAACCACTGGCTATGCCCAAGCACTGAACACTGAACCTGCCCAACAACTGTAGTAAAGGCACAGCTCCTCTGTGGCCATGCCCCCACACCCACTCGCCATGCAGCACACATGTACACCAGGTAATGACCCACCCCAGACCACAGACACAGCGTAGTATAGTTTAAGCCATTTAGTCATGCCTCATCCACAAGTGAATATACACACAGACGTGACCACACACGGGAAATAGTCCACTGAACTACAGTGCCAGCTATGGTGACAGATCACCGATGTCTCCATAGACAGGTCCCTTATGTCAAACTCTGGGTCTAGATGGGGACCCACACCTAGCCATGTAACTGGAGGCATGCAGCATGCTGCCACTGGGTGCCCCACAGACCCTGGGTGGGACATGTTATGGTAGTTCACAATGCCTGTTCAATGGGCAGCCACACCCTGTGGCATAACACAAATGTCACAATTGCCAGTCCAGTTCCAGAATTGTGTCCTACACCACCACCAGCTCCTTTAGCTCGATTTCTTTAGAGTCCTCACTGCTGCCCCAGATGAAGCATCTGTGGTGAAGCATTGGGGCGTCTAGCCAGCAGTTTGTTCGTGCTGTGTTTCTCAGTAAATAAAGCTTTGAAGGAGAACCTTTTTGTGTGCACTGTGGTTTCTGTTTTTGGATCAATTAGGTGAGCAGTTGGTGCTCCTTCACAGCTGCACCGGGGCCAGCACCAAGGAGTGCGTCATTTGTTGTGTTGGAATGTGTTCAGTATAACCTTCTGTAGACTACCTGTGCAATGCCTCTGGACTGTGCATTATGTGCCCATCATATCTCCTTCACATGCTTCTGCTGGAAGATGAGCTGCAGTGAGAGCATCATAGTCCCCAGCTGTACCATCCATGCCTGCAGGCTGCCACTCTCGCACATATGGAGTGCATCCAGAAATTACGCAAGGACCGCAGTGCCATTTGGGAACTTTGTGGTCTGATACAGGCCGATATTGCACCCACCACAGGATGGTCCTGTGCACTTACTGTGGAGCAGAGGCTACTGTGTGCCCAGACATACTATGTCACAGGTTGGGTTCATTCAACAGGGTTGTTGGGGATGTGATAAGCATCAGTTAGACCACAGTGTCCCGTGCACTGCACCAGGTGAACAATGCTGTTGTCTGCCAAATATCCGGCTACATATAATTTCTGGCCACTAAGCAGGCCATGCAGGCCACCAAGGTAGGATTCCCAAGCATGCTCGAGGCTATCAACCATACACAGATGGCCCTACTATCCCTGACACAGAATGAGGAGGCATATTGCAACAGGAAAGGGTTCCACAGCATTAACGTGAAGGTGACCTGTGATGCCAACATTGTCATCACCAATGGGCTGACAAAGTTTCCCCGAGTCCTGCCATGATGCATGCATATCTGATCAGTCATGGCTATGGACTGTGTTTGAGAAACATGGTGGCCCTGCAGAACTGCTGTTCGTGGAATGTATGTGTGATGATTAGGGATGTAAGTTTATCATGGCTGTCATACACGTCATTGATTCCATGAGGTTTGATTTTTATTCAGGACTTCCATGACTTTCACTAGTGTCATCAGAATGTAGCAATGATGACAGTGCCACAACATTTACTACTGTTTACTAATGATTTCATGAACAAACAATGAGTCATTAAAACCTCATTCACGACAAACTCATATCCCTAGTGATGATTGATGGGTGCCCATCCTTGCCTGTGCATATAGTACCCGACTGAGTTCGTACCTGATTAAAGTTCTATTTCCCTCCGAAGGTTACAATGGCTACTCCCTGAGGCCATATCTACCTACTTGTTACCAACCTCTGAGGCTGAGGAGAGGTACCATGAGGTACACCGTCAGACCCACCCGTTCAGTGGTAGAGTGTACATTCAGCCTCCAGAAGATGTGTTTCCACTTCCTGGACAGAACAGGTGACACCATTATGTTGGCACCTGAGAAGGTGTGCTACATTTTCATCATATACATGATGCTGCATACCGCTGCCCGAGAACTAGCTAGATGACAATCGGCTGGATGGTGAAGGTGTTGAGCCCAGAGATTTGCCTGCAGCAAAGACACAGCAACATGACAGTAGACTGTCCAACAAGCACACAGGGTACCTACTGGTGCAGAATGCATTTAGTGATTAGGGTGGCCACTGGGGAAGATGTGTGATGCAGGGGTGTTGACATGGCAAGGGCATTGGGATGACACAGGGGACTGCCATGCAGACGTGTATGGTGGGCTGAGGACACTATCTTACCTTGCCGCTACGGTTCAATGAGCATGTACCAAGGTGCTTGGCCCCACCCCTTGCCCCACTTCCCCAGCATGGGATTGTGCAGATTTTGCTCTGCACTAATGGGTGCCTGTGGCTGCTCCCACCAGTGCCACCACATCCTCTGGGGTGAGGTCTGTGTGTGCACATGTGCTTGTGTGGTGGCCTCTTCAGTGGGCAGATATTCAAGGAGGAACGCTGCATGGCCTGCCATTCCAGAATGTCCCCAATCCTGCACAGCTTACTTCGGACACTCCACATCTCTGCCACAAGCAGAGCTGCCTGCTCTTTATTCTTCCTTGTGGCATGGAGCCTCTCCAGCTCCAGCTGGCATAACTTTGGGTAGTGCTGCTGAAGTGGTCACCTTGCAGGGCTCTTATGTTGTCTGATGTAGTATGGCTGTGTCTGTGTCTGTGCCCTCATCTCCAGGAGCTGGAGGACGTGGTACCACTGGGGCCACACTGTGTTTCTGTCTGCATTGTGTGTGCTGCTGTGGTGTACTGAGTGCCGTGCCTGTTTCCATTGGCACTACCTGCTGTTCTGGCTGATCTGTGTCCTGGTGTGGGGTCTCTATGGTGTTCTGTAGTGTGTTCTGTTCCATTGGTCAGGTACTCCTGGCCCTCCTCACTGGTGTGCTGTGCTCCTGCTCAGTGTTCCTGCACATTCTGGTGAGTCTGTGGTGGGGGAGAGTGGTTACATGTCTGGCATGGCGGCTTGGACACTCAAATCATTGCTCTGCCATGGTCAGCATGAGTGCCACTTATCTGCTGTGGCCAGTCACTGCATGCTGTCCATGGTGGGTGAGTGGTGGGGGGGGGGTGTTGTGGGCACTCTGTGTCTGCATGCCCAGCATCTGTAGGATGATGCTGTGGAACTCTGTGGCCATGATTTGGGGGGACATCACCTGGTAGGGTGTCCATGCTATCCTCCTCCCATACAGCACCTCCTCCGTCTGTGTTTCAGCTATGATGGCCTCAGCTGGTGTGAGGTTAGTTGTAGGTCCCGATGGTCCACTACCTGTTTGCTGGCTGTACCAGCATGCTGCAGCCACTATCCATTTGGCAAAGCCTGTAGGTCCCCCCATTTGTGCTAATGGCAGACAGGGTCCATGGTTTGGATCCATAAGCATTGATGGCAGCCTGTATGTCAAGCCAGGTCTGCGCCTTGCCCTCAGCAGGAGACTTGAACAACCTGGAGCCATACAGAGTGCTGTAGTGGCTTCTGATCTCAGTCACCAGCATGACCACCTGCTCGGAACAAAAACTGGATGACCATGCCTCCCTTCTCATGTCCTTTGCTGGGTGTGGGGCCTCGGCCTCAGATCTTGGTGGATGGCACAGCCACACCATCCTGCCCAGACCCCGGGTAGCCATTGTTGGGCTGGCACCCCTGGCTGTAGCTCATGATGGTGCAAGGGTCTGTCTCCATCTCTCCTACTCCACATGCACTTCCGTGTGTGTGCATCGGATATCTGTGTGTCTTTAATGGTGCCAATCACCATTCATGGTGGGGTCAAGAGGTCTGTCTGCCTCCAGCGGGCCCTCCCATACCCTGATCCACTTCACCATATGCACTCCTGCACACCTCTCCATTCTCACATGGGGCTGTTGCTGAATGCCATTGTTTGTTTGCCTCCACAGGTGCGCAACAATGCATCATTATTACACTCATTCGCACACATGGCTATGTTCGTAAATAGGACCCATGATGATTTAAAGAAGTAGTATTACCAACATGCTTTATAATCCTTATGTGAAGAATGTCACTAAATCAAATGCTGTATTCTAATATTCACATTACTTACTGTCAGAGTAGTGCAGGCATGAATTTATAGAATAAAAATAAAAGTGCAAACACAAGAAACCGAGTGTACATTCTTACTGATATCAACAATATGCTAACTTGATACTCAGGATATATTGTCCAGATCCGAGTTGGTCATGGTACATAATTCTGCTCCTTTTGTGCCCGCTACTGCATGATACAACAATATGCAGCATTGTACAATATTTTAAGTATTTGGAAGCACTTCTTCAGCATGTTGACCTCTCTGTCATGTTCTCTCTCTGTCTCTTCATCTTTATCAGGTCTCTTAGAGCATTGCCTATGCCCAAACAGGTTTGCAAACACCCCCTCTTCATCTTCACTTTCCACCTCACTTCCAGTTTCATGACTGTTTTGAAGCTTAGAAGGCAGAATAAATCTTTGGACTTTGGCCGCATTCCTGTTCCATTTTCCCATTAGACACCTGCAACACCACACAGATAATACTGCTTGTAATATGGCAGGAAATCTAATTGTAACCCCTAGATGGCGCTATCCCAGGGGCTACTACCCCTGCCTGATTTGCCACTAACAGGTTGAGGGGCCTGGATCCAATGGCGGGTGCCTCCACCCAGAGGTCAGGGTTTGCAATAGTTAAACTAACTTGGTCACAGCCCTCTGGGACACACTGCAACCCCCTTTCTTCCCACTAGTGGCCTACACAATATATCAGAATTACCTTCACAGTATACACTACTTCCCCCAGGTCTGGTTCCCGCACTGGGACCTCCTGTGAAATGAGATACAGTGCAACAATCACAGTACAGTACTTTTAACATAGACAAATACCTCAGGCAGTATAACTTTGCTGAAACAAGCAGCTCTGATTTATTTAGGGGGATATAACAAGGACAGGGAAATCAGGTTAATTAGCTTATCACTCTAATAATCTACCTATGGCTCTGTGCACAGGCCTATCCCTATCAGTTACTGTCCCTGGTACCAAGCCCTAGTGGCTAGTCCAAACCGTGGCAGCTGGTAGGGGCCCTTTCACACAGAGAAAAGGAGAATTAAACCAGTCAGCAGTACAGTAATTCCATTTTGGATTTAATGTGGCAATTCAACAGGGAGCAACCTGAATTAGTACTCACGACCTCCAAATAAGATAGGGTCCTTCAATGTCAGCAGGGCTCACTTGAGGTACACAAACCTCTTCACACATCCATATAAAAGAAAGTACTATACAGGCAGGCTGCATCTGTATCGATCGCAATTACTGCACAATACCGGGAGAACACACAGCAGATTCAGTTCCTGACAGACCAGTCGCAATTTTCATGCAATTCTTCCAGTCTTCTACAGGGTGAGCCTGGTTTCTACTCTTCAGAATCCTTTGATTCTTTTCATAGGATTTGATTCAGTCCTAACAAGCTGTTACACAAGCTGCAGACCGGAACTCTGGGCCTTATACACGCTTTTTGACTAAAACTGCACACTGAAAAAGCACAGGGCTCCTTCCTTCTTCACTGCCAAAGCTCAACTGAACTCCAACTGACGAAACTGGGCACTTCCTTTGAGTTCCTCCAGTTCTTGACTGGATTGGCTGTCACTCACAATAGACTGCTGCTGTTGGTCCAAAAGGCACTGAAGTCTAAACTACATCTCCCAGAGTCACTGCCCATACAATCCTCTTGTGGCTGGCTCAGATTATGAGTCAAGTTCTGATTCGTCAAGGCATCATTTTAGAGCTAACACCCCACTGATTGGTCCAGTTCAGCAGTTCAAAACTAGAATGGGGAACTAGCAGACACAGTTCTGACTGCAAAGAAAGCAGGTTAGACAAACTGTAATTTCATTATTACTCTAAATAATTTCTGGCAGTAGTTACATCTTTCAGATGGTTCCCTTTGCACTCCTAGTGACTGCAAAATGAAGTGAATTAGCAGCAGCTCGAGGTGGTACTCAGGAAGCACACAGTCCCCATACAAACTAATTATGTCGCAAGCAGACAGCTCTTAAAGAGACAGTACCAGAGGCTCAAAACACTCACTGATAAATGCTTAAAATGAAACACCATTCGAGCTTGGAGCATTCAAGCAAGCTCCTGGAAGTCTTTTAGAACCCCCAATTTGCAGAGGTTACACCCTTCCTGGCCTGGGAAAGCTAGCGTCCGCGTCAAGAAGTACCCCATAAGTTTCAACTGCAACCATATACATTTGCATTAGGCTCGCACATGTAATCATCAGTCAATATATCCATTTACCAAGAACACATTTCTGAAACATTGCAATACGTCACTCTTTACACAGTATTACACACATTGTACCATAACTCAAGTTATTACCTCTGTACATAGAAACCTGAAGAGAGAGCCCCTTCCCTATCAATTACCTTGAGGCTGGATGGGGCAAAGGGCACCATACTGAAAGGAGCAACACAAGTAACTTGGAGTTAGCACTGATGCTCAGTTTGGGCAATGAGCTGAGGGACACACTACCTCCTTTATGGACAACATTGAGAAGGCAAGTCCACAGGCCTCCCAAGTGAATCATAACTGAGGGTGCACCACAGGCTTTACAGCTCGACCAGTCTTTCTAGGGGAACTGTTATAGTCTCTGCACTCTGAGCCTCATTTTCAGCATTGTCCTCACTTGTCAGAAGTCCTCCATGGGGGGTAGAGGCTAGAACCTGGGGCACTTTCAGCTCCAGGAGTTACAGTTCTGAGTCACAACATTTTGGCTCATACATGGAGAGCTTTCGGACACTGGCAGTGGACTGTCAGGGCACTCAAAATGCACTCTTCTTGTTCGGTGTATCACCAGTCTGCCCCAATCTATCATTTCCTCCCTGGCTCAAACAGTTCAACCATGCTGAATGATTCATTTCATCTGATCTGATGCTTTGCACTTCACTTTCTGGGAGCATTGGCTCCAGGGATGAAGTGAGCTTAGACAGTCCAGAAGGCCCAGCTTTGTTTCAGTATTGACTAGAGGTTCCTGGAACAATTGACTCAGTTCGTAAGAAGGATAGTATTCAAAGTCACTCACTTTCTTCCGATATGGACTGACAGTCATGCTCAACTGGGACTTGTGGAGGGGAACACTTAACTTTGCTTCTGTAGGTGCAGACTTTCTTGATCTTTTCTTAGCAGCCAGCTCTAGTCACTGGTCCAGAGGGCATCTTCTAGGGGCTCAGACTCCAATTAAGATTTGTCCAATGGGCAGTAAATGATTTCTATGATTGTTTTTACATCTTTGAATTATTCTCAGGCCTTACTTTTGTACACTGGCAGATCATCTAGTTTGCCCACTACAATGTGAGGGAGATGGTGCTATCTGTCAGCAATCTTGTGCTTGCCATGCAGTCCCAGATTTCTTAGTACCCGATCTCCCTCCTGGAGTTCCTGTGCTTTCACCTTTTATCATACCTTTCTCGTTGGCCAGATTTCTTTTGGCAGCCATGGTTTGAGCCAGTTAGTACGCATGAGTTAGCTGGGCCTTTAACTTTGCACATACTGTAAATAGTTGCAGCTTGAACCCCATCAGGAGAGACCCCAAAACACATATCTAGTGGTAGTTTCTAGTTTCTTCCAAACATCAGCGGTAGGGGAGAATCTAGTGGCATTTTTTGGTGCAGTTATAAGCATACCAGGGTAAGTTTGTTGGTTCCATCTAGGCTTTTGTCTTTTGGTGTAGGTGCCTAGTATGTCTAGTAAAGTGCGAAGAATGTTTAGGTTGTGGGTCCCTGGGGTGGTGTGAGGTTCCTGACTTTCTGACTTTATAGAGAAAGTATCTTTGATCAGACGACTCAAAGTCTCCTTGACTAGAATGGACTTTGTGGAGCTCCTATAGTGAACAAAAGTTTTCTATAAGTCTTTATTGCAGTGGATGCTTTCTGGTCTTTGGTGGGGAAAGCTTGGGTATATCTCGTGAAATGGTCAGTGACCACCAGCACATTACTGATATTTCTTTGATCTGACTCAAACTTAGAAAATCATTACAGACCAGCTCCATGGGTGCACTGGTGGTTATGTTAACAAGGGGCAGCCTCTAAAAGCTTTTCTGTGGCAGCTACTTGCAAGTCTGAATGTGTTGCCCACATCAGCCCCCATCTTAGGCCAATAGAATCTGGATCTCACCAAGTCAAGTGTTCTGTCTATACTAAGGTGCCCCATGTGGTTGTGGCAAGGACCCTCAATACTGAGTCTCGAAAAGGCAGTGGGCAGTACTAGTTGTTGTTTGTCTACTTGTCCCCTTGTCTACTGTTTCCTCTGTATAATAAGTTTATTGATCAGTTTCAACTTAGGACCTTCTTTGTATAACAGTGCAGTTCTCAAATCAGTGGAGCGAATTTGGACACATCTTTCCTGCATAGAGGGCTTCTAAAGCTGCTTTGATCATGGGATTTGGAATTGAGCCCCTGAATACTGTCATTGTCCAGCTGAGGCAGTGCACCAATGTCTGTTGCAGAGAAAGTGGTACAAGCAGCAGGTATGCAATTCCTCAGAGGCTCCCAGGCAATCCGACTATGCAGTCCACTCGTGTCCGTGGGACATTTGTTCCTCCTGTCAACTTCCGCAGAGTGCCCAATGTCAGGTTCTGCTAGTCGGACCCAATCATTCTGGGAATAGGCCTCGGAGAGTATCAGCATCTATGTGGTTTAGACCTGCCTTGGTATTCGAGAGCATAGTCATATGTAGATAATGCAGAAAGCTAATTTATGCCAGTGGCATCCAACTTAGTTGAGGTCTGTACATTGTCAAAGGATTATTGTCAGTTTACTAGTATTTTAGCCCCATACAAGTACTCATGGAATTGGTCAACAATAGCCTACTTCAAAGCTTAGGAACTCTAACTTATGTACAGGATAGTTCTTTTCGGATGGGGTCAGGCTTCTACATGGCAAGGCCACTGGTCTCAGGCCATTCTCGTGCTCTTGGTACAACATAGCCTCTAACCCTTGCAAGCTAGCATCAGTGTGCAGGGACGTAAGGTTTTCTTGGATCGGCATAGGCCAGCACTGGAGCATGGGTAAGTTGATATATGATCTCATGAAAAGCAGTCTCACAATCAGGAGTCCAGCGGCTAAATACTTCACTGGGATGAAAATACACTCTTTCAGTCTTGAGGATGCTGACTTTTGGTATTTTTGTGGGTTGGGGGATACCCTTGAGTAAGGTTAAGTAAAGGGGCGGATCACTCTTGAATAGTCCTTGATGAGCGCCGATAATAACCACAGAATCCCAGGAATCTTTGCAGTTCTTTTAGATTTTTGGGCTGTGGCTAGGTGGTCAAGGCCTCAACTTTACTTGGGTCGGTCTCTATTCCTCGGTGGATACTATGTGTCCCACATACTTTACTGATGTTTGAAAAATTGACACTTATCAATGGACAGTTTAAGGCCAGTCCTCCAGTCGGTCCAATACCTTAAATAATCTGTTCTCATGTTCCTCCAGTGAGCTGCCAAACACAATAACATCATCTAGGTATACCAGGCACTCTAGTAAGTTCATGTCCCCCACTGCACGCCCATCAATCGTTGAAAAGTGGCTGGGGCACCTGAAATCCCTTGAGGCATCCTCATGAATTCATAGAAGCCAAGCGGACAGATAAAGGCTGTCTTTTCACGGTCCTCTGGGGCCATCGGGATCTGATAGTACCCATCATGGAGATCCATCATAGAGAACCACTTGCTCCTGCTTAGGCAGTCCAAGCATCCTGAATCATGGGGCATTGTGTACTGATCAGGGATAGTCCGCCGTTTAAGATGCGATAATCCACACACATCCTTACTGTTCCATTCTTTTCCTCACTACCACAATGGGGAAGCATAAGGGCTTCTGGATTCTTGTATTACACCAGCAGCTAACATCTCTTGCAGATGCTGTCTCCCACATCATCTATGTCAGCAGGTGCCAGGCGTCGAGACCTCTCACGAAATGGTCTTTCATCATGCAGCGGGATATTGTGCTCAGCTCCTTGCACGCATCTACATCCCATTCCTTTAAAGAAAACACCTGGTCTCTCTCTGGGCAAGCTTCTCACTGATCTTCACTTTCCATTCAGCTGGCAGCGGGGGTCGCAGAAATCAAACAAGTCCAGGCGTTACTCTGTCATTCTTCCTTGAACTCTTGCTGCTGGGTAGCACTGCAGTGTCTGCACAATGCACATTAGCCAGGATGCAACCTCTGTTTACTCGAATGTCTCTTTCAGACACATTATGAACTTGGACCATTACCTTCTGGCATAAGCATGGGCTCTAGAGGCAAAATACTAGGCTTGACCAGCAGTCCCTCTGGCAATTTCCATCCTTCCTGGTGCATCCAACATTAATATTTTATTCTTAACATCCTTTCTGATACGGACCTCTCCCTGTAAGGTACACTGGGCATTTGGCGCCAGGATCAGAGACTCAGGATCCTTCTTCCATACAATTCGACCGGTTCTCTGGTTCTGTTTTTCAGCATCTCTCTGTGCCTCATAGGCCTTCTTAATTAAAAGCGGAACTCTTAAAGCTCTACTAGTCTTTGACCCCTGTTTTTTCTTAACACAACTGTGCCAGCCTTCCGAACATATGAGCATTTGTTCCAATCAACAAAGGACACCATCATACAGTCCAGTGGGGGGACACACTAAGGCTAGGGTCTCTACTTGTTCGGCCACTCCAGCCACGGAGGTGGGGAAGGACAGCCAAATTGGATATACCGGAATAGGGGTAGGCCTTCTCACTAACCCCATACATGCAGTCCTTCTAATGGTTGTAAGGGTAGTCTGACAAATGCTTCTGATACCAATCTTGGAACATAATTGTCACTTGGAGCCATTGTCTAATATAGCTCTTGTAGACACTCCGTTTCACCTTTACAGTGGTCTCCATGGAGGGACCCACTATTCTGGACCAGTCTGAGAGAGGCGGTAGTGGGGGCCTGGGCAACTGACCTTGCCACAAAAGGACGTGAATTAGCATTTTGGTGCCCTCACTGGGATCATGTACGTACACCTCTTAACCACTGATTTCTTCTCCAAGCTCTCCTTGTAGCCTATATGCAACTTTGTCAGTGTCTTTTGGGACTGGCGTACTTTTCATGTGCCATCTTTCCCACAATTATAGCAAAACATACTGGAGTTTGGAAGCTGGCGTGGGCGCCACACTGGGAGCCAGGGCGGGGTATTACTAACTGGAAACCTTGGTGCCATCTCTGTCTCATGTGATAAGCATTTGGAGACATCTGGTCCGTTTCTCCACTTCCATGGTCAAGGAATCGAGTTCGGAGCTGTTATCAGCAGAATACATGGGTGGGTACCCCACCCCCATAACAGATAGCACAGTGGGATATAGGTCAGAGCCCCGTGCTTGCAGGCGTGGCCTTCTATAAAGGGACTGTTTTTGAATTCCGGATCTCTCAACAGTTTAAGCCCCATTGTGACATATCTTTTCCTTGTCAGAGCACTCATTGACTGCCAACCTCTGCCCCTGAACTTCACTTGATGGGTCACCCTCAGTCACTCGAGTTCATAGCCGCAGCTATTGGTGCAGGTCCCTCCCGAGGTCGTCTTTTCTCAACTCCTCAATTTCTCTCATTAACTCATCATAGAGGGTGGGGATTCCAGTCGATCTGCCAGGTGTAACTGAAGCAACAGCAGTTCTGAGAAGGGGCAGACTTAAGGATCCTGTCCAGCCTGGTTCGGTCCAGTTCAATCGGCTGGCAAACTACCTTTTCTGAGGCATTCTTGCAACAATTTTTCCAGCCGAGATACATACAAGACAACAACTCCCTTGGTACTTGTTGCATCTCTTACTCTCCACCATAGGTCCTCATCAGAATCTGGGCTCCCATACACATTCTCCAAGGCCTCAAGATGAGCCTGTGCAGTCGCTCAGGGTTACTGGCCCGTTTAGCAGGATGTGGTAGCCAGGCAGGACCTCGGGCTCTCACTAACCCTCTTCGCTTTTCACCTTCCAGGCATTGCCATTCCTAGCAGCATGGGGCAACATAGTCTATCCAGGTCTCCCAGTCATCCTCCCTTGGGGGTGGGGAGGGTGCCAGAAGATCCTCAACCTTCGTGAGAGTCGTGACTAATGGCAGGTGCAGAAATAGGAGTCTGCATTGGTTCCAGCCACCATTACGGGCACTGGAGCAGGAGAGGGTTGGGGAGGAACACCCCAGGTGGAAAGAATAGTTTCTTCAAGTCCTCCACAGTTTTCCCTCTCCCAGCAACCATTCAGCAAATTTCTCCTCAAAGTTTCAAGATAGTGGTGGGGCTGATTCTCCCAGGTCTTTACTGTCCTTAGTTATCACTCTCAAGCAGTGAGGCTCCCTCTGGGGGTAATGGTCTGTGGCACTTTGGAGCTATCTATGGGATCCTTAAACTCTACTAGGGCCAGGAAAGTGTGGGTGAGCAGATTAGCATGCCGACCCACCACCACAGGGTTTTGTAAACCTTCCACCTTGGAAAGTACTCCCTGCACAGTGTCGTGTGATACCCAGGGGGATGTCCAAGAATAACATAACTAGCATTTTGAAGTCGATCCTCCCAGTGCACCACTCCACCAGCAGGTGCACAGCCACTTCTGTCGGGTACCCATTTTTTCTTAACAGTGGTTCATAATATGGCACTAGAGGACACACAATCCCAGGTGAGCCTCAAGATGTAACCCCTAGATGGCGCTATCCCAGGGGCTACTACCCCTGCCTGATTTGCCACTAACAGGTTGAGGGGCTGGATCCAATGGCGGGTGCCTCCACCCAGAGGTCAGGGTTTGCAATAGTTAAACTAACTTGGTCACAGCCCTCTGGGACACTGCAACCCCTTTCTTCCCACTAGTGGCCCACACAATATATCAAATTACCTTCACAGTATACACTTACCCCCAGGTCTGGTTCGGCACTGGGACCTCCTGTGAAATGAGATACAGTGCAACAATCACAGTACAGTACTTTAACATAGACAAATACCTCAGGCAGTATAACTTTGCTGAAACAAGCAGCTCTGATTTATTTAGGGATATAACAAGGACAGGGAAATCAGGTTAATTAGCTTATCACTCTAATAATCTACCTTATGGCTCTGTGCACAGGCCTATCCTATCAGTTACTGTCCCTGGGTACCCAAGCCCTAGTGGCTAGTCCAAACCGTGGCAGCTGGTAGGGGCCTTTCACAGAGAAAGGAGAATTAAACAGTCAGCAGTACAGTAATTCCATTTGGATTTAATGTGGCAATTCAACAGGGAGCAACCCTGAATTAGTACTCACGACCTCCAAATAAGATAGGGTCCTTCAATGTCAGCAGGGCTCACTTGAGGTACACAAACCTCTTCACATCCATATAAAGAAAGTACTATACCAGGGCAGGCTGCATCTGTATCCCGATCGCAATTACTGCACAATACCGGAGAACACACAGCAGATTCAGTTCCTGACAGACCGAGTGCAATTTTCAGCAATTCTTCCAGTCTTCTACAGGGTGAGCCTGGTTTCTCTTCAGAGATCCGTTGATTCTTTTCACCAGGACGGATTCAGTCCTAAAGCTGTTCACAAGCTGCAGACCGAACTCTGGGCCTTACACGTTTTTGACTAAAACTGCACACTGAAAAAGCACAGGGCTCCTTCTTCATCACAAAGCTCAACTGAACTCCAACTGACGAAACCGGGCACTTCCTTTGAGTTCCTCCCAGTTCTTGACTGGATTGGCTGTCACTCACAATAGACTGCTGCTGTTGGTCCAAAAAGGCACTGAAGTCTAAACCATCTCCCAAGAGTCACTGCCCATACAATCCTCTTTGTGGCTAGCTCAGATTATGAGTCAAGTTCTGAGTCGTCAAGGCATCATTTAGAGCTAGCTACCCACACTGATTGGTCCAGTTCAGCAGTTCAAAACTAGAATGGGGAACTAGCAGACACAGTTCTGACTGCAAAAGAAGGTTAGACAAACTGTAATTTCATTATTACTCTAAATAATTTCTGGCAAACAGTTACATCTTTCAGATAGGTTCCCTTTGCACTCTAGTGACTGCAAAAATGAAGTGAATTGGCAGCAGCTCGAGTGGTACTCAGAGAAGCACACAGTCCCCCATACAAACTAATTATGTCTGCAAGCAGACAGCTCTTAAAGAGACAGTACCAGAGGCTCTAAAAACACTCACTGATAAATGGCTTAAATGCCAAACACCATTCAGGCTTGGAGCATTCAAGCAAGCTCCTGGAAGTCTTTTGGGAACCCCCATTTGCAGGGGGGTTACATAATGCTGAAATGGAGCAAAGAGATTAGTGGAAACAGTACACATGGTACAAAATGAAGCAGGCATTAATTCCCTAGTATTGCCCACTTCATAATGTAGTGCTGTTTCCAGCCACATCTAAATTGCCACCAGAGAACTATAGAACTGCACTACATATTGTTTCCCACCCAACCCACGGTATTCGCACACTCACTCAAAACACGGTAGACGGTCAGAGGATAAACTGGCAAGATTAAAGTTGATTTCTAGCTTAGTAAATATTTCATATAAAATGTGTACTTATGGCGTTGTGTGGTATGAAGGTGCAGCAACTAATATAACAGTGATGTAGTGCAACCCGATGTTCAGAAGCAGCACACTCCAGAAATATGAAATCAACATTTCACTCGGAGCCCATTTAATATGAGCCGGTTTACAATGAACTGCCTTGTTAATTGTAATTTCTATACTGAAACCCCATAAAATCTACTGAAATAGTTCTTGACACAATTTTGAACAGTAAATATCGTAGTGCTCGAGTGTTTGCAGCCAGGCAATGAATATGCAAATCTGTTCCATCTGCAATCCCAGGCTGTATTTCTCTAATATAGAGACACTGTTCTCAGTATTTTTCAAGTAATTTTTAAAGAATGTTTTTCAAGTTTGTTAAAAATTAAAAGTACTGCAAATATCACTAGACAACACTTGTCTGCATAGCTGTGTTTGTAATATGACCATACAAATACCAGCCACAATATAAGTAAATGTTAACAATGCAAAATATTAATAAACACGTTTAACCTGATAATAACTGTCTGTGATTTATCCGTATAACTTGGTGATTACACACAATTTTTGTAAAGTCGGGCTTTACTAGGGAATTATGACCAGTTGGTGGTTGGAAGCGCTATTCATGCCTTATGGCCCAACCCCCCTAACCAGGCGTTAATTCCTAGTAGAGCCCTCCTTTGTCATGAATTAATGCTTACATGTCTCCTTGCAACTGTATGTGGTTGGTGTTATATGTTCAGATACCTTATGACTTTATTCTACTAAAGAAGAGCCTTGTCTTACACCTTGATGTTCAAGATATAGCTCTCCTGTTCTATCAGCTTACCACTTGACATTCAGTTTCTCTTTCTGATCTTCTGTTCTCGCTTTCATAGTAACAGGACCTTCTGGATTTTCTGGAAGATGCAGTAACTTTGTTTAGAGTTTCCATCCCATCACAAGCTCTGCTGGTGACAATACAGTAGTACAATGCCTTGTGCTCCTGTACGCCAAAAGAAAAGGTATTGCTTCTTCCACAAGACTCCAGATTGTACAGCAACTGCTTAAAAGATTTCAGAATTCCCTCAGCATAATCACTGGCTTCAGCTCCGATGTGGGCTAACTTAAGTGTACGTAATACAACTTTCTGCCAACTATGACGTGACTTTCCTGATACAAACTGTGTTTCCTCATCAGTGGTAAATGAATTAGGATGACCATGGCACAAAAACAACAGAATAGCCATTATTGATGGGGCTGCTAGTCGCTGATTTCCCAAATGTTACTTCTGCATCAAGATAAGCAACATATCACCTGTGGGGGAAGCTCCACAACTATTGAGAGCTTGGTACTGCCAAGGGACTGAGGTAACATGGTTGCTTGTGTCAGGTCAGGATTTCCAGTACATCACACAGCATATTGCCAGTGGGGAGAACTCATACATTCCTGCTCATTCTTCTAAGCAAACTAAAATCAGATTCTCTGCACATCAAACAGTACTGCAAAGCTGGGGATCCATCGATCCTGTGTAGTGTCTCACCTCCGCTATATATACACATCATAAAGACAAACTAGCAATACAATCTGGGAGAACTCTGTTTTTGCAAAGCATCACCTGTCCCAAAAAAACTGTAAAGGAAGACTCTCTTGTTCACTACACGGCATTGTTCAGTAGCAAGACCTCCTTTGTTCCTGCACAGTGCCTCCCCCCCCCCCCCCAACACACACACAAGCAAAATCCAGAGTTACTGGTACTGTAATAGACTTGGTGGACAGATCCACCCTCAAGCTTTGTCATCCCTGCAACAGAACAAGCTCCTGGATGCCTCTGGAGAAGGAGGTGCACGGGACTCAGGTGCTTTCTCCCTGACATACAGGCCGCCAAGCTGAATGAGAGACAGCCCAGGCACCAATGAAGACAGACTGTGAGCAGGGTCTATAAAGGCAGGACTGTGCTGGAAGTAGTCATATCTGGTGGATATCTCATTCTGGGGAGACCTGATTTGGTGGGAAGTGGTGTGAGCTGCACCATCCCAGCCCTAAACAGTGTGAAACTAGCTAGGAGAAAAGCTGCTGAGTTCTGGAGATGATGAAAGTTGGAACTGCATGCAAGATGGCAGGTCCACAACACTGAAGATCATGCATAGCGCAAGAGACCAAGGGCTCCTGACCCGGGGCCCATAGCAGGACATCAGCAAGGTGCCAGGCAGCCATTGACCTAAGGGTTTAGAAGCTGTGGCATGTGTGAGTGTCAGTCTGTGGCCTCAACAAGCTGGAGAGAGTGGAAGGAGGTTGAAGGGGGCTAGCAACTAGCACCAAAAGTGATCAGCTCAGCATGGAGTGGTGACAGAGGACCAGACTGTATTGTTATTGCCCTGATAGACTAGAGATCCTGAGGCCTGCCACAAAGGAGAAGCCATCCGGGTCCAGTAACAGAGAGTAAGCCATGGAGCAGCCTATGTTTCTGGGTCACCTACAGCTGGGTGGCCTACAGCTGCTCACTGTGTTTTGCAAGCTGTTGACTGGGTCAGATTATAAATACCCTGATGTGAGGGATTTACTGTAATTTAAGCCATTGTATTGCCTGTGTGGTGTTTGGGGATTTCACACATGTTTACATATAAGTGCACAAACATCAGCCAGCTTGCATCAACATCTGCAGGCCTGCAATAGTTCAACACCTGGAGTACTCAGGGAATGTGTTGGACTTGTTAAATCCAGGAACAGATTGGGATGGGGTAGAGCTGGCCCATCTAGAAGGGTGCCTAAGGGGGCACCATTTAATAGCTGATATTTTCACTAACTCGTTTTTTCAGTTGCTATTGTTAATGAAGCTGTGTTATTCTATAAATCTGGTCTGGCTATTAACTCCCTGTGAGGTACGGAAAATAGTGCTTTTCTTACAGAGCCCAAAGTTGAACCTGGACATTAACCTTGGCTCAGCACCCCACCCATCACCCCCCTCCCCCCATTTTTTAATTTGAAATATACAGTATTAATAAATGGGTACATAGACAGGTAATTAAATAAATAACTACCCTTACCTGTGTGGTGTCTACCATCTCCCCCCTACCCCACACAGTTTGATGTCAAGATCTCTGTTACATCGCACAGCACTGTAACAGTGAAGAGATCTTCTCTAACTCCCTGCTCATCATGCACTCCCAGCTAAAGGCAGACATCCCAGTACATCACACTGTGCAGTACCAATGGAGAGAGCTCCTCAAACCCTGCACAATGTCTTCCTATCACACATCTGTCTTTCGGATGAGCCGTTAAACCGAGGTCCCATCTGCCTGGATTGGTGGTAGTTCAGGTGGATGTTAAAGATCCCATGGCACTTATCGAAAAGAGCAGGGGAATTTCCCCACTGTCCTGGCCAAATTTCCCTCATTCACTAAAAATACCACAACAGCTTAATCTGATTCAAGATCAGTTGGCATTCATCTGTATCCACCTCCCCCGGGTCGTGCCTGAAAATAGGCAGGATTTATCTAGTGCACTTACCTGGTCAACAAAAACTAAATAAAAAAAAAAACATAGCCCAAGGTTAGTCTGTCTGTTACATCGCACAGCACTGTAGCAGTGAAGAGATCTTCCTTTTCCTGCTCATCGTGCACTCCCAACTTAAGGCAGACACCCCAGTACATCACATTGTGCAGTACCAATGAGAGAGCTCCTCAACCCCTGCACAATGTCTTCCTATCACACACATAGCCTAAGGTTAGACTGTCTGTTACGCCACAGCACTGTAGCAGTGAAGAGATCTTTTTTTCCTGTTCATTTTGCAGTCCTAGCTAAAGACAGACATCCCAGTACATCATACTGTGCCGTACTAGTAGGGAGAGCTCCTCAACCCCTGCACAATGTCTCCCTCCCACACAAACACACAAAACTGAATACAGAAAATGTATAGGGATGCAGAGTGTGATTTCTGCCCAAGGTGGCAGACTTTACCTCATTTGTTTAAGCTAGATACTCTCAAGTGGCAAAAATCATATATTACATGCACTTTCTTACCAATATGATGATTTCAAAGAAGTGGTATTACCAACATGTTTTATAATCCTTTGTGAGTAATGTCAAGTTAAATCAAATGCTGTATTCTAATGTTCACATTGCTTACTGTCAGAGTTGAACAAACATGCATTTATAGTATAAAAATAAAGGTGTAAACATAAGAATCAGATTCTTAATTCTCATTGCTGATATTTAGTAAGTGGGTTAGTTAGTTAGTTAATTAATTAGTTAGTTAGTTACTGTAGTTAGTTCAAAAGTCTCACCAGAAAGACATACTGAGCTGTTAACAGCTCATTTCCAGATTGTCTTGGGGAGAGGAAATGGGAGAACATTGAGGAACCCTCTTATTTCTAAATTTGGAATAACTGAATAGATAGATAGATAGAAGATAGATAGATAGATAGATAGATAGATAGATAGATAGAAAACCTTCTCTGTGCGGTGTCTAACCCGTCCCCCCACCCCAAACGCAGCCTAAGGTCAGGCTCTCTGTTACATCACACAGCACTGTACCAGTGAAGAGATCTTCTCTTTCCCTGCTCATTGAACACTCCCAGCTAAAGGCAGACATCACAGCACATCACACTGTGCAGTACCAATGGAGAGAGCTCCTCAACCCCTGCACACTGTCTCCCTCCCACACAAACACACAGAACCAAATGAAGACAAGCATTTATCAATGCCAAATGTTGTCTCACTGGCATTGGCATTGGTAGTGCAGGAGTTAGAGATGCATAATAGGAATGGCAGTGAAGTATTGAACTGACACCAACCCCATCCCCACCCTGCAGAGACTGACAGGCGTTGGGGGTGTGCCTTTGTGTTGTCAGCTATAACACTCATGCCATTTTACCTCATCCTACCCTGTAGACACTGACAAGTGTCATGGTGTGCTTTGGGGTCTTTGAGCCTTATACTTCATAAGGAAATACACTGAGACGGGTGCAGTATAGGAGAATGCGGCGAACTTTAGGGCCAAACACTGCAAGGGACACCTTGATGCCTGTCACTGGCTGCAGGGTGGGGGTGGAATGGCGTGAGCATTACAGCCAATGATCCCAAGTCACACCCCTGACGCTTGTCAGTCTCTACAGGGTGGGGTGTTACAGTTGGAAACCCTAACGTCGTAGGCGTTTGTTGGTATTTTCACTCCAAATTTTCAAGATAGGCTTTTTGTGACCCCACTTCATGAAGAGCGGCACAATCAGTTTGTTAGCTGAAAGGTGGTTTTGCACAGCGGCTATGCCATTTGGCGACACAGGGACGAAAACACATTTTGGGCAGGATGTGAAAAATGACAACTGTATTGTTCATGAGGAGGTGTAAAAAAATGGCAATGTTGAAAATCTGGAGTGAAAATATGAAAAATTGGTGAAGTCATAAGCATGCATAGAAACTGCGCAACACACGTCTGTAACCCAATTAATTTTGGGGATTTTTTTAGCCACATTTTCAACATAGGCATTTTGGGACCTCCCCTCATGAACAGTGGTGCTGTGATTTTGTTAATCTCTCCCAAAAGTTGATTTCCCACAGCGACCACGCCATTGTGCGCCACAGGTGCGGAAACACATTTTGGGCAGGCTGTGTAAAATGACAGCTGTACTGTTCATAAGGAGGTGTGAAAAAATGCCAGTGTTGAAAATCTGGCATGAAAATATTGCAAATTTGCTAAGTTACAAGGGTGCGTGGAAACTGCGCAATGCACACTTGTAACACAGTCATTTTATGGGCTTTTGTCATCAAATTTTCAACATAGGCATTTTAGGACCTCTGCTCATGAACAGTGTCACCTTCATTTTTTAAAACTGTCCCAAAAACTGATTTCGCACAGCAAACGCGCTATTCTGCGCCGGACGTGCGAAAACACATTTGGACAGGATATGTAAAATGACAGCTGTACTGTTCATAAGGAGGTGTGGAAAATGCCAATTTTAAAAATCTGGAGTGAAAATATTACAAATTCACAAATTCTACATGGTGTGTGAAAACTCGTAATGCATGCTCGTAAAACAGACAATTTTTGGATTTTTTTCACCAAATTTGCAACATAGGCTTTTTGAAAGCCCCCTCATGAACAGTGGCACTGTCATTTGTTAATCAGTCGAAGGTGATTCCATACAGTGACTGCGAAATCACCTTCGAGACCGAATAAGCTATGACAGTGACTGAATTCATGAGGGGCTCTCAAAGAGCCTATGTTGCAAATTTGGTGAAAAAGATCCAAAATTGTCTGTTTTACGAGCATGCGCTATGCCGCCGTTTTCGCACGCTTGTAACTTCGTGAATTTGTAATATTTCCACCCAGATTTTCAAAACTGGCATTTTCCTATAACCCCATGTTGAAAATCTGGCACCAAAATTCGAAAAATGCCCAATATATGCACCAAAGTTGAAAAAATCCTATTTATGCCATTATACAGCTTACGGGCATTTCTTCAGTTCGCAGTTGGCTTTGAAGAGTGCAGACGTGTTCCTGGTCCACCGAAGATCGTTGCGCCGTGCTCTGGAGGTAAGTATGGGGTGAGGGTGTGTGTGGGGAGGCAGGGTGCACAGAGGATGGGCGAGGGTTGGCGGAGGGCCACCAGACTCAACGAGGGACCGTTTTCTGGTTTGCAGGTTGTAAAAAAAAAGAAAACATTGCAGATCGTTTCGTTTTACAGGGCATTTGTGCGCTGGGGTGGGCTCCTAGCATGCCACCTGAGTGTTTTTTTTGGGGGTTGTAGCCAACGGATTGGGCACCCCATTGGCACACAACAAATGGGGAGACATTATGCCGACGGGGAGTGGGTTCCATTGGCAAATTAAACTGGGAAGGGGACATGATGTTGAGGGGTTGGCATCCCTCAGTACAGACTTTAAATGGGAGGTGCATTATGCTGGCAGAGTGGGCTCCCCGTTGGCAAATAAAAGTGGGTTTGGGGCATGCCGACAGGGGGATCGGGCACACTTGAAGTCGGCTCTCCACGTGGCGGCAGTCAGCGCCACCATGTTTATTGAAGGGCTTTGCCAGAAAAGGCACGTAGGGAGGGCATGTTTTGGTGCCACTGCATGACAAGCTTGGCTGTCATTGCAGTGGATCTTTTCTTAGATATGCTCACCACGTTATGTATTCCTGGTGTGGCACCTGCATGCTGGCTTATTGGGGAATGAGGGACGCACCTACTGATGCGAGCCCTGCATTTGCCCAACAGTGACCGCGCTTCCAAATCTGCTACTAATGCAATATGTTGGCTGGCGCGCAAGCACCAGCCAAGATAAAAATGTATAAGGATGCAGAGTATGATTTTTGCCACCCCCACCATTTCTAAATTTCAAATAAATGACTAGATAAACAGATAGCTTGACAGTCAGACGGACAGACAGATGGACGAACAGATGGATGGATGGAAAGAAATATAGCTAGATGAGTAAATAAATAAATAAGCTTCCCTGTGTGGTGTCTACCTCCTCCCCCCAACCCACACATAGCCTAAGGTCAGATTTTCTACTACTTCACACAGCACTGTACCAGTGGAGAGATCTTCTCTTTCCCTGTTCATTGTGCACTCCCAGCAAAAGGCAGTCATCCCAGTATGTCACACAGTACAGCATAGCAGGGAGACCTCTTCCACCCCTGCATAGTATCTCCTCCCAGACACACACCTACATAAATTATTTTCCATGAGATTTTCAAGATCATAGAGTGTACAGCTTGCATGATTACAATGTGTTTTTTAAGGCAGAAAAAAGGATGTAGATTATTATTTCTACCACCAGATGGCAGACAGGAGTTATTTCTATGTCAATTCCACCACCAAGACTACTCAAGTTCAAGTTCAAGTTTATTGCAGGAAAACTCCATTGAGCAAGCTTATTCACAAGGAGGTCCTGTGACATATAGACTTTCACAATGTACAAACATAGATAGGTGGTAAACAGTATATACATAAAGCACGCATAACATAATACAGGCAAGATATACATACAAGGCCACCACATAGGATGACCACAGGTGGTAGACAACTAATATAGCGCTGGGAAGCGACTTACAAGTTGCATAGTGATAATTGAAACATGGTGACTGGTGTGTGCAATACATACATTTTAGCAGCTGGAACAAACAACAGAATATAACTGATAAGGGAGGTAGAAGTGATTTGATAGTGTAACAGTGGCGTGAAAACATAGATAAAGCCAGGAGTAGAAGGGGAAGGGAAAGCAATTAATATGACAACGCAAATATGCCTTACCAATGGATACATATGGCACACATGGGGAAGGAAGAGGCTTAATGACAGTTACAGGTGTCTTTTATTTTTGCTGAACTTAGCAATTTGTAAGAGTTTATTGAGACTGTGCTAGTTAGTTTCAGTACGGTTTGAAATTGGCTCCAAATGGAGGGAAGGGCATGTGCAATAGCACGTTTACCAAAGGAGGTCCGCGTCCTTTGGTATATTAAGCATAATAAAGTCAGATTTTCTTAACGAGTATGCACTATGTGAGATACTAATGAGGGAAGAGAGATAGCTTGGCAATTTCTGCAGGAGCAGTTTAAGAGTCCATAGCCCAGCATGGAGCAGGCGTCTAGTAGTAAGGGATGTCCAACCAACAGCTGCATATAAGTCACAGTGGTGCAAACGGTAAGGGGAGTTGGTAATGAACTGTAACGCACGGTGATAAAGGATGTCCAGTTTACTTAGATTTGCAAGAGTGGTGGAGGAATAGATTACATCGCCATAGTCGAGCAGAGGGAGAAAAGTGGCCTGGACAAGCTTATTTCGAGTTTCAAGAGGGAAGAGGAGCCTATTTCTGTAGAAGAAACCTAACCTTGCTTTTAGCCTTCTAGAGACATCTTCGACATGGTCATTGAAAGATAATTTATTGTCGATCCAGATACCCAGATATTTAAATTTGGTTACAACTTCCAAAGGCTCATTTAGCGTGGTGACAATGAAGTCTTGGGCAAGGGTATTGGGGGGGCCTGTGGCAGCACTACGGGAGAATATCATCGCTTTAGTCTTCTTGGCATTAAGCAGAAGCTTTGCCTTGATTAGATTATGCTCAAGTTGTGCGAAGTCCGCTTGAAGCCTCCCTTGACTTCGGATAGTGATGAGCCAGAAGTATACAAACAGTATCATCCGTGAAAAGTGCAGATTGGACATATATATGTTAGAATCTAGGTCATTAATGTATAAGGAAAACAAAATAGGGCCTAAGATGGATCCTTGGGGACTCCTCTTGCAACTGGCAAGGCAGCAGAAAACAGCTTCCCTTTACTTTTGGGATCTCCCATTTAAGTAACTAGAGAACCACTGGGTGGTATGGTATATGGCACCCAACTTTGCAAGGCAATTGACTAATAGTTTGTGATCAACAGTATCAAAAGCTTTGCTTAGATCCAGAAAGACTGCACCAGTTACCTTCTTTGCATCTATAGCAGAGATCCAGTCATAGGTTACTTTTACTAGCACAGTGATTGTGCTATGATTTGCTCGGAAGCCGGATTGAGCTGGGTTGATGAGAGAGAAGGTTTCCAAGTGAGATTTTAACTGAATATGGATCAGTTTTTCGAGAACTTTAGAAAGGATAGGCAATATGGAGATAGGCCTATAGTTGTTTACATTGCACGGGTCACCAGATTTAAATAGAGGGAGGATATGTGCTGATTTCCAGCAGGACGGCACAGTGGCAGATGTAATGGAAAGACTGAAGATGTGGAGAATTGGGGCAGCGAGGTGGGCATATCCTAACCTTAGGAAAAAGGGTTCCAAGCCATTGTCCCGCGCTTTTTGGTGTCTAAGTTAAGAAGAGAATCTTCTACTTCTTTATAGCTTAACTCGCAGTTGGAAGGGGCTGGGTGCAGGACTAGATATAGGGGGAGGGGTATGCTGGCTCACTGCAGCACCAGCATAAGATGATGAGTCAAAAGCTAAACCAGCTTGGCAAAGTGGGAATTAAGTTCCTCCAGGATTAAGGACTTGTTTTCCACAATCTTGCCACTTGCAACTATCTTTGTTGGGACAGAGGGGGCCGTGGGCCGTCCTTCTATGGATTTGATAGTCTTCCATATTTTATGAGGGTTACCTTTAGCTTGTTCGAGAGTGGAAATATAATAGTTAGCTTTAGCAGAGCTGAATACTTTTCACACAGGTATTCCTGGCTGTTCTAAGGCCTGCCAATCCAAAGATTCTTTGGAGTATCTGGCTTTAGCCCAGAGCTTATCTCGAACTATAAGGGCTGCCTTAAGATCCAAAGTGAACCAGGGATTGAGTTGTTCTGTACCCTTACTTTGATGAACGGGCATGCTTATTTATTATTGTAGTGAGAATGTCATTAAGGGTGTATGCTGCCTCGTTGACATCTTTGGCTAGGTAGAGGTCTTGCCATCTGATCATGTTCAGGTCAGATAGGAAGTTTACTGCACTGAACTTATGAAAAGGATTGTTTTGTTATAAAGATGGGCTGCGGACGGGCCTTGATTTGAGATCTTATGCAAGCAACAATCCCATGATCACTCATGTTGTTGTGAAACACTGCCGAATGAGATATTTTATGTGGATGGGTGGTTAGTACACATCTAGGATGGAACTGTTGGCAGTATTTAGAATGTTATTCCTAGTAGCTTCACTGACTAATTGCCCAAGACCTAGCTCGTCACAAAGGGATTTGAGGCTGTGTGATTTAGGTGATAGCCAATCCAAATTTAGATCTCCTAGAAATATTGTTTCAGTTTTTGCATCTACGAACATGGATTTCAAAAGATTAAGGACTTCATCACCACCCGACGGAGGTCTATAGCCACCTATGACAGTGATACATTCCGAGGAGGGGAGGTGAAGGCTCAGTGAAACTAACTCAAATTCCTTGTCTAGAGATTTGCAACTAATATTGGTGACCGAGTACTTAGATTTGGCGTAGATAACCACACCCCCGCCTCTAGACTCTCTATCCGCTCTAAATAATATGTAGCCCTACAGTGATACTTGTTGATCAGTATTTGTCTTTTTTAACCACGACTCAGTAATTATAATAAGGTCAGTGTTAGTGTGTGCGGCCCAGGCTTGCAGTTGTACAAGTTTTTAGGCAGGCTTAAAATGTTGACCATCATCATTTTGAGACCTGTGGCCTCAGCAAAGTCAATAGGCGAGGTAAGTTGTGGGGGCAGGGTTGAGTCTCACATTTCCTGAGCAGAGAAGAAGCAGAAGTGTAATTTTCTTTAAGGAGCTTCTAAGAATGGAGACTGCTTTTTATTTCTTCGAGTTAGCCCATGTCGTGCTGTACAAGAGGTGGCACCACTGTAATGACAGTTTATCGTGATCAATGTAAGTGCTCGAATAGACATAGGTGAGGACAGCAGCAAGGGGGTGGTGGCAAACCGGGGGAATAGGCTAAAAGGGGGGAGGAGAACGACATAGTGTCTGCACGGCAGACCGTTATAACATTAGGTATTGATAAAGTACATTGGAGAACTGATTTGCATTGAGGTACTTCGGGATGCCCTATATTGCTGGGAACTCTGCACCTTAGGAGCAATAATAGCACAATAAAGAGAGCCATAGTCCCAGGTTGGGTGGTCTCGCGATTTGTATTAGTGCAATATTTTACTAGGCAAGTAATTGACCCACCTAAGTACTCACTTAAAACCTAGGTGAGAAATACAGCAGAAAAGGGAACAAGGAGAGCAGGAGCAGCTTAGTTAGTGGCTGGGGCTCAGGAGATATTCACACAGGGCAGGCTTATTGGCCATACTCAGCTACCAATCATAGGTTGGCAGCAGTCAATACTAGGCCAAGAGGCAGTAATGTGATACAGAAGGCGGAGCATGAGTGTATTTAAAGGAGGCCTGGGAGGGGGGAGTGGGAGAAAATTTCAGGTCAGAGCAAGAGCTGAGAAGTCAGGATTAAGAAGGGAACACTGTAAAAGGCTATAGAGAAGGTGCTCCAATCAGAGCGAAGAAGGCAAGCAGGCGGACCAATCACGATCCCCTAGGGCAGCGCCGCACCAATCAAGAGTGCCCAGGCGTGCTGGCTCTCTGCAGAGGATTTTATCAGTATCTACCTGAGCTGCGATCCGTGCCCCGAAGCCCTGTGGTCAGCTAGGGCTGCTGTAGTGAGTCGGTGGTGGCGGCGGCTGTAGGAGCGGCTGTTGCTAGCCGCTTTTTCACCGGCATGCCTACAGGTGCAAATCCTACAAACAGAAAGAGAGCTGGGTCATTTATATGCAAGGGCAAATAAAATTTAAGGGGTGGGAAGGCAGGGGAGCTGGCGGCAGTTTGTCAGAAGGGGGTAGGTGTGAAAATAGGGACAAAGGAAAAAATTATTACAGGGCTGGGCAGACAGTACAAGTAAATGGCTGCCTGTTAGCTAAGGAAGCTGGGGGAGGGTATGCTGTCTCGAAGAGAGGCAGCACGAAATCACGGCAAATTACTATTAGTTTAGAGGAAGGGGGAGGAATACAGCAGGACATGCTAGGTACTGGGGCAAAGATAGAAGAAGAAAGAAAAGGAAACAACAGGGCAAGGGTTTAACACAGCAAAATGGCAGAAATCAAATCACAGAGGAAATAGCAGTAGCTTGTACTTTAGGAGGCAGAAGGGGAGAGTGCAGCTTATCGCACTAACCATATACAGGCTACTATTACAATTTGATTGCAGTCTAAGCAAGGCAGAGCACAAAGATATCTAACAGTCTTTTTTCTAACCACTTTACATTCACTAACACTTTTTTTCTTAGTTTTGCACAAATTTCAGGTCAGAGCAAGAGCTGAGAAGTCAGGATTAAGAATGGAACACTGTAAAAGGCTATAGAGAAGGTGCTCCAATCAGAGCGAAGCAGGCAAGCGGGCGGACCAATCATGATCCCCCTAGGGCAGCGCCGCACCAATCAAGAGTGCCCAGGCGTGCTGGCTCTCTGCAGAGGATTTTATCTGCATCTACCTGAGCTGCGATCCGTGCCCCGAAGCCCTGCGGTTGGCTAGGGCTGCTGTAGTGAGTCGGTGGTGGCGGCGGCTGTGGGAGTGGCTGTTGCTGGCTGCTTTTCACCGGCGGCCTCAGACAGCTGGAATTCTGAGCTGCAATCTGTGCCCCGAAGCCCTGCGGCCGGCTAGGGCTGCTGTAGTGAGTCGCTGGCAGCGGCAGTCAGAGAGCGGCTGTTGCTAGTCATGCCACCAGGGGTTGGCCACTCTTATGGTTGTAAGAGTGGTTCATCAGTCATTCGGTATGAGAACCATGAACAGAAGGTGAGCGGTTATCCTACCCTAAGAATGTAAGTAAGATCATTCTTATAACCATAAGAGTGGTCTCGGTGGTAATATTAATACATTACTATGAGCTCAATCAATAATATATTAATTTTTTAAAAACCTTAACAGAATGTACCTGTTTCCAGGACAGCTGCGTGTACTCTTTACAGAATAAGAGTGTCTCATATGTAGAGGAAAGAAGTACTCGGATTGTTCGAGAGTGCTCCTTCGACCTAGAATACTTAAAGGAGAACCCCTGTTAAGCAAGCAAACAAACCTTCCAACAGATAAACCCATAATTTGGGTCTTCACAAGGAAAAGAAAAGGTTTTAGTCCCTTTTATCACATTCCGGCTTGTAGACTGCAGTAATTTGTATTGCTTTATCAAAGGCCTTTGACCTGGTGAACCACTCCCTCCTCTTACAGTCTGCAGGATCTAAGGGGTTATTGGATGGACCTTGGCATTGGCTACAGTCCTACCTGGATGGATGCATGCAAAAGGGTCTCTACCTCTGGAAGTATCACACATAGCAGATGCATACAGAGAGGAGTACCCCAGGGGTCCATTTTGGGACCCCTCTTATTTTTAATGTTTAACAACAGCTTGCCAACAGTCGTGCGTCACTCTCAAGTTAGATTGTTCACAGATGCTTTATGCTTTATGCTGCAGTTGGATGGGTTTCCCTTCACCGCAGAAGGAACAGAAATGCAGCCCTATGGATTTACAGAGCGTTATCAAAAAAACTTCCAAACTATATTCTGGACTGCTTCACCCATACCATTCCTAGCTCCTATGCCCTAAGAAGCAACAACATCATCCTGCTCAAATTGCCCAAATTCAACACCAGGCTAGGGAGGCAGCAATCAGCTATTCTCTAGCTATAGCATGGAACACCCTACAAAAATCCCTAAAACTGTCCAATATTATTCCATTTGCATCCTTTAAACAGCATTGTACAGTCTTCGTCACAGAGAAATCATCTCTCCCTTCTCAACATAAAACTCCCCCATTACTGACCACTCAAGTGCTGCTGCTGCCTTCAACACTTACTTCATCTCATGTACCGCTGCTCTTCTGGACTCCCTACCGGCTACAAGGCCGGTCGCACCAGTCACCTCCTCCAGCTCACCCACACAAGTACTTTCTCTTTCTCCAAAATTATGCCCACTGCAATGCTGGAGACTTTGTATGCCCTAAATCTTACCAAAGGCAGCTCACCTGATGGCTTCAACCCCAAGCTACTATACCTTTTGGCCCCAGCTATCACTGTCCCTTTGTCTACTCTCCTCAACCACTCATTTGACCTGCCTACCATCCCAACTGATTGTAAACATGCTATCATTCTTCTGTTACCAAAGGGCAGTGATACCACCTCTATACTGGGGAACTACCACCCTATTTCCCTGCTTTCCACCCTAGCTAAACTGCAGGAACACCTGGTTCTGACCCAACTCTCATCTTATCTCTCTAACTCTAATTTCTTCAACCCCTTCCAATCTGGCTTTCAGAAGCACTGCTTCACCACCACCTCTCTGATTAGGCTTACTGACTCAATCCTCTCAGGGATGGACAGTGGCCAAATCACATCTGCCATTTTTGTCGACCTTGCCAAGGCTTTCAACACAGTTTCCCACACCTTTCTTCTTAACCCCCTCTCCTCGGCTGGTCTGTCACCAACTGGTTTAGTGTTTACCTTATAGGCTGGACCCAGTCAGTCAGAATCACTGACTCTATATCCCCTCAACTCCCTATTAGCACAGGTGTCCCACAGGGGTCTGTGTTGGGTCCTATCCTGTTCTCTATTTTCCTTAATGACCTCCCATCCATCTGCAACTCATCTTCTATACGTATGTATGCAGATGATACAGTCCTTTTTACCTCTGGTCTGTCCCCATCTGATGTTGCAAACAGACTTCAACTGGACTTCAATAATGTCTAGAACTGGTTTCACTCTCGTCAACTCTTTCTTAACACTAAGAAGACAGTCTCCATGACCTTCAACACTAGACAGAGATTCTCAAAGTTCTCCTCCCTGCCCTCCTTCCTTACCTTTGATGGGACAGCGACTGAGGACACCTCATCATTCAGATATCTGGACGTATGGCTTGATCAACACCTCACCTTCTCCAACTACATAGATGCCATCCTGAAAAAGTTGTGCCCCAAGCTTGGAGCTTTATACAGGAACCAGAACTGTCTTCTTCTCCCAGCAAGGTGTGAACTGGTCCACAAGATGATCCTACCTATTTTTGACTACTGTGACATAGTCTACAGTGCCGCTCCTAGGACTTCCTTAGCCAGATTGGATTCCATCTTCAATTCCTTCTGTTGATTCTCTCTTGACTCTCCTCCTCTCACCCATCACTGTCAACTCTACCATTCCCTGGCATTTCCCTCTCTAGAAAACAGGCGCTTACACCACTGTGCAAATTTTGTCTCAAAGTTCTGGTTTGGCTCACTGCCAACATATCTTATGTCCTCTAGCTATCCCCCTCCACCTGCCCGCTCACTTCAATCTCAGGACTGCAGAACCCTATAAGTCCTTGATGTTTCTCCACTATAGGCCAGTCTGCCTTCTCATTCTGCTTCCCAAAACTGTGGAACTCACTCCCTCAACAGATTTGTCACTCGTCCTCCCCTTCCTCCTTAACTGCAACACTTCATAACTACCTCTCTGTTAATTGCTCCTGTACCTAACTCCTTTGGAGTTGCCTAATTCCTATCCTTATCTGCACAAAACCCTCTGTTGTCACATGTTTACTATTATTGCACTTAAAAGTGATGTATCATGATTTCTGTGAACTGTATTTTTGGAACTGCGAATTCATACAAAGTTGATCAGACCTCTGTTGTTGTACTTAGATAATGTATGTTCCTACAAGTTGCTTTCCTTAATATCCTTAATTATATGTATGGTTTTCACTACTTTTAGTACCTTCTTGTCATCACTGTTGTGAGATGGTTTCCATTGTATTTTGTATTGTATCTCTCCTATCACCCCTTCCCCCAGGATGCACCGTGAGATGAGCAACATGTTCAGTGTGCCCTTCCTGGTGAAACATTTCAATAAATAAATAATAAATAATACAAGTGGTGGCCCTAAGTGTGCAAACTGTCACTCTGTAGTGCTCACATGCATGATGGGTATAAAGGGGGTGGAATCCTCGATGCAACTTACTTTAAATGCAGAGATTCAGACAGCAGTGTGCACAGAATTTGCTCTAGCTAAAATTCTGGTGTACAGACACCAGCAAATTTGTGCATGACACTGCTCCAGTTGCATGGTACTTTGCCATGAGCAGTACCTTGGCAATATGGTGACACCACCAATGATATCCCCCCCATCCAGTCATACCTTACTTGTTGCCTGCTTGTGGCTGACACATGTGTCCTTTCAGGCTGTCCAGGCAGTCCTGTGCCCCCCAATCACTCCATCAATTAATCACATTTCCTGGCATAGAAGCACAGAAATATAGACTTTGACAGCAGATAAGGACTCCTAGGTGCTGGAAAGGGGGGCCACTAGGGCCATGGCCCTACCACTTTCACAAGTGGCCCTATCAGTTTTGCAATTATGTTAATGTATTTAATAGGGAGAATTTACCCTTACATATTTGGCCTACCACTTTCAAACTGTTCCAGCACCAATGTAAGGACTGCTTGGCCCACCAGTCTGCCATTTCCTACCTATTGGATAAGCTGCAGATCCTAGTTAACCAATAGCCTACTTCCTCCTACCCCCACAATAATTGCCTTATGTCTGTCGATGCATTCTTGAATTCCCCACTGTTCTTGATCCCATAACCTCCTCGGAAGGCTGTTCCATATATCCACAACCCTCTCTATGAAAATACTTCCTCACATTGCCCTGAGCCATCCCCTCTATCTTCAAATTGTGCTCCCTTGTTCTTGCCATCTCTTTTCTGAAAATGCTACCTTCTTGGACTTTGTTGATTCTCTTAAGGTACTTCAAAGTTTCTATCATCCCCCCTTTCCTCAAGGGTATACACATTAAGCTCCTTTAGTCTCTCTTCATATGGCTTCTGGTGCTGACCCTTTCCCATTTAGTTGCCCTCCTCTGAACTACCTCCATCCTGTCTATGTCCTTGCGGAGATGGGGTCTCCAGAACTACCCAATACTTCAGATGAGTTCTCACTATCTGTCTGTACATCCAGCAGTTCCTCCTCCCTGTCCCTTTCTAGAGGCTCCACAAGTAATCCAGCAATTAATCACATCCCCTGGTGTCCAGTGGTTCCTCCTTCACTGTCCTTTATTCTCAATGATTGGTAGCACATCACTTTCCCACTGAACATTTGTTCCTGTTATGTATGCCTGTTCTTTTGTAAAGCTTTATTGAAAAATAATCACAGGATCACTGTAAGAGTTTCACAGCTGCTGCAGACCAGGCTCCAATTAATAATTTGAGTATTTTAGGAAAGCAATACCAACTTTTTCTGGACTATAGTAAAAGATTTTAAAAATAGTGAATCAGCTCAACTGACTCAGGTGGCCATTATTGCAGGCACATGCTGTCAAATCCCAGTAGGGTGCACCACTTCAAGACCATTTGAAAGACCTTATCTGTCAAAACTGGGTCAAACTGCACCCATGATGGCAGTGCCTGTGTCTCTCACTAACTGGGTAATACCCAGGACAGGCTGCTTCAGGTAATCCCATCTCTGATGGATGATAAATTGTGAAGGAGAAAAACAAATTAGCATTTCTCTGCTGAAAAAAGCTTCCCAGCTGAAGACAAGATGGATTTAGTAATCTATCAATAGTGTTGCATACTTCAGCTGGTCTAGTCTTCCTTTCAGTCATCACCCATGATTGCCCATTAATTTTTTTTTTTTTAGTTGTTTAACCAGGTATAGCACACTAAGCTGAAAGCTTTTACAGGAGCAACCTGGGAGCACAGTAGTGAGTTTTCAACATCAGTGAATCCTCCTCTGGCCTAGACTTCTGCCAAGAATGCTGTAACTTCCATCCCTTAGTCTTCAACCACCTAAGATCAGCATCAGATCATGGTGACCTATGGTGGAAAATCAAGAGACTGACACAATAGGGTGCTTGGGAGTCAGTAGCTAAAATAATGGCCTTGTAATAGTCCTGCACAGCATTCTCTGTACCTCAAGCACAGACTGTCACCATGTCCGCTATTTGCAGTACCAGCAGGAGGTTATTAGACTTCAGGTTTCTAACAGGACAGTATCTGACCATCTTTACAATGGGGAGTGTTCTCAATTGGGGCCCTACAAAGGAACTGCATGGCATGATGATCTGACCAAATGACTGGATCAACCTTGACATTAATGTCAAGACCCAATATGAAAACCAGATCCAGACTGACTCATTGTTGCACGGTAGTGCTACTGCTTGTGGCACCAGCAACCCAGGTTTAGGAATGAGCTCAGGTGGCTGGAGGGTCAGCTGGGGTGGCATGGATCCATGTTCTCCATCTCTGTGGAGGAGTTTGCCTCCTTGAGCCTCCAGTACAGCACCCCTGGGTGACCATGGTGGCCACTTACGGAACTGGTGGTTGAGGCTGGGAGGTTTGCAGATGCTTAGCATGCATATGTCATGGCATCATTGCATGTCACACCTCCCCATCCTGGAAACTACAAGAAATATCTCGGCCCTGGCACCCATCTCTGTGCCACCGCTGTACAGCCACCCAATGACTGGCGCATAGGGGGCCGTAGCTGGCCACCCCTTTCCTCCTGCCTGAAGGATTTATTTTCAGAACATTTCATATGAGAAACTTGACATTTACTCTGATTTGGTACTGTAAACTCTTTAAAATATCTGTTTAGAAAAATCTATAATTAGCTCAGGTTTAGCAAGTTAAATTATTACATACCCCAGACTACAGTCCTTGGTTCCTGCAGACTCTGGTGTTCTACTGTACACGTGTAAATATCTCCTGACTCCAAGGTCACAGACAGGTACTTATACATCAAGAAGGTGAAGTCATCATTGCTGTAATACTGGGTGCTGCTTACACCATCAGTAACTTCATCGCCATTTTTCATCCAAGTAATATTGATGGCAGCAGGAAAAAACCTGTTCACAACACAGATTAGGGTGTTTGGTTTTCCTTTTGCTGTGGCTGTTACAGGATAGACTGAAATCACAGGTTCAACTGCAGACAATGAAACACAAACTATGGTTAAAAAACAGTATCTGGATTAAATGATGTCATTAATCCCTGTAGCTGATTCCCAATACTCCTTTCTGGATCTTCAATAGAAGTATCAAATTTGAAAATACTAGTTTTGGAAATGTTTCCTCCTCAAGAATCCAGTAAAGAAGCTTCTGACAGAGAATTATTCCGTTCCCCAACAGTATGGTGGGATCAGCTGTTGAAAGTACAGTCACATCTTGTATAGGAGAGCTGGACAGGCCTATGCATTGTTATCTGAGTTGTATAGTGGAAGCTGAAAAGGTCTATAAATTGTTATCTGAGACCAGGCAACAAAATGGATAAAGCTAGGCAAAATGAGAACATTAATTCCAATGCACATTTTCAGAGCATGCCTGACAGTCACTTTGGGAGATGTCTACATAACTAGTTGAGGTGTTCTGGGTAGGCTTATCTGATTTAAAATATTGCATCATTGGAATTGCTTGCCTATGGTTCTTAAAGACATGGAATTTTCTGCTAATGGTGAATGCTTGCCATGCTCAGGAGTGAATGCTTCACTGGGGACTATCCTATGAAGCTGTCTGAAAATGACTCTGGTTTAGAATGGGGTAATAATGCCTGCTTGTGAAGTTAGCATGTAACTGTGTGGCCTAGGCTATTGGGGACTATTCAAAATGATGGGTCAGACAGGTTTCAAAGTTCAGACACTTAAAATCATTATTTTACACTTGTTTTTATAGTTCAAAATGACAATAAATGGTTTCTTTTCCAGTTCTCAAAAAATGTCTCATTAGCAATTTTACATCTTTATACAGCAGGAAATAACTGCCTCTCCCCGATCTTCTCTGGCCACTAACTCTAGGCCCCCAACTCATGATTTGTTCTCTCTCTCTCTCTCTCTCTCTCCCTCTCTCAAAGATTTTATCAGCTCTCTCTAAGCCTCTAGGCAGTCTTTGCCACCTCTGACAGTCTCAAGTATACAGGACTAACTTCCCTTTATACATTCAGCTGTAATTTTGTTTCAGAGCTCTACTTCATCTGTATCTTCTGCAAGGTTTACCTCTCCCACCCTGTAGTTTCCAGCAAGAAAAAACAACTTCACAGTGAGGCACGGTCTTTCTTTTCTGATGCTTCAGCCTACAGCTGCCCTATGGTATCCAGTTAAGGGCTGACAAGCCCCAAATGTCATATCTTACCAAATCATGGTTTGGCTCCCATTAAAGCCCTTTAAAGACCCCCCTCAGGTTCTGAAAAAGTGATGGGGAGAGAAAAGAGCCAAATTACCCAGTCACACTGCTCTAATATTTTAAACAGTTCTGTTAACTCAGATCCCATGCTATCTGCATTGGGGGTTTAACTAAAATTCTGTGCATGCCCTTTAGGTTACAGAAATGGATACTGGCATCTGCACTGGTCATGAAAAGATAATTATTAAAGTGACAAAACCAATGCCCATAATCAAGAAAGAGAGGCTCAGTTATATGGGGAACTTAGTAGTGAATGAACATATTAGCTTCTTGCTTATTAATAAACTAGACCATTGTTTTTTTTCTGTGCAGCAATGTTTTCATGATTAAGTATTAGATCAGTGAGAGTTTTTTCTCTCTGATGCCACCACCCTTATGGTGTGTGTACTGTGGTAGGCCATGAAGGATTCTCTATAGGAACACTCATGACATTCAACAATTTGCTATGTATGTTTGTTACTGTATTTTATTCTTTCTGCATGTGTATCAGTTAGAATTTAGCAACTGCAGGGACAAAGTGATATTTCTGGGAAAAGGCTCAAGATTCTTACCAGAGACAGACCCACTGGCCCTGAAAGCAATTTATTATCTGTGCTGTCCTGTATCAAGGCCAGACTCCTGGACAGATATTGAGAGAGATAGAAGCACAAACAACCCTTTTATGTTTTGTGATGAAGCCACACCTGTTGTATAAGACAGGTCTTGAGACAAGAAAAAAATAGAGATTTATGTATACAATGTCTGAAATACTGACCAGTTTTTCAACTGGACCCAGCTCAAGACACAAAGAATATTGAATCCGTGATGTCAGAGTGGCATACTAGATGATGATGCATGGGGCCAGCTGGAGGGTCTTAAGGTCTAGCAGAGCCTGAAAGAGACAGTCAGGTTTGAGGCGCAAACAGATACCATCTAAGGTTCGAGTCAGCCCTGATTCACCAAAGTCTCTTTGCGGTAAGCTATTCTACCCTGCTAAATAGAGAAGAGAAGAGGAAGATAGTTTTTTTACAGTGTGTAACCTACTGTTCAAACATTTTCTTTTTTGTTTCAGTTTGATTACTACCCCATAGTCTTTGTGTAGTATCCTGTATTATATGTGTAAATATCTTGAAGTATTATAATATTATTCTTTTGCATAGTTCATGTTTCTGTGACTGAGTCATTTGAGGTACAGCCAATATTTTTATAACTAACAAATTGTGTTTATTCCTCTGAAGAGAAGGCTACAGCTACCATAATTTGTTTCTAAAGTAAGGTATTCTCAGCTGTGACAGAGAGGGTTGGATCATTAGCTCGTAATCAAGGAGTGCTACACTGTGTAAGCAGTGGCTATGGATTCAGACCTTGACATACCCTGAGAGAGTGTCTATGTTGAGCGGTGGCAGTTACTGAGGACCCTTGAAGGTATATGAAGGGTTTGAGAATGCAGGCTACACTGGCAGGCTGAGTCTGGGATGGACCAGTTTGCCACACATTCCAAGAACAGATTAGGGAACTTGACTCCTGTACTACCAAGAATCAATAAATCCACATTATTTCTAATAGGTGCCACCTTAAATATATCAACAAAGTTTCATGGATAGGGTCAGTGTTTCAAGGCACGGTGGTCATTTGCACAAGATAATAAAAAAAATATATAAATTGGATTATTTATAGGCACCCATGCTAAACTCTGAAAACATTAAATGCAGGTATAAATTCCCTGCTCCATAAAAAGTTTCAGTTGTAGCACCAACAAATATATGAACCATTTTATATTCAACACATACAGTTGTTTAAGCAGGTTTTAATCCTGTCTCCTTACCTTGCCCTGGTTCTATACCCAACATAGTACTTTAAGAGATGTGATAGATCAGTAAACAAATATAATTACTTGATACCATTCAGTTACCTAAAGTATATGAAGGAATAACCAGCTGATATGGGTGATTAAATGTGGAGGCCAAAGGCTAAGGTATTTAATACATTGTAGATGCCGGCTATTCTAAGTATACTCCAACTAACTGATTGTTATTACTGTTACACAACTAAGAATTTTGAACCCGGGATTTAAAAGTTCTGTGGCAGTTAAAGTGGAATGTGCCTTTTTTCCCCTTTTTTCTGTTGACTAAATGGATAAATGTGGGCATGTCTCAAGTGTTGATAACCTACCATGGGCTTATTTAAATTATGGGTAACCTATTGTGGGCTTGTTTAAAATGTGGCTAAACTACTGTAGCTGTGTCTAAAATATGGTAGTAGTGGCTTGTGGGGAATTAAATGACAGTTTTTCTCCATTCTGACTAGCTGAGAACAGATATCTGTCGTATTATAATAATAATAATGTATTTTACAGCACTGAACCATTATTTGTGCATTAGGCTCTTGTATTACAAAAAGTGCTTAGCGAATCAGTTTAAAATGTTGATAATCATGCACTTTATGTGGAAAGGTAATATTATTTATATGCAAAAATGATTGAATTCTGTCTGCTTGCAGTGTATGTTCCTGTTAGAAACAGTTAGAAGCAGTATTCACTAAATGTAAATAATTCGTTACTTTTTTCTCCTCATAGAGATTTTAACACAAACTGGCTGGTTTTAGAGAAAAATAACAGCAAGGTCCATAACATTCTGTCTGAGTACAACCTGGTACAGCTAATTAGAGGCTATACTAGGCCAAATGATAAGATAAAAGAAGGGTATTTGAATGATTGGATATTAACAAATATCCCAGCTTGACAACCTATGCAGGTGTTTCATCAGACAGCATGTCTGATTATTGTCCTATATATGTTGTCAGTAAAAAGATAAATGAAAATGCAATCTCAAAAATAATAATTCATGAAACTTGATCCTTAAAAAATCTAAATGACCAGGATTTTGTAACTGATTTAAGAAATGTTGACTGATCTGATGTATATAGGGCAAAGAATGTCGATGAAGCAGTCAGTATTTTTAATAATAAATTTGGAAATGTAATAAATACATTTTTCACCATAAAAAGGCAAAAGGGTTAGAAATAATGCTAGCCCTTGAATAAATAGCAATTTTCTTAAGAAGATGAGACTGAAGGATCAATTTTGGAAAAATTATCAAAAGAATAAATCAGCTTCTACCTTTATTGGATATAGGTGAGATTGCAACTTGATTAAAAAAACTATCATTGGGAAAATAAAAAACTGGAAAATGCATCACACCCCAAATTGTTCTGGAAATCCTTTCAAGAGTTTTGCAAACCAAAAATGATGGATGGGATTGCAATCCTAAAAGTTGGGGACAAAAGATTTATGATGAGGAAGACATTGCCAGAGAGTTAAAAAATCTTTCACTGATACTGTATGTCTAGGTATAAAAGTAAAATAAATTAGCTTACCCAAAGCTGTGATGAAGTTATTGTAGATAAAAGTGAGGCTGAACCAAAATATTATTTGTGAGACAAACTGAAAGAGATGTGGTAAACCTCCTTAAGGATATAAATGGTAATAAAGGAACTGGGATTAATGGACTCCACCCTAGACTTTTTTTTTGTTAGTCATTTTTCTCCATGTGTTCCCTGGCCAGCTACCTCAGCCACCCCTCCCCCCCACACCATCACCCAAAAATCGGACCTCCTCTCCTATGCCCCCACGACTTACCCTTTGTGGCAGGGGTGGTGGGAAGTGACTCTACCCACTGTGAACAGATCCAGCTGGGGAGGAGTCCTCTCAGGTCGGCGCTGCAGGGGGACCATCTTCATGCTTCATGGCCGGGAACCTTTTTCCACTTTACTTTTTTTAGAATGGGGAGCATGCAATGCTGCCAATGATATGCAGTGCACGCATCTGCATGATGTATGTCAGGCAGCTGTTCCCCCTCCACCCCAATGTCTGGGACATGGCATGCTGACCCACAGCTGCCAGGGGTCAGGCAAATGACAGTCCATGGTCTGCATCCTCCCCAGGAGAGGGAGAGCTGTCCCTTGGATGCTCAATCCTCTCTTTCCCCAGCCAACCCACAGTGACCCGCTCGCACCATGAACATGGGTCGCCGGCGTGGCAGGAGGTGAGGCATGATGCCTCAGCCCTCCACGCCACTGAGCCGTCCTCACCCTAGACTTTTAAAATAAGCAGCAAACTACCTTGTAAAGCCTATAACTTTTTACATTAACATGTCAAAACAGAGTTCCCTCTTGTTGGAAAATTGCTCTTAGTAGCCCCTATTTTTAAGTCTGGAAATAAAACTGTCATGACTGACTATAGACCAATAGCATTTCTCCAGCCTTATCAAAGCTACTAGAGAAAGTACTATTTAGTCAGTTATAAGGTTATCTTGAGACATGCAAGTTATTAACCCCAGATCAATATGGCTTCAGAAGGGGATACTCATGATGATGGCCTTGGCCAGGTTGATAGAGGATACCTCCAGTAGTATGGAATGAGGATTGCTGACAGGGGACATCTTCATCAACCTGACCAAGGTCTTCAATCTTTTAGATTGCAATGTGTTAGTAAGAAAATTAAAGGATCATGGAATGATTGACTGCACTGCATGTTGGTTTCAGGATTATTTATCAAATAGAGTACAAATAAAAGTAGGTACAGTTAAATCAGAACCTGTGAGGGTTAGTTTGGGGATCCCTTAGGGTTCTATTTAGGATCCACTATTGTTTTCTATATATGTAAATGATTTACCTAGGGTATGTGAAGGGGTTTCCACGATTATGTATGCTGATGATAGTGTTTTACTGTGCTGTTAAAATAGGAGTGAACCTAGAGGAAGGCCTGCAGGGCACCCATGATAAGCTACAAAACTGTTTTTCAAAAATAGTCTTACGTTAAATGAAAAGAAAACAAGGGTAATGACTTTTGGGACTCAACGAAGAATAGATACTTAGGAACATAAACTGCACATAGTTGGAGCTGAAAATGAACCATTGCAAGCTGTTGAGAACTTTAATTATCTGAGTATATCCCTAGATCAAACATTAACTTGGTAAGGTCATGTAAATAAAGTAACAAGAAAAGTCAACAGTAAGTTAGGTTACCTTTATAGAAATCAGAATAACTTAATAAATGAAGTTAAAGAAGTAACTGCAAAACAGTGTTGTTCCCTGCTTTACAGTACAACTCAATTGTATTATATCAAGCTCCAGAAGGTGTGCAGTCTAAATACGTTGTCACTTTTAATAACATATACAGATTTGTAACAAGATTTTCTAAACAGACTCACCACTGTGAATTATATTCACATACAAAGGTCTTGTCACCACAGGTGAGAATTTTTCAAAAAGTTGCGAGATTTGTACAAAAAGTATTTACAATAAGTATAAAAATTCTAAGAAAAAAATAAATCTGGTTACCAAAAGTGTATCTTTACGAAATACGTCTACAAAAAGGTTCAAGGAGAAGCTCGTAAAAACAAAGATAGCCAAGAGAACTTTTTTCTACTATAGCCCTAAAATGTTAAATCTACTGGTACAATGGCATATTGATTTGTCAGCAAAATTCTTAGTGTTCAAGCATAATTTAAATAAGACCTTATGGTTATCTACTGTGTGTAAGTGTACAACTGTTCTCTGAACTGTATGTTTATGCAGTTGATTCATTTGTCCCTCTGTTTTATGTAATTTTTATCTTTAGTGTGTTTTTTATTGTAATGTTGATAATCCCAGTGTTGTACCTAACCCCCAAGGGTGGCTGAAAACAGTTCTTTTTGATCCAGTCAACCTTTCTGCAGGGGGAGGGCCTCAAACAACTGGTACAACAACCCACAAGAGACAAGGCTATCCTAGATCTAATGCTGACAAACAGGGAAAGGATCACAGATCTCTGGGTAGAAGGTCACCTGGGGGCCAGTGACCATCACATGGTATGATTCAATTTGGCCACTACAACTAAATCATCCCATTCCAAGGCAAAAATATGGGACTTCAGAGGAACTGCCTTTGATAAGATGGCCAACAGAGTTAAGCTAGCCCTGGCAAAAAGAAATACAGGTGAGGGGGTACAGGCAAAGTGGGCAAACATTAAGGATGCAATACTTGAAGCAACATCCCATTTTGTTAGAGAGAAAGGAAGTGCAAAAGAAGAAGAAAACCACTTTGGTTCTCAAAAACAGTAGCAGAAAAGGTCAGAGCCAAAAGGCTGACCTTCTGGAAATATAAGGGAACATAGTGGGATGAAGATATGGAGGCATACCAAACTTCCCTAAGGAAAGCAGGGAAGGCAGTAAGGCAGGCAAAGGCCCAAACCAAGGAAATACTAGCATGAACAGTAAAAGAAGGTGACAAGAGTTTCTGTAGATACATTAGTGAAAGGAGAAAGTCCAGAGTGGGTATTGCTAAGATCAAAGGAGATAAGGGAGCAGGTGAGGAGGAGGACCATGTAAAAGCATCTATTCTAAATAGATACTTCGGCTCAGTATTTACTGAAGAGAAGGTAGGGCAGGGCCCACAGCTCAGCACCATTGACACAGGGGGGGAAGGAGGTGAGCACTAGTCCCTTCACAAAAGAAAGAGTCCTACAAGAGCTCGATAAGCTCAGGGAGGACAAGGCAATGGGACCTGATGGCATACATCTAAAGGCGCTAAGGGTGGAACTAGCAGAGCCATTATCAGAACTGTTTAGTGAGTCTCTGAGCACAGGAGAGGTCCCAGAAGACTGGAGAAGGGCTCATGTGATCCTGCTCCACAAGGGTGGTAGCAGGGAGGAGGCAGTGAACTACAGACCAGTCAGTCTTACCTCAGTAGTGGGCAAGATTATGGAGGCACTCCTTAAGGAAAAGATAGTGCAACACCTGGAATGCATAGGAGCACAGGATCTAAGACAGCATGGGTTTATGAAAGGAAGGTCCTGTCAAACTAATCTCATATATTTCTTTGACTGGGTAACCAGAGTGGTGGACCAAGGGGGAGCAGTTGACGTCGCCTACCTTGACTTCAGCAAAGCTTTAGATACTGTTCCACATAGAAGATTGATTAATAAGCTGGGTAGGCTCAGGGTGGGTCAGAAGTTGGTCAACTGGGTGGCAAACTGGTTGGCGGGCAGAAAACAGAGAGTGGTAGTAAACAGTATATAGTCAGAAGAGATGCAAGTCACAAGTGGGGTACCTCAGGGATCAGTCCTGGGGCCAGTCCTCTTCAATATCTTCATCAATGACATTGCAGATGGACTGGAGGGTAAGGTTTGTCTGTTTGCAGATGACACCAAGATCTGCAACAGAGTAGATGATCCAGATGGGGTGGGCAGAATGAGAGGAGATCTGGATAAACTATCAAAATGGTTGGAAGAGTGGCAATTGGGGTTTAATGCAAAGAAGTGCAATATCATGCACATAGGGAAAGAGAAACTCTGAAGTCACCTACAGGCTGAGAGGGGAGTTGCTGGCAGTCACAAGGGAAGAAAGAGACTTGGACATCATCATCATCGATGACCTGAAATCATCCAAACAGACCACTAAAGCAGTAGATAAGGCTAGGGGGGATGTTAGGGTGTATTAGTAGGGGCATCACAAGTTGGAAGAGGTAGGTAATAATCCCTCTTTACAAAACACTGGTTAGGCCCCATCTGGAATACTGCATGCAGTACTGGAGGCCACACCTTCACAAGGACATTAACCAAATTGAGGCAGTCCAGAGAAGGGCAATCAAAATGGGGCAGGGACTGCATCAGAAAACATATGAGGACAGATTAACAGAGCTCAATATGTATGCCCTAGAGCAAAGGAGGAAGAGAGGTGATATGATTGAAACATTCAAACACCTTAAGGGCATTAACAAGGTGAAACAGTCTAACATGTTTCAATATAAGAAAAATAGCAGGACAAGAGGACACAGCATGAGATTAGAGGGAGGCCGATTAAGGGGTAATGTGAGGAAGTTCTTTTTCACATAAAGGGTGGTGGATGCATGGAACGGCCTGTCTCAGGAAGTAGTGGATATGAATACAGTGCAGGGCTTCAAACAGGCATGGGATACGCATAAGGGAGCAATACAGATGAGTATGAATAGATAGGCCATTGACAGAGCAAAGGCCAATAGCACATTTAAAAGGTAGAAAAAGAAATGGGCAGACTGGATGGGCATTGCGGTCCTTATCTGCCATCAACTTCTGTGTTTCTATGTTTCTAAATGGAAATAAATACATAAATACACACACACACACACACATATAAATAATTATAAAATGGCAGGGTAAAATCATGTAATCTGATTGGCTCTTATTTATGTGTAAAATATGGTTTACACATGGGTAAAAAAAGGACTGCTCAGCAGTGAAGAGTCTGCAACACAGATCAATAGGCATTTGGAACACAGCCATTTCAGTCAGCCCTCTACTGCCAGAGCTGATCTTCCACCACAAATATGGCTGTTACCTTTACACTGTGAAAAAACTTCAGCTGGACCCTAAAAATAAAACTACCTGAAATAATAATAAAAAAAAATGACTTAAATGCTGTTTCCCTGATTATCACACTCTCCTTACATACATAAACAAATTAGAAACAATAAGTATTGTTTATAGTTTTCACTACAACTGTTTCTTTGCTGACAGTCAAAAATATCCCTTCTATCTTTAACTGCTTATCAGGGAACTCTCTTCTTTTTGCCCTGACAGTGAGATAACTGAGTCTCTGACTGTAACAAAGGCCTTTGTTGTCTGTGTTTAGAAAATGGGCAAAGACCATTCTGTCTTCTGATTGGCTAAGACACTTATTTAGGTGGGCATCTATCAGACAATAGATGCCCACCAAATAAAAAGACCCAGCCTAAGCCTGCCTGATAGCCAGCAAAATATATGTGTGCCCAGCACCCTGCTTCCTCATTGGCTGAAGTGCTGGGTACACAATTTCAAACTGCCGCCATTTTTTCTCTCGCTTAGCGTATTCACCCCAACAACGGCACTCATGGCAGTAGTCACCCAATGTAAGTTAACAAAGAAAAACTTTCTATAAAAAAAAGGAACAGCTGTGGTGCATACCTTACGCTGCACTACACTAATCAACTGCACTGCTTTTACTATTAAGCTCAGCTCCATACACTCCTTTGAGGACTGAATCCAAAAGCGAAGCATGACCCCACTTCCCACTACTCCACTGGCAATGCCTTTCTTTTAATAAATGTAACCCCGCATTCAGATTCCAGCTGTTTATTTAAACAATGTGAGCCCAAACCTAAAAAAAAAAACCTGCAAGACTGTAGCGGCAGCTCCGTTTGTGCTCTCACGACCAGCTTGCCACCTGCTATCAACTCGGTCTGTGTTGTTTACCATAACATGCAGAGAGGACGGCAGCAGCAGTAAACGGAGCAGGAGTTGAAATGGAGGGGCCAAAAAAGGAATACCAGCATCTGTAATAAATCGGGACACTTGAAAGGTCTGAAGAATTGACTGCTATGCGAAAAAAAAAAAAATAGAAATCCCTGTACTTTCGATCGCTGTTCAGTAAAGGGGGTTAAAAACAGTAACCTGGACGTCTGTCTCGTGTCTCGTTCACAGCCGTCACACGGTAACGCTCCCAATCTTAACAGTCTCAATTTACGACCTCAGAAAGAAGAACAACAAGAAAACTGGTAAAACATTTTATTTATTTAAAACTCAAAATGTTTAGAAACTGTATCTTCTTCTGGAAATTGGGGAGCATATGTACAAGAGAATAGCTCTGTGGGGGTGCAACATAAGATGGGACAGCACAGAAACCAGGGACTACTTTACCTAAAAGAAAATGTTGTAGTGCTTATATATATTTTTCACAGTAATTTCCTCTGTTATTTTATTATTTTATTAAAATGTCCACCGGTAGCCCATTTTCTAAGTGCAATAATACCCTCCAGGGTGGGCAGTATGGGCAATACCGGACCTTCCGGGGCTATAAGGCCCTCCACGCCTGCAAGCGTCAGGCCTCATTACGCCCTGTTGGTCGGCATTGCCCAATACCGCCCACCCTGTGGGGTATTATTGCTTCCGTCAGTATGTTGGGAGAGAAACATTCTGACAGTGGAACTGAGCAGAATTTTGAATCAATGTATTCTGTGGTAAACATTCCATGATAAACATTCCATATCTTGAATGTGGGGAACAACAAAGAAAAAAAACAGGAAGAAGAAAGTAGGCAATAATACAATGACATCATCAATGACACCACTTGCAGTGGGCGGAAGATTATTTTATCACAAATGCACAAAGTAAATCTATTTTTTCTACATATAAACATGCTTTTCCCAATAGTTAAAAGTGAAAAAAAAGGAGTCAATTTTATAAGCACAATAATGCACTCGGGTGTGTGTAACCCATATTTTACAGTACGGCCAGCAGCTGAAGTCACTCGGCCGTTGGCCTCGTACCTTACTACACCCCTGGCCGTGATGTAAAATATGGTTTACACACACCCCTTTGTGCCTTATTGCTTACATAAAGTACTGGAAGTACAATGAGTTTATAATTAGCCCCAAAACACCAGCTATCATTGAACCAGGATATCTGTTTAATATTACTTAGCATTGTACAATCGCACTAAAAAACAATCACAGTGGAGCATCTGTATTTTCTAACAATGTGATAAGTGTGCCTGTAAATTGTTACACAATACATATGCCCCACTGGGTCAGCTTTTGGTGCAAGTTTACAAGCAATGCACTGGGAAGGCAGCCTCATATGTGCTCAGCCATGGTTGATAACTGTGAAGAAACAGCAAGAACACCTGATACCTCTTGCAGGCCTACCAGGAAACCGCAAGCTGCTTCACAGAAAATACCCCAAGAAGACATCAAGGTACCAGTGAGTGTGGTGGTATGGGGAAAGGCTTTCCCATTTTGCTAGAATGTTAATTATGACTAACATGAATCTGTTTACTCCCCCTATGGCAAACTGTCCCATAACCATAAATGGGATTTCTGCCACTGCTTTTGGTTTGTTCTACTGCCAGACTCCCAGGACATGCTGACCTTCTACCAGGAGGCCTGGAATCTGCGAGGGCTCTACAAGGTTATCCCCCCACTTTTTTACTGTGAGCAGTTGACACTTGTGTTATGTTTATAGATGTGTTAGATTTAAATGAGGCATTTCAAGTTGTCTCCCTCAAATATGATTGCCTGTTGGTGCTTCTGTTATTGTAAACTGGTCTCACCACCCTGTCCTGGACAATCACTCCCCAGATGGCATCCAATAATAATAGCACTAGAATATGGACAACTGTCAAAACAACGACTCCATATTTGGTGCTACTGGAATGAGCTACCCACAAGGATAGTGATTGGTTCTACTGCGAGGGTATGGGAAAGCAACAGGAAAAAGGGAATGGCAGGGGGAAGGGGGAGGATGGGGAAGAGGGTTATGTACAGGAACTGTCCCTGCTGTTGCCAAGCCAGCCATGTGATGTGGTTGTGAGGAGGCTGGCTCTGGCACAGCAGGTACTGGGTTCAGGGCTGGGGATGGGAGGGACTAAATTTTGCTGCAGGCAGCGGCTCCGGACTTAAATCATTTTTGCGGCTGAATTTGTGCTCCCTCCCGACATGCACCCCCTGGAGTTACGAATCCTAATTCAGTGGGATGTGAGGGGGTGCTGGGGGGTGCAGCCCTCCTCCCCAAAAAAGCACTTCACGTTGCCAGGTTTCGGTTTGCAGGTAAGTGTATATTGCTGATTTGCTTTTCAGGGATATACATTCGCCATAAAAACAATCTCAGTTTGGCAATTGCTATTATGACATAGAACCTCCTCAGACCATACCCCTTCCCTCTTCTAACCCATCCTGGAGCACTGCTTCCCCACCTTGTACTGCTAGATAGCCTCAAGAAATAGGTATGGGGATAGTTTTCTGCTATACACTCCCCCCCCATTCCCAGCAGTGGCTAGGAACACACAGTCAAGACAGACACCTGTGTTGGCCCTCTTTCCTTCACCCCAGACATGGAAGTTACTATTCAGGACACCTCTCTCCACCTCTCTCCCTCTGCTTCACAGTCTATGATGTCTATAGACTTTGTAGGCAACCGACCACACATGCAGTGACAAGAAGACCCATTGGTTTAAGAAGTCATTGATGTACTGTTTATGTTAGGTGGAATATTGATTATGTGGCTGGTATATGATCTGGAACCCATGCTCAGGACTACACTCTTGCTCCCTCACAGGAATTAGAGTATTGAGTTATTTCTGAATGTCTTACCTCTTACACTGATTGTTATTTTATTTTTTTACTCCACTTAGTAAACTTAAGTGTTACAACTCTTGAGTATACTGCTGTTACCCTGGCATAAGGTTGCCCTATGTTTTCCCTGTCTGCATTATTCTTCTTATTGCTCACCACCACCCATCTTGTTTTCTTTTGGCTCCGTCAGATATTGTAGTTGTCTGGAACAGATCAGCTGATCCAAGTTATGGCTGCCATACTTAACCTTGCAATTATCACATGGAATGTGAGTGGTCTACAACACCCCATTAAAAAAGGAAAGATGATTGATTGACTTAAGTCTCTGGGTTGTGACACTCCCCTGCTCCTGGAAACATGCCTGGGACCAGATGATGTTGGTAAACTGATAATCAGGCAAGTTAGCAAAAGTAACAGGAAAAAGACACCACTATGGTTCTCAAAAGGGGTGGCTAGGCCAGCCCGATGGCGCTGAGGGCTGAGGTGCTGGACACCACACCTCACATCACGCTGGCGACCTGGTTTGGGAGCAAGCACAGGTCACAGAGGGCTGGAAGGGGAGGAGAGGGATCGAGCGTCCAATGGACTGCTCTTTCTCTCTGGGGAGAGAGATCCACAACAGTCAGCTTCCGACTGCCCCCTGGCAGAGGCTGGGGGTCAGGGACGCATGTCATACACTGGGGAGGAATTGAGGGTAGATGACTGGATGTGGACACGTGCACTCATGCCCGCTGGCATCATTGCATGCCCTCTGACTCCAGGAATTAGAACAGGGAAATGGCACCAGTCACGTTGGATTTATGGCCATTCGGTGGGACGCCCCAGTTCCGAGGGCTCACTGCAGTGACTGGATCCTGAGTCGGCGGAGATAGGGGGGTCTCTCCACCACCCCACCATGGTGGGCAACCATGGGGCTATGCAGTGAAGCACCAGGTGGGAGCTGGAGAGGTCTGGATGGTGGCCATAGGAGGTGGATGCCTGGACGTGGATGGCAGACTGAGGGCCAAGGTAAGAAAAATGACCAACAACAAAAAAAAAAGGGTGACTAGAAAGGTATGGGCAAAGAAGTTAGCATTCAAGAGACATAAGGAGTCACAGAGGAAGGAGGAGAGGGAGATGTATAAGGAGAAGCAGAGGGAGTCAGAGAAAACAGCCAGGTGTGCAAAAGCACAAATGGAGGATAAAATAGCCCAGGTAGTTAACAGTGGGAACAAGATATTTTTTAGGTATGTAAGCAAAAGGAGAAAGACCGGAGAGGGATAGAAAAATTCGGAGGGGGGTAAAGGGAGGACTGTGTGGAAGGGGACCAAGAAAAAGTAGGCATCCTGAACAAATACTTTTGTTCAGTGTCCATAGCGGAAGGAGAAGGCAAGGGACCACAGATTACGGGTAGGAGCATCGAGGGAAGGGAAGTGGACACAAGTCCATTTACAGTGGAGAGAGAGTCATTAAGGAACTTTCAAACTTGAACGTGGACAAGGCAATGGGGCCTGACGGGATACATCCCAAGATATTTAAGGAGCTCAGGGAGGTGCTGGCTGCTCCTCTGACTGTCCTGTTCAACCACTCACTGAAGACTGGAGTGGTTCTGGAGGGCTGATGTAGTCCCACTTCACAAAAGTGATAGCAGGGAGGAGGCTGGAAATTATGGGCCAGTAAGCCTGACTTTGGTAGTGCAGAAATAAATGGAATCACTACTGATGGAAAGGATGGTGGAATATCTTGAAACCAGGGGCTTACAGGATCTGAGGAAACATGGATTCACAACAAGGAAGTCATGTCACACAAATCAGATTTCTTTGACTGGGTGACCAGGGAAATAGATCAGGGTGGAGCCCTGGATGTTGCCTACCTTGATTTCAGTAAGGCCTTCGACACAATTCCACAAAGGGGACTCAAAAACAAGCTGGGCAACCTGGGAGTGGGTCCAAAGGTGGTAAACTGGGTAAGAAATTGGGTGGGGGATAGGAGACAGAGGATGGTGATAAATGGAGTTCACTCCAAGGAAGGGAGAGTGACCAGCTGGGTGCCGCAAGGATCAGTACTGGATCCAGTCCTCTTTAATGTCTTTATTAGTGACATTATAGAGGGGCTAGAAGGGAAGATACACCTTTTTTGCAGATGACACAAAGATCTGCAATAGAGTAGACACTCTGGGGGGGGTGGAACAAATGAATAGAGATCTAAGAAAGCTTGAGAAGTGGTCAAAAGGGTGGCAACTGAGATTAAATGCAAAGAAGTGCAAGGTTATGCACTTAGGGCAAAGAAACCCAGGCGCGGAGTACAAGTTTGGGGGAGTGGTACTGACAACCACCAAGCAGGAAACGGATCTGGGGATAATAATTTCTGATGACCTAAACATGGCCAAACAGTGTGACAAGGAAATGGGAAGAGCTAGTGGGATGCTAAGGGGCATAGGGATGGGGTATCACAAGCAGAAAGCAGGAGGTAGTCATTCCATTGTACAAAACATTGGTGAGCCCTCACCTGGAGTACTGTGTTCCATTCTGGAGATCACTTCTTTGAAAAGACATAGACAAAATAGAAGATGGTCCAGAGGAGAACAACTAAAATGGTGCTTGGACTGCATCAAAAGCCATATGAGAAGAGGCTAAAGGACCTCAATATGCATACCCTGGAGGAAGGGAGGGAAAGAGGGGATATGATAGAGACTTTCAAATACCTCATGGGTATAAACAGGGTACAAGATGAAAGTATTTAAAAAAAAATGCTCAACAAGGGGTCATGCAATGAAGACAGAGGGGAGTAGATTCAGGGGAAATGTTAGAACGTATGTCTTCACAAAAAGAGTGGTGGATGCCTGGAACAGTCTCCCAGTGGAGGTGGTTGAAGCAAAAACTGTAATGAGATTCAAGAATGCATGGGATAGACATAAGGGAATCATATTAGTGGAATGGTGGGGCAAAGCCAGAGACCAAGTAGGGTCAGTGGTATTACAGTAGGTAGGGAAACTGGGCAGATTAGGTGGGCCAAGCAGTTCTTATCTGCCAACAATTTCTATGTAATCTATGTAACTGCAGAGTGGATGGGTGGATGGGAAAGGCACACCACAGTGGGCACAACTGCAATTGCCAAAGGGTAGTTATATTGTGTGCAAAACACCTCACCTTGTCAGTCACCAAACATCTGGTGAGTACAGATAGCAGAACTGTCTTCACAGAGGGAACTGTACAGTACTCCATAATTGATGGGCAGCATTTATGCCCCATTGACTCCGGAACCTTCTTCTTTACCAGTCTTGGAGCCCAATTATGTACTCCTAGTGGTACTCAGACATTGAGGGGAGACTACAATGTGATGCTGCAACCCAGCCTCAACAACACTGCCAATAGGACTGACCCCCAACCCAAGTAGAGCAAACTCCACTCTAGTTGCTGAATTACACTCACTGTTGCTGACAGATCTTTGGAGAGCAGTGTATCCTGACCCAACAGCACAAGCCCTCCTGTGTTATTCAACAGCACATCACACATACAGCCATATTGACATGATATGGCTAGCAAGGCACCTTCTCCAACGGCATCACATCATATAACAGCTATATTGACAAGATATGGATGACAAAGCACACCCACTTTCAGCACAGCACCTATGCAGCCATTTCGACATGATCTGGACAGTAAAGTGCCTCCTCCTTGAGCAGCACAACACATCGCACATGCAGCCATAACGACATGATATGGATACCAAGGCACCTCCTCCCTCACCAGCGCATCATGCATACAGCTATATCAACATGATATGGATAGAAAGGCACCTCCTCCCTCAGCAGCACATCATATATGCAACTACATCAACATGATATGAATACCAAGGCACCTCCTCCATCACCAGCACATCATACATACAGCCATAAAGACATGATATAGATAGCAAGGCACCTCCTCTCTCACCAGCACATCATAGGTACAGCTATAGCAACATGATATGAATACCAAGGCACCTACTCCATCACCAGCACATCATACATACAGCTATATCAACATGATGTGGATAATGGATAGCAAGGCACCTCTTCCCTCAGCAGCACATCACATACCGGCGTATTGACATGATATGGATAGCAAGGTGAGGGCCTCCTCCCTTAGCAGCACATCACACATACAGCCATATCGACATGATATGGATATCAAAGCACCTCCTCCCTCAGCTGCACATCATACATACAGCCATATCGATATGATTTGGATAGCATAGGACCTCTCTTTCAGCAGCACATCGCATTAAATATATAACCATATTGACATGATACATAGTAAGGATTAGGAAGGAGGGGGGTTGGGTTGAAGCAGGGTGCGATAAGGCGGAAGCACTAAATGAGTACTTCTGCTCTGTATTTACTAAAGAGAGGAGGGGGGGTGACACCCAAGATAGGAGAAATGGCAGAAGCAGGGTGGGAAGTGGTGACAGATGGGGAAATCATGGAGAGCAGAGTTCGAGAGGGTTTGAAGGCACTGAGGGTGGACAAGGCGCCAGGCCCAGATGGCATTCACCCCAGGGTACTGAAGAAGATGGCAGAGGTCCTTGCAGGACCTTTGGCAGACCTATTTAATGCCTCACTACATTCGGGGCGTGTACCTCAGGACTGGAGGATGGCTCATGTGGTGCCCCTCCACAAGAGTGGCCCCAAGGATGAACTGGGAAACTACAGACCAGTGAGCCTCACATCCATCGTGGGTAAGCTAATGGAGACTTCCTGAAGGAGAGGCTGGTGGCCCTCCAAGAGGCCAAAGGACTACAAGACAGCAGACAGCATGGCTTCATACGTGGCAGATCCTGTCAAACCAACCTGGTTGAGTTCTATGACTGGCTAACTAGGCAACTGGACAGGGGCCATGCAGTGGATGTCCTGTATCTGGACTTCAGTAAGGCATTCGACTCAGTGCACATGGAAGGCTGGGAAGGAAGTTAGTAGGCACAGGGGTGGGTGCAAAGCTGGTGAGATGGGTAGGAAACTGGCTGCAGGGAAGGCAACAGAGGCGGTGGTGGGGGGAGCTCTCACACCCAGGGGCAGTGATGGCGGTGTTCCACAGGGCTCGGTTTTTGGGACCAGTGTTGTTTGGGATATTCATTGCAGACATATCATGGGACATCAAGAGCAAGATCAGTCTGTTTGCTGATGATACCAAGGTAGGCGCAGTGGTGGATGACCTAGGGGATGGCAGAGGTTGCAGGATGATCTGGCAAAGCTTGAAACCTGGTCAGACACCTGGCAACATGCTAATGCCAAAAGTGCAAGGTGCTGCATTTTGGGATGAAGAACCCAGGAGGAGTTACCAGCTAGGGGAGTGCAGCTAGCCCAGACAGAGGAGGAGAAGGATCTGGGTGTGCTCATTACAGGGTCAATGAATAATTCGGCACAATGTGGGAAGGCAGCTGCAAGGCCAGCAAAATGCTGGGTTGTATTGCAAGGGGTATATCCTCGAGGAGGAGGAGGTGATTCTGCCACTGTATAGGTCATTAGTTAGACCACACCTGGAGTACTGCGTGCAGTACTGGCATCGTATCTGAAGAGGGACATTAAGTTACTGGAGGGGGTGCAGCGCAGAGTGACAAAGATGATCAAGGGGCTGGGGGACTTATCATACGAGAGGAGGTCGAAGGAGTTGAACATGTACTCACTGGAGGAGAGGAGAGACAGGGTGACATGATTGAAACCTTTAAATACATGAAAGGAATAAACAAGGCGGGTACAGAGGGCTGTTCAAAGTAAGGAAGGGAGAGGCCACCAGGGGCCATGATATGAGACTGGAGCTAGGAAGGTTCAGGAGGAGATGAGGAGACACTTTTTACAGAGAGGGTGGTGGATGGGTGGAATCGTTACCTGCTGAAGTGGTATGTAGTAGAACAGTGGACTGCTTCAAATGAGGATGGGACAGGACAAGGGGGAGGGTTAATGAAGGGGAAGGGTGGAAGGGAGGGGCAGCTGCAGAATAGGGGGTGCTAGCTGCACATTCGAGCAGACTTGATAGACCTCTAGGCCTTTATCTGCTGGAAAATTTTGTATGTTCGTATGTTCGATATGGACAGCAAGACATGTCCTCCCTCAGCAGCTCAGTCCACATACAGACATATTGAAATGATATGGATAGGAAAGCACATCCTCACCCAGTAGCACAGCACATCACACATACAGCCATATCGACATGATATAGATACCAAAGCACCTTCTCCCTCAGCTGCACACCATACATACAGCCATATCGATATGATTTGGATAGTATAGGACCTCCTCTTTCAGCAGCACATCACGTTAAATATATAACTACTTCACTTCACTACCAGTCTAGCATTGCTTGTAAAGCGCTTTGGATGTATGAAAAGTGCTATATAAATGCTGATTCTTCTTCTTCTTCTTCTTCTAACCATATTGGCATGATATGGACAACAAGACATGTCCTTCCTCAGCATCACAGTCCATGTACAGACATATTGACATGATATGGATAGGAAAGCACCTCCTCACTCAGCAGCACATAACACATGATGCAGTATCAACATGATATGCATAGCAAGGCACCGTCTGCCTCAGCAGCATGTCACACATACAGGAGTATCAACTTGATATGGATAATAAGGCACCTCCTGTCATAGGCCAACTCCGGTGGGGGCAGGATTCCCTGGGCTACAGTGAATGCCTCTGTGACTGGGTCAGGAAAACCCCTCTCCTTTCCTTCTAGGGCATTTGCTGGATTTACAACTGAGCATCAGAAAGGAGACCCTCGGATTTCCTCTGTCTCTGTGAGGGGGTGAAAATACAGCCTCGAGTCTGTGTTCCTGGGAGAGAACCCTCTTGGCCACTGCGCAGTGAACCAGAAAAGCCACATGTGTGTATAGGTCTTTGGGGATGCCCTATACACCCTATATGTGTTTTTTCCAAAAAAATTCAAAGACCGATTCAAACCCTGCAGACCCCTTAGAGAGACCTTTTGTTTTCCCCCTTCCTTTCATTCACAGAATCCCTACATGGATTCTATCTCAGTAGTGTCTGGCCCTTAAGCATTAGGCAGGTGTAGTATTCTTTGAACAAATTTTCCCAAACCAACACACACAACAGACACTGGCAGAGTTATTTTAAATTAAGCCAAAGGCTATATTTATTAGTTATTAAGTACTGTACATAACATAAGCGAACATATTTTAGATATTGGTTACAGGATATGAAAAGAAAGTTAAGAGATTATACAAAAAAATATATACTGTTAAAACTAGTGACATAGTTCTACCTTGAAAAGTCCTTAGTGGCTGGAATGAAAAGTGTTCTTAGAAGGTAGCTGATTCTCCCAACTGTTTGGTGGAAATTCAGACGGGGTCCAAGTCTTAGTCCTTGTTGCTGCCAGAAGAGTTTCTGAGAGAGTAATGCCCCTAGTAACACTCTACAGGCTTTTTTAAGAATATTCAAAAGCCCTGCCTCCGGTGCTCCTTGCTGTGATATGCTGGCCTCACCATGTGCTGAGAAAAGACCAACCAGCTCTCCATGTTCAGATTTTAAAGTTTAACTGTAGAGTTTCTTAGCTGCTTTTTTTTTTTCAAAAGACAGGTTCCCCCCCAGGCCTGTGACTGGAGTCAGCATGTCTCACCCCCTTCTGGTTTTGCTAGTCCAAGGTCCTTTGTTCACCCTCTGTCCACAAGCAAACCACTTAGACCTTAATTGACTGCCATTAAGTTGTAACACTCCAGTCCAGGTGTAGAGGTCTGAAGACAATGGAACTCCAGACTCCACCGCACATTCATATAGTTTTTGGGCCCAGGGCCTTTTGTAAGGCAAATAGTTTCCAGCAACCAAGGCTTGACTTAATTGGACTGCCATTATTTATTTTATTTATTTATTAGAATCGGAATTGCTAACCTTTGAGTCAAGGACTCATTTACAAAGGCTCCTTGTCATGGAAACAAAAATAGTTTGTACATAAACAGTATAGTTACATAATTATAGATCAACACAGAGGTTCATTATACATGTTTGTATATGTGTAACCCCTTTGTTACCCAGGGTTACTAGAATCACAGTAAGACCTAGACCTTATACAGGTCAGGGAAGGCAGCTTGTGAAACTCCAGTTAAATGGGTTTCACATTGTCTCACTCTGTCCTCAGTCACAGCTGAGACTTGAGAGATGACATCACCATAGAACTGTTGCAGCTGCATGAGCCACATTGGAATCTACAGCTCAGGGAGTGAGTTTAGAACTTTGGGAAATTTCAAAGTCATTCTTCTTCAGTTTGTCCTAAAGCAAACAGGAAGGAAGTCGGTCAGTCTTCAGTTTGTTTCAAAGAAGAAGGAAGTGTTCCTGTGTTTACCTTTTTTTAAAAGTGGTGGAGACCGCTCCCCCAGTCTCAGTGCCCCCCTCCCTCCGGGGGGGGAAGTTCTCTGTGGGTTCCAAGGGCAATCCCCTTCTCCCACCACGGAAGGAAGCTGCCTGGTTTTATTTTAGTCTGTTCTTGTATAACAGCAAAGGTTATAGTACTAGCCTGTGGGGCACCTGCAATGAATGGGTGAGTGTTTGGCTCCATTTGAAGGGGCAAACAAATTGTTTTCTTCAGTTGGGAAATGAATGTGGACTGCTATTTGGGAGGACTATGTTACTAGGATGAACAAATGGAGCAGTCAAACAGTCTAAAGTTTTATTGGATTTCAAGTAATGGGGACTGCTATTTGGGAGGACTATGTTACTAGGACGAACAAATGGAGCAGTCAAACAGTCTAAAGTTTTATTGGATTTCAAGTAATGCTGTAGAGAGGGTGCTTCAGGTCATCCACACGTTCAATCTACATTTTAAAGTTCTAAAGTTTTCTGTGTGTATCCAGAGAAATGGCGGGTATGGGCTGTGGGAGCTGGAGGTGGGAAAACCCCCATCTTTAGTAACCAGATCCACCTCTCAGTTTCTTCTGTGTTTTGCTACTTGCCTCATGCACTTGGCCAGTGATGGGGTGGGTACCCAGGCGTGGTCAGCATGAAAATCCCTCTAGGAGTCACAGACTCTAAGTGGTGTGGGAGCCACAGGATGGGAAAATTACTCCTTGTTGGATAGGAGTCTCCTTGTTTGATGGAGTTCAATTGGAAGTAAGAAAACAAATCTCTAGGAGTCACAGACTCTAAGTGATGTGGGAGCCACAGTTTGGAGTCTCCTTGTTTGATGGGATGTCTTTCCAAGTAAAGTTTGGGTTCATTCTTCAAGTGGACCGTCAGTCAAGTGGCCGGCAGGGGAGCCGGGCCAGTCGGGCTATGTATCCAAAGCGCATGCAAAGTCTGGGCTGAGTGCCTGGTGGGTCCAAAGCCAGACAACAGTAGTAATGTGTTCATTCTTCAAATGGACCACTTGGTTAACTTCTAATCTGCACATACAGTGAATGTAGCCCTTTGGGGGACCATGCAATGCTTTGTTTATGTTCAGTTAGTTAATAAATAAAGCCACACTGAAAAATCCCAATTCTGGTTCTGGACATTACAGTTATTGCTTCCTGTAGTTGGATTTACTTGGGTGCCCCTGTGCAGAGTAGCCAAACCTAGGTCCCTTGTGCCAAGTAACCTCATCCTCCCCGAACCCAGGTCCCCCACCAGGTATTGCTGCCAACGCCAACAGCATGCCACCTGTCATTTTAGTAAAAAAGCAGGGGTGGGATCCTTACAAAAATGGAGGCACCGCTTTGGATTTGTTCGGGAAGGAAGGTGCTTGGGCAAGTAGGCTAGCGTTTTGGCTATCTGGCAGTTGGTAGCCCAAAAAAGTTAAAGCAATTTCCCTAGTGTGTTGCTGTGTGCTGTGAATCTTGTGCTGCTGTTTAAAAAATGCCAACTGTTTACCAAGGAGCTGTAAAGCCAAAGTGTGTGTCCTTGTCCTGCATCAAAAATTGTTTACAGCGTTTTTGTCAGTTTTAAAATGAATTTCTGTGAAGGAAAGTGTGGAAAACTAGGGAAGCAACAGAGAATTATACCCTGGATGTTGGAAATACTCTGTGTAATGCTAGAGACTGCAGAGTTAATGGCAATGTTACATGGTTGAAATGGGCTCCCTCCGTGGAGTCAGTTGAAAAAAAAAAAGTGCATTTTACAGTTTGAATTTGCCTGCTCGATGATCGCCGTGAGGAGAGGAGCCCTCGCGAGGAAGAAGAGGCTCAATTGCATGGCGTCATGTGGTTGGTCAGTTTGCCATTAGTCCCACCCTCAGCCAGCTCTTCTGAGTCTGCTTCAGCATTCGAGAGGGAGACACATGTAGTGCGTGTACTGGCAGCGGAGGCGTTAGTGAGTAATCAAAGCACTGTAAACAGTAAAAAAAGTGACTTTCTAGTTAAAACGGGCTCAACCCGCATATCGATCGTAGGATCAGTGAATTGTGTGGTTAAAATGATGATGTGAGACTGCCCGCCCGTTTGCATTCTGAGGCCTTCAAAATCTGGCTGCAGGCCGTTTTACCCCATCGCAGCAATCTGCTACAATAACAGTGAGTAAATAATTAAAACTGCTCAATCAGTGATTTTCAGAAAATGCCATATAAAATGTGTGCAGCTGTATGAGTAAACTTGCAAGTAGCGATTGTGTGATGTCCTGCCTACAAGTACAAGTCTGTAAAGCCATTAAATGTGTGCATAGCAATGAAAGTAGCCTCAGTTTAAAGTTTGCAGCCAGAGAGAGACTGTGGGTTGTAAAAGTGCAACACTAGTAGAAGCAGGCAATCCTGTGCTGAAACCTGAAGTTTTAAAGGGACTGTAATTAAATGAATGTTGCCAGCATGTGAAAAGTCCAAGGAAAATCCTGTAAATGTGTGAACAGCCAGAGCAGAGCAAGTTGTGCAGTTTGAGTAAAAGTTATTAGTAGCTGATGTAAATCGGGTGCGCAGTGGCTTGACCCAGAGTTTGATTGTTGATGCACAGGAGTGGGGTGGTAAAGTAAACACAGCAGCAGAGGAGCCATCTTAAAGCTACAGAGTGTGTTCATTAAAGTGGGACTTTCAGTTACAGTGAACTTTTGTTTATTTTTCTGCAGTTATGGCCTCAGGACCAGCTCGTTACCCGGATCATGCCCGGATTGCAGTAATAGCAGCAGTAAATAGATTGAGAGATATTGAAAAGTGGTGCTATAGAGGGCAACTCCCTCCTGATGTGGCAATTCCTAATTATCCAGTGCGTGTATGCCAGATGTACTTGAGTGCTGGTAGGGATGTTTTCATGATTCCTCACTGTGCAGGATGTCTACAAAATATGAAGCTTGTAAGCGCCTCCAATCGTTTGGCTCCCACATGGACAAAATTCAAGAATCTGCAGTTGGCAGCACACAGCATCAAGGCGGAGCCTGTGGAAAAGATCCCTCGGGAGTGTGGCACAAAGTTAGAGAGTGCAGAATTAGAGACTGAATCTGAAATTGAAGCATTGGATGCTGAATCTCAGAAGGCAAGTTCAGATAAAGCATCAATAGACCCTGGGTGGGGGCCTAGCCCAAGTCTCGAAGGTGAAGATGAGATCACGGGAGCCTTTGAATGGGAGGTGTGACCTCTGCTCCCAGTGATAAATGGATAGTCTCGGGGTGAGAACTACTGCTCACTCCTGGGCTCAGATCCTCAGTGAAGAGGAAGATGAGAGGAACCTATGTGGCCTTGTGAGAAAGGAATGGGTATACAGCCTCAAGATCTTGCCTCGGAGGAATGTGTTCAAGAAGGTGGTGATGCCACTGCCCTGGCTTCACCAGAAGAAGAAGAAGTCAGGGATCCATTTTTAATTTCATTGAGGATGCGAAGCTGGCAGAACCAGGACTGGCCACCCCCAAGCCAGGCCAGCAGTCTCAGATTGACCAAAGCAAGTAAAGAGGAGAGACTGGTTCATAGAAAGGCCAATGAAATCTTTGGTATGACCTTTCCTACCTTTCCTCGGAGAGTCTGGGAGGAGATTGAGAACTGCAGGAAATCCTGGATCTGGGATGAAGCAATGAAACATGTGCATCCTGGGGCTAACCAGCATGTAAAGAATAGACTGTTCCACGAAAAGTATACACAGTGGAAGAGAGGCAGGACACTGTTTATGGACAGAGTGAGAATAGTGGACGGAGAGGGATGTGAAGTCTCCCACTGTGTGAATTATGTGCGTCCAGACAGAGTAATAATTCAAGCCTCTGACCCCCTCTACTATCGGCCTCAGTGCAAGGACCGCCCAGTAATTAAGCCTGTGCCTACAAAATGGAGAGCCGAGCAATGGTAGTCAATACTGCCACATCTAGACTGTGAAGTGCCCTTATTGATCTGCCAATATAAATAACCAAGCACTCAGGTGCCCCACCTTCATCAGTCCACAGTGTACTGTCTTGTTCAGCAACCATCTACTGGCACCACCAGATGACTTCAGATCCAGAGAGGACACCAGCCCAGCTGTTTTCCAGTTCATCGCCTGGTAATCGGATGACGTTGGACCAGCTGTTTTTCTTTTTGTTCCTGTTCTAAGGTTCCTTCTCCAGAGATGACATCAGCCCAGCTGTTTCCAGATGTGCCCTCCTGTGTTTCCTGGAAGATGTCCTCCCAGCTGTATCAGAAGAAATGTTGCCAGGGAGAGTCTTCGGCTGCGGTGCAGGTCGGTGCCTAGTCTTATACTTCAAGAGGCTGGTAAGTCCAAAAACCTCTTTCTATCTTTATGACATTGCAGTACACACCCTGCACTACAGACTTCAAAAATGTGTGAACTGTCCACAAAGACTCTCCCCTTCGGGATTATGGCCTTCAAGAACTATGTTTCACGGGGCTCCGGCCCAGGAGAGACTCTTTATTGGACTGGCCTTTGGGCCTTGTGGTCACTAGTTGGGACTTTTAGGGCACTCCATCCCCCCAAAGGTGTATTGTAACCAATGTCATTACTGTACTCTAATGTAAATACTGTGTTTTTCTACCTTTTCTAAAAAAAAAAAAATTTTTTTTTTTGTGGATTGTTCAGTGTTTTTTTTTTTTTTTTCTGTATGGTAAGGGTTGTTGTTGTCGTTGTTGTTGTTTAGATAGACTGTGCATGCAGATTAGGAGTGTGTTTTGTTTTTGTCTTTTTCTTACAGATGTTCCTGGAAGACAGAAGAGAAGACAAGAGGAGGAGGAGGGGCTCATCGGAGTTCCTCGTCAGTGCTTATGGTGTAGAATTTAAATGTACTGTGTTATTATTGCTAATGGTTGTAGTTGCGGGCTGCCCAAGGTCGGGGAGGTCCCCGGATTTTGTTTTGTTTGGGAATGTTATGTTAAGAGGCAGATAGGTTTTCCCTAGAGGGTTAGGGGGATAGACAGGCTGTGGTCCTCAGTGGCCATAGGGACTGCAGTGCTGATCTATCAGGGCTATGCTCTGGACGGTTCTACCAGAGCCACTAGGTGTCCATAGTAAGTGGATAGAGTAGAGGCTGATATGTCAGCTATAGGCCTCTAGGCCCTTGGTGTTGCCTACCTCTGCTTGCAAATGGTAGGAGGGGCCTGATCACCCCCCCTCACTTGGGTAGCAGATAGGGTGGGATGGCCTAAGGCAGGGTGCATAATGACTGGGGACAGTGTCTTTTCCTAGTCAAAGATGAGTGTAACCCTTTGTTACCGGGGTTACTAGAATCCCAGTAAGACCTAGTGGTAGGCAGGGAAGGCAGCTTGTGAAACTCCAGTTAAATGGGTTTCACACTGTCTCACTCTGTCCTCAGTCACAGCTGAGACTTGAGAGATGACATCACCATAGAACTGTCGCAGCTGCATGAGCCACATTGGAATCTACAGCTCAGGAGTGAGTTTAGAAGTTTGGGAAATTTCAAAGTCATTCTTCTTCAGTTTGTCCTAAAGCAAACAGGAAGGAAGTCGGTCAGTCTTCAGTTTGTTTCAAAGAAGAAGGAAGTGTTCCAGTGTTTACCTTTTTTTTAAAGTGGTGGAGACCGCTCCCCCGGTCTCAGTGCCCCCCTCCCTCTGGGGGGAAAAGTTCTCTGTGGGTTCCAAGGGCAATCCCCTTCTCCCATCATGGAAGAAAGCTGCCTAGTTTTATTTAGTCTGTTCTTGTATAATAGCAAAGTTTATAGTACTTCGGCTGTGGGGCACCTGCAACAAATGGGTGAGTGTTTGGCTCCATTTGAAGGGGCAAACAAATTGTTTTCTTCAGTTGGGAAATGAATGTGGACTGCTATTTGGGAGGACTATGTTACTAGGACGAACAAATGTAGCAGTCAAACAGTCTAAAGTTTTATTGGATTTCAAGTAATGGGGACTGCTATTTGGGAGGACTATGTTACTAGGATGAACAAATGGAGCAGTCAAACAGTCTAAAGTTTTATTGGATTTCAAGTAATGGGGACTGCTATTTGGGAGGACTATGTTACTAGGACGAACAAATGGAGCAGTCAAACAGTCTAAAGTTTCATTGGATTTCAAGTAATGCTGTAGAGGGGGTGCTTCAGGTCATCCACCATTCAATCTACATTTTAAAGTTCTAAAGTTTTCTGTGTGTATCCAGAGAAATGGCCGGGTATGGGCTGTGGGAGCTGGAGGTGGGAAAACCCCCCATCTTTAGTAACCAGGTCCACCTCTATGGATTTCTTCTGTGTTTTGCTACTTGCCTCATGCACTTGGCCAGTGATGGGGTGGGTACCCAGACGTGGGTCGCAACTTGAAAATCTCTCTAGGAGTCGCAGACTCTAAGTGGTGTGGGGAGCCACAGGATGGGAAAATTACTCCTTGTTGGATGGGAGTCTCCTTGTTTGATGGGAGTTCGATTGGAAGTAAGAAAACAAATCTCTCTAGGAGTCACAGACTCTAAGTGGTGTGGGGAGCCACAGTTTGGGAGTCTCCTTGTTTGATGGGATGTCTTTCCAAGTAAAGTTTGGGTTCATTCTTCAAGTGAACCGTCAGTCAAGTGGCCGGCAGGGGAGCCGGGCCAGTTGAGCTATGTATCCAAAGCGCATGCAAAGTCCGGGCTGAGTGCCTGGTGGGTCCAAAGCCAGACAACAGTAGTAATGTGTTCATTCTTCAAATGGACCGCTTGGTTAACTTCTAATCTGCACATACAGTGAACATAGCCCTTTGGGGGACCATGCAATGCTTTGTTTATGTTCAGTTAGTTAATAAATAAAGCCACACTGAAAAATCCCGATTCTGGTTCTGGACATTACAGTTATTGCTTCCTGTAGTTGGATTTACTTGGGTGCCCCTGTGCAGAGTACCCAACCTAGGTCCCTTGTGCCAGGTAACCTCATCCTCCCCGAACCCAGGTCCCCCACCAGGTATTGCTGCCAACGCCAACAGCATGCCACCTGTCGTTTTAGTAAAAAGGCAGGGGTGGGGTCCTTACATATGTGTATACAAGGATTAAGTCATTAAGAGTGAAACTATATACAGGTACTAAACAATGAGGTAGCTACATAGTTACAGACCAACACAGAGATTCATTATACATGTTTGTATGTATGTATGTATACAAGGATTAAGTCATTGAAAGTGTATCTATATACAGATCCTAGACAGTGAAGTAGCTAAGCATTGGAGGGTGAAACTATATACTGGTCCTATACAGTGGAGTAGCTAATCACCTCCTAGTGTATCAGAACAGAAGCTTGGACTCAGAAAAAATTATTTAGGTAGTACCTTAAAGCATGAGTGGAGATACCTAGGCAGCTACATGCGATAGCTAAATCCAATTACAGCTGCGGGTGGTGATTAGGTGTTGCCTAAGGGCCGATTTGAAAGGCACTATTCTTTGTTGAGAGGTGGTATCAGGGGGCAGGGCGTTACTCCAGGTCGGGGCCCGGTAGCAGAAGGACCTTTGGGCCAGTGATGTCTTGACTCTGGGCACTTTCAGTGTCTATTTGTGTGCACTCCAAGTGGAGATAGTAGAGACAGAGGTGGTGAGGATAGTAGTTAGGCCTGGAGGTACTAGGCCAGCAACTATTTTCTTGGAGAGGAGGCAGGTTTGGCAGCACTACCTCTCCTCAAGGCTGAGAATATCTACAAGGTCATATAAGATACAAGTGTGGGTGAGTCTGCTACAGCCAGTAAGTAGTCAGCAGGCCTTGTTTAGAGACATTTTGATTTTATTGAGTGCAGTTTTGTCTGCTGCACCATACACTAGAATGCCGTAGTCCACTAGGAATATCACTGAGGAGGTGATGGACAACCTCAGGACTGCAGGTGGTAGGCAGCTCTTGTGGCAGCATAGTAGGCCAACATGTGTGTTTATGGCTGCTGCAAAGATGCTTGTGTGGTCATGAAAAGAGAGAGCAGAGTCAAAGTAATGCCCAGGTACTTGTAGGTTTTTACCTGCTTGAGAGGAAGGAGGGTACTAGACAGAATATTGAGAGGGGCTTCCTTGAATTTGCTTTGTGTGTGCAAGAATAGCATGTGCTTCATCTTTTTTAGGTTAATAACAAGTTATCAGTCCAGGAACCAGGATTCCACCTGGTTAAAGGATCTTTGTAGGGCACTTTGGAGATGGGTGGGGACCTGGTGGGATGTGAAAAGGACAGCATCGTCCACATAAAGGAGCATTTTTTCTGAGCAGGAGCTAGGGAGCGTGTTTAGGTACAGACCGAATAGCTTCAGCCCGAAGATTGAACCTTGTGGGAAAACGCAAGTGGACCTGCTGGGTGCGGGAGAAGGTACTGTTGATTTTTCACACACTGTGAGTGGGAGGTGAGGTAGTTGGGAAACAGGACAAGGGACCTTGTGAAAAACCTAGTTGCAAGAGGGTGGATATGAGAAGTGGGTGGCAGACAGTATTGAAAGCTTTCGATAGGTCAATATAGACCGCGCCCATGAGGAGCCCTTTATCCAGGGCTGTGTGTAAGTAGTTGGAAAATTCAATGATGCAGTAGTGGTACTACGCCCCCGGTGGAAGCCATGCTGTTCTGCACAGAGAAGATTGTGTTTGTTGAGGTATTCAGTCATTTGGTCAGCTACAACTTTCTCTAAGGCTTTCGGGGGGGGCAGGATCAATATCAGTCAGTAATTCCCGGGGGAAGTATGGTCCCCCACCTTTGTGTATTGGGGTGACCACGGCAGTCTTCCAGGCATGGGAGAATTGGCTATGGCAGAGGAAGCAATTGAGAAGGTCAGTAAGGGGCACTAGAACTGCATCCAGAACTAGTCGTAGGAGTTTGGGGTCCAGTGTGTCATTACTATGACAGGTGCCACTGAGGGCTTTCAGTCGGTAGGGTTCGGCCTCAGACAGTGTGAGGACCCTGAAGTGAAAGGGGGGTAGTGGAGATGGGGTGGAGCAGGGGCAGGGTTGAAGAAATTGGTGGGGAGAACTGCACTGAGGTTCGAGAAGGTATTGAGCCTATCGGCTATAGTCTGCAGGTCTGTGATGAGCGAGCCATTTACGTTGAGTTGGGTAGGAGGGGGTGTTACAGATTTTCCGTTAAGCTCCTTAATATAGTCCCAGAACTTCCAGGCAGGCCCCCAAGAGGAGGCAAGGGTGGATCTGTAATAATCCGATTTTGCCTTGCGGATGGCCCAGATGCATTTATTGTGTGCCACACTATAGGTTTGCCTATCAGCAAGCTTGCCAGATTTGATTGCTCTCTGCCAGAGGTTGCCTCTGCTCCACAGTTGACTGATTAGAGAAGGGGTTATCCATGGGGAGTTATGCTCCTTAATAAATGATTTAGTAAGGGGAGCGAAGATTTCACATGCATCATTAAACGAGCAGACAAAGAGACTGAAGGCAGTGTCAGCGTCAGGAGCTAGTATAATCAGGGACCAGTCCCAGTTGGCAAGATACTCTCTGAGTTGAGCTAGTTTGCCAGGGCAAAGGCTCCATCAGAGGACACTTTTTGGTGCTATTTTTTTCATCTTACATGATCAGAAGAGGGTGATAGGGGAGTGGTCACTAAGGGCATTGGGTAGTACAGAGGTGCTGGTGATTTTCTGGGGTCTGTTCATGAGGACAATGTCCAGCAGTTTGGTGGGGCCTTTGGTAGGGTGGAACTAGGTGGCAGTAGTAATCAACTGTGTAAGGTCAAGGGCTGCAATAGCATCTTTGGCTTGGGAGGCAGAGCTGGAGAGCCAGTTGATACTGAGATCACCCATTGTGATCTGTTCCATTTTGCTGGACAGGCTGGAAAGGTGCTCTAGAAGTGACTGAAAGGCAGGGTACTGGTGGCACGGGGGGATGTAGGTGTCCGTGAATATTAAGGGGGCTCTGGAAGCACCAGTGGCAATTTGGATGGCGAGTGCTTGGGCACCATGTTCCAGCTGTGGCGTGAGGAGTGCGAGCCTTTGAAGCATATCTCAGAAGTATATCACTCAACAACGTCCACGCTTCCCCACTCTGTCTTCCCTAAAGGTTGTGTATCCCGGTAGGGTAATAAAGTGGTCTGGGGTTTTCTCGGAGAGCCAAGTTTCTACTAGTGCTAGGACATCTGGCTGGTTTTGGACAACCCAAACCTGGAGGTTGGTGAATTTTTTAAGGAGGCTGCATATATTCATCGAAGCCATGTGTAGTCCAGTAGGTGTGGGGGGGGCGGTTTGTGCTGGCTGCCACAGGACCTGGGTTGGGGTGGATGTTGTCTGACAGTAGAAGAAGGAGGGAGACAAGTCTGAAGAGAGCCATGTGCTTTCTATATCGGGAGGGTGGGGCCTGGCTCTGGAGAAAGATAGGAATGGGAGGGACCGAGTGCTGGGATGACCAGATAGAGGGAGGCCACGGGGAGGAGGGGTAGGAGGTGTGTGGACAGGTGAGCTGGTGGGGGTGCTGGGGAGGAGTGTTGGATGCAGTGGTGGGAGTGGCAGGGAGGGGAGGGGAGAGAGTGTGGGTGGGTTGGCAGGGGTGTGGGACCTGCGGAGGCAGATGATGTGTCAGTGCTAAGATACAGCAGGACGAGCAGTGCCAGTAGGGTAGGCACTTGAAACATAGTAACATTGGCCATGGTCTGAGCTATAAGAGGTAGTGAGTATCTTCCTAAAATGTGGCAACCTCTTTGGTTCAGGGGCAGTGGCACGGACTCTGGTGCAAAGGGTGCAAGATTCAAAACCGAGGGCAGGAGCTTGGTTGGAACCTATGTAAATTAAGTGTGCAGGGTGGCAAGGCACAGAGAAAAGTGTTGGGCATGGAGGAGTTGAGGACGGGCCAGTAGTGACTCCTAGGGAGCACTGGGGATAGTGCACTCAGTGCAAAGGGAAGTGGGCTTAGAGAGTGGGAGGGAGAACAGTAGAGCAGGAGGAGTGGGGAGGAATAGAGTAGAAGAGGAGTAGAGACAGTCAGTCTAAGAGTGGGCATAGAGAAGCAAGTAGTGGAGGAGTGCTGCTCCGCGCTGCCACTCAGTGGTGGGAGCGTATTACCTGCAGATGGAAAAACAGGGACTTAGAAAAAGATGAGACAGGAAGTCATGTGACATGGGGAGGTCCTGAAATTAAGGGCCACCCCTGGGTGGGAGGGTCGCTGGGGCGGGAGGGGCAGTCGAAGCACAGTGTCGATGGGCTAACACCCTTGCACAACAGTGCTGTTCCCCAGGAGGTCTGAATTAACTTTAAGAGGCACCCCACGGTCCTGCACTTTCCCGGGTGAGTGCTCTCACTGAGTGTCGGTGTTTAATGACCCTACTATTTAACACAGTACTCTGGAGGCCCAAATCTATTTTACAATTTAAGCAATAGTGTTAGAATAAAAAAAAAAAAGGTCACCTAGAATGCTACAGGGTTACCTACCCAAAAACATAAGGAACTGTACAATTCCAGGATACCGTATTGTATCTTTACCAAGACTTCCTTGCAATCAGGCTTGTACAGTGGGGCATTTTGGTGAATTACATAAACTACCATAACATGAGACCACAACGTGACACGGCATGATCCCAGCCACACACCTCCCTCCTTAAACTGAACCTGTGAGAACACGCCCCTTTTATGGCACGGTTTCCATCAGTTCTGTCCCCTTCTCTGACTGGTGGGATAAGCCATCTACATTTGCATTTTCAGATCCTGACCTACGTTACGTGTCCCAAATTGGTCACCTTTGCCATAGCTACCTGGCACTTTTCTGCTTTTACAGTTAGTCCTGCTGCTGGTATCCTGCCCAACACTTCCTTCAGATGGGTCCAGTGCTCTTCCCAGCTAGGACTGAAAATGGCAATATCATCTAGGTTGGCTACTGCATACTCCTCTGTACCCTGCAACACCTGATTCACCAATCTATGGAAGGTGGCAGGGGCATTCTTCATCCCAAAGGGCATCACCTTAAATAGACCTATTGCAGTGATGAAGGCTGACCATTCCCTAGCCCTGGCAGTCAATTCCACCTGCCAGTACCCCTTGATCAGATCTATAATTATTAGGTAGGTTGCCCACCCCCAGCTTGTCCAGCAACTTGTCTGTGCCAGGCATTGGGTGGGCATCAAACTTCGTGATGGCATTCATCCCATGATAGTCTACACAGAAGCATGTAGTCCACCTGGTTTGGGGATGAGGACTACAGACAAGGCCCAGGGACTGTGGCATTTCTGGATCACCACTGGATCCAGAATGTCTTCCACCTCCCTCATATTTTTTTTAGGACTGCCTCACATGCCTGGTAGGCTGTCTGACATATGGACGCTTGCATCCCAGTGTCCACATCATGGACTGCTAATGGGGTCCATCCAGGTTTGGACATAAATGAAAGAGCAAAGTCCTCTAAAACTTTTCTTACTTTCTGGGCCTCTTCAGGGGTCAACTGGGGCAATAGCTTGATGGTCTCTACAGATGACTCCCACTTACGCTCAGCTAGCAAGTCAAGGAGAAGGTCATCCTCATCTGTCCCCTTCCCAGGACTGCAAATCACAAATACCATGTCAGCCCTCTTGAAACAGTGCTTCATCATGTTCACATGGTACATCCTGTGGGTGTATCTCTGGTCAGGTAACTCTACAATATAATTTACATTGTATACCTGCCAGACTACCTTGCATGGTCCTGCCCATTCTGGCTGCAGCTTGTCCTTCTGGACTGGGATCAGAACCATAATTTCCTGCCCTACTACATACCAGCAAGCTCTGGCTCTGCGATTGTACCAAGTCTTTTATCTCTGTTGGGCAGCTGACAGGTTGCTCTGGGCCACTCTCATAAGCTCCTTCAGCTTATAAGAGTGGCCCAGAGCATCAGCTGAAGGAGCTTATGAGAGTGGCCCATAAGCTCCTTCAGCTTCCCTAAACTTCTGGACATACCCCACTATGGGAGTCCCCTGTGTGGCATGCTTGCCTTCCCAGTCCTCCCATATCAAACCTAGGGGCCCCCACACCCTATGTCCATATAAGAGATCAAATGGAGATAATCCTGTTGACTCTTGAGGCACTTCCCTGTTGGGAAACAGTAGGTGGGGAAGGTACCTCTCGCAGTCCTGCCCATGCTGTTTTGCAAATGCCTTGAGCATAGTTTTTAACGTCCCACTAAACCTTTCTACCGGCTCATTTGCCTCTGGGTGGTAAAGCATTGTACACCTCTGCTGCACCACACACCTTTCCCACAAAGACTTCATCGGGTTCGATATGAGGTTACCCCCCGATCAGAAACTCTACATGGGAGAAAATCCCTAGCAAGGTGTCCACCACTATGTCTGCTTTAATAGAGGAAAGGGCAACTGCCTCAGGTTAGCAGGTGGCATAATCGACTATGGTCAGGTTATAATTTTTCCTGGAGGAACTTGGGGTATTCAAAGGACCCACGATATTCATTCTCACTTTTTGGAACGGCTTCTCCACAATCAGCAAAGGAATCAAACCAGCCTTGGCTTTTTGTCCTGCTTTCCCTATTTGCTGACACTGGTGACAGGATCTGTAGTATTCCTATCACCTGCTTGGTAAAATTGGGCCAATAAAAATGTTGTGCTAATCACTGCATAGCATGAGTAATGCCCAGATTTCCAGACATGGGAATATCATGAGCCACCTTGAGCAATAACTCATGATACCCCTGGGGAATGACAAACTGTCTGCCCATTACCCCTCCCTCTGTACTCATGTCCTGGGTGTATAACAGCCCACTGTCCCAAAACACCTTGTGTTTTTCATCACCCCCTTGTGTCCCATCAGACTCTGCTCATGCCCTCAGCTCCTTGAAGCTAGGATCAGTCCTCTGAGCTGCTGCAAAGTCCTCACACTTCCCTAAAGCATGGGGTGTGGTTCCTTCAGCTCCCAGACTAAGGTCCATAGCTATGGCATTAGGGAATTCAAAGTCACAGCACTCCTCAACCCCCTGGCTATGTATTACCCCACCCTCCTCAGAGTCACCTTCAGTAGCTGCTTGGTGAATAGCTACTTGGGTGAGTTCCAAATCATTCTCTTCTGCAAGAGACACAGGCTGGTGAACCAGCCTCCCAATCTCTCCTGTATGAGCTCCTGTGGAGTTCAGGAGATCACATGAGCCCCTGGCCATCTGGCTCCATGTCACAGCACATACCACCCCCTGCAGAATATCATTTCCTTAAGTAACATTTACAGTGAGGGTATCTGCTACATAACTTTTTGCACCCTTTCTCCTGCAACTCCCCAGTCTAAGATAACACTGGCTAGTAACAGGGTTTTCTCCTCCCCAGTGAATCCTTTCACAGAAATGAATTGATTTGGCAGGAGTTGCTCTAGCCCAACCAAATCTCCTTTTACCAGGGTAAGAGATGCCCCAGTGTCCCTTAACCCTCGAGTCTGTACCGCATTTACTGTAACAGGATGCATGTGCTCCCTCACATTCACAGGAATAGCCTCAGGGAGACAATATTAGCAACCAACTCAGTTGGAGGGACCCCTTATACATATTCTGTCTTTTTAGGACACTGTCTGGTAATATGCCCCAGCTTTTTACAGAACCTACAGTCATCTCTTGTTTTCCCCTAAATCCTGTTTTGGTAAACTGTGGTTTCCCTCTTTTTGCAGGGGTAACAAGGGTGTGGGCGGCCCTGAAGGTGCACTTTTCCATTTTGTCACTACAGTCCCTGCTCCCCCACTTCCCTTTAGAGCAGGCCTGCTCCTGGCATAGTGATCAGTGAGCTCAGCAGCTTGTTTTGCTGTCTAAGGGTCCAGGTACTCTAGCAAGGCTTTCAGTTCTGCTGGACAAGCCCAAAAGAACTGTTCCAACAATACAACCCCCTCAATGGTCTCCACAGAATAAGCTTTTACCCCCTCCTACCAATGTTTAAAAAACTGACGTTTTGTGGCGAGTTCCTCAAAGCTCATTTTGGGGCCCTTTCCAAGCTTCCAAAATTTCACTCTGTAGGCCTCAGGAGTTAAAGCATGCTTTTTTAATAAAGCACTTCTGAATTTATTATAGTCTTTTCTGTCATCATTGTGCATCTGTCCCAGCGCCTCATGCCCCTTATCAGTAAGCAGCGGAGATAGTTGAAAGCTCCAGGCCTCTTTGGGTATCTTGGCCTGAATGCAGACGTTTTCAAATGAATTTAAAAATGCATCCATGTCCTCCCCCTCTTTAAATTCTGCAATTAATTTTGAATTTAAATTATGCCCCAGCCATGGAGTTTCATTTTCAAACCCACCACCTACCTGCTCTGGTGCTTTTTGAAGTTTTAGTCTCTCCAGCCCAAACTCCCATTGGCACTGTCAGTCCTGCAGCTCTTCCTCATGCTGTTTTTCTTGCAATTTAGTCTCTCCAGCTCAAACTACCATTAGTGCTGTCTGTTTTGCAGGGTGAGCTGTTTCTCCTGCAAGGCGAGCTCCCATTTGCGCTGTTTTTCAGCAAGCTCCCTTTTGCGCTGTTTTTCAGGAAGCTCCAATTTCCTCAGCTCCCACTGCAACTTTAGCCTTGCTAGCTCAGAATCTGTGGTGGATTTCACTTGGTGCTGTAGCTCCAGGTCCATTCTGGTCTTGCTGGCCTCCATCCTGGATCTGGTCACTGCAATTCTATCTGGCACCCCATGTCCAAAGTCTGGTCTTCTTCAATCACCAACTGTGACTCAAAGTCCCATGTTACCGCTAGGTCATTGGCTGCTACGAGGGCTTCCAAGAGGTTCTTTGTAGTGCACCCCTCATACAGGACCCCTCTCTCCTGGCACAGCTGCTTCAGCTGTTCTACAGTGTAGTCATTGTAGTTGGAAGCCATCTTTCTTCCCTACACTACCACTAGTCTGACCTACATCGCAACAAAAAAAAAAAAAACAAAATATGGTAGGGAACTATATTCTGTAACCAATTTCCCCATTCCAGTTTCTGCCCTCTTTGTGTGTGGTTTGTTCAAATGGCTCACAATCCCACCACTGCCACCAATCTGTCACAGGCCCACTCCAGTGGGGGCAGGATTCCCTTTCCTATGGAAACCCCCCCCTGTGACTGGGTCAGGAAAACTCCTCTCTTGTCCTTCTAGGGTGCTCACTGGATTAACAGATTGTTCTCCAGGAGATGCTTCAATTTCCTCTCTCTGTGTGAGGGGTGGAAATACAGCCTCGAGTATGTGTTCCTGGGACAGAACCATCTTGACCACTGTGCAGTGAACCAGAAAAGCCACACTTGTGTACAGGCCTTCAGGGATGCCCTATACACCCTTTTTATGTGTTTTTCTCAGAAAAATGCAGAAACCAGTTCAAACCCCACAGACCCCTTTGAAAGACCTTTTGTATTTCCACCTCCTTTCGTTCATAGAGGCCCTTTTTGGATTCTGTCTCAGTAGTGTCTGGCCCTTAAGCATTAGACAGATATAGTATTGTTTGAACAAACTTTCCCAAACCAACACACACAACAGATGCTGACATAGTTATTTTAAATTAAGCCAAAGGCTTTACTTATGAGTTATTAAGTACTGTACATAACATAAGAGAAAATATTTTAGATATTGGTTACAGTATATAAAAAGAAAGTTGGATATTATACAAAAAAAAAAAAGATATACTGTTAAAACTAGTGATATAGTTCTAACGTGAAAAGTCCTTAGATGCTGAAATGAAAAGTGTTCTTAGAAGGTAGCTGATTCTACCATCTGTTTGGTAGAAATTCAGACAAGGGTCTAAGTTGTAGTTCTTGTTGCTGCCAGGAGAGTTTCTGAGACAGTAATGCCCCTAGCAATGCTCTGCAGGCTTTTTTTTAAGAAAATTCAAGCATCCTGCCTCTGGTGTTCCTTGCTGTGATAGGCTGGCCATGTCACATACTGAAGAAAGACCAACCAGCTCTCCATGTTCCAATTTAACAGTTTAACTATAGAGTTTCTTAGCTGGGAATTTTTGGAAAAGACAGGTTCCCCCCAGGATTGTGACTGGAGTCAGCATGTCTCACCCCTTCTGGTTTCACTAGTCCAAGGTCCTTTTGTTCACCCTCTGTCCACCAGCAAACCATTTAGACCTTAAGTGGCTTCCATTAAGTTGTAGGCTCTAATCCAGGAGCAGAAGTCTGAAGACAATGGAACTCCCAACACCACGGCACCTTCATGCTGCTTCTGAGCTCAGGGCCTTTTGTAAGATTAATAGCTTCCAGTAACCCAGGCTTGACTTTATGGGCCTGCCATTAACCTTTAACAACCCTCCCATTTAACACAGTATTCTGGAGGCCCAAATCCCTTTTATAATTTGAGCAACATTGTTAGAATGAAAAAAAAGTAATCTAGACAGCTACAGGTTTGCCTACCCAAAAACACAGGGAATTTTACTATTCCAAGATACCGTATTGTATCTTTACCCAGACTTCCTTTTGATTAGGCTTATACAATGGGGTCTTTTGGTGAATTACATAAATCAACTAGCATAACATGAGAGCACAGCAATGGGAAATGGCTTGATCCCCATCACACATACAGCCATATCAACATGATGTGGATAGAAAGGCACCCCCTCCCTCATCAACACTGTACACATACGGCCACATCGACGTAATATGGATAGCAAGGCACCTCCTCCCTCACCAGCACATCACAGATACAACTGTATTGACATGATATGGATAGCAAGGCACCTTCTCCCTCAGCTGCACATCACACCACATACAGCCACATCAACATGACATGGATAACAAAGGGCTTCCTCCCTCAGCAGCACAGTGCAGCACACATATGGCCATATCAACGTGATATGGATGGCAAACCACCTCCTCCCTCAGCAGCACAGCACACATACAGACATATCCATATGATCTGGATAGCAAAGGACCTCCTCATTCAGCAGCACAGCACACCACAGATACAATCATATCAACATAATATGGATAGCAAACCACCTCCTCCCTCAGCAGCATGTCACCCATATAGGCATTACTGACATGATATGGATAGTAAACCACCTCCTCTCTTAGTGGCACAGCACTCATACAGCTGTATTGACATGATATGGATAACAAAGCACCTGCTCCCTCAGCAGCACATCACACATACAGCTGTATCAACATGATTTGGATAGCAAATTACCTGCTCCCTCAGCAGCATAGTGCAGCACATATACAGCCGTATCAACATGATATGGATAGCAAACCACTTCCTCCCTCAGCAGCATAGTGCAGGACATATACAGCAGTATCAACATGATATGGATAGCAAACCACTTTCTCCCTCAGCAGCATTGTGCAGGACATATACAGCAGTATCAACATGATATGGATAGCAAACCACTTCCTCCCTCAGCAGCATAGTGCAGGACATATACAGCAGTATCAACACGATATGGATAGCAAACCACTTCCTCCCTCAGCAGCATAGTGCAGGACATATACAGCAGTATCAACATGATATGGATAGCAAACCACTTCCTCCCTCAACAGCACAGCACACATAGAGACGTAATGAAATGATATGACAGCAAAGCACCTCCTCCCTGCAGTCTGGAATGCCCACAATGGCAGCATTCTAATTTCCCACCATGTCCCTGTCCACTGTCCCCTGTAACCTAGTCTGGTGTCACAAACCCCTTCCAAGGAATAAGTGGAGGCTCAATATCTCCCATTTTAAAAAATCCATCCTTTGCAGCATGGCTACAATCTGAACCTTTACAGTTTCTGAATGAAAATAAGGAACATTTTGTTGCAAATAGGCCTTGATATTGATAACAATATACTGTACATCTTTAGACTGCTAAACTTAGAATTCACATCCAAGCTGTACCTACAGGAAACCATATTCTGCAGTGATGCTGCAGAAGAAAATGACATGTTCACAGTCTAGCCAATGATCTTAAAAGCAGCAGTACTTGTTAGTCACCACAAAGTCTTATTCACTAATAATGTTTTTATTACAAAGGCATCATTTTTCTCTTTTTTTCATTTTATTTTATTCCTGAAGTGAAATATGGCATTTTGAAGTATAATATAGAAACATAGAAATTGATGGCAGATAAGGGTTGCTTGGCACATCAGATCTATCCATTTTTATTGTGATTGCTTTCATAGCACTTCCTCTTCCACCCCTTCCTTTCCCTTCTAATTCCTTGTGCCTATTCCAGGCTTTTTGAATCCCACCACTGTTTTTGCCCCTGCTACCTCCACTGGAATACTGCTCCAGGCATCCACCACCCTTTTTGTGAAGACGTTTTTCCTCACATCTCTCCTGAACCTACTCCCCTCCAGTTCATATGGTAACTCCTTGTTCTAGAGCACCCTTTCCTCCGAACAATACCTCCCACCTGTACCTTATTCACCCCGTGAGGTATTCAAAGGTCTCAATCATATACCTCCTCTTCCTCCTGTCCTCCAGAGTATACATGTCAAGTTCCCCATTTCCCCTTCTCCCTCCTCTGCTTTATCCCCCTTGCCTTCCCTTTTCCCCTTATCCCTTTCTCCCCACTCCCCTACCCCAGCCCCATTGTCTATCTGAGTGTTGCCCCCAGGCTTACACTATGCCTCTTCCTCCTGCTCCTGCTCAGAAAGCCCCTCCCTCATCATCCACCACTGAGGCCAAAAAAGTGAACCTATTGCTTGACCCAGAGCTTCTACTGTTTGTTTCTCCCCTTGTGCCATCCCTAGATTCCCCTTTGCTGCTTCTGTAATTGCTTACCCTGTTCCCTATCCTCTTTGCTTCCACTGGTTCTGTGCTCCTGATTCCCAGAGGGGGTGGCCATCCTATACCAGTCACCTCTCTCCTTCCTCCAGTCCTCACTAACTCCCTTCCTAGCCACTGTACTTCTGCTTCCAGACTCCTCAGCCTGTGACAAACTGGACACCCCCCCAACTTCAATAATGTGTTATCAATAATGGGCTATCCAGATAGCCACCCAACATCCATTGCAACCCACTAGGCTTTCCATCCTGGATTGTCTGCAGTCCTTCTGCCCCCAGAACCAGTCCCCCTTCCCCTGCCGCCAACCCCTCTCCTGCAGTCATAATCCCCCTATTGTAACCTTCACTAGTGTGCCACATTGTTATTCTTCTAGTCCCCGTACCAGTACTTCTAATTTCTGTGCTGGATCCCCCTACACTACAGTGCCTTATATAATACAGATGAGTCCCTTGGCTCTAACCTAACACAATTACATCACCTGTTTCTATCTCCAGGTTTGTTTGTTTTTTGTAGGTTTTTTTCTTTTGTTACCTACCCGTGAATTACAGGGATGACCAGGGTCAGCTAGTGTCTGCACATGGCTGTACTATCCACCTATTGCAATGTGGCCCCTCCCAAATAAATGTAGAATAGCTGGGTTAGGTAGTGTTATGTAGAGGAGTGAGCTGTTTCCCCTCAAGTAAATGCAGGAAGTTGTATGAGGTACCACCTTAAGAAAATTAAGGAAGTTATATGATTCCAGTACCCATAAAGGTAGGGTTAGCACAGGGGTGTGCGGGTGGGTGAGAGTTACATCACTGCCCCCTGCTCCCATGAAAAACAATCAGGCAACCAAAGTAAAATTCCCCTTCTACACACACAGACTCCCAGAAACTAGAACAAACACCAGTGCAAACAGGTAACAATGAAAGCACTTTGTGTTGCAGCTACTTCCCTTTCCCGAAGATAGCAGCCACCTCTTCACTCGCTGCTGTTTCTTCCCTGGATGTCCGCTTCTCTGTACCATCTTGATAGCCCTCTCCTAGACTACCTGTACTCTGTCTATGTCTTTCCTGAGATGTGATCTCCAAAACTGGACACAATACTCCAGGTGGAGTCTTACCAGTGACCTATATAGGTGCAACACCACTTCCCTCTTCCTGCTGGTGACACCCCTACTTATACACCCCAGCATCCCACTAGCTCTTCTGGTTACTTTGTTGCATTGTATGGTCACCTTCAGGTCATCCAAAATGATTACCCAAGGTCCCCTTCTTGCTTGGTCATTGCAAGTATCTCTCCCTCCCCATTTTGTTCTCCACTATCGGATTTCTGTGACCCAAGTGCATTATTTTGCACTTTTTTGCATTAAACTTTAGCTGCCAAATGTTTAACCACTCCTCCAGCCATTTTAAAACTATTCTCATCCTTTGCACCCTTCCCCCACAGCAGTGTCCACTCTGTTGCAGATTTGGTGTCATCTGGAAAGAGGCAGACCTTCCCTTCCAGTTCCTCCGCTATGTTGCTAATGAAGACAATAAAAAAGATTAGCCCCAGTACCAACCCCTGAGTGACCCCACTGGTCACTGTACCCTCCTCAGAGCGAACTCCATTTGCCACCACCCTCTGCCTCCTATCCTCTAACCAGTTTCATAGCAAGGTTACCATCTTATTACCCACCCCCATGCTACTCAACTTGTTTAAAAGTCTTCTATATAGAATGGTGTCAAAGGCCTTGCTGAAGTCTAGGTAGGTCACATCCACCACCCCTTTCTGATTCAATACCTTGGTTACCCAGTAAATAAAATCTATTAGATTTGTTTGGCACAAAGTTACCTCTGTGAAACCATGCAGTCTTAGGTCCTGCAGTCCATTGGATTCCAGGTATTCCATGATTCTTTCCTTTAATAGTGCTTCCATTAATTTCGACAGTTGACTGACAGTCTATACCTAATCTCGGTACAGCAACAAGATATGTACATTCCAAACCAGAGCTATTAATAGCTCCAGATGTACAGTAATCCTATACACAGTGCAACGGTTGCTCTCTGCATGATACATCGTTCTCTGGACAGCCATGCAAGGTTGTGAGTGTGCTGCTAGGACCTCTGTGTTTTAAAATGCAGGCAGGGAGTGAAGCAGGATCAACCAGATATAGTCCATATAAACCAAAGGCACCATAAGTAAAAAAAAAAAGGCAACTTTTTGTGAAAATGCTAATCGGGCCCTGCCTCACACTGAGGTGGGGCTGATCGTAGGAGGACGTTTCCCTTTAATTACAGTTTACAAAGCAAGTTGCAGTAAATTGCAAAATACTCCATTTATCTCCAATTAGCTTTGCAACATGTCTGAGTTGTAATGTTGTTTTTTCCCTTTCAAATTGCATTCAGTTTCTTTGTTTCCAGAGAGTTTTTTCAGGATATTTGTACTGTCAGCATAGAGATACATGCTATAAATGGGCAATATGGCATCATGTTCTCATACTGTATGCTACTGCAGCTCTCATGGACAATAAGATTTCAACAACCATAAAACAGATACCCCCAGGATAGTTACAGAGGACTAGCATGAACAGTGAAAACAAACTAAAGCAAACACATAGCTCCCTATCATAGACTAGGTGTAGATAGAGGTGGGGTGTCACCTGAGAGCTAAATAAATGCCGTTGGTTGTTTAATGTAGCAGATATATCCATAATTCATGATCTGTCTGTTGATCAAAGGGGCACCACACACGAAGAAGGGAAGAGCAACATGGCAGCCACTAATGTCATGTAGGCTACATGCAGCAGGGTTCTCCTAGACTCCACTCCCTAACCCTCTAAAAATGAGGAATTAGTGTTGCAAATGAGCCTACAGCTGACAACAAAGCTCAGGATTAAAAAGATATAAAACCTCTATCCACCTTTGATAAGATGATGCATAAGAAAGATTTAAAACAGAATCTACATGTTTTTAAACCTCGCTGATACAAAACAACTGGGATGGCAACCAAGAAATCCAAGGGTCTTCTCAACAAGCAAAAAGCAGTGAACATACTTTCAGACACTCCAATAGATAAGGTAAACGCTTTCTCTGGAATATTTCCAATACTTCATGAAATAGAAAAACCTAAAAAAAAACAGTAGTACCTCCAATAGTGTACTAAAAAAATAAACGGCAACTACAACAGCTGAGGCCCATCCCATCAAATCACCTGAGTATGCTGGGATGCCTCTGATGAAGGTGCCACACCAGACTGAACAACTCAATAGGGCTCAGCTTAATACATGAGCTGAGGGTGATGCCCCCACAGACACAGCTAGCGGGAGAAAACAACTTTGTGCTGCAGCTGAACGAACAAGCCAATGGGGTCCAGTTTAAAACACAAGCTGAGTGTGCTGGGATGCCCATGCTGACACCTCAACCAGGAGTAAAAACTTTATCCCACACCAGGACCAACAATCCAATGGGGCCCAGTCTAAACTATGAACTGAACCCACTGGAATGCCCCCGCCAACACAGCAACCGGGACCAGATAATTCTGCTAACTCCCTAATGATGGATAATGAACCAATGTCTCTACCAGTAAACAGGAACAGTATACCTGTTAACCAGTCGACTTATCAAGAAGATCAAGTGGAGACAGGAGACGATGAAGCTGGAACTTTGCAGCCCAAGGAGCCAACATTGTTTCCCAGCTCACCAACAACAACAAAGCCATCCACTTCCATGCAAGTCCCAGGGGTAAGCAAAAACTTTTTGGATAAAATGGGAGTTAAAGATTTACTTACTGTAGAGAGTATGACTCAGAAAAATAAAAACTTAAAACATTACCCAGTGTCTTATAATACGGACAATGATGCTACATCTAAGTCAGGAAAAGTAACCCAAGCAGAAAATAAAAGTATATCCATACAGGGGTCTTATCAAAAAAATGCTATACCCGATGACAACTCAGTGAATCATTAGACGAGAGTAGTGGAGAAGAAGAAAATGCTACCCCCCCCAGCCAGAACACTTTTTAAATAAAAAAAACAATATCTCGATAAAAATAGAAACAATGATCTCCCAGCAGTCAAAAATAGAAAAATATTTTACTTTAACCCAGGACCTTATTAAAGAAAACTAGGAACTAAAGCTGGAAGTGACAAATATAAAACAATCTATGTCAAAACTGTCTGATGAAACTGCTTCCATACCTCGGCAAATAAAAAACCTTGAAAATGCAAACCAGGAATTAAGAGAAAAAAATCGCTGACCATGAACTTCATTCTAGAAGAAAAAACATACACATTCTTGGAGTTCCGGAAGCCTGGGACAATAGTAGATCTTTAAAAGAAACTTTTAATCAAGTTGCTGCAGAATTTAAGGATGTACAGACCTTGGAGGTGAATTTAGAAACTGATCGAATACATTGTGGTCTATGAGTTAAACCATCAGACACAGCACCTCCCAGACAAAATGTCTTAAAACTCTTGTGTTCTGGAGACAAAGACATTTTGACGACTTCAGTTTAAAAAAAGAAGAACATTAACTTAATGGGAGCAACTATTACTATTTATAATGACCCCACCTAGACTGTACAAGCCAAGAGAAAATGTTATCTACTTAGAAACAAGTTATGGACCCATGGCTATCTGACCACTATGATTTTTTCTGCTAAGATGAGATTCATAATTAATGAAAAGTGCTATGTCTATGAAACTGTCCAACAGGCAACAAATGATGTGAAAAAACAGACTTCCTCAAGTCTTTAGAGGGTATTCTGATAGTGAAGTAGTACAGAACAATATTGCTGGTTCTGGAAGGGAGGAGGGGCATCTTATGGTAGTTGCGAAACACAATAAACTGAATTGTTAGCTAATGGTATAAGAAAAAGCTGGAGAAGAGAAGAAGACTATTAGCAGTACATTAACTATTTCTTCTTTCCAAGATTTAAGGGGGGGAGAGATCAATGTTTTTCTTATTATGCTATCTGTTTTCTATCGATATGTAAATCTAACAGTTGTAATTGTCACATGGTAATTGAAAACAATCTGAATAAGTAAATATATAATTAATGCAACTATGAGTAGGATGTTGCAGGGGGATGGAAGGGAAAGGAACCCTGCTATGGATAACAAGCTGCATGGTTATGCTCATGTGTTACAATATTGATATTCTAATATTGTTACACACTTGGTTTTGTTTCTCAGGTTATTCCAAAAGGGAGTGGAGAATGGGGGAGGAGTTTAAATTTTGGGCATTGGTATATAACAATAGATTAAAAGTAGAAAATTCATGTTGGTGTACTTCTCCAAAGTAGACAAATAGATAAAAACAAACTCATTATAATTGAAAGGTAACTTACCGTCCGTGCAGCAGGATTGCAGCGGTAGGATTTCCTTGCGATGCGGCGGCCGGGTTCGGGAACAGACCGAGTCGTCAGAGGGCTGGCTAGGGGGAGAGGATCGAGCATCCTATGGACTGCCTCCTTCTCCGGGGAGGTCGGGCAGCATCCGGAGCATTGGGGACCCTGGCAGAGGCTGGGGCTCCTCGCCTGCAGCAGCTACACCAGGGGGAGGAGGCGGGGCAGGCGGCTGGCGTCATTGCACGTCCCCACCTCGGGAGGAGAAACTAAGGAGGAAAAAAGAAGGAGGAGGTCCTCCATCTAGGTGAAGCCTCCCGGGGCTTCAATTCACCCCTGCTGCCACCTCCCAACTAGTTACTGGTTCGCGGCACTGAAGCTAGGGGTACCAGTGCGCAACCCGCCCTCGAGCTTGAGGGGGTGACCCGGGAGGGGCAACAAATGGGCAGGTGGTGGGAGCTCGGGGGGGGCCATGACTAGGCTGAAGGAAGACAGAGGACCTCCAAAAAAAAAAAAAAAAATGTAACTTAGACAATCCATAAGCATGGAATCACAGGGACTTATAAAGAAATCTCAAATTAAAAATGATGGACCCTTATACTATTAACATTCTATAATAAATATTAATGGAATAAGCTCCCCAGTTAAAAGAGTGAGATTATTAACCGTACTTATGTAACCCCCTGTTACCCGGGGTTACTAGACTCCCAGTAAGACCTAGTGGTAGGCAGGGAAGGCAGCTTGTGAAACTCCAGTTAAATGGATTTCACACTGTCTCACTCTCTTCTCAGTCTCAGCTGAGACTGAGGGATGACATCATCTTAGAACTGTCACAGCTGCATAAGCCACACTGGAATGTTGCAGTTGGAGGTTAGAGTAGAACGTTGAGGAATTTGAAGCCAGTCTGTGTGCAGTCTGAGAGACAGACTGTAGTGCAGCAGAGTGTGGGCAGGCTCTCAGAGCTTTAAGCTCTGTTGCAGAGCTACTTTTGTTTTTGGTGTGTTTCCACCTGAAGAGGAACACAGGAACTGGTAACTGAAGTGGTGGAGACTGCTCTCAATGGTTCAGAACCCCATCCCTGAGGGGATGGAGGGAAGGTGTCTGCCTGTTTTCCAGGGGCAACCCCGGTCTGGCTAAGGGAAAGAAGCTGCCTGTCTGAGTTGTGCTGAGGCGCCAGAAGCTCTTTAAGAGATTCCTTGAGGAGGAAACGCCTGTGGGGCACCTGCAACCAAAGGGTGAGTTCACTCTGAAAAAGGGCCAAGTGTTTTCACCTGAAACAGAAGGAAACTAAAGGGACTGTTACTATGAGGTCAGGAAAAGACAGCCAAGTACAGTTGGAAGATGTGGGGATTGGACTGCTTAGCTCAGTGGGGGGTCTAGAGTAATGGACAAAGCCACTTATAAGTACGTTCAAGGCCAGCACAAAATGGAAAGAAAGAATGTGGGGATTGGACTGCTTAACCTGGGGGGGGGGGTCTAGAGTAATGGACAATGCCACTTATTTTTAAGTATGTTCAAGTCCAGCACAAACGGGAAGCAAGACAAGTAGATTGAATGTGAAATACGTTTAGCAAGAATCTACACAGCAAAGTGCTAAAGGATGAGGTGTTTACAGTCCAGAGAAATGGCCAGGTATGAATTGTGGGAGTGAGAGGTGGGAGACTCCCCATCAGCAGTAACCAAATTCACCTCTACGGATTTGCTCTGAGACACCTTTTGCTTTCCCTCAGGTACCTGGCCAGTGCCTGAGGAAAGTACCCAGATGTGGGATTAAAGAGGAGGATTCCCTGATGGAGCTGAGGTGCTCTTAGGTGGTTTAGGGAGCCACCAGAAAATGTTTCCATGAAGTATGGAAGGTGTCCAATTGGCTGGCAAGGGAGCCGAGCCAGGGTGTAACCCAAACCAGTGTACAAGTTTGGGCTGTGTAACCCAAAGCAGCGTACAAGTCTGGGCTGTGTGCCCAGTGTGTTGTAGAGCCTGAGGGCTAAAGTGATGAGGATGTGTTCTGGTCTCCTTTAATCTGCATTACCAGGAGTGTAGCCCCATGGGGGTCCATCTATGCTTTGTTTATTCTGTTTGGATGTGAATAAATGCCACACTTTAGAATCCCACTTCTGGTATTGGACATTACAGTTATTGCTTCCTGTGTTCAGAGTTACTTGGGTGCCCCTGTGCAGAGTAGCCAAACCTAGCCTTTGTGCCGAGTGGCCTATTCCTGCCCGAACCCAGCCCACCTGGTAGAGGTGTCAGATACAAACGGCATACCGGGTAGGGGTTACACTTAAAAAAATCTAATGCACATATAATGTGTACACAACAGACTTATTTGGAGCCATCATAACTAATTAAATTGAAAAATAAATGGATTATTCATATTGTTTATAGTACTGGCAATAAAAAAGTAGGGAGTAGCAATACTAATAAAAAGGTGTGGATTATAGGTGTTGGATCAGTTCTGTGACAATGAAGGTAGAATTATTCTGGCGAACATGTTTTTAAATAACCATAAGATAAGGGCTACATCCCGGACATATGGAAAACAGGTAGAATTACTCCAGTCTTTAAAAAAGGAGATCATAAAGACTCCTCTAACTATAGGCCCATTGCCATCCTGTCTGTTCTGAATAAAATTCTTGAGAAGCTTGTAGCTGCCCAGACAATCGACTTCTTACAGAAGCATGATCTACTCACCGTTGCCCAGCATGGTTTTCACAAAGAACAAAGCACCACTACTGCCCTCCTCAAATTCACATCAGATACTCAAGTGGCTATGGCCTCCAGCTTCCTCAACGGTGCAGTTTTCATTGACATGACTAAGGCATTCGACTTAGTTGATCACTCCATCCTTCTAACCACCCTGGGATCACTAGGTTTCTCAACTAACGTTGTTAGATGGTTTGGAAACTACCTAGCTGATAGGTCTCAGATTGTGAAATACAACTCTACCCTCTCGGGCAAAACCATCACAAATATTGGGGTGCCGCAAGGCTCCACCCTTGGACCCTTAATTTTCTCTCTTTTCATAAATAACATCTCTGCTGACCTCCACAGGACAGCCTCCCTGCTATATGCTGATGACATTGTGCTCTATGCTAGTGCTAAAAGTATTGATGACATTAACAAATGACTCTCTCTCTTGATTTCCAGCTAATACAAAAGTGGCTATTTACTCACAAACTTGTACTAAATGAGTCTGAAACCCAAGCTATGCTCTTTGGATCAACTGCAAAACTAAAGCATGCCCATTCTCAATTCAAAGTCACCTCCTTAAATGGTTCAATAGTTGGGGTAGTATTCCGTTTAAATATCTGTGTATTACCTCAATCCAGCACTAAATTTCGACTTACACATCGCTCTAACTTGCAAACAGGTACATGCCAAACTAGGGAATAGCCTACCGAACCAGCTTATACTCATTCCCTCTGCTAGGCTTGCCATTGCCCGTGGCATACTCCTACCATCACTTACCTATGGGACTGCAACATATGTTTCTGCATGCAAATCGATCCTTAGGAAATGGGATGTTACATATAACAACATCTGTCGCTATTCCTCCACCCCACACTGGCTGAAACACCACTGCCTCCTCTATACTGACCTGGGATGGCTTCCTCCTGCTGAACTAAGGCTACACACTTATGGCTCTGTCATTGACAATGTGGTTCATCTACAAATCCCTAAATCCCAAGCAGGCCTTTTCCAAAACCTGATTCCATGCTATGGATTGCGTTCCAAGGTCCAGGCCCCTGTTTTCATCCCCAGACACTGCACCACTAAAGGTGCTAATGCTTTAGCCTGCCATGCCCTCAAATACTGGAACTCCCTTCCACTAATCTTGCACCAATCAACATCCCATGGGTCTTTTAAAAAAGGTTTACGTACTTATCTTGAAACGTCTCGCAAATGCTCCTGTTTCAAACCTCCCTAGCCCTTCTCACCCCAGTCTTACCTCTTCTTTCTTATCTGTCCCCCACACGCTAAGCACTTCTCCTTTACCTCCCCTTTGCACTTCTCCTTTACCTCTCCTTTCCGAGTCTCCTACTTCTATCACTTACTAATATCCCTTCCTATGTTAACTTTTCAATCCCTTATTAGTGCTGAAAATGTTATTACATCATGTTTCTCTACAAACTGTGGTTGAATTTTGCTTTCTACTGCTCCATATTTTCCTCTCACTATTACCATAACTTTCTTGTTTTTAGCTAATTTCTTGCAACCTACTTGTAAACTGGTGTAATGATTTTGTTGTTGTTGTACTTGTATTTGGAATGTCATCCCTGTATTTGTTGTTTTATATCCTCCCGGGTCATACCTGAAAATAGTCATAGCTATGCTTGTGCACCTACCAGGCAAACAAAAAATAAATAAATAAATAAATAACTTTAGGATCAGTTTATACCCCATTTTCACACTATCATACAATTTTGTCTAAAATATCAGAAGGCATTCAAAAGTTTTGAAACAATAATATTATATACTCAATAATTTTCTAAACTCTGAATTACTGTTTGATGCTTGATGACATTCTTACCCCTCCACTAAATGTTATTCCCATTTTGAAAGAAACAAAAAATATTCATTAGAATAGACAACATTTTTGTTTCAAAGAATTTAGTACAAATGACAAAGGGAACAGATATAGACACAATTCTAATGTCCGACCATGCTGCAACAAGTATTCTATTGTATAACAAATTATCAAAGAAAATTTACACAGTCTTGGACTTTTAATAATGACCTATTAAAAGACAATCATTTTCTACAATTAATAAAACAGACCATTAGTGAATTTTGGCACTTTAATTATTCCAGACAATGCTCAATCTTATCACTATGGGATGCTTTTAAGGCCACTTTGAGAGGAGCTGTAATAACCTATTAAATAAAAGCAAGACAAGAAAGAAAGAAAATAAATGAAGATGTAAACACCAGGCTAAAAGAATTGGACAATTTAATTGTATTAGATTATAGTAAATATTAAAAGAAATGGTATACATTCAGGAATAAAAACAAGAATTAATCCATTATGAAACCCAAAGATTAGTTGACAACATCAAAAGATTAAGTATTTTCATACTGATAAATCTGGTAAGTTGATGGCAATTTTATTAAGATCAGAAAACAAAAAAATCTCATAACTGCTATTAAAGACACAGAAGGTGTTATTCAAAATAGTGATGATGGCATCACTAAATGTTTCTATAAATATCATACAACAATCTATTAGAAAGGCTTTTCTCCTGACCCAGTCTTAATGATTGAATTTATGAATAAAGCAAACATCACACCCAAACTATTTCCATTTTTTCCTGTAAATCATCAAGAAATGTTTGATATTATTAAAAGTTTACCTAGAAGAAAATCTCTGGGCCTCAATGGACTAACCAATGAATTCTATCAAACATTTGTAAAAGAGCTGTCACCCTAGATATAATATATGATAAACAAGCTGTTATCAGACTTACCTAACATGGATATCCCCCAATCAATGCAAATTGCAAAAAAAAAATACTCGTATACAAACAAGGAAAGCCACATGATTCTTCAGAAAACTACAGACTCATCGCCACTCTGAATGCAGACTATAAACTTATAGCAAAAATTATTAACAAAAGATTTCAAGTTCATTTAAATTAATTAATTCATTCCAATCAATATGGCTTTATGAAAAACAGGACTATATTGCAAGAAAATAAAAACAAATTCAAACTATAATTCATATATTAAACTCAAAGAAGGATTATAAAATTGACACATTTTACACTTAGGCAGTAGACGCAAGTAAGGTCTTTGACCTTATTAATAGAAATGTTATGTTCCAAATACTTCAAAAATGGGGAATACCTGCAGAAATAACGTTAGTCAAAAAATTATAAAAACACTCTTGTGAGATTTCAAATAAACAAATTTATGACCTCTGACTTAGTTATGGATAATGGGGTGTGGCAAGGCTGCCCCCTATTTCTGACATTATTTATTTTAATCCTGGAACTCCTCCTTTTAGCTATTAGGAATAATACACAAATTCAAGGGATAAAAATAAACCATGAAAACATTAAATTAAGCATATTTGTAGATGATATGCTTCTAATTACACAAAATATTGAAACATCATTATACGCATTTTTAAAAGAAATCCAAATATATTCAAAAAGTTCAGGTTACCAGAATAATAAACACAAATATGTAATTATGAAACTTACTAGGAGTAAACCCATAGAAGTCAACAAAATAGATAAATAATTCAAAGTTCAAAACTGTATTAAATACTTAGGGATCCATATAACCCTGGATCAAAATATAAATATAAAAACTAATGTTAATAATGCCAAAAAATACTGTTACTTCATTTCTGCAGAACTGAAGGAATCTATCACTTTCAACATGGGGGAGAATAGACACTATCAAAATGATGGCTATGCCACATCTTATATACATTATGCTAAATATACTAGGTTCCTCATCTCAGCAGTGGTTCCAGGATTTGAAAAGTATGTTTTTCTACGTTTCTATGGAGGGGTTGGAAACCACAGATTGCATGGAATATTTTAGTAACCCCTAGAGAACAAGGAGGACTGGGTTGCCCTGATCCATTAAATTATATGGAGGTACATATTATTGTTACTTTTTACCAGTGGTCCCTTTTCCCTGATTAAGACTAACATTTATACCAGCACATAATATATCCAAATAACCCTAATAATACTGATCAGCAGAATGATTTTCTGGACTCAAATATCTTTAAATATAAATCCCATGTTCTGAATTCTTGGTTTAAAATAGTTTATAAACATATTAATAACCCAGTGCATTTACAAATACCTTTGCTATATTTAAAGATTGGTCCAAATTTATGAGTATGGGGAGAAACATCCTTTCAACTTTAACCATTAATGAAAAAAATATAAACATTTGGAAAGATTTAATAGTGGAGGAGCAATTTCTCTCCTATGGCCAATCACAAATAAAAATTCAACTTAAAAATTGAAACCATCTTCAATATTATACCTTATTCAACAAATTTCAGAAAATGTAAAATATATTTAATAATAAAAGTATAAAAACTCTAATAATGATGAAACAACAAAGTATAATATTTAATAAGGACACTATTAAACTACTCCCTAGAATTTATAAACTTACAGCAGCAAGAAATAAAGACATAATAAATAAAGTAAATAATAGATGGAATAATTAAATAAGTAAAAAATAACCCATCAACATTGGGATGATGCGAGTCCAGGAAATAAACTATCGCCTCTGCAAAAATAAATCTATACAGAGGAAAATCTTCACTCGAGCTTACTTTACCCCTTTAAATATTTCTGAAATCAATTCCAACTACTCAGAAATGTGCTGACATAACTGTGGGGAAAGAGGCTTGTTACTTCATCGTTTGTGGGATTGCCCCAAATTAAGGAGTGGTAGATTATTGTGAAGCAAACTTTGTTTAAATTCATGGGATTAGACCTACCTCTGGAACCTGATGTATTTTTATTTAATAACTTTATAACTATTCATTTAAATTACATACAAATTAAAATAGTGGCATTGGCAACTATGACTGTTAAGCACCTTTTATTGGAACATTGGAAAGAAAAAAACTCACCACAATTAAATTATTGTAAGTGGTGGAGCATATTTAATGAAACTTTACAATTAACTTTACATTAAATCTTAATCATGGAAAATACTGTCAACTGCCCAACATCTATTGTTAGTGATGAATACAAGAAGGGGAGGTGGGATGATTAGATAGGAATAACCTTATCTTTTTCTATATGTTATGAAAAATATGTGATACGTAAATATATGTATCAGTTTGTACATCCTGCTTAACAATATATTAATAAATATCATACTTAAAAAAAATGACCCGTCTGTTGATTGCATGCATGCTGGGACAAAATGGTAGTTTGCATCAATTTTGCACTGACACCTTGACACATTTTCACGATTTTCAACTCCATGTACTTAATGCAGATTCTTGGGACATTACTTCAAGAGTAAGTGAAATATACATTCAAATGTGGTCTCAATGAATAGGTGGGAGTTAGAGCTTTAAAATGCATATCTATATGTTACCTCAAAAGATTAATGTTGAAAGTTTTAGGGTTAAATACCAACCACCACTCCTTACTGTCTTTGAAATTTCAAAATATTCTTATATTTAATCTTGTCAGACAGGATTTATTGTCTCCCTCTCCCTAGGCTAAGACACAGATATGGCACACTGATGAGTCCAAATGAGGACAAAACACGTGTATGTGCTGTTCTTAGCCTTTGCTGATTACCCTGTGAGGCCTCCTAGCACCGTGCAATTCTGCTTAAAGTAGAGCCAGTCCAAATTATCTCATAGGAATTTGCATATGTTTCCCATGGTGCTTTGCATTATTGAGGTATGTGCAACTGTGTTTCTTTTAAAACTTGGCTGTATGGCCAGTATTCTCCCAGGATAACCAATGCCTCAGGACATTTGCTCTGGGGTCCTTTTGTAGTTCTTTTCCTTCTCTATTTTGGGGTCCCCATGACCCAAACAAATAACATCCCCCTTAAGGGGTGGCCTGGTCCTTCTCTCTGGGCTAAAACACAGATATGGCACACTGATGAGTCCAAATGAGGACGAAACACGTGCATGTGTCTGCTGTTCTTAGCCTTTGCTGATTGCACTGTGAGGCCTTCCGGCACCCTGCAATTCTGCTTAAAGCAGACCCAGTCCAAATTCTCTCATGGGGATTTGCATATGTTTCCCATGATGCTTTGCATTATTAGGGTACGTGCAATTGTGTCTCTTAGGATTTATTGTACTTTATAATATAATTTTATGTTGTCTAAAAAGGGTAAGGATTCTGCATGAAATGTATATGTGATTCTGAAGTCTTAAGGTTAATAGAAGATGATAAATTGATAAAAGTGAAGACGCCATTAACAGATTAAATTTTAGCAAGTTTACACCTTGTCAAATTTTGCAATTTTCAGCTACATGTACCTAATGCATTTTCTTGGGCCATTACTTCAGGACTATTTTAAATATGCATTTAAGTGTGATCTCAATGAATAGGCAGGAGTTAGAGCTTTAAAATGCATACCCATAAGTTGCCTCAAAGATTAATTTTAAAAGTTGTTTCAAAGAAGGAAATTTATCTAAAAGAAAAAAAACATCTTTGTTTACACAAAACATTTTTATTTCTAAAAATGTAAAATTAATAATATGACTGTTGGTAAAGTAGTGGAACTTAGTCTTGTCCATCTAGGAAAAATCTTCATCATCATCAGATATGCCAATATCATCTTTGTAATCACATACATCTTGGTCATCATCTGAGTCCTCATCATCTGCATTATAGAGCCAAGACATAACATCATCTGGAAATGGTGTATCCGTCCACTTTACATTGAGATCATCAGTCCAACTGTGCAAAGCTGCATTTGGGGCATTGTAACTGCAACAGAAGAAAGCCTCTACAATTGGCAGACATAGTTGGCTCATAGAATATGCAACTTCAGGGTTTCCTGACAGGGTGGTAGCAGAGACAGATCAGTTATTCTGTTGTCTTTGTTATTTTTCTCCCAGAAGATCTGCTGCCTCATTATATTTACACTAGTAATTTGCTTCCTTCCAAACAGTTTACAGACATACTCCTCCAACAGAGCTACAACAGTGCAACACCAGCAGTGAATATTTCCAACACAGTAGTCTAAGATCAGAGTTGTTTTCTTTTATTGCTGTGTGGAGCAAATGCTGCCAATCCACTACATCCAGATATGTCATCTAGAGCTGTGGGGTTTTTTCCCAGCTCACTGTAATGAATCCGCTGCCTGAAGGCCTCATACTTAGTTTGGAAAGTGACAATCTCATCTTCCTGAAGCAGTTTATGGAAGTCTATGGGTTGAGGTGATGATCTGATCAGGTCAAGCAATACTGCAGGGATGGCATTCAATTCTGTTAAATGCTCTAGAAATCTGACCTGAAGCAATCACTCTAAGGCATCTGCAAAAATGCTCATGTACAGTCCATGCCCAATTGTAATGCTTCCTATGCAAACCTCCTTATGCTGCCAGAGTTACAAAGAACAGCCTGAAATATTACAGTATATCCTCAAAGCCACTGCCACCAACTAACTGTCCTATAATGCCAACATTTTCCAGGAATGGGTGGAAATCTCCCAAATGAATTATGAAATTGTGGAACTAATCAGGGAAATCCCACACAACATGATATGCCTTTGCTGCTGTTCCAACATCAAGTGTCAGGTGAACATAGGGCATATTTACTTGCTGAGCTATTTCTTGCATTTGTGTGAGGTATTCAACTACAGTGGCATAATCAGTGATGGATTTGTGGATGGATGGAAGATAAGTGATAACCGCCTTCTTTGGTGAACTTGAATGATTGTTACAAACTAGCGTCAGTCAACCAGTAAACCATGAGACAAGCTGATCCTCCTTGTGTGCTTCCCGACTGAGTTTCAATAGCATTAGCTTTGCCTTGCCAATATTTAGCACTGATATTGGCAAGGTAGACTTGGGCATATTGCCAAATGTGGTTGACTCCTGCTTTGAATTCACCTGTCAATGTTCTAATTCCTTTTTGTTAGATACAACTGTCCTTTTTGAATGAGAAATTTCAATAGAATTTCCTCGGAGAATGGAGCCTTCAAACTCTTCTTGGTATGCAATACCATGTGTATTGTGTATTGTTCAATGTCCAGTTACTGTTTCAATGTTCTGATCACAGTTGTCCATCCAAAAAACTGTTAAGACAACAGAAGACTCTGACTTTGGCTGAAGTAGCAGTTACAGACCTTGCTCTTGAAAATGCTGAGAAAGTTCCACTGAACCAGTTTAAATTGCACACACGTAGTAGTAGTAGTAAATCTTTTTTATTCATAGGAATAAGGGAAGCATTCAATTGAGTATAAATCATTTACAATGAAGTCCCAAGTATCAAAAAGACAAACAAACATCCAACATCAATTTCAAGAAACATAACAATCAACATTATCACATTACAGTATAAAAATATATAATATACAGCAAGGAGCAATATATGTAAGCAATCAATTATTAATAAATATCACATTGATTACAGTTAAATTGACTACTAGCCCATCCAAAGTACCATTTATTCAGATCAGAAAGAAAAATTATCTGATTCTCATCCCTTAGACACACACAAATTTTATTCCATAGAGTCATCCCTCTAAAAGGAACCGATGACTTACCAACATTCAGGTTACATCTTGGGGTTAAATAATGCAGCCCCAGGGCAGACCTAAGATTATCCTTCATACTTCTAGGAGGAAACAACTGAGAGATATAAATTGGAACCCCTTTTTTCCAAATTTGGAACATAAATTTAAGAAGATGAAGGTTCCTGCGCTCAGAAGGCCTAACCCAACCCAAGCTGGTAAACAGGAGACATCTATGGGTCCTATAAGGGACCTCAGTACAAATTGAGCCATTCTATGGAACATCAGATCCACCCTATCGAATAAAAAGCCAGAGGCTCCACCATAAGAGATCCCCATAATCTAAATTAGGCATTAATAAAGAGTTCACAATATTTAAATGGACATCCCGTGACATATATCCTTAAACCTATAAAGAGTCCCTAAGTTCTTATTTAAGCCCATTATCATATTATTTGTTGAAGGACCAGGATAGATTACAATCTAACCATAGACCCAAATACTTATAATTATCCCCTTCTGTTAAAATAGTACCATCCAAAGTTGTTATATTTAGACCTGAATTCTGTTCTTTGGACTGCTTATTCCTTAATACCACAACCTGGGTCTTTTTAGAATTTAATACTAAGAGATGCTTCTTGAAAAAATCCTGCACCTGATCAAAGGCCAACTGGAGCTTAGGTCTAATCAAATCCAAGGTTAAACCTCCTACATATATTATCATATCATCAGCATAAAGGTGGCACCCTATATCTGGAAGGTCAAAACTAAGATTGTTAACATAGATATTGAATAACAATGGTCCCAAAATTGACCCTTGTGGGACACCATTTAACATGTCAACTAAGTTAGACCTAAATGGGCCAATCTCAACAAACTGTTTCCTCCCATTTAGGTAAGATGAGAACCAATTAACAACTTGAATAGATAAACTGATCTGGCTGAGCCTGGACAGGAGCACCTGGTGATTTAAAGTATCAAAAGCTTTAGAAAGATCTATAAATAAAGCTTCATTTATCTTCTGTAAAGGTTCCGCTGCAGATCACCAACCACCTTAACCAATGCGGTATTGGTGCTACGTTGGGACCTAAAATCAGACTGATAAATAGACATTCTACCATTAGAGTCCAAATATTCTCTCAATTGAACAGAGGTAATTTTCTCAAAGATCTTAGAAATCTGTGACAGTAGTGAGATGGGCCTATAATTGCTTAGCTCATTCCTCCCCCCCCCCTTTAAATATAGGTTTTACTCTAGCTATCTTCCATCCCTCTGGAAACTCACTACAATTACAAGATAAATTGAAGATGAAAGCCAACGGTTCGGCTATAGAAGGGGCAGCATACTTAAGCAGTCTGGGTGGAATCCCATCAGGCCCAATTGCATTAGAAATATTCAACCTCAACAGCTCAGTCTGCACTTCTGGTGAAATATGATGAAAATTAAAAATCCCAGAAGCCTCCTGCTCAGATAGATTATCCTTCCCAGTTGATATGCAGTCTAACTGTGCATTCTTAGTATGTACAGGAGAAACCACCTTACTGAAGTATGATTAAAAAATACCCACAAGTTCCTTCCCAAACATCACTTCAGCTCTCTCCACCACAATTTTATTTACCTCATGTTTATTATTCTTTCCTGTTAAATCGGATATAGTCCTCCAAAAAGATTTTGCAGCATATTTTGATCATAGCTGCAACTATTTCCTAAATCAAGCAGAATGTTCATAGGCATTTTCTGTCCTGTCATACTGTGTAGCACAGTTCCAACAAGTACATGTTTTGTAGTGATAAACTTGCCATGTGTGACAGTATGAATTAGGTCTTCTAGTAGGACTTTGACAACTGGGAGACTTGTTCACTCTCCGTATGTTTAGGGATTTTAGTACATGCAAGAAAAATGATTGAACTGTCCCAGGTGCTGTCCTTTTTACTCAGGAGAGCATCCACTGTTGAGTAGCCATAGTAGTGAAGGTGATGTTTTAACAAATCTTAAGATACATTCATGCAACAAGGAAGTTGCATGCTTGATGACTTGATTGTCATCCATTATCAAAAGCTTTGTGACTGGTGCACCACCAGTTAATGATTCAGCACTGATTACAACTAGTGGTTTTGAGGATCAACTGTTAAAAATAAAAGTGGATCCCCATGTTTCTTTCAGCTGGCTTTAGGTTTATAATGGTATCATCGATCTCCTACTCTGGCCTCGAGATTTCATTCAATGCCTTCACTGAAATGGCTTGGTGTCTTTGAAGCACATTGCCCTCAATTACACAACAAATGACCTCAAACCCAGTTCCATCTGACTGCTCATTGTCACCCTCATCATCACTTCTATTCTGATCATCTGGGGCCCTGTCCCTTACGATTACTGTATAATTTAGGTGGCACTTCTCATGTTTACGAAACTACCTTGCAATGAGGACCACTGTCTTCATTTTTGTGAGCATATTTCGGTCATCACATAGCTTTGCTTCCTTTTCATTGTGGCTTCAGCTGTTTTTGTAGCAATATCAGTTGGATATTGCTTCTTCCCCTTCACTTTGATTACATATTTGTTATAGATTCCACGTGTATCGAAATAACACTCTAGATGATGAGGCACAAGGAACACCACCCCTGAGATGATGATGATGTGAGCTACAATACGTTCACCATCATCTGCATGTTCTCCAGATTTTCTGATACTCTTGGTTTTTGTGAACTTTTGATAGCATTGTCTACAGTAGCCATGCTTGGCAGGGTCATATTTAAGCACTGGAATTGATGCACACTGCTCATCATGATGATTTTCACCACCTAACTGGGTTTGAATATCTGTGCTCTCTATAACTGTGCAGTAACTTTTGTCACTCAGAGGAGTTACTTCAGAGGCTCTTGTTTTCAGGGCAGGGTAATGCACTACATACTGCAGGGTCCTAGGATTTTCATCTCCACATTTCCACTTGACAGGCAATAGGAGGCAGCATAGTGCAGAGGGTTAAGCCTCTGAGATGCAGATCTGGAGACCTGGGTTTGAATCCCACAGCCGCCTAGGTGCATAGTGTCTGATCCTGAGCAAGTCACTTAACTTATTTATGCTCCCAGATTGCATCTGGAAACAAGCTTCGGCTTACTTTGCTGTTTCTGTTTAAACAATGTTCCCTTTCCCTTGACAGAAAAGTTTAGAGATATCCTCGAAAAGTATGAAATGAAAAGAAATGTTGGGTCAGTATATCTACACACATACACATACATACATATGCTACACATATATAAACACCGAAGATATGGCGTGAAAAAATCAAAACATATAAACTTGCTAAAATTTCATTTATTAATGGTGTCCTCCCCTTTATTAATCTATCCTCTTTTATTACCTTAAAACTTAACAACCACATGTGCACTTCAAAGCAGAATCATTACTCTTTTAGATAACATTAAAGTATAAAGTGCAATAAATCCTGTCTGACAAGATTAAATATATGAATATTTTGAAATTTTGCAAGAAATTAAGGGGTGGTAGTTGGTATTTAACCCTATAACTTTTAGCATTAATCTTTTGAGGTAACGTTTGGGTATGCATTTTAAAGCTTTAACTTCCTTCTATTCATTGAGACCACACCTGAATGTATATTTCACTTACACTCAAAGTAATGGCCAGAATCTGCATTAAGTACGTGGAGCTGAAAATCACAATATTTATCAAGGTGTCATTCCAAAATTGATGCAAACTACCATTTTGACCCAGTGTTCATGCGATGAACAAACAGAACATGAATCTTTGGTATATCTGCTACATTAAACAACCATCAGCATTTATTTAGCTCTCAGGTGACACCCCACCTCCATCTACAACTGGGCTATCAGCCAGAGGAAGACAGTAGCCCGCTGGCATGGAAACAAAATTTACAAGATATGACAGCGTAGTCTTCCTTTTAGTGGAACTTTGAAAAAGCAATTTTAGACTCAATGCAAAATGGATCAGATCTGTTTCCACCCTTTTGTTTCACTTTTTGCCTTTATAACTCTGTCAACTCACATGCAGACAGGATCACTGCCTCTCAGGGCTTTACCTGCTCTGGCCATTTGTCTATACTTGGCATCCTAATCCTCTGTCTGTGACATCATAATCATTCCAGAGTACCTGTTGTGACCATTTACCTGCCCATAATTACACTGCTTAGCAATTCACATGCTCTTTGTTTGCTATGACTCTACATTGGCAGCTTGTTTTTATTACTGTTTGGGTGTAATTACGTTTACTACTTTTTTCCTTTGTGTATTTTAACTTGTATGTAACTATTCCTGCTTGACTGTGTTAACCTGTTGACTGCTGCGTCCACCCTGGGACCCCATGAAAATGAGATGCTGAATTTCATTGGGTTTTCGCTGTTGGAATAATTTCAAATAAATAAATAAATGATGTCACAAAAACAGCATTATGATGCCAGGTGTGGCCAAACAGGCACAGCAGTGATGTCTACAGACCAATGATCCTGGTTTCATATCCATCGCTGTTAAGAAAAAAGGGGAAAACAAACAGTTTAGTGTTCACCTGTAACCTCCTGGGCATTTGAGTCCGACTGGAGAGCAAATTTCAAAAATGCGTTGCAGTCTTTGTTATTTACAGATGTGTAGGTTGCAAAGTCCTGGTTGTTCTGGTCAGCAAAAAAGTCATTGAATTTTGCAATCCTGGGTATAATTTCATTTTTATCATAATCAAAATACCCAAGTTCATTGTTGTCAGCATAGTAATCAATCTGTTTCTCTGGCTGCTGGGTCTGGCAGAGGATCACATACTCCAAAACATGAATGTCTGAAATAAATCAAAGACCATATGAGAACATTATAATATAAGCAAGCTACAATGCTTCATTTAGCTTGGCTTCTAATAACAGACAGATGGGGGAATGCCTCCCTGATACCACATACTACAATATATGCTTGCAGGTAGGCACAACTGCGAGGATATCACATACCACAATGTATGACTACCAGCAGGCACAACTGTGAGGATACCACATACCACAATGTATGCCTGCCAGTAGACACAGCTGCAAGGATACCACATACCACAATGTATGCCTGCCAGTAGGCATGATTGCGAGGATACCACATACCACAATGCATGACTACCTGTAGGCACAACTGTGAGGATATCACATACCACAATGCATGACTACCTGTAGGCATGACTGCAAGGATACCACATATCACAACTTATGCATGCTGGCAGGCACAACTACAAGGATATCATGTACCACAATGTATGCCTGTCAGTAGGCAGGACTGCAAGGAAACCACATACCACAATGTATGCCTGCCGGTAGGCATAACTGTGAGGATACCACATACCACAATGTATGCCTGCCAGTAGGCACAGCTGCAAGGATACCATATACCACAATGTATGCCTGCCAGTAGGTATGATGGCGAGGATACCACAAACCACAATGCATGACTACCTGTAGGCATGACTGCAAGGATACCACATATCACAATGTATGCATGCTGGCAGGCACAACTACAAGGATATCATGTACCACAATGTATGCCTGGCAGTAGGCAGGACTGCAAGGAAACCACATACCACAATGTATGCCTGCCAGTAGGCTTGACTGTGAGGACAACTAGATAGATAGATAGATAGATAGATAATAGATAGATAGATAGATAGATAGAGAGACAGACATATAGATAGACAGATAGATAGATAGATAGATAGATAGATATCGTAGCTAGATAGACAGACAGACAGACACACAGACACACAGATAGATAGACAGACAGACAGACAGACAGACAGACAGACAGACAGATAGATAGATAGATAGATAGATAGATAGATAGATAACCACTCCACTACCACCTCCCTACTCAGGCTCACTGACTCCATCCTCACTGGGATGGATAATGGCCTCATTACCTCTGCCATCTTTGTCGACCTCGCTAAGGCATTCGACACATTCTCCTATGCCCTACTTCTTGACTCCCTTATGGCTGCTGGGTTGTCTACCTCTGCCCAAAACTGGTTTAGAGCTTACCTCTCACGCAGAACACAATCAGTCAAGATCCAGGATACCATCTCCCCACCCCCCATTTCTACTGGAGTCCCACAGGGCTTAGTGTTAGGCCCATTCTCTTCTCAGCTTCCTAAATGACTTGCCCTCAGTATGCTCCCTTCAACCTCTATCCACATGCATGCCGGCGACACTGTCCTGTTCTCATCTGGCAAATGCCCTGCTAATGTTTCAACCACCCTTCAGCTTGTCTTCCACCAGGTTCAGTTATGGTTTGCCTCATCAACTATTCCTAAATGCCAAAAGACTGTCTCCATGATCTTTGGCACTAGGCAGAGACTCTAGGCTCCACCCTTTACTGTCTTTTACTCCAAGTTTTCAACATGGGCTTTTGTGACCCCACTGCACGAACAGTGACACTATCAGTTTGTTAGTCAAAATGTGATTTTGCACAGTGACGCCATTTGGTGCCAGAGATGCGAAAACACATTTCGAACAGGATGTGAAAAATGACAGCTGTACTGTTCATGAGGAGGTGTAAAAAATGGTAATGTTGAAAATCTGGAGTAAAAATATAAAAAAACTGGTGAAGTTACAAGCGTGTGTAAGCAGCACAACGCACACCCGTAATTATTTGGGGATTTTTGTACCAGATTTTCAACATAGGCATTTTGGGACCTCTGTTCATGAACAGTGTCAATGTGATTTTCTTAATCTGCCCCAAACACTGATTCCCCACAGTGACCACGCACTTATTCTCTTGGGAGGTGCAAAACACATTTGGCCAGAATGTGAAAATGACAGCTGCACTGTTCATAAGGAGGTGTGGAAAATGCCAATGTTGAAAATCTGGAGTGAAAATATTACAAATTCGTGAAGTTCAAGGGGAGTGCATGGAAACGCAATGCACACTCATAACGCAGTCATTTTATGGACTTTTGTCACCAAATTTTCAATGTAGCCATTTTAAGACCTCTGCTCATGAACAGTGTCACTGTGATTTTCTTAATCTGTCCTAAACATTGATTTCGCACACTGATCATGCCATTGTGCACTACATGTGCAAAAACACATTTTGAGCGAGATGTGAAAAATGACAGCTCTACTATTCATAAGGATGTGTGGTAAAATGGTAATGTTGAAAATCTGGAGTAAAAATATTAAAAATTCTCTAAGTTATGAGCGTGAACAGGAACTGTGCAATGCAGCTTCGTAAAACAGTCATTTTGGGGACATTTTTCACCAAATTTTCAAAACAGGGTTTTTGGGCCTACCTCATGAACTGTGACTTTCATTTTGTTAATCAGTCCCAAAGGTGGTTCCGCTGCAGTGACTGCAAAATCACCTTCGGACCGAATAACAAAATGACAGTGACTGAGTTCATGAGGTGGGTCTCAAGAACCCCATGTTGAAAATTTGATGAACAAATTCCCAAAATGGCTGAGATATCCACCTAAGTTGAAAAAACCCTATTTATGCCATTATACAGCTTACCGCATTTCTTCATTTCATAATCGGCTTTGAAGAGTGCAGATGTGTTCCCGGTACACTGAAGATCGTCGCGCTGGGCTCCAGAGGTAAGTATGGGGTGAAGGGGTGTGTGGGGAAGTGGGTGCATTGTGGGTGTGTGCGGGTTGGGGGAAGGGGCACGGAAGACCATTTTTACAGGTCTAAAAAAATAAAGACGATGTGGGATGCTTTTCTGCATGCTGGAGTGGGCTCCCAGCATGCCGTCACACCTGGGTGTTTCTTTTTGGGGGTCTGGAACCAATGAATTAGGCACCCCATCAGCCATACAGTGTGCTTGGGTAGGAGTATGCATTAGCCAAGGGAGATTGGGTACCCCTCAGCACCCAAATGTGGGGGGTGCATCATGCCGACGGGGATTGTGCTACCCCGTCGGCAAATGAACCAGGGAGGGGGCATGCTGAGAGGGGATTGGGCACCCCCATCAGATTTAAGAACTGGGAGAAGTAGAAGGTGGCTTTCTGTCAGCTTTGTGGGGACTGTGAGAGGTCGACGGAGAAGCCGTCACCATGGGGACACCATACAATGCAGCTTGTAATTGGCTGCTGCAGTCAGGAACACCCTGCAGCAAAAACAGCTGATTGTGTAGTGATGGGGCACTCCCTGATTGCAGCAACAGAGTTTCTTTGAGCGTAATGGCATGCTCATTAGCTGCCATCATCGACAGCATGCTCCTCTATTCACCGTGGCAGAGACCAGCCCCAGAATGAACTGCTACCATTTGGCACAACACTGCCACGCCTCCACAACCCACTTGTGAAGGAAGCTGACGCAATGTGTTTCTTGCACATGCGTGCAAGCTACACAAAAAAAAATCTGTTAGTTGTAATGTTTTCTTAGTAATTTGTGCTAGCTTGCTTGAAGAATGTGTGTTTGTGTGTATGTGTGCGTGTTTCTGTGCATTCTGCCACATACTGCATGTATGTTCAGCCTGCATTATGCATTTTGGTTTGGAGTCTTGCTGATTTATCAATATTATTAATTTGTTCATAACTTGTGTCCTGTTTTTTTTTTAAGCTGTTTGTCCTCGTGATCATTTCCCCTTCCACAGACTGCTATGGTTCATACCAGGGCAGCTCAGAATCCACTGAACGGAACCAAATTCATTGGATTCTGAGCTTTTTTTGGTGTTCGGAATTTCGCTATTCAAGACCAAAATTCTGAATCTTAAAAACCTGGTCAGATGCAGAATTGAAATCTGATTCTGTTCAGCATCCAAGTACTGCCTAGCCTTAATTTTTGAACCTCCCCCTACCAAGTACATTCAAGAAAAAAACTGAGAGGAGCCCCTCTTTTTCTGAAGAAGCCCTCTCCCATCCTAGTCGCCCCTCCCCTCTCCTTACCTTAAGCTTTCTATCGCTATCTGGTGGTGGTCCATTCGATGGGTTCTATCCCATTTGTGGAGTGCAATAGGTGATGGCATCAGGCTAAGTCCTGGAGTCGGAAGCAGCATCAGTCCCCCCCCCATGGCAGTGTGACTGGCTTGACTTGCGATCAGTTGAATCAAACCCCCCATCCCCAGCAAGATCCACTTAGTAAGCCATGCCCTGATTCTGTGCCCCCGGCCCCAGTTCCCAGTTCTTCCAACCCTAATTCAAGTTAGAGTAACCTCACCACCATCCAATCTTGCAAGAGGCACCAGCGCCCGTTATTCTCATCCTCCTCACTAGCATTACCACACACTGGTCTCTAACCCGACTTCTTCCCAAGCAGCATCCCTCACTCCACAAGTAATGGCTGACTGAGAAAAAGCACTGAGTTGCCACCACTAGATGCTTTACTGAGTAAAGTATCTGGTAGTGCTGTGACCCAGACTTTGCTTTCAGTCAGATAGTCTGCTCCCGCTGGCGGGGTGGGGGGCACGATGAATGGGCTGTCATCCCATCACAGGTCTCTCCCATACTGGTCTCTGTTCCTAGAGGGAGAGAGGAATCACCAATCCCTCACCGGGTGTCATGACTGGCTTTCTTGCTTTAACATCTATTTCATTTTGCACTTTGTTTATCTGGGGTAAACTAGATGAGATGCTTCACTGGGGTGCAGCTGTTGCCCTGTTTTACAAATGAATGAACTGAAGCACGGAGAAGTGAGTTAACTGTCTCTGGATCATGCAGTATGTGGCTCTTGTGGGATTTAGAGGCTCTTCCTAACCCAACTAAATACCAAGGATTTATTTTAAGAACAAAATTGGATCACTGGACTACCAAGTATACCACCCTTAACCACCAAGGCTTTTCCCATTAGCCTGCCAGGGAGTTTTAATTAAACTAGAATGCTCAGCACCCCAGGAGAAATACTGAGAGACCTTGAGGTCCTAATTTGCAATCTGCAATGTTAAATAATTTTTAATCACTTAGTTGCAGTGTAATTTATTATCTAGTTGACCCTGCAATACCCCCCATCATTGCTCTGCACTCTTATTTCCAAGAGTCCCCTGAGGCCAGCTCTCTTATGACACAACTGACAGACTACACTTTGGGGGATGTCTATGTGCAGGCATCTTGGTTAAATGAATATTAATGTTACAAAGCACATGATAGTGCTTATTCTAACTGTGCTGATTGCACTACCTCAGTGTGATCAGCACCGATAGAATAAGCATGATCATGCACTCTGTAACATTAGCATTCAGTTAATGGAGGCGCTGGCACATAGACATCCCCCACAGTGTAGTCCATCAGTCATGTCATCAAAGGGCTGGCCATGGGGAACTCTGTGATGTAGAGTGTGCAGCCACAGTGGGCGGGGGATTGCAGGATCAGTAAGATAATAAATTAGAGAAACAAACATAAACCATGAAGGCATAAAAAGTCCAGGGTCATTTGGGTCTGAGATACATGTTTCTCCACTTTCCTTAAGAAAAGGATAGTGCAACACCTGGAATCCATAGGGGCACAGGATCCAAGACAGCATGGGTTTACAAAAGGAAGGTCCTGTCAAACTAATCTCATAGATTTCTTTGACTGGGTAACCAGAGTGGTGGACCAAGGGGGAGCAGTTGATGTCACCTAAATTGACTTCAGCAAAGCTTACGCTGTTCCACATAGAAGATTGATAAATAAGCTGGGTAGCCTCAGGGTGGGTCAGAAGTTGGTCAACTGGGTGGCAAACTGGTTGACGGGCAGAAAACAGAGAGTGGTGGTAAATGGTATACAGTTGGAAGACATGCAAGTCACAAGAGGGTTACCTCAGAGATCAGTCCTGGAGCCAGTCCTCTTCAATATCTTCAGTAGCGACATTGCAGATGGACTAGAGGGTAAGGCTTGTCCGTTTGCAGATGACACCAAGATCTGCAACAGAGTAGATGATCCAGATTGGGGGGGGGGGCAGAATGAGAAGAGATCTAGATAAACTAGCAAAATGGTCAGAAGAGTGGCAACTGGGATTTAATGCAAAGAAGTGCAAGATCATGCACATAGGGAAGAGAAACCCTGAAGCCACCTATAGGCTGGGAAGGGAGTTGCTGACTGTCACAAAGGAAGAAAGAGACTTGGGCATCATCATCACCAATGACCTGAAATCATCCAAACAGACCTCTAAAGCAGTAGGTAAGGCTAGGGCGTTGTTAGGGTGTATTAGCAGGGGTATCACACGTCATAAGAGGGAGGTAATAATTCCTCTTTGCAAGACACTGGTAAAGCCCCATCTGGAGTACTGCATGCAGTACTGAGCCACACCTTCACAAGGACATTAACTAAATTGAGGCAGTCCAGAGAAGGGCAACAAAATGGTGCAGGAACTGCATCAGAAGACATATGAGGACAGATTAACGGAGCTCAACATGTATACCCTTGAGCAAAGGAGGGAGAGAGTGATATGATCAAACATTCAAACACCTTAAGGGTATTAACAAGGTGAAAGAGTCTAACATGTTTAAATATAAGAAAAATAGCAGGACAAGAGGACACAGCATGAGATTAGAGGGAGGCCAATTAAGGGGGAATGTGAGGAAATTATTTTTCACAGAAAGGGTGGTGGATGCATGGAATGGCCTACCTCAGGAAGGGTGGCTATGAATACAGTGCAGGGCTTCAAACAGGCATGGGATAGGCATAAGGGAGCAATACAGATGCGTATGAATAGATAGACCACTGACAGAGCAAAGGCCGATGGCACATTTATAAGGTAGAAAAAGAAATGGGCAGACTGGATGGGCCTTGCGGTCCTTATCTGCCGTCAACTTCTATGTTTCTATGTAATAAACTTTTGAAAATGTTCTCTAGGAAACTTATCACGAACACCATTCGCTCCATTAAGAAACAACTGATCTCTGTGGACAAAACCATTCAAAGGCAAAAGGATTTCCTGCAGCGAACAGCTCTACATAACCTTCCTTTTATTAAGCACTGCATCCAGCACCTTAACTCCACTCTCTTTCAGTTTCTCAAGGACACCAAATCTGCAAACTCCAGTCTCTCACCCAGCAGATCAGCAACCATAAGCCCTCAAGTCAGACACAATCTAACAATTTGATATTTTGTATTCCTCAGACCTCCCGTGGCACAAGATGAGCAATTTCTCCTGTAAAGGTCTCTCTTTGTGCCCACACCCAGATATCTTGAGGCACCCCAGGTTCAAGTTGATCTGCAGTGCTTCTATCATAGAGTACACCTTACAGCTCATTTTTCTAATGAGACTCCTCTTCCATGAATGATGACAGTATCACCAGAACAATCGATATCAATCCCCAGCAAAGTGCATGGACACCCCTACAGAACGTTTACTGCTGTTGATTATTTTGTTAACCAATGCATGGAAAACACCACTAATTTCAATTTTCATTGCAGGCACAACCACTCCAACCTGACACATGGTGAGTTTGCAGCCTTCAGATCTCTGCAATGGAGAAAGATATTGTTATTAAACCAGCTGATAAGGGAGGTGCTTTTGTGATCTGGCAAAGGAGCTATACATCACTGAAGCCACACAGCAACTCTCTGACACCAGGTTTTATTCTTCTCTTCCACAGGACCCCTGCTGACTCTCAGACTGAGGTCACCACCGCCATCACCTCTGCTATTGAAAACAAGAGCTCCCTGCTTCTGCTAAGACTCATAATTCAGCATCCCCGGACATCCAAGTTTTATCTCCTTCCCAAAATCCACAAAACAGATAACCCTGATCATCCTATTGTATCTGCCTACTCCTGCCCCACATCTCTGCATTTTGGACAGCCTCGTGAAGCCCTCATTGAGTCCTACCCTCCTGTGTTAAAGACACTAACAATGCTCTCCAGTTATTTGACAGTTTCAGATTCAGTGGCTCTCATCAGCTCAACTTCACCATGTACACCAAATCTCTTTACAGTGATCCCCATGATGATGGTCTGACAGCATTGCAGCATTTCCTGGATGAGCGGAAATCCAGCAACCACCCACACACACACACACACACACACACACACATACGTCTGGCAGAACTTGTTCTTATACTCAATGCTTTTTCTTTTAATAACAGTTTTTCAGCAGGTCAGTGGAGTTGCCATGGGTACCAAGATGGGTCCCAGCTTTGCTAATCTATTTGTCGGTTGGGTGGAGGAACAGTTTTTTATTTCATTCACAGGTACTGTGCCTGAACTCTACAAACGCTACATAGATGATTGTGTGGGGGCCACCTCCTGCTCCAGGGAGACCCTCCAAGTCTTCCTCGACAAGTTTACCATGGTCCATCCTTCCCTTCAATACACTGTTGAAGTATCCTCCTCTACATTGCCTTTGCTGGATATCCAGCTGTCAGTACAGAACACTGGTCTGAAGACATCAGTTTATTACAAACCCACTGATTCTGACAGTTTCCTCCTCCACAGTTCCCTCCATCCTAAACATATCAAGAATGGCCTGCCTTATTCACAGTTTCTTAGACTTCACAGGTTATGTAGTGAAGAGGATGATTTTGCTGAGCAGACCCAAATAATGCATAGTTTTTTTTTTTTTATCAACAGGGATACCCTAAAAGCACAATGGACAGAGCACTCTCCTGGGTCAGTAACATGCCCGTAACCTTGACTCCCACAGGAAGGATACTGTCATGCAAGAACAACTGTAATTCCACTAGTGCTTCCTTTCCATCAGAGTACACTTCTCTTCTCAGGACCATCACCAGTAACTTTCCTATTTTGCAAACTGACCCCAACATTGGTGCTTCCTTTGCAGAACCACCTATTGCCGACCACCAACCATGGAATCTCCTGGCTAAAAGCAGTCTACCTACTCCTAACAGTTCCTCCCTACCAGGTATTAAACCTTGCAACAGGACTTGCTGCTACATCTACAAATTTGTTTCTAGTTGACTGAAATTCGGGGGCCAACATGTGTTTTTCACATCACCAAGGAGTTCTCATGCATCTCCACTAATGTGGTATATTGTATTCTTTGCAGGAAGTGTGCAGCTATTTACATGGAAGAGATTGGTAGACACCTTGCTTACAATTTCAGGGAACATTACAGAGCAGTCAGGAATGGAGACACTGCTAAACCCATTGTATCCCACTTTATCTCCAGGGACTACAGTGTCAATGACCTTTCTGTTTATGTCCTTCAGCAGGGCTTCTGGGATTCTGACCATAGAAAAAACATGGAAACCAAGCTGATCATCTGCCTTGGCTCCCAGCAGCCATCCAGTTTAAATGATAGACTTATTTTCTAACATCTTTCAGCCACCCCTTATTTTCCCTAAAGTCTGTTTGTATCTGTACACATTTAATTTCATTTTCATTTTCACGATAAGTCTCCATCTCTGTCTCCTTCCTCCACATTTGTCACCTTTCAGCCTTCTTACTATGCCCTGTTAATTAGTCCCCACATGGGGACTTCTCTAGCTCTTTCACTCCTGTTATGCTTCGTCTTTCCCATCATCCTTTTGGTGGGGACCAGGGAGTCAACTAGATCACCCACCCTTTTGCTGGAAATTGCTGCATCTTTGTCAGGGGTGTTCAGAGTAAGTACTGCAGTTTCACCAGCATGTTTAGAGGGTGTGGGTTGGTCAGAACCCGTGGCACCCTTCTCCAGTTTTCTTTGGCATCTTTCCATTTTTTTTTTCAATTGTTTTCTGAGGCAATGATAAGCAGATATCACAGTCTGCTGAAAAGTGATCATTCCCAGGCAGACTACACAAAATCATGTTTATCTGCCTTGGCAAAACATCCCACATTTAAGGCAGTTTTAAACCCTGGGGTCCATTCTTTTCTTTGGTTATTCTACCATCATCAAACCAATGAAGAAAAACAGAACCTCAAATAAAGAAATCACTCTTTTTTTTTTTTATGGTTGTGGTCAGTTCAGAAACTGATGATGGTTCCAGTAATGAACCAGGAACGAAAAAATCTAACCTGGTTAGTGGTTCACAGAAACCAGGTTAGCGATTACAAAAACAACAATTTTATTTAAATTAAAATACTAAAATTAGTCAAATTAAACCAGAGATAAGGAAATAAAAACTCTGGAAAAGATTAAAGCTCGTTCTCAACTATTATTCGAACAGTGAGGAACCGAGAAAATACTCTAAACACACCTAAATAATGCCAAACTAGACTAACAGTAAGAATTAAAACAGAAATAAAGGCAGAAGTTAGAATAATAAATATAAATTACTTATATTCAGTGAAGAACCACACAAGGAACGACTGAGAGGAAAGTCTCCGAGGCATCTTGACTTGACAGGCAGAGAAAGAACCGATACATTGGTGCAACGCTGCAGCTGATAAGGGCAGCAGTTTGAATAGTGGCATGAGCCAATGATAGATTCTATCATTAGCATGTAGTTCCATTTTCTCCAGGCAACTCTGTTTAGCAGGCTGACTGCAGAGAGTTAGGAATGAGAAGAATACCTGGGGTGAGAATCAGTCTATACTACAGATACAGATGTGAGAAAACAACCTTGGGAACTTAAAGAATAACAACTGATGGAATTGATTCCTCACCACTAGAAACAAAATATGGAATACTTTCTACACTCCCTTGCACCTATAAATAAAATATATAAAAATAGGTCAATATCTATTTTGCTTGCATCATATCTTATTATCCAAATCAGCATTTAATTTATAAGACTTACAAAACACGCTACTCTAAAACTGCATTCCTGGTATTCTAGAAATCAGTGGATTGAGTGAAAACTATGAGTTCAGTATTCTGCTACTACAGATACTATCCCAGGACCAGAACACAATGCCAGAACATCTGCCACTTAGCAATAACAAACACTAAGATGATGTATCTTTGAAAAAAAAAGAGAAAAACAAATTGAAATTTTTTAAACAAGTAGAAATTAGCAACCCAGAAAGCTCCAGAAGCTACAGAAAAGACCACAGCACCACACTGCTGATAGGCTGCCACAGCAACAAAACAACTCCAAAAGGTAGAAGAAAAAACAACCAGAGACAGCTCAAAAAGATGTGATCTACTACAATGGCTGACTATCTAGCGTATCCTTTAAAAATCGTATTTGAAGAGTCTGTTAGCAAAGGAGTGGTACCACCTGATTGAAGAACAGCATGTGCGGTTTCAATCTATAAAAACAGACCCTAAGCAAGCTACAACAAACTACACATCTATTAGTCTGACATCAACAATTTGCAAAATCCTGAAAACTCTGATAAAAAAACATTCTGTCAGAGTCAATGCTAAATATAGATCCAGAACAACATGGATTTTGGAAAGGTAGAAGCACCGCAACAAACCTTATCTGCTTCTATGAAAAAATAAGTAACTTATTGGATAACTGCAACCATGTGACATTGTTTTACTGGACTTTAATAAGGTGTTTGATTTAATGCTGCACTGGGCCTTCATTGAGAAACTGGTCAAGTATAATTTTAACAGTTCATTAGTGACCTGGATAGCTAACCTGTTGACCAACAGAACAAAGAAAGTTGTTATAAATGGGTATACATCTAGTACAGGTAGTGTGACGAGTTGAGTCCCACAGGGCTCTGTGCTGGATCCATCCTTGTTCCAGATCTTTATTTCTGACATGACTAACAGTATATTAAATTGGTTGGTGAAATTCACAGATGATGCCAAAGTGGGTGGCCCCCGTAACAGCGAGTCCAACATAGATAACATACAAAGAGATCTGGACAAGATTATTGCATGGGTTGACCACTAGGGTATGAAATTAAATAAGGACAAGTGCAGAGTAATTCAACTAGGTAGAAGAAACCCACAAACTATTTACCAGTTATGTGGGAAGTTACTAATGCCATCTAACAATGAACAGAATATGGGAATAGGTATTTCCAATGATTTTGAAAGCAAGCAACATATTAACCAAACTATTAATAAATCAAAAACAATAATATGATCCATCAAAAAAAAAAATATCCAGAGAATAAAATGTTTTAATGCCATTATTTTGGGCCTATGTCTGCTCACATTTAGAGTACACATCGCATCTGTGGTGTCCATTCAAAAAGGGAGAAAGAAAAATGTTAAAGAACATACAAAGAAGATTCACTAAGGGTATAGATCATCTGAGAGACAAAACTTATGAAGGTCACCTAGAACACTTGAATTTAATGACTCTGGAGACTAGAAGAATGTGGGGTGACCTACTGTTGATGTTCAACATCATTAATTACCCTTATCTAATGGTGGAAATTGGTATAAAACTTAAAAACAACACTAGGGAAACCAGAGGACACCCATTATAGATCAACGGTTGTGCTTTTTGAACAAATAAAAATACTTTTATACCCTTCGGATTATAAATCTTTGGAACAAATTACCTACTTCAATTATAATTAGTAAAACAAAAATGGAGTTTAAAAAAAAAACTGGACAAACATATTTTGTCTGGTGGGAAATTAGAATACTATGCTGAGTGAGATATTATAGAAGTATCAATGAGCAATTTGTATTCTGGCTCCTCACCAATCCTTACTAAGATCCTTAGTATGATAATGTATTAGGCATACTAGATATACTCAATTGCTTAACAGAGAAAAAGCACCTACCAAAACAGCCAGAATGCTCACAAATGACACGTAGGTCCTCAAGAACAGACACCACAAAAGGCACATACCGAAATGGTTCAAAATACAGTAATAAAATTAACCATATCAGAGCTGAAAAATCACTAAACCAATGTGGAGATTCTCCTGACTCCCAACCAATAATTACCGCACAAATGTTATACCTTCCCTTCCTGGAGACCACAGTGTTCTCTTTTATAATCACCCAAACTGACATCAGGAAAAGTAATTTTTTAAATTTGAAAAAATATTGTAAAATGCACTTAACACTGAGAGCTCTTCACAAACACAACCACTCTGCTGCTGTCAGAATCAACTATACTGGATACAGCTATACATTGTACTGCAACTAAAAAACATATCGAACATTGTGGATTGTTAAATCAGGACCTCAAGATCACTCAGTATTTTTCCTGGGGTGTTGAGTATTCCTCTTCAAAGTACAGGTCAACCGCAACAATATACTGTAAATATGGACATGCACAAAGGGGTGTTGAGGTATGGCTTGCTCACCCAACCACATACAAAAAAACAGCCTTTTTAAATTTCTTTTACTATAGTTCTCACTCACCTATTTTTCTTTTTTCCTTTTCATGTCTTCCTTACCCTCTTTTACTCCGTCTCATACGTTTGTCTAAACTACTAACATTTTACTCTTTTATTTTGCAGGTCTGAGTAGATGTCCGAGCACCTACTGTTAGCTAAGTATCTGTGTTTAATTCTATTTAAATTTTTATGTAAATACATCTGAAAGAACTACAGATTGTTTGTGACTTTTTTGTCATTAATTTTTTTAGGTCCTCTTTCAGGATCTTCACAGAGGAACCTCTGGAGCAGGTAAGTTCAATATTAAAACTGACATTTGGTCCCCAGGGCTCTGGTAATTTGCAGCAGTTGAGGCTGAGGCAGGACAAAGAAGCTGCTGGCTAGCACCAGAGTAAAGTGGTGACTCACTTGTTTCTTCAGGCTCTCCAGATTTCTATCAGCTGTTCAGCTACAGCAGCAGCTACTTGATCTCACTGTTAAGCCCAAATGTCAGTAAACTCTTCAGAAACACAATAGCACAAAGTACTTCTTTTTTAATTTTTATTTATTTGTTATATCGGAAAGACCTTTGAGCATGAGCTCTTTTAGAAAGGTCCTATGTCAGGGTGGACAATAATACAAGACACAAATACAGTAGTCACAGGGTTCAGCACATTAGGCATTTAAAGAGCAGTTACATGAGAATTATCAACAAATCAGAGGAAAGCAAAGCGACTGTAACAGGATTCGGGCTATATCTAGGATGATACTCTGGGTAGCTCAGCCCTGGAGACCACCAAAATCCATTGATAGGTTCTGGTTGAGAAAGTGGGTGAGGGAGGTTTGGGGGGGCAGTACACAGAGCAGTAAAGAGGATTAATAGCTTACTTCTGGAAGGGATTTGCCGACATTTTGGCCCCATAAGACCGGGAAAATCAGAGGAGAATCACACCAGCCCATGGCAATTTGCTTTATGCCCCCGGCCAGTAAAACTGTGTTGAGATTGAACCTTGCAGTTAGAATTGGGACCCTTCATTTAACCTCCCACCAAGATAACTACTGTAGTGTAGCACTATGTGGGTGCTGCACAGCTAAAATGCCAGTTTTCAGATGAGATGCTACATCAAGGTCCCTTTCGCCCAACTCTGGTCAATGTCTAGGTGGAAGTTAAAGATCACATGATACTTATTGTATGAGCAGGGTTCTATCCCCAGGTCCTGGCCAACATTCTTCCTGTCTATAAAAAGAGGCCCAGATGACCACTCCCAAAGATGCACCTATAAATGATCGGCCTTAGATCAGTGCACCTATTCTGAACAAAAATTGCAAATAAATACCTCAGACTGTTATCTGACAGCTGGAGCATGCCTAGGGGAAAGGAGGTGGTCCCATGTCATTCATGGCCTTCATCGCAGCCGGAGCCTGAACATATGGTTCCTTGGCAGTGGTTATGGCTCCAAGGTGAGATTAAAATCCCCTCTCATCAGGATGGGGATGGAGGCCTCCTGAAGGTGAGCTATGCTGAGCGAGAAGGCAAGGAAAAATTTAGAAGTATCTCAATTACGGGTGTAAATATTCACCAGGAGAATGGGGCCCTCCAGAGTGAGAAATTTAGCCACCACCCACCATCCCTCAGAATCCACAGTTGCTGACTGACTGTCCCATTTCTAGGTTTTATAAATAATGTTGGCATTCTGGGAAATTGACTGAACACCCATAGGGACCCCGCAAAGTTGGGGGGGGGGGGAAATGGTCTGGAGATTGGAGGAGGAAAGAAAAGGAGGTGGGTCATACCTTGCAAAAAGGAGCTGGTGCTGGCATCCAGGGTGCCAAAGCCTCAAGAAAAGGAAAACAGAAGGATAGGAGCTGTGGGGAGGCAAGCCATAGGCAAATTTAGTGAACACACTCCCCAACCTTCCAGAGACTGCCCAGCACATCTCCTACCATACATCCATATGTGTGAGTGTACCAGGGATGTACCCTTCATGATATCAAATCATAAACTGCTGTGACCAGCAGGCAGAGAGGGCAAAGAGTCATACACAAAGCAACAGGGTCTGTGCTGCTCCCAACAACTGACCTACCTACCTGGGTCTCCATGGGGAAGGGAGGCGGAATGCCATACATAACCAGAAAATACTGCCCCTAATCGCCAACAGAGTAAGGGGGCCCCTTCCACAAACCCCTATCCATTGACTGTACTACTAATGACTGTGTGGGACATACCCCTACTATAACACAAGGGCGAGGCAGAGCAAGTGGCAAAGGCCTCTGGAGAAGGAATGGGTGCTGAAATCTATATAATGCCTCCCTGATCACTGTGTCCTCACAACATATCCTCAGATACCCTCAGTGACAACAGGGGATACCTAAATGGCCAGGAACACACCAACATGGCAGCGTAGGATCTATCACAGGCATGACAGAAAGCTGTAACAGTACCCCCGGCATGAAAGGTAGAACTTAATACCAAAACAAAGAGCTCTTCAGACCTCCACCCCCATGCCCACTTTGAGTCCCCAGGGAAAACAAGTTACACACAGAACAGTGACCCCAGAAACACACTAGGGCATAAAACATAATAAATGTGCCAACTGTTAGCCAGAGGAACCAATGTGAACTGTTAGAAACAGTTAATGCATAAATCAGTAGAGGCCCATAGGACCATATAGGCCATCACCCCCCACACCCATGCAGAATGTGTTGAGACACAATTTGATGGGGCGTTTCTGCCACAACCCCTTGCTAGGGCCCAGAGCACAGAAAACAGGGCTCCAAGCTACACAGTCACAAGCCAGTGTGCAAAGAAAACAGGTATAAGTCCCACAGTGTCTCCACCATTACCACGGTCAGAAGGTCTTAGGCCTCAAAATAACTAACATAGTGAGGGCAGCTGAGACAAAGGCCTAGGTGGAGACACGCTCGCACAACTGGATTACGCAGTACTTACAGACCATCTTGTCCCTCTCATCCACTGTCCTGCTGGGGAGGGTGCTGCATTTTGGGGGAGGGCACCTGACAGGCCTGAATTGTAGGTGAGGGATTCAGCCTGAGGACTGGTGACCACATTTTCTAGGCAGCCATCTTATAGCTGGCAAGCCATGCTCCCAGGCAGGGGGGAAGCTGAGGAGGAACAGAGGCAGGGCCATGGGAGATGGGGACCAGATAAGCCAGGGGAAGGGGGAATTGGCATGCTTCAGGGGAAGGGCTGTGTGACTTGGGAGTGCAGTGAGGACAAAGGATGTCCAAGGCAGGGGGAGCTGTTGTGGGCCTCCTGGGGTATAGAGTCATAGCAGGCTGGGACAGGGGGGAATGTGGTGGTCCAGAAGCAAAGCCAATGAAACCAGGGTGGCCGGGAGGGGCAGCATTGACCAGGAAGCTTAAGGCTGAGGCAGGGGGAGTGTTTAAGTGCTCTGGGGCAAGGCTGTGCATGGGCCAGGGTAGCCTGGGGCAGGGGGAGCTGGGATGGTCAAGAAACAGTGCCAAGGGAACCGGGATGGCACAGGGTAGCCAGTATAGGCCAGAACAACCTGAAGATGGGGAAGGGGGGAGCTAGGGTGATCCAGAGTCGGGAGTCATGTGAGACGGTGGGACCAGGGAAGCCTAAGGCTGGTACAGAGAGTGCTGGGTGTTCTATTAGCAGGGCCAAAGGAGCCAGAGGTGGCACAGGGGACAATTGTGGGCAAGAGCAGCCTGTGGCTGGGGCAGGGGGGAGCAAGGATGGCGCAGAGGAAGTGCTAAGGGAGCCAGGATGGCCTGAGTATGAGGCAAGGGGAGCCAAGTTGGTTCATGGGCAGTGCAGTGGGAACAGGGCGGGTCAGGGTAGTCCATGGCAGTCATTGTCTGGGGTGGTCAAGGGACAGAGCCATGGGAGACAGTGTGAACCTGGACATCCTAGAGCTGGGGCAAGGGATAGCTGGGGTGGCATAAAAAATTGCCTTTTTGAGTTATATATTGGTGCAGATTTGTACTAAGAGTTAAGCATGCCATATGCTTGCAGATTTGTAATGCGCTATAAGTGTACCATATGCATGCTGATTTGTATTGAGCAATATGTGTACTATATATGTGCAGATTTGTATTGAGCTATAAGCATAACAAAATAAATACATAGTACAAGAAACATGTTTTTTGCCAAAAATAAATGGTGGTGGAGAGGTGGAATAGGCTGCTGGAGGAAGTGGCCTGTTTGAAATCGGTACCCAGTCAAATGAACGCTACCAGAACAGCACCGTACTACACAGCACTAGTCTGGTAAGCCCTTTCACAGACAGCAAGTGGTGTTTTACACCACTTGCTGTAAGTGCTCCCCTGGTCGCTGTCTGTGGTCCTGTAAAAGGACAAGGGTTGCAAGGAATGGAAGGCTGGCCAAGGTTGCTCCTGTGGCATAGAGGGCAGGGACATGGAGACCAGGGTTCTAATCCTGGTCTCCCAACTTTTGCCAGCATTGGGACTTTGTTTTTCTTAACAGGGGCCATGGAAACACTATTCCACGGCCCCACAAATTTTAACTTTCCCTGTGGTCCACTCCCCCGGATTGAGAATCCTTAAGTCCGGGGATGCAGGGTGCAAAGCCCCCCCCCAAATAAAATTAGCGCTTTTACTGCTGCACACAACATGCCAACACTATTCTTGTCGGTGCTTAATAGACCCAGTGCCTTTGAAATCACTATGGAGAGTCGACTGATACAGGGACTTCAAAAGACCACACCAGAAAAGGGAGGGTGAGGAGGGGTAAGGATCCTCTAGGTCACTTGTTTAGTATTAGTTAGGTAGGAACAGGCAGGCATGTTAGGCTACAAGCCTTGTTTTTGGGTTGACAGCTTCTGTGCAAATTAACACGTTTATTGGATGCAGCAGTGCACCTTGAAAGACTAAATTATTTTTTAGATTTTCTATGTGTAATGTTAAACTGAAAGTTTAATACAAATAAAAGTGATGGAAAGAGATGATAAAATAATGGCTTCTCTTGGACATTATAGTGGGTGGTGCCTTACAGATTTCAATATTATTTTTGAGTGGTGACAGGGCTGTTTTTCTCTCTTACAGCTGCATTTTTATGGTGACCAAAACAGAGCTGCTAGAATCATTTTATATGCTGTTCTTCCACTGATGAACCATCATGGATGTAATCGCCCTATGCAAGACCACTTTTGGAACAGATGTGGGCAGATACTGTACACTGTGGACTGAATGGTTAATGCATCTGTGGGATAAGTGTATGTAAACACATTGGGATGGATTTTCAAAGGCGGTCAAAGGACTTGCGTCAAGTCCTGCATCTAAGCCACTTTTCGGCACAGCTGCACCAAACACCTTTGCCACAACTGCATCCGATTTTCTATTCTCAGGCACAGTTGCGACAGTTTTCCCAGATTGGTGCAAGCCCCGTTAAAAGGGTCCCCTGAATGCCACAAGCTAGATCAGGAAAAAGTTGGTCTAACTTGCGGTACTTGGTGCATGGGAATGAAAATTCCAATCGCCAGCTGTGAGAATGCCGCAAGCCCAGTGTGCCAAAAAATCGGCGCCAGGGGCCTGTGGCATTCTCAGGGCTTTGAATATCTGGCCCATTGTCTGGACAGCATGGCCTCTAAATACGGGGATGTAAAAAAAGTAGCCATCAAATTAAAGGCATAAATCACCTGAACAGGGTATATCCCTAGTAACAGGGTGATGATGGCAAGGAGAAGGAGGACTAAAAACTAATAAAGCATGACAAACATCTTTTTGTGTGCGGATAATGATATATGAATATGATGTCACCTGTTCAGTGAGTGAAATTCACACTGTTATGTTACATAATCTCATAGCTCCATTTATCTATGCAAAAAAAAAACAGATTTCATCACGTTTCAGATGATTTAACACATCATGAGTTTTAAGCAGTGTTAATAACACAGAGTTGTCAGTTTTTCGATCAGCATGTTTAAACATTGTGTAAAAAGGTGGATTGCATATGAAATATTATCCAGATAATTTGCACAAATGCCTGTTATTTAGTCTTCATTGTTTTGAATTAATGATTGAAAAATTGATTAATCACACGATTCCTATGCTGTGGATAATGAGTGTGGGGCCTCTGTACAAGGATGGGTCAGGTATGTGCTAAAAGGCATGTACCTAGTATGTTTTGACCTGCATCTCTAAACAGGTATGTACCAGGTGTCATTCACAATCCCTGTCACCACGTCCATGACTCCTCCCCACATGCACGCAGGAGCACGGTGAAGACTGGCAGAATGCAGGCAGAGCATAGGACATCGACGGGTGTCCAATAAGATCACCATCCCACCAGTGGATTAGAGCTCCTGCTCCATGCAGAGCAGGGGGTTGTGAGTATCAGTAATGTAAGGGGCCTGTGCACTACAAGCAGGTGCTGTTTGGTAGCCACCGGCCCTCATTGTAGGCCAGGAGGGCTGGAGGTTGCAGGATAGTGGTGACTACATGCCCTATCGGGCTACCATCCACCGGCTGGGGGCACATAGTGGCTACATCATGATCCTGTAGGCATAGCCTGCACCCCCTCCTCTGGCACTATGCGTTGTCCTGCAAGATGCATAACCAAGCCCTACCCTGGGCATGTCCCACCACTACTGCCTGGTACACAGCTGTATCCCTGGCTGGAGATCCAGTGTAACTTTGTAACGTAATGCTGCCTACATGTCACATATATGCCGTGCGTAGGCCAAGGGCCCTATATGAATATTAAATAAATACTAATTCAGTACTTTTGAAAGTATTAAAATAGATTCATTAGTCTTCAATGGTATTCAGTTGTACAGTTCAGAAGTAATCATTTGATCTTCAGAATGTACTGCCTTCATTTGCATAAAGACTAGCTGAATACAAAATTAATACTGACTAATTACTAAGCTAATCTTCAAATATTTATCTCATTTACATATTGCAGCTCGTGGGAAGAATACTTTAATGCTAGTGAATAGTATGCCAAAATGACAAAAAAATTGCTATTTCAATACTAGTGATTAAGACAGAATAAAGACTAAAACTAGTATTCAGACTTTGCATCCTGTACAAAAACACCTTGGGAATTGCACAAGACAGGAGTTGAGTCCTAACTTGATTGAGGCCCTGCACAAAACAGCAGTTGAATCCTAGCTTGCTTCGCGCCCCGCACAAAACAGGGGTTGAGTCCTAACTTCCTTCAGGCACTGCACAAAACTGGAGTTGAGGTCTAACTTGCTTCAGCTCCAGCACAAAGCAAGAGTTGAGTCCCAACTTCTCTCAGACCCTGCACAGAACAGAAGTTGAATTCTAACTTGCCTCAGGCCCAGCATAAAACAAGCGCTGAATCCTAACTTGCTTCGAGCCCTGCACAAAGCAGTAGTTGATTCCTAACTTGCCTCAGGTCCTGAACAAAACAGGAGTTCAGTCCTAACCTGCCTTGAGTCCTGCGCAAAACAGGAGTTGAATACTAATTTGCTTTGGGCTCTGCACAAATCAGGAGCCGAGTCCTAACTTGCTTCTGGTCCTGCACAAAACAGGTGGTGACTCCCAACTTGCTTTGAGCCCTGCACAAATCAAGGGTAAAGGGGACAAAACCTTTTACAGGTACATGTGTGAAAAAAGAAAGACAAAGGGAGGGATAGTGAGACTGAAGGGGGAGGATGGGAGCCGCGTGGAGGATGACAACAATAAAGCTGACATATTGAACAGGTATTTCTGCTCAGTCTTTACTAAGGAAGAGGGGGTAATGGGTCTGAAGGGAGTCAAGGGGTGAGAATGGTGCAGAAATGGACACAAGTCCTTTACACGAGAAAGGGTCCGAAGGAACTGAAGTAATAAGAGCTGATAGCAATGGGGCCAGATGGGTGTGCACCCCAGGCCTTAAAGAACTAAGAGAGGTGGTGGCTGAACCTCTGGCTATCCTGTTCAGCCAATCACTGGAAACAGGGAGGTACCCAAAGACTGAAGGACAGCAGATGTAGTCCCTTATACAAAAGTGGGAACAAAGAGGAAGCAGGGAACTACAGACCAGTCAGCCTCACCTTGGTAGTGGAAAGATCATGGAAGCACTACTGAAGGAGAGATTGGTGGAACATCTGGTTGTCAATGGACCACAGGACCCAAGGCAGCATGGTTTCACCAGGGGAGGTCCTGTCAGACCAACCTCATTGAATTTTTGACTGGGTGACTAGGAGGTGGATCGGGAGGGCAGTGGACATGGCCTATCTGGACTTCAGCAAGGCCTTTGACACTGTGCCACATAGAAGACTATACACAAACTGGGAATATGGGTGTGGGCAGGACAGTAGTGTGGTGGGTAGGTAACTGGCTGGGTGGCAGGACACAGAGGGTGGTGGTAAATGGCTGTCACTCCACAGAGGGAAGAGTAACCAGTGGGGTACCACAGAGATCAGTGCTGGACTGGTCCTATTCAACATCTTCATCAGTGACATTGCACAGGATCTAGAAGGCAGAATTTCACTGTTCGCTGATGACACAAAGCTCTGTAACAGAGTAGACACACCAGAGGGTGTAGACAGAATGAGAAGGGACCTGCAGAAACTTGAAGAATGGTCAAGGGTTTGGCAGTTGAAATTCAATGCAAAGAAGTGCAAAATAATGCATATGGGGACACAAAACCCTGGCACAATATATCAGTTGGGGGTGAGGATATAGCATGCACCAAGCAGGAAAGGGATCTTGGGGTTGTCATCTCTGATGACCTCAAGGTAGGGAAACAGTGTGACAAGGCATCAGGTAAATCAAATAGGATGCTGGGATGTATAGGCAGGGGCATCACCAGCAGGAAAAGGGAGGTCATAATTCCGCTATACAAGACACTAGTGAGGCCCCACCTGGAGTACAGTGTACAGTTCTGGAGACCATACCTACGTAAGGACATAGACAGGGTAGAAAAGGTTCAGAGGAGGGCAACAAAGATGGTGCATGGGTTGCATCACAAGTCCTATGAAGACAGGTTGAAGGAACTGAACATGTACTCCCTGGAGGAGAGGAGGGAGAGAGGGGATATGATAGAGACATACAAGTATCTTACAGGGAGGAACAGGGTGCAGGAAAACACTATTTTTAAGCGAAAAAGATGTTTCAGGACTAGAGGGCATGGGATGAAGTTGGAGGGAGGACGATTCAGAGGAAACATGAGAAAGAATTCTTCACAGAACGGGTGGTGGACAAGTGGAACACCCTGCCACAGGAAGTGGTGGGGCTGAAACAATCACGGATTTAGAATGCATGGGATAGACATAAAGGAATTCTAGAGGGCAGGGGTAAGGAAACAGACTTCTAGGAAAACAAACTGAACTTACAAGCTCAAATGGGCAGACTTGGTGGGCCATAGGCCCTTATCTGCCGACACTGTCTATGTATCTATGTATCTAAGAGCTAAATCTAATTTACTTCTGGCCCTGCACAAAACTGGTGCTGACTCCAAACTTGCTTTGAGCCCTGCACAAAGCAGGAGTTGAGTCCTAACTTGCTTTGGGAACTGCACAGAACCGGTGCATAGTCCCAACTTGTTATGGGCCCTACGCAATACTGGACTTGAGTCCTAACGTGTCTTTTTGTCCTGTACGAAACAGGAGTTAAGTTCTAGCATGCTTTGGTCCTGCACAAACATGAATTGAGTCCTAACTTACTTTGGCCCTGCATGAAACAGGAGCTGAGTCTTAATTGCTTCAGGCCCTGCACAAAGCAGGAATTGAGTCCTAATCTGCCCCGGGCCCTGCACAAAACAGAAGTTGACTCCTAACTTGCCTTGGGCCCTACACAAAACTGGATTTGAGTCCTAACTTGCTTTGAGCCCTGCACAAAACAGGAAGTCCTAACTTGCTAGGGGCCCCACACAAACAGGCGTTCGGTCCTAATTTCCATTGGGCCCTGCACAAAACAGGATTTGAGCCCAAACTTGCTTCAGCCCCCGCACAAAACAGGAACTGGGTTCTAACTTATTTCGGTCCTGCACAAAAAAGCAACTGAGTCCTAACTTGCCTTGGGGCCTGCACAGAACAGGAGTTGAATCCTAACTTGCTTTGGGCCCTGCACAAAGCAGTAGTTCAGTTCTAACTTGTCCAGAGCCCTGCACAAAACAGGAGTTGAGTCCTATCTTGAGTCAGGTCATGCACAAAACTGGAGCTGAGTCCTAGCTTGCTTCATCATAACTTGCATCAGGCCTTAAACAAAGCAAGAGTTGAGTACTAACTTGATGCGGGCCCTGCACAAAACTAAAGTTGAGTCTTAACTTGCCTCAAGCCTTGCACAAAACTGTTGAGTTCTAACTTGTTTTGGGCCCTGCAAGAAACACGAGTTGGGGCCTAACTTGCTTTGGATCCTGCACAAAACTGGAATTGAGTCCCAACTTGCTTCATGCCCTGCACAAAACTGAAGCTGAGCCCTAACCTGCTTCAGGCTCTGCAAAAAACAGGAGTTGAGTCCTAACTTGCTTCAGGCCCTACAAGAAACAGGAGTTGAGGCCTAACTTGCTTCGGGCCCTGCACAAAACAGGAGTTAAGTCTTAAATTGATTCAGGCCCTGCACAAAATAGGTGCTAAGTTCTAACTTGCTTTGAGCCCTGCGCAAAACAGATGCTGATGCTGGCACTGAGGGCACTGAGGGCTGAGGCATCCTGCCTTACCTTGTGCTATGCCAGTAACCCAGGTTTGAGAATGACCTTGGGTTGCCGGGGTGCCAGCACGGGGGGAAGGGGGGAGCAGGATCAAGTGTTGGCTCTCCTCTCCCGGGAAGGTGAGTCACCCGTTTGTAGTCCTGCTGTCACCAGATGGAAGACCGTAGGCAGCAATGAAGCAACTGGTAGGGTGGGGCATCCCAGAGGGCGTTATGTGCGCGTGCCTCCACACACACGGAGAAAACTGAAAAAACAGCTAAAATACCTATGGAAAAAAAAAAAACAGGTGCTGACTCCTAACTTGCTTTGGGCCCTGCACAAAACAAGAGTTGAGTACTAACTTGCCTTGAGGCCTGTACAAAACAGGAGTTGAGTCCTAACTTGCCTTGGGCCCTGTACAAAACACAAGTTGAGTCCCAACTTGCTTCGGGCCCTGTACAAAACAGGAGTTGAATCTACCTTGCTTCTGGCTCTGCAAAAAAAAAACAGGAGTTGAGTCCTAACTTGCTTTGAGCCCTTTACAAAACAGGAGCTGTGTCCTAACCTGCTTGGGGTCCTGCACAAAGCAGGAGTACAGTCCTAACCTGCTTCGGTGCTGCACAAAAAAGCAACTGAGTCCTAACTTGCCTCAGGGCCTGCACAAAACAGGAACTGAGTCCTAACCTGCTTCAGGCCCTGCACAAAACAGGATTTGAGTCCTAACTTACCTATGATACCTGACAAAACAGGAACTGAGTCCTAACTTAGCTATGATACCCAACAAACGGGTAGTTCTGTCCCATCATTCTATCTTAGGATTCTCTCCAAATCAGAGGCCAAGAAATATCTGAAACAAGTGCTTGCTAAATCAAGAACTAATTACAGCTCTCTAGACTATAAGCTACTTGGATGCACCCTGGACAAAGTTCTCTCCCCCGTAACCTACATTTTAAACCAGTCTCTCATAACAGGTAAATTCCCCCAGTCCTGGAAGGCTGCGGTGGTTATTCCGGTTTTCAAAAATGGTGATCATTCCTGTCATTCCAATTATTGACCTACTTCCATTCTCCCCCTGCTCTCAAAAGTGCTCAAAAGGATTGTCTATGACCAACTTGCAGACTGTCTAGACACAAATATGCTACAATGCCAGGAGTAACATGGTTTTAGGAAGCAGCACAGTATGACTACGCGCGCTCGTCAAATTTACTGGTTATATCCACGAGGCTCTTGACTGAGGGCTCTTGGCAGGGCAACATACATTGACCTCACCAAGGCCTTCGACATGGTCAGTCATGAGCTTATACTAAATCAACTACTGGCTATCAACCTATCTAAAATATCAGTGCATTGGTTTCAGAGTTACCTGACTGGGTGGGTACAACAAGTGAAGATACTCGATGTCCTGTCTGATCAGTGCAGGGTTATAACTGGTGTCCCCCAAGATTCAATATTGAGCCCCTTACTATTTAGTCTGTTTCTAAACAACCTCCCTAAGGCTTGTTGTGGGAAAGTGCTTTTGTACGCAGATGACGCCATGCTTTTTTCCAGTCACTCTAATCCACAAGCACTTGAGCAACAAATGCAAGCCAACTTCTCGGAAATTGAAAACTGGCTCATACACTCCAAACTCCTTCTTAAGGAAACTACAGACTTGTAAGTTTGACCTCAGTGGTAGGGAAAATGATGGAATCACTTTTGAAAGAAAGAATTGTTGAGTACCTAGAGGCCAGCAGGGCACAGGACCCAAAGCAGCATGGATTTACAGCAGGAAGGTCATGTCAGATGAATCTAATAGATTTCTTTGACTGGGTGACCAAAGTAATAGACCAGGGAGGGGCTGTGGATATGGCCTACCTAGACTTTAGCAAAGCATTTGACACAGTCCCGCACAAAAGATTAATAATCAAGTTAGCCAGCCTGGGAGTGGGTCCCAGGGTGGTAGCCTGGGTAGATAACTTGCTGCAAAACAGGACACAGAAGGTAGTAGTGAATGGAACACATTCCGAAGAAAGGGGGGGTCACTAGTGGAGTACCTCAGGGCTCAGTACTGGGTTCAGTCCTCTTTAACATCTTTATAGGTGACATTGCAGAGGGTCTGGAGGGAAAGGTATGCCTCTTTGCAGATGACACAAAGATCTGTAACAGAGTTGATACACAAGGGGGGGTAGAAAGGATGAGAAAGGACTTGGCAAGGTTGGAGGAATGGTCAGACATATGACAACTTAGATTCAATGCAAAGAAGTGCAAAGTAATGCACCTGGGAAACAAAAACCCAGGAGAAGAGTACACAATAGCAGGGGAGGTACTAACAACAACAAAAATGGAAAGGGACCTGGGGGTAGTCATATCAGATGATCTAAGGGTTGGTAAGCAATGTGAGAAGTCAGTAAGGAGAGCCAGGGGGATACTGGGATGCACAGGAAGGGGCATCACAAGTAGAAAAAGGGAAGTGGCTATCCCTCTGTACAGACAATTGGTGAGACCCCATCTGGAGTGCTGTGTGTAGTTTTGGAGACCTCATCTACGCAAGGACATAGACAGGATGGAAGCAGTCCAGAGGAGGGCAACTAAAATGATGCAGGGTCTGCATCAGAAACCATATGAACAGAGACTGAGAGAGCTTAATATGTATACCCTTGATGAAAGGAGGGATGGGGGGACATGATAGAAACGTTCAAGTACCTGAAGGGAATCAACAAAGTCCAGGAGGGTAGCATCTTTCAGAAAAAGAGATGTGTAAGAACAAGGGGGCACAATTTAAAGATAGAGGGGAATGGCTCAGGGGTAATGTGAGGAAATTGTTTTCATGGAGAGAGTGGTGGATGTATGGAACCGCCTTCCTGGGGAGGTTGTTGGGTCTAAAACAGTGGGGGAATTCAAACATGCATGGGACAGACATAAGGCAACTGTAGTGGGGGTGGCAGGAAGTAGGCTGTTGGTTAACTAGAATCTGCAGTTTATCCAGTAGGTAGGGAAATGGGCAGACTGGGTGGGCCAAGTGGTCCTTATCTGCTGTCAAAGTCTATGTTTCTATGTTTAACTACAGAAGAAACAAGACAGTGCTGTTCGCATCCAGTCAGAACAAGCACAGTTCGTACAGCCTCAAAACCGGAATGATGTAGTTGAGATGGTGAACAATTTCAAATATCTCGGTGTCATTCTTAACAGTTCCCTTTCGTTTACCAAGCACATCGATCAAGTAGCCAGATCCACAAACCAGCAGGTCGGTGAATTATACAGGCACAGGCACTGTCTCAGTGATGAAGCCTTAAAGCTTGCCATTACCAGTTCCATCCTGTCAGTCACTGACTACGGGCTTGTGGTCTACGGGACAAGTACCAGTATGGCTCTAAAGAGGATTAGGACAGCACTTAACAAAAGCTTGTAGACTTGTCCTAGATGCCCATTGCCTAACTCACACCTGTGAGCTTTACACCCATTTAGGATGGCTGAATCTGGATAAAAGGATCTAATACCAGGTCTGTCTACTTGGCAAAAAGACCAGTCTTGGTCTCACCCCTCCTGGGGTGCAGCAATTCCTCAGCTTATCCGCTAACCTAAAAAAAAAAACAAGGGGAACCTGCAACAACACGTTCCTCGTCCCCTTCCTCTGAATGTCGCGCCAACAATCATTTGCCTTCAGGGCATCTATGTGACTCAACTCCCTTAATGCTGACATACAGTCTGGATCAAAACTGGGGCCCTTTAAAATTCTACTTCAGGCACATATTGCCACCACCAGCATGTGTGACTGTTTCACCTAGTACCTCAACCCCCCTCCGAAGGCTTCCTCTCTTTCCACAGCACTTCACCTTAGTCCCCTCTTGTTAATTCTCTTACCTTTCCCTTTGCCTCCACCTCACCCCCTTTTGTTCTGTTTCAGCCAAATAACCCTTTCTGCAGACAATCTGTAAATCCTACTCCTGCCTACTCCATCCTGATAACTTCATAGCTACCTCTCCCCCCAGTTCTTCTCTTATCTGACAAGGCCTACTAGAGCTAGAGCTGCTCCTCCCCATCCCCTTGCGCCCCCAAGCCTCTTATACTCCTGATTCCTTAACCCCATGCCCTCCGTTGACCATTTTGCAATTCTCTCTACTCCAATACACCTCCCCTGACCTTATTTCATTGGATACTATTTTGTGTCGTTGAACCATTTTTTAACCTGTTGCATTTCTCAGGCAAATGTAATACTTTGATGTTGTATATAACTATATTAACTTGTACCCTACTCTGTTTGTGCTTGTGAGCACTGTTTGATGTGGAACCTTTGTAAACGAGCTTTCAGCTCAAAGGTCTTCATCCGAGATGCTAATAAATAAATAAACTTGCTTCGGGCCCTGCACAAAACAGGGGCTGAGTCACAACTTGCCTTGGGCCCTGCATATACAACAGGAGCAAGGGTTAAAAATAGTGAGATAAAAAATATATCTTGGCAAATGACATCAGTAAGAGCACATATCAAAAATATGCTGTTGTTACTGTTGCCAAAATGGTTAATTTTTAAGTTTAGACAGGGATAGGGTAATAGAAGAGGATGGGCAAAGGGTAGCCATCCTAAGCTACTACTTCTGCTCTGTTTTCACCAGATAGGATATTCGTCCCCTACCTGAAAGTGACATGCAAGCAGCCACTAGAGGAATTTCAGAGATGGAAACACCAGTATTCACCAGAGATAGGGTCCAGAAAGTGTTGGCAGTCCCCAACATAGACAAGGACCCAGGACCATACGGGTTTCATCCTAGAGTGCCTAGGGAATTGACAGAGGAACTGTTTGACCCTCTGACAAAACTATTGAACAGCTCACTGAAGACGGGGGAGGGTCCTAGTGACTGGAGAATGGCTGATGTGGCTTCACTACATAAGGGGTGATAAAGAACAGCCAGGGAACTATAGGCCAGTTAGTCTCATATCTGTTGTAGGACAGTTAATGGAAACTCTGATCAAGCAGGATCTCATTGGCTACCTGGAAAAAAATGGGCTACAGGATAGTAAGCAGCACAGTTTTGTGGTAGGGAGATCCTGCCAGATCAATTTAATTGTCTTCTTTGACTGGGTAGCAAGGGAATTAGATAGAGGTCATGCAGTGGATCTGTTATACTTCGACTTTGGCAAGGCTTTTGACTCATTGTCTGATAGGCACTTGCTGAGGAAAATGGAGAATCTGGGGGCAGCATGTGATATAGTCGGATGGGTGGGAAACTAGCTTAAGGGTAAGCAGTGGAGGACAGTTGTCAACAGGTTTAAATCAGTTGAGGGTGAAGTCACTAGTGGGGTACCACAGGGATCAGTCCTAGGTCCTGTCTTTTTTAATGTGTTCATTATGTATTTATTTAGATCATATCGGAATTACAATCCTTTGGGTCATAGACTCCTTTACAAAGGCTCCACATCAGGTAACAGACAGCGACAATATTATAGAGACTTACACAACATGGTAATACAAATTAACCAATAAATTACAATAATTTTACATACAGTGTGCAAAATAGATGCAATTGAGCAGAAGGAGGGCAACGTACCAGGTTAGGCAGGATAGAGATCCCTTGTCAAGAAAGCTGGATAGCATTGCATAGCTTAAGGAGGGTAGAAATCCATTGTAAAGGGGTGGTTAGAACACCCAGTAGGGGAGGGGTGGTGGGTATGTACACTCATGTTTTATGTGAGGCCATAGGAGAGCTAGCAAGGGGGAGGGGGAAGAATATAGAGGGGAGAAGACTAGTAACAGTCACAGGCACCAGTGGAACGGATGTGTTTCCTGAGATTGGTTTTGAAAGGACCTAGCTTGTTATCAGAGGAGATGGCACTGGGCAGTGCATTCATCCAGAAGGGGGCCCTATAGAAGAAGGATCTCTGACCCAGAGTTTTACGGCAGCGGGGAATCAGGAGGGAAGATTTGGAGGAGCTACGGGTGGTTTTCACCAATGCGGCCGGCTGCAGCAGGCTGGTAAGGATGGGCTGACTAGTCCCTTGGTGATCTTTTTGGCAAGGAGGCATGTCTGGTACCTGAGTCTCCCGTCAAAGTTGAGCCAATTGTTGAGACTATAAAGTGAGCAGGTATGTGTCCTCCTATCATTGCCTGTGACAAGGTGGCAGGCTTTATTTAGGGATACTTTGATTCTGCAAAAGGCAGCGTTGTCAGCAGCTCCATAAATCGTGATCCCATAGTTGATTAGAGACAGGGTGGATGACATGACCACTAGATGGAGGACCTCGGGGGGAGACATTGTTTGTGCCGGTAGAGCTGACCAATTCTGGTGTTGACAGCGGTGCTAAGGAGGTGGATATGCTCATGGTAGGTGAGAGCAGTGTCAAGGGTAACTCCAAGATATCTGAACATGTTAACCTGTTCAAGAGGTAACAGTTGGGTGTTGAGGATTTACAGTGGGAAGCCTTTGTGTTTTTTCTGGTTGTGAGCAAACACCATTACCTTGTTTTTTTAGTAGCTGAGTACCAACCAGTGGTAAGCAAACTAGGATTCATCCTCATTGAAGCTTTTCTGGAAGGACAATTGAAAAGCAAGAGGATCGGAGTGGGTGGAGAAAAGTACCGCATCATCGGCATATAATAGCAGTTGCCCAGAGAAGGCCTTAGGTAGGGTGTTCAGGAATAAGCTAAAGAGAAGGGGCCCCAGGATGGAACCTTGGGGCACCCCTGTCTTGACAGGTAGGCATGAGGAGAGAGTTTCATTAATTTTGACTTGCTGGGACCTACCAGTTAAATAGTCAGCAAACCACTTGGTGGCATCCTGGGAGAGGCCAGTGTAGGAAAGGATCAATAGAAGGAGGGAGTGGTTTATGGTGTCAAAGGCTTCTGACAGGTCCACATAGACAGACCCAGCCAGATACCCTCTTGTCAAGGGCAGAATGGATAGCACTGGTGAATTCCAGGAGCGCGGTGGTAGTGTTGTGCCCATTAGTGACGTTAATGTAGGAATTCAGGGTAAGACTGGCCTCTTCACAGATGACACTAAACTCTGCAGAAGGGTGAATAGTGTAGAGGTGTTAAGGATTTACAAAATGATGTCCACAGGCTGGAAAGATGGTCAAATGTGTGGCAACTGAAATTCAGTGCTAAAAAGTGCAAAGTAATGCAGCTGGGGAAAAAGAAGGCCAGAACAGAGTACTGGCTAAATGGGGTTAAACTTACTATGACAACAGAGGAGCGGGACTTGGGAGTCATCATCAGTGACACACTAAAGCAGTCTAGCCAGTGCAACAAAGCCTAAAGCAAAGAAACAGAATGCTAGGGTGCATATGGAGGAGCATAGACAGTAGAAGGAAAGAGAAATAATTCACCTTTGTAGGTCCCTGGTGAGGCCACACCTGCAGTACTGTGTCCAGTTCTGGAGCCCTCACCTGAAAATGGATAAGGATAGACTGGAGGCGATGCAGCATAGAGCAACCACAATGATTTAGGGACCACAGGAGGAATCCTGTGAGAAACGTCTAAGCGCATTAAACATGTATTCACTAGAGGCCAGGAAGGAGAGGGTTGATAGAAACATTCAAGTTTTTTAAAGGCATCAATTAAATAAACTGCATGGAACTATTTAATAGGTACACCAGTTCATCGACACATTGGCATAAATGTAAACTGAAAGGGGGGAACTTCAAGAGGGACTTAAGGAAGTGTTTTACTGGAAAGATGGTGGAGCCATGAAACAGCCTGCCTGCCAAAGTGGTGGGCACCACAACTGTGGAAGGCTTCCAGCAAGGGTGGGACAGAGTAACAAGAATAATATAAATCTCTCCAGTGTGTGTGGGGAGGGGGAAGGATGAGCTGAAGGGAGGGGATAGGTCTCCGGATAGACACTAGGTCCCAAACAATCCATGGGCAGACTGAATGGACCATTGGTCTTTTTCTGCCATCATTTTTCTGTTTCTAAGTCACTGTAACCACAGTGCAATACTGAAACAAGCAGACAGTAGCTTTCAGAATGCTGATGACATCACAATGCCTGGTACGTCACTGAAGCCTGCTGTTAAAATCAAGGAAAAACAGCAAAATCTTTAAACTGCAGATTTAAAAGTTATGACCTGTAAATTACTATTGTATAAATTGACTAGACACTAGCGTGGTTCAAAAGAGGCAATTTGGTACCACCTTTGAGTTGGCAGGTCTTTCATAACTCACTTGTGTTTCTGCCACTCATGAGATATGGTCTTGTTCCCTCACTCTTGGAGATAAACTGCATATTTTGAGCAGCCCCTTCATATCCCATATGTAAGTAATGCAATCTGTAATAATGTACTATGTAGATAGAACTACATAATAACATGGCAGGTGTGGAGTTAAGAAAGTTGAACTCTCTCCCTTTTGCCTTGGGGACTCCCAAACTACCTAAACATAACAGCATATAGAATTCCTGCTTCAGTGTTGAAATATGGTCTTGTCCCATCACTCTTGGTGATAAACTGCATATTTTGAGCAGCCCCTTCATATCCCATATGTAAGTAATGCAATCTGTAATAATGTACTGTATAGGTAGAAATACATAATAACATGGCAGGTGAAGGGTTAAGAAAGTTGACCTCTTTCCCTTTCGCCTTGGGAACTCCTGAACTACCTAAACATTACAGCATATAGAATTCTTGCTTCAGTGTAAAAATCGATTTCATGTACTTACCCTCATTAGATGAAGCAGAAGACACGGCCCAAGCTGATTCCATAAGAAACAGTAAGATCAGATTCCTACCTGCCATGTTTTTGTCTGTTACATGAATCTTTCTTTAGCTACTCCATTTTCAGCATTGAGTAAAAGTTTCCCAGAGCAAGAAACAGATACAGAAAGCTTGTCATCAACAGATTCTTTTGCTAGACCAATTAAATTCTCTACTGTGTTCTCTTCACCTGTTTCCAGGAGGTGGCGATTATATAATTTCATGCTCCAGTTTCCTCCCCGATTTACCTGCAAAAAGGTACTTGTACACTCAAATGTACACCTGATATAAATAGCATTGTTTACTCGGGAGAGTTTAACTGGCGTGTAGCAGCCTGTTTTTGCTGAAGGTCAGCTTGAGTTTGTATACAGTTTTAAAGCTGGGTGGTAAAGCAAAGGAATTTGCCTGCATTACACTGAACCATGGACTAAATGGAAACACAGACCAACACCTCTTAACACACAGTGGTTTGCTCTACCAACAGACCACACTGTTTCCCAAATCCTCCACATACCAGAAAGTGTCTCTCATTGTAGGACTAATTGAAAAGGCATTTGAGGAGTCAATAAGATGTGTTTCCATGTTCACCTTTATCACATCTTAAACATTTCTAATGCACACCTTAAGGAAGTCTTAATAATATCCAGTGCACGCCATAAAGAAATCTTAATAATATTAATGCAATCTTAAAAATATCTAAGGCACACCTTAATGACATCTTAAAAATATCCAATGCACACCTTAATGGCATCTTAATAATATTAATGACATCTTAAAAATACCCAAGACACACCTTAATGACATCTTAAAGAGCAGCTAACACCTTCAGGCGAACTTTAACAAAACATAATATTTAGACACAGTTCGGCTTGTATTTCACATTAGTTCTGCATTCCTCCTCCCCATTATTTATTACTGGTGTAATTTACAAGAAAACAGGATTTGTGCTCCTGAAGAGTTAAACTATTTCTGTTGTTTTCTCCTTACCTGAGCTCATAATGCACTGATTGTGACATCACAGTTACTCCCATGGCAACAGATTTTGATATCACAACACCGGATTATGACTTGAAGTAGGGAAAAAAAATAGAGGCAAATGAACTCTAAGGTACCTAGATCACGTATTCCTGAAAATGTCATCAGTAATAAATAATGTTAAGGAGAAATCTATAGAATATATATGCAATGCAAGCTGAAGTGTACCTAAATATGTTTTTCAAAGTTTTCTTTGAGGTGTTAGCAGTTCTTTAAAGCAGCAGTGCAATGAAAAAGGGGTACAATTTGACCCCAACTTTGTTTCTTCCTAGTCGATGCCATATGTTTTCTGGTTTATTTTGGTGGTAACATTTTCAGTTTCCATTATCATTTAAGAATTTTATGAAAGTTTTAATATAATTATTTTTCTCAAGAAAAAAAGATGTCTGCCTCATTTTTGCATAGAAGTAATAATACTGAGGAACTGAGGAGGGTAAGAATCCAGGCAAAAATATAAATCCACAGTGCACAGCATAGGAAGTATCCCAAAAACCCAAATCAACATCTCTGCCAATATTTTTCATAGCCATAGCAGTTTGGAATAACTATTTTCATTGCACTGCTGCTTTAAAATATCTAGTGCACACCTTAATTACATCTTTAAAATGCCCAGTACACACCTTAATGACATCTTAAAAATATACAGGGCTTACCTTAATGACGTCTCTGGTGTTGCCAGTTCACACTTTTCTGATGCACCCAAAACCCTTTTTTTTCAGGGATGTTTACTAACACAACTACTTTCATATATGCATGGAATTTTATTACATTAATAATTTACTCATTTATGTTAGGTCTTGGATGCTAAGGATTTAGGTCTAGGAGCTAAGGATATGAGTAGGAAAACAGAAAGGAAATAAGCTCACACAGTTATAGCAATTTGCATATTTCAAGAGGCCCTATATATGTGTCTGTCTGCCTGCCTGTCTGTCCATCTTAGACTGCATTTTTCTTGTATATTAAAGTCTTTTTCACTGCATATGTATTTTTTTACTGTACGAATGGATTTGAGGCAAATGTTATTTTTATTGGGGGTTTTAGTTATAGTTGCCTGAGCAGATCAGCTCTGAACCTACCATTATAAATGCAAATACATCCCAAAATAGCATGACATTCCCTATATTTCTTTATTTTTAAATACTTGCAACCATATTCTGCATGTAAAAAATGTTTTATGAATATAATATGAAAAGTACACAATTCTGTGAAGAAAACTTTTGGGGCAGACTAGATGGGCCATGTGGTCTTTATCTGTCATCATCTTCTGTATTTCCATGTTTCTACGTGTAACTCCCCTAACACCCGGGGTTACAAGAGTCCCCGTTAGATCTAGTGGTAGGCAGGGAAGACAGCTTGTGAAATTCCAGTTAAATGGATTTCACACTGTCTCACTCTGTTCTCAGTCTCAGCTGAGCTGGAGGGATGACATCATATAGAATTTTTGCAGTAGCATAAACCACATTGGAATGTTGAGCTGGGAGTTAGTCTTGTGCAGTCTGTAGTGGAGGGAGGAGGTGCACTGCAGTGGGCAGTCCCTCAGAGCCCTCAGCTCTGACCAGAGCTACCAGTTGTAGTGGGTGGGTGTTTTCGCCCTAGATAGAGACACAGAAGATACTGTTTGGAAGTAGTTGAGACCACCTCCCAGTTGTTCCAGGGCCCCATCCCTGAGAGGGATGGGGGATCCAGACCAACTCTCAGGGGCAATCCCCTGGCCCTGCTGGCAGGAGAGAATCTACCTTGAAGATTTGTGCTGCTGCACCAAGAAGTGTTTTTGGTTTTCCTGTGGAAGAAGCCTGTGGGCACCTGCAAACCGGGGTGAGTCGCTGTGCCAGAGAGCCTATGTTTCACCAAGAATGTTGTATCTGCTATTGTGGGTCAGGAAAGGACAGCCAAGTACAGTGCTTAAGGAGTATGTGACTTGAATGCCTTTAATATGTGGGGGGTCTACAGGGATGGACATGGCCACTTAGAAAAGTATGTCACAAGTTAGTACACTGGAGTTCCAGAGACTGTAGATTATGAGTGTGATATACATTTAAAGTGTTAATCTACAAAACCAGAGTTTTCAGTTGAAGAGGTGTTGGAGACCAAATGAATGGCCGGGTATGAATTATGGGAGCAAGAGGTGGGAGACCCCCCCCCCATCAGGAGTAACCAGATTCACCTCTACGGGTTCACTTTGGGACACCTGTTGCTTTCTTCCAGGCACTTGGCCAGTGTTCAGGGAAAGTACCCAGACGTGGGATTGGAGGGAAGATTTTTCCCTTCATGGAGCCTGTATGTGCTCATGGGTGGTTTAGGGAGCCACCGAGTAATGTTCCATGCCATATGGAAAGTGGTCCAGTTGCTGGCCGGATGTACCATGCAGGGAAGTAGTCCAAGTCTGGTTGGATGTGCCAGGCCAGGGAAATCCAGAGAAGAGTACAAGTTCGGGTTGAGTGCCCAGTGTGTTTCTAAACCTGAGGGTTACAGTGTGTAGAAGATGTGTTCTGATCTCCATAAATCTGAATTACCAGGAGTGTAGCCCCGTGGGGGTCCATCTATGTTTTATTGTTCTGCTGTTGTTGTGAATAAAAGCCACACTCTAGAATCTCACTCCTGGTTTGGACATTAGTTATTGCTTCCTGTGTCCGGAGTTACTTGGGTGCCCCTGACTAGAAGACAAACCTAGCCAAAATACAGAGCAACAGTTTTCTCCCCGAACCCAGGTCCCAGGTAGGGGGTTACATATGGAGGCACTGCACGGTGCTAATAACACAAAAAATACCATCAACCCGACCCCTGGGGTTACATATGTAAAACACAAGAAATTCCCATTTTTTAATGTTAGTACTGTAGAAGTGTTGTGACATATAAACATAGAATTTGATGGCAGATAAGGACCGCTTGGCCCACCTAGTCTGCCCATTTCCCTACTAGATGGATAAGCTGCAGATTCTAGTTTATCAACAGCTTACTTCCTCCTACCCCCCCCACTAGAATTGCCTTATGTCTGTCCCATGCATTCTTGAATTCTTCCACTGTTCCTGACTCCACAACCTCCTCAGGAAGGCTGTTCCATGCAGCCACAACCCTCTCTGTGAAAAAATACTTTCTAACATTACCTCTGAGCCGTCCCCCCTCTATCTTTAAATTGTGCCCCCTTGTTCTTGCACATCTCTTCTTCTGAAAGATGCTACCCCCTTGTACCTTGTTAATTCCCTTGAGATACTTGAAAGTTTCTATCATGTCCCCCCTCTCCCTCCTTTCCTCAAGAGTATACATATTAAGCTGCTTTAGTCTCTCCTTGTATGTCTTCTGGTGCAGACCCTGCACCATTTTGGTTGCCCTCCTCTGAACAGCTTCCACTCTGTCTATGTCTTTGCAGAGATGTGGTCTCCAGAATTGCACGCAGTACTCCAGATGGGGTCTTACCAACTGTAAAGAATTTATACTTTAATTTACTTTGGTTGAAAAACAAATATCTTGACAAATAGTGTTCTTTTTGCATATTTTCATTTGCACTTATATTGATACCTAACTCAAATATATTGTCACCAATTAAAATAATCTGAAGTATTAAGTTACCCTCCTGGAAATTAAAATGGAGCATCTCTTGACTGAGATTAAATCCACAATGGCCCCTGCATCTTAATCATCTGTCACTGTATGAGGTCTTGTTAAAGAAAACAAACTTCTGAGATTCAGATTAAAAAACCTGGAAAATGGGTCATGGGCTTCCAATATTTACTTTCTGGGGGTACTGGAAGGTTTAGAGGAATGAGACCCAGTACAACGCCACCACGCCTTTAATGCAGTATGAACAGGACTCCAAGAATTATGACTCTCACATTCACTTTAATTTCCCCCAAAACTGTGTGTGTGCGTGTGTCCTATGCAGGCAAAGTTTTTGATTATAGTGACACCATGGAAGCAAGAGAAAAGCATGATGCACTCCAGCAGCATTTTGCTAGAAAGATGGGGAGATTGAAGAACAGGATCACATTTTGTGACTGTCAGATGGCAGCCAGCTGAGGAGGAGAATGGAGGGCTGTGCCAACTGTTGCTTTGCACCCTTCTAACCAATGAGTGGTAATCAAGGTGAGGGAGTGTAGGGCAAGCGTCCCAAGTAGTTGGGGGATTGGCAATTACTTGGGGGTGTGGGGGAGTCCACTAGACTACCAGGGATATGATTAAGCAATAAGGCATGATGGGGGGGTGTGTTATAGTGGGATAATGGCCCACCTCAGGTTGGTTGAAGCACGAGGCATAGCTGAGTGCTTCCACCACCTGAGAAGGGCCATTAGCCCACCATAACATACCCCCTGGAGTGCCTTATTGCGATTATGAAATGGGTCATTTTTAGTAAATTTTACACCTTTTTTAAACATTTTACTTTTAGCTGGGCCATTGTGCTGGGATAACGGGCCAGCTGAAAGCTGCTGTTGGCCAGTCAGGAGCCAGCATTCTTTCTACCCATTTCATAATTAAAACTCACAGCATGGGTGATTGGGGGGCCACCAGGGTGGACATATTACATTACTAGGGCAATGGGGGAAGGGGTCCACTAGACATCAGGGCATTCTCACTTCCCCCACCCTGTTTTGGCACTAGAGGTTAGCTGCACCCATGGAAACATGTCCATAATGAGCATGCCGATGGCCCCTTAGTGCCTCGTATGCCCAATAAGCATATCTGCATGCCTGGGCTGAATATGGTCCACAGGAGCCCTGGCACTACTCCATTTTGGGCAGCCTTATTTCCTGCGGGCCATTTGCAGCCTCAGTTCACGTTGGCACAGAACATATCCACTTAGCACTACGTCAACATGGCCTGCTATTCAATCAGTTAGCACAATTTGTTGACATGCTAACTGGATGAATATTGCTCAGAGATGGCTGTGCACTATCATAATTGCAGCGCAACTATCTGTGCCATGCTTGCATTTGGCTCTGAATATGGGGGACTAAATGTAATAATAATAATCTTTATGCATGACATAAAGTGATGAAATCAAAGCTTACCGCCTAAAACTGCACAAAAGAGAAGGCAGATACTTTTCAACGCATGTGGTTTGGTATCTGTAAACAATCTTTGAATCAAAAGCCTTAAAAGCACAATGGGTATGCAAATCTGGGGGGGGGGAACCAACAAGTAAAATGTCTAAACTTTTTCCTTCTAAAATCCACAAGATTAATCTGCACTATTCTACACCAATTGTAGGCATCTGAACTTTAGCAAACAAATTAAATTTCAGAATCAGCTAAATCTTCATCCCATGTAGCTGTAGGGCTCCAGTTGCTTATATGTTATTCTAGAATTTTTTAATGTCATAGTAAGTGGTGGAATGAGTTGCAATAATGTAAATGCTGATCATAAAGAAGAGGAACAATATGTAAGATGCATAAATGAGTCAGGGAGACAGTTACTTTCCAATTTGTGTGGTTTCTGTAAACACACGTGCAATCAAAAGCCTGAAAACCAGCACAAAGCATCATGGGTATGCAAGCTGATGCACGTATACGTGTGTGTGTGTGTGTGAGTGTGTGTACGCATGCGCATGTGCGTGCATGTGTGTGTGTTATGATGTGGGGTAAACTGACTAAAGAAAGCTGGTACTGCATTCTGAGTGCCATCTCACCACTCAATCCTTAGCACAGCTGATTCACACACTCTAAAAGTAACACTAATTAAAATTTGCACAAAACAGTATGCATAACAATAGCTGCAGATATCACTTATTGCCTAAAAAACAAGTGCAAAGCATCATGCAAATGCAAAACCTTCAGAGGGTGAGCTGTTTAAGAAATGTCTTCAACAGGCATTACATTCTGCTAACCTTGGGCAGGATTCACAAAACACTTTGAAGATGAAAAAAAAGCGCTAGTCCCCAAAATGTGCGCAGTTGCGGGAAAAGGAGGTAATTACACCGTGTCATACACTCAAAACATCTGCAGCTGCAGAAATATACACTGCAGATTGCAGAAAAAAACACAGATGGAGAAATTCCTGCACAAAAAATATGCCATTGAAAAGTATGGCATATCCCTTAAGAGCCATTCTCAGCCATGGTGTTCCCGCAGTTGCCGAAAAAATGTTGCGCACATGCTGCACCGAGGAGAGTGAGGCATAACTCACCCTGAGCAAAAGGCAGTGTCCGAGCAATTGAGAAGCAATCATAGTGGAGGTTCAGGCAACAAGCTACAGCAAACCTGTGAGCTACAGTATATAGTAGTGTCAGTTGTTACAACAAAAGGAGCACACATTTCCATTGAAAGGCAACAAACCATTACCACATGATCCACTGCACCCCATAAAGGAGCCCCACAGGCAGTAGAGGCAGAGGTGGTAGCAACCAGAAATGTATGCTATACACGCAGGAGAAAGAAACACCCCAGAGAGAGAGAGAGACAACCAACAGAGACATATTGCCACTGGGTGCAAGGTCCTGCTACTACAGATGGTGCTATCGTGGTCCTAGTTGTGGGACAGGCTGCTTGCCTCACTGGGAATGCTTGTTCTGCTGCAACTTTAGCAAAGTCTCCTGTTCCACTTAATATGAATCACCTGCTCTTGTTCTGTTTGCTGGGTCTATTATTTCTGCAGCTGTGGAAAAATGTTGTGCATTTTCCACACTTGTGGAATTTTGTAACTCGCCTGTTTTGCGATTTTCCACACCTGCAGAATTTTTGACTGTGAATATGCCACTCTTGCGTTTCCACAGTTTCACAAGCCTTTTTTCTGCATGTGTGGATTTTTTGGCTCTCTTTGTGGATTTAGCCCCATGTCTCTACCAAGACCTCACAACCACCTCACACACACTAAAGAAAGCACTAATCTTCAAAATTCTGTACAAAAGAGTACGCATGATGACGAGTAACAGAAACTATTGCTTGCAGCTGAAAAAATGGACAGTCTTTGAAATACTAGATTATAATCAACTTGGAAATGCAGACCTTTTCCCTTAACAAACTTTTATGAAGGAATGTGACAGCAGGAGGCCTATAAATTGTTAGATGCTTATATTACATGAGCCTCCCTAAAAACAGATGTTGAAGTGATCTAGACATTCTAAGTGTTTTAATCCCAGAAATTACAAGCCTTCAAATAATTCTAATTGATAAGAAACCCCATCCACATCTCAGTTCAGTCCATATTCATGACTTTTGAACACTGTTATGAATTTTATTTCCCACAGTCTCCTTTCTTAAATATCTTTAAATTTGACCTTTAATGTGATTGTCAAGTCCTGTAGCGTGTGGTTTCTGATAGAAATGCTGTCCCTCTGGTGCCTGCATGTCTGGGTACTGTATTGTAAACCTATGTAAGTTCATTGAGGCTCTTAGAGTCTGGCTGGTTTCATCTACACACCTGGCACTTGTACACTTTTTACATCTGATCAAGTATATAAGATTATTGGAGTCACAGCTACTGTATGTACACCCCAGAGGTCATTATATATTTTCCCAGTATGTGCGTAATATGCACTGTTGCATTCATGAACAGCATTCATGTGTAGATTTTGCATTTTGGACTGTGGACCCTTCTGGTACCTGGTCCTTCAGTGTTGCTTTTTCACAAAACTCGCTGCTGACAGATTTTTGCTGTAGGTCTGAAGACTGAATGCAAACACAGGTGGCTCAGGAAAGATCCCATTTCCAGGATTAAAACTGGCAATCCGGATTCAGAGGTAAACCATGGGAGAGCTGGGGAGCGCTAGTGAAGCATGCAAGCCAGCCCAGTGAAGTAGGCATCCAATGTTCAGTTCCCACTTAAAAGTTTGTTTATCCTAGGACAAGGATCTGCATCTATTGAGGTGATGTATAACCTAGTATTGCAAAGACTGCTCTTTTTTGTCCATACATACATCAAATTATTTGCAATTCTTTTGTTATACTTCTTTATCAACAGAACTGCCACACTTGTAAGTAAAATGTATTTACACCTGAAGTTATTCCAGTTAGTACTGAGTTCTCTATATAAAGGTTTATCCATGTAGTTGGGTTTTCACAATGCCTGATAAAGGTCTATGTGGCTTTGAAAGCTTGTATAGTAAGTTTCTGTAAGTCAAATACAAGGTGTTACGACCTACTTTTATCTTTATCAATCAGTTCTGCTCTAACACAGCAGTACAGTTCCTCTTTGTACAACACCAAAAAAAAAAAATAATTTCCCAACAACTAGTTGGCAAGTCTTCAGGTTGACTTAGTTGCATGACCTGAATGCAAGTTACCGTAAGGTATGTGTTACAGAAGTTCACTGTTTACAAGCCAGCTTGTAATGTGACCTATCAAAAAACTGGTCTGAGCAGGAAGGAGAGAACATACTAAAAAAAACTTTCTCTTAAGTTACCGAGGCGCAATAAATCTTTTATTTCTGTTTTTCTACAACAGGCAGTCCTAAGAGAAAAGCTTCTACTTACGAACATGAAAGCAACGTGTGTATTTTGGATGTTCGCTGAAATCGCAGCTGTTTTTATGATATGGAATGTCCACTCTGCATCAGGTATGTATTTATTTAAACCCAACAGCAACATGTTTATTTGTGAAATATTAATAATGGTCAATCCACAGAACACCTTTCAAGTCAGATCTACAAGGGGCCACTTAAATGTGCATGTAGAGGGGTGGTGATTTGTGCAGAACAATAGAGGAAATTAACCAACCTACCAGTCACCCCAGTGTTTTGCCCACAACTGAGCCTTCCTTGACTCTCTGAGGAAGGCTCATTTGGAACCAAAGTGCTGGGATGATTGGCAGGTTGGTCTCATAATGCTTCGTACCTTTGCTAATTCACCTTTTAAGAATTTTTTTGGCACATTGGTTTCTGGAGATCTACTGTAACACTATGTTACTTACTTTTTTTTTTTTTATTTAGTTGTTTAACCAGGTATAGCACACTAAGCTGAAAGCTTTTTTTACAGGAGCGACCTGGGAGCACAAGGAAGTTAAGTGACTTGCTCAGGGTCACACAGTATGCAAGTGGAAGCTGTGGGATTCAAACCCAGGTCTGGTCTGCTGGATGTCACCAGATTTGCAGCTCAGAGCCTTAGACCACTGCACTATACTGCCTCATACTTTGCTGACACTGTGACCATCTTGGGTACAAGCTTATGGTAAAATAACGTGTACCCACTGAATCTTTGCTTGTGTCAGTAGTAATACAGTATTTTGATATTGTAAGTGCATTTCCTCTCTGCTTGAGTTTCAAGGGTTAGCTGCCCTGAATTTGCACCCTTCCTGGTTCTGTGGTACAGCTGCTCTTTTTTTTCCTGTACAGTGGTGATTTGGGCAGCCTGGGAATTTGGGTCTTAAGAGAAAACAACAAACGTGGTGCGTAGATGGAAAAACAGCTGAGTCTGGAGACCAAGATAACAAAAGGTGGTGTGTTTATTGGGGAAAAATAGGACTGCAGACATAAACTCCCAGTGCTTCAAATCTCACTGATTCTGAATCGGGGGTAGAACCAGACAGACATTTAAACAGAAATCGTAAAGAGACATGTGGTAAATTCCTTGTTCCTTGACCCCGCCCTAATAACTGTTTATTTATTTATTTATTTTAGTTTTTGTTGACCAGGTAAGCACTGACAAATTTCCGCTTATTTTCAGGCATGACCCGGGGCTATAGATGAATGCCAACTAACCTTGAATCAGATTAAGCTATTGGTGGTATTTTTAGTGAATGAGGGGAAAAATTGGCCAGGGCACTGGGAAAATTCCCCTACTCTTTTTTAGAAGTGCCATGGGATTTTTAACATCCACCTGAACTACCACCAGAACAGGCAGATGGCACCTCGGTTTAACATCTCATCCAAAAGACAGCACCTCAGGAGTGCAGCGCCCCCTTCATGTTGCACTACAGTGTTACTATTGGGATTTAACCTAATTGTTAAACGCAGTCTTCAGAAGGAAAAAATAAATATTTATATTAGACACCAATCAAAAACTATAAAATTACACCTAATCAAACCACAACCCCCCAGTGATTAAAGTGCACAGAAAAAATAATAAATCAAGGGAGTTAAAAAAAAGTGAAATTGCAGCTAAAGGTGATGTGTTAAACTGGGACCTTACCTCTGACCCTTTCTACCCCTCTTCTACCCCCCAACCGCACATCACTTACCACTATCACCCCTTCTACTTCCCACTGGCTTACATAACCTCCTCCCCTTATATCTCTCAGCTCTGCCTTTTTTGTGCATCAGTTTTACCTTTATTTTGACTCTTACTTTTGTATCATCTTAGGCATCAACTCTTTCTCTTCTTCTCCCTAGGTTTTGCTTGGATCAGCAGCTTCCAGGATTTGATTGTTTGGTCCTCATATATTTGATGGACACTTGACATTGTTATTGATATATTTATATGTTTAATGATATGTAGTGATAATTATTTGAGTATTTAACTGTAGTTACATGAAGACCACATCCAATGTCAGTTTTGCAGATTTTTGCTATGCAGTGCCCACAGGCAGGACTTTGATGCAGTGGCATTAAATTTCAGTAATGCTCCCTACACTGTACACAGTGGTTCAATTCCACCCAACACCGAGTTATTAGCCCCCAATATCACTAATTTACTTTTTATTCTCTGATGGTCTGGGTTGGACACCAAACCCATCAGGTAGTTGGGGAGAGAAGGCTGTTTTTTTAACTCCCTGATGGGTCAGGTTGGGCACCAGACATATGAGGGCCTTATCAGAGTTTACCAGTTGGGGGAGATGGCCAGATGTTTTTTAATTCCCTGATGGGCCATGTTGGGCATCAGACCAATCAAGTAGTTTAGGGGAGGGAGGGAGAAAGATTTGTTTTATTCCCTGGCAGGCATGGGCTTGCTAGGGATTCATCAGGTTGCCGATTGGAAGGGTACAGACTTTTTTTATTCACTGATGGTCTACGTTGAGAGCTAGATGGAGAAAGAGGGATGGATTTTTCCATTCTCTAATAGATCTTGTTGGTCACTGGACCGAATATGTAATTGGGGAAAAGGGAATAAATTTGTTTTTGGTCTCTGTGCCAGTATAGGCACTGGACCCATCAAATAGTTTGGGGGGGGCAGAGTGTTTGTATTCCCTGAGAGGCCAGGTTGTATACCAGACCATTCTGCTGTGTAGCAGGCAGGCTAGGAGCATACAGTATATGGCAATGCGATCCCTATGTGCATTTTGAGAAGTGTTCAGAGCTAAGATTGTGCACAGAGAGAAGATAAGAGCAAGAGAGGGAAAGTTGGGTGGTGCTGCAGGGACCGCTGGCACTTGGGGTTACAGCCTCAGAAGTGTGAGCCCTCAGTCCCCCTGGGTCCATTTTCCTATGCTAGTGTGCTGTGGACTGGATGAGGCTGAGATGCCTTAACAGGCTGGTAGCAGCTGCAGTGCGGTTGCAGCCCCAAGCCTCCCCTGCAGTACTTGAGCCCCTCACTGTGACCTGAGTGGATGGATTTGGGAAAAGCAGTGATTGAGCACCCCGCATGTTCCTCCTTCCGCTAGCCATTTTGCTGTTGCTCCTCATTATCTCTGTTTGGCTTAATACACAGGCTAAGCTAGGCACAGGACCATCAGGTAGCTGGACAGGAGGACAGATTCTGTTTATTCACTGATGAGCCAAGTTGGGCACCAGACTGGTGAGAAAGTTGGGGGGGATGGACAAGATTTTTTTTTTATTCCCTGACAGTTGGGGTTGGGCACTGGACTTGTCAGGTTGTTGAGGGAGGAGGTCATCTTTTTTTATTCCTTGATGGGCTGCATTGGGCACTAGACCCATAAGAATGTTCAGGGGAAGGGGCTTTATTTTTTTATTCCCTGACAGTCTGGGCTGCATGACAGACCCATCAAGTAGTTTGGGAGACAGGGACATATTTGTATTTTTCCTCATAGGCAAGGTTGGGTATCTGACTAGTCAGGTAGTTGGGGTGGGGGTCAGATTTTTTTATTCCATAATGAGTTGGGCACTGGATCTGTCAGGTTGTTGATGGAGGGGGATATATTTGTTTTATTCCCTGATGGGTTGGGTTGGGCACTATACCCATCAGGCAGTTAGGTATGGGGCAGATCTTTTTTATCCCCTGATGGCCCAAGCTAGTCACTGGACCCATCAGGTAGCTGGGAGAGGGAATTAGATTTTTTTTTTTTATTTCCTGTTGGGCCAAGTTGTGCACCAGAAATTCTATTCAACATTCCCTGCCCTACCGACATGGAACTCCTGTGCTTGTAAAATACTTTGAGATACAGTGTTTATCAAAGTCATTATATAGAGCCCAGTTCAATTATATTCTACGGTCCCTGCACTACCAGAATATAACTCCAGTATTTAGTATTGATGATTTTACTTGCTCGACCATAGACCATTATAAATCCAAACAAGACATTACAAACAATAGAGACAAACTCTGGCCAGAGTCGATAGGGCTGCAGCTGAGGAATTTTGGATAGAAGGCTTAACCCCCTGACATTCCAAGTAACTAAGCTTAGGTCATTTACGTGAGCCCTTAAAAACATACTTAAATGTGTATTATAGCAGAGATTAGACTAAATCTCTAAATCCCTCACTCCTATTAAAGTATGAGCTAGACAAATGAGCACACCTCTCCAAAAACAGAAAATCAGTATAGGAATCCAGATAGGTAAGCTTGACAGAATGAATTAATAATAGAAATGAAAATAAAAGGAAGAGAGAAAAGAAGGAAAGATAAGACCCACACCTCCAAAACATATTTTATACTATAATTGGCTGTCAGTATAGCCTAGAGGTTAGAGTAATGAGCTGTGAATGAGCTTGGTACATCCAGCAGACCTGAGTTTGATTCCCACAAACTCTACTTGCATACTGTGTGACTCTGAGCAAGTCACTTAACCATCCAGTTTTCCTGGTCACCCTGAAAACAGATGCTTGCACTTAGTGGGGCTTACTCAATATCAAAAGAATAAAATAAATAAATAAACAGAAGCATAAGGTTAAGCAGTACAGATAAGATAATTGGAAACCACATCAATAGAAGCCAACTGCAGGACCCCCCCCCCCAAGTTCATTCCCAAATGTAGGCATAAAAACAGCAAGACAGTAGGACCCCCCACACCTGCATCCCGGTAATTAGGAAAATACAAGGAGTCTGAACAAATAAAAAATCCTAAATGGCTGTGTTACTGTTGAATTGGAAAGAAAAAACATATAAACCATATAAATCATGGTAGCCACAAGGTACACAGTATGTAAAATCTTATAGCAGAAATCCTCAGAGCTAGCAGATGAAACATGTATGCATATAATGCGGCAGTCATCCTATCCTAAGGACTAACATGTACATTAATTTTACAATTTGAAGCTAAATGTACAATGTGACATAGACAGCCAGCTTTGATTGCTGTATCAATTTTTTTATTACTTATAAAATATGTGATGGGAAGGTCAGTTTGAGGAAACTACTGTCTTACTGGAACTGACACATCAAGACCCCCAAGGATAAGTTCAAAGGACAGGACATAGCTAAACTGCAAATATCTGTGGTGCAATTACCGTGTCAATTTGCTTTCATCCCAGGAAATAAGATTAGCCATTCATAATTCCCTCAGGGAAAATCTTTTGATTTACAATAGTTGTCAGGAAGAACTTGAGAGGGAGGGGTGTCAGAGAGAAGCCAGAATGGACATTGAAGAGAAGTTGCTGTCTAAGCCAGGGAGGACCCAGATGAATTTGGAAGGTGCAATATACTTTCCCGAGGAACCCTTGAATTACATCAGAGAGACCTCTGAGGTGTAGATTCCAAGGTCCAGATGGGATTAAAGAGGCAAATACACTTTTGTTTAAATACAATGACTTAGATCAAAGAAACCTTTGAGATGTTTGACTGTCCCCCACAACGGTCTGGTGGAGAAATTGATGGGGTTGGGAGTAGGCCCTTTGATGATCAGATGGATTGAAAACTGGCTAGCTGGACGCACCCAGAGAGTAGTGGTCAGTGGGGAGCTCTCGAACCCTAGAGAGGTCAGTAGTGGGGTACCGCAGGGCTCGGTCCTGGGTCCGATCCTGTTTAATGCATACATATCGGACATCAGGGAGGGTATAGGGTGTGAAATTAGTCTCTTTGCTGATGACTCCAAGATGGGAGCAGTAGTTGAGGGGGAAGAGGGGAGGTTGGCCCTGCAAGGGGACCTGGACACCCTGAAAAGGTGGGCTCACACATGGAAATTAAATTTTAATATCACCAAGTGCAAAGTGTTACATCTTGGGCCGGGAAACCCTAAACACAGGTACACCCTGGGGAGGCGCTGGAGGCCTCAACAGGGGAAAAAGACCTAGGGGTCATGGTGGATGCATGTATGAATAATTCTGAGCAGTGCAGGAGAGCGGCTAGCAAGGCAAACAGGATGTTGGGATGCATCGTAAGGGGGATCACCTCTAGGAGCAGAGAAGTGATTCTGCCGCTGTTCAATGGACTGGTTAGACCACACTTTGATTACTGTGTACAGTACTGGAGACCACACTTGAAGAGGGACATACAGCTCCTGGAGAGGGTACAGAGGAGGGCAACTAAGATGATACAAAGACTAGGGGATTTGACATATGAGGACAGACTTGAGGAGCTCTGCCTGTTTTCATTGGAGGAGAGGAGAGATGGGGGGACATGATTGAGGTCTTCAAGTACCTCAAGGGAATAAATAGGTAAACATGGAGGGGATCTTTAGACTAAAGCAGGGAGGTATCACCAGAGAGCATGGTTTGAAGTTGGAAGGTGGAAGGGTGAGGGGGAAACAGAGGAGGAGGTTTTTCATTGAGAGGGTGGTGGACCCTAGGATGCGCTGCCTGGCGAGCTGGTTCAGAGATCCACAGTGGAGGGCTTCAAGACAGGGTGGGACAGACACAGAAAGCAGATGTATCAGATGATGGACTGGCCCAGGGGGGTTGGGATGGATGATAGGGGTTTCTGGAACACAAGGGGGAGGAGGGCCTTGGCACCCAACTAGGGATCTGAGGTTCAAGCAGACTCGATAGACCGTAAGGCCTAATCTGCTGGCAATTAGTATGTTAGTACATGTGTGCAGCAGAGCACAAACCGCTTTGGTCTGGTTGACCTGAGGGAGGAAAGGCAGTAAGGTCACTGATTATGTTTTTTAAATATTTTATTTGGACATCTTGTGAGATAAAATATAGATGTTGTTACACCAAGGCGGAGTTAGTGACCTTATGAGAAGGCCGGCTCAGAATTGTGTTTAATTGCTGAGAGAACTTGGACAGAGACACACAAGACAATATTCTGACTGAGAGAAGAAGGACAACATCAGCACTGTAGGACAGAAGTATTATGTGGATAAGAGAACTTAGTTTGTATCTTTAAAAACCTGTTTTGTTTTTAAGATTGTATGTGTTTGGGATATTTGTTCTGTATTTATTGTTCTGTTTTGATATTTTAAAGTAAAGATATATTTTACAATGGAAACTGCTTGGAGTGCCTTGACATTTCTTTTTATTTAAGTAGAGCTTAGAGTGGTTATAAGTGACACTGTATTTTAAGCTATACCAAACTGGGAAATGGATAGAGTTCTCTAAAGTCTTGCATAGAGTTCTAAGGGTTCATTTGAAAGACCTGGTTGGGCGCCCATAGGCAAAGATATCTGGCCCCCCGAAGACAGAATTATCTGAGCTTAATAATTGGGTACGCTAACAAGAGGTTATCAGTTTGAATCCCTCCAGAGCTTGAGACTAAGGTGTCTTGAACCTACAAAACAGACAAGAGGGTTACCTTGTTCTGTTCACTGTACACAAATCATACACTTAGAGGTTGGCACTTTGGGAGTAGAGGGCTGACCGGCTGAGTGAGTTTGTGACATACAACAGAGCACCATTTGACTTTTTTTTTTATATTATTTCTTTATGCTTCTTGGGAGCCTGGCAGGCAGCTCTTGTCCCTCCTTCAGAGAGACTGGATCTCCAGCTCTCCATTCCCCGCCCAACTTCCCCTGCAATCCCCCATGGGTCCCACCCCCCGAGACAGGGCTAGGCGAAGGGGTGCCAGCTTTCCCCCACCCCTAGAGTGAAATCTAGATATCCAAGGAGCCAGGACAGGTGCAGAAGATCCATCACAGAGCCTGCCAGCTCCTTTTTCCTCCATTTTTCTCCATCCCCCGCCAATGATGTACATTAGCAATGTGCCTCCTGACTTGCATCTCCTCCAGCCACTGCCAGAGGGTGATTGACGAGTGGGATGGCAAACCCTCCCTCCCCGAGAGAGGAGAGCAATCCTCCTGATGCTCAATCCTCTCTCTCCCCTGCCGACCCCCGGTGGCCCAAGCTCATTCCTGAAACTGGGTCACCCAGCATGGCACGAGGGGTGGCATCCAGCACCTCCACCCTCAGCACCACCGGGCCTGCCATCATTTGACTTTCTAAAGGTGTTACAAAATTGCTGCCTAGCAAACAAAACATAAAATAGTAATTAGAAGAGAAAACAGTAACCCAGGTCAAGCACAGAGTAAGCATTATTGAAGACACAAGCACTCCTTTAGAACTCCTATTGACGAAGCATGAAAGAACCATCACCATCCTTTAACAAACGAGTGTTCTCAGAAGATGTATAGGTGTAGTTCCATGCTGCCATATTCATTTGAACCTCCAGCTGGTCACTGTGTTCCTGAGTCTGACAGCAATGAAACATAGATGACTGAGAGTAAAGCTGAGGAAAGCATTGACAGTAGCTTTTCACAGACCGAAGAATGGTAACTTGTTTTCTGAACGTATTTCTTACTATATATTTCTTACTATGTCTTTAGAATGGAATTCTTCTTGATTGTCTTCTGTCTCATTTTAATTTTCTCATCAGGTCCATGATGTCTGTCTGCTGGGGAAGATTACTTTTTTATAGCTGAACTGGTTTCAGAAGATTTTTTCTTTTTTTGCTTCAAAAGTTACTTAATCACTTCCATCTCTGTTAGGCTGTCATTGTGAAATACAATGTAAAAAAAATGTGAAAGCAGGACCCGATCACAAATGAGATACTGCATCACAATTGCAACTATACTGAGTGACTTTTAAACTAATAAAAAGGAATTGTCTGAAACCATTTCGGTTTTCAAAAATTACTCTTCCTCAGCAGGTAGATGTCACAGATCTGAGAAGAAAATTAAAATGAGGACCAGGAGAGGCACAGCAGGAGAAAAAAAAGCTGGTCCTCATAGGTATGTGCCTGAGTTGTGTGGGCGGTTTGTAATGGCTATGTTTGCACTTTATTTAATTTTGTTTTTATTTCTATTTCTATTTACTCTCCTCCCCAAGCCCCTATGCTCTGTATCCTCGGGAGTCGCTAAGGCATCTTGTCCCCCTCTTAACTCCTGGTGTTCCCCCATCAAGCCGTGGTTATTCCCCCCAGGTGGGGATGAGGTGAGGCACATACACCCCAAATCTTAGTGTTCCATCAGGCCACCATGGAGGTAGAGGCTGGGGTAAGTGCCAGTGCTCCATCTCCTCTGAGCGTAGGAGGCTGATTTTCCATTTTCTGTGGAGTGTGACTCGTGCCTGGACAGTAAGGAGCTAACACCAACGTCCATCATGCTCCTCCCCCCTCTCTCTCTGTGTGACTGATGCTGGCTATACCTCTGACTTCCACCAGAGGCCAGCCAAGCACCGAGTCTTGCCCCCACCCCAACCCCTGTATAAGGCAAGCAGCCTGTGGGCACTCAAGCCTCCCCCCAGCTGGCCCTATGTTTGTACTTTAATAAATGAATTTCACTTTGCCATGCGGTGCCTGATCTGACTTTTGCTCCTCATAGGTATACCAGAGAGAGCAGAAGGGCAAAATATCCTGAGTTTTGTACAGAAATTTTTACAAACCACTGAGAGGACAGCCGAAGCAGCAGGGACCGAATACCTCACCAAATGAGCCCACCGATCCCTCTGATCCCAGCTGCCACCGGCAGGGGCAATTAATTAATGATTAATTATATTAATCTTATTATTAAACAAGAACACTGTTGTGTAAATTTCAGAGCCGTTGGCTCAGTTAGGGCCCATCTATACATCTCAGACGCATGAATAGCAATTCTAGGGGACATTACACATTCAAGGCTCACACTTTTACTAGTGTAGAACATTTTGCTGGCTATACAGCAATTTTGAACTCACCCCCAATTGAGCTGGTAGCTCCTTAATGATGACAGACAGTGGTACTGTAACATTTAAAAAAAAAAACACACTCCAACTGCCAGCACCAGCCAGTTGACAGTACAGAGACCCGTCAGAGCTACAGCATTGGGAGTGCGGCACCAGAACCTTGCAACAAGGAGTACAAATAAAAAAAAGAAGCAAACTTTACATTTTATTTAACTTGGTGCAGATCAGAAGACTCCTGCTCCAAGAGAGACTTTTACTTCTAGCCAGGGGCAAAGTTTGATGAGAGGAGGAGTCCAGTTTTCCGATAGGAGCCACTACTTAAAAAAAAAAACTAGCAGAATTGAGCCACTCTACTCGGCCCATCACTCCCCTAGCCCCAGTCCTGGCTGGTACCCCTTCCCATGCCCAGGTGCCTGTTTGGTGCTGATGCTGGTTCCTGAATCCCCTGGGTGTGTTCGGCAGTGGGTGACAGGGAGCGGCCATAACAGCAGCAGCAGTGCAGAGTGGTGACCCTCAGCTCCAGCCTGGCCGGCAGCAACTCTGGTGGCTCCATCTCAGCACTGGCAACAGAAAGCAGAACTGAGCTGCTCCCCCCACCCTATCACTCCCATAGCCCCAATCTTGGCTGGTACCCCTCAGTGCAGAGTGGTGGCCCCTAATCTGCCACCCAGCTGGCAGCAACAATGGTGGCTCCATCTCGGCATCAGCAACAGAAAGCAGAACTGAGCTGCTCCCCTGCCCCATCACTCCCCTAGCCCCGATCCTGGCTGGTACACATTCCCAATGCCCTGGTACCTGTTTGGTGCTGAGGCTGGTTCCTGAATCCCCTGGAGTTGTTTGGCAGTGGGTGATGGGGAGTGGCGCTAACAGCAGCACCGTGCAGGGTGGCGACCCTCAGCTCCAGCCCAGCCAGCAGCAGCAACAATGGTGGCTCCAACTGTCTACAATGACTCCAGCTCTACTTCTCTGTCTTGTATTTTCTTGTTTCAAATAAGTGTGCCAGCCCAACTTTCCACAGAAAGAAGAGCCAAGAAGATGACACGGCTTCCAACTCTCCACACGTATGTGTGACATCATGCAAAGATGCAGAGCTCTCAGCCAGGAGCAGTGTTTAACTTTCACTTGCTACTGCCAAGACTTGCACAGCTCGGGCTGCTTTAGAGTAATAACAAATACCTCTCTGCTCTCCTCCTTACTGCAGCAGTGCACCTTAAAAAGTTTACCGATTGCCGGCCAAGAAGGGCACTGTGGTCGCAGGACCCACAGGATGGCTATATCACCACCCTGGACTGCTGATGTTTTATAAGGAAAAAAGTAGTACAGTGCAAGCCAAGTGCAGAGAAGCGGAGGGTGACTTTGCTGACACCCTATCATGTTGTTCGTTCGCAAGAGTCCTTTTTTGAAAGCAATAAGTCTGCAGGGCTCCACCTAACTGCAGCCCTAAAAAGAAAAGCAATAATTATAAATTACATAAAATGGCAATTCAGTACAAATGACTTAAAACAGAATGAATCCATGAATGACAGCAGTTTTGTTTTTGTGCCTTAACACAGCTTTCATAGATGGCATTTCAATAATATTTCCACACAATTTTCTAAGGCTAACTTATATGGATTTATGAAGGCATCCAAGTATTACAATATCTATTTTGAATACAGAGGGCTGCTAAAAAATTTATGAAATAGATCTTCATCCTGGCAATTCTTAAAAAAACATTCAGCGTCAGATTTATTGCATTTTTGTATAAATAGCTTCCAGTTTTTTCAAAGCGATCATATTGAACCTGCACGGTGTTATAATTCTGCATTCTCTTACCTCAAGTGGAAGAGTTACATAAAATTCACACCCATAAAAATGTTTAAACTTGAGATACAAGTATGCTGATTTTAACTTGGCCAGGTTGATGCTGTCTATTTCTTGAGCATCAGGAAATAGACAGCATGTGTGAGACAGACACAAAAGGAAAGGAGCTGTAGTGTGTCTCGGGGGCTCATCTGAGCCGGAATCGTCCACGGCCATTGCAGCTTGTGGAGGGGGCTGTATCAGCAGCCTCAGGGACCGAAAGAGGGACCAGGAGGAGACCAGACAAAATTATCTGCATTGTAGGACAAGTGCTCAGCTCCAGGGAGGCATCATCAGCGCACCAATCAGCAGGGCTCTGGGAGGAGCCAATCAGTTGTGAGGAGGCTGATTCAAGTGTGCGACTGGGCCTTAAAAGGCAGAGCCCAATCACAGGGAGAACAGACACATGGGTAAAGCAGCTATAGTGTGTCTCAGGGACTCGTCTGAGCCAGAATGGTCCATGACCCTTGCTGCTTGTGGAGGAGGCCATAACAGTGGCCATGGGAACCGAAGAAGGGACCATGAGGAGACCAGAGGAAAGGAGCCATGCTGTAGGACAAATGCTCCACTCCAGGGAGGCATTGTTGGTGCGCCAATCAGCAGGGCTCTGGGAGGAGCCAATCAGCTGTGAGGTGGCCGATTCGCATGTGCAACTGGGCCTTATAAGGTAGAGCCCAGTTGCAGGGAGAACAGACACACAGGGAAAGGAGCTGTAGTGTGTCTTGGGGGTTTCATCTGAGCCAGAATCATCCGTGGCCATTGCTGCTTGTGGAGGGGGCCGTATCGGTGGCCTCAGAGACTGAAGGAGGGACCAGGAGGAGACCGGAAGAAAGGAGACATGCTGTAGGACAAGCACTCAGCTCCAGGGAGGCATTGTCAGCACATCAATTGGCAGGGCTCCAGGAGGAGTCAATCAGCTGTGAGACAGCCAATTCAGGTGTGCAACTGGGCCTTAGAAGGCAGAGCTCAGTGACAGGGAGAAAAGACACACAGGGGAAAGGAGCTGTAGTTGCAACACTGGAGGAGGTGGGGGAGGTGAGGGATCTCCAGGAGGAGGTTGGTAAGGGGAAGCAGAGAATGGCATGGGGGACAGGAGTCTGGTGGAGAATAGTGGGAGTGGTAAGGGGGAGAGGCACAGCTGGAAGGATGGAAGAAGAGAACTGGGGAAATGGGGAGAAGCAAGGCTAGAGAGGTGAATAGGAGAGACTTGGGGGAGGGGGAGCACAGGGTGGAAGGGACAGAGAGGGAGAAGTGTGAGGGAGCATTGAGGGGGAGTGGAGATAGGTCTGGGGTGGAGGGGGGATCCATTGGAGGCAAGCCGAGGGTTTCAGCTGAGGCAGACTCTAGCAATAATCACCAAGGTAAAAGGGGGGGATGAGGGTTGGAAAGGGAGGGGTATTATGGCTGGGGGATTCAATACTGAAAGGGATAAGATGGGGCAACAAGAAAGAATGACATAGTCACATCTGGGTGGAGTCCATACCTGGCTTAACTGCAGGCTGGGTGGGGCAGTCGGTTCTTAAGTGTGCTAGGAGGGGTAGGGGGAAACCACATCTTGTGGTGAATGTGGGCATGAATGACCTGGCTGGGGAGATGGTGGAAGTAGTGAGAGAGAGGTTCAAGGATCTGGACAAACTGTGTGGGGAACTGGGGAATCAGTGATCTTCTCAGAGGTACTCCCAGTACCCTGTGCTAGCACAGTGAGGCAAGTAAGGATTGGGGAGTTCAACACCTGGCTGAGGAAATGGTGTCATTCTAGGGGATACAGGTTGGTAGGGGGTTGGGACAGACTCTGGGACAACAATGAACTTTATGCAGGGGATAGGCTACATTTGAGCAAAGAGGGGAAGGAGGTACAAAAGCAGAGGATAGGGGAATACATAGCTATGAAGGTGGATTTAAACTAGGTAGGGGGTGGCAAGTGGACAGATGGTAGTCATGGATCCCAGAGAGGGGAGCCAAACAATCTTACTCCCCAGGTTTGCAGGGAAGTACTTGGAGCAGTGGCACGGGGGGGTATTAAGATGGGGGTATCCCAGAGAGGGGAGATGGCAGGGTCAGGTTGGAGGGTAGTCTAACTGAATGCGAGAAACCTTGGTAATAAATCAGCAGAATTACAGGCACTCTTGGCAACAGGGAGGGTGGACATTATGGCCATCATGGAAACATGGTCCACCCAGTACCAGAAATGGGATTTGATGGTCCCAGGTTACAGGATTTTCAGGAAGGACAGGGCTAGGGAAAAGGGGGTGCATGGCAATATATGTACGGGAGATGATAAGGTGAGTAAGAGAGGAGGGGGAGGAAAACAGAACGGAGGCCCTATGGATGCAGTTTCAAGACTTAAAAAGAAGAACATTAAGGATGGGGATGGTGTACAGGCCACCAGCCCAAGGGGATGACCTGGATAGGGAGTTAGCTGAGCAAGTCAGAAGGGTGTGTGGGAAAGGGGACTCTGCGGTGGTGGGGGACTTCAACATGCTGGGGGTCAAGTGGAGCACCCAAACCACAAGTGCGAAGGAGCAAGTCATATTAGAGGCATCCCAGGACAGCTTCCTGGTGCAGTTCATCTGGAAGCCAACTAAACTGGATAGGACTCTAGACCTAGTTCTGTTAAATGGGGAGGCTGTAAGGGATGTGGAGGTGACCACCATACGGTATGGTTAACGCCAGGAGGTACAAGTACCAGGGGGATTGAATTTAAGGGGGTGGATTTTAAAAGAATGGGGGATATTATGGGCAGGCATCTGGTGGGTATTCAACCATGCATAGATGCTAGCCAGAAATGGGATATCATCAAGAAAGGGCTGGTGGAGGCTACTGGGACATGTACAAAAAAAGGAGTAAGAAGGGGAGGGCAAAAAAGCCAAGCTGGCTGATGCAGGAGGTCATGGAGGGGGTGAGGGCCAAAAAAAAAAGGCATTTCAGAGACTCAAGAAATCAGGAGGGGAGGACAACAGGGAGATGTATACAAAGAGGAGCTTAAGAAATAAAATGCCTGAGCTCCAGGCAATGCTAGTTGAGGGGAAGGTAGATGTGGCAGCAGTCACTGAGACCTGGGCCACTCAAGGGCACGAGTGAGACCAAAATCTGGAGGGCTATACTATGTTTAGAAAAGATAGGAGGGAGGGAAGGGGGGTGGTGTAGCACTGTTAGTCAGAAATGGCATGGGTATTGGAGGGGTAGAGGAGGCACAGGAGAATGTGGAGGCTATTTGGGTCACCTTGCTAACACAGGGTGGTAAAAGAGTAAAGGTCGGAGTGGTGTATAGACCACCAGCACTGGCAGAGGTCCTGGAAGAAAGTTTGGTGGCAAATCTTGAGGGACACTGTGGATTGGGAAAGGGAAGGGCAGTGATAATGGGGGACCTCAACATGCCAGGAACAGACTGGGGGACTATGACGTCACCAGTGGCCAAAGAGCAGAGGCTACTGGATGTCTTCCAGGATGCGTTTCTGACTAAACAGGTGGGTGAGCCAACTAGGGAGGCCTGGACACTGGACGTGATCCTGGCAGACAGTGATCAGATTAGGGGCCTAGAGGTGAGGGACCCTTTGGCAGGGAGTGATCACACCACAGGTTGGTTCTTCCTAGACCTGGGGGGGAGGAAAGCTGAACAAGGATGGTAGTAACCAACTTTAGGGGTGCAGACTTCAGGGAGATGGGAAGGATCCTTAAAGATCATCTGGACAGGATAAGGCTGGATATGGATGCTGACAGCAGGTATGAGATCATTAGGAGGGGAATGCAAAAGGTTACCAGATCCTGCGCAAGGGAAAGGCGTAAGTTTGGTAAGGCCAGCAAACCCTGCTGGTGGACCCGGGAGGTACAGGAGGTGGTGGTGATGGAAAAGAAGGTGGCCTATAGGCAGTTCAGGTGCTCAAGGAGTGAAAGGGGTCAGGAGGAATATGAGCTGACAGCCAAGAGAGTCACCAGGGTAGTGAGAGCAGCTAAGGCAAAAAAAGAGCAGTCCTTGGCCAGTGGGATCCGGGGGGGGGGACAAGGAGTTATTTAGATACATAGGGGGAAAAAAGAAAGTAAGGGGGAAGATCAGCAAGATAAGGGTAGGGGATGGTTGGGCACATGAGGCGGGGGGACAGGCAGAAGTCCTAAATGAGTACTTTGCCTCAGTGTTTACCAGGAGGGATGGAGGAGCTATGCCTTGTGAGGGGAGCGGGGGCAAACCAGAGGAAGGGTGGGACTGGTAGAGACCAGGGGCCTTGACAGGTCTGGGGAAAGGGAGTGGCCACCACAAACAGGTGAGGGGCCAGCAGTGCAGGATGAAAAGGGGTAAGACGTGGAGGCTGACATCCCGGTACAGAGAGTAAAGAAATCCTTCAGGTCCCTTCGGACAGAGAAAGTACCTGAGCCAGATAAACTGGCAGATGTCCTGGCAGTCCCTCTAGTGGAGCTTTTCAACATCTCTCTGAGGACTGGGTGGGTGCCCCAAGACTGGAGGGTAGCTCATGTTGTGCCGATCCACAAGAGGGGATCAAGAGAGGAGGCAGGAAATTACAGGCCCATTAGCCTGACATCAGTGGTCAGCAAGGTGATGGAGGGTATTGTCAAGGAAAGGCTAGGGGGGTTACTGGATCAAACTGGGTACTTGAACAACAGGCAGCATGGCTTTATCATGGGAAGATCCTGCCAGACAAACCTTGTTGAGTTCTATGACTGGGTGACAAGGGCCCTGGACAAGGGTAGGCCAGTGGATTTCCTCTTTCTGGACTTTAGCAAGGCATTTGATTCAGTACCTCACAGTGGCCTGCTGGCTAAGCTGAAGGAAATGGGGGTAGGGAGACAGTTGATAAGATGGATAGGAAATTGGCTCTCTGAGCATACTCAGAAGGTGGTGGTTGGAGGGTTAGCCTCATCCCCAAGGTGGGTTACTAGTGGGGTTCCCCAGGGGGTCAGTGCTGGGGCCACTCCTGTTCAATGCCTATGTCTCGGACACCAGGCGGGGGATCAGGAGTGAGATGAGTCTCTTTGCAGATGACTCAAAGCTGGGTGCAGTGGTGAATGAGGAGGAAGGCAGGGTGGCCTTGCAGGAGGATCTGGAGGCTCTGGAAAAGTGGTCGGGAAAATGGAAACTAAAATTCTATGTGGAGAAGTACAAGGTTCTGCACCTGGGAGTCAGAAATCCAGGCCAGGGGTATACCCTGGGAGGAGACATGATTCAAGTCACGGAGGGTGAGAAGGACCTGGGAGTAGTGGTAGATGTCAAAATGAACAGCTCAGAGACCTGCAGGAGGGCAGTGGCAAGGGTAAATAGGATGCTGGGATGCATCACCAGGGGGATTACCTCCAGAAAGGCAGAAGTGATCCTTCCATGGTGTAACCCCCATGAAAATGGGGGTTTCCAAAAAGTCTTCCAGGAGCTTGCTTGAATGCTCCAAGCCTAAATGGTATTTGGTGTTTAAGCCACTTATCTGTGAGTGCTTTTAGAGCCTCTGGTACTGTTCCTTTAAGAGCTGTCTGCTTGCAGACATAATTAGTTTGTATGGGGGGACTGTGTGTTTTCCTGCTTGAGTCCCGCTCGAGCTACTGCCAAATCACTCCATTTCTGCCATCGCTTAGTGGGCAGAAGGAGCACTCTTCCAAGATGTAATTGTTTGCTTGTAACATGTTAGGGTAATAAGGAAAATGCAGTTTGATTTAACCTGCTTTCTTGTAGCAAGGACAGTGCAGAGTAGCTCCCTCATGTTGGTTCTGAACTGCTGAATTGGATCAATCATGGTGGGGATCCTTTAACATGGAGCCTGCTCTGGGCGAATCAGAACTTGGACTCTCCTCTGGAGCTTGCTGTAAGGGGATTGTAAGGGCAGTCACTCTGGGAAATGTAGTTTTGACTTTGGCACCTTTTTTCCACCAACAGGTGGAGTTTACTGTGAGTGACAGCCAAACCAGCCAACTGAACTGGGAGGAACTCAAAGGAAATTCCCAGCTCTGTCTACTGGAAAGATCAGATCAGTTTGGGCAGTGAAGAGACAAGGAGCTGGGTGCTTCTTTGGTCTGCAGCTTGTGCAAGTGCCTGTTTGGACTGAATCCAACCTGTGAAGAGAATCAAGGAGATCTGAAGAGTAGAAACCAGGCTCACCCTGTAGAAGACTGGAGAAATTGCTGAATCGCGCTTGGTCTGTCGGGAACTGAATCTGCTGTGTGTTCTCCCAGGTATTGTGCAGTAATTGCGATCAGGATAGAGAAGCACCCTGCCTGATATAGTACTTTCTTTTTACAAATAAATGTGTGTAGTGCTTGTGGGGAATCACATTTCAAATCCGCTGTACAGTGAATTGAAAGCATGAAGCTTGACGTAAACCCCAGCTTAATCCAGACTACATCCATTACAGTGTGTGTTTGCAGACATCATGTACCGTATGATGTCACAGGCCCATCAGTTCCTGTTGCTTCAAATTTAAGTCACAAACAGAAATGCACAGCCTTCAATCCCAACCTCCAGTGGTTTTTCAGTATTTAAGAAAGATTACAAAACAGGGTGGGTGGGAGGCTCACCAACATCACATTTAAATTTCACTCTAATTATCACTGCCAAACAAGTGTTCCCACAACCAGCACACAAGCCCCAATAGTTACAATATCACAGCCCAAGTAACAGTTCTAAATCAAAGTAGTAATTTTTAACACACAGAACTAATTTCAAGTACAAAACTATTCAAATATTTCAGTTAAAACAGATGATGAACCAAACCTCTTTCCTGAACAACCTCCTACTTCTGTTCCCAGGTGAACAATGAAAGACAAGATGATTCTTGTAATTACCCCTCCCCCTAACACCAGGCAAACATCACATTTAAATTTCACTCTAATTATCACTGCCAAACAAGTGTTCCCACAACCAGCACACAAGCCCCAATAGTTACAATATCACAGCCCAAGTAACAGTTCTAACTCAAAGTAGTAATTTTTAACATACAGAACTAATTTCAAGTACAAAACTATTCAAATATTTCAGTTAAAACAGATGATAAACTAAACCTCTTTCCTGAACAACCTCCTACTTCTGTAGGAGTGTCTGCTTTAACCATATATACTCTACTTGTAAAGGAAAGAAATCAAAGACAGACCAAGTAAGCTCTAAAAATAGAGTTTTACTAAAATAGATAAAAAATATGTAACACATAAAATATAGAAATATTATATCACAAGACATGCAAATCTCTTAAACAAAAGAGGTTTTAACAGTGTGTATCCCCCCGGGGGCACTACTCTTAGGGCTACTACCCCTGTCTGCCTCCCCAGAGGCAGGTTGAGGGGCTCAGATCCGTTGATGGGTGCCTCCACCCAGAGGTCGGGGTTAGCACAGTTAAGACTACCATGGTTACAGCCCTCTGAGCTACTGAAACCCCCTCGTCCCACTAGTGACTCACACTGGGTAGCAGCAATTCTGTTCACCAGTACACTTATCCCACGGAAAATATAATCCAGCTCCCTTTGGGGACCCCTGGAAAGTAAGGCACAGTTATGTTGCAATCACCAAACAGCAGTTCACCATTAACGTACACAATAGCCAGGATGTAGCTGTACAAAAACAATCTGATTTATTCAAGGGGAAAACAACAAGGACAGGGAGGATCAAGTTCATTAGCTTATCACTAAATTTATCTACCTAGGGCTCTGTGCACAGGCCTATCCCTATCAATTACTGTCCCTGGGTACCCAAGCCCTAGTGACTAGTCCAAACCGTGGCAGCTGGTAGGGGCCCTTTCACACACAGGAAAGAAAAAGTTAGTTAAACAGTCAGCAGTACAGTAATCCCATTTGGTTCCAAGGTGGCAAATCAACAGGGAACTACCCTGAATTAGTACTCATGACCTCCAGACAAAATAGGGTCCTTACACATTGACAGGGCTACTCTTGAGCTCCACGAGACTCCTCACACATTTATATGGCAAACTGCACCAGGCAAAGTCCTTTAATGGCAGCCAGATTTACTTGAGCTACACAGGCCTCCACACATTTATATGGTAAACAGCAACAGGCAAAAGTCCTTTAATTGCAGCAGGATTTACTTGAGCTACACAAGCCTCCACACATTTATATGGTAAACAGCAACAGGCAAAAGTCCTTTAATTGCAGCAGGATTTACTTGAGCTACTCACACATTTATAGGGTAAACAGCAATAGCAGAGGGGTACCACACCAGGCAGCTGCTCCCAGGCTCTTCAGCTTTCACAGTCACTCCAGCTCTGCAATGGCAGCTTTTTACTCCTCCCGTGGACCGAGCGCAATTCAGCAATTTTCTCCAGTCCTCCTACAGGTCGAGTCTGGTGGGTAGCTGTACAGAGCACAGCCTCCTCTGACCACCCGCCGACTGATTTCAAAACGAACTCCTCGCAGGAAAACGGCCGACTTAGGCCTTCACGCGCTTCCCACGCGAACACTCCCCAGCGCAGAAGCACACAGCTCCTCACTCCTCACTAGCCACAATGAATCTGTCTCTCCACAGCGTGGGGCACTCCTTTCCACTCAGGCGCGACCCGATCCAATTGGCTGGTTGAGCCTGCCAGTCACTTCCTCCAGCTCTCATTAGTGCAGAACGAGCGCCATAGTCCATAATGCCTTGTTCCCTCTAAACAGCTCCTCTATTGGTCAGTCAACTCTGTGGGATTCCAAAGTACTGACTGGTCCAATTTCACAGTTCGGGACCAAAATGGAGGAGGCAATCAAACTCTCTGTGCTGCAAAGCAAAGCAGGTTAGAACAACTACATTATCATTATCTTTACAGCTTATTTTAAACAACACCTACATCCTTTATTAGGGCTCCCCCTGCACTATTGGCGATGGCAGAAGGGAGCGCTACTCAGCAGCCCGGGCCGGAGTCGAGCATAACAACACTCGAACCCCTTCCCATTTTAACCCATTCTCACTGCAAAAGGCAGCCCTTAAAGGGACAGTATACGGAGGCCTTACAAAGCACTCCACAGACCCTCCTTTAGGCGGCTTTATGCCAATTACCAACCAGGCATAAGGCACATTAGGAACCCCCATTTGCAAGGGGGTTACAAGTGCAATTCTTACTACAGTACTTAGATTTGTCTCTCTCTCTCTCTCTAAATACCTGCTTAAAGTGCTCACAGATGTTTCTTTGTCAGAGTCTAGATAGAAGTGTCGCTGTGAAGTAAAACAGAATATTCCTTAAAGAAAACTGTAGTTGCCAAACCTTTTGTGTGAGGTCACCTAGCTCCTCCTCTGTCAGAATATATATATATATATATATATATATATATATATATATCTAAACAAAAATAGGATGTATTTTCAAAGTATTAAATTCTGTAATCCTCAGCACAGCTCATTGTTCTCTTTCAAATGAAATTTCTTTGATCTGTGAGCAGTATCCCCTCTCACACAGACACCAATGCATTTATGATTTTGCACCAGTGTACTAAACCTGGTTTCCTCCTCAAAACATCATAAAAGGGATGCTGATTTCCCTCTTAGCAGCTAAAGCTATAATTAACTTAGAAAAGTCTGTAATTAGCAGCTGGCCTTCCAGCTAACACTGTGTCTCTAAAACCTCTGTATGTGTGTGTGAAAGAACGTGTCTTATAGATCCAGTGAACAGAACCACATGTTTTGCTCCAGGGGTGGTATGCTCTGGTTCGGAGTGACCATCCGAAAGGTGCAAGATCTGAGAAACTGATTCAAGTCATGGAGATCTAGAATGGGGCGCCAACCCCCCCCCCATCCACTTGGGCACCAGGAAGTACCTGGAGACAAAGCCTGAATCTGTTGGAGGATCTGGCACTGAAGCTACTGCCTCCTTGCAGAGGAGCTGAGCTACGTCATCTCAAAGAGCTGACTGGTGCACACAGAAATCCATTCCTCCCGAGGGGTGTGGGCTCGGGTGGGAGGGTACTGCTCAAATTCTAGAGGCAGTCCCTGACCAACCACTTCAAGAACCCACCTGTCCAAAGTGATAGCGGACCAGGAGGAAAGGAAGTGGTGGAGCTGACCCCCCACAGGAGGACCCAGAGCTGGCATGACGGGTATGGGGTGGCAACCCCCAACCCATCACTGAACAGGCTTAGAGGAGGAGGAGGAGGAGGCTCCAGGACCTGAGTCTTGGCCTTCTTTGTGAGCCTATTGGGGACCCTGCTGGGGCCGAGGGTGCCAAGCTTGGGCCTGCTGCTGCTGCTGCTGATGCTGCTGTCCTCCTTGATAGGAGGGCTGCCAGACCGCAGTAGAAGAGTGTTGAAATAGCTTCTTCTTTCTCTTCTGCTGGTTCTTGCCTGAAGAACCCTTGGCAGAAGTGGCATCCAAGGTGGCACTGGACTGAACTATACACTGAAGGTGACTGGACATTCCTGGACCGAACAAGTCAGTCCCCAGGAAGGGCACATCAGCAAGCTTATGCTGAGTATCCATCAGGAAGGAGGAAAGCCTCAGCCAAGCCCTGCAGCGAGAGGTCACTGTGGCTGCCATCGAGCAGGCACAAGAATCCCCGATGTCCAGGGCCATCTGGAGTTGCTGTTTGGCAACAGCAAGGCCCTGGTCATGGACCTGCTTGACCATGGTCTGCATGTCCATGGGAAGATGGGGGAGGACTTCATCTAATGACCTGAGAAGGGCATGAGAGAAGTGTGCCATGATGACAACTGAGCTGGTCTGACGAAGGCCCAAAGAAGAGGCTGCATAGACCTTTCAGGCGCTGTGGTCCATATTTTTGGACTCTTTGTCCGGAGGTTGGTCAGTGTTGGATGAACTACCAGTACACCTGAACACAGAGGTGGTCACCAGGCTCTTGGCCGAAGGGTGCTCTGTGAACCCCGCAAGGGACCCCATGGGCACCACATACTTGCAGGCCATGTGGGCAGATGGTGCTGGGTATGAGGCAGGGCACTTCCAAAGTTCAAGGGCCAGGCCAACAATGGCTTCAGCCACTGCAAAAGGCCTCAGTCAGGGTATCCCCTCTCTTTAGAACATCTGTGAGAGGGAACTCCACCTTTTTCTGGATAGGTTCCAGGGGCATTCACGCTGAGTCGGAAATGAGATGGAGAATCCCTTGGAAGGAGGAAGAGCCTTCCTCCATCCCTGTGCCAATGGATGACTCATCATCCCCCAGATGAGAGTGGAGCCTGGTGACATCCGAGTCTGAAGAGTCATGATACAGTGGTCTACCACCTAAATCATCCTCGATCCGCCGAGGCAGGTCCAGGATGACTGTAACCAACAGACGTCGGGGAAGCCTGGTGTCTGGACAGTCCTCTTTAGAGGGAGCCCCTCCCATGGGCTGCTTAGGTTGTGGTTCCACCAGAATAGGTGGAGAGACTGGAGTAGGCCGAACTGGCAGACGGGCCGGCCCCACAGGCGGAGCAACCAGAGACTTCAGTTCCGGAGGGGTTAGCTTTGGCATGGGAGGTGAGAGCCAAGTAATGGCTGGGGTGGGCTGTGGAACTAGCTTCTGTCTGGTCAGGATCAGCTGTTGCCACATAAGGTTCTCATAGCACCGACAGAGTTTCCATTGGAGCCTCTCCTCATCCGAGGAGCAAGAGGACGACCTGTGGCGTTGCCTCTTTTTCGAGCGCTTATGGCTTTTCCTCGGTCATTCAGCCGAGTGGATTCTGGACTTCGACCAAGATCGGGGAGGCTGACTCAGGTGATCAGGAGATGCCGAAGGAATCAGAGAAACCCAAGGGTTCGGAACCGGGTCCTTGATGGGGACACCAGTGGACTGGGTCTCCTCATCAGGAAATACTAGGACCGGAGTCCATTCTAATGAGTCATCGGCCACGGCCGGCGACAAAGGGTCGATCGGGTCGAGGGTAATTTCTACCTTGTTGGTCACATCCTCGGTCCCCTGGCCAGACGGAAGATCCATGAAGCTGGGGGCCAAGGATGTGATCTCAACCGAGGTCGAGACCGCGTGTTCCTGGGACTCGGACCATTCTCGGTCCCAAGAACATCTTCACCGAGATGAAGATGACGGGTCTTTGTTTCTCTTCTGAGAGTGGGAGGAGTGTGAGCCCGAGGGCGCCTTAGCCCGGGTGGGGAGAGACTGGCACAACTCCTTAAAAGATCCCATAAAGTTGGAGCCCAGGTTCAGCGGGACAAAGAAGCTTCAATTCACCAAAGCACGAGCGGCTTCTTCCTCAAATGCCTTCATCTGTGTCAGCTGCTCAGCGGAGCCCACGGCCACAGAAACTGCCAACCTAGCATCCTTCGACTTCACCGCAGGGTTCCTTTTTTCCAGTCTCCCCAGCTTCAGGCATGCCTTGCAGTCATCCAGGACATTGGGATGGAAGGTCAAGCAAAAGCTACACGACGAGGTGTCATGGCCGACAACCAGGCAGTAGACGCACGTGAGGTGGGGATCGGTGCATGACATCTTCTGGCCGCAGGGACACCAGTGAAATCCCAGGGAAGATTTCTCCTCCATGATTGATGCTGCAAAAGCGTGATTGCTAACTCGGACTAGTTTAAGCTTCAGTAAAACCGAGAATTTGAAAGCCAGGGCCTACGAAATGCGTGAGCATGAGGGAGGCAACCTGTATCTTCCAGCAGAAAGGAAGATCTAGCATCATGGGGTGGAGCCGAGGTATATACCACCTGGGTGGGTGGGAGGAGCCAGCTCGAAGACTTCCTGCAGATTTAAAGTGGAAGGGGACAATGCCAAACAGTGAGGATTAACAACATATCCATGCTTCTAGAATTATTCTTTCTGGGTTTGAGCCCAGCTCTTTTTCTCTTCTAAGCACAATTTAAGTCAGAGAATGTTAGGGCTATTTAAAATATGCAACCAGCAGTACAACATTCTCCATTTTGCTAGATAATTCAAATGAACCTCCCTAAGTTCAGCCCTTACCAGTTGCTCAGGGCAAGACTTACTCGTTCTTAAACTACTGCAATAAAACATTGAAAATGGAATTTCCAAGGAATGAGGCATCGAGTATCCCCAAACCTCAGATCTGGGTTGTAAAATACAATCCATTATCTAATTTTCAATCAGGGTTTATTCAGGGATGCTCAACCATGGATTATATATATATATACACAGTATATATATTATCTCATTTAATTGAGAAATATAAGGTTTATAAGAAAATGAAGCTCTATGCATTGTTTGTAGATTTTTCTGCTGCATTTGATTCTGTGATAAGAGAAATGTTATGGGAAATTCTATACAAAAAAGGCTTACCCTTAGAATTATTAAGTCCTATTGTACTACTTCATTCAAACACGTACACAGAAGTGAAATTTGATAGTGGCAATATTACAGATTACTTTCAAACCAACAAAGGGGTTAGACAGGGGTGCTTACTAGCACCATTTTTATTCAATATTTATATAGACTCTCTTCTTTCATTTGATGAATCTTTACCATTAGACTCCCCTAAAGTTAACCATGTTCCTGTTCCTATTTTGGCTTATGCCGACGATCTAGTGATACTCTCTCTTTCAAACACAGGACTCCAAAGAAAAATGGATCAACTTAAAGTAAAATGTAACTATCATCATCTTGGAATTAACTTAACTAAAACTAAAATAATGGTTTTTGGTAGTCAATCAGTGGTTCCTAGAATTCATATTGAGAAACAGCTAGTAGAGGTGGTGAAGTCTTATGTTTACCTGGGAGTTACATTTACATCAAATGGACTCTGGAATGAACACATCAAAAAACAGGTAGACAGGGCAAAATTAATAGTGAAGGGATTACTCCGTTTTAACTCTAAGTTTGGAGGATCAACTGTATTGTCTGCTGTTAGAGCTGGAGAAGCAAAAATCATTTCATCACTTGCCTATGGGGCGGAGATTTAGGGAACTAAAGAATATTCCCATCTAGAACTCCCCTTATCCTACTTCTACAAGGCCATATTGCAGGTTCCCCTCTCCACCTCTAATTCAATAGTACGAGCTGAATTAGGCAGGATCCCAATAAAATACATAACAAATATATGAATAGTCTCATATTGGCTGAGGCTAATAAATAAAAATGATAATAAAAAGAACTGTATGTGTAGTATCACCTATCTTTGTCTATTAGAAAAAAATCACTGGAATACTGAAAGCTTTCATTTTCTATGGTTAAAAAAGTTGACCACTATTCTTAAAAATATCAATAATTATCATCTGTGGAAAGATTTTAATAAGGGTATTTTGATCTCTATTCAATATAAAAATAAAATTAAAAAATATATTTTTAGATTAGCCCAAAAAAACAAATGGAGTCAGTCAAAAGCAAAAACAGGCAATTTGGTTCAGTAAAAATAAAATTGACTCAGGGATCAAAACTATCTGTTGTTACCCCTACCCCAAAGCCTCCGAAAAGCAATTACTTGGGCTAGGTTTGGAATTCTGATATCTAAGTATATTTATTTCAATCAGGGTAAAAACAACGGACAAAACACAGAGCAATTCTGCAAATGTAATAGGGGCTTCCATGAAATATTGGAGCACATAATACAATGCCCCTTGTATTGTCATCTAAGACACTCCCATTTTAAACAGTTTTTGACAAAATACCTAAATTTATATTATGATCCAGTCTTTATTCTGTTGTACCCCATGACCCTAGAGGATGCCATAATGATTGCTAAATTTATTGCATCTGTTATCCATTAAAAAAAATATATAAGGAAATTATCAGCCCATAATATTTTATTTTATTGCACAAATATATTATACTGGTAAAACTTTGACTTATTTACATTATTTCTATTTTTACTTTATCTTCTTTTTTATTATGGTACCTGCTGTTTTTAACTGTTGTATTTATTTTAACTTTGTAATGTCCAAACTGTTATGTAATGGATGAACAAATAAGTGATGATGATGATGATCCCCAAACTTCTGATCCATATAGAAGTACGGGATTACTCTTTGACCCAGTTGCCTTCAAAGCTGGAATAACAGTCATGCGCCCATAAATATAATTAAACCTTTTAATGGCTTATAGGTTTCGTCTTACTTTTTTATATGAATCTGGGTATGTTTGGACAACTTGCCATTGGGTGTGACCATGACCCCCAAACAGCAGTATTCCTTACCTATTTCCAGCTTTTGATTATTAATGCAGAAATGTGGGTGCTTCCTGCTTGCAAAAGTCATAATTTTAGATGTAGAATAATTTATAATTAGCTTGTGACTGAGACACATTTGATAGAAGTGACTCAGTTTACACTGGAGCCCAGTCTTTGACAAACAAAATAAAATCATATCATCTGCATACGCAAGAGCAGGACAGACAGTGCCTTTAATGTTAGGAGAGTGGAAATAAGACTGTTTGATATTTTGTAGAACATCATTAATGTAAATATTAAATAACATAACGGCTAGATTAAGACAACCTTGTTTAACGCCTCTGTTGGAATCAAAGTGCTCTGTGTGATTCCTGTGCCTACAAAATCTTATGTAAGTTCTGCTGTGTGAGTATAACTACACTATTGGAAGTAAAAAGTTAAGGGGAATATCCAGTGCCAATAGTTTTTCCCATAGTATCCCTCTGTCTATGGAGTCAAACGCAGATGTGAAATCAATGTAGGTAACATAAAGTTTGAAACCCTGTTTATATTTTTCAATTAAATGATCCCTCTGAAAAAGATCAGGGTCAGAGGACAACACATAGAGTGGGTCACACCTGACCTTTTGAAATTAATGAGGCTGAGAGACAAGGCCAGGACAAACTTCAGAAAATCCAAAGCGTTCAGTCTCCTCCAGCACTAGGAATCCCCTTGTAACAAGTGCCAATCCGCTGTCCATACTGGCAAAAATCAGTTTTTTCAAAAACAAACAACCCCTTAATGGGGATAACTTCAAAGTCATTTGGGGAACCCTCAAGAAACTACTCAGCTGAGATAAAAAATGATGAGTGTATTGCCCTCACAGTCGAGGGTAGGCTTATTAAAGACCCACCAGTGGTAGCAAACCACTTCAACATCTTTTTCAGTCATCTGGAAGAATACAAACCCTGCCCCCCCAAATTCTCAGTCAAATGAATAATCCCCCTCACTCCTCTGAACCCCCCTCTCCACCTCCAAGTTTTACTTTCATTTCCTCACACCATTTGACACAATCAGATACCTTAGGAAAACTGAACCCAGACAGAGTGTCTGGATTATCGCATCCTTAAACTGGTTAGTATCGCCATCACCGCCCCCTCACCAACATTTTCAACCACTATCTGTCCACCAGGGTCTTCCCAAGCATCTGGAAAAATGCTATTATCAGACGCCTCCACAAATCAGGCTCTAAAACGACATCAATAACTTCAAACCCCAGGAATCTCCCAGTATGATTAGACATACGCAGTCAGCCCAGAATCTCTCACTGCCCTGGAGCTGCAGTGATGTAATGTGGAATGTATGCAAATAATAGAACTAGGATGCTACATTCAGCTGCTGCTTCTGGGTGGACTTTTTTCCATCTAACAGTCAGATTCATTTTCTCCGTTCAGACAACTAGATGCCCTGAAGAGCTTCTCTCAGCAACTTCACTGCAAATTTATTTTTGTCAATGAAGTGTTATTTCACTATTTTGTTTATTTCTCTGCTTCTGGTTAGCATTTTTATGTTTGCTTGCGCGCATGTGCAAGAAACATAGTGCCATCAGTGGAGATTTCGGAGGTGTGTCACCTCCTCCTCCAATTCAGGCAGTGTGCTGGCAAAGTGCGGCCCTGTAGCCAATGCATTTTGGAGCTGTCTATGACACACTCAAAATGCAGTGACTATGACAGTTGAAAGGGGAGCTACGGCTGGTGAGCAGCGATAAGAAGCTGCTCATGTGCAGCTTCCCCCGCAGCGTCTTGGCGCTACCGCATGATGTATAGCCGCAGGGTGCCCAATCCCAGTCGGTGAGCTGCATCGTCTCCTCCCCTCCCAGTAGTTGGTGCCACGCTGGAAGCCCACCCCAGCATGGCAGCCAGTCATTTTGCTGATGGGAGTGCCCAATCCCCCGTCGGCTGAACGCCCCCCCCCAAAAGTCCTTGTGCCACGCTGGGAGCCCACCCCAGCGTGGCAAGCGTCCCACAGGTTTTTTTTTATTGTCGTTGCCGACAGGGTGCCCAATCCCATCAGCTGAACGCCCCCAAAGCCCTTGTGCCACGCTGAAGCCCACCCCAGAGTGGCAAGCGGTCCACCAAGTCTTTTTTGTAACCTGTAAAACAAAACGGTCCCACGGCGCATCTCCTCAACCCCTCCCACAACCCGCACCCACCCTCGCACCCAGCCTCCCCACACCCCTCACCCCATACTTACCTCCGGACTCCGGTAGCGATGATCTTGGTGGACGGGAACACGTCTGCACTCTTCAAAGCCGACCGCGAACTGAGGAAATGCCGGTAAGCTGTATAATGGGCTAGATAGGAGGGGTTCAACTTTATTGCATATCTCAGGCATTTTTGGGAAATTTTGCACCAAATTTTCAACATGGGGTTTTTGGGAACCCTTCTCATGAATGATGTCACTGTCATGGCGTTATTCGGGCTCGAAGGGTGATTTCACGCAGTGACTGTGCAGTGACTGCGAAATCACCCTTCAGGATTGAATACCACCATGACAGTGACATCATTCATGAGAAGGGGGCCCAAAACCCCCATGTTGAAAATTTGGTGCCAAAATTCCAAAAAATTACTGTTTAATGAGCGTGTGTTGCGCAGTTCCTACGTAGGCTCATAAGTTCGCCAAATTTCAATATTTTCACTCCAGATTTTCAACATTGCCATTTCACCACACCGTCTTATGAGTAGTACAGCTGTCATTTTTCACATCTCACCCAAAATGTGTTTCCGCCCTTGTAGCGCAGAATGGCGCAGTCAGTGTGCAAAATCAATGTACGGGACAAATTAAGAAAATCACAGTGACACTGCTCATGAGCAGAGGTCTTGAAATAGCTATGTTGAAAATTTGTTGAAAAAATTCCTAAAAATGACTGTTTTACGAGCATGCGTTGCGCAGTTCCTATGTACGCTCATAGGTTTGCGAATTTTCAATATTTCCACTCCAGATTTTCAACATTGCCATTTTTCCACACCTTCTTATGAGTAGTACAGCTGTCATTTTTCGCATCTCACCCAAAATGTATTTCCGCCCATGTAGCGCACAATGGAGCAGTCGTTGCGCGAACTCAGTGTATGGGACACATTAAGAAAATCACAGTGTCACTGTTCATGAGCAGAGATCTTAAAATGGCAATGTTGAAAATTTGGTGACAGAATTCCTAAAAATGACTGTTTTCGGTGTCGTTGCACAGTTCCCACCACACTTTCGTGGGTTTGCAATTTTCAATATTTCCCTCCAGATTTCCAACATTGCCATTTTTCCACACCTCCTTATGAGCAGTACAGCTATCATTTTCATCCTGCCCAAAACGTGTTTCCCCATGTAGCGCATAATGGCGCAGTCGGTGTGCAAACTCAATGTATGGGACACATTAACAAAACCACAGTGACACTGTTCATGAGCAGAGGTCTTAAAATGGCTATGTTGAAAATTTGGTGAAAAAATGCCTAAGAATGACTTTTACGAGCGTTCGTTGCACAGTTCCTATGCATGCTCGTGTAACCCCCCTGCAAATGGGGGTTCCCAAAAGACTTCCAGGAGCTTGCTTGAATGCTCCAAGCCTGAATGGTGTTTGGCATTTAAGCCATTTATCAGTGAGTGTTTTTAGAGTCTCTGGTACTGTCTCTTTAAGAGCTGTCTGCTTGCAGACATAATTAGTTGTATGGGGGACTGCTTGCTTCTCTGAGTACCACTCGAGCTGCTGCCAATTCACTTCATTTTGCAGTCACTAGGAGTGCAAAGGAACCTATCTGAAAGATGTAACTGTTTGCCAGAAATTATTTAGAGTAATAATGAAATTACAGTTTGTCTAACCTGCTTTCTTTGCAGTCAGAACTGTGTCTGCTAGTTCCCCATTCTAGTTTTGAACTGCTGAACTGGACCAATCAGTGTGGGGTAAGCTAGCTCTAAAATGGTGCCTTGGACGAATCAGAACTTGGACTCATAATCTGAGCCAGCCACAAGAGGATTGTATGGGCAGTGACTCTGGGAGATGTAGTTTAGACTTCGGTGCCTTTTTGGACCAACAGCAGCAGTCTATTGTGAGTGACAGCCAATCCAGTCAAGAACTGGGAGGAACTCAAAGGAAGTGCCCGGTTTTGTCGGTTGGAGTTTCAGTTGAGCTTTGGCAGTGAAGAAGGAAGAGCCCTGTGCTTTTTCAGTGTGCAGTTTTAGTCAAAACGTGTGTAAGGCCCAGAGTTCCGGTCTGCAGCTTGTGTAACAGCTTGTTAGGACTGAATCCGTCCTGTGAAAAGAATCAAAGGATCTCTGAAGAGTAGAAACCAGGCTCACCCTGTAGAAGACTGGAGGAATTGCTGAAAATTGCACTCGGTCTGTCAGGAACTGAATCTGCTGTGTGTTCTCGGGTATTGTGCAGTAATTGCGATCGGGATACAGATGCAGCCTGCCTGGTATAGTGCTTTCTTTTATATGGATGTGTGAAGAGGTTTGTGTACCTCAAGTGAGCCCTGCTGACATTGAAGGACCCTATCTTATTTGGAGGTCGTGAGTACTAATTCAGGGTCGCTCCTGTTGAATTGCCACATTAAATCCAAATGGAATTACTGTACTGCTGACTGTTTAATTCTCCTTTTCTCTGTGTGAAAGGGCCCCTACCAGCTGCCACGGTTTGGACTAGCCACTAGGGCTTGGGTACCCAGGGACAGTAACTGATAGGGATAGGCCTGTGCACAGAGCCATAGGTAGATTATTAGAGTGATAAGCTAATTAACCTGATTTCCCCTGTCCTTGTTATATCCCCTAAATAAATCAGAGCTGCTTGTTTCAACAAAGTTATACTGCCTGAGGTATTTGTCTATGTTAAAGTACTGTACTGTGATTGTTGCACTGTATCTCATTTCACAGGAGGTCCCAGTGCGGAACCAGACCTGGGGGTAAGTGTATACTGTGAAGGTAATTCTGATATATTGTGTGGGCCACTAGTGGGAAGAAAGTGGGGTTGCAGTGTCCCAGAGGGCTGTGACCAAGTTAGTTTAACTATTGCAAACCCTGACCTCTGGGTGGAGGCACCCGCCATTGGATCCAGGCCCCTCAACCTGTTAGTGGCAAATCAGGCAGGGGTAGTAGCCCCTGGGATAGCGCCATCTAGGGGTTACACTCGTAAGTTTGCAAATTTAATATTTTCACTCCAGATTTTCAACATGTCCATTTTATTAAACTTCCTATGAACAGCACAGCTGCAATTTTTCATATGTCACCCAAAATGTGTTATCGCACATGTAGCGCACAATGGTGCTGTTGGTGTGTGAAAGCAATGTTTAGGACAGATTAAGGAAATCACAGTTACACTGTTCATGAGCAGAGGTCTTAAAATGGCTATGTTGAAAATTTGGTGACAAAAGTCCACAAAATGACTGTGTTACGAGTGAGCATTGTGCAGTTTCCATGCATCCTCGTTAGTTCATGACTTTGTAATATTTTCAGTCCAGATTTTCACTAGTGGCATTTTTCAACACTTCCTTATGAACAGTACAGCTACCATTTTTCACAACATGGCTGAAGTGTGTTTTCACACTTTCAGTGCAGAGATGTGTGATCGCTGTGGGAAATCACTGTTCGGCACAGATAAAGAAAATCACAGTGACACTGTTCATGATCGGAGGCACCAAAGTGCCTGAGTTGACAATCTGCTATAGAATATGCCCAACCTAATTATATAACGGGTGTGCGTTGCACAGTTTCTATGTACGCTCGTGACTTCACCATTTTTTTAAATATTTTTACTACACATTTGCAACATAGCCATTTTACACCTCCCCATGAAAGAGTACAGCTGTCATTTTTTACATCCTGTTCGGAATATTTTTGCACCTGTGGTGCTAAATCCAGTAGTCACTGTGCATAAGCAGCTTTCAGCTACCAAACTGATAATCCCCCTGTTCATGAGGTGGGGTCACAAAACAAACATGTTTAAAATTTGGAGTTAAAATACCAACTAATGCCTGAGGTATTAGGCTTTTCAACTACATCGCCCAACCCTATAGAGAATGACAGGAATCAGGGGTGTGACTTGGGATTCTTGCCTGTGATGCTCATACCATTCCACACCCTGCAGTCACTGAGAGGCATCGAGGCATGCCTTGGACTCTTGACCCCAAACTTCACCCCATTCTCCTATATCGCACCTATCTCACCATATTTCCTAATGAAATGGGGTGCGCATCAGGACCAAAGACCCTAAGGAACACGTGACACTTGTCAGTCTCTGCAGAGTGGGGTGTGGTGAAATGGCGTGGCCGTTATGCCTGACGACCCAAACGCATACCCCACTGCCTGTCACTCTCTGCAGGGTGGTGGTGGGGTTGGCTTCAGTTCAATACTTCACTGCCATTCCTATTACGCAGCTCTGTAACTTCTACACTACCACTGCCAATGCCAGCAAGCAAACATTCGGCATTGACAAATGCTTGTTGTTATAGTTAGCATTGTTTTGGGTATTTTTCTCGGTTCCTAGCAGTTTCTTTGTGGTTCCCAGGAACCGAGGCCTTCTCAGTTTTATCACTGTTTTAGCAGTTTATAACCGCTATTTAACTCAAACTTGACATATAAGCTCCTTATTTTACTTATTTTAGGAACGATTTTCTTTTTTGGGATTGGTTTCCTTTCTTTCGGGAACCGACCACATTTACTGCAAAAAATAAAATACGTTTTATTTAATCACGGTTCCTGCTGGATTTCTGATTTATTATATTAGAATTATTTAGAGTTACCAATGAAAATCATGCAAGCAGTATAAAGTGTAACGTAATTCAATTTTATTTTACAGAATTCAGACTAGACAGGACACCAATATGCACTATAACATTTCTTCTATCCAGAGACCATTATAGTGAAAGCATATGCACACAGAACACATAATATATTTTCTTATTTGTATCTAATTTCCCCTATCGACCAGACTTAACAGATGTAATCCTGAATTAAATATTCATACTTACACCTGGGTGAACATGGCTGAGACTTTGTGACATTTTCATACTGCTGGGCACCATGTGACAAGGAAGAGACAAAACCGCTCAGCTTATAGTAGTAGCCTGAGAGCCACAGTCGTGGTTCTCTGATGAACCCAACCTGCCAGACTACAATCCACAGTCCAGGTTTGCAGCCGCCAGCCCCTCACAGAAGCTCAGGTAGTCTGAGAGCAACAGCCATGGTTCTCTGATGAATCCAACCTGCCAGACTGCCATCCGCAGTCCTGCTCTGAAGCCACCAGACCCTCACAGAAGCTCAGGTAGTCTGAGAGCAACAGCCATGGTTCTCTGACGACCCTGACCTGCCAGACTGCCATCTGCAGTTCAGATCTGAAGCCACCAGCCCCTCACACAAGCTTAGGTAGTCTGAGAGCCACAGCCATGGTTCTCTGATGAACACGACCTGCCAGACTGTCATCCGCAGTCCAGGTCTGAAGCCACCAGCCCCTCACAGAAGCTCAGGTACGGACTCGCCCTCAGGGACTGATTACCTCCAGGAAGGGAGCCCTAGCTGCCCGACTTTCCTATTTTACATGAGAACAGTTGTTTCTGGGTTTAAATCCGGTGTCTGTTACTGCTGTGACCCATTGACTGAAGTCAGCCCCAGGAGCACTCCGATTGGCTCCATACAAGTCTGCACTGTTAATGCCTGAATTATATTTTACTGGATTTTGATTTCTGTTAATACTGTCTTGCTAGCATTTTAGAGTTCAGGTTTGCTGGTTTAATCTAAGTGCCTGTAGAGTGTTCCCTCATAAGACCCTGTAGTGATCTCAGCTCAGGTTTTGAACTCCCTCCCCCTTTTCACCTTTTTACTCTGGTATTGTGTTTTAAATAGCCCTATTCTTGCTCTCTCAGACCTTCAGGCACCTTGCCTAGCATTTTAGTCTGCAACACACTCCCTGTTTAAGCCATTTTGCATTTTTTAGCTCCACGAGCAGCCCCACCACCTGCCTCTCTTATTTAATTTCCCTCTGTCCTTCTCTTTTCAGGTAGTCTGAGAGCCACAACCATGGTTCTCTGATGAACCCGACCTGCCAGACTGCCATCCGCAGTCTAGGTCTGAAGCCACAAGCCCCTCACAGAAGCTCAGATACGGACTCACCCTCAGGGACAGATTACCTCCAGGAAGAGAGCCCTAGCTGCCTGATTTTTCACCCCCTCCTCCACTCACCCCCAGTCCTGTTTAAATACACTTAAACCCCACCCTGGCTTACTAGCTCACTCCTACAGGTTTCTGCCAGCCAGCTGCACAAGCTTTGAGTGACAGCATCATTGTCTCTTGCAAAGCACTTTCCCTATCTAGTGTAACTCCTCCTTCTAGCTCTCTCTAAAAACCACCAAGTACAGTGGTTAACTGTACAGCTTCTCTCTGGCACCAGTATATCAGGCTTGATGGCTGAATCAAGCTGCCATGCTCCCTATCAAAGTGTGCTATCTACTTCTGCTCCTTGCTATCTGTCACCAGATGCCTAGCTGGGACGCTGCTACCCCCCCTCTGAAACACTACTGGGTAGTGCATGGCTGTTAAATGCACCTTCAGAAACTGCCTCACTTGGCTGTGGGCAGCGACTCACTCGGCCTTACCCTACAAACATAGGTGACCATATGCCCTCCCCTCGCATAGGGGTAGTAATGGTAAGCTATACCTTAGTAATTAAATCAGTGTCCAACCACCTGAATCATCTGAAGCCACGATGGCGGAAGGTACAAGCCAAATTTAGCATAAACCTTTCTTCCAGAAAGGTCATCTTTATGCTTCTGCTCCTCTCTGGGAACATTCACTCGAACCCAGGCCTACTCACTTCAACGGGCCCTGGTGTTCATAAGGTTAAAGGCCTAAAAATAGCCTCACTGAACATCTACAGTTTAACTGCAAAATCTGACCAACTACAGGCATGGATGGCCCTCCATATCCTTGACATCCTCTGCCTAATGGAGACCTGGTTGACCAGTAGGATTAAAGACAGCGAAGTTTCCCTCAAAGGTTTCCAAGCATACAGGATTGATAGAATAGGCAAGAGAGGTGGGGGATGCCTCATCTATGCCAGGGACTCTCTGCAGTGCACCGTCCTCCCTGGAACCAGGGTGGCTGAGGACCATGAGATAAAAGTGATAAAGGCACAGTTCAGTCAGAATGGCAAAACTCTCATCCTTGCCACAATCTACCTACCCCCCAAGAAAGCCACAGCAGGCTTTCCCACAATTATGGACATTATCAGCACCCTTCCAAAGGGGATGGAGCTTGTCATTACCGGGAACTTTAACATAAACTGGGATGGAAAGGAGACTGCCCCTTTCAGGGATCTGATAGCCACCTCCAACCTGACAAAACTCGTCACCTGCCCCACCAGGCAGAACTATATGACAGGAAACAGTACCCTCCTTGAGTGGGTCCTAGCAAGCTCACCATCCCGGATCTCTGAGATCAAGGTTCTCCCAGCCATGTTAAGTGACCTCTCCCCAATCACCTTCCTGTGGTCTAATAGAGTCACCAAAAGCCCACCCATCCTCATTGAAATCAGGGTCTTGAGGAAGGGTAAACTTGGAGCCCTCAGATCAGCCCTTGCCCTGCATGACTGGACTCCTACTGATCTGGTGCCTACCCTTGATCAGGCCCTCAGTTAATTCATTAAGGGATTTAGCTCCATCTGTGACATCTATGCCTCGCTCACGAAAATACAAATTTGGAGGCAGGCAAATGGTTGGATTGATGAGGAGCTCTTCTCCCACCTGAAAGAAAGGGACATACTTTGGGAGAAGGCCAGAAACACAGGTAGCAAGCATGACTATCAATGCTACAGAACAGCCAGGAATGCTGCAGCAAGCTAATCCAGCTCACCAAAGCCAACTATCATAAGGCCCAACTTTGCAATTCTTGGGGTGATGGGAAAAGATTCTGAGATGATATCAAAAGCATCCTTGGAAAGGAGGACAAGAAGCACCCTCAGCTGCTCAGTATCAGTAACACCCCCACTACAGACCCTCTAGTTATTGCAGAAGCCTTCAATAAGGCCTTCACCGATCTTACCCCAGTGCTACCACCTGCCTATTTTCAACCTGGTTTGAGCCAGTCCAAGAACATATGTACCGAGTGTTCTCACCCAACGTTCTACTTTAAAAGGGTGACGATGAAGCAGGCCCTAACTACGGTCAAGAAAATACTAGGTAAGACCAGACTGGGCAGTGATGGGATAGACATGAAACTTCTATCCCTTACCCTGGTCATTCTTATACTGCCCATTACCACACTGTATAATAAGTCCCTGGCCCTTACCCAATTCCCAGCGGTTTGGAAGCAGGCCCTAGTTACGCCAGTGCATAAAGGAGGTGACAAGTCTCTGGTAGCCTACTACAGATCCATCTCAATCCTCTTCCCCCTGTCCAAGGCACTGGAAAAGATTGTGGTGGGTCAACTCATTGACTACCTCAATGAGTATAATCTACTATGTCCCAACCAGCATGGCTTCAGACAAAATCACAGTACCACCACTGCCCTGCTGGACTACATGTACTATGCACATAAGGCCCTGGATGAAGGCAAACTGGTGGAGTCTGTCTTTATTGACCTCACCAAAGCCTTCGATACAGTCAACCACCCCCTGTTATTGACCCAACTGCAAAATATGGGTGTGGCTCCCAATGCCCTTTGCTGGTTCCAAGACTACCTGTTATGGAGAAATCAATGTGTCAAAATTGGGCAAACGGTATACAGTGCAAGAGAGGTATCATTATGGGTACCCCAGGAATCAATACTAGGGCACCTACTCTTCAGTCTCTTCTTAAATGACCTTCCCACAGCCTGCGACACCAAACTTATACTATATGTAGACAAAGCTGTGCTCCTGAGCAGCAGCACGTCTCAGGCTGCCCTACAATCTGAGCTGCAGAACTCCTCCAAACTTGAGGACTGGTTCTGTAGTCATAAGTTGCTACTAAACTACAAGAAGACCAAGGCCATGCTTATGTCCAGACCCCACAACAAAAATAAGCACCACTACCATCTCATCTCCAACTCATGCAGTGAGCTGCTGGAACAAGTTCACTTGTTCAAGTATCTGGGGGTCATAATAGATGATACCCTCATGTTTGCACACCATATTGACTCTCTGGTCAAGACAGTCAATACCAAGATTGGTGTCCTGTACAGGCACAGGCAATACCTCTCTCCGGGAACCCTCCACCTCTCAGTCCACAGTTCAATTATATATACTATTTACTATTCACTATGGGACTAGTTCTATGGGGCAGCAACAGATACAGTGCTCAAGAGGGTTCAGAATGCACTCAACAAAGCCTGCAGACTCACCCTGGATGCTGAGCATGGCACTCACACCTGTATTCTGTATGTATGTGCAAATTAGCTGTCATTAAGAAACAGGGTCAAATTCCAGACTTGCATCCTAGAGAAGAAGGCTCTATTGGGTAAAACACCACCTTGTGTAGGCAATTTGATCAAGGTGGCCAACTCATTACAGGTCACCATAGGGAGGACTAGAGGGGCCTTGGCTATCCCCTTCTGTTGCACCTCACTTGGGCAACATGCATTTGCCTACCGGGCCCCCTTGTGAATGAATGAACTCCCTGGGTACCTCTTGGCCACTAATTGTCTAGCACAGTTCAAAACTGACCTCAAACAACACCTAATAACACTCTTTAAGTGCACCTGCCCTGAGTCCAGCCACACCTGCTCTCTCTGCCCCCCAACAAGCACTAGACAGGCCTCAGGTACCCCTTCCCTCTGTATCTTCTCATGACTTGCCTCAGCAATCAGTTTGCATCATGCTCCTTCAGCATCCACCACCCCACCCTCCCCGTCCACCCCAACTCACAGTCCCATGCATTTCCCTTACAGTCACTACTAATGCAGGCTGCCTGACCATGCCCCCTTACACCCCACCATTTACTCCAACATGTATTCTCTGCTCAGCCTCCCTTCACCCCACCATTTCTCCCTATACCTTATCATCCTTCTTCCCCCACCCTTCACCTCCACTGCAGTACATACCTTTCACTCGTACCTCCTTTCTTCACCCCACTGCCAGCTATCCCCGTCCCTCTGAACTACTGACAAGGCACTTTGTGGCTGTTTATCCCACCCCCAACCCTCATAAAGTGTTTTTCTTGTTATTTTAACTTGTACCTATGTTTTTAGTTATTTTGTAAGTTTTGAATCCAAGCTGTATCGTTCATTGTAATGTACCTTTACTTTCTCCTATTGTACTTTGTTTTGCAATCTATGACATGGAACCTTTGTAAAAGAGCTTGTGCTCAAAGGTCTTTTCCGAATCACTAAATAAATAAATAAAATATATTCAATAAAATGTGCCTGTGTGGTGCAGATAAGATGATTGGTTCTCATAAGAACAAAGCTTGATCAGCATTCTATTAGCTATCAATTTCTTATCCAAAACATGTTTGGACTAGGTTGTTATGACGTTACACTTAGAATGACATGCACGGTCTTGCATCCAATCCCATCTCCCTAAAGCTGGCTATGTTTAGACAAATAGCAGAATAATAGATAAGAGCACTGGTTCCAGGCCATGCTAGGCATTGACATAAGCAGTTAACAGTTTTGTTTAGCTATGAAAGATCTGCAGCTACCACAACCTACCAGAGTTAGTAAAACTCTGTAATTTAGAATTTATTCTGCCTACACTTGATTTAACCCCTTAATGGTTCAATCTGCCTATAGTGTATGAAAGCGGATTGGTTTGTAATACTAATGCAGTGTATTAATATAACATCAATACTAATATGTTCTTATGCTACTAATATGCTCATAGTAATAATATGCTCATGTGAAACCTAGCTACACAGTGTTTATAGACACAACTGTGCTTATGAATCTAACTAATAATTATAACGTGATGAACCCTTTACTAGTTATAATTATATTTGTGATATATAAGTTTATATTGAATGTCTGCTTAGGGAAATGGCAGCCAGTAGTTTTTAAAGGGACCTGACCTTTTGACCCCAAAAGGCCCTGGCTTAGTAAAAACAATTGGCTAGTAACACTGACCCAGTGAATTAATTAAGAAGCTTCCTCTTGGCATATCTTGTCATGCCTGTATTAGCTGTTATATAACACATTGTAAAACTTCAATTACTTTGAACTCAGAGAGCCATAGAAAGTTGCATCTTTTATGACATCCTAAGAAGCGACAACTTGTAAAAGCTACATGTTACATCTCTCACCACTAGAAGAGAACTGTTAATGCTCTGGTCAAAGAGACTGTCATTATTTTGATATTGCTAATTTTGCAGACTTCCAGCAACCAGTAAAATGACACTGTCTTGAATATACTTGGTCAGGTTACAAATTAATTACAGGACTAACAGTGACTTCATGTGCAGTGACATCACAAGGAGGTGAACAGGTTGGCTTTCAATATTGCCAAGCATCTGAGGGGACAGAGCAGACTTTTTATCTCTGAACTCCAAAGGGAACACACACACTGTGTTCTGGAAGAAAAAGGCACTTATGTTACAATTAGGTAATACCAACTAGAAAACTAGGTTAAGACTAGAAATTCGGTTACAGATGTTTTTGTTTCTGAAATTCCCTTTTATTTTGACTGTAAGTATTTATATAATGTATGAGAGAATGCTGTTAATCAAATCAATCAAATCAAACTTTATTTTTAAAAAGGCGCTTTTCTTAAAACCAAAGCGCCTGTACAATTTAATAGAACAATAAATAAACAAAATCTAAAACTATTATAAATCAATAAAAGCTATGTTAAAAAGATGGGTCTTCAAGGCTCCTTTAAAACTCAGGACAGTCAGACTATTTTGCACCTGAGGCGGTAGAGAATTCCACAGGATCAGGGCCATAAAACTAAATGATCTAGCCCCTGCCGTTTTCAAACGGACCCTGGGAATCTCCAGCAATCCCTCGTCAGTGGATCGGAGGGGGCGGGAGGGACAGTAGGAGCAAAGAGGCTCTTTCAGGTAATGGGTCCCTGGTCATGCTTAGGGCTTTATAGGTCCAACAAGCCACGACCTTGAAGGTCAGCCAAAATACTGGCAGCCAGTGCAGTCATGAACTGGGCATTATATGACTGGATCTGGAAGAACCAGTCAATAACCTGGCTGCCGCATTCTGCACTAGCTGCAGACGATGAAGCTCAACCCCCGATAGCCCTAGGTACAGGGAGTTGCAATAGTCAAGGCGGGAGGTAACGAAGGCGTGGATCAATGTTGGAAGATCTTCTGGAGGAACCAGATGCTTCACCCTGGTGATATTCCTCAGATGGAAAAAGGAAGTTTTGACCACCGCCGACACCTGAGCTTTAAGTGTCAAGCGGTCATCAATTATTACGCCAAGATTCCACACCTGATCTGAGGTCGTCAGATGAACGCCTGCAAGCCTTAAGCCTGAGTGCGATCCAGCCGGCCAACCCGCCTCACAGCGACCTTTGTCCACAACCAACACCTCAGTTTTCTCCGGGATTAACCTCAACCAACTCCCATTCATCCAATCTTGGATTTCTGCAAGGCAGTTATTAAATACCGACAAGGCAGCATCCTGGCCGGGTACAAAAGACATATACAGCCGGGTATCATCAGCATAGCAATGGAAGCCCAGACCGTATCGTCTTATAATCGCTCCTAACGGCAGCATATACACCGCAAATAACATGGGCGCTAGAATAGAGCCCTGTGGTACCCCACAAGATAGGGAGACTGATGCCGAGGAAAAAATTCCTGACACCACCCTCTGAGTCCTACCTTCAAGGTAAGATCTAAACCACCTAAGGACCATACCATAATGGCAGAAAATAATCTTTTGCTAGTGTTGTTATACCATCGATGTGACGTTGCTGTGTTGTTAACCCGTCGATGTAACGTCACATCGATGGCACAACAAACTGGAACCAACAGGCATTGTCATCTCCAAGGCAGCACGGCAGTCCGCGCGCTCTCAAAAGCAGTTAAAACAAAACAAACAAGCAGTTACAAACCCAAATGCTGTAAACCTATCTAAATAATGGCAGCCGCTGTATTTTCTAAGACTCTGGATGACGATCGCAGTGCATTTACAGTCGAGCAGCAAAACAAAAAAACTGTAAAGAAAACTGAATCAGATATTAGGATGTTACGATCCTACCTGGCAGATGAAGGTGAATCTCGGACCATAGCAGAAATACCAGTCACCGATCTAGATCTCCTCATTGACAATTTCATCTACAAAATAAAGCGCAACGATGGTACAGTTTATGAGCCATCTACTCTGAGGGGCATATTAGGCAGCTTAGACCGTTATCTCCTCAGCATTAACTACAGTCACTTCACTTTCCATGGCAACCAAAAGGACTTCACCGAAACAATTGCCACCCTCTCAGAAAAGTAAAAGCACCTCAAGAAGCTGGGCAAAGGTAGCAAGCCCAACATGGCCGAGGCACTGTCACCCTCAGACACTGACAAACTGTACCAGACAAGAACATTAGGACTACATAGCCCAGTGTCACTCCTAAATATGATATTTTTTAACAACGGGCTGTACTATGTCCTCAGAACTGCAGAGCAGTATGCCCTAAGATGGGGGGACCAGAGTTTAAAAAAGATAGTGACGGCACCCAGTTTTTGGAATATACTGACCGCCAAATGAAAACACGGGCAGGAGATAACCCATGGGACATCAGGGCTGTCAAGCCAAGGATGTATGAAAACCTGGAACAACCAGACCGAGATCCAGTGAAGGCATACAGTCTGTATGCTTCTCAAAAGCCACCAAGCATGTTACATGTAGAATCTCCATTCTACCTTGCACCCAATTTGTACTTCAAACCTGTTGTGTCAATTTGGTTTAGGGCAATGACACTTGGCAAGAACAAGATTTGCTCAGTGATGAAAATAATAAAGACCTCTTGCTGGATTGTCTGTTGAAAAACACATAACAAATCATTCAACATGCAAAACAGCAATCCAGAGGCTAGTGGATAGTGCTGTTCCCCCCACCAAGGTTCAACAGGTCCCTGGTCATAAGAGCCTGCAGTCCATAAACAATTACAGTTTCATATCTGAGGCCAAAAAAAAGAAATTCCAGTATTCTTGGAGGGACAAATGCAACCGACAACAAGCAGCCCTCTACATCTAATCCTTCTACAGCACTGGTAGTTCACCAAGAAAGCCAACCATCAAACACACAGAAGTTAGCCAGATTTGCCTTGTCAGAGCTCACAAATTTTAACCTGTTTGGAGACAACTCAGTATTGCAAAATGGTACCATCACAGTAAATGTAAATAATTACTTTGGGCCACAGAAATGGAAGCAAATTTCCACAATCTCAGACTCCTCTGACAGCGACTCCTGAAAGGTCAGTAGATAATTATTAAATCTGAACCTCTCACCCTCTCATGGCTTAGAAACTGTTAGCTGCCTGTTTAAATGTTACTGAGTAAATACCTGACTTCTTAATGCCTTTTTTGTTGTCTTTTCTCCTCTCCTCTCCTCTCCTGTCCCGTCTTATCACAGACAATCTCTGTGAGGCAAAACATCCACACAGTGATAACAGTCTAGCAAATGCTGTATGGCAACTCCGCTTGGTTGTCCCCTGTCACATGTTTACCTGTCGCAAAATAACAGAACTGATCCCCCCCCATAGCTTATAGTTTTCATGAGTGTGTGTGTTTTTCTTTGGTAAATATACCATTTACGAGTAAACAGTAAATTGTTTCAATAAATAAAATAGATATTTTCGTCAAACGAAACTGACTATATCATTGTGATCCTAGTAAGGTAACAGGCTGGTTTTTTTTTTTTTTATTATTCAGAGTCCTGCCTATGCTTGAAAATGTGCCAAAAACCGATACCCATACACTATAAAAGACAATGTATGGGCATCGGTGCTCAACCACACTATGCTAGTGCCTCGTGGTTACCTTGGCAATTTTAGTTTAACCTCTCGAGCTGCGCTTTCGAGGTTAACTAAAGTTGCCAAGGTAACCACTCGGCACTAGCATAATGTGGTTAACCACCGATGCCCATACATTATCCTCTATGTTACAGTGCCTTCAGAAAGTATTCACCCCACTTGGATTTTGTCACATTTTGTTGTGTTACTACCAGAATTTTTAATGCATTGAAATTATTTTTCCCCCCTTGATTCACACAGCATACTCAACAATTTAAAGGGGCAAAAATATTTATATTGTGTAACAAAAATTTATGAAACATTAAAAACTGAAATATTTTGTTTACTTAAGTATTCACCCCCCTGAGTCAATATTTTGTAGAAGTGCCTTTGGCAGCAATTACAGCTTTGAGTCTTCTTGGGTATGTCTGTATCAGCTTTGCACATCTGGATTTAAGGATTTTCACCCATTCTTCCTTGCAGATTTGCTCAAGCTCTGTCAAGTTGGATGGGGAGTGTCGGTGAACCGCAATCTTTAAGTCTTTCCACAGATTCTCAATGGGATGCAAGTCTGGGCCTTGGCTGGGCTACTCAAGGACATTCACCTTCTTGTTCTGAAGCCACTCCAGTGTTGCTTTGGCTGTATGCTTGGGGTCGTTGTCCTGCTGGAACGTAAATCTTCGCCCCAGTCCAGGGTCTATTGCAGACTGATGCAGGTTCTCCCCAAGGATGTGCCTGTATTTGGCTTCATTCATTGTTCCTTCTATCCTGACAAGTGCCCCAGTCCCTGCCACTGAAAAGCATCTCCATAACATGATGCTGCCACAACCATGCTTCATGGTAGGGTTAGTGTTAGATGGGTGATGAGCTCTTTTTCGATTTGCGCCTGGCATAGGGCTTTGCATTCAGGCCAAAGAGTTCAATTTTTGTTTCATCAAACCAGAGAATCTTTTGCCACTTAGTCTCAGAGTCTACCACGTGCCTTCTTGCAAACTCCAGGCATGCTATTATGTGGCCTTTTGTCAGGAGTGGCTTCCATCTAGCCACTCTCCCACAGAGGCTACATCTGTGAAGTGCTGCAGAGATTGTTGTCCTCTGGACAGGTTCTCCCATCTCAGCCATGGAACGCTGCAGTTCTGTCAGGGTGGTCATTGGGTTCTTGGTCACTTCCCTGACCAAGGTCCTTCTTGCCCGGTTGCTCAGTTTGGGACGACGGCCTGCTCTAGGAAGAGTCTGGGTGGTTCCGTAATCTTTCCATTTCCTAATGATGGACTTGACTGTGCTTCTGGGAACTTTCAACACTTTAGAAATGTTTTTACACCCCTTCTCAGATCTATGCCTCCTCACAATTCTATCACGGAGTTCTACGGACAGCTCCTTGGTCTTCATGGTAGCGTTTCTGCTCTGACATGCACTGTCAACAGTGGGACCTTATATAGGCAGGTGTATTTCCTCTGAAATCATGTCAACCATTTGAACTGACCACAGGTGGACTTCATTCAAGTTTTAGAGTGATCTCACAAGGAAACTGGATGCACCTGAGATTAATTTGGAGTGTCATAACAAAGGGGGTGAATACTTATCAAATCAAGACATTTCAGGTTTTTATTTTAAATTACATGTACAAATAATTCCAGAAGTGTTATTCCACTTTGACATTATAGAGTAGTTTGTGTAGATGTGTGACAAAAAAATCCCATATAAATGTATTTTAATTTGAGTTTGCAACATCACAAAATGTGACAAAATCCAAGGGAGGGGGCGAATACTTTCTGAAGGCACTGTATATGCTCTATGTTTTGTATGTATTTACTATTTTTTTAATTTTAGTAAACTGTTTGATTTCCTTAATCCTGCTTGAGTCTTTTCTTTTGCATGTGAAGGCTGAAACAGTATTGGATAATTCAGATGAAAAAAACCTGTTAAGGGCTTAAAAGTGTGTCACTATCTTCTTAAGGTAAGAATATACCTAGATCTCAAATTGAGTTAAAAGGGGAGAATTCTTAACCAGGCTGGGTGGGTGCCCACTGGATTAAGTATTGCACTGCGTTTTTCCAAAGATTGTGTTGTCAGGAGGTCTAAACCTCACTCTCAGGTTCTTGGCAATCTTGGGAATGCAAATAATCATGGACACATTGCAGAAGAGTAATAAACTTGTTCATTACTACAAAAGGGATAAATCACAGTTGCCCTAAGCAGTTCTTATCAATATGAACTGGGAGCCAATGCTAAGCATTCCCTATACCTCGAGGTTTATTTGTGTCTCTTGGGGTCTCTGAGGTATAAGACTCAGTGTCTCACATTATATACCTATGATAATTACTATGGCTACTGTAAGATAGAAACATTTCTAGTTACAGAGATGAGCCCTATTGGCTAAATTAGAGGTGGCTCCACAGTCCAAGATAACATTATACAATTTTGTAGTAGTCATCACTTTGTGAAACAAAAGAGTACAGTTCTAACACAAATCAGTGTAGTAGTACAAATCACCAAAAGGTGGCAATGCCGTCTTATATATCATAATCATTACAAGGACACAGATGTCCTAACATCTTATGAGTAAGAAATACATAAAAGTATATATGTATTAGAAAGCAAAGTGTACAACAATAATATGCATACATATCCTGACATCTACTCTTGTACGATAGATGCCATTAGCCCTATATGTTAGTATAACATATGCCTAAGCACTAGCTGTCTACAGTGTACCTCTGGGGGTACCAATAAGGGTGCAGGGACCTCATGTAACAGTGTGATATCTGATCTTGTTAACTGGGCATGCTAGTAAAAAGGGTTCATATTTTACCTCAGTAATCGAGGTTAATAGGTGATTCGGACCCAAAACAGACAGGAGGGTTACCCTGTTTGTCTCCTGCTCACATACTGCACTTCAAGGTTTGGCACCTTATGAGCAGAGGGCCTGACCAGTGGAGTGTGTTTGTGACAGATCAGGTTGGCAGCGGTAAGATTTTAAAAGTATTTGGTAACACAAGCATTAACAGTCCAGTGTGTCAGATTGTTAACTGTAACAGCTCACACGCAAAATAAGGCAGTGATTTAAAAAGTAAAGAACTATATCATTGTGCTTACAGTGTAAGTTTCCTACCTGTTTTATTTTTTTTTCGGGTGCAAGCTAGTGTAACCATAGCTCAGGGAAGAAGATGGCTTCCAACTACAGTGAGTACACTGCAGACTACCTGAGGCAGTTGTGCCAAGAGAAAGGAGTCCAGCACAAGGGGTGAGCCAAAAAGCACCTTGCGATGGCTCTTGTGGCAGCTGATGCCCAAGACCTTGAGTCACAGTCTGTGACTGAAAAGGACCAACCCTTGGGCATGGAGGGGCCAGGGTCCAACACAGTGTCCAGACCCAGGGATGAGGACTGCAGGGCCAGTGCAAGCCAAGAGCCACAGCAGCAGAGGAAGGTCACTAACATTCTGGAGCAATAAGGGATCAGGATGCAGATAGAGTTGCATAGAATGGAGCTGGAGTTCAAACAGAGGAAGCGGGAATTCGAGAGAGAAGAGAAACGAGAGCAGCGAGATGCAGAGGAAAGAGAGTGACAGCATCAGAGAGAGGCTGAGTGAGAGCAGCAAGAGGCTGAGTGAGAACAGCAAGAGGTCGAGTAAGAAGAGTGTGAGCACCAGAGTAAATTTGAACTGGAGAAGCTACAACTCCAAAGACCAGTGCTAGAGCAGGTAAGTGGCATGGAATCTGGGACTCCAGGACTGGGTTACAAAATAAATTATAAATTGAAAGCTGAATTTAAAGAGGGGGCAGATATGGATGCATTTTTAAATTCCTTTGAAAAAGTATGTATTCAGGCAAAAATTCACAGAGAGTCCTGGAGCTTCCAACTATCCTCGCTACTTACCTGGAAAGCGTGTGATGCAGTGGGTCAAATGGACAATCAGGACAGTAATGATTATGACAAACTAAAAGCTGGCTTGTTAAAGAAATATGATTGAACAGCAGAAGCATACAGAGTTAAATTCCGTAAGCTCAGGAGATGCCCTGACATGAGCTACGAGGAGCTAGCCACTAAACAACATCAGTTTTTAAAACGCTGGTAGGAAGGAATTGAAGCAGACTCTGTAGAGAAAATTGAAAATGTTGTAGTGTTAGAGCAGTTCTTTTGGGGTGTGCCCAGCAGAGCTGGAAACCTGGCTAGAGGACCGAGACCCAAAAACAGTGCAGGAGGCTGCTGAACTCTTGGACCACTATGCCAGGAGCAGACCTGCTCTGAGAGGGAATGGGGTGAGCATGGCAGCACAGATAGGAAAAGGCGTGCCTTCAGGGCAGCTAAAACCCTCCCTGCCTCCACTGAAACCAGGCAGCCCCAGGTTACAAAGAAAATATTTGCCTGATAAAAGAATTGAATGTTGAGTTTGCAAGGAACCTGGACATCTTGTAAGACAGTGCCCTAAAAAGGCAGGGCATGCACAAAGTGGTGCTGGGAAAGAAGTGGGTTGTTTGTATATTCCTGGAAGCATGCCAGTAAACATAAGGGAGCACATACACCCAGTTACGGTGAATGGGGTACAGACCCATGGGTTAATGGACATGGGGGCATCCCTGACTTTTGTAAAAGGGGATCTGGTAGAGCCTGAAGACCTTATACCCAATCAGTTTGTGACTGTATGGGGATTCACTGGGGAGGAGAAAACGTTGCTACTTGCTAGTGTTCTTCTGGACTGGGGTGAGACAGGAGAGATGGTGCAAAAAGTTGCAGTAGCAGAGAATCTTGCTGTAGATGTAATTATCAGGAACAATGTCCCACAGGGGATGGTGTGTGCAGTTACCCACAGTCAAGCAGCAAAGATAAATTGTAGTTCCCTGGACCCCATAGAAGCCCCTGTGGAAAACACTGGGAGGCTGGTTCCCCAACCTGTGTCTCCTGATATGGAGAATAATGAAAGGGGGGTAGAAATTCCCCAGGTAGCAGTTAACAGAACTGCTATAGAAGGTTACCCTGAGAAAGGAGGGGTAGCCCGTTGTCAGAGGGTTAAGGATGGCAGTGACACTGAATGCCCTGATGCTAGAGCTAGGGACCCTAGTTTAGAAACTGGAAGGGACCTGTTCCATGCCTTGGGAATGTGTAAGGATTTTACAGCTGCTCAGAAAAGTGACCCTAGCTTAGAGAAGCTGAGGGATTGGGCAGGCTCTGAGAGAGCACTGGAAGGTGACAGAAAGCATTAAGTTTATTGGGGCAATGAACTGATGTATATGCAGGATATAAAGACAGAGGGAGGAGTGATGGGCAGGCAGCTTGTCATTCCCCAGGGGTACCATGAGCAGTTGCTCAAGACTGCTCATGATATTCCCATGTCTGGTCCTCTAGGAATCACACGCACTATGCAGTAATTGGCCCAGAATTTCTATTGGCCCAACTTCACCCAGCAGGTGCAAGAGTATTGCAGGTCTTGTCATCGGTGCCAAGAAATAGGGAAGGTGGGTAAGAAAACCCAAGCCACCCTAATTTCCTTGCTCATAGTGGAGGAGCCATTCCAGAGTGTAGGAATGGATATTGTGGGGCCTCTAAATACCCCCAGCTCCTCCAGGAAGAGGTTTATCCTAACCATGGTGGATTATGCCACCTGGTACCCACAGGCAGTCGCCCTATCCTCACTGAGGACAGACAAAGTGGCAGAAACCTTGCTAGGGATTTTCTCCTGTGTTGGGTTTCCACAGGAGGTGCTCAACAATCAAGGTGATTCCTTCACGTTGGACCTGATGAATGTTTGTGGGAGAAGTGTGAGGTGGTGCAGAGACACATGACACCTTATCACCCGCAAGTCAATGTGCTTGTGGAATGATTCAATGGTACCCTAAAATCAATGCTCCATGCCTTTGCTGAACAGCATGGGAAGGCCTGGGAGAAATACTTTCCCTACCTGTTGTTCGCATACAGGGAGGTGCCTCAAGAGTCGACAGGGTTTTCCCCCTTTGAGCTCTTATATGGACGCAGGGAACATGGGTCCCTAGACTTGATCTGAGAGGACTGGAAAGGCAAGCACACCACCCAGGAGACTCCCATAGTGGATTATGTCCTTAAGTTTAGGGAAAAGCTGAAGGAGCTTATGGGAACAGCCCAGAGCAACCTGGCAGCTTCCCATCAAAAACAAAAGGTACGGTACGACCGCAGAGCCAGAGCTCACTCATACACTATGGGTCAGGAGGTCATGGTCCTAATCCCGATCCAGAAGGATAAGCTGCAGGCCGAGTGGTCAGGACCATATAAGGCAGTCAGACAGGTCAATGACATAAACTACATTACAGAACTGCCCAACAGGAGACATATACAAAGAATGTACCATGTCAACATGATGAAGCCATATGCTAACAGGGCTGACATGGTCTTTGCACTGTGTAGTCCTGGGGAGGGGATGGACAAAGGAGACCCCCTTCTGCACTTGCTGGAAGAAAGCAAGTGGGAGTCCTCTGTGGAGGCAATTAAAATCTCACCCCAGTTGACCCCAGACAAGATCCAGGAAGTAAGGGAAGTTTTAGCAGACTTTGCCCCACTATTTAGTGCCAAGTCTGGACTAACCCTCTTAGTGACGCACGAAGTAGAGACAGGGATGCAAGCACCCATAAGGTGAACAGCATATCGGGTGTCAGAGGCCATCCAATAGGACATTAGGAGGGAGGTAGAGGAAATGCTGGATTTAGGGGTTATACAGAAATCTCACAGCCCCTGGGCCTCACCTGTAGTCCTTGTTTCCAAGCCAGATGGCTCTACTTGTTTTTGTGTGGACTATCATGGACTCAATGCAGTCATGAAGTCAGACGCCCACCCAATGCCATGGATGGATGAACTCCTGGACAAGTTGGAAGGGACAACCTACCTTACCTCTACTGATCTGACAAAAGGGTATTGGCAGGTAGAGTTAACTGCCAGAGCTAGGACGAGGTCAGCCTTCATCACTCTGATAGGGTTATTTAAGTGTCAAGTAATGCCTTTCAGAATGAATAATGCCCGCCACCTTCCAAAGGTTGGTGAAGCAGGTGTTAAATGCTGCTGAGGAGTACACTGTGGCATACCTGGATGACACTGCCATCTTCAGTACCAGCTGGGAGGCACACCTGGCCCACTGTAGGGAAGTGCTGGGCAGGGTACAGAGGGCTGCACTCACTGTAAAAGTGGAAAAGTGCTAGGTGACCATGGCTGAAGTGGCATACCTTGGGCATGTAGTAGGCCAGGGACAGCTCCGTCCTAACCAAGCAAAAATTGAAGCAATCAAGGCATGGCCCAGACCTGAAACACAGAAGCAGGTTCAGAGTTTTCTAGGGACCGCAGGGTACTATAGGAAATTTGTACCAAACTACAGTGCCCTGCCAGCTCCCCTATCTGGCCAGTTAAAGAAAAGGATGCCAAAAAGGATTAACTAGGAACCAGCCTGTGAACAAGCTTTTACATGACTAAAGAAGGCACCGTGCAGTGCTCCTGCATTAGTCAGTCCAGACTAGAGTAAACATTTTGTGATACGGATGGATGCCTCAGATGTCGGTATTGGGGCAATGCTTAGTCAGATGTCTAACCAAGGGAAAGATCACCCAATAGCGTACCTCAGTAAGAAGTTACTTCCCAGGGAGCAGGCTTACTCTACAGTAGAAGAAGAATGTCTTGCCATGGTGTGGGCACTAAAGAATTTAGAGTCATACCTATAGGGGCAGCATTTTGAGGTACAAACAGATCACAATCCCCTGGCTTGGCTGGCACAAATGGGAAAAACAAATGGTAGGCTGTTAAGATGGAGCCTTGCCTTGCAGGGTTATGACATGACTGTCGCACACAGGACAGGGGCAGCAAACAAAAATGCAGATGGGTTATCATGTCAATTTGAGACGTGAACTGAATTTGGGGAACTCATCCCACGCTGGGAATAGATTTCCCCAAGTTCAGTCTAGGAGGGGGGAGTGTAACGTGATGAACCCTTTACTAGTTATAATTATATTTGTGATATAAATATATGTTTATATTGAATGTCTGCTTAGGGAAATGGCAACCAGTAGTTTTTAAAGGAACCTGACCTTTTGACCCCAAAAGGCCCTGGCTTAATAAAAACAATTGGCTAGTAACACCGACCCAGTGAATTCATTAATTAAGAAGCTTCCTCTTGACATATCCTGTCATGCCTGTGTTAGTTGCTATATAACACATTGTAAAACTTCAATTACTTTGAAGTCAGAGAGCCATAGGAAGTGACAACGTGTAACAGCTACATGTTACAGCTCTCACCACTAGAAGATAACTGTTAGTGCTCTGATCAAAAAGACTGTCATATTTTGTTATTGCTAACTTTGCAAATTTCCAGACAACAGTAAAATGACACCCTCTTGAATATACTTGGTCAGGTTACAAATAATTACAGGACTAACAGTAACCTCATGTGCTGTGACATCACAAGGAGGTGGACAGATTGACTTTCAATATTGCCAAGCATCTGAGGGGACAAGGCAGACTTTTTGTCTCTGAACTCCTAAGAGAACACACGCTGTGTTCTGAAAGAAAAAGGCACTTCTGTTACAATTAGATAATACCAACTAGAAAACTATGTTAAGACTAGAAATTCAGTTACAGGCGTTTTTGTTTCTGAAATTCCCTTGTATTTTGACTGTAAGTATTTATGTTATATGCTGTAGGTTTTGTATGTATTTACTATTTTTTTTAATTTTAGTAAACAGTTTGATTTCCTTAATCCTGCTTGAGTCTTTTCTTTTGCATGTGAAGGCTGAAACAGTATTGGATAACTCTGACAAAAAAAAACTGTTACGGGCTTAAAAGTGTGTTACTATCTTGCTAAGGTAAGAATACACCTAGGTCTCAAACTGAGTCAAAGGGAAGAATTTTGAACCAGGCTGAGTGCCCACTGGGTTAAGTATTGCACTGCATTTTCCCAAAGAGGGTGTGATATCTGATACTGTTAACTGGGTGTACTAGTGAAAAGGGTTCATATTTTACCTCAATACTCGAGGCTAGTAGGTGATTCGGATGCAAAACAGAGAGGAGGGTTAACTTGTTTGTCTCCTATTCACATATTGCACTTCAAGGTTTGGCACAGTGGGAGCAGAGGTCCTGACCGGCAGAGTGCATTTGTGACAATAATATGCTCACCTTTTCACCTCAGGGAACTGGCAGCAATTTTGATATAGTTCCCTTTTCTGGGAGTTTTCTTTCAGTCTACTGACATTTAACATATCGGTAAGACCAAAAAAGAGGACGGGACCTACAGGTTTTTAAAACTGTTTCCAAGTTTTTGCTAAGTCTGATCACCACGATTTGTGTTTGAAGTGCCTTGGTCTCAGTCATATTTTTTCAAACTGTGAAGTGTGCAGTAATTTTTGTTCTAAAACCATCAAAAGGGCCAAAAGGTTAGAGGAAATGGCTTCTGCTCCCTCAGTGTCACCTAAGCACCCTAAAGAGGCCTCTTCTTCATCTCATACCAAAAAAAGGAGAGAACTGCCAAAGATTGTTTAACCCTAAAGGTACTGATAAGAGGTCTTAACACATTAAACACAAAAGACTCACTGAGCAGGCTCCAAAGTTTGGGCTGCTCAAAAGAAACTGAAAGAAAAACATGTCGCTGCACCTTCTACTGAAGATGCAAAGGAGCTCCCAGCAGACAAAAACAAAATGCCGTCTGTTGAGAACACTGCTAAAGCCCTTCAGGTCATTCAGGCCTTACAAACTGCATGTTCTATTCTGGGTTCACCGGTTCAAATCCCACCACTGGTTCCTACAGATCAAGGTAAAGAAGATTACTTTGAGGAGGAAGAGGAGGATCCGGATTTGGGGGAACCCACTGAGCCTGAGGTATCCCCAGAACAAGATTTTGGTACCCCTCTTCGTGGGCATGATGATTTTTCATCCCACTTTTCCTTTGTCAGACAGACAGCTGACACTTTGGGCCTCCCCTCTCAGAAGTCTGTGGAAGATGACTAGGCAGCAGAATTTTTAGATATGATGGGTCTGGTTCCCACTAAAGGAGTTTTCTTTCCTATTCATAATTTTCTTGAAAAAAGCCACTTTTAAAATTATACAGACACCTTCCTCTATCCCTGGAGTAGACAAGTAGACTGAGGGAAAAATATGAAGTGGCTAGGTCTGCTGCTGATTGTTTGCATTCTCATCCAGACCATGAGGGTGTAGTGCAGGCTGCTGCCTATGATAAAACTAAAGTCCCTCTGTCATCTCATCCTCCAGATAAAGATTCAAGAACAACTGACTCACTGGCGAAGACGGGTTATTTAGCCTCCTCCCTTCTCTTCAGACAGGCAGCTTATATGGCATATGCTGCACAATATCAGAAGCCCCTTTGGAACTCTGTACTAGCATTAACTGACAGAGTTCCAGGTGATGTGGCACATGATCTGGCTGATTCAGCCAAGTCGATATTGGATGCCACAAAATATTAATTTCATGTGGCTGTGAATACAAGTGATATTGCATCCAGGCTGTTGGCCCTATCAGTGTCACTGAGGAGGCTTGCCTGGTTCCGAGCAACCAACCTTACCCTAGACATGCAGTTAAAGGCCATGGATTTTCCTTGTGAAAACAATTTCCTTTTTGGTGACAACACTGAAGCATACATGAAAAAGGTGAAAGAGCACAAAACCACCTATAGGAGTAACTCCACAAGAGAAAGAACCTCCACTTCTTTTAGATCCATGGGAAGGGGAGGTAGGGGAAATTACCCCAGAGATTATGCCCCCAATCTCCATGCCTGTACATTATACTCAGGTCAGAGGCTACAACAGGGGCAGGGGCAGGAGGCCTTCTAGGTGGGCTGGTTCAACCCCTGCTCCTAGACCACAGCCCAGAAAGAACCCCTGATTGCACAATACAGGCTGTCACCCCTCTTCCAGTAGGGTGCAGGCTGGCTCACTACTTACAGGACTGGGAAAACATCATCACAGACAAGTGAGTTCCGGAGATAGTGAGTCATGGCCTCTGTCTACCGTTCAAACAGTTTCCAAAACTCCACGGCCGCAGTTTTCCGGCCTCCAACCCCTGCAGAGACAATTTTGCTGAAATTGGAGGTGATAAAGCTTCTGCAAGTCAGAGCAATAGAGCCAGTCCCTCTCACCCAAAGTGGAAGGGTATGTACTCCAGATACATTCTGGCCAAAAACAAGAATGGAGATTGGTGGCCAATTCTGGACCTCAGATTCCTGAACAAACACTTGGCAAAGTCCAAGTTCAAAATGGTAACACTTGCCATCATTATTCCTTCTCTAAACAAAGGAAAATGGCTGGCATCTCTGGATCTGAAAGATGTCTACTTTCACATTCCAGTCAGGCCTTGCCACAGAAAGTATTTAAGGTTCACTCTGCCCTCAGAGCAATACCAGTTCTCAACACTCCCCTTCGGGCTCACTTCTGCCCCAAGAGTATTCACAAAGTGTGTTTCAGTGGTGGCAGCTTATAAAAATCAGGTTCAGATTAGTACTTGGAGTGCAAAACATCCCTCCCTCGTGGGTGCTGTAATTATTTGGTTTAATCATCGGGAAAACATTCTTTTAATCTGTTTCCTCAAACCTTAAACCAATCTTTATTAAAATTCCATTATAGGACTACTTCCTCAATATTACATATCTAACACATTCTGACACAAAGAAGGTTTCTCTCATTTTGTGAGGGGAATAAACGGCTTCCACTAAAATTATTAACATCTGCAAACAAACCAGGAGGCAACCCAGTCCATCAATATTCCTGAAAACAATTATTTCAGGAGGACCAAGCTCACTGTTTAGGTACAGCAGAGTCACCTATGATGCAACACTCTGTGATAAAAATATTGTGCTTTCCTGTGACACACTGGAGTACAGTAACTGCCATTGGATTACATTGTCTTCCTGTGTAATTCTGCAGTGTGTCACTGGCAGAAACTGTAATCAGTCTTTGAGATAGCATCCCTATTTTGGGCTCACCATGGCTAAAACCAATAAAATCCCCATAAGGCTCATGCCCCCTTCTCCTGGGCTGAGACACACTGATGAGTCTTAAGAAGGACAAAACACATGTCTGTGTCTTCTGTTTTTAGCCTTTGCAGAGTATGTGAGAGACCATTTGGTACTATACATTTCTGCTTAAAGCAGAACCAATCTTTCATGGTTATTTGCATATACTGTACATCCCATGATGCACTACATTATTGGGTATGTGTCATTTTGTATTTCTATCATAACAGTGCTGCAGCCTGACTGACTGCACTGTACAACAGTATACTTCCGGCCCCTTTAGCTGCATCACAATGTACAAATTGATATTAATCAAACTGTAATTCATGATTATTCCTTTTATTGCTAAGCCAGGTTTTAGAAATGCCTATAATGTCAAAATGTCCCTCAGGAATCCAAATCCTAAGGGAATCCATTTTCTCAGGCAGATTTCTAGCATTATTATGGACCAATGGTAGTTTATGTCTTTTGCGGCTAATCTCGAACCAGGATTACCTTCAACATAACTCCCTACTGCTAGCAATGGTACAAGAAAATTACTGTTCCCAACAACATTATGCATATATAGTTTACATTCATAGGGGGCAATGTGAAAAGCTGTAAAAAAGGATCTCAGACCATAAGAAAATGAATTTCTCCTGAAACAATTTAAATTACTCTTGTTTAGATTGCATTCAAGCAATGTTAGTAATTGCTGTATCTGTCCTAAATGCAGCTGCTCTTCTTCATCCCAGCACTTCTACTGGAGTCCTTCCCTTCCTTGGTGTCAACTACAGTGGAGCCAGCCTGGATGTAACATAAAACTGCAGCACACTGCAGCAGCGTTACAGTGGTAACAAAGGCAATTTCAATGGCAGTTAATCTTTTTTTGTCAAGCAGTGTCACAGGATACCATTGCACCTTGAAAAGGCAGTAAGGAGGGCTGGGGGGGATACTGGGATGAATAGGGAAGGGCATCACCAGTAGAAAATATTAAATTGTTATCCCTCTGTACAGACAGTTGGTAAGACCACATCTGGAGTACTGTGTGCAGTTCTGGAGACCCCATCTCCACAAAGACATAGACAGGTTGGAGGCTGTCCAGAGGAGGGCAACCAAAATGGTGCAGGGTATGCACCAGAAGACATATGAAGAAAGATTAAAGGAGCTTAAGATGCATAGCCTTGAGGAAAGGAAGGAGAGGGGAGACATGATAGAAACTTTAAATACCTCAAAGGAATCAACAAAGTCCAAGAGGGTAGCATCTTTCAGAAAAAGAGATGTGCAAGAACAAGGGGGCACAATTTGAAGATAGAGGGGGGAAGGCTCAGAGGTAAAGTGAGGAAGTATTTCTTCACAGAGAGGGCTGTAGATGCATGGAACAGCCTTCCTGAGGAGGTCATAGAGTCAAAAACAGTGGGGGAATTCAAGAATGCATGGGACAGACATAAGGCAATTCTAGTGGGAGGTAGGAGGAAGTGGGCTGTTGGTTAACTAGGATCTGCAGCTTATCCATTAGGTAGGGAAATGGGCAGACTAGATGGGCCTAGCGGTCCTTATCTGCCATCAAATTCTACTTTTCTATGTTTCTATCTTAGCTGGCTCCAGTGTACATGTAAACTCCCTCGCTGTTAGATACAGTATTTAATGCACTGGGGAGGAGAGTGGCACAAACAGCGTAAACTATAGCTGAACTAGCACACCCAGAAGGAAGAATATGGTCATCAGTCAGTCATATTCTCCTTGATCTCTGGTTCCTACAGGGTGTTTCTCTCCATAGCACCAACTTCCATACAGCGCACTGATAGAACTACCTGTGTAACACGGGTTACAGGTGTTCCCATGACACTATACACTGCAGATACCTCAATGGCAAGAGATAAGTATGACGGACAGTTGGTCTTTTTTTTTTTTTTTATGTAACAGTTATTCATTTATTTTAGAATGTTTAGCCAGGAAAATCCCACAGAGTCAAGGCTTATTTTCAGGAATAGCCCAAGAACACTGGGAGGTTAAGTGACTTGCTCAGGGTCTCACAGTATGAAAGTGGTGGTTGTGAGTTTCAAACCCAGGTCTGCTGGGTCTCCATGTTCGAATCCTGGTGCTCTACCTTCTAGGCTAGTGTTGTGCCCTAACCACTGCACCATATGACCATTACAAGGACTGGAGAAAAGCCACTGTTGGCACATTGCTCCTTCAACCCTTCTAACATTAATTGTAAAAAAAAAATTCTATAGCATTGATTTTGTATTATAGCCTTCTCACTGTATTTGAAGCCAGTCTCCTTTCTACCTCTGCAAAGACTTAAACTAATTTATACAGCATTCTTTTTTCCTCCCAGCCTACCTTGCACAAATAAAACTCAAGTGCATCTTTCTGAATGCTACGGAACTGATCTATACAGAACAGTTTGTATTTAACAAGGAGTCCGTCCTGTTTTACAACTCTACTGTGGGAGAATTTATGGCACAGAAGAATTACATGCAGACCCTTGAGACCGATTTTAATTCAGGAAGTACAGGCCGGATATTCCGAAACATGGAATTATGTAAAACAAAAATGGATTTGGTAAATCGATACTCTTTGTTGAGGAACGGTGAGTGATCACACTTTTATTTTCAAAATGTGTTTGCCTTTGGATGTATTCTGGATAAATACTGTGGTGAGTTAAATCTAATCATATTTGTTTCTAAAAAGTTATTTTTCTTTAGTGATGTGTATATATGTATATATATATATATATATATATATATATATATATAGCTAGCTTTGGAAACCCTAGTGCCACATTTCCCTACTTTTGTGGCTGTAACCCTGACTAGAGCATTAACGCAGTTTTTTGCAATTTATTTCCTTACTTTTTGAGATAGTATAATCATATCCTTATTTGCCTGTGAGAGAACGTGATTCTCCAGGCCCTGCACTCCCATTCCTCCATAGATGCATATACGTACGTAGCTATGGAAACACAGAACCCTCCAGGCCCTGCACTTCCATTTATAGGACAACAGTGACCAAATTGTCAGCATAGCCATCTTATTACCCCACCTCACGTACCTGGTACAGAAAATTTCCACATCCCTGCCAAAACGTAATTCTGCACATCTCCAACGTCATTCTGCCCCAAAGGTGCAAAACCACATTCTCGCCAGGATTTGAAAAATGACAGCTGTCGTGTTAATGAGGTGAGGTAATAAGAAGACTATGTTGAAAATCTGGAGTCAAAATATTTAACATTCCCGAAGTTTTAAAAAAAACTGGAAATCAATAAAAACTTTTTCATGATAAAAAAAAAAAACATTTCCAAAGTTACAAGCATGCATAGCAAAATTGCAATGAATAGTCATAACTTTGCCATGTTTAATAATTTTGACCTCAGATTTTCAACATAGCCTTATTATGACCCCGCCTCATGAACAAGGTCTGGAAAAATTGTTAAATCCTACCTGAAAGGTGATTTTGCTAACCAACTGCAAAATCCCCTTCCGGGTAGGAGTTGTGTATTGACAGTTGCATTGTTCATGAGGTGGGGGTCTCCAAAATGCCATGTTGAAAATTAGGGGTCAAAATATCAAAAAAATGACTAAGTTATGCATAAATGTTGAAATCCCCATTGAAGTACATTGAACCACATTTGCCTTACTTTCTCATATTACAGTTGCCGGTTCCAGCAGCAAGACGTGTCTTCGATCAGACATTGGGTCTTGAACCTGGGACCAGTTCAGTAAAGTGAGGGTGTGTGGGTGTACTGGGGAATGTGGGGTGGTGGGTACTGAGTGGGCGGGGTAGGGGCTGATCAGCAAGGGATCGTTGTTTTATTTTTTTACAGGTTTGGAGGGGAAAAACATAGAGGGAACGTTTTCTACATTTCAGATTGTATCACAAATGGGAGGGTGAGGGGTGCCACTAGACAACAGGGCAATACATTAACAAGGGGAAGGGGTGTCAGCCCACATCAAATCCAGGACAACATGGCAGATATTTCTTTCCTGAATCTGTGGGCCATTTTTTTCCAGAATCATTGTTTTTATCAGTCTTAAACTACAGTACAGACACAGCTACAGCTTTTTTGTTACACTGATGTTCTTTTTAGTTCTAAATGTTAAAATTAAGCCGGTTCTGTGTGGTCTTCTAGTTTTAATCAGGTATTTTCCCAGCTATTCCACACCCTTACTGATGACAGTGCTGAAAATCCAACTCTTGTAATAACATGGGCTCACCACTGTGACATGTCAGTACAGGGTGTTCTTATGCCTGTGCCCATTAATCTTCTATTTTCCTACCTCACATTTAACAGCCACAGACACACGCACACACACACACACACACACACACACATGCTAGTGCACCAGCAAAAAGACTCGGATGTAAAGTTTGTCATAGAAGAACCCCACTGCACCAATTCTATGGGCAACCCTCCTCTTCCTCCCCAGGGGGCAACACAGACCAGCCTCATAGCCCAACCCCAACAAATGATCCATCGAGAGCCACAAACCAGGTGATCTGGATTGCCATTGATCTGCATGCACTGTACTCGACAGCCATGCAGCTCAAATGCAAATGTTAATTCATTACTTCAAGGCAGGGCCCATTTAAACACATTTAGCTATCCAAATGCATGCGCATTTCCTTTCAGCAGACTTTGCATGTAGCATGGTCCCCTTCCTCCCTACAAAACCAGCCACCTTTGTTTTCATCTAACAAGATTCTCATTTATAATTTGTACAGACAGAACTAGTTATTGCTGATTTCAGAGCAGGCACTTTTTTCTCTGTCTGTTCACTGTTTCTTATCTCTTCCCCGACCATGGTGCCTCTCGATGCAGCTGCATTAGCAAACTACTGCCCTCTAGAAAAGCCATCAAAGCTCTGGAGCTGGTGGCTGCTGTTGATCAGTGCTTTGACTGCATCTTCTGGGTTGAATCCCAATCCCTCTGGGTTTAGCTGCTGCGGGTAGCCTGTCTTGCAGTAATAATCTTCCACGTGAGCTTTCTGTTAATCCCCAAACCAGGCTGTGCACTGAAAAGCTGGAGAAAGAGTACCAAGCTGCAAGATTTGCTTATCTGGATGGAAGATTGGGATCCCCCATTGATCAAAGGGCTGCACTAGCTGATGGTGCCATCAATCTGCACAGCAATCCGTAGGTGGGGGGTGCCACTAGACACCAGAAAAATATTATTTGATATGAGGGATTGTGATTGGTGGGTGGGGGTACCAGTAGACACCAGGGAAATATTATTTGATTATGGAGACTGTGATCGGTAGGTGGCAAGGCTGCCACTAGACACCAGGGAAAGATAATCTGATTACTGGGAGAGTGATCGGAAGGGTGGAGACTGCCACTAGACACCAGGGATGGCAATAGACTGTGGGGTGGGCACCAAACACCACGGAAACAGCGGAGCTTCTTCAAGACAGTCTCTTGCAGCAGGCTATAACACATGGGAACCTTCTACAGGAGGCACTTGTTTCTGGAAGACTTCTTAGCAGTCATACCTGGGACCACCCCCTCATGCACCACATGACCAGGTCTGTGCACTATAAAAGAGAGGGTGGTCCCGATACTCATCAGTTCTTTCTTTTCCGTGACCTGCACACATCTCCCCTGGAGATCAGTTCAGCAGTTACTTCACTTATAAGCTTTTACTTTTTTCTATTAACTTTTGTTGTCACTGACCGTCTTGACCTACAACGACGATGAAGATACTTAGAATTTCCGTAAGTATAATTACATCTTCAGCATAGCTGAAGGTGGCTTATGCCCTCTCATTGATGATGGCTTTTGCCCTCTTGTTGACGATGGCCTCGGCCCTCTCACTGCGATGGCTTCTACCCTCTCATCAACGATGGCTTCTGTCTTCTTGTTTAATGATGGTTTCTACCCTCTCATTTAATGATGGTTTTTGCCCTTTCATATAATGACGTTTTTTGCGCTCTCATTGATGATGGCCTCTGCCCTCTCATTGACAATGTCCTCAGCCCTCTTGATGTGATGGCCTCTGCCCTCTCGCAATGATGGCTTCCGCCCTCTCGTCGACGATGACTTCACCTGCTCGTTGACGATGGCTTCTACACTCTCCTCAATGATGGCTTTTTTCTCTCTCTCATTGACAGTGGCTTCTGCCCTCTCGTCAATGGTGGCTTATGCCATCCTGTTGGTGATGGCTTCAGCCCTCTCATCACAATGGCTTTTGCCTTCTTGTTGACGTTGGCTTTTGCCCTCTCATTGACGATGGCTTTAACCAGTCTCGTCAACAGTGGCTTTTGCCATTGCGTCGACAGTGGCATTTGCCATCTCAGCAATGATGGCCTTGGTGGCGATAGCATTGGCCCTCTCCTTGCCATGGGCTTTTGCCCTCTCGTTGCCGAGGCCTTTAGCCCTCGTAATCAACAATGGACTCTTGTTGAAGGTGGCTCCTGCCCTCTCATTGACAAACAGAAACACAGAATTTGATGGCAGATAAGGACCGCTTGGCCCACCTAGTCTGCCCATTTCTCTACCTAACAGATAAACCGCAGATCCTAGTTAACCAACAGCCTACTTCCTCCTACCCCCCACTAGAATTGCCTTATGTCTGTCCCATGCATTCTTGAATTCCCCCACTGTTTTTGACTCTACAACTGCCTCTGGAAGGCCGTTCCATGCATCTACAACCCTCTCTGTGAATAAATACTTCCTCACATTACCTGTGAGCCATCCCCGCTCAGTCTTCAAATTGTGGCCCCTTGTTCTTGCACATCTCTTTTTCTGAAAGATGCTACCCTGTTGGACTTTGTTGATTCCCTTGACGTATCTGAAAGTTTCTATCATTTCCCCCCTCTTCCTCCTTTCCTTGAGGCTATACATCTTAAGCTCCCTTAGTCTTTCTTCATATGTCTTCCAGTGCAGACCCTGCACCATTTTGGTTGCCCTCCTCTGGACAGCCTCCACCCTGTCTATGTCTTTGTGGAGATGGGGTCTGCAGAACTGTACACAGTACTCCAGATGTGGACTTACCAACTGTCTGTACAGAGGGTCAACAACTTCCTGTTTTCTACTTGTGATGCCTCTCCCTGTACATCCCAGTATCCCCCCAGCCTTCCTTACTGCCTTCTTACATTGCTGGCCCACCTTTAGGTCATCTAATATGACTACCCCCAGGTCCCTTTCCATTTTTGTTGTTATCAGTATCTCACCTCGCATTGTGTACTTTTCCCCTGGGTTTTTATTTCCCAGGTGCATTACTTCACACTTCTTTGCATTGAATCTAAGCCGCCATACATTTGACCATTCCTCCAACCTTGCCAAGTCCCTTTTCATCCTTTCCACCCCACCTTGCATATCAACCCTGTTGCAGATCTCTGTGTCATCTGCAAAGAGACATACTTTTCCTTCCAGCCCCTCTGCAATGTCACTTATAAAGACATTAAAAAGGACCAGCCCTGGCACTGAACCCCGTGGTACCCAACTAGTAATCCCCCTTTCTTCACTGTGGACTCCATTTACTGTTACCCTCTGTGTTCTGTTGTCCAGCCAGTGTTTTACTTAGGCTACAACCCTGGGACCCACTCCCAGGCTGGCTAATTTATTTATTAATCTTTTGTACTGGACTGTGTCAAATGCCTTGCTAAAGTCTAGATAGGCCACGTCCACAGCCCCTCCCTGGTCCACTACTTTGGTCACCCAGTCAAAGAAATCAATTAGATTTGTCTGACATGACCTTCTTGCTGTGAATCCATGCTGCCTTAGGTCCTGTGCCCAACTGGCCTCTAGGTACTCAACAGTTCTTTCCTTCAGAAGTGATTCCATCATTTTCCCCTACCACTGAGGTCAAACTGACAGGTCTGTATTTTTCTGCCTCTCTTTTGCTCCCACTTTTGTGAAGGGGTATCACATCTACCCTTCTCCAGTCCTCAGGTACCACACCATCCTCCCATGATTTACTAAAAAGGGTAGTTACTAGTTCTTCCCTTAGTTCTTTTAGAATTCTGGGGTGAATCCCATCAGGCCCCATTGCTTTATCCACCTTCAGTTTTAAGAGTTTTTTCAGAATCCTTTCTTCTGTGAAAGGACTAATATCAACCCCTCTATCCACAGTGCTTCTATTGACTGGATTAGGTATCTCCCCCTGCTTTTCCATTGTGAATACTGAGCAGACATATTTGTTCAATATCCCTGCTTTTTCACTGTCGCTCTCTGCCCAACCACCTTCCTCTTTTTTCAGCCTCAGTATCCCTGTCTTTTTGTTTGCTCCTAATGTACCTACGAAAGTTTATCCCCCTTCTTAACCGAGTTGGCTATCTTTCTTGGTTTGGGCCTTTGCTAGTCTGACTGCCTTCCCCGCTTCCTTCTGTTTTAACTGGTACAATTCTCTGTCCTGCTCCTTCTGTGTTTCCTTATACTTCTTGAATGCTATCAATTTTTTCCCTAACCTTCCCCGCCACTTCTTTTAAGAACCATAGTGGTTTTTCTTTCGTTTTGATTTGTTTATTTGCTTCACACAAATGCTTGTTGCCTCTGTGATGGTGGTCTTGATGTTTCCCCATCGTTGCTCCACCCCACCTTCTTGCCCATTTGCTAGTGCTTTTCTGCGGCACTCTCCCATTTTGACAAAATCAGCCCTTCTGAAGTCCAGTACCTTCACTTTTGTATGGCTTGACTCTACAGCTAAGTTTATCATGAACCACACTGTTTGGTGGTCACTTGTTCCCAGATGGCTACCCACTTCAAGATCAGAGATCCTGTCTCCATCCCCATTTGAGATTAAAACACTGGCTTCGATAGGCTTCATCACTCTCATCGGGGAAGTCTTTGGCCCCCTGGTGGCTGTGGGTTTTGATCCTCAGGTCAACGATGGCATTGGGTCTTTTGTTGCCGATGACATCTCATTGCAGAAGGTTTCGCCCTTCTATTTGATGAGGTCCTGGACCCTTTTGTCCACGGTGTACCCCAGAATAATCTGCAGGCCTAGATCCAGGTGCCCTTGCCTTTGGCCTCACTGTGGGCCTCCTCATCACCTCCTAACGGAGCATGAGTTATGCACCATCTGACTGGCTGCTTTGGCAATGGGGTGTCCTCTGTAATCCACACCCTGACCCTGTCTGGTCTTTAACTGAAGCTCTGCCCTCATACTGGGTATCTGGATATTTCTTCCACTGCTTCAACATCACAATATCCTCCTCGACAACTGAAGGACTCTTTTTCAAACAGTGCTGGCTCCTTTGAGTCGACTCTTTGCTAGCCTGATGGGGTTTGCTTCTCCACCAGTTTTCTTATCACTATTATTCCAATGGAGTCTGACCATGTCTCTTTGGAGCTCCGAGTTGGGCCAGTAGGGCACAGGTGGACATGCCTATTCTTGTGGCCTGGTGGACTCCTATTGGTGGGGCCACCTCTAGGTCGCATCCCAGTCTCCACCTGTAGCTCTGCTGTACACCAGGCTCCATCTACAGTTGTTGGGGTGGAGACCCTTTTTTCTTGCTCAGGAATAGAAACCAGACTGGTTCTACCCTCTGGGGCCCAGGTGTAGGAGCTACACACCCCTAGGCATGAATTGGCTTATTATTCAGAGACATCCCCACAGTGGTCATCCCGCCTTTTGTGGATGTTTCCACAGCCACTATACTCGCTGCTCGGAACCTCGGGTGGCTATGGTTTACACGACCTCTACTGTGAAAATGTCTCACATGACTTTCTTAATTGCATATGTCGGGCCTTTTGCTCCCACGTTTCTGAGTTTTCTTCTTGATGCTGCATTTTGAAGTCTCCCTACAAGACCCACCACCTCAGGTTGCATAATACTTCAGTGCATTCCATGTCATTTCTTTGCATCAGGAGAACTTTTTCATGAAAGTCCTATTTCAGAACCCCGCTGATACCTTGTGGGGCCTCCCTAACATGAGTTCACTACCTTCATTAGCCTTCCCCTCCTTTGATTCTGTGGTCGATAGGTCCTGTTTCACCAGTTCCCTGCCTAGGACTGCCCACAGCCTTATGGTCCCCTCAAATCAATGATTACAGTCTCTGTCCTGATGTTCAGAATCTGGGCTTTTTCTACTTGTAAATGCCTGTTTTGCATGTGCATCCCCCTCCTCAATGGTCAGGGTATGTTTTATCTTTCCTTCTGGACAATGATCAGGGTAGACTTTCAACCTATGCTACAAAAGGTGGTGAAACCCCCATTCAGGCTAGACTCTACCACCGGAGTCTTCCAATAATACTGGGTTATGATCTCTGTGATTCTTTACAAAGTGGGCCTCTGTTTTTTTCCATTATATGCCCTGATGTTTTGCTTTTTGGAAAAACCTCATTGGACAGCCTCCTTGCACCTGTCAGTACTCTGTATGGTTCAAGTCTCTGGGTATGAAAGTACACCTGTATGGCATACATTCAGTTGGAAATGCTTTTCTTTCTGTATCTTGATGGAACACACCTTGGCTAACAGGCTTCCCATTATCTGCAGCACCAAAGGTGACTCATCCAGGCTTCACCTGCTGACTTTTTGTGGATACTTGGCTGAGGCCATCCTAATCGATTACATATCCCTAATAATACCTGAGACTTTGTTCAAGGGCACGCTGCAATGATTGTGCCTTCAGAGATCTACCTAAAAATGGATGCCAGTGTCTTATTGACCACTATCACATTGCTCCATTTTTTTCATAATATAATTTTATTATCTTGACAGAACAGAAAAAATATTTTCACATTTCAGAAAAAATGCAAGACTTTTTCCATTTTTCAGAAAGTTCTGACATAATAAATCCTTTAAACATATGAAATTTTACGTTCAATGTTGCAACACAATACAGATATATTTAACCTATATCATCAAAGATAGAATTAATAATTAATTAGTATAACTCAGTTATAGGAACCTAAAAGAAAAAGGGGGGGAATGATCTAGGAGATTTAAATTACTAGTAAAAACAACATGCAGTGCATTAAATAGTTACCTTAAATTGGTCAAATACATTATTTTATTCATTGAAATTATTTCAGAATTGAATAAAAAATGGACTCCAGATGTCTAAGAAAGCATTCAACTTATGAGTATAAGTAATCCTTTCATTGTTGGCTGTAAATCCCATTAAATTAATCCTTTCTGCTATAGTAGGGGAGTTAGGATTTTTCCAATCTTTTGGTACAAACATAGACTACTGTAAGCAAGCGTTTCTGATGATGAGTAATAGGATAATTATCAGGAAAAATGCCAAGAATGAAAATCAGTGGAGAGGGGATTAGGGTGATTTGTAAAGCTTTCTCACTAAGGCCCTATTCGCACTACAGCACATTTCAGCAATCCATTTTTGAAAATGGATTACAGCTTATTGTTTTTGCAGGGTTCACACTGCATTCCACTTCATTGACCCGTTTCAGCTTATGCATGCTAGAGCATTCTCACTAACTGTTAATCCATTTCCCCTTCTATTCAGATTCAGGGGCACTTGCACAGCTGCTTACCATGATGCTTTGCGTGATCGAGAGGTGGGAGGACAAACAAGCATGAATGGATGTGACTCTGTCTGTTCACATTGTGAGTAGCTCACTTCACTTTTGAAATGGATTTCTGGAAGCGTGCTCAAGCCCTGGTCTCATCAGGGTTTGAGCACGTTTCCAAAATTATGAGCTACAACAGAGTTATGTGCGAACGCGATATGAGCCAGCATGCATTTGAAATGGTTCAAGCGCTCAGAACTGTTTCAAATGCCCTAGTGCGAATGGGGCCTTATTTTAATAATCTCACTCCATAGTGGAGCTATCTTGGGACAGTTCCACAACATATGAGTTAAATCAGCTTTCCGAGATTGACATTTCCAACATTTGTCAGTATTGTTTAGACTCATTTCTGCAAGTTTGAGGGGTGATAGGTAAAAACTATGCAATATTTTAAATTGGATCAGTTTATCTTCAGTGTCAACAGTACCTTTATGAGCAATGTCCCAGGCCTCACTCCAATCAGAATCACAGGTGGTCTTGTTAAATTCAAACTCCCATTTTTGTTTAACTGGATAGGTTAGAGATTATGTTAAAAGACAATTACTAAGTAGTTTATAAATAAAGCTAGCTCCTCTCTTTAGGGGTGCTATCCTAGATAATTGATCCAATTCTTTGCTATCAGGAATTGAGTAGTCATCTAAAAGTATATTGGCTTTGACTAAATGTCTCAGTTGTAAATAAAAATGAAAATGAAAGTGAGGTAGTCAATAGACATCTCTAATTTCTTTGAATGTCATCAGAGTGGAGGAATCTTTAGACAATATGTCACCAATTCAATTAATTCCTACTTGAGTCCATATTTTATTGGGTTTCAATGGTTCTTTTTTAGTGAGTAAAGAGTTTGACCATAGTGGTATTTGTCTTAGAGGTAGACTGGTTGGTTTTGTAGCTTGACATATTCTTTTGAGCACTCTAATAGAATTATTTAAACAATGATTATCCCTAATAATGATAGGAATCGGTATAAATAAAAAGTCAGTACTCTTATAAGGGTTTAATGAAGATATTTCTACATGTAACCATAAAGGGCTACTTATATCAGTCACCAATTCATAATTCCAATGATTAGAGATTTGTTTAAAAATAAAGCCCATTGGTACCATTCCCAATGCAGTAGTGCCAAAACACCCAATGTATAGGGAGCTCTTAACTTATTCAGGCTGAGTCTTTGGGTTTTATTATTCCAAAGCAAACCTCTTATCATCAACTCTGGCTTTTGTATCAGGTTTCTGTACAAAAGAAATGGGATATTCTGAAATAAGTAAAATAACTTTGGAGCTATAATCATTTTAATAGATTTTATTTTACCCCACAATGATAGGTGTCTATTACCCATCTGATTAAATCAGATTTAGTTTCCTGCAGCAAAGGTAAATAGTTGAGTTTCATCAGAGATCCTAGATTATTAGAGATCTGTAGGCCCAAATAAGTTATTTGATCTTTGACCCAACCATTATCAAAGATTTCTCTTAAATTCTTTTTAATTAAGGGAGAGGGGTTTGGACATAATACTTGGGATTTATCCCAGTTGGCATGTAGCCCTGAAAGATTCCCGAAGAATATAAATAACAGAAGATCATCAGCAAAAGCATACGTTTTATTGGTTTGGCTATTTATAAGAATCCCATCTATATTTATATCATTCACTATTGTTCTAATCAAGGGTTCAATGGCTAAAATAAAAAGGAAGGGAGAGATGACAACCCTATCTGGTGCCACAAGCTATAGAAATGGGGTCAGTCATAAAACCATTAGTAATGATTCAAGCTGTAGAATTTTTTTATATAATAATGAGACCCAAGTATTAAAGTTGTCACCACAATTGTAGTGTTCAAGAGCTTTGAACATATAATCCCAGGATAAGGACTCAAAAGCTTTAAATAAATACAGAGATAGTCCCATATATGATTCCATAGATTTGTTGGCATACCAGATTGAGCGAATTAGCCTCCTAACACTATTTGCCCCAGATCTGCCTCACATGAAACTCACTTGCACTTTTCCTATAATAAATTCCATGATTTTTTGAATACGTAGTGTCAATATTTTAGCTAATATTTTATAATCTGTATTCATTAGGGTAATAGGTCGATAGCTAGTGCAAAATAGGGGGTCTTTATTTTTCTTAAGGATCAAAGTAACCAGGGATTGTGTAAGGGTGAGGGGCAGAGTATTGTTTTCCCAAGTTTCTTGATACATATTAAATAGATGAGGGGATATTTTAGAATTTAACAATTTATAAAATTCACTTGGGAAACCATCTAAACCTGGGGTTTTGTTATTAGGTAGGATATTAATTGCCGTAGATATTTCTTCCTTTGCGATTTCCTTATTTAACTGATCAAAATATTTCTGAGGTACCCCAGGTGTTTGAACTGAGTTTAAAAAGGAATCCACATCTAGTATATTTATAATCTTATGGTCATATATTTTTGCATTGAATTCTTGAATTAACCTGTTGGTATCTTTATTATTATTATAAGTTTTCCCCATAGTGTCCTGAATTCCTGGAATAATGTTCTGGCTATTCAGTTTTTTAAGTTTATAAGCAAATAGTTTCCCCAGCTTTATCCCCAGATTCCCAGTAGCTATGTTTTAGGTGAAACAGAGCACACTCAGCTTGAGCAGAGAGTATGCTGTTAATTTCATATTTAACCATTTCCATCTTATGTACCAGTAGCAAATGAAGGGATCTTGTATTTTTAAGTTCAGTTTCCAAAGTGGTCAGTTCCAATTGTTTTTCTCTCAAGGTCTGAGTTTTTTCCTCTTTTCTTTCCTGCTGAAAAGCTTATTATTCTGCCCCAATGAATGCTTTATAAGCCTCCCGTATGCAAGCCTTTGACACCTCATTATTGTCATTGTTTCTAAAGTAATCCTCACTTTCACTTGTTAACAAATCAATGCATTTTTTGTCCTTTAAAAGGGATGTATTGAGCCTCCATCTATATTCCTTTGGTCTACCTTCCCTTATGACTGGGGTCATGTCAACTAAAACATGATCTGAGATTGTGACAGAGTCTATCCTAGCATCAAAAACTAAGTTTAGAAGGTCAGAAGAGATGAATAAATGACCTAGCCTACTGTATGATAGGTGTCTATTAGAAAGGAATGTAAAATCCTTAGCTCGGGGGGTTTACCATCTTCCATACATCAGCTAAAGAAAGTTTCCGAACCAAATTATGTAAGGCCAGATGGGATTTAGTAAAAATCAATGGGGTTTTAGTATTCTTTTTGTCTAGATTAGGGTCCATAACCTCATTAAATTCTCTACCTATAATAATTTTGTATTCTGAGTAATTAGTCAAGAATGCAGTAACCCTCTCAAAAAACAAATTTTGTCTTGAATTAGGTGCATAAATATTAACCAACATAATTTTAATACCATGAAGCGTACCAAGTAGCCATTGAAATCTTCCCTCTGGATCTGAATGATGATCCTCTTTCACAAACTTCAAACCTTTTCTAATCAAAATAGCAGTACTTCTCTTTTTACAATTAAATGTGCTAAATTCTGCAATTGCTACCCAAGATCTGCATAATTTAGCTGATTCTTTATCATCGAGATGAGTTTCTTGTAAAAAAGCAATATCTGCTTTTTTATTAAGGTACGTTAGTACTTTTTTCCTTTTTATAGGGGTCCCTAGACCATTCACATTCCAAGAAGTAATTCTGTAAGGAAGCATTTGTAAACAGTTGTTTCTTAAATGAAATAATAGAAATAATTATAGTTCCCCCCCATAAAAAACAGAAGACTCCAATCATATAAATTAGCAACAGAACAATATATTTAAGCAGGAGCTTCTATTGTAGGTATACTGAGGGCTATTACTAGAACTGGATAACTTTATTAATTATAAAGCAATAGAAGCTGAAAAAAGGGGTATACAATCAAAATCTAAAAAGTAGTTTATAAATCAGGTTGAACAGTAGGTTGTTAGCTACGGTCAAGTCAGTTAGTGTCCACTGGACTGTTGTCCAAGGTTTTACTGACCAGTCACAGCCACAGAAAAGAACACAAGAGAGAGTGTTTTCCTTCCAAATATAGAATTTGATGCCCTGTAAAAAGGAAGTTAACTACTAGATCTGTACAGTTTGATTAATGCAAATTAGAGAAATTACTCAGCCAGCACTTGTTAGGTTATAATAATAAGATAGCCAAGCTCTCCAACGCCCAAAAATAAAAATCAAACATGAAACCTGAACACATAAATAAATTGACAGAATTGGAAAAGTGTAAGGTATCAAATTTGTAGTAGTGAAAACACAGAAAGGTAACTCCAGTGCTATTACGCACTTAACACTGCTTTAAAGAGAGATGGATAGTTTATACATGGCCATCCACCCATAAGGTAATAATTTTCAGGTCCGAGCAAATAGAGAACATTCTCACTTAAACATTATTGAGAACAAATTATTCTGTGCCCAACAATAATGTACTCTTTTTTAGTGGAAATCAGGCCTAGGGTATAGACTATAACAAGGCATCTGGGCTTTATTTACCAGCATATATGCAGCGATTTGCATTAGGGTTTTACCAGAAAGAGAGTATTTAGATTGAGCTGGGAGAGTCAGTTGAAGGTTAAATTTAGCACTGACACAGAGTAATAGAGAAAATTAAAATGAGAGATTAGAAAGAATGGCTGGAATATTCGACAGAAGTAGAAGTAAAAGGCAGTTTGCAGAATCAGATATCTGTGGCTATTTTATATTTTATACAACATTTCTTTTATTCTTTGTTTTCATTATTTGTCAGTAACCAAAACATTTAGGCCTTACCCCCACCCCCCCAATAAACAGTTAGATAAGCCATGTGTAAAGATATATGGTATTTTTTTAAAAGTCAAAATGAATAATAATTGCAGTGGACACAGTCCAAACAGCCTTTAATTTTCCCTTTAGACAAAAGTCTGGATATTTTGGAAGATCATAGAATCCTACCTCAGTATAAACATTGTGCAACTAACAGATAATACGCTGGAGCAAGAAAGAGAGATTGGAATCAGGAAGTGGATCGCACCTTACTTTCACGTGTCTTTTTTTGAGCCAGAAAAGTTGTTCCCTTATCATTAAAATTGCTGTGAAGGACAGCGTTTCTAGTAGCACCAGTCTCTTCCACATCCATTTCACCCTCACATGTAAGATCCAGCGATGAACTGATAGAAGATGCATGGCTGTTTTCTTTGCTTCAGCTCCTTTTCTTTTGGTTCCTGTCAGAAGTAGCTAACCGAGGAATACTGGATTGCCTGAAATTTTGTTTGGGTCTTCTTTGAATGTCAGAACTCCAGGTATGTTCTGAGTTTCTATTAGATACTTCGGAATAAAGATGAGGGGTTGAGGTTTGAGGGCAATTGATAGTAGGAATCCTCTGCGGTAAGTCACATAATCGTGAAGAGGGCTGTAGAGAGTGAGCCTCAGAATATTGACGATAAGGTTCTGTGAGAGCTCGAGCTAGTTTTGAAGTCTGATGATGCATGTTTGTGGTCATTAAATTCCTATAGTGTAGGTCCTTGAATTTTTGAATGAAGAGCCAAACTTCATTAATGGAATCATACTTAGAGTTTTTTTTTCCCCTTGTTCCTGTATAACACGTGTAGTGGGGTATTTAAAGAAATACCTTAAGCCCAGTTCCCTCAAGCACTGTTTAACTTCAGTAAACTCTTTTCTTTTATTAACCACCTCACTGGAGAAGTCCTGAAAAATTAGGATATTTCCTCCTTTCCAGTTAAGTGATCTTTTTCCCCTTGCCGGCCTCATAATTTCTTCTTTAACTGAAAACCTTAGTAAATAAACAATTATTGGTCTGGGTCTCTGGTTGACAGGTTTAGGACCAAGCGATCTGTGTGCTCGCTCAATTTCTAATGGGGTCTGCCAGTAATACTTAAGACGGTCAGGTAAAAAACCTTTAAGAAAGGATATTATATCTTCTCCTACTGCCCCTTCTGGCACACCTAAAATCCTGTTATTGTTTCAATGGCCTCTGTTCTCAAGGTCGTCTATTTTTTGAGTTAGGTAATATATTTGATCAGACTGTTTAATGGTCAGCTGCTCTAAATATGAAACTACTGAGGTCAATTTAGATTTTTTTTATCGTTTTTACTAACCAGATTGAGCATTTCTTCCTGATGTTTGGATAGAGTAATAGTGGAGTTTTTTACTTCAATTTGGCCCATCCTTATTTTGGCAAGTATACATTTTAGTTGTGCAATGTCGTCTTTTGCAGCAAATTGACAGGATTTATCCTTGTAGTCTCTGTAATCGGATTCAATATAGCTCCTACAGTCTGGTGACAGAGGGGAGCGGATTCTCCTGGTGGGCATTGAAAAAATTGTAATTTGAACTGTGAGCTTTTCTGGTGGGAAATAATACTTCCCAAAATAGAACAGCTTCAAAAAATATCCGATTCACCTCCCTGGGACCAGAATATAAATCAGATGGCAGTAAAGGTGAATTTTTCCTAGAAATTGGCTGAAAATATCTAATATATAAATGGAAGGAAATATGGAGCTCACACTCTTGTGACTTTCTCCATGAAGTGCTGGTGAGCGACCTCACATTGCTCCATTTGTGAAGGTGCATGACCATCCCTACGGTGAATACCTTAAATCTAGAGGATGTGGGTATTCTTTTCAAAGGTCTACAAACCTGCCAAGGTGTTTGGCAGACAGACAATGCCCATCTGCATGTCTTTGTCTTGGAAGAGCCATTTTCTATGCTCTTCATACCTTCGGGCACCTCCTACAGGAGATAGGTCTCATGATTCAATCAGTTATTTCCCCGATGTATATTACCTGACCAAGAAACATTATTTACTCCCTTGCTTCTATGCACTAAAACCATGCATAGAGGGTTCTGGGCCATGCATAATGGACTACATCTCGTTAGAAGTATATATCCCTGACAGCAGGAATACACAGCCGAATACCCTCTGCCTTTTCAAAACAGAGGGGCAGGAATGGAAAATTCCACAGGGTGTAGTCGAAGACATCTTTGTCCACTGGGCTCATCCTGACAGGGGTCTGTTCATCTGTCTGCCCCATATCCTACTGCCTCACTGCTGCCCCCTACAGCCTGACCAGGACACGGCCTTGCTGGATGCTTTCTCTCTTTCCTGAGGCACCTCTGGGGTCAGGACCGGTGTGGTTCCCACTGTTACAGTTGAGGGTTCTGGTACTGATACCTCTTCCTCTTTATGCTCACCCTGCTGCCCTTCTAATTTTGGAAATGCTCCTTCAATCCAATTCTGCATTTCCTGCTCCTCCATGCTTGGTTCCAGAGGGCTTACCCCCTCTCTTGGTTCCAGAGTCACCTTTAGGGTGACAAGGGTCTTTACACCAACATGGGTGTCTCATGCCATATCCCTTTCTTCGTAGAACAGGTGCCATGTCTCTCTCTGAGGGGCTGGATTGAGTTGGACCTTATTTTCATGCCCTCCTCTGCACATACTAGACTATTTACTCCCACTTTCAGTGTTTGGGGTTCCCTTTGCCAGCAATCCTTTGCCTTTCCTTCCCTGATAGGAGAAAGGTCTCTGCCTCCATTGGGCATTTACGACTGTTCTTAAGGGACATTCTTCACCCCTGCACCCTGGTAGGACTCCACCTACCTCTGAGGGTTCTCAATTAAGTCCTAGACTGACTAACAATTGGTTCCTTTCAGGCCCACGGTTTCATAATGCTTGCGCCTCCTATCCTGGAACCTTTTACTCTGCATTGCAGTTTCGTTGGCTGGCTTCATTGCTGTGTTCTAGACTCTGTACATACAGGGCCTTATCTGCCTTTCCTAAGGAAAGGATGTCCTTCTGTGACCTGATCCTACCTTTTTCACTAAGGTGGTATCAGTTTTTCTACATCAATGACCATTAGGCTACCAGTCTTTTATGCGGAGCATGACACTCCTGAGGATGCTCTAATTTGCATCTTGGTTGTTCACAGTCCCTTTCGTTCTTAATGACCAAGGCCACAGTGCAAAACAGTGACACCTTTTGTTTCATTTCCTCTCAATGGTGAAGGGGAAACACCCTGATTCGGTACAGGGTCTGTCCAAACTTCGGTGGACACCTACGCTGTTTTCTTTGTTATAACACAAAGGACATATATATTGCTGCTCTTGGCTGTGGTCAAGACTCACTCCACACAAGCGCTGGCTACCACCACAACAGGTTTACAGGGGTATCCACTGCTGCACTGGGGGATACAACTCCTGCTTCCGGGATCCGTCCCTCCCCTATACATTACCATTGATGGACTTGTCTTTTTACATGAGGACTACCTCTGGACGTACAGTCCACCAAGGTCTGCTTTTACACAGGCAGACTTTCCTGCCACCCTGCTTTACACATAACTGCTTGGAAATCTTCCTATGTGTTATGACCTGCTGCAAGAGTTGTGTAAGAGCTTACTATAACAGTAGATCTTCAAGAGTATCTCTTGCAGCAGGTCATGCTGCCCCTCCCTCTGTCTCCCTTTTTTCCAGTCTGCACTGGTGGGGGGGTTGTCTTTACTCTCCAACTTCTGTTCATTTCTATATCTACACAGATATGTATACTTTCGTATATTTCTTTTGGTTATATCCAAAACACTTGATTTTGTTATATATATTTCCCCTTGGTTTCCTCGGTGACATCATAATCAGGTCGCCTAGGAGAAGAATCGAGGTGTATCTGGACCGCCCTCTCTTATAGTGCACAGACCTGATCATATGGTGCATGAGGGGGCAGTCCCAGGTACTACTGCTAAGAAGTCTTTCAGAAACAAATGCCTCCAGCAGAAGATTCCCATGTGTTATGACCTCCTGCAAGAGATACTCTCAAAGATCTACTGTTACGGTAAGTTCTTATGCAACTGTACTTTCTCAGGTCACACTGCAGCTGGCAGCATGAGTTGGGCTGCGGCTGCAGAAGTGAAGAAATTCCCACTGTTCTCATACAGAGAAAGAAGCGCTCCTCTCGCTAAGCTGGGTACCCAGGATTTTGGGTGCTCAGAAAACAAATTTGTGGGCACAATATTAACGAGCATTTGTTTGCTTGCTGTCATTAGCAGTGGAAGTGCAGGAGTTTGACAGATGCAGTATAGGAATGGCAGTGAAGTATTAAACTGACACCAACTCCACCCTCACCCTGCAGAGATGAACAGGCATTGGGGTGTACCTTTGGGTCATCACCTATGACGGTCACGACATTTCACCTCACCCTGCCCTTCAGCTACTGACAAGTGTTGAGGTATGCCTTGGGGTGTCTGGGCTTTACACTCACCTCATTCCATAAGGAAAAATGCTGAAATGGGTGCAGTATAGGAGAATGAAGTGAACTCTCGGGCCAAAGGGTCCAAAGAGCACCTCGATGCCTGTCACTAGCTGCAGGGGGTGGGAGTGGAATGGCATGAACATTACTGTCAACAATCCCAAGTCTCACCCGACGCCTGTCAGTTCCTATAGGGTAGGGCGTTATGGTCGAAAAACCCTAATGCCCTGGGCATTTTTTGGTATTTTTACTCCAAGTTTTCAACGTGGGCTTTTTGTGACCCCACCACATGAACAGTGACAGTATCAGTTTGTTAGGCTAAAGGTGATTTTGCAAAGCGACTGCGCCATTTGCCACCACAGGGGCAAAAATCCATTTTGAACAGGATGTGAAAAATGACAGCTGTACTGTTCATGAGGTGATGTAAAAAATGGCATTGTTGAAAATCTGGAGTGAAAATATAAAAAAACTGGTAAAGTCACGAGCATGCGTAGAAACTGCACAACGTACACCCATAATGTGATTAATTTGGGGATCTTTTACGGCAGATTTTTAAAACAGGCATTTTGGGATCTCTGCTCATAAACGGAGTCACTGTGATTTTCTTAATCTGTCCCGAACACTGATTTCCCACAGCGACTGCGCTATTCTGCGCCGGAAGTGCTAAAACACATTTTGGCCATGGTGTAAAAAATGACAGTTGTACTTTTCACAAGGAGGTGTGGAAAAGTGTCAATGCTGAAAATCTAGACTGAAAATATTACAAATTCGTGAACTTACGAGGTTGTGTGGAAATTGCACAATGCACACTCGTAACACAGCTATTATACAATGGGGTCTGAGAATCATGCTTTCTGATTGGCTTACTGGCAACTTTTTCCCATGGTAAATCCTGGCATAACCCATGGGAAAAGATGCCAGTAAGCCACCTCACCAAGATCAGTAAACCCTCCCCCCAAAATATAAAAAAAAATCTGCCATTTGGACCACCACTAAAGAGACAACTTGCCTCTACAGCGCCCATTCATACATTCTCCTAATGGTTTCATTATCTGTCACTCCTGACGCTCACTAAAAGTAATTACACCACCTCCAGAAAAAAAAGACTAACATATTGGGCGTGAAAGTACAGAACACTTCCTCACTTGCAGTAAAATTAATTTCCCCCCGTCCCAACAAAGGGACTGACATATCGGACACGGAAGTAGCTCCTGACCACAATTTACCAGAAAAAAAATCAAACAAGTACGGCGCCTTCGGGAATCCCAAATCAGCTATTTCTGATAATACACGCTGTTTATTTTTTATTTTTTCCCAGTAACACATCATTTTAATCTGGAACCACTCTGTGCTCACCACTAACTCTTTCACTTGTCAGTTGCTGCACTGCGCATGCCAGCCCCGCTATCGGTCTCTCTCTCTCTCTCTCCCTGTCTGTACAAAGCTGACATATTGAGCTTAGGAAAAAACACGCAGGATTGCCACCTAAACTCCAGATACAGCAGACTTGTTTATTAGGTGCACAGCTGCCAGTCCTGATCATTGCTTCTGCCACAGACTTTCGTTGAGAACCACTTCCTGAAACACAGAAGCTGCTGACGCTTGTGCACACGGCAACATATAACCGTCTGCCATCGCAAACACCAAGCTTAAATTGCACCAGAGGCTACTCGGGGGAGAGGTAAAACATAAGTATGCAGATGTGTGCCTGTGTGTTAGGAAAGTGTGACACAGCTCCTATTCCACCTCACAATGGGGTACTATTTAATCTACAGCGGAAGGATAATATACTAAAAAGAAAATAAAGCATTTTTTTAAAACAAATGCAAACTATTTAATAACTTTTTTGAATTCTTTACTCTCAGTCCATTGTATAATTGCAATATGCCAATTCAGAGTGTGGGTTATGTGGGGATTTACCCACACCTAACCTGGTTTAGCCACTCAGCTGATGGCCTCGTAGCTGAAAAATGCCAGGTGTGGGTAAATCCCTGCTTAACCCACACCCTGTCATGGTATATTGCTTAATTTTATGGACTTTTGTCACCAAATTTTCAACATAGCCATTTTAATACCTCTGCTCATGAACAGTGTCACTGTGAGTTTCTTAATCTGTCCCTAAATATTGATTTCATACTACCACCCCACCATTACGTGCACAAAAGGTATGTGAATTTTCAAGATGTGAAAAATGTCAGCTGTACTGTCTATAAGGAAGTGTGGTAAAATGGCACTGTTGAAAATCTGGAGTGAAAATATAAAAAATTCTCAAAGTTACAAGCACGCATAGGAACTATGCAATGCACACTCGTAAAACGGTCATTTGGGGGAATTTTTTCAACAAATTTTCAATGTAGGGTTTTTGAGGGCCTACCTCATGAACTGTGACACTGTCATTTCATTAATCAGTCCCAAAAGCTGGTTCCACGCAGTGACTGCAAAATCACCTTTCGGGACCGAATAACAAAATGACAGTGACTGAATTCATGAGGTGGGGTCCCAAGAACCCCATGTTGAAAACTTGGTGAAAAATTCCCAAAATGGCCGAGATATGCACCACAGTTGAAAAAACTATTATGCCATTATACAGCTTACGCATTTCTTTAGTTCAGGTTAGCTTTGAAGAGTGCAGAAATGTTCCTGGTCCACGAGATCATCGTGCCGGCCTCGGAGGTAAGTATGGGGTGGAGCGGGGGTGTCAGGGAGGTGGGATGCATGAGCGGTGGAGCACCCGGGTTGGGGGGAGGGCAAGACAGTCAACGAGGGACCGTTTCTTCTTATTGTTTTTTTTTATTTTTCTTTTACAAAGACGACGAAGACTTTTGCCACGCTGGGGTGGGCTCCTCAGTGGCAGCTGGAAGTTTGTTTGGGGGCAGGAAGCTGACGGGGATTGGGCACCCTTGGCCGGTCATATATAGGATTTTGCCACACCAGGGTGGGCTCCCAGTGTGGCACCTGCAAGTCTGTTTGGGGGCAGTGGAGCCGATGGAGGATTGGGTATCCCATCAGTCATACAGACTTTTGCCATGCTGGTGTGGGCTCCCAGCATGATACCTGGAAGTCTGTTTGGGGGGCAGTGGAGTCGATGGGATTGTGCACCCTGCCACCATAGGGACTTTCACATGCTGGGTGGGCCCCAGCATGGCATGTGGAAGTCTGTTTGGGGGGCAGTGGAGCCAATGGGGATTGGGCACTTCCGTCGTCCATACAGTTTGCGGGGGTGGGGGAGTGCATGTGAAACACCGTGGACTCCCAGCATGCTACGTGGGTGTTTGTTGGGGGTCCAAGAAAAAAATGGAGCTGTCTATGACAGCAGTTCAGATGCAGTGCTAATGTGTAGGCAGTTTGCATACTGCCAATTGCAGTATGTAAATTGCATGCCGATTGCAGTATGCAAATTGCCCACACTTTACCACCACTGACTGTAGCGGTCTTTTACTTTGAACTGTACACCACTGCATCTGAACTGCTGTCATAGATAGTTTGGACATTTATTGGTGAGGTGGGCAATGCCTGCAAAAAGGAGCAGGGCATTGGAAGTGGGGATGGCACACCTACGAAAACTCGTATAGTAGCACTATGTTTCTTGCACAAGCGTGCAAGCAAACATAAAAAACAAATATCAGAATCTAGCTAAACAGGTCCCGTTTAGTTATGTTCTGATGTTTGTTTTTAAAAAATCCCAGCAGTTTTATATATTTTCCACATTTGTCAATTCATGGAAAAAATCAACAAGATGAAGGTTGGCACGGCATGAAAAATATGTGGTGCCATGCCAAATCAGTGGCGCAAAAGCAAACGGGATCATTTGCAGCATCAAATTTTTGCTTTTGCTGAGCAACGTTATCTCACAAACCCTACTGCACATGTGCAGGTCAGAAAACAGTACAATTTAAAGCCTTATAGCTCTGGAACCCTTTAATATTTCTTACCATACCTGTCAAAGGCACAACCTTAGTACATGGCTCATGTTCCCTGTAACTTTGGAATAAAAATTCCATTCCACGTAGGCTGTAGGGGACAGCAAAAAAAAAAAACATGTTAAGTATCAGAAAAAAAGTTTTACAAAAAATGACACATGCAGATCTCAGAAACTGCACAAGTTGCCATCACAAAAATTTCCACACATCAAGGTCTTCCTTCTAGACAATGCATACAAAAATGTCAGCTCATTTCATAAAAGGGAGCAAATATATATATATATATATATATATATTTCTTTTTTTTGTTATTTTACCTCCTCCTCTCTGGAGCAGGTTGGCCAGTCATCGACTGCCAGCACCCGACCCGGTCTGGTCAGCAACTCGCCTCCCTTCATGCAGGCTGGCATGCACAGTGTCCCCACACCCACAGAGACCCAGATCCATACCTGGGTGCGCACTTCCAGGTTCCAGGGACATGGTCACGGCTCAGCTGCCATGACTCCTCCTACTCATTCTCCGCCTGATTTTCAGCCCTGGAGCCGGACGTGCATTGACGTCAGTGCACTTACCCCCTGCTGTGTGCTGCACCTGTAGTGCCCCTGACTTCCATCAGCTGCCGCTGCAGAGCGACGTGGCCCCCTTTACCCACCCCAGAGACAGGAGAGCTGTCGTGGGACACTCCATCCTCCCCCTCCCCTGCTGACCCCCGACAACCTGAGTCCTTCAGCACCACCAGGCCGGCTGGAGCCAAAGATATTAATGTACAAAGTTAGAGGTTTAACATTGCAGGCTACTCAACCCTAACTATAGGGGTGCTACCGTGCCCCTATAATATACAGTATATAACTAGTGATGCAGCAAAGTAACCCTTCACTGGCAAAGGTACTGCAAAATAGCCCAACTTCACTGAACCCGTGGCACTAAAGGTTGAGGCGCTGGATGCCATATGCCACGCCAGTGACCCATGTTCGGGAACAAGCACGGGTTGCCAGGGGTCAGCCGGAGAGGGACAGAATCAAGCATCTGAAGGACTGCGCTCTTCTCCCAGGGAGGGAAGACATCAGGCTCTGTCAAATAACTACAACCAGGTGGAGGCCTGGTGGCAGTGTGGGTCGAGGAGTGGCAGAAAGAAGGGTGGGGCTGTGGGACTCCACTGCGAGCGCATGCCTCCACACATCCACGTTAGTGAGTGTGCCTCAGCTTAGGGAACATAAAGAAAAGTTGGTGGAAAATCATAGTGGACAAGCTAGTATGACGTTCTGCCCGCCAATCCCTCACCCGCTTCACTAGCAGAACTTGGGAGCCATACTAGATACAAGTGCCTCAGAAGGAAGGAGGATTTCCCTGCCTCTCCTGACCTGGCCACAGGGGATGTAATCTGTGGGGTAAACAGACGGCAGGTAATTTTTGGGTAGTTGGGGATGGTGGAGGTTGACAGGGCAGAGTTGAAGGGAGTCTAAGCCTGTAAAGCCACAATGGAGCATACAAACAATTATAAAATAAAATGGCCCAATTTCACACTTCACACTCTTCAGTAAGAACGTGGTCTCAGGCCGAACTTCATGAAATTCGCTTTGTGAAGTGACACTATGCCCTCAAAGTGTTACTTCCCATAGTCAATGTTAAAGATTGCCCATTCCCCACGCTCAATGTACCCCCTTCCCTACCTTCCCCCATCAAACATCAAATGTTCCCACTCAAAAATAACAATGCTCCCTTCCCGGCTCTTGTGTCCATTCCACCCTCCTCCCCTGCTAAATTCTGGTTCCACCCTCTGAACGCGCTATCATTCTGGCACCGGGCAACTAGGGCACCAATCAAAAATGTCACTGATCACTTTTTTTGCTATGTCCCCCCCCCCACACACACACACCCCTACTTAAGGAGTCCTACTCCAGGGGGGCGGACCTTTGGGAAGTGGTGGCAAATCCCATATTTGGTGCCTTGATTGCCCGACGCCATAATGCCAGCACTCTGAGCACCGTAAGGGCTAAATTCCCAGTGAAAAAATATATATTACAAGAGTATCACTTTATGTTATAGAGCACAGGTTACATAGTAGTTATATGGTAGTAACTGTCTCACCATGATGTCACTATGTCCTAAACTCGTGAGATCAAGTATGGCTAGTGCCCCCTTCCCCTGGGCTGATATACAGACGTGGCACACTGCTGAGTTGTATCAAGGAGGAAACGTGTGTCTATGTCCACTGTTCTCAGCCTTAGCAGATTGTTTGAGAGGCTCTTTAGCACCATTCCATCCTGCTTTAAGTGGGCCAGTCAGTTCCTTCATGGTGATTTGCATAATTTTCCTATGATGTTTTGCATTAGTTGGAAGTTGCCTACCTCGACTTCAACAAAGCCTTCAACACCATCCCACATAAGAGGCTGGTTAACAAGATGGGTAGTCTGGGCATGGGAGACACAGTAGTAAACTGGGTTAGGAACTAGCTAACAGGAAGCAGAGGGTGGTGGTAAATGGGGTACAATCTGGGGGAAGGGGGGTGACCAGCGGGGTACCTCAGGGATCAGTCCTTGGGCTAGTCCTGTTCAATGCCATCATCAGTGACATTGCAGTGGGGCTGGAAGGAAATGTCTGCTTGTTTGCAGATGACACCAAGATCTGTAACAGGGTGGATACTCCAGAAAGGGGTGGAGAAAATGAAGAAGGACCTGGAGAAGCTTGAGAAATGGTCTGAGGAGTGGCAACTGAAGTTTAATTCAAAGAAGTGCAAAATGATGTGCCTGGGGCACAGAAACCCTGGACAGAGCTACAGGATGGGGGGGGGGAGCTGCTGACAGTCACCAAGAAAGAAAGGGACCTGGGGGTTATTATTTCAGATGACCTGAAAAAGTCAAAGCAGAGTACAAGGGCAGCAGGGAAGGCCAGTGGCATGCTGGGGAGCATAGGTAGGGGTATCACTAGCAGAAGACGTGAGGTAGTGATGCCGTTATATAAAATCCTGGTCAGGCCTCACATGGAGTACTGTGTGCAGTTCTAGAGGCTGCATCTTTGAATGGACATTAAAAGGCTGGAGAAGGTCCAGAGAAGGGCGACTAAGATGGTACAAGGCTTGCACCAAAAAACGTATGAGGAGAGATTAAGGGACCTCAATATGTACTCGCTAGGGGAGAGGAGGGAGAGAGGGTACATGATAGAAACATTCAAGTACCTCAAGGGCATAAACAAGGTGCAGAGGGAAGACATCTTCCAATACAGGAGAAGTACAAGAACAAGGGGGCATGACATGAAATTGGAAGATGTCAGGTTAAGAGGGAATGTGAGGAAGTTTTTCTTCACAGAGAGAGAGAGTGGTGGATGCATAGAATGGTCTACTACAAGAGGTGATGGAAGCAAGTACTGTGGTTGGATTTAAACATGCATCGGACAGGCATAAGGCAACCGTAGAGGTAAAGCAGAGGGAGAGTCAGAAGCCATACTCAAGTACGGGACTTATGGGCAGACTAGATGGGCCTATCGGTCCTTATCTGATGACAATTTCTATGTTTCTATGTTTGAATATGTGAACTGTTGTAATTATTTGAAATGTGTCTTAATTGGCAATGTATTTCCAAGGTAACCATTGTTCTGACCCTTTGCACTGCAGTTCTTTGTCTTTTAAATTGCTTTCCTATTTTTGGCTCATGATGACACAAACCAAATTTGGCTGATCTCCCCTCCCACTGGGCTAAGATACAGATGTGGCACACTGATGAGTCCTAAGATGGATGAAACGTGTCGGTGTCGGCTGTTCTCAGCCTCTGTATATTGTTTAAGAGTCCAACTGATACCATTCAGTCTTGACAGTCCCTTTGGCACCATTCAGTCTTGCTTTCAATGATCGGGCCATTTTGTTTTATGGTGATTTCATATATATTCCACGATGCTTTGCATTAGTGGAGTATGAGAAATGTTATATTCCTTTGATATTGTGGTAAATAACACACTAAGTAAGCCAGTGCTGTACACATGAGACAACCAAATGGTGAATGCTAACTGGCTTAAGGGCAGAACATAGAAGAAAGTGGTGGATGGGCACTGCTCTGAGTGGAGGAGAGTTCTCAGCAACACCCCCTGGGGCTCAGTGCTGGAGTGGCGGCTATTCAACATTTTCATCACTGATCTGAAAGCTGGAGTCTCCAGTAGGATAACTGGTTTGCTGGTGATACTAAGCTGGACAGTGTGTTAGCGTTAGTTTATGCTAACCTTAATGTCCAGCAGGATGCTTAGGTTTGCTGATGACATTAAGCTAGCAAGTGTGGTGCACTCACTTAAAAGGTGGGAACAGACTTCAGAAGGACCTGAACAAGCTGGGCAACTAGTCAGACTCCTGGAGTCTTAGTTTCAGTGCAACCAAAGACAAGGTGTTATACTTGGGGAGGAATGTGTGAGGATCCTCTTGCTGCAGTCAAGGAGGAAGAGGACCTGGTGGCCATAACTGAAAGGCTTGAAACAAGACAAGCAGAGTGCAGCCTTTGTTGAGAGAGCCAGCATAATGCTGAGGTACATCAAAAGGGGGTGACCAAAGAGGCAGAGAAAGTAATCTTGCCACTTTGCAAGACTGGTCAGGTGCCTCCTGGAGCATTGTATTGCCACTTTACAAGGCCCTGGTTGGGCCCCTCCTGGAGTATTGCATTGCCACTTTACAAGGCCCTGGTTGGGCCCCTCCTGGAGTATTGCACTGCCAGTTTACAATGCCCTGGTTGGTTGCCTCCAGCAGTATTGCATTGCCACTTTACAATGCCTTGGTTGTGTTCCTTCAGAAGTATTGCACAGCCGCTTTACAGGGCCCTGGTTGGGCCCCTCCTGGAGTATTGCATTGCCACTTTACAATGCGCTGGTGGGCCTCCAGCAGTATTGATTTGCCACTTTACAAAGCCTTGGTTGTGCACCTTCAGGAGTATTGCATTGCCACTTTACAAGGCCCTGGTCAGACACATACTGGAGCACTGCATTGCCACTTTACAAAGCCCTGGTTGGAAGCCTCCTGGAGTATTGCATTGCCACTTTACAAGGCCATGGTTGTGCACCTTCAGGAGTACTGCACTGCCACTTTACAAAGTCCTGGTTGGAAGCCTCCTGGAGTATTGCATTGCCACTTTACAAAGCCCTGGTTGGAAGCCTCCTGGAGTATTGCACTGTCACTTTACAAGGCCATGGTTGGGCACTTCCTGTAGCATAGCATTGCCACTTTACAAGGCCCTGGTTGGGTGCTTCCTGGAGCTTTGTGTAACCCCTAGATGGCGCTATCCCAGGGGCTACTACCCCTGCCTGATTTGCCACTAACAGGTTGAGGGGCCTGGATCCAATGGCGGGTGCCTCCACCCAGAGGTCAGGGTTTGCAATAGTTAAACGAACTCGATCACAGCCCTCTGGGACACTGCAACCCCCCTTTCTTCCCACTAGTGGCCCACACAATATATCAGAATTACCTTCACAGTATACACTTACCCCCAGGTCTGTTCTCGCACTGGGACCTCCTGTGAAATGAGATACAGTGCAACAATCACAGTACAGTACTTTAACATAAACAAATACCTCAGGTAGTATAACTTTGCTGAAACAAGCAGCTCTGATTTATTTAGGGGATATAACAAGGACAGGGGAAATCAGGTTAATTAGCTTATCACTCTAATAATCTACCTATGGCTCTGTGCACAGGCCTATCCCTATCAGTTACTGTCCCTGGGTACCCAAGCCCTAGTGGCTAGTCCAAACCGTGGCAGCTGGTAGGGGCCCTTTCACAGAGAAAAGGAGAATTAAACAGTCAGCAGTACAGTAATTCCATTTGGACTTAATGTGGCAATTCAACAGGAGTGACCCTGAATTAGTACTCACGACCTCCAAATAAGATAGGGTCCTTCAATGTCAGCAGGGCTCACTTGAGGTACACAAACCTCTTCACACATCCATATAAAGGAAAGCACTATACCAGGCAGGCTGCATCTGTATCCTGATCGTAATTACTGCACAATACCCGGAGAAACACACAGCAGATTCAGTTCCTGACAGACCGAGTGCAATTTTCAGCAATTCCTCCAGTCTTCACAGGGTGAGCCTGGTTTCTACTCTTCAGAGATCCTTTGATTCTTTTCACAGGACGGATTCAGTCCTAACAAGCTGTTACACAAGCTGCAGACCGGAACTCTGGCCTTAACACGTTTTTTGACTAAACTGCACACTGAAAAAGCACAGGGCTCTTCCTTCTTCACTGCCAAAGCTCAACTGAAACTCCAACCGACAAAACTGGCACTTCCTTTGAGTTCCTCCCAGTTCTTGACTGGATTGGCTGTCACTCACAATAGACTGCTGCTGTTGGTCCAAAAAGGCACTGAAGTCTAAACTACATCTCCCAGAGTCACTGCCCATACAATCCTCTTGTGGCTGGCTCAGATTATGAGTCCAAGTTCTGATTCGTCAAGGCACCATTTTAGAGCTAGCTTACCCCACACTGATTGGTCCAGTTCAGCAGTTCAAAACTAGAATGGGAACTAGCAGACACAGTTCTGACTGCAAAGAAAGCAGGTTAGACAAACTGTAATTTCATTATTACTCTAAATAATTTCTGGCAAACAGTTACATCTTTCAGATAGGTTCCTTTGCACTCCTAGTGACTGCAAAATGAAGTGAATTGGCAGCAGCTCGAGTGGTACTCAGAGAAGCACACAGTCCCCCCATACAAACTAATTATGTCTGCAAGCAGACAGCTGTTAAAGAGACAGTACCAGAGGCTCTAAAAACACTCACTGATAAATGGCTTAAATGCCAAACACCATTCAGGCTTGAGCTTCAAGCAAGCTCCTGGAAGTCTTTAAGAACCCCCATTTGCAGAGAGTTACACCCTTCCTGGCCTGGGAAAGCTTGACGTCGCGTCAAGGCAAGTCTCATAAGTTTCAACTGCAACCATATACATTTGCATTAGGCTCGCACATGTAATCATCAGTCAATATATTATTTTACCAAGAACACATTTCTGAAACATTGCAGTACGTCACTTTACACAGTATTACATACACATTGTACCATAACTCAAGTTATTACCTCTTGTACATGAAACCTGAAGAGAGGGGCCCTTCCCTATCAGTTACCTTGGGCGGCTGGGCAAGGCATCATACTTAGAGGGCAACACAAGTAACTTGGAGTTAGCACTGATGCTCAGTTTGGGCAATGAGCTCGGGGACACATACACCCTTTATGGACAACATTGAGAGGCAAGTCCACAGGCCTCCCAAGTGAATCATAACTGAGGTGCACCACAGGCTTTACAGCTCGACCAGTCTTTCTAGGGGAACTGTTATAGTCTCTGCACTCTGAGCCTCATTTCAGCATTGTCCTCACTTGTCAGGGGAGTCTCCATGGGGGTAGAGAGGCTAGAACTTGGGGCACTTTCAGCTCCAGGAGTTACAGTTTCTGAGTCCACAACATTTGGCTCGCATGGAGAGCTTTCGGACACTGGCAATGGACTGTCAGGGCACTCAAAATACTCTTCTTGTTCGGGTGTATCACCAGTCTGCCCCAATCTATCATTTTCCTCCCCTGAAAGCTCAAACAGTTCAACCATGCACAATGATTCCATTTCATCTGATCTGATGCTTTGCACTTCACTTTCTGGGAGCATTGGCCCAGGGATGAAGCTGGGGCTTAGACAGTCCAGAAGGCCCAGCTTTGTCTCCAGTATTGACTAGGGATTGCCCCGAAACAATTGACTCAGTTCTGTAGAAGGATAGTATTCAAAGTCACTCTCACTTTCTTCCGATATGGACTGACAGTCATGCTCAACTGGGACTTGTGGAGGGAACACTTTAACTTTGCTTCTGTAGGTGCAGACTTTCTTGATCTTTTCTTAGCAGCAGCTCTAGTCACTGGTCCAGAGGGGCATCTTCTAGGGCTCAGACTCAATTAAGATTTGTCCAATGGGCAGTAAATGATTTCTATGCATTGTTTTACATCTTTTAATTATTCTCAGGCCTTACTTTGTACACTGGCAGATCATCTAGTTTGCCCACTACAATGTGAGGGAGATGGTGCCATCTGTCAGCAATCTTGTGCTTGCCATGCAGTCCCAGATTTCTTAGCAATACCCGATCTCCCTCCTGGAGTTCCTGTGCTTTCACCTTTTATCATACCTTTCTTTGTTGGCCAGATTTCTTTTGGCAGCATGGTTTGAGCCAGTTGGTACGCATGAGTTAGCTGGGCCTTTAACTTTGCACATACTGTAAATAGTTGTCAGCTTGAACCCCATCAGGAGAGACCCCAAAACACACATCTACTGGTAGTCGAGCTTCTTCCAAACATCAGGCGGTAGGGGAGAATCCAGTGGCATCACTTTGGTGCAGTTATAAGCATGTACCAGGGTGCTAATTTGTTGGCTCCATCTAGCTTGTCCTTTGGGTGCAGGGTGCCTCAGTATATCTAGCAAAGTGCGGTTGAAACGTTCAGGCTGTGGGTCCCCTGGGGTGGTAAGGAGTGGTTCTGGACTTTCAGACTCCCACAGAGAAAGCATCTCTTTGATCAGACGACTCTCAAAGTCTCTCCCTTGATCAGAATGGATTCTTTGTGGAGCCCCATAGTGAACAAAAGTTTTCACAAGTACTTTGGCCACAGTGGATGCTTTCTGGTCTTTGGTGGGGAAAGCTTGGGCATATCTCGTGAAATGGTCAGTGACCACCAGCACATTACTGATATTTCTTTGATCTGACTCCAAACTCAGAAAATCAATACAGACCAGCTCCATGAGGTGCACTGGTGGTGATGTTAAACAAGGGCAGCCCTCTGGGGCAAAGCTTTCCTCTGTAAGCAGCGATCACAAGTTCGAATGTGTTGCTCCACATCAGCCCCCATCTTAGGCCAATAGAATCTGGATCTCACCAAGTCAAGTTTTCTGTCTATACCAAGGTGCCCCATGTGGTTGTGCAAGGACCTCAGTACTGAGTCTCGAAGGCAGTGGGCAGCACTAGTTGTTGTTTGTCTACTTGTCCCCTCTGTCTACTGTTTCTCTGTATAACAGTTTATTGATCAGTTTCAACTTAGGACCTTCTTTGTATAACAGTGCAGTTCTCAAATCAGTGGAGCTAATTTGACACATCTTTCCTGCATAGAGGGCTTCTAAGCTTTGATCATGGGGATCATGATTGAGCCCGCCGAATACTGTCATTGTCCAGCTGAGGCAGTGCACCAATGTCTATTGCAGAAAAGTGGCAATAAGCAGCAGGTATGCAATTCTCAGAGGGTCCCAAGCAATCCACCATGCAGTCCACTGCGTCCGTGGACATTTGTTCCTCCCTGTCAAACTTCCAGCAGAGTGCCCAAATGTCAGGTTCTGCCAATCTGACCCAATCATTCTGGGGAACAGGCCTCCGGGAGAGAGCATCAGCATCTATGTGGTTCAGACCTGCTCGGTATTCGAGAGCATAGTCATATGTAGATAATGCAGAAAGCCACCTATGGCCAGTGGCATCCAACTTAGCTGAGGTCTGCACATAGGTCAAAGGATTATTGTCAGTTTTACTAGTATTTTAGCCTCCATACAAGTACTCATGGAATTGGTCAACAATAGCCCACTTCAAAGCTAGGAACTCTAACTTATGTACAGGATAGTTCTTTCGGATGGGTCAGGCTTCTACTGGCAAAGGCCACTGGTCTCAGGCCATTCTCGTGCTCTTGGTACAACACAGCCCCCAACCCTTGCAAGCTAGCATCAGTGTGCAGGACGTAAGGTTTTCTTGGATCGGCATAGGCCAGCACTGGAGCATGGGTAAGTTGATATATGATCTCATGAAAAGCAGTCTCACAATCAGGAGTCCAGCGAGCCCCAAATACTTCACTCGGATAAAAATACACTCTTTCAGTCTTGAGGGACGCTGACTTTTGGTATTTTTGTGGGTTGGGATACCCTTGAGTAAGGTTAAGTAAAGGGCGGATCACTCTTGAATAGTCCTTGATGAAGCACCGATAATAACCACAGAATCCAGGAATCTTTGCAGTTCTTTTAGATTTTGGGCTGTGCCAGGTGGTCAAGGCCTCAACTTACTTGGGTCGGTCTCTATTCCTCGGTGGATACTATGTGTCCCACATACTTTACTGATGTTTGAAAGAATTGACACTTATCAATGGACAGTTTAAGGCCAAAGTCCTCCAGTCGGTCCAATACCTTAAATAATCTGCTCTCATGTTCCTCCAGTGAGCTGCCAAACACAATAACATCATCTAGGTATACCAGGCACTCTAGTAAGTTCATGTCCCCACTGCACGCTCCATCAATCGTTGAAAAGTGGCTGGGGCACCTGAAACTTGAGGCATCCTCATGAATTCATGAAGCCAAGCGACAGATAAAGGCCGCCTTCTCACGGTCCTCTGGGGCCATCGGGATCTGGTAGTACCCATCATGGAGATCCAGCACAGAGAACCACTTGCTCCTGCTTAGGCAGTCCAAAGCATCCTGAATGATGGGCATTGTGTATCTGATCAGGATAGTCTCACCGTTTAAGGTGCGATAATCCACACACATCCTTACTGTTCCATTCTTTTTCCTCACTACCACAATGGGGGAAGCATAGGCTTCTGGATTCTTGTATTACACCAGCAGCTAACATCCTTTGCAGATGCTGCCTCACATCATCTATGTCAGCAGGTGCCAGGCGTCGAGACCTCTCATGAATGGTGGTCTTCGTCATGCAGCCGGATATTGTGCTCAGCTCCTTGCATGCATCCTACATCCCATTCCTTTAAAGAAAACACCTGGTCTCTCTGGGCAAGCTTCTCACTGATCCTCACTTTCCATTCAGCTGGCAGCGGGAGTCGCAAATCAAACAAGTCAGGCGTTACTCTGTCATTCTTCCTTGAACTCTTGCTGCTGGGTAGCACTGCAGTGTCTGCACAATGCACATTAGCCAGGATGCAACCTCTGTTTACTTGAATGTCTCTTTCAGACACATTATGAACTTGGACCATTACCCTTCTGGCATAAGCATGGGCTCTAGTGGGCAAAATACTAGCTTGACCAGCAGTCCCTCTGGCAATTTTCCATCGCCTGGTGCATCCAACATTAATATTTTATTCTTAACATCCTTTCTGATACGGACCTCTCCTGTAAGGTACACTGGCATTTGGCGCCAGGATCAGAGACTCAGGATCCTTCTTCCATACAATTCCGACCGGTTCCTCTGGTTCTGTTTTTTCAGCATCTCTCTGCCTCATAGGCCTCTTAATTAAAGCCGGAACTCTTAAAGCTCACTAGTCTTTGACCCCTGTTTTCATAACACAACTGTGCCAGCCTTCCAACATATGAGCATTTGTTCCAATCAACAAAGGGACACCATCATACAGTCCAGTGGGGGACACACTAAGGCTAGGGTCTCACTTGTTCGCCACTCCAGCCACGGAGGTGGGGAAAGACAGCCAAATTCGATATACCCGAATAGGGTAGGCCTTCTCACTTAACCCCATACATGCAGTCCTTCTAATGGTTGTAAGGGTACGTCTGACAAATGCTTCTGATACCAATCCTGGAACATAATTGTCACTTGGGAGCCACTGTCTAATACAGCTCTTGTAGACACTCCATTCACCTTTACAGTGGTCTCCATGGAGGACCCACTATTCTGGACCAGTCTGGAGAGGCGGTAGTGGGGGCCTGGGCAACTGACCTTGCCACAAAAGGACGTGAATTAGCATTTTGGTGCCCTCACTGGGATCATGTCGGCACCTCTTAACCACTGATTTCTTCTCCGAAACTCTCCTTGTAGCCTATATGCAACTTTGTCAGTGTCTTTGGGGACTCATTCCCTTTTCATGTGCCCATCTTTCCCACAATTATAGCAAAACACACTTTCTGGAGTTTGAGCTGCGAGGGCCAACTGGGAGCCAGGGCTGGGTATACTAACTGGAAACCTGGGTGCCATCTCTGTCTGCGCGTGATAAGCATTTGGAGACATCTGTCAGTTTCTCCACTTCCATGGTCAAGGAATTGAGTTTGGAGCTGTTATCAGCAGGAGATACATGGGTGGGTACCCCCACCCCCATAGCAGATGCAGTCAGATATAGGTCAGGGCCCGTACTTGCAGGCGTGGCCTTCATAAAGGGACTGTTTTTAAATTCCTGGATCTCTCTCAACAGTTTGCCCCATTGTGGCATATCTTTTCCTTGTCAGAGCACTCATTGACTGTCAACCTCTGCCCTGAACTTCACTTGATGGGTCACCCTCAGTCACTCGGTCGAGCCACAGCTGTTGGTGCAGGTACCTCCCGAGGTCGCCTTTTCTCAACTCCTCGAATTTCTCTCATTAACTCATCATAGGAGGGTGGGGATTCCAGTCGATTGCAGGCGAATTGAAGCAACAGCAGTTCTGAGAAGGGGCAGACTTAAGGATTCTGTCCAGTCTGGTTCGGTCCAGTTCAATCGCTGGCAAACTACCCTTTCTGAGGCATTCTTGCAACAATTTTTCCAGCCGAGAGATACACAGACAACAACTCCCTTGGTACTGTTGTGCATTTCTTACCTCCACCATAGGTCCTCATCAGAATCTGGGCTCCATACACATTCTCCAAGGCCTCAAGATAGGCCTGTGCAGTCGCTCAGGGTTACTGGCCCGCTTAGCATGGATGGTAGCCAGGCAGGACCTCGGAGGCCTCACTAACCCTCTTCGCCGCCTCCAGCATTGCCATTCTAGCACTTGGGGCAACATAGTCTATCCAGGTCTCCCAGTCATCCTCCCCTTGGGGTGGGGAGGGTGCCAGAGAAAATCCTCAACCTTCGGGTAAGAGTCGTGACTAATGGCAGGTGCAGAAATAGGAGTCTGCATTGGTTCAGCCACCATTACGGGCACTGGAGCAGGAGAGGGTGTTGGGGGAGGAACACCCCCAGGTGGCAAGAATAGTTTCTTCAAGTCCTCCACAGTTTTCCCCTCTCCCAGCAACCATTCAGCAAATTTCTCCTCAAAAGTTTCAGATAGTGGTGGGGGCTGATTCCCCCCCGGGTCTTTACTGTCCTTAGTTATCACTCTCCAAGCAGTGAGGGCTCCCTCTGGGGTAATGGTCTGTGGCACTTTGAGCTATCTATGGGATCCTTAAACTCTACTAGGGCCAGGAAAGTGTGGGTGAGCAGATTAGCATGCCACCCACCACCACAGGGTTTTGTAAACCTTCCACCTTGGAAAGTACTCCCTGCACAGTGTCCGTATTGATACCCAGGGGGATGTCCAGGATAAGCATAGCATTTTGGGGGTCGATCTCCTCCCCAGTACACCACTCCACCAGCCGGTGCACAGCCACTCTGTCGGGTACCCATTTTTTCTTAACAGTGGTTCATAAATATGGCCACTAGAGGACACACAATCCCAGCGGTGAGCCTCAAGATGTAACCCTAGATGGCGCTATCCCAGGGGCTACTACCCCTGCCTGATTTGCCACTAACAGGTTGAGGGGCCTGGATCCAATGGCGGGTGCCTCCACCTAGAGGTCAGGGTTTGCAATAGTTAAACTAACTTGGTCACAGCCCTCTGGGACACTGCAACCCCCTTTCTTCTCACTAGTGGCCCACACAATATATCAGAATTACCTTCACAGTATACACTTACCCCCAGGTCTGGTTCCGCACTGGGACCTCCTGTGAAATGAGATACAGTGCAACAATCACAGTACAGTACTTTAACATAGACAAATACCTCAGGCAGTATAACTTTGCTGAAACAAGCAGCTCTGATTTATTTAGGGGATATAACAAGGACAGGGGAAATCAGGTTAATTAGCTTACCACTCTAATAATCTATTTATGGCTCTGTGCACAGGCCTATCCCTATCAGTTACTGTCCCTGGGTACCCAAGCCCTAGTGGCTAGTCCAAACCATGGCAGCTGGTAGGGGCCCTTTCACACAGAGAAAAGGAGAATTAAACAGTCAGCAGTACAGTAATTCCATTTGGACTTAATGTGGAATTCAACAGGAGTGACCCTGAATTAGTACTCACGACCTCCAAATAAGATAGGGTCCTTCAATGTCAGCAGGGCTCACTTGAGGTACACAACCCTCTTCACACATCCATATAAAAGAAAGCACTATACCAGGCAGGCTGCATCTGTATCCCGATCGCAATTACTGCACAATACCCGGGAGAACACACAGCAGATTCAGTTCCTGACAGACCGAAAAATTTTCAGCAATTCCTCCAGTCTTCTACAGGGTGAGCCTGGTTTCTACTCTTCAGAGATCCTTTGATTCTTTTCACAGGACGGATTCAGTCCTAACAAGCTGTTACACAGCTGCAGACCGAACTCTGGGCCTTACACACGTTTTGACTAAAACTGCACACTGAAAAGCACAGGGCTCCTTCCTTCTTCACTGCCAAAGCTCAACTGAAACTCCAACCGACAAAACCGGCACTTCCTTTGAGTTCCTCCCAGTTCTTGACTGGATTGGCTGTCACCACAATAGACTGCTGCTGTTGGTCCAAAAGGCACTGAAGTCTAAACCATCTCCAAGTCACTGCCCATACAATCCTCTTGTGGCTGGCTCAGATTATGAGTCCAAGTTCTGATTCGTCCAAGGCACCATTTTAGAGCTAGCTTACCCCACACTGATTGGTCCAGTTCAGCAGTTCAAAACTAGAATGGGAACTAGCAGACACAGTTCTGACTGCAAAGAAAGCAGGTTAGACAAACTGTAATTCATTATTACTCTAAATAATTTCTGGCAAACAGTTACATCTTTCAGATAGGTTCCTTGCACTCCTAGTGACTGCAAAATGAAGTGAATTGGCAGCAGCTCGAGTGGTACTCAGAGAAGCACACAGTCCCCCCATACAAACTAATTATGTCTGCAAGCAGACAGCTCTTAAAGAGACAGTACCAGAGGCTCTAAAAACACTCACTGATAAATGGCTTAAATGCCAAACACCATTCAGGCTTGGAGCATTCAAGCAAGCTCCTGGAAGTCTTTTGGGAACCCCCATTTGCAGAGGGGTTACATTTGCATTGCCACTTTACAAAGCCCTGGTTGGCGCTTCCTGGAGCATTGCATTACCACTTTATGAGGCACTGGTTGGGCACCTCCTGAAGTATTGCACTGCCACTTTACAAAGCTCTATTTGGGCGCCTCTTGGAGTATTGCATTACCACTTTACAAAGCTCTGGTTGGGTGCCCTTTAGAGTATTGCATTGCCACTTCACAAGGCCCTGGTTGGGCACCTTTTCGAGTATTGCACTGCCACTTTACAAGGCCCTGCTTGGGCACCTCCTGGAACATTGCACTGCCACATTACAATGCCCTGGTTGGGTGCCTCCTGAAATATTGCATTGCCACTCTACAAGGCCATGGTTGGGTGCCTCCTGGAGCACTGCATGCAGTTTTCAGTGTCCTGAATACCAAAAGAACACTGAGGTAGTTGAGAGGGTACAACACATGGCCATTAAATGGTCAGCAGTACGGCAACAAAGAGGAAGGTCTGGAGGCCCTTAATATCATCACTCTAGAGAAAAGGATGCTGAGGTGAGACACTGCCTCAGTTTTTCATATAGTCAAAGGAACTGACAAGTTCAGAAATCATAATTCCTTGTACTGGTGTCCTGTCGCAGGACATGGCAACACACCCTGAAGCTCAGCTGGTAAATTCAAGGATAATATTAGGATACACTTTTTCTCCTAGACAGTAGTGAACCTATGGGGCAGCCTACCAGCAGAGACAGTAGACATGAAGATAGTATAGATCCCTAAGGTAAGCCTGGACATATTTCTACATACCAAGAGAATCAGTGGGTACTCTGTGCAGTACAGTGGTGTTGGGAATCACAGGATACCTTGTATAGTAGAGTAGTGTAGAGAGAATACCCTCAGTAGTAGGGTAGGTGGGGATCACAGGGTAACCTGGATAACAGGGCAGTGAAGGGAATTACAGGGTACCCTGGGTAGTAGGGTGTTGTAGGGAATCACAGGGTACACTGAGTAGTCAGGTGGGTAGGGAATTACAGAGTACCCTGAGAAGTAGCACGGGTGGGGAATTACAGGGTACCCTGGGTAGTAGGCTGTGTAGGGAATCACAGAGAACACTAGCTAGTAGAGTGGTGTAGGGAATCACTGGGTACCCTAGGCAGAAGGGTGGGTAAAGAATCACAGTGTACTCTGGATAATAGGGTAGCTGAGAATCACAGGATACTGTAGATAGTAGGGTGGGTGGGAATCACAGAGTACCCTGGCTAGCAGGGTGGGTGGGGAATCACAGAGTACCTTGGGTAGTAGAGTAGGTGGGAAATCACAGGGTACCCTGGATAAAAGGGTACTAGAGAATCACAGGGTACCCTAGGTAGTAGGGTAGGTAGAGATTTGCAGGGTACCCTGAGTAGTAGGGTGGGTAGGGAATCACAGGGTACCCTGAGCAGTAGAGTGGTGAAAGAAATTATGGAGCACCATGAGTAGTAAGGTGGTGTAGGAAATCACAGGGTACCCTGGGTAGCAGAGTGGGTAGGGAATCACAGGGTAACCTGGGTAGTAGGGTAGGTAGGGAATCACATGATAACCTGGGTAGTAGGGTGGGTAGGGGATCACAGGGTATCCTGGATAGTAGGTGGTGGGGAATCCCAGGCACCTGAGTGTGGGGTATCACATGGGTTCCACCCATTCAGAGCCGCCAGTATTAGTGCACTCGGGTCATCAAGGTGCCAGGTCAGGATTTTGCCACCCTGTTTTTGCAGGGGGAGCTGCTCCCCACCCCCATTTGGGGGTTGCACTTCACAGACCCCTTTCTTATGATTCTAATTCCGGGGGAGACCTCAGGGTGGGGATGCAAATCCCAAATCGGCACTCTGATGTGCCGGCGCACTAATGCCAGCACTCTAATGGCCGGAAGGGATCACACAGTACTCTGGATAGTAGGGTGGGTGGGAATCACAGGGTACCCTAGGTAGTAGAGTGGGTTGATGGGGAAATCACAGGGTACCCTGAGTAGTAGCAGGGTGGGAATGGAATCCCTGTAAAGTGGTACATGTTTGCAAAGCATATTTATTTCTTCCCTGATTATGAAGTAGGGGGGCAAACATGACTCATCTGACCTTATAAACATAGAAAAGAGAAGGACAGGGCCAGCCCAGAGGGGTAATGGTAGCACTACTGCCCACCACACTGGTGACCCAAGACTGGGAGTGATCTCAGGTTGCTGAGTCTGGCTGGGGAGGGAGAGGATTGAGCATCTGCTGGACTTCTCTCCTGTCCTGGGGAGGGAGGTTTGCTGGCTCCACAGCATGACTGCCACAAGACAGAGGGCTGGTACTAGGACAGGATGGGTGTAGCAAAGATAGGGAGGAAGATGTGGGACTCCACATCATGTGCGGCCCAAGCTAAGGGGAGGGACCAATAAAATGGAAAAAGGATTGGGGCTGTCCTAATTAAGCTATGCCCGCTCTCTTCCAGCCCATACCATAATCTAGCCACAGATTTGTGTATCGGGGGCAGATGGCCCTCCCCCTCCTGGCCACCCCACAGGGGGCTATCTACAGGGGGAGGGACTCCCAATGCCTGGGGGAGACATGTGCCAATCAGGAGGACAGGGACATGGCTGTCACCCCCCCCCAACTCACAGAGAAAAACACTTTTACTGCCAAAAATGAGATGAGAAGGATAGAAAAAGACCAGAAAATTATATTGTCTGTCTCAAGATTCCCTGCTCCAAATCTTTCTAATGTTAACTATTTCCCTCATACTCCCCTTTCCTTTCTACATGATCCTATCATATAACTCCTTTCAATGCATCCTTATTTTTCAAAGGGTGATGCAAGGCTTGTGTCAAACCCTTGCATCGCTGCAGCTACAGCCTTCCCAAAGGCTGCAACCATGTCCAATGTTACAATCTTGGGTGCAGTTGTGACATTTTGCTCACTTTACGGTACCTTGAGGCAAAGTTCGGCCACAAACTCCACGTTAGGGGTGCCTAACAATGATGCGAACTAGAACATAAAAAGATAGTCTAGTGAGCTTCGATTTGATGCAAGGGATGCAAAATCCCTCTAGATTACCACATGTCCAGTGCACCATATCTTCAAGGCACCTAGGACTAGTGGCAAGTCTTGTCCTTTGAAAATCTGGCCTCTAATGTCGTCTCTGCTTCCACAACCTTGTCTGGAAGTTAGTTCCATGCACCCACCATTCCTTCTGTGAAATGGTACTTTATAAAGAGTTTTTTTTAACTTCCCTCCTTACAGCCTGAACACTTGATCCCTAATGGATGTTCTTTTTCTCAGATTAAATAGACCAGCTGCGACCACTTTATGGTGCCCTTTCATGTACTTGAAAATTTCTATCATGTCCCCTTCTACCTTCTGTACTGCAGCGAGTACATTCAGATTTTTCTATTTTTCCTCGTAAGTTTTGCCTTGTTGCCCATGGGTTATATCTGTTGCCCTTCTCTACACCGCTGCCTCTAATCTATCCTTATCCTTCCTTAGATACAGACCCAGGACTACACACAGTACTCCCGACCAGTGATCTAAACAGGGGCAGTACTACCTGCTAGTAAATCCCCCTCCCTATGCATCCCAGCATCTTGTTAGCCCTCCTCTATGTCTTATTACACTAAGAGATGGTTTTAAGTTATTTCTATCATTACCCCAGGTCTCTCTCCTCCTCCTCCGTGCTCTTTATTGGTATCCATTCAATATAGTAATAGAGCATTCCAGGATTCTTCACCCCTATATGCATGAACTTGCACTTTTTGGTGGCGAATTTCAGCTGCCAAATACTGGGCAATTTCTCCAATACTCTCACTTCCTATCTCATGTTATGAATTCCTTCATCACAGTTAACCCTCCCACACAGCTTTGCATCATGTGCGACTAGACTTACCTTGCCCTGATACCCTCACATATGTTACAGATATACATACTTAACAGCAGGACTGAACTCTGTAATAAATCTACTAGTCACTGTTCTGTTTTTAGAGAATTTACTGTTTAGGACCACCCACCAGGTTCTATTAGTCGATCAGTTTTTGATCCAACCAGCTATCCCATCCCTGGCTAGCCCCAGCTGGCACCGTTTCCTTACTAGCATCGAGTCAAATGCCTTTCTACGTTCTGCATATCTACTGCTCAGCTGCTGTCTGCCATTTGTGTCACCACATTAAATAAGTCTATTAAGTTGGTCTGACACAACTAGCCCCTGGTGAATCCATGCTTGTTCCTATCCGTTAAGTCATCTTCCTCTAAGAATGAAATTATCTCCTCCTTGATAAATGTTTTCAAAAATGCTAGCCCACTTGGTGGCAGGCTCACCAGTCCTTAGTTACCCATTTTTTCCCTATTACTCCCTTTGTGTAGGGGAGCCATGTTATCCATCCACAAGTCTTACAGGTACTACGGCACCTGTTGCTATTGATTCTCCATAGAGGATTGATAGCAGCTCCTAAAAAAATTTGTTATTATATTTTTCTTCTCCACCGGCCACAGAGCTGGCAGGCTGCTCTGGCCCTCCCTCAGAAGGCTCATTCTCCAGCCTGGGCCCCCACCTGCAATCAGTCATGCCCCCAGGAGTTCTCCCACGGATTGCCCCTCATGGCAGGGCCGGGTTGAGGAGCGTCAACTTTCTTCCCTCCCCGGTACACAGAAATCCAGAATCCGGGGGTGGCTAGCATGAGGCAGACTGGCCATCATGGAGTCTGCCAGCTCCAATTTTCTTGTTTTCTCCCTCACCCTTCCGTTGATGGCGTGCGTGCATGTGTGGAAGTACACACCCGCAACCCCCACCCTTTGTGTCCCTCCCCCGTCCAACACTGCTCCATCGGCCTCTACCTCGGAGCAGTCATTTAGCAGGGAGCGGCAACCCTCCCACCCTGGGTGAGGAGAGCAGTCTCCCAGATGCTTAATCCATCATCCCCCCGGCCCGACCTCCAGCAACCCACGTTCGCTCCCGAACATGGGTCACCAGGGTGGAGCAAGGTGAAGCATCCAGTGCCTCAACCCTCAGCATCACTGGGCCAATGATTTATCCATTTTTTTAATTTCCAGTGCTTGTAGTACACGTCCCCATGTAATGCCACGCATCTCAGACTTCTCACATGTATCACCAACAAATTTCCCTCTGCTGAGAGTCAGACTACTTGCTTGCTTGACTGAGAACACTAAAGAAAAACATTAATTTAGTATTCTTGCCTTCTCTTTCTCATTAACTGTACTAACCCCTTCTTTCCTTATCATTTATAGTACAGAAGAAGGCAAAAAAATGCTCATTTAACCCATCCATCTATAAATCAATAGTGCTGGTTATAAAATGAATTATCCCTACTCTGGTAAACAACCAGTCTTGCCTTAAAAGAGTTGAAATCCACCTGTGTCCCAGAGCTCCTATATACCTATGTGCCTGTGCACCCTAATTTTGCTCCCTTTTACTGTGAATTCTGCCAACTTTCATTTCATAGAGCTGTTTATGTATAATTCTGTATTACCTGGACTTCACCCCATCAGATTTCAACCAAACCCCACAATAGGCTGTGATAACTAATACTTCTTCCCAGTCTTTCTTTCTTCTTTTTATTCTCATCACACTCTGCCACTCCCTGCTGGCACTCCTTCTGTTCAGAGATACTCTGACCCCCATCGTTAAAAATTTACAAGAAATGTGTGGCCCTGGTTCATCCTGTTAAACAACTGTTTCCTACCAAATCTGTCTTCATTCACATGTAGGGGGTCAGAAGGTTCCCGGTGGAATAGAGTATGTGACTCACTAAGAATTTCAGGATAGGCCAGACAAATCTGAAAGGAGAGGCAGGAAGCTCACTCAGGTTTATTTACAAGGGACAAGTAAAACAAAATAACTGCTTTCTACAATCCTACAGGATAATAGGATACACAACAAAACAATACGATTAGGACCAACAATTGGTTGGACCAAGAACAGGGGGTTAGCCCCTTTTAATTCAAGTCCTGCGAGCATTTTGCCGAGATGACACGACAAGTGAGGAATCAAGCTTGGGCTTTGCATTACGTTGGTTGATCAGTTGGTGGGAACTGACCCCACAAAGTGCTTTGTTATAAACAGGCCATAACGGGGTGTCCCCTTGATGAACAGAAAACAAAGAAGAAAACTGCTGCTAGCAGGCTGATGAAGAACTTGGTGATCCACTGCGACTCTTGGGAAAAGCTGAAGGCTCCTTGTCAGGCAGATGGTCCACAGCAATGACCATTGGAAGGTCCCTGGTACCCAGGCCACTTTTCAACAAGAAGACTGCTGGTGATACAATCTTTGGTGCGACCTCTACAGATCAGTATGGGAATGCACACCTTGCAGATGGCCAACAAAACTAAAAAAAGGGTCATGCACGACATTAACTGTGGCCCCTCATTCTTCAGCCAGGATGGCCCTTAAGCTGACTCATTGCTGGATACCTAGCTAGCGGTCTCTATCACTTAACATTGCAGGACTGGTGCTGGAACACACTGGCAGAGTTTCTGTACAGGTCTATGTCACTGAAGGCAGGTCTGCTGATGATGAAGGATGGGCCAAAGACCTCCCTGGATTGATGTCAAGCTCTGAAGAATGGGTCCTGGTAACAGAGGCAAAGCTGGACACCAAGTGCACAAGAGATGTAGTCCAAAAAACACAGTTCAGGTTGCCAGCAAACAGTTTAAATTTTAGGCATACAGTTCAGTTCTGGAAAGGGTGCAGTCTCTAGGGGGCACCAGACAGGCTACAGCACAGTCCAACTCAGGTGGGGCTCAGGCATATCCACATAATGTACTGTCCAATCTAAGACAATCCCCTTCCCAGAGTGTACTATACCTTTAAGGGTCCTTGGTGTCAGGCTGTCCCTGCAGAGCCATCCCTTTATTAATTTTTATGTTTGCTTGCTTGAGAAGTGCATAAGAAACATATTGAGATAGTACCATTTCAGAGGTGTGTTAGTGTTGAGACCAATGCAGTAGACACTTTATTGGGTGCATGCCTCAGCCACCAATCACTGGGGAAGCTGCTGATAACAGCAGTTTCAGAGAGAGGGCCACACTTGAAAGAAATCTGGCGCTGCAATAAGGGACAGTTTCGTCATTGCAGCGGGACATGCTCCTGCCTCGCAACCAGGCAAACAGACATACCTTCTCTCTGTTGGCAGCAGCTGACAAGACTCCAGCCATGTGCATTACAGTGCACAGTAATGCACATGGCCAGAGTTACGATTCTTGTCAGCTCCTCCCACCGAGCACTCTGTTCCCCTTGCTCCACGAGCAACTTGTTTGTTCGGTGTACCTTTCCTGGTGAACCATTTCAATAAATAAATAAATGAGCCATGACACAGCTTTCCACATTGGCGACTCCTGCCACCCACCACACACTCCCTAGAAAGCTGACATTGGGGTGCCCAATCCCCATGTTGGCATGTATCCCCCCTTCTCCCATTAATGTGGCACAATGGGAGCCCACCCCAGTGTGCCAAAATAATTTTTTATGTTTACGACACCGGGATGCCCACTCCCAGTGTCAGATGTGCCCCTCCCCCCAAATTCATCTATTTTATTTCCAACATCAGGGGTGCCCAATCCCCATGTCGGCATTTATCTCCCCTTCCATTTAACTGTAGCACACTGGAAGCCCACCCAGTGTGCTGAACACTTTTTATTAATTTATAGTTTTGCTGACACCGGTATGACCACTCCCGTGTCAGATGCCCCCAACTTTCCAGATATTTCAAAGTGCCAACTTCGGTGCCCAATCCTGTGTCGGCATGCACCCCCCACACACACACACACACATTCTGTGTCACACTGGGAGCCCACCCTAGTGTGCCTAAATGTATTTAATTTTCGTAACTTGTAAAATAAAGAAACTGGCCCCAAAGTCTTTTTCCCTGTAAAAAGAAAGCGTCCTCGTCATCTCCCTATTCCCTCTCCCCATCCCCACCCTCCTCTGCGGAATCACCTCCCCACACACCCCTTATCCATGCTTACCTCTGGAGGTCGGGAGCAGCGATCTTCTATGGACCAGGACACGTTTGCAGTCTTCAAAGCCGACCAGCAAACTGAAGAACTGACAGTAGACTGTATAATGGGAGTCAGTGGGGAGTATCACCTTACAGTATGTTGATATCTCAGCTATTTTTAGGAATTTTGGCCCCAAATTTTCAACATGGGGTTCCTGGGACCCTACCTTGTGAACACTGTCACTGTCATTTGGTTACTCAGTCCCAAAAGGTGATTTCGCAGTTGCTGCGTAGAATCACCTTTCAGGACCGATTAACAAAATGACAGTGCTATTGTTCACGGTTGGGGTCCCAAAAATACCATGTTGCAAATTTGGTGCAAAATTCAAAAATGATCATACATAGCGTATGCTGACAGTTTCTATGTACGCCTTAACTTCACCAATGTTTAATATTTTCACTCCAGATTTTCAACATTGGCATTTTTTCACACCTCCTTAAGAACAGTAAAGCTGACATTTTTCACATCCTGCCCAAAACATGTTTTCACACCTGTGGGGCAGAATGACATAGTCACTGTGAAAAATCACCTTTCAGGATTGAGTAATGAAATGATAGTGCCACTGTTCATGAGGTGGGGTCCCATAAAGCCCATGTTGAAAATTTGGAGTGAAATTACTAACAAAGACCTAGGGTGTTAGGGTTTCCAACTGTAACGCCCCACCCTGTAGAGACTGACAAGCACCGGGGATGTGACTTGGGGTCATCAGCCGTAATACTCATGCCATTCCACCCCCACCCCCACCCTGCAGTCAGTGACAGGCATTGAGGAGTGCCTTGGGGCCTTCGGTCCTAATGTTCACCCCATTCTCCTATACTGCACCCATCTCAGCTTTTTTCCTTATGGAATGGGTTGAGCATAAGGGCCAAAGACCCCAAGGTGCACCGCAACACCTGTCATTGTCTGCAGGGTGGAATGGCATGAGCGTTATGGCCGATGACCAAAAGACACACACCCCAAACATCTGTCAGTCTCTGCAGGGTGAGGGTGGGGGTTGGCTTTAGTTTAATATTTCACTGCTATTCCTATTAAGCATCTCTCTAACTCCTGCACTACCAATGCCAATACTAGCAAGCAAACATTCGGCATTGACAAATTCTTGTTATTATTACCCCTGTGTCTAGGTCTATGAGACTCCTGTGCCTGATCACGTCTCCCTCGTGAATATTAACTGAGCCTTAGGTGCTGATCCTGCCCTTTTCCTTTAGGACATCTATGCCTTTTCCCCACCTCCCTCACGCATATTATTAAGGCCACTGTGTCTTACCCTTATGTGGAGCCTTTCTCGGGTTCCACTATGGCAGGGCGCCAGCAGTAGTGCGCTAGGTCATTACAGTGCCAAGGTATAATTTCACCAACGTCTCTTTTTGCAGGGGGCTATGCCCCCCCCACCCCTCACCCCTCTTACTAATTATTGTAACTCCGGGGAGGGTGAACCTTGGGGAGGGGGCGGCGAATTCTAAAATATCGGCGCTGGGGTGCCCCGGTGCTGTAATGCTGGCACCCTAATGCTGTGTAAGGCCTTTCTTGGCCTGGCCCTCTAGTTAATATACAGGAGGGCCAAGGCTCTTTCTGTTAGCCCCTCCCTTGCAATAGGTTTTTATGGGGCCTTTGTTTCTGGACCCGCCCCATGCTCTTGGTGCGAATTTGTGCCTGGGATCCAGCCCAAGTTTAACAAGATTGGACCCTCGGACAACTCACCACCACAGCCTAGATTTGCTATGCTGCTGGAAGGGATAGTCGGAAAAGGTGGCCGGAGAGCTGTGCTCCCAACCAGCTCTTTTGTTGCTGCTCATGGGGCTGATGGTGGAACTGGAAGGTCCGAGGTGCATATTTCCACCTGAACCTATTTTACTGCCGTACACCAGGGTCTGTCACTGAGGAGATGTCCCCACTACTGCTGCCAGAGATTCACAAACCACGGATTGCATCAGGGAGCCGTACACTCCAACCGGACCCTGCTGCTGCCAGTCATTGTCTGGAGGGAAGCAATGCCAGAGGAGCCATGGACCCACACTCAGGTATGTCTACCAGCCTTGCTCCCTGCATACTCCACCCTCCTAGCCCAGCCACCATCAAACCCCCCACAACCACTAACCAGGCCCTTTTGTAGGGCAGGGGAGGTCCTGGCTTCTGGCCAGGGGATTTGGCACTAAGAGCCCTACAGGGAGGGTTTCTGGTGGGGTTGAGTCCTACCCTCAGTCCCTTTTTCATGCCGAATGATGCAAAATGAACAAAGGATGTGGAGGGGTCTTTAGGACAGGAGAGACTGGGGGACGGGAAGAATGGGCAACAAAGAGAAGCAAAAAAAAAAAAAAGAAACAAAAAAAATCAAACTCTCTGGCTCATGGAACAGATCCCTGTTTCTTTGTTGTGCCCCCATCTCTGGAGCAATACGCACATTTTACAGAAAATGGTGCTGTATTTAAATAGCTGGTGACACGTTTAGAAGAACTTTAACAAAATAGAATATTTAGGCACTGCCCAGCTTGTATTTCCCATTAGTTCTGTATTCCTCCTCCCCATTATTTAGTAGTGAGGTAATTTGCATGAAAACAGGATCTTTGCTCCTGAAAAGTTCATCTATTCCTGCTGCTTTCCCTCTACCTGAAGTCATAGAGCACTGCTTGTGACTTCACAGTTACTCCTGTGGCAACAGATTGTGATATCACAACAGAGGATTATGACTTGAAGCAGGGAGTAAGCTATAGAGGCAGATGAACTCAAAATGAACTCTAAAGGGCAACGATTATATATTCATATACATTTCTTTAGTAATACATTATGGGAAGGAGAAATATATAAATTATAAATGGAATGCTAGCAGAATTGTACCTAATTGTGTTTTATAAAGTTTTCTTTGAGGCATCAGTAGCTCTTTAAGGAGAGCCAGGCGATAGAAAACTGATGTAGATTAATGAAAACTTATTATTTTTAGCTATTTAATTCAAGTCAGAGCCTGAAGCATAAAACAACAATAATAATAAAATGGTGGGGGTTCCCGCAGTAATAACAGTATCTGGGAGTTCACAAACACTGAGGCTGCAACTTCTAGTGTTTATGTTCTCCCAGGTATGGGTCTTATTGACTAAACCCTCACTGCAATGTTGTTACACCAAAAAAGTTGAGAATCGTTTTTTTTATTCAGTTGTTTCTGCCCTTGGGGTGCTGGCAGAGCTTTCAGACTCTACTCGCCTTTCTGATTCATCTCCTAAGTCTCCCATGGTTTGCCTCCTTTGGTGCAGCCAAGAAGGGGAAGTCATCCTTCCCCTACCTGGAGCACTACTCAGGGCAAGAGTGCAGGCTGGAGTGGGGCTTCCTAAGGCTCAGCCTCCAATTTTCCTGTTTTCTCCCATTGACCAGGTTGCATGGTGAAGCAAAGGTAGGTGAATGTGGAGGTGCACATGCATGGTGCACCAGACAATCCCCCATGATGTGGCGCTACCACTGCCCTACTTCCACACCTCTATGTGTGGAAGTGGTATCCTGCAGAACAGTGGACTGCTTCAAAAGGGGATGGGATAGGGTAAGAGGGAGGGGCAGCTTCATACAAGGGTTGCTAGCTGCACACTTGAGCAGACTCGATAGACCATAAGGCCTTTATCTGCTGGCAAATTCGTATGTGGGAGGCAGTGTAGCAGGTCCCCCCCCTCTCCGGGAGAGGACAGCAGTCTGTGGATGCTCAACCCTCTCCCACCTCGACTGAGCCCCGATGACAAGTCCACCATTGAACCAGGTTCACCAGTATGGTAGCAGGTGAGGCAACCAGCACATCAGCCTTCTGCACTGGTGGGCCTGCTAAGATAAGAACAGTTCAATGGAAACAACATGTTGCTGAAACAGAGCAAAATGAGAAGTTGCTGCAGGCATATTTCCCAAACAGTTTAGTGTCTGGATAGAAGGCCCCATATTCAAAGGTGGCCGACAGTGTTGTGTAACTAACAGCATAGTGCATCAATTAGCATACTGCCTGTAGGGTGCAATACTCATGCATACAGAGTGCTCTGTCTGTACAAATATTAGGCTGTGGTAGTGCTGGGCAAAGTGCAGATGTGCAAGGCACCAACAGCTGGAAACAGCCAGCCAGCAGAAAAGCACAGATGTGCAATGTACCACAACTGGAAACAGACACTCAGGAGCAAAGTGCAGATGTGCAATGCACCACAGCTAGAAACAGACACCCAGGAACAAAGTGCAGCTGTGCAATGCACCACAGCTAGACACACTCAGGAGCAAAGTGCAGACGTGAAATGCACCACAGTTGGAAACAGACACCCAGGAACAAAGTGCAGCTGTGCAATGTACCACAGCTAGAAACAGACATCCTGGAGCAAAGGATGTTAGCGCTTCCCAAAAGGGTTAATGCCTTTGCTCCCAAGTGCCATAATGCCAGCATGCTAAAGGCCACACTGCCTTCTTATGCCACTTTCCATCTGGCCTACCCTTCCCTTGTCAATCCACTCTGCCTCTTCTCCCCCCTTCTCTCTTAAGTCCCTTCTTTCAACCCTTTCTACTCCCACCTGCAAGTGTCCATGACCCCTACCTTATCCTTCACCCTACACATTTTCCTCTGGCCATATCTCCCCACCACTATACCTGTTGGGGTAATTTTCCCTTGCCTGTCCAAACTCAGTTTGTATCTACTGTAAGTACCTTATAGTGTTTTGCCTTGCAACGTTTAAAGATTATGCTTTTTTGATGTACTGTATTGCTTATGTAAGACTATTATTTTAGCAATACTGTTAATTACTGTTTATTTTTTCTCGTTGTGTACTGTCTTCCATACCCCTACCCCCAAGAAATATCCAGAAATGAGCTGTTATCAGCTCAGTATGTCTTTCCTGGTAACATTTTTGAAATAAAGAAAGAAAACAGAAATTAATAAAAGTCCATTAGCATGCCATGCTGTGGCCATTAGCAGCTGTGCACTGTTCTATGTGCAGAGTGGAAGCTGTTGCCCCCCACACCCAATCTCTGCGTAAAGTAACAAATCATCCCTGGTGCTAGTGCTACTCCCCTCCTGCCTAGATCCCTGTTTTAATTAAAACAGCATTCATAGTGCAATGGTGCCACCCCACAAAAAAAGACAGACCCCCTCTCCCATCTACTTATCCTCCTTCATCCCCTTCCCCCAGTCTCGTACCCAACACATCCAATTAACTGAGTGGCAGTGGGGAGAGGTGATGGTGGCCAGCAAGATCCTCCTCAGACCTCCTCAGCTGCTCACCATCTGAATGAATGAGACTCAGCATGTGCTTATAGTAGAAACAGCAGTTTCCACGCTATGCACACTCCATTGCATTATTCCGATGTTGGCCAGCCAAGGTGGTGAGAGAAGGGTCTGTGCCAGTTGCCATCCACCTCTGCCCACTGCCACTGGTGTGGTTATTCAGGTGGGTTCAGGTTCAAAATGAGAGGGCTGGAGGTCGGTGGGTGCAGATTTGGGAGTGGAGGGGTCTATCTTGTTTTGCAAGGAGGGATGCCACTAGCACCAAGGATGCTACTTTAACTTAAACAGAGTTCGGGAGGGAAGGGGTACCACTAGCACCAGGGATGATGTTTTAATTTAAACAGAGCTCGGGGGGGCACAAGCACTAGCAGTGTTGTTTTAATTTAAACAGAGCTCAAAAGCAAAGGGGCTACCATTACCACTAGGGATGGTGTTTTCAGTCAAAAGGGGATCAGGGCAGCAGTAAGGTACCACTAGCACCAGGGATGGTGCTTTAATTCAAACAGGGATCAGGATAGGAGAGGGCATCACTAGTACGATGGATTATTTGTTACTTTACAAAGGGATTAACTGAGAGAGGGAGCATGATATGTATGTATGTATGTGCCTGGCACCAGTGCTGCCAGGGGGAGGGGGGTTGATAAATGTAGGGATATGGAAACATTAAATAGCACTGCCTCACCAGCCTTTTTTGTGCTTGTAAAACCCTTTCAATATACCACTATGCCCTGTATGCAAGAGGGTCACCTCATTTCCCTGGACACAGTGGTGTATTTAGCATGACCATGCTAACCACTTATTGACACACTAAGTGTGTCTGAACAGAGAAACAGCCACACCAACAGGCTCTTAGTCGTGTCATATCCAGTTAGCGCAGCACTGCACCTGCTAGCACCACACTAATGCTTTGGTTTTCTCTCTTTATTTATTTATTTCAGTTTTGGAATTACAACCTTTGATCCAATCTGGCTCTTTTACAAAGGCTCCAAGTCAGTAGAAGAACAGACAAAACAGTACAATTTACATTATAAATCGAGACCGTACAATAGCCAAGTGACAAGGCTATTTTACAAGCAAGATAAATGTGGAGTATAACCTCAAATACAAACACTTTTATAACAGAAATATCTCTAGTCTATAGGTCTAGTTACTAAGTGCAGGTTGCTTGTATCTTGCAGCCAGAACTGGCTTTGCCAAGGAAAAGAGGGTGAAGGAGGAGGTAAGGAGAGTATTGGCATGGGCACAGAGGAGGCATATTGTATAAAGTTATTAGGGGATAGGAGAAGGGGATCTGGTAATGAAGAAGAACAAGCTGATAAGTGCTGTATGCATGGGGTAGCCTAGGGGAAGTACAAGCCAAGTGGAGGGGAAGGGGTGAGGACTCTTGGGCAAGAGGGGTAGGAGGGTGGGGTGTAAGGGTTGAAAGTGTAGGGCAGGGGATGAAACTCTTAGCATTGTGCACAGCAGTTGCACTCTTGGAATTCTACCAGGAGGCGTTGGGGTCCTTTTTACAATTGGCCGAGTTTCTTAAGGAGAATTGTTTCCATTCTTTTTCTTCCTTCCTTATATCTATCTATCTACAAACAGTATCTATCTATCTACAAACAGTATCTATCTATCTACAAACAGTATCTATCTATCTTCAAACAGTATCTATTGTGTCTGTCTATCTGTCTATCTATCTATCTATCCATCTACAAACTATCTACAAACAGTATCTATCATATCTATTGTATCTATCTGTCTGTCTGTCTGTCTACAAACAGTATCTACAACCAGAATCTATCGTATCTATCTGTCTGTCTATCTATCTACAAACAGTATCTATCTGTCTATCTGTCTGTCTATCAGAATGCATGGATTAACATCCTGTCCCTCTATGTGCTTCGACTGTATGGTTAAGGCAGAATAACAGGACAGTAGCTCTGCATTCTAACTGGCTGAGAGAGATCTTTTTAAAAACATAATTACAAATATTCCCCACCAGTATATATCCCTCAAGCCAGTTTATAGGAATTAGCAATGTAAAGTAAGCTACAAAAGACAGTAGAAGGCTCCAAAGGGTGGCTCTTGGTTTACAAGGGATGAAATAAAAATGATTACAGCAGCACAGGCACAGAATTGTCTCTAGGCCTGAATAGAAAAGATCCATTTGTCATTTCAGCAGTGCAAAAAGAGCTTTAAAACATGAAAATAATTCCATAATGTTTGATTATATTTCAGTAACCGCCAATGTGAAGATAACAGCAACAAAGTCGTCAACTTCCGGACATGAGACCATGCTGATCTGCCACGTCGAAGGGTTTTATCCTTCAAAAATTAACATTAGCTGGCTGAAAAATGGGAACTTGATCTCAGACCATGTTCTTTCTACAGGTGTGATATCTAATGGAGACTGGACATATCAAATGCAGAAGTTTGTTGAAATAACACCAAGGATTGGAGACCGGTACACCTGTGTGGTGGAACATGACAATTTGAGTGGAAAGACTGAAGAAACCTGGGGTAAGAATAAAATATTTATCTAGAGGAATGCCATACAGTATGCTGTAAAAACATTTGGCATCCACTGACATACAGTAGCAGCATCACGAAGGTGGGCTCCTGGTGGCTTTAAAGCAAAGCTAATACTGGAAATTGGCTCCCAGTGTCTGAAATTTACAATGGGACGCAATGCTAAACAAATGCAACTGTAGACATACCACAGAAGTAAAAGATGCTTTTGCATATCTGTAAAAGCATTTTTTAATTCTTGATTTTTATCTGACAAATCAGTTTCTCTATAGTGCAAGAACTGCAAAGGCAGTTTCAACAGTGCCGCATGAAAATACCTCATCTAAACAATGTTTTTTCTTTGGCACATGCTCATCAGTGGCACTTTCTTTTCTTTTATAACTTAATTTTATACTTCTACATTACCAAAACACCAAAAATGACATCCTTGGCTCATAATATAAGTAACTGGAAGATGTCAGGTTTTAAGTCAAAACCCTTTCTGAGTTATTTGTGAGCAGCACAAAAGGGGCCGGATATTGAAAAAAGTGCAGGCACTAAAAGGTGTTTGCCACATTAACCGGGTTTTGCATCTGGTTCATGGGTGGGATCTATATTCAGAGACCCCACAGCACAGCTAACTCCATTAGTGCCCGAGCACTGACATAATACTGTGCCAATACAAATTAGGGGGTCCCCCCTGCATACACGTGCAGCTGCAAATTCAGCAGTTTGCACTGGCAGTAAATGGCACCCACAGGTTTACAAACCTAGTCTTATAGGGGCACAAAGCCCTGGTGGTAGGATGGTAGTACTGTAGTCATCCACTCCCACCACCCTCCGAACCCTGTCCCGGTGAAACAATGGATGCTCTGCTGTCCAGCGGCATCCTCCACCCACTGATTACCCAAGCCGGTATTGTATATGGCCTCCTTGATGTCTAGTGGCACCCCCCCTCCTCCAACCCTCCAATCCCCCATCCTGGACTGTGCAAGTGTTGCTCTGGTGTCCAGTGGAATCCCCCCACCCTCTGATCATCCACCCCAGTATTGTACATGACCTCCATGGTGTCCAGTGGCACGCCCACCCTCCAACCCTCCAATCCCCCATCCTGGACTGTGCAAGTGTTGCTCTGGTGTCCAGTGGAATCCCCCCACCCTCTGATCATCCACCCCAGTATTGTACCTGACCTCCAAGGTGTCTAGTGGCACGCCCACCCTCCAACCCTCCAATCCCCCATCCTGGACTGTGCAAGTGTTGCTCTGGTGTCCAGTGGAATCTCCCCACCCTCTGATCATCCACCCCAGTATTGTACATGACCTCCATAGTGTCTAGTGGCACGCCCACCCTCCAACCCTCCAATCCCCCATCCTGGACTGTGCAAGTGTTGCTCTGGTGTCCAGTGGAATCCCCCCACCCTCTGATCATCCACCCCGGTATTGTACATGACCTCCATGGTGTCTAGTGGCATGCCCACCCTCCAAGAACCCACCACAGTATTGTACACATCCTCCCTGGTGTCTAGTGGCACCCCTGCCCTCTGATCCCCTATGTCCTGGTCTGTAAAAGTGTTGCCCTGGTGTCTAGTAGCACCCCCACCCTCCAATCACCCACCCCAGTATCATACACACTCTCCCTGGTGTCTAGTGGCACCCCCAACCTCTCAACCCCTGTCCTGGTTCGTACAAGGGTTGTCTTGCTGTCTAGTGGCACCCCCACCCTCAAATCACCCATCTTAGTGCCTGCAAGATAGTCCCTGGTGGCTAGTAGTACACCCCACTCCTGAACGCCCAGCCCCAACCTGCTATGTGCCCTTGTGTCTAGTGGAATCCCCCCCCCATCAAGCACCCATCTCGGTATTACCACTGAGTCCCTGGTGGCTAGTGCTCCCACAGCCTCCCAGCCTGTACAGTTTCCCACCCCCCAGGTGTCCAGTGGCACCCCCTAAGCCCCTAGTCCATTTACACAAGCCAGTCCCTGGCGTCCACTGGTACCACCCCAGAATGCCAGCTGCCATGTGGATCACTGAGCAGTGGCAGTTCCATGGCCCCCCCTGCCTGCTCCACCCACACCCAGCACAGCACCCACCCCAGCCCCCCTTTCCAGGCATAGTGGGACCGTGCTGTGCATTGCACTATGGTGGCCAGCACAGCCCTCCTCTCATGTCTTTGGCCAGCCACATATGAGCTGAGTAAGAGCATATATAGCATACTGTAACTGCACGTGCACTCACTGAAGATCATACAATGGCTAGCCGAGGAAGTCTGTGCCAGTCATCATAGTGTAATGTGCCGCACAGTCCCACCATGCCCATAAAGATGGGGATTGGGGTGTCTGATTGTGCTGGATGTGGGCAGAGCAAGCAAGGGGACCATAGAACTGCAACTGTTCAGCAGTCCATTTGGCGTCCAGCAGGAACTCAGACAGGTAGCCAGGACCCAGCCCGTATAGGGCCTTATAGGTGAGCAAGCCCACCTTGAAAAGGACCCCCCACCTGACCAGCAGCCAGTGCAGAGCACGCAAAACAAGAGTCACATGGCATGACCGAGATAGTCCCGCCAGTAATCGGGCCACTGCATTCTGCAACAGCTGCAGCCTGCGTAGGGTCCCTCCTGTGACCCTGAAGTAAAGAGTGTTACAGTACTCAAGTCTGGAGGTCACAAAGGCATGTACTAGGGTCAGCAGATCTTCAGACGGGACGAGGGGCTTGATCCTGGCAATGTTCCATAAGTGGCAGAAACTACTCTTCACAACAGATGACACCTGATCTTCAAAGGTCAGTCTGCTGTCCAGGATCACACCTAGATTTAGCACCTTTGGGGAAGTGATCAATGGAGCAGACCCAAGGAAAAGACCAGTGTCCGCTCCAGGTAGCAACCCATCAAGCCTGAGACCCAACTCGAACACTAGCACCTCTGTCTTGTCTGGGTGAGTCACAGCCAGCTGGAAGCCATCCAGTCATTGATTTTAGCCAGACAGGTGTTAAGCACATCAACCACACCGGATGTCCCAGGGGCAAATGGCAAATACAGCTGGGTGCCATCTGCATAGCAGTGAAACTCCACGCTGTACTATTGAATGATCTCCCCTAGGGGCAGCATATAAACCACGAACAGCATCAGCAACAAAATCGAGCCCTGTAGAACTCCACAAGACAGAGGCATTGGAGAGGAGCAGAAATTACCCATCACTACCCGCTGCACCCTATCTGAGAGATAGGACTCAAACCATCTGATGGTAACACCGGCAAGTCCACAAAACTCACAGAGCCGATCGAGAAGCACAATGTGGTCCACGGTGTTGAAAGCTAAAGAGAGATCGAGGAGCACAAGAACTGACCTGTCTCCTCTATCTCTAGCTCTGAGTAAGTCATTGTGCACCCTGACTAGTGTGGTTTCTGTGCTGTGCCTAGCCTGAAAACCCGACTGAAATGACTCATAGATGTTAAAGGACAGGAGATGATCCTCGAGCTTCTGAGCTAACAGTTTCTCAACAACCTTGCTCAAAAAAGGCAGGTTGGAGATAGGACAGTAATTCGCCAGGATGTCTCAGTCGAGGGAAGATTTCTTTAAGAGGGGTCTCACTAGCGCCTCTTTCAGAGAAGCTGGGAACATCCCCTCCACCATTGAACACCTAGCTATCACAGCGAACACTAGGCCAACAGCCTCGGCGCATCCTATGAAGAAACGCATCAGGGCCGGGTCTAGTTCAGAAGATGTATGCTTCAGCTCCAAGATCACCCAGGTCACCTCAGACACCTCCACTGGCCTAAACTCTTCCCAGGCTGACAGAGATCCTTTGCTCCCAGCAGACCAGCAACTGCGAGGCAAAAGCCTACCTGATGGAATACTCAACCGGATAGCCGACACCCTGTCAGAGAAGAACAAAGCAAACTCCTCAAACAAAGTTGATGAAAAGGCTTTTTTCAGCTGAAGACAGGCTGGATGAAGAAGCCTGTCCACAGTCCAAAAAAGCTGAGTAGGTCTGTTCCTCCCTGCTGCAATCTCCCTTGACAGCAACTCTGCCTTCTTGTGGAAGATTACCTCCTGGTACTCATGATAATGAGTGCGCAGGACCAGTTTGTCAGCATCTAGCCAGAACTTCCATCAGCAATGCTCCAACTCCTGACCCTTGATCTTCATCACCTTGAGATCACTGTCAAACCATGGGGATCTCAAGTGAGAAGATCTCGGTGGTATACGAACTGGTGCTATGGCATCCAGAGCTTCAGACACCACTTTATTATAGGTGGCCACTGCCTCACCAGTGCCAATTGCACATGCCGCCTCAACCATAGATAGATTAGCTACCGCCAAAAGTCTTTCTGGATCTAATCTGCTTAAAGGGCAATAGCTAACCCATCTCCACAGGGACAGGACTATCAGGGGGTGCCCCAAATGTGAACTACGCAGTGCAGTGATCAGACCAAAAGACCAGATCAATCCTGAGGTTATCAACCCCAAGGCCCAGCCAGAACACCAGGTCAAATGTGTGACTGTGCTGGTGGGTCGCAGAAACAACCGCTTGTGTCAGGCCCAGTGAAGACATTAACTGGAGGAGGTCATAGCCAAAAAGCGAGGATTCATCATCGACCCAGGCGTTGAAGTCCCCCAGGATTAAACACCTGGGGGACTCCAACACCTGGTCAAAGATGAAGTCTGCTACTTCCTGCAGGAATTCTCCCCCCCCAGCCCAGGTGGGCAATAAATGAGGAGAATCCTGCAGCCTGCACCTGGACCCCCATGAACAGCGACACACTCAAAAGACCTGGTGTTACCAACTGAATGCACTGTGAAGCCCAGGCTGGCTCTAAAAATGATGGCCACACCCCTGCCTGTGATCCTTCCTTGGGCAGTGCACCACGGAGTACTTGGTGGGGACGGCAGCTGCTAGAACTGGGCCAGAGTCATCACCCAGCCAAGTCTCCACAATGCAAGCCAGATCGACAGAGGAAATCAAGTCCGCGAAAATAGCAGTCTTGTTCCTAATCGATCTGGCATTGCAGAGCACCACCCAAAGAGGATATGGGGAGGTGGCCGGTCCTATAACTACCTGCTCACTTGGTCTGGTGGGATCTCTGGGTACAGGAACCAAACATGTCAGGCATCTCCCTCAGCCCTGTTTAAACCCAGGGTGTCTCCTGGACCTTACAACCTCAGTGCCCCTCACCACCTCATCCTCCGCTGCTCTCCGCCAGCAACTCACTGTAAGAGTAGATCTTCGAGAGAGGTTCCTGCAGTAGGTCATAACTTATAGGACTGTGCCCCCTGGTATCAAGACCACACGGAAAACTCTAGCTAGCAATGTCTGGCATGGGACCGCCCACCCGACATCACGTGACATCAGCATGAGCCTATATGGTGGGCGGTCCCCATGCCCGCCCTCCAGTTCTCCCACCGGAGACCAAAAGCCAGGTATGACAAGAGAAAAGGAGTTAGCTCCTGGAACCCCAAAGGCAAGGCTAAAAAAAAAATAGTTGCAGAAGATGGGGGAAGGTGGGAGGGAAAAAAGGTGACATACTGCAGGAACCTCTCTCGAAGATATACTGTTATGGTAAGTTCTTATGTAACTGTACTATCTTCCTTCGAGAGGGTTCCTGCAGTAGGTCATAACTTATGGGACTGAGTCCCAAGCAGTTAGAAATCAGTCAAGAACAGAAGCCCAGGAGGCAGGAAAAGGTCCACAGATAAATAGGAGCAGAAAAACTGAGGCCTAGCAGGGCCTCCAGACCAAAACTATCCCTGTGCCTAGTCGCAATGACTAGGCCAATAGGCTCAGAGAAGTAAAGACAGACCTGTACAAGACTGTATCACAAATCCCAACAACTTGTACATATAGTACAAGTAGGGGAACAACCCTTGTCTCTCTCTACAGGAATTCCTTAAACTTCCCCTTGAAATAGCTCATTGAGTGTCTATTAACATCACAGACACAGATCATCAGCATGTGGCCAGAAGAAGCCAGAAGGGGAAGGAAACAGATTAATTTCAATGCTTTACAGTAATTGTACATTGCTATTTTTGTTTTAAACTTAGATTGTGAGCTTTTAGTGACACTGTAATTTCTTTGCTGTCTTTATTTAGAATTGTTTTTGGGCTGCTGAAAATTTAAAACCTAGTTTGTTGTGCTTGTAGTGGTGGTGTATTTCTTTGCTGTCTTTAATTGCTGCAAATTTTGTCTTGGCTTGTCTGACTTGCCCTGTAGTTTGGGTGAGGGGTGCTAATTGTCTGGCCTCTGACCTCAGCTATGTGATAACTGAAGGTGGGGCTTAGTCAGAGTTGAGGTAGCAAGTGATTTTTGTTTTCTCAGAAGAAGCCAGCAGCCAGATGGGGAAGGAAACAGATTCATTTCAGTGCTTTACAGTAATTGTACATTGCTATTTTTGTTTTAAACTTAGATTGTGGGCTTTTAGTGACACTGTAATTTATTTGCTGTCTTTATTTAGAATTTTTTTGGGGCTGTTGAAAATTTAAAACCTAGTTTGTTGTGCTTGTAGTGGTGGTGTATTTCTTTGCTGTCTATAATTGCTGCAAATTTTGTCTTGGCTTGTCTGACTTGCCCTGTAGTTTGGGTGAGAGGTGCTAATTGTCTGGCCTCTGACCTCAGCTATGTGATAATTGGAGGTGGGGCTTAGTCAGAGTTGAGGTAGCAAGTGATTTTTATTTTCTCAGAAGAAGCCAGAAGGGAAGGAAACAGATTCATTTCAGTGCTTTACAGTAATTGTACATTGCTATTTTTGTTTTAAACTTAGATTGTGGGCTTTTAGTGACACTGCAATTTCTTTGCTGTCTTTATTTAGAATTGTTTTTGGGCTGTTGAAAATTTAAAACCTAATTTGTTGTGCTTGTAGTGGTGGTGTATTTCTTTGCTGTCTTTAATTGCTCCCTTCCCTGCCCCCAACTCTTAATTATATGCCCTGTTAAATCTGATTGACAGGAGCTAAGCACAGGATATAGTAGGGGTTGTGGAGTAGGAAGGGCATAAAGGGGAAGAAGCCCGCCCTCAGCACGACAAGTGTTTTGACTCATTTTTTCTTTTTCTTTTTTTTCTTTTTTTAAAGAAAAGTATCTGAGGAGCAGTGGCAGGATTTTTAGGACAGTAAATTAATAAAAGGGAACTAGGAGAGCTTCAGTAACAGACAAGTACTGGAATAGCAGTATAAGTGTAGTATAATGTGGAGAGTGGTACAATGCAGTGGCTGCGGGGCAGCCATATTCAGGCAGACCTTCTGGACGCTGAGGTGCTGCCCTATCTGCATGCATATCTCTGGACTGCAGGATGAGGTAGCCAAACTCAGAGTGGAAGTAAACTGGGTCTGGAGTACCATCACCCCTATCCACAGACCACCCCATACAACGCCACTGCCGCAAGGATGCCGAGAACGAGGAGCACTTGGATGACAGTGGGCTCAGGGAGGGTTAGGGTGGTCAGACAGAGGCACATCCCAGATCCTATTCCACTCAAGAACTCATATGCCAAACTGGCAAATGGGGGCAACCAAATAGAGGTACCCAGAGAAGTGGAAGGAAAGGATGTGGAGGTTAGCCAAGGAGGTGACCTCAGTTGGGAGAGCAGTGGACCCTAGAGGAGGAGGAAGCGAATCCTGGTGGGTGACTCCATCATAACAGGGATCCAGCCAGGAACACAGGAGGGGGAGGACATGGAGGTGAGGTGCCTACCAGGTTTCACAGCATGGAGGGATGGAAGAAAGATCCTGGGGGTTGCTGGGAAGGCAAGATGGGAGGGTGAGCTGGATGTCATTATCCACCTAGGTACCAATGACCTGGCAAATGGGGAGCCAAAGGAAGTTCAGGGAGAGTTTAGGAAATTAGGGAAGGGTCTCAAGCAAGTAGCTACTTCTGTCACCTTCTCGAAGTACTCACCAATAGAGGCATGGAGAGTTAGGGTGCACGCACCAGGAACTTTAACTCATGGTTGAAGAACTGGTGCTGTGAGGAAAGGTTTGATTCATTGGTGACTGGGGACCCACCTGAGGGATGGAGGTTTGTTCTGCCTGACGGCCTGCATCCATCCTGAGGGAATCCAAGACTAATGATAAGTTTAAATGCTACATTGACAAGCATTTAAACCAGCCAAGGGGCCAGCAAGGAGGGTACCTCATTACCCACCCCCACAGCTAACAGTGGAACCAGTGAACCGGAGGAGTGGATATCTCTACAAAGCAGTGTGCAAAAGATGGAGATAAGTGCCCAAGAGGTGGATAGGCAGAAAAGGGTCAAAATTCAATAGAAGGGCAGACAGCAAGGAGAACCAGGGAAAAAGGACAGCCAGGGAAGGGGCTGGAGTAGAACAGCTAAGCAGTCTAGGGAGGTCAAATCATGGAAAGCCATGTGTGACAATACCAGGAGCCTTAGCAACAAGATGGAGGATCTGGAGGCTGTCATGGTGCAGTCAGACCTGGATATTGTGGCCATCACAGAAACCTGGTGTAATGATAACCATGGCTGGGAGAAGGCCATACCTGGCTACAACATATTCAGAAGAGACAGGGCAGGTAGGAAGGGAGGAGGAGAGTGGCACTGTATGTGAAAAATGACATAAGGGCCACAGAGATCCAGGAGGAACAAAATGGGGGAGAGATACTGTGGGTTAAGCTGGAAAGGAAAATGGGACCAGCCATCTGCACAGGTGTCAAGCAACTGGTCATGGAACCAACTCGGCAGAAGGCAATACTGGACCTTGTGCTCACAAACAGGGACAGTGTGATGGGGATAACAGTGGGGGAGCACCTGAGGAACAGTGACCACCAGTCATTGTGGTTTGAAATCACAGAAGGAGCAGAACCAAACCACACAAAAACACGTATCCTGGATTTTAGGGGGACAGACTTTGGGAAAATGGGGAGATGCTTGAAATAGGCATTAAGAGGAATGGGGCAGGAATCAGGGGTTGAAGAACAGTGGGCAGTATTTAAAATGGGGATTACAAGAACAACAGAATTATGCATTAAACAGGTTAGCAAGGGAAAAAGGAAGAGGGGGCCATTATGGTTTTCCAAGGAGGTAGAGAAAGTGAAAGCCTAAAAGATTGCATTCAGGCAATACAAAAGACACAGGTAGAAGGGGATAGGGAGAAGTACCAGGAGAAGCAAAGGGAGGCAGGGAGGTCAGTAAGGGAAGCCAAAGCTTGGACAGAAGAGCACATTGCAAAATCAGTGGGTAGAGGGACAAAGCCTTTACAGGTACATAAGGAAAAAGAAAGGCAAAGGAGGGATAGTGAGACTGAAGGGGAGGATGGGGCCACGTGGAGGATGACAACAGTAAAGCTGAAACAGTAAAGCTGACATATTGAACAGGTATTTCTGCTCAGTCTTTACTGAGGAAGAGGAGGGTAATGGGTCTGAAGGGAGTACAAGGGGTGGGAATGGTGCAGAAATGGAAACAAGTCCCTTTACATGAGAAAGGGTCCTGAAGGAACTGGAAGTAATAAGAGTTGATAAAGCAATGGGGCCAGATGGGGTGCACCCCAGGGTCCTTAAAGAACTAAGAGAGGTGGTGGCTGAACCTCTGGCAATCCTGTTTAGCCAATCACTGGAAACAGGGAGGTACCCAAAGACTGGAGGACAGCAGATGTAGTCCTCTTTATACAAAAGTGGGAACAAAGAGGAAGGGAACTACAGACCAGTCAGCCTCACCTCGGTAGTGGGAAGATCATGGAAGCACCACTGAAGGAGAGATTGTGAACATCTGGTTGTCAATGGACTACAGGACCTAAGGCAGCATGGTTTCACCAGGAGGAGATCATGTCAGACCAACCTCGTGAATTTTTTTTTGACTGGGGTGACTAAGGAGGTGGATCAGGGAGGGCAGTGGACATGGCATATCTGGGACTTCAGCAAGGCCTTTGACACTGTGCCACATAGAAGACTATTACACAAACTGGAGAATATGGGTGTGGGCAGGACAGTAGTGCTTTGGGTAGGTAACTGGCTGGGCAGCAGGACACAGAGGGTGGTGGTAAATGGCTGTCACTCCACAGAGGGAAGAGTGACCAGTGGGGTACCACAGAGATTGGTGCTGGGACCAGTCCTATTCAACATCTTCATCAGTGACATTGCGCAGGACCTAGAGGGCAGAATTTCCCTGTTTGCTGATGACACAAAGCTCTGTAAGAGAGTAGACACACCAGAGGATGTAGACAAAATGAGAAGGGACCTGCAGAAACTTGAAGAATGGTCAGGGGTTTGGCAATTGAAATTCAATACAAAGAAGTGCAAGATAATGCATATGGGGCACAAAAACCCTGGCACAATATATCAGTTGGGGGTGAGGATATAGCATGCACTAAGCAGGAAAGGGATCTTGGGGTTATCATCTCTGATGACCTCAAGGTTTGTTTGTTGTTTGTTGAATTTTGTTGACCCAGTAAGCCCACTGGGCCTAGAAGTCCCTTTTTCAGGGGCGACCGGGGGGAAGGGGGATACAGATGGTGAGCAACTGAATTTGAACCAGATTAAGCTGTTGGTGGTATTTTTAGTGAATGAGGGAAATTTGGCCAGGACACTGGGGAAATTTCCACTCTGTGTGGAGAGAGTGCTGCTGGGTAATCCGAGGTTGCTCAGTAGGCTCTTGGTCAGGCATGGAATCGGATGTTGTGTTGTCTGGCTCAGTGGAGCCTACTACGGAACGGAGACCAGAGCAAAATCCCTTACCTCGAGAACCGGGAGAAGTGCTTAATATCCAGGAGAAGCCTCAGACTGAATCGCGGTCTGAATCGGGAGCTGCAACTAATTTATTTTCGATATCCAAGTTTTCTGTACCTGTGGAAATCGCGATGTCAGCCGGCCAGGTGACTGATTCCGGTCGGGCCCTTTTTGCAGACGCACCGCAGGAAATACAGGAAGGGACTCATTTTGAAGCGCACCAGACATTGGAAGCTGCATTGGACCTGGGAATACTACCGCTGGACCCTTGTTCTACACCTCACGGCCTCAGTAGATTCTAAAGCAACAATTTGGCTTGCATAATAGAAAATCATCCCACCCTACTATGGACTGGTCATCGGAGGAGGTTTACAAGATGCTGGATGGACAAAATCACAAACAGGCAATGGATCCCAGACCCTACATGGACGGATAGTTCTCAGTCTTCCACCATGCATGCTAACGTTTCTACAAACCTGAGCTCAGGTATGACATTCAGACTTGGTGGAAACTATTAATGATAATCAGAGTTTGAACCTGCCTTCGCCATACCTGGGCCGAGTTCGGGGAGGTATAGACTTGTACAGGATTTAGCTCAGACAGGGGCACAGGCTGGCTTGCAAAACCCAGAGCAGTAATATCTGACTTGTTTAAAAACAAATTAGAACAGGCACCTAGAAGAAACGCTGTCCGCTTGATGTTATAGGGTGGCCTTCAAACCCACCCGGATAGATATTATATTGCTAACTCGCTTTGAAAGGTTCCATGAATTTTCTTCCTGTTGATATTTTTGCATTAATTCACATCTCAGGGAGGATTCTTATGATATTAGTTTTAATCCTTTAAGGGCTTAGAGAAATTTTGGGATAGATACTCCATTTTGAAAAATACCCTTTGTGGGTTCCATTTATGCTATCCCCTTACTAAACCAGTGTTTCGTTACATTACAATCATGTTTAGGAATGAAGGTGTCAAGCGAGGTAATATTTACCAATGGTTGCAAAATAAATGTGAGGTGATGGGACCCCTGAAGCTATCTTGGACCTAGAAGGTATTTGGACAGGGAGCTGGAAATTTAAAGTGAAGTTACCCCAAATAAATGGTGAAATTATCCATTTACCGAACAGCTTCTTTCTAGGGAAAGATAGAGGGTCTGTTTTATAGTGGTCAGCCTCGGCCTGTTATAAATGTGGAGCCCGTACTCATTTAAGTAGCTCCTGGTGACCTTTAAAATGTCCATTGTGTGGAGGGTTTGAGATGTAGCAGAAAGATGTCAAAACATCTTTCAGTGTAATCTTTGTGGTGATAATGGCCATGCTTTTCACCAATGCCCACGGCCTCTTACAACAAAGCTGGGGGCTGGGATTTGATGCCCTAATTAACAAGGCTCAGGGGAAAACAGTGATTGATCCTGGATCCCTTCACATCAGGTAGTCAGGCTGATCCTTCACCCTCTTGGTGGACAAGCCTTCCTCCTCAGAGACTGAGGTGACTCCTTTGTTGCAGATGTATCTATTTCATCTTCTCCACCTGATATCTCTGACTCTCAACAGGCCTCTTCTTCCATGCCCCCTTTGAGATAGTGAAACCCCGTAGGTTTACGAGAGCTTCTAATAAAGCTTCCTCTACTACTCCCACTCCAGTAGAAAACTTTTTTTCCCCTTTGCAACTGGAAGGTAGGGACTCAGATTTAGAATCTGATACTTCCCACCTATCGGAATTGATTTCGGAAGAGGAAGATAGCAAAGCCACAGACTTAGCAAAAGAAAAAAGGAAAGAAAGGAAGAAGAGAAAACTAGCCATTCAGAAGTCTGGAACTTAATGGTACTATCTCTGCAACATGGCGACCCTGAAAATAGCCTCCTATAATGTCTGCAGTATAAAGAACTTTAAGAAGAGACTGCTGTCCTTTCCTTTCTTGGTACTTTAAATGTAGACATTATTCTTTTACTGGAAACTAGGTTATCCTCCTGGCTGAAATCAAACAAACACAGAAAGATGGGTGTGGGGTTCCTTTGGACTTTTGGGCCTGACGAGCTGATGGGATTGGGGTTCTCTTTACTTCCACGGCCTTTAGAGTTCCTAAACTGGTCGACATCTGTCCAGGACGTGCCCTGCTCCTAGATTTTTCCTGGCATGACTTTGATTATAGATTATTAAACATTTATGCCTCAAGTTAAAACTGCACGTATTAAATTATTTGAGGATGTTAAGCCCTTTCTATATACTCAAAGACACGTTATCTGGGAGGGTTTTAACTGTGATATAGATACTAAATTTAAAGGGAAGTCCAGAAAAATATATTGTGATTCTTTAGTTTTAAAACAGATTATTAAAAATGCTGGACTATTGGACGTTTATAGGTCATTACATAGTACAGGTGGTTCTTCATATCACAGGAACATATTTTCTTCACGTATTGACTATCTTTTGTCTCTAAGTTTCTAAACCTTCCTTACATATATTACACCAACTGAGTTCTCAGACCATCACCTTTTAATTGGGGTTTTAGTCTAGCAGATATTCCCCTAAACTATATTCAGCTAGCCCCAGATGATGTTTAAATGTGTCCTCCTTGGAGGACAGTGATTGTATTTGAATTACAAAATCTGTTTTTTGCTCGTCATTCTACACCTTGTTGTTATGAGAACCTTTTTTCTGGTGGAGAGACACTAAAATAGAGATTAAATCCTTTTAAGTTCTAAAGGAAACACAAGGCCAATTCACGATATCTTCAATACCTACATTATCGGATCAATTTTACAAACTGATGTCACTACCATCGAGTGACAAACTCCCTTTGTTGTCTCAAATCTCAGAATTAAAAAACAGATGGTTGAATATCAGTACAGTAGAGCTATATTCACTAGACATGGAATTTAGATTTGGGGTACAAGCCCAACCAACTTAGATCCCTATTTGGCGTGTAAGGAGCCTTGACGGACTGTAATGTCTAAATTAACCTCTTCCAAGGTAAAATAGTAACCTCCAGAAAGATATGATGTCTGTTGTACAGCAATTTGTTTGGATACCTTTGAGGAAGAACCGAGCTTAGTGGGAATTTGCCTGAGGACTTTTGCCTTATCTTCCAGTGATGGACACACATTTCAAGCTCAATTATTGAAACCCATTTCTCCATTGAAGTGGAAAAGTTATCCTATCCCTTAAACTTAAAACATCCCTGGTTTGGATGGCATTCCAAATGAATTTTATAAAACCTTCATTTCGTACATGTGTCTTTTTCTTCCTCTTGTGTTCAATTTTATCTTAACCTCCACCTCCAGGTTTCCAGAATTTAATGTGGCCTTATTGAAATTTATTTTTAAAAAAGGGGATTCCTCCTTACTTACTAACTGGAGGCCGATAAGTATCCTTAATAGTGACTATAAGATCTTTGCTAAAATCCTCACAAATAGATTGTCCTTAATTTCTGAGTCCCTTATTCATCCCGCTCAATCCTGTGCAGTACCACATAGGAAGATACAACATAGTTTATATTTGTTAAGAGACTTATTTGACAACAGTGATAGGGGAAAAGGGTCGGTTTTATTATTATTGCTTTGGATCAGGTTAAGGCCTTCGACAAAGTGTGTCACTCTTACTTATTTAATATACTATTAACCTACAAAATTCCTAAACTCTTTGTATACTGGATTTCGATTTTATATTCGGAAGCAGTGATACATCCTTTAGTGAATGGAAGAATGGGGCTCATGGTTCCTGTAGTTAGGGAGTTCGGCAGGGTTGTCCCCTGAGCCCTCTTTTGTATGTGTTTGTTTTGGACCCTATTATTCGATATATTCAGGGGCATTCCGAGATTATGGGTTTGACCCTGATGTATCCTTGCCAAGGGTTAAAATAACCGCTATGCAGATGATATTACACTTTACGTTCAGGATAGGCCTTCCTTCAGAAAGCCTACATTGTTTTCAGATTTGGGAAAAATCTCTGGATCTGAACTTAACGTTTCAAAAGTTTTATTTTTCTTTACATCCTGAACAGGATACTCTCTTTGATACTGGGGTATTCCATTCTCATCATAACCTAATAAAATTCTAGGAATTTGGTTTGGGTTAGGTGATATGGCTACTTTAACTGGGAAAAGCAGTTAAAATAGGGAATCTAAAGTGAATGTCTGGAAACAATGGAAATTTGGGAAGCGAAAAGGGTTTCTATTGTTAAGCAATTTTTGATTCCCATATTTTATACCTTAGTTATTTATACCGCCACCCTGTTTCATTAGAAACACGATTGTATAGCGCCTTTTTCAGATGATTTGGGGAATCGTTTAAATCCAGTTCGCAGGGATTTCCTTTACTTACCAGTTAAGAAAGGTGGATTGTCCATGATAAATCCAATTGTTTTTTTTCATTCCATTTTTGTTTAATTCTTTTAGTTTCCTTTGAATCACACGGTCCCTTTGGCATTCGTGGTCTTATTTCTATGGAGTCCTTACTTCCAGAAATGGACAACGTACTTCCTAAATTGTTAAAACAAAATCATTTGCCCCTGTATGGAATGCCTTCTTAAAAATGTAGGCAGTGGAATTTATTATTTAATGACCTTATTTCACATACTAGAAATCTTTCTATAACTATATTGTTTTACTGTACAAGGCTCCATTTTGCTTTTTCCAGACTGTGTGCCAACCAAAATGTCCTTTGCTTTACGTAAATTAACTGACTATAGAATACCATCTTCTATATGGGACATTGTGTGGATATCTTTACATGGGAAATTAGGGGGGAATCTTAAATACAAACCGACAACTGAAAGATACTGTTTAAGGTCTTCTTGTAACTCTATTGAAGAAAGTTTATCTCACTTTCTTATTGATTGTCAGTTCGCAAAGAATTTTGGTGTAAGGCATCTGATCATTGGGGGTCCCATGCTGCAGCAGATAACATATAATGCTTTGGTCTTAGGGATTATACAGGTATATGGCAGTCTTATCATCCCAGCACCTTGAATGTTTTTTTGCCTTTATTCAATTTTATCTTTGGCAGGCCAGATGTCAATTTATTTTTCAGCAACAATTAGTTCCTATTTCTATAATTTTGTCACAAGTGGAGACTGGTTTATCCTCTGTTAAAGTCAAAGATAAGCAAAATGTTCTGCTGTTAAATTTGCTTCTTTTGAAATCTTTTTGTTTGACATATATATTTCTGTGTACAATTTTTGTATTGTTGTGTAAATCTGTTTAACTGGTGATGTTATGTTCTTTTCAATAAAAACTTCCCCTACTCTTTTCAATAAGTGCCATGGGATCTTTAACATCCACCTGAACTACCACCAATCCAGGCAGATGGGACCTCGGTTTAACGTCTCATCCGAAAGACAGCACCTCAGAAGTGCAGCACCCCTCTCATGCTGCACTACAGTGTCAGTATTGGGATATTAACCCAAGTGCCAGATGTGGAAACTGAACCCACGGCCCTCTGATCTCCCGGCCTCAGAGGCGAGTGTGCTACCTACTGAGCCACTGACACAGTGTAACAAGGTTTCAGGTAAAGCAAATAGGATGCTGGGATGCATAGGCAGCAGGAAAAGGGAGGTCATAATTCCACTATACAAGACACTAGTGAGGCCCCACCTGGAGTACAGTGTACAGTTCTGGAGACCTTACTTACGTAAGCACATAGACAGGGTAGAGAAGGTTCAGAGGAGGGCAACAAAGATGGTACATGGATTGCATCACAAGTCCTATGAGGACAGGTTGAGGGAACTGAATATGTACTCCCTGGAGGAGAGGAGGGAGAGAGGATATGATAGAGACATACAAGTATCTTACAGGGAGGAACAGGGTGCAGGAATACAATATTTTTAAGCAAAAAAGATGTTCCAGGACTAGAGGACATGGGATGAAGTTGGAGGGAGGACGATTCAGAGGAAACGTGAGGAAGAATTTCTTCATAGAATGGGTGGTGGATAAGTGGAACATCCTGCCAGAGGAAGTGGTGGGGGCTGAAACAATCATAGGATTTAAGAATGCATGGGATAGACATAAAGGAATTCTGGAGGTCAGGGTTAAGGGGCAACAGACTTCTAGGAAAACATAAAGTAAACTTACAAGCTCGAATGGGCAGACTGGGTGGGCCGTAGGCCCTTATCTGCCGACACTGTCTATGTATCTATGTGGACAAAAAAACATGTGGACACAGCTATGCCCTACTATAGGGCTGAAAAGCAAAAAAGGTAAAATGCTGTTGGAAATTGAAATAAGCAGCAGAAAAAGACCGCCCCCTGATAAAAAGCTCAGGAAAGGTTGGCATTTGAGTGGTCTGTCAAAACAGAAAACTCAAACCAAACAAAGTATGTAGTGGCCTCTTGCAAGCTGTGGAGGTAACCAATGGGCCATGGTAAATCACACCCTCCCAAAAGGAGGAAGAACACAAACCCCTTCCCCCACTGGCTCCACCAGAGGATCAGGCAGTGGTAGAGGGGTCCCTCACTAGCCAAGAGGCCAAGGCATGGGAGGACATCGCTCCCCTTGAAGGTCCATAAGAGTCAATTGGGGGGTTGGAGCCCTCTGACACCGAAGTCCATCATTTGATCTGACATCTGGCGGAAGTCTGCATCATCTGATAGGTCTGCTGATGATGAAAAGGCTGCTTGAAGCGACAGCCCACATGATACCTGGGGCGGACCGAGCGCGAGGCCATGCCTTTGTTCTGGAGCCCCATAAGGATGTTTCTGGAGTCTCCACCAGACAGTACTAACCCCCTGAAAGGAGCATACATTACAGCAGATTGGACACTCTGTACCAACCCAGAAGTCCTGCAAAGACAGACGGCAGTGGCTGTAGACCAAGGTACTGAGTCTATGGGAGTCATAGGTAGCCAGGAGGACATGACGACAGAAGAGCTGAACCAAACTGACAGCCTTAGCTATCTCAGACTTAAGCCCAGAATCCTGTATGGCCTCAAGCCTGGATTCCAATAGGCCCATAGTGGCATTCTGGAAGGAGACCATATGCGCCACATAATTAAGGGATCTAAGGGCGCAAGTGGATGAAGAATAAATCTTGCACCCAAAGAGATACAGCTGCCCAGATTCTTCATCCTGAGGTGAGGACAGGCCTTTAGTATATGTCTCTCGGTCCTGGTCCTTTGCCAAGATGAAAACATGTGCTGCTGGATGAAAGACCAAATAAGGGACCCCTTCTGGGGAGTGGTACACCTTATCAGCCTTTTTGGGGACCTAGGGAACAGAAAAAGGGTGTCTCCAAATGGAGGATGAGAGGTCCTCATGAGGAGCCGTCCAGGGCGGGATAAGCATAGATGAAGATTCTGCCATACCAAAATGCTCTGCCAGCCTTTTTATCTTAGGGTCCTGTTCCTCAGTGGCCCACCCATGAGCCACCTGGATTGTTCTGATGAACTCAGAAAAGGAGGGGTCCTCAGAAGGAGACCTAAGGGACACCTGCCGCTGTGGCTCATCCCAGGGTGTATGAGAACCACAGCTAGTGGATGAAGGAGAATCAGACTCCATGTCCGATGAAAGAGCTCTTTCCGGTGACTAAGCCCTAAGCTGGGGAATGTCCCAGATGTTGTCCCTCACATGGAAGTTGGACAGTGAAAGAATGGTGAGACTGACCCATCAAGGAAGAGTGGGAGTCAAAAGGTGACCTGGGCCAATGAGATGGCCGAGATAGGGACAGTGCCAAGGCCGCCCCTTGCAGCTTACATTCCAGATCAGAGGCCAGTTGAGCCTTGACCTCTTGCCACCAGGACTAGAAAACCACATGTAAGGCAGGCCTGACAGTTAGATGAAGGCTGAGAAGGCAGTGAGGGCTGACAAGGCTGGAATCCGAGTGTCTGACAATGATGCATTGGATATCCTGATGCCTGGAAGGGGAAGGGATACCAGAAGCTGGGTAACCTGAGAAAAGATGCACCAATGTCAGATGGCCAGGTAAGTGAGACAATGCTGGGCACCCTGATGCCAAACATCCCTGTGATGGGCACACCAGGCAACCCCAATGGGGACAGTCATGATACAGGCCCGATGGAGGGGCTGAGGGGCCAGTGGAGGGTCCCAAGGGAGGGCCCAAATGTTCCAATGTGGGACCCACCGGGTCAGCCGATGCTGAAAAAGGGTAAGGCACCAGGAAGCCTGGTGGAGGTCCAGGCATCATAACCCCAGGCATCTGGGGAAAAAGAGAACTAGAAAGGGATTAGCTGATATCTGGAGACCTGCCGGTCCAGATAGAGGGACCTCAAACATCTGGGGATTAAAAGATCCAGATGGAGGAACCTCAAAGTCTGCAGTATGCCGAGGATTCTGCGACCCTGACAGAAGACCCCCATGAGGGGGTTCCGAAAGCTCAGTCAGCAGATGTGGCATACCAAGCTCTGGCATGGTAACAGTAACTCCCATGTCCAGAGACTTAACTTTCTCTGCCAGCTCCAAAGACACATGTAAAACCGGGGAAACCACCTTGGTAGGTGGGGAGGAAGCATTCCAAGAGGGAGAGTCCAAAGGGGATGGCTGCCACGGAAGCGGCAGCAGGCGCTTCTCAACATTGGGAGTTACACTGACCTCCAATGGGAGTGCCATGGCTAGGCAGTTGTCAGATGAACTGATGAGCGACTTAACAGCCGGAGCAAAAGAAATAGCCTCATGTATGCAGATGCCAGTGAAGCTGATGTCCGACTTATCAGCTGTAGCCGTGCAGACGCTGGTGAAGCTGACATCTGGCTTAACGGTAGTAACTGGGCAGGCATCGGCAGAGCTGATGTCCGATTTGCTGGCAGCAACCAGATGAGAGTTGGCAGAGCTGACATCTGACTTACTAGCAGGAGCTGTGTGGACCAATGTCTGACTTCTCAGCAATAGTTGGGCGGGTGCTGGATGAACCAGTGTCCAACTTACTGGCATGAGCCATGTGGGTGCCAACAGGACCAACATCAGACTGACTGGCAGTAGCTATGCGGGCGCCAGCAAAGCCGACGTCCAACTTATTGGCAGTGACCGGGGGGACCCCAGCAGAGCTGGAGTCCAACTTACCAGTCGAGGCCGTGCGCTAGTCGGCAGAGTGGGGAAGCAACTTACCGACCTTGCCATCCAGCTTAGATCCTGCTATCTGAAAAGGCCTAAGGGCAGTAAGCACTCCAGAACCATCACCAGTTCAGGCGGATGGGCCAAAACCTGATCCACTGCAGTGGGAGGAGGCTTGGCCAGAGGGGCGCTTCAAGATCCATTGGAAGACCCCTCACCATCTGCAGTCCCCGAAGGTGTTCGCGGGTGGGAAGGGGACCAATCCTGGTCCCTCTCCTTATCTTTTTTCTTCTTTTTGTGCTCCACAGTGGGGGAGGAAGAGGAATTCCACAGCCTCTGCAACTCTTTCTCCATGTTTGCCATCTTGATCTTCAACAGATGGGCATCCAGGGCCTGCTGCCATCACTTCCACATGGCTGGGTTAAAATCCTTGCAGACCGTGCAGCCCTCAGTGTTATGGTCAGAACCTAGGCAGAGCAGAAAAAGAGTATGACCATCCTTGTGCAGAATGTTCATGCCACAGGAGTCTCACTTCTTCTTCTGTGGAGCGGACATCAGAGAAGACATAAAGCAGAAAAATCACACTTTACAAATTAAAGAAAAATAAAGAAATGGCGTTCGACAGTAGCCAGGGTTCACCACGAGGTACAACGTGCACTGGTCGATGACGGGAAACAACTGGAGGGCAGGCATGGGGACCGGCCACTATACAGGTTCACATTGAAGTCATCACATGATGTCAGGTGGGCGGTCCCACACCAGACATTGCTAGCTAGAGTTTTCCATGTGGTCCTGATGCCAGGGGGCACAGTCCTATAAGTTATGACCTACTGCAGGAACCCTCTCAAAGTAAGATCAGGATATATCCCTGGATAACAGCGATGCTGGGATAAAATATAAGTGGAAAAAATATGCACAATACAAAAACAGCTTTACTGTCTATAGCACATTTCATACAAAATATGTGCCAGTATGCTTTACAGGACTTACAGAGCCAAAAAAAGCAGTGGAGAAAAAGGTTCAAATGGAAAATCACAAACACAGCTCATTGGCCCCTATATGCTGTCAAATAGAGACAGTACTCCAAAAATAAAAAAATACACAGGTAACATACTTTTTGAAGATTACTAGGTTGCAGTAAGGCTGCTTTGAGACATTCCAAGCATTCTAGATATTATTGTGTGTCCTAAAGCAGTGCATCAGAACTAATAAGATCTTCATAATAAAAGGTGGCTTCCAGTTCAAGTGGTTGGATCATCCTGTCAACAGAGTGTGTTATAATATGCATCCACAGTAGTGAGTTTCTAGCTAACCACAGGAGATGCCATTCCTTTCTTTGTGGAGAAAAATTGGAAGCCATCTCAGGAAACATTTATAAATCACAAAACAATCAATCTAAATCTTACTTTGAAGTTGCTTTGAAAGCCCATTCATATTTCACTTTCCTTTCCCCAGAACTGAAGGTAACTGTTACGGAGACACAGAAGGTAATCACTGGAGCTGTCGCCCTTGGGATTGGGATCCTGTTTTCCATTGGTGGTCTTACAGCATGGAACAAGCGAAATTCAGGTCAGAAAACAAGACCCTTTACATGACCTTGAAGTTCCCCTGATGTGTAAGAGGAAACTTTGACACAACAAACGATTCCACTAATATTTCATGTATACTGTTATTTACACTTACTATAGTTTACTGTAGCTTCTAATGACTTTATTTTACTGAAAGTTTCCTTTAACTGTACAGTGTTGTATGAAAATAATAGTGTGACTTCCATAAGTTATAATACAAAAAATGTTCACTATATAACTTAACCTAAAGAAACATTATCGCATCCTAACACATGTACCATATTATACCAAATAACAGGTTTAAGGAAATAAAAAAACAAGACAGGCCGAAGCAGAATTTATCAAGCCCATGAACCTTAATTTACACAATCTAACTAATAACAGTATTATTCCCTCTGCACTAAGAAAATTATCTAAGCTACTTTAGGAAATCTACACTTTATGCTTCTGTATGCACAGTCTTTGCATGTTTTTCTTTATGGCTTCTTCCTCTTTGTTTTAGTTCTACACATGTAAAACTGCTGAACCCACGATTTATTACACCCTGTATTATGTTCCTGTCATTTTACTTCTGTTACATTACCTGTCCTAACCCAAGACCTTATTGTAGATGTGCAATGTGCAATGGAGTTTTTTCCTGGTAAAATAAATGCAAATACAGCAGTGTGAATATATTTTGTTAGTTTTCTGTCTATGCTATTAGTACTTTCTTTGACACTTAACCTGCATGCTGACCTATCCTGCACAGAATAACATCTGAACTTCTTCTTATGATGCTATTGCCTGTAGCCTTTTTCCTAATCAGAGTGGAGACATGCACTGTAACTGTAGCTTCCTCGTTCTTATCATAACTGTACACATTAATATGATAACATTCCACGACGCTTATAAGGACAGTTGTGTATAAGCTGAGAGAGAAGATGGAAGTCTAAAGAAAAGTGGTCAGACCTCTTCAGCTTTTTTCGCTGCTTGAACACAACTTTCATCATAGTCCTCTGCATCTGACATCACAGTCATACCATTAGCAACAAACTGTGATCGCCGGGTATCATAATGTCAGGTGCAGACAAGCAACATGAGCAGATTAAGAGTAGCAGGCAAGTATGCCATGTCCATGTCATATAACAGTGTCAGTGTGCTCCTGGCTGACAACCAGCTTAACACTCCTCATCAATGCATCCACCAGACTGTTGCGAATTTATCGCTGTACAGCTCCCTTCTCACCCCACTTTAAGTGTTCGCTCACACAGAACAAGTTGTGGGCACAGGAAGCCCCAGTTCACTTTCATGCAGTCCTAAACCTGCTCCTATGCAGAGATGGGCGACATTGTGGAAATTCACTCCACAAAAAAAAATCCACGAATTTCAGCAAATTTGTGGAGCTGGAGGCTGCAATTCACATTGTTAATCACCAGGTAGATTGGCCAAAATTTGAGTGGTGAATTGCCAGTGATTCCCAGGGTGAACTGGGTTTAAAAAGTTGTAAGCCCCCCTCCTCCAACACCTCCTGCTGGCACCCTCCTCCCCCCTTCCCCGGCAAACATCACACTACTGCTTTTTTATAACAATATGTAATCCCTTCTCCCCACCCGCATGTTAAATACTCTCCCCTACCCGAGTTCCACTGTCTTTAATATTTACTCTCAGTCCCCCACCCGACCTCCACTCCTCTGGGTCCCTACCACCTCCCCCCCGCACCCACAATATAACCTGCAAAAGAAAACGGTCCCCTGGTGCAGAGTGTCTGCTCTGTATAGTGCCAACTCCTGTCTCATAATGACTTGAATGAATGAATGTTGACATCTTAGCTCCTACTAAAAACTGACTGGTTGAAAATTCAACCAGTCAGGTTTTACTAGGAGCAAAGATGTCCCCATTCATTCATTTGCCCCATTACGAGATAGGAAGTCATCACTGAACAGAGCAGAAACTCTGCACCATGGGACTGCTTTCTTTATTTGCAGGTTATACTGTATGTTTTGGGTGCTGGTGAGGGCAGAAGGGTGGTGGGGATCAGAGGGGAACTGGGTAGGATACTGAGAGTAAATATTAAAGACAGCTGGATTCGAGTGGGGGAGTTGTATTTGGCATGTGGGTGCAGGGAAGGGATTACTTTTTGCTAACTTACAGAAAAGCAGCAGCATGATGTTCACCAGGGGCAGGGGGTGATGTCAGCAGGTGGTAGTGAGGGTGGGGTTATATTGGTCGAGTCATCTCATTTCCATGTTCTTGGGTGGGGAAGGGTGTGGTTTCACACCACAGTGGGTGGAGGAGGGTTTAAGTTTTTTTTTTTAATCTGCCAGCGAAACTGGCACTTCAGCTAAAGAATTTGCAAATTTTTTCATGAATCAAATATGGAGGATTTGAGCCAACTTCGCAAGCAAATTAAAAATTTGCAACATATCTACTTATACTAAATGTTACTTTGTTAGTACATGATGGAACATCACTATTAATAGCACAAATACTGATACTTTATTTGTGGTCTGTCTTTTTTAGGCATAACAAAACCCGGTTATTCTATGTGCAGCTGCAACAATCAAGAGATGAGTGAAATGTAACATTCTAATTGGTTTCACGTGACAGAGAAACAACAGGTATACACACAGTATTTTAGCTTTTATCCACAAACCGTTCTGAAGCATTACTACAATTCCCACTCAAGATCAGTGCTCAGCATGATCATTCTGGGCCAATAAGCTAAAACATAAGACTGCGGATTCATATTCATGAGCTTCTAAATTTATAATTTCTCAGCATTAGTATTCAAGTGGACAACAGACTGACATTTAAATCACAGGTGGCAGTTGTCTGCTGTAGATTTTTTCCATTTGAGAAATATTGCCTGGCTGAGGCTCTAGCTCCAATATAAGGGCCTAATGATGATGGTGTGCACCTTTATGTCTTCCTGACTCAACTAGTGTAATGCTCAGTATGTAGTATATAGGGCTTTCTGGAGGTTTGTTTCCAGCTTGTGCAGAATGCCACAGCCAGGCTGATTATCACGTACAAGCACTTTCCATCATATCACGCCTGTGTCATGGGATCTGTACGTTAGACAGTACATCACCTTCAAGATTTTCTTGATGGTCTTCAAGGCCCTGCACAGTCTGGGTCTGAGCTACATCAAAGAGCTCCTTTGACAATATACTTTATTCCACCTCCTCTGCTCTGCTGGTTATAACTTGCTAGTGATATCACGTGCCCGCCTGAAATAATTTGGAGATAGTGTCTTCTTTCACGGCACTTCAATTTTGGAACTGCTTGCCACCATACATTTGCAACAGTTCCTCAGTGGAGAGTTTAAAAAGGTCCTAAACACAAATTAGCTCACCCAATGGCTTTTAATGACTGATCTTACTGCAGTTTTATGTTTTTTATTGTTAATGACCTATTTTGCTCATTATGTGTTCAGTATAGAAACATAGACTTTGACGGTAGATAAGGACCGCTTGGCTCACCTAATCTGCCCATTTCCCTACCTATTGGGTAATGCATATCCTAGTTAACCAACAGCCTACTTCTTCTTACCCCCCCCACCAAAATTGCCTTACATCTGTTCCAATGCATTCTTGAATTCCCCCACTGTTTTTGACCCCATGACCTCCTCAGGAAGGCAATTCCATGCATCTACCACCCTCTCTGTGAAAAAAATAATTCTTCACATTGCCCCTGAGCCATCCCCCCATCTTCAAATTGTGTCCCTTGTTCTTGCATATCTCTTTTCTGAAAGATGCTACCGTCTTGGACATTTTGATTCCCTTGAAGTACTTGAAAGTTTCTATCATATCCCCCTCTCCCTCCTTTCCTCAAGGTATACCGGTACTCAATGTCTGTCAGACTGTATCTTCAGAAAGCACCCTGAGCCTCTTGGAGGGAGCGCAATATAAAAATAAAATGACATTCCAATAGTTAGGTTTGAGAATGTAATTCCATGCAAAAACCCCATTTCTGTCCTCTTATAACTCATGTCTATATAACCCCTCTCCCCATTTTCGTTCACTTACAACTTAATCATCTTTTGACTTATGGAAACGAAATTTAGAAGGTATTCCATCTGTGGCAGGATCAATGAGACTTGCCAGTTTTCATGTAATTTGCATTTATGGTTCTTATGCCACAGGATGACAAAAATGTGTACAACTAGAGAAAATGGCTTTTTTTTCTCCTTACAGTCATTAAAAAAATGGCTAGGATTTAAAATATAAAACTTGCAGGTTGTTTATATCCTGTCTCAAGGATGGTGCTTTAGGTGTTTTGAAAGCAAAAAAAAAAAATTTAAATGAAGTTATAAACCAATTTAAAAATGATGTCTGCATATGTCCAGAATCAGCTACTGAATGAAAGGACCAGTTGGACCCGCTGATGCGGGTGAACAGAAATCTATGGGCATATTGCCTTCTTCTGTTCATCTCCCAGTATAAACAGATGAGGCCAATTTAGGAATATCCCTTAACCCATGGTGGCAGGTCTCATGACATTGAAAAATGGTTTTCATTTACAAAAGGCGATGTGTAAATCCAAAGTCCATTCTACAGTCCCTACACTACCAGTATCTAACTGATTTGTAAAGCATTTAGAAACAGTTTATATAAAATGCACTATATAAATCCAAATTTTATTCATTTCTACATTTCCTGCACAGCCAGTATCTAAACCATTGCTTTGTAAAGCACTTTGGGACACAGCGTGTATAAAAGGTGCTATATAAATTCAAATTCTAATCTATTCTACAGTCCCTGCACTATCAGTATCTAGCTAATTGCTCTGTAAAGTGCTTCGAGGTATAGTGTGTAAGAAAGGTGCTGTATAAATCTAAATTAGGCCCTGTTCACACTATGGTATTTAAAATGGTTTAAGCTCCTTAAACCATTTTAAATTACCATAGCATGATTTGTGTTCGCACCTATCATGGATTGTAACACGTTTTTAGCAACCATGCTTAAACCCTGATAAGACCTAGGCTTAAACACGGTTTTAAAAACATTACAAGTACTAAATCGAACTAACTTTCAGTGCGGATGCATGGACACGTTTCTCATTCATCTGAATGCACGGGAACCAGTTCATAGTTAAATCGAGTTGGAGGGAGTAGTGAGGATGCTGTAAACCATCTTTAAGAACGGTTTACAGCACGATGGAGCTAGTGCAGACACTACAGCATGGAAACTACAACATGATAATGAATCCTTTTTTTTAAACCATTTTTAGCTACCGTGCTGTAGTGTGAACAGGGCCTTAGAGTCTGTTCTACAGTCCCTGCACTACCAATTTCTAACTTACTGCAATACTGAAACAAAGAAACGGTCACACTCAGGAACAGGTGCATGGATAAGACATAAAGCAATGCCAAAGAGTAAGAAAGTCCAGCACTCACCATTCCTTACAGGAAAGTACAGTTACATAAGAACTTACTGTAATAGTAGATCTGTGAGGGGATCTCTTACAGCAGGCCACACCTATGTAACTATGGCAACCAGGCACTAGGACCACATGGAAACTTTTCTAGCTAGCAGTCTACCAGTGGGCCGCCCACACCGACATCACCACATGCTATTAGAGCGGGTGGTCCCCGTGCCCTCCTCAGTTCTCCCGCCTGAGTCCATAAGCAGAAGAGTCCTGCAGAGGGACCAAACGTTCCCCACCAAAAAAGAGATAGAAAGGGAAAGGGGAAATTGTTTAAGGAAAGGCACACTAAGCCACAGCTTGTTTCCAGGTGGAACCTGGGAGCACAAGGAAATTAACTGACTTGCTCAGGGTCACACGTATGCTACTGGGGGCTGATGGGATTCAAACCCAGGTCTCCAGGTTTGCAACTCAGTGCCCTTAACCACTACACTATACTACCTCCTACAGGACAGATAGAGAGGAAAAGCAGACACTGGAGAGCTTCACAGGCTAAGGGGCAAGGAGGGAGGGATGGCATGCTGCAAGAGATCCCCTAACAGAACTACTGTTGCAATAAGTTCTTACGTAACTGTACTATCTGACTTTGAGGGTATCTCTTGCAGCAGGCCACACCTACAGAACAAGTCCCAAGCAGTTTCTGCTATCAAGAAATGCAGTGTGGGTAGTAGGAAGTCAAGAATCTAAGAAAGAAGGCACTGTAGGATAACTAGGCTGAAACTGGCCCTACACCTAGAGGCAAAGTCCAGACTGTGGTGTTAGGTAATGGTGTGGACAATACTCCAAGTGGCAGCATCACCGATCTCTGCAGCTGACACATTCCTGAAAAAGGCAGTAGAAGTGGCCATGCCTCTGGTGGAATGACCATGGACAACACCAGGAAGGTCCTTGCCATACAACCTGTAGTAATAAGTGATACAGTTGGCCAGCCATTTGGACAAGCACCGTTTTGAAACAGGGATGTCTTCTTTCCCAAGGGCAAAACAAACAACTGTTTGGACTTCCTACAGTCCTTCATACAGTGGGTACAGTAACGCAGAATACCATCCACATCTAAAGTATGGAGCCATGCTTCCCTTGGATAGGCATGCTCCAGGTAGTAAACTGGAAGGTGGATGGATCAGTTGAAAGGGAACTCAGAAACCATCTTAGGAAGAAACTTAGGGTTAGTACGCAAATATACCCTGTCTTTGTAGAAAATCAAATAAGGCTGCTCGCACATGAGCACCTGGAGCTCAAAAATTCTTCAAGGAGAAGTAAAAGCAACTAAAAATAATGCTTTCCACGACAGAAAGCACAGCTTGCATGTCACAGCCGGCTCAAAGGGAGCCAAAGTAAGCTTTTCTAATATAAAATTCAAGTCCCAGGGTAGGACTGGATTGCAGATAGGAGGCTTTAGGTGAAGAATACCTCTCAGAAATGTACAGGACATCTCTAGTTGTCCCACTGCACATCCCTAAATAAGCACATGGAAGGCAGAGATGGCCAACATGTGCACCTTAAGAGAGTAGTACTTCAGACCGGAGTCTGAAAAGGACACCAAATACTCCAGAATCCGATTCACTGGACAAGTGAAGGGATCCAGCTGATGTGAAGCAGCCCACAGCACAAAATGCTTCCATTTCATAGAATAAGTGGCCCTAGTGGAAGGCTTCCTAGCCATCCCTAAGACATCAGCTATCCTGGATGACACCCTGAACTGAGTCATGGCTATGTCCTCAGGAGCCAGGTATGAAGAAACAGGGATTTGAGATTTGCATGGACCAGGGTGTCCTGGTTCTGGGAGAGCAAGCCGGTGCACAGAGGAAGAAGAACTGGAGGCTCCACTATTAGGTGTTGCAGCAAGAGGAACCAGATATGACAAGGCCAGAATGGGGCTACGAGAATCAATGTGACCCCTTCCATCTGGACCTTGATCAGTACCCTCTGGAGCAGGGGGAAGAGAGCAAATTCATACAAAAACATCTCTTTCCAAGAGATGGACAACGCTTCTCAACAGAAAACACCAGGCCTGGGATTGAGCAAGCAAAAATGTGGCAATTTCGAATTGAGTGGGGGATGGAAAAAGGGTCGTACTCTGGATGACCCCACTTGTCAAACAGTTTATCTACCACTGAGGTCAGCAGCTCCCACTCGTGTGTCTGTGATTGTGTCTGTGACTGGCTTAGGCTATCTGCCAGGACATTTTGGGCACCGGAAACATGGATGGACAAGAGTTCTAGACCATGTCCAGAGCCCACCAACAGACTCTCATGGACTCCCAACAGACAGGGTAGGAGTGAGCACCCCCCTGTCTGTTGATGTAGTGGACTACACTGATGTTGTCCATCAGCACAAGCAGAAGGCCCGGGAACAACTGAGTCTGAAAGACCTGCAGGGCATAGAGCATCGCTCTCATTTCTAGAACACTGATGTGGACTGAGGACTCTAGAGTGGACCAAGTTCCCTGGGTTTGGTGGGGCCCCAGATGGGCTCTCCACCCCATCCCCGAAGCATCTGTGGTGAGAATCTGTTGAAGGGAGGGAATGAGGAAGGACCCCACCCCTTAACAAGTGGTTAGGTTCCATCCACCAAAGGAGAATCTTTTTCACTGGAGAGGAGACCAGGACCTGCTGTTCTAGATCATCTATACGCTGTTCCCACTGGACCCTGAGTTTCTATTTGGGAACCCTCATGTGCAGTCTGGTGAGACAATGTCGGGGGGGAAGAGGGACATGTAAGAACTGACAAAATAATACAAAATGTACACAGTACTACGTGCAAAGACACTGTAAAAAGTGATTACATAGTTAAATTATTAAAATACATGTACTTTAAAAACAAGCTCAGTAATCAGCACACACATGCAAAATGTAAAATGTTACGCAGGCTTGGAAGATTTCCAGCTTGATGTTAGTGACAGGTTCTAGGTCTAGCAAGGTGTTCCAAAGAAGATTTGAAATGGACTTCGAAAAACCTGCCTGTGGTGAAACACATTTAAAGGGGATAATAAATTTGTGTTGATTGGCAACAGATACTAACGTTCCTAATTACAGAAATGAAATTCATATCTCTAAATGATCCATATTTAACAGTGCCAGAATAACTACTGATGTGAAAAACTGTCTTTTTAGTTGTTTTCTTTTTATGGACCACATTCTACACATTTCTCTTCATGGAACCAATTATTTGGTGTTTTCACTATGTCACAGTTTGTGTACAGAATCCTAAGCATGAGTTGTTGACCTATCAGAACCTGCTTAGAGTTCTATACACAAACCATGACATACAGTACTGTAACACAGAAACATAGAAGCATAGAAATTGTCGGCAGATAAGGACCACCAGGCCCATCCAGTCTGCCCGTAGGCCCTATACATTGTATGTGGCCACTGACCCTATGTGATCGATTGCTTTTCATCACTCTCTCTACTGTACTGCACTCTACTGTAGTTAAAACTCCAGGCCACTGGTTCCACGAAAAGAACTGTAACAGAATGCTGCCCATAAAACAAAATAATGCAAAATACAGTTTTTCACATCACTTTTTATCCATTTATAGTTAAATATGGATCATATAGGGGAATTACTGTTTTCTAAAAATAGGAATATTATAAACAGCTGCCAATTAGAAATCATTTCCTGTCCTCTTTAAGGTACTGTAACCTTGGCAGCATGGAAAAGAAAGCCTTCAGGAGTTTGCAAACAAACAAATCCATTATTATTGAGCCGGTCAACAAACGCAGCAGCACAGTGGTTATGGGTGCAGAACAACATGAAACTGAAGTCTACAGGAAATTGGCAAATACAGTACTGACTTCTGCTAGAAATTAGACGCTGACCCTAAACAAAAATTCAAGCTGGTGATTGATGCAGAACAGACACTGGGCTTCCAAGATGGGTACACTGGCATTCAAACCAAGGAGTTTTTGACCACTTAATACCCTATAAAAGAAATTATATACATTTTGTCAAAAGTGCATAAATCCCTGGTAAACCCATTTGGAGGACCCATCATAAGTGGTATCGGACTAATTCATAGATTTAGAAGACCCACAATTTCCCCTTCCCCATAATAGTTTCATTATGTTCATAACTAAATATAGGATGCATGATATCTTTTTTTTTTTTTTAAGATATTCACTGTTACATGTAATGTGAAGGTACACTGATCTTTTGACTATTCTGTTGTATGCATTTTGAAAAACTTCTAATAAAATATGAATTACAAAAAAATAAGTGCATCGGACCAGTGACCGAACCACTTTTAAAATATGTTGATCCGTTTTTAGCATCTTTTGCCTCCAGAACACCTTCATATATAAAAGATACTAGGGACATTCTTAGAATTTTGGACAATACTGAAGTACCTGAAAATGCTCTCCTTGCAACACTGGATATATAATCATTATATTCTAATATCCAAAACCAGTAGGGGCTAGATGCTATCAGATACTTTTTGGACATCCAAAATCGTGACACAGGTCAACCAACTGACTTTCTTGTTAGACTGATGAAACTGGTCTTGAAATGTAATTGTTTTGCTTTCAAAAAAACAGAACTACCTCCAGGTGAATGGCATCGCCATGGAGTCAACCTTCACTACCCAGTTTTGCTAACTTGTACCTGGCAAAATGGGAAGAGGAATGCTGAAAAAAAATCCTCTTTGTGGTGAATTAGAGTTATGGAAACAGTTTATTGATGATGTGTTTATTGCGTGACGTGGGGATCATGACAGTCTGCAGGAAGAGAAATTTACTCACCGTAGTAATAATATTTCTTCTTAGTGAATCCCTCACTGTGTTTACATTTTATGCAGTCATCTCAGCCGAGAGTGATGTCCTGGAGATAGAACCTATGCAAATTGTAGAATTTGGAAGGTAGACACAAACTCTGCATTCACGTTCCACTCTGGCTGTTACTCAGATCTGTTTCCAAGCCAGAGTGGAGCAGCAGCTAATGAAACTAGATAAAAGGCTACCAAAATGTTAGAAACATTTTTATAGAATTTTTAAAAACACCAAACAAATTGAAGCAGACTTGTGGAAATGTATCATGTAGACAATGAGAACAAACTTATAAATGTGAATGTAAGAACTGCAATAGTAATGCTCAAGCAACCTCAATTAAAAAATAACTGATTCTTGTGTGAACCTATTCCAGATTCTGGAAGAGGAGGCAGGGTAGGGAGTGTAAACACAGTGAGGGATCCCTTAAGAATAAACATTACTACAGTGAGTAATTTTTTTTTCTAACCCCAGGAATCCCTTACTTAAATGCTTACACTTCATGCAGACTCAGTAGCACTACCTTGCAAAGTTGGGTCCAGAATCTATTTAGGAAAAAGGTTCTAACCCGCAGTTCCAAAGCCAGCATTCCTTCTTGACTGTATGTCCAAACAATAGCACTTTGTGAAGATGTGTACTTTTTCCAGGTAGCTGCTTTGTAAACGTCTAACAATGGGATGCCCCACTGAGGATGCCACAGAGGCAGAGGTACCCCTTGTAGAGTGTGCCTTTAAAGAAGTACTACACCCTCATATCTTGTAAATGTTATTTGTTTCCTTGTCAACAGGCAACTCTTTTCATGTAGCTGTTGGGGATATAGGTGTTTGCTTTAGTTTATTTTCACTATTCATACCAGCCCCTGTAACTGGTCTGGCGGGTTTCCATTTTCTGGTTGTTGAAATCTCATTGTCCCTGACAGTTGTATTAGCATATGAGAACATGATGCCACAGCACCCATTTAAACCATGTATCTTTATACTGAAAGTACACATAATCTGAGAAAAAAAACTCTCTGGAAAAACACAGACTGAATGCAGTTTAATGTAAACAAAAAAAAACCCTGCATTACAGCTAAGATAGTTTGCAAAGCTAACTGAAGGTAAATGTGGTATTTTACACCTTGCCACAACTTGTCTTGTAGAATTCTAAATAAACAGACAGGCATACTGTGAAGTCTAAAGGTTGCTGACACATCATGTTCTCATATGCTAATGCAGCTCTCAGGCACAAAGAGATTTCAACAACCAGAAAATGGAGACCCCCAGGATAGTTACAGGAAAGATGATCGGCTACATGCTAAATTATTTCACAAAAATACAGACAGAAACACGCTGTTACATTATCAAAGTGAACATCCAGAGCATACTAAAAAGAACATACCTTATGGTCAACTATTAAGGGTACAGCTGGCCCAGTGGCGCTGAGGGTTGAGGTACTGGATGCCACACCTCATGCCACACCAGTGACCGGGGTTTGGGAAGGAGCCGGGGGCCGCCGGGGGTCGTGGGGAGGGAAGAGATTGAGCATCTGGAGGACTGCTCTCTCTTCCCGGGGGAGGGTGGGAGATGCGCTTGCTCATGGAGCAACCTCTGGCGGCGGTTGGAGGATCACTGACTGGGAGAGCGCGGCGTATGCCATGGGTGGGTGGAGCTACGACAATACATCACCTTGCTCGCCGGGCTCCGAGGGGAAGGAAGGAAACAACATGGGAAGAAAAAGGAATAAAAACCCCGTACCTGGGGATAGATGAAGGCACCTCACCTGCCCAAGCCCACACATCCTATTCCTGGCTATCTCCTCTCTGGGACCACTCGTGTGCCGGGCACTTTCCCCTGAAAGATAGAGCACCCTGGTTGGATAGGGCAGCCCTACCACGAGAGGGTTCAGACCCAGAGGTGGTGCTTCGGTGGCATGGGAGAGAGGACTAGTCACGGGGGAAGGTAGAGGCTGGGTAGTCCCGAGGTTGCTGGAAGGAGTTCTCCAGGAACGGAAATAAACAAAGTTTAAAAAAAAAAAAAACTAAGGGTAAAACGAAACTGTAGTGATGAGGATGAGATACAAAATGAGATGATAAATACTTGTGAAAGATTTTTGAATTGAGGCTACAAACCTAGCACACACTTACTGCAGTGCAGAAAAGTGAATTTAATAGACAGATCTGAACGCTAGAGACAAGAAATACACCTGAGAATTCTGGCCAAGAAATATTATTCTGTACCTCCTATAATGCAGTCTATAATAAAATAAAATCTGTTATCATAAAACACTAGGAAGTATTGGATGCGGAGCCATGACTCCATCTAGTTGTAGACCAGTGTCCAAAGTTCAGTTACAGTAGGGGCCAGAACTTGAAAGATACTGTACGATGGCTGAAACTTTTTATCATGAAGAGAAAAAAAGTATCAGACCTGACTGGATGCCAGCCTCACCAATTGGCAATTTTAAATGTGGCAACTGTTCACAGTATAACAGCACAAGAAATACAAAAATGTTTCTACCACCCTTAGACGAGCAGGAAATACAATATTAATGACTTTAATAATTGTAATACTGAATGCGTTATTTACATCCAGATTTGCCCATGTGGCCTCACCTATGTGGTATAAATAAAAAGGGTACTTAAGATGAGGATAAGTGAACATAAAACTGCAATGTGTATAAACAATCAGAATTATGCTATGGCAAGACACTATAGCAAAGCAAGCCATGGGTCAGCAGCTACACTGAGACATTTAGGAACTGAACATGTTAAAATTCCTGCCAGAGAGGGTGATGTACAGAAAAAAATGCTTCAAAGGGAAGCATTTTGGATACATGAATAGGACACTTTGTGGCCTTGAAGGTTAAATGAGGACAATAGCTTAAATAGTTATTTGCGATCCCTCTGTAGTGCGTGGTGATTTCCCTTTAATATTTATGTCCCAAAGCAGCAAAGATTTGTTTGCTGTAGTAGGTGATCCGTTATGTAGATCTTACTAGCAAAATGTTTGCACAAGGTTAGCCGTTCATGTAGTCATGTATGTTTTATGTATTATGTTATAATAGTTTGTGCACTTCTTTTCATGTAGTTTAAACAATTATACTGTTGGTAGTATTTGTATTATGTAATGGGCAACTATTGCAATTGTTGTAAGGGAAGTTCCCAGACTGGTTGAGGTGATTGCTCTGGCTATTGGCCTAATCACATTTCCATGAAGACCGAGTAGGTTACATACCTTTACCTTACCACTACAGCCAGTTCTGAAGGAGTCACCTGACTCCAAAACGTCAGCACACTCTCTGATGCCAAGCCGCAAGTTTCCGCAAGACAGGTACCACCGCTATGTAGCTGCCCCTAGCCTGGGGAGGGGAGAGGTCAAGGAGTTAGTTGGGCATCTTTTCATGACTGTGGTTTGTGAGCACTGTGAGACACCTGTTCTAATTGAGCTCCTTAGCCAAATAACACATAGCTGCCCTTAGCCTGGGAGACGGTACACAGAGGATGTAATAGGAGCATTTTTTGGAGTTCGAGAAAATAACGTGGAAATGGACTCCGTAAACCTGTCTGGGAGTACAGTATCACACAGGATTAGGTAATTGAGCCATGAAGATGCATATACTATTGGTGCTGGATTGGCTTTAAGTGACTGACTGCTTGACAAAGTTGTAACAAGTTGCCTGATGTGATGTTTGTCTTTGTCTGGAAAATTAAATATTTAATTAATAAGCTCTTGGGTAAAGGATGACTTTTTATTTGTCACAATTACTGAGTGCCAATAGACTGGTAATTTTAAATGTGGCAACTGTTCACAGTATAACAGCACAAGAAATACAAAAAAGTTTCCACCACCCTCAGATGGGCAGGAAATACAATATTAATGACTTTCTGATAGGAACAGCAAGAGGAAGGAGGTGCTGTAAGAACTGTGCTACTCTACTGGGACTTAAGAACTAGAACTCTACTACTGGGACCTTCAATTTAGGGTAAAATCAAACAAACAAAAAAACATCAAGAGTTAGTGTGTTTGTGTTGAGTGAAGGGAACTGTTATCTGTGTGGTTAGCTAGGTGAAGAAGGGAACTGTGAATTAGGGTAAGTGGCTTAGGCAGCAGCAAGCCAGGTGTTTGGATTTAAAACTGCCCTTGATAGCTTTTGGCAGAGAACAGCAAGAGGAAGGAGTTAGAACTTCACTGCTCTTTTGGGACTATACAGCCCTCCCTCCCATCCAGCCTTAGCCAGTTCCACTTTTATAGGCACAGGATTTGACTGACAACAGGAACTTCCTGTTTGGGAGCAGGAAGGGAGTGATCACAGAGCCACAAAAGACTCACCATCCTAGAAGGAAAGAGTAGCTCTCCATCCCCCAGCTGCTGGAGGTCTGACTCTGAGCAAGTAAGATGGAGACTACTGAGGAATACAAGAACTTCTTGTCCCAGAACAGGAACAGCAGCAGCTTTAAGTGCACAGAGGCAGTAGGAAAGTAGGGAGAAATGAAAAAAATAAATAAACAGAGAGAGGAAAGAGTAAGCATACAAAACAACAGTTGAGGGGCCACAAATAAGACATAGTGGGAGTGGTGCAGTGCAGTGGCAGTCTTCCGGGAGACATTCTGGATGATGCAGTGTTGTACCATCTGTAGGCACCTCTCTGGGCTGAGGAAGGAGGTTGCTTGTCTCCAGGCTGAGTTGGCCAGGATTCAGGGACCTCCTATCCCACTCAGGGACCACCAGGGCCACCACCACTGCCTCAAAGGTTGCCAAGAAAGAAGAGTGGTTGGACCACAGTGGGCTCAGGGAGGGTGAAGGTGGTGGAAGAGAGGTGCATCCCTTCAGTAGTACCTCTCCACAATTTGTACGCCGTTCTGGCAGAGTGTGGTTCATCTATGGAGTCACCTGCAGTGGAGACCAAGAAGGATGCTGGCAACCTCCACAAAGGAGACCCACAGGATGGTGGCATGGGACCCCACAGGGGAAGGAAACAATTCTTGGTGGGGGACTCCATTGTTAGGAGGGTAGAACTGGGGGAGGGGGGGGAGATGGAGGTAAAGTGCCTGCCTGGCACCATGGCTTGGAGGGACAGGGAGTGAATCCTCAGGATCGCGGGTGCAACTGCACAGGGAGGAAGCTGGATGTCATTGTCCACCTAGAGACAAATGACTTGGCTGGAAAAGGGATCACAGCAGTGCAGGAGGAGTTTGTGGAGTTGGGAAGGAGCCTTAAGACAAGTAGCACAAATGGTAACCTTCTCGGAGGTGCTGCCTGTCTATGGCATGGGTGAAGCTAGGGTGCTCCACACCATGGGATTCAATCAGTGATTTAAAAACTGGTGCAGAGCTCAGGGTTTTGGCTTCATTGGGAACTTGGGGTCAACCTGGAGGGATGCAGGCCTATATCTGCGTGATGGTCTGCATGTGTCCAGGAGGGGAACCAGGATCCTAGGTGATAGGTTTAAATGCTTCATTGACAAGCATTTAAACTAGCCAAGGAGCAGCACTGAAAAGGAGCAGGGAAATCATAGCCCCACCCAAAAAAAATCAGGGTAGTTAGTGAGGTAAACACCAAGATAGAGAAGTCGATAGGAAGAAGGGCAGGGATAAACGGAGAAAAAGGCAAAGGCAGTAAGAACAGGGATGGGGCAAAAAAAGGTAAGGCCATCAAAAAATTGAGGATATTGAGTACCAATGCCCATAGTCCAGTGCCTAGTCAAATCAATAGAAGCACGCTGGATAGGGGGTCGATACCAGTCCTTTCACAGAAGAAAGGGTTCTGAAAGAACTCCTAAAACTGAAGGAGAACAAAGCAGTGGGGCCTGACGGGATTCACCCCAGAATTCTGAAAGACCTAAGGGGAGAACTAGTGACACCTCTGACTACCCTTTTTAACAAATCATGGGAGGATGGTGTGGTACCTAAGAACTGGAGGAGAGTGGATGTGATTCTCCTTCACAAAAGTGGGAGCAAAGCAGAGGCAGGAAACTACAGACCTGTTAGCTTGACCTCAGTGGTAGGGAAAATGATGGAATCACTTCTGAAAGAAAGAATTGTTGAGTACCTGGAGGCCAGCGGGGCACAGGGCCCAAGGCAGGATGGATTCACAGCGGGAAGGTCATGTCAGACAAATCTGATAAATTTCTTTGACTAGGTGACCAAAGTAGTAGACCAGGAAGGGCCTGTGGACATGGCCTACCTAGACTTTAGCAAGGCATTTGACACAGTCCCACACAAAAGATTAATAAACAAATTAGCCAGCCTGGGAGTGGGTTCCAGGGTGGTAGCCTGGGTAAACAATTGGCTGGACAACAGGACACAGAGGGTAATAGTAAACGGAGTCCACTCCAAAGAAAGGGGGGTTACTAGCAGGGTACCACAGGTTGCAGTACTGGGTCCAGTCCTTTTTAATGTCTTTATAAGTGACATTGCAGAGGGACTAAAAAGAAAAGTATGCCTCTTTGCAGATGACACAAAGATCTACAACAGGGTTGATACACAAGAGGGTGTGGAAAGGATGAGAAGGGACTTGGCAAGGTTGGAGGAATGGTCAAAAGTATGGCAGCTTAGATTCAATGCAAAGAAGTGCAAAGTAATGCACCTGGGAAAAAAACCCAGGGGAAGGGTACACAATGGGGGGGAAGTATTAACAACAACAAAAATGGAAAGGGACCTGGGGGTAGTCATATCAGGTGACCTAAAGGTAAGCAAACAATGTGAGAAGGCTGTAAGGATGGCTGGGGAGATACTGGGATGTATAGGGAGAGGCATCACCAGTAGAAAACAGGAAGTTGTTATTCCTCTGTACAGACAGTTGGTGAGACCCCATCTGGAGTACTGCATGCAGTTCTGGAGACCCCATCTCTGCAAGGACATAGACAGGATGCAGGCAGTCCAGAGGAGGGCAACTAAAATGGTGCAGGGTCTGCAACTGAAGCCATACAAAAAGAGACTAAAGGAGCTTAATATGCATATCCTTGAAGAAAGGAGGGAAAGGAGGGACATGATAGAAACTTTCAAGTACATCAAGGGAATCAACAAAGTCCATGAGGGTAGCATCTTTCAGAAAAAGGGATGTGCAAGAACAAGGGGACACAATTTGAAGATGGGGGGGGACGGCTCAAGGGCAATGTGAGGAAGTATTTTTTTCATAGAGAGGGTGGTGGATGCATGGAATGGCCTTTCTGAGGAGGTCATGGGTCAAAAACAGTGGGGCAATTCAAGAATGCATGGGACAGACATAAGGCAATTCGGGTGGGGGGTTGGTTAACTAGAATCTGCAGCTTATCCAATAGGTAGGGAAATGGGCAGACTAGGTGGGCCAAGCGGTCCTTGTCTGCCGTCAAAGTCTATGTTTCTATGGCTGACAATTTGGTGGCTGCTTTCTAAAATTTGAACTCCCTGCTGTTTGGCACCAGTCTGCCTCTAGAGTCATCGAACAAATGTATGAGCACAACAGCTCTTTGCATCTTTAGTTCCAGGGACTAGTATGAACAGTGAAAATAAACTAAGGCAAACACACAAAAATCTCCAAGAGCTACATGATGGGAGGAAGGAAAGGAACATTAGCTCAAGCTGTGGACCCTGCAATACAAGCAGACTTGATAGACCAAATGGCCTTCCTCTGCTGGCTTCTTCGTATGTTCATATGTTTGTATGTATGTTCGTATGAAAAGAGTTGTCTGTTAACCAGGAAACAACATTTACAATATATGAGCATGCAGTACTCTTTTCAGCCACTTGGGGGTATTTTCCATACCAGAACTGAATGTAACAGACTCCAGCGAGAGATAATCTCTTCACGGCTGGTTTGCCTTTACCAACCTCACCTATGTAACAAAAAGCTGGGTGCTGTGGGACCTGACATCCTTTGTCCAGTTCATGTAGATAGGCCTCACTTTAAGTCCAGGTTGTGCAACTTTTCCTCAACTGGACTAGAATGTTCTAGATAGAGTACAAGGAGGGTCACTGACTGATTCAGGTGGAATTGAGATATCGCTTTAGAAAGTAAACCTCTGTTGGTTCAAAGAACTACTTTATCCTTATGGGGAATTATGTAATTTGACTCTGTGCAGAGGGCTTGCAAGTCACTTACCATCCTGGCAGAGGTCATTGCAACCAGGAATATGGTTTTCCATGTGATGTACTTCAGGTCAGCAGTTTCCATAGGCTCGAAAGGAGCCTCCATAACCCGGACAAGGCATATGTTGAGGTCTCAGGGTGGGACAGTGTCCCTCACTGGTGGGTATGAGTGGCTAAGGCCTTTAAAAAACCTTTTGAAAAGGAGTTGTGAGGCCAAAGACTTTTCCTTGCCAGTTGATATGTATGCTGATACTGTTGCTAAGTGCATCTTTAAAGTTGAAGGCCATAGGTCAAACCACTGTAGGTGTACTAGGTATTACAGAATTATAGGCAACCCTGCCTTTTTTGAGTTTCTTTTTCTGAGGGCACACCAGTAAGAAAACCTTTTCCATTCAGAGGATAATCTTTCCTGGTAGCAGGTTTCCTTAAAACTTTAAAGCACCTTCAGGACTTCTTCTAAGAGGTCCAGTCTGGAAAATTCTAACTCCTTAAGAACCATGCCTTCAGGCGCAGGGTCCTGATATTTGGGGATGTTATTCTGCCCTGGGACAAAGTCAGCAGATTGTGAATGAGTGACCGGCTCATTGTATTCTTGTTCGACAGGAGCATCAAGTACCAGGCCTGTATGGCTCAGTCTGGAACTATCGTGATCATTGTTGAAGGTTTTCTCCTGAGTTTCAGGAGTACTTTCTGAATGAGTGGAAATGGTGGGAAAGCATACAGAAACTTCCTTGACCAGTGCAGTACTAGGGCGTCCTCTGGGACTGTTCCTCTGGCTGGTGGTCTGCAGCAAAACTATGGAAGCTGATAGTTCTCCCAAGATGCAAACAGGCCCATACTGGGAGTGCTGCACCTTTTGAACACTGTGACCAGAACCTGTTGGTTTAAGGCCCATTCATGATTTCTCTGGCTGATTCTGCTTAGCCAATCTGCCAGGACGTGTCTTTGTCTGGCAGATGCACTGCAAATATGTTTGCTTCTCAGGAATAGGCCAGGTCCCAGATCCTCATTGCCTCTGTACAAAGTTTTGAGTATCTTGTTCCTCTCTGCTTGTTTATGTAGCTGTAGTGTTGTCTGTCCTCATTTGGATAGTCTTTCCCTATAGGTGAGAGGAGAGAGACTGCATTGCAGTACTGCTCTGAGTGCCAGGAGGTTTATGTGTTCTAGTGATTCCTGTGGGCTCCACGTGCCACTCCCTGTGAAGTCCTGTAGGTGGACACCCCACCCTGGGAGTGAAGCATCTGTAGTAAGAATACTTGTTGGTGACTGCTGAAGGAAGGGAATGCCCTTTCGGAGGATGCGTTCTTCCTTCCACCACTCTAATGATTCCACTAATGCTTTTGTCACTGGTACTACCTTTGAAAGTGGATCCTATCTTTGGGACCAGTTGTCCCTTAAGTGGTACTGGGTATCTCTCATTTGTAACCTGGCCCATGGAGCCACAGCTGTGGATGCGGCCATGTAACCTATTGACTACAGGAAGTCTCTTGCAGGTCTTGGCTGACCTGCTGTGAAAGACTCTGCTATTGCTATCAAAGCTGTAACTCTGGCTTGCAGGAGGAATGCATTCACCTGCAGGGTGTTTAGCTCTGCTCCTATGAAGTCCAGTACTTGAACAGGCTCAAGCTGGGACTTCTACAGGTTTATTAAGAATCCCAGGTTCTCCAAGGTGCTTTTTAGCGACTGAACTGAGCACTTTACCTCTTGTTCTGTTTTCCCTGAGACTAGCCGGTTGTCCAGATAGGAAAAAACCACCACATCTTGTTTTCTCCAATGTGCTGCCACCACAGCCAGGCACTCTGTGAGAACCCTTGGAGCTGAGGTTAGACCAAATGGGAGAGCTATGAACTGGTATTGGCAGTTCCCCAGCTTGAATCTGAGGAATTTTCTGTGAGACTGTCTGACTGGGATCCCAGCCAATGACCTTTCTGCAAGGACAGTATCACTGTTCTTTGTGTGACCACCTGGAACTTTTCTTTTTTCAAATGTTGGTTCAGAAACCTGAGATCTAAAATGGGTCACCACTCCCCATTCTTCCTGTGTGTAAGGAAGCATTTTGAGAATAGGCCCTTGCCTCACTGGGAGGCAGGGACTTTTCCTATAGATTTTGATATTGTGTTTTAACTTTCAGTTCCAGAAAACTTTTTTATGTGGAGATTGAGCTAGAAAACTTTTGTGTTTCTGCAGGTTTGGGAAGTATTTGAACTGCAGACACAACCACCATCCCAGTACTTCCAGTATCCGCTTATCTGTGATGTTTACCCATTCCTGGAAGTAATGTGCCAGTCTTCCTCCCACTGGCAATGGTTGAGCAACCTGGGCAAAATTGTCAGAGGTTTTGCTTTGGCTGGGGCTTAGGTGCTGGAGCTGCAGCACTACGCCTGGAAGCCCTTTCTCCCCTTCCCTTACAGTAAACTCTTTGTAACTGGTACTCATGGGGGCATAAGAGACATAGGCTCTTGGGAAGCATCCACTGCTTCTGCTTCCCCTTACGTAAGACCTGTAGGAGATACAGGCCTTTCCTTCTCGTTGTTACTTTTGAAAGTGGTTTGTATTTATCTGCTTTTTTATGTAGGCCTCTGTTTCGTCACCAAATAATGAACCTCCCTCAATGGAGAAATCCATTACCTTGTTTTGAGTATCCTGAGAAAGGATGATAGTCCTCAGCCAAGAAAACCTTCTTATGGACTCTGCATTAGCCAAAACTCTGGCAGCAGTGTCATTAGTGTCCACCGCAGTGTAGAAATGATATTTTGTGGCATCCAAGGTTGATATTTTTGTACCAATCGGGTCCTGTACCAAACCAGTTTCTGTTCTTTCTGCCAGTGCCAAAATTGTATTTCAAAGTGCTTTCTAGTACTGTGCTATATGTGCCGAATAAGCTGCCTGCCTGACAAGCAGGGAAGCTGTTGTAGAAACCTTTTTTGCCATGGTATCTAATTTTTAAGAGTCTTTTTCAGGGGGCTGCACAGAGTGATTTTTGCTCTCTCACAAGCAGCAGCCTGAGCTACCCCATGATGATCAGAATGGGCACACAGATATTCCGCTCCCTGTTTTTCCATCAGATAATTTCTCTCAATTTTTTGTTGATGGCTGCACCTGAAGTGGGTGCAGCCATAATTTTTGCTATGGCCTTTTTAAGTGGTGTATGTGCAGGAAGTAAGGAGGAGTGGCGACAACATTATTTTCTTTCCATTTCTTTTTGGCAAACACCATTTCCAGAGCCTGCTGTAAGGCTGTTTTATTTTTATTTTTGTCATCATTGGATTCAGGATCCTCCCCTTTTGTAGACCCTGATATCTGAACCATCTTTATCAAGCCTTTATGATGGCTGTGCAGCTTTATATTTTCTTTTTTCTTGTCACCTATTACATTATCTGCTGCTATACATGAGGAGAAGGACCCTTCAGATGCGTGCTTTCCACCACCATTGTTACCACTCTCAGACCCTTTTTTATTATTTTTAGGTGATACAGAGGCAGACTGAGAAGGTATGCTTTTTTTAAATGTTTGCCCTTTTAAAGGAGGTTTTGGGGCACAAAATAAGACAGTGCTTACAATTTATAAAGTCATGTTGTGGACCTAAACACTTTCAGGTTAAGCAATGGATGGTTCCAACACCATATGGTGCTACCAGTAAGAATGGGTTATTAAACAAAGCTCATGACAGTCTGACCTTGCCAGGAGCTGAGGACAATTTGTAAAATTTTTGGATGGTCCACAAGGTCTCTCTGACATACCAATTAGAGAGCACCTTGAAATAATTAAAACGATTCCCAAGAAACGATTCAGTACCAGAGAATAATTGTGAAAAAATGGCTCTTGGACTGAAGAAACTGTGCTAGAGGTCAAATGACAGCTCCTATAACAGGAACCGATTAGGTGAAAGAGCACAGACAGACACGGAAAGTGAAAATGCTCCATTCTCTGTAAACTGGATAGCTAAAAACAGTAAACCACCAAAATTAGCAAAAAGGAACATGGTTTACTAGCCAAAATAGTCAAAATTAATCACAGTAGCCAAGTAGCTTATTCCCCGGATCCTGAGAATCAAATGGGAACCAGAGAAACCTTAATTTACGAAAAAAGTTTGCTAAATGCAGAGTAATAATGAAAACTGGCTAAAATGCACTTTTTTTTACATTTACTACAAAATGAAAACTTCAACTGGAGAACAGGCCATTACCAGCAGGGCAACTGTTGGGAGCAGCGCAGATGCAGAGTTTGAACCTACATTCCAAATTGTCAGATATGCATAGGTTCTATCTCTGAGGTGCCACTCTCAGCCAAGATGACTGCATAACTTGTAAACATTTTAGAGAGGAATTCCTGGTGTTGGAATTTGTGAATTTCCTGGACAAGAGTAATTCCAATCTTAAATTTAGCCTAAAATCCCACCCGTCAGAAATTGAGTTCCTTGATGTCAAAATAACGGTTCATGGTAGTGATTTCCACACCAATTTATTCAGGAAGCCAACAGAACATATTACTATTGGTTAGCAGCTATAACCAGCACCACACAGTAACATCCCAAAAGGGCAGTTCCTTCGAACCATAAGGAAATGCAGCACAAATGAGACTTCTGAGGAACAAGCCAGAGACCTGAAAATGAGGTTTAAAGAAAGGGATTACTATGCTCTGGATGTCAGTAAGGCCAGAGATGCAGCAGAAAGTGTTACCAGAGAATCCCTGTTTACAGTAAGAGATAACAGAGAGAGGAGAGGAGGAGAGTGGGTTTCAGACAAATTTCTAAACTTTATGATCATATATACACCTTCTGCAAAACAGGTGAATGCCATTATTAATAATTGGTGTATATTGTCAACAGATCCATTCCTCGAGATTACACAGAAAGGACCACCATTAGTATACAGCACTGGAAAGAACCTGCATGATAGTCTAGTACACAGCAATCACACTATGGAAGCTAAGACACACAATAATTGGCTTCTACCCCATCCAAGGGCTCATTTTCATGTGTCTGCTGTAAATCATGCATGTCACACCCAAAACAAGCCTTGCAAAGTCTCAAGAATGGGAAAAATATCAAACTCAGGTCCCTTGTGACCTGTGACATGGGTTGGGTTGTATATATGGCAGTGTGCAAATGTGGGGCATACTATATAGGTAAGACAAAAAGACATTTCCGCATGACAGTAGGAGAATAGGTAAGAGCCACAGAAAAGGTGACATGGAGTATCTAATTGCCTTACACATCAAAGGTTCAATAAACAAGAATGACCACGGCTTCAACTTCATAGGCCTGGAAGAGGTCTATGTTAACCCTAGAGGTGGTGGAATCAATAACTTTATCCTGCAACAAGAATGTTTTTGGATCTACTTTACAGGAGTCAGGAGCTTGCCAGGTCTAAACAGGGAACTGAATTTTGAAACCATTCTGTAAAAAAAAAGTTTTTCCTGCTTATTTCTTACCTTCCAATGTTTTTTTATGTAAGTCACCCCCCAATCTCTGTGTATCCAGGTGGTAAATAAAATGGGAGGGGGGGCACTTCACAAACACAAGCAACACAGTCCAAGGCATTTGACTCAAAGATAACTCGTTAGCTGGATTCCTGAATCTTAGTGACTGGGAATCACGAAAGCAGGCTCCAATCTTTCGGCTGATCTCTTCACCTGAAGGGGCAATGTTCATTAGAAAGCAGACAGGCATGCATGCACAACCATTTTGAGTAAGTTCATTGTCCACTCCAGAATCAACATGCAAAAATTACTTAATTAAATTTGAAAAAACAGTAACAGCCACTCCATAGAGCAAGGGGTATTAAATGGTGGGTTTCTTTCACATACACAACCGGGACATCTACCACAACAGTCTCTTGTGTTAACAGACTATTTAATTCATGCAGATCTCGCCTCTGCCAAAAAAGGCTAGAATTCCTGGCAGCATTTCTAGGGCCGAAAAGGCCACTACGTGAGGCAGCCTGACACTGATACAATTCACTGACTCATATCTTGTTCCTTTCTCTCGCTTTCTGCAGCTGCTACATTTCTTTCCCTTTACTCTTTCTTCAGACACTTTCATTCCTATACTTTCACTCTGGCTTATGACAGCACAAGATGTTTCTACTGCCCAAACCTTTACACTCTCTTCAATTCATTTCCGCAGCCTGATCTTATATCTTCTCCACCCGCAGGGTATTTCTTAATGGAGTGTACTTTTCTTTCCCTTCTAGGTTTCATTTCCGTACTTTTCATTTGATGTTCTTAAGCAAGAACTGAACCACCAGAACCCTTTCAGACATCCAATCCCTGATGCCTTGGCTGGTGACTTGGCCTTATTCTAGGGTTTTGGGTGCCTCAGACCTGATCCCAGTCCTACCAATACACTCCGCTCATGCAGCAATTCCAACCTCTGAACTGACTCATCAGGGGGACTTCTGCCAGTGCCACACAGATCACCCAGTGGACTGCCACCCCACTGGGGTCCCAAATATCATTCCCCCAAATGGACTTTCCCCACCTCCACAAGTGGCTCACATCATAGGTCCCAACTCTGCAGTAGCCACCAGCCTGGGGAATAGGGGGTAACTCTGCCAACATCACACCTTCAACTGCTTGTGCTGCCACTTCCAAGCCATGCCCCAGGCCCTATTTGCCATAGCAGGCTCACCCACAGTAAACCATTACGACTCAACAGCTGAACTCAACCACAGGCAATTTCACCCTCTTTTATGGCATTAGGCCCTGTCAGTGCTTACCCTACCAAGGTGATGAAGTTCACTTGGTGGGCCTCCATTTTCATTTCTTCTCCCCAGACTTTGGCACCCAAATGCACTGACAGGCCCTGTCTACTTTGCTCCATTGCTCCCTTTTTTTTCGCACACCTGAACAGTTGCTCTCACATAATGGGTCTTCAAGGGTGGAGGGCCACGGCGGCAAGTGGACCACCATGGCCCTCTGGCTGAACTTGCAGGCCAAACCCCCCAGCTCTTCTCTCCCCAGGTCTCTCCCTCGATCTCTCTCTCCTTTGGCACCAAAATTCTCTGCTATTTATACCTTTGGGGTGGGCTCCACCTACAGTCAGCAGGCAGCACCAAATCCGAGACTCATCGGCACCAAAGCAATCTCTCTCTCTCTCTCTCTCTCAATATCTCTCTCTCTCTCTCTCTCTCTCTCTCTCTCTGCATAACTACCCCTAGCATCCAAAATTTAACTAGTAAGCACCCAAAGGTGCTTACATTTATTACTGGCTGTTTTCCCCCACCTACCCCGCACACCTCCATCCCTTCAATATATGCTCCACCCTTTGTGTTGCAAGTTGCAGTTGTTGACTTCATGTCCCCACTCCCCATTACATTTTTCTATTTCTTTATTTCTCATTGTCTTTATGCAATTTATTTAAATTACTCTCCAATTTGTTTTTTATTTCTCTTTTTTTTCTACCTTAGCTTTCCACAGTAAAACCTATTAGCTATATTGTATGTGAAGTATATAGCCTCCTGGGAAATGATTTGTGCTATTAATTATGGTGACTGTATTTTTGCATCCTATTTGGGAGTGTGCAAATTAATTTTCAAAATATGTTCTTTTTGCAGGCTCATGGATCCTGTCACCAACTACAAGCTGAAAGTCAACTGAGCCTGTGTAACATTTTGCATTTGACACGTGTGTGCTGATTACTGATCTTGTTTTTAAAGTACATGTATTTTAATAATCTATTGATATAATCACTTTGCTCGGCATCATTGTACACAGTACTGTACATGTTTTGTAATACTTTGTCAGGTCTTGCATGTCTCCCTTCCCCTAGACACTGTTACTGACTCATGAAATTACATACATATATAGTCGCCAGCAGATTAGGTCTGCCCGACTGCAGCTCCTGAATTAAGTATCAGCAGCTGCCCCTGTTGATTTCCCCCCTACCTGCACGCTACCTCTGTACCTATCCCACTCCACCTTGAATCCCTCCACTGTGTCTGTGATAGGGAGCTCCTGCCACTCTTGAGGACCAACCTTTTCTTAAATCTGTTGCAACAGTTCTTCTATTTCTTAGCCTAATCTATTCCTTACAATTTCTAGTCCATAAGGTTAGCCACCTTCCCTTTCTTGACTAAGTGTTCTCTTTAATTTTTCTTTTCCCTCTTAGGTCCTCGTACAGGGAGGTTATTGTTGTGACCACCAAGCTGAAATAAAACAACAGGCTGTGTTCCTCGTTGGATTTAGTATGCAATGGCACTATGTCATAAAATACTTTAATGTATGTACCTTATGTGTGTAAAACCTGTAAATGTTGAAAATACCATGGCACTAGATTTTTTTTGATAAAGGTAAAAAGTTACTAGGGGACTGTATGATAAAAGTTAAGTTAGTTGTGCTATTTAAAATTCATGTAAATTGCTGTAAACTGAACAAGTCTGAAATGTCATAGTGATCTGCATATATCCCATGATGCTTTGCATTATGGAAGTATGTGTGATGTTGTGTTTCTTTGAAACTTGGCTTATTGTCAATGCCCTTTGGGGTACCCCTTGTTTCAGTGCTTCTGCACTGAGGTTCTTTGTCTTTAGCTTGTTTTTTTTTAATTTTTTATTTGAGCCCTCACCACCCAAGCAAACAAGGCCCGCATAGGGGAGGTTAAATCTCAACAGATAAGTGAGATCAGAGATCAGTGAGTCAGTAGGTGCTGGCTAAGTGTAGAGAAAAGATTTGCATAGTCTGTTGCTACAAACTGAAGAAGAGATATGCCATTTCTGAAGGTTATCTCCTGCATTTTGAATAAACATCACACAGAGATTGTGTGTTGAACTTGAAGCTTGGTGTCTGGTCCATCTGTTATCCCACAACCCCTCCACAGACTTGGTGTGAGAAGTGGGATAACTTGCTGGACGCATCTGGACTGGCCGAAGAGGGACGTTTTCTGGTGGACATCACCAGATATCCCAGGTGGACTGATGCACGAGGAGTTGCCAGAGGAGAACCCGGACAAGAAAGTCCATGGAGTTCTGACCAGAACCATGGCTGACAGATGGAGAGAAGCTGCTGCCTGGACTAGACCTAGGAGCTCAGAGGAAGACCAAGCCTGAAGATGATGAAGAGATGCAAAGTAATGAAGAACTACCGTGGGGTCGAGGCAGACCAGAAGTGTGAAGACAACACCCAGGAGGTGGAGTTGAAGACTCCAAGCAAAGATGCCTATGAGGCTGAAGGGACTTTTTCTTGTATTGATACAGCTAAATCCATTAACAGTATTGACTGGAGTATACTGCAGGCTAAAGATGCTAATGCTGCCAAACTGTTACAGTATGTTAAGGTCCAGGAGGGTATGCAGATTAATGGTGGTGTGGGGGCACAACAATGTTAGTGGTATGAACTAAAATTGGGTGTTCTGTGCCACATGAGGCCCAACCCTCGTACAAGAAGTGTGGATGCCCAGGTAGTGGCGCCTGAGGCCTACAGACAACAGGTGATGGAGGCTACTCATTCCAGTCCCTGTGGGTATCTGAGCCAAAGCAGTGTCTTGGCTCTGCTAACTCCTTATTACTGGCCTGAAATGTACAGACAGCTAGCGGCCTATATTGAGACCTGTCCAGCATGCAACCAGATAGAGGTAGCTGCTGGGGACAGCAGAGGAACTAGTACCCGAGGTGTGGAAAGAGTGTCCCAAAGGGTAGAGGTCATTAAAGAAAAAAAATGGCACCCTTGGAAAAAAGGAAAACTCTCACTCACACAGATCATAAGGTACCAGATGGTAACTGATGGCTGAAAATAGCACAATGATTAAAAGGATGTTTGTTAAGACACCCCAGACTTAAAAGGTTTAGGAATCTGCTGTTTAACATTGCAGGGTATTCAGCATGGGAGGTTCCTTGGTTTCCTGTAGGCAGGGCTCCAGATAAGATTTTTTGGGATGAGTACTTGTACTCTTCATTTTGAAAGTGAGGTGAGTAAAATCAAATTCTGCTGTGTACAAATGTCTGGACAGAATGGAGTGAGGAGTACATTTTTAAAAACAATGTCATTTTTTTTTTCCAAATAAGAACTGAATCTGATCAGGTGCCAACAATGCTGCAGATAATGTTGGCAAGTAGGAGTAATTTACTCACCAGTTTTAAAATATTCTGGCCCAGATATTCAAACTGCGCCAGTCTGAGGCGCAAGCCCCTGCGCTGCTCAAAATAGTTGCGCAGGGGTGTGGCCGGGGTGATATTCAAAGGAGTTGCGCTGTTGAGCAACTCCTTTGAATATCATGACTCCTAACACTGCGCATGGCACAGTGGAACTTCAGCGCTACCGCAAAGTTGCCAGAGTTGAGCATTAAACTTGGGTGGCGCCAAGTACCATTCGCATCATACGCAAATTCCGATATTCAAAGGTGACATGCAAATGGGGCCATAATTTATACAAAAGCGCGGGGGCCATTGCATCTGTTATGCTTCATTTGCATGCCATTTGCATGTAGGTGCGCCGATCCCCGAGGACTTGCTCCTGGCCACCCTGCCAGGCAGCAGCCGTCGGGGACCGACGCACAATGCAGACCGATCGCGGGCATCACAGTTACATGACATGATCATTCACAAATCTGGACTGTCATGTACGGTATTGGCTGTAGCTCTGCACCAATGGGCGTGCAGCCCTACCGGACAGTCAGTCGGCAGGCGGCGGGGCGGCAGGCGGTGGGATACTGTCGCCTCGCCGACTGCGGGGAGCGGGGTGGAGGGCTTCGTGGGTGGGTGGGGGACACTAGACACCAGGGAGATGTTTGGGGTTGTGCTGTGACATTCTGCCGCGATCGGGCTTCTGGTCCACTGGACCACCAGGGAGTTATTCGGGTTGGGGAGGGTTACATTCTGCCCGCGATCGGGCACTGGGGGAGGGTTCATACAGGTTCTGCCCACGATCGGGCTGTGGGAGATGTGTGTGTGTGGGGAGTTCATGTACGTGTACTGCCCGCGATCGGGCTGTGGGAGATGTGTGTGGGGGTTTCATGTAACTGTGATGCCCGCGATCGGGCTGGTGGGGGGGCACAGGGACCGAGTTGGGGGCCAGCCAGGGGTGGCAGCTGCTGTGTTGCGCCCTGCAATACAGCAGCTCACCTGTGGGTGGCCCTCAACTTGATCCTTTTTTTTTTGGCTCAAGGTTGTGCAGGCGCAGGTTGGGGGTTGCGCATGCACAACTCTGCACAACCCGACTGAATATCAGGTTGCGCAGGTTATGCATGGTTCCTCCCCCTCCTGTTGAGCATGCATTCATTTGCATTGCTCTTTTGCGCAACCTGTTGCCAGTGGAGCAACTGCCTCCTGCTGAATATCGCAGAATGGCGCAATGTAGGACTTGCGCATGCGCAACCCTGTTGCGCATGGAGCAACCCTTTTGAATATCTGGGCCAGTGAGTAAAACACAATTTGGATGGGTACAAGTGCTGTAAATCTGGGGAAAAAATGCTCCTTTTGAATCACCAGTTATGTTATGATGCACTATTCTTTGGAGTGTGAAGCATTTACAAATGTTGGGTGAGTATTGGTACTCATTAAAAAACATTTCTGAAGCGTATTTTCTAAAATGAGGTGAGTAAAATAGGTTGGTACTCCCTTATCTGGAGCCCTGCCTGTAGGTTTCTGTAGAGACCCGCCTGGGGATAGGATGACCAAAGGTTTGGGGTCTTAGGCTATCATAGGCTGAAATAGGAGAATAGAAGCTACTGTTGCTCCTTCCATATTCCTGCAGACACTTTGTGTAAGACAGAGGGGTCAAGATAGTTGCAGGCAAGGCCAGATGTGGCTCTGCAGTGGTCCCTTTCTGTAGGCAAAAAGTGTAGCATATTTGGTCAGGGGGCAGGACTGATGTCAAAGAAAGAGGTACCCAAGGGCAGATAAGGAGCCTAAGGTGGTATGTGTGTTTTATTCTTTTCTGATGGAAAATCTACAAAGGAGGAGGTGGGTGGAAAATGGATTGGAACCTGTGTTGGGGTAACACCTAGCATGTCTACCCTCAGGTGTCTGTATCAGTAGCAATTGAAATGAATGAATCAAGAGACATAGTGGGTTTATGTAGAGGGGGGTTGAACCTAGGACTGGGCCCCTGCTTAAAACCCACATGTCTGGTGGGGTTGGAGCAGGTAATTACTCACCCCAGAGAAAGTATTTCTATAGTACTGGACTTTACAGCTGTCCAGATTTTCAGTCAGTAAAATATGATGGACTTCCCTAAAGGAGATAGTGCAGGAAAGGTACTGTTAGTCTCTGTTGAGAAATGTGTTAATGCCTCAGGGTAAAGAATGATGATATCCACTATGTTTATGATAGAATGTTTTATCATTAATAAGGACCCTGAGACAGAGCTTCTGAAGATGGATGGGTGGAAGCTCCATCCCTTCCTGGGACATGAAGGTGGTAAGCAGTCTACAATAATTTCTTCCCTCTTAAGGTGGGGGTTATGTGACAGGGAGCTCCTGCCACTCTTGAGGACCGATCTTTTCTTAAATCTGTGGCAACAGTTCTTCTGTTTCTTAGCCTAATCTATTCCTTACAATTTCTAGTCCATAAGGTTGGCCACCCCCTTCCCTTTCTTGACTATGCTATAGTGTCCTCTTTAATTTTCCTTTTCCCCTCTCAGGTACTTGTACAGGGAGGTTATTGTTGTGACCTCCGAGCTGATGTAAAACAGGCTGTGTTCCTCGTTGTTGGATTTAGTATGCAATGGCACTATGTGACAAAATTCTTTTATGTATATACCTTATGTGTATAAAACCTATAAATGCTGAAAATACCATGGCACTAGGTGTTTTTGATAAAGGTAAAAGGTTACTAGGGACTGTATGATAAAAATTAAGTTAGTTGTGCTATTTAAAATGCATGTAAATTGCTGTAAACTGAACAAGTCTGAAATTGCATGGTGATCTGCATATATCCCATGATAAGTGTGATGTTGCTACCTAGTAGCCAAGAACTGCACCTCATGGGAGGGTAAATATAGGCTCGGAGGGAGGAACAGGGGCAGATGGGGGGTAGGGAGAGGTATGGGGGGAGTAGTTGTCCGTTTATTGGAAGGCATGGTTAGAGTAAGTTTATTCCCTGCATCTGTTATATTACAGAATTTAAAATGTTATATATGTCTTGTTAATGTCTCATGCCATGTTACTAATGTAATTATTGCTGGAAAGTTATATGCCTGTTAGGAAGTACTACAGTGGCATAAAATGAATAAAGTATATTCAGTTTCAAAAAAATGATACATGTGATGTTGTATTTCTTTGAAACTTGGCTTACTGTCAATGCCCTTTGGGCTAATCCTTGTTTCAGTGCTTCTGCACTAAGGTTCTTTGTCTTTAGCTTGTTTTTTTTGTTGTTTTTTTTTATTTGAGCCCCCACCACTCAAGCAAACAAGGCCAAAATAGGGGAGGCTAAATATAAGTGAGATCAGAGATCAGTAGGTGCTGGCTAAGTGTAGAGGAAAGACTTGCATAGTCTGTTGCTACAAACTGATGTACTGAAGAACGGATATGCCATTGCTGAAGGTTATCGTCTGCATTTTGAATAAACATCACACAGAGATTGTGTGCTGAACTTGAAGTTCGGTGTCTGGTCCATCTGTTATCCCACAACCCCTCCACAGTGTCCTTTGCCACCAACTCCCCTGGCAGGGAGTTCCAAGGTGCCACCACTCCCTCTGTAAAATAATATCTCCTAACTTCCCCCTGAACCTCCCTCCCACCAGTTTAAACTCATGTCCCCTCATATTAGCCTCCTTTTTGACGTAAAAAGCTCCTCTGTTTCCACCCTGTTGAACCCCTTCATATATTTTTTTATTCTTTTTTCTTTATATATTTGAAGACCTCTATCATATCCCCAGTCCCTTCTGTCTTCCAGGTAATACATGTTCACTTCTGCCAGTCTCTCCCCATAAGACATGTCCCCCAGACCATGGATCATCTTAGTGGCTCACCTCTGAACCCTTTCCAAAAGGGCAACATCCCTCTTTAAATAAGGTCTCCAGAACTGTACACTACTCCAAGTGAGATCTCACAATTTGAATTATTCAATTATTTAAATCACTAGCTGTCTTGACCAATGGCGCTTTTGAGTCATGTACAAGGAGAGGCACCTTTGAAAAACCATAGTCAGACCACGTGAAACGTTAGGCGACCAACCTGACATGGGACCCACTGGCAATTCCTAATTTTGTACACTGAAAATAAAGTTGCTGCTTTTTCCACAATGAAGTCCTCTACAGTGTGAATTCTTTCTGCAATGAACCAGAAACACAGTTCCTGTAAGGAGTGCTACGTGCTGGATTTTCTTACTTCTTGGAATTAATCAGACTCACTGCCTTGTTAAAGTGCTTTGGAATATTTTGTGTATGAGATGCTACATAAGTTCAAATTGTGAATGATTCTACAATCCCTGTACTACCAGTATCTACTCAAGAATACAGAAACAGATAGTGTAGGCAGAAGAAGACTCCAAGGTCCATCCTGTCTACCTGTTTCCCTGCCTAACTTCATGCTCGACCTAATGCTGGGCTGGAGCTGGAGATCGGATAGCCTTAGTGGCTGATCTTCATTCCCTTCTTCAGGTATCCTTTCCCTCATCTGCCTGTGTGTTCCACTATTCTCTCACATCTACCCCACCGAAGTTTAAACCCCACCACAGTCCTGGCTTTGCCCACTTTCCTGAGCAGTTTATTCCATTCATCCACAACCTGCCTCATGAAGAACTCCCAAATGTCCCCCCTGAATCCCCCACCAGTCCCACCCATGCCCTCTAGTTACTGCGCCCTCATTCCTTGGGGACAAGTCCTTACAATCCACTCTGTTGATTCCTCATAAAAAGTTGTATGCCTCAGTCATATCCTCCCTTTCTTCCCGGCCTCCAATGTATACGTTGTTAAAGTCTACAAACCTTTCCTCATATAACCTCCCCTGCTGCCCCTAGATCTTCATTGTGACCCTCCTTTGTATGATCCCTGTCTATCTCAAGGAGGACTCCGGAATTGTGGCCCTCCTTTGTATGTACCTTGTCTGTCTCAAGCTGGACTCCAGAATTGTGGCCCTCCTTTCTATGATCCTTGTCTGTCTTAAGCTGGACTCCAAAACTGTAGCTCACCTTTATATGATCCCCGTCTGTCTCAACATGGACTCCAGAACTGTGGTCCTCCTTTGTATGGTCCTTGTCTGTCTCAGGGTGGACTCCAGAACTGCATTCAGTATGCCATGTGCAGCCTAATCAGGGACCTGTACAGGGACAGTATAATCTCCTTCTTAGTCTTTGTCACCTCTGTCTGGAGCTCACTGACTGACTGTTAGGCTTCTGGCATTTAAGCAGATCACCCTCCAAAACCTCCACCCCCCCACACTTACCCCCTCCACTGACCATACCTACTGTACTCATTTCCTGCATAATTTCACCTTTGTTACTTCCCATCCCTGATGTGGTACCTGCACTCTGATGTTTGCCTCCTTCATCATCCATATCTACATTACCCTTCCCCCGAATGCCTTCACTAGTTGGGGAGTGCTAGTTAGGTCATCTTCTTCTGCATCCTGCTTGCAGATGTCCCTAGCCCCAGCTCCCCTCCCACTAGTTTAAATTCCACAAAATGTATGTCTCAAACCTCTGCTGCAATACCTTAGTCCCTCCTTACAGTACTCGCTAGAAGGTTTGATATCTTTTATTGGAGCAACATATGTCTTGTACAAAGATGGTATAGTGCACAAGCTTTCAGGGCCTCACAGATCCCTTCTCAGGTGGACAGAAATGGAGCAAAATGAGCAGCATTTATATACACTGTGATGCATTGTTTAAAAAAATTATGACAGAATAGTTGAAAACAATTTAACAGGAAGGGTGGGTGGGCAATGGTTATGAGAGGATGATTATCAGGAAGTGCTAAGATATTTGCCTGGTTTTAAATAGGCCTTAATCCCACTAAAAAGCACCCCATTCTTTCAGGAAGTGAAACTACTACTCAGCACACTGCCTTTTCAACCATTACACAGGAAGATTTTTAGCTTCCTCGCCACCTGCTGCCTGTGCACTGTCAGGAACTCTGAGGTCACCGTACCAGCCAACCCCATAAACCTGGAACCTAATGTCCTAAAGACAGCCTTCACTAATGTCCTACCTGTCAGATCATTTGTCCTCAAATGGACAATAGTATTTGGCATCTTTCCCACTTCTCTAACCAACCCATCTTACCTGGGAAGCACCCTATCTGCAGTTGCCCTATAAGACAGCACACCACCCACCCCTCATTGTCTGGGTAAAGACTAGTCTTGGTACCCCTAATTATAGAATTCACTAGTACCCTCCTTCTAACTCTCCCTTCCTAGCTGCAGCACCTCCCAAGAATGCTGCCATTACTGGTGTTCTTGTTGCAACAGGATGCTCTCTCCTGGGAGGGAGGGGAGTAGCTGCTTCACTCAGTGGGGGGGGGGATGGAATAAGGGGAGACGGTTGCTCATTGCAATTCCACTGCCCCTTCCATACCAAGCTGTTGCCATCTGCTGGCCCCCTCCTTGCCCACTGCCTTCCAACCCTCACTGCTGTGAACCCCTGGAGTTTGCCAAGGAAAAGAAGCAACAGCAGACACCTCCAGCTGCCACTCTGACTTGCTCTGCAGCTGGCAAAGTGTGGCCTGCTGCAACCACCTCAGAATGAAGTACCCCAACCTCCTACAGATCAGCCAGCCTCTACTTCTTCACTGTGTACCCTGGAAGAGTGTCATACCATTGGTCCTGCAGTCAAGACCCCCTTCCCTTGTCCCCACATCTGTCTACTGTACAGGCCTACTCTTGGCCCCCTCTGTGATGCCTTTAATATACCATAGATAGTGAAATTACCTCCTATATCCTACCCCGATCTGGTTCTGGGATGACTCCTGACCTGTGCTGGTGGCAGCTATCTTGGCTGGCTGCCCAGTGGTGCAGTGCCCAGGGTGGAGCAAGGCATGGGGTGGCCATCTGTTTTAGATTCCACCTGAAACTGATGCATACCCATTGAGTCAGGCAAGGTCATTTTAATGTGTGGCTGTAAAGGGAGAAACAGGTATAAGGTGCAGGATTCTATTGGTTTGCTGCCTGCTGGTAAGGGAACAGCAGAGAAGATCCAGTATAAACCAAAGCGTGTCAGCCTAATAAACACAGGCCTGTATTGGACAACTTTGGCATGATGTTAGTGTGCAAAGGAGAGTCAGGGTCAGAGTCAGTGGTGTATGGCTATAATATGGCCATTACTGCTACACTGGGCACTCTTTCTCCAGTCCATGTACATCTGATGTCTTTCCATCATGGCCCCCATGGTACTGTGATGAGATTAGATGGTTAACAATAATCAAGTGGAGGTTTGCGCATCCCTGGAGAATGTCCAGTTCCTTGAACAGCAGGATGGCTTTGACAGTCCACTGCAGGGACAAGAGGGCAATCGCTCTGAAAAAGGCTTAAGTCCTGCCAAGAGTGATTGCCTCAGATAAGACCAGGTCAGCATAACTCTTCTGCACCATGGACAGGTTGATTAGTCCCCATCTACAGTGTATGTGAAAGTTGTTAAAAAAAATTTACTTAACTGTAACTCCAGATCTTCAAGAATATCTTCTCCACACAATCACATTATGGTCTTAGAGCCAGAGGCGCTAGAACCCCACGAGGGCAAACCTTTTCCGCAGGATGCTGACAATGGTGTCACCACCAGCACATGCCTGACACCATATGCCACAGCCAGTAATCCTCATTGATGCCCCAACTGCCTCAGTGCTGTTAGCAAGAAAAGTGAAAAGAGCAAGCATTGTGCTTATAGTAAAATAAAGAAAACAGATATAAACCAAGAAAAGAAAAACTGAATACAAAAGACTTAACCTAACAGGAGGGAAGAACATCCCTTCCCCAGAATACCCTCCTAAGGGTAGACAGGTTGTACAGTGGCGTGAAAAAGTATTTGCCCCCTTCCTGATTTTCTCTATTATTGCATATTTGTCACACTGGATGTTTTCAGGTCTTTAGACAAAATATAATATTAGATAAAGGGAACCTAAGTGAACAAATAACACTTTTTTTTTTTACTTATTTCATTTATTTAATGAAAAAATGTTAACCAACACCAACTGGCACTGTGTGAAAAAGTAATTGCCCCCTAGTTAAATCAACCCAATTAAAGGGATAATTAGAGTCAGCTGATTGAACACAGCCAGGATTGATTACAGCCAGCCCTGCTCAATATAAACCTCACTTATTTTGGCCCTTACCGTCAGAGTCACGTTGCCAGCACAAAGATTCAACAAGCACATTATGCCATGATCAAAGGAAGTTCCTGAAAAGATCAGAAAAAAATTTGTTGCCCTCTATCAGTCTGGAAAGGGTTACAAAGCTATTTCTAAGGCTCTGGGACTCCATCGAACCACAGTAGAGCCATAATCTCCAAATGGAGAACACTTGGAACAGTAGTGAACCTTCCAGGAGTGGGCGGCCTGCCAAAATTACCCCAAGGCGCAGTGTAAAATCATCCAAGAAGTCTCAAAGGATCCTAAAACAACATCAAAGAACTGCAGGCTTCTCTTGCCTCAGCTAAGGTCAGTGTTCATGACTCCACAATCAGAAAGAGACTGGGCAAAAATGGGCTTCATGTGAGAGTAGCAAGGCGGAAACCACTGCTAACCAAGAAGAACATAAATGCTCATCTCTCATTTGCCAAGAAGCACCTGGATGATCCACAAGCCTTTTGGGAAAATGTTCTATGGACAGATGAGTCCAAAGTGGAACTTTTTGGACAACATGGATCCCATAATGTCTCGCGTAAAGCAAACACAGCATTCCACAGTAAGAACACCATACCAACAGTCAAACATGGTGGTGGTAGTGTGATGGTGTGGGATGCTTTGCTGCCTAAGGACCTGGATGACTTGCCATAATTAAAGGAACCATGAATTCTGCTCTGTGCGCGGAAAATTCTTAAGGAGAATGTCCAGTCATCCTTCCGTCAGCTGAAGCTGAAGCGTAGTTGGGTCATGCAGCAAGACAATGATCCAAAACACAAAAGCAAGTCCACATCAGAATGGCTAAAAGAAGTAAAATTAAAGTTTTGGAGTGGCCTAGTCAAAGTCCAGACTTAAATCCAATAGAGATGCTGTGGCAGGACCTGAAACGAGCAGTTCATGCTCGAAAACCTACCAAATGTTACTGAATTAAAGCAGTTCTAGAGGAAGAGTGGGTTAAAATTCCTCCACAGCAATGGAAAGACTGATATTGAATTATAGGAAGTGTTTGGTTGCAGTCATTGCAGCTAAATGTGGCATAACCAGTTATTAAGTGTAAGGGGCAATTACTTTTCACACAGTGCCAGTTGGTGTTGGTTAACTTTTTCATTAAATAAGTGAAATTAAAAAAAACAAGTGTTATTTGTTCACTCAGGTTCCCTTTATCTAATATTACATTTTCTCTAAAGACCTGAAAACATCCAGTGTGACAAATATGCAATAATAGAGAAAATCAGGAAGGGGGCAAATACTTTTTCACGCCACTGTACATAAACAACATATAGGACATACCAAGACAGTGCTATCACCACAAAGCATTAGGCAATAGAGGAAAAAGGCAATGACTCAGCACAGCTGACCCCAGAAGCTATCAAGCAGGGTATCCTGTGCCCAAATGGGCAAAGCAGTGCAGTAGGGATGCCTTCTATCAAGCACCAAGGCACACAATGTGTATAGGTGCCTCCCCTTATAGATGTGGGAAATGTAAGTGCTGGGGAGCAAATGTATGCAATCCAACCCTCCAGTCCCGCAACACAGGGAAAAATGAGGGGGAAGGGCACAAAGAGGCTTTGCCGGTAACAAAAACCTCTATGCCTTGGTAATCAATAGAAGAAAAACATTTTGGCACCTTGCTTCTGCAGCTGATGCCCCATCAGGAATGAAATAACTAAAACTGACCATCCATCAATGTGGTAAGCAAGGATGCAACCTCAAACCACTAAATCAAGAGAAAAAAGCATGACCAGGTACAAACTTCACTTGTCAATGAGGTATATGAATTAGAATGAATCGAAAAAAAAAGGGGGCTGTACGAAATAGGCTTGGTGTCCAGGTGGGGCATACAGTCTAATTTTTATATGTGGTATTTTGCCTTGAATAATCAGGGGAAAAACTAGCCATGTGCATGAGATGCCACTTTGTATGCCAGATTTTATTAATATTGCCTGTTCAAAAAACTACAATATAAGTATGTCATTAGGAGACAAAGGAGAAAAACTCAGGCCTAGTCATAAACAGAAAAAACAGACATGAAAACCAGCCTCTTTAAGAAATAAGGTCTCTGCTAGTGTGGACAAGAGAAACATCATTGAGGGTGTAACGCTAAGCAGCCACAGTGACGTTTCCATCAGATGGTCACAGCAACAGGACATGACTATTTGCCTCACTGGAATCCCAAACTGGACCAGAGATCAGATACAAAAAAGGAGGAAAGCTGTAAAAGGAAAACTGGGGATACCCACAGGGACAGAAAACAAGGGTGTACATCGTCTGTAAAATGAAAAAAGGTTAAGGTAGGAAGGCATACAATACCTTGTTCTACTGTCAAGCTCTCTCAATGAAGGCCTGACCTCACATTGTAATTTGCAAGCATCTCAGATAAAGTACAGTTACGTAAGAACTTACTGTAACAGATGATCTTCTAGAGGATCTCTTGCATCAGGCCACACCTATAGAACAGCCACCAGGCACCAGGACCACACAGAAACTTTTCTAATTAGCAGTCGCCAAGGGGCTGCCCATGACGATGTCAGATGCATTGACATCCCTCCCATACAGACATGGGTGGCCCCACACCCTCCTCAGTTCTTTTCCCGTCGGAGACACCATCCAGAGTATCTCCGGCTGGGGAACTGAGGGGGAGCCAGAGGTTTCCACCATAAGGATAGGTGAAATAGAAGGTTAACTGTCCTGGAGAGAGGCAGACAGACACAGAAAAGCTCAAAATCCAAGGGGGATGGAGGGTGGGATGGCATGGCCTGATGCAAGAGATCCTCTCAAAGATCTACGGTTATGGTAAGTTCTTACATAATTGTACTATCTTCAACGAGGGTATCTCTTGCATCAGACCACACCTATAGAACAAGTCCCAGGCAGTTACAGACACAGAGACAGTCTGGGTGGCTGGAGGCTAGAGGCCTAAGACAGGAGGCCGAAGCCTGCCCTTCTTCTAGAAGCAATGTCCAGACTGCAGTGTTTAGTGATAGTGTGGACTGTACTCAAAGTGGCAGCAGCACAGATCTCTGCAGCCGAAATATTCCTGAAACAGGCAACTGAAGCGGCCATGCCACTGGTTGAACGACTATGAACAATGCCAGGAAGTTCCTTACCATTCTTCTTATGACAAAGATACAGTCAGTCAACTACTTGGACAAGCATTGTTTAGAAATGGATACAGACTCTTTTTGGGGGGCCAAAGAAATAAACAGCTGTGAGAACTTCCAGCAGCCTTTCATGTGGTTTCTACAGCAACACAAAATTCTATGTGCATCTAAGGTATGAGCAATGCTTCCCCTGTACTAGCATGCTCTGGGTAATAAACAGGCAGGTGGGTGGTTTGATTCAAGGTAAACTCAGACACCACCTAAAGAAGAAACTTTGGATTCATATGCAAAGACACCCTGTTGTTGTGGAAAATCAGATAAGGAGGCTCATACATCAAAGCCTGAAACTCAGAAATCCTTCAAGTTGAAGTAATAGCAACTAAAAATAGCACTTTCTATGACAGAAAGCATAGCTTGCATGTCGCGGCTGTCTGAAAAGGGACCAAAGTCAGCTTTTTTAGCACAAAATTCCCAGGCTGGGACTGGGTTGGGGATGGGAGGCTTCCGATGAAGGATGCCTCTCCAAAATGTGCAGGACACCTCTAGTTGTGCTACCGTACGGCCGTCAATGGGCACATTGAAGGTTGAAATGGCTGACAGATGCACCTTAATGGAGGAGTATTGCAGACCCGAATCTAAAAGGGACAGCAGGTACTCCACAATCTGATTCACAGAACAAGTGAAAGGGTCCAAATGATGTGAAGCCTCCCACAGAGCAAAGTGATTCCACTTCATACAATAAATGGCCCTGGTAGAAGACTTTCTGGCAGCCACCAGGACATCAGCCACCTTTGGGTACACCCCAAAGCAAGCCACGACTATGTCTTCATGAGCCGAGCATGGAGGTGTGGTGACTTGAGGTCTGGGTGGACCAAAGTGCCCTGCTTCTGTGATAGCAAGCCTCTGCACAGGGGTAGGCGCACCGGAGGTTCTACTGCTAGCTGCTGCAGCAAGGGGAACCAAATCTGATGAGGCCAGAATAGGGCAATAAGGATCAGAGTGGCCCCTTCCATCTGGAGCTTGATTAGTACCCTTTGAATTAGAAGAAAGGGAAGGAAGGCGTAGAGGAATCTCCCCTTCCAAGAGAGGTACAACGCGTCTCACCAGAAAACTCCAGGCCCTGGAACGAGCGAGCAGAAACATGGCACTTTTGTGTTGAGTTGGGACACGAAAAGGTCCAACTCTAGATGACCCCACCTGTCGAACCAGTCTTCTATGACCAAGGTCAGTAGCTCCTACTTGTGCATCCAAGACTACGATCATCTGAGCCTTTCTGCCAAGACATTTTGGACACTGGAAATATGGACAGCCGACAGTTTCAGGCCATGTTGTCAGTGTCAGTGGCTCAGTAGGTAGCACACTCACCTCAGAGGCCAGGAGATCAAAGGGCTGTGTGTTCAGTTCCCACATCTGGCACTTGGGTTAATATCTCAGTACTGACACTGTACCGCAGCATGAGAGGGGTGCTGCACTTCTGAAATGCTGTCTTTCGGATACGACATTAAACTGAGGTCCCGCCTGGATTGATGGTAGTTCAGGTGGATGTTAAAGATCCCATGGCACTTATTGAAAAGAGTAGGGGAATTTCCTTGGTGTCCTGGCCAAATTTCCCTCATTCACTAAAATTACCACGGACAGCTTAATCTCATTTAAGGTCAGTCGGCATTCATCTGTATCCCCCTTCCCTGGGTCGTGCCTGAAAATAGGCAGGATTTGTCTAGTGCACTTACCCAGTCAACAAAAACTAAATAATAAAATGTTCTAGAGCCCAGTACCAGACCCTCATCACTTCTCGACACAGAGGGTATGAGTGGATCCCCCCTTGTTTGCTGATGTAGTGCACTATACTGATGTTTTTTGTCTGCACTAGCAGATGGTCCCAGGGCAGATAGGTCTGGAAGGCTTGTAAAGCATATAAGATGGCCCTCATCTCTAAGACGCTGATGTGGAAGGCAGCCTCCATGCTGGGCCATATCCCCCACCCCCACCCATGAGTCTGGTGAGGCCCGAAATAAGCTCCACAGAACAACCCCAAGACATCTGTGATGAGAATCTGCTGAGGGGAAGTAATTAGGAAGGGACCACTTTCAACAGGTTGCTAGATTCCATTCACCACAGCAGCACCTTTTTGACTGGAGTGGAAACTAGAACTTGTTATTCTAGGTCGACAGTGTGCTAGTCCCACTGGACCCTCAATGTCCACTGGAGAATCTGCATATGGAGCCTGGCTAAAGACACTGTAACAATGGCTGCAGCCATGAGGCCCAGGAGCCTCAAGAAGGTTCTGGCCATGACATGTCTGCTGTTGTAAAGCAGCTGGGCCTGGATCATCGGGTGGTCTGCCCTGTCCTGTGGCAGGACTGCAAAACCCTGAGCCATGTCCAGGACTGCTCTGATGTAGTGAAGGCACTGGCAAGGGGTAAAGACTGATTTGGACAGACTGACCATGATTCCCAGAACTCAGAACAACTGTTTTGTATGTTCTGAGGTCTGCAGAAGTTGCTCCCTGGACTGTGCCTTTAGCAACCAGTCATCCAGATTAGGGAAGACGTATAGACACTCCCTCCTGAAGGAAGGCTGCTACCCCTGCCAAGCATTTGGTAAAGACCTGAGACACAGATGACAAGCCAAAGGGCAATGCTCGGAACTGATGGTGCTCCCCCTGGAACTGGAACAGTCTCTCTGGTGCAGCAGTGCCAGCAGACTATGTAGTGTCACCATCCTGAACTTCTTGTACTGGATATAGGAATTCAAGTTCCTCAGATCTAGGATGGGCCATAAATCCCCTGTGGATTTGGAGACTAAAAAGAAGTGAGAATAGAACCCTTTGTTCCTCTGATCCACAGGGACAGGTTCTATGGTCCTCTTTTGCAGCAGCATGCAACTTTCCCCCAGCAGCACTGGAATGTGGTCTGGAGAGCAGCTGGAATGGACTGGAGGTTGATCTGGAGGCCACTCCGTAAGTTCTAGAGTGCGGCCATGTTCCATGAGCTGCAGAACCCAAACATCTGGGGTAAGCTCACTCCATCTGTCCAGGTGGAGGGAGAAATGACCCACTACCACCACCTCCTGCAGTGCTGGAGGGTAGGAGTTTGGCATGGAGTCAAGCTAAGATAGCCCCTTGTGGCCAGGGCCACATCCCCTCCTCTGGAGACTTTTCCAGAAGTGGAGGTAGGGGCAGGCAGGGCAGTTGCTGCCCAGCACTTGCCTTGGGGCCTAATGCCCTGCCTGGGCTTATGGAAGGCCTGGTGAAAGGGCACCCTCTGGCCATTTTTTTGGCTGGGTGTGGTAGAGGGTGTGAAAGGTAAAGTCCTACCTGAGGCCAGTAGGTCAGAAAAAATGTCCTGCACATCCATTCCAAAGAGCTTGTAGCCCCTGAAGGGGGCATTCAGGATGGACTGCTGCACATCTGTAGCAAAGCTAGAGACCCTAAGCCAATAATGCCTTCTCAAGCAGATGCCTACTGCCGCTACCCTAGTGGAAGCATCCACAGCACCACAGACAGACCGCAAAAGATGCTTGCCGAAGTCGGCCTCAGACTGAGGGCCTTAAGCACTTCCTGCCTCTGGGGACACTCTAGGAGGGTCTGAGCAGCAGCCTTGGCCTTCTTCCAGAGAGTATTCTGAAATCTGACCATGTGGGCAACATAATTCAAGACCCCTGATGGCCAGCGTAGCTGAGGCAAAGGTCCTCTTCCCCATGAGGTCCAGCTTTCTGGACTCCTTATCCGGGGAAGAGAGCTGAGGTGCTTAGGCTTCTTGGTCCCATCATGGGCAGCATTTAGCACCACTGACTCTGCCTCTGGTTGCTCAGCAAAGTATGGTTCCCCTGAGGCAACCTGGTCCATTTTGTCCACCTTTCTAGGCATGGCAGGAATCATATTCGGTCTGTACCAGGCAACCAAAGTGGCATCATTACAGTTCACTATGAGAGAAGGAATAATAAGGGGAGGAGAATCTGGCAATTCCAGATATTCAGTCAGATTCCTCCTGGTTACATCCTGCTCCTCAGCATCGAACCCCATTGCAGATTACATATCTCTTTGGTAAGTCGTCATGTGCACCTGGCGTGGCACTATGGACAGGGAAGACTTAGCAGACATATACAGTCTCCTCCCCAGAGCTTTCATCTGCCTGGAGTTGGAAAAGGCGGGGGCTCAATGGAGAGAGGGTGATGGCAAGGCATTTTTATTTCTATGGCCCCCATCCCTAGGGCACAGGTTGCTTCATAATATTAAAAGGCAAGATATACAATAATGAATTACACAGTTATTCACTAAAAACAAAACAGAAATCATGAAAAATGCAGAAAGAAAGGGTGGAAGTTGTTAGACTCCAAAGACTGACAAAAACAAATAATATTTGAGCCACTTCTGACATGCTTCCACTGAGAGTGAACCCCAAAATGAATACAAAGGGAGTTCCAAATAAGTGGGGCCCCACCAAGGGCACCATATCACCAAACAGCTTTAAACGCAATCCTTCAGTGGAGCAGAGTGAGTGGCTGGGAGTATACCAAGTCAAGTGATCTTTAAGGTAGCCATGACCCAGTTCATGCAGACTTGTATATTAGTAAAGTGATCTTAAAGGTATTACACCAACTAATTGGTAGCCTGTGTAGTTGCCTCAACACAGGCATTATATAATCCACATAAGATGACACAATGATCAGCCTGGCCACGTTATTCTGCTCCAGCTATAGATGGGGCACCAACCTTTCAGATATCCCCAATTAAAAAGTGTTACAGTAGTTGACTCTTGAGGTTATGAATAGGAGTACCAGAGTCATCGGGTCCTCTTTCCCCAGATAGGACTTAATACAGGAAATATTCCACAGCTGCAGAAATCCACTGCAGACTACAGCTAACAGCTGATATTCAAGTGTAGCTCTGGATCCAGAATGACTCCCAGGTTTTTCACCCTATCCATGACCATAAAGTTGGTGCTATTTAATGAAGATAACCCGATAGCATCTTACCTGACAGATGACTGGCAAGGACCTGGTTTCACCAGCAGCAACTCTGTCTTGGTTGGATTTAAGCTCCGCCAGCTGGAGGCCATCAAGTCAGTGATCTTTTGTAGGCACTGTTCCAGCATCAAGACAGCCCCTTGCCCATCAGACAGATAGAGCTGAGTATCATCTGCATAGTAAAGAAAACTCAAGCCATACCACCTGATTGTCCTAGCTGTAACATATACACCGCAAATAACATGTGCAACAGAACTGACGTGAGAACACCACAGGTGATCGCTGATGGTTGCAGTGAGTATGTACCTACCACAACCCTCTGCAATCCACCTGATAGGAAGGACTCAAACCATTTCAAGGATGTTCTGGTGGGTTCCATATAATCCTTAAGGTGCTCCATCAAAACCATGAGTCACGGTGTTGAATGCTGGCGGTCAAGAACGACAACAGACTGCCACCCACTGGATTCAGAAGGGAAGAAAACCTCACCAAGTGGTGACCAGTTTCTCCTGGAGACCCAACTGGAGATAAATACCTAGGCTGGATGCCCTGCAGAGGAAAATGGGCATCTCCTTACTACCACTGTAGCTTCTCCCGAGGCTGTATGCTGTATGCCAGACAGAGATCACCATGTCCTGACAGGGTACTTTCAAAAAATAAAACAAAAACAGCAGCTCAGTATTGGAAATCTCCCCTACTAGGCAGGCTCTCCAGCATCTCCTTCATGAACCGCTGGAAGAGGATGTCTTCAGCGGAGGACAGAACATGGAGAAATGCTTCACTGTTCTCTGAGAAAGATGCTGTGGGAGAGGAGGAATGAACAAGTTGAAGCTGAAAGAGGCACTGGAAATAATGCCAGGTTGGTTTCGCTGTACCAGCATTGTACATTCTCCATTCACTGGTGGGAATGCTGTGGAGATAGTTAGCCCAGAGACCTGAGGATCTTAACCACCCTGTCAAACAGAGACCGAGTCACATAAGGCAGCACCCTAAACAGAACACTGGTGGTAGAGATGCCCACCCTAGCTGTGCTCAGTCCTGGACCTTGCGGTTCACTTGGTAAGCTTATACAGTAGTGTCTTGGTAGTTTATACTTCTTTGAGGACTCAAGAGTCAGCTCCATTATGATCCATTCAGGAAGGGACACGGCAATGTCTTAGCAAAATAACGGAGGCCTTTAGGTGCTCATTAAAATGCTGACATGGGTTGCTTGACTCAGTGCTTCAGGATCGAGACCTCAACCTCGACCGTCAGGAACGCCAATGGTGGGTCTCAGGGTGAACCGGCGAAAGCCAAGCATCCTCCGGATTACCGGATCCTGAGGGGTATGGACCAGATCAGCAGGCTGATTGGACTCACCCTGAGAGGTGACAGGCAGAACTGGAAACCTAGAAAGGGAGGCATTGGCCTCATCTGTTGACAATGAGTCCAACGGATAGAGAAAATTCTCAACGGGTTGGTCAATGGGCATCTCAACCAACTAGCCCGACAGGGAGACCGTGGAGACCAAGGCTTCTCCTGAGTCTACAGGTGTTTTGCAGAGACAGTTGGCTTTTTGCCTAGTCAGGCAGTCCTCACTTTCCAGAGGGGGTCAACTCATGTTCTTGATATGAATGAAGCAACAGAGCAGGAGACAGACCCAGGATTTCCCTCTGGTGTGTTTGACGGTAATGGAGGACTTCCAGAAACGCAAGGCATACTTGGGATCCAGACTGGGTAGTGAGCATACAACCAAAAACACTGAGGTTGGTGAACTAAAAGCATTATTTCAAACTTTGGAGAGACAATTGTTTCATGAACTTAATATTACATATAACATCTTGGGACTTGAAAATTATATTGAGCAGGAACTGGCACCCCGAGGTTTAAGGGTCACTGTTTTACCCTCTGGTGGACTTGAAAATCTTTTTTTATAAACAAGAATGGGAAACAGCAGCTGCGGTATGCAGCAAAACATTTATCCAGATCCTAATTAAAGAGGACACTTTAAAACATGAGGCGCTAATCAAAGAACTTGCCACCACTAAAGCTGCATTAAAAAACCTCATTAAACACCCCTAGTTTGCTGAATTAGATAAACATCTGAAATTAAAACTTCAGAAACATAAAACTGAACTAATAGAGTGCAAGCATACTAAACTGGAATGGCACCATCTGGATTATAAGGAGGGGAGAATTTATAAGTGGACTAAATTTGGTGGAAACAGATCAGCTTCAAGGGGACGTTCAAGGACCAGACGTATTCGTAGTAAAAGCAACAGATATCGAACAAAAGCTTAATCAACCACATCTAAGTCTACCCCCAAGAGCAATACATCAGACATACCTCAAGGGGCCACACTTCAGCCTGAAGCTTCCAATTCTGAGGGGAGCGATACTGAGACTGAATTTGGGCCTTCCAAAACGGTGTCTTTTTCCGAACGGGTGCCAGGGAACAAAGTCAAACACAAAAATGCTGTGGGTGGATGAGGAGAGGGAGGAGAGATGGATGGAGCCACGGGACAAGGCACTTACACAAGAACACGGAGCGGCAAATCATTAATTTAACTGATCATGAACTTACCGAGGCCCAAAAGTCTGTTTTACACAAGGGACTGTGGTTTGTACCAACATCTGAACCAAACCATTTTAATATCTATATTGATTTACAAAAGTTCTTTCGGAGAATTCATTTAAAATATTTTTTTCAATAAACAAACCAAGCCTTGATTTCTGGGTCTCAATTTGATGATGTCAGTCTGGATGCTTCTATTATGGACATTAACATGGGTGGCACTAATACCATCCCCAATATGGACCCCAAGGCCCAAACCTCATTGTTGGATGAATGGACTGCTATGGATCAAGTCAATCTTTCTATTTTGGAATCATTATTGGGAGAACATAGTGATGGCAACAACTCTATTGACTGAGAGATGCTTCAGCATGACCACAAAATAAAATTGAAACCAAAATCGAACTTTTCCCCTAATCTGTTTAATCCTGCAATTCTGACATACAAAAAGACCATATGGCATGAAGTTTGCAAGATTTTGGATACTAAAAAAACAACCAGCTCGAATATCTCCAGGGAAGAGAAATGTGTCCTAATGGAACTACAAAATAACAAGGACCTTATTTTGAAACATTACGATAAGGGTGGAAATACCGTAATTATGGCAAAAGATTTCTACAAAAGAAAAGTCCTTGAACTTCTCGGCAACACCATCAACTACAGATGCTTACCAGGTAACCCTCTACTGGTATTCAAACAAGAACTATTAACTTTGTTAGAGACTGCCAAAATTACCAATCAAATCAGTGAAACAGAATTGAAGTTCCTCTGGACAGAATTTCCTATAACACCTGTACTTTACATTTTACCAAAAGTGCATAAAGACATTAACAACCCCCCGGGATGTCCCATCGTCTTGGGGGCTGGCTCTTTAATTAATCACCTTTGCACCTTTTTAAATTTTTTCTTACAACATAGTGTTATGTCTCTCCCTTTTTATACTAGAGATACTATGCACTTGTTAAATCATTTAGGGGGATTCAAGTGAGAAACAGATTACTTATCGTTGGGTATAGACATTGAGTCCTTATATACATCCATTCGACATCACGATGGACTCGGGACATGTAGACATTACTTACAACTTAATGAATCATTACCACAACAACTTATTTTGGAGGGACTGGAGTATGTACTAACTCACAACTATTTTATGTTTGATGGGGATTACTATCTCCAGTGTTGTGAGACTGCGATGGGGTGGCCATGGCCCCCCTCCTATGAGAATTTGTTTTTGGGTCAGTGGGAGAAGGAGCTGATTTTTGATGCTAGAAACAATCAATTTTTTTAAATGTTTTGATAGAATTGTACAATGGCACAGATATATAGATGTATTTGGAAAGGAACATACTCTGAGGCCCAAGGAACTGATAAATGGCTAAATACCAATATCATCAACTTACACTTCACATGTGATATACAAATAGAAAGATTGAATTTTTTAGATGTTACCCTCACAATCAGTGAAAACAGACATTTTAAGTACAGCCTACAGAAAGTTCACTGCTATAAATAATGTATTACATGCCAAGAGTCACCATCCCAGCAGCCTGAAGGATTCCATACTTTATGAGTAATTTTTGCATTTAAAACACAATTATAGGCTGGAAAAATAATTTTACACACAGGCTACAGACCTCTATAACAAATTTTTGGCAGGGTTACTCAAAAGAGGTCTTAGATAAAGCACTTGAAAGAGCAGAATCTTTAGACAGGAAGACATTGCTGATTCCAAGAACCAGAGCTATGGATGAATTTTCTGGGGTAAAATCTGTAACTGAATTTAACTCAGTGGCAGGAAGTGTGGGTGGAATACTTACCAAATATTGGCCAATTTTAACTAATAACACTGAGTTATTTAACAGTATTGGTCATAAACTAAGAATAACATTTAGGAGAGGGAGAAACCTGAAAGACAGGTTGGTTTCCAGTTATTTTTCAGTCGCCCCTACCAATCGTACTCGGATACCAATTAAACCTCCAGGTATGTTTTGGTGTGGGCATTGCAATGTTTGCAAATATATGGTACAAGGTAATTTCTTTTCCATGCTAGGATGCCACAAGAGAGTTGAAATCAGACAATTTATATCATGTGTATCCACGTTTATTGTCTATGCATTGTGGTGCTGTTGTTACAAACTATATATAGGGAGAACAATGAGAAAACTAAAAACCAGACTACAACAACACATCAGGGATATTAGGAATGCTGACACTTCAAACCCTGTAGCCGAACATTTTTTTAAATGTACGTAATGGTGACCCAGGAGTTCTCCACTGCATGGGTCTGGAACAAATCAAACTAGGCATACGGAGTGGCAACAGGGTCAATAAATTATTACAACAGGAGACTACGTGGATATTTACACTAAACTGTTTAAACCTGGGGGGAAGGGGGCTGAATAATGAGCTGAATATCAAACCGTACCTGTAAATTACTGCAAATAAATTTTTTTTAGTGTATAGTTTGAAAAAAAAAACAACGTTTTGCTTAATTTTTCCAGGTTCCATTTTAACTGGAATGGTGTGCACAGGCCACATATCCTGTTGTCCATTTGTTATATACATTTAGACCACTGGATTTGTTCCTCTTCCTTTTCTTGGAACAACCTTCTCCTATATTGCTTTGTTCCCCCCAAAAAAAAAACTGCTTCATTATTTTTATTCACAATACTCTTACTAGAATTATTTCATCTAGTTCCCTAATTTGTTTCCTGTCCACTGGCTCCTTTACACCATCCCCCCCCAAACACCCCTCTAGCTCCTCTTTATTTTGTATTGGCATTACACATATGGAATTGCTTTGAATAATGCTTTTTTGATATTGATTGCAAAATTATGGTGAGATATTTCTCATGTTGTTTATGACACTTAAAGAGTATAACTGTTTGCTTTGCATGCTTTTCTCTCATTTGGTCCTTTATGATGCTCTTTGCAGTTCTCTAAGCACAGCTGACATTTTTACATCAGATGTTGAAGTATGTATGTACTATTAATAATGTACAGAGTTCTCTGTTTACTGCATCAACCCCTTCTTTTGACATGGCACATCTATTTTAGTTTAGTCAATACGGTGTACATACAGAAATACATAATATATGCTACATGCTTGAAGTTTAAAATGGCATACTGTGTACCAGTTGACTTACGATGTCACTAGATTTTTGAATTTAATGGTGTTCCTTGCCACTCCAGAGTTCACCCCCTGAGGAAGACCTAACGGTCAAAAAGGAGGGGCATCTGGTGTTGGAGTGTTTGCCTGACCTTTGAGAATGCTGAATTCATAATAAATTACTTTGATTTTTGCAGCAGTTTGTCTGCGTCTCTTTAATTGGAGTACGGGTTTCTGTTAGACCGTGGAGCCAATGGGTGGGCCGAAGGATCAACCATAGTAGAAACCTCTAGAGAAGTGCGAGAATCCAAGGCCCAAGAGCGCCTGCAATCCCACAATCAATGGTGAGACTTCTTTTTAGCCTTCTTTTTGTAAGATTTGGATTTTGTGCCCTTAGAAGGGTCCTACCCAAAGGTGGGAAGGGACTGACACAAATCCTTAAATGCCCCCGAGAATGTGTAGCCAAAAGAAAGCGGCACAAAGGCTGAACAGGCATGCTCCATGGCCTGAGCCGCAGCCTCTTCAAAAGCCACAAGTTGTTCAGCAGATCCCACAGCCATGGAGACCACCTGATAGGCATCTTTCAATTTAATGGAATCCCATTCATTTGGGTGCCCGAGGAGAAGCAGTGTGCCGGTCTTCCAGAGTTGAAGGATGCAGAGTCCGACACAGGCCACACACCTGGGGATCGTGTTTGTGGCCAAAGCAGTAGAAAAACATGGTGTGTGGGTCCGTCTAGGACATCTTCTGCCCACACTCGCACATCTTGAATTCTGGTGTCAATTTTGAATCATCCATATTGGAGATTTTGAAGAAATTGCCTGAAGATGAAGAATTTCACAAATCGCCAAAGTTTGAAACAAAGGGCCCACTCAGCATGGACAGCAGTAAGGAGAAAACCTTCTTCCAGTGGAAAGGAAGATCTGATGTTACAGGGTGGTGTCGAGGGAGTTACCACTCGGGTGGGTAGGAGAAGCCAGCTTGAAGACATCCAGCAAGTCCTAAAGGGAAAGGAACACAGTCAAATGTGTGGCTAGGTACATCATATCCACATCCCTAGAAAATGAAAATCATGTACTCACCGTAATTCCTGATCTTCCAAAATATCTTCATCATTTATTTCCACCTATGGGTCTCTGTCATGGGCACTAGAACCCCATGGAAGCAAAGCCTTTTGCATTCTACAGCTTAGGGGACTGTCAGTGCCAGTGTTGCCCATGAATGCACTGCCGATCGAGGTGATTGTCAGCAGCTCTAAATCAATATTTAAAACCCGATTAGACAAGTTTATCCTTTCAGGCTCTTCTCTATGTTATTATTAGTACATAGGAGCAAATTATGAGCCTCACGGCTCTCTAGCTTCTAATGAATCCTAGTATGAATGATGTGGCACTCGTGGGCTGGTCAGTAAACCACGCTGGCTCCCCACCTTCTTTACATAGAAACATAGATTTTGACGGCAGATAAGGTCCGCTTGGCCCACCCAGTCTGCCCATTTCCCTACCTAATGGATAAGCTGCAGATCCTAGTTAACCAGCAGCCTACTTCTTCCTACCCCCACCCCCAACCCCTAGAATTGCTTGGTTCTGTTTCCAGGAGAGAAACAAGTGGAAGAGGAAAAAGTGGAAGGGAGGGACTAAGTGTGCTAGCTGAAACAGATAGGAAAAGGATATAGGATATAAAAAGAATAAAATCTGACTACCAACTTAGAGAAAATGAAGAATTGGGCCCAGGGGCACAAGGCAGCAGGTCAAAAGAAAGGAGCCAGAGCCTATAAGCCACCTGACAGGAAGTTGGAATGGCAGCAGCCCTGGTAAAGGGCCCTGGTTGGGTAAGAAAGACCAGAGGAAAAATTCAAAAAGGGACTGAAAAAAGACCTTTTACCATGGTATAAGAACAGAAAACATAAAGAAATGAAAACAAAGAGGTCCTCCTGCCACTCCCCCAAGATAGAGAAACAGAACAGTTAGGAGTTAGGATGCTCTTAATGTCCTGCTCTCCAGGCTATGGGCCTAGGCAGCCATAATAATTAGGAGGTGCTGGCAGAGCAACAAGGCAACAAGATAGTTTAGACTGCCCAACCCCAGAAAGCTGAAGAGCGAGTATGTCAGTTGAATGATAACCAGCTTTGGAAACCAAGGGAGAAAAAGAGGACGGAGAAGAAAAGGAAATAAAAATTCCGGAAAGGTTTTTTTTTTTTGTCAGATTTACCTTCCCTGTTCCTTTTTTTGTTTGTTTCTGCAGGGAAGGGATAGGAACCCCGAAAATAGAATATTTCTCCATTATTCCCTTTTAAGAAAAAAAGAAAGAAAAAAAAAAAACATAAGGGATGGAGGGAAGGGGCCCTGTAGAGCAAACACTTAAAACCATGAAAGGAAGCCGCAAGAAGGTTAGGTAGAGAAAGACATAGGGTGAGCTGCCCAAAAGCCCTGGCTCCTATCTGAGTACAGGATGGTGGATGGGCACAGTAATAAATGAAGATATTCTGGAAGTTCAAGAATTATGGTGACTATGTAATTTTCATGTCTTCCAAGAATCAATCTTCACCACTTATTCCCACCTATGGGTCAGAATACCAAGCTTTCCACCCAAAAAGGGTGGAGTTGGCTCACCCAGAGGAAAACGGTTATTCCCTCAGCCCTCAGTGGTGGCGGTTGGGGGTTAACCAGAGAAGGGCAGGGACTCCTCACGGGTCTGGCAGGACCCAAGTCTGGTCAGGGCAGGTGGAGGCTCGAATGACCTGGGAGCAGGAAGGTGCCCTGACAGTTTACAATTGATCCTGTGGGAGAAAAACTGAGTCACCTGGAATCGCAAGCTGAGCACCCTGAGCCAGGGGATCCAACCAAAAAAGGTGAAACTATCCCATCCGCCAAATGCAGACTGCAGATCCCACCAGCCTGAAAGCTACCTCGTTAGTGTCATAAGACGCCCTTGCTTGGACCTCGCCAGCTCCAGTCCTGGGCAGAAAGGCAGATGGCTTGCCTGGTTGCCTCACTGTCTGGCAGAGATGCTAGGAGCCAACCCAGCATTGTCCACAGGCACCTGCCATAGGCCGCCTGATGTGTCAAAATGCACATCATGGTGTCATCCACAGAGAAAACCCACCTGCCACAGGCATCAAACTCAGTGAAGTCAAAGTCAGGTGGCGATCACACATCGAGTTTCTAGGTCCAGAGGATATGTCAAGGAGCAGGATGCCAGAAGAGAGATGTGTCATGACACCTGGAGACCCCATGGCTGTGCAATATCTGTGCTGGACATCCCTCGGGGCTGGAAAAGGGGCAAAGGGATGGATCCAGACTTGCCTGGATGCCTCCGTGAATGGCTGAGGCCACAGAGGGATGAATGTAGTCTTTCTGCTGTAATGCCCAAGGAGTGACAGTGCCAGAGTAGTAGTACTGTGATCAGAAAAGTGGTGCAGGCCCAGGTCCTGCATCATCTCCCCTAGGAACTTGCTGGTACCGGACGTACTCAGCGTCAGAGGAGAAGTGAACAGAGGTATCCTCTTCCTCAGAGGAGGAAGTGGGAGATGACAAGGAGATGGAATCATGAGGCAGTGATGCAGGGACTTCAGGCTGAAAAACGGTGTGGTGTGCCCTAAGCTGGTATTGGGAGAATACACCAACCTGAACTGGTCGCAGGACAGACACCCAAGAAGACCAAAAATGCCAGGGAGCAGGGGAGGAGGGGTCAGAGGAAGGGGGAGGGAGGAGGAGGTTCATGTGAGACCAGGCCAGGCCCTCTGCAGGGGTGTGGGAATGCTCAGGAGAGCTCTACTGGAGGGAGGGCCTGGCAACCCTGCCTGTCAACAAATGACCAATAGCTGCAGTGCCCACGGAGGGGGGGAACCCACAGATGGGGAGAACGGAGCTGTGCAGATTCCACTAGGCAGCCTTGGTCCCCAACAATGACAGGGCCAGACAGTTCTGGGGAGAAGGATGGGTTCAAACACTCACTGTGACTCCTACTAGAGCTGCCAAGTACTCTAGGCAAGGAGTGAGCCACAGGCCCAGACTCCCAAGTCCTCCCCTCACCAGAACTGGTTCTGCCCATTGGGTCAGGCCCAGGCTTGGAGCCAGAGCCTCCTGGGGAAGAGCAGCCAGAAAGTACAGTTACGTAAGAACTTGCCGTAACAGTAGATCTTCAAGAGAGGCTCCTGCAGTAGGTCATAACACGTAGGACTGTGCCCTCTGACGTCAGGACCGCACGGCAAACTTTTGTTCAAACAACATGAGATCTTGTTGTATTCAGACATAATGCAGTTAGCCCCAGCACTTGAACTGTCCCAGAGAAGAAAGAGTTAACTCTATGCAGAAGCATAGAACGTTGAGCTCGAGCTCGGTTTTCAAACCTCTGTCTGTGTTACTTCCCAGTGCAACTGTCAGATTCTTTTACTCCGCCTAACAATGAAGTCACTCCGGAGATTTCCTCTGCTCGGTTCGGTAAAAGTAGAGCATTCGATTTAAACCTTTTTTTTGTTATTTTCAGATTTCCAGCCTCTGTCTAGTGTGTAGATAGGTAGTGACTGTGTTTTATTTTGGTGAAAAAGTGGAAATTGTCTTTTTCTTCGGTTTCTTCCCGGTCAGTCTGGTTTGGAACCGACTTTGTTAAATTTAATTTCTCTCTTTTCTGGGATTAATGTGGTGTTCCTGTACCGACTGGTTTCAAAAGAACTGGATTTTTTGCTGGTTCTTTTAAAAAGCCTGTGACACGGTTTGTAATCAATTGGTTGCTATATTACCTGGCTTGAAAGCTGCAATAGGGTAATTTGTTAGGTTGGCCATGTCTGTAGGGTACCACATTTGGATGAGGTAAAAACCAGATCCGAAACCACACCCCAAATTCTGCCTCTGGCTCCACCCCTTTTTTATGACTGGCGAGTATATCACTCCTCCTCCAAAGCCATTTGTAATGTTGGAATAGACATTACTAGTGATAGGAAATTATTGTTTTACTGTTATTTATTTGATTTATTTATTCAGTTATTTATTTTTATTCTTTGGCAACAAGGTTACCTCCCATAGGCCACATAGCCCATTTTACAGGAGTGACCCAGGAGCACAGGAAGGTTAAGTGACTTGCTCAGGGTCACACAGTATTTAAGTGGAGGTTGTGGGACTCAAACTCAGGTCTGCTGGATGTGCCAAGCGCAGCCACAGCTTATTGCTCAGCCCTCTGTTAAACACTCTCCCATTTTCCTTTCCATATTAGCCATGTATTCTGATTCTTTGACCAATTTTTGATAACTTAATTATCAGTGCTTGTGGTACCCTTAATACTGCACTGTGTTCCCCTTTACCTTAGCAACTACTGCTGTTTCTTTTCATATTTCTAAGACATTCCACAATTTCAGATACACCATTTCATGCTGTTTATCTGAATGATCTGTCAAAGTGTAGCTAATATCATGGAATGTTCAGGTAATACAAAAAAATTAGAGCAAATGTAGTGATAAAAGCAATAAAAGATTATTAATTTAACAAAAATGGGTTTAAAACTTACCATGATATAGAACAAACAAAAAGAAACACATGAGAGCACATAAAGGTGTAAAAACTGTTTCCTGTCATAGCAGTAAAAGACCATACTTAAAATTCAGAGTGGAAAAGAATAGGTTAATTTACTGCTAATGATCTTAATGGCCATATTTTACACCTCTCAGACAGTCTGGTTTTACAAACAAAGGCAGGTCTGAATGACTGTGACAGCAGAACTTCTTTGTAACCTGGACATGTAATGCAGCCAAAACAGTGAATGATTTGATACATCAGTTTTAAGAGTATGTGAGCACTCAAAATGGCCCCAAAACCAGACTGCATGTAACCAAAACCGGATGACTGGATAAGGACCCTAAAAACAGGATTATCCAGTCAAAAACCGGATAGGTGGCAACCCTACATGTCTGAGAAACCCAAGAAGAAAAACGGTCCCACTGGGTTTCAACACTGTACTGAGTGTGGGGAGGCCTTTGCTAAGCCGACCCCCACCTCATCTGTGTTTATTGTCTGGGGTTTGACCACCTCAAGTCAAACTGCCAAATATGTAAAAACATTCCTAAATCCACTCTAGATAAAAGACTGAGTAGGTTGAAGGAAAGGGAGGCCGAGAAGTCCGTAGATCCAAATGGCCAGCCTGGTTCGGTTGCGGCCGAACCTGAGGAGGTGCCTATTGACCTAGGTGATACCTCCTCGGGCCAAAGAAGAGCTGACCCTGAGGGGTCGGTTCCATCAAAGAAAAAGTGCAAGTCTGCTGGTTCGGATCCTGTATCCCACTCTCCAGCCACGGACAAAACAGCCAAAGTGATTAGTATTGTCCAATTGCTTAGACCAATTCCGTCCGAACCGGTACCGCTGGTTCGGCGGTCGGTTCAGTCGGATCCATCTCCTCTGGATTATGACCCAGATACTTATTATGAGGAGTGGGAGGGAGATGAAGACTATCCCAGTGATGATGACGATGGGGGGGTCTTGATGTGCCTATTGAACCGGACATCTCCCCAGACAGGCCCTCAGGTGTCTCTCCTCCCAGGCTCTCTGAGTCCCCTTCACACTTTTTGTTCTACAAAAAAGTGGCACAAACCCTGCAGCTTCCCTTTTTTGAAGCCACAGAGGAGGATGAAGGGCCTGATTTTGTGGAAATGGTGGACATCCCAGAATCCAAAAAGCCGTCTATCCCTCTGCATAAATCCTTGGGGAAACAGCCACACAAAATTTTTCAAACCCCTAATTCAGTACCTTCTGTGGATAAAAGAATGGACAGGTGGTATTCAGTTATCAGGCTCAGCTATGGGGTTCCTTTATAGTCATTGCAGCCATGTTGGGGTAGTGCAGGCTGCAGCCTGTGACAGGGCTAACATTCCTTTGGCTTCACGCCCCCCCAGATAAGGACTCCAGGAAAGTGGATGCCATGGCCAAAAAACAGTACTTGGCATCCTCTTTGGGACTCAGGCAGGCTACTTATATGGCCTACACAGCCAGGTACCAGAAATCCAGATGGGATACGGTTCTGGAACTGGCTAAACAGGCCTCTCCCCAGCTAGCCAAAGAGCTGAAGGTGGTGACTGCTGATGGAATTGAGGCATCCAAAATGCAGTTTCATGCTGCTGTGGACTCCAATGATGTGGCATCTAGAGTCATGGCTACATCTGTGTCTCTCAGAAGACATGCTTGGCTCAGATGTACTAGCCTTTCACAGGATACCCAGACTAAGGCCATGGATTTTCCTGTAGTAGGTAACTCTCTGTTTGGGGAGCAGACAGAGGCTTACATGAAGAAAAAGGATGAATACAGGACCACGTACAGGAGTTCACAGGCCAAGGAAAGGCAGGCCACTCCGCACAAGCAGCAGTCTAGGGGCAGGGGCAGGCCCTTTCAAAGGCCTTTTTACCAAGCACAGGCCTCCTCTCCCTTCTCGCAGAGGGGGTTCTTCAGAGGAAGGGGTAAGAGGGGGATGAGCAGGGCTGTTCCCTCCTCCTCCTCCTCCTCTCAGTCTAAGGCTCCTGCCAAGCAGACACCCTGATGTGTCAGCCCGGGGTCGACTCCCCATTTCCAGTAGGAGGCAGGCTGGCTTATTACTTCCAGGCCTGGAAGTCTGTGACCTCAGACAAGTGGATCCTGGAAGTAGTAAGCCAGGGACTGGCACTCAGCTTCAAAAAATTTCCAAAAAAGAGGGCCAAGTCTTTTCCACCTGCCATCAGTCTCAGAAACCCTTGCCCTAGAGGCAGAGGTTTTCTCTCTTCTAGCTCTCAGAGCTATAGAGAAAGTTCCTACTCAGCACAAGGGAAAAGGACTGTATTCCAGGTACTTCCTTACCCCAAAGAAAACAGGGGAGTGGCGACCCATCCTAGACCTAAGGTATCTGAACAAACACATTTCAAAGCCCAAATTCAAAATGGTAACTCTGGGAATAATCCTTCCCTCTCTAAGGCCAGGGGATTGGCTAGCATCTCTGGACCTCAAGGATGCCTACTTCCATATTCCTATCAGGTGCTCCCACAGAAAATACCTCAGGTTCGAGTTGCCTTCAGGCCATTACTAATTCAGAGCAATGCCATTCAGCCTAACATCAGCTCCAAGGGTGTTCACAAAGTGCCTTGCAGTAATGGTGGCTTACCTCAGAAGACAGGGTATCACCATCTTCCCGTATCTGGACAACTGGCTTTTAGTGGGTCAGTCACCTTTACAGGTCAAGTCAGCTCTTCAAACTACCCAAGACCTACTCAGCTCCCTGGGGTTTCTTCTTAATCTTCCAAAGTCTGTACTCGAACCAGTTCAACTTCTCACCTTTATAGGCATAGAGTTGGACACTGTACAAGCAAAAGCTTTCCTTCCCCTGGCAAGGGAAAAGGCCATAGTGGGTCTTGCTTCCTCCTTTCGACCTCAGGTCTCCTGTCCAGCAAGACAGTTCCTCCAGCTCCTGGGCCACATGGGAGCTTCCATGGCAGTGGTGCAGGGAGCAAGGTTCCAGATGAGGGACATTCAGTTTCATCTGAGGTCTTTTTGGTCTCAAAAGAAGGATTCACTTACTAAAATGATTCCAGTGATTCAGACTCTGGTCCAAGCTCTCCAGTGGTGGCTGGACCAGGACAACCTCAGGCAAGGGGTTCCATTTCTCCATCAAGTCCCATCAATAGTTCTAACTACAGATGCTTCTCTCCTAGGGTGGGGAGCCCACCTGGGAGCCCAGACAGCTCAAGGGCTCTGGTCTCCACAGGAGTCTCTCCTTCATATCAATCTCCTGGAACTCAAGGCAGTTTTCCTAGCCCTGCAGAACTTCTCAGATTCAGTCAAGGGCAAGGTGGTCCAAGTCAGAACAGACACCACCACCACCACAACGTGGTACATCAACAAGCAGGGAGGCACTTGGTCCTCGGCCTTGTGCACAGAAGCCATGAAGCTGTGTTCTCTGGCCTGTTCTCTTCAGACTTCTCTGGTAGCAGTTCACCTTCCAGGGAAGGACAATGTACTAGCAGATGCTCTGAGCAGAATTTCACAGGGACACCACGAATGGTCCCTGGATCCTCACATCCTGAAGGTCATCTTCTCCAGGTGGGGCACTCCAGAGATAGATGTCTTTGCAGCACCGGACAATCATCAACTTCCTCCGTTTTGTTGCAGACCTACAGTCCTGGGGATGCTTCCCTAGGATGCTCTCTCTCTGGACTGGAAGGGCAGGTTTCTCTATGCCTTCCCTCTGCTGTTCAGAGTTTGATCAAGATCAGGACTCAACCCTGCACAGTGATACTGGTGGCTCCAGATTGGGCCAGACAGCCTTGGTATCCTCTACTGCTGTCCTTGTCAGTGTCCCGACCCCTGTCTCTGCCCAGAACATACAATCTCCTGTCCTCCTCCCGGGGCGGATCTGGCACCCCTATCTCCAGTCTCTCAATCTCAAGGCCTGGCTCTTGAAGAGTTAGAATATGCAGCTCTGCAGCTTTCTCATATTCTGAAGATCTCCAGGAAACCTTCCACTAGAAAAACTTACAACTCCAAATGGAGTTGCTCCAAATTTGGTGCTCTCAGAAAGGTATCCTGCCCGATTCTGCAGACATTTCCAGAACCTTAGACTATCTAATTCATCTCAATGGTTTAAGCCTTAGGCCTGCCACTCTGAAGGTTCATCTAGCAGCTGTCTCTGCATTCCTCTCAGCAGGGAAGGGCTCTTCCCTGGCATCTCATCCCGTTTTCAGAAAGTTTTTCAAAGGTCTGGTTCACATTAACCCTCCCTTTAGGGAGCCCACTCCTCCTTGGGATCTTAATATCTGCATAGCTCAGCTAATGCAGCCACCCCTGAACCTCTGGCTTCAGCTGAGTTGAAGTACTTGACCTGGAAAACTGTGTTCCTGGCAGCTATTACTTCTGCCAGGCGGATTAGTGAGTTACAGGCTCTGTCAGTGGAACCTGACTTCATCTCCTTCCATAGGGACAAAGTGGTCCTAAGAACCAATAGGAGGTTCTTGCCCAAAGTGGTAGCAGATTTTCATCTGATCCAGTCTATATCTCTCCCCCTGTGTTTTTCACTGACCATTCTTCTTCTTCAGGAGAAAGAAAGTTACACAGTCTGGACGTTAAGAGGGCCCTTAGCTACTACATTGAGCATACTAAGGCACATAGAAATGACTGTCTTCAATTGTTTCTCACTTATGGTGAGGCGTGGAAAAGTAAGCCTGTCACTAAGAGAACTACTGCCAGGTAGATTGTTTCTTGTATACAATTTTGTTATGACAAGTTGGGTAGGACACCCCCTTCAGGCCTGAGGGCTCACTCGACTAGGGGTACAGCTGCTTCTCTAGCTGCAGCCAGAGACATACCTTTGTTAGAGATCTGTAAAGCAGCCACCTGGAAAACAGTACATACTTTCACCAAACATTACTCCCTGGACATCCAGGCTAGGAGTGATGCTAGGTTTGGTACAGCAGTACTGCAAAGCCTCTTCTCAAAGTAGGTTTTGCATTCCCTCCTCCATAGGGAACTGCTTGGTAGTCTGCATTATGTCTGAATACAGCAAGACTTCATGTTGTTTGAAGGAAAAATTACTCACCACAGAAATGTTGTTTCTTCTAATGGAGTCTTGCTGTATTCAGACCTCCCCCCTGCCTCCCCTCTCAGAACCTGGTTTTGGGAAGTGGGATGGCAGGTACAGTGTTGCACCTCAGGGATGTACTTTGTACCCTCCCTCTTGGGTGGGGTAGGTATTGTTATTTTTCTGGTGTTTTATTTAAATATTGTCACTACCTTTCCTTCTTGGGTTCTCGACTTGAGTCTTTCGGGGCCCAAAAAGAAATATTTTGTTCTTTGGCTATATTTGGAACAATTTCCATACTACAGTATATTAGTTAGCTCGTAAGAATCTGGTGGTTGCACTGGGAAGTACCACAGACAGAGGTTTGAAAACCGAGCTTGAGCTCAACGTTCTATGCGTCTGCATAGAGTTAACTCTTTCCTCTCTGGGGCAGTTCAAGTGCTTGGGCTAACTGCATTATGTCTGACTACAGCAAGACTCCATTAGAAGAAACAACATTACTATGGTGAGTAATTTTTTCTTAGCAATGTCTGGTGGGGGACTGACCACCCAACATCACGTGACTGACATCAGCATGATCTTATAAGTGGGCGGTCCCCACGCCCGCCTTCCAGTTCTCCCGCCGGAGACCCAGGAGAGTGCAACAGGAGAAAAGGATATAATCCCTGGAGCCCAGTCCAGAGAGGCCTGCAAGAGCAAACAGAAGACTGGGGGAAAGAGGGAGGGAAAAAGATGACCTACTGCAGGAACCTCTCTCAAAGATCTACTGTTACGGTAAGTTCTTACGTAACTGTACTATCTTACTTCGAGAGGGTTCCTGCAGTAGGTCATAACATGTAGGACTGAGTCCCATGCAGTCAACTGATCAGGATAAACTGAAGCACGAGAGGAAGGAAGGTTTGCAGAAAGACCAGAGCAGGTCTATGATGGAAGACCCTGCAGGACGGCTAGGCCAAAACCTGCTCTACGCCTAGAGGCAATGTCCAGACTGCAATGTTTAGTGAAGGTGTGGACTGAACTCTAAATTGCAGCAGCACAAATCTCTGATGTGGACACATTCCTGAAAAAGGCAGCAGAAGCAGCCACACCTCTGGTGGAATGATCTTTGACCTCTCCCAGCAGAGGCTTGCCGTACTTCTGGTAACAGAATTGAATGCAGTTAGTCAAGCATTTGGACAAGCACTGCTTAGAGACTGCCGACCCCAGAGTCTTGGGGGCGAAGGAAACAAAAAGCTGGTCGTCTTTGCGGACGTTCTTAATCCTATTAATGTAGTAGCACAACATTTTGTGCACATCTAAAGTGTGCAGGAGCGCCTCACCCCTATTAGTGTAAGCTGGATAATAGACTGGCAGTTCAACGGTTTGATTCAGAGTGAACTCAGAAATCACCATGGGAAGAAACTTAGGATTTGTACGCAGAGCCACCTGTGGAAAATCATATAAGGTTCCTTATACATCAATGCCTGAAGCTCGGAAATCCTTCGAGCAGAAGTAATGGCAACTAAAAAGAGTGCCTTCCAAGACAGATAGCGCATCTCACAACTTACTGCTGGTTCAAAGGATGTAAAGTAGGCATTTCCAAAATAAAATTCAAATCCCAAAGTGGGGCAGGGTTATGTATAGGGGGTTTCAAATGGAGGATCCCTCTCAGAAATGTTTTAGATACCTCCAACTGAGCAATCGTCTTCCCGTCCACAGGAGAGTGGTAGGCAGAGATAGCAGATAGGTGGATCTTTAACGAAGAGTAACTGAGTCCTGAGTCAGACAAGTGCAAGAGGTACTCCATCACCTGGGGTACTGGGCAAGAAAGAGGATTGCACTCTTTTGAGGCCGCCCAAATGGAAAACTGTTTCCATTTCATAGCACAAGTAGCTCTAGTGGAAGGCTTTCTGGCCTCCACCAAAACTTGGGCAACCCTGTTGGAAACTCCAAAATGGTTTGCGATTTTGTCTGAAGGATCCACGCATGGAGGTGTACGGACCTGAGGCCCAGATGCACCAGGCTGCCTTGATCCTGTGTTAACAGGTCATACCAAAGAGGCAGAGGTACTGGGGGGTCCACAGTCAACTACTGTAGGAGTGGAAACCAAATCTGCCTGGGACAGAGGGGGTGATCAGCAACAGTTGTGCCCCCTCTGCCTGAAGTTTCAGCAGAACCTTCTGCAGAACGGGAAAGGGAGGGAAGGTGTACAAGTATCTCCCTGTTCAACAGAGAAAGAACGCATCTAGCCAGATAACACCAGGCCCTTGAACGAGTGAGCAAAGCTTGGGAAGCTTTGCATTTGATGGGGAGGCGAATAGATCTACCTTTGGACATCCCCAGCATCGGAACAGATTTTCTGCCAATTCCTGGTGTAGTTCCCATTTGTGAGCTAGGGCTAAGGTATGGCTGAGGCTGTCCGCCAGGATGTTTTGTACACCTAGAACATGCACGGCTGTGAGATGTAGACCATGCTGGACTGTCCAGTACCAGACCCGCATCGCTTCCCTGCACAGGGGATACAATCGGGTGCCTCCTTGCTTGTTGATGTACCAGACCACTGACATATTGTCAGTCTGTACCAACAGTGTTCCCATTGTCAGAAGGGACTGAAAGGCCTGAAGGGCATACAGGACCACTCTCATCTCTAGAATGTTTATGTGGAGCAAGGATTCCAACTGGGACCATTTCCCCTGGGTTTGGTGGTCTTCCAGGTAAGTTCCCCAACCCAGACCCAATGCACCTCTGGTGAGGTTCCAAGAGAGTGGGGAGGGCCTGAACGGTGTCCCCCCGAGACATGTTCAGAGGGTCCTGCCACCATGAGAGGCACTTCTTGAGCACACTGGACACCAGAATAGGATGATCTAAGTCGTCTTACCCTCATACCATTGGACCCGTAAGGTCCATTGGGTGACTCTCATATGCAGCCTGGCCAGAGGTATGGTCGGAATGGCCATGGTCATCAAGCCGAGGAGGTGTAAAAACATCCTGGATGGGGCATGGCTGGAGGAGGCTACCAGCTTGGCCTGCTCCTGCAAAGTATCCACTCTGTCCAACGGGAGTTGGACCGTGTCCAGTACCACCCCAAATAATTGGAGGTGCTGAGAGGGGACCAGAGACAACTTGGGGTAATTGATAGTAATACCCAGTTGGGCAAAAGGATCCAGAGTGGAGGATAGGGAATCCTCCAGGCTGCTCCTGGATGGGGCTGCTATGAGCCAATCATCCAGGTACAGGAACACATAAATTCCCTGGCAACGAAGTGCTGCTGCCACCACTGCTAGGCACTTGGTGAAGACTCTGGGTGCCGAGGACAGGCCAAAGGGTAGGGCTTTGAACTGGAAGTGCTCCCCTCAGAAGAAAAACCGCAGGAAGCAGCGGTGGCCTGGGAAAACCAGAATGTGCAGGTACGCATCCTGTATATCCAGTGCATAGAGCCAATAGTTTGTTTGCAGCAGGGGCAGGAGTCCCTGGAGTGTCAGCATGCAGAACCCTTTTGTACTCTACATACAGGTTCAGCTGGCTGAGGTCTAAGATGAGCCTGAGATCGCCTGACTTTTTGGGAATGAGGAAGAAATTGGAGTAATACCCTTTTCCCCTCTGTGCCAAGGAACTGGCTCGATTGCAGAGTTTCAGAGTACAGCCTGGATCTCGTCCCTCACCAGTGTTATGTGGTCTGAGGGATAATGAGATCATCTTGGAGGAGAGTCTGGAGGGTTTTCCAGAAACTTGATGGTGTGCCCTCTTGCTATGAGTTGAATGACCCAGGAATCCGAAGTGATGCTCTGCCACTCTGCTAGGTGAATGGCAAATCTCCCCCCCCCCCACTGGCTCCACACTGTTTGGAGGTGGAGGGGAGCTGAAGGAGTCAGGAGGTGGAGAAATGGGCGGGGAAGGCACCGCCTGCAGCAAGTTGGGTCTTGGAGGCAGGGGGAGAGGTAACGGCAGGTCCCAATGCTCTCCTTTTGTTTTGATGCTGTTAAAAGGCTGTCTGCCTTGGCACTTTTGCTGGCGCCGAAAGGGCTGCTTACACTTGAAGCCCACCTTGTAAATGGACTTAACTGATCTCAGGGCTTGCCCGCTGTCCTGGAGGCCCGTGATGATGTCCTTGGTTTCACTTCTGAAAAGGATGGATCCTTGGAAGGGGGCATCTTGTATGGCTGCCTGAATGTCCTGGAAGAGCCTGGAAATACGGAGCCAAGCGTGGTGCCTGAGGCAGACTGCTGTTGCCAAAGAGCAAGCCACGGCATCTACAGAGTCGTAGGTAGCCCTCAATGCATGCCTACAAGAGATCATAGACAGCCTCAGGGCCTTGGTGAGCTCCAACTTAAGGTCAGAGTCCTCCACCGTTTGCAGCCTAGCCTCGAGCTGAGCCATGGTAGCTTTTTGGTATGAAGTCATATGTGCTACATAGTTCAAGGAATGTAATGCACATGTAGAGGAGGAGTAGATCTTACGACCAAACTGATCTAACTGCCTCAACTCCTTGTAAGGAGGGGAGGTACTCATATGTTTAGGTTTGGCAGTACGGTCGTGAGCCGCAGCACTCACAATGGAGTCTGCCTTTGGGTGAGAGCATAGATGAGGAGCACTCTCAGGAGAATGGTAGACCCAGTCCGCTTTCTTGGGGATGGCCGGGATGGAGTGAAGCATCTGCCAGATAGTGGAGGTAAGATCCTCGTGGGGCTCCGTCCACGGGGGGATCAGAATGGGTGATGCCTCCGCTAAGTCCAAGTGCTCCGATAGGCGCTTGCATTTTGGGTCTTGCTCCTCCGCATTCCAACTGTTAGTTTGTTGGAGGATGAGAAGGAGCTCAGTGAAGGAGGGGTCTTTGGGAGAAGACTTGCGAGACTCCTTACCCTTGGACACCATGGCTTTTGCAAGGTTCCAGAGGAGTCAGCCTCACAGTCTGAGGATTCCCCTGTTGGAGGTCTCGGGCTCGGTCAGAGTGACTTCTGGAGTAACGCCCCCAGAAATGTGCACAGTGGTGAAATGGCCTGACCTATGTGAACCCACGGGAGACAAGGAGCGGGAGTGGGGGTCACCACTAGGGCTGGCAGTCTCTTGTCTAAATCCGCCACCAACTCGGATCTGGCCTCCTGCCACCAAGTCTGGAACTCGGCCTGGAGGTCCTGCTGAGGCTGAGATGGAGGATGAAGTTGAGATGGAGGCTGGAAGTACTGGTAACCCACTCCTAGATAATGAGGGGAAGGGTAACCTGAAGCCTGATAAGGGAGGCCATAGCCCATCACCTGATATCAAGGGTAAAAGCCATGGGTGAAAGGAGCTGATGTCGAGCCTGACGGCGGGTAACCTGGTGTTGGCAGGCCCGGGTAATGTGGTTAGCCTGAGGGTGGACCATGGGGAATACCCTAATGGTCCAAGGGGGACCCTGGAGTCTCGAAGTAGGTGGAGCAGAGGGACCTGGCAAGTTATCCGGCATCAGGAATCCCAGCGTCAGGATATCTGGCATTGGGCCGGTGCTGGGAAGCCTGGCATCGGGCTGGTGCTGGGAAGCCTGGCATCTGGTTTTCAGGCATCGGGAAAGATGGCATCAGACTCAGAGGCCCTGACAGAGACTCTGATGGGAGGTGGCCCAAGGAGTCATACGGGGCACCTGCGGTCAGAGGCCCGGAGCCCAGTGGAGGGACCCCTGGCATCAGGCCTGAGGGAGGGCCCGACGGGATAGGAAAGTCCCTGGGAGATGGTGGAGGAACCGACTCCAATGTAAGAGTTCCAGGAGGGTTATCCATGGGTTCCTGGAGGGTTACCCACGGTGGAGTGGGTGAAGAAATTGCCACATCCAGGGGACCCACTTCCTCCTCCGTCCCGAGTCGAGAGTCGGGCACAGGAGGTTCCACCATCAAAAGTGGAGGAGAAGGCTCCCTGTCAGAGGAAACCTGATGGGAGGGCTGGCCTTGGGAGGACAGCAAGCTCAGCTGGACGTCTGTTGTGTCAGCATCTGGAAGAACCAGAGTCCGGCTTACCGATGGTGACCGGGCATCTGCCGGAGGTCCCGGCGGGTGACTTATCAGTCGAGGATCCTGTCTTGGAGCCCATTTTAATGGGCTTAAGAGAAGTGGAGGTACCTGAGAAAGTGGACGACGAGGCCTGGACGATCCCCAGGGGAGGCGGATGAGGAGCGGTCTTGTCCGCAGGCTTGAGCCCCGTGGCCTCACTGGTAGAGGGCCGCTCTCAGTCCTCCAGGCACTCCTGCTCCCGGTGCTTCTCTGTCTTTTTTCTTCTTTCTAATCTCCGAAGACGTAGAAGAAGCGGAGTCCCCAAAGCTTCTGCATCTCTTGCTCTAAGGTGGCCATCCTGGACTTCAAAAGATGGACTTCCAGGGCCTGCTGCCTGCATTTGCATGTGGTCTGATTGAAGGGCTTGCAATCCAGGCAGGCCTCAATGTCGTGGGCCGGGCCCAGGTAGAAGAGGCAGAGCTTATGGCTGTCTTTGTGAGGGATCTGCGAGCCGCACTTCTCACACTTCTTCTTAGGCTTCGGAGGATCGGATAGAGAAGACATAAAACTAAAATGAACTATTATCGACACAAAATAAAGAAATACTTATCAAAATGGCGATCAACTGGAGCAACGTTCACCATGAGGTCCTTGTGCAGGTCGACGGTGGGAAAGAACTGGAAGGTGGGCATGGGGACCGCTGACTTATAGGATCACACTGACGTCAGTCACGTTACATCGGCTGGGCGGTCCCCCGCCAGACGTTGCTAGCAAAAGGTTGCCATGCAGTCCTGATGCCAGAGGGCGCAGTCCTACATGCTATGACCTACTGCAAGAACCCTCTCGAAGTAAGATCTGCTGCTGCAAACAACACTGACTCCCTCCCTGGCACCGCAAATGGTGCCAGGAACAGGGTTGGCACTGGAAACGGCAGTGGGACCCGAACTGGCACAACAAACAGTACCAGAAAGGGCCCTGGTGCCATCCCCGGTGCCCACCAGAGACAGCCAGCTCCTAAGCTCTTGGCCCCAAGCTAGGCCCAGAAACAGGCCCAGGAAAGCCCCATCCTCACCAGTCTCCTCCTTAGGCCCAAGGTGTACACTGAACCTCTCTCCCGGGTCATCTGACAGCTTGGAAGAAGATATCAAGACCACCTCCAGGCCCCGAGAGGGACAGGCTCTGGAGGCCTTCCCTCTCCTGGCACTGCAAGGGGCACTGGGAGGGGGGGGCCAGCCTTGTGGTTGGCACAGCTTCACTCACCAGTACTGGCCTGAGGACCAGAAATCAAAGTGTTGCTGTGTCGCAACGCCAAGGTGCCCACTGGTGTAGACCCTGTGTATAGCTTTGGCCTCACCACCAGGGATGTCCGTTGCCCCAAAGGGCCAGACTGGTAGGGGTGCTCAGCCAGTCCCTGGGAGAGATCGACTGTCCACCAGACCCCTCCCCAGGCTCTCCAATGTCTCGGAGAGGTAAGTGCAAGGAGAGGCCTGGTCTTCCTCAGTACACACAGTACTGGGAAGAGGCTCAGCCGAGGGACCTTACCTTATCATCCCAGGTGCAATGCCTGCCTCCAAATGTGGGGGGGCTTGTGACCCCTCTTCAGTGTGCAGAACTTGAGGGTGCGGTAATCCATGGAGAAACAGGCACTGCACCTATCCATGTTGTAGCTGGTGCTGAGGCAGGTTCAACAGGCATTGTGCCAGTTCTGGATGGTGATGTCCCACATAGGAACACTGATGCACTAGTGGGACATTATTCTGCTTCTTCTTCTTTGAAGCCTTATTTTTAAGCTCCTCAAAACCAGATATGGCACTGCAATGAAAAAAAATAGCAGAGAAAAGGTTTGGCGCCGCACTGAGATCGGACAATTATAAAACCGGCACCGAGACAGACTATGGTGTCGAGGTACAGCATTTAATGAATAGCGGTGAACCAAGAAGAAAAAATTACTTACCATAGTAATGTTGTTTCTTCCCAGTGATACTCGGGTATTCCCAACTTCTGCAGTGACCCTTTAAGACAGAACTGCCCAGAGAGAATGGAACACATGCAAATGATGGAACCCTTTGCACGTGACAACTTTTCAAATGCTGCTTTGAACTAACTGCCTTAGTTCTAAACCTCTCAGATTTCCTTGACGCCTGGAAAGGCATGCCCCAAAGGACTAAGTATATTAAATAATAACAATAATAATAATAATGATAATTACCGTATATACTCACAAATAAGCCAATATTTTATCAAATTCCAACACTGAAATCGCAGGTCTCAGCTTATACGTGGGTCACTCTGTCGCTTGCTAACAATTCAATCACCCAGCTTGTTCATGGCTGCTCACTATCACCCATTTACTCACTCCCCTTGTTAATATAGGTAACCAGATCCAGCAAGGTGTCACTACGGATGAAAGAATGAGCACTAGTGGCAAGAGAAGAAGGATCTCTTACGATGCAGCCTTTAAGTTGTGTGTGGTGGAATTTGTCGAGACCTCCAACAACTCTGCTGCGGCCAGGCACTTCTTGAATAACAAGAAGCAAGTGTGGGACTGGTGTAAGCAGCGAAAGACACAGAGAGATGCCAAAAACAAAATAAAAGCCTGCCATGGGGACAGACCTGCTTTCAGTGCATTAGAGGTGGACCTAAACAACTGGGTTCTCGAGTGCTGCCAGAGCGGCTACCTCGTTACCCACTTGGCCATCTGCATGCAGGCACTAAGGATGGCAAAAGAACCCAACTACAGCTCCGCAGGTGTGGAGTCATTTTTGGTTTCAGCTGGGTGGTGCTCAAGGTTCATGGAGTGGCATGGGCTAACCTTCAGACAGCATACCAACATTTCTCAGAGACTACAACCTGATTTAGAGCATAAAGTGGACAGTTTTCAACAGTTTGTATTAAAAATGAGACACCAATACATGTATGAGTTGTCACAGATAGGAAACATGGATGAGACCCCAATGACATTCAACCTTCCTGGCAACCGAACTGTCAATCCTATGGGAAGCAAAACAGCCCTGATTCATACAACGTCATGAGAAAACCCATTTTACAGTTGTCCTATCTTGCTTAGCTGATGGCACTAAGTTAAAACCATTTGTAATTTTCAAATGAAAAACTCTGCCTAAACAAATTACTTCCCCCTTGAGTACTGGTATACCCTCACACCAAAGGGTGGATGGATGAGGCACTGGTGCAGATTTGGTTGCAGAGAGTTTGGGGGTTACGTCTGGAGGCACTGCACTCTAAGCGCTCACTTGTTTGGGACATGTTCCGAGCACATTTAACGGATGGTGTTAGAAGATGTGCTAAAAAGTCCAAAGTTGACCTCTGTGTAATACTGGGAGGGCTGACATCCGTACTACACCTCTAGTAGTTTGCCTAAACAAACCCTTTAAAGACAGGGTCAGGCATAAGTGGAATGAGTGGATGTGTTCTGGGGCTGTACCTGTAACAAAAGCTGGCAATCTAAAAAGACCTGACTTAGATGTAATGTGTCAGTGGATCGTTGATGCCTGGGACTCTATCCTTGTAGACATGATCTGCAGATTGTTCCTGAAATGCAGTATCAGTAACCGCATGGACAGGACAGAAGATGCCCTCTTCCAGGACAAGGAAGGAGACATTCCTACAGATGCTCCGGAAGAGGAACCTGACGACTACACAGAGGACATCCTCACTGATCAGTTCCTGTCCAAAAATTTTCAAGCCCTTGGTATTTTGGAATCTGATCAGGAGGAGGAGGATGAGGAACAAGATGAGTGCGACAATGAGAAAGGACGCAGAGAAAATACAGCATATTTGCTGATGCACTAACTTTACTAGCACTTGCATGGAAGCCATGAAGCACTGAAGCACTTTTCTCACTATTATGTCACTGTATGTTGTGCAACATTTTGGAATAAATACTATTTCGGCCTATACACGGGTCATGGCATTTTTTCTAAACAGTGTATGGTGATTTTGGGGAGTCGGCATATACGTGGATCGGCTTATCCACGAGTATATTCGGTAAACCCATAAACCCCCAAAGAAACCTTCCAACTGGAGGGTAAAACCTTAAAAGGTACCCCCAAAAATGTCAGAATCACCTGGAAAAATGGGGGGGGGACACTATGTACATGGTTAGAAAAAACTGTTACAGGAAGTGGCACTTATACCCCTGAGCGCACAGTATTCAGAAGTACAGAGGCTACTGGTTCTAGAAGTGGAGGCAGGGTTGGAAGTTCTGAATACTTGAGAATCACTGGGAAGAAACAACATTACTATGGTAACTAATTTTTTCTTCTAACTCCAGTAGTACTCAGGTATTCATAACTTCTGCAGACTATGAAGCAGCACCTTTGGAGATGGGCACAGAACCTTATTTTGGAAACAAGACTTTGCAGGACTGCTGTGCTGAACCTGGCATCACCCTGGACTGGATGTCCAGATTGTAATGCTTTGTAAAGGTATGTACTGTTTTCCAGGTAGCTGCTTTACAGATATCCACTAATGGAACATCTCTGGCAGCTGCCAAGGTAGCGCTGTGCCTCTTGTGGAATGGGCCCTGAATCCTGTTGGGGGTTCTTTTCCAGCCTTAGTGTAACAAAACTGGATATACTGTACTATCCATTGAGAAATGGACCTTTTCGATGCTTGGTTACCCTTTCCCACATCCCCATAAGTCAGGAACAGCTGTTTTCTGTCCTGCCTATAGTCCTTAGTGGCTGTCATATAGTAGCTAAGAGCTCTCTTGACATCCAGACTGTGGAATCTGCTTTCACCAGAGGTAGAGTGCTCAGTAAAAAAGACAGATAGGGTAATGGTTTGGTTCAGGTGGAAATCAGAGACCGCTTTAGGGAGAAATTTTCTGCTTGTTCTCAGGACCACCTTATCCCTGTGGAATGAGATGTAGTCCTGTTCAATGCAGAGAGCCTGGAGCTCACTTGTTCTTCTTGCAGCAGTCATTGCCACTAGGAAAACTGTTTTCCATGAGACATATTTCAAATGAGCCGAAGACATGGGCTCAAAGGGAGTCCCCATGAGCTTAGCTATGCACACATTTAGGTCCCATGCTGGCACCGGTTCCCTATGAGGGGGTTGCAAATGGGCCAGGCCCTTAAAGAACCTCTTAAAGATAGGATCTGAAGCCATTGACACATTCTGTCCAGCTGATATGTAAGCAGATGCTGTAGCCAGGTGGACCTTGAGGGTACTGGACTGCAATCCCAAGGAATGTATATAAATAAGACAGTCAAGTACAGCTGGGACCCCAGCTTGTGCTGGTACCAGTTCCCTGGTTGAACATCAAAAAGAAAATCTTTTCCATTTCGAGGCATAAGTTTTCTTGGTGGAGGGCTTCCCGTAACCCCATAAAATGTCCAAAACACTTTCAGAAAGATGCAAGCCAGCCGGCCTGGTGGTGCTGAGGGTTGAGGTGCTGGATGCCACACCTTGCGCCACGCCAGCGACTCAGGTTTGGGAACAAGCCCGGGTCATCGGGGGTCAGCAGGGGAAGCCTAGGATTCAGCATCCGTAGACTGCTCTCCTAGTCCTGGGGAGGGTCGGAGAGAACAAGCCGCACTATAGCGGCCCCTGGGGACACCCGGGGCACTACCAGCATGGATGTACATGGGGAAGGAGGGTGGTGGACATCAGCACATAGTGCCTTGATGTCATTGCACATCTGCGCTCCCATGGGAGACCAAGGAGGAAAAAGGGCTGGGCACAACCGAGCAGCTTGATGGCCACGCCCTGAGACACTTGGAGGACTCGTGTGGAATCCCATCAGGGAGGGTCCGGGGCTATCCTGGCTGTGTGAGGCATAGAGGGGCCCGCCAGCAGGATGGCACAACACCTGTCCCAAATCCTCCTGGGTATGATTCGAGCTGCCCAGCTCTCCAGGCAGGCAGGGCCTGAGTGACCTGAGGTTCGGATACTGGAGCCTCCCCGGTTGAAGGTTAACAGATTGTGCCTCCGAGGAAGGTGTACTGGCTCGCCCACAGACATGGAGAACAGCAGAGAGTACCATGGCTGCCTGGCCCAGTCTGGTGCTATCAAGATCATTGATGCTGACTAGGACCCGAGCTTGAGCAATACCCTATACATCACAGCGAAGGGAGGAAAAACATACAGATGCTTTACCTGCCCAATTCACAGCTAGAGGATCCAGGGGGACTGTTCCCCGATCTGGTAGTCTGTAACAGTACTGTGGCAGGTGGTGGTGGTTCTGGTGGGAGCGAACTATTCTACCTCTGGGGTGCCCCACCTCCTGAAAATCACTTCCACCACTTGCCTGTTCAGGGTCCATTCATGATAGACCTGATTGATTCGACTCAGAGCATCTGCAAGAGTATTGTCTTTCCCTGGCAGATGGACTGCCTGTAGGGAAACTCCCAAGGAGTATGCCAGGCTCCAGATTTTCATGACTGCTGTGCAAAGAGGACCCGACTTTGCACCTCCCTGCTTGTCTATGTAGTACAGTACATTGTTGTGGTATTGTCTGTTGTGACCTGTACCACCTTTCCCTGTACTAGTGATGTGAAGGCTTTTAGTGCCAGAAACACCGCTTTGAGTTCTAGCAGGTTTATGTGCTGGAGTGACTCTGCACTTGACCAAGTGCCCTAGGTTGTGTGGTCCCCCAAATGGGCGCTCCACCCCAGTAGAGTTGCATCTGTTGTGGGAACAACTGATGGGGACTCTTGCTGAAAGGAAACCCCTTCCACCACTGAAGTGCCTGTAACAAGGTTTTTACTACTGGGATCAGCTTTGAGAGAGGATCTCTTCTTTGGCACCAGTGTGCCCTAAGGTGGAACTAGATGCCTCTCATTTGGAACCTGGAACTTGAGACTATGCCTGTGGCCGCAGTCACGTGGCCCAGGAGCTGTAGGAACTGCCTTGGAGTTTTTGGCTTTTGTAGGCTGAATGAGTCTGCAATCAGCTGCATACTTCTTACCCTGTCCAAAGGCAGGTAGGCCCTGCCTTGCAGGGTGTTGATCTCTGCCCCTATAAACTGCAGCACCTGTGCAGGTAAAAGGACATATTTTTTGTAGTTCATCAGGAACCCCAGGGATTCCAGAAGCCTCTGGGTGATCTGCAGATACTGTTTGACTTGTTGTGATGATTTGCCCACCACCAGCCAGTCATCCAAATATGGGAATACTATGACATCACGTCTTTGAAAGTGTGCCACAACCACTGCCAAGCACTTTGTGAACACTCTTGCAGCTGAAGTGAGACTGAATGTCAGGGTTGTGAATTGATAGTGACCTGATGGGAGTCTGAACCTGAGGTATTTTCTGTGAGACTCCCTTATGGGGATGTGGGAATAGGGATCTTTTAGGTCCAGTGATGCCAACCAGTCACCTTTTTGGAGTGTTGGCAGAATCAGTGCCAAAGTTACCATCTTGAATTTTGGCTTTGTCAGATACTTGTTTAATATCCTCAGGTCTAAGACAGGCCACCACTCTCCATTTTTCTTTCTGGTGAGGAAATATCTTGAGTAAAACCCCTTTCCTTTCTGCTGAGCTGGGACACGCTCCACTGCATCTGACAGTAGCAGATTTCAAAACCTCTTCTTTCAACAGCTTCTTTTCTGCAAGGGAGGATGGCCTGAACAGTCTGGTTCTTAGAACAGGAAGGGATTTGAAAGTCAGAGACAGTCCCTGACTCACTACCTCCAGGACCCACTTGTCTGTGGTGATTCCTTGCCAAGCCTGGAGGTAATGAGTCAGCCTGCCTCTGACAGGTAGAGAGGAGGTGGCCTGTGAAAACACATCAGAGTGTTTGCTTACCCTGGGGCTGAGACTGGGGTTGATATCCCCACCTGGATCCCCTTCTGCCCCTACCTCTGAAGTACCCTTGCTGGGGATACTGTTCATATTGGGGTGCAGCCATTACCTGGAAAAAGGGCCTGTTGAGAAAGGACCTGCCCCTGCCTCCCCTCCCCTCCCATAGGGCCTGGTGGATTGAGAGGCCTTCAATTAGCTGAATTGCTTCTGAAGGTGGCTTTGTATTCGGCCACCTTCTTCATGTAAGCCACTGTTTTGTCTCCAAAATGGGAATTACCCTCCAGAGGGAAATCCATGGCCTTTGTTTGTGTGTCCTGGGTAAGATTTGTGTCTCTTAGCCAAGCAAACCTCCTTTGGGAAACAGTACTGGCCATCCACCTAGCTGTTGTGTCATTAGTATCAGCAGCCATTTAAAACTGATACTTGGCTGCCTCCAAGCCAAACCTAGCAGCTTCTGCAAGGTCAGCCGACAAGGGTGATGTGGACTTATCTGCCATAGCCAGGACAAATTGACACAATGACTTCTGATACTGTGCCACATAGGCCTGAAAATTGGCCTGCCTGATGGCCAAGGAAGCTGACAAATATCCCTTCTTGGCCATACTATCAATCTTTCTGGACTCCTTTTCTGGTGGGTGAGAAGCCAGGGGCACTTTAGTCTTGTCACAGGCTGCCGCCTGCACCACCCCCTGGTGGTCAGGATGGGAAAACAGAAATTCTGCACCTTCCCTGTCCAGCTGGTATTTCTTGTCCAGTCTCTTATCGGGGGCAGAGTTAGAAGTTTGTAAAATCTTCAAAGCTTCCTTTTTGAAGAATTTATTGACTGGGAGAAGGAGCTTTTTAGTGGGGGTTAACCCCATCATCTCAAGATATTCCCACCTCCTCCTCATCATCTATTTTCTCACTTGCGGTGATGTCCAGGGCATCAGCCATCCTTCTTACAAAACTGAAGTGTGAGGAATAATCTTCAGTGGTTCTGGGAGGAGAACCAAAGTCCTGCTCGGGGGAAACCTCAGATTCAATGGGTTCCCCCTCATCCTCATCCTCTTCTTCACACTCACCATAATCCTCCCTTTCAAGAAATGAGGATTTGGCTCAGGTGTCAGCCTGTCTGGTTGGGGTCTGCCCAGATGGCTGCTGGCCAGTAGAAAAAAGTCCATGTAAGGCTTGAACCACTTTGAAAGCCTATGCAATTTCCTGAGAAGAATGAAGAGCCAGAGCACACACAGAAGTCCTCTTTTTTTGTTCAGTAAGCAGTTCTGTGCACTTCAATTTTTTAGTCTTTTTTGAGGGAACTGGGGAGTCAGCTGGTTCAGCAGGCCTCTTAGTCATTTTATCACCTGTCTCAGAGGGTGAATGTAACACTGCAGTGGTTTCACCCACAGCAGAAGAGTGTGTTTAGCTGGTCAGAGCCTGAGGAACCCTTAGGTGGAGGAAGTTTTTTATTTTTTCAGACATTTTATCAGGAACTGATAAAAAATTGAAACCACTAAATAATTTTCAATTTTAAACAATATTTAGTTGTGGTTGGTTCCGGAACTGACAGGAACTGGGAACCACAGAAAAAAATGAACCAAGGTTATCGGTTCAGTACCCGATAAAGTGGTTACTCAGTTTCAGTTCAGTTTCATTTTATATTTTACCAGGATAAGACACTACGCAAAGCCTGTTTTCAGGGTCGTCCTGCATTACAAAAATTATACAAACATTAAACAAGAGACATAGACATTAATAAAATACGGTTACTAGAGCAATACAATTGGTAAAAGATCACAAAGCGTAAATCTCATCCATAACAAATGTATTTATAAGAGAAAAAGATCTCAACAGAAGATTTAAATGTTTGATAAGATGGCTTATTCCATACAGTAGGTGGCAGTTCATTCCAGTTATATCAGCTAAATAATCAAATCTTTGTTTACCATATTTAGTCTTGGTCTGTGGAATCTTGAAACCCCTCCCTCTAATTTCCCTCAATGGTTAACTTGAGGTATTTGGGACCAATTTGTCTTTTAAGTAGTCTGGGTCAGAACCATTAACACATTTATATATAAAATTACACAAGATACTGTCTCTTCTTATATCTAAGGGAACCCAGTTTATATTAGACAACAAATCACAATGGTGGTAGCTAACATCAGGGCCTTTAATACCCAAAATGAATCTAGCTAACTTATATTGTAGTCTGTCCAACTTTAACAAATTTCTTTTACTTGTAGTTCTATAGACCATGCACCTGTAATTAATCAAGGGAACCATAACTGAATTTACCAAAATGTCCCTAGTTCCCTGGGACATACATTCTGTATGCCTTCTCAGGGCCCCTAGTTTTTGAGAGACTTTATTACAAACTTGTTCTATGTGAAAACCAAAATCTAACTGTGAATCTAGCCATAGACCCAAGCATCTGTAAGACAACTTGAGTAAGCTGCCCACAGGCACCTGTTTTTATGGTCAGTTTTCCTGTCAAATTCTCAGGTCCACTAGCTTTTTTACATGTAAACACCATTGTATTTGCTTTCTTTATATTGAGTACCAATCTATTTTCAATTAGCCATTTTTCTAGCTTGGTAAACTCTTGTTGCAAAACAGTATGCACTGTAACACAAACCTTCCCAACACAAAGCAGTGCCGTATCATCAGTGTACAACTTAATATTACTATCTGTACATATTCTAGGGAATTCGTCTATAAAGACGATGAACAAGAGTGGCCCCAAGATCGAACCTTAAGGCACTCCTCTGTTCACCTCCCTTAATTCTGATATTACACCATGTACGCTTGCTGTTTGTCTTCGACCATACAGGTATGAATGAAACCATTCTAAAGTCTCATTATCTATTCCCTTATGTTCAAGTTTATTCGGCAAAAGTGGATAATCCACAGTGTCGAAAGCTTTTGATAGATCAACGAACACCACTCCCACGCACAATCTGTTATCCAGTGATTGGGAGACAGTGTCCGAAAAATTGATCAGAACCGTAGTAGTGGAATGTAATGGTCTGAAACCAGACTGCTGAGGGGCTAGAAGATTGAGTTCTGGTAATCATACAATTGTTTGTGAACTTCTTTCTCAAATATTTTAGAAACAATGGATAATAAAGCCATAGGCCTATAGTTATCAGTCAATTGTGGGTCTCCTTTAAAGATTGGTATTATTTTGGCATTCTTCTACATTTCAGGGTGTATTCCAGAACACAAATTTCGATTGAATAATTTTGTTAATGGTACCGCCACTTCTTCAGCACCTTCCCTCAGCAATCTGGCCTCCAAACCATCCAGTCCCCCTGACTTGGCTAAATTTAACCTTTGTAAATGTTTTATTATGTCTCTTATTTTTAGAATCCTAAATCTAAATTTGGTATATTGTTTTCCCTGGGTTTTCCTAGTCTGATCTCCTATATTCGTAGTATTATTGTCATAGGGCATAGCGTGGTTCCGAGATAAGGTTGTCAAATTAATAAAGAAATCATTCACAGTCCCTGCCATCTCCCTAGGATCTGTTATAGCTTCTTCTTGTGTGTATAGGGAAGAGGGAAGCTTTACTTCAACAGGGGTTTGCATACGTTCTATAATTTTCCAAAAATCTTTAACATTGGATGCTGTTTCAAATTTGTTTTTATAGTATTTTCCTTTTTCATCCCTAATTAAGACATGACACCTATTCCTTATAGTCCTATATTTATCCCAGTCACTATCCCAGTTTGACATTCTAGCTTTTTCCCATAATCTGTTACGTATCCTTAGATGTTTCAGGATTTTACCATTTATCCATGGGAGACTGTTATATTTTCTCTTTGACTATGTCCTCAGTGCATGCTTATCACAAATTACTGAAAATTCACTCACAAAGAATTTAATTGCATCTTCCAGGTCTGGAATTAGAAACATTCTATGGCGATTTACATTTTTCAAATCTCTTATAAATGCCAACTGATTAAACTTTTTATATGTTCTAGTAAAGGTATATACAGTTTCTCTAGGCTCTTGTATTATTTGCAACATATGTAGGGGATCCATAGCTTCTTGTAATCTCTTTCCCCTCGGACCACCCCAAGGAGCATTAAAATCCCAATGCATACAGCATAGTCCAAATTAAGATGATTTCCCAAAAATGAGGCCATTTCATCAAAACATTGTGAACTTACATGTGGGGAAGAGTATATAACTATAAAGGTTTTTAAATAAAAATAAACTAAAACAGAGTTTTTTAGTCAGAAAACTCCAATATGAACTAAAATAACTGTTTCCCACCGGTTATACCGGACCAGGAGGAATCGATAAAAATACCGAAACTAACACTAAAAAGTACAGTTACATAAGAACTTACCATGACAGAAGATCTTCAAGAGAGGCTCTTGCAGTAGGTAGGTACTTACTTGTAGGACTGCACCCCTTGGCATCAGGACCACACAGAAATGTTTGCTAGCAGTGTCTGATAGGGGACCTCCCACCCATCAGCGTGACACTATATAGTGGGCAGTCCCCACGTCCGCCCTCCAGTTCTCCCGCCAGAGACCTACAAGAGGCATAACAGGAGAAAGGGAAAGGCTCCTGGAGTCAAGAAAGGCTCATGGAAAATGAGTTACAGACTAAAAAAGGGAGAAGGAGAGTAGGGAAAAAGGTTACCTACTGAAAGAGCCTCTCTTGAAGATTTACTGTTATGGTAAGTTCTTATGTAACTGTACTATCTTACTTCGAGAGAGCTCTTGCAGTAGGTAATTACTTGTAGGACAGAGTCCAAGGGACAGGAAAACATGAGAGGCTGGAACTGAAAAGTTAGTAGGTAGCCAAGTATTTAGGACAGGAGTCCCAGGAGGACTGCTAGTCCAAAACCAGCCCTGCGCCTATAGGCAATGCCCAAACTGTAGCATTTTGTGAAAGTGTGGATAGAACTCCCAAGTAGCAGCTATGCAAATTTCTGTGGCACATACATTTCTGAAACAGGCTGTCGAGGCAGCCATACCCCTGATAGAATGTCCTTTAACCTGCCCCGGAAGGACTTTACCATACTTCTGGTAACAAAAACCAAAGCAGTTAGCCAACCATTTGGAAAGGCATTGTTTGGAAACTGCCGCACCTTCTTTCTTTGGTGTGAAAGAAACAAAAAGCTGATCCTTCTTTCAGGCATCTTTTGTCCTGTTGGTGTAATAACGTAAAATTCTGTGAAGTCTAATATGTGCAGAATGGCCTACCCTTGATTAGTATGCTCAGGGTAATACACCAGCAGCTGAAGGGCTGACTCAAGGTAGTCTCTGAAACAACCTTCGGAAGAAACTTAGGATCAGTAAGCAAAGCCACCCGGTCTCTGTGAAAAATCAAATAAGGCTCCTTACACATCAGGGCCTGAAACTCAGAAATTCTTTGAGCAGAAGTAACTGCAACTAAAAAGCGCATCTCACATGCACTTGCTTGTTCGAAAGGAGGCAAGGTCAGTTTCTCTAAAAGAAAACTAAAGTCCCACGGAGGAGCAGGGTAACACACCAGGGGTTTCAGATGCAGAATTCCTTTAGGAAGGTTTTTGAAACCTCCAACTGAGCCAGAGTTTTGCCCTCCAATAAAACATGGTAGGCAGAAATGGCCACTAGATGCACCTTCAATGACAAATAGCTCAAGCCCAGGTCAGATAGATGAAGAAGATACTCCATGACCTGTGGAACAGGACACAAAAAAGGATCCCAACTCTTCAAGGTGGCACAAATTGAAAAACGCTTCCACTTCATGGCGTATGTAGTTCTGGGTAGAAGGCGTTCTGGCCTCTACCAAAATCTGAGCTACCCTAGGGGAAACCCCAAATCTGGAAGCGACTATACCTTGAGGAGCCATGCATGAAGATGAAGGGATTTCAGCACTGGATGGACCAGTGTGCCCCGGTCATAAGATCGTAAGAAAAAGGTGGAGAAACCGGAGGTTCCACTGCCAGCTCTTGAAGCAGCAGAAACCAAATTTGTTGAGGCCAAAATGGAGCTATCAGAATCATTCATGCTCCTTGTTTGAAGCTTGATCAGCACTCTCTGTAAAACTGGAAAGGGAGGGAACGCGTACAGAAACCTCCCTGTCCAACACAGCCACAGCACGTTTTGCCAGAAAGCATGGGATAGAGCGAGCAAAACTTGAGAAGTTTTGCATGTGATGGGGCTGCGAACAGATCCATTTCCGGACGACCACAGAGGTCAAAGATGTGGTCTACTACCTCTTGTTTTAGCTCCCACTTGAGTGCTCTTACCCTGGTGCAGCTGAGACTGTATGCGAGAACGTTCTGCACGCCTGGGACATGGACTGCCAGCAGGCGAACCTTGTCCAGAACCACCCAATTCCAGACCCACATCGTTCCTCTGAAAAGAGGATACAAGCGGGTGCCCCTGTTTGTTGATGTACCACACTACGCACATGTTGTCCGACTGGATCAACAGTGTAGCCTGCTGAAGCATGTGCTGAAAAGCCTGAAGAGCATAAAGCATTGCTCTCATTTCTAGCACAGCAAGTGTAGTTCCACAGGTGACCACAGGCCCTGGGTCCTGTGATTTCCAAGATGGGCACTCCATCCCATTCCAGACGCATCCATGGTCAGGATCTGGGAGTAACGAGGGGTGAAGAAAGGAACTCCTCGAATCAGGTTGTTGTCATGCCAACACTGCAGATCTTTCTGCATCAGGCCAGAAACTAGGACAGAGCTGTCGAAGTCATCCGCCCTCTGATCCCATTGAGACCTGAGAGTCCACTGTGAGATATGTATGTGAAGTCTGGCCAAGGGAACTGTGGGGATAGCCGCTGCTAAGAGGCCAATGAGGTGAATGACCGCCTTGGCCGAAATGTGTCGGCGCAGTCGATAGGGAGAAGGGCAGGGGTAAATGGAGAAAAGACAAAGGCAGTAAGGACAAGGATGGGACAAAAAGAAATAAGGCCATAAAAAAATGGAGGGTAATGAGTACCAATGCCCATAGTCTAGGTAAAAAGCTCCTCGAAATGGTGGCCTTGATGGAAGAGGGATGCCTGGATATCATAGCAGTCAAAGAAACATGGTACACAGAGAACCATGACTGGGATGTCAACATACCAGGGTACACAATCTACAGGAGGGACAGGGAGGGAAGAAGAGGAGGAGTAGCTCTCTATGTAAGGGAAGGGATCAAAGCAACAGAACTAAAGTGTAAACAGGGAGGAGAGGAGGCACTGTGGGTCACCCTGGAGACTGAAATGGCACCACAATCCGTACAGGGGTTGTATCTGGACCCCCATCTCAAGGGAGGAAATGGACAAGGAAATGATAGAAGGCATTCTTAGGATGGCAGAGAAAGGGATATATTGCTGATGGGGACCTGAATATGTGGAATGTTAACTGGGCACCTTCTGCTGTCAAGATCCGAAACAGGGCCGTTCTCGATGCCCTGCAGGGGGCATGCCTCAGACAGCTAGTTTTGGAAACCACTTGGGAGGGAGCAATCTTAGACCTAGTACTCTCAAATGGGGACAGAGAAAGAATCTCTGATCTAGAAGCGGGTAGCCATCTGGGAACAAGCAACCACCAAACTGTGTGGTTCACAATAAACTTAGCTGTAGAGTCAAGCCATACAAAAGTGAAGGTACTGGACTTCCGGAGGGCTGATTTTGTCAAAATGGGAGTGTGCCTCAGAAAAGCACTAGCAAACAGGCAAGAAGGTGGGGTGGAGCAACAATGGGGAAACATCAAAACCGCCATCACAGAGGCAACAAGCCTTTGTGTGAAGCAAATAAACAAATCAAAATGAAAGTAAAAACACTATGGTTCTCAAAAGAAGTGGTGGGGAAGGTTAGGGAGAAAAAGATAGCATTCAGGAAGTAAAAGGAAACGCAGAAGGAACAGGACAGTGAACTGTACCAGTTAAAGCAGAAGAAAGCGGTGAAGGCAGTCAGAATAGCAAAGGCCCAAACCGAGGAAAGGATAGCCAACTCGGTTAAGAAGGAGGATAAAACTTTTTATAGGTACATTAAGGAGCAAAGAAAGACCAAGGCAGGGATACTGAGGCTGAATAAAGAGGAAGGTGGTTGGGCAGAGTGCGACAGTGAAAAAACAGGGATACTGAATGAATACTTCTGCTCAGTATTCACAATGGAAGAGAAGGAGGACATACCTAATCCAGTTAATAGAAGTACTCTGGATAGGGGGTGATACTAGTCCTTTCACAGAAGAAAGGGTTCTGAAAGAACTCCTAAAATTGATGGTGGATAAAGCAATAGGAATTGATGGGATTCACCCCAGAATTCTAAAAGAACTAAGGGAAGAACTAGTAACACCACTGACTACCCTTTTTAATAAATCATGGGAAGATGGTGTGGTACCTGAGGACTGGAGGAGGGCAGATGTGATTCCCCTTCACAAAAGTGGGAGCAAGACAGAGGCAGGAAACTACAGACTTGTCAGTTTGACCTTAGTGGTATGGAAAATGATGGAATCACTTTTGAAGGAAAGAATTGTCGAGTACCTAGAGGCCAGTGGGTCACTGGACCCAAGGCAGCATGGATTCACAGCAGGAAGGTCATGTCTGACAAATCTAATTGATTTCTTTGACTGGGAGACCAAAGTAGTAGTCCAAGGAGGGGCTGTGGACATGGCCTACCTAGACTTTAGCAAGGCATCTGACACAGTCCCGCACAAAAGATTAATAAACAAATTAGCCAGCCTGTAAGTGGGTCCCAGGTTGGTAGCCTGGGTAAAACACAGGCTGCACAACAGGACACAGAGGGTAATAGTAAATGGAGTCCACAGTGAAGAAACGGGGGTTACTAGTGGGGTACTGCAGGGTTCATTACTGGGGCCAGCCCTTTTTTATGTCTTTATAAGTGACACTGCAGAGGGACTGGAAGGAAAAGTATGTCTCTGCAGATGACACAAAGATCTGCAACAGGGTTGATACGCAAGGTGGGGTGGAAAGGATGAAAAGGGATTTGGCAAGGTTGGAGGAATGGTCAAATGTATGGTCACTTAAATTCAACGCAAAGAAGTGCAAAGTAATGCACCTGGAAACAAAAACCCAGAGGAAGAGTACACAATGGGGGGTGAGATACTGACTACAACAAAAATGGAAAGGGACCTTGGGGTAGTCATATCAGATGACCTAAAGGTGGGCCAGCAATGTGAGAAGGCAGTAAGGAGGGCTGGGAGGATACTGGGATGCATAGGGAGAGGCATCACCAATAGAAAACAGGAAGTTTTTTCTCTCTGTACAGACAAGTTGGTAAGACCATCTGGAGTACTCTGCACAGTTCTGGAGACGCCATCTCAAAGACATAGACAGGTGGAGTCCAGAGAAGGGCAACCAAATGGTGCAGGGTCTGCACCAGAAGACATATGAAGAAAGACTAAAGGAGCTTAAGATGTATAGCCTCGAGGAAAGGAGGAGATGATAGAAACTTTCAAATACATCAAGGGAATCAACAAAGTCAAGAGGGTAGCATCTTTGAGAAAAGAGATATTGCAAGAACAAAGAGAACACAATCTGAAGATAGAGGAGACGTCTCAGAGGTAATGTGAGGAAGTATTTCTTCACAGAGAGGGTTGTAGATGCATGGAACAGCCTTCCTGAGGAGGTCGTGGAGTCAAAAACAGTGGGTGAATTCAAGAATGCATGGGACAGACATAAGGCAATTCTAGGGTAGGAGGAAGTAGGCTGTTGGTTAACTAGGATCTGCAGCTTATCTGCTAGGTAGGGAAAAGGGCAGACTAGGTGGGCCAAGCGGTCCTTATCTGCCATCAGATTCTATGTTTCTATATGTCGGTTGTAGGATACCAGCTTGGCCTATCTCTCCAGTCTCTCTCTCTCTACCCTGTCCAGGGAGAGAAAGGCCATAACCTGGACCGTGTCCAGAACTGCCCCCAAATAAATTGCAGGAACTGGGAAGGAGCGAGGTAAGATTTGGGGCAGTTGACATTAATACCCAGTTGCTCAAAAAGGTGCAGGGTAGCTGACAGAGAAGCCTCCAACCCCTCCCTTGATGGTGCTGCAAGGAGCCAATCATCGAGGTAAGGGAAGACGTTGTGCCCCGAACACTTCAGGGCTCTACCACCACCGTGAGGCACTTGGTAAAAACCACGGTACAGAGGACAGGCCAAAGGGGAAGGCTTTGAACTGGTAATGCTCCCCTTGGAAAGAAAACCTGAGGAATCTGCAGTGAGGATGGAATACTGGAATGTGCTGGTACGCATCCTGCATGTCCAGGGCACAAAGCCATTGTCCTTTGAAAAGGAGAGGCAGCAGACATTGCAGTGTCAGCATCCGAAACCTCTTGTATTCTATGAAGAGATTTAGGGTACTGAGGTCTAATATCGGGCACAGATCCCATCTTTTTTGAAACCAGAAAGAAGTGGGAGTATAATCCCTTCCCTATCTGATTAGCTGACACTGGCTCTATTGCTTCCTTTCGAAGAAGAGACATGATTTCCTCCCTTAACTGGGGAATGTGCACCCTTGAGTAGTGGGAAAAACACAGAGGATTGTTTGGGGGTTTTCATGAAATTTGAGAGTGTGACCAAGCTTTGTTAACTGAAGTACCAGGCATCAGTTGTAATGGACTCCCAGATGCCTTGAGAACCTTCCGCCCACCTGTTCCTCCGATAGATGGGGAGGAGGGAGGGCGGTCGTCGAGTCAGGAATGGGAGAGGGGGTTAGGGAGGACCGCCCCTGACGCTCTCTGAGTTTTGGCTGGAGGGGTGGTGGCCATATTGAGAGTCCTACGTTTAAATTGACACCTAGGTGTCTGCTGTGGTTTCATCTGGTGTCTGTTTTGCCAATGAAAGGAACATTTCGACTGAGGTTTCAAGTGATACATAGTATGTACTGATCGAAGGGCAGTGCCTTTATCTTGCAGGCTCATAATAATGTCCTGGGTACCCCTGCCGAACAAGACAGAGCCTCTGAAGGGGGCGTCCTGAATAGCCAACTGGACATCAGGAGTGATACCTGCTGCTCTTAGCCAAGAGAATCTACGAAGGCTTACTGCCATGGCTGTGCCACTAGCGGAGGAATCCACCACATCATAGGTGGCCCTGAGAGAATGACGTCCCACCACCTTAACCAATCTGAGGGTATTCGCCAAGGTGGTCTTAGTTTCTGAGTCCGGGGGGCCTCAACCATGGGCTCGAGTTGGCGGAACAGAGATTTTTGGTACACTAGCATGTGCGCCACATAATTGAGAGCATGAATAGCTAGTGCAGAAGAAGAATAAAACTTTCTCCGAACTGGTCCAGCTGTCCGGATTCCTTGTCGGGAGGAAAAGTACTTAGGTGCTTAGGCTTAGCAGACCTGTCACGGACCACAGTTATGACCACCGAGTCACCCTTTGGATGTACACTGAGGTGGTCTGTCTTATGGTGTCCTGTAAACCCGGTCAGCTTTCTCAGCCATAGCAGGAATGGAGGAGGGTCTCTGCCAGATGGTCGAGGACAGATCCTCATGAGGTTCCAGCCATGGGGGTGTGAGCACCGGACTCATTTCTGGGAAATCTAGATGCTCAGCCAACCTCTGACATTTTGGGTCTTGAGTATTAGAATTCCAGCCTTGTACCTCCACCATTTGCTTTAGGAGGTCTACAAAGGAGGGATCGGGGGGGGTTGTGACTTGGGAGACACTCTAGAGACCGGCTCCTCAGGAGGAGGGGTCTCCACCCCGAGCCCTCTGACCCGGAATCCAACATGAAATCATCAGAATCCACAGGTTCTTGGTCTGGAACAACAAGCTCCTTCTCCCTTGGAGCCACGTCTGATGCCAGGGCCTGCATATAGTCTGTCTTCGGGCCTGACGTCGAGGTGTGACCAGAGAGTGAGCCCTAGGGGTATGATCTGGACAACCAACTTCCAAAGGTCATGGATGCCTGCTGTCCAGTTCTGAGACCAACTGAGATTTCGTCTCAGACTACGACTGCAAAATCTCCCTGAAACCCACCTGTGGTTGAGCAGGAGGCGGCGGAGTGGGAGGTGGTGGAGGGTGAGAGGTGTGGAATCCTGATCCTGTGGCATGTGTTCCATGTGCCAAGACACCCAGGGCAGCATAATGGTAAGCATAACCCGGCGATCGGAAAAGAGGCGGTTGAAAAGAAAAAATTACTTACCATAGTAATCTTGTTCCTTCTAATGGGAGTCTTGCTGTATTCTGACTAAATGCAGTTAGCCCTTTCAGTTCAACTGCCCTGGAGATAAAAGAGCTAACTCTATGCAAATGCATAGAATGTTGAAGCTCGAGCTCGGTTTTCAACCTCCTGTCCCTGGTTCATTCTATGTAACCACTAGATTCTTATGAGCACTAAAATAGTGGATACTAACTATACTAATAACCTTGAACATTAATAAAAATCATAGTCACATGACTAATAACCCAACAATAGGGCATATAAAGAAGACTCAAGTCATAGTAGCCCAATAAAGAATGCCACCCCAGTGGTGCAGCACTTAAAAAGAACAGTTGGAGTGCAGTGCCCCCTTTCAGGTTCTGGTAGGAGAGGCAGGGAGGTCAGAATACAGAAAGACTCCATTAGAAGAAACAAGATTACTATGGTAAGTAATGTTTTCTTCAAACAATGAAGTCTTACTGTTTTCTGACTATATGCAGACTACCAAGCAGTGCCCCATGGAGGTGGGCACAGAACCTACTTAGGAAATAGGCTCTGCAATACTGCTGTGCCAAACCTGGCATCACTCCTGGCCTAGGTGTCCAGGCAGTAATGTTTGGTGAATGTGTGAACAGTTTTCCAGGTAGCTGCTTTGCAAATTTCTACCAGAAAATCTCTCTGGCAGCTGCTATAGAAGCAGCTGTCCCCCTGGTAGAGTGAACCCTAAGACCCACTGGTGGCTCTTTTCCCAGTTTGCCATAGCAGAACTGAATGCAAGACACAATCCACGAAGCAATGGTCCTATTGGTGGCTGGCTTGCCCTTTCCGACAGGTGAGGAACAGCTGAGTACACTCATTCCTTTTATCCAGACAGTAACTAACAGCCCTCTTAACATCCAGGCTATGCAGTTTGCATTCTCCTGAACTAGAATGTTCAGTAAAGAAGACAGGTAATGTCATGGACTGATTCAGGTGGAAGTCGGAGACGTCCTTTGGAAGAAATGTCATGTTTGTCCTAAGGATGACCTTGTCCCTGTGGAGTGCTATGTAGCTGGGATCCAGAGGCAAGCCCTGTAGCTCACTAATCCTCCTTGCAGAGGTTATGGCTACCAGAAAAACAGTTTTCCATGTCAGATACTTGGGTTCAGCAGAAGACATGGGTTCAAATAGGGGCTGCATTAGCTGCGCTATGCAGATATTCAGATCCTAAGAAGGAGTAGGCTCCCTGTGGGTGTAGGTGGAGCAACCCCTTCAATAACTTCTTGAAGACTGCATGAGAGGCCAAGGAAGGTCCCTTCCCTGCCGAGAGACGGGCAGAAATAGCTGCTAAATGAACCTTCATAGTAGAAGGCTGAAGGCCTAGGGAATGAAGATGGGCTAAATAGTCCAACAGGACTGCCAAACTGGCTGCCTGTGGATCTATTTCCTTTAGTGTACACCAGATAGTAAATCCCTTCCATTTGGAAGTACAAGTCTTTCAGGTGGCAGGTTTTCTGGAAACCCTAAAAATATCCAGGACCCCTTCAGAAAGATGCAAGCCTGCATACTCTAGGTCCTCAAGAGCCAGGCCTTGAGCCTGAGAGACTTGAGGTTGGGGTATAAGATCCTCCCTTGAGAGGAGGTCAGAAGATTGTGCCTCCTGGGGAGGCAGATTAGACTGGTCACTTCCAGAGACAACAGCATGGGATACCAGGGCTCTCTGGCCCAATCTGGAGCAATCACAATCATTGATGATGGCTGACTCCTGAGTTTGATCAGTACTCTGAAGATCAGAGGGAATGGGGGCAAGGCCTAAAGGAATTTGCCTGTCCATTCCAGTATCACTGCATCCAGAGGCACTGAACCCAGAGTTGGAGGCCTGCAACAGAACTGGGGTAGCTGATGATTGTCTGGGGCTGCAAACAGATCTATCTCTGGTGTGCCCCATCTCCTGAACACTGCATGCAATATTTCCCTGTTCAGAGCCCACACTCGTGGTGACTCTAGATTTATTCTGCTGAGTGCATCTGCCAGGACATTGTCCTAGCCTGGCAAGTGCACCACTGAGAGGGAGGTCTTGAGAGAATAAGCCAGACTCCAGATCTTCATTGCTTCTGTACACAGGGCAGAGGACATTGTCCCTCCCTGCTTGTTGATGTAGTACATGGTGGTGGTATTGTCTGTCCTTACCCAAACCACCTTCATCTGTAACATTTGTACGAATGATTGAAGTGCCAGGGAACAGTGCCCCGAGCTCCAACTGGTTCATGTGGAGAACAGACTCCTGGTGAGACCATGTCCCATGAGCAGTGTGGTCCCCTAAATGAGCGCCCCACCCCAGGAGGGAAGCATCCATGGTTAGAACCACTGTAGGAGATTGCTGGAGGAATGGTACACCCTCCCTGAGGTTCTCCTTGTCCTTCCACCATTGTAATGCCTCTATCAAGGTGGAAGTCATGGAATAAGCTTGGACAGGGAATACTTTCTCTGGGACCAAAAGGACCAGAGGTGAAACTGAATATCCCTTATTTGAAACCTGGCTCCTGGAACCACTGCTGTGGATGCTGCCATGTGTCCCAGAAGCTGGAGAAAGTGTCTTGCCAGACGAGACATATGTATTTGAAAAGAGTTTGCCAGCTGAATGAGGTTGTCAGCCCTTCCAACTGGCAAGACAGCCTTTGCCTCAACCGTGTCCATCTCTGCTCCTATGAAATTTAGGATTTGGACAGGTTCCAGCACGAACTTCTTCAGATTAACCAGGAATCCTAAGGATACTAGAATATCCTGCACCAGACCCAAGGCATCCCTTACCTACTGGGGGATTGTCTCATGACTGGCCAGTAGTCCAGGTAGGGAAACACAGTCACTCCTTGCCTTCTCAGGTGAGCTACAACCACTGCCAGGCATTTTGTGAATGCTCTGGGGGCTGAGGTAAGGCCAAAGGGTATTGCCCTGAACTGACAGTGGCCTCAAGGCAATTTGAACCTTAGGTACTTTCTGTGAGTGTCTGATTGAAATATGAAAATAAGCATCCTTGAAAGCCATGGAAGCTAGCCAATCTCCTTGCCTGAGGGTAGAAAGGATCTTGGTTAGAGTCACCATCTTGAATTTGGGTTTTGTCAGATGCTTGTTGAGAAATCTCAGATCTAGAATGGGCCACCACTCTCCAGTTTTCTTTAGGGTAAGGAAATATCGTGAGTACAACACTTTTCCCTTGTGAAGAGAAGGAACGGGTTCCACAGCTTTGTGTTAACCTCTGCTCCCAAAAAGAGTGGTATCTGAACTGCTGGCAGGTTTGAATGACCTTGCTCTTGTTCATGGAAATTGTTTGAAACTTAGAGCAAGTCCCTGACTCACTACTTCCAGGACCCACTTGTCTGTGATAATGGCTTGCCAGGCCTGGAAGTAGTGAGCCAGCCTGACCCTACTGGCAATGGGAGGCTGCCCTGGCTGACACTTCAGGGTGTCTGCTTGGCAGGAGTCCTAGGCTAAGAGGTGGATGCAGCCCTGCTTACACCCTTCCTGCCTCTACCCCTGAAATACCCTCTTTGCTGCTGGTAAGCAGGGAATGCCTGGGCCTGGTAGAAATGCCTCTGATAAGGCCTGCCTCTGCCCGGCTTAGCCTGCTGCTTCTGTTGAGCTGCAGCCTTTTCCTTAGCAGCTGCACTTCTGTAAGTCACCCTGTATTCATCCATTTTCTTCATGTATGTGTCTCTCTGTTCCCCAAACAGAATTCTGGACAACAGGGAAATCCATAGCTTCTGACTGGGTATCCTGGGAAAGACTGGTACATCTAAGCCAAGAAAATCTTCTTAGGGAGACTGCTGTAGCCATAACCTTAGAGGATACATCATTTGAATCTACAGCTGAATGAAACTGAACTTTGGAAGCTTCAGTGCCATCCTTGACTACTTGCTCCAGATCCTTGGCTGAGGTGGAGCAGTCGCCAGCTCCAAAACAAGACTCCCACCCGGATTTGTCCTATCTGGATACATATACCATGTAAGAAGCTTGCCTAATACCCAGTGAAGCAGCCAAATGTTGCTTCTTGGCCATGGCATCAATCTTTCTAGAGTCCTTTTCAGGAGGATGCAAAGCCAGGGGAATGCCAGCCTTATCATAGGCAGCAGCCTGAACTACCCCTACATGACTACAGTGATTGTACAAGAACTCTGTACCATTGCCAGACAACATATACCTCTTGCCCATCCTTTTATCCACAGGGGGGATGGAGGATGACATCTGCAGAATTTTGTCTGCTTCTTAAGAGAGTTGTGCAGAGGTACTGAAAGTCTTTTAGTATCAAGGACATCCATCATTTTGATGAAGTCTGGCTCCTCCTCTTCTTCCTCAGCTGCCTCCAGAGTAGGCAGCCGTAACAGCAACCTTTCTAAAGAATAAATAATAAAAGGAGGAATCCCCAGGCTGCCTAGGAGGAGAAACAGACTCTGGCCTATCAGGGGAAACATCAGGCTCAATGGGTTCACCCAGATATTTCTCCTCCTCTTCTCCCTCCCACTCCAGCTTATAGTAAGCCTATAGATCATATGAATCGGTGGGAAGCGAACCAGCAGATGACCGAACCGGAGTATGTGCTTTATGACCCAGTGTCAGTTCACCTGATCCAGTTTGTAAAGATTGTACAATTCGTATAGCTTTAGCTATCTCTTCCGCGGTTGGAGCTCCAACCTTTGGCTCCAAACCGGCGGATTTTCTTTTCTTTTTCACAGGTACCGACTCCTCGGTATCAGTCTTTCTTTTTGTCGAGGAGGTTATCGCCCTGCTCATAAGGCACCTCCCTCTGGTTCCCCGACTCCCTCGGGAGCCGAACCAGATTAGCCATCCGGATCAGCGGACTGTTCGGTCATTCTTTCCCTAAGCCTAAACAAATGCTTATCCAGTGTGGCTTTTGGAAAGTTTTTACAAATTTGGCAGTCTGTTTTCAGGTGGTCAAACCCCAGACAGTGAACACAGACAAGGTAGGGGTCAGCCTTCCCACACTCTGTGCAGTGCTGAAAGCCAGTGGGACTGGTTTTCTTCTTGGGCTTCTCTGACATGATGAGCACTGATGAGCCAAGTTACCCCTTGGTGGCGGTCAGGCCAAAGCAGCTAAAAACTGTTTTTGGTTAACGACTGGTTCAATGGTTGATTGAAAAAATTCAAGAAAAAGTCTTGTTTTTTTTTAAACCAAAAACAAACTGAATCCCAAACTAAAATCTACAACAACTGAAGAGAATTTACCTCAAAAAGAAAACAAGCTTCCTCGGTTTCCTCTCAGTTACGCGAACCAAAAGGAAAACTGAAAACTTATTGAAATTGAAGTAAACCTAATTCTAGTCTAACCTATACCGAGGAACAGAGGTTTGAAGAACCGAAAATTAAAACCAGGTTTGAAGAAACAGTCGAAAAACCAACACTTCAACTGAGGCGAGCGAGGAGAAATCTCCAGAGCGACTTCATAGGCAGGCGGAGTAAAGAATATACAAGTTACTCACCTGTAACAGGAGTTCTAGGAATGGTATATGTTGTTCATCCACACTGTCTGGCAGGTTCCATGCCACTTTAAATCTTGCCGGAAGGTCTTCAGGCTGGCTCCTCCCACCCACCCGGGTGGTAAAACTCTCGGCTCTGCCCCATGACACCAGATCTAGCCCGCTGGAAGCCAGGTTGCGCGTCGAAGCCGGGAGGTGAGGGTCGTGGATGAACTATACCATTCCTAGAACTCCTGTTACAGATGAGTAACCTGTATTTCTAGGACATGGATATGTTGTTCATCCACACTGTCTGGCAGACTCCTAGCAGTTCTCCGGGAGGAGGGAGGCAAAGCGCACACCCCCTACTTAGGGAATAATGACTGGAGAACCGAGGCCCCAAAACCAGCATCCCGGCATGACTCAAGGTCGATGTCGTAGTGGGTAATGAAGGTATGTGCTGACTTCCAGGTAGCAGCCCTGCAGATTTCCTGGATAGGGACATCCCTGGAAGCAGTCACTGATGCAGTGGCATGGCTGGTAGAATGAGCTCTTATCCCTCTGGGAGGCTCCATGTCCGCCAACCTATAGCAGAGATCTATGCAGGAAGTGACCCACCTGCCTATCATCTGCTTGGCTGCAGGTCTGCCAGGTGCGACTTCAGTGTAGGTGACAAACAGCTGGCGAACCTCTCCCCGAACTTCAGCCGTCCGCTCCTTGTAATAAGCGAGCACTCTTCTAGGGTCCAAAGTATGGAGCTTATATTCAGCCTCCGAGGTGTGATTGGGGTAGAACACTGGCAGAGTCAACACCTGGTTAAGTGTGAAATCCTGACACCACCTTCGAAGGAATTATGTGGGTGGGGCACAGAACAACCTTGTCCCTGTGGAAGACCAGATAAGGAGACTCAATGGAAAGCTTGGAGCTGTCCCATCCTTCTGGCTGACATGATAGCCACCAAGAAGGCGGTCTTCCACAACAGGTGAGAGATGTCACACCTGTGCATCGGTTCGAATGGCTTGCCCATGAGCTTAGCCAATACCAGCAGTAGATCCCACGGAGGTGGGAGGTTCTCGACGGAAGGGATATGTGATCAAGGCTTTGAAAAGCACCCACCACCTTCTCCGCACCACTGACTGCTTCCCGGTCCGCGCCTGCAAGCAGAGATGGCTGCCAGGTGCACCTTAAGGGTCGTTGACCGAGCCCTTGCTGAGAAAGGACCACAGGTAGTCCAGAATGCTTGCCAAGGAACAGGAGGAAGGGTCCAGGCCCTTGCTCCGACACCAAATGGAGAATCTCTTCCATTTGAAGGCACAGCATTTCTGGTCAACCTTACTGGATGCCTCAACGACGCGAGGACGCCGCGGAAAGACCCAAGGCCTGAAACTCTAGCGCCAGGAACCAGGCCGTCAGGGTGCAGGGATTGAAGGTCCGGATGGAATACCTTCCTCTGATTGACTGAGATCAGGTCCGGCGGGCTGGAAGCCGCCCAGGAGCCTGGAGCTGAGACTGAGGAGATTTGATACTGAACCTGGCGGCCAGTCTGAGGTTACCAGAATCACCTGCGCCTTTGTTCCTCCTCGCTTAAGAAGCACCTTGTGGATCAAGGGAAATGGGGAAAGAAGGGAGAAGAGGGCCGGGGTCCACGGCCTCGAGAAGGCATCCCCCTGCAGCGAGCCCTGCTGAGGGGGGTGGGCATGAAACAGTCTCAGCTTCGCATTCTCCCTGGAGGCAAACAGGTCCACCTGAGGCGTGCCCCAGTGGGAGAAGAGATCTTGTACCACCTCCGCAGGAGAGACCACTCATGAGACGCAGCCCCTATCTGGCTTAGGGCATCGGCCAGGGTGTTGGAGGCTCCTGCCACATGAATGGTGAGGAGATCCGCCTCTAGGCTGCATACCAGTGACCAAATGCAGAGAGCTTCCCTGCACAGAGGCATGGAGTGCGTCCCGCCCTGGCAGTTTAGGTAGTAAATGGTTGTGGTATTGTCCGTCTGGACTTGAACCACTTGACCCTGTAGAAATGGAGCGAAGGCGGTGAGGGCTAGAAGAACCACTCAAAGCTCCAGTAGATTGATGTGGCATCAGGACTCCTGAGGGGACCAGAGGCCGTGCGCTCTGTGCTCCCCCAGATGGGCACCCCAACCCATCAGAGAGGCATCGGTCGATAGAGAGACCGTCGGCTCGGGGCAGACAAATGGGATGCCCTCCTGCAGATGTGCTGGGATGGTCCACCACTGGAGAGCATTTCACATCCCCTGGGTCACTGTCACTAGCTGATCCAGCAGATCGAAGTGCTGTGACCATTGGCTGGCCCGCCCCCATTGAAGGGGACATAGGTACCAGCGGGCCCAACGGACCACGCTGGTGCAGGCCGCCATGAGGCCCAGTAGATGCAGGAAGTCCCGGGCAGGGCGCGATTGCCCAATCTGAAATGATTGGGCAAAGGAGGAAAGAACCTTGGCCCTGTCCGACGGGAGCCGTGCTCTGGCTCGTAGAGAGTCATGCTCTGCCCCGATGAATTGTATCACCTGCTTTGGCACGAGTTCTGACTTGGCCTCGCTGATGAGGAGGCCAACCTGAGAGCAAACCTGGAGGGCCAGATCCCTGGACCGCTCCACCTCTGCTCTGGAGGGGGCTGCAATCAGCTAGTCGTCCAGGTAAGGGGTACACCCGGACTCTTCGGCGCCACAGGAATGCTGTCACCACTGCCATGCATTTGGTGAAGACCCTGGGAGCTAGGGAAAGGCTGAAGGGCATGGCCCGGAACTCGTAAAGGGATCCCTCTGCTCTGAAGCGGAGGAATCTCTGGTGGGACGGACGGATTGGGACGTGGAAAGAACGTGTCCTGAAGGTCCAGAGAGCAGAACCACATGCCTCGTTCCAAGGATGGGATTATCTGAGCCAGAGTGACCATCCTGAAGGTCCGAGACCTTAGGAACCTGTTCAGGTCATGCAGGTCAAGAATGGGGCGCCAGCCCCCCGTCCGTTTTGGGACCAGGAAGTACCTGGACACAAACCCCAGGTCTGGAGGAGGAGGATCCGCCACCTTCCTGATCACCTCTTTTTTGAGGAGCAGGGCAATATCGGCTTGGCAAGCCGACAAAGAGGCTGTGAACCCTGTAGCCCCCCCGAGGGGTGACGGCTCGGAAGGGCGGGGCCTGCTCGAACTCCAGGGGCAGGCCCTTTCCTACCACCTCCAAAACCCAACGGTCCGTGGTGAAAACGGACCAAGCGGAAAGGAAGTGGCGGAGCTGTCCCCCCATGGGGAACCCAGGGGGGAGTGATGAGGCTGGGGGCGACACCCCTCAACCCGTCACTGGGCAGGCTTAGAGGAGGGACCGGCCGAGGGACCTCCTGGGTCTTTACCTCCCTGCTTCCTGTTTGAGGAAGCCGCGGGCTTGGGTTTGGGATGCCAAGCGCAAGCCTGCTGGCCCTGGTGCTGGTGCTGTTGGGCCGGACGTGCCGCAGGCGCAGAAGGACGAAAGGACTTGTGCTGCTGCTGTCAGCGGCCTTTGTCCTTCTGGGCAGAGGTGACAGAGTCCAGAGTGGCATTGGACTTTTCGATCCGCTGGAGGCGACCTTCCACTCCAGGGCCGAAGAGGTCGGTCCCCAAGAAGGGGACATCCGCCAGTTTGTGCTGGGTATCCACCGTGAAGGTGGATATCCTCAGCCATGCTCTGCGGCGCATGGCCACCGTGGCCGCAACCGATCTGGCACAGGAGTCTCCAATGTCCAGAGCCGTTTGGAGCTGCTGCTTAGCCACTGCCCTACCCTGGTCCCGTACCTGCCGGACCGTGGTCTGCAGGTCGGCCAGGAGATGAGGGATCACCTCATCCAGGGAGCCCAGGAGGGCATGGGAGAAGTGTGCCATCAGCACGGCCGAGCTGGCCTGGTGGAGGCCAAGGGAGGACACAGCGTACACCTTGCGCCCGGCATAGTCCAGCTTTTTAGACTCCTTGTTAGGGGGCTTGTCCACATCCCTAGTGTTCCCAGAATGCCGGAAAATGCTGTCGGTGACCAACCCCTCGGCAGAGGGGTGTTCCGAAAAACCGGGCAAAGAGCAGGTAGGGACCGCATACTTCCTGGCCATCCTGGCCGAAGGCGCAGGACAGGATGCAGGCCGCTGCTCCAAGGCTGAGACAACAATGGCTTCAGCCACTGGCAAGGCCTCCGTGGGTGAATCCCCTTGGTCCAGTATCTCCGTCAGGGGATACGTGGCCCGCTTGGATACGGGCTCGAGCTGCATCCCGGTGGACTCCGAGATGAGCCGAAGCAAACCCATGATGGACAATGGTCTTTCGTCCATCGACTGGCCCCCGGAGGACTCCAGGTCAATGGGCCTGGAGAACAGGGAGGAGTTGTTGTCGGACTCCGAGGAGTCCGTGAAGAGCTGCCTGGGGCATGAGTCACCCTCCACCTGCTGAGGACGGTTGGGATTGAGGGTGACTGACAGCCTGTGGGGCAGGCCCTGACCCGACTGACAGTCCTTGGTTGGCGCCCCTGATTTCGGTTGTGGAGGCGGAGGTTCCACCACAATCGGTGGGGCTGCTGGTTTCATCTGAACAACCATCCCAGGCTTGGGCACCTTGGCTACAGTGAGGGGTCGTTTCGGCCGCTCGGGTGACAGCCACTTGATGGCCGGGGAAGGCAACGGCGTTGGCTTGTTCCCCGACAGAAGTAACTGCTGCCACATCAGGTCCTTGTAGCATCGACGCAACTTGCGCCGAAGCCTCTCCTCTTCTGAGGAGGAAGACGAGGACGAGCAGCGGTGCCGCTTACTTCGGTGCCGAGACCGCCAATGTTGGTAGGATCGGCTGGACGGAGACGATGTCCAAGACCGAGATCCTCGGCATTTCCGAGGACAGGTCTGGTAAGGGGCGGGGGACACCCGTTCTTCCCTCGGCTCGGAAGCCTTAACCGGGGACTGCAGCACCGGAGGTGCTGGCAAGTCCTCGGTCTCCACCGGGGGAACCGGTGAAGAAGGGTTGTCGGCTTCACCAGTCGACAGCCCGTCCGACGGGTCGAGAAAAATCTCGACCGCATCGACGGGTGTCTCGGACGGCTGGCCTGACGGGGACGCCATGAAGCCAGCGGCCTTAGCTGCAACCTCGACCGAAGTCGAGTGTCGACTGTCCGGGGAAGGGGACCTCTTCCGCTCCCATGAACGCAGACGATGGGACTTACCTTTTGAGTCCTTCTTTCTGGACCGAGAGGAATGTCCCGATGGCCCCTCTCCCTTCATGGAAAGGGATTGGCAAAGCCCCTTAAAAGAAGCTGAATACAAAGTACCCAGAGAGAGCGGGATAAATGCCGCGACTGAGGAAGAGGACGATGCGGCCTGTGCTGCCTCCTCCTCTTGAGGGCGAGCATCTGCTCGAGTTGCTCAGCCAAGCCAGCCGCCGCGGTAACCGCCCAACAGGCCTCCTTTGACTTCACCGGCGGGTAGCACTTCTCGGGGTGCCCAAGCTGTAACCGGGCAGCACAGTCTTCCAGGACGTTGGCCAAAAATGAACGGCATAACTCGCAGGCCTGCGGGTCATGTTCTAGGCCGAGGCAGTAGACGCACGTGGAGCGCGGGTCCTTCCTGGACATTTTCTGCCCACAAGGGCACCGCCAAAATCTGGGAGTCGATTTGTCCATCGCAGCCGCGAGGGAGAAACTTGAACCGAAGTCTTGAAAATTTTAAAATGAGTTTCGGGCAAACCGAAGAACTAGGATACAGTCTACACGCAGAGCGTTAGGGAGGGAACCTGAGCTTCCAAGCGGTAAGGAAGATCTGGCATCATGGGGCGGAGCCGAGAGTTTTACCACCCGGGTGGGTGGGAGGAGCCAGCTTGAAGATCTTCCGGCAAGATTTAAAGCGGCAAGGAACATGCCAGACAGTGTGGATGAACAACATATCCATGTCCCTAGAACTGGTGTTTACACCGAATGAACCAGGGACAGGGGTTTGAAAACTGAGCTTGAGCTCAACATTCTATGCATTTGCACAGAGTTAACTCTCATCTCTGGGGCAGTTGAACTGGAAGGGCCAACTGCATATAGTCAGAATACAGCAAGACTTCATGTCGTTTGAACCAGGATATTCTTGGTAGTAATAACCCATCGCAAAGGGGTCTCACATTGGGCCTAACGGAGGATAGCCCAACGGCGTAAAACCTGACAGTGCCCCGATGAAGGGTAGCCTGGCAGCAGCTCTGACAGAGGGTGACCTAATGGTATCCCTGATGGAGGTAGCCGGACAGTGGCCCTGAAGGAGGATAGCCTGAAGGAAGGCCTGATGGGGGGGGGTACCCTGGTGAAGAGCCCAAAGGTGGAAGTCCCGAAGACAGCTCCAAAGGTGGGAAACCTGATGGCAGCTCCGACGGGCAGAGTAAAGGGCCCGATGGGTGCTGAGGAGGAGTAGGGTTTGGCTCACTCCTGCCGGGGGTGGCGGAGCTACTGTTAATCCTTTGGAAGCGTCATCGTCTGGTATATCTAACAAAAGGTCTCCTTCCGCCAGGACCTGCAGAGGAATCACTGATTTAGGAGAAGACTGGGGCTCTCCATGAAGGGAATCCCATGGTGACCCTTGACCTCCAGCCAGGATGGAGCTGACATCCGACTGGGCATTGTCAGAGCCTCCAAAATTGTTTGATGGAAGCGAAATGGTTGTGCAACCGTCAGACCAACTACTGACCTGGAGTCCGGCGCGAGGAGTCCAACACCGACCCACTTACTAACCCGACAGGCGCTGAGGGTTCAACAAGCAGCTTATTGGCTGCGCCTGCCTACTTGGAGCTCGAGGTTGTCATGGCCCTAAGTGCAGCGGCAGCCTTGAAAGAATCCAAGGCACCCGCAGTCATTGTAATCAGTAGCGGCAGGGTGGTCAAAGCCTGCTCCTTTGACGGAAGTGCAGGCTTGGCTGTGGCGCTCGTCTTCCCAGAAGAGGGCCGCTCCTCCGCCAATGATCCCATGGGTGGCTTCGGTGGGGGGGGGAATGTTGCTGGTCCAGGTGTTTTTCCTGGTCCCTCCTCTTCTTGTGGGGGTCAGTCGGAGAGGAGGAGACACTCTTTAGCTCCTTTTCCATTGAAGCCATTTTTAGTTTTAGAAGATGGGCTTTGAGGGACTGTTGGTGCCTTTTCCGTGTGGCCTGGTTGAACTGGGCACAGGCCTCACACTCCTCGACATTGTGATCCAGTCCCAAGCAGAAGAGGCAGAGGGTATGCTGGTCCTTATGCAGTAGTTGGACACCACAAGATTTATACTTATTTTTATGCAATTCTGTTGAAGAAGTGGACGATATACACAAATATTAGGGAAATGAAGCAATAGTTGAAAAAACAGATACTCATCCGAATATAGGCGTTCGAACTGCTGCGACGAGCTTCAGAATGTCCAACGTGCACAGGTCAATGGTAGGAAAGAAATGGAGGGCAGACGTGGGGCCCCGCCCACTATATAGTGTCATGCTGACGTCCATCACGTGATGACAGGTGGGTGGTCCTCCGTCAGACACTGCTAGCTAAAGTTTCCGTGTGGCCCTGATGCCAGGGGACGCAGTCCTACAAGTAATTACCTACTGCAAGAGCCCTCTCGAAGTAAGCTCTATGGTTTAGCTAGATTACAATAAGTAAAAGGCAGCAAATAAAAGAAAAAAAGATACTTAAACAAGTTTCTTCACATCATAGGTAGAAGTTGAGGAGAGGAACTCTGAGCAACTTGACAAGCAGAGTGAGAAATCTGAGAGGTTTAGAACTAAGGCAGTTAGTTCAAGGCAGCATTTGAAAAGTTGTCACGTGCAAAGGGTTCCATCATTTGCATGTGTTCCATTCTCTCCAGGCAGTTCTGTCTTAAAGGATCACTGCAGAAGTTGTGAATACCTGAGTATTACTGGAGTTAAAAAGGAGTATGATACTGTTGCAAATGACCACTTCAGCTGCTCCCAGCATGCACTTGATGGCGGTTAAAACAAAAATAAGGAAGGTCAGGGGTTGGCATCGGTTACTGGCCAGCCCATGAGCACATCATCATGTTTGCCTCATGGGCAGCGCCGGCACCAATGTCGGTTCCACAAGCTGTACAATGCAAAAGACTTTGCTCCTGTGTGGATCCTAGTGCCTCCGGCACAAACACATAGTTGCGAATAAATTGTGAAGATTGATTCTTGGAAGGATTGCAATAGAAGCTGCAGCTTTAGCGTGATCTGTGGCCCACAAGAAGGGATTAGAAACAAGGACTCCTAACAAAAGCTGCAATTTTAGTGTTATCAGCAGCTCCCAAGGAGGGACTGGAAACAAGGACTGCAATAGAAACTTCAGATCTCTGCAATGGAGGAATTACATTATCAAACCAGCTGATAAGGGAGGTGCTGTTGTGGTCTGGCAAAAGGAGCTATACATCACTGAAGCCACACAGCAACTCTCCAACACCAAGTTTTACTCTTATCTTCCACAGGACCCCACTGCTGACCTGAGGTTACCACCATCACCACCTCTGATGTTGAAAACAGAGAGTTCCCTGTTTCTGCTAAGACTCATAGTTCAGCATCCCTGGGCATCCAGGTTTTATCTCCTTCCCCAAATCCACAAAACAGGTAACCCTGGTTGTCCTATTGTGTCTGCCTGCTCCTGCCCCACATCACTACATTTTTGGACAGCCTCATGAGACCACTCGAGTCCCTGCCATTCTATGTTAAAGACACTAACCATGCTCTCCAGTTATTTGACAGGTTCAGATTCAGTGATTCTTACCAGCTCATCTTCAGCATGGATATCAAATCTCTTTACACAGTGATTCCCCCAAGATGATGGTCTGACAGTATGCGACATTTCCTGAATAAGCGGGAAGTCCAGCAGCCAACACACACACACACACACACACACACACACACAAACTCATCTGGCAGAACTTGTTCTTAAACTCAATGCTTTTTCTTCTAACAGGTTGTTTCAGGTCAGTGGAGTTGCCATGGGTACCAAGGTGGGTTCCAGCTTTGCTGATCTGTTTGTGGGTTGGGTGGAGGAACATTTTTTTTTCTCTCTTTCCAGGGTATTAATTAATTAGCAGTCTTTTTCTTGGGACTATATTAACTGTACAGAAAGTATTTACATAGATTTTCTAGAAGTGCTGTGTTTGTTAAACACAGTGAAGCAAGAGCTATGCATTTTCACAAAGATTTAGCACTTTTATGAGCAAAACGCTAATCAATTTTTAGAGTTAAATAAATCCCTGCATTCACAGAGACTGTGCCTGAACTCTACAAACACTACATAGATGACTGTGTGAGGGCTACCTCCTGCTCCAGGGAGACCTCCAAGTCTTCCTCGATAGTTTGCCATGGCCCATCCTTCCCTTCAATTCACTGTTGAAGTATCCTCCTCTACACTGCCTTTTCAGGATATCCAACTGTCAGTACAGAACACTGGTCTGAAGACATCAGTTTATTACAAACCCACTGACTCTCACAGTTTCCTCCTCCACAGCTTCTTCCACCCTAAACATGTCAAGAATGGCCTGCCTTATTCAGTTTCTTAGACTTCGCAGGATATGCAGTGAAGATGATTTTGCTAAGCAGGCCCAAATAATGCATCATTTTTGTATTAACAGGGGATACCCTAAAAGCACAGTTGACAGAGCACTCTCCCGGGTCAGTAACATGCCCTGTAACCTTGACCCCAGCAGGAAGGATACTGTCACGCAAGAAAAATGACGAATTCCACTAGTGCTTCCTTTCCATTAGAGTATACCTTCTCTTCACAGGATCATCACCAGTAACTTTCCCATTTTGCAAACTGACCCCAACGTTGGTGCTTCCTTTACAGAACCACCTATTGTCTCCTACCACCGGTCACCCAACCTGCAGAATCTCCTGGTAAAAAGCAGCCTACCTACTCCTAACAGTTCCTCCCTACCAGGTACCAAACCTTGCAACAGAACTTGCTGCTACACCTGCAAATTTGTTTCTAGTGTGACTGAAATTCGGGGTTCTACAGGTGTTTTTCACATCACCAAGGAGTTCTCATGCACCTTCACTAATGTGGGATATTGTATTCTTTGCAGGAAGTGTGCAGCTATTTACATCAGAGATAATAGTAGATGCCTTGCTGACCATTTCAGGGCAGTCAGGAATGGAGACACTGATAAACCCATTGTATCCCACTTTATCTCCAGGGACTTCAGTGTCAATGACCTTTCTTTCTATTTGTGTCTTTCAGCAGGACTTCTGGGATTCTGACCATAGAAAAAACATGGCAACCAAGCTGATCATCCGCCTTGGCTCCCAGCAGCCCTCCAGTTTAAATGATAGACTTATTTTCTACTAACGTCTTTCAGCCACCCCTTGTTTTCCCTACAGTCTGTATCTGTACACACTTCTATTTTCATTTTCACCATATGTCTCCATCTCCGTCTCCTTTCCCATTTGTTACCTTTCAGCCTTCTTACTAGGCCCTGTTAATTAGTCCTCACCTGAGGACTTCTCCAGCTCATTCACTCCTAGTATGCCTTGTCTTTCCCATCATCACCTTTTTGTTTCCCAAATTCTCTCTTAATTTTGCCATTTATCACTTCTTCTCCCAGAGCCTTCCTTTTTTCTTTCCCCACATCTATATCCCTTATTTTACATCCCCTGTACACTGTTTTTTTCTCTTTTAGATATTTCCTGAAGACGACGTAAGGTCGAAACGTAGATTTTTCAACTCCATTTTCAGCGTGCACTTAATATTACCATTTTGTTTTGCTTTCAGACCACATGCTGATGCAGCACCTTGTTTTTGTAATAGAAGCTGCAGCTTTAGTGTTCTGTTCTGCCGAGGGTTGCCTTCTTAGGGTTCCTAGGGTTGGGCTGTGGCATTCAGGCAACTGTGCATTTTCTGTTGCCACACCTACCCTGTAGAACTCAGTGCCTAATCGTCTTTGGGAGACAGGTACCCTCAGTGCAAACCTTTAAAAGAGTTCAAAGACCTTTTTATTTAACCAGGCTTTTAACCTATAGATATATTTTAAAGTATAAAGATAGCTACATTTTAAGTTTGCTGCTGCTAGCTCCATTTGGATCTGTTTTATGGTTTTGTTTATTATTTGTATGTACATTGTTACATTGATATGTGATGCACTCTGCGTCTCTGGAAAGGGGCGCTATATAAATGAAGTATCTATCTGCAGCCCCCAAGGAGAGACTGGAAACAAGGACTGAAATAGAAACTGCAGCTTTAGTGTTATCTGCAGCCCCCAAGAAGGGACTGGAAAAGTACAGTTACATAAGAACTTACCATAACAGTAGATCTTCGAGAGGAGCTCTTGCAGCAGGCTATTACTGTTAGGACTACTGCCGCAGGCCCTAAGAAACACCTGAAAAAACTTAGCTAGCAATACCCAGCAGGGACTGCCCCTTGACATTGGCTCCACCTCGTTGGTCATGCTACAAAAGGGGGAAGACCCCGGCTCCACCTCAGTTCCCTCACCAAGACCCACGAACGGACCTCAGCAAGAAAACCAGGCAAAGCCCATCCTAGACATGCTGAAAAATTCTCCTGGTGGACGGAGAGCGGGAAAGCAGCACCTGCTGCAAGAGCTCCTCTCAACAATCTACTGTTACAGTAAGTTCTTACGTAACTGTACTATATTACTTCGAGGGGGAGCTCTTGCAGCAGGCTATTACTATTAGGACAGAATCCCAAGCAGTCCTGCACCAAGGAGGTGACTAGTACTGGCGGTAGGATGACAGATAAAAGGATGGTAAAGCCTATGTCTGGAATCAGCAAACTAGGACAAGAGTCCCTGAAGAACTGCCAGGCTCGAAACTGGCTTGGCACCTGGAAGCAATGTCCAGAATGTAATGCCTCACGAAAGTGTGCACTGAATTCCAAGTAGCAGCTGCACTGATGTCTCAAAGGGAGACGTTTCTCAAGGAGGCGAAGGAGGCACAGACTCCTCTAATGGAATGACCTCTTACCGTGCCCAGTAGAGGTTTGTTGTACTTGTAATAGCAGTACACTACGCAGTGTACCAGCCACCGGGAAATGGTCTGCTTCGACACCGGTTTGCCCAGATGTTGAGGTGCAAAGGCCACAAACAATTGCTCCAATTTGAGGTGTGTTGCTGTCTGCTTAAGGTAATACCTCAGCGCCCGTGTACATCCAATGTGTGCAGGAGACACTCTCCCCGATAAGTAGGGGTAGGAAAATAAACTGGAAGGTCAACCGACTGGTAGAGGGTCAACTCCGAGACCACTTTAGGCAAGAACTTAGGATTTGTTCTGAGGGAAACACTTTCCTGATGGAAAATAATATAAGGCTCCTTACACATTAAGGCCTGTAGCTATGAAACTCTTCAAGTTGAAGTAACAGCAACTAAAAAGAAACCTTCCAGGAAAAGAAAAACAGCTCACATTCCGCTGTGGGTTGGGGTCAGTTTCTCCAGCACAAAAGGAGATCCCAGGGATGCATAGGATCCCTGATGGGAGTTCGGGTGCAGAATGCCCCGTACAAAGGTGCGGGCCACATCCAACTGAGCCAGGGTCATGTCTCTGTACAGGATATGATAAGCAGAGATGGCCCACATGTGCACCTTTATGGATGGATAACTCACTCCTTGCTGATATAAGGAGGAGATACTGTAATGCTGAGTTCACCGGGCAGGAAAGGGGATCTAGATGGTGGGACAAAGCCCAAATGCAGAACTGCTTCCACTTCATGGCATAAGTGGAGCAGGTCGAGGGCTTCCTCGCAGAAATGAGGATGTCCGCCACCTCCTGCGTGGTCCCATACCTGGATGTGACTACATCTGCAGGAGCCAAGCATGAAGGTGTAGGAACCGGAGATCTGAATGCACCAGCCTGCCCCGGTCCTGGGATAGCAGTTGCGTGCATATTGGCAGCGGAATTGGTGGTTCTGAGGACAACCACTGAAGTAGTGGGAACCATATCTGCTGGGGCTACAGAAGGGCGATCAGAATCATTGGAGCCCCCTCGGCCTGTACCTTCAGAAACACTCGCTGAAGGAGATGGAAGGGAGAGAAGGTGTAAAGAGACCTCCCTGCCCAACAAAGGGACAATGCGTCTAGCCAGAAAACACCAGGCGCATGCTCTCGCGAGCAGAAAACTTGCAGTTTGGCATTGCATGGAGACACAAAGAGGTCCAGCTCTGGACGACCCCATGTGTTGAACAGCTGGTCCGCTACAGACTGTAGCAGCTCCCACTCGTGCGCCTTGGACTGAGACCTGATGAGGCTGTCTGCCAAGTCATTTTGGGCACCTGGAAAATGGATGGTAGACAGCAAAATGTGATGCTCCAGTGCCTAATACCAGACTCTCATTGCCTCCCTGCACAGGGGGTAGGAGTGAGTTCCCCCTTGCTTGTTGATGTAAAAGACAGCCACCATTTTGTCTGTCTGCACGAGAAGACAGCCTGGCATGAGGTCCTCTTGAATGGCCCTCAGGGCACTGAGGACTGCCCGCATTTTCAGAACACTGATGTGGAGGATGCGCTCCTCCAGAGTCCAGACACCCTGAGTCTGGGGATCCCCGAGGTGCGCCCCACAGCTCAAATCGGAGGCATTTGTTGTCAGAGTCCGGCTTGGGGGATCCTGTCGAAAGGGGATTCCTTTGTCAAGATTCAAAGGCTCCAACCACCAACATAGGGTTCTCTTGACTGGCTCTGAGATCTGGACAAGATAGTCTAGACTTTCTGAGCCCTGGTCCCACTGCACCCTGAGCATCCACTGTGCGACCCTCATGTGGAGGCGGGTCAAGGGAACTACCCGGATGGCCACCGCCATGTGCCCCAGAAGTTTGAGGAAGGTCCTGGCTGGGACCTGCGGTGTTACTAGGACCAAACTGGCCACCTCTCTCAGGCGATCTCCTCTTTCTCGAGGAAGAAAGGCCATGCCCTGGATTGAATCCAGGACTGCCCCTATAAAGGTCAGTCTTTGTCTGGGTTCTGGGGAAGACTTTGGTGGATTCTGGGTGAGCCCCACCTCTTGGAATAATTTAGAAGCGTCTCAGACAGCTCGAAGCAGGCGCTCTCTTGACGGGGCCACTAAGAGCCAGTCATCGAGGTAAGGAAAGGCGTAATGTCCCCTGCACCTTAGAGCCGCAGCTACTACTGCCAAGCATTTGGTGAAGACTTGAGAAGTAGCCGAATGGAAGGACATGGAACTGAATGTTCCCCCTGAACTAGAACCTCAGAAACTTGCTGTGGGGGGGGGGACCCCGATATGCATGTAAGAATCTTGCATGTCCAGGGAATAGAGACAGTCTCCCTGATGCAGCAGAGGAATAAGACCTGGAAGGGTCACCATCTTGAACCTTCGGTATTCTAAATAATTGTTTAGAGAGCTGAGGTCCGGAATGGGCCGAAGATCTTTGCATCTTCTTTGGAACCAGGAAAAAATGGGAGTAATATCCCTTTCCCCGCTGTCGCAGAGGAACTGGCTCTATTGCCTTTTTCCGCAAGAGAGCCTCAACTTCTCCTTCTATAAGAGGAATGTGAGAAGGAGGGTATCGCGAGGACTTTGGTGGAGTTTCTGGAGGGATCTGGGTGAACTCCAGCATGTGACCTCTCCTTATGATGTCTAATTCCCACTGGTCTGATGTGATAGAGCTCCATCCCTCCAGATGGATGGAGAAGCGACTCCCTACTGCCACCCCTGAAGCCTCCGCTGGGGGGGGGCTTCAGCAGTAAGTCACTGGGCAGAGCCGGGGGAGGGAAGACAGGTGTGGGAGGACCAGGGGCCTTGAAAAGGTGCGCTTCCAGGCTGCTGGTTGCTGGCCTTTCTTTTGAAGCTGCCTCTCTGACCTTGGTTGTTACCACGGGCTTGCTGGCCTGAGGATTTACGAAATGGCCACTTCCGAAAGTGTCTTTAGTCCCCCTTATACATCAGGCGGACGGACCAAATAGATTTGCCCAACTCCTGGAGATGAGAGATCAAAGCCTCGGTCTCCTGCCCAAAGAGAACAGAACCATGGAGTAGGAGGTCCCTGATTCCGGACTGCAGATTGTTCTAAAAGCTGAAGCATTTCAGCCATGCATGGCGATGAAGTCAGACCCCTGATGCTGATGCCCTAGCCGCCATATCAACAGTGTTGTACAAGGCACGCAGAACATGAATGCCTACGTCCAATCTCGATTTAAATATATCCAGTTCCGTCTTTTGTGCAGAATCTGGCAAGGCACCGATAAGCTCCTATCTCTTCTCCCAGAGCGCATTTTGGTACTGGACCATATGCATGAGGAAATTAAGGGAACGGATGGAGCAGGTAGAGGAAGAATAGACTTTCTTGCCCACCTGGTCCAAGAAATGGGACTCCTGGTCGGGAGGCTGGGAGCTTAGATGCTTTGGCTGCTTTGACTTGTCATGAGCAGCTGTGATCACTGTTGAATCCGCCTGAGGGTTTTCCCACCAGAAAAGGCTCATCCCTTGGGGCCCTGTATAGCCTATCCAACTACTTGGGAACAGCCGGGACCAAGGCTGGATGCTTTCAAGTTGTTCTGGTAAGGTCTTGGAAGGTGTCGACCAGAGGAGGCACCACAAGGGGTCTGGACTCCTTCCGTCTCAGGCAACGAGCCAGTCTTCGGTGTTCTGGATCCAGGTCCTCCGTCTCCCATTCGTTAGTGGCCTGGATATGCCTCATGACATGGGATAGTCTGGAGGCAGATGGGGTAGATCCCTATCGTCAGGAGATCCCCCAACTCCTGAAAATGAAGAGGAAGAGGAGGAAGACCTACTCCTGGTCCTCGAGGTATCCAAACTACGTTTACAGGGACTACCCTCTGTAGAACATCAGTGACTCCTATACCAACGACGGCTCCTAGACTGATGGAGCAGGGACTGATGCCCATCCTGGGACAGGTGTCGGCTATGGGAGCGAGTCCACCTAGAGGAAGACTTGTGGCAGCTGCAGGATCTGCTCCTGGGCTTAGACCAACGACAGCTGACCGGCCTTGAGTGGTGCCGTCTACGGTCTCCGGACCGTGAACATTTAGCAAAGGGGGAGTGAGGTACGGAGGATGTGAGCTGGTCCTCCAGGGTTTTAGCCGGCAAGCAGACAGGCAAACCCCCAGGCTCCTGATTGTCTGGTTTTTCTGGAACTTGTGCCGGTTCCATTAAAGATGGAGGTGTGTCTTTGTGGACCTGGCTCCACCAAAATGAGAAGAGTTTTCCCAGCTCCTCCTTACTGAAATGAGACACTGCCTCCCCCTGTGGGGGGACTGGAGACTTTGGGGGCTCCAGAAGGGCTCGCGGGGAGGAACCCAAGGATAAGCCCTCCGTAGTAGAGGCCGGCATTGGTACCTTGACCGGCGCCAGCACAACAGTAGCCCCATTGGCCACAGGCACTTTAACCGGCGCCGTGTCTTAGCCAGGTCCGGATCCGATGTGGCAAACTTAGGAGGACGGGACTCAGAGAGGGCCTTAGCCTTGGGGTCCCGGTCCTTGCCAGGCAGCTTACCAGAATCTGGTGAAGCCATAGTCGGGGCCTTCTTTGGAAGGGCCAAGGCTTGTGCCGAGGAAGAGGCTTTAGTAGACTCCGCCAGGGCAGAGGATACGTGCAGCGGCGTGGACTTCGACTTAGACGGCTTAGAAGTAGAAGCAGCTCCTGAAGGAACTGAAGCAGGTGTTTTGGCGGCAGCTTCAGGCCTCAATTTCTCTCCATGCCTGGAATTAATTTAAAACTTATATCTCAGCAGGAATCAGTGTGTTGAGATTAAGTAGACAGATACTTTATTAGAAGTAGAAGGGGTGTTATTTAGGGTTAAAAAAAAAAAGAAAGTCAGTGTGTGTTCTGTGCTGGGAAGGGTACTGTATCAGCTGACTTTGCTAAACCAGTAGGAGGAAAGAGCTTAATTGGGGGTGTGGCTTAGGCACTATAAAAGCAGGTGACTCAAATGACAACATCCTGTTGCTAGCCTTGCTTGTAGAGCAGAAAGCAGCTAGCTAAAAGAAGCTACAGTTTCTTATTAATTTAAAACTTATATCTCAGCTGGAGTCAGTGTCTGTTGAGATTAAGCAGATACTTTATTAGAAATAGAAGGGGTGTTATTTAGGGTTAAAAGAAAGAAAGTGTGTGTTCTGTGCTGGGAAGGGTACTGTATCAGCTCACTTTGCTAAACCAGTAGGAGGAAAGAGAGCTTAATTGGGGGTGTGGCTTAGACACTATAAAAGCAGGTGACTCAAATTACAATTTCCTGTTGCTAGCCTTTTTTCTTACTAATTGCCCTCCTTCCCACCCTTTCAGCCACCCACCCTAAGCCAGTCCTACTTTTATAGCCAGTGGATTTGACTGTCAACTGGAACTTCCTGTTTGGCAGTAGGAAGGGAAGGATCATAGAGAAACATTGGTTTTGTCAACCCTAAAGGAAAAAGTAGCTCACTCTCCCCCCCTAGCTGCTGGTGGTCTGACATTGAGCAAGGAAGAAGGAGGCTACCGAAGAAGATAGGAAGTTGCTGTCCCAGAACAGGAAGGTTGAGAGTTGTAAGGAGAGGAGAGAGTTAGCATACAGAGAAACAGTAGAGGGGACACAAAATAAGATATGATAGGAGTGGTGCAGTGCAATGGGTGTGGGGCGGCAGTGTTCCGGGAGACATTCTGGAGGCTGCGATGCTGCCCTATTTGCAGGCACCTCTCTGGTCTGAGAGAGGAGGTTGCCCGTCTCCAGGCTGACCTGGCTAGGATTCGTGAAACCTCCTCCCCCATTCAGGGACCACCAGGCCAATGCCACTACCTCAGAGGTTGCCAAGAAAGAGAGAGGCTGGACCAGGGTGGGCTCAGGGAAGGAGATGGTGGTGGAACAGAGTTGCATCCCTCCAGCTGTACCTCTCCACATTCATTCGCCTTCTGGGATAGTGGTTCTCCTCATGGAGGCACCTGCAGTGGAGACCAAGGAGGATGCTGGGAACCTTCACAAAGGAGACCCATAGGAGGGTGGCAAGGGACCCCACAGGGGAAGGAAACAACTCCTGGTGGTGGACTCAATCATTAGGGGGGTAGAAATGGGGGAGGAAGGGGAGAAGGAGGTAGGGTGCCTTCCTGGCGCCACGGCTTGGAGAGACAGGAAACGAATCCTCAGGATCGTGGGAGGAGCTGCACGAGGGAGGGAGCTGGATGTCATTGTCCACCTAGGGACAAATGACCTGGCTAGGAATCGGATCAGAGCAGTGCAAGAGGAGTTTGTAGAGTTGGGGAGGGGCCTTAGACAAGTAGTGCATACGGTAACCTTCTCGGAGGTGCTGCCTGTCTATGGCAAGGGAAATGCTAGGGCACTCCTCACCAGGGAATTCAATGAGTGGTTGAAAACTGGTGGAGCTCAGGGTTTTGGTTTCATGGGGACTGGGAGCCACCTGGAGGGATGTAGACCTATACGGTGCGATGGTCTGCATCTGTCCAGGGGAACCTGGATCCAGGAGAGGTTTCAATGCTTCATTGGCAAGCATTTAACTAGCCAAGGGGAGGCACTGAAAGGAGCAGGAAATCCCAGCCTCCCCCACAAAACATGGTGATTAGTGAGGTAAACACCAAGGTAGAGAAGTTATTAGGGAGCAGAACAGAGGTAAATGTGAAAAAAAGGCAAGGACAGAAATGGGGCTAAAAGGGGTAAGGCTATCAAAAAGTGGAGGGTGATGAGTACCAATGCCCATAGTCTCTGTAACAGGCTCCCTGAACTAGTGGCCTTGATGGAAGAGGGTTGCCTGGATATTGTGGCAGCCACAGAAACATGGTACACAGAGAACCATGACTGGGATGTCAACATACCAGGATACACAATCTACAGGAGGGACAGGGAGGGAAAAGAGGAGGCAGCTCTCTATGTAAAGGAAGGGATCAAAGCAACAGAACTAAAGAGTAAACAGGGGGCAGATGAGGCACTCTGGGTCACCCTGGAGACAGGAAATGGCACCACAATCCGCATGGGGGTTGTATACAGACCCCCATCTAAGGGGGAAGGAATGGACAAGGAAATGACAGAAGGCTTTCTTAGAATGGCAGAAAAAGGAGATATAGTTGATGGGGACCTGAATATGCCAGATGTTAACTGGAGCACCTTGCTGCAAGCACATCCAAGAGCAGGGTCATTCTTGATGCCCTCACAGGGGCATGCCTCAGACACAGTAGTATTGAATCCACTGGAGGAGCAATCTTAGACCTGGTATTCTCACATGGGGACGGGAGAAAGAATCTCAGATTTAGAAGTGGGTAGCCATCTGGGGAACAAGCGACCACCAAACAGTGTGTGTTCATGAAAACACAGCCATACAATCAAGCCATACAAAAGCAAGAGTATTGGACTTAGGAGGGCTGACTTTGGGAAAATGGAGAGTGCCTCAGAAAAGCCCTAGCAAACAGGCAAGAAGGAGGGTGGAGGAACAATGGGGAGTAATCAAAACAGCCATCACAGAGGCAACAAGCCTTGTGTAAAGCAAATCAATAAAACACAACAAAGGAAAAACCGCTATGGTTCTCAAAAGAGGTGGCAGGAAGGTTAAGGAGAAAAGGATAGCATTCAGGAAATATAAGGAAACACAGAAGGAGCAGGACAGAGAACTTTATCAGTTAAAGAAGAAAGAGGCTGGGAAGGCAGTCAGAATAGCTAAGGCCCAAACTGAGGAAAGGATAGCCAATTCTGTCACGAAGGGGGATAAGACCTTTTATAGGTACATTAGGGAGTGAAGAAAGACCAAAGGAGGGATACTAAGGCTTAACAAAGGGGAGGGAATGTGGGTAGAGGGTGACAGTGAAAAAGCAGGGATACTGAACGAATATTTCTGCTCAGTATTCACAAAGGAAGAGGAGGGGGAGGTACCTAAACCAAACAAGAGAAACACTCTGAAGACAGGGGTCGATACCAGTCCATTTACAGAAGAAAGGGTTCTGAAAGAACTAATAAAATTGAAGGTGGGCAAAGCAATGGGGCCTGATGGGATTCACCCAAGAATTCTAAAAGAACTAAGGGTAGAACTAGTGACACCGCTGACTACTCTCTTTAACAAATCATGGGAGGATGGGGTGGTACCCGAGGACTGGAGGAGGGCAGATGGATTCTCTTCACAAAAGTGGGAGCAGGACAGAGGCAGGAAACTACAGACCAGTTAGTTTGACCTCAGTGGTAGGGAAAATGATGGAATCACTTCTGAAAGAAAGAATTGTTGAGTACCTAGAGGCCAGTGGGGCACAGGACCCAAGGCAGCATGGATTCACTGATGGGAAGGTCATGTCAGACTAATCTAATAGATTTCTTTGACTGGGTGACCAAAGTAGTAGACCAGGGAGGGGCTGTGGACATGGCCTACCTAGATTTTAGCAAGGCATTTGATACAGTCCCACACAAAAGATTAATATACAAGTTAGCCAGCCTTGGAGTGGTCCCAAGGTGGTAGCCTGGATAAAAAATTGGCTAGACAACAGGACTCAAAGGGTAGTAGTAAATGGAGTACACAGTGAAGAAAGGAGGGTTACTAGCAGGGTACCGTGAGGGTTCAGTACTGGGACCGGTCCTTTTTAACATCTTTACAAGTGACATTGCAGAGGAACTGGAAGGAAAAGTATGTCTCTTTGCAGATGACACAAAGATCTGCAACAGGGTTGATACACAAGATAGAGTGGAAGGACGAAGGGACTTGGTAAGGTTGGAGGAATGGTCAAATGTATGGCAGCTCAGATTCAATGCAAAGAAGTGCAAGGTAATGCACATGGGAAACAAAAACCCAGGGGAAGCGTACACAATGGGGGGTGAGATACTGACAACAGTAAAAATGGAAAGGGACCTGGGGGTAATTATATCAGATGACCTAAAGGTGGGCAAGCAATGTGAGAAGGCAGTAAGGAAGGCTGGGGGATACTGGGATGCATAGGAAGAGGCATCAATAGTAGAAAACAGGAAGTTGTTATCCCTCTGTACAGACAGTTGGTGAGACCCCATCTGGAGTACTGTGTGCAGTTCTGGAGACCCCATCTCCGCAAAGACATAGATAGAGTGGAGGCTGTCCAGAGGAGGGCAACCAAAATAGTGCAGCATCTGTACCAGAAGACATACAAAGAAAGACTAAAGGAGCTTAATATGTATACCCTTGAGGAAAGAAGGGAGAGAGGGGACATGATAGAAACTTTCAAGTACCTCAAGGGAATCAACCAAGTCCAAGAGGGTAGCATCCTTCAGAAAAAGAGATGTGCAAGAACAAGGGGGCCCAATTTGAAGATAGAGGGGGACGCCCCAGAGGTAATGTGAGGAAGTATTTTTTCACAGAGAGGGTTGTGGATGCATGGAAAAGCCTCCTGAGGAGGTCGTGGAGTCAAGAACAGTGGGGAATTAAGAATGCATGGGACAGGCATAAGGCAGTCCTAGTGGGAGGTAGGAGGAAGTAAGCTGTTGGTTAACTAGGATCTGCAGCTTATCTGTTAGGTAGGAAAATGGGCAGACTAGGTGGGCCAAGCGGTCCTTATCTGCCGTCAAATTCTCTGTTTCTATGTTTGGAGCGGTCGGGCCCACCCGAGCCAGAGGAAGAGGCCTTCCTGTGGGGACAGCGGGATCTTGAGCAGTGATGGGACTGGCTACGGTCCTTGTCACAGGACTTCTGCGACTTCTCCCGGCTTTTGCCCTTGTCCCTAGGGGAAGATTGCAGGACATCCATCCCTTGTTCAAGCAGGTGGGCTTTCAAAGCCAACAGGCGTCTAATCCTCATCCTGCTAGTAAAGCCTTGACAAATCTCGCAGGTCTTGAGGTCATTTATTTAGTTTTTTATTTTATTTTATTTAGCTTTTGTTAACCGGGTAAGTGCACTAACCATAAAATGACTATTTTCAGGCACAACCAGGGAGAGTACAGACATGCAGAAACTTAACAGGATAACAATTTATAAATGCTTTACATACAATAAGTTAAAGAGGATACAATATATCAGAGACATACAAAGTAGACCATTCATAAGTGCCTACCTATGCAATGAAGAGCGAGGAACTTGGACAATAAGTTATCAGGTGTCATATCATATAAACAGAACAAGGTACACAAAAACCAAAACAGCTAATACAAAAGGAAGTAATAACCACTGAGAGCAGGGGGTGTCATTAAGGAAAAGGTCGGTAAGTGAGGAAAAGGGGAGTAAGCCATGAAATTGGATCATATGAGTATATGTAAGTGTAAGGGAGATGCCTGCAGTGCAAGATTGTATATGGCAGGGAAAGGGAGCCGGGACAGGCTAAGGTAGTAAGAGGGTTGTATAGAGGTGAGGAAATACTATTGTATGGCAAGAGACATCAGTCATTAGGTAGGGTGAAAGCAGGAACAGGTATCAGCAATCAGCAGATTTGAGCGCAATTTTCTCTTAAAGCATGTGTGGGAGCTAGAAAGTCTAATGTTGAGGGGAAGGGAATTCCACAGCTGTGGAGCCGCATGCTCAAATGCAACAGTTCCTTTCCTAGCGTGGCACCTTGGCAAATTCAGAAAGGATTTATCAGCTGATCGTAGACCATGGAGTGTATCCTGAGGAACAAGCATAGCTCCAAGACACCTAGGGGTTTGATTTCGAATTATCGAATCAATAAGAGAGCCAAGGTAGTATTTCCTACTAGCTAATGGAGAGAGACAACCAAAATCATTATAAAGTTGACAGTGGTGTTTAAGCCGAGGAACAGAAGAGGCATAGCGACATATGTTATACCTAATAACCCATCTGAGTAGGTCAGTTTTATGAGCAGCCCCAAATAAGGGAGCCCATAGGTTAGGGTGGGGAGCAGAATCCCCCTCGCAATGGCCATTTTAGCTGATGGCATGAGCATATAACTAATCTTAAATGCAACACCCAGTTTGGAGTTGATAGCCGTGCAAACAGACTGTACATGAAGATTAAGATCAAGAGATTGATCTAGCTGGATGCCCAGGTATGTGAAAGAGGTCACACATTCCAGTAATTGACCTTCTAAGTCCAGCACCGTCAGTGCTGTTGTACAAGCCCGGAGCTTTGGGGCCAATCCAAGCAGCATGGCTTTAGTTTTGCTATGTTGACAGCCAGTTTGTGGTTGTATAGCCAGTTTTGGATATTGTTAAAGTCAGAGGAAAGGGTTGTATTGATAATGCCTATATTAGTAGAACTTGTATAGATGACAAGATCATCAGCATATAGAATAGCAGAGCAGGATTTTAGAGCAGCTCCAATGTTATTTATATAAAGAGAGAATAAGAGGGGCCCTAGGATGGAGCCCTGAGGTACACCAATGTTAATGGTGGTACTGTTCGATAGAGAGGAATTAAATTTCACCACCTGAGTTCTGTTTGTCAGGTAGCTTTCGTACCAGTCAACAACAGAGGAGGAGAAATGCAGGTGTCGCAGCAAGGAGAGAAGCAAAGTGTGATCAACAAGGTCAAAAGCCTTTGTGAGGTCAATAAAGACAGCCCCAGTCAGATTGCCTGTATCCATTTTTGAAAGAGTGTCTGCGGTGAATTTAAGGAGTGCAGTCATTGTGCTATGTCCTTTCCTAAAGCCATGTTGGGTATCCGAGAGCAGACTGTGCTTAAGTAGATAGTTGTCTGAGTTGCGACAATTTTCTCCAGGATTTTGCTCAGTACCGAGAGTATGGCAATTGGTCTGTAGTTCACAACCACCTTAGGATCCCTTTTTTTAAGTACAGGTGTGATCCGAGCAGCTTTCCAGAGGTCAGGGACCATTCCACCCGAAAGTGAGAACGTATACATTTTGGCCAGCGGTAATGCAATAAGGAGAGCTGCAAGTTTCAAGAGGCAGGGTTCCAGGGAGTCTGAGCCAGAGCTGGTATGATCAGAGATGGACCTCAGGAGCTTCAGGACTTCCTTTCTAGACACAGCCTTAAAATAGAACGGAGAAGTATAAGGAGGCACAGGGGACAACACTTCCAGCTTATCCAGACAGGTTCCTGATAAGGAGTGGGAGGACACTGTAGTGGGATTGAAGGAAGAGGTATATTGGGAGAGATCAGAGAAATGCAGGTTGAAAGAATTAGCTATGGTTTGTGAGTCACTGCAATGCACATCATTTATCAGCATATCACCAGGGGTAGTTGACTGTGAGGATCCTAGGAAGGATTTGATGTGTGACCAGAATTTTCTGGGATCATTGGCCAAGTTAATCAGTAGGTCTTTATAGTACTTGCTCTTAGCAGCTCTAACTTGTCTTTTACATGAATTCCGTAGCGTACGGTAAGTGTTGAAATCTGTTTGCTGGCCTGATGTTTTGTAGTGCTTTCAGAGTTTATCTATGAGGTGCAAACTTTTGAGCAAGTCTTTGTTTAGCCATCTTGTTTGTTTACCCCTCACTCTCCAGGTGATCTTTGGGGCATGTTTACATTGAACCATAAGGAATTTAGTGATGAAGAGGTTAAGAGCATCCTGAGAACAGTGTGATAGACAGATCTCCAACCAATCAATTCTGGAGATGTCGTACAGAAACACCTCTTGGTCTAGGTGAGCAAAGTTTGAGAGATAATGGTCTGGTCCCAGGCAGAAGACACTGGTCGTGGCCGTCTTTATATGGAATTTGTTGGCCACAGGCACACTTTGTCTTCTTGGGACCGTAGGAGACAGACAACGGTGACAACATGCAACAGTAGTAAAGAGGAGAGGAGAGAAGGAACGAATGCAGAGAAAAAACACTATGAATTCGATTAAAAAAACAGAAAATTTGCTGGAACTGCTGTGAAGAATCACTAAGAACTTCCCAACGTGAGCGGGTCGCGCCGGGAAAGAACTGAGGTGGAGCAGGGGTCCGCCCCCCCTTTTGTAGCATGACCGACATCGGGGAGGAGCCGATGTCTGGGGGCGGTCCCCGCTGGGTACTGCTAGCTAAGTTTTTTCTGGTGGGTCCTAAGGCCTGCGGCAATAGTCCTAATAGTAAAAGCCTGCTGCAAGAGCTCCCCCTCAAAGCAAGATCAAGGATTACAATAGAAGCTGCAGGGGTTTTTTTTGCGTGTCGGATCCCCAGTGGCTCAGCCCTCGCTCCCCCATTCAGTCCCACCGGACTTATCTCAGGTGATGATCCTCCCAGGCTTGCCCCCGGATGGGGTCACCAAGCAGGTGCACCTCAATGGAGCCTGAACTCTGTTCCCCATAGACCCCCCGCTCAAAACTACTGATGTTTCTCCCCGGCTTGCCACCCAGGGCGGGCCACAGGGTCAGGCTATTCCTGAAGGTTGACTGTAAGCTCAGTCACCAGCTGAGTGCTGTGGGTGGGTGTAGCAGGACCGGAGAAGTGAGGCGTCATTCTTGGGGCCATCCTTTTGCTTTATTTCTCCCCACAGGAGGAATGGCATGCAATAACAGAGTGCCGAAGCACTTGCGTCCGGCATGCCTTCCCACAACTCAGGCTCTGGCAGCTGCTCCCCCTGGCCTTCACCAGAGGTTCGTCACGTGCCAAATGCTTGCCTGCCCCCCCCAAAGGAGAGCAGTACATGGGATGCTCAATGCTCCTCCCCCGGAAGGCCTTCTGACTCCTCGGGTCCGTTCCCAAACCCGGGGCGACGGTGTCGCAAGTGGAAGCCTTACCCCTGTGCCGACAGGCAGCTTTAGTGTTATCTGCAGATCCCAAAGGAGGCAGTATAGCACAGTGGGCTAAGATTCTGAGCTGCAGATCTGGAGACCTGGGGGTTGAATCCCACAGCCACCTAGGTGCATACTGTGTGATTCTGAGCAAATCACTTAACTTCCTAGTGCTCCCAGGTTGCATCCGGAAACAAGCTTTGGCTTATTGTGCTACTCCTGGTTAAACAATGTTCCCTTTCCCTTCCCGAAAGAGGAACTGCAATAGAAGTTGCAGCTTCTATTGCAATCCTGGTTTCCAGCTCCTCCTTGGCCTCCTTAATTCTAGTCTTGCAGTCCCTCAGTGCTGCTTTATATTTCTCTCTTGCCTGGAGGCAACCTGTCTCCTTCTAGTAATTATAGACCCCCTTTTTGTGCAGGTAGGGTCTTGTTGGGCTGGGGCAGGCACTGCAGATCTCTGTGGCTACTTCAACAAATCCCATATTTGCTGCATTATCACCCTCTTGCACTTTCTCCAGCTCCTCTGCACCAGAATTCCTGATCTTAGAAAACTCTGCCTTTCTCAGGTTCCTGGTACCAGTGCTAGAGGCAGCATTAGTCTTCCCTGTCCCCAGGGATGTTATCCCATTGTGGTCACTACCTCGCACCAGTTCTTTGGTGTTCACACTGGAGAGGACCCCATCACTCGAGCAATAATACTGGATAGGCACTGCGTAGACCCTTGTTTGACATGCTTTTCTAGGAACCATTCCTTGAAAGTGGAGTGGGATTCTATCTCAGCCCTTCCGTTAGTGGAGAATTCTGTCTCAGCCTTTCTATTCACCCAGAATTCTGACTCAGCCCTTCCATTAGCCTGGAATTCCATCTCAGCCCTCTCATTAGTCTGGAATTCTGTCTCAGCCCCTCCATTAGCCCTCTACATGAACTGGGCTATACCCAGGAGACTGAAGTCCACCCAGGATCACCACTGCATTGGATCTGGCTGCTCTTATAATTTCGACGAGCTGGTCATCATGCTCCACTAAACTGTTAACCCCAACCCTCTGTGTTAGTGACAGTGGTTCATAACCACTGCAGTAATGTAAGAAGCTTCTACAGGTAAGCATTAATCCATGACAAAGGAGGGCTCTACTAGGGAATTAATGCCTGGTTGGAGCACAAGGCTGCAGGCTGAGTGCCTCCAACCACCAATCAGGCATTAATTCTCTAGTAGAGCCCAACTTTGGAGTGGATTAATGCACTTGTAACATGGCAAGTGCAAGGTAGGTATTAATCCTGTGGAACTTAGAATGAAAGAAACATGAGGGCAAGCAGTAATTTTGGTTACAAAACCCATTTTGGTTCAGAAATCAAGCTTCACTTTCCTCCGCTGAAACGCTGTGTGGATCTCAGAATGTGCACATCCACATTGGAGACTCGACATTCATTTATATAGTGCTTGCTAATTTAAAAGCGGTCCCAACTTTGCATTACGTTGTGCTGTGCTACTCAGAAAATGTCAACATTTTATCATTTTTCTCCACAATTTTGATGCTTGGCCCTCCGTTACTACATCTAACACATGTATTACACTACTGTATTGTGGGGGAAATGTAGATGTGAATATGTGACTATACATCCACACTGTGCTCAGTTTAGCAGTGTACTTTTTTATCTCAAGAATTCACTTACGAGACTTGTCATTATACATGAGCCCACTGCGATTCTTGTCCTTCTCTGAATGATCTGAGTGTTCACTATAGTACTGGAGTTCGGCGTGGCGTTTGTCTGGTAGACCCTTGTTGCATACTACTAAACAGTCAGTAAAGCGGAATTCAGTTTAAAGCGCCACCTATAGGGAAGTGCTGAGTGCTTTAGTAAGCATGCTCCCGATTGCTTCAAACCGAGCAGATGATAGAAGTATGAGTGGGCATTACTTGGAAATTAATGCCGTGTCCAAATTGTATCATGCGGTCAGTTTCAACCAATCGATTTAATCATTCTGAGCCTGGTTAATATTGCCATGTTACAAGCGGATCAATACTGCCGGCCATGGCCAAGGAAGACCCTATGTTATTAATTCAGACTAATTGCATTTCCAGAATGAATGGCTGAATGCTTGCCCCTACCCTCTTTTTAAATGCACTCAATGCTGGTAGAATATCTGGTTATAAAAAAGAAATCCATGCATAGCTGAGCTCAAACGAGAGCAACTGAACACCTGAAGGAGGCAAAAAAGCAGCAACAGCGAACAGATTTAATGAATTTATTGTGAATCAGTTATGGAACCAAGTAAACAAACATGTTAGTTTTATATATATATATTTTACTAATTGCACAGAACAATTTTGTTCAATTAAAAAAAAAAAAAGAGTGGTCAAAAAAATCTAATGTACATTTTTGGACAATAACATTTATACCGAAATCAGAACTACAGCAAAACATACTAAACGAAAGTGTATGCTTAACAAAAAAAAAAAAAAATTTACCTTTAAATTACAAACACTGACACCTGTTCAACAGGAAATCTACTGTATCTGAATCCAAATGCACAGTAACAGCTTAATTATCAAAAGTAATTCCAAAACAAAATGACATCATATGCATTTGAGTGCGAGTGTGTGTGAAAGGGAAGTATTAATGGATGTTAAGTGCAGAGGTAAGATAGTCTTGTATAAATACTTGTACTCGGTTACATTCTAGCATTTGTCACATCTGTGCAATACATATAACAGTTCTCACTATACTCCCTGGTCTTACAGCTTTTAAAAATACAGAAACCTTTTTCTTCCAAGTCTGCATAATATACAAATATGTACAGAGGACAGCACATGGTTCAGAGAAGGTTTACAGAACCCTAATCCTGTGGGATTTATCATACAAGTAAGCAAAACGAAGCAAGCTTACAAGCAGCACGGCCAACAAGCGAGTTATTTAATGGTTTGTTTCACAATCATTGTAATGTTGTATCTCAGGGTCCCCCCATGCCTAGAAAGGAACTTGAAAATATAGGAACATCCCATATCCTAGTAGGTATACATAATTCCATTCTGGGAATGAAGGCAATCCCCAACCATGTATGTAACAGATGACTCTCCTTTATAGTACCTGCTGTTTCCATCAACCTCCTGTTGCTCTCTGCAAAGCCACGTAACCACAACAAAACCAGTCTCCTTGTGGTTATCAGCACTGTGACATGAACACAGCCTAACCACTGCTGACCGGGTGATACTCAGAATAATGAGAGACAAACTTCTGAAAACTTGAGGGAGTAAAGTGGATGGAAGGATATGGGATGCTCCAGGAAACCAAATTTCCAAATAAATTCTCCACTCCCACTGCATCCATAAGGCTGGCAACTAGCGTGATCTACCAAGCAGATTACACCATTCCAACAGTCATATAAGGGAGCCAAGGATACTCATAGGGAACTGACCAACCGAGAACATAACCTGAAATATTACCAATTAAAAAAAAAATCAAAGTAAAAGAATTTTCTAAGATTATTTTTATATTTGAAATACCGAAGGGACTCCCTTACCTTTGTGGGAGTTAGGTGCCCATAAAACAAAACGTTTTTCAAACAATGCACCTTGGGAAGGAAAGGATTGTATTTTGGTCCTGAGGAGGCAGCCAATCACTTCCACTTCCTGGTGTCAGGCCCCACCCACATGCTGACATGTGAACAGGGAGAGCACATGGGCATGCTCCACTGAAGTGAAAGGGGCAATTTTGAATTTGCATTTTTTGATGGGAATATATTTCAGAAAAAATTAAAGCCATTGTTTGACTAACAAGGCCACAATCTAGACTCCCCTGCTATGTGCCAGTGTGGTCTAGTGTGTAATGCAAAGGCATAGCGCACTGATCCCAAGAGGGGGTATCTGGGACACATGTTGTACAAGCACCTCTCACTGTAGAAGTGGTGGTGGCATGGATGTTGTGGCAGACCACACTCGAACCCAAAGGATGATGCCCACGGGCACACACTGGCAGATGTCAGAGTGGATGCACTCCACCCCAACACATAAGATGATGACACAGGTATGCACTGGCAGATGCCAATGAGAGGTTCCCCACCCCAACCCACAGGATGGTACCACGGGCAGATGCCCAGGTGGATGGAGGTTCTCCACCCCCAACCAATAGGATGATGCCATAGGCAGGGTTTTAAATAACTGATTAGCAGTTTTTTTTTCCTTGGGACAATATTAACTGTACAGAAAGTATTTATATAGATTTTCTAGAAGTGTTATGTTTGTTAAACACAGTGAGGCAAGTGCTATGCATTTTCACAATGTTTTAGCACTTTTATGAGCAACACGCTAGTCAATTTTTAGAGTTAAATAAAACCCTGCATAGGCACCCACTGGCAGACACCAGGGGAGGTTCTCCACCCACAATCCATAGGATTGTGACACAGGCACCCACTGGCAGATGCTAAGGTGTATGGAGGTTCTCCACCCCAACCCACAGAATGGTACTATTGGCGCCTACTGGCAGATGCCTGGGGAGGTTATCCACCCCAACCCACAGAATGCCACAGGCACCCAATGGCAGATGCCAAGGGAGGTTCTCCACCCCCAACCCACAGAATGGTGACATGGACACCCACTGGCACATGCCTAGGTGGATGGAGGTTCCCCACCCCAACCCACAGGATAGTATCACAGGTACCCCTTGGCAGAGGTTCCCCAACGCAAAGGACGGTGCCACGGGCACCCACTGGCAGATGCCAGGGTGAATGGAGGTTCTCCACCCCACCCAAGAGGATGATGCCATGGGGAGGTACTGAAAGTGGCAAAATCCCACCTACAGTTGAGCATCTACCCGATCACCTCAGATGCAAAATGTCTCAACAGTCTTCTTTGCAGTCTTCGCCATCTTAGGCTGATCCCATGCAGTCAGTGTGCAGGGTAGCAGGCACCTGCCCACCATGGTCCCATGTTGGGGAAGGGTGAGCCATGGAGTATTAGTCGAGGTTGCCAGGGACCTGGACCACTGCCATTCATGGCAAGTAGACTGTGAGGGGGAAATCTGGGCAGATATGCAGCCGGACCAGCACGAGAAAGTAGGTATGCCGAGTGTATGGGGAGGGGGATAGCATGATTAAAAAAAAATAAACTAAGATCAGACTATTACTAGACACCATAAGGACAGAAGTGTCCCATAAGTTTATGCCAAACTCATTACTGGCAACAGTTTGCAGGGCTGCTCTACAAAATGATACATCTTCTGAGACTACAGCAGCTTTGCATATATCTAAACACAAAGCTGTCTCTGCCCAAAGAGGTAACCATTACTCTAGTCGAACTAGTTTTTAAGACAGCTGGAGGATCGTAAACAATTTAGATACAGTATATGTTAAGGCCCTGCTACCTTGCACTTTCTGATAAAATCAGTGCAAACACCAGGAACGTTCTCTACCCTACTGTACTCTTCGGGTTGTAGTTAGGTGTTTGCCACTTGTCCAGTTTATGCAGACACAGTTCTTTTTCACTGCGCGGTTCAGGGCACAGAGAAGACCAGTAACTAGTTAAAATAAAAGCTGAATTTACCCTCAGGATGAAGTCCAGGCTAATGCTCATTACCATCAGATGGTATCTGGAACAGAAGCACAGAAGGGCTCCATAAAAGATGGTGACCCTAGTGCTGCTACATTTAATGTAGGCTTGCTTTAAATCTACAGAGCAGAGAAATTATCCTGGTTGTGCTGCCTGAATGATGGACCTCAGTGTCTCCTTCTTGCCATGGACCTCGAGGACATACACGTTGAGGAATTCGAAGTTCAGAACCGGGCGAAGGCCCCCAGCATTCCTCATGACAATAAGGAGATGGGAATATATTCCCAAGACCTTTGTCCAGCCAAGGGACTGGAATGACAGCACACAGGTCCAAGAATTGTTGGATTGTTTTGGAAATTGTTAGCTGTGGGTGATGTCTCCCTGGCAAGAAACCTGGAACAAGTTCAGAGGCGGATGAAGAGAAAAGTTTATAGAATACATAGAAATTGTGATCTCTCACCCATCTGTCCAACACTGAGTTGGTCAACTCCACAACAAATCACCTTTACTCCCTCACACGACTGGCCCTCTTTCTGCCTATGGCCCCTCCAACCCCATCACTCACCATCTCTGGCTCTTACCTGGCTAAATTCCCCACAGATTTCCCTCTGTGGTGGGGATGGAGGGAGTACCCCAGTTCCCCTCCAGAAGTCACGCTAGGACCAAGCGTGCCAAGCCCAGTAAGTGGTGTGGGGTCTGCAGAGGGCCGTCCCATTCATCTTGCTGCACACAGTGGTCTTTTCTCCTCCCCCAGGACGCTCTGTGGAGCCAGCAGTATGATGCTGCACGCACAGCATGTTTTCTTCCGCAGGGAGTGCCCGCACCCCTTTGCCGTTCCACTTACATCATCAGCAAACCACTTATTTTCCCTAATATTAGTTAACCTTCAGATCTGCCTCCATCTGGTAGAGACGCCAGGAGCCTGAGGCATGGGATTTGCCACATCAGAAAGACTTGAAGTGAAAGACTCAAGAAACGACAAGGTTTTCCTCCAAAGGCTGGAAAGAAAAACCTCCTCCTCCGAAACTGACCACCAGTTCTGTGGTAACCTTCAAGGGGCTTGTGCACCTTTCTCATATCAGCAAAATACTTAGTCGATTTTTCCAGAAATTCCCAGAAAAATACTGAACATCACTGGGAGGAGACATGCCACGGCCTTTAGACGACTGGTCTATGCCCCATGTCTTTAGCCTGATATTTTTCCTGGCCAAGTCTGCTGAATGAACATAGAAATGTAAGGTAAAAAGGGTCTTTAGAACCATCATGTCCACCCCACTGCTTCATAAGTATAGCCTGCTCACAAGAGCCTACATATGCCAGTGTGACCATGCCAAGAGTTACATACCCCATAAGCACCAACCCTTTCTCAAAATGCTGCGTCTAGCACACCTGACAATCCCTATATTTATGTCTGTCTAGGCTCTGAGCCAGATTTCTGACCCAAGGTGACACGGCCTTGGTCATGTATGGCTGCCAGATCGTTCAATTTCTTTAAGAGGGAGTATGTTCTAATTACATCATTCAATTTTACAAAGAATACCAAGGCTCTTCAAACCCAGGGCAGAGACAGCAGTGACAAAACAATTTACTGTCACACCAACATTATTTTTAACTAAAGAATATTTGTTATACAAATACTTCAGCAGTGGAAGAAACACAAAATAAATTACATATTCCAATAAATCTTTAAAGTCTTTGTCTTTAGCCATCTGTGACATGTCAGAAGATGAAACAGAACTCCACCAGTCACAGCCTGTGGACGAGCCCAGTGAAATAGAATGCAACCATTCACACATACACAAGTATCCATGTGGTTGAAAGCTGATTTGTCCAGATGGTCCTCAATGTTCCTAATCCGCTGGTTTCTGAAGTGAGCTTCGTTCTGGGTGGTATCGATCTTCTATCATGGATCTGATTAGTGTCCCACTCTTGCAGTGGGGGAAGGGACAGCCTTCCTTACCCCAAGAAAGATCTAGGTCTTATCCCAAGAACATAAAGAGACAGAGGCCTCCTTTCCACGCTCTGCTGCATGACAGACCTTTAAACAAGGCTGGCTCAGGTACTCAGTCAGCCACTGTAGCAAGTAGTGAGTCAGCAGGGGACACCAACCTGGGTACATTGATGCCCCAGGCTGCCTCTACCTTTCTCCTCCAAGTGGGATCCAGATGGGGATCCCAAGATGCCTTCTTGAGTGCACTGCTGCCTGTGGCGGCCCCTATCCACCACTTCTGAGTGGGCTCTGGCTGGGGATCAGATGCCCTCCTGGCTGTATTGCTGCCTAGGGCTGGCTCTATCCTTCCTGTCCAAGCACTCATGGCTTACATGCTCTCATGTCCCATTTTCTTCAATACCTTCATCAGCACAGTGGCAGCAGAGTCCGCCTTTGTGGTTTGATTGCATGGGCTTGCTGCACACTGCATTTTTCACCCTATGTCTGTTCTCTCTTGGCTGCTAGCTTGTCTCAGTCCTTGGAAAGGGTATACTACTGTACTGGAGGCAAGGTCTGAGTAACACTAGCACCACAAAAGACCAGTCAGGAGGAAAGGTACTATAATTTGTGGGATGAGGAGAGACGTGTGCAACAAAAACCTTTCCAACACTGCTAACACATCTAACAACACAGACTAATGAAGAACAATTTTCAAATGGACTCCTGCTCCTAACCAGACTGAAGAGCCAACCTTACTACGAGTGTACCTGCTGCCTAACACAGACAAGCAGACGAAGACAGAAGGAAGTGACCAGGCAACGACTTTGTTGGAAGTGGACTGACCAGGCAATCACTGTCAGTGGTGTGCCTCCATTCATGACTGAGCATGCCTAGAGCTAAACATGACAGCCTTCGGATAGAAGGATATGGGTGCAATGGGGAACTAGAGTGATAATGGTGGACGGTGGGGCTACATATCTTTGGACTTGTATGCATCATACAAATGCAATAAAGTTTTATTAAGCTATGCTGCACTTACTTCTGCTCTAAAGATTTACTGCCCACAAAGATAACCCAGTTGGCCCATACTCCCCTACTGTCCCACAAGCATCTTACTGCCCCACCAGCTCCAGATGGGGAGTTGAATCCAAGACACAAAATTGAGTCTTCCATGTGGTACTGCCATGCACTACCCTCATCACCATAGGCAACACCTTACTCCCATGCACTACCTGCAGCACCAGAAGTAACACCCTACTGGAGTTCCAGTGAAAGCAGTAGTATCATAAAGGCTAAGGCTAGTACTAGCCCTAACCCAGCACAACAGACAGGACCCTAATGGAGTTGAAGCAAAAGCAGCAGCATCACAGAGGTTAAGGTTAGGACTAAACCTAACCCAGCACAACAGGCAGCACCCTAATGGAGTTTTAAGTGAAAGCAGTATTATCACAAGGGTTAAAGCAAGGACTAGTCCTAACCCAGCACAATAGGCGGCACCCTAAAGGAGTTTTAAGTGAAAGCAGTACTATCACAAGGGTTAAGGCTAGGACTAGTCCTAACCCAGTACAATAGGCAGCACCCTACTGGAGTTTTAAGTGAAAGCAGTACTATCACAAGGGTTATTGGTTAGTGAATGTTGCTAATCTAGCCCCATACTTGTAGAACTGCCAGCGAAGATAATGTTAGTACAGTCTGAGAGCCCACCTCCCTGATTCTATTCATATTCTAGTACTCCCTACATAGAGTGCCCGCAGCCCCGTTCCATATCTCCAGTCATCAAAAAGCTGTTTTTCAGGGTGGGGCTGCAGCACCCAGATGGTCGCTCGGCTTGTACACAGAAGGTACAAGTCGGGCATTCTAAGTTAAAATTGAAGTATTTAACTCCAGAAAACAAAAACTCAAAAACTAGTTTATTTAGTTATCCGGGCAGGCAACTTCTGGAATGAGTTGCCAGCCCAACATGTCCAAATCCTGTTAGCAGCTCTTCAATGTTAGGACTAACCCTAACTAGCATAACAGGCAATGCCCTATGGGAGTTTAAGTGAAAGCAGTAAAGGTTTGATAAAAGACAATGTTGTAGGATTTTTATTACCAAAATACAGGGTGGCAGCCCACTGCATAATAACGTATACCATACTCTCAAACATGTGCTGTCATACAACACAAAATGGCATTTCCCAAAGGTTTCACTTAGGTGGCAGGGCACTGTGACATCACAGTGTAATAGATGCGCTGCTGTGTGCCTTTTACTGGCTTCTCTAGAGACCCACACATTGTGTTTCTGCATATGCATGTGTGCACAGCACAACTTAATCTGCACCATTAATTGTAAAGGGTGAGGAAAAGTGCACAATTTAACCAGTTAATCCTCATAAAAACAGACACGTGCATATATGCACATGCACACACATGTGCGTTCTATCCCATTTAACATGTTGTCCTGTAAAGTGGCTTCTACAGTACACACATGATATATGCACATATAAATGAGTATGATTGAGCATATATTAAAAGAAATACATAACAGAATGCTGTAAATCAAGGGTATATACTCGCACCTCGGGTGCACGGAGCCTTATGCCTAATACCCCCTAGGAAGTGATTATGTCCCATACTGCAAATCCATGGAGTGCTTTATTGCTGTTTTGGAACTCTGTTGAGAAAAATGTGAAACTAGACAAAAAAAATAACAGAAAGGCATTAGGAACCATCAGGGTATAATGGGATTTACCATGGTCATTTGATCAGAATCCACTGACCAATCACAGTGCAAGATATTCCCAGATCATTTTATAAATGTCTAACAAAGTTTCATTTTTTTATGCATATTATCAGTGGAATAACATACTCCAGGGATTGTGGTGTGCCACACAACCTGTTGTGTTTTATTCTGTACATATTACACACATCTGTGTATATGTACAAACATGCATGTTTATCCACACACATGTAGGTACACACACACACACAGACCCTGACATCTAGAGCAGCAGACCATAAAAGTTCACACAAACTACTGAGACCACCTGAATGCAACTTTCAATACTGTGACACAAGACTGGTTTTACACTATAGACACCAGTCTAATAATAATCATAGACCTTCTGAGATGGAGCTCAATACTAATGCTTTTCGCATACGTACATTTCATTTGGACATACTGCTAGAAAAAGCTGCACTCACCCACGGTTGGAGCTCTCACCCAATGTGTGCTTGTGGGGTTTTACTGCAGGTGTTTAAATACATAAACTTAGGTTTTACAGTACTAAAAAAAAAAAACTTCCCCATTACTAAACTGGGATGTGCAAAACCGTAAGGATTTTTCAAGTAAGGACTATTTATATGCAAAATGTACTTCATGTAAAAAATACAATCAAGTACTGAAAAGTAGCATCACTATTTTATCAAATTCATATTAAATTTAAAGGGGACATTCCCCTTACAATTACACATGGTAACATAATGGTGAACAAACGCCTTTAATAAAAAGTTAGATCCAATAAGTCAATTTGTTAAACTGCTCATCCGTCCTACTGCCCCAGCCTCCCCCAAACTCTTATGTTAAAGTACACTTGGCTAGTCCTGAACTTTCATTATGCACTATCATTCTGAGATTCAGTATTTTTTATTAATAATTACATTTCAAATCTACTGTATTATAACAAGTATTTCAAGCTTGAGACTGCTTGTCACCATGAAATGCGAATAAAGTCCCTATGTGCAAGGAAGACTTGTGTTGCAGCCATGTGAAATATTTTTATTTCTCAAGAATATTTTGTTTTCTCTATGCAGATAATTTTACACCCACCCAAAACTGTTTCAAGTTAAGTTTTCTTTCTGTAGTGTCTGCCATTCTACATGGACTGTATTGCCCTCGACAGTTTCTAAGAATCGGCAAACTTTTCCTTGACCAGAATAATAACCTGTAGAGAAAAGGACAATAAATGATGATTTGATGTGCCAGTTGGACAGTAAATTGACAGTGTTTAAAACAGCAATTGTTTAGTCAAAAGTGTAGCGGGTTAGAACCATCCCCAAATAATTTGAGAAAGACGTCTTCCATAACTTCACAGTTTTTTTTTTGGGAGAGACATGGTTCTTGGTTTAGAGCCAAACTAAATTTATTTTCTAAGTAACTGATCCATTGCATAGTGATTAAGATTATTTTCTAACTGCTGAATCACCTTCGGATGGAAGAAATAATTTCCTTTCAGTGGAAGTACAGGACAGCCTTTCAAAATACATTACTTTTAAGTTGATAGTTGTTAATTTTCATTGCCAGTTTCCTGCTGCTGGTCAAAAGGTTTTCTGTCTGACTGGGATGTGTAGGCAGCGATAGGGGTTGTGTAGGACAGCACTCTGGGATGTGCAGGGCATCTAACATACCTTGTGCATGTTTCCCTGTGTACCTCATCAGTACAGTGACTCCGAGAAACTGCAACTGGCATCCTAGGAAGCTGGGGGAGTATGGGAATGTAAGGAAATGCTTCTTCACAGAAAGGGTGGTGGATGCCTAGAGCAGCCAGCCAGAAGAGGTGGTGAAGACAAAGACAGTCAACAACTTCAAGCATGCATGGGACGGGCATAACAGGTGCAGGGAGGGATACCTGTGACCAATAAGAGTCTAGGAGGTAGCCATAGGCACAGAAAATAGGGCAGACATGATGAATCTACCAGTCCTTTGTCAACACATTCTATGTTTTTATGGTGAGGGATATCTTTGAATGTCATATGCTGAACATACTTCTGGTCTGGGAATTTGCCATTTATTAGAAAAATAATTGCAACTGGCTCCACGATGTCAAGCGGTAAAGGACAGCTCTGGCATGCTGGTAACTGGGGGTTCGAGAGCCAAGCCTGAGACATCAGGAGCGAAGGTTAAAGGACTGCTCTGGCCTGCTGGTAGTTGAAGTTTACTACCTAAGCCTGAGATGTCAGAAGAGAAGGCCGGCAGGAAGGGCTGGGGATTCGCAACCAAAGCATGAGAGGTCAGGAGCAAAGGCCGGCAGGGAGGGCCACGGTTCACTACCCAAACCAGATACAACAACAGCGTAAGCCTGCAGGGAGGATCAGGGTATACTACCCTTGCCTGAGATGTCAGGAGTGATGGCTGGCAGGTGGGCAGGGGCTGAGGTTCGCTAGCCAAGCCTGAGACATCAAGAGCAAAGGGTGATGAACCGCTTTGACACACTGACAACCAGGATTCCCTACCGAAGCCTGAGATGTTAGGAGTGAAGGGTTAGGGACCACTCTTGCAAGCTGGTAACCGGGGTTCCCTACACATGCATGAGGCACCAGGAGTGAAAGGTTAAGAGACTGCTCTGGCATGCTGATAACTGGGGTTCGATACACAAGCCTGAGACATCAGGAGCGTAGCATAAGGGACTGCTCAGACATGCTGGTAACTGGGGTCCCCTACCCACGCCTAAGACATCAGGAGCAAAGGGTAAGGTTCTGCTCTGGCATGCTGGTAACTGGGGTTCACTACCCAAGCCTGACACGTCAGAAGCCAAGGGTAAGGTTCTGCCATGTTGGTAACTGGGGTTTACTACCCAAGCCTGACATGTCAGGAACAAAGGGTAAGGTTCTGCTGTGGCATGCTGGTAACTGCGGTTCACTACCCACGCCTGAGACATTAAAGAGTAAGGTGCTGCTCTGGCATGCTGGTAACTGGGGTTCACTACCCACGCCTTAGACGTCAGCAGCAAAAGGTAAGGTTCTGCTCTGGCATGCTGGTAACTAAGGTTCACTACCCAAGCTCGAGATGTCAGGAGCAAAGGGTAAGGTTCTGCTCTGGCATGCTGGTAACTGGGGTTCACTACCCAAGCCTCAGACGTCAGGAGCAAAGGCAGCAGGGAGGCTTGTGTTTACTACCCAAGCCTGAGACGTCAGGAGCAAAGGGTAAGGTTCTGCTCTGGCATACTGGTAACTGGGGTTCACTACCCAAGCCTCAGACGTCAGGAGCAAAGGCAGCAGGGAGGGCTTGTGTTTACTATCCAAGCCTGAGACGTCAGGAGCAAAGGGTAAGGTTCTGCTCTGGCATACTGGTAACTGGGGTTCACTACCCAAACCTGACACGTCAGGAGCCAAAGGTAAGGTTCTGCTCTGGCATGCTGATAACTGGGGTTCACTAGCCACGCCTGAGACGTCAGGAACAAAGGGTAAGGTTCTGCTCTGGCATGCTGGTAACTGGGGCTCACTACCCAAGCCTGTGACGTCAGCAGCAAAGGGTAAAGTTCTGCTCTGGCATGCTGGTAACTGGGGTTCCCTACCCAAGCCTGAGACGTCAGGAGCAAAGGGTAAGGTTCTGCTCTGGAATGCAAGTAGCTGGGGTTCACTACCGAAGCCTGAGACGCCAGGAGCAAAGGGTACGGTTCTGCTCTGGCATGCTGGTAACTGGCGTTCACTACCCACACCTGAGACATTAGGAGCAAAGGGTCAGGTACTGCTCTGGCATACTAGTAACTGGGGTTCACTACCCAAGCCTGAGATGTCAGGAGCAAAGGGTAAGGTTCTGCTCTGGCATGCTGGTAACTGGGGTTCACTACCCAAGCCTGACACGTCAGGAGCAAAGGGTATGGTTCTGCTCTGGCATGCTGGTAACTGGGGCTCATTACCCAAGCCTGAGACGTCAGGAGTGAAGGAAGCAGGGAGGGCTCGCGTTTGCTACCCAAGCCTGAGACGTCAGGAGCCAAGGGTAAGATTCTGCTCTGGCATGCTGGCAACTGGGGTTCCCTACCCACGCCTGAGACATCAGGAGCAAAGGGTAAGGTTCTGCTCTGGCATGCAAGTAGCTGGGGTTCACTACCCATGCCTGAGAAGTCATGAGCAAAGGGTAATGTTCTGCTATGGCATGCTGGTAACTGGGGTTCACTACCCACGCCTGAGACATCAAGAGTAAGGTTCTGCTCTGGCATGCTAGTAACTGGGGTTAACTACCCAAGCCTGAGACGTCAGGAGCAAAGGGTATGGTTCTGCTCTGGCATGCAAGTAACTGGGGTTCACTACCCAAGCCCGACACGTCAGAAGGAAAGGCAGCAGGGGGAGGCTCATGTTTGTTACCCAAGCCCGAGACATCAGGAGCAAAGGGTAAGGTTCTGCTCTGGCATGCTAGTAGCTAGGGTTCACTACCCATGCCTGAGACGTCAGGAGCAAAGGATAAGGTTCTGCTCTGACATGCTGGTAACTGGGGTTCACCACCCACGCCTGAGATGTCAGGAGCAAAGGGTAAGGTTCTGTTCTGGTGTGCTGGTAACTGGCGTTCACTACCCAAGCCTAAGACATCAGGAGTGAAGGCAGCAGGGAGGGCTCGTGTTTGCTACCCAAGGGTAAGGTTCTGCTCTGGCATGCTGGTAACTGGGGTTCACTACCCAAGCCTGACACGTCAGGAGCGAAGGCAGCAGGGAGGGCTTGCGTATGCTACCCAAGCCTGAGATGTCAGGACCCAAAGGTAAGGTTCTGCTCTGGCATACTGGTAACTGGGGTTCACTACCCACGTCTGAGACGTCAGGAGCAAAGGGCAAGGTTCTGCTCTGGCATACTAATAACTGGGGTTCACTACCCAAGTCTGACATGTCAGGAGCCAAGGGTAAGGTTCTGCTCTGGCATGCTGGTAACAGGGGTTCACTAACCAAACCTGAAACGTCAGGAGCAAAGAGTAAGGTTCTGCGCTGGTATGCTGGTAACTGGGGTTAACTACCCACGCCTGAGACATCAAAGGGTAAGGTTCTGCTCTGTCATGCACGTAACTGGCGTTCACTACCCAAGCCTAAGCGGTCAGGAGCAAAGGGCAAGGTTCTGCTCTGGCATGCGGGTAACTGGGCTTCATTACCCAAGTCAGACACGTCAGGAGTGAAGGGAACAAGGAGGGCTCACGTTTGCTACCCAAGCCGGAGATGTCAGGAGCCAAGGGTAATGTTCTGCTCTGGCATGCTGGTAACTAGGGTTCACTACCCAAGCCTCACATGTCAGGAGCTAAGGGTAAGGTTCTGCTCTGGCATGCTGGTAACTGGGGTTCATTACCCATGCCAGAGACGATAGGAGCAAAGGGTAAGGTTCTGCTCTGGCATGCTGGTAACTGGGGTTCAATACCCAAATCTGAGATGTCAGGAGCAAAGGGTAAGGTTCTGCTCTGGCATGCAAGTAGCTGGGGTTCACTACCCACGCCTGAGAAGTCAGTTGCAAAGGGTGCGGGTCTGCTCTGGCATGCTGGTAACTGGGGTTCACTACCCAAGCCTGAGACATCAGGAGCGAAGGGTAATGTTCTGCTATGGCATGTTGGTAACTGGGGTTCACTAGCCAAGCCTGTCACGTCAGGAGCCAAGGGTAAGGTTCTGCTCTTGCATGCTGGTAACTGGGGTTCACCACCTACACCTGAGATGTCGGGAACAAAGGGTAAGGTTCTGTTCTGGCATGCTGGTAACGGGTCCACTACCCATGCCTGAGACTTCAGGAGCAAAGGGTAAGGTTCTGCTCTGGCATGCTGGTAAAGTACAGTTACGTAAGAACTTACCGTAACAGTAGATCTTCGAGAGAGGCTCTTGCAGTAGGTAATTACATATAGGACTGACGTCGGCAGGCGGCAGGACCCCACAGAAAAATTTCTAGCTAGCAGTCTCTGGCAAGGGACTGCCCCAACGTCAGGAGACGTCGGTATAAAGGGGCGGTTCCTCATGCCCGCCTTCTAGTTCTTTCCAGCCACAGGCCAAAAGAGGCCAGATGAGAGAGAAGTGGATATTTCCCTCACTGGAAAAGGAGTTGAAAAAGCTAAGGGAGATGGAGGACGGGAAGGTATTACCTACTGCAAGAGCCTCTCTCGAAGATCTACTGTTACGGTAAGTTCTTACGTAACTGTACTATCTTACTTCGAGAGGCCTCTTGCAGTAGGTAATTACATATAGGACTGAGTCCCAAGCAGTCTGGAATAAGAAGAAGCGCACGGGAGGAGGAAAGCTACTCAAGTAGATTGTCTAGCTGTGAGGGCCTGAAGAAAGGAGGCCTTGCAGAACAGCAAGCCTGAAGCATGCTCTACGGCGAGAGGCAATATCCAAACTGTAGTGTTTAGGAAATGTGTGGACAGAAGTCCAAGTGGCGGCAGCACAGATGTCTGCCGCTGACATGTTCTTTAAACATGCCACTGAGGCAGCAACTCCTCTGGTGGAGTATCCTCTTACTTGACCCGGAAGAGTCTTGTTGTACTTGCTGTAACAGAAAGTGATGCAATGAGCCAACCATTTAGACAAACATTGCTTGGAAACAGCATTGCCTTCTCTTTTGGGTGCAAAAGAGAAACAGTTGATCGGTCTTTCTGAGATTCTTTGTTTTGTTAGTGCAGTATCTCAGAATCCGGTGGACATCCATAGTGTGAAGCAGATACTCCCCTTGATTGGAGTACTGCGTAAAGAAAGCGGGTAACTCTATGGACTGGTTCAATGTAGATTCCGCTACCACTTTGGGGAGAAACTTAGGATTGGTACACAGAGCCACACGTTCCTTGTGACAAATCAAGTACTGGATTTTACACATCAGGGCCTGGAGCTCGGAAATCCTCCGAGCAGAGGTAATGGCCAGTAGGAAGAGCATCTTCCATGAAAGGAACTTCATGTCTGCTGAGGCCACCAGTTCAAAAGGAGGCAAAGTAAGTTTCTCAAGAACGAAGTTCAAATCCCAAGGAGGGGTGGGAACTCGGATAGGGGGTCTCAAGAGAAGAACCCCTCTGAGGAAAGTCTTAAGAGACTTCCAGTTGAGCAAAAGTCCCATCTGCGAAGGGAACGTGGTAGGCCGAAATGGCTGCCATGTGTACCTTCGGAGACGAGTGACTAAGACCCAGGTCGAAGAGATGGCACAGGTACTCCAGCAGCCACCCAACTGAGCAGGAGAAAGGCTCGAAGCCTTTTGAAGCGGCCCAGATTGAGAACCGTTTCCACTCCATGGCATAAGCAGACCTAGTGGAGGGTTTCCTAGCCTCCACCAAGATCTCAGCCACCTGGGGAGAAACCCCGAAGCGGGCTTGAGCTATGTCTGCAGGAGCCACGCATGCAGTTGAAGGGACTTGAGACCTGGATGGACCAGGGTCCCCTGATCCTTGGTCAATAAAATTTGTGACAGCGGAAGAGGAGGTTCCTCCAAGTACTGCAGAAGAGAGAACCAAACTTGCTGGGCCAGAAAGGAGCGATCAGAATAATTCGTGCCCCTTCTGAGCACAGTTTCTGCAAGACATGTGGGATCAGAGGAATCGAGGGGAAGGCATAGATGAATCTGTCCCTCCAATCTAGAGACAGAGCGTCTCTCCAGAAAATGCCTCGCTCTTGAATGAGCGAGCAGAAGTCAGGAAGCTTTGCGTTTAGAAGTGAAGTGAACAGGTCCACCTGAGGTGTTCCCCAACGTAGGAAGATATCGTCTAGGACCCCCGATCCAGTTCCCACTTGTGAACTTGAGCAGACGAGTGACTTAGTTTGTCTGCTAAGGAGTTATAGACCCCTGGAACATGAATTGCCGTGAGGTGAAGGTCGTGTTGTACTGCCCAATCCCAGACTCTCATCGCTTCCCTGCAAAGAGGGTAGGACCGAGTCCCGCCCTGTTTGTTGATGTACCATACCACACACATATTGTCCGACTGGACGGCTAGGTGGTCTGGAAGAAGATGCAGGTGGAGAGCCTGGAGAGCGTAAAGCACCGCCTGAAGCTCGAGCACATTGATGTGCAGGGATTGTTTGAGCTTGGACCAAGAGCCCTGGGTCCGATGTGGACAGAGATGGGATCCCCAACCTTCGCCCGAGGCGTCTGTGGTCAGAGTCTGGGAGGGAGAAGGAAGGAAGGAAGAATGGAACTCCCCGAAGAAGGTTCTCTCGAACCATCCACCACTGCAAGTCTCAAAACATGGGAGAGGAGACTAGGACCAATTGGTCCAAGTCGTCTACCAACTGATCCCATTGAGAGCGAATCGTCTACTGAGAGACCCTCATGTGCAGCCGAGCGTGAGGGACTGTCGGGATAGCAGCCGCCATAAGCCCGAGAAGGCGAAGAACTGACCTTGCACCGACCCACCTATGGCCGGAAAACAGGCTTATCTGAGTCTGGAGTGTGGCCGCCCTGTCCGGTGTCAGGAAGGCCCTGCCTAGGGTCATGTCCAGTATCGCCCCAATAAACTGGAGCCTCTGGGATGGGATCAAGTGAGACTTGGAATGGTTGATGGTAATACCCAGACAGGCAAAGACCTGCTGGGTGAGGGAGAGGCAATGCAGGAGTTCCTCCCTGGACGAGGCCGCCAAGAGCCAATCGTCCAGGTACGGAAAAACCTGTACACCTCCCGGGTACGCAGGTAGGCCGCCACCACCGCAAGGCATCTGGTAAATACTCGAGGGGCCGAGGAGAGGCCAAATGGAAGTGCCTTGAACTGGTAGTGGTCCCCCTAGAAAGCAAAATGGAGATATCTGCAGTGAGACGGGCGGATAGATATGTGCAGGTAAGCGTCTTGCATATCCAAAGCGATCAGCCACTGGCATGAGTAGAGGAGGGGCAGAAGGCTCTGCAGTGAGAGCATCCTGAACCTCTTGTACTCCACGAAAATGTTCAGGGAACTGAGATCTAGAATAGGTCTTACATCTCCTGCCTTCTTCAGGACCAGAAAGAAGTAACCCGTTCCTTGCAGGGAAAGAGGGACAGGTTCTATTGTCTCTTTCAGCAAAAGTGCTGAAATTTCTTCCTGGACCAGAAGATGATATTCCCGAGAGTACAACGACCATGGAGGAGGGTGACGAGGTGGTTTCTGCAGAAATTCTACTGAGTATCCTTCTGCAATTAGCTGGAGCACACATGAATCTGATGTTATCCTCTCCCAGCCCGGAAGGTGGAGGGAAAACCTCCCTCCTACCGGTTCCTCCAGGAAGCACGGAGGTAGTGGGAGAGGGAAGGAGTCAGGTGGTGTGGGGCAGCGCCGTAGCTGAAGTCCCACTGCTTTTTTGGGCTGGGGGGGCTTGGCAGCTGGGGGGAGCCCCGACGTTTAGTGGCCCTCTTTCCCTGTGGTCTCACTTTGGGCAGATTCTGCCTGCGAAAGGGACAGCGCTGCGACTGATGGGGATGATACACAAGAGTCCACAGACTTTAGTGCCACCCCCTTCTCCTGCAGGTCGGTGATGTTCTTGATATCACCCCCCGAACAGCACCGAACCCCGGAAGGGTGCTGCCTGGATGGCGGACTGCACTTCCGGGACCAACCCTGACACTCTGAGCCAAGTGTGACACCGTAGACCTACGGCAAAAGCTGAGCTCCTACCAGCAGTGTCCACTGCATCGTAGGTCGCACGAAGAATGTGCCGACTGGACGAACGTGCACAGCGGACAAGGTCAGCTACTTCCTGCTTGACCTGAGAGTCTGGAAGGGAGTCCAATTTAGATTCCACCTCACTAAGAATCGCCTTCTGGTAATCCCCCATGTGGCCGACGTAGTTCAGGGCCCTAATACTCAAGAATGGAAGAAGCAAAAACTTCTTGCCATACTGGTCCAGAAGGCGGGATTCCTTGTCAGGTGGAGACGAGCTAAGGTGTTTGGGTTGAGCTGATCAGCCATGAGCGGCACTAATCACAACCGAGTCAGCTCGAGGGTGGGAGTCTAAAAAGTCAACACCCTCGGGAGCCTGGTATAGCCTGTTCGACTTCCTGGGAAGTGGAGCTAAGGCCAACGGCTGTTTTCATATGGTGGTAATAAGGTCGGCATGAGGCTCGATACAGGGTGGCACCAAAGTGGGAGCTGTCACTGGCAGATCCAGATGCTCAGCGAGTTTTTAGGTTGGGGGTCTGGCTCCAAGGATTGCACTATGTACTTCCTGGATCTTCAGCAACTCAGTGAAGGAAGGATCCTCCGGAGGAGACTTCGGAGGAGTCCTTGGCCGGGGCTTGGAAGGAGAGCGTGGCTCGTCATCTTGCTCGGAACAACCGTCGGAAGGATCCGAGGTGTCCGAGGAAGAAGAAGATGGGGAAGAGGTAGACCCCTCTGCCGAAGAGGGGGAGGAACGGACCCCTTGGGAATCCCTCGGAGAAGCGTGTCCTGCCCCTCTCTGGACCCAGAGGGTTCAGCCCTGGTGTCCGGAGGTGGGGAGGAAGTGTGGCGTCTTGGACGTACGGGAACCGGCACCGGAAGATGACTCTCCACCTCTCTGGTGAGCTGAGCCTTGGCCTCAGCCCACCAGGCAGCCAGAGTCTCCTGCAAGTCCACCGGCGGCTGAGGGGGTTGGGGAGGAGGAGGAGGGGAATACGGGTATGGACTATACCCAAAAGGCGTGTATCCATAACCCGACGACGGGAAGCCCGGTGTCTGGTATTGAGGAGCCGGGTAATGCGGCGTCGGATATGTCGGCGCCAGGTACTGAGGCCTGGATACTGCGGTCCTGGGTAGGGCGGCATCGGATACGACGGGGTCGGGTACCCAGGAGCTGCCAGAGCAGACAGCCCGCCAAGGCCCCATGGGCGGTTCTGGAGTGGAAGGTCCGGGAGACTGAGGCGCCGCAAGGCACATTGGGGGTGGGATATTGTCCGCGCCGGAGCTGAAGGCCCGGGAACTGATAACAGATCAGTCAGACCAGAAGGTGGACGGTGTGACGGAGGTGGAACAGGAACCTCCAGCGCCGCCTGGGATGGGGTGAAATCTCAGGATCGGGCTGAGGAGACTCAGGGTCCCGGAGGGCAGCGAAGGCTGCAGGGAGCCGGGAACGACAGATGGGGCGCCGTGTCAGCTCATCCGCTGTGTGGACGCCGGGTAAACTGCCGGGCGGCTTAGCAGCTGGATCCGGTGGGCACTGAGGGCCGGCGCCAACTTAATGGACCTCACGGGAGGCAGGCCACGACGGGAGGTGCGGCTGGTCGGGCAGAAGAGGGCTGCGCCCCGTCAAGGGTTGGATGACTTACCTACCTTCTCCGTGCAGGCGTTGGAGGAGTCAACGTCGGATTGTCGGAGCCGCTCGCACCAGCAGGCCGCGAAACCACGGCTTTACTGGGAGCGGAGGCCTCCACAAGCCCGGAGGCGTCCGAAGGGCCCGAGCGCGAGCCAGACAGGTGGGTCGACGCCACCTTATAAGCCTCTAAGGCGGCCGTAGTGGAGCGGTCCCCAGGGGGCACGTTACCTGTTTCAAAGCGACTCCCGAGGAAGACGCAGTGGGAGAGGAGCCCTTGTCCCGGTGCCTTTCTTTATCCTTTTTCTTGAGATTGCCTGTAGGGGAAGTCGACGCCTGCCGAAGCTTTTTCAGTTCTTTCTCCATGGAGCTCATTTTCTTTTTCAAAATGTGGGCTTCAAGGGACTGCTGCCGCCTTCTCTGCGTGGCCGCGTTAAAGCTTAGGCAGTGCTGGCACTTCTCCACTGGATGGTCGGGGCCTAGGCAAAAAAGGAACAGGGAATGGCCGCCCTTGTGCAGGAGTTGGGCGCCGAGCGAGTCGCACTTGTTTTTGTGCTCGAGGGTGGGGGATGACATACACCATCACCTGACGGACGAATAAGCAAAAATCGAATATACCAGTTAAAATACTGACGAAGGAGCCTGACGAGCAGGAACTTTTCCGCGAGGCGCTGGCATAAGCTAACGGCGGGAAAGAACTGGAAGGCGGGTGTGAGGAACCGCCCCTTTATACCGACGTCTCCCGACGCGGAGGTGGTCCCTCGCCAGAGACCACTAGCTAGAAATTTTTACGTGGGGTCCTGCCGCCTGCCGATGTCAGTCCTATATGTAATTACCTACTGCAAGAGCCCTCTCAAAGTAAGATCTGGGGTTCACTACCCAAACCTGAGACGTCAGGAGCCAAGGGTAAGGTTGTGCTCTGGCATGTTGGTAACTGGGGTTCACTACCCAAGCCTGACACGTCAGGAGCCAAGGGAAAGGTTCTATTCTGGCATGCTGGTAACTGGGGTTCATTACCCACGCCTGAGAAGTTAGGAGCAAAGGGTAAGGTTCTGCTCTGGTAACTGGGGTTCAATAGCCAAGTCTGAGACGTCAGGAGAAAAGGGTAAGGTTCTGCTCCGGCATGCAAGTAGCTGGGGTTCACTATCCACGCCTGAGACGTCAGATACAAAGGGTGAAATTCTGTTATGGCATGCTGGCAACTGGGGTTCACTATCCAAGCCTGAGACTTCAGGAGCGAAGGCAGCAGGGAGGGCTCATGTATGCTACCCAAGCCTGAGACGTCAGGACCCAAGGGTAAGGTTCTGCTCTGGCATGCTGGTAACTGAGGTTCACTACCCAAGCCTGACACATCAGGAGCCAAGGGTAAGGTTCTGCTCTGGCATGCTGGTAACTGGGGTTCACTACCCACGCCTGAGACATCAGGAACAAAGGATAAGGTTCTGCTCTGGCATGCTGGTAACTGGGGTTCACTACCCAAACCTGAGATGTCAGGAGTGAAGGCTGCAGGGAGGGCTAGTGTTTGCTACCTGAGCCTGAGACGTCAGGAGCGAAGGGCAAGGGACCGCTCTGGCATGCTGATAACTGAGGTTCGCTATCCATGCTTTAGATGTCAGAAGCGAAGGTTGGCAGAGTGGGCCTGGGTTTGATACTCAAGTCAGAGACATCAGGAGCAAAAGCCAGCAGACAGGGCCAGGGTTTACTACCCAAGCCTGCGACATCAGGAGTGAAGGCTGGCAGGGAGGGTCGGTGTTCACTACTCAAGCCTAAGACGTCGGGAGTGAAGGCTGGAACAGAAGGGCATGGTTCGCTACCCAAGCCTGAGACGTCGATCGGCAAGGAAGCTGAAACAGCAAACAAAAGAATGCCCTTCTCCAAGTTGGGGGAGGGGGACATGCACCACTCAAAGAACAAGTACCTGGAGGTAGCACGGGGACATTACAACCACAAGCCAGCAGGCCACACCTACAGGGCACCAAAATGGGCATACTCCTGTTGGGAGATTGGATTGTCAGGGAGAACAAGAGAAAAATGCCCATTCGCACAGTTCTGGGTAGCGGCCTCCATGTGCTCAATCCCCACACCACCTGACCTTCACTGGCGGTGTCTCCGCTACCCAGTCCCCAGTGCCGGGACTATGATTTTGGCAATGTCCCACTCCCTCTCCCTCTCTTCCTGCGGTCCCTCAGGGAGGATAAAGGGCCCTGGGAGTAACATAAACCCTGGCACCAGAGGACAACACGGGGGAGACAGCAGCTGGATGACTGTGGCAGGCAAAGCAGTAGCAGCAATGAAAGTGTGCATGGAAGAGTGAGGATCTTGGGGCACAGACTTAGTCAACTACCTACCTGTCTAGTGATACCAAATTCATGATGTATATAAAAAGGACTCCGCAGGCATCCTGACACACTCGTTTGACGTAATTGTTTCTGTAGAATCCCATTTATTATAATTTGGATCAATGTACATCCAACTCGAATTACAAACTTTTTTTTATTTAAATCAGATCAGAATGATGCTGAACGCTTTGTCAGAAGCACAATTCATACTGCCGTTTACTCCTTGTAAGAATTCCTGGACCAAAAGCGTAGGTTTCAAAGTGTTAACACAGGAAATGAGGTCGTCAGAAAATGAGAAAGGAATCACTTTCCTTCCTCTGCTGTAACAATACTTTTGGAGCAGCACAGGATTAAGTAATAAGGTCCAATGACGAGGACCTTTATTGGAGGACATTGACCAGTGGGAGGAATTGAGGCTTGGGCCTTAAACCTCCCTCAGGTCATTATCCTCTGGGGAAAGCCACAGTCCAAAGGCCTGATTACTATTTTAATTCTTTATTTTCACATTGTCTAAAAACTGTTTTAGATGTTCCTAGGTCCCTTTATACCCACTACGGCAACCAGCAAAATAAATGTTTACTTAAGCATTCCCCAGGCATTTGCTAGCCAATAAAATATATAGGTCTGACCAACCAGTTTTAGCAGACAATGCTGGCAAAGGTCATCATCTTGTTGGAATCCATGTCCTGAAATTTCCAATGGAGTATACAACAATATCAGTTTTTATGCTGCTGGTTAAGTTTTTGTTGGTTATTTGTGGACCATAAATCCGATTTATGTTAAACACAGAAATATCAAATCAGGAAAAAAAAAACTGGGTCATTACAGAAATTGTTACATACAGGGGGTCTCCTTTTTCAGTACTGTGTGGCTCAAGGGCACTTCTATCCTTTCTCCGTCCCCCCGCCCCCCAAAACACACACACACACACACACACACAGGACTATCTGGGCTACACCTCTGGTAAGTGGCCACCATTACAGTGAACTCCAGTGCCCTAGAATGGAATCATGGGGCTTAAATGCAAACACTAGACTCAAAGCAGGCAGCTTAATCTGGTGTAGCCATAGCACCTAATTGGCACAGGGCACTTAATAATATGTTTCATAACAACAAACTGGTTCGTCCACAATTCTGGGAGGAAGCAAAAATAATCCAATTCTGTTGGAGACTGTCTGAAGTTAAGATTTTCACCCACAGCCAACATCAGCGCCGCTCTTTGGACAGCCAGCAAAAGGAGTGTGAATGCTGGAGGGGGAAGGGTGAATGCTTGGGGTGTGCAGTGTGTCAGAAGTCAGGATTTCTCTGCATTTCATGAGCTATGAGGATTTCACCAACCAGCCCTAGGCGGATATTACTAACCATCAGAAAATAGGTCTCGATTATTTGAAAATATAACTGACCATGAAAAGATACGTCACCGTCATCTGCTTAGCAATCTTTTTTTCATTATTTATATAAAATGCCCAATGTCCCACATATTGTAGTAGCTGACATCTGGTAAGCACTGCCACTCTGTTAGTTGCAATGTCCTAGCTTCTATAAATTATATTACAAATCCTAGAATTTGAAGTGATGCCCATGCCAAAGGGCTCTTTTCCTGACTGTATTTATGCTAAAGCTGCAGAACAGGGGCTTTGGCACAGAGTTCTTAATTTCAAATTACCTGTGTGTGCCGATTAGCACAACTCAAGTACTCTGGCTACTGGAAATGGGCTATGTGGTAGGACTAGTGCGTTAAAGAGAAAACACATATTAGCAGCAGAAATGAATCTCGAATGGCGAAATACGAGATTAAAGACAGGGGTAGCAGCTTCATAGTCTGAACATGCCGGCTAGGAAGTGTTGGGTACCCATTCTCCTAGGAGAAAGCTATAAAAAATATTCAGTGACCTGTGTAGTGTTGCATTACAGGAATGCTAGAGTTCTTGAGAAGCTTAACAAACGCTGGCTGTGAGGAAGCTGTAAGTGTCCCAGTGGTGTGGTTACAACTGAAAGCTACAATGGGAGTAGGGATATCACAGTACCAAATGTTGATGGCAGGATAACCAAGGCATGTAATACCAAGGTTATCATGAACACCGCAGTATCACGGAAATAGTAATGTTTGTACAAAGATGTCTCATTGAGCTTGTGTTGGGGAGAGCTGACGCAGAAGGAACAGTTGCTTCTAAAAACCCTCAAAAATTAGCCAAAAGGCCTGAAAACTACGGTACATAATGAATCTCTGATGTAATGGTATCAGAAATTGCACACGGTAGCAATATCAAGACTTCCAATACTGCTGTATATCGTGAAAACTGTGACATTCCTAATTTGGAGGGTGGAGGGAAATAAAAACGCACAAATTGCAGAAATTCTAGAGGCAGTGTGGTCTAATGGTTACAGGAAAGAGCTATGAGGGAGACTGATATTACATGTGCCCCCCCCCCCCCAACATAAGGACTTACACTGGAACTAAGATGCTGCATCTCAACTGGCATACATGAGGGAAATCACTCCTAAATAAGAAGTCCTGAAAAGGTTCCTTTTTTTTTTTTTAAATATCACCAGAAAAAAGGCAAGGCCCTTTTAAAGGCCGTTAAATATAAGGGTTGGGGAGGGGGCCTTACAGTTAGTGGTTATCAAGATTAATATAACTGGCCCAAATAATCTGTTTTTATGGCCCCCCTTCCTCTTAAGTTGTTTCCCATACATCAGCAAAATGTGTAGCATAAATGGTGCTTTCTTGAAACATAGTACAATCAGCATCTCCAGGACTTCTCTACTTCAGTCTGCTCATGGGTTCGCCTGCCAACTAAATCTCAACCTAATCAGATCTAACGTGGCAGGACAGACACAAAACAGATGCCTGGCTTCCTTGGGACTTCAATGCTGCCTTCGACATCCTCCTCCTCCCAACAAGGGTTTGATACACATGCTGAACATGCCTTCGTCACATTCCCCAACATGCACAAATTGCAGAGGAACAAGTTCCAGGGGTCCACACCATGTATCACAGTCATGACGGACGGATGCTGCTTCTCGCTCTCCATTTTGGCGTTGGTTGCATGTCTTTTAGGAAACGTCCTGCAGTTCTGTAGAAAAGGTTTTTATTCCTAATAAATTAGCACATTGATATTGTGACATTAATTCCAAGATTTCCATTATCTGCAAAAAGATGTGCTACAGAGGTATCAAACACAAGGCAATCGCTATTCATGATGGCAGCTGCTACGCCATCATGGATAGACCTCGGTGTGGCTTCCCAAGTCAGTCGCCTCCGGTTCCCATTTAGTTCCAGTCTGTAGGCAAAGTTCTCAGCCTGCTTCCGAGTGCCTATTAACAAGACAATAGCAAAGAACTGCTGGTGGCCTTCATATTTCTCCTGCTTCTCCAGGACGAGCATGAAGTGGTGCCCAAAACATGACTGCATCATGACCCAGTCCACAGCACCCGGTAGGTTAATGTCTGTGGCCAGGAAAACAATGTCCTCTCCCTGCAGCGTTGTAATGCTCTTATGAGCTTGCATGAGGTGTTGCATAACTGCCTCCAGCGATCCCTGCCACTTACAGGATGCTCCAGGACAGGGACATGTATATGGTCGGAACTCACACACTTCCTCATGCTCTGGTTTTTCTGTGTGGTGTAGGGACAGGAGACAACCAGCTGATGCATACTGTAATAAGAGAGAGAGAGAGAAAACTGCTGTTAGAAAAACAGGGAGGTAACACACATTTATAGACTGCCCAAATGGCCAAACATCTTTCATTTTCTTTTTTTTTTTATGTTTTACAGTGGGACAAACATGAGCATGACTTTTTGTTACTATGTACATATAGGAGCCAGCAGCTCAAAGGAGAGACTGAACATACTCAAATTATTCAGCCAAGAAAACAGAAGGTGGGGAGGGGACGTGATAATGCCGTTCTGTAAACTAAAGGGACAAGGTGGTGTATACACAGATATAAATACTGGTACGGAGATAAACAGTATTATAAACTATCAAAACAACCTTTATCAACAGAACAGAAAAAGTTACGATACTGAGATACAGATCCTATATTATAAACACATCTAGATGTGTGCTCCCTACTACGGAATCGATATCTCAAAAAGGAAACCGACCTACAGGAATGCACTCTACATGGAATAACTCATATTATTCCAAGATAAAAACATGAGGAATGATTGGGGGGAATCTGGACTGTTCTTAACAGAAAATAGGAGACTAAGGTAGCCTATTACAGCTCTTTAAAATACCTGGCAAACAGATATTAATGGAGAACCTGGGACTGAACTTTAAAACCAGAGAATTTAATCTCAGAGGGCACAAACATCAGCTAGCACCAAACCACTCAAGGATAATAGGAGATACCTTTTCACTCAGAGAAGTGTAAAGATATGGAATGGACTCCCAGAAATATCTGTTGAATCCTAAACACAGTATATACTCAAAAATCAGCTTGAAGTGCATGTCTGAGGGTTTCTTAAGAGGATACATACACTGAGAAATGGGGGACAGACACGATGGGCAACTTGATCCTTCTGTCCCAATACCAAGTATTACTACCAATTGCAAGTATAAATTGGTGAGTCTACGTAGGACTACAGGTCATGCACCGAAACTGTGAAAGGCTGAATAAGGGCCACAATGGGTGCAGGCAGTGTCGTGGCAGAAAGTGGGAAAGACTGACACTGTCCCTTCTGCCATTACAGTGTACTCCGCTGTTCCCAGCTGTTGCAGAGAGAATATGATGTGAAAAAAAAAAAAAAAAGATAAAAACTTACGTGATCTGAAAATGGTCCCATTTTTTAGCAACTCAAATGATTTTATAATTGGAATGCTGCGCTCCAGAATTTGTGGATTAAGATATAAATATATTAAACACCCCCGGTGGTGTGAGGCCATTAACTGTGCCTTGAGCTCACTTTGCAACATCTAACCATGTACCTTAATGTGCTGCACTGTAACAGACGCATTTTGTACCCTGCTTTACCAAGGAACACCCATGAAAATGAGATACTCATTACAAGGTCACTATGAAGCAGCACCGACTTCATCAAATTTTAGTGAAAGATGTGCTGGTACATCTCTACATGCCTAAGATAACCCATCTGGATTGGGCGGTCTTACTGAGGATTGCTTCACAAAAATAACGTTTTGTATGATAAAAATGGCACAATTCACAAACTGTCAAATTTAACTACGTGACCTGCAAGATGAAAAGTTAGTGTGAACGCAGTTTTTCACTTATTACAAGTTATCTGAGCAATTTATTTTTTATTATGCGGAAACAATCTGCATTCCACCATGAAGAGCTAGAGTGGGTCAAAGTCTCTGTAAATGGAAAGACTGTCAATGGCTTAGAAATCACAGCTAATCAGTAGCACAGCTTCACTCTAGTCATGGACTTAAGAGCGAGCATCATAACAGAAACTCGATACCCTTTTTCATAGCCAAGGAGCACCAAACACCATTTCTAGAACCACTGATTCAGCTGTTTCAGACAGTCAACAAACTCTACTACCACCCCATCCCCAAGGACCTGCTCTATTTGGCACACAACACTGTGCACAACAAAGCCAAAGGCCTCAGAGGCACTGTCCTGCTGCAAGCTGGTTCTGCAATTTAGCTACACCGCAAACTGCTGCCACTTTTCCCTTTCATTTAGATTTTAGTTTGTTTTTGATTATTGGTAACAACACATTTATTTATTTATTGAGATATAGGAATTACATTACCTTTGAACCAAAGGTTCTTTTACAAAGGTTCTGCACCAAGCACAAAACATTCAATAAACAGTGGGATACAAACCTGGGAATAAACATAAAAGGAAATTAACAATGAGTGTTACAATTATGGTTACACAGCAAGGAAGAGTAAGGCAGGCACATTAAGAGGAACAACCCAGAAGAAAAAATTGCTTACCATGGTAATCTTGTTTCTTCCCAGTGATATTCAGGTATTCATAACTTTCTGCAGTGTCTCTTTAAGCCAGAACTGCCCGGAGAGGATAGAACACATGCAAATGATGGAACTCTCTGCACGTGGCAACTATTCAAATGCTGCCTTGAACTAACTGCCTTAGTTCTAAACCCTTCAGATTTCCTGGACGCCTGGAAAGGCAGGCCCCAAGGACTATAAATACTGAACAGTAATAATCAATAATAATAAAGATAATCAAGCCCATAACCACCACCCCCCCCCCAAAAATAAACCCTCCAACTGGAGGGGAAAAATCATAACAGATGCCCCAAAAAATGTCAATCACCTGAAAGTAGGGGGAAAAACACAACATGAACCTTGTTTACGAAAATTGTGCCAGAAAGTGGTATGTATACTCCTGTGAGCACAGTATGCAGGAGTACAGAGGCTAAAGGTTCATGAAGGGGAGGCAAGTTATGAATACCCGAGTATCACTGGGAAGAAACAATACTACTATGGTAAGTAATTTTTTCTTCCAACCCCAGTAATATTCAGGTATTCCTAACTTTCTGCAGACTACGAAGCAGGACCTTTGGAGGCAGGCACATAACCTTATTTTGGAAACAGACTTTGCAGGACTGCTGTGCAGAACCTAGTATCACTCCTGGACTGAATATCCAGATTGCAGTGCTTTGTAAAGGTGTGCATAGTTTTCCAGGTAGCTGCTTTACAAATGTCCACTAGTGGAACATCCCTGGCAGCTGCTAAGGTAGCAGCTGTCCCTCTTGTCGAATGGGCCCTCAATCCTGTTGGGAGGTTCCCTTCCAGCTTTAGTGTAACAGAACCAGATACACTGGACTATCCATCAAGAAATGGACCTTTTTGATGCTGGGTTACCCTTTCTCACATCCCCATAAGTCAGGAACAGCTGTTTTCTGTCCTGCCTATGGTCCTTAGTGGCTGCCATATAGTAGCCAAGGGCTCTCTTGACATCCAGACTTTGAAGCCTTCTTTCACCAGAGGTGGAATGCTCAGTGAAAAAGACAGGTAGGGTAATGGGTTTGGTTAAGGAGGAAATCAAGAGACCACTTTAGAGAGAAATTTCCTGTTTGTTCTCAGGACCACCTTATCCTTGTGAAACGAGATGGAGTCCTGTTCAATGCAGAGAACCTGGAGCTCACCGATTCTTCTTGCATAAGTCATTGGCACTAGGAAAACTGTTTTCCAAGTGATATATTTCAGATAAGCAAAGGACATGGGCTCAAAAGGAGGTCCCATGAGCTTAGCTATGCACACATTAAGGTCCCATGCTGGCACCGGTTCCCTATGAGGGGGGTGCAAATGGGCCAAACCCTTGAAGAACCTCCTAAAGATAGGGTCTGAAGCTACTGACACATTCCTTCCAGCAGAAATGTAAGTAGAGGCTGCAGCCAGGTGGACCTTGGGGGTACTGGATTGCAATCCCAGGGAATGTAAATAATAGAGGTAATCGAGAACAGCTGGAACCCCAGCTTGTGTTGGTACCAGCTCAACAGCTGAACACAAAAAAGAAAACCATTTTCATTTTGAAGCGTAGGTTTTCTTAGTGGAAGTCTTCCTGTAACCTCTTTGGATGTCCAAAACAGCTTCAGAGAGGTGTAAAGCTGCATATTCTAGGTCTTTAAGAGCCAAGCTCTGAGATTGAGACACCTGAAATTCGGATACAGGAGTCTCCCCTGGTTGGAGATTAACAGATTGTGCCTCCGAGGGAGGTGTACTGGCTCGGCTACAGACATGGAGAGCAGCAGAGTGTACTATGGCTGCCTGGCCCAGTCTGGAGCTATCCAGATCATTGATGCTGACTGGGACCTGAGCTTAAGCAATACCCTGTACACCAGAGGGAAGTGAGGAAAAGCATACAGGTGCTTCCCTGACCAGTTCAAAGCCAGAGCACCCAGGGGTAGTGTACCCCGATCTGGTGGTCTACAACAGTATTGTGACAGGTGGTGGTTCTGGTGGGATGTGAACAACTCTATTTCTGGTGTGCCCCACCTTCTGAAGAACACTTGTCTGTTCAGGGTCCATTTGTGATTGGCTTGGTTGATTCGACTCAGAGCATCTGCCTGGGTGTTGTCCTTCCCTGGCAGATGGATTGCCTGTAGGGAAACTCCCAAGGGGTATGCCAGGCTCCAAATTTCCATGGCTTCTGTGCAGAGAGGACTCGCTCTGGTACCTCCCTGCTTGTTTATGTGGTACGCTCTGATGGTATTGTCCGTTCTGACTGGTACCACCTTTCCCTGTATCAGTGTTGTGAAGGCCTTTAGTGCCAGAAACACTGCTCTGAGTTCCAGCAAGTTTATGTGCTGGAGTGACTCTGCACTTGACTAGGTGCCCTGGATTGTGTGGTCCCCCAAATGGGCACCCCCCATCCCAATAGAAATGCATCTGTTGTGAGAACAACTGATGAGGACTCATTAAAAAGGAACTCCTTCCCTTGGGTTGGATTCTTCTTTCCACCACTGAAGTGCCTGTAACAAGGTTTTTGTTACTGGGATCAATTTTGAGAGGGAATCTCTTCTTTGGCACCCGTGTGCCCTTAGGTGGAACTGGATGTCTCTCATTTGGAATGGAGCCTAGGACTGTGCCTGTGGCTGCAGCCATGTGGCCCAGGAGCTGTAGGAACTGCCTTGCAGTTTTTGGCTTGTGCTGGCTGAACGAGTCTGCAATCAGCTGGATACGTCTTACCCTGTCCAAAGGCAGGTAAGCCCTGCCCTGGCAGGGTGCTGATCTTTGCTCCTATGAACTTCAGCACCTGTGCAGGTAGAAGGATTCATTTTTTGTGGTTTATCAAGAACCCCAGGGACTCCACAAGCCCCTGGGTGATCTGTAGATACTGTCCGACTTGCTCTGGTTATTTTCCCACCACCAGCCAGTCATCCAGATATGGAAACACCATGACACCTTGTCTTCAAGGGTGTGCCACAACCACTGCCAGACATTTTGTGAACACCCTTGGAGCTGATGTGAGGCCAAATTGCAGGGTTGAAAAGTGGTAGTGACCAGATGGGAGTCTGAACCCAAGGTTATTTTCAGTGAGACTCCCTTATGGAGATGTGGAAATAGGAATCTTGTAGGTCCAGTGATGCCAACCAGTCTCCTTTTTGGAGTGTTGGCAGAATCAGTGCCAAAGTTACCATTTTGAACTTTGGTTTTGTCAATTGCTTGCTTAGTACCCTGAGGTCCAAGACAGGCCGCCACTCCCAGTTTTTCTTAGTAGTAAGGAAGTACCTTGAATAGAAACCCTTTTCCTTCTGCTGAATTGGGACAGGTTCCACCGCCCTTCACAGTAGCAGGTTTCAAACCTGACTCCAGCAGCGTTTTTTCTGCGAAGGAGGATGGTCTGAACACTCTGGTTCTCAGAAGAGGAAGGGATTTGAAACTCAGAGATAGTCCCTGACTCCCTGCCCCCAGGACCCACTTGTCTGTGATGATCTTTTGCTAAGCCTGAAGGTAGTGAGACAGCCTGCCTCAGACACGTCAGAGTATTTGTTTACTCTGGGACTGAGGCTGGGTTTGGGATCCCCGCCTGGCACCCCTCTTGTTCCTACCTCTGAAGAACCCCTCCTGGGGATACTGTTGGTATTGGGGTGCAGCCATTGCCTGGAAAAAGTGCCTAGTGTAAAAAGACCTGCGCCTGCCTCCTCTTCCATAGGGTCTGGTGGATGAAGAGGCTTTCTCTTTAGCAGACTTGCTTTTGAAGGTGGCTTTATATTTATCCACCTTCTTCATATAAGCCACTGTTTCTTCGAAAAGGGAATTACCCTCTAGAGGAAAATCCAGAGCCTTTGTTCGAGTGTCCTGGGTAAGATTTGTGGCTCTTAGCCAGGCAAACCGACAATGAGCAACGGTATTTGCCATCAACCTGGCAGCTGTATCATTGGTATCAGCAGCCATTTGAAACAGATACTTGGCTGCCTCTAAGCCAAACCTGGCAGTTTCTGCAAGGTCATTAGACAAGGATGAAGGGGCTTTGTCTGCCACGGCCAGTATAGACTGCCATAAAGACTTTTGATACTGGGCCGCATAGGCTTGAAAATTAGCCTGCCTGATGGCCAAGGAAGCTGACAAGTATCCCTTTTTGGCCATACTATCAATCTTTCTGGACTCCTTATCTGGTGGGTGAGAAGCCAGAGGAACCCTTGATCTTGTCACAGGCAGCCACCTGCACCACCCCTGGTGGTCAGGGTGGGAAAACAGAAATTGCACCCTCCTTTCCAACTGATATTTTGTCCAGCCTCTTATCGGGGGCTGAATTAGAGTCTATAAAATCTTCAATGCATCTTTTCTGAAGAATTTATTTACAGGCAAGAGGAGATTTTTTTGTGGGGGTTAAACCCATCATCTCGAGGTATTCCACCTCTTCTTCATCCTCTGTTTCTTCACTTGTGGTGATGTCCAGGGCATCAGCCATCTTCCTCACAAAAGTGAAATGTGAGGAATAATCCTCAGTGGTTCTAGGAGGTGAACCAAAATCCTGCTCAGGGGAGACCTCAGGTTCAATAGGTTCCCCTTCATCTTCCTCCTCACATTCACCATAATCCTCTTCTTCAATAAATGAGGATTTACCTGTGCTGCCAGTCTGTCCAGCTGGGACTTGGAACAGGTAGCCACTGGCCAGTGGGGAAAAGACATTGTAAGGCTTGCACCACTTTAAAAGCCTGAGCTATTTCTTGAGGAGAAGGAAGAGCCAGAGCACCCACAGAAGTAGGGGGTTCTGTGTGCTTTACTTTGTCTTTTTAGAGGGAACCGAGAAGTCAGCTGGTTCAGCAAGCCTCTTAGTGCCCTCATCACTCATCTCAGGGGTTGAAACAGTCACTGCAGTGGTTTCACCCACAGCAGAAGAGGGTGTCGGCTGGTCAGAGCCAGAGGGACCCTTAGGTGGAGGAAGTTTCTTCTTAAGCCATTCCAGGTGTTTCTCCACTGTCTTCTCTGGCAAGGTTTTACAAATATCACAATCTTCCTTAAGGTGATCACAGCCCAGGCAGGCAACACACAAACTGTGCTTGTCTGCCTTGGCAAACACTTCTGCACAGAGCAATTTTTAAAATCAGGTTCACTGGGTTTCTTTTTAGATTTTTCCGACATTTTCTCGGGCACTGATAAAAATGTGAACCGTTAAATTATTTTAAAGTATTAACTAAAGTTTAGCAGTTGCGGTCGGTTCTGAACCGACAGGAACCAGGAACTGAAGGAAAAAGTGAACAGAGGTTAATCGGTTCAGTAACCAATAAAGCAGTTACCAAAATAAAGTATTTAAAATAAAATTAAACTAAAACTAACAGGGTTTTTTAGTCAGACAACCCCGGAATTAACAAAATTAACTCTGTTCCCCACCAGTTATATATTGAACCGTGAGGAACCGATAAAAACAGAATTTACGTACCTACCATAATTCTTGATCTTCTCTTGTATCTTCACCATTCATTACTGCTGTGTGTAAGCCAGAAGCATGCACCAGCTATGGGAGGTTTTTTTTTTTTGAGGGAGGAGTCGGTGCCGATGGCACCGCCCTCGACAGCAACGCACTGCGTGGTGCGTGAGGGGCAACTGTTAGGCACCGCAGACACGAAATAGAAAGAATTAGAAGAATAACAGCGAGGCAAGAGAGCCGAGGGATAGATAAAGGAAAGGAAATAAACTGAAAAAGGAATAAGCCAAAAAGAGGACAGGAAAGAGAAGAACCCTACCCTAAGGGACCACAGGGTCTCATTCCTTGGACAGCTCTGAGGAAGGAACAGAGAAGGGAAAGGAAGAAAGAAGAAAATGGAAGAAGAGGAGAGGATATTGGGAGGAGAGAAGAAAAAATTACTCACCTTAGTAATTGTGTTTCTTCTAATGGAGTCTTGCTGTATTCTGACAATTGCAGTTAGCTCCAGCACTTGAACTGCCCCGGAAAGTGAAGAGTTAAAATTCTACGCCAAGCATAGAACGTAGGGCTCGAGCTCGGTTGAAAACTCCGGCCTGACACTTTGAAACCAAACCATCAGATTCTTACGAGCTAAAACTCACTGACTATATAATGTGGAAATTGTAAAATTCCTACTAGCCAACTGGCAAAATAGACTTTAGATTCCTAAAAGACTCAAGTCAGGAAACCCAAAGACCAAAAACCAAGCAATAAGAAATAAAAAACAACTAATTAAACACAAGGCACCCAGAACAACATAAAGTGGGCTGAAGACACCCCTGGGGTGCAACACTGCACCTGCCCACCCACCCACTTCGCAAAACAGGTTCTGAGAGGGAAGGCAGGGAGGGAGGTTAGAATACAGAAAGACTCCATTAGAAGAAACACAATTACTAAGGTGAGTAATTTTAATTTCAAACATGAAGTCTTGCTGTATTCTGAGAATTGCAGACTACCAAGCAGTATCTCCAAGGAGGAGGGACAGAACCTACTTTGGGAATAGGCTCTGAAGTACTGCTGTGCCAAACCTAGCAACACTCCTAGCCTGGATGTCCAGAGAGTAATGCTTGGTGAAGGTATGAACTGTTTTCCAGGTGGCTGCTTGGCAAATTTCTAACAAAGGAATATCCCTGGCCGCAGCCAGAGATGCAGCTGTACCTCTAGTGGAATGAGCCCTCAGGCCTGAGGGTGAAGTTTTTCCCATTTTCTCATAGCAGAATTGGATACAGGACACAATCTGCCCGGCAATGGTTCTCCTGGTGGCAGGTTTGCCCTTACCTACTTCCCCATAAGTGAGGAACAACTGGAGGGAGTCAAACCTGTGACCCTTTGTATGTTCTATGTAGTAACTATGGGCCCTTTTAACATCTAAACTATGTAGCTTCCGCTCTCCTGAGGAGGTATGATCAGTGAAGAACACAGGAAGAGACACAGATTGGTTTAAGTGGAAATCAGAAACCACTTTGGGTAAGAACCTTCTATTGGTTCTAAGGACCACCTTATCTCTATGGAATGAAATGAAGTCAGGCTCAACTGACAGGGCGTGCAATTCACGGATACATCTGGCAGAAGTAACAGCGACCAAAAACACAGTTTTCCAAGTCAAGTACTTGAGCTCTGTTGAGGACATAGGCTCAAAGTGGGGTTGCATAAGCTGAGCAATGCAAATATTCAAATCCCAGGCAGGAGCAGGATCCCTAAAAGGGGGATTGGTATGAAGCAATCCTTTGAAAAATTTACAGAATACAGGGTGAGATGACAGAGAGGAAGACTTCCCCACTGATAGAAAAGCAGAAACAGCTGACAAATGAACCTTGAGAGTAGCTAGTTTGAGGCCTAGGCCATTAAGGTGAACCATATAATCCAGAACTGTAGACAACTCAGCAGTATCTGGGGATATACGCTTCTTGGAACACCAAATACTGAACCTTTTCCATTTGGAGTTGTAAGTTTTTCTGGTGGAAGGCTTTCGAGAAGCTTTGAGAATATCCAGAACCCCTTGGGACAGATAAGTCTGCATACTGAGGTCTTCAAGTACATGAAGAGGGTAAATAGGGGAGGAACAGTCAGGGTGCTTCGAAGGAAGGAGGAGGGGGCCATTAGAGGGCATGGGTGGAAGCTGGAGGGGGGAAGATTCAGGGGAGAAAGGAGGAGGTGCTACTTCACTGAGAGGGTGGTGGAGCCATGGAATGCACTGCCTAGGGGGCTGGTGGAGGGGTTCAAGAGGGGCTGGGACAGGTACAGAGGAAGGGTTCTGGAAGCAAAATCCAATGCAGCAAGAATATCCGGAACTGGGAAGGGAGAAGCCAGAGAAGGCGAGGAGGGCAGCAAGGTCAGCACCCAGGGTGGGGGCTGACCAATCGAGCAGACTCGAAAGACCATTAGGCCTATTCTGCTGGCATTTTAGTATGTTAGTACTCTTAACTCTTCAAGAGCACTGCCTTGAGATTGAGTGACCTGAGACTGGGGTACCAAATCCTCCCCTGAGAGGAGGTTAACAGGTTGTGATTCCTGGGAAGAGACAGGGGAAGATGGACTACTAGGGACAGCAACAGGGGGTACCAAGGCTACCTGGACAGTCTGGAGCAATCAGAATCACTTTGCAAGGCTGTGACCTTACCTCGACTAGAACCTTGAACAGGAGAGGGAAGGGATAGAGACATTTCCCTTCCCAGTTCAAAATCAGAGCATCCAGAGGGACTGAGCCCAAGACTGGGGGTCTGCAACAAAACAGAGGAAGTTGGTGATTGTCTGGGGCTGCAAAGAGATCTCTGGAGTGCCCCACCTTGAGAAAATCACTTTCAACACCAAGGGATCCAGAGCCCATTCGTGATGGCCCTGGGAAATCCTGCTCATTGCATCCGCTAGCACAGTGCCCTTTCCTGGGAGGTGGAATGCTATCAGAGAGGTCTGTAGGGAATAAGCCAGGGACCATATTTTCATGGCCTCCGTGCACAAGGCCGTGGACCGAGTGCCTCCCTGCTTGTTGATGTACCACATGGTGGTAGAGTTGTCCGTCCTGACCTGAACCACATTCTGTACTGACCGAGAGAAAGCTTGTAGGGCAAGAAGTACTGCCCTGAGCTCCAGGAGGTTGATATGAAGAAGGGATTCCTGAGGGGACCACAGTCCCTGGGCTGTGAGAGCCCCCAGATGGGCTCCCCACCCCAAAAGGGAAGCATCTGTGGTAAGAACCGCAGAGTGAATCTGAGTGACAAATGGAACACCTTGCCTCAGATTGTCCAGGTCCTGCCACCACTGAAGGGCCTGAATTAAGGTCCGAGTAACAGGAACTAGTTTGGTCAGAGGATCTTTCCTTTGGGACCAAAAGGTCCTCAGATGGAACTGAATGTCCCTCATATGAAACCTAGCCCCTTGGACCACTGTCATGGAAGCTGCCATTTGGCCCAAAAGCTGAAGAAAATGCCTTGCTGGTCGAGAAACCAGAGGGAGGAAGGAAGAGGCCAGCTGAGAGATGGCTTTTGCCCTTTCCAGAGGAAGGAAAGCTCTTGCCTTGAGCGTGTCCAGTTCTGCTCCTATAAAAGTGAGGAGCTGTACTGGCTCAAGAACTGACTTGGGAAGATTGAGAAAGAACCCCAGGGAAGTGAGAACTTGCTGGGTAACCTGCAGATCTGACTTGACTTGGCTTTGGGACTGGCCCGCAAGGAACCAATCGTCCAGGTATAGAAAGATAGGAATCCTTTTCCTTCTTAAAAAGGCCACCACTACTGCTAGGCACTTTGTAAACACCCTTGGAGCTGAAGTTAGGCCAAAGGGCATTGCTCAGAACTGGTAATGGCCTGAGGGCAATTCGAACCCAAGGTACTTTCTGTGGGAGCACCTGATGAGAATGTGAAAATAGGCATCCTTGAGGACCAGGGAGGCCAGCCAGTCTCCTGGCCTCAGAGAGGGAAGAACTGTTCCCAGAGTCACCATTTTGAATTTTGGCTTTAGTAGGTGCTTGTTTAGGTATCTTAGATCTAGGATGGGTTGCCACTCCCCTGTTTTTTGGGGGGTAAGGAAGTACCTGGAGCACATACCTTTGCACCTGTATGGGGTAGGAACTCTCTCTATGGCTCTTAAGGCCAGTAGAGAGGCAACATCTGCCTCTCGAGCAAGGGTTTCTGATGTATTTGCAGGTGGAAAGGATCTGGGTCTCAGTGTCGGAAAATTTTTGAAACTGAGAACCAACCCCTGGCTTACACCCTCCAGGACCCACTTGTCTGAGGTAACAGACATCCAGTCCTGGACAAAGTAAGTCAGCCTGCCTCCTACCGGAATGGGGAGTCGACCCGGGCTGACACATCAGGGAGTCTGCCTGGCAGGAGCCTTAGGCTGAGGGGTGGATGCAGCCCTGCTCATCCCCCTTCTGCCTCTCCCTCTGAGAAAAGGAAGAAGAGGCCTGTGCTTGGTAGAAAGGCCTGTGAAAAGACCTGCCCTGCCCCTAGCTTGCTGCCTTTGAGAAGTTGCCTGCCTCTCCGTAGCCTGGGCACTCCTGTAAGTGGTCCTGTACTCATCCATTTTCTTCATGTAATTCTCTCTGCTCCCCAGAGAATTACCCACCACAGGGAAATCTATAGCCATAGCCTGGGTATCCTACTAAAGGCTAGTACATCTGAGCCAAGCCATTCTCCGAAGAGCCACAGATGTAGCCATGACTCTCGACACATCATTGGAGTCCACAGCAGCATGAAACTGCACCTTTGATGCCTCGATCCCATCAGCAACCACCCCCTCCAGCTCCTTGGCTAGCTGGGGGGGGGGGAGCCTGTTTAGCCAGTGCCAGTACAGTGTCCCACCTGGACTTCTGGTACCTGGCTGTATAGGCCATATAGTAAGCCTGCCTGAGTCCCAAAGATGATGCCATGTACTGCTTCTTTGCGATGGCATCTATCTTACCGGAGTCTTTGTCTGGGGAGTGTGAAGCCAAGGGAATGTTTGCCTTGTCACAGGCTGCAGCCTGCACTACCCCAACATGGCTGCATTGCTGATAAAGAAACTCCATATCTGAGCCTGATAAGGTGTACCTCTTGTCCATTCTCTTGTCAACAGGAGGTACAGAGTTAGGAGACCTTACAATTTTTTTGTGTCTGTTTCCCAAAGGACTTATGGAGGGGAAGAGACAGTCTCTTAGACTTTGGGAAGTCTATCGTCTCAACAAAATCAGGCTCCTCCTGATCTTCCACAGCCTCAATAGGAAGCTGGAGGGTTTGAGCCACTTTTCTATAAAACAGAAAGTGGGGAGGGGACTCAGAAAGCCTAGGAGGGGAAACACCAGAAGGTCCGCCTGGGGAGATGTCTGGTTCCACAGGCACATACAAAATTTCACCGTCATAATCATCCTCTTCAAAATCCCCCTCCTCATCAAACTCCGGTTTGTAAAAATCTTCAGGGGAATAATCCTGAACCGCGGGAACCAACCGACTTGAACCCCTGCCAGAAGGCACCGGATCAGTCGGAACTGGGCAAAGCGATTCAACAATCTGAATCGCTCTGGCTATCTCTTCGGCGGTCGGAACATGAAGTTCTGGATCCAAACCGGACGATTTATCCTTGAGCTTTCTCTTTGTAAGAACCAATCCCTCAGTATCGGCTCTCCTCTTGCCCAAAGAAGTATCGCCCCGGTCAGAGGGCACTCCTTCTGGTTCGGTAGGAATCGAACTGGGCTGGCCTTCCGGGTCAGCGGATTTCTCGGCCTCCTTATCCCTAAGTCTACCTAACCTTTTATCTAACGTAGACTTCGGGAAATTCTTGCAAATTTGGCAGTCTGAATCGAGGTGGTCAAACCCCAGACAGTAAACACAAGTGGTGTGGGGATCGGCCTTAGCAAAGACCTCCCCAAACACACTGCAGTGTTGAAACCCAGTGGGCCCGTTCTTTTTCTTGGGTTTCTCAGACACGGCCAACCTAACAAAACTTACCCTTTATAAGGCAGCCGCCAGGCAAGACTCCTCTATAGGTTTCTCAGTGTGTTACGGGTGTTGGGGAAAAAAATGTTCAATTCACCGTTTTTTTTAAACCGATATGGACCGGTAACCACACACTAAACTTTTTCACAAGATTTTTGTCTAAAGGATCGATTCAGCCGAACCGATCGAAAAAGCTTTACAATTTCCACACAAATACTATCCTACGTACTTACGGTACCACAGAGAGTCTCGAATCGATAAATGGAACTTAATGCAGACTAAAACCGACAACTTTCTTAACCGACTTTGAACCAAGTAGAGGGACAAAATCTCCAGAGCAACTGTTCAGTGAGGCGGAGTAAAGAATCTGACGGTTTGGTTTCAAAGTGTCACAGACCGAGTTTTCAACCGAGCTCGAGCCCAACGTTTTATGCCTGGCATAGAATTTTAACCCTTCGCTCTCTGGGGCAGTTCAAGTGCTAGAGCTAACTGCAATTGTCAGAATACAGCAAGACTTCATGTTGTTTGAAAAATACTGCCACAAATCCTGAGTGAAATTGGCTTGAAGCTTGTTAGCTCATATCTTAAACAAGGGAACAAGGATCCCCTGAAACAAAACTGGTTCAGATGGTTCAAGCGAACCTTCTACACAGTTTGAAACAGAGAGGCAGATTTCCCTACACCTCCCGCTATCCTATTACCCATCACTCAAGGTAAGAGTTCACAGAATGCCAAGGCAAAACTCTGCTCCGGAGAGGAAGAGCCCACAACTACGTAAAGGAAAAAAGACCTCACTAGCACACAGATCTGTGTTAGTATGGGGGGAGGGAAGCCCCAAGAGAGGGCAACTTCTTTGTCAAGATGGATGGAGACAGAGAAGGAGCTCCTTCTGATTCCCTGGAGAAGACAGGGGCTAAAGGGACCAGACCACCAGTTCAAGATGGTGATTTTCGAATCGGGCTAGAACAGGCGTTGACTAGCCCCTGTCTGGCATTACCAGGTAAATCCAGGGGCACCAGCTAAGTCTGAAGACCGAGGGTTAGAGGACTGTCTCAGTAACTAACCCTGTTGTCCGGGGATTGAGCCAATCTGGCCCGAAGGTAAAGTCTCAAAGGCAATACCCTCCAGGAATCAGAAAGCGCTCCCTCAGATGAAATGGACAAAGCTTCACCCGCTCTCCTCCTACTCAAATCCTTCATGTTTTTATAGAAGAACAGAAGGTCCTGAGGAACTAGGGGATTGAGTCCCCGGAGGGGGGAGCGGAGGGCGAGCAGGGTGGAGGAGACGCTCAAGAAATGAGACCCTTGATGGGAAAGGTGGGTAGAAATCAGTAATGAATGGTGAATATACAAGAGAAGATCAAGAATTATGGTAGGTAAGTCATTTCCATATCTTCTCTTGTCAATCTTCACCATTCGTTACTGCTGGGTGAGTACCACGCCCCCCCCCCCCCCGAGGGGGTCTGAAATTCAACCCCGAGGGAACAGATCCCTCAGCCTCCTACTGATAGAAAGCAGGAGGGGGAGACCCTGACCAATAGACTGGGTCAATCTAAGGCTGCTGAGGGCGAGGGGGTGTCCCCTGGGGACGAGGGGGTGCCCCTGTAGAATCCTCCTCGCCCTGTGGGAAAACAGGTGGGTCCCCCGGAAAGCGGAGGAAGTCACCCTACGCCGGGCTATGGGTGACAGTCTGGACAGACGAAGCCATGCCTTCCGTCTTAAGCGGATCGCTGTCCCTGCCAGTCTCGAAGCCACCTCGTTCCCATCATAAGACGCGCTTGCCTGGTGCCTTGCAAGCTCCAGACCCTGTGCAGAGAGGGTAATGGCTTGTCTGGACTGCTCCGTATTAGGCATAGATGCCAGAGCCTGCGCCAGCATCGACCACAGATGCCTGTTGTAGGCAGTGTGGTGTGCCTGATGTGAACCTATACACATCAACACAGGAGTTAAAGAGAAGACTCTTCGTCCCCACCGGTCAAATTCAGCAGAATCTGGATCTGGGGGTCTATCGTGTGCCACGCGCAGAGGCCCGGAAGGAGTATCTAGGGACGTCAAGCCCAAGGGCGGGTGAGGTAGGGAACCTAGCGACTCATGGGGGCACAATACTGTCTCCTGCAGTCTGCTGGGGCTGGAGAAGGGGCGGCTGGAGACTGCCAGGTGTGGATAGGCGCCTCCTGGAAGGGGATTGGCCAGGAAGGCACCACGAGGTGGCGAGTGCTGAATTCACTGAGGAATGCACATGTCTGCCGCTCGGTATTGTAACTGCGAATGAAGGAGATACGAAGCTCCGAAACCAGCCTCAAAAGGAACCGCCGATATTCAGTGAAATCAGCATCATAGGATAGGTGGACAGAAGGTTCCTCTTCCTCAGAAGAGGAAGATGAGGAGGAAGTGGAGCTCGAATGATCAGAGGACTCCTGCAGCGGGGGGACTAGCGTAAAACCTGTTCGTCCATGGCCCTGACATATGAAGGGAAGACCACCGCAGTAGCCCTGAGAGTCTCCCAAGTTAAGGGCCCCATAGGACCCACATGGCTTGGGAGAGACGGGTGTGGCTGCAGAGGGTAGGCGAAGGGCACCTAAGAGCACGTGCCCGGCCTCTGCCAGGGCTCTAAGATCCAGGGACCGATGCCACAAAGACTGGGGACCCTGAGCCCATACTGGGTTGTGAGTAGGTAACTTGGGAAGGCAAACTCTGAACAGCCCAGAAAGGGACTCTCCCCTGTGACGCGACTCAAGTTGCATATGTCCAGAAGGGCAACCCTCAGTACCGCGCTGGAGATCTTGAGGGAAAGATAGGGCTCAGCACTGCGACTCCTCCCCACACCCCATAGGGCAGTGGGAATGCGCCCGACGCTCCTCACTCCGACCACTCAACCCCTCTGACTCCAAAGCAGCCCTCTTCCTCAACACCAGCATAGGAGTTCCCCGGCCTGCGGGCCTCCAAAGGGAGATCACAGTAGTAGGACTCTCCGCCCCTTCCCAAGGAGCCCCAGCAGCACCAGGAATGGCAGCTGCCAGGGCCCTCTCAGAAGAGGGTATCCTCTCCCGAATCCCAGAGCCATCACCCCTAGGGGATTCCAGGCCACCCCTAGCCGTGGGATCCCCATGGCAAACCCGCTCCAGGGACTCAGGAAGAGGAACACTGGGCCACCCGACACCCCGGCCTACAGAGAGTTCCGAATCCGAAGACTCAGGCTGCCAGTCCAGGTCCACGTCTGAGCCATCTTCCCCCGAAGAGGAGTCTAGCAGAGCGACCTCCAAAGAGGCAACCTCTGAAACATCTCCAACAGCAGCACCGGGAACGGCACAGACATAGGCCACGATGTCGTCAATGGCACTGCTCAAGTCCTCGGCGCTGCAGGCAGCACCAGACTCCACAACGGCACCGCCCAAGTCCCTGATGCAGCAGATGGCGACAGGACCCAAAGCGGCGCCACAGGGTGGCATCGAGGATCCACCAGTGCCGGGCCCCACAACCAGAGGTCGCGACACTGGGGGAGCCTGCACCTCCGAGGAGGTGACTGCCGGGAGGGCGCCAACAATGTGACCCCAGAAGGAATCGCACAGTTTCTCCAGCGCTGAAGAAGAAACCTCCTCCTCGGCAAGGCTGGATGTGGAGGAGGCCTCCTCCTTTCCAGGCCATGTAGACCCAGGAGGAGACCCTGAGGAAGGATCAAGAGATCTGGCCTGGGAGACCCGCGGGCCATATCCTCCAAAAGTGGGCAGAGCCCTGCCGATCTTAAATGCGTGGATTTCCAAAACACGGCGGTCTGTGGAAAAACAGGCGTCGCAGTGATCCATGTCATGGTTGGGTCCCAGGCACTGAAGACAAACATCATGTCGCTCCGTGATGGAGAATCGCCAGTCACATGGGCACCGACGCATAGGGGCACGGCCAATCTTGGATTTACGGTTGGCCCCCGAATCGGACATGATGCGAACAAATTCACAAAAAACAGCAAAAGACCCCGGTGCCATCGAAATATACAGTATATAAAATAAAGAACGGTCTTACCGGTCAACGGCGTCTGGATGAGAACCGGGATGAAGGAGCGGCGTTGAAAAATTCTGCATCATAAAAGGCCTAATGGCGCAGTAAACTTCTGGAACTCACGCAGCAGGTGCAGCATCGACAGTGGGAGAAACAGAACTGGGATGGAGGAGTCTGCAGTGCCTAATGGCCGCCTCATGCACCACACAGTGCACTGCTCTCATGGGCAGTGCCATCGGCGCCAACTCCTCCCTCCCAAAAAAAAAAAAAAAAAACTCCTGTAGCTGTTGTGCGATTCTGGCTTACAACCAGCAGTAATGAATGGTGAAGATTGACAAGGAAAGAGGCACTAAAATTAAACACTAAAACTGAGGTTTAGCTAAAAATAATGAGTAAAAGGCAGCAAATGAAAGAAAAAGATACTTAGATGAATTTATAAGTTTCTTCACGTCACAGGTACAAGTTGAAGAGAGGAACTCCGAGCGACTAGACTTTACAGGTGGAGGGTGAAATCTAAAAGGGGTTTAGAACTAAGGCAGTTAGTTCAAGGCAACATTTGAATAGTTGTCACGTGCAAAGAGTTCCATCATTTGTTTGTGTTCTATCCTCTCCAGGCAGTTCTTGCTTAAAGGGACACTGCAGAAAATCAGGAATACCCGAATATTACTGGGGTTGGAAGCTGTCAACATCGGTGACATTGTCAAGCATGTAAGAGGTGACTTAAGTGCTACCGGAGAGGACTGTGGAGGGTTTGCAGGAAGACAGAAAGGGGGAAGGGGCAATGAGTGGCATAGGTCTCTAGGTCAGTAGTGGGGCAAGAGTAAGGGGAGGGGTCATCATATTTATTCCTGTACAGACAATGGAGATTTGAACTTCACTTCTTTTTTTTTTTTTTTTTAGTACTTCAGTTCCCAACATTTTAAAATGCTCTCCAGTAATGTTTCCACAATTTTGTTTAGAAATGTTTCTCCCATCATTCTCTTTCCTCATGGACAACACCTGTTCACTCCAACAGCGCCTCCTTTCTTTGCATGCCCTTAATTCCACTCCTGCTCACCACTGTAAAGCATCCCTGCAGTGAGAAAACACAAAGGGAGACAAGTATCCAGTGGGGCGGTCACAGGCCTGCCAGCATGGTAAAGATCAGAAAGGCGAGAGAAACACCAACCGCTAAGTCAATGTAAAGTGCGGTTATTTAAAAGTCACACTTTCTTCTTTTTTCGCAGTCGGTCCCCGAACCGATGGGAACTGGAGGAACCGAACCCAGGAGATGTCAAGTGAACCGGATCAGCGGTTCTGTAACCAATAAGATACGGTTACCAAAAACAAGAAATACACTAAAAAACTAACAAACAAAAACAAGGCTCTTTAATCAGAGAACCCCGATAACTTAAAAGACTAACCCGCTTCCCCCACAGTTATTCCGAACCGCGAGGAATCGGAAAATAAACGCAATTTAAGCAATAAACAATATTAATACTAACAATTAGTTGAGGCAATAAAAGAAATAGAAACTACTTAAGGTTTTAAGGTTTTTTGAATCTTCTTCACGCGAAAGAGTAAGACGACCACTCCGAGCAACCAGACTTTCAAGCAGAGAGAAAAATCTGAGTAGGTTAGAACACTACAGTTGGTAGAGGCAGTATTTGAAAGATGCTCATGTGCAAAGAATTCCATTCATTTTCATGTGTTCCATCTCTCCAGGCAGTCCAACCCTCCAGGCTTACTGCACAAAATTATGAATATACCGAGCATTACTGGGGTTAGAAAGGACAGCACTGCCTGATGAGCCTCCCTGAGCCACCAGGAGACAATCACATAGCAGTGCTCGCACTAATCCCTTCCGGAGGGCCAGAATCTCTTTGTACAATTTTAAATACTGGTGCACCAATCAAGACGGCAGCTAAATACCTGGATAGCTAAAGTCACAATTCCCAGCTCTACCACAGCATGGTCACTATTCCCACCTCCATTATCTGCCACAATTTCCAGCTCTGCCATCAGGCGGTCACGTTCCCAGCTCTACCATCAGACAGTCACAATTCCAAGCTCTACCACTGGACTATCACGATTTCCAGCTCCGCTGTTTGACTGTCATGATTCCCAACGCTGGTGTCAGAGGGTCACAATTCTCAGGTCCAACATCTGATGGTCACAATTCCTAACTCCACTGACATACAGTTCCAGTTCCCAACTTTGCTGTCCTGCCAGTACAATAAGTGCAGTAATGTGCTCTATTGAACTATTACACATTTAGCAGGATTGCAGGTATACAAGGGGACACTGAGAACATTAGTATACGGACATGGGTTGGGGGAAGGGGTTGCAGGATCAACCAGATTAAAAAAAAAACCACCCTACTTTAAAGTAAGTGTGAGAAAAAGTAATATTCGATTGTGCTTTGCTTAATTGGGACCTCATGGTTCTGCAGCATTCCTGCAAGGGAACCCAGAGTTCCCCTTTAAGGATATATGACGCAGCACTCTTACCAGTCCAGAGACCCACTCTGTGTCCCAATGTAATACAAACAAAAACGGGTCAGCTTACATGCATCTGTTCTCATGGCTGAGTGACATGAATCATCCAAGCTTTACACTCACAGTATATGATGTCAACAGAACCCACTGGAACTAGTCCAATTTAAGTCCCTACAGGATTTATATTATTCTCCCTTGCATATGTATAGAATGAAATTGAGAGCTAACTCTGTATGTAGCAAGTGTGGTAAAGAAAATGCCAATTCAATACATATGTTTTGGAAATGCAAACATATCCAGACACTTTGGAAAGAGGTGGCTCTCTTTTTCAACCATATACCATGGCTTCAGAACAAACTTAATATAGAAACTTGTATTATAGGTCACTCTGATGAACACTGTAGTTGGTCCAGAGAAATCAAAATTACGTACCTACCGTAATTCTGATCTTTCTGTGTATCTTCACCATTCATCACCTTTGGGTATAGTGGCTGGCGGTCATAACCTCACGGGATGGGCGGAGTCGACGCACCATCAGCGCCACACTTGAGGCCACACTGTGTGATGCTCATGGGTTTACCGTTAGGTGTCGCAGACCCCGCCCTCCTGCCAGTTCTGAGTCGCCGTGACAGTAAGAAGGTTTTTTGGGGAGACAAGCGAAATCCAAGGGACAGATAAAGGAAAGATATACAAACTAAAAGGAGAAATAAATGACAGAGGAAAGAATAAGCTGGAAACTAAAGGGATTGGGAAGGGGCCCCAATCTCTGGAAGTAGAAGAGGAGGAGGGAGGGAGGGAGGGTTAAAAGAATTTAGAAGCAAGGATGTGAGGGGGAAGGGAGAGAAGGGAACATACCTGGAACCTTGACCGGTCTCCAGATTGTATAGGAACTGCGAAGGAGTAGCCAGAAGGCTACACTGCCAGAATTCAAGGCACAGAATCACTGGCAATAACCCCATCATAAGCAGAATCTGCTATTCTGGAAGAAAAGACAAGATACAAGGAATAACCTCCCCAAATCAAATTTTGGTATAAGAAAACTAGTTTCTTAAATTAGATTGAGGTTGTGTCAAAAGGACAAGGAAATCAAAGGAAAGCTGACGGGAGAGAGAACAGAAAGGAGGGCAACTACCAACCCCCACCCCACAGAGGTGGAGCCGAGGCACTGAGGAAGGAGTGCCCCCCATCCTCACCACTCTCCCCCTAGAGAAAAACATCCCCCTATGTGCCCAAGGTCACCTAACTCCTGACCAACAGAAGTAGGGGGTGGAGGAGAGGGCACAGAGAGGGAAGGGGACCCAGAGACTGAGGCCCCAGGGGGATAGTGGGTGGGATGGTGATGAATGGTGAAGATACACAGAAAGATCAGAATTATGGTAGGTACGTAATTTTCGTATCTTATCTGTGTCAATCTTCACCATCATAACCTTTAGGGTGAGTGCCGAGCTCCCCGCAAGGGGGCCTTAACCCTAAGGGACTAAGTCCCTTAGCTCTCAGTGGGTGGCACACCAAGAGAGAGAGAACTTTCACAGGTCTGGAGAGACCCGAGAGTGGGAAGAGTAAGACGGGGACACCCCCGGAGGGGGTAGGAAGCTGCCACGACAGACGTCGTCTCACTCTATGGGAGAAAAGGTGGGTTCTCCGGTTAGCAGAGATAATCACCCTACACCGGGTCATGGGTGACAACAGGGAGAGACGTAGCCATGCCGTCCGCCTAGTGCAGATAGCTGTCCCTACGACCCTGGAAGCTACCTCACTGGCGTCGTAAGATGCCCTTGCTTGGTGCCTTGCTAACCCCAGGCCACGTGCAGAATGCGCAATGGCTTGTCTGATTTCCTCCGTGTCAAGGCATTGAGGCTAGGTGTTGACCTAGCCTGGACAACAGGAACATGTCATAGGTAGCATAGTGGGCCTGATGAGCAGATACAGAGAAGCAACCATTCCGACTAGAAAGTCCTCCTACCCCAGAAGTCAAAATCCATGGAGTCTGTATCTGGGGGCAGGTCACGGTGAATGGCGCGAAGCCCAACGGAGTATCCAGCTGCATCAGTCCTGAGCTAGGATGAGGCAGACTACCTGGAGACTCCGGGGGGGAACAATACCTCTGGCGGAGATCCCTAGGGGCAGGGACTCCGGAAAAGGGTCTCTGTCAGAAGTGCACCGACATCTCCCGAAAGGGAGCAGGCCGGGGGGCTGGGCACTACAAGAGTGTCCACACTGAAATCGCCCCAAAAGGCGCATGTCAGATGCTCTGGATTGTGCTGAGTGGGTGGGGTGATATGCAGGTCCACCAACATCCTCACGAGGAAACACTGATACTCAGCGAGATCAGCAGCTTGGGAGATGTGGACAGATGGTTCCTCACCTCCTGAGGAGGAATCGGAGTAGTCGAAGGTCCTCAAAGGTTCAGAGGTTGGCTGCTTAGGGGAGGTTGATAAACCTGCCTGTCCACGGCCTTAACGTAAGAGAGAAATTAAACAGCCACAGCTCTGAACTGCTCCCAGGAGAGAGAGGGCCGCTCGGACCAAGAATGCCTGGGAGAGCAGGAGGAGGTGGCAGAGGAGAGGGGGCAGAGCCGACAACAGGAATTGGCTGTCCTCTGCCTGGGCTAGAGAGCGCACCTGGAGCCCCAAGGGAAGAGGGAGCTCCGGACAGCTCAACAGCAGACAGTTGGTGAACCATACTGGAACTGCCCAGGCTGCACCCTAAATAATCCCCCCTGTGAGGTGACTGGAGCCGTGAAAGTCCAAAAGGACGGTCCCTTATCTCCAAAGAACAGGGCCCTCTCGAGGAAACCGAAAAGGAAAGGTGGAGATCTGCACTACGACTCCTTCCGGAACCCAGATGGGTCCCAGAAAAGGGTCGCCGTGTCGAACCCCTACCCCTCAGAGTCCGAAAGAGCCCTTCTCCTCGAAAAAGCCAGCCTAGGCAGCTGACAACCCTGGTCAGCCTCCGAAGGGACTATCCAGGGAGCAGCACCCTTCCCTCCTGTGGGTGCTCCGATTGGCCCCAAAGTTGGGCGATCCAGACACACCATCTGAGAGGGTTAGACAACTGAGGGGTCAGAAAACCCTCCGAGGCCAGGTTGCAGAGCAATGGTGGCCTGCACCACTGCCTGCTGGTCAGCTCCCCTGACCCTGGACCCGGGAGCAACTGTCCGCTTCTCAGAGGGGGACTGTTTCTGTTCTGTCGAGGACACTATCATGGTGTCCACATGAGCAGCCAACTCCAAAGAGTCAGACTGCCTATCTGACTCAGAGTCCGATTCCGCCTCCGAGGAGGTGGAGACCGAAGTCCTGTGCCAGATGGTACATGGACGCCCACTGCCATCTCGACTGAATGGGGCACCAGATCGAGTGACTGCACCAGAGTCGGTGCTGAGGCCCTCAACCGCACCGCGAATGGCACGCGAAGAAGACACGGCGCTGAGGACAGCAGCAATATCGGGGCCGGGGCCTGTCACGGCGCCATCCCGACCCACGGCGCCGAGGCCAGAGATGGTGCCGACTCCGACCGTGCTCTTGGCGCCGAGATCAGAAACCCCCATGGCGCCATGTCCTCGCTCGGCGCCACAAACGGCAACAGAACTGGACACAGCGCCATGCTCAACCAGAGTGCCGCGAACGGCACAGAGGTGAGAAACAGTGAAGGACGGCACAGCAGAACCTCCCGCAGCACCGTCCGTACCATCGGCGCAGTGAACGGCACCGACAGGGCCCATGGTGCCACGAACGGCGCCAAGGCCAAAGATGGCGCCAACAGATGGCGTCGAGGATGGCGCCGACCCAGGCCTTTCTGACACGAGGAAACGATACCGGGGGGAGCCTTCACCCTCAAAGGGGCGACTGCCAATCCGGTACCTCTCGCCCATCCCCCAAAGGGAATGGACTGGGCCTCCTGCACCACGGAAGGGGCTTCTGCAATGGCGAGGCTACTAGGAGCAGAAGCCCCCTCCTCCATGGTCCGTACAGAACTGGGAGGGGACCCAGAGGAAAGGCCGAGAGACCGTGGCTTGGCCTGAGTGCACGCCCATCCCCCGAAAGTCGGCGGAGCTCATCCAACTTTCTATACGCATTGTTCGATGACACGACGGTCCATGGAGAAGCAGGCGTCGCACAAATCCATGTCGTGTAACGGGCCAAGACATGCGCAGGCTTGGTCATGCTGGTGGGTGACGGAGTACTGATGGCACTAGACACTACTGCAAGGGGTCGATCCTGTCTTTAAATTTTTGCCCCCCCCCGACCGAGACATGACCTATGGAAAAAACAAACAACCAAAATAAGACTCGACGTCGCTAAATAAAAGAAAAGGAAGAGTCTTACCAGGTGACGTTGAGTGGTGGCGGACAGCGGAACTGGCAGGAAATTATAGGATCAGAAATACTACGGAGTCGAAGGACTTGGCGAATGAAAATGGAGCCGAAGGCTTCGATAAAGACAGCAGGCCTCTTGCGCAGCACAGCTTCCATGAGGTGCAACCTCTACGGCAGGAGACGAAGAACTGGCGGGAAGGCGGGGTCAACGACACCTAACAGCCAACCTGCGAGCACCACGCAATGCGTCAGCCTCAAGGGCGGCGCCAATGGTGCGTCGACTCTGCCAGTGCAAAAAAAGGGAGGGGAGGACAGAGGCTCTGTGGATGCAGTTCCAGGATGTGAGGAATAGGACACTGAGGATGGAGGAAGTGTATAGGTCACCATCACAGGGGGGGTGACCTGGACCAGGAACTAGCAGATCAAATTCGAAGGGTAAGCAGGAAGGGAAGCACAGTGGTGGCAGGGGATTTCAACCTGCCGGGGGTGGACTGGAGCACACCTGCCACCATGAGTGAAATGGAAGGGGTTCTGTTGGATGCTTTCCAAGACAGCTTCCTAACTCAACTGGTACAGGGGCCGACTCGGTTAGAAAGGACTTTGGACCTTGTACTGCATAATGGGGAAGCTGTAAGGAACCTAGAAGTGAAGGAACCGCTTGCTGAGAGTGACCAATACTCGGTGTGGTTCACGCTGAACATGGGGAGGGGCACGGGTACAAGAGTAGTTGAGTTTAGGGGAGCGGATTTTAGGTTGATGGGGAAAATTCTGAGAAAGCAGACAGACATTAAACAGCACATGGATGCAGGCCAGAAATGGAGCATTGTAAGGAGAGGGTTGGCTATGGCAACAGGGACCTGTACTAGGACAAAAACCAAGAAGGGCAGGGCAAAGAAACCCTGCTGGCTGACACCGGAGGTCAGGGAAGGGGGTGAGAGCCAAAAGCATGGCATTTCGGAAGTACAGGAAAACAGGGAGGGGAGAAGATAAAGACACATTCAGAGAGAAGTCTAGAGAGTTACCAGACTGGTCAGGGGGGCCAAAATCGGATAGAGAGCTGAGACTGATGCAGGGGATCAAAAAGGAGAAAGAGACTTCTTCCACTACATAGGGGAGAAAAGGAGAAGCAAGGATCAGCTAGTGAGGATCAGGAAGGATGGCGGTGGGTGGAGAAGGGGGCGGAGCAGGCAGAAGCACTGAATGATTATTTCTGCGCTGTGTTCATGTAGGAGAAGGGACCAACTACTGTAGGTGGGTGGGTGGGAAAGGACGACAGATGTAGGGATTACAGACGGCAGGGTGCTGGAGGGGCTGAAAGCAATAAGGGTAGACAAAGAACCTGGACCGGATGGCATCCACCCTAGAGTGCTGAGGGAGTTGGCGGAGGTCCTGGCGGGGCCACTGGCAGACCTGTTCAATACCTCCCTGGACACAGGATGTGTACCACAAGACTGGAGAATGGCCCACGTAGTGCCCATCCATAAGAGCAGGCCAAACGATGAACCAGGGAACTACAGGCCAGAGAGTCTCACCTCTATCATGGGCAAACCCATGGAGACCATCCTAAAGGAGAAGCTTGTGAGCTTCCTGGAGGCAAATGGTATTCAGGACGACCGGCAACATGGGTTTGTCATGGGCAGGTCGTGCCAGACAAATCTGGTGGAGGTCTATGAGTGGGTGACACAAGAACTGGACAAGGGCCATGCTGTGGATGTCCTGTACTTGGACTTCAGTAAGGCCTTTGGATTCAATGCCGCATAGGAGATTGGGGGGAAGCTGGAGAATGTGGGGGCGGGACCAAAAATGGTGACCTGGATCAAAAACTGGTTGAGGGGAAGGCAGCAAATGGGGGTGGTGGTACCACAGGAATCAGTTCTGGGACCAGTACTGTTCAGAATTTTCATTGCAGATATCTTGAATGGGATCTGGAGTAAAATCAGTCTGTTCGCAGACGATACCAAGATGGGAGTAATGGTAGATGGCACGGGGGTTTGCAGGAGGACCTGAATAAACTACAGGAGTGGGCAGATAAATGGCAGCTGAGGTTCAACGCCAAGTGCAAGGTTCTGCACTTCGGAGTCCAAAACCAACAGAAAGATTATTACTTAAATAAAGTACAGCTTGGCTGTTCCATGTAAGAGAAGGACCTAGGGGTGATCATAACAGGAAGCATCAACAACTCTGCTCAATGCAGAAGGGCGGCAGCAAAAGCCAACAAAATGTTGGAGTGTGTAGCTCAAGGGATCTCCTCCAGAAGGAAGGAGGTTATCCTGCCCCTGTATAGGTTGCTGGTCAAGACCCACCCGGAATACTGTGTGCAGTACTGACGCCCATTCCTGAAGAAGAACATCAGATTGTTGGAGGGGGTACAGCGCAGAGCTACAAAAATGATCCAGGGAATGGAGGGTAAGACCTACAAGGAAAGGCTAAGTGAGCTGAATATGTACTCTCTGGAGGAGAGACGGGACAGGGGAGACATGACTGAGACCTTTAAGTACCTGAAGGGAATAAATAAGACGAAAACAGAGGGTATTTTCCAGAGGAGGAAAGGGAGGGATACAAGAGGTCATCAACCAAGATTAGAAGGAAGTAGGTTCAGGAGAGAAATGAGGAGACATTTCTTCACAGAAATGGTGATGGACAAGAGGAACACCTTACTGGGTGAGGTATCGGTGTGCAAAACGGTAGACGGCTTTAAGAGGGGGTGGGATAGGGGCAGGGGCAATGGAGCAGGGCAGCGGTTATTTAGGGAGCTAGCTGCACACCCGAGCAGACTCGACAGACTGTTTCTGCTGGCATTTTCGTATGTTCATAATGCAACTGTACCCTTCTGGGGTACAACAACACAACATCCCAGCTGATCTGAAAAGTGCACGAGCAACAGCAATGGCAGGATCAACCAAATAAACACTCGCACCGGTGGCACAATCACCTGAACCTGCAACTCTAACAGGATCAACCAGATACCACAAAAAGAAATGCAGGATCAACCACATATTTAAAATTACTTTCAAATTAAGTCTGTTCCTTGCAGTCCACGTCCTCTCGCTAAACAACGAATACGGGCACCATTTTAAGTCCCTCCCACACCTGACTAGCAACCAGTAGAAGGCTGCGCTACAAACATAGAGATGTCTGCCCCCTACCAATCACATCTCTCACCCTAGCAACCAGCCCTAGCTACCGGAATAGGACGTGGCAACGAACAATTTCCATTTTCTATTTAAAAAATAAAAAGTGCTTAAACTGTATTTATTTTGTTTAGGGGGGCACCATACACTATAAAAATACTGGATAGGCAACTCTATGTCCAATCAGTGTGCTGTGCCACCTCAGGGTTCTAATTTCTTCAGACTTCCCGAGCTTCGCTCTCGAGGTCACAGGGGATCCGAATCCCTCTGTGGCACAACACACTGGTTGTGCATAGTTGACCATCCAGTATTCTCTATATATGGCGTTGGTTTGAGAGGTCTCTTATTGAATAAGGAGTGTCATTGCCTCCTTAGAGTTGCAGACCTTCAGGGAGCACTCCATCAGAAAGCACAGAATCTCCAGTCTTTGGGAAGGATCAAACTATGCTGAAAAAGAGATGTAAACAATATGGTATGATACCTTCCGAGACCCAGGGACAACACACATCTTGAGGCACCGTAGTAATCTTGTTTCTTCCAAGGTATTCTTCAATATGATTAACTGTAGCAGTCAGCCTCCTGTGTTGAACTGCCTTGGAGAGAAATGGAACTTATGCAAACGATGGAACATTCACTGGCTCATGCCACCTTTCAAACTGCTGCCCTTGCCAACTGCTGTGTTCTATCATGCTCAGATTCACTGTAGCACGCAGGGTAAGACCCCCTAACTAAGCTATTCTTAATCTTAATAATAAAAACATTAATAAATCAATAACAAATTATCCCCCTTTCAACTCGTCCCCTGTTAACGTCAGATAGGACCAACAAGAGGAAACAGTAAGCCTCCTGGTTTAACCAGAATATGACAAGTCTAACAATCAGAGAATTCAGCTGTGATGCAGAGGCCAACTGGTTCTGGAAAGGGAGGTAGGATGGGAGAGTTAATCATATTGAAAAATACCTTGGAAGAAACAAGATTACTACGGTGAGTAATTTTTTTTTCTAACTCCAGGAATTCTTCAATATGATTTAACAGTAGCAGACTACGAAGCAGTATCTTCGGAGGTGGGCAAGAATCTTATTGAGGAAACAGGTTCTGCAGCACTGCTGTGCCTTTGTAAAGGTGTGTACTGTCCTCCATGTAGCTGCTTTACAGATTTCCAGAGGACTATCCCTGGCAGCAGCTATTATAGCAGCTGTACCCCTTGTGGAATGTACCCTCAGGCCTACTGGAGGCTCCTTACCAGCTTTGCTGTAGCAGAACTGGATACATGCTACTATCCAATGTGAAATGGTTTGTTTAGAAACTGGTTTTCCTTTTCTTACATTCCCATAGGTCAGGAAGAAAAAAATTACTCACTTTAGTAACATAGACTTTGACGGCAGATAAGGACCGCTAGGCCCATCTAGTCTGTCCATTTCCCTACCTACAGGATAGGCCGCAGATCCTATTTAACCAACAGCCTATATCTTCCTGCCCCCCACAAGAATTGCCTTATGTCTGTCCCATGCATTCTTGAATTCTCCCACAGTTTTAGACTCCACAACTTCCTCAGGAAGGCTGTTCTATACATCCACTACCCTCTCTGTGAAATAATACTTCCTCACATTGCCCCTGAACTGCCCTCCTTCTATCTTTAAATTGTGTCCCCTTGTTCTTGCAAGTCTCTTTTTCTGAAAGATGCTACCCTCTTGGACTTTGTTGATTCCCTTGAGGTACTTGAAAGTTTCTATCATGTCCCCCCTCTCCCTTCTTTCCTCAAGGGTATACATATTAAGCTCCTTTAGTCTCTCCTCATACAGCTTCTCTTGCAGACCCTGCACCATTTTAGTTTCCCTCCTCTGGACTGCCTCTATCCTGTCTATGTCCTTGCAGAGATGGGGTCTCCAGAACTGGACACAGTATTCAGATGGGGTCTCACCAACTGTCTGTACAGAGGGATAACTTCCTGTTTTCTGCTGCTGATTCCTCTCCCTATACATCCCAGTATACCCCGCCCTCCCTACTGCCTTCTCACATTGCTTGCTAACCTTAAGGTCATCTGATATGATTACCCCCAGGTCCCTTTCCTGTTTGTTGTTGTTACTACCTCCCCACCCATTGTGTATTCTTCCCTGGGTTCTTGTTTCCCAGGTGCATTATTTGCATTGAATCCTAGCTGCCACGTCTGACCATTCCTCCAACCTTGCCAAGTCCCTTTTCATCCTTTCCACGCTTCCTGTGTATCAACCCTGTTGCAGATCTTTGTGTCATCTGCAAAAGGCATACTTTTCCTTCCAGTCCCTCTGCAATGCCACTGATGAAGACATTAAAAGGACTGGACCCAATACTAAACCCTAGGTACCCCACTAGTAACCGCCTCTTTCTTCAGAGTGGACTCCATTTACCATTACCTTCTGTGTCCTGTTGTCCAGCCAATGTTTTACCCAGGCTACCACCCTGGGACCCACTCCCAGGCTGGTTAATTTGACTAATAATCTTTTGTGTGGGACTGTGTCAAATGCCTTGCTAAAGTCTAGGTAGGCCACGTCCACAGCTCCTCCCTGGTCTACTACTTTGGTCACCCAGTCAAAGAAATCTATTAGATTCGTCTGACATGACCTTCCCGCTGTGAACCCATGCTACCTTGGATTCTGTGCTCCACTGACCTCTAGGTACTCAACTATTATTTCCTTCAGAAGTGACTCCATCACTTTCCCTACCACAGAGGTCAGACTGACAGGTCTGTAGTTTCCTGCCTCTGTCTTGGTCCCACTTTTGTGAAGGGGAATCACATCCGCCTTCCTCCAGTCCTCGGGTACCACACCATCCTCCCATGATTTATTAAAAAGAGTAGCCAGTGGTTTCACTAGTTCCTTCCTTAATTCTTTTAGAATTCTGGGGTGAATTCCATCAGGCCCCATTGCTTTGTCCACCTTCAGTTTTAGGAGTTCTTGCAGAACCCTTTCTTCTGTGAAAGGACTGGGATCAACCCCTATCAAGAGTGCTTCTGTTAATTGGATTAGGCACTTCCCTCCTCTTTTAGGAATACTGAGCAGAAATATTCGCTCAGTATTCCTGCTTTTCACTGTCCCTCTGCCCACCCACCGTTTATTCTATTCAGCCTCACTATCCCTTCCTTTGTCTTTCTACGCGCTGATGTACCTATAAAGGTTTTATCCCTTTCTTAACTGAGTTGGCTATCTTTCCTCAGTTTGGGCCTTTGCTATTCTGACTTCTCTCCCTGCTTCTTTCTGCCTTAACTGGTACAGCTCTCTGTCCTGCTCCTTCTGTGTTTCCTTATACTCTGAATGCTATCTTTTCTTTCTTGACTTTCACAGCCACCTCTTGGAGAACCATAGTGGCTTTTTCTTTCGTTTTGATTTGTTTATTTGCTTCACACAAAGGCTTGTTGCCTCTGTGATGGCAGTTTTGATAATTCCCCATTGTTGCTCCACACCTCCTTCTAGCCTGTTTGCTAGTGCTTTTCTGAGGCACTCTCCCATCTTGCCAAAGTCAGCCCTCCTAAAGTCCAGTACCCTCACTTTTGTATGGCTGGACTCTGTAGCCGAGTTTAATGTGAACCACACTGTTTGATGGTCACTTGTCCCCAGATGGCAACCCACTTCTAGATCTGAGATCCTCTCACTGCCCCCGTTTGAGAGTACGAGGTCTAAGATTGCTCCCTCACGAGTGGGTTCCGAAACTAGCTGTCTAATGCCTGCCACCTGTAGGGCGTCAAGAATGGCCCTGCTTTTGGATGTCACTGCAGCAAATGTGCTCCAGTTAACATCTGGCATATTCAGGTCTCCCATCAACAGTATCTCCCCTTTCTCTGCCATTCTAAGAATGCCTTCCATCATATCCTTGTCCATTCCTTCCCCCTGACATGGGGGTCTGTACACAACCCCTCAGCGGACTGTGGTGCTCTTTCCAGTCTCCAAGGTGACCCACAGTGCCTCCTCTCCTCCCTGTTTACTCTTTTGTTCAGTTGCTTTTATCCCTCCTTTACAGAGAGCTACTCCTCCCTCTTCCCCTGCAGGTTATGTACCCTGGTATGTTAACATCCCAGTCATGGTTCTCTGTGCCAATGTTTCTGTGACTGCTACTATATCCAGGCATCCTCTTCCATTAAGGCCACCAGCTCAGGGAGCTTGTTGCCCAGACTACGGGCATTGGTACTCATTACCCTCCATTTCCTGATGGCCTTACCCCTTTGCCCCATCCCTGTCCTTCTTGCCTTTGTCACTTTCTCCATTTACCCTGCCCTTCTCCCATCGACACCTCCATGTTGTTTGCCACACTTACTACTGTGATTGTTTGGGGGCTAGGATTTTCCTGCTCCTTTCCAGTGCCTCCCCCCTTGGCTAGTTTAAAAGCTTGCCAATGAAGCATTTAAACCTATCACCTAGGATCCTGGTTCCCCTCCCAGACAGATGCAGCCCATCATGCCAGTATAGGCTTGCATCACTCCAGGTGGACCCCCAGTCCCCAATGAAGCCAAATCCCTGAGCTCCACACCAGTTTTTCAACCACTGATTGAATCCCATGGTACGGAACACCCTAGCCTCTCCTATGCCATAGATGGGTAGCACCTCCGAGAAGGTTACCTTACGTGCTACTTGACTAAGGCCCCTCCCCAATTCCACAAACTCTTCCTGCACTTCTCTAATCCCTTTCTTAGCCAGGTCATTTGTCCCTAAGTGGACAATGACATCCAGCTCCCTCCCCTGTGCAGCTGCTCCAGCAATCCTGAGGATTCGCTCCCTGTCCCTCCAAGCCATGGCGCCAGGCAGGCACCTTACCTCCCTCTCCCTTTCCTTGCCCAGTTCTACCTTCCTAACAATGGAGTCCCCCACCAGGAGTTGTTTCCTTCCCCTGCAGGGTCCCCTGCCACCCTCCTGTGGGTCTCCTTTGTGGAGGTTCCCAGCATCCTCCTTGGTCTCCACTGTAGGTGCCTCCATAGAGGAACCACACTTTGCCAGAATGGCATAGGAATTGTGGAGAGGTACAACTGGAGGGATGTGCCTCTGTTCCACCACCCTCACCCTCCCTGAGCCCACTGTGGTCCAACCGTCTCCTCTTTCTTGGCAACCTCTGAGGCAATGGCAGTGGCACTGGTGGTCCCTGGATGGAAGAGGAGGTCCCACAAATCCTGGCCAACTCAGCCTGGAGATAAGCAACCTCCTCCCTCAGCCCAGAGAGGTGCCTGCAGATGGGACAACACCGCATCCTCCAGAACAGTGCTAGTAATGTTGTTTCTTCTAATGGAGTCTTGCTATATTATGACTATTACAGTTTGCCCCAGCCTTAGAACTGCTCCGGAGGTGAAAGAGTTAACTTCCATGCAGAGCATGAAGCTTAGAGCACGAGCTCGGTTCAGAAGCTCTGTCAGGCTGGTTTCAAACCGAAACCGTCAGATCTTTACGAGCAAAAACTCACTAAGGTTCTGTGTGGAAGCTGTAACCTACACTAGCCAACTGGCCACTAATATAGTAACACATTTTTCCTGGTCCCAACACAAAGACTCAAGTCAGTGGACCAGAAAAATAAGATAAAATAAGTAAATAAACACAACACCCAAACATGAAAGAGGGCATCAATAAATGCCAACAGAGGACTACCCACCCCATACCCCAAAGTAGGAGTTCTGAGAGGGGCAGGCTGGGGGGGAGGTCATAATATAGCAAGACTCCATTAGAAGAAACAACATTACTAAGGTGAGTAATTTTTTCTTCAAACAACATGAAGTCTTGCTATATTATGACTATTGCAGACTACACAGCAGTACCTCCATGGAGGAGGGACAGAACCTACTTAGGGAATAGGCTCTGAAGCACGGCTGTGCCAAACCGAGCATCCCTCCTGGCCTGAATATCCAGGGAGTAATGCTTGGTGAAAGTATGTACTGTCTTCCAAGTAGCTGCCTGACATATCTCCAAGATAGGGATGTCTCTAGCAGCAGCTAGAGATGCAGCTGTACCTCTGGTAGAGTGAGCCCTCAGGCCTGAGGGGGGAACCTTACCCAGCTTTTGACAGCAAAATTGGATACAAGAGACGATCCACCTGGCAATGGATCTCTTAGTGGCAGGTCTCCCTTTCCCAACCTCACCATAAGTGAGAAACAGTTGGAGGGACTCAAACCTGTGACCCTTGGTACGCTCTATGTAGTAACTTAGGGCCCTCTTAACATCTAAGCTGTGCAGCCTCCTCTCACCAGAGGAGGAATGGTCAGTGAAGAACACTAGAAGTGAAATAGATTGGTTAAGGTGGAGATCTGAAACCACCTTAGGCAAAAACTTCCTGTTAGTCCTGAGGACTACTTTATCCCTGTGAAAGGAAATAAAGTCAGTTTCACTGATAAAGCCTGTAACTCACTTATACGCCTGGCAGAAGTGATGGCTACCAGAAATACAGTTTTCCAAGTCAATACTTGGTGCTCTGCCGAGGACAGAGGCTCAAAGGGGTTGCATTAGCTGAGCAATGCATACATTAAGATCCCAAGCCGAGGCAGGGTCCCTGAATGGAGGATTGGTGTGAAGCAATCCTTTACAAAACTTGGAAAATACAGGATGAGCAGAAAGAGGAGGGCTTCCTCACGGAAATGAAGGCAGAGACAGCAGCCAAGTGCACTTTCAGGGTGGCTGGTCTCAGTCCCAAGAATTAAGATGGACCATGTAGTCCAATACAGTGGGTAGATCAGCAGATACTGGGAAACATGCTTCCCAGAACACCATATGGAAAACCTTTTCCACTTGGAGTTATAGGTAGCCCTGGTGGAAGGCTTCCTAGCAGCCTTCAGGATTTCGAGAACACTTTGAGAAAGTTGCAAATCAGCAAACTCTAACTGCTCAAGAGCCAAGCCTTGAGGTTGAGGGATTTGAGATTGGATACCAAACTCTCCCCTGAGCACAGGTTAACAGATTGTGGTTCCTGGGGAGACAAAGGGAAGATGGACTGCTAAGGACAGAAGATGGGTACCAGGGCTGCCTGGCCCAGTCTGGAGCAATCAGGATCATTTTGCAGGGCTGAGACCTGATTTTGACTAGTACTTTGAACAGGAGAGGGAAGGGGGGAAGGTATAAAGAAACTTCCCTTCCCAATCGAGGAGAAAGGCATCCAGGGGAACTGAGCCCAACACTGAGGGCCTGCAACAAAACAGTGGAAGTTGATAATTGTCTGGGGCTGTGAAAAGATCTATCTGAGGAGTGCCCCATCTGGCAAACACTATCCCCAGTACTAGGGGATCCAGTGACCATTTGTGATGGCCCTGGGAAATCCTGCTAAGGGCATCTGCCAGGACATTGTCCTTGCCTGGGAGGTGAACTGCTATGAGGGAAGTGTTCAGGGAGTAAGCCAGAGACCACAACTTCATCGCCTCGGTGAACAAGGCCGAAGACCGAGTGCCCCCTTGTTTGTTGATGTACCACATTGTAGTGGTGTTGTCTGTTCTGATCTGTACCACCTTGTTCTGAACAGATGCAGAGAAAACCTGAAGTGCTAGAAAACAGCTCTGAGTTCCAACAGATTGATGTGGAGCAGAGATTCCTGAGGGGACCATAATCCCTGGGTGGAGAGGTCGCCATGTGAGCTCCCCAACCCAAGAGGGATGCATCTGTAGTAAGGGTCAAGGAATGGGACAGAGGGATGAAAGGCACCCCCTGTCTCAGATTGCTCTGATCCTGCCACCACTGAAGGGCCTGGATCAGGGTTCGAGTCACTGGGATTAACTTGGATAGAGGATCTCTTCTTTGAGACCATAAAGCTCTCAAATGGAACTGAATGTCCCTCATCTGAAATGTTGCTCCTTGCACCACAGCTGTGGAGGCAGCCATGTGCCCTAGGAGCTGCAGGAAATGCCTTGCTGGTCGAGAGACCTGCAGAGTGAAGGAGGCGGCCAGGGCCACTAAGGTCCTTACTCTTTCCAAGGGAAGGAAGGCTCTGGCCTGCTTTGTATCCAGTTCTGCGCCTATAAAGGTGAGTACCTGGACAGGTTCCAAAACTGACTTTGGAAGATTGAGAAGAAATCCCAGAGAGGTAAGCAGCTGCTGGGTAACTAGCAGGTGTGATTTGACCTGGTCTGGAGACTGACCCACAATGAGCCAGTCGTCCAGGTAGGGAAAAATGGCAATCTTTTGCCTTCTTTGGTGAGCGACTGCATTGCCAAACACTTTGTGAACACCCTTGGGGCAGAAGTGAGATCGAAGGGCATTGCTCTGAACTGATAATGGCCTGAGGGCAGTTCAATCTGAGGTACTTTCGATGGGAGCTTGATAAGAACATGGAAGTAGGCATCTTTGAGGTCCAGGGAGGCTAGCCAGTCCCCTGGCCTTAGGGAGGGTAAAATCATTCCCAGTGTCACCATTTTGAACTTTGGCTTTAAAAGGTGCTTGTTTAGATATCTTAGATCCAGGATAGGCCGCCACTCTCCTGTCTTTTTGGGGTAAGAAGTACCTGGAGTACAGACCCTGCCCTGGTGAAGGGAGAAACTTTTCTACAGCTCGGAGAGCCAGGAGGGTTGAGACTTCTGTTTCCAAAGCAAGAGTCTCTAAGGGGTTTGTAGGTGGAAAAGATCTGGCTCTCATCTTTGGAAATTTCTTGAAGCTGAGAACCAGACCCTGGCTCACTACTTCCAGGACCCACCTGTCTGAAGTTAAAGACTGCCAGTCCTGGACGAAGTGAGCCAACCTGCCCCACAGGTAGTGGAGCGCCACCCTGGGCATCCCATCAGGGTGCCTGTTTGGCAGGGGCTTTAGGCTGAGGGGTGGGAGCAGGCCTGCTCGAACCCCGTCTGCCTCTCCCTCTGAAGAACCCCCTCTGTACATAGGCTGAAGAGGAGGGGGCCTGAGTCTGGTAAAAAGGCCTGTGAAAAGGCCTACCCCAACCCCTGGGGGGCTGCCTCTGAGGAGTGGTTTGCCGTTCCTTGGCGTGAGCACTCCTGTAAGTGGTTCTATATTCATCCATTTTCTTCATATAATTCTCTTTCCCACCACAGGAAAATCCATAGCCTTAGACTGGGTATCCTCTGACAAAGTAGTACACCTGAGCCAGGCCAATCTCCGAAAAGCCACAGATGTAGCCATGACTCTAGAGGATACATCGTTAGAATCCACTGCAGCATGGAATTGCACCTTAGATGCCTCAATACCATCAAGAGCCACCTGCTCCAGCTCCTTTGCGAGCTGGCCAGGGACCTGTTTGACTAAGGCCATGACAGTATCCCATCTAGATTTCTGGTATCTTGCAACATAAGCCATATAGTTAGCTTGTCTGAGTCCCAAGGATGCTGCCATGTATTGTTTTTTGGCCATGGCATCAATCTTCCTGGAATCCTTGTCAGGAGGATGTGAAGCCAGTGGAATATTAGCTTTATCACAGGCTGCAGCCTGAACTACCCCAACATGACTGCATTGCTGTGAAAGAAAATCTGTATCAGGACCTGAAAGTGTACCTCCTGTCCATCTTTTTATCCACAGGAGGCACAGAATTAGGAGCTTTAAAATTTTCATTGTTTGTTTTCTAAAAGATTTATGTAAAGGGATGGACAACCTCCTGGACTCTGGGATATCCATCATCTCCACATAGTCAGGCTCCTCTTGCTCATCCAAAGCCTCCTCTAAGGGAAGCTGGAGGGTCACAGCAACTTTTTTATAAAACAAAAAATGAGAAGGGGACTCAAAGCCTAGGGGGAGACTCACCTGAAGGTCTGTCTGGGGAGATGTCCGGTTCAATGGGCACATCCAGACTTTCAAAGTCACATTCACACTGATCATAATCCTCATCCCCCTCCTCTGGTTCATAGAACTCTTCTATATCATAATCCTGAACCACTGGAACCGACCGAACCGACCTTTTGCCAGACAGTGGCGGTTCGGAGGGAACCGGGGACAGGGACTGGACAATCTGTATTGCCCTGGCTATCTCAGCAGCAGTTGGAGAAGGAATTTTGGACTCCAAACCTGCTGATTTTTTAGATTTCTTTGCTGGAACTGGCTCCTCAGAGCCAGCTTTTCGTTTGGCCGAGGAAGTCTCGCCCTGGTCAGAGGGCACTCCCTCCGGTTCGGTTGGCACCGAACCGGGCTGGCCATCCGGGTCAGCGGACTTTTTGGCCTCTCGTTCCCTGAGCCTGCCCACTCTCTTGTCCAGGGTGGCTGCAGGGAAATTTTTACAAATCTGGCAGTCTGAATTGAGGTGGTCAAACCCCAGACAATAGACATTGAGTGTGTGGGTCAGCCTTGGCAAAGGCTTCCCCACAGACACTACAGTGTTAAAACCAGTGGGCCGGTTTTCTTTTGGGTTTCTCAGACAGATGCCAGCCTAACCAACCAGCTTGCCCTTTTAATGGCAGTGCCAAGCAAGACACCCTTATCGGTTCCAAACCGTGTCACGGGTCGTGGAAAAAACCGTAATGAAATCCGTTTTTTTTAGAACCGATAAGAACGGGAACCGCACTCTAAAAAGCCTTAAAAGGCTTTAAACTTATATTTTAATACAACTCGATCGGTTCGACCGAACCGATAATACTTTACAAGTTCCACACAGAAAAAACCCTATCTATTACTTACGATTACCATAGACAGAGCCTGAACCGATCGGTTTTGAGGTTAAAATAATGAAATTGCGGTTAAATTAAACCAAGAAATAGCGCTTTAAACCGAAGAAATGAACCGAGCAACAGGAGGACTCTCCGGAGAGACTGTTCAGTGAGGCGGAGTAAAGAATCTGATGGTTTCGGTTTGAAACCAGCCTGACAGAGCTTCTGAACCGAGCTCGCGCTCTAAGCTCCATGCTCTGCATGGAAGTTAACTCTTTCACCTCCGGAGCAGTTCTAAGGCTGGGGCAAACTGCAATAGTCATAATATAGCAAGACTTCATGTTGTTTGAACAGCTACTGCCTGTCCTACTTGTGGGCCTTGGTGTGATCAAGATAGTAGCTCAGAGCTCTCGACATCCAGGCTATGCAGCCTGCACTCCCCTGAACTAGTGTGTTCAGTGAAGAAGACTGGCAAAGTGATTGACTGGTTCAGGTGGAAGTGAGAGACTACATTCAGAAGGAATTTCCTATTAGTCCTGAGGACCACTTTATCTCTGTGGAATGAGATGTAGTTTTGCTCTATACACAGGTCTTGTAGCTCGCTAATCCATCTGGCTGGGGCAACAGCCACCAGGAAAATTGCTTTTCAAGTTACAAACTTCTGATATGCTGTAGCCACGGGCTCGAATGGGGTCTCCATAAGCTTGGCAATGCAGACACTGAGGTCCCAAGATGGTAACGGCATCCCTATGGGGAAGGTGCAAATGAGCTAACCCCTTGAAGAACTGTTTTGAAATAGGGTTAGCAGCCAGAGAGGCACCCTTGCTTGCCAAGAGATATGCTGAGAATGCTGCCAGGTGGACCTTAAGGGTGGTGGGCTGTAAGCCCATCGAATGTAGGTGGGTGAGATAGTCCAACAGGATTGGCAACCCTGCCTGGGAAGGTACTATGCTGTTAGTATTACACCACATAGAAAACCTCTTCCACTTAGATGCATAGGCTTTCTTGGTTGAGGGCTTCCTGGAGCCCCTGAGAACTCTAAGGACACCTTCAGGAATGTGTAGTTCAGCATATTCTAGGTCTTCAAGAGACACGCTCAGAGTCTGAGAGACCCAAGGTTCAGGCACAGGATCCTCCCCTTTGAGGAAGTCAGGAGATTATGCCTCTGAGTGAGGTGGATGGGTTGGGCTACTGACAGGGAGAGCAGTAGTGAGTACCACAGCGGACCGGCCCAATCTGGAGCTAACAGAATCATAGTAGCCAGCTGGGACCCCAAGTGATTAGGACCCTGAACAACAAAAGGAATGGAGGAAATGCATACAGGCTCCTCCCTGACCAATCCAGCACCAATGCATCCATGGGCACTGTGCCCTTTGCAGGTGGCCTGCAGCAGAATAGGGAGAACTGATGGTTCTTTTTTGAGGTGAAGAGGTCTGTCTCTGAGGCGTCCCACCTTCAAAACACCACCTCCAGTACCTGCCTGTTGAGAGACCATTCATAGTGGTTTTGGTCAATTCTGCTGAGTGCATCTGCCAGGGTACTGTCCTTCCCTGGGAAGTGGATAGCTAACAGGGATACCTGTAAGGAGTACACAAGGCTCCATATTTTTATTGCCTCCGTACACAGCAGGGTGGACATCGTCCCTCCTTGTTTGTCGATGTAGTACATCGTGGTAGTATTGTCTGTCCTGACCTTTACTCACCTTATGTCTTACTAGGGATGCGAAACACTGCAGGGCCAGAAACACTGCCCTGAGCTATAACAAGTTTATGTGCAAGAGTGACTCTGCAGGGGACCAATTGCCATGCACTGTATGCTCTTCCACCCTAGGAAGGAGGCATCTGTTATGAGTACCAACGTGGGGGACTCCTCCTTGAATGGAATACCCCCTATGATGTTGCATCTATCTTGCCACCATTGCAGCGCCTGCAACAGTGTCCTTGACACTGGCACCAGCTTTGCAAGAGAATCCCTACTTTGGCACCAGTGTGCCCTGAGGTGGAACTGAATGTCTCTCATTTGAACTCTGCAACCCTGGGCTGTTCCAGTTGCTGCAGCCATGTGTCCCAGCAACTGTAGGATGTGCCTTGCTGGCCTTGGCTTGTTGAGACTGAATGATACTGAAATCTGCAGGATATCGTCTACTCTGTCCTGAGGTACGAAGTCCCTTCCTTGTAGGGTATTCAACTCTGCCCCTATGAAATTTAGTACCAGAACAGGTTGAAGTACAGATTTTTGGACACTGATCAAGAACCCCAATGAATAAGGTATTCTGGGTAGACTTGAGAACATCTTTTACTTGTTGTGGTGACTGCCCCACAACTAGCCAGTCTTCCGGAACACAGTGATGTCCCACCCTCTTAGGTGTGCCACCATCATTGCTAAGCACTTTGTGAATGCTCTGGAAGTGGAAGTTAAGCCGAATGGCACGGCTGCGAACTGATAATGTCCAGAAGGTAGTCTGAACCGGAGGTATTTTCTGTGAGATTCCCTGATGGGAATGTGAAAGTAGGCATTCTTCAGATCAGTGATGCCAGCCAGTCTCCTTGCTGAAGAGTGGGAAGGATCATTGTCAAGGACACCATTCTGAACTTTGGCTTTGCTAACTGCTTGTTCAGAGCTCTTAGATCTAAAATGGGTTGCCACTCCCCATTTTTCTTTAAGGTTAGGAAGTATCTTGAATAGAACCCTTTCCCACTTTGGGAGAGAGAAACTGGTTCCACTACCTTTGCCACTAGAAAGTTGGACACATCTGCTTCCAGGAGTGCCCTTTCTGTGTAGGATGCAGGTCTGAAAAGCTTTGACCTTAGCTTGGGGAAAGATCTGAAGCTGAGAGGGCTAGGCCCTGACTCTACTTCCAGGACCCACTTGTCTGTGGTAATGGTTTCCCAAGCCTGGGCTAGTGAGTGAGCCTTCCTCTACTGGTAGTGGGGAGGTGACCCTAACATATCAGGGAGTCTGTTTTGGTTGGGCTGTAGCCTGTGAGGTCTGACCCCACGCCTAGAGCCCCTTCTGTCCCTGAAGTATCCTCTCTGTTGTGGATAGTCAGGGGTGGCTTGGGCCTGGAAAAAGGGTCTGCCACAACATGACCTACCTCTATCTCCCCTTCCCTGTGGCCGACAGGAGGTGGAAGCTTTTTCTTTTGCAGCACTGCTCTTGTAGGTGGTTTTGTATTCATCCACCTTCTTCATGTATGCCTATGTCGCCAAACAAGAAATTATTTTCACATGGGAAGTCCATGGCCTTAGCTTGGGTATCTTGAGCAAGATTTGTGGTTCTAAGCCAGGCAAACCTCCTCAATGCCACTGTCAAAGCCATCCATCTGGTCGAAGTGTCACTGGCATCCACTGCCATGTGAAACTGGTATTTTGTGGTCTTCAGCCTACATCTGGCTGTTTCTGCCAGGTCAGCAGCCAGCCCAGGTGGTGCCTTATCCACCTTTGCCATGACAGAGTTCCAGAGTGTTTTCTGATACTGGGCAGCATAGGCCATATAGTTAGCCTGTCTGATGGCCAGGGAAGCAGCTAGGTACCCCTTTTTGACCACGCTGTTCATCTTCCATAAATCTTTTTTGGGTGGATGTGATGCTCAGTACCCTGGCCCCATCACAAGCTGCAGCTTGGACTACACCTTCCCGATCAGGGATTGAAAAAAGGAATTCTGCCCCATATCTGTCAGGCTAATATTTTTTGGCAGCTTTTTTTGTCTATGAGAGGAACATAATTTGGTGTCTCCAGCACCTTCATAAATTGCTTCCTTAGGGATTTATTAATAGGGAGCAAAAGCCTTTTGGTGGGTGCCAGGCCCATCATGTCTAAAAATTCTGCCTCCTCCTCATCCACCACAGTTTCATTTGTGGCTAGGTCAAGGGCTTTCACCATTTGTTTTACAATGGTGCAATGAGATAAAAAGTCCTCTGGTAGCCTAGGAGGGGAATCAAACTCCTGGTCAGGAGATTCCTCTGGTTCTATTGGTTCATGCTCCTCTTCATATTCTTCATATAGAGGATCCAGGTCTAATGGAACAGAGCACAGAACCAATGAAGGAACCGTGGTTGGAACCGCTACTGTAACCGATGGGTTTGCCAGTACCGGTTGTGGTGGAACCGGTATCAGCCCTTGAGAAGCTGCAGTCTGCAGGGCTTGTAAAACCTGTAAAGCATGAGACACTGCTTCAGCTGTAGGCATGGCTGATTTGAACACTGGGGGCTCCTTTGCTTTTTCAGCAGGAGGTTCGGTGTGCTTTTGTTTTTGCTTTTTCTTGGACAGAACTGTGTCTTCAGCTGGTTCCACAGGCCTCTTAGACTTAGAAGATTTGCCTGTGTCAGAGGCGATCAGTTCCAGATCTTTAGGCTTCTCCTTATCGGAAGGAGTCAGCTGATCCATAGTCTGACCACTCAAAACCGAAGGAGTGGTCATCCTTTTTTTGAAACATTCTAAATGTTTTTCCATGGTTTTAGCCAGGAAAGTCTTACAGATCTCACAATCTGCTTGAAAGTGTGATGAGCCTAGACAAAATAAGCACAAGTTGTGCTTATCCACCTTTGCAAACACCTCCCCACACTTAGGCCCAGTTTTCTTTTTTGGCTTATCAGACATAACACCACTCAAATATTCGAACAAAAAAAAAAAAAACAAGAATTTAAGTTCAGTTCCCAACCAGAGTTTTGTAGGTTAAAGAAAGTCAATACTAGTTCCTGTCAGGCCACTGTGTGTAGCGGTCAGTTCTCAGAATAGGGGGAAAAAAAAACACAAATCTGACAGAAATAAACCAATGACCTGGGGAAAACTCAGGAAGGGTCCTGCTTAAGTATTCTTAGTAAAATATAAACAAAAATTAAGAAATACAAGAGGATCACCAGTTCCTCGACGGTTTTGTGGAACCACGATCTGAAGTAAACTAACACTAAAACTAGTGCTAAGCTACAAAAAACTAAAGAAGGGCAGCAGATAGACAAGAAATAAAAACGTTTTACTTTTTTCCACAAAAATAATGAAAACTTAGTCACGCTGAGGAGCAGTCTCCAAGGCGTCTTATTAGGCATGCAGAGAAATCTGGAGACCTGGGTTTGAATCCCACAGGCCTCCCCCCCGCATACTGTGTGACCCTGAGCAAGTCACTTAACTTCTTTGTGCTCCCAGGTCACACCTGTAAACAAGCTTCAGCTTAGTGTCCTGGTCCAGCTGGTTGAAAAAAAGAATTAAATCTGAACGTTTTCGAACGCAGCAGTTGGTAAGAGCGGCAGTCTGAATGGTAGTACGAGCCAATGGATGTTCCATCATTTGCATAGGTTCCATTTCTCTCTGAGGCAGTTCAACACATTAGGCTGACTGCTACAGTTACAGTTAACCATACTGAAGAATTCCTGGGGTTAGAAGGATGAATCTACAGAGGAGGTGGCAATCACAAACAGCAGCACTGCTCAAGAAAACCAGGTGCTAGTAATGTTACTGGGAGAGTTCGTCTCAGAATGATCTTCTAGAGGTCAACTGTTAGCCACACCAGTCTTGTCTTGGAGCAGCCCTTCCCCACAGACAGGAGCTGCCAAAATTGCCCAGCCGAACCCCAGAGGACTAAGGAGGTCATGAGGGCTTGGAGCAGCTCTTCCCACAGACAGGAGCCGCCATAAAATTGCCCAGCCGACCCCCCCCCACCCCACCCCCAAGGACTAAGGAGGTCGTGAGGGCTTGAGTTGCCCTCCCCCAGAGACAGGAGCCGCCGAAAATTGCCCAGGTACGGAGATTTTCCACTGCGAGCAGTCACCTGATTGTGACCTTTGGTGCATTAGCATGGAAGATTCAAAGACTGCTCTCTTGGCGCCTTTTTTTCTCGGCCATATAAATATCGGTGTACAAGTGGAGATAGATTATTTTAACTAATATTCTGTCATTCGGGGCTTAACTCTGTGCTTCTTACTGCATGGTACCTTAAATATTCACATAAAGTGACCAGCCTAGTCTAGCATTAGGAGAGTTACCTTAACTGCAGCATCCCACTGTAGCGTTTGTTTTAAATCTAGGCATCTCACCTTAATTAAGTACCAAACTTTCAACTTAGCCTGATTATCAGTGGAATTAATTTAAGTAAAAACAATAGAGCCCAAATCAGATAGCCCAAACAGTTTCCTGTAATTTTCAAACTGCTACAGAACATTTCTTTATTTAATTCTCTCTTGTGCCCCGAGTTAATACAGAGGCTGTAAACTGTTTCCTGGGCAATTCCCCTGCAGAAATCCCAATACAGCCCAGCAGGTCCTGCAATTCAAACTGCCTCTAAACACTCTGTGTCCCGAGTGAAATCAGAGTGTGTAACTGCGTTTTGTTCTAATCCCCTGCAGAAATACCGATGCAGCCCAGTCCCCTGCAGTGTTTCCTCCTCCTCTTACCTATTTAACCAGTCTGTCTCTCCTTCTCACAGCTGACACCCCGAGGACTAAAGAGATGGTGAGGGCTTCGAGCAGCCTTCCCCCACAGACAGGAGCCGCCCAAAATTGCCCAGGTACGGAGATTTTCCACTGCGAGCAGTTGTCTGATCACGACTGTGGGTGCATCAACATGGAGAATTGCCCCGCCGCCCCCACCAACACCCTTGGTCGGCTTTCTCTAACATAGGCGCAATCAAAGCACGTGAGAAGGGAAATAACCTATCAGCCCACTTCTCCAGCAGCAGCTAATACCAGCTCACCACTAGTGGCCACTCATCCTCAATCACCCTATAATAAACCCTTTCTAAAGTAAAAATGTTCCCACATCTCGTGATGACTGTACTCATAGCCTCAATGATCCCGCAAATGGCTCTTCCACCCACCCCTGAGGATTTTCAACAACACGGCGGCCCCACTGCCAACCACCCTATATGCTCTTGCTTATTAAACTGGTGGGACCACAGTATGCTCACCCACTTGCCCCCCCACTCCATCTTATGCCGCCCTACATGCACATACTTCCTCCCTGTACTAGTTACCAATCCCTATGCCCACAACTTACGCTGTACTGCTACTCTGTTACCTCTCAGGGTGCAACCCCCTACTCCTCCAGTTAGCTACCACCTTGGTACCCAACCTCTAGTCACCCTGATAACCCACCTCACACGCACCCTTCCAGTCCCTATCACACACGATAAAAATCCCTCTAATTTCCAATCTAAATCCGCCTCACCAAAACTGCTCAAACTTGCACTGCTCTGGAATGCTCTCCTCCTACTTCTGCTATCAGGTAATATACACCCTAACCCTGGGCCACCCACCCCTACTGTCTTTTCAAACTGCAAACATGGTAGCCTCTTGCTGGTCACACTTAATATCTGCAGCCTTCAAAAAAAATTCAACCCCCTTCAGGGCTGGATTGCCCAGCACTCACCTGATGTCTTGGCTCTATCAGAGACCTGGCTCTCAGATAAAATACCCAACGGAGCAGTCACCCTCAGCGACTGCACCATCTATCGAGCTGACAGGTATAGTAAGAGGGGAGGCAGCTGTGCCATCTATGCAAGATACTCCCTTTGTTCCCTGGAGGTCCGCACACCGCCACCACTACATGGAGCCCAGAACCTGATAGTCAAGCTCAGCCCTGGCAACCCGGGTAAAACCCTTTACATTATGGCGGTTTACATTCCCCCTTGCAACCAAAGGCTCACCTTCAATTCAGTACTGCACGGTATCTCCCACCTCCCACCTAGGAGTGAAATTGTCTTATTACAAGATTTCAATGTTAATTGGCTATCGACCGCCTCATCCCCCTGCAAAGACTCTGCCCTAGCTTGTGACCTCACCCAGGTCGTCAAATTCCGGACCAGGCTGGACGCTAGAACGGGGTCCTCTACCCTTATTGATCTAAGCCTCAGAAACGACCCTTATAACATCTCCCAAGTCACAGTACTCCCTGACTCGATTAGCGACCTTTCCCCAGTGACCTGCCTGTGGTCCACTAAAATCCCCCTTGCTCCCCCCAAATGTCACTGTCCACAGACGCCTCAAAAAAAGGAGCCCCAGCACGATTCAAGTCTCACCTTTCCTCCTGCAACTGGTCCCCTATCCACACTGCCCAGACTGTGGACGCCGCACTCACCTACTTTACTGCCACCTTCAATAAGGCCTGTGACATATTCGCACCCTACTCCAAACAAGTACTAAAGCAAAGAAACACCCCCTTGGATCTCACAAGCTCTACTTGACCAAATGCACCAGAAGGACAACCTATGGCATAAGGCCCTTGACTTGCAGCTCCCGCAGGACAGGCAACTGTATAGAGAGGACAGAAACAGATGCACTTTGGCAATCCGGCAAGCCAAAACTGCGTACTATAAATAAACCCTCACCTCCTCCAGGGGCTCAGGGAAAACCTTCTGGAACAATATTAAGGAACTCTGTGGGAAAACTGCTTCCCCTACCCCTGTTCAGCTTATAGTAGATGGGGTTATCGCCCAGGACCTTATTGCTATCTCCAATGCCCTTGTTTACATGAGGTCCCTGCACCCTTATTGGTACCCTCAGAGGTACACCGTAGACAGCTAGTGCTTGGGTATAAGTTGTACTAATAAAGGGCTAAGGGCATCTACCGTATAAGAGTACGATATTATGCCTGGTTCAATAAAGTGATTGATGTCAGGATATGTACGCATGTTATTGTAATACACTTTTGCTTGCTAATACATATTCTTCTATGTATTTTCCGTGTATTTCTTACTTATAAGATGTTAGGACACCTGTGTCCTTGTAATAATTATGATATACAAGTCGGCATTGCCACCTTTCAGTGATTTGTACCACTACACTGAGTTATGTAATACTCTGTATAAGTACTCTTTTGTTTCACAAACTGATGACTACTACAAAATTGTACAATGTTATCTTGGACCGTGGAGCCTCCTCTAAATTTAGCCAACAGGGCTCACCTCTGAAACTAGAAATGTTTCTATCTTACAGTAACCATAGTAATTATCATAGGTATATAATGTGAAACACTAAGTCTTGTACCTCGGAGATCCCAAGAGACACAAAGAAACCTTGAGGTATAGGGAACGCTTAGCACTGGCTCCCGGTTCGTATTGGTAAGAACTGCTTAGGGCAACTGTGATTTTATCCTTTTGGTAGTAATAAACAAGCTTATTACTCTAATGCAACGTGTCTGTGATTACTTGCATTCCCAATATTGCCAAGAACCTGAGAGTGAGGTTTAGACCTCCTGACACCCTCAATACCTCCTTCTCTGATCTCTCTCATTCTCCCACCTAACTTCTTTGACCCTACCATCCAACCCCCACAGACACCTGGACCATCAACAACACTACCCCCTTCAGGCCAAGAGTCATCTCATGTAATGAGGCCAAACGCGATCTCACCAAAGCGCTGGCGAACTCTCGTTATAGCAGTGATTCCCTGGATCTCAAACTCATTTGGCTTACTTTGGATGTGACACTACCTCATCTCACCAAAAACATCAACCTGTCCTTATGCCTTAGCCAATTCCTCACGACTTGGAAGAGAGCTATAATTACCCCTATCCTGAAGAGTGGCGACCCCACCGCCACAAGCAATTATAGACCTATATCAATCCTGACACTCCTCTCTAAGGCCTTTGAAAAAATAGTATCTGATCAACTAACGGACTACCTATCCAAACACGACCTGCTCTGCCACGAACAACACGGTTTCCGGAGAGGACACAGCACCTCCACCGCCCTCAATGAACTCATTACATTTATTCATGAGGCCCTAGAACAAGGTTCCATGGCAGGGGCTCTCTACATTGATCTGACCAAGGCTTTTGATATCATCAGTCACGAGCTACTACTCCATACCCTCCCATCCCTTAATTTTGCTACAGAGGTCACCGCCCGGTTCAAAGATTATCTCTCAGGTCGGACACAACAAGTCAAAATAAATACAACTATCTCCACTAGCAAACCAGTTTGTACTGGTGTCCCACAAGTGTCAATACTTGGCCCCCGACTCTTCACCCTCTTCCTGAACTCCCTCCCAAAAGCCTGCAGCGGTCAGATGCTGCTTTATGCCGATGATGTGGTAGTTTTTCGGAAACACCCTCGTCCAAATTCTCTTCAATCTGCTCTGCATGGCTTCTTTAGGGAGATAGAAACCTGGTTCTCCACCAGCGACCCGGGTTTGGGAACGAGCCCGGGTTGCTGGGGGTCGGCAGGGGAGGGAGAGGATCGAGCATCCGGAGGACAGCTCTCCTCTCCCGGGAGGGACAGGGGTCTTTATTCGGCGCTCGGCTGACCTCTGGCAGAAGCCGGAGATACAGCAAGCGCCAGAGAAGCGTAGCGAAGGGGCGGGGAGTGGCAGACATCGGTGAGGCCTTGACGTCAGGGCGCTGGCCACTCCCAGGGGGGGGAAAACCTTCAGCTCCAGCGGAGAACCGGAGCTTGCCCACGATTTAAGGCCGCCCTTCTGGCATCCTCCCGACCGACGCTGCTAGAGAATTCCAGGGTGTTGGAGCCCACCCTGTCCCCACTCGGGGGGGGGGGGCCAAACCGAGGCTACATGGGCGACGAAGGATTGACCAGGCAGGAGCAAACTGTAGTGGGATGACTTCTAGGTACTCCTGAGGACACTGGAGTTGAGGGGAGAGAGGAGGGAAAAATAGAAAGTACAAGAAAAAGGAAAAAAAAACAAAAACTAGTTCTCTGAACACCGTCTTATAATCAACTGCAAGAAAACTAAGTCCATGATCTTTGCACACCGCCAAAGGCCCCACTGTCATGCACCACTAGCTGTTATGAACACCCATGGCTCTACGCTGGAGCAGGGCTCATGCTTCAAATACCCTGAAGTCACCTTCGACAACCATCTCTCCTACCACTCTCACATACAAAATGTCGTCTCCTCTATCAACAATAGATTAGGGATCCTTTACAGGCATAAGCACTGCCTACCCCCCCAGGCCATGTATCTCGCTACGTCCTCATCCATCCTGCCCTTGGTGGACTACGGAATCATTATCTATGGGTCAGCTGACCAAACTGCCCTACGTAGCCTCAACCTCACCCTAAACAAAGCTTGCCGACTGGTCACAGGTTGTGACAGGTTAACTCACACATGTGAACTTTATAAACTCACTCACTGGCTAAATTTCCAAGGCAGGCTTAAATACTATACCTGCCTGCTTGCCAAAAAGATGCAACTAAAGCAAGCCCCAATCGGCCTCCACCCACTTATTCGCACAGCCCCCCATAGGAGGACACAAAGGTACTCCACTAACCACACCCTTCTAGTCCCCACTGTAGAACATCTCTTGGACAAAGATCCTTCCGCTATCGTGCCCCGCTGTAGCTAAACAGCCTACCGTCCTCCATCTCCTTGGCCCAAAGTCTCAACCTATTTAAATCTGGTCTCAAAACCCTACTCCTTAACTCAACAACCTGTGACTGTAATTAAACCCCTGCACACATCTCTATCTCCACCCCCCCCCCAACCTCTTACCTAGGACTTTTGATACCCAGGTGCCTCCCCTATATCTCCACTTTGTTCCCAATTGCCCTGCCTAGATAATACGACTCTGGGTCCCTCAAGATCATACGAAACTGCATCCTGTCTTAACTCTGACCCGGGACATTACTTATGCTCCCAGATGATGTAACCTACAAACTACACTTAAACCAGGACTGTATGACCTTGTATTATTTCAGTATTATTGAATGTGTATCCTTCTGTGTTTCCTCTGTGCTTTTTATTTTTATTTGACGTGGAGCCTTTGCAAAAGAGTCTATGATTCAAAGGATTGTAATTCTGATTCTATTCAATAAATAAATAAAAAACTAATATACACACACATTTGTATGCTGGAATAAGCTCTTCAACACACCAGCTGCTCTAGGCACTTGGCAGTTTTGCAGTTTAATCATGTTTGTTGGTTTACTAGGCTACCAAGCAGGGCTCAAAATAACTGGCTGGCCGCCTGTCTGGGACAGCCATTTTTAATCTGGGACAGTTGTTTTTAACATCCTGCCTGTCCCTGGGACAGGCGCTTTACTGTAGCTGAATCCTCGTCGGTACTAGGCACTAGGACCCAGAAGAATCACTGACAGTCTGTACTCTGCAATGAAGAGAGGAGGGGTTGAGGAGGAGCCTTGCGTCATCTGACGCTGTAACCGCCTGTATCGCCCATTGCTGCGATCCTGACTCAGGTGACCTAACACTGCTTCTGTCACCCGATGTGTTTCACCTCTGGTGAGAAGAACACTATCCAAGAAACGGCCGGTCTCGTCAATCATGCTTGCGCGGATCGTCCTTGCAAATGTGCGATTTACATTTCAATACTCGCTGTCCTCATTTTCAGCATCGATCTCATAGAGGAAGGATGTTGAGAGGAGAGGGAGTGGTTTCTTAGCACAAGGTCCAGTGCTGCATTCGTTTTTCAGACAGTGCACTTCTAAAAGCACCATAAAAAAAAAAAAAAAAAAACCTGCTATTTTAATATAATAATAACGCAGCTACTGAAAAAATAAAACTAGTAGGCTGAGCAAGTGGTGACTGATAATCTCAGCAAGGTGGAGGAGGGTCAGGACAGTGTTAGTCTGGGTTTGGGACCTGTACTCAACATCGATTGAACTGACTCCTGATAAAAGGGGAAAAGACTAAACAGCAGGGTTATTGAGGATAAAAAAAATGAAAAGTAATTCAGTTAAGGCAGGGCTCGTTTGACGTCTGAGTACTAGGCTTCTCTCCACGTGGTTGAAAGAAGAGAAAAGAGGGACTGAATTGATCTCTCACTGAATCAGAGGAGAAAAATAAAAGTAGCCCTTTTCAATACTTTTGGGTGGGGGGGGGCAGGGTCGGACTGGCCCACCTAGATACCTGGAAATTTCCAGGTGGGTCCCCCTCAGTTGGGTAAGTGGTTACCTTCTGAGCTCTGAAAACTTTTGTATTTATCATCCTTTTTCTAATTAAATGGGGTATCTGGGACACTGTTGATAAATGTAAGATACAAACACAGAGCTAATGTATTAGACTGAAGTGGAATATTGATAGGAGTGTGTCAACCTGGGCCCTCCTCTATTGATTTTCCAGGTGGGCCTTTGTATCCTCTTTCCAGGTGGGCCCTCTGTATCCCAGTCCGACCCTGGGGGAGATAAAGGCAACAGCAGGGCCACCTTGAGGGTTGTGTACTGGGTTCTCTGCACATAAGGAGGAGCGGGAAGGACTGAATTGAGATACATCATTAATTTTATATTCATATATAAAGAACTAGAAGAAGGATACAAAAAGCCTTTTTCAGAGTTTTTTGGGGGGAGACAGAGTGAAGCCCTAGCCTTGCCAAACAGCCCCACAGGAGTCAGGAGCCTTGTGAGTTCAAGAGGAGGGGGACTAAAACATACAAGTAGACAAGGCAGGCACTAAATATTGAAAAAGAAAAAGATCTCCAGTGTCTTGGGGTGCAGCCTGCAGCACAAGCCCAAACAAGGACATTTTAAAGCCCTTTTCAGGGCTCCTTCTGGGGTGAAAAAAAATATAAACAGGAAAATATACTGGTCTTTTTTACTTTTCAGTGATCTTGTGCAGAAAATATAGTTAAAGCACAGCAGCTGTGTTTGTGAACTCTCTGTATGTGAAGAGGAGAGGAAGGGGGCTGCATTGAGATATCTCATTCTCATCTCAAAAAAAAAAAAAAGTAAAACTTTTCAATGCCTCTGTGGGAAGAAAATTAAGGAAGGGGTACCTTGAGGGCTATCCACTGTGTTCTCTCCACATGGCTAGAGGAGGAGGAGAGGGATTGAATTGAGATTCTCATCTCACTGATAAATAAGGCAAAACAAAACAAAAAAAAAAAAAACCTTTTCAGAGTTTTTGGAGGCAGTGAAGTGAAGCTTTAACTTACCCTAGCCTTGACAGTTGCCAAGTAGCCCTATAGGACCCTTGTAATCTTTGAGTTGAGAGGAGGGGGACTGTCAGATTAGAAAACAGAAGAAGACAGGGCACCAACTGTGTGTTAAAAAAAAAAAAAACGTTTTAGGTTAGATGTTTCAAAATTCACCTTACAACTATGTGGACATGTAAACTTTCTGTCGGACAGGCAAAATTTACACCCCACCTGTCCCGCGGACAGGCATCTCAAAAAAATTATTTCTAGCCCTGCTACCAAGCAACTATCGGGGTACCAAGAATGTGCCATCAGTAATCCTGAGAACCTGCCAGTGTGTAGTAGGATATTTCAGTGTACTGCATTAGTGGATTAACAGTGTGCACCACAGGGACAACTGACCTGTTTTAGGAAGAGGGCATGAGGGGAGTCTTTTGTTTACTTTAACGTTTGCTGTGATTAACACAATAAAACACATTTGTGCTGATCAGCAGTGCAGCTACAATGCGACAGTGACAGGACCCTGTCAAATTTTTAGAGAGAAAAATTAAATGACTAAACACCTTTTCTGGTCAATCCTGTCCTATCTTTTTTACCTTTCTTGTCCTTGCTATCATTTAAAAAACTGGCTGCTCAACAATATTTCTGTGTTACCTAGGACCTGGCCCTCCAGTGGTCCAGCGACCCTCCCCCATCCTTTGCTATCTCACTTGTACTGTCCTGTCTTGCTTCTCATACTGTCTGTTTTTTCTTTTCTTCCTGTTTCCACTCTGCCACAGTCCATGGTGAACCCAGGAAATTAAGACTATCAGAATCTGTAATCAATCGCACATCTAGAAGTTGTTAAAATGAACGCGAGCTGCTCCTCACATTGTGAAAAGGAGTCAGGTTTTTGTTCTAAAAACTAGGGTCCAGATATTGGAAAGTTAGCACGGGCGCTAATGGGGGGGTTGCTCGCACCAACCGGGTTTTGCACCCAGTTTTGTGGGTGAGTCTATATTTAGAGAGACTCCTATAGCACGAGCAAAACCTGTGAGCAGCCGAGCGCTCACATAATGCTGGGACCATGCAAATGAGGGGGTCCCCCTGCATATGGGCATAGCGGCAAATTCAGCAGTTTGCACCAGCAGTAAATGCCACCCACTAGGGCACTATTTACCACCTTTGCAAACCTAGTCTTAACGAGGTGCAAGGCTCTGGTGGTAGGATGGTGTTACTGCAGCCGTCAGCACCCCAGAACCCTGTCCTAGTGTCACAATGGATGTCCTGGTGCCCAGTGGCACTCCACCCTCCGATCCCCCATCCTGATGCCACAATGGCAGTCCATGGTGTCTAGTGGCACCCCCATCCTCCAATCCCCTATCTCGATGACACAAAGGTAGTCCTTGGTGTCTAGTGGCACCCCCCACCCACTGATCCCCCAAAATGCACAGGTATGCTCTGGTGTCTTGTGGTACCACCACCCACCCCCAAACACCCAACTCCAAAATGCCTAGGTAGTCCCTGGTGTCTAGAGGTACCCCCCCACACTCCCATCCCTGAAATGCTTAGGTAGTCCCTGCTATCTGGTGGTACCCACCATCTGCGATGCATATCCCTGAAATACCTAGGTAGGCCCTGGTGTCCAATGGTAACTCCCCCCCCCACAACTGTCAACCACCCATCCTGTTGCTACCTGAGTCCTCAAAGGCTAGCGGCCGCACCTACCCCCCTCCCCCGCTCTGGCCCTGGCCCGCATAGTCCCTTACCTCCCAGATGTTCAGTGGCATCCTCCTGGCCCATGTATCGAACGATCCCTGGCAGCCAGTGGCACCCACCCCTGACTGCGGGTCACCAACCGTCTGGAGAACATTATTGGCGCATCCAACCCCCCCCTCCCCAATTCCTGTGACAGCAGGGCTGTGTGGACAGCCTTATAAGACGACTGGCGCAGTCCTTCTCTCACCTCCTCAGTCACCGACCAAGGAGGTGAGAGGAGGGCTGGTCCAGTCATATCGGGCCCCCTGCATGGCCCTGCCATCACTGTCTGGTTGGTGTGCTGGTTGCAGGTGGAGGCCGCTGCACCGACAATATTCGCTGGTACGGCTGGCAACCAGCAGTCGGGGGTGCCAGGGATAGCTGCAATACCTGGGCCAGGTGCTGTGCGGGGGAGATAGAAGACTGTATGGGCCAGGGCCAGAGCAGGGGAGGGGCCACCGCTAACCACCAGAGACTCAGAGGCAGTGCAGGGACGGTTGCTCGATGGGTAGGGGCACCACTAGACTCCACGGCCTACCTAAGCATTCCGGGGACAGGTGTACATATGCAGTTTGGGGACAGGTGCTCAAGCAGGTGGGGGGATACCATTAGACACCAGGGACTACCTTTGTGGCATTAGGACGGGTGATCGAAGGGTAGGGGGTGCCACTAGACACCAGAGCAAAGTTACACCGGGCCAGGGGGTGCCATTAGACATCAGGGCAAGGTTAGACCAGAACAGGGGATCAGAGGGTGTGGGGGTGCCAACAGACACCAGTGACTACCTCTGTGGCATCGGGATGGGGAATCAGAAGGTGGGGGGGTGCCACTAGACACCAGGGTAAGGTTACACCGGGCCAGTGGATTGGGGGGTGCCACTAGACACCAGGGCAAGGTAGCAACGGACCAGGACAGGGATCAGAGGGTGGGGGGTTGCCACTAGACACCAAGGACTACCTTGTGGCATAAGGATGGGGTATTGGAGGGTGGGGGAATGCCAGTAGACACAAATGCAAGGTTACACTGGACCAGGATAGGAAATCGGAGGGTGGAGGGTAGCACTAGACACCAGATACTATCTTTGTGGCATCAGAATGGGGGGTGCCATACGTTCGGGGGGGGCAGGGGTGCTAATCGCCACCAGGACTGCCGCAGCGGACAACAGGACAGGCGCAAACCTGCCACCGTTTCCCATGCAAATGAGCCCATAATGGCCATGCATATGGGCCCTTAGCACCTTGCATGCCCAAAGGACTCATCTGCATTCTGTGGCTGAATACTGCGCTACAGCTTCCAACACTATCCAGTCTGGGGGCGCAATTCCCCAAGGGCTGGAAGAAGCCCAAGTCCCTGTTAAGGCAGCACAAAGTGGCTCTGCACCAACATGACCCAATACTCAGTCAGATAGCAACCTGTGCGCTATCCTACTGAAGACAGCAACCCACTTGTCAGCGGGCACAAGAGCAGCACAAGCCTTTGTGCTCCGCTTTCACTCCTTTTTCAATATTTGGCTCCAGTAGTTTGTTAAAAGAATATATCAACTTGTTTATCTCAAAAAGCTCAGTAAGGACAGCTAACCGAGTGTGATGTGCTGAAAACAAAAGATCACAGTATGGTCAGATCAGAAAAACAAGAAATAACCATAGAAAGGTTACAGAAAAGTGGAGAGGCTCTCACCACACTCTGAGCTCTTTAAGAAGGAGCATACTGCCTGAGAAACAGAAACCTAGAAAGACCTAACCTAGCCAAAATGGTTAACCTGATGCTTCTTGATACAAGAAATAATTTTTAGAGCAGACAGGGAGTGCAAAAGTTTTTCAAATCTGCCATTATGATGCCACCAGTTTATATATTTGCTTTATTATTTAACAACAATGCTATTTGTGCCTTGTACCTTTTTCCATGGTTTGTCTGTACTTCCTGACTCACTCTATTTGCAGGGGGATTTTGGCTGGGCATAATCTGACTTAGGAGTGTTGTGCGTTGGTACTAGGCAAGTACAACAGAGGACCAGAAATGCAGAAAGGTACTAAGATTACTACAGCATCAAGTCCAGGAGTGACCAGTAGACAAATAGAGGCTGCAACAGATCAAGGCCGTTGCCAGGAATTTTACAAGGGGGGTTCTTTTTATGCAGTCTGCAACCCATTTTTTTTTTTTTTTTTTAATATATACATTTTTCATTTTTCTGTTTTGTTCCTCCCCCAGGCCACGGCATACACATGTATGTACACGCATGGAGGTGCACATGCACACGCCAGGATCCGGTGGCCCCTTCCACCCGTCCTGACTTCTGTCAAAACCTGTACTGCCTGCTCACCCACCAGAACTCCACCCGGTGGGAGCGAGACTATGGATGGATGGGCATCCACCCCTTTGGAGGGGAGAGCCATGGCTCAGTCCCGCTCCAACCCCCCCCCCACCCGGCACCCCGGTGACCCGAGGTTGTTCCAGACCCCAGGTCGCAGGTGTAATGCGAGGTAAGGTTCCAGCGCCTCAGCCCTCTGTGCTGCTGGGCCAGCTCGTAGTCTGCAACCTTTTAAAAAAAGCTGTGGGTCTTAGGGCTGCCAGGACCCCATAAGCCATGGGGTCCTAGATGATCTATGGTGCATTTTGTGGCTTATTTTGAAGCTAAAGAAGTCATATCTGAGATCTCCTACACCCCTTGCTCTAAGCAAAATTATTATCTGGCTGGCTGCAGGGTGAATACATATGTATTCAGTACCGGAGGGCAGCAAGATGCTGCTACTGTAATATACCTAAGGCATTGTCTCATATATGTTATCAGCTTTAATATACATTATATAGCTGTATCTACTGGTGTGTAGGTAAGGGGTCTGGGGGCTGCCAGGCCCCCAGAAGCTCTAAGGTACTAGATGCTCTGTGGCTCATTGTGTGGCTTATTTTAAACCAAAACAACTCATCTGTGAGCTCCCCTCCACCTCCTGCTCTAAGAACAATTACTATCTAGGTGGCACAGATTGATTGTGTGTGTGTATATATACATATATGCACTGAACCTCAATGTGGAGTCTGTAGATGGTTTTGGCTGGGTATTATACACTACTAACTTACTGCAGTGCTGGCTTGCTTATAGGGCAGGGGTTTAGGGCTGATAGGCTCCCAGAAACCATGGGCTACGGTATGCTCTGTTGTGGCTTATTTTAAGTCTACTTAACTCATATCTGAGCTCCCTTTACCCCTTACTGTAACCCTCACCCTTCCCAACTCAATATACCATTTAAGCAATTGAGTCAGTGCAACATGGCCTACAGCAAGGCTAGCAGGATGCTGGGGTGTATCGAAAGGGGTATTGATAGCAGAAGAAAGGAGGTAATACTTCCCCTCTACAGATCCCTGCTGAGGCCTCACCTAGAGTACTGTGCCCAGTTGTGGAGTCCTCACCTCAGAAAGGATAAGACTAGATTGGAGACAGTGTAGCACAGAGTAACAAAAATGATTCAGGGCCAGCAGTTCAGATCTTATGAGGAGTGCCTCAAGGCACTAAATATGTACTCATTGGAGACCTGAAGGGAGAGGGGAGATGTGATAGAGACCTTTGGGTTCCTTAAAGAAATTAAAATGAACTGCCGCGTATTATTTACAAAGTCTGTGTACCAATTCAAGGTCACATGGATGTGAATGGAAATCAACAGGAGGTATGTTCAGGAGAGATATGAGGATGTACTACTTTACGGAAAGAGTGGTGGAACTTTGGAACAGTGTCAGCTGAATTGGTGGGTGCAAAAATGACCAGAAGATTCAAGCAGGGCTGGGACATAATGAAGGGAATAGTGGTTACCGGGGGCGACAGGACCAAGGAGGAGAATAGAGGAGTGGGAGGTTAGTACCCTGGAGAAATGGTAGGTTCCAGGGATTATAGGAAACTTGGGCAGACTGAATGGACCTCTATCTTTTTCTGCCATCACTGTCTAGGTTTCTGGGTTTCTATACCAGGCACCCTGCTTGAAAACAAATCTATAACATAATTCTTAGTTTCTTAGTTCAATATTGGGTACCACACTTGTTGCCCCCATTCCATTCTCCAATGTGGTAGGCATGACAAAGGGAGTGAGGGGAAAGGTAATTTGACAACGGTGGGGATTCCCAGTGCAAGGTTACCATCTTCTAAATGTCTACCCCCCCACCATGCTTCTAAAAGTATAGTGGGTGTTTTCATACCACTGAATTGTAGCAACAAATGCCATTCTACTGACACATGTGGTCATCAGGAGAAAATGCTTCTCACAACTTATTTAACAGCATCTGACACAGGTGACACAGAAAAAAGTGGACCTGAATGCCAGTAAAAATGGGACCACAGTAAAGACCTCTCTGAACAGCACAATTAGTGAGGTGGCAGTGTAGATCCCAGCCAGACCCTTCCAAACACATGCACTGTCTTTCTACTGTGGTACCTCTTTTGCTTAACTTATGAAAATGTAAAACAGGCATATGAAACATGTCAACTTTACATTTTGTATAGAAGACGACTTAAGTAATTTCTAAATCATCAGCCCACCCACCTGAACAGCTCCCTTGCCCAACTGCACAGCCTGTCCCTTGATATACAGTTATTAAGGGACACATCTTTGGCAATAGCGGCCAGCAAAATGTACCTGCCGGTGACTGATAAGAGTCGAGGTCCTCTACTTCTTTTTTGCTCTCCTGGAGACATTGTCTCTGAGCCTGCTGCCATTCTTCATCTTCTTCGCGTGCTAGCTGACAGTGTGAAGTGTGGGCAGCGGCCGTGCTGTATTCCAGTCACATTCACGATGCTGACATGAGCTGCAATTGGCCAGCCAGTCATAGGGGGATGGTGCAGAGAAAGACTCACAAAGCAGCTCCAGTCATCTTACTGGCACTGAGGGAGCTGATTGGTAGCAGATTGGGGGAGGGGGGCACGCATGCAGAGAAAAAGTGCTGGGGTTCATCATGTGTGCATTTAGGGAGGCAGTATGGATGGTGCAGTGGTTTAAGGTTCTGAGCTGCAAATCTGGTGACATCCAGCAGACCAGACCTGGGTTTGAATCCCACAGCTTCCACTTACATACTGTGTGACCCTGAGCAAGTCACTTAACTTCCCTGTGCTCCCAGATCACTCTTGCAAAAAAGCTTTCAGCTTAGTGTGCTACTCCTGGTTAAACAACTAAAAATAAATAAACAGTTTGTGACAGTCACAAAATAAACAGAAATAATGAAAAAATGATGAAATAAGGGAGTTTCAAGGGGTTCTTACAGACCCATAAACCCCCTGGCAACGGCTGTGCAGATAATACCAAAGAACTAAAGGAAAAGGTAGGGCTGTTAGTTTGTCTGAAAAATCCATCAGTTAAACAGTAGACTGATAAGACGGTACCAGCAAAGGACAAAGAATGGACAGCTGTAGAAATGGAAGGTATGTCTGCCTTTTTTCAAATAGTGGATTACCCAACCAAAACCAAAAAGCTTCCCCTATACATCTCTGATTGTATTCCTCTGAGTGCGATAGGTAATTATGGCTTACGAAGCTACACTCTAATTGCCCTGCAAATACCTAAGGTCAAATCTCATTTCGGTAGAGCAGCCATAAGTTTCACACTGCCTTCATTGTGGAACAAAATGAAAGAAAGCTTGAAGCTGATTTGTCCTGTTAGTTTGAGAATCTTCAAGTCGCTTTATGACTGCTCCATGAAGGAATCCTGCAATTGTTTCCCACATCACTAGCTCACCTCTCTTCCAGTCTCTCTCCTACCCTACCTGACTTTCACTCTTGCCCTGGCCCCTCGCCTCACTCTCCTTACCGAAACCTTCTACTTCCCTTCTTTCTCCGTCTCTCTTCTGTCCCAGTCCCCCACTCAGACTCCTTCCCTTGAACTAAACAGTTGTTGCTTTGGCCATGGCCAGATGCTACTCACATTTCAGGTTGTATGCCAGTTAACTATACCGACCCCGTAATATCTTCCTTACATGGTTTTTCTTTTTTTCTCAGCGAACATGCCAGCTTTATCCTTCTACGAGCATATCTGTTGTAAAGGCTCTTTCGCTCAATGTTAGTGTATAGTTCTGGGATATATGTCTACATCATACTATTCTGTACATATGCATATTTTACTTCTCTGTATGATATTGTACTATGTCTTCATTGTTACTGTACTATTATTTTTGTTACGACCAGGTCCATCTTGCAAATGAGCCTTGCTCAATGGTGCCCACCTGGATAAATAAAGATTTGATTGAAAACAGACTGAGAAAGGGACAGAAAGGGAGATGCAGCATCAACAGTGATGGCTGAAGGCACTGCAAGCTTCTCAGTGCTGGGGATCCAGGTGTAGAAGGCCAACAAGATTCCAACACCCTTAAGGACATTAAACCCACAAAACTTGGTTCATCTGATGATCCGAGGAGGGGGATGAGGAAGCAGACGAGTCCAGATATTCAGGGAGTGGCTGCTCAGCAGAAGAGTGGAACACTCTTTCGTCCATGGCCCTAACATATGTTGGAAAATGAGCAGCTGATCCCCTGAACTGTTCCCAGGTCAGAGGTCCCCTAGGACCGGCAATACCAGGGAGAGAGGGGGATGGAGACAGAGGAATAGGGGCCAAATCCTTCAAAGGAGAGGAACGTCCTCTGCCAGGCAAAAGGGCCTAGCTCCCAACCGGGAAGGAAACCTGGAAACCCCAGCAGCCAACAGCTGATCAACTTTACTGGAACTGCCAAGACCGTGCCCTAAGGAAGAATCCCCTCTGTGAGGCGAGCGGGACCATGAAAGTCCAGAAGGACAGCCCCCGGCCTCCAAAGAAGAGGTCTGTCTCGAGGAGAGAAAGGGAAGGGCGAGGATCCGCACGACGGCTCCTCCCTGAACCCAGGTGGGTCCCAGGGAGAGGCCACCGCACAGAACTCAGGCCCCTCAACCCTTTGGACTCTGAAAGAGCCCTCTGCTCGTAACCACTGGCCTAGGCAGCTGGCAACTCGGAGTGGGCTCCAAGGAGACCACCCAGGGTGCAGAACCCTCCCCTTCCATGGGTGCTCCGGGCTGTCCCAAACGCGGACTGTCCAGGCACAACAAAGAAGGGGGTGTTCCAGCTGAAGGGACAGACAACCCCCCTCCCCCCAACTCCAGGCGGCGCAGTAGCAGCCGCCTGGACCACTGCTGGCTGGGTTGGTCAGTGCCACCGACCCCAGAGTCAAGAAGAGTTGCCTACTCCCCAGAGGGAGGCCGAGTGGGCGCGAAAGAGGTAACCACTGAGGGGTCAGAAGACTCCGAGGAGTCCAGGAGCCAGTCTGAATCCGACCAGAATCATCCTCCTCCTCAGAGGTGGAAACAGAGGTCCGATGCCAGACCACCCTCCTACCCCTGCCCGTTCCATGGCCATGAGAAGTGCCAACCTCAGCCCCGGCACTGCACCCCTCCCCAGCACAGCGAACAGCACCAGAGTGAGACATTGGCAACCATGGCACTGAAGCCAGAGTTGGCACCGCCCTCCTCCTCGGTGCCATGACAGCACTGGAGCCAGAGACGGCACCGACTGCGGCACCATCCCCCTCCCCGGGGCCGCAAATGGCGCCGGAGCTGGACATGGTGCTGTCCCATCTTGGCGCCAACCCCAGAAACCAGAGGTGTACCACCCACGGCACCACTCCCATCATCCGCGCCACAGCAGAAACGGTGCCATCCAGGGCCTTGGCACCGCCGGCAGCACCAAAGCCCGAAACAGCGCCATGGGACGGTGTCGAGGACGGTGCTGGCCCAGACCGGGACACCGGGGGAGCTCTCGCCTCCAAAGAGGTGACTGCCTGGGCGGTGCCTCCCGACCAACCCCCGAAAGGGATGTGCTGGGCCTCCTGCACAGAGGAAGGAGCCCTCACCGCAGCAAGGCTAAGAGAGGCTGAGGCCCCTCCTCCACGGTCCATACATAACCAGGAGGGGACCCGGAGGAAGGGTCAATATCCATACCTTGGCCTTTCGACTGCACACCAGTCCCCGGGAAAGTCGGGCGGCACATTAATTCATTTTAAACGCGGTGTAACCTAATGACACGGGCGGTCCATGGAGAAGCAGGCGCCGAGTTATCCATATCATGAATTGGGCCAAGGCAGAAGAGACATCGATCATGAAGGACTGTGACTGAGTAACGGCGGCCACAGGAGCACCGACGCACAGAAGGCCACCCCATCTTAGAAGACTTTTTGGCCCTCAAACCAGGCATGATCTACCAGAAAAATCAAACAAACAGTAATCAATGTTGCTGGAAATAAAAGAATAAAAGGAACAGTTTTACCGGGGACTCAGTGGCGTTGAGCAGAGGCGTGACGAACAGAACCGACGGGACTTTGACCGCAACTAGGCCGCAGAAGTTATGTTGCAGTTTTCTCGAAGCTCCTCACAAGGTCTGACCTCTACGGTGGGAGGCAAAAAACTGACGACGTGGTGGCGCCGACGACAGTTGACGACCAAAGAGCACCACATTGTACGCTGGCCTCGAGGGCGGCGCAATCACAGAGTGGGCTCCGCCCAGTGGAGAAAAAAAAATAAAAAACTCCCGCAGGGTCCTGGCTTCTGGCCAGGTACCCAATAGTGATAAATGGTGAAGACTGACACAGATAAGATCTACAATATTGTGAAAAGGGAGATCTAAAAAGGTATGACATCTTGGGTGCAAGCCAAATCGGTGAGCAGCTTCTAACAAGGATGGGACAGGCATATGTGATGTTAGAATAGGGGTGGCAGAAACAAATGGGGGGGAATGACCAATAAGGCCAGTGCAGTGAGTTAAGTAGGGTGGGCAGACTGGGTGGGCCTATGGGCATTTTTCTGTCATTAATATATACTTATGTTTTCCCGACCTAATCCCAAATCAGATAAGACATCTTTGGGGGGGGGGGGGTTAAATAAATCTGCACCATGACTTTCTTTGCTATATTTGCAATACGATGGGACACCCAACCAGAAATTGCTGTAAAAATAAAGGGGTAAAGGTTGAAGGAAATTGGGGCACATGTCTAACTGATGTCCAGGTGGGAGCAAAGACTGTCAAGGGTTGGATAGATTTGGAAAGCAGCTGCCAAGTCTGCCTTCCATTCTGATGTCATCTGACAATCTATATTATTAACCTAAATATAGCAATGTTATTGGATGCCTTGAACTTTTTCCATGGTCTGTCTGTCCTTCATGACTCACTCCTTTATCACATGCAAGAGACAAGTTCAGAGATCAGAAGGCACTCTTGTTCATTCTCCGAACTGTACTCCCTGGCAGCAAACAGACAGAAGGAAAAATCAAGTTTACTGCTCATTTCCACTGGATCCGGATCATAGCTGTTGGGAGTGTGATGAATATGGAGAGTAAGGCCTGAAGCAGTTTTTAGTGCTGACCTCAGAGTGTGACATCTGCTTTGCTTATGAATGCTACATTCCTGTGTATTCACTAGGAGTAAAGACCAATGAAACTGGTGACATTACTGAGCAAATAATCTTGACCCAAGTTAATACTGTGGTTTTCGTTTCCGTCACCCAGTACCATGCCCTGTCCTGAAACATAATGTGACGGTGTGTATAGGGCCACCCTTTTTCCATGAAAACAGAAAAATCAGGATTACAAATGGAATTTGCCATTTACCACACAAGTCAAATTTTCACATAAAAAAATCTGTCGTACACATTTACAACTGCACGTGAAGCCACATTTGTGAACACACTTCATTTTGCACATTTTTAATGCAAAATGTGCTGATTTTGCACTCAATTTTGAGGAAAAAATTAAGATTTTACGATTTTGTAAAACAGAATTGTCCATTTTTGAAAATTAAAAATCAGTGGCCCTAGGTGTACTGCAAATACGTCCTGGGCTCTAGAATCTATTTTTAGAAGCCAGAGGAGCAGCAGCCAAGACGACTGGGAAGGAGGTACCATTAAGGAGGCGGCGGCTGGGTTTAGTGGGGCCAAATCTCATTGCTTCAGAAAAGTGATATTCTTGTCCAGAGGTGCACTGGCTGCACATTAATTAATGGACAGAAAAAAATCCCAGCAGAAAGTCCAAAGGCCCTTGCATGGCCTCAAAGTAAAAGAGCAACCCAAAGGGCACTGCCACTCGGAGTACGCGGTGTCCATAATTACAAACAGTAACAGTATAAGCAGGAACCCTGGCCTGCTAACTCAGCACAGAAGACTGGACCATGGAGAAAAAGCACAAACTAAAGAAAAACAAATTCAGGAATAGGTGTCAGAATGCAATGCATTGCTCTCAGCAGTAAAACACATACAATGGCTTGAGAGTCAAAGCTGCTAACACGTCATGTAGAAACAATCAGGTACCACCCTGGTGGAATCGCTCATCAAACAGAGAATGCACCTCAAGAACCTCTCGTTTCCAAAATGTATTCTCTTGTGTATAAACATATCTTATAGGTAACTGGAGAGACAAATCCAGTTCCCCTGCCTCAGGAACAGTTGAATCTAAAATGTTCAAACAGAACCAGTCCTCAATGAAGCAGTGTGCTCCAGGAATGATAATCAGTTGCAGTAAACAATCATTAATAAAACAAATATTCTACCCAAGAGTGCTCCAGGGTGAAGCCAGCGACTAATGGCCAGGAGAGGGGATGACTTGTGGCTCTGCCTCGGGCCATTAACCAGACTGTCACTAACTGATACAGGAAATGCCCAGCGTGGAAGTCATTATTGACATCATACACTATTTTACAATACTGATGCTCTTCTGTGGCTGTGCCCTTGATGTGTGTTGTTACAGTTCATGTTTATCATTTCTGTGATTCTGCTGTCTCATGCTTTACAGACAGCACTCAGCGGTTTGGAAGGGTGCTTCAGAAAATAAAAAAAACACAAACCTGTTGAAATGAAGCAACACAGAACATCTCCACTTTATTGCTGATCTTGTAGTAAGTGTGCTAGCATTCCTACTGTGTGAAATATTCCAAGGGTACAGCACCCTGGAGATTAAGGGCCTCTACAATAACCAATACTGGAACGATCAAACCTGCTGTTCCGCTAATAATGCAAGTTTACTGACAGACGTTCAGTTAAGAGATCTGAGGCAAAGGCGAGGACACAGACCAAAAATGTTACCAGTCAGTTATTGCTGCTATTTTAAAACCATTTTATAACATTTAAATTATACATACACTGAATCAGAACATTTGAACCTCTACAGAACCTTCTCTACCACAAGATACCGCCTTTCCAAAGTCTGGTCAGGACTTTGCGGTAATGGTTTTAACTAATCCCAGTTCAGGTTTAAGATCAAATAATGAAAATAATGCAGACTAAACAGCTCTCGGAGTAGGCATGACGAAGGGTGTACCTCACCTCCTGCCTCATTAGAATGTACAATTCTGTGTTCCCAAGAGACACAGACATAAATAGCAAGTGTTGCTAATGCCAAGTTTAAAAAGCTTATTTATTTAGAATGTGACTTACCACGCGCCCAAGGGCTGGTCCCACTCGACACATCAGCTGCCCTGGAGCTGGAAGAGCACGCCTTGCTCTGTAAAACTGACATCTCAAATTCATGGCATTTAATACAAAGTTGAAGCACTGAGTTAAGCAGAGCATCACGACCAACTGAAACCACAAATTAAGCAGCCTCCACAGCAAGTGTTAGAGGGACGATGCTTTTCCCATGGTAGTTGTCTAGCACTCTGCTTGTTTTTCCTTTTCTCCACTACTACTGCAGCAGTGGCAACGCCAGCAGAAGAGAAGCTGCCGAGTCAGGTGACTTCCCTACCAAAGCACACCCCCCTCATTAAAGCATCTCTTCTGCTCTCCAAAGCTGGAATTCTAGTGCACCACTGAGAATTCACTAGTGTCTTGACCTCTAATTTTATCACTTAATCAGCAACAGCCAGAAAGCGAGTTCTTTCTGATTTACAAGGGCCAGTCTCGAGTCATTCTCATTAGCAATATGGGAGGCCTGATTTAAGTTAAATGATTCATGCTTGCATTGTATGTTTAAACTACACTTATCATCAAGCAGGCTCTAAAGGAAGCAAGTATGCAGTCTTTAAACAACACAATAAACATTAACTGGTATTGAAACTGCTTTCTAGAGACATTTTGGAGTTGGTCTGCTAACCCCGGCTACACACACACTTAAGGAGCCAGTGCCGACAAGTGGTTAGAGTGAAGAGTTACAAATTCCAGAGAGCCAGGTTTGAATGGCAGCACCACCACTTACCGTGTGACCGTGGAGCAATATCATAGTTACAATTTCATACTAACACCTTTTTATTGCATTTTAGATCACCCTTTTTGTCCTGTTTTGTAAGATGCCCTTCTTCACTATTCTGAGTTTGCTGTAACATTTCTTTTAGTTTTGAAATACTTAATGGGCATCATTAAGTTAAATATGACCACCGCAAGTTTTTCGCCAGTGTTCTCTCAGGTATTTTGTAACATTTTAGGGGAAGGGGACAGACAAGGACTGAGAAAAAAAAAAAGTAGTTCTTAACTGGAATTTCAGGATATAGTGAAAAACAACTGCCCCCTCAAGGTTTTCTATTGACATCCAGTAGTCATATCGCCCTCAACTGCAAAACAGCAGTAAGTTACCACTTGGGGGGGATAGTTGTCCACTATACGGTCATCATCTGTATCTTTTTCCCAAATAACTATGCACATTAACACACAAACAAGATCAAGGTCATCCAGACTTCAACTGCTCTGGCAACCTGTCTACATCTGACATCACAAATCCATGTATATGACATCACAATAATTTCCATAGCAAATACTGGAAACAGAAACATAGACACTGACGACAGATACAGACCGAGGGTCCATCCAGTCTGCCCAAATAATTACTTCATCCCCAGAGCCAGAGAACTTGGGGTTATCCCCAACTCCCCCTTGCATTCCTTCCCTACCTTGTTCCCCACAGTGCTACTCAGAGTCTTCTTGTTCTGTCCCAGCTGTTTATGAATCCATTAAGAATACCTGCACCCACCACTACCACCAGCAATCTGTTCCACATTTTCACCACCCTCTCAGTAAAGAACTTTGTCAGGAGTGAAAATGGGTTGGTAACCCACAGATCTTTCAGTATAAAATAAAAATTCCACACCACCCTCCTGACTACCCCCTCCCATTAACCTATTTTGCCCCACTTAACTGCATCCCTACTGTTTAATATTAAGGTCTTCACTATTCACTTTACTTATACCCCTTGGAAACTTATAGGTCATGTCCTCCTTCTCCCTTCTGGCCTCCAGCCACTCCTCACAGAATCTGCCTTGCTGGCCCTGGATCATTTTGGTGACCCTCTGCTGTACTGCCTCCAGCCTATTTAAGTCCTTTCTCAGATTACGTCTCCAGAACAAGGTACATTATTACTGGTGAAGCCTCACCAGTGATCTGTACAGGGACAGTCTCTCTTCCCTTCTTTTACCATTAAAACCTCTCCTAACACACCCCGGCATCCTTGGTGCCTTACTGTAGGACTTCTTGCACTGTCTGGTTTCAGGGTTACCACCTTTTAAGAAGCCCAAAGTGGGACATTTCTTACTGAAACATGATTTTTCGCGGGACAGTACCTAACTTCGACTGATGCAACATACTTGTTTTCTCTATATAATCAGAATTAAGGCTAAGTATTGTAGTTTCTTAGTTGCTTCTATTGTTTCTTATCATTTTAAGGCATTTTAGGTAAGCTATTGTAATTTTCCAGAACATTTAGTGGAAAGTTAGAAAATATTTTTCCTACTGTAAAATCAGGACATTTTAGTATTTCTCATTTTTTTTTGCAGGACACAGCTGCCCAAATCAGGACTGTCCTGCGAAAATCAGGACAGGTGGTAACCCTATCTGGTTTGCATGAGGAAGTCACTGAGGACAACTCCAAGATCCCAGGAGATGTCACAAGCAAAGGATTGTGATGCCAAGTGCAGAAAGCCACCAGTGATGTCAGGTGTATAAAGCCACCAGTGAAGTCAGGTGTATAAAGCCACCAGTGAAGTCAGGTGTATAAAGCCACCAGTGAAGTCAGGTGTATAAAGCCGCCAGGGATGTCAAGTGCAGAAAGCCACCAGGGATGTCAAGTGCAGAAAGCCACCAGGGATGTGAGGCGTAGAAAGCCACCAGTAATGTGAAGTGCAAAAAGCCACCAGTGATGTCAAGCATAGAAAGCCACCAGTGATGTCAAGCGTAGAAAGCCACCAGTGATGTCAAGCGTAGAAAGCCACCAGTGATGTCAAGCGTAGAAAGCCACCAGTGATGTCAAGCGTAGAAACCCACCAGTGATGTCAAGTCTAGAAAGCGGCTAGTGATGTGAACTGTAAAAAGCCTCTAGAAAAGTGAAGCGTACAAAGCCACCAGCGATGTGAAGCGCAGAAAGTCACCAGAACACCACAAATCTGAGGGACAGTAATCCTGTTTTCATGTCAAATTACACAGTAATAAAGAAAAAGGTGCGGCCTGCCAGTCAGCACAGCGGCAGTGCTACTACCAAACACGGGCAACCCGTGTTCTGAAGAAAGAATGAGTCATCGTAGGCCAGCCAGGGGTGGAGGATTAAGCATACCAGAGGACGCTCTTCCTGGGGAGGGTGATCTGTGTGCTCCGCTACAACACTGCCACCTAGGTGACCACAAGTAAGAGTGCAGCAGAGAGGCGATGGGTGGGTGAAACACCTCCTGACAAGGACATCTGCAGGCTTGTGTGCAGGTGTCCACTTAGTCCTTTCTCATGAGGTGCTTGGGAATGGGACCCAAGGGGAAGAAAAAGTCTCCCTGAACTTGTAGCAGCATGACGCCACCTCTCTCTCTCCCCCCGCAGGCCCTGCATCGCTCACTGGCTACCAACCACAACTGAACTTGAACTTCTGGGCCTGGCAAACCCAGGGGGCTCCACCATTGGGGGAAGAGACTGTGGGGCACTGTACAGGTTGGAGTTAAGTCCCAGAGGCTCGGAGAGAAAGGGTGGCTGATGTCAGCAAGTCTGGGATCAGAAACTAAAAAAAAAAAAAAAAATACAGAGAAAATTAATAATAAATTGAAAATGCTTCAAATACTCTTTTTTTCCTCAGTGTCCCCTGAAATATTAGGGGTACTTTAAAGATATCTAGCAATAAATTAAATAGTAGGCAGATAAGCAGAAAGCTTCCTGTGACAATAACACCCACCTAGCAATCCCGAGACTGCCTATCTGCCTACACTTGCCCATTACCCATGTTCTATCACCAACACGCTGTGTTCATCACCTGCAGTCCAACTCATGGTGCCTGCCAACAGCTATTACTGTTAATTAGATAATGTCGGCCCAGCAGGGTGGCCTAAGTGCTGTACAGCATTCCACAGCAGCTGTCACATTATTCTAATCATGCAACACAGGGCCTGCTTTCTGCCTAAATGGCAATACTCCAGCCATGTTTTGTTTCTGAAACTATGAAAAAGCTCAGTCTCGTCGGATTCATGTAATTTTCTCCTCTGGTGTGTATCGATTGCAACGTAGAATGATAGGGATCTGGCAGAATTCATTGGCTACACAGTGTTCAGCTTAACTCCCCAACACAGGGGGTTGAAGTGTCACATTCCACAGGCAACAGACTCCCAGAGATACGTGAATCACTGACTACTATTATTAAATCTAGTAGTAAATGTCAACTTACTAACATCAATCCTAGCCGGGAAAATATGCCATATGGTACCAAACTTTCAGCATTTAGCATCAATCACAGCCATAGGCAAATGCGCCATAGGGTGTGGCTACCAAACTTTCAGCATGTAGCATCAATCACGGCCATAGGCAAATGCGCCACAGGGGTGTGGCTACCAAGCTTTCGGCATGTAGCATCAATCACAGCCATAGGGTGTGGCTACCAAGCTTTCAGCATGTAGCATCAATCACAGCCATAGGCAAATGCGTCATAGGGTGTGGCTACCAAGCTTTCAGCATGTAGCATCAATCACAGCCATAGGCAACGCGCCATAGGTGTGGCTACCAAGCTTTCAGCATGTAGCATCAATCACAGCCATAGGCAAATGCGCCATAGGGTGTGGCTACCAAGCTTTCAGCATGTAGCATCAATCCTAGCCATAGGCAAATGCGCCATAGGGTGTGGCTACCAAGCTTTCAGCATGTAGCATCAATCACAGCCATAGGCAAATGCGCCATAGGGTGTGGCTACCAAGCTTTCAGCATGTAGCATCAATCACAGCCATAGGCAAATGCGCCATAGGGTGTGGCTACCAAGCTTTCAGCATGTAGCATCAATCACGGCCATAGGCAAATGCTCCATATGGTGTGGCTACCAAGCTTTCAGCATGTAGCATCAATCCTAGCAACAGTTAAGGGTGCAACAGCAGGGTATTAAATAGCTGGTATAGTACAGCAAAATGCTAAGCAAACCGGGTAATGCTAACCATTTTCAGACATGCTTAGCAATAGACTGTTAACTATTTTTGAGTGAGTCCATGACACAGTACCCAACATTAATAAAAATGTTTTAATAATTTTTTTTAATTTTGCTAATCAATCTGTGCCAAGTGCCATGCATTTTCACAACTGGTTAGCACTTTCACGTGTCAACAAACTGTTGATCAGTTTTTTCCAGCTTATTTAAAACCCTGCACAGAAACACAGAATTCGTCAGCAGAAAATGAGCGCTAGGCCCACCTAGTCTGCCCTATTTTCCCTGCCTATTACTACACCCTGGACCCTGTTTGGTCTCAGGAGTCCCTCCCTTCTCCCTTACCTCTATTTATTATACACACATGCCTATGTCACGCATGCTTGAAGCTCCACATTGTCCTCACCCCCTCCAGCTCCTCTAGCGGGCTGTTCCTGGAGTCCACCACTCTTTCTATGAAGTAGTATTTCCTCACATCCCTCCTAAGCTCCCCCAAAAAGCTTCACTACATGCCCCATATGTCCTGGTGCTCCTCTGAAAGAGGCTCTCCTGCTCCATGTTCACCCCCATCAGGTACCTTACAGGTTTCAGTCATGTCCTCTCTCGCTCTCCTCTCCTGCAGGAAGTACAATGCTGAGCTCCCGCAGGCTCTCCTCGTACTGTTTCTCATTAACCCACTCACCATTTTAGAAGCCCTCCTCTGCATTGCTTCCACCCTCAATGTCCTTGCAGAGGTGCAACCTCCAGAACTGGATACAGTACTCTAGGTGGTGTCTCACTAGCGAGCAGTACCACCTCCCTTCTCCTGCTAAAAATCCCCCTCCTTACGCACCTCAGCATCCCACTAGCCTTGCCTACTGCCTTGTTGCACTTACCTGCCACACTGAGATAATCAGATTATGATTACCCCAAGGTCCTTCTCTTTCTTGACTGATTGTGTAAGTACACACACACACACACACAATCTTAACACAGTCCCTGCGTTTCCCTGCCCCAGGTTCACAACTTTGCACTTTTTGGCAATAAAACCCAGCTGCCACACCATGGACCACTCCTCCAGCTTCCCTAGATCCCTCTGGATTCTCTCCACCCCTTCCTGGGTGGCCACCCTGTTGTAGATGTTTGTCTTATCTGCAAAGACACACTCTCTCCTCCGGTTCCTCAGCAATGGCACTTATGAAGACACTGAAGAGGAGATGAGCCAGTACAGATCAGTGTGTCACTTCATTGGTCACTCTCCCATCCCCGAGTGACTATCATTTACCACCACTCTGTTGTCGCTGATCCTTCAACCAGATTATTTTACCACCTTCTCCCAAACCCCCAGGTTGCTAAGTTTCTCTATTAACCATCCACAGTTGTGGATGTGGCCATATGCCCTAGTAACTGTAGAAGACCACTTGCAGGTCTTGGCTGACCTGCTGTGAAAGACTCTGCTGTTGCTATCAAAGCTCAATTCTAGCCTGAAGGAGGAAAGCTTTCCCCTGCAGGGTGTCTAGATCTACTTCTATGAAGTCCAGTAATTGAACAGGCTCTAGCTGGGACTTCTGCAGGTTTATCAAGAATCCCAGTTCTCCAAGGTGGCTTTTACTAACAAGGCTGAGCAACGTGCCTCTTGTTCTGTCTGTGTTTGTTCTGATGTGTTAGAAAACACTTTCTCAGAAAAGATAGTGGAGTCATGAAACAGGCTGCCCGTAGATATAGTGGGAGCAAAGACCATATCAGCCTTCAAATGGGATTGGGATAAAAAGTATGTTCGAATTAAATCTGTGGGTAAAAGTACAGGCTAGGTCCTGGGATCTCCTAGGGTCTCGGGAACTCATGGGCAGACCTGCATGGACCTTTGGTCTCTTGACATCACCCTTCTATATTTCTCTGTTTCCCCGAGACTACCTAGTCGTCCAGGTAGTGGAAAACCACCAAGCCTTGTTTTTTCAGATGTGCTAACACCACAGCTAACAGTTTAGGGAGTGGGTCAGAGGACTGATAACCATTTCTAACAGTGTGGGGAGTGGGTCAGAAGGCTAATTGTTTCTAACAGTGCAGGAGTGGATCAGATGGCTAATAACGGTTCCTAGCATTGTAGTGAGTGGGTCAGAAGGGTCAAAACTGTTTCTAACAGAGTAGAGAGTGGGTTAGGGGCTCATAACTGTTTGTAACAGTGTAGGTAGTGGGTCTGAATGTTAACTTTTTAACAGTGCAGGGAGTGGGGTGGGGGCTAAGAAAAAATTACTCACCTTAGTAATTATGTTTCTTCTAATGGAGTCTTGCTGTATTCTGACATTATGCAGTTAGCCCCAGCACTTGAACTATTTCACAGAGAAAGAGTTAACTCTATGCCAGAGCATAGAACGTTGAGCTCAAGCTCGGTTAAAACCTCTGTTTGCTGCACTTTGAAGTGTAATCGTCAGATTCTTATGAGCTAACACTAACTACCCCCACTATGTGGAAACTGTAACATTTTTACTAGCCAAAAAGGCAACCAAATATGTTGGATCCCCAAAGGACTCAAATCGAGAAATACAAAACAAAAACTAGGTAGTGAACAAAATAATTACCAAACCATATAAATAACCCACTCCTGCCTTGCAAGGAGCGCACGTGCATACCCCTGAGGTGCAACATCATACGCTTACCAGCCCACCTCCCAAAACCAGGTTCTGAGAGGGGAGGCAGGGAGGGAGGTCAGAATACAGCAAGACTCCATTAGAAGAAACACAATTACTAAGGTGAGTAATTTTTTCTTCAAACAACATTAAGCAATTGTGACACTTGGACAGCTGGTTCTGATCAACCTATGCTTTTTGTAATATAACAAAATGTGTTACTGAATGTCTCTCTTGAGAGATGCTGACAGTCTGTGGAATGACAAACCCCCCTTCCAGGTTTTAGCTAATAGGTGTTACCTGGAAGGTCAAGAGATAATTACAGGCTAGAAGAGACTTAACATTTAGATTCAATGCAAAAAAGTGAAAAGTAATTCACCTGGGAAACAAAAACCCAGGGGAAGAGTACACAATGGGGGGTGAGATACTGACAACAACAAAAATGGAAAGGGACCTGGGGATAGTCATATCAGACAACCTAAAGGTGGGCCAGCAACGTGAAAAGGCAGTAAGGAGGGCTGGGGGGATACTGGGATGCATAGGGAGAGGCATCACCAGTAGAAAACAGGAAGTTGTTGGCCCTCTGTACAGACAGTTGGTAAGACCACATCTGGAGTACTGTGTACAGTTCTGGAGACCTCATCTCCACAAAGACAGACAAGGTGGAGGCTGTACAGAAGAGGGCAACCAAAATGATGCAGGGTCTGCATATGAAGAAAGAATAAAGGAACTAAAGATGTATAGCCTCGAGGAAAGGAGGGAGAGGGGGGACATGATAGAAACTTTCAAATACCTCAAGGGAATCAACAAAGTCCAAGAGGGTAGCATCTCTCAGAAAAAGATGTGCAAAAACAAGGGGACACAATTTGAAGATGGGGGAGAACGGCTCAGAGGTAATGTGAGGAAGTATTTCTTCACAGAGAGGGTTGTGGATACATGGAACAGCCTTCCTGAGGAGGTTGTAGAGTCAAAAACAGTGGGGGAATTCAAGAATGCATGGGACAGACAAGGCAATTCTAATGGGGCGTAAGAGGAAGTAGGTTGTTGGTTAACTAGGATCTGCAGCTTATACGTTAGGTAGGGAAATGGGCCGACTAGGTGGGCCAAGCGGTCCTTATCTGCCATCAAATTTTATGTTTCTATTTAGGTTCTCCTTTTTATGTGACGAATTGCAGCTTGCCAACTGCCAAGATAGATCATAAACGTTTATAACATCAGAGGAAACACAGTAAAATTCACATGGTGATACAAAAGCATGTTGCACCTCCGTGAGATCTGGCAGAGAGACAGAACAGGCCCTTTGATGTCCTGGAAAGGGGAAGCTGCTCATAGATCAAAGAAAGTCATTTGAAAAAAACTAGTTGTACTCAGGTCATAGAATCTAATACTTTGATAAGGCATCCTGTTTTGCATAGATATATTGTTTTATATTCTGACAGGGAGAAGCTAGGTGATCTCACGCAAAGAGGTTGGCAAAGCCAGTTTTTAAACAGTATTCTGTTTTCCATTTACACACAAATGTTTGGACTCTGAAAAAGCAACATCAGGCACTGTTAGGAGATAAGTATACTGTGATAGGAGATTTTGTCTGCACTTTTAAACCCGTTTTGTTTAAGTGATTTGTATGTTTTGTGATATATTGTTCTGTATTTACATTTTTTTTTATCTATTTTGAAGTAAACCTCTACTTTAGAGACTACTTGGTGTGCCTTTGAATTTCTTTTTGACAAGGGAAGCTTGCACTGTTAAAGCTGACACTGCACAAAGCTTACTGGTTTTACCAAACTGGGAAAAGGTAAGAATTTATTCTGAGGTCTTTAATAGAGTTTTAAGGTTTCATTTTGTACGCCTGGTTAGTTGCCCATAGGCAAACGATATCTGGCCCCCCAAGAGCAGAATGATCTGAGCCCGTGCACTGGGTACGCTAACAAGAGGTGCACAATTTGAATCCCTCCAAGACTTGAGACCAAAGGTTGATTCGAACCCACAAGAGAGACATGAGGGTTACCCTGTTTCTGTTAACTGTTCGCAAGACTGCAATCGGAGGTTGGCACTTTGGGAGTAGAGGGCTGACCTGCTGACTGGGTTTGTGACAGCCTTGCTGTATACTAACATTATGCAGACTACCAAGCAGTACCTCCATGGAGGAGGGAATCGAACCTATTTTGGGAACAGGCTCTGCAGTACTGCTGTACCAAACCTAGCATCACTCCTAGCCTGGATATCCAGAGAGTAATGCTTAGTGAAAGTATGGACTGTTTTCCAAGTGGCTGCTTTGCATATCTCTAATAAGGGTATATCTCTGGCAGCAGCCAGAGAAGCGGCTGTACCTCTAGTCGAATAAGCCCTCAGGCCTGAGGGGGGCACGTTGCCTAGCTTTTCATGGAAGAATTGTATACAAGAGACAATCCACCTGGCAATAGTTCACTTAGTAGCAGGTTTGCCGTTCCGCATTTCACCATAAGTGAGGAACAACTGGAGGGAGTCAAACCTAAGAGCCTTAGTACGCTCAATGTAGTAGCTAAGAGCTCTTTTAGCATTCAAACTGTGTAATCGTCTCTCTCCTGAAAAAGAATGATCGGTGAAGAATACAGGAAGAGACATGGATTGGTTCAGATGAAAATCTGAAGCCACTTTGGGTAAGAACCTCCTGTTAGTTCTAAGGACCACCTTATCTCTATGAAATGAGATAAATAATCAGGCTCCACTGACAGAGCTTGTAATTCACTGATACGCCTGGCAGAGGTAATAGCTACCAGGAACACAGTTTTCCAAGTCAAGTACTTAAGGTCTGCTGAGGACATACACTCAAAAGGGGCTTGCATAAGCTGAGCAATGCAAACATTAAGATCACAAGCAGAAGTAGGATCCCTAAAGGGGGGACTGGTATGAAGCAATCCTTTGAAGAATTTACAGAAAACAGGTGAAATGCCAGTGAGGAGGACTTTCTCACCGACAGGAAAGCAGAAACAGCTGACAAGTGTACTTTTAGGGTAGCTGGTCTGAAGCCTACACCATTAAGATGAACCATGTAATCTAGAACTGTAGACAAGTCAGCAGTATCTGGGGATGTATGCTTTTTGGAACACCAAATGCTGAATCTCTTCCATTTGGAGTTATAAGTTTTTCTGGTGGCAGGTTTTTGAGAGGCTTTGAGAATGTCCAGAGCCCCTTGAGACAGATGCAAATTTGCATATTCTAGCTCTTCAAGAGCCATGCCTTAAGATTGAGAGACCGAAGGTTGGGGTACCAGATCCTCCCCTAAGAGGAGATTAACAGATTGTGATTCCTGGGAAGAGATAGAGGAAGATGGACTGCTAGGAACAGCAACAGGGGATACCAAGGCTGCCTGGCCCAGTCTGGAGCAATCAAGATCATTTTGCAAGACTGTGACCTTATATTGACCAGGACTCTGAACAGTACAGGAAAAGGAGGGAAGGCATACAGAAATTTCCCTTCCCAATCCAGAATTAGAGCATCCAGAGGGACTGAACCCAAGACTGGGGGTCTGCAACAGAATAGAGGAAGTTGGTGATTGTCTGGGGCTGCAAAGAGATCCATCTCTGGAGTGCCCCACTTTGAAAAGATTACTTTTAACACTAGGGGGGTCCAGGGACCATTCGTGATGGCTTTGGGAAATCCTGCTCAATGCATCTGCTAGCACATGGTCCTTCCCTGGAAGGTGGACTGCCACCAGAGAGGTCCAAAGAGAATAAGCCAGGGACCATAGTTTCATGGCTTCCAAGCACAAGACTGTAGACCGAATGCCTCCCTGCTTGTTGATGTACCACATGGTTGGTGGTGTTGTCTGTCCTGACCTGAACCACCTTGTTTTGTACCGATTCCGAGAAGGCTTGCAGAGCCAGGTACACAGCCCTGAGCTCCAGAAGATTGATGTGGAGAAGAGACTCCTGAGGGGACCACACTCCCTGAGCTGAGAGAGCTCCCAGGTGAGCTCCCCACCCCAGGAGAGAAGCATCTGTGGTTAGAACCACAGAATGAGACTGAGTGATGAATGGGACTCAATTGCCTGAGGTTGTCCTGATCCAGCCACCACTGGAGAGCCTGGATCAGGGTCTGAGTCACTGGAATAAGCTTGGTTAGAGGATCTTTTTTCTGAGACCAAAAAGCCCTCAAATAGAACTGTGATGTCCCTCATCTGAAATCTGGCCCCTTGGACCACTGCAGTGAAAGTGGCCATGTGGCCCAGAAGTTGAAGGAAACACCTTGCTGATCAAGACACCAGAAGGTGGAAAGAGGAAGCCAGCTCTATAATGGCCTTTACCCTTGCCAGAGGGAGAAAGGCTCTTGCTTTGACAGTATCCAACTCTACCCCTATGAAAGTTAAGAGTTGTACTGGCTCTAGAACTGATTTGGGAAGACTGAGGAGGAATCCTAGAGAAGTGAGCACTTGTTGGGTCACTTGTAAATCTGACTTGACTTGGTCTGGAGACTGACCCACTATGAGCCAGTCGTCCAGGTATGGAAATATGGAGATGTTTTGCCTCCTTAGAAAAGGCCACTACTACTGCTGCTAGGCATTTTGTAAACACCCTTGGAGCTGCTGTTAGGCCGAAGGGCATTGCTTTGAACTGGTAATGGCCTGAAGGCAGTTCGAACCCAAGGTACTTTCTGTGGGAGCACCTAACGGGAATGTGAAAGTAGGCATCCTTTACGTCCAGGGAGGCTAGCCAGTCCCCTGGCCTTAGAGAGGAAAGAATAATTCCCAGAGTCACCATTTTGAATTTTGGCTTTAGTAGGTGCTTGTTTAGGTATCTTAAGTCTAGGATGGGCCGCCATTCCCCTGCTGTTTTTTTTCAGGGTAAGGAAGTATCTGGAATACAGACCTTTGTTCCTGTGAAGTGTAGGAACTTTCTCTATGGCTCTGAGAGCCAGCAGAGATGAAACTTCTGCCTCTAGGGCAAGGTTTCGGAGATGTTTGCAGGTGGGAAGGACCTGACCCTCAGCTTTGGAAATTTTTTGAAGCTGAGGGCCAGTCCCTGGCTTACTACCTTCAGGACCCATTTGTCGGAGGTAACAGACTTCCAGTCCCAGAAGCAGTAAACCAGCCTGCCTCCTACAGGAACTAGGGAGTCGACCTGGGCTGACACATCAGGGTGACTGCTTGGCAGGAGCCTTAGGCTGAGAAGAGGATGCAGCCCTGCTCATCCCCCTTCTGCCTCTGAAGAACCCCCTCTGGGCAAAAGGAGTCTGCGCCTGGTAGAAAGGCCTGTGAAAAGGCCTGATCCTGTCCCTATCCTGCTGCTTCTGAGGAGTTGCCTGCCTTTCCTTGGCCTGTGCACGCCTGTAGGTGGTCCTGTTCGCATCCATCTTCTTCATATAATTCTCTGTCTGCTCCCCAGAAAATTCTCAACAGGGAAATCCATGGCCTTAGCCTGGGTGTCCTGTGATAGGCTACTACATCTGAGCCAAGCCAGCCTCCGAAGAGCCACAGATGCAGCCATGACTCTTGATGACACATCACTGGAGTCCACAGCAGCAGCATGAAACTGGATTTTTGATGCCTCAATCCCATCAGCAGCCACCTCCTTCAGCTCCTTGGCCAGCTGGGGGGAAGCCTGTTTAGCCAGTTCCAGAACAGTATCCCATCTGGACTTCTGGTATCTGGCTGTGTAGGCCATATAATTAGCCTGAGTCCCAAGGAAGATGCCATGTACTGTTTCTTTGCCATGGCATCCAGCTTCCTGGAGTCTTTATCTGGGGGGGGGGGGGAGCCAAGGTTATGTTAGCCTTATCACAGGCTGCAGCCTGCACAACCCCAACATGGCTGAACTGCTGGTACAAGTACTCCGTACCTGGGCCTGACAACATATACCTCTTTTCCATTTGCCTGTCCACAGGAGGTAAAGAATCACAGTAACTTCTGTGTTTGTTACTCAAAGGATTTGTAAAGGGGAATAGACAATCTCTTGGACTCTGGGATGCCCATCATTTCCACATAGTCAGGTTCCTCTTGCTCCTCGACAGCTTCATCCAAAGGGAGCTGGAGGGTTTCTGCCACATTTTTGTAAAACATAAAGTGGGAAGGGGACTTAGAAAGCCTAGGAAAGGAAACACCAGAAGGCCTGTCTGGGGAGATGTCCGGTTCTATGGGCTCATCCAGACCTTCCACATCATCATCATCATCATCACCACCACCACCACCACCACCACCACCACCTTCATCCCCCACCAAATCTGGTTCAAAATAGTCTTCAGGGGAATAGTCCTGAACCAGAGGAACTGACTGAACCAAACACCTACTGGGAGGCGTCTGATCAGCCAGCACCGAATGGAGCGATTCAACTATGTTAATCGCCCTGGCAATTTCTTCGGCAGTTGGATGATGTGGTTCTGGATCCGAACCGACCAATTTCTCTTTTTCTTTTTGGCGGAACCAACCCCTCAGGATCGGCTCTCCGTTTGATCGAGGGAGTCTCGCCCAGATCAGTGGGCACTCCTTCAGGTTCAGTCGGAACCAAACCTGGCTGGCCATCCGGGTCAGCGGACTTCTCAGCCTCCTTTTCCCTACCCCTGCCCAATCTTTTATCCAGGGTGGCTTTAGGGAAATTCTTACATATTTGGCAGTCTGACTCCAAGTGGTCAAAACCCAGACAAACATAGGTGGTGTGAGGATCAGCCTTAGCAAAGGCCTCCCCACACTCACTGCAGTGTTGAAACCCAGTGGGCCCGGTTTTTCTCTTTGGTTTCTCAGACGAAGCCATCCTATCACTTACCCTTTTTATGGCAAAAGCCAGACAAGACCCCCTTGTCGGTTCCTAACCATGTTACGGTGTTGGAAAAAACAATGAAACCACGTTTTTTTTTTTTTTTTTTTTTTTGGAGCAGTCTCACACTAAATTAAAACTAAAGAGATAGACAAATACAGACAACCGGTTTAGCTGAACCAGCTGAAATACAGTTTTTACAATTTCCACAAAAAAACTCAGCACTACTTCACTACCTATGTACTTACTGTACTGCAGACAGGGACCTGAACCAAAATAAAGAAAAAATAGAGGTATAAACAGACGTTTTTAACCAGACCGAACCGTTAGCGAAGGAGAAATCTCCGGAGTGATTGTTCAGTTAGGCAGAGTAAAGAATCTGACGGTTAAACTTCAAAGTGCAGCAGACAGAGGTTTGAACAGAGCTCGAGTTCTATGCTCTGGCACAGAGTTAACTCTTTCCTCTCCGGAGCAGTTCAAGTGCTGGGGCTAACTGCGTAATGTCAGAATACAGCAAGACTTCATGTTTGAATAACTGTTTCTAACAGTGTAGGAAGTGGGTCATGAGGCTCATAACTGTTTCTAACAGTGTGGGGAGTGGATCTGGGGGCTAACAACCATTTCTAAGTGTATGGAGTGGAATAGGGGGCTAATTGTTACTAACAGCGTACAGAGTGGATGGGGGCTAACAGCTGCTTCAAACAGTGTAGGGAGTGAATCAGGGGTCTAACAGCAGTGTCTAAGTGTAGTGAGTGGGTTGGGGGCTAATAACTGTTTCTAACAGTGTAAGAAGTTTGTTGGGGTTAATCACCGTTTCTAACAGTGTAGGGAGAAAATAAGGGGGCTAATAACGGTTTGTAACAGTGTAGGGAGTGGGTCAGGAGCAATAACTATTTCTAACAGTGTAGGGAGGGGATCAGGGGGCTAGTAACTGTTTCTAACAGTGTAGGTTATCAGGGAGAATGGAAGCACACTAGGAGCGTTGCCAGGGCTAGTATCGGTTTCTAAGTGAGTAGGAAGTGAGTCAGAGGGCTAATACCCGTTTCTAACAATTGAGGGTGGGTCAGGGAGCTAATAACGGTTTCTAACAGTGTAGGGAGGGGATCAGGTGACTAGTAATGGTTTCTAACAGTGTAGGTTACCAGGGAGGATGGAAGCACACTAGAAGCATTGCCTGGAGGTTGATCATGGTTTCTAATACTGTAGGTTACTGGGAGGATGGACAAACACTAGGAGCGTTGCCCTGGCTGCAAGATGTATGTTATGCTGCTCTCAGGAGTCAGGAAGAGATATCTGCAGCTGCTCTGATCTGGTCACTGCTCTAACAGTAGGGTTGGTAACTGGGGTAGCATCAATGATACTGGGAGGGGCATATTTGGCCGTTGCTCTAACAGAAGGGTTGGCAACTAGGGGCAGCAGCAGGGGGTAGCATCAGTGACACTGGGAAAGACAAACATCTGGTGCACTGCCAGAGCTGTGTGATGTAAAAAACTTAAGTATACGCACTCAAGGTATTTGACCAGTAGTCCAGAGCACAAATGGTCCCCTGATGAAGCTCTACTGAGTGAAGCGCTGGAACAGTGTGGTGGAGCTTTCTATCATTCAGCTGTACTGCAGTAGGCCAGTGAACATTTTGCATAGTTTAGTCCGCCAATTTTGTTTTCCTTCTGCAGAATGGACCATGCACTTAGTTTACAGCAGTAGCTGGAATAAAAATATTAAGCACTAAACTGAAGCTATTGGTGCTTTGTGCTTTGGACTACAGGTCATGTGCCTCAGATGTAAATACTTTTGTTGATTTGTATCATTTAGGTTTGGTCACTTAGATGTGCACTGGTAGATGGCACCAAATGTGCAGAGTGGTTTCTGTGCTATGTGATGTACACCATCCTGCAAACAGAAGGCAAAGGAGATACAGCCGCAGCCACTGCAGGGTGCTCAATGCTGTCAAGAGTGCACTGCCAGGCTGCAGTGGTAGTTGGAGGCAAAAGAGAGGAGCATAAAGTTGTGCAGGTGGCTCACGAGGATGGGGGGAGGAGACTATGGATATGGACACTAGGCCGGGGGAACAATGATCTCTAGTGGTAGCGACAGGGAATGACCAGAGTGGAGAAGGAAGGTAGCACACATGGTCCAAAGGGAGCACCACTGCCAGTGGACACCAACAACAGGTATCCGCTTCTGGTTGGCCAGGATAAGTGGGGTCAATAAGTGACTGGGGCTAGTGGGGGCAGGCCTGGCACCAGGACACCCAACCTGCCATGCAGGAGGAAGGAAAAAGAAATATGAGATAAGAGGCAGGAAGGTAGTAGTCATCGGGGACTCTTACTAGGGCAAAAGGGGAGGTGATAGGGGCATTAATGGACCAGGATGGCATCTTGGTTGAGGTGGTTTGCTGGGTGAGGTGGAGGCGGCATTGGTGGACTAGGAAGGTAATAATCACTGGGTCTCTAATATTAGAGCAAAGGGTGAGGTAGAGGGGGCATTTCTGGGCTAGGATGGTAGCAGCCACTGGGGGCTCTAATTTATTACAGTAAAACCCCCATTATCCAAACCCTGGATAACCAAAACTCACAGTTAAATGAAACCGTGGTTTGTCCCCCAACACTATCAGCTGTTTCACACAGGCAATTCAGATTACTGGAGTGCTTGTGCCAATATGACTCTGCTAGCTGTGCCTGGTTAGAATGCAGTTGTTTCACCGTCTCAAATTTCCCTAATCTGGTGTAATCAGCTCACCTTTTTTACCTACTCAGGTGGTCGTTAGCAGGTCACTGATGTTTCAGCAGTCTCATGGCTTTGGTGCTTGTGCCAGTTGGCTTTTATACTGAAGAGAATGCTATGGGCTTGTACAGAGTGCAGAATGTCTGCCAAGTCTGCATGAGCAAAAGAAATTTACAAAATGGCACCGGCTTACCGTCAGTGTGGTCGCGTAACAGAGGTGAGTGGTTTCAGTAACTGATGTTAAAGGCTTCCTAGTGTCTCAGCGCTCAGTCGGCTTTAACAGAAACTAAGGGGAATGCTATCGGCTTGCAGGCTTCCTACTGCCGTCTCAGTGTTCAGTCAACTTTTACAGAAATTAAAGAGCACCTTTCCCAACCAAGAAATGATTAAACAAGGAGCTCCCTTACCTCTTGGCAAGCTCCTTCATGCCGTCTTTTCTTTTTTTAATAGTGGATCCAAAGGAAGGGAAGGGATTGTAATTTGCGCCCCCCCCAACCCCACAGAGGGGCTGCCCACACAATCCCTCTCCACTTCCTGATTCTATGCGTCCCTGCACTCCAACCTACTATGACGTTTTTATAGCGGAGCATGGGGATTCACTCCATTCATTTCAATGGAGCACCTTTTTCAAATGCAATTTCCCCGACTGTATATCGGGTTTTGCTACCTATTGATGGCAGACTTCAACTAAAGAGAGCTCTGTTAGTTGAATTCTGCCATCAATAGGTATCAAAACCCGATATATCATCGGGAAAATACATTTGCTAAAGATAAACCACTGAAGCGAATGGAGCGCATCCCCGAGCTCTGACCTATGAAGATGTCACAGAAGTCGGAGTACGGGAACTCATAGGAGAATCAGGAAGTGGAGAGGGATCATGCGGGCAGCCCCACAGAGGCAAATTACGATCCCCTCCCTTCATTTGGGTACACTATTAAAAAAGAAAAGACAGCATGGAGGAGCTCCCCAAGAGGTAAGGGAGCTCCCTGTTTAATCGTTTTCTTTTTTATTTAAAAACTGATGGGAAAGGTGTTCTTTAAGCCAGGGGAATGCTACTGAGTGCAGCTTCTGCTCAGTCTGCCTGTGTGAGAGATGCTGTTCATGAAGGCAGCTGCAGCAAGATCCCGGTGACAGCATCGTAAGCAGTGTAAACTCTGCAGAACTATGTACTGCACATAGAAAGATTTAAGATAAAAACAAAAAAAAAAAACACTAACTAGCTACTCAAACAACCTATCTGTATGTCTCTGGGGGCAGACATCTTTCTCTGTGTGCCACACACTACGAACTATAGTAATCTAAATTAACCGAAACCCCATTTTTTCCAAATGTTTCATTTCCCCATGATATTTGGATAAATCAGGGGGTGTTACAGTATTAGATATTTCAGAACAGAACCGCCAAACAAAATCCTATTTATCTTAATGTTTCCTATGTCTCCCTTGACATTCTGATAAATGGGGTTTTACTTAATTTATTTTTGTTAAACAGAATTGCCTGGGGGAGGTTGCACCCCAACCCTGGGGAGGGGGACGATCCACTAAGACTGACTGGCATGATCATTTCCTAGATGGGACATACTAACTTGGAGCTTCGGGCCTTTGGGCCTTTAATGTGAACTTATATATGTGTCAGCCACACATTCCGGATCTGGGAAATCCTTCGAGATCTCTAGAATTATTTATTTTAAACTGGCCTGCTACGTCTATTCAACTTAGAGACTCTCAGACTATCAGGGCAGATTTGTTTGGACATTGAGACAACTGAACCCTATACAGAGCCCTTTTTATGTTTGCTTGCACGTACGTGCAAGAAACATAGTGCCATCATCCGAGTTTTCCAGAGGTGTGTCAGCCTCTTCCAATTCAGTCAGTGTGTTTGCAGACGCGGTCGCAGTGCGCCAATCACTGCTCCAGCTGTCTATGACAGCTGAAAATGCAGAGCATACAGTTGAAAGGAGAGCTCCGCTTCAGTGAGCAGAGGTCCCCTTCACACACATACACACACACGCACACTGCATACGCACACTGCGTGCTCATGTCTTCCTCCCCCCACTCTGTGGGCGATGGGGGTGCCTAATCCCACGTCGGCTCCGCCCCAAAAGCATCAGGTGCCACGCTGGAGCCCACCCCAACATGACAAAATGTTTTATAGCCCGACAGGGTGCCCAATCCCCGTCGGCTGCCACGCTTCCAGCAAAGCATCCAGGTGCCCGCTGAGGAGCCCACCCCAGCGTGGCAAAATGATGTTATGGCCGACGGGGTGCCCAATCTCCGTCCACTCTTGCCCCCACCAACATCCTTCCAGATGCCACGCTGGAGCCCACCCCAGTGTGGCAAACGCCCCTCGCCGCCTTGGGAAATAAAAAAAAAACCTGTAAATACAAAACTGTCCCTCGGCGCTTCTCCTTGCCCCCTCCCACAACCCGCACCCACCCACCTGCGCACCCTGCCTCCCCACACCCCTCACCCCATACTTACCTCTGGAGCTCGGCAGTCGATCTTCAGGGACCAGAACACGCGTCTGCACTCTTCAAAGCCGAACGAACTGAGGAAATGCCGGTAAGCTGTATAATGGGATAGATAGGTTTTCCCCACTTTATTGCATATCTCAGGCATTTTTTGGAATTTCTGCACCAAATTTCCAACATGGGGTTTTTGGGACCCCTTCTCATGAATGCTGTCACTGTCATGGCATTACTCGGGCCCGAAGGGTGATTTCGCAGCCACTGCACGAAATCACCTTCCGGTATGATTAACAAAACGACACTGCCAGTGTTCATAAGGTGGGCTCTCAAAAAGCCTATTTTGAAAATTTGGTGGAAAATTCCTAAAATGACTATTTTTGTTAACAATGTTGAAAATCTGGAGTGAAACTATTGAAAATTCGCGAACTTACAAGCGTGCGTAGGAACTGCATAATGCGCTCGTAAGTTCGCAATTTTCAATATTTTCACTCAGATTTTCAACAGTGCCATTTTACCACACCTTCTTATGAGCAGTACAGCTGTCATTTTTCACATCTCACCCAAAATGTGTTTCCGCCGTGTAGCGCACAATGGTGCAGTTGGTGTGCTAAATCAATGTACGGGACATATTAAGAAAATCACAGTGACACTGTTCATGAGCAGAGGTCTTAAAATGGCTATGTTGAAAATTTGGTGAAAAAATTCCCAAAAATGACTGTTTTAAGAGCACACGTTGCGCAGTTCCTACGCACGCTGGCAAGTTTGCGAATTTGTAATATTTGCACACCAGATTTTCAACAGTGCCATTTTACCGCACTTCCTTATGAGCAGTACAGCTACCATTTTTCACATCTCGCCCAAAATGTGTTTCCGCACATGTAGCGCACAATGGTTTTTTTTTTTATTTCCCAAAGGAACAGTGGATGTGGCAGCGGTCACTGAGACTTGGGCCACTGCAAGACATGACTGGGACCTGAACCTGGAGGATACACTATGTTCAGGAAGGACCGGGGAGGGAGGAAGGGAGGAGGGGTAGCAATGATAGTCAAAACTGCATTGGCATAGGGGGAGTAGAGGAGGCGGAGGGAACCGTGGAGGGATTTGGGTCACCTTGATAACAAGGGGGGCAAGAGGGTAAAATAGGAGTGGTGTATAGACCCCTGTTCTGGCGGAGGAGCTGGAGGACAGTCTGGTGGCAGATGTTAGGAGACACTGCAGACTGGGCAGAGGAACAGTGGTGGTGTTGGGGACTTAAACATGCCAGGAACAGACTGGGAGACTATGACATCCTCTGTGACCAGGGAACAGAGGTTGTTGGATGTCTTTCAAGACGCGTTCCTAACTCAGCAGGTGAGGGAACCGACCAGGGAGGCATGGGTACTGGATGTGGTCCTGGCAGACAGTGACCAGATTGGGGGGCCTGGAGGTAAGGGACCCATTGGCGGGGAGTGACCATGCCACGGTCTGGTTCTGCCTGGACCTAGGAGGGGTAGAAGGCTGCACAAAGACGGAAGTAACCGACTTCAGGGGGGTGAATTTTAAGGAAATGGGAAGGATCCTTAAGGAGCATTTGGATGGGATTGGGTCAGACATGGACGCTGATAGTAGGTGGGAAATCATCAGGAGAGGGGTGCAGGATGCTACCAGCACCTGTGCAAGAGTAAGACGAAAATGCGGTAGGGCCCAAAAACCCTGTTGGTGGACCAGGGAGGTCCAGGAGGTGGTGCGGGGAAAGAAAGCAGCCTATAAGCAATTCAAGTGCTCAAGGAGTGAAAGGGATCGAGGGGAGTACGAGCTGATGGCTAGAAGGGCCACTAGAGTGGTGAGGGCGGCTAAGGCAAGGAAGGAGCAGAACCTGGCCAGGGAAATTAGGAGAGGGAACAAGGGGTTCTTTAGATACATTGGGGAAAACGAAGGGTGAAGGGGCAGATTAGCAGGATTAAATCAGGGGAGAGATGGGCACAAGACCCGGGGGAGCAGGCTGAGGTACTAAATGAGTACTTCACCTCAGTTTTCACCAGGGAAAATGGGGGTGCTGCATCATACATGGGAGGAGACAGATACTGAGGAGGGGGGACCCTCACCGATCGCAGGTCTGGGGAGAGGTGGAGGCATCACTGGCAGGTGGGGAGGGGCTAAGCAGGAGAAGGGTACGGAAGTGAAATCACAGCAGAGGTGTGAGGGAAGCCTCAGCCCCTTAAGACGGAGAAAGCACCAGGGCCGGATAAATTACATCCCAGAGTGCTGAAGGAACTTGCAGATGTCCTGGCAAAACCCCTGGCAGAGCTTTTCACCATCTCTCTGAGGACAGGTGGGTGCCCCAAGACTGGAAGGTGGGCGCATATAGTGCCTATCCACAAGGGGGTTCAAGGGAGGTGGCAGGGAACTACAGGCCTGTCAGCCTGACCTCGGTGGTGGGCAAGGTGATGGAGGGCATTGTCAAGGAGAGGCTAGGGGGACCTGGATAAGTCAGGGTGCCTGGACGATGAGACAGCATGGATTCATCCCGGGAAATCGTGTCAGACAAACCTGGTGGAGTTCTATGACTGGGTGACAAGTGCCTTGGACCTGGGTAGACCAGTGGATGTCCTCTTTCTAGACTTCAGCAAGGCATTTGACTCTGTTCCTCACATGGGCCTGTTGGATAAGCTGGGAGAAATGGGGTGGGAATCAGATGGATAGGCAATTGGCTCCAGGACCGGACCCAGAGGGTCGAGTTGGGGGATAGTCTCATCCCCAAGGAGGGTCATTAGTGGGTCCCACAGGATCAGTCTTTGGGCCCCTTCTGTTCAACGCCCACGATCGGACATAAGGACAGGAATCAGGAGTGAGATGAGTCTCTTTGCAGATGACTCGAAACTGGGGGCGGTGGTGGATAGGGAGGAGGGGAGGGTGGCCCTACAGGGGGACCTGGAGGCTCTGGAAAGATGGTCTAGAAAGTGGAAGCTGAGGTTCAATGCAGGGAAATGCAAGGTACTCCACCTGGGGGCCAGAAACCCAGGCCAAGTGTACACCCTGGGGGAAATGCTACAAGTCTCGATGGCTGAGAGGGACCTGGGGGTGGTGGTGGATGTCAAGATGAACAACTCTGAGACTTGTAGGAGGGCAGCAGCCAAGGCCAACAGGATGCTGGGATGCATCGCTAGGGGGATCACCTCCAGAAGGAGGGAAGCGATACTCCCTCTGTATAACTGCTTGGTGAGGCCGCACCTTGAGTACTGCGTGCAGTTTTGGAGGCCACACTTAAAGAGGGACATTAACCTCCTGGAGAGGGTCCAGAGGAGGGCAACCAAAATGATTTGGGGCTTGGGGGACAGGACCTATGAGGAGAGGCTCGAAGAGCTAAATATGTACACATTGGAAGAGAGAAGGGACCGAGGACATGATAGAGGTCTTTAGGTACATGAAGAGGGTAAATAGGGAGGAACAGTCGGGTGCTTCAAGGAAGGAGGAAGGGCCACTAGAGGGCATGGCTGGAAGCTGGGGGGAAGATTCAGGGGAGAAAGGAGGAGGTGCTACTTCACTGAGAGGGTGGTGGAGCCATGGAATGCACTGCCTAGGGGGCTGGTGGAGGCAGAGACAGTGGAGGGGTTCAAGAGGGGGTGGGACAGGTACAGGGGAAGGGTTCTGGAAGCAAAATCCAATGCAGCAAGAATATCCGGAACTGGGAAGGGAGAAGCCAGAGAAGGCGAGGGGGACAGCAAGGTCAGCTCCCAGGTTGGGGACTGACCAAACGAGCAGACACGAAAGACCGTTAGGCCTATTCTGCTGGCATTTTAGTATGTTAGTAATGGTACAGTCTGTGTGCAAAAACAATGTTTGGGACAGATTAAGAAAATCACAGTGACACTGGTCATGAGCTGAGGTCTTAAAATGGCTATGTTGAAAATTTGGTGACAAAACTCCATAAAATAACTGTGTTACGAGTGAGCATTGCGCAGTTTCCACGCACCCTCTTAAGTTCATGAATTTGTAATATTTTCAGTCCAGATTTTCACCAGTGGCATTTTTCCACACCTCCTTATGAACAGTACAGCTGTCATTTTCCACAACATGGCCGAAAAGTGTTTTCACACTTTCAGCACAGAAATGCGTGGTCGCTGTGGAAAATCATTGTTCAGGACAGATAAAGAAAATCACACTGACACTGTTCATGATCGGAGGTCCCAAAATGCCTATGTTAACAATCTGCTGTAAAAAAATCCCCAAACTAGTTACATTACGGCTGTGCGTTGCACAGTTTCTACGCATGCTCGTGACTTCACCATTTTTTTTTTTATTTTTTTTTTTTTAAGATTTTCAAACTTGCCATTTTTTACACCTCCCCATGAACAGTACCGCTGTCATTTTTCACATCCTGTTCGGAATGTGTTTTTGCACCTGTGGTGCCAAATGCCATAGTCGCTGTGCAAAAGCAGTTTTCGGCTAACAACCTGATACTGCCACTGTCCATGAGGTGGGGGTCACAAAAAAAACATGTTGAAAATTTGGAGGGAAAATACCAACGAATGCCTGAGGCATTAGGGTTTCCAACCATAACGCCCCACCCTGTAGAGAATGACAGGCATCAGGGGCGTGACTTGGGATTCTTGCCTGTCATGCTCATACCATTCCACCCCCACCTACACCCTGCAGTCAGTGAGAGGCATCAAGGTGTGCCTCGGACTCTTCGGGCCCAAACTTCACCCCATTCTCCCTATACACGCACCCATCTCACGTATTTCCTTATGGAATGGGGTGCGCATAAAACCAAAGACCCTAAGGCACACCGTGACACTTGTCAGTGTCTGCAGGGTAGGGTGTGGTGAAATGGCGTGGTCGTTATGCCTGACAACCCAAAGGCACACCCCAATGCCTGTCACTCTCTGCAGGGTGGTGGTGGGGTTAGCTTCAGTTCAATACTTCGCTGCCATTCCTATTATGCAGCTCTGTAACTTCTACACTACCAATGCCAATGCCAGCAAGCAAACATTCAGCATTGACAAATGCTAGTTTGATTAGATCACAGCCACAGCATTACTTTCTCTCTCTCTCTCTCTTTGAAGGGGGGGGGGGCAGACAAGGGAGCTGTGGGGTCACTGTCAATGCACCTTATCCATTCCCAATTTTCCTTTTTTTTTTTTTGAGTTTAGACCGTATAGGTCAGCACCTTTTTTTATTACCTTCTTTCCGTTACCTCCTTATACCCTGTTTTGGGTCAGCTGTACCCAGAAGGAGCCCCTTGGTTGCACAGTAATGCAACGCCCCTCGGCAACCAGATTGGTTGCTACAATTAGGTAGGCAAGAGAAAGTCACCTACACTCTGGAAGTCACTACTGTACACAGTTTAAAGTTGTATTTCAAATAGTTCCCCACTTCTCACTTGTTCCCCAGTTGGGACCAGATTGAGGTAGTTCCTTTACTATATCAGGGCTGGAAATCCATTATTGAACATGTTACAGAGTTATATTTGGAAAATGCTGTAATTAATAAACTGCTCAGGGGATGGGGAGGGGAGAGTACTAGAAATACTTAGTTTTAATGAGTAACCCATTGAGAGTGCTTTCACATAATGTCAATGGCTTGACCGGACTGGTGAAACGATATAGGACCATCATGGCTCTTAAGAAACTTAATGCTGAAATACTTCTCTTACAAGAAATGCACCTCATTTCCAACTAGTACCAGAAATTACACAAATTTGAGCTCGGACAGCTTCATGATTCGGCATACCGCAGGGGGCGATGCAGGGGTGTGGCCATTTTTTTTTTTTAATTCAAGTTTATTACATAATTGAGCACTTCCACAAAATACATCATCTTCAGTTATTAATAATTTTGTTTCTAAACATTACTATTCCTGCCACATACAATTACTCAGATACAGTTTCATTTTGTCATTTATACATACATTATTAAGATTAACATTGGAGGAGGACATCCAGTCGGCTCCTACTGAGGAGTTCTTCAGTGTCTCTCTACGGTGATGTCCTTTCATCTAGGTTCCACAGTCTATACAGTGGATTAGGTATATCCCATCCCGAGGTATATCATCTCTGATCTTATTTTAAGATCTCTCTCTCTCAGTCTTTTCCTTTTTGAATTTTTGAATATCCCCGTAAGTATGTCCTACCATCCAAACCTAGGAACTCTGGGTTTCTTTCCGTATCTCCCATCTAGACCACCTGTTTACAAATAGTGGAGTTCTAGAATTAATCTTATATGTCAGTTCTTCCATCTCTTGTATTTCCCCCCCTATTTCATACCATTGTCCCAGTGTAGGTGGGTCTAGTAAAAGCCTTCTCCTGGTCACCGCATTGTGAGCAGCAGCTATGAGAACATTCCAAAGGTATACCTGGTCTGTATCCCTCATTCCTATCAGGGGTAAACCTAGCACTAAATGCTTCAGGGTCAAAATTTCCTCAAGGTGGAATATGTCTTCCAAGGCTCGCTTCATCCCCTGCCAGAAGCGAGCCAAACATGGGCACTGTCCAAAAACATGTAGGTGGCCCACCCGTCCCTCACCACAGTCCCTCCAACAACTAGATCCTCTTCCCTTGTTCCATTTATTCCCCATCAGTGGAGTGATGAAGAATCTAGTTCGAACCTTCCATTCAAAATCCTTCCACCTGTTGAAGCATGTGGTTTTATGAGCCTGTGTAAAAATGGTATCCCACTCTTTACCGGTGAGTTGTTCCCCCAACTCCTTCTCCCATCGTTTCTTGAGGGGAGTGGCAAGTTACTTTCCCAGATCTCCAAGGGCACCATAGATAGCTGATAGATGACCCTTACTCATCTGTGCGCCTAATATATTCTGTATACTGGTTCTTATGGGCAGCAGCTCTGTTTCCTGTCCATATTAACATACTAACATACTATTTGCCAGCAGATTAGGCCTTATGGTCTATCAAGTCTGCTCGAACCTAGAATATTGTCTCTGTAATTTTTGTATATGTGTCCGGATCTGAAGGTATCGGAAGTGATCAGTTTGTCTTAGCTGATATGTTGTTCTAAGTTCCCCAAAGTCCCTGATCATATTCCCATTTAAAAGCTGTCCCCAGTTTTTCAACCCTAGTCTACCCCACCTCCTGAAAGTGAGGTCCTGACTAGCAGGTTCAAACTCCCTGTCCCAGGCAAACCATTTCATTATCCACAGCCTCTTTTGGAACCGGTACTTGGACCGGATTCTGTGTACTACATCAATAGTGTTCTTTACTGAGAGCAATGTGAAACCTCTACCCTTGTTACTGCAGTTGGGGGTAAATATTCTAGCCAAGAGGGGGGCTCCTTCCGTGTCTTCGCCTTCCATCACTTTCCATATTGCCTGGTTTCCTGGGACTGCCCAGAGGAGAGCACTTCTTAGTTGTGCCGCAAGGTAATAATCTTCCAGGTTCAGTACTGCTCTTCTCCCACATGTTTTGTTAATCTGTAGTACCAGGTTTTTAGTTCTGGGTTTTTTATTATCCCATATGTATCTCATTATCATCCCTTGCCATATTTTGAATTGTTTTGGATGTATTTTGATGGGGAGGTACTGGAAGAGGTACAGGGATCTAGGCAAGATGTTCACTGAAATAGTTTCTATCCGTGAGTAAAGGGGTAAATTTAGAAGCTCCCACCTCTGAATGTCCTTTTTGATTTGTCCAATAAGGGATCAAAGTTATTCAAAAAAAGGTGACAGGCCCGGTGGCACAGAGGGCTGAGACGCTGCATGCCATATGCCACACCTCGAACCACGCCAGTGACCCGGGTTGGGGAACAGACTCGGGGCGCAGGGGGTTGGCAGGAGAAGGAGAGGATCGGGCATCTGAGGACTGCTCCTCCTCCTGGGGTGGATGGGTGGGCCGCCTAGTTGTGGCCCCTGGTGGAGACCAGGGGCACTGCAGGTAGCTGCGAAGGAGGGACAAAACACACACCAGAACACGGAAAAATGGCTCTGAATTGGCTGGATGACGGCACCCGGGTTGAGTCATGTCCAAAGACTTCCTGTGGGGTTAGCCCTCGCTTCAGTAGCACCAAGAGGCTGAAAAAAGGAAAAAATAGTGTGCTGGATCGCCCCCACTGGTGCCTTCCCCCTCGGAGGAGAGGGACCCACTCAGCGAAGGGTAACGCTGAGCTACCTCAAGGTAAGGCTGCAATTTGAGGCGGAAAGGGCGTCCGGGGAAGTTGGAGGGGGTGCAGGGAACCTAGGATGCCTGAAGGAGTGGCTAGATCCAGAGCTGGGGGAGAGAATAGAATCTCAAAAAAAAAGTGACAGATTTCTAGGGATATATATTCCCAGATATTTTATTTTAATGGTGTTCCATCTTATTGGGAGAAGTTTGATTATTTTGGAGGAGGGTGCACAGTAAAATCGTAATATTTCTGTTTTAGTTTTGTTTACCGTGTAGCCCGACAGCTGTCCAAATCAGTGGAGGAGATCCCAGACTCTTGGTAGGGTGTCTTCTGGGTGGGTGATATAGAGCAACATATCATCCACATATAGAGATATCTTTTGTTACGTTTCCACTATCCAAAAACCTCTAATTTCCAGATCCTCCCGAATGGCCTGCGCTAGTGGCTCTATATATAAAGCGAACAATAGGGGTGAGAGTGGACAGCCTTGTCTAGTTCCCCTACCCAATGAAAACCTCTGTGATATCCCTCCATTTACTCTAACAAAGGCATGGGGTGCGGCATATAGGGCCTTGATTGCTGCTAAAAAATTACTAGGGAAGCCCATCCTCTGAAGCACCTCAAAAAGAAAAGCCTAGCTGACCTTGTCAAAAGCCTTCTCAGCATCTAATCCAAGAAGGCATGTTGGGGTATGGTGCCTGTTTATTAAATCAACTATATTTATTGTCCTCCTGACCCCTTCTTGAGCCTGTCTCCCCCCTCAATAAAACCCGTTTGGTCTGGGTGAACAATCAGAGTCAGCAAGGGTTTAAGTCTTGCCGCCAGTATGGCCGAAAAGATTTTATAGTCAACATTCAGGTGAGAATCAGGCCTATATGAACTGCATTCCATTGGGTCCTTCTCTTCCTTGTGTATGACTGTTATCGTGGTATAATTCCAGGAAGGGGTGACAGGCTCTCTCTTAATCCAAATTGGATTATAAACTTGCTGCAATAGAGGCACTGCCTCTGAAGCAAAGATTTTCTGAAAAAAAAAAAAAATTCCCCCGCTGTACCCATACGGGCCCGGGCACTTACCAGGCTTCAGTGTTTTTATAGTTGCCTGAATCTCGGCTAGTGAAATCGGTTCCACATGTGTCTGGACTTGGGCCTCATTCAGCTTAGGCAGTCCCAGTTCTCTTAGAAATTCGGTAGTATTTTCCAGTGGGATCCCTGGATCTGTCTTATAGAGAGTTTTTGTAGTATGTGACAAAAGATTCTGTGATTTGTTCCCACCGTTGTCTAAATACCCCCAACTTTAGATCTCTAATTCCAGTAATCATTGCCCTAGCAGCCCTTTGCCGAAGGCGGTATGCCAACTGTTTCGCTGCTCGCGCAACCCCTTCGTAATAATTCTGTTTCAAATAGAATAGAGCCCTTTCAGTTGCTAAGTTATTTAATTTTTGAATTTTGGTTTCGAGTTTCTTAATCCCCAGGTCCCTGTCGTTATTCCATAACTGTTTTTGTTGCGTTTCTAGGGATCTTGGTTTCTCCTTCAGTTTTTGCATTTGCTTCTGCCTTTCCCTCTTTTGAAATGATGCTATGGAGATCGACTTCCCCCTTACCATGGTTTTGACTGTATCCCACAAAATATGGGGTGTGGTTGTTGGTTTATCATTAAGTTCCGGGGTTTGGGTGATCACCTCCTTGATTCCCTCTCTGATGGCCTTGGGTTCTAGCCCCACATCACGCACTTGGGTTAATATCCCAATACTAACACTGCAGTGCAGCATGAGGGGGGTGCTGCACTCCTGAGGTGCTGTCTTTCGGATGAGACATTAAACCGAGGTCCCATCTGCCTGTTCTGGTGGTAGTTCAGGTGGATGTTAAAGATCCCATGGCACTTCTCGAAAAAGAGCAGGGGACTTTCCCCGGTGCCCTGACCAAAATTTCCCCCATTCACTAAAAATACCACCAACAGCTTAATCTGGTTCAAAGTCAGCTGGCATTCATCTGTATCCCCCTCCCCCTTGGTCCTGCCTGAAAATAGGCAGAATTTTCCTAGTGCACTTACCTGGTCAACAAAAACGAAATAAATAAAAAATAAAGGGACACACGGTAAAGGGTCGGGAAGTTCTTTGTCTTAAGCTTCTCTACCTCAGAAGGGGACATATGCCTTTCCTGAAGGAAGTTTATGCTGCATTTCTGATCTCTAATAAATTTCAGTGTTCGTTTCCTTTTAATGGGATGGATTATCCCATTACTATTATAGGATAAGTATTTAGTTGCAATCGTAGCCATTTTTGTTTTGTAGGGGATATTGGTTTACTTTTAAGGAGCCCCCGTTTCCTCTTGGTCTCCTCTTAGCCTGTTTTCCCTCTGGCCCTCCCTTTCGCTCCCCGCGATGTCGTCCTCGTAATATGCAATTTCTTAACACTCCATCTGTATCTTGAGATGATGTATAACTTCTCTCCTTCTGGTAAATGTGCTCAGTTTGATCCAAATCTAAGTCTAACTTAAACCAATTATAACACTGAAAACAACTTAACTGTAAGCTTATATGAACTTTCCCTCATCTCCACTAGAGGGGAGTATAACAGTTTCAAACAGTAAATCGTCATCCAGCGCTTGAAAAATTCTAGCTGGTAATATTTTCTTAATCCAACTATTTTTTAAAGTAATGTATACCCCGCCCTCTCTCCCCACCCCCAAGAAGTCCCAAACAGGAGCCCAAAAAGCAGGCGAGTTAACCAGGAGGGGACCCGTTTTGAGGGAGCTCCCCCTCCACGCCGACCCGTATTCCAGCGTCGAGGGGGGCTCCTACATTCCATTTCAGTACTTCCATGATTGGTTTGGACAAACAAGTCCTCACTGGGTGATGTCCTCCAAGGGACCAACAGCCCAAATTGGAATATAGGGCCAAGCCAGTTTGTGGGGAACTCTTTGGGTTTTTGCTCTCCCCCCTGGCATATAACCAACATCAGCAGCAGCATTAGAAACAAGAATCCTACTTGATGCCTATCCATACAATCTTTCCCCTCATGCCCCTTTAGTTAATTTAAATTTAAGTGCTTGGGAGGAAGGTACAACGGGTGTATTAAACATTTATTCAGAACTCTAACAAGCATTCCCCCTTCAGCAGATATACATCCACAGAGTGCTTACTGGTCTCCCTCCTATCATCAGCTTTAGTAAAACATCCAAACTTATTCATTTTCATTACAGAGTAAGTTTTGACCTTTTTATCTAGGTATCCTTCCCGACACCCCCCTTTACCAACCGGTTAACAAGCTTCTGTAAACTGCAGTTAAAGATAGTCTCTCCCGGCGTCGATCGCCTCTGGATTACGGGTCCTCTCTGTCTGAGAACCCCTGCGTATGGTACATGAGGGGGAAATCGAGCAACACAGTATACGCCATCAGATTTCTCCCCATGCCCACCCGCCGCCTCCTTCACCAAATATTGTCACTTTTATTGTGTGCACAGTACCTTCTGAAATGCCCCAGAAAGTGTCCATGGGGAGTATTAGTTAATATTATCCAGCTATGCCGAAAAGAAATCAGGTGTGCTTATTCTGGTAGTCTGATTTAGAGGTCGACTCTCCACTGCTATCCCTTTTCCCGGCCAGGATAGTGCTGAGCTGCAATGGAGAGTTTTATTTCTTGAGAGTTGTACAGATGTCCGATCGTAAGGTCGATGTGGCGGTCCCTCCATTTTGATGTGAGGTGGATGTGCCTTTTCTTAACACTGACCACGCAGATCTTACCAATTCTTTCTCCAGTCACTCTTTGACCAGGTGAGGGACTATAATACCAATACTCTGTAGGAACTGCGATGCTGCCACCAGGTCTTCATAGGTTTTAGGGCCGCTGTCTGTTTCAATCTTGAGACGTGCTGGATAGAGGATTTGTGCCTTCAGATTTTTAGCGTGCAGCTGCTTCAGGATAGGCCACATGGCTTTCCTACTTTCTTGGACCAGACTTTTACAATCATTGTCGATTTGCAATCAATGTTCGCCAAACATTATAGCTTTTTCCTCCAGGCCAGACGTAATAATTCTTCCTTCACAGCATATGAGGTAAGTTTTGCCACGAAGGAACGAGGTCTTGCCCCCTGGGTTTGTTGGTCTGCGTATGAGAGATCTGTGTGCTCTGTCCATAGCCAGGTTAAATTCCGGGGCGAGACTGACAGCCTCTTGCAGTACCCCCTGAAGAAAAGTGATCAGGTCATTAGCTTTCTCCTCTGAGCCCTCTGGTATACCGTAGGACTCGGATGTTTTGTCTGCGGCTTCTTCCCTCCAGATCGTCTGATTTACTCGTTAGCTCTCTCTCTCTAGCTAACAAAAAGAGAAGGAGGCAATCATGTCGATCCGCTTGGTCGGTAACGTTAGAGAGGCCAATTTCCAACTGATTTGCCCGGTGTTTGATTTTACTGATGTCTTCCCTAATTTCCGTTAGAGTTGTATCAATTTTCTTGACCCTTTGCGCCATTTGCAGGATACAGGACACCACCTGAAAGCATTCTTCTTCCTCAGCGGGAGCCATGCTGACCATCATGTCTTCGGTATGGCCATATTGATCACTAAACGATCCTCCTTTGAAGTCTCCAGCCATTATTCAGATCCCGAGGGAAGATTAGTTCTGGTGGTGGGCACTCTTAGAGGTCAGCAATACATGATAGTAAACATTTATATCCCTCCAGGAAGTAATGCTTCCTCTATTCAACAACTATTTGATAAGATCCTTGAACTCAAGAAAGGGATTTTGGTGTTGGGAGGGGATCATAATTGCCCCCTCAACCCTACTCGGGACACATCGGTCCAAAAGATCCCCCGACGTCGGGCCAATGCCACATGAGAAAAATTATTAAAGAACTGGCCTTACGGACACTTTGCACCATTTGAATCCTGTAACTAGGAAATTTAGCTTCTACTCCCATGAACACCGGCACTACTCCCGCCTAGATTATTTATGTATATCAAAAGAGCACCTAGATCAGGTCCGAGCAGCGGAGATACATAACATGTGCATATTAGATCATGCTCCTATCACCCTAGACCTGGAGAGCCAAGGGGAGAGGAAGAACTCCTATTGGTGACTTAATACTTCCCCTATTACAAGTTCCGGAGTGCAAAGAAGTAATAAAAACTAAAATAGTGGAGATACTAGCAGATAATTCCACCCCACAGACCCGACCCCCCCCCACCGAACTACTTTGGACACCCTGAAGGTGGCGTTGAAAGGCTACATTATAGCATATGCGACTAAAAAAAAAAAAAAAAACATAGAATGGAGTTTAGACTGCGGGAGCTGCAGGAGCAACTGGGCTTCCTGCAACTTGCCCATATGCAAGGAGACAACTTTTTGTCAGATCAAATTGCAACTACCCAACATGCCATACAAAACGTATTCAGAGCCAAAACAGAACAAGCATTAGTCTGGCTTAGACAGCGGTATTATGAAGGGGGTCCTAGGGCCTCTAGGCTACTGGCGCATCGTCTTTGGAGATAGATCCAGCAAACAACAGTCACCAAAATCAGAGACCAACTGACGGGACATCCATGCCTTACAACCTCAGCTATAGTTTCAGCTTTTAAAGCCTATTATACAAATTTATACATGGCCGAATCTTCTACGACTAAGGCAGACGTACACGCTTTCCTCTTTGCTTTGATCCTCCCACATCTTATGGAATCACAAGCACAATCCTTGACCCAGACTAGAAATAAAGAATGTAGTCACAAATCTTAAAAATGGTAAGAGCCCTGGCCCGGACGGTTACAGAGCACAGTTTTATAAGGTTGCCTGGGAGTGGATTAAAGACCCATTAACAGAGACCTTAAGGGAGAGCCATTTGAAAGCGGCATATCCATTATCATGGCCGCAAGCCATGACCTCCGTTATTTTAAAACCAAAGAAGCCCACGTCCCACCTCTGTGATTCCTACCGACCAATTTCGGTATTAAACCAAGATTATAAAATCTATGCTAGCATACTGGCACATACTAACGTACTAAAATGCCAGCAGAATAGGCCTAACGGTCTTTCGCGTCTGCTCGTTTGGTCAGCCCCCACCCTAGGAGCTGACCTTGCTGCCCCTCTCGCCTTCTCTGGCTTCTCCCTTCCCAGTTCCGGATATTCTTGCTGCATTGGATTTTGCTTACAGAACCCTTCCCCTGTACCTGTCCCACCCCCTCTTGAACCCCTCCACCGCCTCTGCCTCACCGGCTAGATAACATGATATTTTCATTAGTGCATCCGGATCAGGCCGGATTTATTTATACCTACACAACAAACCTCAGATATCAAGAGGCCCCTGTATCTAATTGAACACACAAATAATTCAAAACCCCATTATTAATACTAGGACTAGACAGGGTTTCCTAGACATTTCTTGAAAAGGCTCTTATTAAATTGCGTTTCCCCACTGGGTTCATTGGAGTGAGGTGCAAGAGGCGGTGAGGGATAAAAAGGCTGCCTACGCACATTTTAAGCACTCCGGGGGGACAGGGAGAGAGGCGAGTACTAGTTGACAGCTAGAAGGGTCACAAGAGTGGTGAGGGGAACCAAGGCGAGGATGGAGCAAAACCTGGCTAGGGACATCTAGAGGGGTGGAAAAGAATTTTATAGATACATGGGGAGAAGAGAAAAGGGAGAGCACAGATCTCCAGGATTAGGACTGGAGAGGGATGGGCTCAGGGGGCCGGGGAGCAGGCAGAGGTGCTAAACAAGTACTTTGCCTCCGGATTTATGGAAGGAGACAGGGGATCCACTCAGCCGGGAGGGAGGGGGAGACAGCTGAGAAGAGAGGTCAGATGGAGATGAGAGGACCAGAAGAGGGTGGGCAGGCCCAGAAGGGATGGGTGCTTGTTTGGGGGGTAGGGAGGAGAAATCACAGAGGACAGAGTGAGGGAGACCCTTCGGGGCTCTGAAAACTGACAAGGCACCGGGACCGGATGGGCTGCATCAGAGAGAGTTCTGAAGGAGCGGGAGGACGAACTAGCAGCCCCACTAGCTGCACTTTTCAACGCCTCTCTGCAGACAGGATGAGTATCTCAAGACTGGAGGGTGGCTCATGTGGTGCCTATCCACAAAAGGGGGTCTAGGGAGGAGAATGGAAATTACAGGCTTGTCAGCCTAACGTCGGTGGTAGGCAAACTAATGGAGGGCTTCATCAAGGAGAAGCTCGGGAGGCAACTGGAAAGGCTGGGGCACATGGATGACAAACAGTATGGTTTCGTCCGGGGGAGATCATGTCAGACCAACCTCAGATTTTTACAACTGGGTGATGGGGACCCTGGACCGATAAAGACCAGTGGACATCCTATATCTGGATTTCAGTAAGGCGTTTGACTCAGTACTCCACATCGGGTTGTTGACAAAGTTGGGGAGATGGGGTGGGAAGACAGTTGCTTAGATGGGTAGAAAACTGACTTACAGATAGAACACAGAGGGTAGTGGCTGGTGGGATATTCTCCTCCCCTATGAAGGTCTTCAGTGAGGTTCCCCAGGGTTTGGTACTGGGGCCACTCCTGTTCAATAACTGTGTCTCCGATATAGGGAGGGGAGTAGGAGTAGGATGAGCCTCCTTGCGGATGACTCAAAACTGGGAGCACTGGCTGATGGGGAGTAAGTGAGAGAGACAGTCCAGAGGGATCTGGATACCCTGGAGGGTTGGTCAAGGAGGTGGGGACTGAGGTTTAATCCAGGGAAGTGTAGGGTGCTGCATCTGGGGGTCAGAAACACAGGTCATGTATACACCATGGGAGGGGTCTCACTGCAAGCCACGAGTGAAAGGGACCTGGGGTGGTAGTAGACACCAGAATGAATAACACTGAAAACTGCAGAAGATCTGCGACAAAGACAAACAGGATTCTGGGCTGCATAGCCCGGGGAATAACGTCCAGGAGGAGGGAGGTGATCTCCCTCTGTATAATGCCTTGGTCAGGCCGCATCTTGAGTACTGCGTGCAGTTCTGGAGACCTCACCTTAGGAAGGACATAACATTGTTGGAGAGGGTTCAGAAGAGGGCAACCAGGATGAGCCAGGGCATGAGTGAAAGGACCCATGAGGAAAGACTGGAAGTTCTTGGGCAGTACTCACTGAAAGAGACAGACAGGGAAGATATGCTTGAAGTATTCAGATATGTGAAAGGGACCAACAGGGGCAGAACCAAAGAAATGTTCAGGCAAAGGAAAGGGGGCACAACCAGGGGGCATGAGTGGAAGTTGGAGGGGGGAACCTACAGGGGAAAATGTAGAAGGCATTACTTCACTGAGAGGGTGGTGGAGCCACGGAATGCATTGCCTGGGAGTCTAGTGGAGCAGGGCACAGTGGAGGGCTTTAAAAGGGGGTGGGACAGATGCATGGGTATACCGAAGCCGAAGTTGACCCTCTCAGGGGCTGGGGGGGGAGCAGAGCTAGCGCCTAACAGGGGCTGGCAAACGAGCAGACACGAAAGAACGTTAGGCCTATTCTGCTGGCTTTTAGTATGTTAGTATTATGGGCATTTATACAGCTCCTCAGGCAGTGGTCAAAGTTAACGGCTCCTGCTCTACGATATTCTTGCTCACCCGAGGTACATGACAGGGCTGCCCCTTGTCCCCATACTTTTTTGCCTTATATGTGGAACCACTGGCACAGTTTCTTCAGCAATTGGAAGGGGTGAAGGGATACCAAATAGGGGATAGAGGACTAGTGGGGGACACTAAAGGAAGATTAAGGAGAGATGAGCGTTGTCTAGTTACACCAACGACGAACAGCTGAAGCTTTCTCAAATGGCTGTTCGTCGATCGGATGCCATGCAGTGCATGCCTAGCTCTTTGGAGCACTCCGCTACTTGATCGGAAGCCACGCGGTGCATGCCTAGTTCTTGGGAAGCACTCCGGTGCTTCGATAAACGTTTTGCAAAACTCCTGAGAATCCCCTGGGGATGAGAGGGCAAATTAGTCCGACGAGATGCCCCTACAACGAACGCTTTTAGTCACCAACCCCGGGGGAAAAAATGAGCCAGTAAGACATGGGGCCAGCCTGTACAGCTTGCAAGGCTGAGACTGGATCCCACCTTGGAGCATCTGAATGCCGCTCCCATTGCTAGAGCATTTTGTAGAGCATTTCTTGTAATCCAAAAAAGAAGAATACACTTGCTTCTGTCGAATAAGGATTTTGTAACTCACAGTCTCTTTAGCCCTGCCTCCTGTGACAGGGCTCTGCTGCAGAGTACCTGCTTCACTGCAGGCAGGAAGTAAACTGAGGAAGACAGGAAGTGGAGGGCTGGATGTCCCTTGCTGCAGAGGTCTGATTCCTGCCTACCTATCAGCATCAGGAGGCACAGCCCAGGAGTACGGAAGCCCGAAGACCAGCTTAGGAGAGAGAAAGGAAGATTAAGGAGATAAATCAGTGGCTCAGGGAGTGGTGTGAGGCCAGAAGGTATGAGTTGATGGGGGATTGGGGGAGACCTGGGAGGATAAGGAGCTGTATGCTAGAGATAGGCTCCATCTCAATTTGGAGGGGAAGGAAATCCTTAAGTTGAAAATAGAGGGGTTCATTGGTGAAAAGTGGGGTTAAACTTGTGAAGGGGAGGGATGGGAGAAAGGCTGTCGAGGGGGTGCCGATAAAGGAGGACTTCTCTCCACCTCTGGGGAGCTGGAGAAATGCGGAAACAGACTGGTAAAGTGCAGACCAGAGAAAACAGAATCCCCATGGGGACACGAGCAGGGAAATGGAAGTAGAGAAAGGGTGGAAGGTGGTCTTGTTAAATGCTGGAGCTTGGGCACAAATGCCTGAGCTCCAGGCGATGCTAACCGAGGGAACGGTGGATGTGGCAGCGGTCACTGAGACCTGGGCCACCGCAGGATACGACTGGGACCTGAACCTGGAAGGTTACACTATGTTCAGGAAGGACAAGTGGGAGGGAAGGGGAGGAGGGGTAGCAATGACAGTCAAAAACTGCATTGGCATAGGGAAGCAGAGGAGGTGGACGGAACCGTGGAGGTGATTTGGGTCACCTTGATAACAAGGGGGGCAAAAGAGTAAAAATAGGAGTGGTGTATAGACCCCCTGCACTGGTGGAGGAGCTGGAGGACAGTCTGGTGGCAGATGTTGGGAGACACTGCAGACTGGTCAGGGGAAGGGTGGTGGTGTTGGGGGACTTAAACATGCCAGGAACAGACTGGGAGACTATGACATCCTCGGTGGCCAGGGAACAGAGGTTGTTGGATGTCTTTCAAGACGCATTCCTAACTCAGCAGGTGGGGGAACTGACCAGGGAGGCGCGGGTACTGGATGTGGTCCTGGCAGACAGTGACCAGATTGGGGGCCTAGAGATAAGGGACCCATTGGCGGGGAGTGACCATACCACGGTCTGGTTCTGCCTGGACTAGGAGGGGTAGAAGGCTGCACAAAGACGGAGGTAACTGACTGCAGGGGGCGGATTTTAAGGAAATGGGAAGGATCCTTAAGGAGCATTTGGATGGGATTGGGTCAGACATGGACGCTGATAGTAGGTGGGAAATCATCAGGAGAGGGGTGCAGGATGCTACCAGCACATGTGCAAGAGTAAGACGAAAATGCGGTAGGGCCCGAAAACCCTGCTGGTGGACCAGGGAGGTCCAGGAAGTGGTGCGGGGAAAGAAAGCAGCCTATAGGCAATTCAAACGCTCAAGGAGTGAAAGGGATCGAGGGGAGTACGAACTGATGGCTAGAAGGGCCACTAGGGTGGTGAGGGCGGCTAAGGCAAGGAAGGAGCAGAACCTGGCCAGGGAAATTAGGAGAGGGAGCAAGGGGTTCTTTAGATATATTGGGGAAAAACGAAGGGTGAAGGGGCAGATTAGCAGGATTGAAACAGGGGAGAGATGGGCACAAGACCCGGGGGAGCAGGCTGAGGTACTAAATGAGTACTTCACCTCAGTTTTCACCAAGGAAAATGGGGGTGCTGCATCATACATGGGAGGAGACAGTGATACTGGGGGGCCTTACCAATCGGCAGGCCTAAGGAGAGGGGGAGGCATCACTGGCAGGGGGGGGGGGAAGGCTAAGCAGGTAGAAGAGGTAGCGGAAGTGGAAATCACAGCAGAAAGCGTGAGGGAAGCCCTCAGGTCCCTTAAGACAGAGAAAGCACCAGGGCCAGATAAATTACATCCCAGAGTGCTGAAGGAACTTGCGGATGTCCTGGCGAAACCCATGGCGGAGCTTTTCACCATCTCTGACGACAGGGGTGCCTCAGGTGGCGTATACAGTGCCCATCCACAAGGGGGGAATCAAGGGAGGTGGTAGGGAACTACAGGCCTGTCAGCCTGACATCAGTGGTGGGCAGGTGATGGAGGGCATTGTCAAGGAGAGGCTGGGGGGGGACCTGAAAAAGTCAGGGTGCCTGGACAATATACAGCATGGATTCGTCCCGGGGAAATCGTGTCAGACAAACCTTGTGGAGTTCTATGACTGGGTGACGAGTGCCTTGGACTTGGGTAGACCAGTGGACAACCTCTTTCTAGACTTCAGCAAGGCATCTGACTCTGTTCCTCACGTGGGCCTGTTTGATAAGCTGGGAGAAATGGGGGTGGGGAACCGGATGGATAGGCAATTGGCTCCAGGACTGGACCCAGAGGGTCGTAGTTGGCGGGACAGTCTCATCCCCAAGGAGGGTCATTAGTGGGGTCCCACAGGGATCAGTCCTTGGGCCCCTCCTGTTCAACGTCTACCTCTCTGACATAAGGACAGGTATCAGGAGTGAGATGAGTCTCTTTGCAGATGACTCAAACTGGGGCGGTGTGGTGGATGGGGAGGAGGGGAGGTGGCTCTGCAGGGGACCCGGAGGCCTGGAAAGATGGTCTAGAAAGTGGAAGCTGAGGTTTAATGCAGGAAATGCAAGGTACTCCACCTGGGGCCAGAAACCCAGGCCAAGTGTACACCCTGGGGGAATACTACAAGTCTCAATGGCTGAGAGGGACCTGGGGTGGTGGTGGATGTCAAGATGAACAACTCTGAGACTTGTAGGAGGGCAGCAGCTAAGGCCAACAGGATGCTGGATGCATCGCTAGGGGATCACCTCCAGAAGGAGGGAAGTGATACTCCTCTGTATAACTGCCTGTGAGGCCAAGACCTGAGTACTGCGCAGTTTTGGAGGCCGCACTTAAAGAGGGATATTAACTTCCTGGAGAGGGTCCAGAGGAGGGCAACCAAAATGATTTGGGGCTTGGGGACAGGACCTATGAGGAGAGGCTCAAGAGCTAAATATGTACACTTTGGAAGAGAGAAGGACCGGGGACATGATAGAGGTCTTCAGGTACATGAAGAGGGTAAATAGGGGAGGAACAGTGAGGGTGCTTCAAGGAAGGAGGAGGGGCCACTAGAGGCATGGTAGAAGCTGAGGGGGAAGATTCAGGGAGAAAGGAGGAGGTGCTACTCACTGAGAGGGTGGTAGAGCCATGAATGCACTACCTAGGGGGCTGGTGGGAGGCAGAGACAGTGGAGGTTCAAGGGGTGGACAGGTACAGGGAAGGGTTCAGGAAGCAAAATCCAATGCAGCAAGAATATCCGAACTGGGAAGGGAGAAGCCAGATATTAGGGATAGCAAGGTCAGCACCCAGGGTGGGGTTGACTAAACGATAGCACACGAAAGACCATTAGGCCTATTCTGCTGGCATTTTAGTATGTTAGTATGTATGTTAGTATGTTAGTAAAAGGGTAAACAGGGAGGAGAGGAAGCACTGTGGGTCAATTTGGAGACAGGCAATGGCACCATAATCCGCACAGGGGTTGTATACAGACTCCCCTCCCAGGGGGAGGAAATGGACAAGGAAATGATAGAAAGTATACTTACAATGGCAGAAAAAGGGGAGGTATTGCTGATTGATGGGGATCTGAATGTGCCAGATGTTAACTGGAGTGCAGTTGCAGCAGCCACTTCTAAGAGTGGGGTTATTCTAGATGCCCTACAGGGGACATGCCTTAGGCAACTAGTATTGGAACCCGCTCAAGAGGGAGCAATCTTAGACCTGGTACTCTCAAATGGAGACGGAGAGAGGATCACAGATGTAGAAGTGGGTAGCCATCTGGGAACTAGCAGCCATCGAACAGTATGGTTCACGATAAACCCAGCAGTAGAGTCAAGCCATGCAAAGGCAAAAGTACTGGACTTTAGGAGGGTTGACTTTGCCAAAATGGGTGAGTGCCTAAGGAATGCACTAGCAAATGGACAGGAAGGAGGGGTGGAAGAACAATGGGGAATAATCAAGACTGCCATCGCAGAGGCAACAATCCTTTGTGTGAAGCAGATAAAACAAAATGATGTAAGAAACCACTATGGTTCTCAAAGGAGGTGGCAGTGAGGGTTCAAGAGAAAAAGAAAGCATTCAGGAAGTACAAGGAATCACAGAAGGAACAGGACAGAGAATTGTATCAGTTAAAGCAGAAGGAAGCTGGGAAGGCAGTCAGAACAGCAAAGGCCCAAACCAAGGAAAAGACAGCCAACTCAGTTAAGAAGGGGGATAAAACCTTTTATAGGTACATCAGGGAGTGAACGAAGACCAAGGGAGGGATAGTGAGGCTTAATAAAGGGGAGGGGTGGGCAGAGAGTGACTGTGAAAAGGCAGAGATACTAAATAAATATTTTTACTCAGTATTCACAAATGAAGAGGGGGAGGTACCTAAACCAGACAACAGAAACACTCTGGATACAGGAGTTGATACCAGCCCATTTACAGAACAAAGGGTTCTGAAAGCACTCTTAAAACTGAAGGTGGACAAAGCAATGGGGTCTGATGGGATTCATCCCAGAATTCTAAAAGAGCTAAGGATAGAACTAGTGACACCACTGACTACCCTCTTCAACAAATCATAGGAGGATGGGGTGGTACCTGAGGACTGGAGGAGGGCAGATGTGATTTCACTTCACAAAAGTGGGAACAGGGCAGAAGCAGGAAACTACAGACCTGTTAGTTTAACCTCAGTGATAGGGAAAATGATGGAATCACTTCTGAAGGAAAGAATCGTCGAGTACCTAGAGGCCAGAGGGACACAGAACCCAAGCCAGCATGGATTCACAGCGGGAAGGTCATGTCATACGAATCTAATAGATTTCTTTGACTGGGTGACCAAAGTAGTAGATCAGGGAGGGGCTGTGGACATGACCTACCTAGACTTTAGCAATACATTTGACACAGTCCCACACAAAAGATTAATATACAAGTTAGCCAGCCTGGGAGTGGGTCCCAAGATGGTAGCCTGGGTAAAGAATTGGCTGGAGAACAGGCCACAGAGGGTGATAGTAAACGGAGTCCACTCTGAAGAAAGGGGGGTTACTAGTGGGGTACCGTAGGGTTCAGTACTAGGACCGGTCCTCTTCAATGTCTTTATAAGCAACATTGCAGAGGGACTGGAAGGAAAAGTATGTCTCTTTGCAGACGACACAAAGATCTGCAACAGAGTTGATACACAAGGTGGGGTGGAAAGGATGAGAAGGGACTTGGCAAGGTTGGAGGAACGGTCAAATGTATGGCAGCTTAGATTCATTGCTAAGAAGTGCAGAGTAATGCACGTGGGAAACAAAAACCCAGGGGAAGAGTACACAAAGGGGGGTGAGATACTAACAACAACAAAAATGGAAAGGGACCTGGGGGTAGTCATATCAGATGACCTAAAGGTGGGCAAGCAGTGTGAGAGGGCAGTAAGGAGGGCTGGGGGGATACTGGAATGCATAGGGAGAGGCATCACCAGTAGAAAACAGGAAGTTGTTATCCGTCTGTACAGACAGCTGGTGAGACCCCATCTGGAGTACTGCATGCAGTTCTGGAGACTCAATCTCCGCAAAGACATAAACAGGATGGAGGCAGTCCAGAGGAGGGCAGCTAAAATGGTGCAGGGTCTGCACTGAAAGACATATTAAGAGAGACTTAAGAAGCTTAATATGTATAGCCTCGAGGAAAGGAGGGAGAGAGGGGACATGATAGAAACTTTCAAGTACCTCAAGGGAATCCACAAAGTCCAAGAGGGTAACATCTTTCAGAAAAAGAGGTGTGCAAGAACAAGGGGCACAATTTGAAGATGGGGCGGCTCAGAGGTAATGTAAGGAAGTATTTTTCACAGAGAGGGTTATGGATGCATGGAACGGCCTTCCGGAGGAGGTTGTGGAGTCAAAAACAGTGACGGAATTCAAGAATGCATGGAACAGTCATAAGGCAATTCTAGGGGGTTGGGGTAGGAAGAAGTAGGCTGTTGGTTAACTAGGATCTGCAGCTTATCCATTAGGTAGGGAAATGGGCAGACTGGGTGGGCCAAGCGGTCCTTATCTGCCGTCAGATTCTATGTTTCTATGTTTATGTTTCTATGAATTAGCCTGGTAGTAGAACAACCGAAATACAAGAGTTAAGCAGAGAAGTACTAGGAGCAGGAGGGAGCAAAAGGATCCCTGAGAAGTTGCTTAACAGCAGAGGCAGACGGGGTGAGGCAGAGGTGGCTAGGAAGGTTATTTCTGACAGAGTGGAAACCAAGAAAGCAGTCAGACCCATCAAGGTATTGCAACAAGCAATATAGCTTGAACATCAAAATAGCAGAGCAAGTAGGTTGTCCTGGGGAAGGGGTTACACATGGTGGTGGTGGTGGTGGGGGGCGCAACAATAAGTTGAATATAATGAGAGCCAACTATTCAATGGAGTTTCACTTTATTCCTGGTGTACTGTGCAAAGTAAGCCATCTTTCTGTGGGGAGGCCCATGATTATTTTAATATCTGGGGGAGGCTCAAGATCTTTTCCATGGCTTTGGGGAGGCTCATTATGATAAAGTCTGAGAACTAATGCAATATACAATATCTTTGCCTTCTCTAGTTGCCCTCAGGACTCTCATTATGTTTGCTTGCATGCATGTGCAAGAAACATAGTGCCATCATCCGAGTTTTCGGAGGTGTGGCAGCCCTCTTCCAATTCAGTCAGTGTGTTTGCAGGCGCGGCTGCAGTTCTCCAATGCCTGCTGGAGCCGTCTATGACAGCGTCCAAAATGCAGTGGAGTACAGTTGAAAGGGGGAGCTTCGCTTCAGTGAGCAGCGATAAAATACCGCCTGCTCATACGCTCCCCTACACACACACACACCACGCATACTGCATGCTGGCGCCCCCCACGCACATTGTACTTAACCGGCGGGGGTGCCCATCCCATCGGCTGTACGCGCCCCACCCCAACACAGTTACATATGCCACGCTGGGTGCCCACTCCAGCATGGCCGCACATCAGAGCAGCCGACGTGGTGCCGCACGCCAGCCGGCTCCACTGGTCCCCTGGTATAGGTGCCACGCCGGGGAGCCCACCCAGCGTAGGCAACAGATGCGTTATTGTCGACGGGGTGCCTAATCCCCGCCGGGCTCCACGCCCCACCAGCCGCTCCCTGCCACGCTGGGAGCCCACCCCAGCTGGCAAACGCCCCGCCGTCATTTAATAAAAAATAAATACCTGAAACTTAAAACGGTCCCTCGCTGTCTCTGCCCCCACCCGCCCACCCACTGCGCACCCCGCCTCCCCACACCCTCTCACCCCATACTTACCTCCGGACTCTGGCACGACGATCTTCGGTGGACCGGGAACACGTCTGCACTCTTCAAAGCCGACCGCGAACTGAGGAAATGCCGGTAAGCTGTATAATGGGATAGATAGGGTTTTTCAACTTTGCTGCATATCTCAGCCATTTTTGGAATTTTGCAAATTTTCAACATGGGTTTTAGGACCCCTTCTCATGAATGACTCACTGTCATGGCGTTAATCGGGTCAAGGGTGATTTCGCATGATCACTGCTGAAATCACCTTTAGGACCGAGCAACTGAAACGACACTGCCACTGTTCATAAGGTGGGCTCCAAAACGCCTATGTTGAGAATTTGGTGGAAAATTCTAAAATGACTGTTTTATGAGCGCATGCCAGCAGTTCCTACGCACAGAAGTTCGCCAATTTTCAATATTTTCTCTCCAGATTTTCAACATTGCCATTTTACTACACCTCCTTACGAGCAGTACAGCTGTCATTTTCACATCTTGCCCAAAATGTGTTTCCATGTAGCACAATGGCGGTCGATTGTCATGAAATCAATGTATGGGACACATTAAGAAAATCACAGTGACACTGTTCATGAGCAGAGGTCTTAAAATGGCTATGTTGAAATTTGGTGAAAAATTCCTAAAATGACTGTTTTATTTAGGCCGCAGGTTACAGTTCCTACGATTCTAAGTCAGCACTTTTCTATATTTTCACTCCAGATTTTCCACATTGCCATTTAATTACACTTCCTTATGACAGTACAGCTGCCATTTTTCACATGTCGCCCCAAATGTGTTTCCGCACATGTAGCGCACAATGGCGCAGTCGGTGTGCGAAAGCAATGTTTGGGACAGATTAAGGAAATTACAGTTACACTGTTCATGAGCAGAGGTCTTAAAATGGCTACGTTGAAAATTTGGTGACAAAGTCCATAAAATGACTGTGTTATAGTGAGCATTGTGCAGTTTCCACCACTCGTAAGTTCATGACTTTGTAATATTTTCAGTCAGATTTTCACCAGTGGCATTTTCCACACTTCCTTATGAACAGTACAGCTGTCATTTTCACAACATGGCGAAATGTGTTTTCACACTTTCAGCTCAGAGATGCATGGTCGCTGTGGAAATCATTGTTGGGACAGACAAAGAAAATCACAGTGACACTGTTCATGATCGGAGGTCCCAAAATGCCTATGTTGACAATCTGCTGTAAAAAAATCCCCAAACTAATTACATTACGGGTGTGCGTTGCACAGTTTCTATGCACGCTCGTGACTTCCAGTTTTTTTAATATTTTACTGCAGATTTGCAACATTGCCATTTTTACACCTCCCCATGAACAATACAGCTGTCACTTTTCACATCCTGTTCGGAATGTGTTTTTGCACCTGTGGTGCTAAATGCCGTAGTCGCTGTGCATAAGCAGCTTTTGGCTAACAAACTGATATTGCCACTTTTCATGAGGTGGGGGTCACAAAAAACCATGCTGAAAATTTGGAGTGAAAATACCAACAAATGCCTGAGGTGTTAGGGTTTCCAACCATAACGCCCCACCCTGTAGAGAATGACAGGCATCAGGGGTATGACTTGGGATTCTTGCCTGTAATGCTCATACCATTCCACATCCTGCAGCCAGTGAGAGGCATCGGGTATGCCTTGGACTCTTTGTCCCCAAAGTTCACCCCATTCTCCTATACTGCACCCCACCTCACCGTATTTCCTGATAGAATGGGGTGCGCATAAGGGCCAAAGACCCCAAGGCACACCGTGACACCTGTCAGTGTCTGCAGGGTAGGGTGTGGTGAAATGGCGTGGCCGTTATGCCTGACAACCCAAAGGCACACCCTAATGCCTGTCACTCTCTGCAGGGTGGTGGTGGGGTTGGCTTCAGTTCAATACTTCACTGCCATTTCTATTATGCAGTTCGGCATTGACAAATGCTTGTTTTAGTGTGGTTTGTTTCTGGTCCAGTTCTAACCCCAAACCACACCATGTGATGATCACTTGTCCCCAGGTGGCACCCCACTGTGATGTCCGTGACACTGTCCCTGTTAGACAGTACCAGGTCTAGTATGGCCTCCTCTTGAGTGGGTTCACTGACTAGCTGCCTGAGGAATGCCCCCTGCAGGAAGTCTAGGATTTCCCTACTTCTACTTGCTGCAGCTGGGTGTTCCAGTCCACATCTGGCATACTGAAATCCCTTATCAGCAATACCTATCCTTTATTAGACATCACCCTGATTTCTTCCAACATTTCCTTATCTACTTCCTCTCCTTGTGCTGGAGGTCTGCAGAGCACCACTGTTCTAATCACAGCCCCCTCCCTTGTCTCCAGTGTCACCCACAATACCTCTACTTCTCCCTTTTTTCCCTTTGTATTTCTGTGGCTTTTATTGTCTCTTTCACATAAAGAGCTACCCCCCCTCCCTTTTAGCCTACTCTGACCTTCCTGAATAGTGCATACTCTGGTATGGCGGCTTCCCAGTCCTGGTTATCATTGAACCATGATCACTACTATGTCCAGGTTTGCTTCTGCCATGGTGCCTCTAGGTCTGCAACCTTGTTGTCCAGACTCTGAGCATTTGCACACATGGCCTTCCAGATCTGACTGTCCCCCTCCCTTGCTTTTGTCCATCTGCCCACCGTAACACTTCCCTTATTTCCCTTGCTCATGTCTATCCCAGATTCACCTCCACTCCTGTACGATAAACAACCTATGTGGCAGAATATCCTTTACTGGACCAACATGTCACTTTCAGTTTGCAAGTTATCAGGTCTGCACAGGGCCTTTCAACAGGTGAGTGCAGTTTACCATAGGCATTTTACACAATCAGGTGCTTTGCCTTGCTTGTTATATCTGACCAGGAAGGCATACTGAACATCACCCCCAACTCATTACAAGGGTGGGTGTTGGGGAGCACACTGAACATCACAACAGCCCACTCACTACTGGGGGCATAGTGAACATCACCCTGCCTCTCGCTACCAGGGGGTGGGAAAGGCATAGTAAACATCACCCCCACTTATTACGAGGGTGCAGGGGGAGAGGTAGGCACACTGGGCATCACCCTCTGCTACTTACCTGGTAGGTAGGGGGGAGCGAAAGGCACATTAATCATCGCCCTTATTCATGGTACTGGGGAGGGTGCAGGGAGAAGAGAGATGAGCAAACAAAATCATCCTCCGCTCATTACCAGGTAAGTGTGGGGGCAGAGTAAGCTGCACTGAGCAGCACCCTCTGCTCATTACCAGATAAGTGGAGAGGGACAGTAAGAGAGAAGGGGTAATTTTTGGGTGGGGGATTGGGACAATTGGCACTTTTTTTTTTTACCCACCTCTTCTACCTTGGGGACAACTTGCTCACCGTTAGAAGCTCTAAACTACTGTTTTATGAATCTGGGTTCAGTTGGACAATATGACCCATTTGTTTTCATCTGACCCTTACTTTTTATACCCAGCTGGTCAATGTCCCACACAGATAAATATCTGAAATGAACCATGACAGAGTAAGGCAAACTGAGCATCATCCTCCTTCATTACCAAGTAAGTGCGGGGGAGAGGAAAGCACACTCAGCATCACCCTCCTCTTATTACCTGAGGGCATGGAGAACGAGGATGGCACACTGAGCATCAACCTCCCCCCATTACCAAGTATGTGTGGGGGAGAGGGGGGCACACGGAGCATCACCCTCCGCTCATTACCAGGGGGTACAGGGGTCTGGAAGGCACCAGGACCATCACCCTCCACACGTTATCGGGAGGAAGCACACAGAGCATCACCTCCGCCATTACCAAGGCAGGGAAAGCAAAGGGCCATCACCCTCCACACATTACTGGGGCGGGGCACACTGGGCATCACCCTCTGCTCATTACCCAACCCCTGAAAAAGTTGTTTCCAGGCACCAATGCATAAAGAAGCATTCCTGATCCATGACTAAGCTATTTGGCCTCACAGAAAGCTTTCTTGTTTAACTGCACTTGTTTGCATGGCGCACTATCTGGCTAATATGTGATGCAGTTTTTGAAATACTAAAATGCCAGCAGAATAGGCCTAACGGTCTTTCGAGTCTGCTCGATTGGTCAGCCCCCACCCTGGGAGCTGACCTTGCTGCCCCCCTCGCCTTCTCTGGCTTCTCCCTTCCCAGTTCCGGATATTCTCGCTGCATTGGATTTTGCTTCCAGAACCCTTCCCCTGTACCTGTCCCATCCCCTCTTGAACCCCTCCACCGTCTCTGCCTCCACCAGCCCCCTAGGCAGTGCATTCCATGGCTCCACCACCCTCTCAGTGAAGTAGCACCTCCTCCTTTCTCCCCTGAATCTTCCCCCCTTCAGCATCCACCCATGCCATCTAGTGGCCCCCTCCTCCTTCCTTCGAAGCACCCTGACTGTTTCCTCCCCTATTTACCCTCTTCATGTGACTTGAGGACCTCTATCATGTCCCCGGTCCCTTCTCTTCCAATGTGTACATATTTAGCTCTTGAGCCTCTCCTCATAGGTCCTGTCCCCAAGCCCCAAATCATTTTGGTTGCCTTCCTCTGGACCTTCTCCAGGAGTTTAATGTCCCTCTTTAAGTGTGGCCTCCAAACTGCATGCAGTACTCAAGGTGTGGCCTCACCAAGCAGTTATACAGAGGGAGCATCACTTCCCTCCTTCTGGAGGTGATCCCCCGTAGTGATGCATCCCAGCATCCTGTTGGCCTTGGCTGCTGCCCTCCTACAAGTCTCCGAGTTTGTTCATTCTGACATCCACCACCACCCCCAGGTCCCTCTCAGCCATCGAGACTTGTAGCATTCCCCCCCCCCCCAGGGAGTACACTTGGCCCAGGTTTCTGGCCCCAGGGGAGTACCTTTGCATTTCCCTGCATTGAACCTCAGCTTCCACTTTCTAGACCATCTTTCCAGAGCCTCCAGGTCCCCTGTGGGCCACCTCCCCTCCTCCCCATCCACCACGCCCCCCCAGTTTTGAGTCATCCACAAAGAGACTCATCTCACTCCTGATTCCTTTCCTTATGTCAGAGGCGTGGGCGTTGGACAGGAAGGGCCCAAGGACTGATCCCTGTGTGACCCCACTAATGACCCTCTTTGGGGATGAGACTATCCCGCCAACTTCCGGTCCTGGAGCCAATTGCCTATCCATCTGATCATCTGCTTCCCCACCCCCATTTCTCCCACCTTATCCAACAGGCCCATGTGAGGAACAGAGTCAAATGCCTTGCTGAAGTCTAGAAAGAGGACATCCACTGGTCTACCAAGGTCCAAGGCACTCGTCACCCACTCATAGAACTCCACAAGGTTTGTCTGACACGATTTCCCCGAGACGAATCCATGCTGTCTATCGTCCAGGCTTTCAGGCTGAACTAATCTGGGGTGCTCGCTTTTCTCCCTAGTACTGGGAAGCTGGCAGAGAATGGCACACCGAGCATCACCCTCCCCTTGTTACCAGGCAAGTGTGGGGGAAAAGGAAGGCACATCGAGAATCACCCTCCACACTAATTACCAGATAAGTGAATGGGGGGGAGAGGAGAGGAAAGCACATTGAGCATCACCCTCCCCTCATTACCAGGTATATGTGGGTGGAAAGGAACACACAATGAGCACCACTCTCCCCTCATTACCAAGTAATGTGTGTGTGTGTGTGTGTGTGTGTGTGTGTGTGTGGGGAGGAGAGGAAGGAACACTGAGCATCATCCACCACTCATTACCAGATAAGTGTGGGAGGGGGATGGGGATAGATTTACCAGGTAAGTGTGGGAGGAAAAGACAACATACTGAACATCATCCTCCCCTCGTTACCAAGTAAGTATGGGGAAAGGGGAAGGCACACTGGGCATCACCCTCCCCTTGTTACTGGGGGATGTGGGAAGAAGGGAAGATACAAGCAGATGAGAGTGCAATATAATAGGACATGCAGTGAAACACGTGGGTTCAATTTTTATCTGTTCATAATTTGGTAACCAAACTAATCACATTGAGCCAAGGCTCATTTCCAGGTGAAAACTTAGAAAATGGGGGGGAATACTATCAGCCATAAATTACACAGATTTAAAACAAGAAATACCATCAGCCGTAAACTTTATAGAGCAATAAATTACGAAGTACTTACATTTAGACAGCAAAATACATACAGAATAAATGTATACTGAATTGAGAAAGTGCAGAATCATACAGTCGATAACGGAGTATAATCATGTCGTCGAATGAAATATTAAATATGAAAAAAATACAGCAACTAGCAGACTGGACAATTTAGTACGGTGCAACCGCTGCAACTTGGGCACCACTCTGGATATTGACAAGCTCCTACATCCTGGGAGCAGCCCTGGCACCACTTTGGGTACTGACGAGTTCTTGCACCCCAGAAGAAGTCTGAGCACCGGTCTCCAGGTACAGACAAGTCCCTGCAGCCTGGGTATCACTCTGGGCATTAATGAGCCACTGCAGCCTGGGCACACTTTGGGCAGTGACAAGTCACTGCAGCCCAGAAACCACTCTGAGCACTGATGAATCCCTGTAGCCATCATTCTGGGCAGTGATGAGCCACTGCAGCCCAGGAACTACACTGAGTGCTGACAAGGCCCTGCATCTCGGGCACCACCAAATCTCTGCAACTCTGGCACCACTCTGGCCCTTGACAAGTCCCTGCAGTACCGGCACAACTCAACACTGACAAGTCCCAGCAGCCCAGGCACTACTTTGGGCACTGACGAGCCCCTGCAGCCCAAGCCCCACTCCGGACACCGACGAGCCCCTGCAGCCCAGGGCCCCTCCGGGCACCGGCGAGGCCCCTGCAGCCCAGGCCCCACTCCGGGACCGACGAGCCCCTGCAGCCCGGGCCCCACTCCGGGCACCGACGAGCCCCTGCAGCCCGGCCCCACTCCGGGCACCGACGAGCCCCTGCAGCCCGGGTCCCACTCCGGGCACCGACGGTGCCCCTGCAGCCCGAGCCCCACTCCGGGCACCGACGAGCCCCTGCAGCCCGGGCCCCACTCCGGGCACCGACGAGCCCCTGCAGCCCGGGCCCCACTCCGGGCACCGACGAGCCCCTGCAGCCCCAGTACTACTCTGGGCACTGACAAGCCCCTGCAGACTAGACTCCACTCTGGGCATTAACGAGCCCAGGCACCACTCTGGACACCGATGAGCTTTTGCTGCTCCTGCAATCTGGGCACTAATCTGGCCATTGAGCCAACGCAACCCTGGTATCATTTTGAGCAATGATAAGTCCCTGCAGCCCAGCAACCACTCCGAGCTCTAAAATCCCTGCAGCCCAGGAACCACTCAGGGCACTGATGACACCCTACAGCCAGGACACCATTCTGGGCGCTAACAAGTCCCTGCAGCCTGGGCACCACACTGGACACTAACAAGTCCCTGCAGCCTGGACACTAACAAGTCCCTGCAGCCCGCACACCAATCTATGCACACACAAGCCCCTGTAGCACAGGAACCACTCTGGGTACTGACAAGCTCCTGCAACCAGGCACCATTCTAGGCACTGATGAGTCCATGCAGCCCAAGCACTACTCTTTACTGATGAGCCTCTGCAGCCCAGGCACCACAGCATTGAGCACATGCAGCCCTGGCATCATTCTGTACACTGACAAGTCCCTGCAGCCCAAGAACCACTCTGGGCATCTATGAGACCCTACAGCCCAGGAACCACTCAGGGCATTGACAAGGCCACACAGCCCATGCACCAAGTCCCTCCACCCAAGGCACCACTCTGGGCACTCACAAGCCCTGCAGTCCGGACACCACTCTGGGCATTCACGAGCCCAGACACGACTCTGTGCATTGAGAGACCCAGCAGCCCAGGCACCACTCTAGACACTGATGAGTCCCTGTAGCCCAGGTACTGCACCAAGTCCCTGTAGTCTGGGTACCACTCCAAGCACCGACAAGCCCCTATAGCCAGAGTACCACTCCGAGCACCGATGAAGCCTCATAGCCAAGGTACCACTCTTGAGCACCGACGAACCCCTGCAGCCTGAGCCCCACTCAGAACACTGGCAACCCCCTGGCAGCCCCAGACACCACTCCGAGCACTGATGAGCCCCTGCAACCCCCAACACCACTCCGAGCACTGATGAGCCCCTGCAGCCCGACACCACTCTGAGCACTGATGAGCCCCTGCAGCCCCCCGACACCACTCCGAGCACTGACGAGCCCCTGCACTATAGCCCAGATACTACTCTCGGCACTAACAAGCCCCCTGCAGCCTGGACTCCACTCTAGGAATTAATGAGACCCTGCAACCCGGACACCACTCCGGATACTGATGAGCCCCCCCCCCTGCAGCCTAGACACCACTCTGGGCATTCACAAGCCCCTGCAGTCCAGACACCACTCTGGGCACTGACGAGCCCCTGCAAACCGGACATCACTCTGGGCACTGACAAGCCCCTGCAACCTGGACACCAATCCAGGAATGGACGAGCCCCTGCCATCTAGACACCACTCTGTACACTGAGGAGTCACAGTAGCCCGGGTACCACTCTGGGCACTGACAAGCCCCTGCTGCAGCCCATTCACTATCTGGGCACTAACAATCCCCTTCAGCCCAGGCACTATTCTGGGCACTGACAAGCCCCTGCAGCCCAGGCACCACTTTTGGCACTGAAGAGCCTCCAGTGCAGTTCTGACACCACTCTGGGCACTTAAGAGTCACTGCAGCCCGAACACCATTCTGGACATTGACAAGTCCCTACAGCACAAGCACTATTCTAAGCACCAAAAAGGCCCTAAGCCTAGGAACCATTCTAGGCACCGAAAAAATCCCTGCAGCCCAGGGACCACACTGGGCATTGACAAGTCCCTGCGGCCCCAGAACCACTCTGGGAACTGACATGTCCCTGCAACCCAGACACCACTCTGGGCATTGATGACTCCTTGCTGCACAGACACAACTCTAAGCATTGACGATCCCCCCTTGCAACCCAGGCACTACTCTGGGCATTAACCAGCCCCTGTAGCCCTGGCACTACTCTGGGCATCAACCAGCCCCTGCAGCCCTGTTAAGCACCCCCGTCTCATACTTGCAAGGGAAGGGCAATGTGGAGGCCACCTTCTCCATGGCCAGATTCCGGATGCTGGGGGTGAGCGGGCCGCGGCAGGTCGGGCAACAGCTCAGCTTCTGACGGCACTGGTTACACACCAGGTGGCCGGCCTGGCACTGCAGGATGGGCGGCAGCACGTAGTCAAAACACACCGGGCATTCGAACAAGGCCGTCAGCTCGGCGGTCTGGGCGGGCAGTGGGGCGGCAGCGGGACTCGGAGCTGAAGCGGTGGGCGCGGGCAGTGCGGGCGCCGGACCAGCAGCCACGGCAGCAGCCCCGGGCCCCCCACCGTGCTTGCCACCGCTGCCCCCCGCCGCCTTCCCGGAGCCCAGCCCGCTGCTGCCGCCCGCCGAGGACGGCCGGCTCATGGTGCGTTACGATAACGACTCCTTCCTGCCTTCTCTTACACTGTCCCTTACTCGGGCGGCCCAGCCAGAACATCACCGCACTCCATCATTCCGACTCTTTGTGACTCCAACATGGCCGCCGTTGAACTCACTGAGGCAAGGAGGCCCGCTTGCTGATTGGAGGAAACCCCACCTGACTGCCAACCGAGGAGCCATTGGTGGCGGTAGATTTGTTGCCAAAACAATGAGAGCATGCAATGTCTGCTGGGTATTGTAGTTACCTGACGAAGAGGCGGATCTCGGTGGAGTCTACCTATGTTGTCATGGTTACAGCTCTCTCTCCCATTGTAGCTCCCTGCCTTCAGCAGCAACCAGGTCAGGCGACAATCTTTCAGTGCTTTAGCCACGGAACTAGAAAACAAGCATTTGTTAATGTCGAATGTTGTCTTGCTGGCGTTGGCACTGGTAGTGCAGGAGTTAAATGCATAATAGATGGGAATGGCAGTGAAGTATGGAACCGACGTCAGCTCCACCCCACCTTGCAGAGACTGATAGGCACTGAGATGTGCCTTTGCGTTGGCCATAACGCTCATGCTATTTCACCTCACCCCACCCTACCCTGTAGACTCTGACAAGTGCCCTGTTGTGCCTTGGGGTCGTCGGGCCTTACACTCACCCGACTCCATAAGGAAGTATGTTGAGATGGGTGCAGTATAGGAGAATGGGGTGAACTTTGGGGCCAAAGAGTCAATTGCACACCTTGATGCCAGTCAGTAGTTGCAGGTTTGGGGGTGGAATGGCATGAGCGTTACAGCCGACAATCCAAAGGTACACCCCTGACGCCTGTCAGTCTGTACAGGGTGGGACATTATGGTTAGAAACCCTAAGGCCTAGGGCGTTTGTTGGTATTTGCACTTCAAATTTTCAACATGGCCTTTTTGTGACCTCACCTCATGAAAGCATTTAGGACCTCAGCTCATGAACGGTGGCACTGTGATTTTGTTAATCTGTCCCGAACATTGATTTCCCACAGTGACCGCACCACTCTGCGCCAGATGTGTGAAAACATTTCGGGCAGGATGTGAAAAATGACAGCTGTACCATTCATAAGGAGGTGTGAATAAATTATAATGACAAATAAATTGACAAACCAGGTTCCTATCCTCCACCACTGCCCTACCTACTGTATATCGCAAACTGCTAATATTTGCACAATGTTATTACTGTTGAACAACCTACTTATTACATTTGTACTGCTATACTTCTGTTCTGACATCTCAACTGTGTTATTGTGACTCCTGTAACCCAAACTAACACTGTATTTTGCTTCTTGTCTTATGTAATTCCCGGGTCACCCCTGAAAAAGGGACCTCCGGGGCTCAGTGGGCTAACCCGGTCACCAAAATTTAATAAATAAATAAAATAAATAATAATGTTGAAAATCTGGAGTGAAAATATTAAAAATTCTCAAAGTTACGAGTGTGCGTGGCAACTGCGTAATGCATGCTCGTAACACAGTCATTTTGTGGAATTCTTTCACCAAATTTTCAACATAGGCATTTTGGGACCTCTGCTCATGAACAGTGTCACTATGATTTTCTTAATCTGTCCCGAACATTGATTTCCCACAGCGACCACGCCATTGTGTGCCAGATGTGCGAAACCACATTTCGAGCAGGATGTGAAAAATGACAGCTATGCTGTTCATAAAGAGGTTTGAAAAAATGGCAATGTTGAAAATCCGGAGTAAAAATATTAAAAATTCTCGAACTTACAAGCATGCATGAAAACTGCGCAGTGCACGCTCATAACACAGTCATTTTTTGGAATTTTTTCACCAAATTTCCAACATAGGCTTTTTGGGAGCCCACCTCATGAACAGTGACACTGTCATTTCATTAATTGGTCCCAAAAGGTTATTCCACGCAGTGACCACAAAATCATCTTTCGGGACAGAATAACGACATGACAGTGACTGAATTCATATGGCGGGGTCCCGAGAACCCCATGTTGAAAATTTGGTGCCAAAAGTCGCAAAAATGGCCAAGATTTCCACCTAAGTTGAACCCCCCCCAATGCCATTATACAGCTTACCAGCATTTCTTCAGTTTATGGTCAGCTTTGAAGAGTGCAGACGTGTTCCCACTCCACCAAAGATAGTCACGTCGGGCTCTGGAAGTAAGTATGGGGTGGGGGGGTGTGAGGAGGTGGCGTGTGCAGAGGGTGTGTGAGGGTTGGGGGAAGGGGCACTCAGACAACGAGGGACCGTGTTCTTATTTACAGGTTAACAACAAAAAAAAACTCTGCAGGAAGGTTTTCTATTTTACAGGGACATTTGGCATGCTGGGGTGGGCTCCCAGCATGCCACCTGAGTGTTTTTTGGGGGGGGGACTGGAGTCGATGGGGATTGGGCACCCTGTCGGCAAAAAGAAAAAAATCTCTGTGTTGGGGGCATGATGCCGAGGGGACTGGGCACCCCCTTGACAGACAAATTTTATCAGGGGTCATTATGCTGACGGGGATTGGGCTTCCCATCGGCAAATGAACTGGGCAGGGGACATGCCGAAAAGGGGATTGGGCACCCCCGACGTCGGCTTTCATGGGGACTGTGAGAGGCGGACGGCGACAGCCATCACAATGTTTATTGAATTGTTACACCATGCAAGGCATGCCCTGCAATGACGGGTCGCTCCTTCATTGCAGCAGCAAAATTGCTTCAAATTGGTGGCACACTTTTGTACTGCTGTCATAGACAGCGTGCTATTTCATTTGTGCCACAGAGCCCAGCCTGAAAAAGCAGTGGCACCATTGGCCACAGCACGACTGCACCTCCAAAACCTGCTATTCTAAGCTACCACAATTTGTTGCTTGCACATGCACAAGACATCATAAAAATAAAAAGACTAGAATTACAACATGCGATCACGGAGCATGCAAAGCGCACTGCCCGCCACATTTGGGAAGCGGGCTTGTTATGTTGACCTTCACCTGTGTTTAATTTAAAATGAAAACATCCTCATTTGGGGTATCTTTCTGTGGATCAGATTCCCTTTTATTAACAGTTGTTTTAAAAGGTGGATGTACATTTTGGAGCTAATAAACATATGTGAAATCAGCCCTGGCTTCAGGCTTGGGCTGTGCAGGGGAACTGGTTGAGGGGAAGGAAGTTATTCTGTAGGGGAAATGCGATGGGGGCTACTGGCCGCAGTGATGATGCTAACTGGAGCAACTGGCTGTACTGAGGGTTTCTGTGCCATAGGGTTATTTACTGGGTACAGCGATTGCTGGTGGGGACTGTTGAGGCACACTGACAGTTGGTGTAGGCAGAATGTGTAATCTAAACATGTTTTTCCATAGTGATACCATTTCACCTTAGGGGCTGTTACACACATTTCCCTCTCACAGGCTCATAGGTGGCAGAGTCGGGGGGGGGGTCAGGCGACCCCCAACTTTTGTAGCTGAGGGGTCAGACATTGAATTGAACAGTGCTCTGGGCTGAGGTGTTCTATTCAATTCTGACCCCCCACTTTTTGGTACACTCATCCCACACTGTACAGGCTAACTAAATGGGCCCTAAGGGGGTCCCCAAGCACCATATTATGCCCTTACTGGGGTCTTTGGCAAGCCTTTTTTCTAAAGGGCCCCTGGACACTGCTACTTGGAGGTACTACATACAGTATCCTAGCCCCACCCCACAGCAGGAACCCCTGTCCCATAGATAAGTCACCCCATCCGGAGAGGTCTGGGGAGTGAAAGATCCACAGCAGAGATGTGCTGCCCAGGGTCCCACAGTATTACATATGGCAGACAAGAAAAGCACACATCCCCTATACCTGACTCACTAGTTCAGTTTGGCACCCATGAACATGTCCATTTTATTACAAATTTAAAATGCCGTGGAGAATAAATCCACCACACAGAATGTGGGTGACGGGCCATTAAAGTGCTATTGTATATTTTCTGCACCCCATTCCTCTGCCGAAAGGGAGCACCAACTGTCAGCTGCAGGGTGGAGCATGGTGGGAAGCTGCAGGGGGTTGCCAGGCCATGGGAAGGGGGTCCAGCTGTGGGGTGGTGCCTGGTCTTTGGAATGATAGGGTCCAGTCGTGTGGAGGGCTCACTGCCAGTCTGCTCTGAGGTGTCAACTGCAAGAAGGAGTTTAGAATGGGGGCTCCTGCTGTGAGGGGGGAACACAGCTTGTATGTTTTGGGGGTCTGCTGCAGGGTGGTGGCTGGTCTGTGGGAAGCGTCTAGCTGGGGCATGAGGGGGTCAGCTGCAGGGGGTTACTGGTCTGGGTAAGTGGGGGACCAGTTGTGGGATGGTGCTTGGTCTGTGAAACAAGGGTTTCCAGCTGTAATATTACTCCCTCCACTCACTACGTCCTTCCTTCCTGCTGCCTCACAACACAGTCCCCCCCAAGACTCTTGCTTCCTCCACAGTCCCCTCCATTGCCCTCGCTTTCTCTGCAGTCCCCCGCTACCTCCAATCTCGCTCCCATCCATGGTCCCTCAAACACGTTACCACCCTTGGCCTTGACTCCTTTCCTGGCCCTCTAGACAACTCTCATCCCTGGGCCACCATACACATCCCTCCCTGGCCCACCGGACGCCCCTACCTCAAAAGACACCCCTCCCTCCCGGACACTCAGACATCTCCCATCCGGCCTACCAGATACCTTCCTGCCTTCCCTGCCTCCAGCTTTGTGTGTGGGAGGGGGGCTGCTTGAGGTGGGGGGAGAGGTTGGTCGGGGGATCCAGCCCCAGAGACAGTGCTCTGATTGAGGAGGCTGCTGCTTGTCCAGCACAGGTACAGAGTGGCACATGGGGACAGATACAGGCACCTCACGGGAACAGATACCATCCTCAAGTGCTGGACACACATACCTCTGGGATGTCCCACCTGCAACCACTCCTTGCCACATAGGGGAATATACTCCCCCCCCCAGCCCAGTAAGTGCTGATGGCAGGCTCCTGAGCCAACCCACCCTGGTGGCAGGCTTCACCACTCTTCAAGTGGAATCGCCGCCACCATTTGACGCAAGGAAAAGTCTCCACCCCCCGACAACCCTCCTGTCAACTAGACTAGCCCCAATGTAGCGTAGCATGCACAGAATTAGAAGGAAAGACTAGAATGGCAATGTTGTACCCATCGGGCAGTCTGGCCACTCTCTAACAGATGGGAGATGGGAGGGGCAGGTGGTGGGGTCAGAAGCATTGTGTGTGCAGTGAACAGCCAGGGTGTTGGCAACATGGAAGGTTGTTTAGCCCCAATGAGATAATTTTTTGTATGGTTTTGCATTTTCACATTCGGGGGCAGCTGCAAAACAGGCTGTCTACCAGGGGGAGGGATTGGTCCAGCTTCAGAGGGGACACACACACACAGTGAGGAGCACTTACTCAAGTTCTGTATCGGGTGCTGCCAGCAACTTCTGGACAGGGACTCAGGGGGATGTGGTGAGAAAAGTGTAGACTTAAGGGGAAAAATGAGCAATGCTGCAGATAATTAATAAATAACTGACTTCCATTGAATCATAAAATTCACACAAACACACCCTTTTCCTGCTTCCAGGATCCCCCTCAACTGAAAAATACCCTTTCCAGCCAGGTGTTTGTGAGCGCCAGGTACACCTTTTAGGTGCCCATGAAGGCCAGCAGATGGTACTGTACTTTGTTGCTTTCTGGCAGAGGGAGTTTCCCAGATGCCGACTGCCCTGGGAGGATAAAAATTAAATGTAGCACAGAGGAACTGCTTCCATCTTGTCATAGGTATGTAACCCCTAGGTGGCGCTATACCAAGGGCTACTACCCCTGCCTGCTTGGCTAGTAGCAGGTTAAGAGACTTGAGTTCTGAAACGGGTGCCTCCACCCAGAGGTCAGGGTTGGTAGTGGTCAAGCTAACCTAGGCACAGCCGTCTGGAACACTGTAATCCCCCTTTTTCCTTACTAGTGGATGGAACAATACACGATAATAATTTTCACAATACCCCTGAAACACCACACAAGTACCTACACTGTTTGCATTTACCACCAGGGCTTTCCTCTGGCCCAGCCCTGGGGACCCCCTTAAAACAAGGTTATACACAGCAAATAACAGCAGTACAGTACTCTTGCACAAACTGGAACCACAGTCAAGGTAAATGCAAAAAAGAGTTAGATCTGATTTATTTAAGGGCCTTGAACAAGGGACGGGTGTAATCAGGTTAATTTGCTTAAAGGCTCTATCAATCAAACAGTTATGCATGCACTTCAGGGTCTATAAACAGTCACAAACTCTGGGTACCCAGATGGAGAATGGTGGGCTAGCCAGGAACATTGCAGCTGGTTGGGGCCCTGTGATGGAAGAAAACAACATGCATAACACACACTATTTGTAATCTGGAGCCAGAGGGCTCAGTTCGTGAAAAGAAAACAACAAGACGATCAGATGACACACTTCTAGATTAGGCAGCTGTTGCAGGGAGCTACCCTGATGATTACTCACAATACCCAAGACTGGACACAGGCTGGACAAAAATCGAGACAGCAGGTGGTTAATCTGGAGAGCCAGGAGAAGTAGAGCCCACATGATTCGCCAAGGCGTCGTTCCTGTTCAAGCATGGAGCAGGGGGTGATCCCCAGGCAGGTCTCTCGTCAGTGGCCTTTTCTGTGCAGTGGGGTAGTTTGGCAGGGCCAGTGCGGCATGGCCCAGGCCGAATGGAGATGAACGCAGATTCAGTCCGATTAAGCTGGATAAAGCTTCCAGCAAGCAGAACACAGTTCACACAGTGGGGAACCAAATCACGACCCACTTTCAATACATAGCACATTTACATGTAAAGGATTCTGTGGTATCAGCAAGCAGAACACAGTTCACACACTGGGGAACCAAATCATGACCCACTTTCAATACACAGCACATTTCCATGTAAGGAAATTCTACTGTACCAGGCAAACCGCTCTCCGGTCATGATCGCAAAGTCTCTACACAAACTGGGGGTTCAAAAGCAGCTGGAAATCCTGACAGGCCAATCGTATTTAGCAAATCTTCAGTCTTCTTCAGGTTAAAGCCTGGTCACAGTCCAGTGGCTTAAATAGTCCTCACAACTTGGATTCAGTCCGAATAAACTCTGTTTTCCCTCTCAGGGACAGCAGGCAGACAGGCAGGCCAAAACTCAGCCCTTTCACAGGTCTCCCATGCAAAACTACACAGAACTGCTGCTCAAAATCACCTGAGCTGTTACTTCTTCACTTCTCAGCTCAAAACTGAAAGTAGCTGCAGCAGCCTGGGAAATTCCCCAAGATCCAAAAGGTTCGGTAGGCTGATCCTCCTGTCAGTCACAATAAAGGCTCCCCCTTCAGGTGCAAAAAGCCCAAAACTACAATTCCTACAGATTTTGATGCCAGACAGCTCCTGTAGTCTGGCTCCATTTCAGGTCCCACCAGTACTGACTCGTCCAATTCGCAGTCCAGGACCAAGATAGTGGAGATAAACAAAATAGTCCTTGCTGCAAAGAAAGCAGGTTAGACAAACTACATTATCATTATCACTCTAAATTATTTTCTGCAAATATTTACATCTTTCAACAGAGCTCCCTCTCAGATTACTTATGACTGCAATCCAGACAGCTCTTAAAGAGACAGTACACAGAGGCTATACAGACACTCTCTGGCAATCACATTTAAGCTGCTAAAACGCAGGACACCAGCCTGGCAGTGAGCATTTAGGCAAGCTCGAGGAAGACCTTTCGGGAACCCCCATTTGTAGGGGGTTACACCCTTCCCTGCCTGGAGAAAACATGGCATCTGCATCAAGTCTGTACCATCATGCATCAGTTAATATAAACTTATTACTTTACTATACATATTCACTACACTTCATGATACCATATCCATTCTGACAACACATTGTGCATATTTCACACAGGTAAATTGAACATCACTATACTGAATCAGGTAATAACGTCTTGTACCTTAAACTATGCAAGAGGAGGCTCTTCCCTATCAGCTAACTTGGGGGGCAGGGGCACCATGGTGAGAGGGAAAGGCAAGTAACCTGGAATTGGCCGTCAAGCTCAATCTGGGCAGTGAGCTTGGCGAATCATAAACACCTTTGTGCACCACATTGAGAGGCAAATCCACTGGCCTCCCGGGAGAATCATAACTGAGGCATACTACTGGCTTGATAGCACAGCCAGTCTTTCTGAGGAGGACAACTACAGTCTCTGTACTCTCAGCACTGGTCTGGGGACTCTCGTCACTTGTGAGGGGTGCCTCTGCCTGGGTGGGAACGTCCAAACGTGGGGCACTGTTGGCTCCTTGTTCTGCAGGCTCTGTTTCTACACTTAACTCATTTTGCGAAGGCTCAGGCACAATCAAGCTTTGAGGCACTGAAGTGGGGTGGTCAACACTCTCATAGTGTTCTTCAAGTTCTGGTATGTCACCAGAAAGACTCAAACCCTCAGCCCCTTCTTCAGGCAAATCACACAGTTCCACAATACACAGAGACTCAACATCTTCAGACGTGATACTTTGCACTTCACTTCCTGGGAACACTGGCTCCAAGGATGAAGCTGTGGGGTAAGGCAGTCCAGAAGGCCCCGCTTCATCCCCACAATTTATCAGGGGGTTACCTCAAAACAGCTAACTCAATTCATAAGAGGGGTAATAGGCATGGTCGTATTCACTTTCGTCAGAAGTGGACTGACAGTCACTATTATTCTGGGCCTGCTGCGGAGGAAACCTTAAATCTGTGACCACTGGGGTAGGTTGACTCTGTCTCTTTCTTGCAGCAGCATGAGTCACCAGCCCAAGGGGCTCAATTTCTGGGGGTTCAGCCTCAATCATGACTTGGCTGATAGGTAGCAAGTGGTTACGGTGCATGGTCTTGACAGCTTTGGAGTTGTTCTCTAGGCGCACCTTGTACACAGGTAAATCATCCAACTTTCCAACTACTACATGGGGAAGATGGTGCCACTGATCAGCAATTTTGTGTTTACCATGCAGTCCCAAATTGCATAACAACACACGGTCTCCAGGTCGAAGCTCTTGAGCCTTTACTTTTTTATAATGCCTCTCTTTGTTGGCTAGATTTCTCTTGGCAGCCATTGTCTGGGCCAGTTGATTGGCATGGTTCAATTGAGCTTTCAGTTTTTGCACATATTGCAAGTAGTTTTCGGCTTGGACCCCATCTGGAGAGACCCCAAAACAGACATCAACTGGCAGCCGGGCCTCTCTCCCGAACATGAGGCAGTAGGGGGAGAACCCAATAGCATAATTGTTCATGCAATTATATGCATGTACCAAGGTACTAATCTGCTGGCTTCATTTATGCTTGTCTTTTGGGTGGAGGGTGCCCAGCATGTCTAGAAGGGTGTGGTTAAAATGTTCTGGTTGAGGTTCTCCCTGTGGGTCATAGGGAGTGGTTCTTGACTTTCACACCCCCATAGAGAGAGCATTTATTTGATTAGTCTACTCTCAAAATCTCTGCCCTGGTCAGAGTGGATCTGCTGGGGGGCACCATAGTGGACGAAGAAATTTTCCACTAGCACCTTGGCCACGGTAGATGCCTTTTGATCTTTGGTGGGAAAAGCTCGTGCATACCATGTAAAATTATCCATAACCACTAACACATTACCAATGTTTCGCTGATCAGGCTCTAAACTCAAGAAGTCTATGCAGACTAGTTCCATGGGATGCTGGTAGCAATATTAACAAGGGGGGGGGCAGCCCTCTGAGGCAGGGCTTTTCTTTGCAGGCAGTGACTACAATTCTTTACATGGTGTTCAACATCGGCTCCCATTTTGGTCCAGTAGAAGCGAGATCGTACCAGGTCAAGGGTTCTGTCAATACCAAGGTGCCCCATATGATTGTGGAGGGACCTCTGTACCAAATTTTTAAAGGCCGTGGGCAGGAACAATTGTTGCTTGTCTACTTTGCCACTATGATCTGCTGTCTCTCTATACAACAACTGATAGTGCAACTTCAATCTGGATCCTTCTTTAAACAGTAAAGCAGTTTGCAAGTCAGTGGAACGTAACTTAGACACATCTTTCCCCACACGCAGGGCATCAAGTGCTGGCTGAATCATAGGATCTTGGGATTGAGCCCACTGAATGCTGTCATTGTCAAATTGAGGTAGTGCACTAATATCTAGAGCAGAGAAGTGGCAATAAGCAGCTGGTATGCAGGTGTCAGAAGGGCCCAAGCAATCTACTAAACAGTCCACTGTGTCCGCAGACATCTGTTCATCTCTATCAAACTTTTGGCACAATGCTCAAATGTCAGGCTCAGACAGCCTGACCCAATCACTCTTGGAAGTGGGCCTTCGTGATAGGGCGTCAGCATCAATATGGTTCAGGCCTGGTCTGTATTCGACAGCATAATCATAGGTTAATAATTCAGAAAGCCACTGGTGCCCAGTGGCGTTTAACTTAGCTGAAGTTTGTACTTAGGTCAACGAGTTATTGTCAGTTTTCACCAATATCTTTGCCCCATAGAGGTATTCGTGAAACTGGTCAACGATGGCCCATTTTAGCGTAAGGAACTCCAACTTATGCACAGGGTAGTTTCATTTGGACGGGGTCAAGCTCCTACTGGCGAAAGCTACTGGTCTCAGGCCATCCTCATGGTCTTGATACAGCACCTTTCCTAGATCCTGCAGACTAGCATCCGTATGCAGCACATAGGGTTTGGTGGGGTCAGCATAGGCGAGGATGGGAGCATAGGTGAGCTGGTATATGATCTCATGGAAGGCTGCTTCACAGTCAGGCATCCAGCGGGGCTCGAAGAGGTCACCTGGGCAGAAGTATACTTTTCCTGGTTCTTTAGTGGCCCCTTTTTCGTATTTACGATTGGAAGAGAGGTAACCCTGGATAAGGTTCAAGAGTGGGTGATTCACCTTGGAATAGTCTTTTATGAACCTGCGGTAGTAGCCACAGAACCCCAGGAAACATTGTAGTTCTTTCAGATTATGGGGCTGGGGCCAAGTAGTCAGTGCTTCAACCTTACTGGGATCAGTCTCTATCCCTTTTGTAGATACTATGTGCCCCACATACTTCACGGAGGTTTGGAAAAACTGGCACTTGTCAATAGACAGCTTGAGGCCGAAGTCTTCTAGTTGGTCTAGGACTTCAAACAGTCGGTTCTCATGCTCCTCTAAGGTGCTCCCAAACACAATTACATCGTCCAAGTACACCAGGCATTCCAGCAAATTCATATCTCCCACTGCATGCTCCATCAGTCACTGAAAGGTGGCCGGGGCACCCGATATCCCCTGTGGCATCCTCAGAAACTCGTAGAACCCCAATGGACAGATGAAGACTGTTTTCTCATGGTCTTCCGGGACCATCAGGATCTGGTAGTATCTGCTGTGAAGATCCAACACCGAGAACCATTTGCTCCCATTCAAGCAGTCCAGGGCATCTTGTATACGAGGCATAGTGTATTGGTCTGGGATGGTCCACGGTTCAGGGTTCGATCATCAACACACATTCTCACAGACCCAGTCTTCTTATGCACAACCACAATGGAAGAGGCGTATGGGCTCCTGGATTCTTGTATCACACCAGCAGTGAGCATTTCCTGCAGGTGTCTTCTCACATCATCTATGTCTGCTGGGGGCTAGGTGTTGGGACCTCTCTCGAAATGGCCGTTCACCGTGCTAGCGTATGTGATGCTCCACACCCTGGACACAGCCCACATCCCATTCCTTCAACGAAGACACTTGGTCTGTTTGGGCAAGTCTCTTGCTAATTCTAGCCTTCCATTCAGCTGGCAACGGGGAGTCACCAAAGTCAAACAAGTCTGGGGTCACTCTCTCCTTCTCACCTGGGTGCTTGTTGCTGGGTAATACTGCAGTGTCTGCACAGTGTACTATAGCTAGGGTGCACCCTCTGCTTACCTGGATCTCCAGATCTGACACATTGTGAATCTGGACCACCACTCGTCATGCATAGGCATGGGCATGAGCAGGCAAGATGCTGGGCTTGACCAATAATCCTTCTGGCAATTTTCCATCATCAGTATTTTGTTCTTGACATCTTTCCGGAGGTGGACCTCCCCTTGAATGGTACACTGGGTGTTAGGGGCCAGTACCATTGAATCAGGATCCTTCGTCTGCACGATCCCCACTGGTTCATCCTGGTCTACTTCCTCGGGTTTCTGTTGCAAATCATAGGCCCTCTTGATCAGAGCCAGAATTCTCAGGGCCCTCCCAGTCCATCGCCCTTGTTTCTCGTGACAGAGTTGCACCAGTCTCCCAAACATATGGGCATTTGTCCCAATTAACAGGGGGACCCCATTATATAGTCTGGTGGGGGGACACACTAGGGCCAGTGTCTCTACTCGCTCCTCTACACCCGTTACAGTTGCAGGACAAGACAACCAGAGGCAGACATACCCTAGGTAGGGATAAGACTTGTTGCTCAGGCCCCATACATGTAGGCCTTCCAGGGATTGGAAAGGCACATCAGATAAGTGTTTGTCATACCAGTCCTGGAATACAATGGTCACTTGCGACCCACTGTCAAGCACAGCCTGAGTATGAATACCATTCACAGTCACCGTAGTCTCCATTGAAGGGCCCACTATCTTGGACCAGTCTGGAGGGACAACAGCAGGGGCCTGGACAGACGATTTAGCCACAGAGAGGTTTGAATTAGGATGGCCGAAGCTTTTACTGCGGACATTTCGTGCACTCCTTGACCACTGACTCGTTTTCCGAAGCTCTCCTTGAAGCTGGTTCACCACTTTCTCTAAATCCTTCTGAGACTGGCATCCCCTCTTCATATGGCCATCTTTGCCGCCATTGTGACAAATGACATGCTCTCGGGGCATCCTTGGGGAAAACATAGCAGGGGATGCTGGAGCATCGACATGAGATTGTGATCTGACTTCTGCAGGTAGTATACCATGTCTCAAAAGTTCCTTTATGGTGGCAGTCAATTCCTTGAGCTCAGCCGAGAAGCAACCCCCAGTAGAGGATGCCTGAGGATGCACCCCCACCCCCATAACAGTCACGTTCTGACAGGGACCAGGGTCTCTGTCTGCAGGGGATACCTTAGTGAATGCACCTGGTTGTGCTTTTCTGACTTCCTTCAGCAACTCCTCCCCCACCATTTAGCCCACGGCGGGACACTCTTAGTGGTCTCCATTTCGGAAAGGAAGGGTCTTCCGGTGCCATGATCACTTGGGCTGCACTCATCCCATAATTACAATCTCCCTCTTCACCTTCTACCTCCCGGAGTTCTTTTATCAAGTCACAGTAGTCAGATGGGTTACCTCTTCTATCCTGGAGCCTTAACTGGATGATCTGCAGTTTAGAATGCTTGGCATGTTGCAGTATGTGCCCCCAATCTCACATGGTTCAAATCATTAGCGGCTACCCCACCTTTCCAGTAAGCTTTCTGCAGAGCTCTTTCTAGGCGAGTAACATACGCAGACAAACTTTCCCCCTTCCATTGCTTGGTACCTTGGAATTTCCACATCAAAGTCTCCCCTGACTCAGTGCTCCTAAAATTGCCTTCAAGTACAGATAGGCACTTCTGAGCAGATGCATCAGGGATCGTGGACCTCAAAAATGTAATGGCTTCCAGGGCAGGGCCCCTCAAACTTTCTGATTCTTTTCCGCTTCTCAGCCTCCGCACACTGCCACTCAGGTACCAAGGGGGCAACATAGTCGATCCAGGTCTCCAGTCATCCTCCCTGGGGTGGGAGGGTGCCCGAGAAGAGTCCCTCAGCCTCTGCAGTAGCCTGCACTGATGGCGGGTACAGATATAGCCAGCGTTGGCAAGGGCACAGAAGGTGGGGCAGTAACAGCTGCTGGAGTGGGAGGGGGTGTTGGGGAAGGAACACCCCCAGGTGGCAGGAATAGGCATAGGCATATAGGATATGGCAGTATAGCCTAGAGGTTAGAGGGACGAGGTGTGAACGAGCTTGATACATCCAGCAGACCAGACCTGAGTTTGATTCTCACAACCTCCACTTGCATACTGTGTGACTCTGAGCAAGTCGCTTAACCGCCCAGTGCTCCCAGGTCATCCCTGAAAACAGGCATTTGTGCCTAGTGGTCCTTACCCGGTTACTGAAGACTAAAATAAAAAAATACATATATTTTTTTAAAGTTCTCTACGGTTTTCCCTTCTTCCAGCAACAACTTAGCAAAAACGTTCTCCTCAGAAGTCTCAGATAATGGTGGGAGCTCATCCTCCCCGGGGTCTTTACTGTCTTTTGTTATCACTCTCCAGGCAGCTGGAACCACTTCTGGGGCAATAGTCTGTGGCACTTTAGAGCTGTCCACAAGGTCACGACACTCTACAAAGGCTATGAAAGTTTGGGTGATCAAATCAGCCTGTCGACCCACCACCACAGGGTTTTTTAAACATTCAAGCTTTGGACAGTGTTCCCTCTACAGTGTCTTTACTGGTACCTTACTGGGGTAGCTATTAATCTTTAGCAGTAATTCGTAATTTTTGGCCACTAGAAGGCACAAAATCCCAGCGGTGAGCCTCCAAAATGTAACCCCTAGGTGGCGCTATACCAAGGGCTACTACCCCTGCCTGCTTGGCTAGTAGCAGGTTAAGGGACCTGAGTTCTGAAATGGGTGCCTCCACCCGGAGGTCAGGGTTGGTAGTGGTCAAGCTAACCTAGGCACAACCCTCCAGGATACTGTAACCCTCCTCTTTCCTTACTAGTGGCCGGAGCAATACACAATAATCACTTTCACAATACCCCTGATACAGCACACAAGTACCCACACTGTTTGCACTTACCACCAGGGGCTTTCCTCTGGCCCGGCCCTGGGGACCCCCTGTAAAACAAGGTTATACACAGCAAATAACAGCAGTGCAGTACTCTTGCACAAACTGGAACCACAATCAAGGTAAATGCAAAAAAGTGTTAGATCTGATTTATTTAAGGGGCTTGAACAAGGGAAGGGGCGTAATCAGGTTAATTTGCTTAAAGGCTCTATTAATCAAACAGTTATGCATGCACTTCAGGGTTCATAAACAGTCACACACTCTGGGTACCCAGATGGAGAATGGTGGGCTAGCCAGGAACGTTACTGCTGGTTGGGGCCCTGTGACGGAAGAAAACAACATGCACAACACACACTATTTGTAATCGGGAGCTAGAGGGCTCAGTTTGTGAAAAGAAAAACAAGACAATCAGATGACGCACTTTTAGTTTAGGTTGTTGTTGCAGAGAGCTACCCTGATGATTACTCATGATTCCCAAGACTAGACACAGGCTGGATGAAAATCAAGACAGCAGGCAGTTAATCTGGAGTTCCAGGTGAAGCAGGGCCCACACAATTCTCCAAGGCGTCGTTCCTCTTCATGCGTGGAGCAGGGGGCTGATCCCCAGGCAGGTCTCTCATCAGTGACTTTCTTTGTGCAATGGGGTAGTCTGGCAGGGCCAGCGTAGCATGGCCCAGGCCAAATGGAGATGAACATGAATTCAGCCCGATTAGGCTGGATAAAGCTTCCAGCAAGCAGAACACAGTTCACACAGTGGGGAACCAAATCACGACCCACTTTCAATACACAGCACATTTACATGTAAAGGATTCTACGGTACCAGCAAGCAGAACACAGTTCCCAAAGTGGGTAACCAAATCATGAACCACTTTCAATACACAGCACATTTACATGTAAGGAATTTCTACTGTACCAGGCAAACCGCTCTCTGGTCATGATCACAAAGTCTCAGCACAAACCGGGGATTCAAAAGCAGCTAGAAATCCTGACAGGCCAAGCGCATTCAGCAAATCTTCGTTCTTCTTCAGGTTAAAGCCTGCTCAAAGTCCAGTGGCTTAACTAGTCCTCACAACTCGGATTTAGTCCGAATAAACTCTATTTTCCCTCTCAGGGACAGCAGGCAGACAGGTAGGCCAAAACTCAGCCCTTTCACAGGTCGCCCATGCAAAACTACACAGAACTGCTGCTCAAAATCACCTGAGCTGTTACTTCTTCACTTCTCAGCTCAAAACTGAAACTAGCTGCAGCAGCCTGGGAAATTCCCCAAGATCCAAAAGGTTCGGTAGGCTGATCCTCCTGGTAGTCACAACAAAGGCTCCCTCTTCAGGTACAAAAGGTGCAAAAAGCCCAAAACTACAATTCCGACAGATTTTGACTACAGACAGCTCCTGTAATCCGGCTCCATTTTAGATCCCATCAGTACTGCTTGGTCCAATTCGCAGTCCAGGACCAAGATAGTAGATATAAACAAAACAGTCCTTGCTGCAAAGAAGGCAGGTTAGACAAATTACATTATCATTATCACTCTGAATGATTTTCAGCAAATAGTTACATCTTTCAACAGAGCTCCCTCTCAGATTACTTCTGACTGCAATCCAGGCAGCTCTTAAAGAGCCAGTACACAGAAGCTATACAGGCACTCTCTGGCAGTTACATTTAAACTGCTAAAACGCAGGACACTAGCCTGGCAGTGAGCATTTAGGCAAGCTCGAGGAAGACTTTTCGGGAACTCCCATTTGTAGGGGGGGTTACAGGTAGATGCATGAAACACTGAACATAGCAATACTCCTACTGTTTCTTTACACAATAGAATTACTTTTTTACACCACAGAGTGGTTTCCTTGTTTTGTGGAAGACCACTTCATCATGGTTCGGTGGTACTTTCAATATTGTTCCCTAGTTTATCAGAGATGTTAGCTCATCTCAGCATCGAGCTTTCTGCCTGAGGAGAGGTTGCAAGCCTCAGTGGGATGCCATTAAACTTTTAACAAGGTAAATTTCTTCTGTGAGGCATGAGTGAGATATATTAGCAGGACTGAGCCAGGCAAGCTGAAATAAACTGCAAGAATCATGCTGAACTGATTTAACTTCTCATAACAATAATGTAGGTACCACTGAGCCCTTATGAAGTTGTTTTACACAAAAATGTCAGAATCCTTTAAGAGTGGAAAGTAAATAATTTTATTCTATCATTTAAAGAAACCTGTGGCTTTTGACCACAGAGAACTGCTGTTACAGTGCTGTGGGTGCTGTCTGAACCTGATCTGCAGTTCGATGGGGCCAGATAACAGGAAAATGGGCAACATCATTTTTGTGATCAAGGCAGCAGGAAAACCAGTACTGGCAAAAGCTAATAATGCCGCCTAGTGACAATCCCTCAGAGGCAGTGTGCATTGCTATTCACAGTATGGCAGCACACTTTACATGCATCCAGATGAAGCACTGCCAGTCTAGTCTTTTCTTCTATTTCTGTGTATCTTTAAACAAAAACGGAAGTTACCTACCACCCTTTACTCTCTTCCTAGCCCTCTAGACAACTCTCATCCCTGGGCCACCAGACACCTCCCTCCCTAGCCCACTGGACACCCCTACCTCACAAGACACCCCTGCCTCCCAGGCCCCAGGACACCTCCCATCTGGCCTGCCAGGTATCTTCCTCCCTCCCCAGCCCAGCAAATGCCCTTCTCTCCAGCTTTGTGTGTGGGATGGGCGCTGCTTGGGGTTGGGGAGAGGCTGGTCAGGGGGGGTTCAGCCCCAGAAACGGTGCCGTGATTGAGGGAGGCTGGTGCTTGTGTAGCACAGGTACAGAATAGCTCATGGGGACAAATACAAGCACCTCAAGGGAATAGATACCATCCTTGAGTGCTGAACACACGTACCTCTGGGATGTTCCACCTGCAACCACTCCTCCCCACATAGCGGGGTGTACTCCCCCCACCTGAGCCCACTCAGCGCTGATGGCAGGCTCCTGAGCCAACCCACCCTGGTGGCAGGCCCACCCCCTTGAAGTGGAATCGCCTTCATCATCCGACACAAGGAAAAGCCTCCACCCCCAACCACCCTTCTGTCATCTAGACTAACCCAAACGTTGTGTAGCATACACTGTTGATTTGGTGGCACAGTTGGTAGCCCTACCAGAATGGTATTCTGGGTGACCTGGGTTTAAGACCTAGCTGAGGCACTTACTTCTTTCTCTCTTTTGTTTGTATGGGTTCCATAATATGCACACCACACTTTGTGATTCAAAATGTAATTGTCTGTGCAGCACCAGGTTGTGCAATGGAGAAGGAGTGATGTGCTCTGGACAGCCCAGTTTCCAGTTGCCTTGGTACAGCAACTGGTAGTGCAACTGGAACAGTATTCTAGGTGGCCTGGGTTCAAGTCACAGCTGAGGCACTTACTTCTTTCTCTTCTCTGTTTGTACTGTACAGTATGTGTTCCATAAATATGCACACCGCAGCCATGTGATTGAAAATGAAGTCATTATCTGTGCAACACCAGGTTGTGCATTGGAGAAAAAGTAATATGTGCTCCCGGATGGCACTGACGTTTTGCTGTGCCATGAGCACTTGCTGATGCTTCACTGTGCCACATGCACTGCAGAAAACTTGCAGGGCAATGTGTGCAGTGTGGACACTGTGTTGTGCCACATGCAATGCCAACATTGTACTAGGCTGTGTGCTGTGCTGAAACCATACTCTTCCACGTGCAATGCTGACACTGCACTGTGTGGCTGACACTGCGCTGTGTGGTGTCTGCAGTGCACATGGCACACTGGCGTCTGCAGCACACATTGCCACAGGGGTGCCCCTTAGGCACCAGTGATGGCAGTGCATGTGACAGAGAGCAATTACAGCAACGCATGTGGCACACAGCACAATGATAGCAAAGCATGTGGCACAGCACAGTGATGTTAGTGAACATGGCACACTGCAGGCAATACATGTAGCACAGTACAGTGACAGCCTTACATGTGAAATAGTTCACTGATGGCAGTCCATGTGGCATAGCACAGTGACAGCAGTGAATGTGGTGCAGCTCAGTGATGAGAAACTACATGGTATAGAGCAGTGATTGCACATCATGTGGCACACTGCGATGTCTGCTGTGCACATGGCACTGCACTGTGGCAGCAGTACATGCTGCACTGTGCTGCATGCTCTGCCAGCACTGCGCTGTACCATGTGCAGTGCAGCCGCAACACTGTGCCACATGCAGTACCGACACAGCACTGTGCTATATGTAGTGCTGACACCTTGTGGTGCCACATGCACTGCTAACACCGTGTGGTGCCATGTGCTCTGCCAGTAACATGATGTGCCATGTGCAGGGCTGCAACTCACTGTGCTATGTACTGTGCAGACACAGCCAACAGGGAATTGTGCCCCAGGACTGGATAGCACTGGAAGCCATGATGGTATCTTCAGCCACACCATGCAAATGAGCCCATTGAACATGCAAGGCCTGAAGGTCCATTAGCATATACACATGATGGGCTCATTTGCATGGTGAGCAAAGGCCCTTCTGCGTCTATCCTATGGGCACTTGCCACGTCATACTTGGTGTCTAGTTGCACCCCCTACCACCTGAACACACATTCTGTATATGATAACCTCATTCCTGTGGAGGGAGGGGTGCATGGAGGACAGAGGTGATGTGGGGGAGTTAATGTAGGCTCGTGGAGGGAAGGGTAGTGTCTGAGGCTGTGGAGGGAGGGGGTATTGTCAGGGGAAGTAGTTGCTGAGTGGGCACCCCCTTACCATGGAGGGCATTGCAACCTCTCCCCATTACCCAGTAAAAAGGAAATCATACAGTGGGGGTGAAGGAGAGAAGCTCAAAATGTGATAACAGGGACACCCATTCTGACCACTCTTCCGGAACCACACCAAAATCCCCCCCAAGGCTGCATACCAACTAGACAACTAATCTCCCACCTGCCCATTGACCAGTTGCCCACCGCCAACCACTCTCCCGAAACATGGACCCAAGGCACCCTGTTATCCATTGACACAGGTCATGTTAGGGTGCTTGGGAACCCCATTTGAACCACATTCCCATGTACATGCCTACAACCCAATACCCCTTTCCATGCATTGGCTTGCAACCCCTCTAGCCACTTGATGCCCTGCACCTCCCCTCCTTTCCAAATGCAGATCTATGCAGCCATGTACCCACACAGGGGTTTGCAGCCCCTTCTCCATGCAAGGGCCTTCCTGCTAATGGACATGCACCCCACCCCTTCCAGTGGAGAGCCTTGCACCTCCTCCCCATTTTTCAGTAAAGGGGAAATCTATCAGCAGGGTGCTGGGAGAGAGACGAACAAACCTCCAAATGTGCATCCTCCAGACAACCACCCACTTGCAGACGGACCCTCCCTAAAGGACTACCCTTCCCCGCTTACTGACTAGTATGCATATTACCTTTTTTCCCACTGCTGGCACCTCCTACTACATACATGGATGCAGGGTGTGTTAGTGGGCTTGAGGACCTTATTAGGGTCCATTGAACAGTGGCTGCAGGAAACAGTTTTGAGGTGGGAAATGCACCATTCTTAGACACTAAATCAAAAATAAACTTTGTACAAGTATTTAGTGCCCCCAAGTAGCAGTGTCATGGGCCCTACCAAAACAAAGCTTGCCAATGACCCCAGACAGGGCATGGTAGGGTGCTTTGGGACACCTTAGGACCCATTTGATTTGTCCAGGGAGGGTGTTCAACTGGAAAGAGGAGGCTAGAAGGTGGTTAGGTACAGGGATGGATTCTCAGGTCTGTGGGATGGGGAGGATTGTCATTCCAGTCCTAGGGTGGAACAGAAAGAAAGAGAGAGTTAGGAGAGGAGAGGTAGAAGGGAGTGAGGAGCACAAAAGCAGTATCTGTGTATGTAGGAGGTCAAGTGAGCCTGGAGACCTGAAAGCTGAGGGAGGATGGATATGGGTAAATACAGTGAACAATGATGGGTGCAAGGGTAGGAGTCGGTAGCAAAGAAGTAGAAGGAGTTTCAGAGGGTTTCCAATCTGGCAAGGGAAGTTTAAGGGGTGGTGCCATATACCACATCTGCGCATTTGAACTTGGGAAGCAAAATTTTGGTAATAAGCGCCCTGTGGATTTGTGTAGATAAGTAATCTTTGTTGCGATACAGGGTGCCAAGCTTCGGATGGAATTTTGTGGAGGTATATAACTTTTTGTAGTACTGTCAAATTGCATACCTCTATATGACATGGTTTTGTTCCAGCGCTTGGGGTTCAATGATGGGTGCAAGGGGTGTGTGCCAACCTGGAGACTGGTTTTGGTTCTGGATTGTGTAATCCAGTCATATGTATGTGTATATATATATATATATATATATATATATATATATCTATCTATATATATATATATATATATATATATGTACAAATTGCACATACCCCAATAATGCAAAGCATCATAGGAAGCATATGCAAATGCACATTAATTAATTTTGACTAGCTTAACTTTAAGCAGACTTGCATGGTGCCAGAAGGTCTCACAATACAAGCAGCAAAGGCTGAGAACAACATATAAATATTATAATGTACGGGCATCTGTGCATAACAAACCTGTTTCTGCATCAGGACATTTCCATGGCAACCACAAACCTCACAGTTGAAGCTTGAAATGTTACCTGGTTGGCACAGAAAATCTGAATAAAACACAGGCGTGTCTGTGCATGGATGACCATACATTATCTTTAGGCTTGCCAGGATTTTATTTATTTATTTATTTATTTATTTATTTTTGGGATGGAAATTATAGACTAATTTTTTTGCCTTTGTCCTGATTTTTTGTTGTTGTTGTAAATTGTCACAGAAGCATGAAATTCTGAGTTTTTAATCAATTATTTCTGTTTATTTCAATGTAGAAAATACGAACATGGCAGTGGCTACTGAGTGCTATTAATCCCCAAGCATGTGGTGCGCACGCGCCACACACACACCACCATTTATATGCTCCCTATAGAAAAACAGCACTAGAGTGTTATTGGTAGGCTTGCCAGAGTCAGCGATCAACAGCACCACTAGTTTTTCCTGAGTTTGACAGCACGTCTGTCAAACAGTTCCAATCTCTCCAATATACCTCTTTCTCAGTATATGTTAATATACTGAGGTCGCAGATGAAGAAATGCTGCACACCAGAAATGAAACTGAGCTGCAAGAAAGTGTAACTGCTGCTATGCAGTTGACAGCACCTGAAGGAGATATGTTAATGTAGACAGATGCAGAGCTCAGTGTGGAGGAGCAAATTTTAAAAGCTGGGAAGGAGCAAAAAATGGAAATTAAAAATTACTTGCCATGTTAGCAGAGGAAAAAGTATATTGGAGATACTGGGACTGTTTGAAAAATAGAGAACTTTCTTTCACGGTTTCACGTTTTCAGAAGTTCAATGCAGGTCAAGCAGCTCAACTGTCAGACGTGCTGTCAAACTCATAAAAAAATGTAGAAAATGTCTGTATATGTATCCACAACGAAGAGAAAGACTGCGAATCCTCCTCTTGCACGAGTACTGTTCCTGCCCATTACACAATGATGTTGCCTGCTGAGTCACACATCCACTGCTGGTAGTGCTATTTGATCACCGACTCCTAGCGAGCCTGCCAATAACACTGTATGAAAGATTTCTTCATATGAGCAGCAAACTGTGTGTCCAGCCCTCTATTTTTTAACAAATCTGCACTCTCTATTAGAAAGCAAGGGATAGTGGGGTTCATGTCCCAGGTAAAAAAAATAGATAAAAAATCAATGTCATTTTTTTCCCCCGTTAGTTTCAGGATTTGTTCTGAAATTGACGTTTATCGAGTGTTACTGACTTTTATTGAATCCTGATAACCCTAATTATCTTTTATACTGTACTGGCATTCATGCCTATTTCAAACACTGTGCTTCATTTCAGTGAATCTACATTTGGGTGATAGGCTCTTGAGTGTTGATGGCAAACTCAATTTGATGAGTGAATGGGCGTATAGCAACTGCAGCAGAACATCAACATATTGACAGCAGTAATGCAGCAGAACCTACTTGCCTGTTAGTGCAGTGGTATGTGTACTATTTGCTATGTCACTGACCCTGGTTCAGCAGGAGCCAGAACTGCTGTGGGCCAGATGGGGGAAATAGGAATGAGCATCCCATAGGACAGTCTCCTCTGGGAAGGGGTTTCTTCGTCCTCCGACACAGTACTAACCTGGGTATATACAGGTAGCTGTGTGGCTGGAGGGCTGTTGAATGTGTGCAGTTTAGCTGATGTCAGTGCGTCAATGCAATCAGTGTTATCACTCCACTTTACACCAGCACACGTGGAATCTCTTAGGGTGTGCAGGCAGAAAACAGGACAAAGGAATTTGGTCCCTATAGACGAAAGACCCCAGTACATCTGGGGCTTGGTCCTTTCCACCGAGAAGTGCGATTCCTGCTGAAGTGGCTGTGTGTCCAGCGTTATATCCCCCCACCCTATCACCATCTTGTGTGTAAATCGAGTTACCCTGTAGCAATGACAACGCTACAGTGAGGTAAGGCACCAGCGGGTCAAGTACAGTGTTACTCAGGATGCAGCTATGAACCACAGACAGATAATGTTGCATAAAGAAAGATTCACAAAAAAAAATGTTAAGCATAACGACCCAGTTTTAGACCTTGATTTCTGCACAGAACAACATTCAGCGATACACCACATAGGGGTTTGAGTGTTGCTGCTGATGTTTTCCAGTTCAATAATCCTGTTCCTGGTCCTCTTTCTACTCCAATAAAATTTTAAATTTTAAATTAAAGATGTGAAAATCTTAGGTGGGGACAAACCTCTATAGCTTTATAGAGTTTTGTTCCCACCTAAAATTTTCACATCTTTAATTTAAAATGTTGTTGGAGTAGAAAGAGGCCTAGGAACAGGATTATTGATGATATTGTTGTAATTAATTTTTCAGGTAGTATACTGAGCTACTCTGTTGTCTGATGAAGGAACATTGTGGTCCTGAAACATAACTACATGGGTGAAATATGAAAGAGAGCTAAAAGATTATTAAAGGCTGGTTCTTACACATACTATCTATGAAAATGAGAGTTCTACTTGGAATCATATAGGGATTGGAATATTTATGACGAAATAATAAACTTTAAAAAATCCTTTCTATGGAAGTGAGTTTCCTGCATCTGGAGGCTGAGGGCCACATCCCTGTTCAATAATTCAATTTCCTCTAAGTAATGTACCAGACAATGGTCTGCAGTTACAACCTCAACCAGACAATGACAGTAGAAAGACAGAAACACAGAAGCAGATGGCAGAAAAGGGCCATTGGGCCTACCCAGTCTGCCTAATTTTTTACCTTCATTTTTGCCGCAGAACTTAATTGATCTACAGTGCTCCCACCCCTGTGATTGCCTTGTGCCTAGCCCACTCATTTTTGAACCCCAACACTGTTTTCACGCCCACTACCTCAGCTGGAACACTGCTCCAGGAATGCACCACCCTTTCTGTGAAGAAGTACTTCTTCACATCTCTCCTTAATTTCTCCCCTCCAGCTTTATAGCATGTCCCCTTGTTCTAGAGCACATTTTTCTCTGAGAAATACCCCCTTACTGTGCCTTATTAACCACAGCGAGGTATTTAAAGGTCTTTGTCATATCTCCTTTCTCCCTTCTCTTCTCCAGAGTGTACATTTTGAGGTCCTTTAGCCTCTCCTCAAAGGGTTTTTGATGCAGACCATGCACCATTTTGGTAGCCCTCCTCTGGACCACCTCCACTCTGTCCATGGCTTTTCTGAGATGTGGTCTCCAGAACTGGACACAGTACTCAAGGTGGTATCTTACCAGAGATCTGTATAGGGGCAACACTACCTCCCTCTTACTGCTAGTGATACCCCTTTCTATGTACCCTAGTATCCCTCCTGACTGCCTTGTCACAGTGCCTGACCACCATTAGGTCATCATCCCATATGATTATCCCAGGTCTCTTTCCTGCTTGGACATTGTCAATGTCACTCTACCCATTTCGTACTATGCCCTTCCAGAGTTCTATGGCCCAAGTGAATTATTTTGCACTTTTTTGCATTAAAATCTAGCTGCCATACCCATGACCACTCTTCCAGTTTTTTCAGATTCCTGCCCATCCTTTCCACAATATCCATAGTGTCCCTTGCAGATGTCGGTGTCATCTGCAAAGAGGCAGACCTTCCCTTCCAGCTACTCCACTATGTCACTTATAAAGACATTAAAGAAGAATGACAGCTGAGGGTATCACACTTGAGTCTTTATTTTCGTTACCCACACCACCACCATGATGGCCATGTGTAATCACCAGCTTTTGTGCATCCATGGGTAATGCTACCTGGCCAAGTTCACAAACTTTGATTTTTAAAACATATCTTCTTAGCCAGAGCATTGCCCAATTGACTTGTTAATTACATATCATATAAAAACTTGAAATTACCTTGGATGAACTCCAGGAATGTTTAAGTCCATATTTATTTCCATAGACCCAAGCACTCAGCCCATTTAGTACAGTTATTATAGTTACAACATATTTATTGTCACAGTAAACTAATGACTGTGAACAATATTACCATTATTATATGCCACAGAGTCCGGTGTATATAGAAAAAAACACAAAGTAAGCATGAGTTTTGCTTTATCTGTTAAAAAAAATAAACCTTTAACATTGCGCTCCGTGAAAGTCTTGTGGATGTCAATAAGCATGCTTCTGGGTTTTGACATCCACAGAATGGCAGCGTGTTTTACGTAAGAGTGCTCAGCAGCTCTGATAGTCGCTGCCATTCTAGTCTTTTTTTCTTGCTGTGTGTTCCTGGATCTTAATTTATGAATACCGCCTGTGGCCTGGCACTTTAAGTCTATCACAGTGAAACCATGTCCGCATGATGCAGTCCCAGAACCACAGAACTAGAAAGAAAGACCACTCTCCCTTCAGCTACATTAGCCCTAACACTCCACATCGCTCGATCACCCTTCACGGCCATGGCCAGCCTCCACCCCCCAGACCAGCCCACATGTGGCTTAAACATGCCACAATACCACACTCCCCACTATGGCCATCTACTGTCCCTGCAGCTGGATCAGCCTCACCAACCCTCCCTGTAGCTGAACCACCACCCTACACATAAATCAGCCTCCACCCCACCCCAACAACCCTTGCAACTGGACCAGGCCCAAGTTTAGGCTACTCCCAGCCAATCACTCTCTCTGTAGCTGGCAAGAAGGTGGCAAAAGTGGTAGGGGAAAATAGGTCAGCTTTCAAAAATACAAGAGTACTCAGAGGAGGATAGGTGGACTACGCTGCTAAATCAAGGGAGGTGAGCAGTGTGGTAAGAGAGGCAAAGACTACACAAGAAGTACAGCTAGCACAGGGGGTGAAAGTGGGTGAGATCTTTTTCCAATATATCAGGGAGAAAAGAACCATAAAGAATGAGATTTTCATTTTTTTTTTTTGTACAATCTTTTTATTAATTTCAAAAAGTGTTTTAAACACACAACAACACAAAACAGCAACGTGTTTAACAAACATACGACAGACAGATGCATTCCATATATATAATCCAGACACAGACAGTAATAAATTAACAGTACATAAATTGTAAATTGATATTATTCACCTCTAACCCAGCTCTATCATCTACTATTTCATTCATATCCCCGATCTATTCCACGCCCCACTCCTCTTCTCCATTTTTAGCAGCCACCTTTACTTTATCGTTCTCTGATTACCCTGATCATTCCTATCCCAATCCCATCCTTAGTATATTTTCTTCTTCTCCACTTAGTGAAGCCAGAAGAGGGGCCCACTCTCTGTAGAAAGATTCCCCTCTGTTCTTGAGCACCAAAGTCAACCTTTCAAGGGCTAGTGTTTGCATAACAAGTCTGCGCCATTGCGTAATCGATGGTGTTACACATTACCCAAGTATTCTGTATGTAGTGCCTCACCAGTATGAGTACTATCCTCACCCATCATGGGAGAGGTTCCCAAACTCCTTCTTTTCCTGGATCCATTCCAAATAAACCCACAATCAGTTCTACCAACAGGGGGATTCCTGCCATTCGACTGACTTCCCCAATAACCTCCCCCCCAGAAGAAATGGAGGACTCTGCACACCCAAAAACAATGTATATACGTCCCCCGCTCACTTCCACACCTGCCACACAATGGGGATATGGCTGGGTGTGCCCTGTGTACTACCTCCGGGGGACAATATAGCCTATGTACAAATTTATAAAAGGCCTCCTTGAATTTATTTCATACTAGAAGTCCTACATGCCCCTCTATCAGCATTTGCCAATTATCTTCAGTTATGTCACTCCCTATATACCTTATCCAAAGCATTCTAGTTTTCTGAGTATGATCTGGGCAGTCCTGCTTCCCTACTTTCGCAGCCTTCCTAACAAATCCCTTGGGGTCTCTGCACACCTGATATATCATTAATTCTAGCTCTCCCCATTTCTGCGCCGACTCCCCTCCTCTATGCATTTTAGATACACAAGCCCTTAGCTGAAGGTAACAAAACATCTGTTGCTTTTGTAACCCCAAGTCCTGTATAATGTCCCCCAACGGGTTTAAAGTTCCCTGCTTGACCACATCCCCTATACTCTGTACACCCTTCTTTTCCCACTCCTTAAACCCTCCATCTGCTAATCCGGGAAGAAAAAAGGGATTATCTGTCACTGGCACTAGCAGGGTCTTACCATTACAGATACCCCGTTTCTTCTTAAGACAATTCCATGCTTCTAACATGGATCTTACTAAGGGGTTACCCCCTCCCTGAGCCGAGAATGCTTGGAGCCCCCTACTATGTAGGTATGCAGACAAACGCCCTGGGCACTCCCATTGTTCGAGGTCCACCCAGCTGGCCACAGCTGGCCTGTGCACCCAGTCTGCCACATAACGCTGCTGTATTGCTAAATAATAATTCCCAAAGTCCGGGAAATTTAATCCTTCTCTACCTATTACAGCCTTAAGTCTCTGTAGGCTGGTCCTCGGGTGTTTTCATCGCCAAATAAAATTAGTGAATAATTTCTCAGTCTCCTGGATATCCCTTCTTAACAGGCCCTTCGGTAACATTTGCATGGGATACAAAATTCTCGGGAGTACATTCATCTTTATCAGATTAATGCGGCCTAACCAGGATATGGGGAGTTGCATCCAACGTCTCAAGTCTCCTTCTACTTTTTTGAGTAAAGGTGTATAGTTTAACCCATAAAGTGCCCCTATCGTTCTACCCACCGTTATACCCAGATAGATTATAGACTTATCCCTCACCTGTAGTCCCCATCTTTCATCCTCCGCCTCCTTCTTAGGAAAGCACAACAGCTCCAACTTACCTAAATTTATTTTATACCCAGAGAACTTGGCAAAAGCATCTATTATCCCCAGCAAAGGCGCCTGACAAACAGGAGCATGTCGTCCACATACAGAGCTACTTTGTGTAGCGTTCTCTTAGCCCCCACTGCCCCTTGGAACTCTGGGCATTGATGGAGTGCTATAGCCAATGGTTCTAATGCCAATGCGAATAATAACGGCGAGAGGGGGCAACCCTGCCTCGTTCCCTGTTCCAGCTCCACAGCATCTGTGAGTTCCCCATTAACTAATATCCGGGCCTTAGGAGCCCAGTACATGCTCTGCACCCACTGCACGTATGATTCACCCAGACCAAACCGGCCCAATACCTCGAAGAGGTACTCCCACTCCACTCTATCAAACGCTTTTTCCGTGTCCATAGAAATGATGTATGTCTTCTCATTTGTTCGCCCTGTTCTCCACACCACATTGAGCAGCCTCTTCATATTGTGATACAAAAATCTCCCCTTTATAAAGCCGGTCTGATCTGGGTGAACCAACACAGGCAGGCAATCTTCCAGTCTCAGAGCCAACACTTTAACTATAATTTTGAGATCACAATTTAAAAGTGATATTGGCCTATAAGAGGCACAATCCAGTTCATCCTTGCCTGGTTTGGGAAGTAGGCAGATCAGGGCCTCAAAACATGTGGCAGGCAATACCATACCCTTCCCTTCCTCCCCCATCTGCACCAGTTCACACAGCGCCTCCGCTGCTTGCCCCGACAAAACCTTGTAATATTCCACTGGGAATCCATCAGGGCCACTTGCCTTCCCCCTGTGCAATTTCCCTATGGCTTTAATTATTTCCTCCTTCATTATTGGCTGGTTTAACCTCTCCCTCTGCACCGATGAGAGTCTAGGGAGCTTCACCTTATCCAAAAAAGCTTTCATCACTTGGGCCTTACCTTGGCAACCTGCCCTATACAACTGCCCATAATAATCCCGGAAGGCATTCCTTATCTCTTGGGGTTCTCTGTGCACCCCACCTCCGTTCCCTCTTATATCTGTTATCTTAGTAGGTCATTTACCCCCCTTCATTAACCTCACCAATAGGGGTCCGGGCTTGTTAGACCATTCAAACATGTGCTGCCTGCAGAAGAACAAAGATGTCGTGGCTTCACTTCTCACCGAGGCATTCAATGCTTCTCTGGTAGCCGTTAACAATTGCATCGCCTCCCCTTGTTCACTCCTCGCCACCCTTTTTTCCAAGAGCTTAAGTTTCTTTTCCAGCTCTCGCCTCTGTTCGTGCTTCTCATGCTTATATTTGGCCATAAACGCTATAATGGCCCCCCTCATGTAGGCTTTGCCCGCATCCCAATATATATATATAGCCTTTGAGACCCCACTGCCCTCATTGGTTACCTTATATCTCTGCCATTGATCCACCAGGTATTCCCTGAACTCCTGGTTTGTAAGCATGTATGATGGGAATCTCCACTGGGGAGGAGAGGCTCTATCCCCTTGGAACTGAACCCTCCCTATAACCATAGCATGGTCTGATACATGTATAGGGCTATGAACTATATCCAGCACCCTATTATGCCAGCCCCTCTGCAGGAATATGTAGTCAATCCTGCTCCACATCCCATGAGGACTAGAGAAAAAAGTGTACTCCCTAGCCCCCGCCAACTATCTACCAAGTCCATATCTGCTATTCCCTCCTGCCACAGACCCAATGCTTCCGTCCTCCTTCCCTTGCCTCCAGAGTGGTCTAACACCGGATCCATGGTACTATTCAAATCCCCTCCCAGAACTAGGCCCGGGAATTGTTCTTTCATTAATACATCCAGGAGCTCAGGGAAGAACCCAGGGTCATATACGGCAGGGGCGTAAACACTACCAAAGGTAACTGTTTCCCCATATAGTTGCCCCACTACAAACACATATCTCCCATTCCGGTGATCTCTCACCACCCTGGTGATATCCAATGGTAACTGCTTGTGCAGAAGGATGGCCACTCCTCTTTTACGGGAAGAATACGAGGCAGCAAAGCATTTACCCACTCACCCCCTCACCAGCTTGGCATGTTCCACATCTGATAAAATGAGTCTCCTGGAGTAAAGCAACCTGCGCTCCTTTCCTTTTGAGTGCCATTAATAATGTTGTCCATTTAACCGGGTTGTTAACCCCCCGCACATTCCAGGAGACCACTTTATATTCCTGTAAGTTAGCCATATTGCAGCCCTCCATTTTCCCCGTCTCTTACCATTTTCACCCCCACTTCCGGGTCAAAACTATGAGCTGGTCTCCATGAGGATTCGTGTCCCATATGGAATGCATCATATAACACACATTGCGAACTATGTACACAAGACAGATAAGAACCTTAATTTCCTACCTCCCCCATTCAACTCCCACTTGATTATAAATGAACCTCCCCTCCCTCCTCCCCATCCAAACCAAGTAAAGTAACATATCCCCTTGCCCCCATTCGACACCAATTGCTGAACTAGCATGTGTGTCTCAATCCCCTCCATGGGCAAGATGCCCCACCACTATGCCAACGGTCAGCCCCAACCTATGCCCCTATCTAATCCAACCACATAATATATTAATTATAACAGAACTTAAATGTCGTTTCACAATAAACCCCTTCACATACACTCCTTTCATACCCTTCATCACTCTCCCGACTCTCCCCCTCCCCAAGTTATCCTTTGCAGATGCCCCAGGCCCCAGGAAAACATGCATAGTCAAGAGGGTTTATGAATTCTGCATCCTGCGAGAGGGGAAGCAGGCTGCACCATTAATACATGCGCTAAGCCCGTCTCCCCACGCCCCCAACATGTCCTGCTCTCGCTATGCGGTCAGAACAGTCCATCCGCATGGTCGGCATAATTCTACTCGAGTGGGAAATCCCTACAGCCCATAGATCCACTCTGAACTGTTCATCACTGACATCTGCTTTTATCGAGAATGCCGCCCGTCCTCCTTTCTGTGCATTGTCCTGCTCCTCTTCTCTCCGAAACATGGAGGGTGACCAACGAGCATCAGGTGGGGGGAGAGAGAACCAGTCTGGTAGCACTTAAATAAAACAAACACGTGCAAAGCCACCCTCATATAGAAATAACAGTTAACATTAGGCTTGCTGGTCCAGTTCCCAAGTCTTAGTACCACAATACCAATTGGCTGAAGATATGATTAGGTACAGTACAATGTAAGTTCAAACCCTTTTCTTCAGTTAGCCAGCTTCTTTTGTAGCTTCTTTACAAATTGTTCGGCTTTAGGAAACTCCCAGAAGGAAAACATCGCACTCCTGTGCCAGATTTTCAGGACAGCCGGGTATGTCAGGAAGGTCTCCACTCCTAGGCCTCTTAACTGAGCCATTAGCAGGTTGAACATCTTACGCTTTCTGAGAAGATGACGCGAGTAATCTTGCGAGAGATAAAGCCTCGCTCCTCCATATTCCATGGAACCCTTTTCCCAGCATGCTTTCAGCACCATTTCCTGGTCCTGGAATGCATGGAATCTCATCATTATTTGCCTAGGAGGCTGCTTACCAGGGGGTCGAGGCATCACGGCCCTATGCGCCCGCTCCAACCTAAGTAGCCCATTTTTTGGGTGTAAACCAAGCAGCTCTGGTAAGGTTTGGGCACAAAATTTCAGCACGTCCCCCTTTTTTGCACCCTCAGGCAGGCCCCTGATTACGCAAATTAAGGCGTCTGTGATAATTCTCTTGATAATCAAATGATTTCTTTAAATCATCTAACCCTTTCTGTAACCTTGCCGCTTGCCCAGGGACTTCCATGGTCTCATCTTCCAGTCTAGCAATTCAGTCTTCCATCTCTCCGACCCTATTGCCCTGCAGTGTTGCTGTTCTAAAACCTCTTGCAGTTTCAGCTTGATTTTACTCTCTAATTTCAGCAGCCGGGGTTCCATCGCCTCTATTACTTGTCCTGTTACCTTGCAGCCTAGTGCACTTACTTCTGCCATTGAGAGCGATATAATACTCGCGCTTTCACTTGCTGCCACAGCCACCGACTTCTTCCCGGTTTTCCCAGCCAAACACTGACTTTTCCCCGGACCTGGCGTTAAATATTCCTCCATGGTACCTTCTGCCGTATACTTAAGCGCTCGCTTTCAATGAAGTAAACTTTTAAAGGGGTTTTTCTATACTTTTACCGGCCGTTGTATCGGAGCAGTGCCCAGGCATGTCTATCCAGCTAGCTGCTCATTAGCGCCCCCCCCCGAGATTTTCATTTAAAAAAAGGAGGGGGGTTGGCAAAGGGTAGTGAAGAAAAAGTGGAGGTGCTTAACAAGTACTTCTGTTTGGCCTTCATCAGGAAGAAGGACAGACCAGCACCACAACTGAGCAGGGGGTTGGGACTAAGAGGGGAGGAAGTCACAGATGGCACAATTCAAGCTGACAGGGTACTCAAGGGCCTAAGGGCTGACAAATCAACTGGGCTGAATGGCATGCACCCGAGGGTCCTAACAGAATTGGCAGAGATTCTGGCTGGTCCCCTGGTAGGCCTGATTAACACCTATCTGGAGTCTGGAAACATGCCCCAGGACTGGAGATCAGCAATATGGTGCCTCTCCATAAAAGTGGGCCGAGGGATGAACCATGCAGCTACAGGCCAGTCAGCCTAACCTCAATAGTGGGTATGCTGATGGAAACCATCCAGAAAGAAACACTGATTGGCTTTCTGGAGGAAAGTGGTCTCCAAGATGTGAGGCATCATTTGTTTGTATCCGGGAGGTCCTGCCAAATAAGCCTACTTGATTTCTTCAGTTGGGTCACTTGGACAGTGGACAATGACCAGGTGGTTGATGTCTTGTATCTGGACTTCAGCAAGGCCTTTGACTCAGTGCCTCATAGGAGACTGGTTGGGAAGTTGGAGGACCTGGGGGTTGGGGCTAAGCTCACATGATGGGACAGAAGCTGGTTGCAGGACGGAAGCCAAAAGGTGGTAGTCTGGAGAAAATTCTCAGAAACAAGGCCTGTGATCAGTGGGGTCCCACAGGGCTCAGTGCTCAGTCTGGTGTTATTTAACATCTTCATAAGTGACATCACAGAGGCGAAAAAGAGCAAGATCTCCCTGTTTGTGAATTGCACCAAGCTCTGTGGGAGGGTGGACATGGAGAAGGGAAGACGTGAACTCAGAGAGGACCTGGCTAGGCTGGAAAAGTGGCCTGGCATTTGGGGTTCAACACTAAGAAATGTAAAGTCATGCAGTCAGGGGCAAATATTCCAGTGACCAAACAATGGTTGGGTGGCATGCAGGTAACCAGGTCAGAGGAAGAAAAGGACCTAGCAGTAATAATCACAAGTCACCTGAAACACTCTGCACACTGCAGGAGAGCAGCAGCCAAAGCAAATCATATGCTGGGCTGCATAGCCAGGGGAATTACCACCAAGGAGGCAGAGGTCATTCTGCCACCCATAGGTCACTGGTAAGACTACACCTGAAGTACAGTGTGCAGTTTTGCTGCCCATAATGTAAGAAGGATATTAGCTTGCTGGAGACAGTCTGTGGAGGGGTTGTGGGGTGACAGAAGGACCAGACACCAAACTTCAGGTTTAACACACGATCTCTGTGTGTTGTTTATTCAGAATACAGGAAATAAGCTTTTGCAATTACATATTCCTTCTTTAGTACATCAGTTTGCAGCAACAGACTATGAATGTCTTTCCTCTGTAGTTAGCCAGCACTTATTGACCCTGATCTGTGATCTAAACATGTTTAGTGAAAACCCTTCGTCCCTGTGTGGGCTTTGTTTGCTTGGGTAGTGGGGGCTCAAAAAGAAAAAAAAAAAGCTATAGACAAAGAATTTCAATGCAGAATCACTGAAATAGGGTTACCCAAAGGGCACTGGCAACAAATCAAGTTTTAAAGAAATACAACATCATACATTCTACAGTAATGCAAAGCATCATGGGATATATGCAAATCGCCAAGTCATTTCAGACTTGTTCAACTTACAGCAATTTATATGCATTTTAAATAGCACAACTAACTTAATTTCTATAATAGGCACCTAGTACTTTTGAACATGATCAAAAACACCTAGTGCCATGGCATTTTTAACATCCACAGGCTTCACAAACACAAGAAATACACACCAAGGTACCCCATGATATAGTGCTATTACATACCAAATCCATCAATGATAAACACAACCTGTTTCACATACATTTGGAGATCACAACAATAACCTCCCTGGTACGAGGACCTAAGAGGGAAAAGGAAAATTAAAGAGGACACAACAGATGTTTCAGGTACAGTCAAGTTTCTTTCATGCATTTTTTTTCAGGGGTATTATTCAGCTGCATACTCGGTACAAATTCTGGCTGGCTATCCAGAACATCCACTTCCATGGCTGGTGTAACCACTCCTGTGGTTGTTTGCCGGGCTTTCGAGTTACTCCAGGTGGGGATGGAAGCAATCTCCTCCACCTGTGCTGCCATTCCAGCTTCCTTCTCCTCAGGCTCCTCCATCATCCAGCAGGAAGAGTAGGGAAATCTTTTAAGGAAAATACATTAACTCTTGCAGGGCCGCAGACTGATATATCAGTCCAAAATTCCTATACGCTCTAATTCTGTCGGCAGCCTAAGGGTTAGACTTATACAAAACATTCATGATTCTTACAGTTCAAACAAATGGGCCAATAGATAGGAACTCTATGTGTTGTCGTAAATTATCTTAAGATATAACTAGCTATCATTGTACTGTCACTTTGATCATATGGAGCAACTAGGAAGGAAAACTTTGTAACAGTTTTTGATTTATGACATTAGGTCCAAGAAAACACTCAATTGAACAATGAATTTACAAACGCCTTTCCGTAAAGGATGACCCACTTGTGAACATTGCTGTGTGCCTGTTTCAAAAATCTCTCAATGCTGCTTCACATAACTTCCTAAAAGAGATATAGCATATTCTTTGCTGCTGTAATGCCAAACTGCATCTTACTTGCCACAAACAATATTTGAGGCTGGCAAAAAATACTGCCGATAAATCGGGATGATACTTTTCTAAAGACTGTGAATAATCCCCTAAAACTATGTATTCATAAGTCAACTTCTGACCCCAGTAATACTCAGGTATTCACAACTTTCTGCAGTAAGCCTTCTAAGCAGAACTGCCCGGAGAGATGGAACATATGCAAATGATGGAATCTTTTGCATGAGCCACTTTTCAAATGCTGCATTCTACTAACTGCCTTAGTTCTAAATCCCTCAGATTTCTCGCTCCGCCAGTCAAGACTAGACACTCAGAGATCCTCTCCTCGTCATCTTGTTCTGACATGAGAAACCTTATAATATAAGTATTCTTTACATTTCATTTGCTGCCTTTTACTTTTTGTAATTTTAAGTAAAACCATAGTTTTAGTGTTTAAATTGTAAATTTTCTAGGTTGCTCCTGGTTCAGTATAACAGGGGGTAAACCGAGGTTAATTTTATATTTATTGGAGTTTTCTGACTTAAAAAAACTCCATTAGTTATTTTAATTTTATTAAATTTAGCTTGTTTTAAGAACCGGTAATACCAGTGTAACCCATTTGTTACCCGGGGTTACTAGAATCCCAGTAAGACCTAGTGGTAGGCAGGGAAGGCAGCTTGTGAAACTCCAGTTAAATGGGTTTCACACTGTCTCACTCTGTCCTCAGTCACAGCTGAGACTTGAGAGATGACATCATAATAGAACTGTCGCAGCTGCATGAGCCACATTTGGAATCTTCAGCTCAGAGTAAGTTTAGAACCTTGGGAATTCAAAGTCAGTCTTCAGTTTGTCCTTAAGCAAACAAGAAGGACACCAGTAGTTGTCTGTTTACCCCCTTCCTCTGGGGGGGGGTGAGGAAAAGTTCTTTGTGGGTTCCAGGGGCAATCCCCTTCTCCCACCCTGGGAAGAAAGCTGCCTGTTTTAATTTAAGTTCAGTCTGTTCATGTAAAACAGCAAAGGTTACAGTTTTTGCGCCTGTGGGGCACCTGCAACGAATGAGTGAGTGTTTGGCCCCATTGGAAGGGGCAAACAACTTCTTTTCTTCAGTTGTATTTCAAGTATTGGGGACTGCTATTTGGGAGGACTATGTCAACTAGGACAAACAAATAGAGCAGTCATCTGTTTAAAGTGTTAATGGATTTAAAGTTCACTGTAGAGGGGGTGCTTCAGGTCATCAACCGTCAATCTACATTTTAAAGTCTAAAGTTCTGTGTGTCCAGAGAAATGGCGGGTATGGGCTGTGGGAACTGGGTAGGAAAACCCCTATCTTTAGTAACCAGGTTCACCTCTCTTAGTTTCTTCTGTGTTTTGCTACTTGCCTCATCGCTTGGCCAGTGATGGGGTGGGTACCCAGGCGTGGGTCGCAACTTGAAAATCTCTCTGGAGTCGCAGACTTCTAGTGGTGTGGGCAGCCACAGGACGGAAAATTACTCCTTGTTGTATGGGAGTCTCCATGTTGGATGGGAGTTTCGAATTGGAAGTACGAAAACAAAATCTCTCTAGGAGTCGCAGACTTCAAGTGGTGTGGGGAGCCACAGTTTGGGATCCTCCTTGTTTGATGGGATATCTTTCCAAGTAGAGTTTGGGTTCATTCGCCAAGTGGACCGTCAGTCGAGTGGCCAGCAGGGGAGCTGGGCCAGTCGGGCTGTGTATCCAATGCGCATGCAGAGTTCGGGCTGAGTGCCTGGTGGGTCCAAAGCCAGACAACTGTTGTATTGTGTTCATTCCTCAAATGGACCGCTGTGTTTAACCTCTAATCTGCATTACAGTTACGTAGCCCTGTGGGGGACCATGCAATGCTTTGTTTATGTTCAGTGAGTTAATAAATAAAGCTACACTGAAAAATCCCAATTCTGGTTCTGGACATTACAGTTATTGCTTCCTGTAGTTGGATTTACTTGGGTGCCCCTGTGCAGAGTAGCCAAACCTAGGTCTCTTGTGCCAGGTAACCTCATCCTTCCCCAAACCTGTAGATACCATATGTATATCCATGTTACAAAAATGGACATATGGGTTACACCAGTTCCTGAACCGATAGTCTCGATTCATTTTACCTTGGTTCCCGGTTCCTGATCAGTTCCCCATCGGTTCCGGAATAGACCGCAACTGCTAAATAAACTTTAAATTGAAACATTTTTAGGGGTTGCAACTTTTAACAGTTTATATTGAAAATGCTGAAAAAAAAAAAAAGAAGAGAAGAGAACTGGTGATCCCGGTTTCAAACCTTGTACTGAGTGTGGTGAAATTTTGCTAAGACAAACATTCTTTGTTTTGCCTTCCTGGACATGAACATTTAAAAGCAAAGTGAAATCTGCAATACATGTCCTGAGAAAAGTATTGGAAAATGCCTGGATAAGGCTAAAGAAAAAATGTCACCGCCTAAGGGTCCCTCGAGCTCTGACCAGCTGACACCCTAAATTACTGTGGGTGAAACTACAACAATTACTGTAACTGCTACCCCTGAGACAGGTATACAAGCAGTTCCTAAGACTAGGTATCTAGCAGAGTTTAAAAACACGTTTGTTAAAACGTTTTAAGGGGCTTGTAGTGTGTCTGCAAACAGTGCTAGGGGGATTTAAACTGTTTTAAGACACTTAAACCGTTTTAAGTTCCCCAGTGTGTCCACGGCCTAAGAGGCTTGCTGAACTGGCTGGTTCCCTCAAAGAAATCAAAGAAAACTAAGCACACAGAACCCTGTGCCTGCTATAAAGCCTGCCAACTCCTGCAGAAATTGCACAGGCCTTTAAGGTCATTCAGGCTTACAAGGGCTGTCTGCCTCTCAGCATCAGACCCCTGCAAAGCAGTCTGTCTCCTCTGCTCAGTCTTCCTATTATTTAAGAGGCAGAATATGAGATTATGATGAAACGGAGGAAGGGGATCCTATTGAATCTGAGGTTTCCCCCTGAGCAGGAGTTTGGCTATTCCCACAGAGCATCTGAGGATTATCCCTCACTCTTCACATTTGAGAAATGACTGAGCTGACACCCACCAAAAAACTTCTTCCTGTGAATAAATTATTCAGAAAAGATACTTTAAAGATTTTACAAATTCCAAGCTCTGTTGCCCCTCTTGATAAGAGACTGGATAAGAAATATCAGCTGGACAGGGAGGGAGCTGAATTTTTATACGCCCACCCTTTACACCAAGGAGTAGTACAAGCGACAGCCTGTGATGAGGCAAAAATACCCCTGCATCCTATCCTCCTAACAAGGATTCCAGAAAATTGACAACATGGCTTTTAAACTCATGATGCTCAATACCAAAAGTCGCTATGGCAGTTTAGGCTCAGACTCCCCTGTCAGATGATCTTGCTGAAACAACTAAGTTTGGTTTGGGAGCAGCCAAATACTAGTTCAAATGGCTGCTGACTCTAATGACACTGCTGCCAGATGGATGGCAGATACAGTGGTTCAGAGCAGGTTTGCCTGGCTGCGAGTCACAAACCTCACTCAGGATACCCAAACCAAGGCTATGGATTTCCCAGTCGAGGGTAATTCCCTCTTGGGGTACATGAAAAAGGTGGATGAATACAAAACCACCCACAGTAGCAATTCTGCAAAAGAAAGCTTCCCTGTCCACTAAAACATATGGAAGGGGAGGCAGAGGTAGATCATTTCATAGCAAGCCTTTCTTTTTTGTAATCAGGCCAGAGCTGTGCCTCAGTATCAGCAGTACTCACAGCAGGGGTACTTCAGGCACCACAAAAACCCTCAACTGTCCCTGATTTTCAGGGATGTCCCTGATTTGGCCTCAAAAATTTCCTCTGTCCCTCATAAAATGTGCGTTTTTTGTGACAGAACAGTGGAGATTAAAAGCACAGAATAATGTCAAACATTAAAGTTAGACTTGTTCTTCTTCAGAAAATGCATCTTAACACAAATCCCTTTATTCTGTCAGCTTTCTGAGTGAATAGTACCAGTTTTTAAGATGTGTTCCTGATTTGGGGTCTTTGTCCCTGATTTTTTTAAGTCTTGTCCCTGATTAATGAGGCAAGAGGTTGAGAAGTGTGGGCACCACAGACAAGTGATCCTGGTGTAGTGAGTCAGGGATTGTCTTTGAGTTCAAATTCCTTCCAGCAGTAAAAACAAAAGTTTTCAAACCATCTACGGATGTAGAGAGAAAACTCCTGGAAAAAGAGGTTCAAAACCTGTTACTGTCAAAGACAGTGGAGCCTGTCCTAGAACAGCAGAAAGGTACCACAAGGAAAATGGGGAATGGCGGCCTGTCTTAGACTCCAGGGTACTAAACAGTCATTTAACAAGGCCAAAGTTCAAAATGATAACTGTCACTGATTCTGCCAATACTCCAAAAAGGGGAATGGTTGGTTAAACTGGACTTAAAGATCGCTTATTTCCACATCCCCATAAGGGAGTCTCACAGAAAGTACCTCAGGTTCAGACTCCCATCAGGTCACTCTCCAAGAGTGTACACAAAGTGCTTGGCAGGGGTTGTAGCACACCTCTGCAAACAAGGTGTCACAGTTTTCCCATACCTAGATGACTGGATGGTGGTTATAAAATAAACCCAGCAAGTGGGAGCATCTGCAACTCACCCAGGGGCTCCTAGAGTCTCCAGGGTTCCTGATAAATCTAAAGAAAGTCTGTTCTTCAGCCAGCTCAGGCACTACAGTCCATAGGAGCAAAAGTTAAATACATTGCAAGGCAGGGCCTACCTGCCAATCAGCAGGGCAAGAAGTATTCCATTGATAGCAGGCTCATTCAGCCTGAACAAATCAAACACTGCAAGACAGTTTGTTCAGCTACTGGTCACATGGCACCTGCCACTGGCACAGTCCCGGAATCCAGGTTATAGATGAGGGACATTCAGTTTCACCTCAGGGCTCACTGGAGAAAGGACCCTCTTTCAAAACTAATTCTAGTAAGAAAGAACATTGTTACAGGCCCTCCAAGGGTGGAAAGAGGAAACCAACCTAAGGGAAGGGGTTCCTTTTTCAAGCAAGAGTCCCCATCAGTTGTTCTGGCAACAGATGCATCTCTACTAGAGTGGAGCTCCCACCTGGGGGTTCACACCACCCAATGCACATGGCCAAGTGCAGAGTCACTCCTGCACATAAACCTGCTGAAGCTAAGAGTAGTTACTGGCACTAAAGGCTTTCACACAACTAGTACAGGGAAGGTAGTACAGGTCAGAACAGACAATGCCACCACAATGTACACAAACAAGCAGGGATGGATAAGTTCAAGCCCTCCCTACATAGGACTCATGATAATATGGAGTCTAGGATGCTCTGTAGGGGTTCCCCTGTAGGCTATTCATCTGCCAGGCAAGGACGATACCTTGGCAGATACCCTGACTCAAATCAACTAGTCCCATTATGAATGGGCCTTGGACAGTCAGGGGGTGCAAGTAATCTTCAGGAAGTGGGACACCCCAGAGGGAGACTTGCTCACATCCCACCATAACCACCACCTGTCACAGTACTATGGCAGACCACCAGATCCGGCAACAATCCCCCTGGATGCTCTGGTTCTGGTTTGATCAGGGAAGCACCTGCATGCGTTTCTTCCTTCCCTCTGGTGTACGGAGCATTCCTTGAGCTCAGGTCCCAGTCAGCATCAATGATCTTGATAGCACCAGACTGGGCCAGGCAGCCATGGTACTCTCTGCTACTCTCCATGTCTGGGTCCAAACGAATACACCTTCCTCGGAGGCACAATCTGCTAACCTCCAACCAAGGGAGGCTCCTGTACCCAAATGTCAGGTCACTCAGGCTCAAGGCATGGCTCTTGAGGACCTACAATACGCAGGCTTGCATCTTTCTGAAAGTGTTTTGGACATTTTAAGTGGTTACAGGAAGCCCTCCACTAAGAAAATCTACGCTTCAAAATGGAAAAAGTTTTTTATTCAATATTCAACTAGAAAACTGGTACCAGCATATGCTGGGGTCCCAGCTTTGCTTGACTATCTTACCTATTTACACTCATTGGACCTGCAGTCCAGCACCCTCAAGTAAGGTTACCAGATGTCCTCTTTTACCAGGACATGTCCTCTTTACAGTTGAGGATTTTCAGTCCAGGAGGATTTTCTCTGCAGTGCTCTTTTGTCCGGGTTTTGGGCTTCTGACTCTGCGGCTCCACTTCTGTCACTTTACTGAGCGAATCTGTTGTTTGTTACCATGGCAACTGGGGTCAGACAGCAGGTCAGAAGTCTGAGCGGGTAAAAGAAAACCCTGAATTGTGACTTCTGATTAATTTCTGTCAATCAATCTCCTATGCGCCCTCCTGCTGCTTGCTGCGCACAGCTACAAGTTTTACTCCTCCAACTACTGCAGTCACTGGGCAGGCACCAGTGCTCTCACGCTCCCCGACTACTGGTTCACATTCTTTGGCCCCTGATTGGCTGCATTGTTCCATTCCCTGCACTGCTGCACATGACAGTCGGGTTTGAGCCATGTGCGCAGGATTTGCTGAATGAGCTGGCAGCCTGTTGCATGTATGGCGCGCCATGTGGTTGTGGACACACTGTGAAAATTTTTTAATTTGCTTGCTGTCATTTCTTTCTTGTTGGACCCAGGCCATGATTATTAGTCACCTGTGAATCCAAACATCGATCGCAACCCACCCAGCACAGCAAATAAGTGAGAAGACCCCCATCTGCCCACGAGGACTAGAGGACCTGTCCCGAGATGCTGGGGAGGTGAGTACCAATCGACTGTCCTGTCCTCCATCCTGTCTCTGTCCTGACTGAGTCGACTTAGTGAGTAGGACTGACTGACACCCTCCCACCTTAAATCCAGACCAAAATAAATGTAACATCACATTACTGAAGGGGGGGGGTGTTAAGGAATAGGTTGCTTCTTGTTGTTGCTCTGTAGTTTTTTTTTTTTTATTATTATTATTTCTGCCCTCGGATTTTATGAATGATGATTGCTGGTTCATGTGATTTATTTGTCATCCTGCCTGTAGTTTCTGCTCAGATTCTGTGTGCTGTCAGACTAGTGCCAGTCCTGGACTTGACCCAAAATACAGCTAATAAATCTGACCACCTGAGAGGGTGGAGTAGTAGGGCAGGACTGGAAGGCTGACTGCTGGCTGCTGTGCCACCGCTGATTTAAGAGCATAGGGCTGCACTTGTAATCCATCCTAGGTGTGGTGTGGCTGGGGGCACGGGGGTGGTTGAGTGCACGGGGTGGTGGCTGAGGTTGTGGGGAGGTGGCTGAGGGAATGAGTGGGGCTGAGGGCACAGAGTGGGGGTGGCAGAGGGCATGGGGTGGCTGAGGGCATGAGGGGGGCTGAGGGCACAGGGTGGGGTAGCAGAGGGCATGAGGGTGTGTGGCTTACAGCATGGGGTGGTGGCTGAGGGTGTGGGGAGGTGGCTGAGGGCACAAGGTGTGGTGGCAGAGGGCATGAAGGGGCTGAGGGCACAGGGTGGGGTGTCAGAGGGTGGCTGAGGGCATGGAGTTGTGGCTGAGGGCGTGGGGAGGTGGCTGAGGGTATGAGGGTGCGAGGGGGGGCCTCTTTTTGGTGTTCCAAAATTTAATAACCCTACCCTCAAGGTCCACCTAGCTGCAACATCTGCTTGCATATCACCTGAACAAAATGTTTCAATGGCACCAGATCCTATTTTCAAGAGTCTCTTTAAAGGCCTGGCCCATATCAGCACAGGCTGGTGTCCCAGCTGTGCTGCACTATCTTACCTATTTGCATTCGCTGGGTTTGCAGTCCAGTACCTTAAAAGCATCTGCTTACATTTCAGTTGGACAGAATGTTTCTCTGGCCTCAGACCCTATCTTCAAAGGGTTCTTTTAAGGCCTAGCTCATTTGCACATACCCTCACAGGGAACTGGTGCTAGCAGGGTACCTAAATGTGTGTATAGTTAGGCTCATGGGTCCCCCTTTTGAGCCTATGTCTTCAACTTATTTGAAATGTCACATGAAAAATTGTTTTCCTTGTGGTAATGACTTCTGCCAAAAGAATCAGTGAGCTCTAGTCTCTCTGCTTTCAACAGGACTACATTTCATTCCACAGAGACAAAGTGGTCCTGAGAAGAAACAGGAAGTTTCTTCCTAAAATGGTTTCTGATTTCCACTTGAACCAAACCATTACCTTACCTGTCTTTTTTACTGAACACTTTAGTTTGGGTAAAAGGAGTCTTCATAGTCTGGACGTCAAAAGAGCTCTTAGTTACTACCTGACAGTCACTAAAGTTCATAGGCAGGACAGAAAACAGTTGTTCCTGACCTATGAAATGTGGGAAACAGTAACCCAGCATCAAAAAGACCCATTTCTTCCTGGATAGTATCGTATTTTGTTATTCTAAGGCTGGAAAGGAGCCCCCAACAGGGTTGAGGGCCCATTCCACAAGGGGCATAGCTGCTACCATAGGAGCTGTCGGTGATGCTCCCCCTGGTGGACATCTGTAAAGCAGCTATCTGGAGAACAGTACACACCTTTACGAAGCACTATAACCTGGATATTCAATCCAGGGGTGATGCTAGGTTTGGCACAGCAGTACTGCAAAGTCTGTTTCCAAAATAAAGTTCTGTGCACACCTCCAGTGGTACTGCTTTGTAGTCTGCAGAAAGTTATGAATACCTGAGTATTACTAGGGTTAGAAGAAAAAATTACTCACCATAGTAATCTTGTTTCTTCCCAGTGATACTCAGGTATTCATAACTTGCCACCCTGCCTCCCCTTCCAGAACTTTTAGCCTCTGCACTCCTGCATACTGTGCTGTCAGGTATAAATGCCCCTTCTGGCACATATGTTGTGATTGTGTTCACTATTGTTGTCCCCCCTTGTTTCAGGTGATTCTGAAATTCAGGGGTATTCTTTCATATGTTATGCCTTCCAGTTGGAGGTCTTTCTGGGTGTTAAGGGAGTTCCTACTATAATTATCATTATTATGAATAATATTGCTGTTATTATTATTATTACACTTAGTCCTGTGGGCCTATCTTTCCAGGCTTCCAGGAAATCTGAGGGGTTTAGAACTAAGGCAGTTAGTAGAATGCTGCAGTTGAATAGTGGCTCATGTAAAAGATTCCCTCATTTGCATATGTTCCATCGCTCCTGGCAGTTCTGCTTAGAAGGCTTACTGCAGAAAGTTATGAATACCTGAGTATCACTGGGAAGAAACAAGATTACTATGGTAAGTAATTTTTTATTCTCTAACCATGGAAGTTGTTACCTTGCTGCTAAAAATTTCCATAAACTCATTGTGTATGCTCAGTCCAAAAGAAAATGCTCTATTGTTTGTGTTTTATCTGCACTCTCCGGGTATGGGCAAGTTCTTTCCTCTAATGATTTATGTTTATTGTTACCCCTTACATTTAGTCTTCCACAGGAGCACAACCATAGTACAGTATATTCCACGCTCTAAGTGGGATTCTTTTATCTGTTAATTGTTTAACAACTACAAATGTTTTCTTTGGCCTACCATTTTTAAATTCTGGTTCTATAGCATAAAGTGTTTGTTACTGTTTTATACAGCTGTCTTCATGATAAGGTTATTATTTGTTCTTTTTGTATCTCCCATTTACAGAGTTTCTGAATGGTTGCTAGCACAAAGCTAGAAACTTGTAAACTTTGGGCCAGATATTCAGACTGCGCCAGGCTGTGGCATGAAGCCTGAAGCAGCGCCGGCCCGGAACTCGCGCAGGGCGTTGACAGGGTGATATTCAACGGAGCTGCGCCATGTCACAGCATCATTGAATATTGCACCTTGGCCACCCGCAGTGTGCATGGCGCAGTGGCCAGAGTGGAGCAAGGGGATGCGCTAGCGCAAGTTCCGTTGCGCTAGGTTCAACAACCACGATATTCAAAAGTGCACATGCAAATGGGGCCATAATGTATGCAAGGTGCAAATGGGGCCATTTGCATGTTATTATAGCACCATTTGCATGCAGGTGCACCGATCCCTGGTGACTTGCGCCTGGCGCCCTGCCAGGCTACAGCCATCGGGGACCAACGGCCCCTGCACAAGTGGCAACACGCACCGACGCCCAATCATGGGCATATGAAAACCATGTAAACGTCCAATATCCCTGGTGGTCCAGTGGACCACTCGCAGCCTGATCGCGGTCATATGTTGTAAATTAAAAGTCCAATATCCCTGGTGGTCCAGTGGACCACTTGCAGCTCGATTGCGGGCATATGTTGTAATGTAAAAGTCCAATATCCCTGGTGGTCCAGTGGACCGCTTGCAGCCTGATCGTGGGCATATGTTGTAATTTAAAAGTTCAATATCCCTGGTGATCCAATGGACCGCTTATAGCCTGATCGCGGGCATATGTTGTAATGTAAACGTCCAATATCCCTGGTGGTCCAGTGGACCGTTCGCAGCTCAATCACGGGCATATGTTGTAATTTAAAAGTCCAATATCCCTGGTGGTCCAGTGGACCGCTCACTGTCCGATTGCGGGCATATCTTGTAATTTAAAAGTCCAATATCCCTGGTGGTCCAGTGGATCACTCCCAGCCAGTCCGGGCATCAGTAAAAATAATGTCACACAACCCAACCCTGGTGGTCTAGTGATACCCTCCCCACCCACCCACTGGGCCCCTGCCTGCCCCCGGTCAGCAGCAGGCAGGAGCTCCCCACCCATTCCCGCCCGCCGACTGACACCGTGCGGTGGGGCTGTACGCCCATTGGTCCACAGCGTGAGCCAATGGGCAGCCCCACCGTATGGTGTCAGTCAGCGCGGGCGGGCGGCAAGCGGGTGGGGAGCGCCGCCCGCTGCTAACTGGGGCAGGGCGCTGGGCCAGTGGGTGGTGGGAGGGTACCGCTAGACCACACCAGGGTTGGGTTGGTGTGACATTATTGTTTACTGACGCCTGTGATCAGGCTGCGAGCAGTCCACTGGACCACCAGAGATATAGGACTATCCTTGTTCTACGTATGCTGGCAATCGGGCATGGGGGGTGCCACCACGAAAGTGCAGCCGGAGCTCGGGTGGCCACCCACAGGTGGCAGCTGCCGTGTTACGCCCTGCAATATGGCAGCTCACCTGTGGGTGGCCAGCTGTTGCTCCTTTTTTTTTTTTTTTTGGCTCACCTGTGTGCAGCGCAGGTAGGGGTTGCGCATGCATGGGCTCAACACATACCGGGCTGAATATCTGATGTGCGGAGTATGCATGGGCACGCCTCACCCGCGCCACATTACTGATGCGCTCCTGCGCATCGGGATTTGTACCAGGCTCAATCCCCCTTTGAATATCATGCCGGGGCACATCAGTGGGTTGCACATGGTGCAGCTGTGTTGCGCCATGCACAACCCTTCTGAATATCCGGCCCTTTGTGTTACTTCTTCCATGCCTCCAGAAAAGTTTGTAAATTCGCATGAATCCATAATTTTGCCATAGACTGTTTTGACTGTTATGTGAGCAATATGACACAAGGGGGTGTACATTAGACATTTCTAATGCATGGTCAGGGCATTGTGAGGCATGAGGCCGCAGGCATGCATTGGAGATATGTCAATTCCTTCTTACAGTTTGCCAGGGACATATACACAGCTGCATACACTGGTGGGTCCAAAACTTGTGTAGTGCCCCAATGTATGGTATAGCCACCTGGGTCATTCTGGAATGAAGATCCCCAGCCCAGGTCCAGTGCAGTCAGTGGCTGACTGTGGCAGGGTATGGAGGGCAGTGCCAGTCTCCGCAACAGCGCGGGTATAGGGGGAGTGGGATGTCTGTGTACCAAGGCAGTGGGTGGAGTCCCTCTATGCTATGGATATGGACCGTGGTTTTCCTCTGGTGCAGTTGGGTCCGGGCGGGGGAGATACGGGAGTTGATTCGGCTGATGTCTCTTGAGGAGTATATGGGGCAATTTACAGGAATTGGTAATAGGTGTTGTGCAGAACTGGGCTGATTGTGCATAGCGCCTACAAATTAAAACAACCAACTAGAGTAGGAAGGTGGCGGGGCAGGTGGATGTGCAGAACCTGTGTAGTGCTGCACCACACACTGTTTGTCCTGTGATACAGTACCTGGGGATATAGCAGGGCTGTGTCCTTGCTGCTGGGTCATGTGGGGGAGGGCAGGAACTACAAGGCCCTCACAACCCTTGGTAGTGTCCGCTGCTCACTGATGTACGGTCTGGGGAGAGAAGAAAAGTTAAGGTTAATGGGAGGGCTGCGGGGGAGGGGAGTGGGAGGTCAGGTAAACCACACTGGGGAACACTGCAGTTGGCTCGATGGGGAGCACTGCTAAATGCCCTAGGCTACACCTCCTAAGTGGCTCGAGACATACTCCAAATAGCTAACACAAGCAAATTAGTTAAAACACTGATGTATTGGCTAGGAAACTACTGAGTGTTGGCAGGCAAAAATACAGTGAACACTCTTGTAAATGGACTAAATTGGTAGGGAAAGCAAGTAAAAACAGACAATAAAGGCAGGTAAATTTATACTAATTAGAATGGAGACCAGCTGCTTATGCTGCAAATAACAATCAGTGGAGTACAACCAACATTTAAGTGCAGAGTAAAAGGCTCCATTGGTCAGTTTTAAAAATGACGCCAAGTCCAAGTTTGCCTTGTGATGCAGTACTTGGGGATATAGCAGGGCTGTGTCCTTGCTGCTTGGTCGGCGTGGGGGAGGGCTGGAACCATGAAGGCCTCATGACCCATGGCGGCATCCACAGCTCAATGAGGTATGGTGTGGGTGTATAGCAGGGCTGTGTCCTTGCTGCTGGGCCTGCATGGGGGAGGACAGGAACCATGAGTCCCTCTCAACCCTTGGCAGGATCTGTGACTCACTGAGGTATAGTCTGGGGGTATAGCAGGGCTGTGTCCTTGCTGCTGGGTCATCATGGGGGAGGGCAGGAGACACGAGGCCTTCATGACCCTTGGCGGCATCAGCGGCTCACTGAGGTATGGTGTGGGGGTATAGCAGGACTGGGTCATCATGGAGAAGGCAGGAACCACGAGGCCCTCATGACCCTTGGCAGCATCTGTGGCTCACTAAGGTATGGTCTGGGGTATTGCAGGGCTATGTCCTTGATGCTGGGTCAGCATGGGGGATCGCAGGAACCACGAGGCCCTCACAACCCTTGGCAGCATCCGTGGCTCACTTAGGTATGGTCTGGGGGTATGGCAGGGCTGTGTCCTTGCTGCAGGGTTGGCATGGGGAACGGCAGGAACCACGAGGCCCTCACAACCCTTGACAGCATCCGTGGCTCACTTAGATATGGTCTGGGGGTATAGCAGGGCTGTGTCCTTGATGCTGAGTCGGTGTAGGGGATGGCAGGAACCACGAGGCCCTCACAACCCTTGACAGTGTCTGCGGCTCACTGGGGTATGGTCTAGGGTATAAGAGGGCTGTGTCCTTGCTGCTGGGTCAATGTGGGGGATGGCAGGAACCATGAGGCCCTCCTGACCCTTGGCGCTGTCCACAGCTCACTAAGGTACAGTCTGGGGTTACAGCAGGGCTGTGTCCTTGCTGTTGGGTCAGCATATATGTTAATAATGCCTGAAAAAGGAAAGCATGATTAACTCTATCAAAATCCTTACTTTGGTCTAGTGATAAAAGCAACCCAGAATATTTATTCCTTTCACGGTAGTCCTGTACTTCCCTAATTATGTAAAGCTTTTCCTGTATTTTTCTATTTGGCAAAGAGCAAAATTGTGCCAGATGTGTCACATATTGTGCAATTTTCTTAGTCTGAATAATGTCGATAAAATCTTGAAATCTGAATTAAAGAAGACAAATTGACCTCTAGTTCTGTAGTAATGTCCTGTTTCCTAATTTAAGTAAGAACATTACCAAACCTCTGGTAAAAGTAGATGGCATACGAGAACTAGACAAAAAATAAGAGAAAACTATGGTTAGAAACACAGCCATTTCCTCTTTAAAAGTTTTATAAAACTCATTGGGAATCCCATCCCATCCAGGCGATGATCCCAACTTTAAGGAGTTGATTACCATTTTCACTTCTTTAACCGTGATGGGAGATATTAGTTTGTCTTTATCCTTCTGAGTCACTTTATGTATTTATTTATGCATTTAAAAGTTTAACCAAGAAGTACATACTGAGCTGAAAACAGCTCATTTCCAGATATGTCCTGGGGGGAGAGGGGAGAAGGAGTTAGCTAACAATAAAAAAAATAACAAGGTAAAATACAATAATTTGGTAATTACAAGCAGACTCATAAATATTAGTAGTAGAACAGTAGATGAAGGCAACTGGAAAATAAAACACTCTCTAATAGATACAGAAAGAAAAAATAGTAGAAACACAAGAAGAGGGCACCTTGCACTCTGTTTTCTCTAAAAAGAAGTTCCATTTTAACCTTTTTCACCTCATTTTCCTTTCTCAAATATTGCTCTACTAAATTCTGAATTGCATCTCTGTCCGAAACAAGCTTTCCTGTGGCATTTTGCAGCATGGTAAAAGTAGAGGCAGTTAGTTGTTCTTTGCATGCAAGACAGAGGTCACTATATGGTGTTTTTTTGAGTACCATATCTCAAGTCTGACTGCAGCGTGCTTTCCCTGTCATATTGATATTTCTGCATCTCTTGTTTTAATTGTTTTACCTGAGCCGAGAAATCCTATCTGGTTTTATCTGCCAATCAGAGTACTTTTTGTAACTGATTCCTTAAATGTAGATATTTCAGGAAGTTATATCTTTGCTTGTTTTTGCTAAAATTCTGCAACCAAACTTTTAATCGTATTTTTGTATCTTCCCACCAATCCCCCAGATTGTCAGAGACATATAACAGATTGTCTAGCCATTGATACCTGTCTTATCCCTGTTTGCACGGTTTTATCTTAAAGGTCAACATTTGATCTCCATCTTTTGTTTTTAGGGAAATTATTCACCCAGTGCCTGACTTTACTTCTACCATTAAATGGCCTGAAAATTCTGCAGGTACAGTATGCACCTTTATGACATTCATATTTCTAGAAAGAAATACATAATCAGGTCTGGTAACTAGATTTCCTCTTATATACATGTTGCCAGTTCTTGTACCTTTTGCTAATGAATCACAGTATTCCCCCCCTCCCCAGCTAATTTCAATTCAAAATCCAGTGCACAACTGAAATCCTCCCCCCCGAAAAAAAAATTGTTTGGAAGTGGTTAAAAAGGGTTGAAGTTTTTCTAACAAATATACCTGTTCAGATTTCACTTGAAGTGCATAAAGATTGATAAATACCGAATGCTTGGCTGCCCTTTCCAAAATCCATCTAAAATCAAAACTCTTCCTGGTATCAAATCAGTTATTTGTGCAAGATGAAGTCTGAACCTTTAAATAAGATGCCTAAATCATCTGTTTTACCCCCCCTCCAAAGAACCGAAAATATGGACCTCGGACCCAATCTGTTTTTGTTTGTGTTAAAAGATATACAAAGGACATTCAAGTTTCTCGTAGAAAAACTACATAGAGATCATAGTCCTTCAAGTATGAAAATATTGTGGGCCTAGGTTTACTGCTCGTGGCGCCAGCGGTCCGGGTTCAGGAATGGACTCGGGCAGCTGGAGGGCTGGCCGGAGGGAGAAGGATCGAGCGCACATCGGCCACTCTCCTCCTCTGGGAGAGGAGGGTTGCCTGTCCCGCTACTCTAACGCCATCTGGGTGACCACGGGTGGCGGTGCAGCTGGAACAGCCAGTGGGAGGGGAGAATGTAGGCTGGGAGCCAGAGCATCTGTATGTCACAACGTGCTCCACCCCTTGGCACCCCTTGCTTGCCTACGTCCTCAGGGGATGGCACCAGAAACACAGAAAAAGGACCTCGCGGATGCCAGCGTAGAGGGGATCCAAGTTCCCAGACACCATAACCCGGCACTTGGGGACCGTCCAGACTGCCCGACACACACTAATGGACTGTAGGGGGATATCCCGGGATCCCCCTCCTCCCCACCGGGGGGGTAGGCCGAGGCAGCATGGGGGCACATGTGGTGATATTCTGCGAAGTACCGGGGGGCGGGCAGAGTGAGCAGAGGATACCCTAGAAGACAGCAGCATCCATGGAGATGGGGCAAAAAAAAAAAAAAGAATGAAAACATTGCTTTTCTTTTTTTCACATTCCTGATGCTGCAAACATTTAAAGTGGCGAGTTGGAACTGCACCATCTAAAACTAGAAATGCAAAGCTAGTTCAGGTTCTTGCTTGTGAGTCCTTATGCCACTTTTTCTTTTTCTGTCATTTTCCTGTACTCTGAATAATTTCTGAATCAGACTGAGAAGACCTGACTGAAGAAGCATCCGAGTTAGAGTCTCCCCAGTTGGTCTTTTCTGAGAAAATATCAAAGAGATTGTCCAAAGGAAGGTCTACTTTTTTTGTATCCCTAGAGTTTTTCCTGAGCTTCTGCGTCTTGTAACTGGAACTGACCATTCTTCTGGAGGAGGCATTTTTTAAGTGCCTTCCAGACTGTCTTCCATTTGATCCTCAGGCTGTTCACTGGTAATGGGTTTACACGGGTTGTCCTTTACCAAATATTTCTCAGAGGCCTGCCTTTCTAGAAGCTGCTCTTCCCTTTTCTCTTCCTTTTGTTGAGCCTGGTCATCCCTGGCTAAATGCTGTGAAATGTGTATATTATGCACTGGAGACTTCAGGTCCATTTCTTCTGGGGCCTTGTCCTGAGTACCAGATACAGGGGGTTAGGAGACACTGTTTTTGGGAGCCTCACATTGCCCCCTTTCCTCTGAACAGTTTTGATTAAATCATCGTGGTCGACTCCATCAGATCTGTTATGTGCTGCCAATGGGCAGTTTTAAAAAACATGTCCTCTTCCATCACATAAATTGCATCTGTTGTAATTTTCACATTGTGTACTGATACGGTCGAATTCCCCACGGAGTCCACATCTCAACTTGTCGCAGGTACTGGAAAGATGGGTTCTGGTTCCACATTTATAGCAGGCCTTGGGTTGTCCAGAATAAAAAAGCACACTCTTCTGTCCCTCCCTAGAAAGAAGCTGTTTGGTACAGGTAGTATTCCATCCTCATTTAGCTGTAGTTTCACTCTGAAATGCCATCCTTCAGTCCAGAATCCCTCTGAGTCAATTAGTGCCTGTGGTGAATACAGAACCTCACACCTTTGTTGAAACCATTACAAAATATCAACATTTACTCTGTTGTTTCTGAACATAATGATGGCCTGTTTTATCATAGGCTTTGTTAAGAGAATGACAACAAAGGGAACCTATGCAGGGGAAAATTTCAATTGGTTATACTTTATCCAAAATCATTCTAAACCCTGGGGAGTATTAAAGCTCACATCAAAATTATCTTCCCCAGACACATGGATTAAAGCGTATACTTCTGAAGGACCAAAATTAATTGTTTCTTACAGTAACTTCCTTCCAACATAAGTTCTGTCTCGTCTGGGTTCTAAACCCTCTTTCTATCATATTCGTACTGCATTCTTCCTTGGGGCAGGTTCTGTCCTGTTTTTAAATAAATCTGCAAAGATTTTAGTATGGTTGTGGGGGGGGGGGGGTTACCAGAATAATTTCCCTCTTCTGCTGACTCTTCTGCAGAGGACTCCTTCCCTTTGAGATGATCTGCATTTTGTACGTTTGCATGGGGTATATAATTTATATTTGCAGTGCCATTATTTTGTGTTGTATTAGCCTCAGGGGGCAACCCCGACATTCTCATTCTATCACCGTGTGTGTCTGACTCAGTCCCAGCATTGCTAGCTTTTTTATTAGATAACCCTTTTGCAACAGTTTCCCCAGAAGAGTTCAATGAATTTGACAGTACCTGACTTTTTCTTTTTTTATGTCCTTCTGCATGTGTTGTTCTGTTGCGTCTCTATCTCTCTCTATCTCCCCCCCTCTCTTTCAAGTCTCCCGCCTAAGCCACTGGCATTCCAGATTTATTTTGCTGACAAAAAGTAACAGCATCCCAGGCAGGATCTGGGACCTATTTACCAGAGTCCTGTTTTATCCAACCAATATTTCTTAATGCTCTTTCTGGCAACCAGTTTTTGTCAGGACATCGCTGCTCCTGTATTCCGAACACTGCTGCCACTCCAACACCAGCTAATGTTGGCTTCTTTTGATCTTCAACTCTCAGCTCATTGTCGGAGTCAGCGTCAGCCCGACTCATCAAAGTTGCAGTTTCTGTTGTCTCATACAAGTTTTCCAGATTGTCCAATCCAGTTCTCTTTACCATCTCAGAGGCAGAATCTCATTGAAACTGTTTTAGATACAGGGCTTCTTTCTGCTGAGAAAACCTTTTTTTCATCTTGCACTATCAGGTTTTCCAGCATTTGACACCAAGCTGACAGCTGTCTTCTCTCTCTCTCGAACTGCGCCTCTGCTTCAGCGATATCTTCCTTATCCAAAACCTCTTTAAAACTCACTGAATGCAGTGCTCTAGTAGATGAAACACCACCAGGGCTCTCCCACTGAATTTTTGCTCCAGTTTTAAAGGAGTCTCTATCACCAAAATGTAATCCTCCTGTCCTTCACCGGTCTGGAGGGAGGACGTCTCCATAGCTTCTTACAGCTCTTCTTCTTCCACTGCAGCATCTGACTCCTCCATCCTGAAAGTGGGCCAACAGCACCCTCTTCCACAAGTAGGGGAATTTTTTAATTCAAAAACCAAAAACAAATACAAACAGTAGTATCAAACCAAATACAAAAAGGAAAGCATAATACAGAAAGAAAAGTAAATCATTGTCAATACAAACAGTAAAAATCCCTCACAATCTCAATCACCCCACCCAGTCAATACAATATCCAGTGAGGATGGTGACTGAATATGAGCGATCATCAAAACTGTGACTCATAGTTAGCGCTTTCCTCCTGGTCTACCCTGGAAGGATAGCGACCCTGCGCGAACGCGAGGGTACTACACAGCAACAGGAAGGGGGAGGACAGTGCGGGGAAGAGGAGGGACAGGGAAGGGGTTTGGGGTCACTGGTGTACCTGCTGCTGCTGAGCTAGCTGTGTGGTGTGGTGGTGCGGGTTGCTAGCTCAGGTGTGGCAGGCACAGGGTTCGAGACCGGGTGCGGGAAAATTTTGCAGCTCCCTGTGGCAACGATACTTAATTTTTTTAGATGCAGGGATTTGTTTCCCTTCCCAACATGCACCCCCCCCCCCGGAGTTGAGAATTCTTATTCAGGGAGTGTGGGGGGTGCTTGGAGGCACAACACCCAGACAAAATACTTCTTTTTTTTTCCGGATGCTGGGTCGTCTGAGAATGTATATCTCCTGTTTGCTTTTCAGCTATATACACTCGCCATAATAGCAATCGCTGTTTTGTGAATGCTATTATGACATGGAATCAGTCAATACCATGCCCAAATTGTCAATGCAAATGTGCCCCAAAATGTGTAAGTTCTTATAAGTAAATCCCATCCATTTCAGCCTGTAATTTAAAAAATAAATCATCCAAGGTGACAACCTCCCCCTCTGAGATTTCTGACATTGAACCTGCCAAATAACCCATTTAATACATGCTAACATAACATATACTGTACTTTTGTTCCATTGTGACCATTGTGCTGATAATTGGCCATAAATCAAAACATCATACGTCATATTACCAAAACAGGTCATATTCCAATATTGGTCTAACATTTGCCAAAGAGGCTGTATAAAAGGACATTCAAAATATAAATGATGCATTGTTTCTGGCACTTCAACACATCCTGGCACTAGACACATACGTTCCCCCATTGCCTTATGCTTATGATTAGCCCGTATATTTAGCTTCCTGTGACTATACATCCAAATGGTATTCTTCATTTTCACTGGTATTCATGTATTCAGCATTGCTTCAAGGAGAAAGTTACACCACACTTGTAGACTAACTACTAATACAGGATCTTCATAGTAACATTTAACCAAAATCTCAGAATACAATTGTTTTCTAGAAACTCCTTGAAACCAGTGCAAATCTATCTTTCATAACTGAGTATACTTCAGACAGAGCTGTACATAACCTGGCAAGGCCTTTTCTATACCACTCCACTGACCCAGTCCCCAAGCAGAAAAGAAACAGTTTGCCAGTGCTACATAGCAGGTGTCCACATACCTGCTACACTGCTCAGTATAGGGCTTGTGTTAGAGTAAGAAGGCTACTAAAAAAAGAAAACCACTGGCTGAATCATATTCAGTCTCCCTTTCTGCCATGCTGTATAAGCATGACAATGCTTTACAGGGTTAAGCCTGCTCCCCCACAATAACTGAAAAAGCAGGCCCAACATTTTGGTGTGCATCGTAAATGGAAAAGGAATTATATGTGAGACAAACAAAACAATTGGAACTATACAGGTTCTCAATAAAAAAAAAATCTCTTCTTCCAAGCCATCGTCCAGGACTTCTATCACAAGACCTTAGTATGTGCAAGAGCATATTTTCCATCCCAATTTGCTTGTGCCACATTGTCATACCCAAAGCATATACCCAATATCTTAACATTTCCCCATTACTGGAATGACAAAATCACCAGTCATCGAGACATTACCTAATGCCAAGACCTTACTCTTCGGAGTGTTAATAGTTATTCCAGTAAAGGCCCTGTTGTTCTCAAAGACTGCCAAAGCATGTACTCCTGAGTCTAAATCTGCCACCACTAGGACACAGTCATCCACATATGCTAAAGTCTTACAAAGAGGCAAACCAGTCCTTGAAGTCACAAGGACAATTTGACAATTGACCATCATTGTCCGTAAAATAGGATCCAGACTAAAAACATACAACAAAGGACTTAAGGGACATACCTGTCGTACTCCATTACGAATACATATAGATATTCCTAAGTGACCATTTACCATCTGCAAAACTTGTGCATCCCTACACGACAGCTGAATAAGGGAAAGAAACACTTCCGGGATACCATATGTCCTTAAAGTCCTCCACAAATAGTTATGCTGAACAGCATCAAAAGTAGTTTCCTGATCCACTGTCATCAAATACCCATCTAAAGACAGATCAACCCCTTGATCCACCACCTCCCTAAGAAACATTAAATTCTGATTGACATTACATCCAGGTACAGCACAAGTCTATGTATCCAGAAGCAACTGGTACACCACTACTTCCAATCTCATGGTGACCAGTTTGGCCAAGAATTTATAAGCCAATGTTAAATTTAAAGGTCTCAAATTGTTGACATCAGCTGGGTCCCCTGTTTTAAAAAGAAAAAATCATTACACCTTGCTTCACTCTAGTACCCAAGCATCCTGATTGTGAAATTGCAGTAAAAACATTCTGTAGCATAGGGGTAAGCTGGGCCTCAAAAGATTTGTAAAATTCATTAGGAATTCCATCAATTCCCATAGCAGTATTAGTTGTTAAGGACTTAATAGCATCCCTAATCTCCAAAACCTGAAAAGGTTCACAGAGTAGTCTTTTATCCAACTCAGAAACCTGAGGGGTAACCAGCATGTCAAGAAAAGTACCCTGGACAGGAACACTACAAGTCCCAAACTTACATTGGACATGTTGTTGTACAATCAGTTGCATTACATCTAAGTCCAAAACGGTGGCACCAGAACTATCCCATAATTCAGTCATAATCCTATTTTTTAATTCTATCCATATTACTATCAAAAGGATTGACATGATATCTGTTACCCTGAGTCCCAATTTTCTGCTCCAAAAGTAAGGAATGTTCCTTATCATACTGAAACTTAAACATAGTCTGTTTTTCTTCAGAAATCTGAAAAGTCAAATCCATCCCTGTGTCCCTTATTTGTGTCAGGAGACGAAGATACCTGGCTCGTAGACTCAAATACTGTTTATACTTTGTCCCTGCCACTCGATGAGATTCCTAATTCAATAACAGTTCAATGTCACTTTTTGTATCTTCCCACCACTCTAGGGGATCATCATACAAACACCTCATGGACTGTCTAGCATCTAGCAAATCAAAGATTTCCCGTTGTATGGGCTCTTCCTGTAACAGAGAGGTGTTCATCCTCCAATAACCCCTCCCCATAAGAAAATGCTGCGCCAAATCCAGAACCACCTGAACAGCAGCATAGTCAGACGTTTCTATAGGTATAGTCTTAGCATCTTTTACACATGCTCTGTCTGTGAGAAGGCAATGATTCTTTGTAAAATATGTGCAGGGGACTTGTATGGGTGATGTCATAAACATCCTTTAATCCCGATCATTTCAAAATAGTCTGTAACAAATTGATGTCACAATATACTTTAGCCGTTTTTCTACCCCAGTCCCTTTTAGTCAATCCACAGTTAAAATCTCATTCCCAGAAGAGTAATTTAAAGGTGTGTAAAGATGGTTCGATTGAGCACAGCATCTGAGTCCTATCTGCCTGTACCTGTGAGGCACAGACATTAACCATCCTAACTGGCACTGTGGCACAGATAGCATCCACCACCAAGGCTGTCCCAGGGCAGACATCCACCACCCTAGAGACTTTAACATTCTGGCTGGAAAATAAGATCCCTAACCCTCAACACAGATCCTCCCCCACTGACCATAGAGAGGGAACCCATCTCCAATCCTTCTGTGCTTGCCTAATTTCTGGAATCATGTGCAATCTTGTATCCTGCAGAAGCACAATCTCCCCCTTAATCCTTGCTGTGCTGCAGACTGATACATCAGTCCACAATTCCTATATGTCCTAATTCTGTTGGCAGCCCAAGGGTTAAAACCATGCAAAATGACAACGGTAACCAAACGCTTGTTACAATTATGTATGCTGTTAACATCACAGGGCAAAATATGCAACTCAGACATCATGAGACAGAAGAGGGGAACAATGATCCAAAACAAAAAATACAAAAGGGACATAATCACTTTTTCTTTCTCTTCTTCAACGTCTGCTTATCAACCAAAGCTAGGTCCACAGTGGGGTCAGCATATCAGGAAGCAACAGATGAAACATCTGCATCCCCCTCAGAGTCCGTCCACTCCTTTTCCTGTAACACAGGAAACTTATTTTGCACCATCACTTGTTCTGCATCTCCCGGCTTAAATTTCAGCAATGGAGGTTTCAACAATGTTTTTGATCGGGTGACCATCTGAAAAGCATCTCTCACAGGAGGAGTAGGGGGCGGTTAATAGGCACAGGATGATCATCGGGCAGAACAGGGAAAATACCTCCATCAGAGCAGGTTCTAAATCCTGTGGTGTTGAGACTACCTCAGTAACCTCAGAAAAAACAGCAGCATCCAGATTCAGGGTCTGTACAGTCTCATCAGCTGCTCTTCCAGTAGGGGAGTGGGGTACAGTGGAAGGTACTGGACCCCCCCCCCGTTTGGATGAAGTAGCAATGTTTTGCCTAACAGAAGAACCAACAATAACATCCTCTGCCTGCTTCCTTAGTCATTCTTTCTGGGCTATGGCAACATACACATCCTGCTCAGCTCTCTCCACAGATTCAGAACTATTATGAGAAGACCAGGAACATGTTCTAAGGGTATACCCCTGCTCCTCAGATACATTGCAGCACATGGGATTGGTACACTGCACACTGTTGGGTCCTGACATCCTACAAAGGCCACATTTAATTTTGTCACACATATTACTGAGGTGACCAGTGTCACCACACCTGTAGCAGGCTCTGGACTGGCCAGCATAAGCCCCCCAGTCCCGGCCCAAGAAAAAACAATTGGGAAAATGCTGTAATTCACCATCAGTTTGCTTCAGAGTCACCTTATATCTCCAACCTTCTGTCCACAGATGTTCCTCATCCAGAATAGGCTCAAGAAAGCCATTAATGCTGCACCTCTATTTCAGCCAGAAGGTGATATCTGCAACATTCACTCCCTCATTGCGAAACAGCAAGATAATCTTAAAGGAAGGTTTTGTAAGCGGTATAGCCCCAAAAGGTTGCCATAATTGAGTATGTTTCAGAAGCTAGTACTGTTTTTAGAACCACTCCAAACCCACTGGATGTTTAAAACTGATGTCATGCAAGGTATCACCTAGATCAATGCATACATCTCATACGCATAGAATTTCTTACTGTCCTTAATAAGGGAATGTCCCACAAAATGTCTATCTAGAAGTCCTCCTCTGTACTTCAAATGAACTGTATTCCCCCACTTGGTGTGTTCAGAAGCCATTCTTGATGATTCTGGAAACAAACGTTCCCTGACTTTAGCACCCCAAACATTAGCAGAGCGAGCCCCAGTACCTGCACTTTGCATAGTCTCATGTGACAAAATGGAAGCCTCGATCACTCCCACACCTGCAGCATCTTCCACAAATACAGGGCACTGTTTCGTGCTGTCAGTCTCTGTTGTAACAGGACAGAACCCACCCCCACCCAAATCTTTAATGTCATCCAGCATATCCTACCCCAGAGAAACCACCTCTACAGTCCCATGAGTACTGGAGAACTCCACTTGTTGACCCGATTGGATATGAGAGGCAGATCCAGTGACTGGGGAATCCATTGCCCCCATATCCACCAGTGCGGCAAGAGGCCACAAAGCAGCAGCAGATGAGGTGCCTGGGAAATTAACATCCCAGCCCTCACCATCCACCGCCCTAGTCCTGTAGGAACAAAGCTTAGTTATAAAAAATATTTTTTATTATTATATTTATTATTTTGCATTATTTTATAATTACTATTTTATATTCTTTATAAATGCTTAATTATTAATTAAGGTAACTTGGAGGTCATACTAAGACATCTGGTCAAAACTGTTGTCTATATGAGGTCTTTAAGCAAGAAGAAAAAGAAACTGATTAAATGTACTCTGAAAAGAAAAAGAAAATGGCCTAGTTTCAAAACTTTTTTTTTCCTCAGTTCATCCTTCCTAAAAAAAAGGCAGGGAAAGATATCCTGAAACTGGCCCCTGACAGAGCCTAGAAAAACTTAGGTTTTGTTTTCTGAGCTCCAGCTAAAGAGATAGTTACCATGGAGACTTGACAGGTGGTCTTTCTGTGTCATTTTGAAGCTGGTACTACACCAATGCCTAAAGTAAACTACTCTATGTTTCAATGTAAAAGAAAGACTTTTAGCTCTTGCACAACTATCTTTAATGCTGCCAGCATGAAATTTATACAGTTGGTAGAGGGCATTGCAGCATGTTGACTGGCTAAATTGTGTAAATATGGCTGATGGGGGACCAGAGTTATCTTCATGAATATCCTGGAACAATAATCTTCAAAGTAAGCATATTGAGTTTGATCTTAAATTGAAGTTGATGTCATGATAAATCCAGAAATATGACTTTTGGATAAGTGCATGGACACAGGAAGATGTCACACCAACTGAAAAATGTCTCTTAACAGTTGCAGACAGAATGGTTGCATGCTTCAGTGCTCATAGACAAAGGAAACTATCCCCAGGAAAGAGTTTTTTTTTTTTACTTTTAAGGACTTTTTAAAGTGTTGCCTGGGAAAGACTTACTTCATCTAGGAGCCTAAAACATAAAAAACAAAAGTACCACTTTGTTTTTAAAAGACTTTGCTGGAAAATGAAGCTGTAGTCCTTATTAACTTATCTCAGGAAATGCTTGTTTCACAGACGTGAGAGATGTCTTAAAAAACTCCAGAGTTTACGTAAAATCCAAAAATGTTTGTTTGTGGCATACAAAAGTTAGAAGAAAAGCACATTTTGGGCTTGAGACTGTATTTTCTAAGCAAGAGATGGAGACTCTGAAAGGAAAAAAAAACTAACCATTCCCCTCCTGTGCAAAGACCAATCAGAACTGGTGCAATGATGACCCAGCAAGGAGGTGGTGTCACTCTGGAGCAGAGATAATAAGCCAATTCCTAAAAGATCCACCCAGTCTGTTTCCAACTGTGGTGGTAGAAGGATCTGCTGGAAAGTTGCTGTTTGTTGTCTTACTGTTTGAAGTTCCCACCAAACCAGGACAAAGGACTTGAGATGCCCATTGATGTCTAAACCAGAAGAAGCAAACTTACACTGCTGTTTTATTGCCAGAGGAGGTCAAAGTTCAGGGTTCAAGTGTGTGTGGAGTACAAACAGAGACTACAATGAGGTCCAGCCACTGCAGAACTTTGTATTACCGGGGAGGAAAAGAACTCATCAAGATTTTAAAGTTAAAAGGAAGAAACCCCAAGCCTCCACATAAACAGATGTCTGAGTATTATTTTTAATACATTTTTATAATATTCTAATTAGGCTTAGCTGGGGAGATGGTATGGTGAATTTAACCTTTTAAATACAGGATCTTGGGTAAATGGTTAAGCTCATGCGCGTTATTAAGAGATAAACATTTTGCATGCTATAAAGTACTGAAATAAGTTTTATACAGAGCTATAATCCAAGACACTAATGTAAAGAGTTTGCAGGTTCTTATGAAAGAAGGTTATGCTATATACAAAAGTATGCTTAAGACACAGTATACAGCTAATATCATTCATTGTGTTGAATATTGCTTATTTCTTGTTGTTTCACTTATTTTCTGAAATGTTTGTTTCATTTTGTTTGATTTTCTGAAATCTTTGTTGTTCTATGTTTACATTGTTTTATATTATGTTTACAAGGTTTTATATCTATGCAAATTATTAGTAATTAGAATAATTGTACAGGGACAAATAACATTTATTATTTCTACTTATCACATTTGGGTGTGACAGAAACATTTTTGCCGTTATCCAGAACTTTCATGCAATAGGTATGAAAGCAAGATTTGAGCCAGTCCTACTGTTTATATGATTTAGGCAAATTTTATGACATGAGGCTAAAGGCACAGCTGAGTGCCCATAAAAAAACTGGCATTCTGACCTATTGTTATGACATTTTGGGGGTTCTTGTCCATGGGGATAATTGTTTAGTGAATAACAGTCCACACTCTAGTGTGTATGAAACACATATATTATTATTTTTATTTGCAAAGTTACTGAATAATATAAATTGTTTTTATGTTTTTGCTTTTCAGTGAGCATTAGTTACCTCTAGATGAATGCAAAAAACAGAAAGAAGTAATTGTCTGACTAACACTGCAAGTGGCAAGAAAAAGACCTTTGAAGCATCATAAGGAATGTTTGTTTTTTGGCTATTTAAACTGTTGTGTTGTGTAAAAAGGTTATTGATATATAATTGTTGTTCAATGGGTATTATTATTATTATTATTGTTTTTGAAGTTTAGTGATTATTATTGCAAGGCCATGACAGAATGAAACTTAAGTGCAAATGGTATTGAGACTGAGCCAGGGACACCTCTGAATCACAATAGCAGTGAGGATGAAACTGACCAATGCAAAAAATATATTATGCTAGCAGGGCAAGTTCAATTACAAAGCAAGCAACTAAAGAAAATCAACAGGAGTATAGGGCTCTGCAATAAGAATTATGTAAGGCCAAGCAATGGAGGAAGTTGTTTTATGACTTAGACAAGAATTATTACAAATTACAGAAAATTCAGGAGAACCTTAAAAAAGCTTCACTGAAATTAATTAAGTATGAAGAATTGAAAGAAAGACACCAGCTGTACTCTCTGGTGGCATCTAGTTGTGAAGATGAATCAGACCCAGAAGAAGTAAGGGTAAAGGAAAATGCCCAAATAACAAATGCTAATGAGCAGGTTGCCATGGAAATACAAATAAATTAAAATTTCAAGGAGCAATTTGAAAGTGAAAGGGAACCATGGCCAGGCAGGGAAAGGTACCTCTTAGCCACAAGGAAGGAGGAGACCTCAATACTGGGAGACTTAAGTTGGCCATTCCCAAGTTGTCAGTCTCAGAGTAATGGACAGGAAGAAGAAGAAGATACCAGCAGGGCATATCATACTTTTTGGACTTCTTCCTGCCCAAAACCGGCAAGAGGCATAACTTTTTACCCACCATACTCCCTTCCTCAATTTGGTGCTAAAATAAAATCAGAGCAAAAAGACATAGGGATATAAGAGAGAGTGACAATACATGTAAATAAGGAAGTCAACCCACTAAAGAAACTGAAGAGTACATTAAAGAGACTGGATACACTGGTAGGAAAGGTTAGATCAGAAGCTATACAGAATGAGCTAGGGAGAAAACAGGCAATAATGGAGTATTGTACCCTTTTGGCAAAAGAGTGCATGAAATTGGAAGAGAGATGTAAAAGCTCTGAGGCCCAAAAGAGAGGCACCAAGACTGAGGATAAAGGTCAGGGAAGACCAAGGGCTGAGGAACCAGGCCCCGATGACTCCTCCCCTGAAAAGGAATATCCCTGTTCAGAAGAGGAATCACATGATGAGCCTAAAAAGAGACATAAAACTAAACAAAAAAAGAAGTTCTGGTTCTGAAGATGAGTCACCTGATAGGTGCAAAAGAGATAAAAATGTATCTGAAAAGGAACAGGGGGTACTTAAAATCAAAGACTGCTACACAAGCCTTGAAACTGATAGGAGACGGATACAATTCTAAAACTGCAAAGGACACTGAGCAGCATATTCGTAAATTGAAAGTGTGCTTAGAAACATTATCCTTAACTGATGAGGGAGAAAAGAGTTTTGTAATCAGGTGGTATGTCTATGACCCTCAAACTGACTGGTCAAAAATGCCTAGAGATAGTAGGAATAAAATCACACAGGCTGTACAAATTTCTGAAAAAGGAGTCTGATAAATATTACACTAAGGGGTCAGCCAGGCGTGCTGCCTACCAGATGCGGTGCAGTATTGATCAAAGTCCAAGAGAATTTTATTGTAAGCTGAAGGATGTGTACTTTGGAGCAGAAGATCACTCAGACAGTGACTCGGATGACTTCCAAGATGCATATTATCAAGGTTTACCCTCTTCTATTCTTCTAATTGGCTCTTGAGCTTAAAAAGAGGCCCAGGAATGTCCAATGGGCCGTAAAGCAGGCAGAACATATCTGGGACTCTGGAAGAGGTGATGAATCCCCTCCACAGAAAAAGGGGGGGGCATTCCTAAAGTCCAAGTGTCTGAGGTAACTACCTCAAACACTTTGACTATGGAGGGGGGTGAGCTATCTTATCCAAAAAAACAGAAAGCAGAAAAGGGGTGACAAAACTCCACTAGGAAAAAACCACGGAGCAGCCCAAGGCTGTACCTGACCCCATAGGGGCAGTCCAACCAACCAACCCTGTTTCACCTCCCCCAGTTGTGGTTTCACCACCTGGTCCTGAGCCACAGTTCTACCAAGGCCTTCAGCAATACCCACAACCTCAGCCATACCAAAACCAGGGCCCCTCTTATGGAGAATATGACTATAGATGGTGTGGCTGAGGGTACGGGAGAGGATATTACTCAGTGTACAACAATGACTATAGAGGTGGTAGAGGCACCTATGGGGGGGCACCAAAATTACAACTATGATCAAAACAATTACAGGCCCCAAGACAGGTCTAGTTCCCCCAATCTGGATGACAGGATTAAAAAGCAAATACAGGGAGAAATGAAACAGCACATGAGTGGAGTGGAGTGGAAAAATAAATGGGGCATTTGAAATTACTCCTCCAAAATCACTTATTACCCACTCCCCAACTGCCTCCTGGTTTTCATACCTCTGCGCAAAGTTCCTCTGCAATGTCCAGTGCAAGTGGAACCAGTAATAACAACTGACTAGTGCCTTCTGTGCCCTCTAATGCTTTCCAGGTAAATGAAACTGCAGTGGCTGTCAATGGCGATAGAACAGCTATGAAATTTAAAAATGAATGCATGCCAAAGGAAAATAGAAAGGTTATCTCAGAATCTAACCTTTCCTTAGAGGTATCCAGAGTAACTGCTGCAAACAGTGTACTGTGTCACAGTGAGCCTGCCACGTTGCCAGGAGTGAAGAAGAACAGGGCAATTTAATCCCTAAAGGAGGGGGCAGATAGGTTTTACTTTGACAGTAAACACTGAAAACAGTCTGACTCATGAAGCTTTGGTGGACTCAAAAGCAGAAGTGATCCTGATGTCCAGGAACTTCTATGATAAGCTGACTGAGGCAGTGGGTGACTCCAAGGTGTTGAAAACCCCTCTCTGATGGCTTACAAGTTGTAAGTTATGGGGGAAGGGACTCAACAGACTCTAGGTAGTGTGGCTGAGATTAAGGTTTGGCAAAATGGAAATCACCCATCCAGTGTATATCACTGATAGAATTGGGAATGTTCTCTAAATTGGAAATGACCTTCTAAAAAGGTTTTGGTCTATCATTGACTGCTTTCATGGAATCTTGTGGTCACAGATAAACTGACCCATTTCATTTGGGAATAGTCTTAAGGTTGTAAGAAAATAAGAATCATGTTATCTTGAGAAAGATACTGCAACAATTAAACTTGAATTTTGTACATCCTAATGAATCTGTACTGGGTAATTCTGAAAATGTGGCTCCATGAAGAAGCAGAGCTCACGTGGTTTGTTTGTCAAAGCATAATGTGGCAAAGTCTGAGGTTAATGCAAGAAGCATAACTTTCTTTACAATGGAAGTGAACCCTGTTATCTCAGAGACCCATTCTGCACCTGACACAGGGACATTGGAATCTGAGTATGCAACCCCCTCTGAGGATGGTGGAAAGGAGATGCTGCCACTAAATCACATTAGCTCACGCTGTGCACCCTGCAATATGAGCAGACTTGATAGACCAAATGGCCTTTTTCTGCTGGTATCTTCATATGTTCCTATGTTCGTATGAATCATGGGTCCTTTCTCTGTAATATAAAGTCAGAGGAAGGCAGATTGAAGGTGCCCATCAAAGCAGATAATTTGAAGCCTGCTAATTCTGTGTTATGCTTAGGTTATAAGCACTGCCTAATCAGTGAACTGTTTTACAAGGTGTTAAAAAGGTGGAGGCCTGGTTTAACATATGTAAAGAAACATGAGTGTTTGGAAAATGTTCCATACTGGGAAAACAGCCTGAGAAGCATAGGCGTCTGTGCTTTGAATCTTCAAATAGGGTAAAAGAAAATACAATACCCTGAGAAGGTAATACAAGGCCTAAAACCTCCCATGTTTTCATATTTTTTTTCATTTATTGAAAACTTGGATTAATACTTTTGAGCAGAAGCTCTTTACATAGGTTCCACCTCAGAAGATAACATAGTCAGGATAGCATTACAAATGTCAGGTTACATTGCAAATGTCTTCAGGCATTCACCACTTAAAGTGTTACAGAAGCATGTAAGTGGTTTAAAAAAGTAATCACATATAACATGGGGAATAAGAGACATTATTATAGACAAGAACGTTCATAGATAACATAGGGTAAACGTGGACATATAAACAGCATGTACAAAGTATACCAGTGTCAGTTGATTACTAAATTACTACAGACATTAGGGAAAGCAGGAAGCCCAGGGAAGGATATACTGAACAGCCCATAAGGCATAGTCATGGGGGAGAGAGGGAGGGTGAGGAGGGGGAAGGAGGTTAGGAATAGTACAAGTCAAAAGTGAGGTAAGAAGGAGCCCATGAGGCCTAGGCAGGGGGAAAGAGAGAAGGTATAAATGGAAGGGTGGAGGAAAAGGAGGAGGTGAGTGCAGAGGAGAAAGGAAGGGGCGGGAAGTGGAGGGGGCTAAAGATGAGGGAAATGCGAGGGAGAAAGGGAGAAGGGGAGGTGAAGCAATGACAGAAAGTGCAAATAAGTGCTAACAAAGGCAGGCTGAGCCATATGGGAGACAAGGTGACTGGCTTAAAGATCAGTTAGGGATCAAAGCGAAGGGACCTAGTAGTGATCACAGGTCGCCATGGCAACCAGATGTTGCCGAAGCTTACATTTTAAAGAGCCCAGCATAGGTGCATTGGATATGTCAGTTTGCATAGAGTTGAGCCAGTGTGGGGCTCTGTGGGTGAAAGCTCATTGATCAAGAGAAGTGCGGCACTGGGGAGTACGGAAAATCTGGTTGCTGGAACTTCTGGTACTGCGTGGGTTTAGGGATGGGGTAAGAAATTTTTGAACTGCTAATTCTACAGTTTGGCCAGGCATTTCTTGGCCTTTCTTTAAGCCAAGGAGTTCTCTCTTAGGGTTAATACCCATGTACCTTGGGTTTGACATCCTTGTATGACTGGGTGTGTATGTTGACCTAGCCAATGATGTTCTTTGATCACAAATAGGAGGGAACCCTTACCCAATAAAAGTGACACCACAGGCCTTGAGGTCTGGACAAACTATTCCTCAAGTGTGCCAGGTGGTGAGTGAGTTCATTACAACAATTCCAGGTAATGTAAAGGAGAACAAATTGAGCAAACTGTACAAGCCTATATTTGTGAAACTGAAGAAGAAAAAGAAAAGGTTTGTGAAATGTTCCTTCAGTTCAAGGGCATGTTCTCAAAAGATGCTCACGATTGCGGGGTGACTGACCATTATATTGCCAGTGTGCCAACAGACCCTAGAAAGGTCCAGTTTATTACGCCAGTACAGAATACCACCAGCATCTTCCGAACACATACAAGAGACACTGGATACTTTGATGGAGCGAGGAATTATAAGACAAGGGAACTCCATTTACAATTCCCCCATTTGGCCTTTATTAAAACTTACAGGAAAGTGGAGGATCACCATTGACTATAGAAAGTTGAACCAATTTGATCCGTGGCATATTTGAACCAAAGTTTGGCCAACGTTGAGGGTGCAAAATATTTCACTACTCTAGACATAGCAAATGGATTCTGGAAATTGAAAGTAGACTCAAACGATCAATACAAATTGGCTTTTACCTTTGGAAGAAGGCAACACACATGGAACAGGTCTCCTTTTGGATACTTAAATTCACCTTCAGGTTTTAGTATCTTTCTGCATAAGGCCATGCCTGGTACTGAAAGTAGAGGAAATCTGGTTTATGTGGATGATGTACTAATCAAAAGCATCACTTCTGAGGAACACCCAGTGGAAGTAATCTATGTGTTAAACTAACTGAAAAATGCTGGTGCCAAATTGTCCATAACAAAGGGGCAGTGGTTCAAAAATAAGGTAAACTGTCTTGGGCATGAAGTTGGGCCTGATGGGCTGTGCCCTCAGCACATCAAAATTATATTTATTTATTTATTCTAGGATAACAAGTATCTTTGAGCCAAGGCTCTTTTACAAAGGTTCCACGTCAAATTGGAGAACAATACAAACATAGCAAAGTTTGAAATTAGCAATTCAGGCAAATTGAATGCAAACATTTGAGGGAGGACAGAACAGGAATTTAAATAAACAATGCATATCATGAGATTCAACACAATCACAAGCAGTGGAATAAAGGCAGAAGAGGGAGGATAGAAACAAGGTAGGCAGGATTCAAAGTGAAAGTTGAGAGACTGAGGAGCAGCCGAGGGCCTTGTCAGGTTTCAAGGAGTGCTAAAGCCAGGGAGGAAGGTGGGGAGGGAAGGGGGGAGGGAGGGGAGAGGCAAGTGAAAGTGGGGATAGCAGATTACGAGTGACAGTCACAGGAGCTGGTGGCAGAGAGGTGGCGGCAAAGGTAGGTTTTGAACTGGCCAAGACTTTGCAGTGAGGTGATGTCTTTGTTGATTCCACTAAACCAGCAGGGTGCCCAGTGAGCAAAGGGCCTTTGTCCCTGAGAGGTGCGCCACCGGTGAATGTGCAGAATTTGTTTTTCAGAGGTCATGGTGGGGCAGAGGATACATGCAGCACATAGGAGGGCTTGGACACCTGGGGGGGGAGCCAGGCCTAATGTGATCTTCTTGGCCATAAGGCAGGTATGGTACTTAATATGGTTAGATAGTTGGAGCTAGCCTGTTTGGGTGTAGAGTGCACATGTAAGGGTGAGATGGTGGGATCCTGTGATAAGATGGCAGGCTTTGTTAAGAGCCAAGGATAGGCACCTAAGGGCTGTGTCAGACGCAGAGCCATAGACAATCAGACCATAATCGATTAGTGATACCACAGAGCTCTGCACAGCTATCCTTAATGCGTCTGCGGTAAGGCACGCCCTGTGCCTGTATAGAAGACCAATGTGTTTGTTGACAGCTTTGGTAACAGTGTCAGTGTTAATCAAGGCCCCTGGAATTCTGCGGTTGCGGAATTTGCTGCAGAATTTGCGTCATGCCGCAGAATATATATATAGTGCCACAGAATTCATTGTTTTTGGTGAATTTTCATATAAATATACTGTTTTTCCATAGTGTCAGGCTTTCTTTCCCATCTCGTTTATCCTGAAGCCCCTCCTCTATGCTCAGCATATGATGTCATTGATGACATCACATCATATTTAGCCAATGACAGGACTGCATTCTGCCAGAGAAGTGAATAAATCATGCCACAGAAACCAGAAAATGCTGCCGCAGAAGTCAAGGAGCCCTGCCGCAGAAATCAGAAAATTCTGCTGCAGAACACCGGGGCCCTGGTGTTAATGTCATAGGATAGCTGACTGTCGAGTATAATTCCAAGATATTTAAAGGAGTGAACTTGGTCCAGGACAGCACCATGGCAGTTTGCAATTATGAAGGGAAGAGACCTATTCTTGTTGCAGGAGCCACAGAAAAGCATCGACTTTGTTTTCTTATAGTTGAGCACCAGCTTTTGGTTATTAAACCATTTTTCAATGGAGGTGAAACCCATCTGAAGCTTTTTTTTAAGTAGGAGGGGGGTCATGATGAGTGGTGTAGATGACAGCATCATCCGCATACAGCAGGATCTGATCAGGACAGGACTGAGGCAGATTGTTCAAAAAGAGGCTAAACAGGAGTGGCCCGAGAATGGATCCCTGCTGGACTCCGGAGTGGATGGATATAGAATCGGAGAGGGTGTGAGCAATTTTCACCCTTTGTGTACGGTTTTCCAGGTAGCTCTTAAACCAGGATGTAGCATCGGGGAAAGCCCTGAGTTTTGAAGCTCAGTGATAAGTAGTTGGTGATGGATGGTGTCAAAAGCCTTAGTCAAGTCAATGAAGACTGATCTAGTTAGTTGATTATTGTCAAGGGAGTTGTGGATTGCTCCTGTGAATTCTAGAGCTGATGTAGTGCTGTGACCTTTCTTGAAGTCGTACTGCTGCTTACAGAGAATGTCGTGCTTGGCCAGGTATTCCATCAGCTGATCAGAGACCAGTCACTCAAGGGCCTTTGGTGGGGTAGTATGGATATAGACCTATAGTTCCCATGATGGGCCTTGTCTCCACTTTCATAGACTGAGGATACAGTGGCAGATTTCCATCTGTCAGGGAACTGGCCGAGGGAGAGGTTAAAAATACAAGTAAGCGGAGATAGCACTTCATCTAGTGCAAGGGACAGTAGTTTAAGGTCGAGTGTGTCCCCACTGGTTCTTGATCCTGTGATTGCTTTGCAGATGTATTTGCGTACTTCATACTTCCTGACTGCTTTGAAGTAAAAATGCGGACGAGTCGAGGAGGGGGCAGGGTAGTGAGAGGGGGTGTAGCAGAGAGGTCAGCATCGAAGAAGTCATGTGGGAGTACACTGCTGAGATCCAAGAATGTGGTGTTAAACATGTTTGCTACAGTTGCAGGGTCCAGGGTTAAGGTCCCATCCACTTTCAACATGGTTGGTGATGTTTTGGGCAGTTTCTCTGCAACTACTTTCAGATTATTTCAGAAGGACTTCCCCTTATCTCATGTGTTAGTGAGAGCATCTTTGTAGTAGTTACTTTTCATCAGACTTATTGCTTTAGTGCAGTCATTTCTTGCCCATTTGTAGTTTTGTATATCCACTTGCCTACCTCTGGCCCAAGCCCGAGCCCAGAGGTGGTCCCTGGATTTCATCAGTGCTAGGAGCTCCCCGGAGAGCCATGGGTTGCACAGCCTTTTGACTTTCGTCTTTTTGTATGGGGCAAAGGAGTCACAGGCAGCATTGAAGGTGTTTATGAAGAAGTCTAGTGCAGAGTTAACATCCGATGCTAGGAAAATGGGGGACCAGTTTTGTTGTTTGAGGTGGGATTTGAAGTGCTTCAACTGGCCTCTTGGGAGGATTCTGCTTGTGATTAACATGGGCGGTGGGAAGCTGAATTTATTTGACCATATACAGGTGACAGTGGAGTGGTTACTTAATGAGTCAGGTAGGACATAGACTTTTGAGATGCGGGATGGGTGGTTTGTCAGTATCCAGTCCAGAAGGGAGCATGTGCCAGTCTTATAGTTGTGCCTAGTGGGGGCGGCAACTAGCTGGGTGAGGTATCTGGCTGAGATAGCATCGTTAAAGCTGTTTGTGTCAGACCTGAGCCAATTTATGTTGAAATCACCCATACATTTATTTTTATTTTTTTTAGTTTAACCAGGAGTAGCACACTAAGCTGAAAACTCTTTTACGGGTGTGACCTGGGAGCACAGGGAAGTTAAATGACTTGCTCAGGGTCACACAGTATGTAAGTGGAAGCTGTGGGATTCAAACCCAGGTCTGGTCTGCTGGATGTCACCAGATTTGCAGCTCAGAGCCTTAAACCACTGTGCTATACTGCCTCCAGATAGCAGCAGTCCAAATAAAATGGTCCACCCAAAACTTTGAAAGAGTTACGCAGCTTCCTTGGAATCTGTAACTACTCAAGACAGTTTATCCAGGACTATGCTGAAATTGCTAATCCCCTCACCTGACTACTGAAAAAGGCAGAACCCTGGGTGTGGAGGGAGGGGTGGACAAGAAAAAGCCATGCAAGCTTTAAAGGATAGTCTGAGTCAAGCACCATGTCTTGCTTACCCACAGATGGACAAGGATTTTTCTCTAGAAACAGGGTTCACTGACAGCAGCATCAGTACAGTGTTATATCAGACACATGATTCAGACAACTGTGTTATTGCTTATGTGAGTAAAACTTTAAGTGATGTTGAGAAAAAGTTTTCTGATTATGAAAATACATTATTTTCCATGGTATGGGCAGTACAACAGCTCAAAAACTATATTTATGGTAAGCAAGTTGTTGTACAGACCTGTCACTGACCCATTACGTTTCTGGGGAGCCAGAAACTTAAGGATGGTAATGTATCTAGCAGCAGAATTGTGGCCAGGACCTTAGCACTCCAGAACCTACCCTTATAGATCAAATATGCTAAGAACAAAAGACATACAGTAGCTCAAGGCTTGATAGATCTGGAGATGCATGATTGTACTGAAGAAAAACATCTAGTGCAAGATCCTGACCTATCTTCAGGATTGGAAATGGTACAAAAACATAACAGGCACCACCACTATGATAAAAATGTGTGTGGGAATGTTCCTAGAGCATATGCTGATGGTTGTTCATTCAAGCAAGGTGAAGACAGGTATTCTGGCATAGGAGTGGTATGGCATGAAAATATGCCATGTCCTCCTATCAAATACAAGCTTGGTCCCAAGTATAAACAATATGCAGAATTGGCAGCCACCTATATAGCGGTACAGACTCCAGTACAACATAATTTACAAGACATTGTAATTTGTATTGATTCTGATTATGTTAGGCATAACTTCCTTGCACATTTACCGGGTTGGAAGGTGAAGGGTATGATCAGTTCAAGAGGCAGCAAGGTGTTGCATGCAGAACTTATCTTAGCTACAGATCAATTAGTTACATACTAACATACTAAAATGCCATCAGAATAGGCCTAATGTTCTTTCGAGTCTGCTCGATTTTCAGCACCCGCACTGAGGGCCGATTTTGGTTTCCTCCCCTTCCCCTTAAAAGAATGGTGTTTTAGAAGTGGGATAGTTCAGAAACATATTTTGGTTGTTTATTGGAAAAAGGTAAAAGGGCATTCAGAAATTCAGGGACCAGACAAAACAGGAAATGACCTAGCAGATGCTCTGGCTAGGGAAGGTGCTTTAAATGGAGAAGAATGGAACTTTGTTCCTCCTATCCAAGCTAATGTGAATGTGGTTACACACAGACAAAAGCAACAGAAAAAGAAGGTCTTACACTTGTAGACTGATAAGCCTGATTTTGATTTGGTAACAATGCAACAAGATGATAAAGTAGTAGGAAAATGTTATCGTTTCATCAAGGATCCCACGGTAAACATGATTTCTGAAAGTGACCTCCAAAATAACTGTGACCTGAGATCCATGTATGACCAAAAGGGTAAATTCCAATTAAGGAATGCTTTCTTGTTAAAAGTTGGTAAAAACCCACACAAGGCCAAATGGGTGGTTCCTTGAGGCCACAGGGGAATTATGTTACAGCATGCTCATGATGAACCATCAGGGGCACACAGGTGGGACAGAAGGACTTATGAAACCTTAAAACCAGTAGCTTACTGGCCCTAAATGTACAGCGATGTTGTAAAGTACATGCAGGGTTGTATAACATGTTGCAAATTTCAGCCAGCTTCTCCAAGACATAGAGCGCTACTGCAGTCAAGAGATCACTATGCCTTGGTCGGACATCCACATTGACTGGATTGGCCCTGTTACAAGATCTTCAAGGGGTAATCAATACCTTTTGACAGTTACCTGTCTGTTCACAAAATGGGTTGAGTGTCTACCTGCTCCAAATAACACTGCCAAAACCACTGCTTTCTTATTAATAAATAATGTGTTTAGTCGCTGGGGACTACCATTGAGAGTAGAATCTGATAGAGGTCCTCATTTTGTAGGGGAAGTTATAGAAAATGTGTGGAAAATACTAGGGGTTCAGAGAAAACTACATGTGTCTCACCATCCACAATCATCTGGACAGGTGGAACATGCTAATCAAACAATTATGTATATACTGAAGAAATATCTTAGTTCTTTGGGGAAAGATCGGGATGCAAAATTGCCACTAGTGTTAATGGCCATACAGGCTACACCTAGTAAGTCTACAGGTGTATCTTCTTTTGAAATGATGACAGGAAGACAAATGGTGCTGCCCTTACATCTCTTGTATACAACAGGAAATGTAAATTCAGCACGTGCTACTACAGCACATGAATATGTAACCCATTGAAAGCAAGAAACCTTTGCATTTGCTCATAAAAACTTAAAGAAAATTGTTCAGGCTTCTAAGACATATTATGACAGAAAAACTAATCCAAAGGAGTATCAAATTGGAGAGAAGGTGCTTTACTTTAACTACAGTAGGGATAAAACTAAGGTCAAAAAGTTCCTTCCAAGCTGACAAGAACCCTTTGTGATCACAGATAAAGTCTCACCTGTAGCATACCAAATTGAACTAAAAAAGAACACTGGCGAAGTGCTACCTAAATGGGTTCATATTAATCAGTTGAGGCAGTATTGTGAGTGCAACAAAACATTACAAAATATGTCAACTAAAACTAAAAGTAATGATCAGAAACTAGTTACACTGAAATATTAATTGTAATGCTGATCTTTGAAAATAATGGAAAAGAGTTAATTTGTTGTACTTACTAACATACTAACATACTAAAATGCCAGCAGAATAGGCCTAATGGTCTTTTGTGTCTGCTTGTTTGGTCATCCCCCACCCTGGGAGCTGACCTTGCTGCCCCCCTCACCCTCTCTGGCTTCTCCCTTCCCAGTCCCGGATATTCTTGCTGCACTGGACTTTGCTTCCAGAACCCTTCCCCTGTACCTGTCCCACCCCCTCTTAAACCCCTCCACCATCTCTGCCTCCACCAACCCCCTGGGCAGTGCATTCCATGGCTCCACCACCCTCTCAGTGAAGTAGCACCTCCTCCTTTCTCCCCTGAATATCCCCCTCCAGCTTCCACCCATGCCCTCTAGTTGCCCCCTCCTTCCTTTGGAGCACCTTGACTGCTCCTCCACTATTTACCCCCTTTATGTACTTGAAGACCTCTATCATGTGCCCCGGTCCCTTCTCTCTTCCAATGTGTACATATTTAGCTCTTCGAGCCTCTCCCATAGGTCCTGTCCCCCAAACCCCAGATCATTTTGTTTGCCCTCCTCTGGACCCTCTCCAGGAGGTCAATGTCCCACTTTAAGTGTGGCCTCCAAAACTGCACACAGTACTCTAGGTGCAGCTTCACCAAGCAGTTATACAGAGGGAGTATCACTTCCCTCCTTCTGGAGGTGATCCCCCTAGCTATGCATCTCAGCATCCTGTTGGCCTTGGCCGCTGCCCTCCTACAAGTCTCCAAGTTGTTCATCCTGACATCCACCACCACCCCCAGGTCCCTCTCAGCCACCGAGACTTGTAGCATTCCCCCCCAGAGGGGAATCCCACAGCCCCCACTTGCATACTGTGTGACCCTGAGCAAGTCACTTAACTTCCCTGTGCTCCCAGGTTGCACCTGTAAACAAGCTTTTAGCTTAGTGTGTCTCACCTGGGTAAACAATTGGATAAAAAAAATGTAAAAGGAAAATGTTAAAGCAGTTAAAGGAAAAGTGTACATAATTGTAATCATGTTTATTCTTGTAGTACTGTATATATTTCTGTGCCTAAAGGCACATCTCCAATGATGTCATCTAGTAATGTCACATCTGATGATAATCTCACATGTGATGATGGCATGTGCTGATGATGTCATAAGTTACCACATGATAATGCAACTTTGTGTTCTATGTTTCATTTCCCTATAATGCTTAAACTATATACCCATATAGTAGGATTACAGTTTTAAATTAGAAAACATATTATTGGGTGCATTTTTAATTCCAAATGGGGAAAATGTAGGAACAAAGCTAGTCATAAAAATATTTTGTATTATTATTTTGCATTTTTTATAATTACTATTTTATATTCTTTGAAAATGCTTAATTATTGAGGTAATTGGGAGGTCATACTAAGACATCTGGTCAAACTGCTGTCTATATGAGCTCTCCAAGCAAGAAGAAAAATAAACTGCTTAAATCAACTCTGAAAAGAAAATAAATAGCCTAGTTCTAAAACTTTTTCCCCCAGTTCATCCTGCCTAAATGAAAAGAGACATAGCATCTGACTTGCCACTTAAGGCAGGGAAAGATATCCTGAAACTGACCCTTGACAGAGCTTTTACAAACTTAGGTTTCATTTTCTGAGCTCTAGCTAAAGAGATAGTTACCATGAAAATTTGACAGACGATGAATTGCAGGTGGCCTCTCTGTGTCATCTCAAAGCTGGCACCACACCAGTGCCTAAAGTAAACTGCTGTATGTTTCAACATAAAAGAAAGACTTTTAGCTCTTGCACAACTGTCTTTAACGCTGCCAGCATGACATTTACACAGTTGGTAGAGGACATTGCAGCGTATTGACTAAGTAAATTGTGCAAATATAGCTGATGGGGCACCAGAGTTATCTTCATGAATATCCTTGAACAATAATCTTCAAAGTAAGCTTATTGAGTTTGATCTTAAATTGAAGCTGATGTCATGACAAATCCAGAAATATGACTTTTGGATAAGTGCATGGATGCAGGAAGGTGACACACTGACTGAAAAAGTTATCTAACAGTTGCAAACAGAATGGTTGCATGCTCCAGTGCCCATAGATGAAGGAAACTATCCTCAGGAAAGAGTTTTGGACTTTTAAGGAATTTTTAAAGTGCTACGTGGGAAAAGTTTACTTCATCTGGGAGCCTAAAACATAAACAAAAGTACCACTTTGTTTTTGAAAGACTTTGCTGGAAAATGAAGTGATAGTCCTTATTAACTTACCATCTGACAAGCCTGAGAGAAGTCTTAAAAGACTCCAGATTTTACACAGAATCAAAAAAATGTTTGTTTGGAAACTGTATGTTGTGGCATCCAAAAGTTAGAAGAAAAGCACATTTGGAGCTTGAGACTGTATTTTCTAAGCCAGAGATGGAGACTCAGAAAGAAAAAAAACAAACCATTCTCCTCTTGTGCAAGGACCAATCAGATCTGGTGAAATTATGACCTAGCAAGGAGGTGGTGTCACTCTGGAGCAGGTAGTAAAGCCAGACCTAAAAGATCCACCCAGTCTGCTTCCAACTGAGATGGTAGAAGGATCTGCTGCTGTTGTGGAAATTTGTTGTTTGTTGTCTTACTGTCTGTAGTTCCCAACAAGACCAGGACAAAGGACTTGAGATGCCCATTGATGTCTAAACCAGAAGAAGCAAGCTTACACTCACTGCCGTTTTAATGCCAGAGGAGGTCAAAGTCCAGGGTTCAAGTGTATGTGTGTGTGTATGTGTTCTAAAGTAATAACAGAGACTACAGTGAGGTCCAGCCACTGCAGAACTTTTTATTGTGCTGGATATACTCACCGAGATTTTAAAGTTAAAAGGAAGAAAACTCAAGCCTCCACATAGCCAGAAGTCTGAGTATTATTTTTAATTATTTTTTATAATATTCTAATTTGGCTTAGCTGGGGAGGTGGTGTGGTAAATTTAACCTTTTAAATACAGGATCCTGGGTAAATGGTTGCATGCTGCAGTGCTCATAGTCAAAGGAAACTATCCTCAGGAAAGAGTTTTTGACTTGTAAGGACTTTTTAAAGTGCTACCTGGGAAAGACTTACTTCATCATTATAAAGAGATAAATATTTCACGTGCTATAAAGTACTGAAATAAGTTTTATACAGAACTATAATCCAAGACACTAGTGTAAAGAGTTTGCAAGTTCTTATGCAAGAAGGTTATGCTATATACAAAAGCATGCTTAAGGCATAGTGTACAGCTAATATCACTCATTGCGTTGAATATTGCTTATTTCTTTGTTGTTTTGCTTATTTTCTGAAATGTTTGTTTCATTTTGTTTGATTTTCTGAAATCTTTGTTGTTCTATGTTTACATTTTTTTCTTATGTTTACAATGTTTTATATATGTGCAAATTATTAGTAATTAGAATAATTGTACAGGGACAAATAAAATCTATTTTTTCTCCATATTACATTTGAATGTGACAGAAACATTTTTGCCATTATCCAGAACTTGCGTGCAATGGGTATGAAAGTAAGATTTGAGCCAGTCTCACTGTTTATATGATTCAGGCCAATTTTGATACACGAGGCTAAAGGTGTAGCTGAGCGTCCATAAAAAAATTGGTACTCTGACCAGTTGTTATGACAGTCCTTCCTGCCTTTTCCAAAGCTGCTGAGACCCATGCTGGTGTAGTAACAGTGGGTCCTCTAGGGTGTACAGGATCACACTCTGTCAATCCAGACTGTTACAGTATCACAGGGGAGCTGCTAGTAATCTTCCTCGTCTCTTTAGAGGCAGCCAATGCCAAAATCTCAGTACTTTGCCCCAAAGCTATTTAAAGTTGCATCAGCTGGTAATACAAGATTTGGGCAAACCTTGCATCCCCAAAAAAACAGCAGGCAGGGACTGTGAAATGAGTCCTGTATCACTAGCAATCCCACTTAATGGTGTCACATAGATGTAACAGTAGCAGCCAAATTAGGCCTCAAAGTAGCATTCGTAATGACAGCACAACAAACAGTACTCTGTGGATAAGTAGAACCTGTACCTGTAGCAGCATCAAAGGTCGCAGCACCATCTATAATAGTTACAGCATCAGTACCCAGCAACAAAGGGGCTTGCTAGGCCAAAGCCCGCTGCGTCACAACTGCTGATCGCGCTGTTGCCATACTCCGAATTTCTTCTTGAAATTGCATTTGTCATTCCTCAAAGCATTGCTCCTCATCCTGTAACACAGCATAGAGATCCTGGGCAGCAAGGTCACTTTCCTTTACAACATCCAATTCCATCTCGACAAGAACCACAGAAGCAGTCTTGGAAACAGAGGTATATTCACAAACCTCCTCAGGTAGAGTACATTTCTTTGCATTAGCAATATTCAATTCACTTGTCTCCATAGCAGTCTCTGTCGTTAGTGAGGCAAGGGAGGAGACCCACTCCCCAGCCTCTCTCACGTCCATGCAGGTCGAACTCATCAGCGGACTGGCCATCCATACACTGACCACAACGCCCCCTACTGATGAGTAGGGGAATTTCCCCAGTGTCCTGGCCAAGTCTCTCCCATTTACTAAAAATAATAACCACTTAATCTGGTTTGATGTCAGTTTATTTCCATCTGTATCCCTCCTCCCCAGGACAAGGTTGAAAATAGGCAGAATTGCCTAGTCCTCCCTTTCTGGTCAACATAAACTAAACAAATTCTTCTATTTGTGGACACCAAGTGATAGTCTGGGCCACTTTCTTGTTCCGGACCCTTGGGTTCCACTTGCGGACACCACACAATAGTCTGGGTCACCTGCTTTCTTGTTCCAGTCCACTGGGTTCCACTTGTGGAAAATATGTGATAGTCTGAGTCACCTTCTTGTTCCAAACTCCAGAGTTCTACTTGTGGGCACCACATGGTAATTTGGGTCATCTTCTTGTTTTAGACTCCTGGATTATTTTTGTGAACACCACATGGTAGTCTCAGTCTCTTACCTTCTTGTTTCAGACCCCTGGTTCCTACTTGTGGGCCCCATGTGATAGTCTGGATCACCTACGTTCTTGTTCCAGACCCCTGGGTTCCACCTGTGGGTACCATGTGATAGTCTGGGGCACCTTCCTCCTATAGTGCTATAACAACCTCAGGAAAATGGATCCCATTGAGCATTTAGTGCTGGGGAAGGAAGAACCAAACATTCTGTTGGTGGCATCAGGCATTCCCAGCATTCTGGGCCCAGTAATGGGAGTTTTTGCCTAAACTTGCCTCATCCCCCACCCTCTTGCATGAGTGTGCACGTACATGACTGACCTGGAAGGAGTGCCACATTATGTATTGTCACCCATACAGTCAGCAGCCCCACACCTCCCCTAGGGGTCACCTATGCAGCCAGCAGCCCCCTGTCATACCTCCTCTAGGGGTCAGCCAGGCAGTCAGCAGCCACCTGTCACACCTCCCCTAGAGGTCACCCAGCAGCGGTGCATTGCTGGAACCCACCCCCAAGAGTAAGTAAGTAAGAAAGTAGTAAGTAAGCTTTATTTATATGGCACCCAATCCCAGGGGCTCTGTGTTCCTTACAAAAGGTCAGACAGGCAGGGTAAACAACAACATACAGATTCAAAGCTGTACGAGGTTTATGCAGACAACTACATACAGAATCTAAAATTGTACAATAGATAAACATTAATAAATAATAATAAATAAAACATTCAGAATCCCTGCAATTAATCTAGAAATGCCTTTCTAAAAGATAAGTTTTATAACCCCTCTTGAGTGCCTCCACTGATGGAACCTCCCTCAGCGATCTGGGAAGTGAGTTCCAGAGGACTGAGCCAGCCACCTCAAACTCACGGTTGCCCAAGGTTTTCAGGCTGGACCTCAGAACCACTAGGAGGCTCCCAGAGGAGCGGAGGGAGTGGACTGGAATGGCAGGTGTAAGGAGGTCAGTCAGGTGGCTGGGGTCCAAGCCATATAGGGCCTTATAGGTGAGCAAGCTCACCTTGAAGATGATCCTCCACCTGACAGGCAGCCAATGCAGATTCTGCAGGACTGGGGTCACATGACAAGACATAGGTAGGCCTGTCAGTAACCTGGGCACTGCATTCTGCACTGGCTGCAGTCTGCGGAGGTTCCCTCCACTGACCTCAAGCTATGGAGTGTTACAGTAGTCCAACCTGGATGTAACAAAGACATGCACCAGTGACAGCAGGTCCTTGAGTGGAATTAGGGGTTTAATCTGGACAACATTCCTTAAGTGGTAAAAACCACTTTGGACAACAGATGACACCTGAGCATTAAGTGTCATCCTGTCACCAAGGATGAGGCTTAGATTTCTCACTCTAGTGGATGCCATCAATGGGGTAGATCCCAAGACCATTCCTGTTGCCAACCCGGATGCATTCCCGTCACGCCCGTGGCTAGGCTAAATCACCAGCACTTCTGTCTTGCCAGGATTCAGCCTCAGCCAATTAGAGGACATCCAGTCCTGGATCTTGGCCAGGCAATTATTTAGCACTTAAATGGTGTCATTTATTCCAGGGGCAAAGGACATATTGGGTATCATCTGCATCGCAGTGAAAACCCAAACTGTAATGTCTAATGAGCTCTCCCAGGGGCAGCATGTACACTGCAAACAACATTGCTGACAGGATTGAACCTTGAGGAACTCCACATGGCAGGAGCTTCAGAGAGGAGGAGAAATTCACCATCTCCACCTGTTTCTTCCTGCCCAAGAGATAGGACTCAAACCATTAATGAGTCCACAATACTGTCTTAGCAATCCAAAAGCACAATGTGGTCCATGGTGTCACATGCTGAAAAGAGATCAAGGAGGATGAGAACTGACCAATCTCCTCTATCCTTCACCCTGAGGGGGTAATTTTGCACCCTGACCAATGCCGTCTTGGTGCTATGCCTGGCCCTTAAATCAGACTGAAATGGCTTATAGATCTCAAAGGCCGTGAGGTGCTCCTCATGCTGCAGTGCCACCACTTTCTCAACAACCTTCCCTAAAAATAGGAGGTTGGAGGTAGATCGATAATTTGCCAAGACATCAGGGTCAAATAATGGGTTCTTCAGAAGGGGCAGGTGAGGAGATCCATGGGCGGGATATGCTTCTCCAGTGTGTACTTCCCACCCATTAGTGCATAGAGGCCAATAACACTGCTGCCACGTCCACTAATGGGCCACACTACACTACCAAGTAGAAAAAAAAAAGAGCCTGTATGGTAGGGCTGCAAGTTCGGTTTGACCATTCAGTCTGAATGGGTCAAACCCCCAATGTTCGCACTAGTCTGCCATACGCAAATATATGGATGAAATATGCGCACTTTGGTTTGCCCGGTTTGCCCTTGCAATACTCATACATTTTTAATTTATGGGTATTGCAGGGTTAAACCGGGTGAACTAAAGTTCTCATATTTCATATTGTAGTTATAGTGCCTGGTCAGGTGGTGCAGACTAGATCCCGATCTCTGATCACCTGATGACTCTCAGACGACAGCCCAGTCAGCAGTCAATCAACCCCACACATCAGCTTTATTCTCACCTAGCTGGAATGTAAACATGTGGGTGATTGGCTGCAAGGCTGCATGTGGCAGAGATAACTTCAATTCTATTGGCCAGAAGAGAAGACAGTCATGTTGTTTGTGGCTGGCTAGAGTCAAGTCGCAGCACTAGTTTTCTTCATTCTGGCAGTTGGTGTGTGTGACTCAATGAGAAATGAGCAATTGAGTAGACTGACATGAGCAGTGAACTGCTGTTGCTGCTCTTTCTTAATGTCCAACTCCGTCTATCCTCCATGTGAGAGGAAAAGCTCCAACCTGAAAAAAAAATATTGGCACTACTGCAGTGCAGTTGAAGTTACACTAGGAGCGAGGGCATTTGACTGGGTCTGGGAGTCAGTAGGGGGAAGGGAAAACTCCATCAGGAGCGCGTGGTGGGTGGCAGTGCCCAGTCACACTACTGTACTTACTACAGGAGGGCTCATGCTCTGGACCATGGTGGTTGCGTGTACTGAGAAAAAAACTGAAAGTTTAAATTGAAGTAGTAGACAGATATCCCCAGCATCTTAATAATAATACGTTTAAGTTAACACAGCAACTTGCTGGCACTAGTGCAAGGCATACCAGTAGCAGATGGCAGTTTGTGTTGTGTGGGGTAGGGGTAAAAGAGTCCAGACACTCAGACAGGCAGCTCCATTCCTCATCCTCATTGTTGGCTGTTACCACAGCACAGAATTTTCTGCAGCAGCATGCAGGCACAGGCAGCATCTGTCTTATTCTTTCTTGGGGCAAATAAACAAACATATTTTAGTGTTTTCTGTATGGGAGGGAGAGCTCAATGCAAAAGGTTCAACTGAACCAACCTAGGCAAGGTTTTTTTTTTTGTGTGTTGGTCTGACTGACTGAGTCTGATTTTCATTTTAACAACTTAACTTATGTATAAAATGTAAATACTTATACTTACAGTTACCAATAGTTTAAATGAAAAAAATCAGATTGTCTCTCTGCTGCTGTGTGGATTAAATCCTTTTTCCACTTTAAACTTTTGTCTGTGTAGAACAGTACTATAGCTGCTGAGGTTATAGTACCAGGAGCGCCAGTCGTGCTGAACTTTTCAGAATCCGAGGTGGTCCCCTTTCTGACTGAGCAGCTCCTGCTTGAAGCTTGGCACAAGTAGTAACCCCCACTGAACTACTAATAGAGCCCAACGGCTGTGGCCATGGGCCATAAATCGGCGTGGCATGCCATCTGGGTGCTGTCAGCCTGCATACTTACATTTTGGACAGTATATGTTTTTGAACTGTGGCAGGTTCATTTTAAGAAAAGTGAGCCTGTCTACATTCTTTGTGGAAAGACATGTTCTTTTGTCATTCACTATTGCCCCAGCAGCACTGAAAATTCTCTCTGAATATGTGCTTGCGGGTGGGCAACTGAGGTATTCAGTTGCCATTTCAGTTAAAGAAGGCCACATAGATTTTTTTTGTTGCAAATACAGCAATGGTTCATCACCTGCAGTGAGATGTACAGTCTCCTTCATATAATCTTTCATAATTTTTGCAGCAGGCACTTCTGGTACCACAATAGCCATCTAAGCCTTTCTAGCTGTCTTTATCAGACCAAAGTCTGACAGCATGTCCCACAGAGGTTTGTCCTCTTGTGGTGTAGCAGCAGTTCTGGTTGGTGTTTGACAACAAAAAACATCAGTAGTGGTGGCACCAGCAGCAACAGCAGATTGTGCTCCCTCCCTCTCCACCAGATCTTGTTCAGAATTTAAATGTTGCCACAAGGGCACTGATGATGTATTACTTTTCTCAACTATACGTGCTGACACTTTCTCAATGAACAGTTCATGATAATATTCCAGGTCTTTAAAGTCATGTGGTTTGAAGAATGTCTCAATTGTATCCTTAAACCAAGGATCGAGAAGTGTGGCCAAAACGTAATGTTCTGTGTTGCACATATTTACAATGTGCTTGTCAGCCAGGAATGTGTTCAACATGTTTCCCACAAGGGGTGCAGCACTGATGTCATCAGTGTCAAGGAACTGTGACTCAAGATGCTCCAGTCTCATTCTGATGAGTGAGATTAAGGGGAATATCTGGCTTAGCCCAGCACCATCAGAGCTCACAACTCGCGTAGCCTCCTCAAAGGGTTTAAGAATACAAGTAAAATTCTCCATCAGATGCCACTGATTGGGGCTGAAATTCACATCTCCTTTCCCAGTGCCATGTTGGACTGCATATTGATGGATGGCTTTCTGCTGGTCAAGCATTCTCTGCTTCATACAGTAGGTGGAATTCCACCTGGTTGGAACTTCCTGGATCATCTGGTGGAGAAGGGAGGCTGTTTTCTATTTGAATCTGCCGCAACAACTTCCTGGCTTTAACTGAATGGCTAAAGTGAGTGCACACAGTGCGGGCAGCTGCAATCAAGTTCAGAACATTTCGGTCCTCACTGATAAAGTCTTTCACCACCAAGTTAACAGTGTGTGTAATGCATGGTACATGTGTAAAATTACCAAGCTTTATTGCTTTCACAATATTAGAATCATTGTCAGCCACTATAAACCCTGGTTGCAAGGACTTTGGAGTTAGCCACTCAACAAACTTTTCTTCAAGGCCCTCCAGAAGACGTTCCGCTTTGTGATCTTTTTCAAAAACGTAAATACATAATGCTGACTGCGAACAGAGAAAGACCCTTGCTTTTTGCAGCTGCTGCTGCTGCTGCCACCAGTGCCACTACATGATGATGAGGAGGAGGGAGGAAAGTTTGTGCAATGGCCAGTCACAGCCATATAGTCAGTCATCTGGCCACTGGTACACATATCTGTAGTGACATGGACATTTTTGCCCACTGAGCCTTTAAGAGCCTCAGACATACTGTTACAAACAGCATCATACAAGTCTGGTATGGCAACAGTTGAGAAATAAGTCGAGCTGGGGACTTGATATTTGGGCACAGCGATTTCCATTAGTGCTTTAAAGCCTGGGTTAGACACAAAGGAGAATGGTAGCAAGTCGGTGGCCATCATCTCTCCAACTGCCTTTGTTAATTGCCTTGCCTCAAGCCCATTGGGCTTATGTTTCTGTGACCACTCAAAACAGTATTTCAGTGAACGTTGATGACTGCTACACTTGCTGATATCAGCAGATTTTCTTGGTAGCTTCCTTTGACGTTTACCACCACGAGGGGTGCATGTCGTGGACATGGATGGTGTATGACTCCTGGCAGGCTGTGCTGGTGGGCTCAGAGGGGTAAAGAAATGTGAAATTGAAGATGTGCTTTGATTGGAAGTCAGACTTTCATCATCGTCCGACTCCACATCAATTACATCATCACCGTGACCTTGGTAAACATCCATATCATCCTCTTCCTCAGCAGAGTGCTACAACTTATGTATTCTCCTTTTGGGCTTTTTGATACTGATAAATGTGAGACTTGTTCATGTGTCTTATCATTGTTGATGTTCCCATCCTAGTACCCACTTTACCATGACTTTAATTTTGTTTTGCATAATTTGCAAACCACATGACTGCAGCATGATTCATCTTGTGTAAAAAAATTCCACACTATAGATTTCACAGATTTTGTTGCACTGCTGCTTATGAGGAGAATATGTTCGCCACTGCCCATGGCACCACCACAGCCACCACTGCTGCCAGTATCTCTTTGAGGTCTTTCCATCTCCATGCCAGTCAACAAATGTTGATGCACAGCAACTCTTCCTGCCTCAATTGCATCTGTTTCTACTCCTCTAGAACAATGTCCATCTTCTATTCTCTGTTTCTCCACTGCAGGTGTGGTTGTCTCAATATGCCCCATTATTTTTTTCTTAGCACCACCATCCTTCCTAGAACTCTTTTTTGCTCTTTTTTCAGGCCCTGTAGTCCTCCTCATCATCATCCCACTCCACAGAACTGTTGCTGCTTGACAGACTGACTGTTACTTTATCTACTACAAACTCAGGATCTGTTTCACTGATTTCTCCCTCAGTTTCATCTGTCTTCTCCTCCTCATCATTATCCATCACTGTGCTTACTAAGACTGGCTGTCGCACTATGATGGCTCTTGTGCTCATCCTCTGAGTACCACGATGGGTTACTCCTGCAATGTTCTGAATTTTCTGTACTGTTGTCACTGTTGCCTGGATTGCCTGAGAAGTGCTGCTATTTTTTTTTTTTACCACTCATGGCTGCATTGAGTCAAGTGCTTTAAGCAGAAAAACACAGGGATATTTTCTCCTTAGCAGGTAAATACAGCACTGCTGGCTGCATTGAGTCAAGTACTTTAAGTAGCAACACACAGGGATATTTGTTCCCTAGCAGGCAAATATAGTACTGCTGGCTGCATCAAGTCAAGTACTTTAAGTAGTAACACATAGGGATATTTATTCCCTAGCAGGAAAATACAGCACTGCTGGCTGTGTCGAGTCAAGTGCTTTAAGTAGTAAGACACAGGGATATTTGTAGAACCTGGTTTTACTTAGTAGAACCTGTCTTTTTACTTAGTAGAACCTAGTTTTATTTGGTAGAACCTGATTCCACTTGATAGAACCTGGTTTTACTTGGTAGAACTTGGTTATAAATGGTAGAACCCAGTTCTATCTGGTAGAACCCGATTCTATCTGGTAGAACCAGGTAGAACTTTTTTGGGTTCTACTCAGAAAGTTCATGAGGTAGAACATTTAGAAGTTTGTGCAGCCCTACTCTATGGCTGAGTGGGCAATCTGCCCCAACTCTGCCCCCTCTCCACCTCGATCACTCTCCCCCCCCAAAAGGTGCCAAACCAGCTCTTTTATCCTCTACCAAAAGGCATCAGCAACTCCTGCCAACTATAAGGTCCAATCTGGACCCATCTACAGGGCATCAAAATCAGCCTGTCCCCCTATGACTTCTGGGACTTGTAATCCCACTAACTATTTACACTTTGTGCCCCTACAATGCCAGCCAGCCTCAAACTACTCTCCTTCACATTGGAGCAACCGCTCCTTTAAATCTGTCAGCATGGTGACTGCGCATGCTGATAGCATGGGCCGCACAACTCTTTACAAACATTTTTTTTAATCTATTCTTTGCCCCACAAAACTCCCTAAACCGCAGTCCTGAGCCCAGCCTGCCAGAACACTGGACCCAGGACCCAGAGCAGTCATCCCATTACAATTTTCAGAACTGGAGGCCGCCATCTTTATTTACGAAACTCGCGGTCCCATCACCACAGCAACTCCCGGGACAGAAACCACCCCCAAATTAGCTCAGAGGCATAGAAAACAACAAGCAGTGCCCGGCCCTCCTGCCAAGAGCCAGGACACCAACAAGAGGGCATCTGGAGCCGCAAAGAACACCCATGGACCAATGGGTCAAAATCCCCCCAGAGTCACTGACCACCGCAGCTCTGGGAAAGTAAGCCTGATTTGAGGGCTTACACTTAATTATTTTCTACCCCACAGCAACACTCAATCCAATATTAATGAACTAAATTACTTTACTCTCGAAAACAGAATTGTGGATATACTAAAAATAAACTATTCGTAGTCAGGAGAATTATAACAAACAAGCCCATAAACCAACTGGATCATACAACAGACAGCTTTTTACTGACAACTATAGTGGCCCAGAAATGAGACTGAAGCTGCAGGCAGTTACTTAAGAAGGTGATCCATGTCACTTTGGTTCTATGCCTTCAGGGACTTTACTTAATTCCATTAATACGAGACTGCAGTCCTTTGGGAGCTTTTGGATGAGTGAGTGAAATAATAAAGCAGCATGACAGAGAATGGAGCAGCTATAACCCTTGTTCCCTTGGCAACAGTCCAAAGCTGAACCATTTATAACCATCATTTGCTGAGCTTGATTTACTGGCTGCACGGGGAAGCTGCATGTGGTGTTCTCTTGTAAATGTTCTTATTGATTTAGCCTCAAGAAATATTCATCCGCGAGATACTCTTTGTACATTCTTACACTCTGAACCTCAGTTGAAAGGCATTAGGATGCCCCCAGACCAAAGTCAATCAGTTCATATCTCTGATTGCTCCAGTTGTAGTTTACAATAATAACAGGGCAGGTGCAGTGTCAGATGGGCTCAGGAATGTAAAGTTAACAAGAGACTTGTACACTGGTGGTTGATAAGAGACAGCAAGATATCCATTAGAGAAGGTTATACTCATTTCTGATTTATGGGATGTACACCAAGGGTAGCATTCTGACACAGGATAATTTACCTGGATGTTAAGCAACACTATCCAGTGTTCCTCCTGAGGCAATAGATACCCCTAGTGGATCATGAAACACCTCCCCTTCTCCCCTACTTCCCCCCCGATCCATTAGCCAGCCCTTTATCATATCCCTCCCATTTAAAACTCTCCACTAAGTAGTGCTTCTGCAGCTTGTTCTGACCCTCCAACAGCCTCTCTGTAAAGTATTTCCTCACATCTCTCCTACCCCCCCACCACCAGTTTCTTACTATTCCATCTGGTATTTGTGCTGCTTCTGGTAGTGAACAACTCTCCAGGGTCCACTTTGTTAATAGCCTTCATGTATTTAAATGTTTCAACCATGTCCCACCTCTCCGTCTGACCACCTGTGAGAACATGTTGAGTACCTTCCGTCTTTGCATGTATGTCCTCCACTGTTGTCCTTAAATTATCATGGTCACCCTCCTGTGCACTGACTTCATCCTGCTGATGTCCTTTTTTAGGCGAGGATTCCAAAACTGTACACAGTACTCCAGGTGCTATCTCACCAGGGTCCTGTATAGGGAAAACACAGTCTCCTTCTTTCTGCTGCTGAACCCCCTCTACCAACTCACTCCTGCATTCTGTTCCCCTTCAGTACTACCTTAGCACATTCAGCTGACATTTTAAGGCTGTTCGACATCACAGCCCCAGATCTTTTCCTTCTCAGTAGCAGCAGTTGTCACCCTCCCCCCAACTTAAACTCTGCCCCTGGAATTTTATTTCTCACATGTATGACCTCACACGTTTTGGCTCTGAAGCCCAGCTGCAAGATCTTTGACCTCCTTGTGAGCCTCTCTGGATCCTCCCTTAATTCTCAGATTCCTTCCTCAAAGTCAGTTCTGCTACAGAGTTTGGAATCCTCAACAAATAGGCAGATTTCTATATCTCATGCCTTCATGAATGTCAATAATGAAGATATTAAAAAGTACCAGGCCCCGGTACTAACCTCAGCACTGACCCTGTGGGACCCCAGCAGTGACTCTGTGGGACCCCAACACTGACTCCACTGGTAACTTTCCTCTCATTCATGACAATTCACAATTTATCACTACTCTGTATGTCTTCTCCCCCAGCCAGTTCCCAACCACCGTGTCAGATTGTGCCTCACCCCAAGATCCCCCAGTTTTTGACTTGCCTTCTGTGTGGAAGAGTTGAACATCTTACTGAAAAAGGTACAGAATGTCAATTGCCTGCCCTTTTATCAGCAGCCTGCGATACCTAATCAAAAAATCTATTACATTTGTTTGACAAGACTTTTCTGCAACAAAGGCATGCTGTCTATCATCTTGTAGCCCATTAGCCACCAGGAACTCCACCAGTCGTTCTTTGGTTATAGTAACCAACAGTTCACAGACAATCCACATCAGACTGACTGGCCTACAGTTCTCTGGCTCATTGTTTCCACCTTGCTTGTGCATGAGAAACACAACCGCTGTTCTCTAGGCCATTGGTACCTCTCCAGTCTCTAAGGAGCAGTTAAAGAGGTCCTTCTGAGGCTCACTGGTACCTGCACCATTTCCTTCAGCCCCCTGGGATGCAGGTCTTCTGCCTCTGGGGATTTATTTACCTTCATTGCCTCAAGCCCCCTTAGTACTCTGCACATGGCAATTGGTCCCAAACGCATTTCTGTCCTCCCTCTGGTCTAGTGCCAACTGGTTGACGGAGGCCTCTCCTTTTCCTTTGTAAATACTGACCAGATGTAATCACTCAGCATTTCTGCCTTGCCTTTGCTGTTGTCCACCCATACAAACCTGTTTAAGCTTGACAATGCCTTCCTTCATTTTTGTTTTCTCCCTGATGTAGCGAGAGAAGACCTTGTCCCATTATTCAACTTCCTACATTATCCGTAGTTCCATATTGCCTTTGGCCTTTGGAGCTGCCTTGTTGACGTCCTTCAATTTAGCGAAGTATATGTTTCTGTCCCCATCCTTCTGACTCACTTTAAATTTCATTTTTATTTAATTTTGTATTAATAGGAAGTACCTTTATTCCTGCTCACAGTAACTCATGATGCTATGATGCTGTATGGCAGGGCATGGACATCTGAAACATTGTTATCCCAAGAAACTGAGACAGCAGTCTAGTCGCACTTGCCAAGAACAACGACAGGACCCATTTCAATCTGCTTACCTAGTGTTGTTTATTTCTATGTTGAACACCCTTTTCAAATTCCAGCATACACAGCTTAAATCATGGCAACAACTTGGCTACACAGTAAATTTCATAACAATTTTCATGGCTCAGTTGCCTATGCCACTGTTTTCAGGTGCGCTACTTACTACCTGCAGGTTTAAAGCAAACATTTTAGTAGACAAAGCTTTCCATGAGATCCCCAGGCTGAGGGGCTGCTTCACAGGGGCCAGGAAGGACGCCCTCTGGTGACCAATGAGCTCTGAGGAAGGAGTCACTATCACACTCCAAAACATCAGCAAGCTTTAATTGGTTGCTGGTGGATAGGCAGATTGAAATGGCTCCTGTAGTGTTCTTTGCAAGTGTGAATAGACTGCTGTAACAGTGTTTTAAATACCTTCAAGCAAAGTTGACAATTTTATTTATTTATTTGAAAGTTGGTAACTGGGATAGGTACACTGAGCTAAGGCTCATTTCCAGGTGTGATCTGAGGGAAAGGGAAGGGGAGTAGAATAAGCAAGCAATATTACCTGACAGGGTGGGTAGTATTGTGCTATACCAGACTGCCCAGGTGTGTAATGAGGCCCAATGCCACAGGCATCAGTGATTTGGTCCACTGCCTCTGCACTTTTGGTTCTCAATGCAGAATAATACAGCATTAACCCAACTTTATGTTGAATGGACTTTGTTTGCTACAAGTTTGCTGTAAGTCTTAACCTGCACTGCTACGAGTTTGCTGTAAGTTTTAACCTGCACTTCTTCAAATAAAATGAGGCATTTAATTCTACCCTGTGATGTGATTGCTGCAGTTTTTTTGAAACTGATGAAGGTGCAAGGATCCCTGGAGTGGAGGGAGTGTGAGGCAGAGGAAATGGGAGAGAGGAGTAAAGATATGTAAGCAGGTAGGGAAAGATTTCTAAGGTCCCATGTCATGTGATATATAACAAGTAACATAGATCTCTTAAAAGCCTCCCTTTCTTCCCCATACTACACTCTCCACCTCCCTTGTGTACCAGATTGGCTTTCTGTACCTTTTTCCTTTCCCCACCTACCTCAAGCAGGAGCTGGTGACCTGTAGGCTGTCCCTGATTATGGCCTATTTCTCTTCCACCCCTCCCTCACCCCCTCAATTCCCCTCCAGCCCACCCTTATGTTTCTTCTTCATTTCTTTAACAGTGACCCATCTGAAATCAAAGACCCTAGTTTTGGAATTTGGGTGTTCCTTGCCAAGTTTTACAGCAAACCACACTGGCAGGTAGTGACTCGCACTTAGTGATGGTCCTGTTTTGATATCCCTGACATTCACTATTTGTCAGCACTAGGTCCGGGGTTCCTGTTTCTCTTGTTAGCTCCCTGACCCCCTGGATCAAGAAGCCAAACTGCAATGCATTCAAGAGTGACTAACTTCTGCTGGTGCAGGCCCTGGGGATGCTCCAGTCTACAACATGTAGACCGAAATCACCTGTTACCACCACGTCCCCAAGTGCAGCTGCCCTTCTGATTTATTCCTCAAGTTCCTCATCTATCTCTTCCTTTTGATTTAGGGGCCTTGGGACCACCCCCGATCTCCCCTCCTGCCCCTCTCCAATTCCAGCTGTACCTATAGCATCTTTGTCTTTGCCATCTCACTTGCTATTACTTCCCTTGTGGCCTTGATACCCTCCCTCATGTATAGGGCCACCCCTCCTCTTTCCCCATCTCTGTACTTCCTGAATATTTAATACCCCAGCATTGTGAGGTCCCAGTCATGGTGCAGAGTCACCTACATTTCTATTATGACCAATAAGTCCTGGTGGGCTTCTGCAGCCAGTGCCTGAAGGTCTCCCACTTTGTTGCCCAGGCTCCTGGAATTGATAGATATGACCTTCCATGATGGCTAGTTCCCTTCAGTGTTTTTGTTTGAGCCCATGCATTCCCCCTGCACCAGTATGTGTTGCCTGGTGAGGTTCTGCTCCTGTATGGTACATTTTGACATGCTTTCTCTTTTTATGAACCCCCCACCCTTACCCCCTTCTTATCCCCATTATCTCCCTGCCTCGTCTGAGAGTATTGCCCCAGAGTGGCCTCCAGCTCCCTCCATGTGAAAGCCTATGGTATTATACTCTGGTGAAACCTACCATCAACCTAGGTTGAATATTTACAGTATATACTCCTCCAGCTTCCTCCCCAGTACCCTGGTTCCCCCCCCCCTCCGTTAACGTGAAGTCAATCTGATACATGCAGTGCCTTATCCTTCCAGTGGGAGATAATAGGGCATTTAAATAAAGTTCAATTGTTCACAGACCCACTGGATGCAGGGAAGTAGGCTAAAAAAGTATTCGCTGCACACCGCCCTTCAGAAGGGAGTGCCACATTGGACCAGAAGGAAGATTCATGAGGCATGCCCCTATGGAGGCTGTTTATCAGCACCAGGTGTTCCTTCACTTGGTCATGTAAATAGAGCAGTTTTCCTGAAGTAAGCTGAGCTGAACATAAGTTCCTGAATTTGTCACTTGGAGATGGGTCATAATTTGGCCCAACTGCTTCCATCATATTTTTGCACTTTCTGTGCATTGAAGACAAGGGGCGCCATTTTGCGTCTCCATTGGTGGAGTCCCAAAACAGTTGAAACTGGATGGTCAGTTGCACTGCCACCCATTAGCACTATTCACGCAACAGTTTCTTTTTGCAGGGGGACCGCGGTGCAATGCAAACTGCTGTTTTAGATGTTGGAGGGCACAAACGGGTTGTACTTTCTGTTGATCCAGATTTTAGAGGGTGCACCTGGGGTTTGTACCACCTGTTAACATGCATTGCTGTTCCAAATACTATATGGTGCACATGGGGTTGATGCCACCAGCTAACATACACTGCTGATCCAAATGTTTGCACCACTCACCAACATGCCTTGCTGATCCAGATGTTTGTTCCCATTAACATGCTTTGCTGATAAAGATGTGCCTACAGCTATCATGCTTTGCAGATCCAGATGTTTGTACCACCTGCTAACATGCATTGCTTGGTTATTTATTTATTTATTGATGTATGTAGGGTGGACCCTTCCAGCTGTCTAGGGGTATCACGGAAAAACACAAAGTCCACTTTCTTGACCTCCTGAGCACTGAGGTGACCTCAGGCTCCCATGACACATGGCAGTGCTAGCAAAGCTGCTTGTCCCTGAACAGGGCTGCTCCAGCTCACCCACAGTCGGCCGGCACCCAGTCAGCCACTGACCAAGACCAGGACACCCGCCTGCAGCTCCTTGGAAGCTGCTTGTCCCTGAACAGGGCTGCTCCAGCTCACCCACGGTCGGCCGGCACCCAGTCAGCCACCGACCAAGACCAGGACACCCGCCTGCAGCTCCTTGGAAGCTGCTTATCCATGAACAGGGCTGCTCCAGCTCACCCACGGTCGGCCGGCACCCAGTCAGCCACCAACCAAGACCAGGACACCCGCCTGCAGCTCCTTGGAAGGTACGGGACAGCGCAGCCAATCAGAACACGGGTGCTTCCAGCAAACCCACTCTGATTGGCAGGAGTTTTCCCCTGCTATAGACACCTGGCACTTTGTTAGATTTCCGATAGAACTAAGCACATTTCAACTGTGTTACTAGGAGTTTTTCAACTGTATTAGCTGGATTGTAATTTCTACTACTGTTTTAAAGTGCTTACACCGCTTCTGTCTGACTGCTCTTCCTGCAGCACCCCCATCCAAGCACTCTGCCTTGGTGCCGATAAGTCTATTTACCTTTTTTTTTTTATATGCGGCTAGTTTTCCATTAGCAGGTTATACAGACCTGCCACTAGAGGGATTCTTGGTCTTCTACATAAATCACTGTATTCATTCGTGGGCAATATGGCCTGCATTATCATTCTACTTCTTTCCCGGTTCTGCTACAAGGGAACTTGAGTCTGAAGGGTGGATGGCCACTAACTAAGCTTCTCCTGCTCTCCTTGTTCCCCTTTCTGCTGTATTTTCTCATCTAGGTTTTAAGTGGGTACCTAGGTGGGCAAATTTCTTGCCTAGAAAATATTGCACTAATACAAATCACAAGACCACTAAATCTGGGACCATGGCTCTTGCTCCTAAAGTGCAGAGTTTTCAGCAATACAGTGCAATTCAAAGTACCTCAATGCAATTCAGTTCTCCAATGTACCTTATCAATACCTAATTTTATAACAGTCTACCGTGCAGACACTATGTCATTCTCCTCTCCCCTTTTAGCCTATTCCCCCCGGTTAGCCTACACCCCCTTGCTACTGTCCTCACCCATGTCCACCCAAGCACTTACATTGATCACAATCAACTGTCATTACAGTGGTGCCGCCTCTTGCGCAGCATGATATGGGTTGCCGCGAAGAAATAAAAAAGCAGTCTCCATTCTTATAAGCTCCTTAAAGAAAGTTATACTTCTGCTTCTTCTCTGCTCAGGAAATGTGGAGCTCAACCCTGCCCCCCCCCTACAACTTACCTCGCCTATCGATTTTGCTGAGGCCACAGGTCTCAAAATGATGATGGTCAACATTTTAAGCCTGCCTAAAAAACTTGTACAGCTGCAAGCCTGGGCTGCACACGTTAACCCAGACCTTATCATAATTACTGAATCGTGGTTAAAAAAGACGAACACTGATCAACAAATATCACTGCAGGGATACAATTTATTTAGAGCAGATAGACAGTCTAGAGGCGGGGGTGTGGTTATCTACGCCAAATCTAAGTACTTGGTCACCAATATTAATTGCAAATCTCTAGCCAAGGAATCTGAGTTAGTTTCGCTGAGCCTTCATCTCCCCTCCTCGGAATGTATCACTATCCTAGGTGGCTATAGACCTCCGTCTGGTGGTGATGAAGTCCTTAATCTTTTGAAATCCATGTTCGTAGATGCAAAAACTGAAACAATATTTCTAGGAGATCTAAATATGGACTGGCTGTCACCTAAATCACACGGCCTCAAATCCCTTTGTGACGAGCTAGGTCTTGGGCAATTAGTCAGTGAACCTACTAGGAACAACACTCTAAATACTGCCAACAGTTCCATTCTAGATGTGGTACTAACCACCCATCCACACAAAATATCTCATTTGGCAGTGTTTCACAACAACATGAGCGATCATGGAATTGTTGCTTGCATAAGATCTCAAATTAAGGCCCGTCCGCAACCCATCTTTATAACAAAAAGATCCTTTCGCAAATTTAGTGCAGTAAACTTCCTATCTGACCTAAGCATGATCAGATGGCAAGATCTTTACCTAGCCAAAGATGTCAACAAGTCAGCTTGCATCCTTAATGACAAACTCACTACAATAATAAATATGCATGCCCCTTTCATCAAAGTAAGAGTACGGAACAATTCCAACCCCTGGTTCACCTCGGATCTTAAGGCAGCCCTTATAGCTCGAGATAAGCTCTGGGCTAAAGCTAGACATTCCAAAGAATCTTCGGATTGGCAGGCCTTTAGAACAGCCAGGAATAACTGTGTGAAAAAACTTCGCTCTGCTAAAGCTAACTATTATACTTCTACTCTCGAACAAGCTAAAGGTAACCCTCATAAAATATGGAAGACTATCAAAGCTATAGAAGGACATCCCATGGCCCCCTCTGTCCCAACAAAGATAGTTGCAAGTGGCAAGATTGTGGAAAACAAGTCCCTAATCCTGGAGGAACTTAACTCCCACTTTGCCACAGATGTATTAGCTTTTGACTCGTCACCTTATGCTGGTGCTGCGGTGAGCCAGCATACCCCTCCCGCCACATCTAATCCTGCACCCAGCCCCTTCCAACTGCGTGAGATAACTTATAAAGAAGTAGAAGATTCTCTTCTTAACTTAGACACCAAAAAAAGCGCAGGGGACGATGGCTTAGAACCCTTTTTCCTAAGGTCAGGCTACGCCCATCTCACTGCCCCAATTCTCCACATCTTCAATCTTTCCATTACATCTGCTACTGTGCCGTCCTGCTGGAAATCGGCACATATCCTCCCTCTACTTAAATCTGGTGACCCATGCGATGTAAACAACTATAGGCCTATCTCCGTATTGCCTATCCTTTCTAAAGTTCTCGAATAACTGATCCATATTCAGTTAAAATCTCACTTGGAAACCTTCTCTCTATAACCCAGCTCAATCTGGCTTCGGGCTAATCATAGCACAATCACTGCACTAGCAAAAGTAACCAATGATTGGATCTCGGCTATAGATGCTAAGAAGGTAACTGGTGCAGTCTTTTTGGACCTTAACAAAGCTTTTGATACTGTTGATCACAAACTATTAGTCAATTGCCTTGCAAAGTTGGGTGCCACATACCATGCCACCCAGTGGTTCTCTAGCTACCTAACTGGAAGATTCCAAAAAATAAAGGCGGAAGGCTTTTTTTCTGCTGCCTTGCCAGTTGTAAGAGGAGTCCCCCAAGGATCCATCTTAGGCACTGTCTTGTTTTCTCTGTACATTAATGACTTAGATGCTAACATATCTACGTCCAATCTGCACTTTTTGCAGATGATACTGTGTTTTATACTTCGGCTCATCGTTATCTGAAGTCAAGGGTGCTTCAAGCGGACCCGCACAACTTGAGCATAATCTAATAAAGGCAAAGCTTCTGCTCAATGCTAAGAAGACTAAAGCGATGATATTCTCCACAGTGCTGTCTCAGGCCCCCCAATACCCTTGCCCAAGACTTCATTGTCACCACGCTAAAGCGAGCCTCTGGAAGTTGTAGCAAATTTAAATATCTAGGTATCTGGATCAACAATAAATTATCTTTCAGTGACCACGTCGAAGATGTCTCTAGAAGGTTAAAAGCAAGGTTAGGTTTCTTCTACAGAAATAGGCCTTTTCCCTTGAAACTCGAAACAAGCTTGTACAGGCCACTTTTCTCCCCCTACTCGACTACAGCGATGTAATCTATTCCTCCACCACTTGCAAATCTAAGTAAACTGGACATCCTTTATCACCGCGTGTACGGTTCATTACCAACTCCCCTTACCATTCGCACCACTGTGACTTATATGCAGCTGTTGATTGGACATCCTTACTACTAGACGCCTGCTCCATGCTGGGCTATGGACTCTTAAACTGCTCCTGCAGAAATTGCCAAGCTATCTCTCTTCCCTTATTAGTATCTCACATAGTGCATACTCATTAAGAAAATCTGACTTTATTATGCTTGACATACCAAGGGCCGGACTTCCTTTGGTAAGCGTGCTGTGCATATGCCCTTCCCTCCATTTGGAACCAATTACAAACGACTGAAACTAACTAGCACAGTTTCAATAAACTTCTACAAATCGCTAAGTTCAGCCAAAATAAAAGACACCTGTAACTGTCATTAAGTCTCTTCCTTCCCCATGTGTGCCATATTTATCCACTGGTAAGGTATAATTGATTTGTCATATTAACTGCTTTCCCTTTCCCTTCTACTCCTGGCTTTATCTTTGCTTACGCTCCACTGCTACTCTATCAAATCACTCCTCCCCCCCATATCAGCTGTAGACTGTTGTTTGTTCTAGCTGCCAAAATCATGTTTCATTTATCAGTATGCAACCTGTTAGTCGCTTCCCTGTCTCATATCAATGTTTACCACCTGCGGTCACCCTATGTGGTACCGTTGTATGTATATCCAGCCTGTATCATGTAACGTGCATTTCATGTATATACTGTTATTACCTATCTGTGTTTGTACTTTAAGTGTTTATGTCACAGGACCTCCTTGTGAATGAGCTTGCTCAATGGAGTTTTCCTGCAATAAACTTGAACTTGAACTTGAACTTGGAGACAAAACACACAATTGTCCAAATAAGGAATATTTTTTTTGGTATTATGGTATTCATCGCCCCCCCCACTCTTGAACAAACTTCCCTTTGGGCCCCACATGGATTGCCCCCACCCCGGAGCCCCCGTCCCCACCGCCCCACATCACAGCCAGCCCAGGTATCCCCAACATATCCCTTCATCGGGAGGGTCCCTTACCTTCATAGGGGATGAGCCTTTTTGGCTGTATCCAACAACCCTGGGTGCTGCTGCGGCTGCTGATGGAGGAGCGGGAGCCCGGGCGTGAGGATCTGGGGAGGCCATCATCTGACCAGCCAGGGCAACATTTTCATGTTTTTTCCTCTGAGGAGAGATGTGCCATGATGTCTAGGCTGGCACCAACATCTGTCTCTCCCCCAACTTCGTGGTCAGCAGACACCGAACTGCACCCTCCCCCTTCCCCAGGAGAAAGCAAGCTGTCGGTGGACGCTCATTCCTTCTCCCCCCCCCCGGCCAGCCCTCCAGTGACCCGAGTCCATTCCCGAACACGGGCTGCCGGCGTCGCAGGCAGAAATCCAACCACTGTGCCGACGGGCCAGCACAGGGCATATTTTAAACAAAACAGGATCCTTTATTTTTCCCAACTTGAGCTCAGTAAAAGATGGTACATTTATCCAGCATGCACAATCCATTTCTTCCCACTTTACTACAAATGGGCACTGTTTATTTGCATTTCTTCTGGGCTGACTTCAACCCTGGTGGGGTACTTTAATTTCAATATTGCATGAGCCTGAGGGGACCATAGACTCCCAGAGTCCCTCACTCCTGCAGCTTGGGGAGAACTCCAAGGACTTCTAGCCCATTTTTCACAATTGGTAGCCACTTGGCTAATTCACAGACTCACTGGTTGGCATAGAACTGGCACCAACTTGATTCTGTGACACAATTCAGGAATCCACTCTGTTCTCTCACAGAGCATATCCTTTTTCCACATTTCACACTTTTCCTTCATTTCTGAGACCACATTACCTGTGCCCACCTAATGGCTGAGGTGCCATTGGGCTCCACACATCTTCTGAATTTGGGCAATGTGGTCCATACCAGATGCTTCCTGAGGTAAATTCCTGTTGGGTGCCAGGAATTCTACATCATGTCAGATGCTATTCTTCACTCAGGGAGGGAGGACACTATGGAGTGCCAGACAGTCACTTCACACTCAATAAAGCCTAAACATCACCTCAGATCCTTTGCCCAGAGAACTCTCTGGTTTCACCTTCCTCACAGACAGACCTCTAACTTCTCTTCAAATGGGTGTTTCTCCTTCAGGAGTGGGGCACCCCCCTTTCAGAGGCTGTAGAATATAGCTGCTGCCACGATCGGGCACTTTTTCTTGATGCCAGGTTCTACAAACAAACTTACTGGGTAGTGGGAGCTGGCACTGTGTGCAGTGGTACCTCCCCAACAACTCTCACTCAGCGGAATCTCTGCCCTTCAGCGAAGAACACTGACTCCTCCCTTTGGGATGCCAAGGCAGACCAGCTGACCCAGTCCTCCAAGGACTTAGAAACTTGCATCATCCTAGAGGTCGATAGAGCCATGCGAGTCAACAAAGTTGGCTTGACAGGCCAGTTTTAAGCTGAGCCATGCAAAACCTGAATTGGCCTGATCTGACCTGAAATTAAACGAAGGGTTTTGAGAGTTAAAACACATCTGATTTTGGGTCTGGTATAAAATATCGACTCCCAATTTCTCGACACTCACTATATCGTCACCGCAATACTGACGCGTTCATAAGATCATCACGAATAATAACGAAAACGAATTACCGACAGCCTGACATTGAAGTAGTAGTTATCAATTACGCACAGCACAGTAACAGATTGCTGACTTCACAGGAGCATGCTGAATGAACGTTGCTTATTTTTTTTTTACGATACGAAGCTTTATTTTTAGTACTAGCTTTACTATGGCTTTACTATGGCTTCCAACTACTTATACTCAATCTAATTAATCCAATTAATCTGCTGGTCTACTCTGGCTTCCCACTTGACACATATGCATACTGAACATAGGTAGCTCTGATTGAGCGGCCAGTAGAACTGACTAGATAATAGGATGGCTGCGTCGATGGTGGAGGCTTGCAAACTAGTCCCTTCTCAAAAGGGTCATGACAAGCTATGTGTGGATGGTTATGTATATGTGAAGGAAAGACAAAGGGGTGATCTGTTTTACTGGGCTTGTCCCCCAAAAAAATATGGTTGCAGAGGATGGGCGAGCACTGTTAAAGTCGGAGCACAGCACATTTTGCGGTCTAACTCAGAGCATAAGCACTCTCCAGATGCAACTGAAGGACTTGTTGCAGAAGCTGTTGCTGCCATAAAGCAGCGAACACTTGTCACTAACGATACCCCTGCCCAGATTATATAGGCTGAATGTGCAGGTATCCACAGTGAAGTGCGCCATAACATGCCATCTCGTCATGCCTTGAAGCAAGTGGTGAAACGCACACAACGAGAAAATATGCCACCGGAACCAAATACTCTTGAACATCTTTTTATTCCTGACTCCATTAAATACTTGGATGGCGAGCTGTTTCTTCTTAAGCACTCAATTTGTGCTGATGAGACCATATTGATATTTACAACCAAAGCTAACATCTTAAAATTGTCTGCTGCTGCGGTTTGGTTAATGGATGGAACATTTAAAACTGTTCCTACATTATTTTGCCAGCTGTACTCAATACATGCACCAGTTGGGAGCGCAGACAACAGAAAAGTGGTGCCACTAGTGTATTCCCTAATGTCTGCCAAATCACAAGATTGTTATGTCCGGCTCTTCCAAGATTTACACGATATTGCTGATGAGCATGGGGTAAAACTAGAGCCTAAGTTCATTGTGACCGATTTTGAGCAGGCTGCAATAAATGCCTGCCGGTCAGAATTTCCAGATGCAAGAAATAAAGGTTGTCTATTCCATTTGGGACAGATTATTTGGAGGAAAATACAAAGTGTCGGATTATCTGTAACATACGGTTCAAATCTTGACTTTAGCCTATTGCTGAGGCACTTGCAGGCATTAGCGTTCCTTGAACCGTCAGAAATACCACCAACATTCGAGGCGCTGAAACCAGACTTCCCTGAGAGCTGTACACCAGCACTGGAGTGGTTAAAGGAGAACTATGTGCTTGGGAGGGTGCGCTGTAGGATGCGGAACAATACTCTGGTTCGAAGCCCACCACTATTTTCACCGGAGCTGTGGTCAGTACATGATCAGCACATATTTGGTTTCCCAAGAACGCAGAACAATGTTGAAGCCTGGCACAGACGTCTCAGTGCATTGATTGGTTCTGCACATGAGGGCATACATCGCATTGTTACAGAGATAATGAATGAGCAGAGAACAACGCAACACATTATTGAAAAGATCAATCGTGGACTTCCTAGATCACCTATCAGGAAAAAGTATGCAGCACGGGAAGACAAACTAAACAATATAATCAAGGAGAAAGAAATTCATTCTTCCAAGGAGTTTCTAAGAGGAATCACACACAATCTGGTACTGTGATGCACAGATGACACATTTTTTTTTTTAAAAACTTCAATAAAGAAATTGTCTTTTAAATTCCATGTCTCCACCATGGCTGTCAGAAATATGCTACTGTTGGAAAGCTGCATATGTTTAAAAAAGCAGCGTTCGTTCAGCGGTGTACAACATGACATGCTAATACTCACAGGAAATGCAGTACCACCAATTGCAAACACGGTAAATTCCACCCCCCCCCATGGGGTTTGTAAATACCACCTTATCCTGCTTACTGCTTAACTCAGGGTCTGCTTACTGCTTAACTCCTGCTGCAGATGCAGTCGGTATTTATGACTGCGATATCATAAGCACATCGGTATTTCGACGTTGGTCGAACGCGTGTCGGTCTTTTGATAGTCGACCTTTTGTACTGCTCCCCTGATTTTAAATGACTTCTTGTACATTATTAAAATATGTTGTTGAAGTATGTGAGCAGCAATGAACAATCCTCCACCAGGCCTTGAACAATGCATTTTTATTTGGGGGGGGGGGATATATACTCAGTCAATTGTAGTCTGCACAAAAAAAGCTTTTTTTTAATATAGTGCCTCTGGAAAGGCAGTTCCTGCCAGCATCCTTCCCTCCCCTACTGCCTCCAACCACTGCATTTACTGCTGCTGATTGATGTTTTTTTCCTCTGTACTCAAGTTCAAGAGTTAACAAATTATTTGCTAAGTATGCTGCAAGGGCTTAATCCTGCCCTAATCTCCCTGCCTGCCCTGAAAAGCTGCCTTATTTTATTTTAGCTCCTTGTCATACAATGAAAAATCTCTGCTACTCAGCTCACACACTTCCTGAAACAAACTCTGCTCACCTCTGACCATGCTGCACTGAAATGAAGGGTTTATAATGCCACAGAAGGTCATCCTGTCTGCTCCAGTCAGAGCAGACCTAACAGCAGCAAGGTCAGAGTAAGCATTCAGACAGCTTGCCTGATTGGACTGCCACTCTTGCAGGCATGACTACCTTGATTGTCAGGCTCGATTTGTGCATGAGAGGAGAAGGAGCCAGAGGACTCAGAGGAGATGAGATTCATTGACAGAGGTGTAGGCGAGAGAGAGGAAATTAAGAAACAGCAGTTGGGGGAGGGAGCCTAGACACACACTCACAACAGGAGCAGAGGACAGACCTGCCTTCAGGTACATCCTCACACTCACTGCTGCTTGCTGCTGTGCTGTCAGTCTCATTGATTGGCATTTCTTTGCTTCACTTGCTGGCCAGCCACTGTGATCAGTTCGCCGTCCCCCGCCCGACAACATTACTACTGCTGCTGCTGCAGCAGATTTCTCTTGCTCTCTCTCTATTGCTCCCTCTCATGCTGATCATCACCAGCTGCTTCCAGAGCTAATTATGGGTCAGGCCAGGGGCTTTTCAGGTTTTGGCCGTGAAATCTGATTCAGAGGTTTAATTCTGATCACTACAAAACCCGACTGACTTGAATGTTTGGCCTAACCTGATGCCTGGCTCTAGTTAATAGACACTCTTAAAGAGATATTAATGTAGCTCCTAAGGGAGGTGGGGCTACACTCACCTGCCTTTCAATGCTCAACATACTCGGCAAGCACCAAGACTTCAAGATATAACCTTCCACCCAGAGGCCCATCTGGCAGACAGTTAGTCATCCCTCCACCAGTCAGCCCCCAAGGGGAATATGGCTGGTCACTATGCTGGTGATGCATCGGACCAAACACAAAAAAGAAAATGGGAGCTCGCTAAGCTTTGAGGTCCTTCTCACCCTCTTAGCTCCTCTGATAGCCCATCCCCCAAGCTCCCCAGGGTGCTGTGCCCAGGAGATCCAGAGCAGCACATCAGGCCTATTGCCATATCTGGCAATGCAACCAAAACCATATAGCCCTCCCTGGGCAACTAACTCAACATTATGCCAGTAAGTACCTTGTACCCTACCAGATATGTAAATGTACCCCACCATAACCTTGTACTTATTACTACTGTATCATAACAGTTATCCTAATACATGCAGTGAATGCTACAACCTTTCATGCACTGAACTTCCTATACTTTTAATGCAAGTATACTCTGAACATGCAATACCCATATCTGACTCTAAAACCCTACTCTATACACTGTGGTGTAGCTGTGTATTAAATCTACCATTATGGCTATCTTCCTAAAGTACAGGCTAACACTAAACATTTCACAGTACATTCTACATACTAATACTCTAAGACTATTACCTATCTAGGCTAAGATGTAAACTACCACTAGACATATTCTGCCTGCATACCTAAATTGGCATCTACCTCTCTAGTGGGCATCACTGTTATCACAGTTTCTCCACTTTTTTTTCTTTTTAACCTTTTACCTGTAGCTCCCCCTAGAGCATGGATCTGGTCACTAGAACTCTGTGGAAGAAAAAATACCTCACACACATAAACAATTCACTGCTTTCTTTACTAAGGTTACTACAGCCGTTTCTCAATTTTCACATTTTCATAAGAACTTCAGATTACAAAAACAATCCATTTTCCAGCATTTCTTCACTTTAAACCCCCCAACCCGAAGAGTAGTGTATCTAGACCCTCAGAGAGGTAGAGCCCCAATGGGCAAAAGTCAAGCAATGAGAGTTCCTCTCAAATGTCACTCGGTGTTAAGTTACATCCCATGAGGTAGTTTAAACGGCAAGTTAGGTGGTGGCCATGATTTATTCCGAATGGCCATCTAAACTTCCAAAATTTAACTTTAAAAAACAGCCCACATTCATGTTTATAGGAGCACGCCCCCACACTCTTCATATAGGGATATCACAAAACATGGCAGCATGGTGGTGGATCGGGGTGGATTGCACTCTGCAGAGGTACCACAAAGTGGAAGGGATCAGCGCAGAAGGAATCCTCAGAGCCAAAATATGGTCCCTTCCCTTCCTAAATTGGGGCACATACACAAGGAAAGATTAGAAGGATTAGATTTGGGAGCAGGTAAGGGTTCTTTGTGCTTCTTGGGGGGGAAAATTGATAAAGAGCGCGATAGTTGCTCTTTGAACTGTGTCACATATTGTCCCAAACCCTGTGTGCCACCTATATAATAAAGATAAAGTTGTACATCACCATTTCTGCAGAGATGATGCCTCAAATCTTCAGTCCCCACTGGGATACTTGGTATCTCTGTCACTGGGATTGGGTTGTGGTTCTTCTTCTTCGTCTTCTTTTTCTTCTTCTTCCGCTGAGACTTCACAAGGTCTTCATGGTCTGGGATCCCCCTTGCCTTGCAAGGCTTAAGTGCAATGCAAACAGTTGCAAACAGGTAACTTGAACTTTCAGCAGCAGGCTACAACAGGAGGTGGGTGGGTGTTATTCATTCCTAACTAGGGCAGTCTGGCCCCACTGGGCTACACTTCATCCAGGGAGTTATAAAAGTACAATCTGGGTCAGGCTGTGTACCTGGGGCACCTTGGCTGTCCATGGCTTCCACCTAGTGGCAGGCCACAGTCCTGGATATGGTTTTGACCAAGGCATGAGTCTCAAAAAGGGTCAGTCCTAGGTAGGCCTCATTGATCATGATCTCCACCACACAGTTAGCGTCCTCTGGCTGGCAACATCACTAGAGTAGGTCATACCATACTTCCAAATTTTGTCCAAGATGGCTCCTCTGACCTACTCCTACCAGTTCCTCTCAGTCTTATCCCAGGTTGCCTGAGAAACATAGTGATAGTTAAATTCTGGATAATCAGCCTTCATTGTGCATCTTATGATCCTTTCTGCCTGGCTCCACTCAAGCAGTGATCTCACACATGTACGGAGAGCCTGTCCAGGGGTAGCCGGATATCATTACAATATTTCCTCACTGCCTCAGGCATCATGCTGGACCTATGCCCAAAGGTTGAATTCTTATTAACATCAGATTTTCTGTTGGCTGGGAGGTCACCCCCTTAAGGATTTCCTGCCATTTGGCTGAAGTAAGCCCCTTCCCTTGCTGGGACTCTTTGGGGAGACCTGTACGCTGAAAGTGGCAATCAGTAACTCTGCTGGGCTTCTTCTTCCTCTACTGGCAGGTTTCTTACTAGAAGAGGGAACTTTAATCAAATCTCCCACTGAGGGAGCATAAAGGTGCAACCCCCCTACAAATGGGGGTTCCCAAAAAGTCTTCCTTGAGCTTGCCTAAATGCTCACTGCCAGGCTGGTGTCCTGCATTTTAGCAGTTTAAATATGATTGTCAGAGAGTGCCTAAATAGCCTCTGTGCACTGTCTCTTTAAGAACTGCCTGGATTGCAGTCATAAGTAATCTGAGAGGGAGCTCTGTTGAAAGATGTAACTATTTGCTGAAAATCATTTAGAGTGATAATGATAATGTAGTTTGTCTAACCTGCCTTCTTTGCTGCAAGGACTGTTTTGTTTATCTCCACTATCTTGGTCCTGGACTGCAAATTGGACCAATCAGTATTGGTGGGACCTAAAATGGAGCCAGACTACAAGCGCTGTCTGGAGTCAAAATCTGTAGGAATTGTAGTTTTTGGCCTTTGGCAACTTTTTGCACCTGAAGGGGGAGCCTTTGTTGTGACTGACAGACAGATCAGCCAACCAAACCTTTTGGATTCTGGGGAAAGTCCCAGGCTTGCTGGCAGTTGAGTCAGATCTAAGTTGGGAGCTGAAGAAACAACAGCTAGAGACAGTCAAGTAGCCGTCTGAGTAGTTTCGCGTGGGAGAACTGTGGAAAGGCCTGAGTTGTGGCCTGCATGTCTGCCTGCTGCCCCTGAGAGGGAGAGAAGAGAATTATTTCGGACTAAATCTAAGTTTGTGAGAACGAAGTAAACCACTGATTTTTTACCAGGCTCATACCTGAAGAAGAATGAAGAGTTTGCTGAATGCGATTGGCCTGTCAGGATTTCCAGCTGCTTTTGAATCCCCAGTTTGTGCAGAGACTTTGCAATCGTGACCGGAGAGTGGCTTGCCTGGTACAGTAGAATTTCCTTACATGTAAATGTGCTGTGAGTTGTTAGTGAGTCGTTATTTGGTTCCCCACTGTGTGAACTGTGTTCTGCTCGCTGGAAACTGTATCCAGCCCAAAACGGACTGTATCCGAATTTGTCTCCATTTGGCTGGGGCTTTGCCACACTGGCCAAGCCATACTACCCGCTGCATAGAGAAAGTCATAGACGAGAGATCTGCCTGGGGATCAGCCCCCTGCTCCACGTCTGAACAAGAACGACGCCTTGGTGATTCGTGTGGGCCCTGCTTCTCCTGGCACTCCAGATTAACCACCTGCTGTCTCGATTTTCGTCCAGCATGTGTCCAGTCTTGGGTATTGGGAGTAATCATCAGGGTAGCTCCCTGCAATAACAGCCTAATCTAAAAGTGTGTCATCTGACTGTCTTGTTGTTTTCTTTTCATGAACTGAGCCCTCCGGCTCCGGATTACAAATAGTGTGTGTTGTGCATGTTGTTTTCTTCCATCACAGGGCCCCAACCAGCTGCAATGTTCCTGGCTAGCCCACTGTTCTCCATCTGGGAACCCAGAGTGTGTGAGTGTTTATGGACCCTGAAGTGCATGCATAACTGTTTGATTGATACAGCCTTTAAACAAATTAACTTGATTATGCCCCTCCATTTTTCAAGTCCCTTAAATAAATCAGATCTAACTCTTTTTTGCATTTACCCTGACTGTGGTTCCAGTTTGTGCAAGAGTACTGTACTGCTGTTATTTGCTGTATATAACCTTGTTTTACAGGTGGTCCCCAGGGCCAGGCCAGAGGAAAGCACTGGTGGTAAGTGAAACACTGTGGGTACTTGTGTGGTGTATCAGGGGTATTGTGAAAGTGATTACTGTGTATTGTTCCGGCCACTAGTAAGGAAAGAAGGGGGTTTCAGTGTCCCAGAGGGCTGTGCCCAGGTTAACTTGACTACTACCTCCGGGTGTAGGCACCCATTTCAGAACTCAGGCCCCTTAACCTGCTACTAGCCAAGCAGGCAGGGGTAGTAGCCCTTGGGACCTAGGGGTTACAAGGGGATTTGGGGGGTGATGGCATTTTCCTCCTTCAAGGTGTGGCACTATCTGAGATGAGGGTGCTAGCTTCACTTGAATGTGGACTGTCAGCTCTGTCAGAAATGGTTCAGACCTCAATGGTTTGTTTTAGCTCAATCTCACCTGAGGGGGGGGCATTCTTTGGGCTCCTCTACTTCTTTGCTGTCACTGGTGAGCTTTTCCCAGGACTGGTAGAGGGACTCTTCTGATTTCTCCTCCTTCTCTGCCTTTAATGCCTGGACAACCCACTTGGCCCCTAGAATGGCAGATATACCGCCATCTTTACAGGTGCCACACAGGGGTACATATGCTACATCCTTCCCCTTGACATTACATCTGAAGCACACCAACATTTGTTCCCCCTGGTGCCCTGCAGCCAGTGCCATGCTGCTTAAAAAGTCCATCAGGAACTGAGGGATTGTCACCTCTGACTGTGTGCTGTTTCCTTCTTCAGCCATTCTCGGTCATATTAAACTGTCCCAACTGAGTTTAATTCAGCAGTCCCTTCTCTGCAACAGTAAAGGAATACCCTGGTCATTTCTCGATCACACACAGTATCAACATAATGAAATACAAGTCTCTTTGAGCCCTTGTTTTTTTTTTTTTTTTTTACAAACACAGTCCCACTCTCATACAGGTACTGCTCTGGTTTTCTTGCTGATAACCGTGCTTCTCCATTTAATCACCACATCCCTCACTGAGCAATGTATATTTTTGTTCCTAGATTCCATTCATCCTTAATTTTGCATACACTTGCCCCCTTTCCTGATATCAGTTCACAAATTCAATGTACTTACTGTACAAGGCAGAGTATATTTCTATCTCCTTTCTCAGCTCCCACTCGGGAAAGTCAGTCTCCCCACTGATGAAAGGCTTTCCATTGAGGGACATGGTGAAAGGGGGTATTTTTTCCAGTAACAGGGGCAAAGTTGTTACTGCACAGCTATTCCTCCAGCATTCCTCACACTCTTACTTCACCCAGCACACTGATAGCACATTGTCCCTCCAGCTACCTCAGCCACTCCCCCAGTGATGGCATTCGACCGATCACTTGACACCTTTCTTCAAAACATTTGCATATTCGTACGCAGCTCACATTCTGCTGTGCAAGTTTTCAAGCTGAGGCATTCTCCTGCCCAAACACACAGCTCACGCTTTCCACTCTCACCAATGTTCAAATTCAGTTAACCTCTTTAACGTCATTTTCTCTCCTCAGTTGGTGCACTTAACATTCTTGTAACAGTCCAAAACCACACTCGCAACCCTTCAAAATGTCAGGGACTCCAAAAACTACCTTAAAATCCTGGACCCGAGCCCCCAATGTAGGGAGGACCCTCCCAGCTGTCTACAGCTATCACAGATATTACAGTCGCCTGGGAGGGACCCTACACCAGAAAAACATAAAGTCCGCATACTTGACCTCCCGAGCACAGAGGTGACCTCCAGGACTCCCATGACCTGCAGCAGGGCTAGCAAAGGATAAAAGGGGGTTAAAAGAACTTGGAAGCAAAACACACAAATGTCCAAATGGGATATTTTAAACAAAACAGGATCCTTTATTTTTTCCAACTTGAACTCAGTAAAAGATGGTACATTTATCCAGCTGGCACAGTCCATTTCCTCCCACTTTACCTCAAATGGGAACTATTTCTTTGCATTTCTTCTGAGCTGGCTTCAACTCTGGCGGAGTACTTTAATTTCAGTACTGCATGGGCCTGAGGGGACCATAGACTCCCAGAGCCCCTCACCCCTGCAGCTTGGATGGGAATGCAAAGGACTTCTTCTAGCCCATTTTTGACAATTGATAGCCACTTGGCTATTTCATAGACTCACTGGTTGGGGCAGAACTGGCACCAACTTGATCCTGTGACACAGTTCAGGGATCCATTCTGTCCTCCAATACAGCATATCCATTTCCCACATTTCACACTTTTCCTTTATTTCTGAGACCATAAAACCTTTGCCCACATAATAGCTGAGGTGCTATCAGGCTCCACACATCTTCTGAATTTGGGCAATCTGGCTCACATTGCATGCTTTCTGGGGTAAATTTCTGTTGGCTGACAGGAATTCTGCATCACGTCAGATGGTATCCCTGACTCGTGGAGGGAAGACACTGCGGAGTGCCAAACACAGTGACTTCACACTCAATTAAGCCTAAACATCACCTCAGATCCTTTGCCCACAGAACTCTCTAGCTTCACTTTCCTCACAGACAGACCTCTAACTTCTCTTCAAATGAGTTTTTCTTCTTCTGGAGGGGCATCTCCCCTTCAGAGGCTGTAGAAGATGATCACCGCCACGATCAGGCACGTTTCTCAACACCAGGTGCCAGGTTCCACAGAGAAATGTACAGGGTAGTGGGAGCTGGTTCTGTGTGCCAGTGGTATCTACCCACCAACTCTCACTCAGCGGAATCTCTGTGCTTCAGCAGAGAACACAGACTTCTCCACTTTGGAATGCCAAGACAGATTAGCTGACCCAGTCCTCCAAGGGCATAGAAACTGGCATCACCCTAGAGGTCGATAGACAATCTTTAAGATTGTCTAGCACCCTAGAGGTCAATAGACAATCTTAAAGGGATATTAACATAGCTTCTATTGGTGGGTGCTACATTTATTTATTTATTTATTTCAACATTTTCACCAGGAAAGACATACTGAGCTGGTAACGGCTCATTTCCACATGCATCCTGGAGTGATGGGGGAAAAATACAAATGTATGGAGGTAAGGTAAAGGTGGGAGAAGGCAAGTATTGTTGAGGGATTGTAGCTACTCCCTATTCTGAGTCAACTTACAAGGGAGTTGATCGAAGGGAAATCTGAAGGGGAATGCCGCTGGTCCCGATGTAGGGTCAGAAAACAGAATAATTAAGAGGTTGCAGCTTTACAGCCATCCTCATATAGGTTAGTAGGCTTCTATCTAGGGTAAACAGTTGGGGTGAACAAGGGGTGCAGCTTTTCAGCCACCCCACCTAGGTTAAACTACAAGGTTCAAATCAAAGGTTTTGGCAAACCCTATATAAGGAAAGATATACAGGGATACAAGAACTATATACAGTAGGTACTCTGTACGGGGGGGGTTAGATCATCAAAATGTAGAGAGGAAGGTTGCTGAGGGACAGGCAGGGTAGTGTGTTGCAAAGACTGTAGGGCAGTTTTCTTGGGTACTCTCTAGAGGGTGGGGGTGTCTGCTCAGTAGGAGCCTAGGTCAGCTGAGGGCAGAGATATAGCAGCATAGAGGGGAGTTGGGAGCATTGCTGGAGAGGGGATATCCAAGTGCAGTGTGGGAGGAGCGGGCCAATGGGACTGATAGGGAAGGGGGAGTAGATGTGGAGCCCAGACTGAGTGGGGTGTCTGGTGGGGGGGAATGGGGGGAACAAATGCAGGCTCCCTGGGTCCCTCTTCCACAGTGGGAGAGGGGGGCCTAGGGGAGGGGGACAGGCACTAATAGGAGGAATGTGGAGGGAATGTGGGAGCAGCTGCAATGATGCCTGTGTAGAATAGAAGCCTCCCACTGACTAGAGAAATGTGGAATGTGGGAGCACCCGCAATAGTGCCTGTGTGGAATAGAAGCCTCCCATTGACTAGAGGAATGTGGAATGTGGGAGCACCCGCAATGGTGCCTGTGTGGAATAGAAGCCTCCCATTGACTAGAGGAATGTGGAATGTGGGAGCACCCGCAATGGTGCCTGTGTGGAATAGAAGCCTCACACTGACTAGAGAGGGTAGAAAACATCTGCATGAAGGGAAGGGGCATGAAGATGTTTTCCATGAAGAGAATGGTAAAAGGGCAGATAGGGGTAGAAGTAATAGCAGCAGAGCATGGAAGGGGAAGGGGCAGGCAGTGACCAAGCAGAGGAGGGCAGGCAGGCAGGAAGAGTTGGAGGGGGTTGATGTGGGTCTGTGTGCAGGCACTCAGGATGGGGATCAGGCAGGAGGAGAGCAGGGGTCAGAGGAAACCAAAAACAATTGGTGGGGTCAGCCAAAGAAGGTCAAGCAGAAAATGGGGGGAGGGGTCTCGGGTGGCAGATGAGGAGGGAAGGGTTGTGATCTTGGGAGACTCCATACTTAAAGTAGTGAGATGGGGTGACATGGGAGCTATGGCAAATTGTAGGGCAGTGCAGTGTATGACAGGGATGACAACAGTAATGGTGGGTCCAAGGATAATCGAGAACACAGGAAGTGAAGGGGCAGCAGCACATCATAGTTCACCTGGGTATGAATAACTTGGCTGATAGTAGGGTAGGGGTGGTTCAAGAGAGGTTTAGGGAAGTAGGGATGCTCTGCAGTAGTTGATAGCCTTAATGGAGGTGCTACCGGTACCTAGGGCTGGTGCAGCAAGAAAAGTAAGGATCGAGAAGTTTAATGTCTTGGCTCGGGGTGGTGCAGAGAGGAGTGATACAGGTTAACTGGAGACTGGAGAGAGACATGGGAGAATAAAGACCATTACGCGCCAGATAGGCTACACCTTATCAAGGAGGGCACAAGGGTGCTGAAAGGCAGATTTATAGTATACCAAAATCGTTGTGTACTCTATATGCTGTTCTTTTAGTTATTTATCAGTCTCTGTTCCATTATGATGTGCTGTACTCACCTGCTGTGTGAGTTTTTCAATTGCCCGTCTGTTTCTGTAAATCCACGGCATTTTATGAAGACATGCCAAATATACATATTTAATATGTACCCCAACCATGCAGCTTACTGTGAGGCTTCCAGTGACGTCAGGGAAGAGATGCACAGTTCTGATACTGATAGCGGCCCCCTGCCTTCAACATGCAGTCCGCTGCTTCCACTCACAAATGTTACCTGCATCTTCTTGTAATTTCTCATTTTAGAATGTTTTAATAAAGAATATATATATGTATTTTATGAAATAAACAGTGTTTTCATTCATGATTTGTTGCACTGCATATTTTCTGTCTGTCACAAACTGAATGACTGGTTATGTAGTGCAGTTGAGGACTGATGTAGCAGCATATAATCCCAGTAAGTGTTTGCATGTACACTGAAGTAATCTCTTTGATTGGGAATCTTAATAAAATTGAAGTTGCCACTATAAAACTGTGATAGCTATAAATTAATGTGGTGTGTATTCAAAGTGTGAATAATGACAGAGGCACACACTGCCCTTTCCTGTCACCTTATGACCTGTCATCACTATGTGTTGATCACATAATCATTGCTGTATTACATTTTTTCAACAAACGATTTCTTTGTACTGATATCCTATGAAATGCTTCCCCTTTTATTTCTGGTAACTGTTGAATACGAGTTCTGTCCTAGTAAACAGTATATTGAAATAATGTGTATGTTGCTATGTGTGTTATGTCACATGTTTTTTTTTGGAGGGAAAATTAGTGACTCCCATCATATTGCAGTAATTTGTTGAGGAAGCGTTCTCCTTCAGAACTGTAGCTATCACCTTCATAAAGTATTGTTTATTAACTGAATACTGTTATTTCAGATGGTATACAAAGTGAAAATTCTGAATACAGGTATTTTATACTTTATCATTCTTTGTTTGTATTACTACTACTGCTGCCATGCCTTACTTAGCAGTGTGTGCATGCAAAAATGAAAGCAAGAAAGGAAGTGAAATTCACTTCAAGTTTCCTGACAGTAATCCATTGAGGAAGGCATAGATTCATTTCTGCAAACGTAAGGACTTTAAGCCATCAAAGTACAGCTTAGTATGGAGCTTGATAGATACTAGATACTTGCTTTTAAAGCCAAATAGGGAATAATTCACCCACTGGGAGTGGGAGGCAAACTCGATGGGACTTCAGCCTACTTTTGTCTAGTAAAAACAAGTAACCAAGTCGCCAAGTATCTGCTCAGTTCACTTTGAGAGCTCCATCTGTGGCAGGGATCTACTGAGACTTGTGGAGTTTGGGTGGGACCATGCTGAACCAGAGCTGAAGAGTGACACTGTACCTACTCTTTTCCATCCTACTGACCCAGAGCCTACTAGATCACCTGGAAAGTGTAGATCTGCTGTGCATAACAGACAGTGATTAGAGATATGCCACATGACAGCATTAAACTGTATTTTATGAGGGATTTTTTTTTTGCCTTGATTTTTGTTCCTTACTTCTTCTCTTCTCATGTCTCTGATGTGAGAGCGGGTATGGCGTGGGTGATGTGACATAGTTCACCGCTGCAAGCGCCCCACAATTAGTCAAATGACAGGCCTCACTGTATCCATCAACAGTGAAACCACTGACAGGGTCAAAACTGTCAAGTGTCTCTGTCGGGTACAGACATGGGACCATGCCCACCCCCCCCCTCCAAGGTGTAGGTGAGGTGACATGGTTCACTACTGCACCCCACAATTAGCCACATGACAGTTCTCACTGTGTCCATCAACAGTGAAACCACCGACAGAATCAAAATTGTCATGTGTCTCTGTTGGGTGCAGACATGAAATCATGGTCCCCCTCCCCCAAAGTGGGCAAGGTCACATTGTTCACCATTGTGAGCACTCCACAATTAGCCACATGACAAGCATGACAATGTTCTTTGCAGTTTTGATTGTAGATGTCTCCTTGCTTTACCATTTCTTCAATTAACTGTCATTTTTCACTTTTTAAGGTTACCAGTGATGTAATCAAACTTTACTTTTTCTTGCCTCCACAGCTACTTCAGTCTGTAATGGAAGAACATTGGAATTTCTCTTCCATGAGCAGTTCATCCACCATGTCTGTTGACACCTCCATAGATGTGGACTGTACCCCCAATGAAATACCATCACTGGACAGCTGTACTTAGTTGGATGCAAATTCATCAATGGATGATTAAAGTAATGCCATTGGTACTCACACAGTCACTGAAGTGGCTTCGTACATCAGTACACTAACAAAGCAGTACTGTCATGTCAAATGTCATGTGGACATCTGATCTCCACAGAGGACACGCCACATCCAGGTGTCCCTTGCTGACAAGACACATGTGAAAGCAGTTGCAATAGTACCAATTGGTGTTCAGTATGACTTGGGACGGTATGGCGGTGATTTTGGCAATGAAGTTGAGTCTGAAAATGATTCCGTGGAAGACTTTTCAGATACAGAAGACATAGATGATGACAGTGACATGGATTATGACAATGACATTGACCGTGAGGTGAGACGGGCATGTCAGCAAAATCCAGTAAGGGTTTCCAAAACACTGTCAGCATCCAGTATCACCCCATCAGACCAGAACTGCTACCTTGTATCACACCAAAGTCTTGCTGAGCTGTTTGAAAAGTGCTAGACATGCAAACATTCAAACACACGTTCCATTACAAATCAGAGAGGCACAATGATAATTGTACAGTGTCGTTGTGAGCAAGATCACACACAGGAGTGGAGCAGTCAGCAGGTCCATGGTAAAATGTCATGGGGCAACATCACGGCAAGTAAGGCAGTATTTTGTAGTGGAGACACCCCATCCAAAGCATTGAGAGTTCTTCAGATCCTTCAAACACCCATCATGTCATTGGTGTCGTACAACAAAATTCAGAGGTCCTACATTCTACCAGTGGCGAATCGTGTCTGGGAGAAGAAACAGGGATGACTGATCGAGGAACAAGTTAAGAAAGAGCTGGTTTTAGGTGGAGATACCAGAAGTGACTCCCCAGGGCTTTATATACTCATGGATTTAGAACACAATCACATGCTGTAAATGTAACTCATATATGTGTGTATTTACTTATTATTTTTATTCATGTTTTTTTTTCTTTATTTAGATTGGGTCTACAGGGAAAGGTGGGCCTGACAATTATTCCTATTTTCAGCCTTGTCCCGGGGGAGGGGGGAGATACAGATGCTATCCAAGTTAAATGGAACCAAATTAAGCTGTTAGTGGTGTGTTAAGTGAATGGGGGAGTTTGGCTAGGACACTGGGAAAATTGCCCCACTCTTTATGCAAGGTGCCATGGGTTCCTTTATGTCCACATGAACAACCTGTAGAACAGGCAGATGGGACCTCTGCTTAACATATCATTTGAATGACGGTACATCAGGAGAGCAGCTTACCCTCATGGTGCACCACAGCATCAGCATTGGGTTTTTACCACAAGTGCCTGGGGATGTGATTGAATTCATAACCTTCTGCTCTTCTGGCCTCAGAGATGAGTGTGCAGCCTGCTGAATCATTGACATGGGTTTCCTGGCACACTCAATCAACAGGGGATATGAAATGTGGTGACTCAAAATATGCAATTCATCGTCAAGTGTGAGGGTGCAGGACCATGACACAGGAGTGATACAGCCACGAGTGACCCCTGAAAGTCACATCCCATCACAAGTAATGACAAATGGCATATTTTCAATCACAAAATTTCACGTTATACATATTCAACAGTACTATACCTATAATAGGTTTGTAATATATTGCTTATTTGAAGATGTTGATGCTTATCTTTTATTTTGACACCTGCCTTCATTTCTGCACTAAGCATTGTCATGTCATGAGCATTGTGAAAGCTGATGTCATAGGCTTGGAGAGGGGGGAGCCACTGCACACTGAACTCTAGGAGCACTCAGCAGGAGTCTGAAATGCCTTATTGCTTTTAAGAATCGGTAAACCACCGTTGCCTATTGCTGAAAATACTTGCGTATATATTGCTTTTGTAGTGTGCATTTTGTGTTCCTTATCATGCATAGCACATTTGTATGCTTATACACAAGAAAAGCAAGGTTGGGCTCTTTCCAGGCCATCTTGTGTCACAGAGATTATTTGGCCTTCTCTGTCTTGTTTTTTATTGCCCCACCACCATCAGGGTTCGTGCAGTCTGGCGGTGGCAGAGGATGTCCAAGAGGAAGAAGATAAAGAAAGGGGGGGGTTCTATGGCTGAAGGCCAAAGAAATTTTTTACTGGAATGATTATTGGAGTAATTTGCTGTTGTTTCACAGAAGGGAAGTGATAAGGATTCCCTTACATTTGGGACTTCTGAAGTCATTTGTATCCTTCATTTTTAATTTTTACTCTTATTTTCCCCCTGTCAAAAAAGCAAGAGAGTGCGAGAGAAGGGAGATATTAGGAGTTGGGGAGCTACAACACAGTCTTCAGTTGTAAATTTCCCCAACAGTCCATTGAACTATGATATTCTTTGATATTTAACCATATTTTATATTTTTATTTTTTTAGATAAACTATATTTAAAAAGATTTTGTAAAGTGAATAGTGATTGGATAGTTAGGTCACATGCTTTCAGGTCTTAAAAATGCATATGTGGCGTTCTGAGGCAGCACATTCCATTTTTTGGAAGAACACGTTACAGTCTGATGAGGTGCTCGGGCACTTGCTGGGTAGCTACATAAGACCATAGAAGTTTATTTTTTAACCGCAGTTGGTGAGAGAATCAAGTAGACAGGGAAGCACAAAGTTTTCCCATCAGCAAAAATGCTGACCTCCTCCACAGCAATGGCGCAATACTGATGGAGGTATTGTGGCTCCTCTTGAGTCCTTGTTTTCTGTGGGGGGCTCTGCCCCCCGCACCCCCAGGACTCTCATATTCCAACTCCAGGTCAGAGTTGGTCCGGGGAAGGGGCGGAACACTGGGGGAAGGTGAAACAAGGAAAATGAACCATTACCATGAATGTCACTGTAATGGTCCTTTTCCTTGTTTCACCGTCAGGGTTTTGATGAAAAGGGGTGATATGAGTAGACAGACATTACATGTATTCATTTGATTTCCTAGTAAAAGGCCTTTATGGGCTAGATCCTGATTGAGATGCACTTTTTAAAGTAGGCATTACCATGGAAGTACTTTTTTTTTTTATTTTAATGTTTTAGATGTTTAGATCTGATCTGCATATTTAGCATTTTTTTAACATCTACATAGTATTTAGTTTTAAAGAACTGTATAGTGGGATAGAATTATGTTGTGCGAGAATGCAAGAGTAGTCAGTTGGAATAGGCAGAACTTTTCTGTTTATAATTAATGGTGTGAGTTTAAGTATAACAGAGGTTTCCTTCTTGAGCCGTTTGCTCACTGAAAATTTATGTTTTATTCCTAGACAGCAAAGTCAGCACTTTAACCCCAAGATTCCACCGAGTGAGCGTGATGAGATCTGGTGCACTGGGAGTGTAATTCTCTGGAGGGTTCAAACTCAGATAACAAATCTTTGCTGCCTAGAAGAACTGTGTTGGTGTATCAACTTCGAATATTGGCCTAGTATGCACAAAGAACTTGCACATGTTCCGTTGTAAAACTCTACATTGATGTCCGTAGATTTCACACAGAAGCTATTAAGGACTGTTCAGGATTGTTCTGGACTGTTCAGGACTGTATTGGAGCCTATGTGAAATTTATATGGTTTTCAACTCTTTGCATAGAATTTTTACAGAACTGTTGGCTTGTTCAATTATTGCTTGAAATATCCTGTGAGAGAAAAATAGAAAAATAAAAGAAAGAGAAGAAAAGTGACTGAAATCAAGATTGAGATCGAGACAGATCTGAATGATTTTAAGCAATTTTATAACAGTTTACATTTACTAGGCTTTGGTAGTTACTGATAGTAACAGTTCTTTGCTGGGTGGTGCTATTATTATAGGAAAACAACTGTGAACCTTTAAGAAAAAATGATGCAGACAAGAAAGCTGGAGTGAAACAGATAGGTAATGCATCAGGATAGATCCTGGAAAGAATTAGCTCCTGCTTATAAGCAAAAGCAAAAACAAAAACAAGAAAAAAAGTTTTCTCAACAAGTGATCTCAGAAGGAGAAATTATGGACTTTCAAGCTAGTCCAGTGCAAATGAAACTAAAAATGAAAAAGAAACAAAGAAAAAACTTGAAACATCTCCAAAACAAAATTGTTTTGGATAAGGATAAGAATCAAACAAAAATTAGTGAACACTTTAAAATGAAAGATGAAACTAAGGTTTTAACAAATACTCCAGGAGAGCTATCCTTAATTGGATTAACATCAACACCAAAGCTAGATCAGCCTGATCACTCAAATTCAATAAAAGGTTCATCTGTGCATAATAGTACTCCTATGAGTGAAAAAAGTTCAATTTATTTTTATAATAAGGGTAGTGAATACCTTAAGAGGGCACAGAAAATACAGGGTGATGGAAAAGTTCTCAGGGAATTTAGCCTTTATGATAGTTTGTCACCAAATGTGTTTTTTTTCTCCAGAAATATCCTTAACAGGGGACCCAACAGGAGATTTGGAAACAGAAGCTACTTACACAATTGGTGGAGCTATAAAATAGAAGTATAGTGTTCCAATTAATCGGTTGAAGAAAAATATTGAGTTAAGAAAAATTATGGACCAAGTGCAAAATACCTTCAATGGCCTGAAAATTTTAGATTCAAGACAATGTTTGGAAATTGATGGGAATGAGACAAACAATGTTAGCGACTGTAGTGGTTTCTCGGATTTTAGTATAAGTGAACCTGAAAATATAAATGAGAAAGATCGTACTATAAAAAAAATATCCTTTTAGTATAAGTGAAGACTTAAAGAAATCTATGAGTAATCTTTATGCTGCACACTTGTTCTTAATGGATCAGTTGATAATGGTTACCCCCCCAGACAGCGACATTTCACCAGCGAGGTCCCCCACAGTGACTACAGTGCCATTCCACTGTGGGAGACCTACTGGAACCTGGCGCTGCCTGGCGGGGGTCCTGCACCCCCCCAATCAGCTCCGACTGGAGTTGAGAATCCTTAAGTGGGGGGGTGCGGTGCGTGTGGGGTTCAGGGGCGAAGCCCTCATAAGAAAACAAGGAATTACAGTGCGAACTGGCAGCCGACTGCAGAATGCGGTCAACCTGCCGGTGTCGCTGACGGAGCGTTCAAAAAACCTTTTGTCAAGCTCCCATCGTGGATCCAGTTGATAAGTATCAACAATGAAATTGACATAATTCAACAAAATATCAGTATAAATAGCTGTAGATTGGAAGACATCTTATATAAAATGAATTTATTAGTTCCCCAATGCAAGTCTCCCTCTATTATATTAGAGGATGATGTGCATAATGAATCGGAGGCTCTTGATGTACAAATAACATTTAATTTAAGGTTGGATTTTTCACTCTTAATGATTTCAGATCCTTCAACAAAAAGTAAAACAAGGCAAATGAAAAGTAAAAGGAAACAAGAAAAAAACGTGACCAAAAAAGTAAGGCTAGAAACTGAGCAGACTCAGTACCTAGAAACATAGGTTTTAAATTGCCAACTACCTTTGGATGGTGTATTTGAAGTATCTGAAGTATCTCTTGAGACTGATATTCTGGGGAACACAAAATCAGATAAACCCCACTTAACCCCTAAAAAACATAAAATATTGATTCATGAGGAGCCACCAGATACAGTAGGTGAACAAATCAATATATGTCAGCCCATGCAAACTATCATAAAGGAAACCAGATCAGATTGTTTAAATTGTCAGAAAGAGAAAAAAATAAAGACAGTAAAGGTACAACAAGGAGAGAATTAAAAAAAAATGGAAGAAACTAAATTAATTGATATAGATAAATGCACAGTTCTGTCCTTATCTGGTCTAAGATGTGAAAAGCAAGGTCCAATAGAGCCGATGAAAGACAAGATTGTGCACCTGTTTAGGGCAGTTTCAGGGACTGAAGAAATTGGATCTAATATTGTTAAAGTCAGGGTTGATAAGGATGTAGATGATAGAGACTGCATTTTTATGTTCTGTTTGTCCCTGAGATTGGCAAACCATTTATGGTTAAATAACAGCAGATTTTTAGAGTATGACATGTCATTTGACTTTATCAACAGAGACAAAATTGAACAATGATAAAATCTTTTCCAGAAATTAGACTATCTTAGCATTTTGGGGATGAAAGAATTCGAACATGAATCATTGGAAAAACTAAAGAAAAGACTTTATAATCTTTTGCATTATGTGCTACAAGTCCCTCCTGGAGCCTTCAAAATAATGAAGGTTAGTAGGAGAAAGGGCATGAACAAAATGGGACAAATAAACATACAACTTAAGGGAAAAGAAGCAATTGAATATATTTTCAAAAATGTCTCACTTCTGGATGAATTGGCATTCATATTATGGAAAGTGAATTTTTAAAGGAAAAAATTATGCCCAGAGATTATTTAGGAAAACAGGATAATGCCGTGGGGAAACTGACAACTATGTCCCTTTTCGGCTTGAAAAGTCTCCCTAAAGAAACAAACAATGCATTGAAATATCTGACCTTGGATATATTGAGTCAGTTTATGGATAGTTCCTCAGTAAAGAAAAATTTGTTCTCAGCTGAGAGACTGACTAGTGATCTAAACTGTGATCAGGTTTTGTTACCAGTATATTCTGAGAAACTTCGTGAAAATATTTTGAATAATGCAACCATTCTGGATAAAATGGCTATCTACATAATTGAAAATGAGATAAATACTGAAGAAATTTCTTCAGAACAAGAAATGGAAAATGTAGGAAACTTTCCTGAAGTTTCTGTGGACGCAAAGAAACAGATTACACAGGTTGAGAAAAATAGAAGTGGCTATCAAACACAGTATAACATTGAAGTAAGGAATAGATATACAGAACTGATGAATCTAGATGGTTGACTAGACATTTCAAGACAGGATACAGAAAACCAAAGAACATAACCAAATTATAAATTAATTACATGGAATGTTACAGGTTTAGCTACCTACATGGTAAATAATGACTGGAGAAGTTTTATAGAAGAATTTCATATTTTATGCTTTCAAGAGACTGGCATACAAAGGATTTAGATATACATATAAATGGTTTTGATACTTTTCATATTGCTGGAAATAAATATGGTAAGACCGGAAGACCCTCAGGAGGTCTAGTTACAGGTTTTAAAATAGATAAAAATATGATGGCTACACTAATAGATTCTTTTTCCACAGCACAAGCTTTCTGGATTAAAACTCCAACTTGTAATTTTGTTTTAATTAATGTCCAAATACCACCTTTAAATTCAAATTATTATAAAGATGCACTTTGGCAACATCTGGAAGCTCTTATACATAAAACACAGATTTTCCAACCTGGTTCAAAAATATTATGTGGGGACCTAAATTCCAGAATTGGACCTTATGATGGTTATGCAAATAATGAAATACAAAACTGGTTGTTTCAAAATGCTGCAGAACAACACAGAGTTTCTCTAGATAAAAAAGTAAATCAAAGGGAGAAAAGACTAATTGAGATATTAGAGGTATTTAATCTTTCTCCAGTAAATGGTAGAATTACACCTGATAATCTGGGAAATTTTACACGCTATGGGCCAAGAGGTCAGTTAGTCCTGGATTATTTTTTCTGGAATGATGACATGAGTTATTGGCAAAATTGTGAAGTAATAGTAAGGAATGAAAGTGACCATTTTCCGATTACTTTGATAACATCAGAGCAAATATCCATGGATAGGTCATCACATTCACAAATTCCCACATCAATTGAAATTAGAAACCAAAATAAAGTAAGGTGGGAATCAATTTGTGATAAAGCTGTTTTACAAGTGCTGTATAATACAAATATCATGGATATAGTGAATTTCCCAGAGAGAAATAATGAACTACAAAGTTCACTGGAAAATTGTTTTGAGGAAATAAGACATTTATTATATGAGAAAGTCGTGATAACACCTAAAACCAGGACTATGAGAACCTGTTTTGATGGAGACTGTCATGTGGCTAAAAGTAATTTGACAAGGTTAATTAAATACACAAAGTTAACAAAGGATAAATGTAAATTTAAGATATTAAATAGGGCTAGATATGATTGTAAGAAGTTCCTTAAAGGCAAACAAATATTATTTTATGAAAAACAATGGCACCATATGTTAGAGGTCATTGATAAGAAGGATCAGCAATCATTTTGGCAATGTGTTGCCAAAGGTACAAACAACAGTAATAATAATATAGACATGTATATATCTGAAGATATGTGGATTAAACATTATGTGAGCCTTTTTTTGTGACCCAGATTTAGTGGAGGAAACACCAATCTGGGAATTAGGGATAATAAGGACAACATATAAAAGTATAAATAAACAAGCAGCCTTCATAGCAATAGCATTATTAAAGAAAAAAAAGGCACCAAAAGGCCAAAAGGATCCTGATCAAATTTCCCCTGAAGTTTTTTTGGCTTCTCCTGCACTATGGACTAAAATACTAACAGTATACTTAATAATGGTATACAAAACAGAGATATTACTGTTAGGTGGAAGGGAGAAATCATATTTTCTATATATAAAATGGGCCATAGGAAAGACCCGAAGATGTATCACCCAATTTCCCTATTAGATGTTGTGGGAAAGATTTGCAGTAAAATTATTTTGAACAGATTGGGTGAACAAATAAACATTGTAGGTGGTTTATCAGAACTACAAGCAGGGTTTTGAACTGGTTACTCTGTTGTAGATAATACATTTGTAATAACACACTTATATGATAAGTATGTAGTCCTCAGAAATCAAAACGTATATGTCACATTCATTGACTTTAGTCAAGCTTTTGACTCAGTCTCCAGAACTATTCTATGGCAAGTCATGTATGATTGGGGAATTGATCCAATTTTGATTAGCATCATCAGAGAATTGTATACACAAACATGGGCCCAGGTGAGGTGGGCTAAACAAGGGCAAACATCAATGCTCTTTGCAACAAATAAGGGGGTTAGACAGGGTTGTATTCTTGCTCCTATTTTGTTCAATATATATATAAATTCACTCTTGACATCCTATAGTACAGCAGATATTGATTCACCTAAAATAGGAAATTTTTCTTGTCCAGCACTTGCTTATGCGGATGATCTGGCTTTATTAGCATTCACTCAAGTCTGGGTTATAAAAAAACAAACACATAAACTATCAATTTTTGCAAATAAATACATTTAAAAATAAATGAGAACAAAAGTCATGGTCTCATTTTTGGTACTAAAAGAGTGAATATGAAATGGAAAGTTGGTGAAAACCACATAAAAACAGTGGAAGATTATACGTACCTGGGTTTGTCTTTACAAAGTAATGGGAAATGGATACAACACATAAAACGGTTAAAAACCAAACTTAAACAAACAGTTGGAGCTTTATTGAGTTTCAGTCACAAATATGGTGGCAATACTGTTTTGCCTATCCTAACTGCGGTTAAAGCTAAATATTTCTCACAAGTATCATTCCAAAGTGAGATCTGAGAAATAGATAACTATCAATTATTGGAAATGAATTATATAGATCAATTCTGGAACTCCCTTAATCTGCACCAAATGTATTGGTTAGAGCAGAGTTGGGTATTTATATTATAAAAGCTTTGTCTGATATGAAGAAACTTACTTACTGGCTAAAAGTGTCAAGGATGAAGGAAGATAGTCTACCATTTTTGTGTCTTAAGGAGAAAGAGAAATGGCAGTCTTTAGGCTGCATACAGTCCAATTGGCTGAAAAACATTGAATCACTTATACAGACATATGGGCAAGATTTTTTTTTTAAATGTACATAAATAAAGGGATTCAAATTAGTATAAAGTATAATAAATATATTACTAATAAAATCATTAATTTTCATAAGGAAAAAGATTTAAATCAAGCACTTGGACTGAGAACTTCTATATGACTTGTAGCTCATGATTTGAAGCATGAGTTCAGATATTACTTAACTGTATTAACTGAATATAGTAAAAGAAAGGTATACACACAATTTTGATTTCAACTGTTTCTTAGTAAAATATTACAAGCTCAATATTCAAAACCGATTAATATATCAGAAATGATGTGCCAATGTTCCCGACTGGGATTGGAGGATTTGGAACATGTGATGTTTCTACGTTCATGGTATGATACACCCAGAAAACATTGGCTATGGCCAATTTGGGATTCTGTACAAATTGTAGATACTACTGTACTTTTGGACATTATGTTCACAGTAAATAATAAATATATTATTAAAAATGTAGCATCTTATTTAACTATCATTATAAAAATGTGTTTGAAATATTTATAACAGTGATGTGATCTGCTCAGAGACCAATCCAATTTGTTCCACTGCGATAGTTGCTATGAAAGGCCTTTCATGTGAACCCTGTATTATGTTTTTACTAAATGTATTTGCATTCATGTGATATGGAATGGTTGTTTTTTTGGTATTTTTATGGAAAGTTTTTATGTATGAGTTATGATTATTTTTATGTAATGGTCTTTTGACTGAACAAAATAAATTAAACTTGAACTTGATGTCATAACATGGGCAAAGGATTTCAAAGGATTTCTTAATGAACAGATAAAACTAGAAACACCATGTATAATACACAGACACATTTTACAAGTGCAATGAGTCACTTCAGCTATGCACATTACACTGTTGTAATGCACAGCTAGTGTACTGAATGTACTCGGCCTGCGGCCTCATGCCTCACTACACAGCAGTGTGTTAGTACTGTTTATAAAATGGGTTGTAAAAAAAGTTTCAACCTAATTGGTGAAATAGCATCACCTGACCCTGGATTAAATCTGCTATGTAATCCACACTTTGACAGCCAGAATTGCTTCCCCTAGTAAATGTGTTGTATATTTCCCTTAAGCAATATCCCTATGTAGAGATTGAAATTCAGAACAGAAATGCAGCCATTGTTTCCCCACAATCCCTCCATACAGAAATGGGAGAGAGCAAGGGGAAGTAGTGGGGACCCAGAACGTGAGGGACAGAGACACAGAGACGGACGTTACGTAGTGCACACTGTGCTCTGGAGCTGTGACCTGTAAATGACATAGGATTGCAGGCAAACCAGGAGAGAGTGAGGAGAAGAGAGAGAAAGTCAGGAGCTCATGGTGAGCGTATGGGGCTAGTTTCCACAGGGTGAGCAGTTGATCGAAGAGGAATGGAGACAGAGACACATGGAAACACCAGTGAACTTATGATTGGAGAGAGAGAGAGAGATACAGACACACACACACACACATATAGTATTAAATTTAGGATCAGGAAAAATCTGCTGCTACAGCAGCACAATTCATCTGTAATTAATGAAAGTTTTGGGATCGACTCCAAGGAGAGTGTACAACATGTCTTTCAGCAGTGAAAGTTCTGGGCTCGGCTCCAAGAAGTGTTTGTGTGTGGGGGGTGCAAGGTAAAACATTTTTTGAAGTGTGACAAAGTATTTTATGGAAAAAAAATGTTAAAAATAATTTTATTAGTGTATTTCTCACACTTGTGTTTCATAAAAAAAAATGAGATATCCATCTGTTGTTGTGGACTACTTTTCACGTTGGCAGGATACACTTACATTTTTCCAATTTTAACAGGGAAAAAAACCTTTCTGTAACTTAAAAATAAACCACATATAACCCATTTTATAAGCTCAATAACCCATTCCAGGGTATGGGGAATTAATGCACTTCCTGGGTGCTGTGAGGACACTCGGCCTGTGGTCACATGCCTCACAACACACCTGGGATGTGCAGTAATTAAGCTATAAGGCATGACCAAGGGTTATATGGTGTCTGTTAATCACCCTAGGGTGCACTGGCACGAGGTGTAGCCAAGTGTCACATGCCCCTAGAGGGTGATTAACTGACCATTAACATAATCCCTGGGAATGCCTTATTGCTGTTATAATAAAAAATGTTTTTAAACAGTGATAAACCTTGTTCAGCATATGGTTAAACTCTACATGTATGTTAATTAAAGATTAACATAAGGCTACTAGAATGTTTGCAGCCAATCAGAAAGTTCCATTTCTCAGACCCTTTTTATAATTGCCCATAACTCCATACCCTGTTATGAGTTATTGCTTAAATAACACTCACCATGTAATAAGGGGATACATGATGGGCAGCTATATGATAGCTGAAATATCAGCATAAGTGGCACATGAGCTCCGGGTTATCACAGGTGGCTCCGCTGAGCCACGAGTGATTTAACCCTGAGCTCAGTTGCCACAAGTGCTGATATTTCAGCTATCACATAGCTGCCCAGCACAAATCCATTTTATACAAGAGGAGTGTGTTTTGTGCTGTTTTTTGTTTTTGTTTGATAGAGTTATCACACTTTGATGATGTAATCACAGTGTGATAACTGGAGTTGTCACTGTGCAGTGAGAATACCTGTTTTTATCTAATGGGTTATCTGCCCACTCCTATTGTATAATGTCTTTTTAATTATGTTACCTTCAGAGTGATACCAATATCATGGCTTGTAAACATATTGTCAAATAACAAATTTGTGATCAACCTGTACTCAATTCAGGTGACACACTGCAGACATGATAACATTTTTCTGTATGGTCTGCCTGTGTAGTGCTTCGAAGTTAAGAACTCAAGTGCCATGGAGCTTGAGGGATTGAAAAAGGGATTGGACTGGTCGGAGGAGAAGGGCTGCAAGGTGAAACAGCTAGTATAATGGAAATCTCACTCATCAGGGATTTACTCTGGGTGCTTATTGTGAAATCATTTGGAAACAAACTCCCAGACCATTTGGAACAGAGCCCAGGTCCCTCAACCTTTTTTTTCCCTCAACTCTTTTTCTGGCACGAGTGCACCGAGGCATCTCTCAGAGATGCCTACTTGACTCTTGGCCCCTGCTACTCCCCACTGTGATGCTCCACCACTGACTCCCCCCCATCAGGAGACTTCCCAGTGCCCCGGATCACCCCCCAAGGCAGGGCCCTGCCTCTCCTACCTGGTGGCGCCTTTGTGAAATTAGAGGGTCCATCTCCTTCTGGGGGTCAGCCGTGGGTCATCGGTGTGGACATCCAGTGTGGGGGATGTGAGGGGGGGTCCCTGAGGCTCTCATCACCTCCTCGGTGCACCAGGGTATTTTTTCTTCAGTTACGCCCCCTTCCCCCTGCAGAGCCCAAGTGTGCAATGATGCCAGGGACGTCTGTTGCAGCTCTTTGTCCCTCTGCTGTAACCCTGGGCATTGCAGTGCCTCCAATCTCCACTGGGAGCTGCTGTGGTGCTGGGCAGTCCCTGGATCCTCTGAGAGAGGCGAGCAGTCCTCCGGACGCTCAATCCTCTCTCTCCCCTGCTGAATCCTGATGGCCCAGGGTCATTCCTGAACCAAGGTCACTGGCATGGTGTGAGGTGTGGCATCCAGCACCTCAACCCTCTGCACCACTGGACCAAACCAGGTCCCACAACCTTGACTGAACACACAAGACAGGGGTAGTAGCCTGTTGGCACACAGTGCTTGGGTTACATCTTTGGAGACACCACTGGGATCTCCTGTTGCCCCAAACGCACCCCACATGGAATTACTTGCCCAAGCACAAGGTGGGGCAATCCCCAAAGCTAAAATAATGATTGATGCAAAGATGTATGAATATTTGCTGGACTGGTGTGACGGTGAAGGTGTGGACCTCAAGAATGCACTATTAATTTGGGGAGTCCCCCTCGGGACTAGTAATGGACAAGTCAAAGAGGTAAAAACAAAAACAAGGTGCTGCGTCAGCATGTGGTCTGAAAGCAAAACAAAATGGTTATATAAAATGCATGCTGAACATAGAAAACAGAGTTAAAAATCTATGTTTCAACCTTAGGTCTTCTTCAGGAAATATCTAAAAGAGAAAAAAAACAAAGTTAGTGTAGAGGGGATGTAAAATAAGGGTTATATATATATGTGGGGAAAGAAAAAAGGGGGAGGCTCTGGAAGAAGAAGTGATAAGTGTAATGTAATGTAAAAGTTTTATTCATATTCATGATAAAATGAACAAGAATATAGGATAAACTCCATTGAGTTAAAAACTCATTTCCAAGGAGGTCCAATCCAAACATCCAATTACAGACTTTTAGGACATACAATCACAATATGCAATCACAAGCACAATTACTACAACAAAAAATAATAAGAAGCATATAAGCAAAAACATAAACGAATACATGAATCACATAACAAATCATTTCCTTTTATATATATCAATTATAATAATACAAAAAATACAGGAATTAAACTTTGTTCCATCTAATACAGTACTCAGTATCAAAATTTTAAAATGCTATAGCAGGATTTATTTCATATTATTTTTATATAAAGTACCTTAACTTTGGGTCAATAATAATGCTTATTATAGTTTATATAGAGAGAAAGCCCCCCTTAACTAATTAATTGGCAGCACTGTTTTAGTCCATATATAGACTCCATAAACCAATGTTTTAACATCCTAGAGTTAATAAGCACATTTCCTTCTCTCATTTCCAGTGGCAGAGTATTCCAAATTTTGGAGCCTCTAAATAAAACAGAAGTTCTACCCACCCCTAAATTACATTTTGGGATAACGTATGGCAGATCAGTTGAAGATTGCAATCCCTCTCTTTGTTCTCTAGCAGCAAACATGTTCAAAATACAGTTGGGCAATTTTTTTCCAGTTATTTTACCCATAAAGGTTGCAAAATGCAGTTTTCTCCTTTCTTCCAGACACCACCAACCTAAAGCCCTATACAAATCACAAAGATGTGTGTTTCTGGGTGAGCTGAGGATGAAGCGGGCAAGCCTGTTGTACATCACATCCAGCCTAGCCAGCTCCACCCCGATGCCCCCTTCCCATAAACCAAATCCCCATAATCAAGTACCAGCAAGATCATGGTTTCCACAATCCTGCATCATATTTCTTTAGTCGTATAATACCTTAGTTTATAGAGCATTTCCAGTGTCCTACTGAAACTACTCAACAAACAATCCAAATACTTATCCCATTTTAACCTACAATCCAGCCACATCCCCAAATATTTATAACTTGTTACCTGTTGTACTTTCTCCCCCATTTTAGTCCTAATATCTAATGGTGAATATAAAATAGTCGAGCCCCTAAAATGGACCACCTGTGTTTTCTTTACATTTATAATCAAATTCAGGGTATCAAAGAATGTTTGCAATTCAAAAAAGGCAGATTGTAACTTAGTAATAATTACTGGTGACCCCCTTTAATACACGGACTAAAGCTGTGTTTCAAATGCCGTAATAACCCATAGAGCGGGTTATTACGGCGTTTGCTGTCACTCATTTAAAGCACGTCACCTCATTGGCCCTATGTCTATTTCTGCGTGGGCCAAATACCTGAAAAAACATGGCTCTGTTTTTCCGTTACGGAGCCCCCCATACTCTTCTGCTCGCCGCCTTGGCAGATACCTTTTAATTTATTTATTAGTTTATCTGGTTGATCCTACCTCCTGATTGGAAAATTTATCTGGTTGATCCTGCACTTCCTATTGTTGAAGCGGGGCCTGATGGCAGCTGCATCGCAAATGGAGCATGATGTGGATGGAAGTACACTGTGATAAAAAAAAGAAACTGTCTGTGTGTGTGCACGCTTGCCTCTGTGTGTCTGTGCCTGTCTGTGTGTAGAGCTGCTCTAGTAGTGTTGACATTAATTACCTTGCACTGGCAATTACAAAAAATAAAAGTTATGCACTTGTGTGTTATTGGAATTTTTTTTACACACCCTCGGGGTGTGATGCCCTCATAAACCTCTTGAGCTTCGCTCTCGAGGTTTATAGGTCATCACACCCCTCAGGTGTGTAAAAAAATTCCATAATGCACAAGTGCTTAACCATTATTCTGTATTTAATACCTTCTAGGGAACTCCCCTCCACATATATCAATGTATCATCAGCATAAATGTGGTATCTAACTTCAGGGTCACTAAATGTTAAACCATGTATATAAATATTAAAAAGTAGGGGGCTCAATATAGAACCTTGGGGTACCCCTACCTTAATCGGAAGTACTGTAAATTTAAATTCCCCAATTTCTACCATTTGTTCCCTATTTGTAAGATGAGAACTAAACCATTTCTGTTCTGATCCTATTATACCCAAATCCCTGAGCCTCGACAGGAGGACATCATGATTTAGGGTGTCAAAAGCCTTTGACAAATCAATGAAGATAGCCCCAACTGAGTTCCTCCTGTCCAGACCCATCTGGATATCCCCCACCACTTTTACCAGAGCAAACTGGGTACTATGTTTTGATTGAAAACCAGACTGATACTCATTTAACAAATTACCCTCTTCTAAATTATTTTTCAATTGTCTAGCTACCAACTTTTCCATTATTTTAGAAACCTGTGAAAGCAGGGAAATGGGTCTAAAATTGCTAATCTCCATCCTAGAGCCCCCCTTATAAACTAGAACAATTTTTGCCACCTTCCAACCCTCCAGGTAACTATCTGTTGCAAGAGAATAATTAAATAAGTAGGCCAATGGGAATGCAATACACGGAACAGCAAATTTCAATAGATTGTTAGGGATATTATCTAAGCCCTTGGCCTTAGAGGCATCCAGACTTAACAATTCAGTCCTAAACTCATCCACCAATATGTGACCAAAAGAAAAAATTGACCTCCGTTAACCATTAACTTATCTCCCACACACCCCTTATTCGTATCAATCACTGACTCTAAACTGTAATTTTGAGCCTGCACCCCCACATTATTGAAATAATTATTGAACATGTTGGCTACTTCCGTACCAACAGGTACAGATTTCCCCTCACACTCAATCCTCATTATTTGTTGTCTATTTTTATTCCCCGTAAGATCTGATACAACACCCCAAAACTGCCTTGGATTTGATCTATAGTTCAAATGAAGTTTTCCCTTAAAATACTCCTGTTTTACTCTTCTGAGCTCCTTAGTGTACTGATTTCTTAACTGTCTATAGGTCAACCAATCAATAGCCCTATTTGATCGTTTGACTCTTACCCAACTATTGTTCCTCACATTCTTCAGTTTATGCAAGGAGGCATTATACCACCTGGCATTGTTTGCCTTAAACTTCCTGCATCTTAAAGGAGCATGGTAATTACAAACATCAAGAAACTCTTGACAGAAACAGGACCAAACCTCAGACACCCCAGGAATCAATACCATTCTAACCCAGTTCCTATTTTCTAGATCCAGCATACAGTTCACATAATCAAAGCTTTTGAAACTTCTCCAGGTTGAAAAAATGGGATTATGGGACACTTTATGTCCATACATGTGGCAAATATTACCTGATGATCTGAAAAAGCCTCTGCCAGGACCACTTTTTTCCCATACACTTCCAGACAATACTTAAATATAAGGTCCAAGATTGTAGAATTCTGCAACTGTTTCATATTCAGTCTAGTTGAATCCTCTATTATTTGAACTAACCCCAGCACCTCCTGTAGTTCAATTAGAGGGTGAGTGGGATTTATCCGAGCCCAATTAACATTAAAATCCCCTAACCAAAGAATCTCATAGGTGTCCCTATATTCCATACAATACCCTTGCAACTGAAGAAGAATCTTATTTTTAACCTTAGGTGGTTTATAAATTCCCATTAATAAAATAAATTTTACATATGGAAATGTAATGATAATAGGTAAACATTCCAATCCCCCCTCCACAAGAATGTCCCCCTTATCTTCAATTTCTACCTCAGAATTAGCATAAATTAATGTGCCATCACCCTACTTATTTCTATCCTTCCTGAACATTTGATAATGCTCTAATTCTATAGCAGCATCACTAATCCTTTGATTTAATCACGTCTCTGTCAATACAATAATCTGAGGTTGCTTTTCCCTCACCCAGTCTTTAATGGAGTCATATTTTCCCTTTATACCTCTAACATTAAAGTGTGCTACTTTTAAAGTCCCCATTAAGGTACTCATTTCCATCCCTTAAACCAAATGAATCTGGGCCTGGATTGGGATGTATATCTCCACAGCACATCAGATGCAATATTAATAAATGGCGTAACAAAACCAGCAATTTTCTTGAAAATTTCCCTTGGGGCCTATACATCCATTTTAAAAACCTCCTTTTTATTCTAACCATCGTAGGAGACAAACCGCCCAAGGACCGATTAAAAAATCCTACAGTTGGTTCATCCTGATATATCTATTAAAGCACTTACATGAACAAAATAAGGGACTAATGGCAACAGATTCCGCCACAAATAGCTTCCACATTCGAGTATCTGTGCCCCTTTCTTTAATAGACATGGGGAAATCACAAAACATCATTTTTGTGGGCTCTACTACAAGACTAAATGTGCCCCCCTCCCAGTCAAAATGAATAATAGTACCAAAGTAAACTTCATTTTCCCTTATGGCTTAAATGGCACTTCAATTGACAGTATCAATTTTACCCTTTCCCCTAAGGTCACACAAGAACATATACTTACAGGTTTCCCTATAATAAGTTCACAGTATTAAAATCCTAATTCAATATTAACGTATAATGAATTTACTATATTAAACACTTAATCAGTATTAACATTTAGGTACACTTTATGCAAAATGCTCAGACTCAGAACATGAAGTTCACATTTCTCATAAAAGAGCCACATGGACTTCAAACATTGTGTAGCATTAACTAAAATTAGAGGCTTACAATTTTAATCCAAATGTCCCAATTGAAATTTCTCTACCAAGTGGCGCTCGCACCACTCACGCTCGCACCACTGCTCTCACGCAGTAGCAGCACAAGCCTTTTAAGTGTATTGCCCCTCCTCCTCTGTAAATGTAAGCACTGACCTGCTCCCTGACCTCAGCTGGAATCACTTTGGTCAATCCAAAGCTCCGGTAACCGAGAGCTCAGCAATAAGTGCAGCAATCATGACACAGAGCAGATGATAGAAACATACAGGGAAGAGCACTGGCACACAAGTTTACTGGCACCGTTGTTCAGTGCTTAGTTGGAGATGTAAACAGCAGATAAAATGTACCTTATAAATAACAGTAGCAGCAGCACAAGCCTTTTAAGTGTCCTGCCCCTCCTCCTCTGTAAACGTAAGCACTGATTCTGCTCCCCAACTTCAGCTGGAATCACTTTGGCCAATTCAAAGCTCTGGTAACCCGGGAGCTCAGCAATAAGTGCAGCAATCACCTCACAGTCACAGAGCAGATGATAGAAACATACAGTGAAGAGCACTGGCACATGAGTTTACTGGCACCGTTGTTCAGGTGCTTAGCTGGAGATGTAAACACAGCAGACAAAATGGCAAGATTAAGAAAAAAATCTGTGAAACAAAAAGGTGATGATGCGAAAGACAAGGCATAATAGGAGTGAATAAGCTAGAGAAGTCCCCAGGTGGGGACTAATTAACAGGGCCTAGTAAGAAGGCTGAAAGGTGACAAATGTGGGGGAAGGAGACAGAGTTGGAGACGTATGGTAAAAATGAAAAAGAAATTAAATGTCTACAGATACAAGCAGACTTTAGGTAAAACAAGGGGTGGCTGAAAGATGTTAGTAGAAAATAAGTCTATTATTTAAACTGGAGGGCTGCTGGGAGCCAAGGCAGATAATCAGCTTGGTTTGTATGTTTCTCACATGGTCAGAATCCCAGAAGCCCTGCTGAAGGACATAAACACAAAGGTCATTGACACTGTGATCCCTGGGGATAAATTGTGATACAATGGGTTTATCAGTATCTCCATTCCTGACTGCCCTGTAAAGTTCCCTGAAACGGTCAGCAAAGCATCTACCAGTCTCGCAGATGTAAATAGCTGCAGCTGCCCACTTCCTGCAAAGAATACAATATACCACATTAGTGGAGGTGCATGAGAACTCCTTGGTGATGTGAAAAACACCTGTAGGACCCCGAATTTCAGTACACTAGAAACAAACTTGCAGGTGTAGCAGCGAGTTTTGTTGCAAGGTTTTGTACCTGGTAGGGAGGAACTGTTAGGAGTAGGTAGGCTGCTTTTTACCAGAAGATTCCGCAGGTTGGGTGGCCAGCGGTAGGAGGCAATAGGTGGTTCTGTAAAGGAAGCACCAATGTCGGGGTCAGTTTGCAAAATAGGAAAGTTACTGGTGATGATCCTGTGAGGAGAAGGAGTACTCTGATGGAAAGGAGGCACTAGTGGAATTCACCGTTGTTCTTGCATGACAGTATCCTTCCTCCGAGGAGAGAGTGCTCTGTCCACTGTGCTTTTAAGGTATGCCCTGTTAATAAAAAAAATGCATTATTTGGGCCTGCTCAGCAAAATCATCCTCTTCACTGCATAGCCTGTGAAGTCTAAGAAACTGTGAATAAGGCAGGCCATTCTTGACATGTTTAGGATGGAAGAAACTGTAAAGGTAGAAACTGTGAGAGTCAGTGGGTTTGTAATAAACTGATGTCTTCAGACCAGTGTTCTGTACTGACAGTCAGATATCCAGAAAAGGCAGTGTAGAGGAGGATACTTTAACAGTGTATTGATGGGAAGGATGGGCCGTGGTAAACTTGTCGAGGAAGACTTGGAGGGTCACCCTGGAGCAGAAGGTGACTCCCACACAGTCATCTATGTAGCGTATGAAGAGTTCAGGCACAGTCCCTGTGAATGAAAGAAAAAACTGTTCCTCCACCCAACCCACAAACAGATTAGCAAAGCTGGGACCCATCTTGGTACCCATGGCAACCCCACTGACCTGCTGAAAAAACTGTTATTAAAAGAAAAGGCTTTGAGTTTCAGAACAAGTTCTGCTAGATGAGTTAGTGTGTGTGTGTGTGTGTGTGTGTGTATGTGTGTGTGGTTGGTGGTCTTCCTGCTTATTCAGAAAATGCTGTAAAGCTGTCAGGCCATCATCATGGGGGATCACTGTGTAAAGAGATTTGATGTCTATGGTGAAGATGAGCTGATGAGAGCCACTGAATCGGAACCTGTCAAATAACTGCAGAGCATGGTTAGTGTCTTTAACATAGGAGGGAAGAGACTCTACGAGTGGTCTCATGAGGCTGTCCAAAAATGCAGAGATGTGGGATGTGGGGCAGGAGCAGGCAGACATGATAGGATGACCAGGGTTACCTGTTTTGTGGATTTTGGGAAGGAGATAAAACCTGGATGTCTGGGGATGCTGAACTATGAGTCTCTTAGCAGAAGCAGGGAGCTCTTTGTTTTCAATAGCAGAGGTGATGGGGCACAAAAACCCTGGCACAATATATCAGTTGGGGGGGTGAGGATACAGCATGCACCAAGCAGGAAAGGGATCTTGGGGGTTATCATCTCTGATGACCTCAAGGTAGGGAAAAAGTGTGACAAGGCAGCAGGTAAAGCAAATAGGATGCTGGGATGCATAGGCAGGGGCATCACCAGCAGGAAAAGGGAGGTCATAATTCCACTATACAAGACACTAGTGAGGCCCCACCTGGAGTACAGTGTACAGTTCTGGAGACCTTACCTATGTCAGGACATAGACAGGGTAGAGAAGGTTCAGAGGAGGGCAACAAAGATGGTGCATGGATTGCAGCACAAGTCCTATGAGGACAGGTTGAAGGAATTGAATATGTACTCCCTGGAGGAGAGGACGGAGTGAGGGGATATGATAGAGACATACAACTATCTTACAGGGAGGAACAGGGTGCAGGAATACACTATTTTTAAGCGAAAAAGATGTTCCAGGACTAGAGGGCATGGGATGAAGTTGGAGGGAGGACGATTCAGAGGAAACATGAGGAAGAATTTCTTCACAGAACGGGTGGTGGACAAGTGGAACACCCTGCCAGAGGAAGTGGTGGGGGCTGAAACAATCATGGGATTTAAAAATGCATGGGATAGACATAAAGGAATTCTGGAGGTCAGGGGTAAGGGGCAACAGACTTCTAGGAAAACATAAACTGAACTTACAAGCTCAAATGGGCAGACTGGGTGGGCCATAGGCCCTTATCTGCTGACACTGTCTATGTATCTATGTACCTGTGGTGGTGGTGACCTCAGTCTGATAGTCAGCAGTGGGGTCCTGTGGAAGAGAAGAGTAAAACCTTAGGCCCGATTCCAGAAGGCGTTATATCTGGTGCAAGGTGATTTACACCAAACCCAATGGTGCAATTCGTACCTTCCGCCAGGCGTAACACAAGTTGCAATTCCAGAAGGCACCTTGCACCATGTTGTATGCAGGTTGCACCAAAGGTGGGTTATGCCACCCACTATGCCTGCAATCTGCTGTGGCATGGTGCAAGAGTGAGTTACAGCAGCACCTGCACCCTATTCCAGAAAGGCGGCTTCCGTAACCCACTTACGCCATTCCAGAACAGGTACTGGCGTAGTGGGGTTAAACCAGCTAGGAGGTGGTCTAAGGGTCATCCGTCCTGGCACAGCAATGGATGCCCCTCCCGCAGTGCTGCAGAAACGACATGGATGTGCTCCCCATGTCCCCCCTGCTCTGATATGCCCCCCAACCCCTGAACTTCGTGGGAACCCCAGGGTCCATTGTCGGTGCTGCCCCCCCAAGTGCATTTGCCAACCAGCCGGCCACTCCACTATGCCCCCAGGTGCTTGCTGTTGCATTATGGGGGGCTCCGGGGGGGTAGTAGACTGCATGCTGTGACCTGCGGCACCCAGGTCCAGCGCGCCATTCATGTGGCACTAGCCTGCAGCTGCCGCAAGTCACAGGCATAGGTGCCAGGGACTCTGCTTGTCCTGGAATATGGCACAGGGTCCCCAACATAGCGCCGCATGGTGCAGCTCGCATACGCCCATGAGTTACACCATGTGTTTTGGAGTCAGGCCCCTTGTGTCAGAGAGTTGCTGTGTGGCTTCAGTGATATATAGCTCCTTTTGCCAGACACAGCAGCACCTCCGTTATTAGCTAGTTTAATAACAATGTCATTCCTCCATTGCAGAGATCTGAATGCTGCAAGCTCACCATGTGTCAGGTTGGAATGGTTGTGCCTGCAATGAAAATTGAAGCTAATGGTGTTTTCCATGCATTGGTTAACAAAATAAGCAACATCAGCAAAACATCCTGGAGGGGGTGTCCATGCACTTCGCTTGGGATTGATATCATTGATTGTTCTGGTGATACTGTCTTCTGCAGGAAGAGGAGTCTCATCAGAAAAATGAGCTGTAAGGCGTACTCTACGATAGAAGCGCTGCAGATCAACTTGAACCTGGGGTACATCAAGATATCTGGGTGTGGGCACAAAAGTGAGACCTTTGCTTAGGAGAGATTGCTGACTTTGTGTCAGGGGGCGGTCTGGAGGAATACAAAATACCAAATTGTTAGGTTATGTCTGACTCGAGGGCTCATGTTGGTTGCTGATCTGCTGTTCAAGTTCAAGTTCAAGTTCAAGTTTATTGCAGGAAAATTCCATTGAGCAAGCTCATTCACAAGGAGGTCCTGTGACATAAACACTTAAAGTACAAACACAGATAGGTAATAACAGTATATACAGTATATGTAACAGTAACAGTATATGCTGGGTGAGAGACTGGAGTTTGGCAGATTTGATGTCCTTGAGGAACTGAAAGAGAGTGGAGTTAAGGTGTTGGATGCAGTGCTTAATAAAAGGAAGATTATGTGGAGCGGTTCACTGCAGGAAATCCTTTTGCCTTTGGATGGTTTTGTCCACAGAGATCAGCTGTTTCTTAATGGAGAGAATGGTGTTTGTGATAAGTTTCCCAGAGAAAGTTTTCAAAAGCTTATTAGTGGAGGAAACTTGTATCTCAGACCCAAATGAACAAGGATGGAATTTGAAACAGAAATCTTTAGGAATAATACCCAGGTGGCGGCATTTGGAAAGAAATTGTAAGTGACTGCAGAGTTTAGTCTTAGAGCAAATGGCAGAAAATAATTAAAGAGAAGACTTAGAAATATGAGAAGAGTGTGCAGACATAGATGAAATGAAGGAGCATCGTAAATAATTCAGAAGAGATTTCAGAGAAGGCATAGTGGGTCGCAGCAAAAGTAGCACACAAAATGTAAAAACAAAAACAAGGTGCTGCATCAGCATGTGGTCTGAAAGCAAAACAAAATGGTTAAATTAAATGCACGCTGAAAATAGAAAATAGAGTTTAAAAAATCTACATTTGGACCTTAGGTCTTCTTCAGGAAATATCTAAAAGAAAAAAAAAACAAAGTGTAGCGGGGAGGAAAATAAGGTATATATATGTGGGAAAAGAAAAAAAGGGGAAGGCTCAGGGAGAAGAAGTGATAAATGGCAAGATTAAGAAAGAATCTGTGAAACAAAAAGGTGATGATGGGAAAGACGAGGCATAATAGGAGTGAATGAGCTAGATAATTCCAAGGTGGGGATTCATTAACAGGGCCTAGTAAGAAGGCTGAAAGGTGACAAATGTGGGGGAAGGAAACAGAGATGGAGATGTATGGTGAAAATGAAAAATAAATTAAATGTGTACAGATACAAACAGACTTTAGGTAAAACAAGGGGCGGCTGAAAGAAAATAAGTCTATCATTTAAACTGGAGGGCTGCTGGGAGCTAGGGTGGATGATCAGTTTGGTTTCCATGTTTTTTCTATGGTCAGAATCCCAGAAGCCCTGCTGAAGGACACAGACAGAAAGGTCATTGATACTGTGGTCCCTGGAGATAAATTGGGATACAATGGGTTTATCAATGTCTCCATTTCTGACTGCCCTGAAATGCTCCCTGAAATGGTCAGCAAGGCGTCTACCAGTTGGAAGTCAAAGGGGTGTTGTCAGCAGAAAAAAATATAGGTCAAATTGTAGAATGGAGCGAGTGAGGGACCACTCTACCAAGACACTGACTAACCTTGCTGAATGCAGAGAAACTGCAGATGCCACAAAGATGCCGGGACAGGGTTAAGGGCTTGGCGTGGACGCCATTGTTTTAAGGCATGGGAGAGTGTAACCCCCCCAAAAGTGTGGGGCTTACCTGTTGCCCTCGAGTACTCCCGACACACCCCAACACAAGCCCGTGTCCTGAGTCACCGCCCAAACCTCCTGCTGGCCCCCGCAAAGTACTTTCCACAAAAGTGGGGCTGGAGGAGCAAAGACACAAACCGCCATGCAGCCACACCATGAAAGTGCGAGCTGGCGGTTCGCACATGCATGGTAGAGTACTGTTATTTTAAAACTGCTCCTGTGGCAAAATGGAGGTTCCCCCATGCTCCTGGATCCCCAAATCATCTAATCAGGGTCCAGAGACATGAGGGAGTGACCAGAGGGGCTCCAAAATAATGTATTTTAGAGCGCTGTTAATCGCATGCAAATGAGCCAGCCAACCCACGGCAACAACAGGCCTGTGCCAGTCTGGAGTACCTCAGCATAGGATTAGGGGGTCTGGCACCAGATGAGAGGGGGTCTGTATTCCAGGTTGCTTACTGGAAGGAGATTGGGCACTGTTGTTCACTGCTCACTGTTTAATGTTTATGTCCAATGCCTATTGAGTATATCCTTGCATTGCATTTCTGCCAAACAATTGAATGCCTAATCCTATGTACATCCCTGTTCCAGATATTCCCTCCCTATTTCTACCCCATATTGTAAATAAAGCTGTGTTAATTCTTTTTCCCTAAAAAATGTGTCAGTGGGCATATTATAAGAGCTCTCCTCTAATTACATGGTTGGTATTGAATTGCAAGGTAAAGTGTATTTCTGTGTGTGGGGTGTTTGGGAAGAGAGGTGAGTAGGTACAGCATCCCAAGGAGTTGTACCCAAATTACCAGCTGGCCCACAAAACCTTTTTCTCTTGGAGGCACTGCGCTTATTGTGAAATCATTTGGAAATTAACTCCCAGACCATTTCAAACATAGCCAAGGCCCCTCAACCTTGACTGTACACACAAGGCAGGGGTAGTGGCCCATTGGCACACAGCGCCTGGGTTACACATACATACATACATAAATAAATATGGACAGTAATTCTGTAAATTATTATTAGAGGAATAAGTATAAACAACCCACACCCCCGCCCAAACAACAATGCTAGACATAGAATAGAAGAAATAGATTACATCTGTTTGCAGACAGCATGCATTATATGGGCGGGGTGAACAAAAGGAAGTAATGACATAAGGCGTAACTTGAGATTTTACTACATAGTGAGCAACATGGCAGCCTCCTAAATAGGCAGTTAGCCCGAGAGTTTATTGCATTGCCAAGTAGCTTTACAGCATACTGAGCAGTGTACATGCCTGCTGAGTTATGCAGATGCTCATCACTTAGAAAGTGTTGTGGGAGACGGCATGCATATCTAAAATATGTGACTTCCTTTCCTGCGGGCCATCTCATCTTACTTATATTCAGAATTAGAGCATAGGGTCATTCAGGTCCCTGAAACTGTAACTGTGATGATAGGAAGTGGGAATGAAACTATTAATTTACCAAGTTACATATTTTTATCGATGCACACAAGAGTTTGATAAGGTTGCACTGTCTCAGCAACCGAATAGGTAGGTTGACATGTTATTGCACAGGTGACTAGCATGGATGATTACCCAATTACTTTACTTCTTATTTTATTACACTCTCTTTTTGTATGTATGTTGCCACAATTTTCAATTAACAGCTACTAAATATTAACTGTTTACCACATTTGCTTCTTTGACTTATTTGATGCCGAGAAAAGAGCAACAGTGAAAAAGCAGTGAACTGCACATTTTACCCTGAATGTAGCACTGGCAAGGAAGGCACTCAAACTCACCATGCAGAAATTGTGACGAGATGTCTGTCATTCTCATCTGATGATGCGTTAGAGCCATCCTCTGATTCACCTGATGTACCACTGTGATATTCGGGGGGAACATATCGCAAAGGTTTGAACTGATACAGCTCAATCTTGAGGGTGAGATCCACACTCAGCTCTGAAAATTCTGCCACTGCTAACAGTAGACAGAGCTTCAGTTACAGAGCAGTGCTGATGTCTCTCTTCACTGACATCACCACGCTGGAGTCCTGCTCACACTCAATAACTACAGGCGCCAATTTCAAACCCAGAGGAGAAGAAAGAATAACTCTTAAAAAATCAGAAAAGGTATGTACATGCATACATACTTTTGTTCAGTGCTACTGAAACGTAAGAAAAAATTACTCACCTTAGTAATTGCTTTTCTTCTCATGGAGTCTTGCTATATTATGACTAATGCAGTTAGCCTCTGCACTTGAACTGCCCCGGAGAGGAAAGAGTTAACTCCAGGGAGTCTGGAGTTCTACAGCGCGAGAGCACTTATGCCAAAGCTCTATCTGGGCAGTTTCAAATGAAACTGTCAGATCTTTACGAAGCTAATACTAAGCAACAAGTCTGTGTGGAAAGCTTTACACTAGCCAAATGGCTACCTACTAGTAGAAATAACAACAATATAAACAACAATAACAATAATAACAATGAATAATAGTATTATTAGTTACCCCCCTGACAAGCACCATTAGGACCCCCACTTCCCCCAAAGACTCAAGTCCAGGAAGGGCCAATATATACCTAAATAAATAACCTAGTTCCCTAACCCAAAATAAAAGAAGGTAAGGGAAAAACTACAATGGCATGACACAGTGCTTGCACTAATTTGCCACCCCTACCCAAGTAGAGGTTCTGAGAGGGGCAGGAGGGAGGGTGGTATATAGCAAGACTCCATGAGAAGAAAAGCAGTTACTAAGGTGAGTAATTTTTTCTTCAAACACCATGAAGTCTTGCTATATTATGACTAATGCAGATTACACAGCAGTACCTCCATGGAGGAGGGTCAGAACCCACTTAGGAAATAGGCTCTGAAGCACAGCTGTGCCAAACGAGCATCTCTCCTGGACTGAATATCCAGGGAATAATGCTTGCAAAGAGGAACTGTTTTCCAAGTAGCAGCTTGACAGATTTCAGAATGGGAATATCTCTAGCAGCCGCTAGAGATACAGCTGTACCCCTGGGGAGTGAGCCCTCAGTCCTGAGGGGGTTCTCTACCTAGTTTTGATAACAAAATTGGATACAAGAGACAATCCACCTTGCAATTGTCCTCTTAGTGGCAGGTTTCTCACAACCTCGCCATAGGTAAGGAAGAGTTGGAGGGATTCAACCTGTGACCCTTGGAGCATTCCAAATAGTAGCTTAAGGCTCTTTTGACATCCAAGCTGTGCAGTCTCCTCTCACCTGAGGAAGAATGCTCAGTGAAAATACTGAAGAGATATGGATTGGTTCAGGTGGAAATCTGAAACCACTTTAGGCAAAACTTTCTGTTAGTCCTGAGGACTCACTTATCTCTGTGGAAAGAGATACAATCTTCTTCCACTGACAGGGCCTGTAGTTCACTTATGCGTCTGGCAGAAGTGATAGCCACTAGGAAAACAGTTTCAGTTAGAAACTTGAGCTCTGCTGAGGACAGAGGCTCAAAGGGAGGTTGCATTAACTGAGCAATGCAAACATTCAGGTCCCAGGCGGAGCTGGTTCTCTAAAAGGAGGTTAGTGTGAAGTAACCCTTAAAAAACTTGGAAACACAGGGTGAGAAGAAAGGAAGCAGGCTTCCCGCTGACACAAAAAATAGAGACAGCTGCCAGATGAACCTTAAGTAGCTGGCCTAAGGCCAAAGGAATTTAAATGGACCAAATAGTCCAGTAAATGGGCAGATCAGCAGATTCTGGGATAATCTGCTTCTCAGAGCACCAGATGGAAAACCTTTTCCACTTAGAATTGTAAGGGCCCTAGTGGAAGGTTTCCTGAAGCCTTTAAATATCCAGAACACCTTGAGAAAGGTGTAAGTCAGCAATTCTAACTCCTCAAGAGCCATGCCTTGAGATGGAGGGATTTGAGGTCCGGATACTACACCTCCCTGTGCACAGGCCAGCAGGTCGTGGACTCTGGGCAAGCTCAGGGCAGGGTGGACTGTCAAGGACAGAAGCAGTGGTACCAGGGCTGTCTGGCCCAATCTGGGGCAATCAGAATCACTTTGCAGGGCTGAGATCTGATTTTTACTAGTACCCTGAAAAGAAGAGGAAAGGGGGGAAAGGCATACAGGAACTTCCCTTTCCAATCCAACTGAAAGGCGTCCAGGGGGACTGAGCCCAGCACTGGAGGCCTGCAGCAAAACCGAGGAAGTTGGTGGTTGTCTGGGGCTGCGAAAAGATCTATCTGAGGGGTGCCCCATCTGGCAAAGACCAACCCCAGCACCTGAGGATTCAGAGCCCATTCGTGATGGCCCTGAGAAATCCTGCTGAGGGCATCCGCCAGGACATTGTCCTTCCCTGGAAGGTGAACCGCTATCAGGGAGGTGTTCAGGGAGTAAGCCAGAGACCACAACTTCATTGCTTTGGTGCACAAGGCTGATGACCGAGTGCCCCCCTGCTTGTTGATGTACCACATTGTTGTGGTGTTGTCTGTCCTGACTTGAACTACTTTGTTCTGGACAGAAGCTGAAAACACCTGAAGAGCTAGAAAGACAGTTCTGAGTTCCAAAAGGCTGATGTGGAGCAGAGATTCCTGAGGAGACCACACTCCCTGAGTGGACAGGTCGCCCAAGTGAGCTCCCCACCCTAACAGGGAGGCATCCGTGGTGAGGGTGAGGGAGTGGGAGATGGGAATGAAAGGAACCCCTTGTTTTAGATTGCTTTGATCCTGCCACCAGTGTAGAGCCAGGATCAGAGTTTGGGTCACTGGAACCAATTTGGAAAGGGGGTCCCTCCTTTGAGACCAATAGGCCCTCAAATGGAACTGAATGTCCCTCATCTGGAATCTTGCTCCTTGCACTACTGCTGTGGAAGCAGCCATGTGCTCTAGGAGTTGCAGAAAATGCCTTGCTGGTCGAGAAACCCGCAGGGTAAAGGAGGATGCCAGGGCAATGAGCCTGTCTACCCTTTCCGAGGGAAGAAATGCCCTGGCTAACTTTGTGTTCAATTCTGCACCTATGAAAGTTAGTACCTGAACTGGTTCCAGAACTGACTTTGGTAAATTCAGCAGGAATCCCAGGGAAGTGAGAAGCTGCTGGGTGACTTGCAAGTGGGATTTTACCTGATCTGGGGACTGACCCACTATGAGCCAGTTGTCCAGTTAGGGAAACACAGCAATCCCTTGCCTTCTTAAATGAGCCACTACCACAGCCAGACATTTTGTGAATACCCAGAGGTAAGGCCGAAGGGCATTGCCCTGAACTGGTAGTGGCCTGAGGGCAGTTCGAACCTGAGGTACTTACGGTGAGAAGGCCTGATCAGAACATGAAAACAGGCATCCTTGAGGTCCAGGGAAGCCAGCCAGTCCCCTGGCCTCAGGGAAGGCAAAATCATTGCCAGAGTTAACATTTTGAACTTTGGTTTCAAAAGATGCTTGTTCAGGTACCTAAATCTAGGATGGGCCGCCATTCTCCTGTCTTTTGGGGTAAGAAAGTATCTTGAGTACAGCCCTTTGCCCTGATGGGAGGACCCTTTCTACTGCTTTGCAGTCCAGAAGAGAAGAAACCTCTGCTTCCAAAGCAAGGGCTTCTGTAGGATTTGGTGAAAAATGTCTGGCCTCATCTTTGGAAACTGTTTGAAGCTGAGAACCAGACCCTGGCTTATTACCTCCAGAACCCATCTGTCTGAAGTTAGGGACACCCAGTTCTGGCTGAAATAAACCAACCTGCCCCCACTGGTACAGGAGATCGGCCCTGGGCACCCCATCAGGTGCCTGCTTGGCAGTAGCCTTAGGCTGAGGGAGGGGACGGTTTACTTGTGCCCGTCTACCTCTGCCTCTGAAGAAACCCTCTGTGCAAACGCAGAGGAGGCCTGAGATTGGTAAAAGGCCTGTGGAAAGGCCTGCCCCTACCTCTGGGAGCGTGCCTCTGTGCAGTGGCATGCCTCCTTAGCCTGGGCACTTTTGTAGGTAGTTCTGTATTCATCCATCTTTTCATATAGTTTTCTGTTTGTTCCCAAACAGAGAATTACCCACTACAGGAAAATCCATAGCTTTTGACTGAGTATCTTGGGACAGATTAGTGCATCTGAGCCATGCCAACCTACGGAAAGCTACAGAAGTGGCCATGACCCTAGAGAAAACATCATTAACATCAACAGCAGTATGAAATTGAACTTTAGAGGCTTCAATGCCATCAGCAGCCACCTGTTCCAACTCACTAGCCAGCTGGCCATGTGCCTGCTTGGCTAACTGCAATACTGTGTCCCATCTAGATTTCTGATATCTAGCTACATAAGCCATATAATTTGCCTGCCTGAGCCCAAAGAAGCTGCCATATACTGTTTTTTCGCCATGGCATCGATCCTCCTGGAATCCTTATCAGGAGGATGTGAGGCCAGGGGAATATTAGCCTTGTCACAGGCTGCAGCTTGAACCACACCTACATGACTACACTACTCAGTGAGGAAGTCTGTATCAGAGCCTGACAAAGTATACCTTCTGTCCATTTTTTTATCTACAGGAGGGACAGAATGAGGATTTTTTTAAATCTTTGTTGTTTGCTTCCTAAATGACTTATGCAAAGGAATAGACAACCTCCTAGACTCTGGTATATCCAACGTAATCAGGCTCCTCTTGCTCATCCACAGCCTCCTCTAAAGGAAGCTGGAGGGTTTCTGCAACCTTTTTGTAAAACATAAAATGAGAAGGGGACTCAGACAGAATAGGAGGAGATTCTAAAGGTCTGTCTGGAGAAATGTCTGGTTCAATGGGCACGTCCAGACCCTCCCAGCCACATATATATTGATCAAATTCCTCCTCCTCCTCCTGTGGTTCATAAAATTCCTCAACATCATACTCCTGAAGCACTGGAACTGAACGAGCCAACCCTTTACCAACTGATGGTGGTTCGACAGGACCCTGAGACAGTGACTGGACAATCTGTATGGCTTTAGCTATTTCTGCAGCAGTTGGAGAGACAATTTTGGACTCCAAACCTACTGATTTCTTTGTCTTTTTCACTGGGACTGGTTCCTCTGAACCAGCCTTCCTTTGCCGAGGAAGTCTCGCCCTGGTCAGAGGGCACTCCTCTGGTCCAGTGGGTGCTGGACCAGGCTGGCCATCTGGGTCAGCGGACTTTTGGCTCTCGTTCCCTGAGCCGCCCAATCTCTTTCCAGGGTGGCTGCAGGGAAATTTTACACACCTGGCAGTCTGACAGGAGGTGGTCAGCCCCAGACAATAAACACAAGTGGTGTGTGGGTCAGCCTTGGCAAAGGCTTCCCACAGACATCACAGTGTTGAAACCCAGTGGGCCCAGTTTTCTTTTGGGTTTCTCAGACATAATGCCAGCCTAACCAAAACTTGCCTTTTGATGGCAGTGAAAAGAGCAAGACACCCTTATCGGTTCCTAACCGTGTCACGGGTATTTGAAAAAACCTAATTTTAAAGCAAGGTTTTTTTGGAACCGATAAGAACCGGGAACCGCACTCTAAAAGCCCAACCAACACTTTAAAACGTTAATTTCAGCAAACCGATCAGTTCAAAACCGAACCGATAATTGAATTTCCACACAGACTTTAATTTTTATACTTACGGTTTACCAGATAGAGCTTTTAACCGAAATGCGGTAAAATAAATACTTTTTGCTGGTTCAAATGAACCGTAAATACTCTCTTGAACCGAGAAATGAACCGAGCTGAAGGAGCTGATCTCCGGAGCGACTGTTCAGTGAAGCGGAGTAAAGAATCTGACAGTTTCATTTGAAACTGCCCAGATAGAGCTTTGGCATAAGTGCTCTCGCGCTGTAGAACTCCAGACTCCCTGGAGTTAACTCTTTCCTCTCCGGGGCAGTTCAAGTGCAGTGGCTAACTGCATTAGTCATAATATAGCAAGACTTCATGGTGTTTGAAAGGAAACTTCAGAATTAGCATCAAACGGAAAACGGAGGGTTTAGGTATCCTTTAACGAGTACTGTATATAAACAGAAATCTGAATTTAAACTTACAAGGGGGTGTAGCATGGGTCACAGTACCCTTAGTCATCGGGTGGAGGGGTCAATCAGCCTCCCACCCAATCAGGGCAAAATGAGGTGAGGTCAGAGGAGGGACAGAATAATAAGGGCATGTGGCTAGGACTAGGATTGGGGGGAGGGGCAGGCAGATCAGGAGTGGAGGGGGGCTCGCGTCATGGTGGAAGGTAGAGTCTCTGAATGCAAGCAACCTGGGGAACAAAATGGTTGAGCTGCATTTGCTGATGGCAGAGGAAGAGGTAAACATGGCAACTATCACAGAGACATAGGCCATGCTGAATCATGACTGGGACCTCTCCATCCCTGGGTACAAGCTGTATAGGACAGATGGGGAGGGGGGTTGGAAGAAAGGGAAAAGTGGCTCTGTATGTGAGGGAAGGGATAACCTGTACAAGGGAGTAGGAGATGGATGGAAAGACAGCAGTGCTGTAGATATAGGTATGTAACCCCCCTACAAATGGGGGTTCCCGAAAAGTCTTCCTCGAGCTTGCCTAAATGCTCACTGTCAGGCTGGTGTCCTGCGTTTTAGCAGTTTAAATGAGATTGCCAGAGAGTGCCTGTATAGCCTCTGTGTACTGCCTCTTTAAGAGCTGCCTGGATTGCAGTCATAAGTAATCTGAGAGGGAGCTCTGTTGAAAGATGTAACTATTTGCTGAAAATCATTTAGAGTGATAATGGTAACGTAGTTTGTCTAATCTGCCTTCTTTGCAGCAAGGACTGTTTTGTTTATCTCCACTATCTTGGTCCTGGACTGCGAACTGGACCAATCAGTACTGGTGGGACCTAAAATGGAGCCGGACTACAGGAGCTGTCTGGAGTCAAAATCTGTAGGAATCGTAGTTTGGGACTTTTTACGCCTTTTTGCACCTGAAGAGGAAGCCTTTGTTGTGACTGACAGGAGGATCAGCCAACCAAACCTTTTGGATCTTGGAGAATTTCCCAGGCTGCTGCAGCTAATTTCAGTTTTGAGCTGAGAAGTGAAGAAGTAACAGCTCAAGTGATTTTGAGCAGCAGTTCTGTGTAGTTTTGCATGGGAGAACTGTGAAAGGGCTGAGTTTTGGCCTGTCTGTCTGCCTGCTGTCCCTGAGAGGGAAAATAGAGTTTATTCAGACTGAATCAGAGTTGTGAGGACTATTTAAGTCATTGGACTGTGACCAGGCTTTAACCTGAAGAAGACCAAAGATTTGCTGAATGCGATCGGCCTGTTAGGACTTCCAGCTGCTTTTGAATCCCCAGTTTGTACAAAGACTTTGCAATCGTGACCGGAGAGCGGTTTGCCTGGTACAGTAGAATTTCCTTACATGTAAATGTGCTGTGTATTGAAAGTGGGTCGTGATTTGGTTCCCCACTGTGTGAACGGTGTTCTGCTTGCTAGAAGCTTTATCCAGCCTAATTGTACTGAATCCGCGTTCATCTCCATTCAGCCTGGGCCATGCCACGCAGAGAAAGCCACCGACGAGAGACCTGCCTTGGGATCAGCCCCCTGCTCCACGCTTGAACAGGAATGGTGCCTCAGTGAATCATGTGGGCCCTGCTTCTCCTGGCACTCCAGATTAACCACCTGCTGTCTCGATTTTCATCCAGCCTGTGTCCAGTCTTGGATATCGTGAGTAATCATAAGGGTAGCTCTCTGCAACAACAGCCTAATCTAAAAGTGTGTCATCTGATTGTCTTGTTGTTTTCTTTTCATGAACTGAGCCCTCTGGCTTTGGATTACAAATAGTGTGGTTTCTGCATGTTGTTTTCTTCCATCACAAGGCCCCAACCAGCTGCAACGTTCCTGGCTAGCCCACTATTCTCCATCTGGGTACCCAGAGTGTATGACTGTTTATGGCCCCTGAAGTGCATGCATAACTGTTTGATTGATAGAGCCTTTAAGCAAATTTACCTGATTACACCCCTTCCTTGTTCAAGACCTTAAATAAATCAGATCTAACTCCTTTTTGCATTTACCCTGACTGTGGTTCCAGTTTGTGCAAGAGTACTGTACTGCTGTTATTTGCTGCGTATAATCTTGTTTTACAGGGGGTTCCCGGGGCCAGGCCAGAGGAAAGCCAAGGTGGTAAGTGCAAACAGTGTGGGTACTTGTGTGGTGTATCAGGGATATTGTGAAAGTGATTATTGTGTATTGTTCTGGCCACTAATAAGGAAAGAGGGGGGTTACAGTGTCCAGGAGGGCTGTGCCCAGGTTAGCTGGACCACTACCAACCCTGACTTCCAAGTGGAGGTACCCGTTTCAGAACTCAGGCCCCTTAACCTGCTACTAGCCAAGCAGGCAGGGGTAGTAGCCCTTGGAATAGCGCCACCTAGGGGTTACAAGTACAATCAACTAAAGGTAAAAATCTTAGAATAAGAGTAGTGTAGAGGCCACTGAACCAAGATGAGAAATTAGACAGGGAACAGGGTTCAAAACTGCAAAGATGGCTAGCAAGGAGGAGGTAGTAATTATGGGGGATTTCAGTCTAACTGGGGTAGACTGGAAGATCCCTGCTACCACTTGTACCAGGACCAAGGTGCTGTTAGATGCATTCCAGAGTGGGTTCCTGACATAAAGTTTCCTGGAGCCCACCAGTGAGAGGGTAATTCTGGACCTGGTTTTATCTAATTGTGCACATGTCCAGGAGATAAAGGTGGAAACATCACTTGCAGGAAAGCGACCATCACACTTTGTGGTTTTACCTGGACATGAGCAGGGAGAAGACTGTGACAAAAACAAGGGTGCTAGACTTCAGGAGGGCAGACTATGGATGATGCGGGAGATCCTGGGAGGACACTATACTGGGATCAGGAAGGAAATAGAGGTAGACCAAAAAATGGGCCATTATCTAGGAGGGACTCATGGCAGCCACTAATGAGTGTGCCAAAATAACAGGGCCGGCGTTAAGCACCCGCCAACCCCGCGGCCACGGGAGGCCCCCAATGTAACGAGCGCGGTGGTGACGGGACTGGCGGCGGGCCCCTTGGGACAGACTGGTGCTCCAACTGCGGGACACAGAAAACAAGACGCTACAAAAGTCAGTGTCACTCACATGCTAAAAAGTGTGGGCCCCTGTACACCAACGAGCAGCCAGTCGGACGTCAACATAAACCAAAGTTGTAAGGATAAGGCAAGGGAACCCCTATGGCTGTATTAAAAATTCCTACCATTTCCTTCCATTCGCAAGAAGAGTCACCGAACGAAGACTCGCGAGCGACGCTGCAGAGACAGCAGAGCACCCAATTTCCTGACCCTGGCAGTGGATTCCCGGCTGTGCCCTGGAGGCTGTGACTCCTGTGTCGTCCAAACCGTGTTCAAAATGTAAATGCTACACTAAGCTTCCGTTCCTTACTTCTTGTTTCCCTACATCCCCTTATTGTGCTGCACATGATGACGTGGGACGTGGTGTGGTGAACCAATTGCAGGGCTCCACTCTGTCCGCTCCTGATATCACACCTCCTCCCACTGGGACCTGAACATTTCGGTTCCCACTCAGGTCCATAGCTGCACCATAAAAATGAACCCTCCGGCACTCTTGGAATCACAGCAAACTGAGCCAAGGACCAGTTCCAGAGCGTCGGGGAGAAACCTGAGGAAGAGGATTGCAGTCGCTAGTCTGAGGAGCAGAGAGGAGGAGGACTATCACCCACCCAGTTGGAGCCAGCTACAGAACCCGTCCAGCAGTTCATCCAGGCCCGTCACCACTGATACAGGGCCCCCCTGTCCTTCTGCCAGTGCTGCTAAGTTGAGCTGTAATTAAATTTACTTTTTTTCTTTTTTAAGAAAAAAAAGCAGCAGCGCAGTAGTTTAGTTTAGCCTGGGCACGGACTACAGTACCGCCAACCAGTCTAGTCTGACTGAGAGACTGCTACACAGCCATCGTGCCTGACAACTACCGTACAGAGGTGACCCCTGCCTGCAGTTGTGGTGACGCCGGTGAGAACAGCAAGGATTCCGGGAGACCAGCAGTACCTTGCCTTGCCTAGTGCCTTCTCTTCCTTTTCCGTAGGTAATACAGTCAGTGAATTTGTTGGTGAAGCTCAGCATGGGGAGGCTGTATCATATGTACAATGGTACTTACTTTGTACCTAACTTAAACATTTTCTGGTTGTTGATCTTAGTTTTAAGTGCTTCTAACAGTATTTGCTTTGCATGTTTACTACCCCTTTACTAGTACTGTAGCAGCCGAAGGCATTAATGTAGTAGGTCTCCTGTGGAAACATGTAGGTGCTTGGTGCTGAAGAAATACAAAAGTGTGAATTGAACAGACTGGGTGGATTGCCAGAGCAATACAGCCTTGCTGAGACATACATTAGGTATCCTGCAGTGCAGACTATTCTCGAGTCACTGACTGGGACAGACTTCAGAGGTGGGTTACCATAGTGACAAGCTGCCATTAGTGCCACCGCTTACCTTGCCTAGGTGCCGGAAGATAGTAAAAGCTTCATTTTGGATAGATTGGTCAGTGGCATGCTAGGCAAGGTAAGTGGTGGCACTAAAGGCAACTTACTGAGTTCACTTTTTTCTTTTATTGAGAATCAAATGTGCAGGCATGGTTGGGAAAGCAAAGGAAGTTTACTTTTTTGTTTTATTGACAATCAAGTGTATGAGCGCCTTGTTGGGAAAGCAAAGGAATATGTGTAATTAACTTTTTTAGTTTTAGTGTATTTCGTGGCTCACTGTAGACTGGCAAATGAAACATCCTTCAAAAGTTTTTGATGATTTTTGGGCCGATTTTGCTGGAAAAATAGAAACTGAGGTATGGGTCGGGAACAATCAGTTGTTCATTATAATGAGGTTCGTTATAGTGAGGGTCACTGTACTGTGATAGCCAGATAAGGTGGTGTCATCCTACTGTCTTGTAGGTCTGTCTATCTGGAATTACAAAGAAAGTTCCTACTGATCCATTGTTGTTCTGTCTCTGCTGCTCTATTATGCTGCTGTCTCCTCTCTATGTATGCCCTATCTGTATCCACCAGAGGCTAAATTAATTCAGGTGAAGAATTAATTTAGCCTCTGCTGGGATACAATATAGGGCACACATAGAAAGGAGACAACAGCATAATACAGCCGCAGAGATAGAACAATAATGGATCAGTAGGAGCATTTTTTTATGTTATACATTTATTAATAATAAATGAGTAGTTTGTTTCTTGCTCTTCAAGTAATTTTGACTCAGTCTGGGGAAAATGACAGATTGTGTAACAACTTGTTGGAGCACTCCCAGCAGTTAAGGAAGCGATTTTTTATTCTGATATGTAATATACTGTATTTATATGATAGTTGCTTGAGTATATCAAGTTGGACACTGTGCCCACTACACCATCAATGGTCCTACATTGAAGCAGAGGCAGTATATGATTGTTTAGCATGGTCTGCTGTGCTTGTGGGTGGGCGTGTGTGTGTGGGCGTGTGGGTGTGTATTCATGTTAAATACTGCACCATATTATATCTAAAAAGAGATGTTATGTTTGCATGTAAGTGTAATGGCCTAGGAGAGGTAACTCCTCGGTCAGGTCCTGTGGATGGGTAGGGGAGCGTTGGTGAAAAGCAGTGCCGCTACGTCAAAGCCCTCCCCTGTGGGCACTGTTTTTACCAATACAAATATATGCATGAGGGTTTTATTTATCTGGCTATCTCATGCTGTGTTTCAATGACTAGGGCTAAAGGCTTACCACTCTTTGGAGGAGGGTGCACACAGTTTATGGTTTTGTGACTGAGCAAGTATGAGCAGTTAACATTGGATAAGGTCTGTAAAGGGAGATGTATGGTTTTCCCATTACTTACACACTGGTGGTTGACTACACCTTGGGTCTATTTTGGACTGCTGTTGCCTATATGAAGGTAAGGCATTTAAGGCAGATATAGTTTGCCATGGGGACCAAGCTGATGGGACATCACAGCAGAGCCCTGAGACCCCACTCCTTCTAAAAACAAATTAGTAAATTGCAATGCCAATCCAAGCTGAAAATTTATTGTTGCATGATCCCGGGGGGGGCACTGACCTACTTTGTTTCTAGAGTTTTCAGACCTAGTGTACTTTTACAACTGAAATGTGACAGCAGCCAACTCATCACTCGTTAGCAGCTCTTTATGTGATCCTGATGGCCTTACTAGGACAATGTGAAAATACTGCATGTGGCTGTGGGCTCATTAACAGCTCTTTACTATGTGCACCTGGTATAATCTGTAGGACAATGTACAAAATGCAGATAGTTTAAGGCTCTATTAGAACTCATTTGCAGCTGCTTGGGTATACACTTGGTACAGACATCACACACACATTGAACATTAAATGGTTAAAGGAGAACTGCACTGAATCTAAAGTAATGTTTCTCAGTTTACCACCTTGAGTATTGTGCAGTTCTAATGTGCTGGCTTTTAGTATGTTAGAAGCTGTTTTCAATATATTTCACATTCTGCAATTGTTTCATATCTAAAGACTTCTTGGGTATCTCAGTGAGTTTGTCATACACACTGAGTGTTCAAGTGACATTTTACAACTCTGTAGTTTATTTCAGCCACAACAAAGTTCTATTTTATAGCAGAACATGGATGAATTGTGTCATCGATGAGATCCAACCAAGGGTCGGAACTAAAATGGGTCTTGCATGCAATGTGCAAACCAGAATTATATAATGTGGTATGAAAATCTTGTAACCTCATTGGTCAAAACACATTGCATGACCGTGGGTATATCTTACAGCAACCCATGGCTGCGAAATGGCATTTATATATATAAAAAAAAAAAAAAAGCACAATTGAACATATTTTAAATTAATTTTACACATGGGTCCATTGTATAGTCGCAATAAGGTACTCCAGGCCCTGGGTGTGGGTTATTGGGGGATCCATTTTTTCAGTGGAAATTGCTTACAGGTTCAGTGCAGTTCTCCATTTAGCTTGTCCAGCTATTTAGAAGTGATGCTTGATGCTCTACCTCTGCTACAGAAATGGCAGGTAAAGGCAAGAACCTAGTGTTAGTTACTTATTTTGGGGTTTCTTGACTGTAGCACTTAATAGATGCAAAGGAAAGACAGCACTCATTCATTTTTTTTTTTTGTTACTTAGTATGTTTTAATCAGAGAAGTTTTATTAAATAGTTCTTTCAGCTGTTCTTTTCAGCGGCCTTCCAGAGACATGCCTCGAAGGCCCGCTGAAAGTGTTGAAGCACACGGCTGATTTTGTGAGGGACCTGTTTGATTAAAACATGCACTGAGCATCTTGGAAAAATCCACAGTGAGTGCTGTCTTTTGTGCAGCTGGGCTGGCAGCTTTGAGATGGCACCACCAAACCTGAGCGCACCACTTTCCTGAGTGTTTAACCATAATCGAAGGACTGCAAACACACATTCTAAGGCCTGACTTGCTGCTTCCTTCAAAGATTACTGATTTGTTCTGTGGTTATTTTGAGTTGTGGTGTGTGTAGTTGCTGAAAGAACAGCCACACACATTGGTTTTCAGAATTGTTTTTATTTACATGAATACACAGTACATATCATGATTTTAGGATGTTTTAATTTTACTGTATGTATATGATTTATTGTAAAAGCGCTTTGGTTTTGGAAAGATGCTCTTTAAAAATAAAGCTTTGATTGATGTCTCTCACACAGACATGCACACAGACCCCTGCACTCACATTGGTATACATGCCTTCCTATTACCTGTAGTATCCAGCAAAATCAACACATTTCCATCCAAATTAAAATATCCAGCAAAGCCTCATGGCTCCTTTGGGGGGAGATGGGAGGCTGATTATCCTAGCCTGGGGTGCGAGGGACCCGGACTCTCTCAGTGTAGTATACCAGTAAGGGGGTTCATGACCATCCCAGTGTGGGGCCAGGGACTCCCAGTGTCTGTCTGTCGGTCTGGTCTGGTCGGTCTGGTCTGTCGGTCTGCTCGGTCTGGTCGGTTGGTCTGGTCGGTCGGTCTGGTCTGTCGGTCTAGTCTGTCCTGCCTGTCTCTGTCTGGCGGTCTGGTCTGTGACCCACTCACTGTGTTTTGGGGTCATGATCCTTATAGTGTGTGTGTGGGGGGGGTTCTGTCTATCACAGTGAGTTGTTTTGTGCCTGTGGCCATCTCAATGTATGGCATAGGGCCTGGGCATCTATATATGGCAACCTTTACACAGAGCAGGTCAATGCAAGTGTTGCTGAATCCACAAAGCCGAAATATTAAAATGCCCGATGTAGTCACCTTTCACTGAAATGGAAGGGAAAAGTGAAAAAATGCTCTTGAGTAAATCTGCTAATTCTGCCGCAGAAATTTCATGGGATATTTTTTTTTTTTTTACCTTCTTCAGTTTCAAGAAATGAATCGCACATATTTGTCTGGAGCTGCAAAGAGAAAGTTACAGCAGCAGAGAAATGAAGACACAAAGTGGCAAAGAGGTGCTATTGAGAAATTTTTTGTTACTACCCCATCACACTCAAGTCAAAGCCTAGGAAGCGGAGCTGATCTTGAAAGAGCACCTGAACCTGGAGCAGACATTCCTGCAACTGCTGTAATGGAAGAAATGGTGTCCACCTGTGAAACTATCACCCCGGAGTTCTACCATTAGAGGAGACCAGGAATGCACCTGCCACTGTCTATACGGTACCCACCACCTGCGAAAATATCCCAGGAGTTCTGCCTTCAGAGGAGACCAGTAACACACCTGCCACTGTCCACACTGTGCCCACCTGCATAGACAACCTCACTTGTGATTTAGCGGGATCTTCTCAAATTTCATTTGAGGATCTTGGAACCTGGCCACACACACTAAGGGATGAAGTAAGAGTGTCATCTGTGAAACATGGACCTGTGCAAGTCATACTGCCACAATTCCCAGTAAATGAGAAGAAGAGAAGATTTACTGCAGAAAATTATTTTCGCACTCTGCCCCATGGTGAGAGAGTCAATCGCACTTGGTTGACATACTCTGTGTCTAAGGATGCACTGTTCTGCTTTGCCTGCAAATTATTTGGACACTCGAACAATCTTCTTCGGACTGGAGGTTATCGGGCATCGCGAGAAATGTCCAAGGCTTTGAGTTCCCATGACCGTGCACCAGAACATGTAGCAAGCATGTTACAGTGGAAGGAACTGGAGACCAGGTTGAAGAGTGGCCAGACACTGGATGAAAAGAGACAGCTGCTGATAGAGAAAGAGATAATACACTGGCGTGGAGTCTTGGAACGGATCATAGTAACTATTCAATTCTTGGCTGAGAGGAACATGGCTTTCTGTGGCACAAGTGATGTGCTTCATACCCAAGGCAATGGAAATTTCTTGGGTCAGGTTGAATTTCTGTCAAAGTTTGACCCACTCATGGCTGAACATATACGCCGGATTCAGAATAAAGAAATAATGGACCACTATTTGGACAAGGACATTCAAAATGAAATAATTAAACTAATTTCAGGTGCAATTGTAAGGGCCATTGTGTCACAGATACAACAATCCAGATATTTTGCAGTTATCCTGGACTGTACTTCTGACATTAGCCACCAAGAGCAGATGACACTTGTTGTTAGTCATGTGGATGTTTCGAAAAATGTCGCCACCATCGAGGAACATTTTTGGGGTTCATACTGTAAATGACACAACTGGAGAAGGACTAACTGATTCCTTTCTTCAGACTTTACAGCAACATAATCTGGACATCAGCAACTGTCGGGGGCAAGGATATGTTAATGGGAGCAACATGAAAGGGAAACGAGCTGGTGTGCAGGCTCGCATAAAAGAATTAAACCGCAGAGCTTTTTATGTGCCATGTGCCTGCCACTGCCTGAATCTCATCATCAGCGATGGAGCCCATTCATCTAGGCATGCTGTCTCTTTCTTTGGCTGCCTGCAGAAGGTCTACAGTCTTTGCTCAGCATCAACAGGCCGCTGGCAAATACTGAAAAAACATGTTCAGATAACTCCAAAGCCACTTTCTGAGACTCGGTGGGAGTGTCGGATAGAGTCTGTAAAAGCACTACGCTATCAGCTCAAGGAAATTAGGAGTGCTTTGCAGGAGATTGCAGAGTCTGTAAGGACCAAGGATGCTGCAGCATATGCAGAGGCAACGTCACTTTGTGCCGAACTCCTGTCATACAAATTCATTGTATGTCTTGTCATCTGGTATGATGTCCTGCTTGAAGTCAACCGTGCAAGCAAGATATTACAGAGTGCATCAGTTGACATATCGACCTGTGTGAAGGTGCTTGCTTCAACCACTGACATACTTAAAAAGTACAGAGAGAGTGGGTTTGAACAGGCATTGGTACAGGGCTCTAAGATTGCTGCAGAACTGGATGCCCAGCTGGATTCCGGCAGGCAAGGCACAGAAAGGTCAAGCGACTATTTGATTCTACGAAGGACAGGATGAGACAGTGCAGGACCCAGAACGCAGTATTCAAGTTGAGTTTTCAACACATTGCTGGACACCACACTCATGTCCTTTAGCGAGCGCTTTCAGCAAATGTCCAAGTTTGCTAAAACATTTGGATTTCTGTCTAACATAAAAGCGCTAAATGGTGTTTCCATAGAAGACCTGATGCAGCAATGTGAGGTCCTCAAAGAAAAATTAACAGACAGAACCACTAACCACTCTGACTTTGATGCTCATGAACTTGCACATGAACTCAGGAACCTGGCAGGAATGCTTAAGACTGATACGTCACCAATACAGGTATTAAATTTTTTCCTTCAAAACCGGCTACATGAAATCTATGTGAATGTCTTTGCAGTGTTGTGCATTTTTTTTGACAGTACCTGTAACTGTGGCAACAGCAGAACGCAGTTTTTCAAAACTTAAGTTGATAAAAACCTATCTGAGGTCATCAATGAGCCAAGAAAGACTGGGCTAGCAGTGCTGTCTATTGAGCATGAAGTTGGCAAAAGTCTCCCTTATAGTCACCTTATCGATGAATTTGTCAACAAAAAAGTCCGGAAAGTCCCTCTGAAGCTTTAAAAGTCGTATGCACAATTTCATTACAAATATAGGGGTTGAGCTTGTCAAATCCCTTATACAGTTTGGAATGCAGGAGAATTGTAGCCTTCTTCAAATTGGTGAGCTCCCAACTAAAACCCTGTGAGCCTCTTATTGGCTGGAGCACACTACCTAAATAGTAAAGTCTGAGTGGTTTACCCAGAATACTAAAAGCAGGAGAACATCGCCTCTGAAGGGCAAGATATAAAACAAAAAAAAGTTTTTCCTGGCCGATGGAGGTGGTCACTTTGCCGTAGTGGTCAGGCTTAATCATAATTCAGCTGAATGATGAGACTAAGAACCTCTCCAATTTTTACCAGAATAGTTTTTCCTGACCGATGGAGGTGGTCACTTTGCCGTAGTGGTCAGGCTTAGTCATAATTCAGCTGGATGATGAGACTAAGAACCCCAACAACTTACAACAAGTAAGCTTATTAAGTTATATGTAAACAAATGCAGACTTTAATGCTGCAGAGTTGGGTGGGGGATGGAGCAGGAGAGTTCTGGTTCCTTAACTATGCTATTGGTTGGACTTGCACATTTGCATCATATGCTAAACTGAAGCACCTTTTATGAGCAGTCTCACTTTTGGCTGGGGAATGTGATGAATTTGCTGATGCTTTGGCTGGTCACATACAGGGTGCCTCCTCACTCTTTTTTTAAGATGCATTGTGAATGCAAGGATTGAGCTTACCAGAGTCTTTCTAATGAATTTCTGTAAGAAATTCCAAATTAGCTATGTCCCATGTATGTACTTATTCCTTCAAGTGTTTCTACCCCTCAAATGCATTGTTCATTTTGTTTCGAGTTTGAGAACAATTTGTCAGTTTTAGAAATATGGTGGGCTTGTTTCTAGTCTTCCAAATGTGATAGCATGTAAGTATGCATTGGCACATATTGTATGAAATTAAAATACTATGTAGAAAGATTACTGGGGAGGGGGGCCCCAGCCCTGTCTGTGGGCCCCCAGTCATAGAGTTTGCTGGAGGCCCCTAAAGTCCTAAAACCGGCCCTGCAAAATAAAAAGCAAACATTCTAGAGCCAAGAAGCCCAGCTTGTTTGATAGGAAGGTAGCCCAACTGGTAAACAGTATGACGACAGCCTTCAGGAAGTGTAAACACACCCAGAGGGATGAGGATAGGGAGGAATATTGTACTAGGGCAAGGGAGGTGGGCAGGGCAGTACAACTGGCCAAGGCTAAGAGAGAGCAAGAGCTGGCAGAGGGGTGAAAGTGAGGGAGAAGAAAAAATTACTCACCATAGTAATGTTGTTTCTTCTAATGGAGTCTTGCTGTATTCTGACATAATGCAGTTAGCCCCAGCACTTGAACTGCCCCAGAGAGGAAAGAGTTAACTCTATGCAGAAGCATAGAACGTTGAGCTCGAGCTTGGTTTTCAAACCTCTGACTGTGGTACTTCCCAGTGTAATCATCAGATTCTTATGAGCAAACTAACTAACTAAGCATTATACTATGGAAATTGTTCAAACATATAGCCAAAGGGCAAAATCCAAAAAGACTCAAGTCGAGAACCCAAGAAGGAAAGGTAGTGACAATATTTAACTATAAAAACACAAGAAAAATAATAATAACAGCTACCCCACCCTTAAGAGGGAGGGTACTAGGTACACCCCTGAGGTGCAACACTGTACCTGCCAGCCCGCTTCCCAAAAACTAGGTTCTGAGAGGGGAGGCGGGGAGGAGGTCAGAATACAGCAAGACTCCATTAGAAGAAACAACATTACTATGGTGAGTAATTTTTTCTTCAAACAACATGAAGTCTTGCTATGTTCTGACATAATGCAGACTACCAAGCAGTTCCCTATGGAGGAGGGAATGCAGAACCTACTTTGGGAACAGGTTCTGCAGTACTGCAGTGCCAAACCAAGCATCACTCCTAGCCTGGATGTCCAGGGAGTAATGCTTGGGGAAAGTATGTACTGTTTTCCAGGTGGCTGCTTTACAGATCTCTAACAAGGGTATATCTCTGGCCACAGCTAGAGTAGCAGCTGTACCCCTAGTCGAGCGAGCCCTCAGGCCTGAAGGGGGTGTTCTACCCAATTTGTCATAGCAGAATTGTATACAAGAAACAATCCACCTGACAATAGTTATTTTAGTGGCAGGCTTACCTTTCCCCACTTAACCATAAGTGAGAAACAATAGAAGACAGTCATTTCTGTGTACCTTAGTATGCTCTATGTAGCAGCTAAGAGCCCTTTTAACATCCAAACTGTGTAATCTTCTTTCCCCTGAAGAAGAATGGTCAGTGAAAAACACAGGGAGAGATATAGATTGGTTCAGATGAAAATCCGATACCACTTTGAGCAAGAACCTCTTATTGGTTCTTAGAACCACTTTATCCCTATGGAAGGATATGAAGTCAGGTTCAACTGACAGGGCCTGTAATTCACTAATCCGCCTGGCAGAAGTAATAACTACCAGGAACACAGTTTTCCAGGTCAAGTACTTTAACTCGGCCGATGCCAGAGGTTCAAAGGGTGGCTGCATAAGCTGAGCAATAGATACATACATAGATACATAGACAGTGTCGGCAGATAAGGGCCTATGGCCCACCTAGTCTGCCCATTTGAGCTTGTAAGTTCAGTTTGTTTTCCTAGAAGTCTGTTTCCCCTTAACCCTGCCCTCTAGAATTCCTTTATGTCTATCCCATGCATTCTTAAATCCCGTGATTGTTTCAGCCCCCACCACTTCCTCTGGCAGGGTGTTCCACTTGTCCACCACCCGTTCTGTGAAGAAATTCTTTCTCATGTTTCCTCTGAATCGTCCTCCCTCCAACTTCATCCCATGCCCTCTAGTCCTGAAACATCTTTTCGCTTAAAAATAGTGTTTTCCTGCACCCTGTTCCTCCCTGTAAGATACTTGTATGTCTCTATCATATCCCTCTCTCCTCCTCTCCTCCAGGAGTACATGTTCAGTTCCTTCAACCTGTCTTCATAGGACTTGTGATGCAACCCATGCACCATCTTTGTTGCCCTCCTCTGAACCTTCTCTACCCTGTCTATGTCCTTACGTAGGTATGGTCTCCAGAACTGTACACTGTACTCCAGGTGGGGCCTCACTAGTGTCTTGTATAGCGAATTATGACCTCCTTTTCCTGCTGGTGATGCCCCTGCCTATACATCCCAGCATCCTATTTGCTTTACCTGATGCCTTGTCACACTGTTTCCTACCTTGAGGTCATCAGAGATGACAACCCCAAGATCCCTTTCCTGCTTGGTGCATGCTATATCCTCACCCCCCAACTGATATATTGTGCCAGGGTTTTTGTGCCCCATATGCATTATCTTGCACTTCTTTGCATTGAATTTCAACTGCCAAACCCTTGACCATTCTTCAAGTTTCTGCAGGTCCCTTCTCATTCTGTCTACACCCTCTGGTGTGTCTACTCTGTTACAGAGCTTTGTGTCATCAGTGAACAGTGAAATTCTGCCTTCTAGATCAATGCAGACATTAAGGCGGAGTAGGTTCTCTAAAGGGAGGGTTAATGTGAACCAGACCTTTGAAAAACTTCCTGAAAACAGGATGAGATGCCAGGGAAGAGCCCTTCCCCGCTGAAAGGAATGCAGAGACAGCTGCTAGATGAACCTTCAAGTGGCAGGCCTAAGGCCTAGACCATTCAGATGAACTAGATAATCTAAGGCTGTGGAGATGTCTGCAGAATCAGGTACAATGCCTTTCTGAGAACACCAAATACTGAACCTCTTCCATTTGGAATTGTAAGTTTTTCTAGAGGAAGGTTTCCTGGAGACCTTCAGAATATCCAGAACTCCCTGAGAGAGATGTAGTGCTGCATATTCTAACTCTTCAAGAGCCAGGCCTTGAGGTTGAGAGACTGGAGATTGGGGTACCAGATCCACCCCTGGGAGGAGGACAGGAGATTATATTTCCTGGGAAGAGACAGGGGACGTGACACTGTCAAGGACAGCAGTAGAGGATACCAAGGCTGTCTGGCCCAATCTGGAGCCACTAGTATCACTGTGCAGGGTTGAGTTCTGATCTTGATCAGAACTCTGAACAGCAGAGGGAAGGGAAGTGAAGGAAGGCATAGAGAAACCTGCCCTTCCAGTCCAAAATGGCAGCATCCAGGGTTACCGTCCCCAGGACTGGAGGTCTGCAACAAAACAGAGGAAGTTGATGATTGTCCGATGCTGCAAAGAGATCTATCTCTGGAGTGCCCCACCTGGAGAAGATGACTTTCAGGATGTGAGGATCCCAGGACCATGCGTGATGTCCCTGTGAAATTCTGCACAGGGTATCTGCTAGTACATTGTCCTTTCCTGGAAGGTAAACTGCTACCAGGGAAGTCTGAAGAGAATAGGCCAGAGACCACAGTTTCATGGCTTCTGTGTACAAGGCCGTGGGCCGAGTGCCTCCCTGCTTGTTGATGTAACACATTGTGGTGGTGTTGTCTGTTCTGACTTGGACCACCTTGCCCTTGACTGAATCTGAGAAGCTCTGAAGGGATAGGAAAACTGCCCTGAGTTCCAGGAGATTGATATGAAGGAGAGACTCCTGTGGAGACCAGACCCCTTGAGCTGTCAGGGCTCCCAGGTGGGCTCCCCAACCTAGGAGAGAAGCATCCGTAGTTAGAATTGCTGATGGGACTTGAGGGAGAAATGGAACTCCTTGTCTGAGGTTATCCTGGTCCAGCCACCACTGGAGAGCTTGGACCAGAGTCTGAGTCACTGGAATCAGTTTGGTGAGAGAGTCCTTTCTCTGTGACCAAAAGGACCTTAGGTGGAACTGAATGTCCCTTATCTAAAATCTGGCTCCCTGTACCACTGCAGTGGAGGCTGCCATGTGGCCCAGGAGTTAGAGGAACTGTCTCGCTGGACGAGAAACCTGAGGTCGAAAAGAGGAAGCAAGATCTCCTAGGGCCTTCACCCTTGCCAGGGGAAGGAAAGTTTTTGCTTGGATAGTATCCAATTCTATCCCTATGAAGGTGAGAAGTTGTACTGGTTCGAGGACAGATTTTGGAAGATTGAAAAGAAACCCCAGAGAACTGAGCAAGTCCTGGGTGGTTTGCAGAGCTGACCTGACCTGGTCTGATGACTGACCTACGATTAGCCAGTCATCCAGATATGGAAAAATGGTGATACCCTGTCTTCTGAGGTAAGCCACCACTACTGCAAGGCAGTTTGTGAACACCCTTGGAGCTGATGTTAGGTCAAATGGCATGGCCCTGAACAGATAATGGCTTGAAGGCAGCTCGAACCTGAGGTTTTTTCTGTGGGAGCACCTGATAGGGATATGGAAGTAGGCATCCTTGAGGTCCAGGGATGCTAGCCAATCCCCTGTCCTTAAAGAGAGGATAATTCCCAGAGTTACCATTTTGAATTTGGGTTTTGAAATGTGTTTGTTCAAATACCTTAGGTCCAGAATGGGTCACCACTCCCCTGTTTTCTTTGGGGTAAGGAAGTACCTGGAGTACAGGCCTTTTCCCCTGTGTTGAGTAGGAACCTTCTCTATGGCTCTGAGAGCCAAGAGAGAGGAAACCTCTGCCTCTAGGGCAAGGGTTTCTGAGATTGATGCAGCTGGAAAAGACCTGGCCCTCCTTTTTGGGAACCTTTTGAAGCTGAGGGCTAGTTCCTGGCTTACTACTTCCAGGACCCACTTGTCTGAAGTCACAGACTTCCAGGCCTAAAAGTAGTAAGCCAGCCTGCCTCCTACTGGGATTGGGGAGTCGACCTGGGCTGACACCTCAGGGTGTCTGGTTGGCAGGAGCCTTAGATTGAGAGGAGGAAGGCAGCCCTGCTCATCCCCTTCCTGCCCCTCCCTCGGGAAAAAACCCTCTGTGGGAAAGGAGAGGAGGCCTGGGCTTGGTAAAAAGGCCTGTGAAAGGGCCTGCCCCTACCCCTGGACTGTTCTTTTGTGGAGTGGCTTGCCTTTCCTTGGCCTGTGCACTCCTGTAAGTGGTCCTGTATTCATCCATTTTCTTCATGTAAGCCTCTGTCTGCTCCCCAAACAGAGAGTTGTCAACTACAGGAAAATCCATAGCCTTAGTCTGGGTATCCTGTGATAGGCTAGTACATCTGAGCCAAGCATGTCTTCTGAGAGACACAGATGTAGCCATGACTCTTGATGCCATATCATTGGAGTCCACAGCAGCGTGAAACTGTTTTTTAGATACCTCAATTTCCTCCGCAGCCACCTCCTCCAGCTCCATGGCTAGCTGAGGCAAGGCCTGTTTAGCCAGTTCCAGAACAGTATCCCACCTGGACTTCTGGTACCTGGCTGTTTAGGCCATATAGTTTGCCTGCCTGAGTCCCAAAGAGGATGCCAGATATTGTTTTTTGGCCATGGCATCAACTTTCCTGGAGTCCTTGTCCAGGGGTGTGAAGCCAAAGGAATGTTAGCCCTGTCACAGGCTGCAGCCTGCAGTACCCCAACATGGCTGCTATAAGTATAAAGGAACTCCGTACCTGAGCCTGATAACATATACCTCCTGTCCATTCTTTTATCCGCAGGAGGTAATGAGTTAGGAGTTTGTAAAATCTATTGTGTCTGTTTCCCCAAGGACTAATGAAGAGGGAGAGACAATCTTCTGGCCTCTGGGATGTCCATCATTTCCACAAAATCAGACACTTCTTCCTCCTCAGCAGCTTCAACCATAGGGAGTTGGAGGGTTTCGGCCACCTTCTTGTAGAACAAGAAGTGTGAAGGGGACTCAGAAAGCCTGGCAGGGAAGACATTAGAGGGCCTGTCTTGGGAGATGTCCGGTTCAGTGGGCACATCCAGACCCCCCCAGGTCATCATCTTCGTCTTCATCATCGGGATAGTCTTTGTCTCCCTCCCACTCCTCATAAAAAGCATCTGGATCGTAATCCAAAGGAGACGGATCTGTCCGAACTGACCGCCTAACTGGCAGTACTGGTTCGGACGGAACTGGGTGAAGCGATTAAACAATGCTAATCGCTTTGGCTATCTCATCCGCGGTTGGAGTATGCAGTACTGGATCTGAACCGGCAGACTTTCGTTTCCTTTATGACAGAAATGGCCCTTCAGAGTTGGCTCTCCTTTTGCCTGAGGAGGTATCATCTAGGTCAGTAGGCACCTCCTCAGGTTCGGCCGCAACCGAACTGGGCTGGCCATCCGGATCTACGGACTTCTCGGCCTCCCTTTCCTTCAGTCTACTCATCTTTTTTCTACAGTGTCTTTGGGAACATTTTTGCAAATTTGGCAGTCTGACTTGAGGTGGTCAAACCCCAGACAATAAACACAGATGAGGTGGGGGTCGGCCTTGGCAAAGGCCTCCCCACACTCAGTACAGTGTTGAGACCCAGTGGGACCGGTTTTCTTCTTGGGTTTCTCAGACATGGCCAACCTACTAAATTACCCTATAGCAGCTTTCAGGCCAGGTAATAAATAACTGATTGGTTAAAAACCGTGTCACGGGTTTTGAAAAAGAACCAGAAAAGGCCCGGTTCTTTTGAAACCGATTGGTACCGGAACACCACTGTAATCCCAGAAAAATTCAATTTTTAAACAAGTAGAAATAAGGTTGGTTCCTAACCAGACCGACCGATTAGAAACCGAAGAGAAGAACAATTTCCACACTTTTACCTAAATAAAACACAGTCACTACCTATCTACTACACTACCTGTACCGTAGACAGAGGCTGGAAATCCAAAAAAATAACAAATAGAACGGTTTAAACCAAAAGCTTTTTAAACTTTACCGAACCGAGCAGAGGAATCTCTGGAGCGACTTCACTGTTAGGCGGAGTAAAGAATCTGACGGTTACACTGGGAAGTACCACAGACAGAGGTTTGAAAACTGAGCTCGAGCTCAACATTCTATGCTGCTGCATAAAGTTAACTCTTTCCTCTCCGGGGTAGTTCAAGTGCTGGGGCTAACTGCATTATGTCAGAATACAGCAAGACTTCACGTTGTTTGAAGGCCTTCTACCAGTACATAAGGGAGAAGTGGGATATCAAGGATGGGATAGTCAGGTTGGAAAGGAAGGGAGTGGTAGCAGGGTAGAGAGGAGAAAGCAGAAGTGCTTAACAAGTACTTCTGTTTAGTCTTCACCAAGTAGAAGGATGGCCCAGTACTGCACGGAAAGAAGGAGGAGAAACGGGAGGTGGGATCATAGAAGGGGAGACTGAAACTGACAGGGTGAAGAAAGGCTTGAAGGCCCTGAAGGTAGGCAAGTTTCCAGAACCAGAAGGCATACACCCAAAGGTGCTGAGGGAGCTGACAGATGTGCTGGTGGGTCCCATAGTGGATCTGTTTAACACCTCTCTGCAAATGGGAGAAGTACCTCCGAACTGGAGGACAGCACATGTTGTGCTGCTACAAAAGTGTGGCATGAGGGATGACCCTGGTAACTATCAGCCAGTCAACCTGACTTCTGTAGTGGGTAAGCTCATGGCAACCATACTGAAAGCAAGACTGGTAAGCTTTCTGGAAGAAAGTGGGCTCCAAGATGACAGGCAACATTTGTTTGTGTCAGGATCATCCTGCCAGACAACCTAATGGATTTCTTTGACTGGATAACCAGGACAGTGGACAGGAGCCAAGCAGTGGACAGCCTATATTTAGACTTCAGTAAGGTCTGTGACTCTGTTCCCCATAAGAGATTAATTAGGAAGCTGGAGGACCTGAGGGTAGGGGCAAAACTAGCTGTGTGGGTTAGAAACTGGCTGCAAGACAGAAGTCAGAGGGTAGTAGTCGAGGGGGGTTCTTGGAGTCTAGACCAGTTACTAGAGGGATCCCACAGGGCTCAGTGGTCAGTCTGGTGTTATTTAACATCTTCATCAGTGACACTGTAGATGGGATAAAAGGTATGAGATGCCTGTCTGTGGACATCACAAAGCTCTGTGGGAGAGTGGATATGGAAAAGGGGAGACAAGACATTAGCGAAAACCTGGCCTAACAGGAGAGGTGGTCATATATTTGGCAACTGGGATTCAACGGCAAAAAGTATAAGGTACTGCACTTGGAGCAAAGAACCCAGAGGCCAAATAGTGACTGGGAGGTGTGCAAGTTACCAAGTCAGAAGAAGAGAAAGACTTGGGTGTGATCATTACAAGTGATCTAAAGCTCTCATCACACTGCATGACAGTGGCAGTCAAAGCACATTGGTTGCTGGGCTATATATGTGATGGTCTAGAGGAGCTCTGTGGTACTCTACATAGATACATAGATACATAGACAGTGTCGGCAGATAAGGGCCTATGGCCCACCTAGTCTGCCCATTTGAGCTTGTAAGTTCAGTTTGTTTTCCTAGAAGTCTGTTTCCCCTTACCCCTGCCCTCTAGAATTCCTTTATGTCTATCCCATGCATTCTTAAATCCGTGATTGTTTCAGCCCCACCACTTCCTCTGGCAGGGTGTTCCACTTGTCCACCACCCGTTCTGTGAAGAAATTCTTTCTCATGTTTCCTCTGAATCGTCCTCCCTCCAACTTCATCCCATGCCCTCTAGTCCTGAAACATCTTTTTCGCTTAAAATAGTGTTTTCCTGCACCCTGTTCCTCCCTGTAAGATACTTGTATGTCTCTATCATATCCCCTCTCTCCCTCCGTCCTCTCCTCCAGGGAGTACATGTTCAGTTCCTTCAACCTGTCTTCATAGGACTTGTGATGCAACCCATGCACCATCTTTGTTGCCCTCCTCTGAACCTTCTCTACCCTGTCTATGTCCTTACGTAGGTATGGTCTCCAGAACTGTACACTGTACTCTGGGTGGAGCCTCACTAGTGTCTTGTATAGCGGAATTATGACCTCCCTTTTCCTGCTGGTGATGCCCCTGCCTATACATCCCAGCATCCTATTTGCTTTACCTGATGCCTTGTCACACTGTTTCCCTACCTTGAGGTCATCAGAGATGACAACCCCAAGATCCCTTTCCTGCTTGGTGCATGCTATATCCTCACCCCCCAACTGATATATTGTGCCAGGGTTTTTGTGCCCCATATGCATTATCTTGCACTTCTTTGCATTGAATTTCAACTGCCAAATCCTTGACCATTCTTCAAGTTTCTGCAGGTCCCTTCTCATTCTGTCTACACCCTCTGGTGTGTCTACTCTGTTACAGAGCTTTGTGTCATCAGCGAACAGTGAAATTCTGCCTTCTAGATCCTGTGCAATGTCACTGATGAAGATGTTGAATAGGACCGGTCCCAGCACTGATCCCTGTGGTACCCCACTGGTTACTCTTCCCTCTGTGGAGTGACAGCCATTTACCACCACCTCTGTGTCCTGCCACCCAGCCAGTTACCTACCCACCACACTACTGTCCTGCCCACACCCATATTCCCCAGTTTGTGTAATAGTCTTCTATGTGGCACAGTGTCAAAGGCCTTGCTGAAGTCCAGATAGGCCATGTCCACTGCCCTCCCCTGATCCACCTCCCTAGTCACCCAGTCAAAAAATTCAATGAGGTTGGTCTGACATGACCTCCCCCTGGTGAAACCATGCTGCCTTGGGTCCTGTAGTCCATTGACAACCAGAAGTTCCACCAATCTCTCCTTCAGTAGTGCTTCCATGATCTTTCCCACTACCAAGGTGAGGCTGACTGGTCTGTAGTTCCCTGCTTCCTCTTTGTTCCCACTTTTGTATAAGGGGACTACATCTGCTGTCCTCCAGTCTTTGGGTACCTCCCCTGTTTCCAGTGATTGGCTGAACAGGATAGCCAGAGATTCAGCCACCACCTCTCTTAGTTCTTTAAGGACCCTGGGGTGCACCCCATCTGGCCCCATTGCTTTATCAGCTCTTATTACTTCCAGTTCCTTCAGGACCCTTTCTCGTGTACTCTGCTCTAAAGATGGTGAAAAGAGATGAGTGAGACACCAAGGTCCGAATTATTGTGGATAAGATAACTGTTACCCAGACAAGGAGAGGCAGGAGTCGTCCTAGAGATTCAGTGCCCGCAGGGGGTTTATTTCGTACCAGTGGGTAGGGAGACACAGTCACAAGAGAAGGAGAAGTCACCCAAAACAATAGGACCAGGAACCAGAAGAATCTGTAGAGAGAATGGTTGATTCTGCAATCTTGTCACCAGAAACTAGAACAAAAATAAAGAAACGACAGACGCGTCCCACACTGGGCTTCGACGGACTCGACTTTCGGTGAACGACCAGGGGTGCAGACCAGGTTCTCCAGGATGAGCCCTCTCTTCTGTGGAGGGCGACCAACTTTGGGACATCTGGATCAGGAACCATATGAAATGACATTAGCAGAGCAGTCGTGATGCGCTTCAGCAGACGTACCTTCGAGCTGTGAAAACAAGAAACGGCGGGTACAACTTGTACCACTGGCGACGGACTCGACTTCAGCGGACGACACAGACGGAAGAGATGATCTGATGGACGATCCCACTTGAGTGAAGAATGATGAGAAGACGTCCTCTTCTGGGTACAGACTGAGTCTGAGTACGAAGTATTACAGACCACACTATGGGACTGCAGTGTAGTAGAAGATTGAGACTGTCCCCATACACTGGTAACAATGTAGCTGAAAGATGCACCTTCCTGCAATGCCAAGAGGACTGCGGAATGATCCGATAATTTGCCGGAGGAAGGGCAAATTATAAATTATGGGGTAATTATTACAGGAGGGCCAATTGTTCAGGTACTTGGAGCAATAGTTCAAATGCTTACGGCAACATTTCAGGGGCTTAGAGCAATAGTTCAGATGCTTAGGGCAATAGTTCAGATGCTTAGAGCAATAGTTCAGATGCTTAGAGCAATAGTTCGGATGCTTGGGGCAATAGTTCGGATACTTAGGGCAATAGTTCAGATGCTTAGGGCAACAGTTCAGATGCTTAGGGCAATATTTCAGATAACCGGGGCAAATAACCACAATCCATATACAATACATTCTTGGTGCTTCTTAGCAAGTTCACAGTCTTTCAAGTACTTCAGCAATAACAATTGTATGAACAGTACAGTTGTTACGGTAGCTTTACAGTATTTGTGAACTGAGTACCCTTGGATGGACCCCTTTTCCTAACTGTAGGGCCTTCCTGAATAGGATCTGGCTACCCCTGAATGTTTTGCTAAGGATGTCTTAACCCCTATACTGAGGGTACCACTTGCCCTAGGTTAATTGCCGGGAACACCAAAGGCCTAAATGCCTTATTTACTATGGGGCCTATATGCCTCACTTACTGCCACTAGGCTGGATTGTCCTAATCCACTAGGCCGGGGCTGCCCTTTCTACCACTAGGCTGGCTTGCCCTAATCCCCTAGGCCAGGGCTGCCCTTACTACCACTAGGCTGGCTTGTCCTAATCCACTAGGCCGGGGCTGCCCTTACTACCACTAGGCTGGCTTGCCCTAATCCACTAGGCCGGGGCTGCCCTTACTACCACTAGGCTGGCTTGCCCTATTACACTAGGCTGGGGCCTCCCTGGAACCCTGCTTTACCTCGGACCGAATGCCCTACACTTAGCTGTGGGCCTACTCACCCTTTTAAAACTGGGCCTGGTGCCCTAACAGCAGAGGGCCTGAATTGCCCTCGTTACATTGGGCCTGGTTTCCTGCTTTACAATGGGCCTGGTGCCCTAACACGAATGGGCCTGAATTGCCCCTTTAAATCTAAAAGCTCCAAAAGTGGCAGGGCCCCTTTTAATTTGAAAGGCTCTCTGAGCCTGCTGCCACTCTTTCGGCAGATCGCCACCTTTAATCCTGCTCTCTCATCAATATTCAACAGGCCTTTCATTGCTGGCCCCTCCCCTAAGGCGTCACTGACCCACCTCCCCGCTAAATATTAATCTGCAGTCCTTGTGACCCGATTCCTAGGCGGCGCTCAGCCACTCCTCTTCTGCGCCTTGTGCGCTAAAGAATAATTAAAAAAAAACAGTCCTCTAAGTAATTTAGGCAGACAGCACGAATCTGCATGCTACCACCGACTCACTGCACACACCAAAGGGCCTGGAGGAAGCAAACGGGACGCGGGAGGTATTCTGGTAGTGAGAGGTAGCTGTCGAAACCGCAGGCAGATTGAGGGACAGACTGGGGGGCCTTCAGACGGGTCGATAGCAACCTGGCGCCGATGCGCCCTTCTGTGCTACCGATGTGGGACCAAATAAACTTTTAAACATACTGGGGGTTAAAATAACAAAACGATGGGGCTCTTAAGCCCAATGCAAGGCAAACGGACGTTTTACTTCTTCGTGGTGCCCCGATGGCACCACCAACCACAGAGCGAAGCAGAGCAAGGAGTCTTCAGACAGGGGAGGCAGCACAGGACCACAGCAAGCCCAGAGGGATGGCTTCAACCCAAGGTAAGCCCTAAACTGTCCCTTGACTTCTGTGTCCTGTCTCCTCAACCTCTGCCCAGGAACAACTAACTAACTGAACAATATTTTTTAAAACTTAAACCCACCAGGGTTCTAGAGTGGCTGGAGTGGAATGCTGTACATGAGCAGCTCAGCACAGCATTCCATCCAGGCCATTGTTACTGAAGCTACCTGAATTCTACTTTTTCCACCAGGTTTGAGTGCACAGGGCACTTTCTTTATTAATCAGAGTGTTTCCACACTATACAGGGAGGGGAATCACTTCTGAGGGGCCCCTTTATATATTTACCCTGCAGACTGTACCTGAGACAGGCACCCTGAGCACCTGTAAACCCCTAATCTTTTTATTATTAATTTTTCTGGGATGCCCCAACTTTGGGGCATTACATATAGCTAGGGGTATAACCACCACAAGGAAAGCAGAGGTCATTCTGCCACTGTACAGATCACTGGTTTGGCCACATCTTCAGTACGGTGTGCAGTATTGGTGCCCTTACCTAAAGAAATACATCAACCTGCTGGACACAGTCCACAGAAGGGCAACCAAGATGACCCAGGGACAACAATACAGACCATACAAGGAGAGACTTAGAGATCTTGACATGTACTCCCTAGAGGATTGAAGAGAGATGGGTGACATGATTGAACCTTTAACTACATTAAATGTTTCAACAAAGTGAGTGCTGAGGGTCTCTTCAATCTTAGTGGGAACAAGACCACTAGTGGGCACTGCCTCAAGTTGGTGGGGGGGGGGATTCAAGAAGGAAACGAGGAGACACTTTTTCACTGAGGGTAGCAATGAAATGGGACAAGTTGCTGGAAGAAGTTGTCTCTCTAAAGCCAGTGGATGGCTTCAAGAGAGGTTGGGACAGAGTAAAAGGGAATGCTGCATAGAAAGGGGCATGGGGGGAAGGAGGACATCAATGGGAAGAGAGGAATGAGTAATGGAGGGTGGGGAAGATCCCTCAGTAGATACTGAAAGATCTGCAGACTTGAACAAACATGATAGACAGCAAGGCCTCTTTCTGCTGGCTCAATCGTATGTTCATATGTTCATATGGTGCAGGAGCTATAAAGAAATATAATACAATATTAATACATGTACAGTAAAATAAAAGTGAAAAGACATAATAGTGTGTAGTCATGATTCTCAGGCAGACAGTCAGGGCAGCACAAAATAAAGGTGAATAACAATGCAGTTAAGGTTCAAGTACTACACAGTACTGGGAGCAATGCCAGACAGTAGCAGATTACCGCCACCCAGACTACCAAAGTGTGAGAGCGATCAGCCCCAGTACAGAAGGTGGGTTAAGGAGCAGAATATTACCAGATATGACTAAAAATGAATTAGGCATAGTGTATCCCGGGGTGTAGGAAAATTGCTCATGGGGGGAGGGGGGCAAAGGGAAATATTTGCAACACATGGAGGAGGGAGCACAAGGATCTAGGATCAGCCCCAGAACCAAATGTCTGTGCCACCACATCATGCATTACTGATCCAGATTCTGGCCCGGATGGTTGCACCACACCAAACATGAATTTCTGATCCAGATGTTTGTAGCATTAACATGTATTATTGATCCTGATGTTTGCACTGACAAACAACATACATTGCTGATCCAGGTGTTTGCTCCACCCACTGACAGGTACTGGTGAGTCAGATGTTTGTACCACCCAATAATATGCATTGCTGATATGGATGTTTTTATCACCTGTTAGCATGCATTACTGATGTTGATATTTGTTCCCATTAGTATGTCATGCTGACAAAGATGTTTGTACCATCTGTTAACATGTATTGCTGATCCAGATGTAACACCCACTAACATAAACTGCTGATCCAGACATTTGCAACTATTAACATGCATTACTGATCCAGATGTGTGTGCCTCCCACTAACATGCATTACAGAGCTCGATGTTTGTACTACCCAAAAACATACATTAATGATCCAGATGTTTGTGCCATCAGGTGATATGCTTTGCTGATCCAGATGTTTGTACCACCCACTAACATGCATTGCTAAACCTGCTGATGCAGATGTTACCCACTTACATACATTGCTAATCTTGCTGATCCAGATGTTTTACCACCCACAATTATGCAGGTTCACACCGAGTCTGGATTGTCTCATGGCATTATACCGGGCACATGGTGCAATCCATCCACAGGCATTCCATACATAAGCCTCCCACCTAACCCCATTTAATTTTGGCCAATGTGAGCCACGTATTTTCCCCTTCCCTCCATGACCCAATAGCCATACACCTGATAATTCAGTGGCCTACCTACCCCCATACGTCACAAAGGCTGCTGCTGGCACCTGGTGTCTAGTCCTAGCCCTGCAGTGTCCCAGCCCCTGCCTCTTCAGTGGTGCTTCTCAGAAACCCAGCTGTCCTGTGGTCTGCTGTGCTGGGTTGCTGCACTATGCCCACATGTCTGCCTGGTTTCAGTAGGTGGGAACCGTGGGGGAAGGAGACAGAAAACTGCAACCAGGCTTTGGAGGACTGGCATGGCTTTGTGACCCTCCCAACCCTCCCTTTTCTGCAGTCACAGTGCCAGTTGTGACTGCATGGAAAGAGGTGCGACACCTGCTAAGCATAAGTTGGCAAAGTTTTTATTTTATTTTATTTATTTCATTCTTTGGAAAATAACCTTTGAGCACAATGTTCTTTTTCAAAGGTTCCACATCAACATTTAGAAACATGATTAATTAATCAGGAACAGTGAACATAATTAGGAGCATAAGTAAAACAACAGAGTGATGGACAAGTGGAACACCCTGCCTGAGGAAGTGGTGGGGGCTGAAACAATCACGGGATTTAAGAATGCATGGGATAGACATAAAGGAATTCTGGAGGTCGGGGTAAGGGGCAACAGACTTCTAGGAAAACATAAACTGAACTTACAAGCTCAAATGGGCAGACTGGGTGGGCCATAGGCCCTTATCTGCTGACACTGTCTATGTATCTATGTATCTATGTAGGTGCATCTGACAAATAACAATGAGCAATGAATTACAATATTGGCATAGCAGGAGGTACAGTGAGGATTACTCTTGCAGCGTCTAAGGTTACAATACAAAAAATTAAAGTGCTGGAACAATGAGACAACCGGTACATTTGCAATGTCAAGGAAGAGATGGCTACAGTTGAAACCATATGTTCAACACTAGGGCCTGGATATTCAAACAGTGCTCAAAACTGGCGCAACAGTAGGAGCAAGCGCAAACCAGATTTAACAATCATAACAGGTGCGATATTCAAACATGGAGCAGAGCAAATAGCAAAGCAACCAACGCCTGAATATCGCACATACTGACCATCGACAAGCAACCAGGAAGGAGAAGCTGAGCTAAATGAAGCGCGTTATGGCGAACTATGGAAGCTCAGCTGAGCATTCCAGAGCTGCCATAGCACAAGCATAGCCCCCCAGAGCAATGGAACTGCACATCCAGGGAGGCAGGCTGGGGCCCACCGCCAGCCATGCCACACATGGGCACAGGAACACACTGCAGAACCCACACCACACCGGCACACCCAAGCACAGCATCACTGGGGTGGGACGGATGATCCATGCTGCCATGGGAACAAGCCAACAAAGCATAGCAGAGCCCTGACACCCCAGCACAACCACTGGCAGGCAGAGTGCCACACACAGGGTTGACAACCACAGTGCACATCAGCCCCATTATGCACAGCCGCACCCCTGCACTGTGACCCCAAGACACCACCATGTGCAGTGACTGGCACTTCAGGAAACCATGCAGTCCCCCAGCACTCATCAGCCCCGTGCAACACAGAAGCCTACAAGCCAGACACACCCTGTGCACCCAGCAGTGGGTGGCAGCAGGCAGCAAGACCAACCAAAGGCACTGCCATGCTGGAGATACCTCCCATGCACACACATGCACACACACACACACACTACCCAGGACCATACCAGCCCAGATGGCATGTACACCCCTGCAACTGAGCACCCATAGCCAGCTGCAAATCAGAGACCAACACAGTATTCATATCAAAATAGAAATGTATATTTAAAGGACTAATCACAAAACCAAGTGAAACTATGTACAAGTGGGGGGGACAGGTAAAAGGCAGGGGTGTTCAAGGGGGAGGGAATAACAACGGAGAGGAAGGCAGGGTGATAGGGATGGGAGAAGTGGGAAGGGAATGTGGGCTATGGCCCAGCTGGCTGCTGGTCCTCCCCTGCTAGCGCCCCTCCTGTGGCTCCTCTGCGATCACCATGGCGCTGTATGGCCTGCAGGATCTCCTGGTTCTGATCTGCAACCTGGCTGAGGTGCCGAAGGTACTGGGACATCCTCCTGAGTACCTCGAGGCCTAGGAAAATGGGAACACAGTCAATGGCTGAGACTGACCACAACCCTGAACACCACCCAACCTGCAAGCCATATAGCCCAATGTCCGCACCTGTGATGGCATGCACCCACCCACAGTGAACATGCACATGGCCATCACAAACAGGCGGCACCAGCTATCGCACCACCACCACACACTGCCCACATCAATCACAGTACAAACTAGGCTGGCAAGTGATGTGGCAATGGTGCGATGCCAGTTACACAGCTATGTGCCCAGTGCATGCCTGGACCACCAGTGATGCATACACAGGCGTGCGTGATACTGCACTGTGATGCAGGTCACCTGTGTCATGCCTACATACATGGATACATAGACAGTGTCGCGAGATGAGGCCTTGGGACACCCAGTCTGTCCATTTGACCTTGTACGTTCACTCTGTTGTCCTATAAGTCCATTCCCCTTACCCCTGACCTCCAGAATTCCGTTATGGCTAACCCATGCATTCACAAATCCGTGACCAAGTCAGCCCCACCACTTCCTCTGGCAGGGTGTTTCACTTATCCACCACCCATTCTGTGAAGAAATACTTTCTCATGTTTCCTCTGAATCGTCCCCCCTCCAACTTCATCCCATGCCCTCTAGTCCTGGAACATCCTTTACGCTTAAAAATATTGTTTTCTTGCACTCTGTTTCCCCCTGTAAGATACTTGTATGTCCCCATCATATCCCACACCCTTCTCCCTCCAGGAGTACATATTCAGTTCAGTCAACCTGTCTGCATAGGACTTGTGATGCAATCCATGCACCATCCATGTAGCCCTCCTCTGAACCCTCTCACCCAGTCCATGTCCATACGTAGGTATGGTCTCCGGAACTGTACACTGTACTCCAGTGTGGGACTCACTAGTGTTTTGTATAGTGGAATTATGACCTCCCCTTTGGTTGTGTCCCGCATGGCTGGTGGTCTTGCCCCCCCCAGCATGCAATAGCATCCATGAAGTAATGATGCTCACACTCCTCCAGCAGCTGGGTCTGACGCTGCTGCTGCTGCTGCTGCTGCTGTTGGGGCACAACACCCCCCGGCACCGGGGCCCTGGCATGGCCCACGTCACCCTGGTCCTGTGTCCTCACAATCCGCCTGTCGGAGACATATGTTGAGACAAACATCAGTGTGACTCAAAAGCAGAGTGCCCCTGCCCCAGTGAGGTGCCTGCCCACACAGCCATAACCATCCATCGCACAGCTGCACACACTGACACACCTATGCACAGCCACAAGCACACACACCCTACAGAGAATATAGGTGCATAGATGGTACACTCACCTGGCCTAGGCACCACGCCCGCCTGGCACGTGAGCACGCAGCCGTGGCGCAGAGTTCCGCTCCTTCCGGCGGAGGTCACTGTACCGTGCGGCACTGCTCAGCAGACCGCCCCGCCAGTGACCTCCACCAGGTCAGTGGCCACTTGCGCCACCGTGGTCCCTAGGCATGGTGAGGGGGCCTCACCATGCAGTGCCTCACAGTGGGGCTCCACCAGGGCCACCAGGTTGGCCACTTCAAGCTGGCTCAGGACACGCCCTCCTCCTAGCCATGGCACCAACTTTACAGCAGGCAATATGAAGCCCTGCTGCGCCCGTAACTCCGCAGTGGGTTGTTGGCAATAAGACCACCACAGGCTCAATCGCTGTTCAAAAGCGCTGTCACTTTCATGGCGCTGTCACCAGACAGCGCAATAGGAATACACATGGCATGCCAACAGCGCCAGGGGTCAGAGGGGCATACACAAGGTCACGGCAATGACGCAAGCTACGCAAGCGCCATAGGGCGTATAGGCATCCTGCGCGACTGCCAAGCTGAGCACCAGTGCCACAGTGGACTATGCGCAGTAGTGCCACAGCGCCATATAGTGCCCAGTGCTGTAGGCCACTGGCACAATGGTGGCCATGGCCTGAGATAGCCTATCGCTCAGCAGGTCTGCAGCATGATAGATGCATGTAAGCTGTCTGGGCATGCGCAATGCAGTGTAGCGCAGCCACAAACATCGCCATAGCTCAGCCCGGACCTTCCGATGCGCTAAGGCGCCAAATGCGATATTCAACCCGACATATACCAAATCGATTCGATCAACCGTTCAAAAGGCGCGGTGGCGCGATTAGCATGTCATTAAAGTAGCGCCACACCTCATTTTGCATGTGTTGCGCTATAAAATGCGACAGTGGGTTGTGCTGGCCAGATTTGGTTACTGCAGGTGAGAGGTGAGTTACATGCTGTGTGATGCTCAGGACAATGCTCATGGGCAGGGTGCGGAGGATGATAAAGGCTGAGGGGCTGAGCATGAAAAGGGCAATAAGAAAGGACAAAGGGCACCTTTCTATCAGTATCTGCCATGCGGAGAGGAAGCGGGGGCTTCTGCCCCGGGCGGCAGCTATGCTCATGGGGAAATGCTGTCGACTGCACAGTGACAGGTGTCCACTTCCACCCATACAGATCACCATGACTGACCAGAGCCAAGCTGAGGGTGTGGGCGGGCGGGCGTGGGAGGCGAACTTCACCACGGCAGAGACAGAGGCCTTCTTCCAGGCCTACCTGGAGGATGAGCCAGTATCGAGGTGGACGGAGGGCACCCTCAGGGCGTGCAGCTGCATGGGAGAGTAGCTCGGGCCGTCAACCTGCACGGAAGCCACCAGCGCTCTGTGCAGGAATGCAGGAAAGATGGGGACTGACGCGGAGGCCGAAAGAGAAGGTGGCAGCCTTCAGGGTGGCACGTGCTGGCACTGGTGGGGGCCCACCAGTGGTGTTGCAGCTGACCCCTACAGAGGAGACACTGGTCGCGGCCATGCAGCCGAGTGCCATTGCGGGCTTACCAGGCGGAGGATTCCAGACAGGTGGAAGCCCATCACTGCATGGTATGACATGGTGATGTTGTTGGGGGGCTGTTGTTCACATGCACTCACATGTACTCTCTTTCTGTTACAGATCCTGTTCGTCTGCAGGAGACGGTGGTGGTGGTGGGTCCAGACAGTGAGGCAGACCTGCTGGACGTGGAGGAGGGACCATCCACCTCCGGCACCAGCCTGCAGGCACTGCAGCAGCATGCACGCTGGGCCAACAACTCCGGCGTCAGTGATACGGGTGCAGGGGGTGCACAGCCTGTGTCAGCAGTCTGGCATGCAGGTATGCCAGCATGCTGTGCCTATGGCAGTGGCACGCACCTGCACCATTGATGATAGCAGGCCTGCAATGGGCAGTGATAGGTGTGTGTCCCATGACGGACACATGGCAGGCCAGCATGTGCCCCTGGGCCTTCCTGGTTCACACCTGTGTACCAGCATGCTGGCACAGTCCCAGGCTGTGCCTGTCAGCACCAGTGGGGCAGCACCGGTGGCTGTGCAGGTGTCTGGCACTGTTGTCAGCACGGAGGTGGAACAGGTGGACCTGGGGGCTCAGCAGTTGGAGGGGCGGCAGCAGCAGTTGCACACCAGGTCTGGGGGTACAGTGTCAAGCAGTGGCACATGTCCACCGCCCTTATATCCGCCCATACCTGGTCCTGGAGAACAGCGCCCACCCTCAAGGGGTGCTGTGCACCAGGACCATCCACACCCTGGGGGTCACGATGCCATTGGGGCACAGTACCCATTGGACGTGCACACCCGCCTGCTGCAGGACTCGGTACAGCTGCAGGGGCGGGTTGCAAGGTCCGTGGAGGCACTGTCTGTGTCCGTGGAGCGGCATAGCAGGGAGTGTGCTCGGGACCGAGCCGAGCTGGTCCTTATGCGGACGGATGTGACCGCTGCCATTGACAAGGCTGACCCAGGCAGTGGTCTCTGTCGCGGATGCATTGGCCACACTGTCAGGTGCCCCTGTACCATACACCCCACAGTGCGCTCTCCTCCCGTTCCGGCGTCGTGCGACACCAGGCCTGTCGGCGCCGGTTCTGCTGTGGGCATCCCGAGCACCCCTGGTGCAAGTTTGTTTGGCAGGATGCAGACCCTGTGCGGGCAAGGTCCGTTCGCACAGTGGGACCCTGGTGGTGCACCAGCGCCACCCGATGTGGCCCTGCTCAGCCTGCCAGTGCTGCTGGGCCACAGCCGCCAGCCGCATCCGTGATGGCTGTGGGACAGTGCTACCTGACTGAACTGTCTCCCAGTGCAGGCCCTGTCTGGTGCTGCCCTGTGTGCAATGTGTGTCATGGTGGGCAGTGCACTGCTGGGTGCTCTGCTCACCAAGCTGACACGGACCACCCTGCACACTCTCCCAACTGCTGTCCACAGGTGCGTGTGCATGATGATGCCTGCATTGCACTGTACACCAAGGTGCAAGGGTGCCCAGGTCCTGACACACGTACGTGGACAGTCCAGGTAGTGGGGGTGGTTGGTGGTGCTGTGTGTTGGCAATGTCATTTCCGCAGTGCTGTGCTGCTGCCCATGTATGCTGCCTGTGTGTGTGTGTGTCCATATGAGTGCTCACCCCTCTCTGATGGTGTGTTGGTATGCCTGGAACCTTCAACTCCCTGACCTTCATGCGCGGTGTGTTCCCCGTGTGCCTGTGGTTTGCATGGACAGTGTTGCCTGCACATGTCCCCTTGACTTACCTGTGTTGGGCGTGAGTGCTCTTCTGCAATGGTGTCCCGTGCAGCTGGGCCTGCCGGTCAGTCGGGGTCCCTCCGTCCTAGGGGGGGCTGCTCATCACCCACATCACCAGCGCCACTGGCGTCCCCATCGCTGTCCCCCTCTTGGACCTGTACGGCTATCCCATGGTCTTTGGCCATGTTGTGCAGGATGCAACAGGCCAGGAATATCCCACAGGCCTTTTGGGGGCTGTACTGTAGGGCTCCGCCGGAGGTGTCCAGGCATCGGAAGCGTGCCTTGAGCATCCCAAACACCCGCTCTATGATGTTACGTGTTGCGGCATGTGCCTCATTGAAACCTAGCTGCGCTGAGGTCATGGGGCGCCGGTATGGTGTGAGCAGCCAGGGACGGAGTGGGTATCCGCAGTCACCTGTGTGGAGATAGTGGAGATCAGTGTCATGTCAGGTCCATATTGCCCATATCCTTGTGTGCCACTACCATGGCACCTGTGTCATTCCCACCCTTGCACAGAGTTTGCATTCCATACATGTGTAGTCACCCACTAGATGACCCATGGGGATGTTCCCACTCTCGAATCGATGGCACAGTGCAGACTGGTGCCATATGAAGCATCATGTGCTCCGCCAGGTGTGTGGCACAGACATTGATAATGCGCCAAGTGGCATCACACACCACCTGGCAGTTGACACTGGAAAAGCCCTTTCGGTTCCGATACGCCTGGCCGTCGGGGCCAGGTGGCGTGCGAATGGCCACATGGGTGCAGTCTATGGCCCCTAGCACGCCAGGCATATGTGCTACCCTGTGGAACTCCTGCATGTTTGTTGTACGCTCTGCCACGGTGCTGGGGAAATGGATGTACTCCGCAGCATGAGGCAGCAGTGCGCTGAGGAATTGGGTGAGGATGCGTGACATGGCTGACTGTGTAATGCCTGTGGTGTCCCCTGTCGGCCTCTGGAAGGTGCCTGTGGTGAGCAGGCACATGCAGGCTGTCACCTTGGTCTCCACGGACAGAGCATGACTCCGTCGTGAGGGTGCCTGCATCACATCACTGCACAGCTCGCAGAGCCGTCTCAGTAGTGCCCTGTTCAGGCGGTACTGGGCCACAATCTTGACATCTGCGTACAGCTCGAAGCTGATGCGGGCACGATACCGCCTGTCGGGGGCATACCGCCGACGGGCCCCTCCGCGGCCACGTCCCCCTGCAGCATGGTGTCTCACCCCCCTCATTACAGCTTCCATGTGGAAGCTGACACTGTCCATCTCCTGGCTTCTGCCCCGCTGCTGTTCCTGTGTTACCCCGCTGACCCACTGCTGCTTCCACTGCACGGCACCCCACTGGCCTCTCTGTCCTCCTGGACCCACTGTCCCTCTCTGCTCTTCCAGCTCCTGTCTCCCTCTCTCCTCTCTGTCTCTCTCCCCAGTTTGCGGCCTGCTAGAGTTCTTGCGCCCTTCCTTGAGCCTTTTATTTTGGCTCAAATCCGGTACTCACGCAACTTCGGCCTTAATCACTCTTGCGCGATGCGCAGCAAGTGTTCGGATATCGCACAGGCGCACTTTTATGCCATGGACCCGCCTTCGCCGGTTGCGCGCCTTCATTTCCATTGCGCTGTTGCTCAGCATGTTTTCGGTGGTGCAACTGGCCCCTTCTGAATATTGCAGAATAGCGCATTTTTGGAGTTGCGCACGCGCAACCCTGTTGCGCATGGCGCAACCCTTTTGAATATCTGGGCCCAGGACTCCAAGGTATATGGGAGAGACAGCAAGTCAATAGCAAGAGTCGCCCGAATAGGCACTGTCTTAAGTTAGGGGTGAGGGGCAGCATGGGGAGGTATTAGCTAAGCTGGAGCAAAAAGAGAGGATGGAAAGGGGGACCAAAGATAAAATTAAGTGCAAGGACGAGGCATGGGCAGTGAGAGGAGGGGGAGCACAACCAACCCCCTCACCTAGCACATGTAGAAGTTAGAGCAAAGTTAAAGCAGCTGTGACCCTAAACAGTCGCCCTGACCATTGTGTGACATGGACTGTGACTGAGAATGAAGCATTCTGACCACTCTGATCTCTAGTGGACATAGGCAGTATTTATCGATTTTCTAAATGAAACTAAACAATGTTCTTATTGTCACTATAGTTGCTACTTGCTCTCCATTGCGTTGTATATAGCGGCTTCTTCGATTGACATACATTGTAATTAAAATGTAAGAGCAAAAAAAAACATAGTGCTGTGTCAGTGTATGGTCTAAAAACAAAACAAAATGGTAATATTAAATGCACACTGAAAATAGAAAATGGAGTTAAAATTGACATTTCGACCTTAGGTCTCCTTCAGGAATTATCTAAAAGAGAATAAAGCAAACTTATTGCTCAGCTTCTGTTGGTTGTGGTAGTTTCCTGACTACTTTGTAGTTTATAGTCTGTTTTTAAAAGATGGAAGGATGGGGAGATTTTTATTCCCTATAATTTAACTTTATAACCTCCATATTGCTTCCATACTTCAGAGACGTTGAATGGCTTCTTGCCTTCCTCACCAAAGGCCAGGTCTGGAGGGCAATATTAGATATATAGGCCCCCTTGTCTTTCTCATTCTGTGTTTCTAATACTATAACATGAAAACCACATTTTTCACAACTTACAAGATAGTGTTCTAAGGATATCCATAGTTATGTTTAATAACATACTGTATGCTTCTTTGCTCTCTTCTCAAAAAATACACTAGTGCATGTCATATGATGCACTAAGGGTCCCATATTTAAGTAATAAGGCATGACAGGGGGTGAATTATGGTGAGATAATGACCTGCCTCAGATAGATTGAAGCACGAGGCAAAGCTGAGTGCTTCCACCATCTGAGAAGGGCCATTGGCCCACAGTAACACACCCCTGGAGTGCCTTATTGTGATTATGAAATGGGACCTTTATGGCAAATTGAATGTATTTTTTAAACTTATTTTTGTTGAGCTACTTTCAGCCAGGATGTTGTGCTCATATAATGGCCCAGCTGAAAGTACCTCTTGGCCAATCAAGAGCCAGTATTCTTTCTACCCATTTCATAATAGTACATTAGGGCCGGGCAAAATATTAACACAAAGGATAGCAGTGAAACCTCATGCTGCATCACCTTATGATTTTCCCTAGTAAAAGCATATGCATCACAAACCACAAGTGAGAGCAACAGGGCACAATCGGAAAGGCTGAATTGCCACAGACTACTCTCTCTCTCTCTCATTTAAACACGGCTGGAATCATTGGAGAACAGCAATACCGTTGGCCTTCACATATGATTGTTGGGCTGAGAGATGTCAGATTGCCAGTTACAACCTGATGGGAATGATAAGCATATGTGTGTGTGTGCGTGTGTGTAAAACCTTGATAAAAACTATTTTATTTAGGGCTGTGCAAGCATGAAGTGGACTAGTTTTAACACAGAAACATAGAAATTGACGGCAGATAAGAACTGCAAGGCCCATCCAGTCTGCCCATTTTTTCTACCTTATGAATGTGCCATAAACATTTGCTCTGTCAATGACGTATCTATTCATACTCATCTGTATTGCTCACTTATGCCTATCCCATGCCTGTTTGAAGCCCTGCACTGCATTCATATCCACCACTTCCTGAGGTAGGCCGTTCCATGCATCCACCACCCTGTGAAAAAGAACTTCCTCACATTACCCCTTAATTAGCCACCCTCTAATCTCATGCTGCGTCTTTTTGTCCTGCTATTTTTCTTTTATTGAAACATGTTAGACTCTTTCACCTTGTTAATGCCCTTAAGATGTTTGAATGTTTCAATCACATCACCTCTCTCCCTCCTTTGCTGTACGGTATACATATTGAGCTCAGTTAATCTGTCCTCATATGTTTTCTGATGCAGTCCCTGCACCATTTTGGTTGTCCTTCTCTGGACTGCCTCCATTTTGTTAATGTCCTTGTACAGGTGTGACCTCCAGTACTGCACGCAGTACTCCAGATGGGGCCTAACCAGTGTCTTGTAAAGAGGGATTATTACCTCCCTCTTATGACTTGTGATACCCCTACTAATACACCCCAACATCCCTCTAGCCTTACCTACTGCTTTAGTGTACTGCTTCGATGATTTCAGATAATCTGTGATGATAATGCCCAAGTCTCTTTCTTCCCTTGTGATTGCCAGCAACTCCCCTCCCAACCTAAAGGTGGCTTCAGGGTTTCTCTTCCTTATCAGAGGCGTCACCAGAGGTATAAAGTTGGGAAGGCTAATGCCCCACTGTTAAAATCCCAACCAAGCTAGGGGGGTCTAGGTGCATACTCCCCTGTAAAATTTTGAAATTTTTCCCTTCAAATAGCGGCTTTTCCTGCATTTTAATGGTGAAAAATGTGTTTGAAGAGCCTGTTTAACATCACCTGTATTTCTTACATGTGGAAAGATTTTGTCACTACTGGACCACCAAGGACAATGGACAGAGAGACACCATTTCCCTGCAGATCTGCTGGAAAAGTCAGACACTATTATCCCAGCAGATCTGCTGGAAAGATTACAGGACCCTAGAGTAAAACTGACAGCAGGGCTGACAACTATGCCAAGTACTGAGTATGGTATAAGAAAAATACTTTTTTATCAAAAAGTAAGAGACTAATTAGCTTAACTGACAGCCTGCCCTAATTCACCCTGTATCAAAAATAAAACAAGGGTTATAGCTTAGGCAGTAGTATCACACACGTTGTCTGGCTTGCTTGCCACAAACTCACAAACCCCTGTCTCAGAGGGTAAAGCACTTAGAAAGTGCTGGTATTTATTAATTTTTGAGCAATCAGCTCTAGCTGTTTCTCCTGAGAGCCTTGAGATTTATCAGTGAAGTCAAGTTGAAACACACAGTAGAGCTGATAAAGATGCCAACCACCAAGGCAAGTACAGATTGTGGTATAAGAAAACTCTTATCAAAAAGTATACAATATTAATTTACCCTGTATCATAAAAAATTATAGCTTAGGCAGTTATCCCTCTGTATAACTCACAGTGGGCTGTCTGATTTTGGTAGGCAGGGCTGAAAACTGTACCAACTACTTTAGCACCCATCAATATTAATTCACAGTTTACACTGTATTACAACAACGAAAAGGTTATAGCTTAGGCAGTAGTCTGTGTCACAAGCTGAGGCTGTGTGAGCATGCTTGCCATTTGCCACAAATACAAATATAAACCCAGTTAACTCACAACACAAAACACTCGCTACCTGATCACTCAACCCCCTGGCTCTGAGTCCACAGAGGTGGGACCGCCTACTCCTCCTGGTACTCTATCTATATTCTAGCAGAGGGACCAGGCAGGGAAAAGATCCAGAGACATGAAAGGAGAGACCCGGCACTGGACATGGTTGGCCAGCCCCTGTACTCCCCTTCACCTACCGGGACACAGGACCATTTTCTTTGTTCTGCTCCCTGGTGCAGCCATGCAGTGGAGCTGGTGCAAGTGAGCAAGCCCACCCTTCCTAAAGATGCCAGCTGACACCAGACCCATTGGCTGTCCCCGCTCCAGGTGTTTCGCCCCCAGCCTCTGCCAGGAGCTGCCACTGAGCAGGAGATCCCACAGCCCACCCCAAGAAGACAGCAGTCCTACAGATGCTTGATCTTCTTCTTCTTCTTCCCTGCCGACCCCCAGTGGCTCGAACTCATTCCTGAACCGGGTTGCTAATGTAGTGTGAGGTGTGGCGTCCAGCACCTCAACCTTCAGCATACAGGCGGCTCTCTAAGAAAGATTTAAACATACAAAACTACACATGGAAAATATTTTCAAACCTTGCTAGTACACTCTGGTTGCTCCAGCAAGTGTTACATTTTTAAAGACAATGTTGAGATCAGAATGGCCGCCTAGTCTGCATACTTCCCTGCACTACCAGAATTGTGTACTTCTTTATAAACAGCACTGAGGTACTTCCACTGCTATATTAAACTAGAATTCTGTTCAGTGTTGTTTAATTAAAATATTTCTAGGTCATTAACAGATTGATTCACACATAATACAACTGCATTATTTGTTATGAGGTGTAAGAGATCAGGGCTTATGGCTGCAGTGCATTAACAAATCATTTAGTTTTTGACTGATCAGGACCATATCACATACAGTATATTGTACACGCTCACTGGCTGATAGCCAATGATTGTGTCCTACTTACTATCATGAGAATGGTCCAGATCAGTCAGCGGTTAACCGTGGCATGGAGATGAGAGCTGTGCCAGTTGCTGGCACTGGTCTGATGCGTTAGGGGTGCAGAGACTTGATACCACCTACCAGTGTGTGTGGGGGGACCACTAGCCAGCAGGTACAGAGGATCAGGACTGGTTTGCTGCACTGGTGATTGGTTCGGGGAAGATCTACAGTACGGTTACTGGAGCTCGGGTTATTTGGCAGTGCTCAGGGCTGTGTGGTGGTGGGAGTCGCTACCCTATGGAACTGGGGGTAGTGTGCAAGATGATTACTGTGATCGGGGCTGGGGGCATTCTACAGTATAGTTACGGGGCTCAGGGGTTCAGGTTGTTCGGCAGTGCTTGGGGATGCGGAGGGGCACTACACTACTGAAAGGGCTTGCACTGTTTGCCATTTGGGATGGTGATCAGGGCTAGGGAGGCGTGACACTGCATTACGGAAAAGGGAATGGCAGAAAGGGAGGGAACATTGTTTAACCAGGAGTAGCACAATAAGCTGAAGCTTGTTTCCAGATGCGACCTGGGAGCACAAGGAAGTTAAGTGACTTGCTCAGGATCACACAGTATGTACCTAGGCCATTAGGGATGGTGATCAGTGGGTGTTTTATTATGATATGGAGATCTAGCAGTGGGAGGGAGGACTCTACACTATGGAACAGTGATGGGGATTTCTTTATTTTGTGGGGATTGGGCAGTGGGAGGGGGACACTACACTATGGAACATGTCTCTGCACTACAGTGAATGGGGCTTAGAGGGTGGGGGCTGCACCAGCACACCATGCAAATGAGCCCATAATTGGCATGCATGAGGCCCATTGGCAGTATAGTGCAGTGGGTTAAGGTTCTGAGCTGCAGATCTGGAGACCTGGGTTTGAATCCCACAGCAGCCTAGGAGCATACTGTGTGATCCTAAGCACGTCACTTAACTTCCTTGTGCTCCCAGGTCGTATCTGGAAATGAGCTTCAGCTTAGTGTGCTACTCCTGGTTAAACAATGTTCCTGTTCCCATTCCCTTTGTGTTATGCATGCTCAATGAGCTAATTTGCATGCTTAGGCTGAATATCACCCATGGGGGATGCCATGCATCTAGGTATGCATCACGCATTCCCTATGGACGGTCTTCTGCCCCGCACCCTGGATGTGCCATGCCATACAGTACATAGTGGTCACCTTATATGTGCCATGCATCCAGGGTCTGATATCCAAACAGAATGCATGGTCTGGTTGGACTGCACATTCTGTTTGAATATCGCATCAGGGCTGGCGCAACATATTTGCAAGACGCACTATTATGTGCATTCATCCAGCAGGCACTGAATATGTCCCCCACAGTGTTCAGTCTTATGAATTATTTATTGAGTTCTAATTTTTGACCAGAAAGACACACTACAATCACAGCTCACTTCCAGGTGCAGCCTGGGGAGTGTACTACATGGACTTGTTTTATTGATAGGAGGAATATGCTAGCCATTACACTGGGGAACTCCACTACTCTTTTACGTTAAGTACCATGGGATCTTTAACTTAAACCAGGAAAGCTAACAGAGATGGGTAGAAGTTTAATGTCTCATCTGAAGGATGGAACTATACTGTTGCAGAATCCCCCCTCCTACTGTACTATAGTGTCAGTTAAGGGTATTCGAAAGAAAAAAGCAGACAGTACAAAATCTGAAGGTGCTTCTGTCCTGTTGCCTAATGATGACAAAAATGCTACACCAGTAGCCAGAAAGGACCAAGCACACAGTGTTGGTTGTCAAAGCTTTATTGCTCACATGATAAAGTGCAAATGATCAAAGTGCATGTTGAACCAGGCACTCCTGTAAAACAACTATCCCCTACATATTGGGTCTCCCTGACCCTTCCTCAGTCAAGAACAGATCCAAAAGCAAGTGGTTTGATACCTTTTATTGGACCGACCTAGATGTTACAGCAAAACATTTTGTTGTAGCATCTATGTCGGTCCAATAAAAGGTATCAAACCATTTGCTTTTGAATCTGTTCTTACTAGGACCAATACAGCAACTACACTATTTGTTTGTCAGTTAAGAATATTAATTACAGGTAAGTTGTTACTGGGGATAGAACCTATGCCCTGCAAATCTTCTGGACCCAGAGGCCAGCATGCTACCTCCGGTGCCTCTGATATTAAAACAGGTTAAATTTAGCAGGTGGCCACACTTTTGTGGTCGCATCCCCTGGCTTCAGGAATGGACTGGCAAAATAACTCCATTTGGCACAATCCCTTAACAAGTTCAAAAACCTGCTGTGCATCCAGACATCGGGAGATGTCATCACCCTAATGGCCACCTGAACCCAGAGCTCTGTCTTCACCATGGCACAATTAGCTTCCTGATAGCTACAATTTCAGTCAAACCATTCAACAACAGAGGAGGCGCTGTTGAGCTGTTCTGTGAGGAAGAAGTCACGTTTTGTTTGGGGCTCCGCGGTTTTCTATAAACTCGGTAAATAATGATTTTAAAACTTACTAGGTTTTAAGTTTTTCTTTTGGGAACAACTATCAGAGTTACCGCGTTTAAAAGCTGATGGATAAATTAAGCAACTCCCAAACTTTTTAGGGAGAGGGGCTTTGGTGCAAGGGTCAGAGGTTCTACTTGGAATGCTGGAGCTGGACACCTTCATCGCAGTACAGGTGCGCTCAGAGCAGAGTGCCAAACCAAACAAGGAAAGCCAACTTTGGCTTCGATTCAGTCTCTCCTCACTGAACTTCAAGCAGAGGCACGTCAGTCGACTTTAAAATTCAGACTTCACTGGGGATATTATTTCTCGCTGTTCGGTTATGGAGAAAGGGCTTGAGAATCTGGAATTAGCAGGTAAAACACTGATAGTGAGGTCAAAGCTCAACCGCTAGAACTTTAACTTTAGAGGGTGCAGTTAACGCTTCGCCCATGAGCAGTTGGCTCAAGCTTCAAGGTTAGAGCATTTGGAGAATAATGCCCTGAGGAGAAACCTACGATTAATAGGTTTTCCCAGCTCAATTTCTACTACTGAGTTAAAGGTGACTGTGGAGAATGCTTTGACCTCTGTATTCGGGCTGGAACCTCCATTATTACAACAAAGTGTCTATAGACCTCCCAGTCATCCAGCAAAAGAATCTACAAGGGACCTAAAGGCAAGATTTATTATTCTAACTTTTCACAATCTTAATGACCATAATAAGCTGTTGCAATTGGTCCGTACTGTAAAAAAATGCTTCTATGATGGTCAAAGGTTTCATCTCTACCCGGATTTTTGTTTACAAATGGCGGAGACTAAAGCATTTTCTCCCGCTTATAGGTGAATCTAAAGAGGCTGGACTCGTTGTTAGTCTGTTAGCACCTGCAAGGCTTAAAATACTGTTTCAGAAGAAAGTGCATTTTTCAAGACATTGATTCGCAAAGGCTTTTTGAGATGAATGTGTACCTGATGATATCGGCTGGATATGGATGATGAAGAGGCTGAACTCACGGAATATCACCCAGTGAACATTTAAAATTTTTGTTTTTGGAAAAGAACATTTGGGTGTAGATTGTTGTTTTATGGTTCTATTTAACATCTTTCCATTATTATACTATGATGAGCTTTGAAATGAATACTGTAGGGAGAAGGTCATTCTAAAGTAAAAAGGGTATTTAATTATAGCTTTTTTATTTCTTAAGTGGGAAGTAAGAGCATGGAGCATGAACAAGATGATATTATTGAAGAAATTAGTAAATTTTAGTAAGCTCATGAATAGTTTTGGCCTTTTCGTTTATACCACCAAAAAATCATAAAAAAATACCTTTTTCTGCTTTATAATGTCTTTAAAGCATAGTTTCTTTCTTATAGTCTTTGTATGATGGAATAATTGTATTGTTAATTATTATTTTCTTAAGGAATAATAAAAATGAAGTATAAAAAAAATTCAACAACAGAGAGGAGGACTAGTATAAGCAATGAGGTATCAGTGCGGCTCAGTTGGTAGCACTTTTGCCTCTTACTGAGGTCATTTGCATGAAAACAGAATCTTTGCTCCCTCAGAGTTTGTCTGCCCTAGTTGCTTATTCCATACCTAAGGTCATAATACTCTGTTTATGATATCACAGTCATTGCCATGGCAACAGTCTGTGATCTCACATATGGCTATGACTCCAAGAGCAGAATGAGCTGCATGGACAGATGACCTGTAAAGGACAAAGTTCCTTTCTTCATGCAAATTTCCCAGTAATAAATAATGAAAGGGAGCTATAGAAAAAATATGAAATATTAGCTGAATTGTGCCTAAATAATATGTTTTTGTTTTTTGCCATCCTCCATGCCCCAAGGTGTCTCACTCTTTCAAGCCTGACTGCTCAGGCTCCTCCCATTTGTGGCATGTTGTGAAATGCCAGGTCCCTGAAGAATAAAACAGCTGTGGTATCTGACTTCATCACAGATTCCTCTGAGGACCTGGTATGTTTTATCGAGAGCTGGCTTGGTGATGACTCAGGGCCAGTCCTAGAGGTGGTAATACCAGCCGGGTTCCTGATAGTATGCCGCCCATAGTGGGAGCATAGGGGTGGTGGGATGACCATCTGTGTGGTGATCCGATACCATCACAGATGTGTTTTGACACAGAAAAATCTCCTGGAGCTTTTGGACATCTCAGGCATGCAAGCAGCATACAATGGATGCACAGAGGCAACCACTGCTGCCAATAATCTGGCCATTACTGTGGTGCTTGACTCCATTGCACCAATCTGTATCTGCCCACTGCAGCTCACCATAGTATAGTGATGAGCTGAGGTGGTTGAGGGTAACCAGGCATAGGTTGGAGCATCCCGGAAGAATTCTGCCTCAGTGGATGGCAGGCTAGCTCTGAGGTCCCATTATAAGTAATTGAGAGGCAATAACCCTGAGAAGGCAGAGTTCCTGTCACAGGTTATTACCTCAGGAGAAAATAGGCCTGTTCATCTCTTCCACACTGTAGACACGTTGCTTAATCCTGACTGCTTACTATCTGGGGCTGTTTAGTCTCAAGAAAAAATGTGAGGAGTTTGGACTTTTCTTTCTGGACAGTGGGTTTCCATATGAGCTGGGATCTCAACAGGTGGCCTGTCAAGGGCCAGCAGCTTTTTAAGGGAAAGGCGCAAGGGCACTCTGTGGGTCTGGAATGAGTTCCAGCCAGTTGTTATGAAGGATGTACTTGAGGTGACAGCACTGCTCTGCTCCATATACTGTATTTCAAATCCAGGGCCCACCAGGTTGTAGGTCAACTGAGGAAAAGATAGCCAACTCAGTTAAGAAGGGGGATAAAACCTTTTATAGGTACATCAGCGAGCGTAGAAAGACAAAGGGAGGGACAGTGAGGTTGAATAGAATGAACGGTGGGTGGGCAGAGGGGGACAGTGAAAAAGCAGGAATACTGAATGAATATTTCTGCTCAGTATTCACAAAAGAGGAGGGGGAAGTGCCTAATCCAATTAACAGAAGCACTCTTGATAAGAGGTCGATCCCAGTCCTTTCACAGAAGAAAGGGTTCTGCAAGAACTCCTAAAACTGAAGGTGGACAAAGCAATGGGTCCTGATGGAATTCACCCCAGAATTCTAAAAGAATTAAGGAAGGAACTAGTGAAACCACTGGCTACTCTTTTTAATAAATCATGGGAGGATGGTGTGGTACCCGAGGACTGGAGGAAGGCGGATGTGATTCCCCTTCACAAAAGTGGGACCAAGACAGAGGCAGGAAACTACAGACCTGTCAGTCTGACCTCTGTGGTACGGAAAGTGATGAAGTCACTTCTGAAGGAAAGAATAGTTGAGTACCTAGAGGTCAGTGGAGCACAGGATCCAAGGCAACATGGGTTCACAGTGGGAAGGTCATGTCAGACGAATCTAATAGATTTCTTTGACTGGGTGACCAAAGTAGTAGACCAGGGAAGGCCTGTGGACATGGCCTACCTAGACTTTAGAAGGCATTTGACACATTCCACACAAAGATTATTAGTCAAATTAACCAGCCTGGGAGTGGGTCCCAGGGTGGTAGCCTAAAGTAAAACATTGGCTGGACAACAGGACACAGAAGGTAATTGTAAATGGAGTCCACTCTGAAGAAAGGCGGTTACTAGTGGGGTACCGAGGTTCAGTATTGGGTCCAGTCCTTTTAATGCCTTCATCAGTGACATTGCAGAGTGACTGGAAGGAAAAGTATGCCTTTTGCAGATGACACAAAGATCTGCAACAGGGTTGATACACAAGGAGGCGTGAAAGGATGAAAAGGACTTGGCAAGGTTGGAGGAATGGTCAGACATATGGCAGCTAGGATTCAATGCAAAAAGTGCAAAATAATGCACCTGGGAAACAAGAACCCAGGAAGAATACACAATGGGTGGGGAGGTAGTAACAACAACAAAACAGGAAAGGGACCTGGGGGTAATCATATCAGATGACCTTAAGGTTAGCAAGCAATGTGAGAAGGCAGTAGGGAGGGCCGGGGTATACTGGGATGTATAGGGAGGCATCAGCAGCAGAAAACAGGAAGTTGTTATCCCTCTGTACAGACAGTTGGTGAGACCCCATCTGGAATACTGTGTCCAGTTCTGGAGACCCCATCTCCAAAGGACATAGACAGGATAGAGGCAGTCCAGAGGAGGGCAACTAAAATGGTGCAGGGTCTGCAAGAGAAGCTGTATGAGGAGAGACTAAAGGAGCTTAATATGTATACCCTTGAGGAAAGAAGGGAGAGGGGGACATGATAGAAACTTTCAAGTACCTCAAGGAATCAACAAAGTCCAAGAGGGTAGCATCTTTCAGAAAAGAGACTTGCAAGAACAAAGGGACACAATTTAAAGATAGAAGGAGGGCGGTTCAGGGGCAATGTGAGGAAGTATTATTCACAGAGAGGTAGTGGATGCATGGAACAGCCTTCCTGAGAAGTTGAGGTCTAAAACTGTGGGAGAATTCAAGAATGCATGGGACAGACATAAGGCAATTCTTGTGGGGGGCAGGAAGATATAGGCTGTTGGTTAACTAGGATCTGCGGCCTATCCTGTAGGTAGGGAAATGGGCAGACTAGATGGGCCTAGCGGTCCTTATCTGCCGTCAGAGTCTATGTTTCTATGTTTCTAAGACTAGGTCAGGAGGGCTAAGCTTGACTCCCTGTCTATCTGGATCTCCCTGCACTCTCCTGATCTCTTGCGCACCTCTGAATCCTGGCTCTCTTCTAGACTACCTGACTCCACTCTAACCTCTCCCTGATTATCACCTCTTCCATCAGTACAGAGGCAAGCGAGGTGGCGGAGTTGCCATATATGCCCATCAGAACGTGTCATGCTTCATCTGCTTCTGTGACTCTATCCCCCTCTTCTCACAAGATTCCGTTAGCCAAATTATCCATTCCCTCCAATCTCACCATCTTTGTCAGTGTCCTCTACACCTCCCCCAGAATTTCTCCCTCCTCCCTCCTCCCTGCTTGACTCCTTTTCTTCCTTTAACTCCCATGCTACCTCCAGTGAACTCATCCTCCTCAGGGATTTAAACATAAACTGGCTTTCCCTTGCGTCCAAGCCCACTATACACAGGACAGAATACCGTAATCTTACACAACTAATCACTGAATCCACCCAGCTCAATACACACTCCCTCAACCTCTCCTTCTTGGACTGAGTGCTCTCCTCTCACTCCCATTGTATCATTACAGCAAACATTTTCCCCTAATGCCTTCAGTGACCACTGTCTAACCTATTGCATCAGGAAAGTAAGCCAAATCCATTCCACCACCAAATACCTTTGATATTGGTCTCTCAAGTCACTCAACATTAATGCCCTACTAAATGACCTAACGACTTCTGATTGGTCCACTGTTTACTCAGCCTCAGATATCAACACAGCTCTCTCCCCCTATTCACTGCCATACTTAACCATACCTGGAATACTCACGCTCCCCTTAAAAATATCTAGGATCAAATGCTCCCACCCTCATTGCTTTGTGCAAATCCTGGGACCAAGCTTGGGCACATTATAAGTCCTACCATTCTCTGTCAGACCTCCTGACTTACAGGACACTCAGAAATTCCTGCGCAAAGGCAGTCCACACTGCAAAGGCCCACTATTTCAAGTCAAATCTCCAGTCCAACCAAAATAATCCATCAAACTTCTGTAAGGTTATCCACACCCTATTTGATCCCCCATCCCAGTCCATCTCCCCTGCCTCCTGGTGGAAGGCTTTCTAGTCTTTGACCCACTGCCACTGCTCATTTCAACAGTTTCTTCATCACATGTGCACTGCTCTCTCCTCCTTCTTCTGATCGATCCCCCCAACCCCAACTCTCTCTCTTCCACCCTGCTCTCCTGAAGGTTATCACTTCCAAACTGGTCAAACAGGGATTCAGCATGTTTGCAGTTCATTTGCATCACCAGGTAAGAAAAAAGGTTTGTCTCCCCATATGACACACAGGGGTAATGCCAAACCTCACCCAACAACTAACACACCGAAATCTGGCCAATGGGAAATCATGTATACAAATGCTCACAGCCTGGGAAATAAGATCCCAGACCTGCAGGCAATAATGTCAGAGGCTAAACTGGACATAGTAGCAATTAGTGAGATATGGTTTACCAGTAACCACACCTGGGAGACTTCAGTACCTGGCTATGTATTGTTCAGAAGAGACCGAGGTGCAAAAAGGGGAGGAGTGGCCCTGTATGTCAATGAAAATATCAAAGCTACAGAAATTCAGAATACACATAAGGAGCCAGAAGAACTGTGGGTCACCCTGGAAACAGGAAATGGGACAGCCATAAGAACTGGGGTTGTCTACAGGCCCCCAGACCAGGGGAGGACATAGACACATTACTGTTAGAAGATATACAAAACATGACAGCTAAAGGGGAGGTTCTGATAATGGGAGACTTCAACATGCCAGATACAGATTGGTCAATACCAGCAGGAACATCTGCCAGAACCAGACAAATAGTGGATTCCCTGCAGGGGGAGGGCCTCAAACAACTGGTACAACAACCCACAAGAGACAGGGCTATCCTAGATCTAATACTGACTAACAGGGAAGGGATCACAGATCTCCAGGTAGAAAGTCACCTGGGGGCCAGTGACCATCACATGGTATGGTTCAATTTGGCTACTACATCTAAATCATCCCATTCCAAGGCAAAAATATGGGACTTCAGAGGAGCTGACTTTGATAAGATGGCCAACAGAGTTAAGCTAGCCCTGGCAAAAAGAAACACAGGTGAGGGGGTACAGGCAAAGTGGGCAAGCATTAAGGATGCAATACTTGAAGCAACATCCCATTGTGTTAGACAGAAAAGGAAGTGCAAAAGAAGAAGGAAACCACTTTGGTTCTCAAATACTGTAGCAGAAAAGGTCAGAGCCAAAAGGCTGGCCTTCAGGAAATATAAGGGAACACAGCGGGATGAAGATAGGGAGGCATACCAAACTGCCCTAAGGGAAGCAGGGAAGGCAGTAAGGCAGGCAAAGTCCCAAACTGAGGAAACACTAGCATGAACAGTAAAGAAGGTGACAAGACTTTCTATAGATACATTAGTGAAAGAAAGAAAGTCCAGAGGAGTATTGCTAAGTTTAATGGAGAAAAGGAGCATGTGAGGAGGAGGACCATGTAAAAGCATCTATCCTAAATAGATACTTTTGCTCAGTATTTACTGACGAGAAGGTAGGGGCAAGCAGGCCCACAGCTCAGCACCATGGACACAGGGGGAGGAGGTGAGCATCACCCCTTCACAAAATAAATGGTCCTACAAGAGCTTGCTAAGCTCAGGGTGGATAAGGCAATGGGACCTGATGGCATACATCCCAGGGTACTTAAGGAGCTAAAGGTGGAACTAGCAGAGCCATTAGCAGAACTGTTTAGTGAGTCTCTGAGCACAGGAGAGGTCCCAGAAGACTGGAGAGGGCTCATGTGATCCCGCTCCACAAGAGTGGTAGCAGGGAGGAGGCAGGAACTACAGACCAGTCAGTCTTACCTCAGTAGTGGGCAAGATTATGGAGGCACTCCTTAAGGAAAGGATAGTGCAACACCTGGAATCCATAGGGGCACAGGATCCAAGACAGCATGGGTTTACAAAAGGAAGGTCCTGTCAAACTAATCTCATAGATTTCTTTGACTGGGTAACCAGAGTGGTGGACCAAGGGGGAGCAGTTGATGTTGCCTACCTTGACTTCAGCAAAGCTTTTGACACTGTTCCACATAGAAGATTGATAAATAAGCTGGGTAGGCTCGGGGTGGGTCAGAAGTTGGTCAACTGGGTGGCAAACTGGTTGACGGGCAGAAAACAGAGAGTGGTAAATGGTATACAGTCAGAAGAGATGCAAGTCACAAGTGGGTACCTAGGGATCAGTCCTGGGGCCAGTCCTCTTCAACATCTTCATTAGTGACCTTGCAGATGAACTAGAGGGTAAGGCTTGTCTGTTTGCAGATGACACCAAGATCTGCAACAGAGTAGATGATCCAGATGGGGTGGGCAGAATGAGAGAGATCTGGATAAACTAGCAAAATGGTCAGAAGAGTGGCAACTGGGATTTAATGCAAAGAAGTGCAAGATCATGCACATAGAGAGAGAAACCCTGAAGCCACCTATAGGCTGGGAGGAGTTGCTAGCAGTCACAAAGGAAGAAGAGACTTGGGCATCATCATCACTGATGACCTGAAATCATCAAGCAGACCTCTAAAGCAGTAGGTAAGGCTAGGGGGTGTTAGGGTGTATTAGTAGGGGTATCACAAGTCATAAGAGGAGGTAATAATCCCTCTTTACAAGACACTAGTTAGGCCCCATCTGGAGTACTGCATGTGCAGTATTGGAGCCACACCTTCACTGGGACATTAACAAATTGAGGCAGTCAGAGAAGGGTAACCAAAATGGTGCAGGGACTGCATCAGAAGACTATGAGGACAGATTAACAGAGCTCAGTATGTATACCCTTGAGCAAAGGAGGAGAGAGGTGATATGATCGAGGCATTCAAACACCTTAAGGGCATTAACAAGGTGAAAGAGTCTAACATGTTTAAATATAAGAAAAATAGCAGGACAAGAGGACACAGCATGAGATTAGAGGGGGGCCGATTAAGGGGGAATGTGAGGAAATTCTTTTTCACAGAAAGGGTGGTGGATGCATGGAATGGCCTACCTCAAGAAGTGGTGGCTATGAATACAGTGCAGGGCTTCAAACAGGCATGGGATAGGCATAAGGGAGCAATACAAATGAGTATGAATAGATAGGGCACTGACAGAGCAAAGGCCAATGGCACATTTATAAGGCAGAAAAAGAAATGGGCAGACTGGATGGGCCTTGTGGTCCTTATCTGCCGTCAGCTTCTATGTTTCTATGTTTCTTCCTCCTGTTCCCCCGAGGAAGTCTTCCTTGCCCTTAAGTCTCTCAAGCCTTCTATGTCCAGCCTGCATGTGGTGGACCCTAAACTGCTGAGCATCTCAGCACCAGCTATCACGTCTCCACTCGCTCACCTTCTGAACTTTTCCTTCTCCATTAGTGTTGTCCCTCAAGCCTGGAAAGTTGCTAAGGTTCTGCCTCTGCACAAAGGGGGTGACCCTTCCTCCCCTGGCAACTTCAATCTGATCTCCCTCCTACCATCTCTTGCAAAGCTCCAGGAGAATACAGTATTGTATATTCCAGGCTTGCAGATTTCCTCTATTCCTCTAATTTTCTCTCCCCTTTCCAGTCTGACTTTAAGAAAAAAATGCTCTATTGTCTCTTCCCTGCTACATGTACCTGATTCTATCCTCACCTTGATGACTCCCGGACATATTACCAAAGCCATATTCATCGATCTGGCCAAAGCTTTTGACTTGGTGTCCCCCTCACTCCTCCTGGACAACCTGAGTTCCACCAGCCTCTCAGCATCCACTGTGGACTGGTTCCATTCATATCTCACAGGCTGTCAACAGACTGTTCAGGTTGGTGACATCCAGTCTCCCCCCTCCATTCTAGTAGGGGTCCCTCAGGGCTCCATCTTGGGACCAATCCTGTTCTCGAGCTTTCTAAATTACCTTCCCTCAGCTTGTGCATCTTTGCATATTCACATGTATGTGGATGACACTGAAATCTTCACCTGTGGCCCATTGGTTTCAGCAGTGGTAATTCTACTCCAAAAATATTTCCACAATGTCCTTCGTTGGTTCCAAGCCAACCAGCTCAGGGTAAACACCAAGAAAATTATATCTGTCACCTCTGGTACCAGCCAGAAATTAGTTAGGCTCTCACCCTCCCCTATTTTCTCTACAGTGAACACACTCCCTTGCAGGTTGTCCCTGCCTTCAAGTACCTAGGCACGTGGCTGGATAGTAAACTTGACTTCTCTACTCACATAGATGCCATCCCTACTAAGCTTTGTCTCAGACTTGGTGCCCTGTACCACAACAAGGACTGCCTCTCTCTCCCCAGGTTCAACAGGAGCTGGTTACCAAAATGGTTCCCACAATTGTCGACTATGCAGATGTGGTCTATGGCACCACCCCCTCCTCTTCCCTAGCTAGAATGGACACCCTCTGTAATGCCTTCTGTAACTTCGCTACCAATTCTCCTCTCCACACTCATCACTGCTCCCTCTACTCCGCCCTTTCAGTCCTCCCACTACCCTCACATTGCCAACTCCACTCTGTCTCCTTTATCACTAAATACTGGTTTGGATCCTTCCCCTCCTAACTTTCCTCACTTCTCTCCTCTGCCTTATCCTCCTCCTCTTACTCATTGTACTCCAGTGATTCCTGCACCTTCTCCATGCCCCACTCTCACTCCTCTGCTGGGCCAACAGCCTTCTCCTACCATCTCCCATCCCTTTGAAACCTGCTGCCCTCCTCCCTCCAACTCACCCCCTCACTCCCTGCACCTGTCACTCCCCCTCTTGACTCCCCCGACTTCTTTCTCCCACTTCTGCCAACCTCCCCCACTTTGGTCTTTCCTTATTGGAGTAATCGGTGCTCTCGCTTTTGGCCTCTTCTCCTTATCCTTAGCAGTGCTGACCCTACCTCATGCATGGTGCACGTGCATATTTCCTGCACATTTTGTACATAATGTTTTGTGAACTCAACTCATCATATCATGTATCCTTGATGCTGTTCTGCTTATTATATTTACTATGTTCTGTGATTGTAATTGTTGCCTTTCTGTACCCCATCCCCCAGGTCACATCGGAAAATGAGCCTTGGCTCAGTGTGCCTTTGCCATTACCAATTTTAAAATAAATAAAATAACTACATACAGTATATGGCCTTCTTCCCTCCCTCAGCAACAGCCAGGTCTGGAAGACAATATTACATATATAGTTCTGTAGTCTTCCTCACTGAGGGCTAGGTCTGGAAGCCAATTTTACGGAAATGGTCCTCTTGCCTTCTTCAGTGAGAGTCAGGTCTAGAGGATTCAGATTCAAAACTTTTATTTTTGAGCAACATTAGTCATTAAAATATTAAAAACAATACCGTATACAAAAAGAGACAGGTAAGTAAAACAATTATTAAATAATATTTCCCTACAAGTGGAGGTAGATTTTAACTTTAAGAATCATTACTGTAAAAAAATTCCTAAAGCTCATATTGTATAGGATTAGTCAACAAAAATCCTTATGAGGTCTATGTTGCAAATAGATTTATTCATGTATTTTGAAAAGACTGAATTTTTTTCTAATTTTAATCACTGGCTTGATAAAGTTAATGAGCACGTTAGCAGCATGAATATTCAGCGGCTTCAGTAAAATGTACACGCAATCATTCAGATTGCTCTGATAAGCTTTACTTATGGGTGACAAAAATATATGGCCCAGATGACAGGAACATGTCATTAAGAGTGGGTTTAAGGGCTGACTGACGATATTCAGCTCTTTGGAGAGGGAGCAGTTCAAATCTAATTATAGTTAGAATACAATGGTTGTCAAGTTTTAATGGGAGTGAGAAATAAGGCTCAAGGCCATGACGAAATGTATTTACTGGTCCACGGACACAGCTTTAAATGTTTAACATTTATCATACTCTGCTCCTGTACCCTCTCAGAAAACTTTTATTTTGTAATTTTTTTGTATGAGAATGAACTCAATACATCCTTTTTAAAGTCAGTCCCTAGCCGAAGCATGTTAATTTCAACCAAGAATGACTTTAAAGCAAAAAACAGTTCAGATGGCTTATTCAACCTTTTCCACCATATTGTTTCTTACAACAGAGCTAATTGTTTGTTTTGAGACTTCTGCATCCTTAGCCAATATATGAGCAGTCTTGGAAGTCATGTGATACAGCCCTTGGAGTAGCATCTCCTTCACCATGCTCCCACGCCATCTCTATTTAATTGTTGTAACTGCGGCTTTCTTGGTGCTAATCTGCCTTTGTAAGTCTCACATCAGCTTGCTGAATCTTATTTCTACACCTTAGCTGGAAATCTGGTGTTTTCTTCTAGCACTGCAGCAGCGATGGAGACAGAAATGCGCCAGGCACCTCTGATGCATACACCGCCGCAAACCCCAGACAAAAGTGCAAAACGTTCTAAGGGCCAGAGAGTTAGCACCAGACAAACATCTACTACTACTACCTCGTTGAATTTTTTGACTGGGTGACTAGGGAGGTGGATCAGGGGAGGGCAGTGGACATGGCCTATCTGTACTTCAGCAAGGCCTTTGACACTGTGCCACATAGAAGACTATTACACAAACTAGGGGATATGGGTGTGGGCAGGACAGTAGTGTGGTGGGTAGGTAACTGGCTGGGCGGCAGGACACAGAGGGTGGCGGTAAATGGGTGTCACTCCACATAGGGAAGAGTGACCAGTGGGGTACCACAGGGATCGGTGCTGGGACCGGTCCTATTCAACATCTTCATCAGTGAAATGCGCTTGGGACCTAGAAGGCAGAATTTCACTGTTCGCTGATGACACAAAGCTCTGTAACAGAGTAGACACACCAGAGGGTGTAGACAGAATGAGAAGGGACCTGCAGAAACTTGAAGAATGGTCAGGGGTTTGGCAGTTGAAATTCAATGCAAAGAAGTGCAAGGTAATGCATATGGGGCACAAAAACCCTGGCACAATATATCAGTTGGGGGTGAGGATATAGCATGCACCAAGCAGGAAAGGGATCTTGGGGTTATCATCTCTGATGACCTCAAGGTAGGGAAACAGTGTGACAAGGCAGCAGGTAAAGCAAATAGGATGCTGGGATGCATAGGCAGGGGCATCACCAGCAGGAAAAGGGAGGTAATGATTCCACTATACAATACACTAGTGAGGCCCCACTTGGAGTACAGTGTACAGTTCTGGAGACCTTACCTACGTAAGGACATAGACAGGGTAGAGAAGGTTCAGAGGAGCGCAACAAAGATGGTACATGGATTGCATCACAAGTCCTATGAGGACAGGTTGAAGGAATTGAATATGTACTCCCTGGAGGAGAGGAGGGAGAGAGGGGGGACATGATAGAGACATACAAGTATCTTACAGGGAGGAACAGGGTGCAAGAATACATTATTTTTAAGCGAAAAAGATGTTCCAGGACTAGAGGGCATGGGATGAAGTTGGAGGGAGGACAATTCAGAGGAAATGTAAGGAATAATTTCTTCATAGAACGGGTGGTGGACAAGTGGAACACCCTGCCTGAGGAAGTGGTGGGGGCTGAAACAATCACGGGATTTAAGAATGCATGGGATAGACATAAAGGAATTCTGGAGGTCAGGGGTAAGAGGCAACACAGTTCTAGGAAAACATAAACTGAAGTTACAAATTCAAATGGGCAGACTAGGTGGGCCATAGGCCCTTATCTGCCGACACTGTCTATGTATCTATGTATCTATGTACCCCGGCGCCAGCCTTACTGACTGAGGAGAGGTTCCTCACCGAGTTCTTACCTTTTAAAACAGCATTACAAGACCTTACCTCGAAACTTAAACGCATGTGAACAGATTTAAGGGAAGCCACTAAACAGATATCAGACGTTGCTGCCCGCACTTCCTTTTTGGAACATTGGTGGGGAAGACTTGAGTCCGATATTGTCCCCCTTCATCAACATCTTTCTAAAATGGAGGCTAAGCTTGAAGATCTGGAAGGCCAAAGTCGCAGGAACAACATAGTTATTTTTGGCCTTCCAGAGGAAATGGAGGGAGCCACTCCAGTGACGTTAAGATTGTGGGCCCTTCACCCAACAACCCAACTTACATAGTGGAGCGGGCCCACAGGTCCCTGAGACCTAAGCTACCAGTCAGTGCTTCACCCCGTCCATTCATCTTGATACTCCTTAATTACTTAGACAAGCAGTTTGTTCTCTCAAAGGTGAAGGACCTTAAAGAGATTTCATGGGAGGGCTCCAGAATTCATCTCACCCAGTACCTTCCTGTGGCTACCCAGCAGAAGCAGGCAGCCTGCCATCCACTGGTGACTAAGCTTATCGCTGCTGGAATCTGTTTTAGGGTTACTTACCCTGCCAAGCTATCAGGGTCTGTTCACAAAAGGAGGTTACCAGTGCACCACTTACTTTGTTCTTCTTTTATTAAAAAAAAGAAAAATATTTTTCAAAAGGAAATTGATGTTTTTAATATATATTTACATGTAGAGATAGCTCAGATACCTTCAGTACCCTAAGGCATTCCCTACATTTTTTTTAAAAAAAAGGATGTCATTTTCTGCTATTTTCTGGCCTGAAAGTGTGGCGTTGAAAACCATGCATTTTTTTGCAGGCTACTGTGATGGAATTGTATATGTTAGGTGCCAATAAAGGTCTTGTTGCAAACATCACTTATTGCTCTTTTATTTTTTAAGAGTCCTGTTCCCTTTACCAACTCCAGTTTTTTCCAGTGTTGCACTGCATTTACTGTGATGGGTATAACTCTTGGTGTGTTGGTTTGTTACACTCATCACAGTGGCTCCCAAATGAAATTTGGTGCTTCTGTATGCTACTTATAAGTTTCATCTGCTCTCCCAATCTCCTGGCTTGTATTTCCTGCCCAGAATGTACTACAGGAACCAAGCATGACCATAGGGTTCGAAAACCTGATTTTCACCTGGTGTGGTGTGTCAGAGTCATGTATGTTCACACACCATGGGTGAGGGATCTTTTTGAGGTTCCATGTTACTTACTTCATACAATCACCAGTGGGAGTGGGTGGTACCGAATTAGGCTTATAAAATCCATTGTTTCGCCATGACCGGCCCTTTCGTGTGCTCGGAGTGTTCGAGAACAGACTTGGTGTGTTGCACATCTGAACACCGTTCACTCACCACAAGGTAAGCCCCTTGTTACATGCATCACGAGGGACAACATTTGCACAGTAAGGGGGTTTAATTTGAGCCATTGGATTATGGAGGTGGTTTGTGAAGCAGCAGTTGTTTGGATTTAGTGCTCTGCCTTTTTGGAGAGGTTCTGTTTTTTTTTCAAAACTGAACAAAATATGTCATTCGCACACCAAGCCCTGTGGTGTGTTTGTTCCACCACCACGCTGTGTGTTTATGTGTAACTGAATGCAGTGCAGAGCAGAGTACTAGGTGAATTTGGTGGGTTCCAATATATTCATTTGTCACACATATACTTGCTGCTTAGATTGTGTTTATTGGGCAATGTTTAACATGTTTTTGTACTGCTTTGTGGCCATGTGTTGGGGGGGGGCGCTTGGGGTAGTGGACTACTTCTGTTGATTTTCTATACTGGCCATAATATGGCCAAAGATGCAAGCCCAAACACATGTGAACCAAATATGTTTTTGTGATATTTTTATGCTGAGGTAATGACAAATCTTCCCGTTGTGCACATATGTTTGGTAGCCATAATTTGGCCATATTACCCACCATGTTTTCAAAGTGTGTTAGGAATCCATGTTGGGCCATCTTGCACACATTGTGGCTTCCCTGGAAGGGGTGGCAGTATGTGGCTTGATTGGCTTTTAAATGTTTGGCGTTGCTCTTAGTATGACCAAACATGAATGTTCAACTTCTTTGTTTATTTAAAATTCGGTCACCAGGAGAGGCACACAATGCTGAAGCTCAGTTCCAGCTGCGACCCTGGGTAGGAGAAGTGGAGAAGAAATACAGAGGTGACTGTACAGTAATATAGATAAATAAAAAAATATACAGTTGTTTTTTCCCAAGCTACTGTGAATACAATAAAGTACAAGAATGTTACAAATGTACACCAGGGCCCAGATATTCAAAAGGGTTGCACACCGGCGCAATATTCAAACAGGAATTGCGCCTGGCACAAATCCCGATGTGCCAGAGCGCATCAGTAATCTATGCAGGCACAGGTGGGGGGGCGTGCCCATGCATACTCTGCACAGCCCAATATTCAGCCCGGGATGTGCAGAGCCATGCATGCGCAACCCCTACCTGTGCCGCACAAAGTTAAGCAAATAAAAAAAGGAGCAATGGCCGGCCACCCACAGGTGAGCTGTCGCATTGCAGGGCGCAACATGGCAGCTGCCACCTGTGGGTGGCCACCCGAGCTCCGGTTGCACCTCTGTGGTGGCGTCCCCCCATGCCCAATCGCGGGCATTAGTAAAAGTAATAAAACCTCCTACATCCCTGGTGGTTCAGTGGACCGCTGTCTGCCCAATTGCAGGCTTGAGTAAATAAAAGGAATTGAATCCTATATCCCTGGTGGTCCAGTGGACCGCTGTCTGCCCGATCGTGGGCTGAAGTAAAAAGTATAGTCTCCTATATCCCTGGTGGTCCAGTGGACCTGTCTGCCCGATCGCAGGCTGCAATAAAATAAAAGACACCTCTATCGCTGATGGTCCAGTGGACCTGTCTGCCTGATCGCGGGCTGCAGTAAAATAAAAGATACCTCTATTCCTGGTGGTCCAGTGGACTTGTATGCCCGATTGTGGGCTGAAGTAAAATAAAAGATACCTCTATCCCTGGTGGTCAGTGACCCCCCTCCCACCCACCCACTGATCCCCACCGCCTGCTCCTCCAGTCAGCGGAGAGTGGCAGCACCCACCTGCCTGCCATCCGACCGCTGACTGACCATCGGTAGGGCTGTATGCCCATTGGTCCACAGCGTGAGCCAATGGGCGTGCAGCCATTATCTACACTACACATTTCAGATATGCAAATGGATCCATTCACATATCTGGAATGTGTAGTACTGTATGGGCTGCACGCCCATTGGCTCATGCTGTGGACCAATAGGCGTACAGCCCTACCGATGGTGTCAGTCGGCGGACAGTGGGGCAGCAGGCGGGTTGGGTGCAGCTGCCCGCCACTGACCGGGGGGGAGCGGGGCAGTGGGGATCAGTGGGTGGGTGTGTAGGAAGGGGGTCCACTGGACCACCAGGGATATAGCTTTCTGGTTTTTTACCTTAGCCCACGATCAGGCAGACAGGTCCACTGGACCACCAGGGATAGAGGTATCTTTTGTTTTACTTCAGCCCGCGATCGGGAAGACAGGTCCACTGGACCACCAGGGATAGAGGTATATTTTTGTTTAATTCAGCCCACAATTGGGCAGACAGCGGTCCACAGGACCACCAGGGATTTGGATTTCGTTTTTAATTCACTGAAGCCCGCGATTGAGCAGACAGCGGTCCACTGGACCACCAGGCATTTGAATTTCATTTTTAATTTACTGAAGCCCACGATCAGGCAGACAGCGGTCCACTGGACCACCAGGGATATAGGATGCATTTCTGTTTTTTACTAAAGCCCGCGATCGGGCTGTGGGGCATATTGCCGAGCTGCAGGGGGCGTCGGTCCCCAACGGCTGCTGCCTGGCAGGGCGCCAGGCGCGAATCGTCAGGGATCGGTGCACCTGCATGCAAATGGGGCCATAATGACATGCAAATGGCCCCATTTGTGCCTTGCATACATTATGGCCCCATTTACATGTCAACTTTTGAATATCGTGGTTGTTGCACTTTGCGCAATGGAACTTGCACTAGCGCATCCCCATGCTCCACTCTGGCCACTAGTGCTGGCACAGTGCCACTGCACCATGCGCACTGCAGGTGGCCAGGGTGCAATATTCAATGATGCTGATTCATGGCACAGTTCCGTTGAATATCACCCAGTCCATGCCCCTGCGCAGCCAAGCTGAGCTGCGCCCTGGCTTGCGCCACAGCCTGACGCAGTTTGAATATCTAGGCCCATATATACAAATAAATAGAATGATAATATAAAACATTTTGCAATCAGGCAATAGTATAGGAGGGAAGTGTTTGGAGCCACATATGAATGGCTAGAGGGTAAGGGGGAAGGGTGAGAAATCAGGGGGGAAAAGGAGTATGTGAGGGATCTATGATGCTGGTTCAACAACACTTTTGTCGATCGGCATTACAGCGATGGGATTTATGTCAACTGCAAGTTGTGGTAGACATAAATCTCTAATGTCTCCCCATCCTGTTTTGTCATCAGGGGGCTTTACCCCCAAACCCCCTGATACATGGGGCTCTGCCCCCCACACTTCCCATAATTAGGATCAACTACAGCTGAAGTTGATTCAGGGATGGGGTGCAGGACCAGAAGACAGTGTGCCCCTGTCTCGGGCGCACCAACACAGCATCCTGTTGACAAAGTGTTGATTTTGCCAACGGTGAGGTATGTTGCTGTGTTGCTGTTACCGTTGGGTCAGCATATCATATGTGAGGAGGGTTTCAAGGTGCATGAAGAGGGAGGCAACTGCAGGAGGAGGGGAAGGGCTTTAGGTGCATTTTGAGGGATGCAACAATGGACAAGAGATGGCCTGAGTGGGGGAAATGGTTCCAGAGGGCAGGGAGCCTAAAGGCAAAATATAACTTACCAGATTGCGAATGTGGTAGAAGAGGGGAGAATCAGCGAGGGTCACAGGATGTTGCCTGAGTTGCTGTGGCCAAACTGTTTGTTTCTGGAGGATGAAAAAAGTGGTATGCTTAAGTTTGCCTGGGACCTAGTCCCACCCAGTTTTTTGTCTTGGTGTGTATGAGATTCAGGTTCATCCATCTTGATTACCATGCGGTTTCCCTCCTGGAAGGGAACAGTATGTGGGTCATTTGGCTTGTAGATGTTTGGCACTACTTTCAATATGACCAAATCATGAATGTTCAAACTTGCCTGCAATGCTGTTGCTGAATTGTGCTGTTGTGGAGGTGGAAAAAAGTAATGTGGTTATGCTGGCCTGGGATCTGGTCCTTGTATTTTGGCCAAACTGTTTTGGAATTGACTCAGCATATTGGTTTGTTTCAGTAATGTTTTCCCTGCAGTGTACTACAGTATGTGTATGTTGTTTTTAAGTATAGAAGATCTGCAGCATGTTCTGTTATTCAGTTCATCACATTAACTGTGTCTTTTCTCTCCCTCGATCCACTGTATACTTATACCTAGTGTATCGTACTTGGTATCAAAAGCTAATAATTTTGTGAAGTGTGCATGCTGTCTCCTTCAGTTAATCGAATTTGTGCCTTGATCAATCGTATATTATGCCTAAATCTAACCTGATATCGCAAACTAATAAATAATGTGGAGTGTGTGTGCTGTCTCTTTCAGTTCATCAATATCTTGATCCACCATATTGTGTCGAATGTTCATGCGCTCTCCTTCAGTCTATCAGACTTCATTAATGTGGCTCCTATCCCTCATACAGCCACGTTATGTGGAATATGCATAATCTCTCCTTCAGGTTTTTGAACTGTGTTCAATGTGTGGCTCCTCTGCCTTGATCTATCATATCATGTGGAATGTGTATGCACTCTCCTTCAATTCGTTAAACATCATAAATGTAACTCCTGTTATGTGTATGGCCATATTATGTGAAATGTGCATGCTCTCTCCTTCAGTCCAAAATATTCAGTGTGTGGCATGTCTCCCTTGATCCGAAGTATTATGCAGAGTGTGTAGCTCTTGTCCTTCAATCCAAAATGTGTGCACTCCTTTTGGAGGATAAATTCTTGCTGAAATCTTGTTTTACTTATAGATTACTGGAACTATGGAATACGTGACATGAAGACTACAGGTATCTGCTCTACTGCTGTTGAATGTGCACTAAAGAATCCATACTGCCCACTATCGGGCAAGCAGTGAAATCAGTGTGTTACAGAGATAAACTAAAAAATTATCCCTCTCATCATGAAGAATATTTGGAGAAATTAAGAGCACCCTATTGAGCTTACAGAGCAACCATGGATGATGAAAGCTACAAAACCTTTAATGGAAAAGCAAGGCTACAAATGCAGAAAATGAGAGAACGGATGAAGAACCAACCTTCAGAGCCTGCAGTCTGATTTTCTGTAGCCAAGAGGACAACCAGGGCAGAGGAACAAAAGAAAATTCAACAATGAGCACGCTGGAGGAAGGACAGAAGAGAATGGCATTGCAATATATGAGCACAAAAAAAGGGAAGAATAAATGAAGAGACAACTAAAGTATAGGGACAAGAAAGGAAAGAAGTGAAACATCACCACATCCTCCTCCAACATTATTATTACTGCCTCCTCTCCCACCACCACCTCAATTCCCATGTCCTTACCCAATGGAAGCCTACGTGAAACCCCATTGACCTACAACAGATCAAGAAATGCCACCTAGAAAGTGCTGAGAAGAGCATGTAGTGGACTTCCACAGTCACTAATACGATTTGCCATGACCTGTCAAAACTGTTTCATCCTGTTCCCCTGCAAAACACATTGCCCTTTCAATGGTCAACCTGAGCCTGCCCTTTTGCACCAACCTCAGTGACAAGCTTGTTGATTTCATGAAGAAGAACATGCCTGATTTCAAACATCAAAACTCCAAGGAACAAACACAAGTGAAAAATGCCTTCACCAGCTATATTCTGGTACTCCAAAAGTATCAGATGCTCAGATATAGATGCAGAACCCTGGGAATTAGTTGGAGGCAGATGCTGAGGGCATCCGGGAACCAATAAGAGAAAAGGAGCAACAGGCTCAGGTCAGCATTGTCAGCTAAAATGGTGGAGAAGGTGGAAAATGTCTCTGAGGCCTCATCTACACCTCTACATCACATGAAGACCTTTTCAGAATGAACAGGGAAAACTAAGGCTTTCAAACAACATGAAGTCTTGCTATATTCTAACATATGCAGTGAGTCCCAACCTTTGAACTGCTCTGGAGGTGAAAGAGTTAACTTTCCATGCCAGGCATGGAACGCTGAGCTCGAGCTCGGTTGAAAACTCTGTCTGTTGTTCTTCAAACTGAAACCGTTAGATTCTTTACTCCACCTCACTGAACAGTCACTCCGGAGATTTTTCCTTCTGCTCGGTTCGTTTTGTTGGTTAAAGTATTATTTTCTCGGTTTTTCGACCGAATTTAAACCTCAACCGGTCGGTTCAAGCTCTGTCTGTGGTATCTGTGAGTACTAGATAGGTTTACATTAATTCTGTTCTGTGTGGAACTTGTAAACTGTTTATCGGTTAGGTTTGAACCGATCAGGTTGTTTAAAATATCTTAATCTGTGATTTAGAGTGTGGTTACCGGTTCTTATCGATTCTAAAAAAAACAGAATTTCTTATGGTTTTTTCCCCGACCCGTGACACGGTTGGGAACTGATAAGAGGGTCTTGCCTGGCGGATTGCCATAAATGGGTAAGTTTGGTTAGGACTGGCACTATGAGAAACCCAAAAGAAAAACCGGGCCCACTGGGTTTCAACACTGCAGTGTGTATGGGGAAGCCTTTGCCAAGGCTGACCTCCACACCACCTGTGTTTATTGTCTGGGGTTTGACCGCCTCAATGCAGACTGCCAGATTTGTAAAACATTTTCCTGCAGCTACCCTGGAAAAGAGAGTTGGTAGGCTCAGGGAAAGGGAGGCCAAAAAGTCCGCTGACCGGATGGCCAGCCCGGTTCGGTTCCAACCGAACCAGAGGGAGTGCCCTCTGACCAGGGCGAGACTTCCTCGGGCAAAAGGAGAGCCAACTCTGAGGGGTCGGTTCCAGCAAAAAGGACTAGGAAATTAGCTGGTGTGGAGCCAAAACTTTCCTCTCCAACTGCTGAAGAGATAGCCAAAGCGATTCAAATTGTCCAGTTGCTTTCCCCGGTTCCGACCGAACCGGTACCATCAGGTAAGCGCCCGGTTCAGCCAGTTCCATCGGTTCAAGACTATGATGTAGAGGAATATTATGAATTGGATGAGGGGGAAGAGGAGTATGAGGAGAGTGAATGTGGATTTGAAAGTCTGGATGTGACCATTGACTCTGACATCTCCCCAGACAGACCTTCAGGAGTGTCTCCTCCTAGGCTTTCTGAGTCCCCTTCTCATTTTATTTTTTATAAAAAAGTGGCTGAAACCCTCCAGCTCCCCAAGGAGGAAGCTGTGGATGATCAAGAAGAGCCTGACTATGTGGAAATGATGGATATCCCAGAGTCTAGGAGACTGTCTATTCCCTTGCATAAATCTTTTGGGAAACAGACTTTTAAAATTCTAAAAACTCCTCACACTATACCTCCTGTGGATAAGAATGGACAAGAGGTACACTTTGTCAGGCTCTGATATGGAGTTCCTTTCACAACAATGCAGACATGTTGGGGTAGCGCAGGCTGCAGCTTGTGACAAGGCAAATATTCCCTTGGCCTCACCCCCCCGGACAAGGACTCCAGGAAGATTGATGCCATGGCAAAGAAACAGTACATGGCAGCATCCTTGGGACTCAGATAGGCAAATTATATGGCTTATATTGCTAGATATCAGAAATCCAGATGGGATACTGTTATGGCTCTAGCAAAACAAGTCCCTGGCCAGCTTGCCAAGGAGCTGGAGCAGGTGGCTGCTGATGGTATTGAGGCATCTAAGATGCAATTCCATGCTGCAGTGGACTCAAATGATGTGTCATCAAGAGTCATGGCTACATCTGTGGCACTTCACAGCATGGCTTGGCTCAGATGTATTAGCCTGTCACAGGATACCCAGACTAAGGCCATGGATTTTCCTGTTGTGAGTAATTTCATGTTTGGGGAGCAGACAGAGAATTACATGAAGAAAATGGATGAGTATAGGACCACCTATAGGAGTGCACAGGCCAAGGAAAGGCAGGCCACTCCTCAAAGGCAGCATCCCAGGGGCAGGGGCAGGCCTTTTCCAAGGCCTTTTTACCAAGCCCAGGCCTCCTCTTCTGCTTATGCCCAGAGGGTTCTTTAGAGGAGGGCAGAGGGGAGCCAGCAGGCCTGTTTCCACCCCTCAGCCCAAAGCCCCTGCCAAGCAGGCACCCTGATGGGGTTGCCAGGGCCGATTCTCAACTTCCTGTAAGGGGCAGGCTGGCCTACTTTGTCCAGGACTGGGGTCTCTGACATCAGACAAGTGGGTCCTGGAAGTAGTAAGCCAGGGACTGGTTCTCAGCTTCAAAAAGTTTCCAAAGATGAGAACCAGATCCTTTCCACCTGCAAATCTATCAGAGACACTTGCCCTAGAGGCAGAGGTCTCTTCCCTCCTGGCTCTCAGAACTGTGGAAAGGGTTCCACCCCTACACCAGGGCAAAGGGTTGTACTCCAGGTACTTCCTTACCCCAAAAAAGACAGGAGAATGGCAGCCCATCCTGGATCTCAGATACTTAAACAAGCACCTTTTAAAACCAACATTCAAAATGGTGACTCTGGGAATTATTCTACCCTCTCTAAGGCCAGGGGACTGGCTAGCGTCCCTGGACCTCAAGGATGCCTACTTCCATATCCTCATCAGAAGCTCCCATCGAAAGTACCTCAGGTTCGAGCTGCCCTCGAGGCCATTACCAGTTCAGAGCAATGCCCTTTGGCCTCACCTCTGCTCCAAGGGTATTCACAAAATGCCTGGCAGTAGCAGTTGCTTCTCTAAGAAAGCAAAGAATTGCCATCTTCCCTTACCTGGACGACTGGCTCATAGTGGGCCAGTCCCCAGACCAAGTCAAGTTACACTTACAGATAACTCAGCAACTGCTCACCTCTCTAGGTTTCCTCCTGAATCTCTGAAAGTCAGTTCTAGAGCCTGTCCAGCTCCTCACCTTCATAGGTGCAGAACTGAACACAGAGAAGGCCAGCGCCTTCCTTCCTTTGGACAGGGCAAGGACCCTGGTGTCTCTGGCCTCCTCATTCACCCTGCAGATGTCTCGACCAGCAAGGCATTTTATACAGCTCCTGGGGCACATGGCTGCTTCTACAGCAGTAGTGCAGAGAGCCAGGTTTCAGATGAGGGACATTCAGTTCCATTTGAGAGCCTTTTGGTCTCAAAGGAAAACCCTCTAACCAAATTGATCCCAGTGACTCGAACCCTGATCCAGGCCCTACAGTGGTGGCAGGATCAAAGCAATCTCAGACAAAGGGTTCATTTTGTCACTCAGTTTCACTCTTTAATCCTTACTACAGATGCATCCCTCTTGGGGTAGGGAGCTCACATGGGCGACCTCACCACTCAGGGGTTGTGGTCCCCTCAGGAATCTCTGCTCCACATCAATCTGTTGGAACTCAGAGCAGTTTTTCTAGCACTTCAAGCTTTTTCCATATCTGTTCAGAATGAAGTTGTACAGGTCAGAACAGACACCACCACAATGTGGTAGATCAACAAGCAAGGGGGCACTCGGTCTACGGCCTTGTGCACCGAAGCAATGAAGTTGTGGTCTCTGGCTTATTCCCTGAACACCTCCCTTTCGGCAGTTCACCTCCCAGGCAAGGACAATGTCCTGGCAGATGCCCTCAGCAGGATTTCCCAGGGCCTTCACGAATGGTCACTGGACTCCCTGGTCTTGGAGGTGGTATTTGCCAGATGGGGCACCCTGCAGATAGATCTTTTTGCAGCCCCAGACAATCACCAACTTCCCCTTTTTTGCTGCAGGTCCCCAGTGTTGGGCTCAGTCCCTCTGGATGCCTTAGTTCTCAATCGGGAAGGGAAGTTTCTCTATGCTCCCCCCCTTCCCTCTGCTGTTCAAAGTGCTAGTAAAAATCAGATCTCAACCCTGCAAGATGATCCTGATTGCTCCAGATTGGCCCAGACAACCCTGGTATCCACTTCTACTGTCCTTAGCAGTCCATCTTCCCCTGTGTCTCCCCAGGAATCACAACCTGTTACCTGTGCTCAGGGGAGGGTTTGGTACCCAAACCTCAAATCTCTCAATCTCAAGGCCTGGCTCTTGAAGAGTTAGAGTTTGCTGGTTTACACCTCTCCCAAGGTGTAATGGATATCCTGAAGGCTTCTAGAAAACCTTCCACCAGGGCTACTTATAATTCCAAATGGAAGAGGTTTTCCATTTGGTGCTCTGAAAAGCATATTTCCCCAGACTCTGCTGATTTACCCACAGTCCTGGATTATATGGTCCACTTAAATACTTTGGGGCTGAGACCAGATACCCTAAAAGTGCATCTGGCAGCTGTGCCTGCTTTCATTTCAGCAGGTAATCCCTCTTCTCTTTCAGCTCACCCTGTATTCTTCAAGTTTTTCAAGGGATTGCTTCACTCCAACCCTCCATTCAGGGACCCTGCCCCTGCTTGGGACCTTAATGTTTGCATTGCTCAGCTTATGCAACCTCCTTTTGAGCCTCTGTCTTCAGCAGAGCTTAAGTACTTGACTTGGAAGACTGTGTTTCTGGTAGCCATCACTTCTGCCAGACGCATAAGTGAACTACAAGCTTTGTCAGTGGAGCCTGATTTTATCTCCTTTCATAGAGATAAGGTGGTCCTCAGGACTAACAGGAAGTTCTTGCCTAAGGTGGATTCAGATTTCCACCTTAATTAATCTATATCTCTTCCAGTGTACTTCACTGACCATGCCTCCTCTGGTGAGAGGAGGCTGCACAGCTTAGATGTGAAGAGAGCCCTTAGTTACTACATAGAGCGTACCAAGGGTCACAGGTTTGACTCCCTCCAACTGTTCCTCACTTATGGTGAGGTTGGTAAAGAAAAACCTGCCACTAAAAGATTCATTGCCAGGTGGATTGTCTCTTGTATCCAATTTTGCTATGAAAAACTGAGTAAGGTTCCTCCCTCAGGCCTGAGGGCTCACTCTACCAGAGGTACAGCTGCTTCCCTGGCTGCCACCAGGGACATCCCTATTCTAGAGATATGTCAAGCAGCTACCTGGAAAACAGTTCACACTTTTACCAAGCATTACTCCCTGGACATCCAGGCTAGGAGTGATGCTCGGATTGGCACAGCTGTGCTTCAGAGCCTATTTCCTAAGTAGGTTCTGTCCCTCCTCCACTGAGGTACTGCTTTGTAATCTGCATATGTCAGAATATAGCAAGACTTCATGTTGTTTGAAGAAAAAATTACTCACCTTAGTAATGTTGTTTCTTCTAATAGAGTCTTGCTATATTTTGACCTCCTCCCTGCCTGCCCCTCTCAGAACCTCTGTTTTTGGAATGTGGGTGGGCAGTGCAGTGTTGGCACTTAGTAGTTGCCCACCTTGTTGTTTTTCACCCCTCCTTTCTTGGGGTGACTTGGTGTTGTGTTTTTCATTTTTTGGGTCTCCTGACTTGAGTCTTTGTTTTGGGACCAAAAAATGTGTTCTTACGTTTAGTAGCCAGTTGGCTAGTGTAGGTTTACAGCTTCCACACAGGACCTCAGTGAGTTTAGCTCGTAAAGATCTGACAGTTTGAGTTTGAAGAACAAAGGACAGAGTTTTCAACCGAGCTCAGCGTTCCATGCCTGGCATGGAAAGTTAACTCTTTCACCTCCGGAGCAGTTCGAAGGTTGGGACTCACTGCATATGTCAGAATATAGCAAGACTCCATTAGAAGAAACAACATTACTAAGGTGAGTAATTTTTTCTTTCTTGAGAAACCACTTCACAGTCTCTACCAAGATTTCTGTCAGCAAAACTCAGGAAAAACAACAGGGGAAACCAAATTCCACAGTCTGAGGCCACTGAATATAAAACTGGCCAAGGAGCAAAACCTGATCAGTGCCTCTGTGAGTACTGTACAAATGCAACCTTGAAGTTATGCTCACTGAGCTCCTTTGCAGAGGTCCTTAAAATATCACAGTGCAGGATTCCAAATATTTACAGGGCTGTTAACATCACCATGTTCCCAATGCCACCAGGTGAAAAATTCTTTATAAATGAATTTTCTGAGAAGACTTGTAAGAACTGCAGCACATATGCCATAGCAAAAAATGCCAAGGAACTGTTAAATAGATGTGGCAATGAAGAAGTAAAATGGTAACAGTGGGAATGTATTACCAGAGACATAAATGGCACATAAGTGAAATGGACCGGAAATGTTCTAAAAAGAATAACAACCACAGAATCAAAACTTGAGAAGTTCTGAAAGATGTTATCAAGTTTGGGTGGCAACACCTGCATGTGGCATCATCATGGCAAAAAAAGCCAGTTCAAGACTCTCAAATAAAATATGCCACCAGGTTCGGTCCTCATGGTCTTGGACATTGCAGAAAATTACGCCTGAAAGTTTAAGGACAACTTTCGTCAGCCCATTGGTACTATGAATAAGCCACCATTCACCCCATAGTTACATACTACAGGTTTCACAAATATGCAGGCACAGTCATGAAATCCCTAGTGTGCATACCCGGCCACCTGAAACATTACCACCATGCTGTCTGTCATTTGTTGAAGTAGCCAATACATCTCAATATCATATGCTCACTTAAGATAGAGAAGTTCAGTACACAGATGGGTGCATAAGTCAGTACAGATCAAAGTGGGCATTTAACACGATATTGGTCACACCCACATGATATGGATTTCCTGTTGAAAAAAGGTTTTTTTGGTGCATGACATGGGAAAGGACCCTCTGATGTAGTGTGCTGTAATAAAAGTAATTTGCCAGTCAAGCTGTGCAATCACGTCAGGCAGTGAATGCCAATGCAAAACAATTTTACAAATACTGTAAACAGCACTTCATGAAAGAGCCCGCTGCTGGAGGGTGCACCCATTTTCTGCGCACATTCTTCTGGGCTGGGGAGAAGAGCAGGGAGAGGCTTGCAGGACCAAAAGTGATAATGATACCAGGAACACGAAGAAAACAATGTGTGAGGTCTGTGGCTGATGGTGTGGTCAACCATACAGGAATATAGCTATTGCTGTAGACCATGTCAAACTGGAGATGGCACCTGTGAAAACACTAGCTGTGTGGAAGCATGGGAGGTGAGGAAACCAAGGGATTCGCCTGTCTATTTTCCTTCTGTGCCAGAAAGTGATATACAATGTACCCATTGTTTCTGCCACACTTGCATGTTCTCCCTCCCAGTTAAATCCAGATTCAAGGTCTGACATGGCAGACACCAATATGATCACTGCACCGGTACTTTCATGTCCAGCTATGAATGCACCACATGAGCTAGAAATGCGACACCAATATGGCCATGCAACAGTACCCTCACATCCAGCTATTACTGCACCAGATGAGCTACAAATGTCTGGTCAAATACCTGGTCATTATGACAAAGAGATGTCAACAGTTTCAGTAGATACTTCAGCTGCCCACAATTCATGCAGCAACCTCACCAACCAGGGCCTCGATTAAGCCACTTCATCTGCTCACTTGACTACTGGGCTGGCAGCAAAGAAGATAGAACACGACACTCAATAACCTTTATTGTTTTTTGGTTTTTTTTTATACTCAAAGAACTACTTTATTGGACAGCTAGCTATGGTTAACATTTCACGTTTTTAAGTCAGCATGCAGATGGCAGCTTCACATGGCCATGGCAACAGGATACCGATGCAGTACAGAGAAAAAACTGCATATACCATGGACCAATAACCTTTGCAGTTCAGGGTACATACACAATCCCACCAGAAGAGTTGCAAAAACTAAACAATAAATATGAAGAACTGAAACAGTGCTGGGATTAAATAGTTCAGTGGTGTCTGTTACATTCAGTACAGTGGAACTATTCAGTGTTTTCTACTCTTCATTTTGCAAACTGATTTATGTGAGTGCTGAAAATAATATTGCTATCAATGACACTGTAATTCTGCATATTTACAATGTGTCACATTATGCCATGATAAAAAATACATTTTGATGCTGAATGCAAATTGTATGGTCATAAAATATTATAACTGTGATGAATGTAAATATAGTACATATAATCATGTTTTACTGGCTTTGTAGTGTTTTGTAATTCATTAGCTCAATAGTAGTAAAGTTTTTTTTCACCTAAACAATTGTTTGGTGCTCTTTGTTACCTTCTCCGTGGTGTGTGGTGTGTCTTGTTACACTCACCACACCAGTCATGGTGTGTCTTGTTACACTCATCACACCAAGGGTTTTGTTGCTTGGGTACCAACAAAGCTTTTATCTTGAAAGATGGTTATTTTTTCACTGTTGGGTCATAATATCTTAAAAGGAATCACAACATTAATCTGCAGTTGTTTTGAAAAATTGACTCTTATGTCACACTTTGGCAACCCCTTTTTGTGAACAGAGCCATCAGTACTCCATCAAGGCTCCTGGATCTCATTTGAAAGTTTGGAGGCAGTGTAGCGCAGTGGTCTAAGGCTCTGAGCTGCAAATCTGATGACATCCAGCAGACCAGATCTGGGTTTGAATCCCACAGCTGCCACTTGCATACCGTGTGACCCTGAGCAAGTCACTTAACCTCCTTGTGCTCCCAGGTCGCTCCTGTAAAAAAGCTTTCAGCTTAGTGTGCTATATGTGGTTAAACAACTAAATTAAAAAAAAAAAAAAGTGCTGAACAAGCTTCCTCTGAATTGAAGAAACTGCTCCCTGACTTGCTTAGTGCTCACTGACACCCTGATCTGGACTGTTTCAGTTGTTTGAAGGACTCAGCTGCTTGGTTTTTCAGTGGCTCAAGTATTGGTCTGTACTGGGATAGCTGTGGGTTCTGCTATGTTTAATTACTTGGCCTCCCCTCAAGTCATTGGATTGCTGTAGGCCTGGTTATCTACTTATTTCCTTTTGTCTCCTGCTACTGGTCAACCTTCTATTTCCCCAACGGTATTCTGGGGCATTCCAGCCTGAGGCTCCTGTTATGGTGGGCTGACTTTCCACTGTTTTATGGACCACATCACCAATGAGCAGCTTTCATCATTTGGACAACTGGAGAGGATTGAAGACTGAGATATATTGTATGCAACAGCTGCCTCGGCAAGAGGTGGACTTCCAGTTTATGGTTCGGACGACGTGTCTTCTGTGCAGTATTTCCTTGTTCACTGGGTCTGCACATTCTAGAGTATCAAGTGAGTTTTTGCTTTTTGACTGCATTGGGACTCAACTGTTTGGATGGGAGCTTTGATGACCAACAGTTAGGCTCTCTTTAAAAATGGACTTTTTGGAGACTCTCTCCTTGCATGATCATTTTTGCTGTTGTTAGGATATTCTTGGACATGGAAAGACCAATTCATTTGAACAACTGGATAATTTTATTTTCTCACCACCAGTCCATGCCTCTGCCGATGATTTCTTCAATCCTTTTGGGTTAACAGTAGAGACGGCTTTCTAGTATCCGAACTATGTTAACCAGCTCAGCTATACCCTTCTTTATGACACTGTTATATTTTCTTTTTCGTGGCAGACTAGATATATTGCCTGTGAAGTTTGGTCTGTCATTTGGGAAGGCCTCTCCTCTCTTTTGTTATAGACTTTGTTATAGATTTTGAGCATCAATAGTCTCCTGGGTTAATACTGGGGCGTAACTTTCAACTTTATACATGAAGCATTACAACTTTATTTGGTTCAGTTATACAGTCATACAGCAAGGGCTGCTAGGTGTTTATATGAGTCCTGGTTGTACGTACTTAATGACCCCCATCTTAGTTTGGTTGATTTTTGTTTTGCTTTAGTTCTATACATTTGACTTTTATTCATATTGCTGTACAAGTGTTCTCTCATTTTGGTTTTATTAATAGTGGGTAGATGGAGTGGGGGTGGGCGGATAGGATGCTTTATTTCATTAATTCCCGCTGATCACAAACAGCAATGCATCTAATCACAATGAATGCTGGTCTGCTTCCTCTTGTGTTATTACCCACCCTCATTCTATTAACTGATATCTGTGCCTCAATACTTTCTGTTGACCAGCAGAACCTGTGCTTCTTCTCTGCCCGAACATACCCTGACCCCCTAACTGCAGAAGCCAGGCACAAATCCAGCCTTGTGAACTCATCTGTGCTGGCCCAACTGTCTAATTACAAAAGGCACCTGCTTGGTCTTTTTGTTCACTCCTGGAAGCATGCACACGTTGTTCCGATTTACAAAGCTGGGGATACTCTTTTCCCAGAAAATTACAGGCCTATCTCCCTCCTCCCCATCTAAGTAAACTATTGGAGAAAGTTATCCACTTCCAACTGACAGGACATCTTGAGAAATACAATCTTCTTTGCCCACCTCAACATGGCTTTAGCAAATTTCACAGCACCACTTTGGCACTGGCTCTATTCTCTGACCATATCCTAAGACAAATGGATAAGGGCAATGCCATGGGTGCTGTTTTCATAGATCTATCTAAGGCATTTGACCTGGTTGACCATCACCTTCTCCACTCCACCCTGTTACAGATTGGATGCTCCCTTGAAACTGCTGCTTGGTTCCGCAGCTATCTTTCTCACAGATCACAGTCCATCATTATCGGCAAAGCTACCTCCGCTGCCCTACCCATACACACGGGTGTCTCCCAGGGCTCAATACTCAGACCATTACTTTTCTCCTTATTCATAAATGCTCTTCCCATGAATAGCCTTCACTGTAAGGCACTCCTCTACACGGACAATTTAGTCCTATATCACAGCACTAATTCATTTGACATCATCTCCTCTGCCCTCACTCATAACTATGTCTATGCCCACCAATGGTTTCTCTCCAATAAACTCATAGTCAATGAGAAGAAGACTAAATCAATGCTCTTTGGCTCAAAACCTTTCCTTGACAAAATCGCCAAAACAAAATCAACTCTCCAGGTGCTCACTCCAGCAGGCCCTCCACTAGAAAATGTCCCCTTTTTTAAATAAATTGGTATTACACTTGATCCCTCTCTCACTTTCTGTGAGCATGTTAACTATACTGTAAGGAGAATCCATCAAAAGCTAGGTGCTGCCTACCATCTTAGATACCTTCTATCTGCTGAGGCATGCCTTGCCATTGCCCAGGGCAACCTGCTACCCCTCCCTGCTCTCCGGTTTACTCCCTTGTTTCCTCGTCCCTTTGCTCATGGCTATGTATGACTTAGAACTCCATCTGCCATTTCATCCTTCAAGACCCCTATTCTACCCACCACTGCTCTACCAGGCCCTTGGATGGCTCCCACTTCAAGGCCGTTTTGATTATGCCACTTGCCGCCTGATGGATAACTCACTCAGAAACCACCATTTATCCCCTTACTCTTCCCTACTGACTAGCAGGGAACTCTCACAGACCCCCAGAGCATCCTCGGTCCCTCCACTGGGCATCCCTTGCATCTCCACCAATATGGGTAGCAAAGCTTTTTCCATCTCTGTACCCTTCCTGTGGAACAGACTCCCTCTCACCATCCACTTGTACACTTCACACCTGTCCTTCAAACAGCAACTAAAATGCTGGTTGCTGACTGAATCCACCTGCCACTACTAGGATCTGAATTGCACTGTGGCGTCTGTTGTATATATTGATGTAAATACTACTCCTACCATTTACATGCTCCTGCTGTAAATACTGTTTTGTAAATATGACTACCACTGTTAAGGTGCTTGTATCCTCATACTGTAAATTGTGTTGCATTTCTGTGAACAGAACGTTAGCACTGCACTTCAGCTGCCTTCTTTGCAACAAGTTCATGACTGCTGGCCATTAGCCATATGTGCTCTGTACTGTCCATGTTAACATGTATCAAGTTATTTTCTCTGCTGCTGTGCCATGTGCGTGGCCCGGTCGTGACTGAAAATGGTCCTTTGGATCAGTGCACTTACCCAGTTACCAAAGACATACATAAATAAATAAACAAACAAACAAATAAATACATAAAACTGAGGTTATGTTGCTCATGACAACTGTGGTTAAAGAAGATATAATTTCATTGGGTCTAACTTGGCCCTCTCATTCTGTAAGATATCTAGGCCTGCACCTCGCAAAAGATACCGCTTTAATGCGTAAGCTTAATTTGGATGACCTGATAAGTAAGCTTCAACAAAGACTTTTAGAGGTGGCTGGCCCTTCCCCTGTCTTTATGGGGGAGAATTAATATTGTCAAGATAAATGTTTTACCCTGTATTTTTTATCCTAGTAATATGCTGAATTTCTGGCTTCCTTTGTCCTGGTTTCAGCGAGTCCACAGTATGATTTCTGAATTTATTTGGGCCAAGAAATCCCCAAGGCATGCTTATAAGAAGCTTGCCACTCCTAAAAATGTGGGTGGCCTTAAACTACCTCATTTCCTTATTTACTATTTTGCTAACCACCTTAATAAGATGTTCCAGTGGCTTTCCTTCCTCCCTGATCCTACTTTGTCCTATTCACCTATATGGCTGGCCTTAGAACTAGATGCCCTCAATAATAATATAGGTTTATCTGTGCCCTCTTTGTTTTTCACTCCTTGGAAATCTCTGCATTTGAATGTGTGTAACACTGTCATGGGTAGCTCGCTTCAAGTTTATTCCCAACTTAGGTCTCTGTTGAAGCAACCTAAGTCGCTCAACTTCCCTGTGCTCCCAGGTCGCTCCTGTAAAAAAGCTTTCAGCTTAGTGCGCCACTCCTGGTTAAATAACTAAATTAAAAAAAAAACTATTTCCATGAACACTTCCCAGCCTATTCTCCGCAACTACTGTATAATTTATGGATTGGCGGGAGAGTTATTACCAATGAATGGCTCCCCCAGCTGAGTGACCTCCAGGTTTGTGACCTGCTTTCCGGTAGCACTTTATTACCCACGGCTGCTATGATTGACTGCCTCGGGTTAGGAAATTATTATGCTTTTAAAATGTTCCAGCTTAGGCATGTTTTGCTTCAGTGGTTCGTGCCAGGTGAATGGACCACTTATTTCTCAGAGTTTCTAACTAATATTAAACAGCTGGTGCTATAACCCCATGCTGGCTCTACCTTGCACTCTCTGCTGCTAGCGAAGGTCTTCCCAGATCTGGATGAGTCTTCTTCTTCCTGGGATACCTCGTTTCTTCTATCCCCTTCACAATGGCAAGATGTCTGGACTGATCTCTATCGTTATTTTTCTCAGGATAGACTGAGACTCACTCAATTTAACATTTTTAATAATCTTTATTTTACTCCTAAAAAGCTAGCTAAAATAGGCAAGTTACCCTCTCCTGTGTACACTCAGTGCAGACAGCATGAGGGTTTTACCCTACATATTTCTTTGGCATTGTTCTAAGATTTCCCCTCTCTGACATCTTATTGAGGCCAAAGCAGACCCACTCCTGGGATTACAGGGTCTATTTAGACCTGAGATTTGCATTCTCAGGGACTACAGTTCTGTATCAGTCAAGGAACGCAAATTCTATATGGCCTTAATCTCACTGTCCCTGAAGAAAGTGGTCCTGAGGCACTGGCTCGACCAAGTCTCTGTTTCCTATCGGGAATGGCTCCAGGAATTGTTATTTAACATAAGAGTGGAACATATGATAGCTAGCATCAGACATAAATTGCCCCTTTTTGATAAGAAATGGGGTAAACATTAAACCCTTTACACCGTTTAGAGTTGGTTGGTTTAAGGTGGATATTAATATTTTCACTGTTTTCTGGCTCCAATGAATGTACCTTTTGGAGGGTTATCCCTGCTTTCTGTGTTTTATGTTTAGTTTATTTACTTTATGGTTGCTTCACAGGGATGGGGGAGCTTGGGCTGGGGAGAGGGGCTTGGGGATATTGATTTATGCTGTTTGTTCTCTGTAATGCATTGTTCTGTCTCTTATTTTCAATTCAATAGAGTTTACCTAATTAAAAAAACATGTGATTAGTCTTAAATTTATCAGGTTTCAATATACACTCTTCGCAATACAGCTTATACTTAATAGCCCGGTATAGATCAGGGCACTTTCAGGAGGGACGAATAAAAAAACAAGAAAGGTTTTTCCAGGCCATTACATTGGGTAAAGCCCCATACTTTGAGCCATAAAGTGCTAGCAGATTTAGTTTCCTTTCCCTACCAAATAAAGCAAGGAGCAGAGTAAGCCCCCATATTTTGTATTTAATTTTAATTGAGCCATAGTCTTTTGATTCAGTTTTCTGACTTGATTTATTAGGTGTTTTGACGATTTATTGTTGTTCAAGAAGGTAACCCTAGGTAAACACATTCATCTACGAGACCTCATTTTTCACTATTTATAAACCATACGAGTTGGTTATAAGATCCAAACACTACTACTTTTGTTTTGGAAAGATTTATGTTCAAATGAAGATTTTTACAAAACAAAGCAAAGGCTTTCAACTTCTGCTGTAAAACTATCAGAGATATAGACAGGAGAATCATAACATTCACATAGGCCAAAATCGGAAAAGCCATATTATTGATATTGGGAGAATAAAATTCAGGATTACTGAGCTTCTTAAAGAGCCACTGATGCCTCAAGAAGAACTTTGAAGAACATACTATTTGGACACAAAGCAGTTTATATTTCTCATTAGCTCTATATTTCTTACTGCCATTATTTATTACTAAGGTCGGATGCATGAAAACAGAAGAGCTGTTCCTTGAGGGTTTACCAGCTCCTATTGCTTCTTACCCACCTGAAGTCATAATCCTCTGCTTGTGACATCATAGTTATTCCCATGGTAACACACTGTGATGTCACAACAGAGCATTATGATGTCAAATAGGGAGTAATTTATAGAGGCAGATGAGCTCTAAGGGATAAAGATCCTGTTTCTGTGGGAATTTCTTCAGTAACAAATAATGAAGAGGAGAAACCTATAGAAGATATGTGAAATACAAGCTGAATTGTGTCCAGCTATTTTGTTTTCCAAAGTTTTTTCAAAGGTGTCAGCTGCTCTTCAAAGATGTCATTAACATACATGTTAAATAGAGATGGGGCTAGCAAACAGCCCTACTTTACCCTTTTAATAGAAAGCAATTCTTTAGAAAGATTACCAAGTAGATCATATCCAGCAGTGGCTAAATTATTTATAGCTGCACAATTGCAATGCATAGTTCCAGATCAAAGTCCAGGGCTATTCATTCTCCCCCCCCCACCACCACCACAAGGTATTCTGTTAAGAAGTCTACAAAAACAGTTTACAGCTTTATTTTTCAATGCATGTGTGAAGCACACATTAAGCATGGGGCTTAATGTTAAGCTGCCGCCCCTTTAAGAGCACTTAGAACCTGCATGTATCTAATTGTTGCACTGCCTGGCAGTGCCATGCAAGCCTGTCACTTGGAGTATTAGTCAATCTGGGGCTTGTCCTCATGAAGAGAACATCTGCTGCACAGCAAATAAACCTGCCTTATTCTTTATTTTGTGCGTCCGACTAGTTATTCGTATGGTCCAGATGGGGTCCTCACCAGCAGCAGCAGAGAAGGTAAGGGGTCTTTTAGTTGTGGACCATACAAAGAAACGCCACGCATGACATAGTTTTCCATCAACTGGAACAGCATGTGTATATGATCACTTGTTGAGTACCCCTTTCGAATGCCCACTGTACCCAAAAACTTACAGAAACATAGAAACATAGAAGTTGACGGCAGATAAGGACCGCTAGGCCCATCCAGTCTGCCCATTTCTTTTTCTACCTTATAAATGTGCCATCGGCCTTTGCTCTGTCAGTGACCTATCTATTCATAGTCATTTGTATTGCTCCCTCATGCCTATCCCATGCCTGTTTGAAGCCCTGCACTGTATTCATAGCCACCACTTCTTGTGGTAAGCCATTCCATGCATCTACCACCCTTTTCTGTGAAAAAGAATTCCTCACATTCCCCTTAATCGGCCTCCTCTAATCTCATGCTGTGTCCTCTTGTCCTGCTATTTTTCTTATATTTAAACATGTTAGACTCTTTCACCTTGTTTATGCCCTTAAGGTGTTTAAATGTCTCGATCATATCACCTCTCTCCCTCCTTTGCTCAAGGGTATACATATTGAGCTCCGTTAATCTGTCCTTATATGTCTTCTGATGCAGTCCCTGCACCATTTTGGTTGCCCTTCTCTGGACTGCCTCAGGCCTGTAATTCTTTGGGTCTCCAACATTATCCTTTTTGTGGACTGGTATAATTATATATATGTTTTTCTGGGGGAGGGAGTGAACTATCTCATAGGCATTTGTTAAATATATTGGTGAAGACTGGAACTCAGATATTTAAATTGGCTTTGTAGAATTCTGAGACAATCCCATCAGGGCCAAGGGCCTTATTAGGAGTGAAACTCATAATAGCATTTTCTAGCTCTTCTAATTAAACAACTAAAGTGTTTTTTTTATCATTCATGGCAATTACTTTTGACCAATCTCTGCTATCATCAAGTTCACCATGAAAAAGCTTTTCAAAATAATCAATCCACATATCTTCCGGGATGTATATGAAAAGAGAGTTTTAAAAGCACTGGTGTCTCTGGCCACAAGACTCCAAAATGTTCTTGTATCAGAGTCATTTACAACACTAAACACTTCATCCCATCTCTTCAACTGAAATGACTGCATTTCAATCAATCAATCAAATGTTTATTTAGGCAGGCGAGACACCGTTGAGCAGAAGCTATTTTCAAGATGGACCTGGACACAAGCAAAATTATACAGAGAAATAGGACAACAAAGTATACATGATTACTCTCAAATGGAGACAGTGAGAGGATCTCAGATCTAGAAGTGGGTAGCCATCTGGGAACAAGTGACCACCAAACAGTGTGGTTCACGATAAACTCAGCTACAGAGTCAAGCCATACAAAAGTGAGGGTACTGGACTTCAGGAGGGCTGACTTTGGCAAGATGGGAGAGTGCCTTAGAAAAGCACTAGCAAACAGGCTAGAAGGAGGGGTGGAGCAACTGTGGGACAACATCAAAACTGCCATCACAGAGGCAACGAGCCTTTGTCTGAAACAAATAAACAAATCAAAATGAAAGAAAAAGCCACTTTGGTTCTCAAAAGAGGTGGCGGGGAAGCTTAGAGAGAAAAAGATAGCATTTAAGAAGTATAAGGAAACATAGAAGGAGCAGGACAGAGAACTGTACCAATTAAGGCAGAAGGAAGCAGGGAGGGAAGTCAGAATATCAAAGGCACAAACTGAGGAAAAGATAACCAACTCGGTTAAGAAGGGGGATATAAAATGTTATAGGTATATCAGGGAGCGTAGAAAGACAAAGGGAGGGATAGTGAGGCTGAATAGAAAGGACGGTGGGTGGGCAGAGAGGGACAGTGAAAAAGCAGGTATACTGAACAAATACTTCTGCTCAGTATTAACAAAAGAGGAGGAGGGGGGAGGTGCCTAATCCAATTAATAGAAGCACTCTGGATAGGGGGGTCGATCTCAGTCCTTTCACAAAAAAAAAGGGTTCTGAAAGAACTCCTAAAACTGAAGGTGAACAAAGCAATGAAGCCTGATGGAATTCACCCCAGAATTCTAAAAGAATTAAGGGGAGAACTAGTGACACCACTGACTACCCTTTTTAACAAATCATGGGAGGATGGTGTGGTACCTGAGGACTAGAGGAAGGCGGATGTGATTCCCCTTAACAAAAGTGGGAGCAAGACAGAGGCAGGATATTACAGATCTGTCAGTTTGACCTCTGTGGTAGGGAAAGTGATGGAATCACTTCCGAAAGAAAGAACTATTAAGTACCTAGAGGCCAGTAGGGCACAGGACCCAAGGCAGCATGGGTTCACGGTGGGAAGGTCATGTCAGACAAATCTAATTGATTTCTTTGACTGGGTGACCAAAGTAGAAGACCAGGAATGGGCTGTGGACATGGCCTACCTAGACTTTAGCAAGGCATTTAACACAGTCCCACACAAAAGATTAATAATCAAATTAACCAGCCTGGGAGTGGGTCCCAGAGTGGTAGCCTAGGTAAAACATTGGCTGGACAACAGGACACAGAAGGTAACTGTAAATGAAGTCCACTCTGAAGAAAAAGGGGTTATTAGTGGGTTACTGCAGGGTTCAGTACTGGGTCCAGTCCTTTTTAATGTCTTTATAAGTGACATTGCAGAGGGATTGCAAGGAAAAGTATTCCTCCTTGTAGATGATACAAAGATCTGCAACAGGGTTGATACACAAGGAGGTGTGGAAAGGATGAGAAGGGATTTGGCAAGGTTGGAGGAATGGTCAGGAGTATGGCAGCTTGGATTCAAGGCAAAGAAGTGCAAAAGAATGCACCTGGGAAACAAAAACCCAGGGAAGATTACACAATAGGGGGTGGGAGGTGGTAACAACAACAAAAATGGAAAAGGACCTGGGGGTAATCATATCAGATGACCTTAAGGTTAGCAAGCAATGTGAGAAGGCAGTAAGGAGGGCTGGGGGGATACTGGGATGTATAGGGAGAGGCATCACCAGCAGAAAACAGGAATTTGTTATCCCTCTGTACAGACAGTTGGTGAGACCCCATCTTGAGTACTGCATCCAGTTCTGGACACACCATCTCCGCAAGGACATAGACAGGAAGGAGGCAGTCCAGAGGAGAGCAACTAAAATGGTGCAGGGTCTGCAAGAGAAGCCATACGAGGAGAGACACTAGGAGCTTAATATGTATACCTTTGAGGAAAGGAGGGGGGGACATGATAGAAACTTTTAAGTACCTCAGTGGAATCAACAAAGTCCAAGAGTGTAGCATCTTTCAGAAAAAGAGATGTGCAAGAACAAGGGGACACAATTTGAAGATAGAGGGGGGATGGCTCAGGGTCAATGTGAGGAAGTATTTTTTCACAGAGAGGGTGGTAGACACATGGAACAGCCTTCCTGTGGAGGTTGTGGGGTCTAAAACTGTGGGAGAATTCAAGAATGCATGGGACAGACATAAGGCAATTCTTGTGGGGGGTAGGAAGAAATAGGCTGTTGGTTAACTAGGATCTGCAGCTTATCCTGTAAGTAGGGAAATGGGCAGACTAGGTGGGCCAAGCGGTCCTTATCTGCTGTCAAAGTCTATGTTTCTATGTTTCTATGTAATAACAGTAAGTGAATACATTCAAAAAATAGACGAGCACCATTACAGAGAAGTCTAAACACAGTTTACAGAGGCAATACAGATCTAACTTGTAAACACAGTGCATGTGATGGCATACACAAACATTCTTTCTGTCTATATCCATGGCACAATAAGTATTCAGAAACACATACGCAATGTAGTAGTCTAAACTCAGTCAGTATGCAGCTCGAAAAGGTCAATACTATACTATACTATACTATAATATTTTAACAATACTGTAATTTAAGCACAAAGACTAAGAATATGAATTTAACAGTATACAAGGATAGTTCAGTAGTAGAGGCTCAAGTTATAAGGAGAGAATGGGCCAAGTGGATCACATAAGGAAAGGAGTACAGACCAGGGAAGCTTAAGGGCCTGTACAAGTAATAGAAGGGAAGGTTCAGGGTCAGGGCACAGTTCGTAGTCAGAGGGTGGACACCCCATGCAAAAAAGAGTTCGAGCATCTGGCTAGAGTCACAACACAATCCAAATAACATAAACTAATGACCCCACCCCACACTGTAAGTGCCATATAAGTATGGAAGTTCAATCATAAGGGGGTTATCCTAACAAGGCAACTGGGGCATACGGAAGAGTAGGGCAATGACCGAGAGCCATGTAGATGAGTGAGAACTGATCGCATACTCTATCATGTATAACTTGCTCCACGCCCACGCCTGGAGCAACAACTTAGTGGAAGCAGTTACAGGATTCCTTAACACTTCGAGCATAGAGCATTTTGAAGGCGGGTAGACTGATAAGGCGGGTCAGCTTTAAGGTCTTTTGCAGGTTGTTCCAAAGCTGGGACAACGCATGACTTATAGCTGCTGTTCAAAAACATGTTTTAGCCTTTGAAATATTCAATAAAATAAGGGAGGAACTCCTCAGAGCGTACCTGCCTATCACAGATGCAGGGAGACAGTCCAATGTGTACTGAGGCAGCTTATTTAAGATCGCTCTGTATACCCAGAAAGCGGCATTTCTTTGCCTCCTGTGTTTGAGAGAGGACCAACCAACTAGAGCATAAAGGGAACAGTGATGGGTGGAATATGGAGCATCTACTATAAATCTTATAGCTCTATGGTAAAGCAAGTCTAGTTTGACTAGCATAGAGGCTGGTCCTTGGGAGTACAAGATAGTCCTGTAAGGAAAGAAAGGTTGTATGTACCAGACTCTTCTTAGCATCCTGGGTAAGAAAATGCTTGATCCTGTAGAAGAGGCCAAGCCTCTGCTTCAGCTTTTCTATTAGCTCATTAATATGGTCCAGGAAGGAAAGTTTGTGGTCAATCCAGACCCCCAAGTATTTAAACTTTGTTATGAACTCCAGGGATTTGCCTAGTAGCGTGAGGAACTGAAGTGAGGAACTTTAGGTATTAAGGTCATTGGTGTTAGAAAAGGGAGAAGTGAGCATCGCCTTAGTCTTTTTCGCATTCAAAAGCAGCTTTTGGTTTAGTAGCTGAAGTTGCATTTGATTGAATTACCATTGCAAGTCCATACATGCTGCTTTTGGAGTGGGTCTGGCTACGTTCAGCACCGTGTCATCAGCAAAGGGTTTAGTGTCAGCGGAATTAATCCCTGCGTCAATACCATTGTTTTATACGGCAAAAAGTAAAGGACCCAATATAGAGCCCTGCGGAACACCCTTCAATAATGGTTTTAACTGTGACAGTTCTCTTTCCGCTTTTACCCACTGTTGATGGCCAGAAAGGTACTTAGAAAACCATCTCAGTGTACAGCGGCCAAGGCCAATCTGACGGAGGGATACTAAAAGTAAGTCATGGTCCACAGTGTCCGATGCCTTGCTTAAGTCCAGGAAAACAGCACAAACTTTCTGGCATCCAGAGCATTCTGCCAGTCAATGGTTACCTTTGCAAGGACTGAAATCGTACTGTGGCGAGGCCTGAAACCTGATTGAATTGGGCTTAGGAGGTTTGCATCCTCCAGGTAGTTCTGTAGTTGCCTACTCACTATTTTCTCCTTGAGTTTTGATAGGGTAGGCAGTAAAGAAATTGGCCTATAGTTATTCAGATCAGCTGTGCCTCCGGATTTGAAGAGTGGTATAATGTAGGCAGTTTTCCAAACAAAGGGAAGATCGCCCTTGGATAAAGATAGGTTTAAGAGATGCGTAATTGGTGCAGCCAGGATATGGTAACTAAGTTTTAGAAAGTATGAGTCAATAAAGTCTGCTCCAGTGCTCTTAGTTATATCTAGGTGAATCAGTAGATCTTTGACTTCTTTCAGGGTTAACAATCTGAAATGAGAAAGCATCCTCATTCATCAATCCAGTTAAATCCAGGGAGCTTGGGTCCAAACCACTGAGTTGTGAGCATAGGTTATTTGTGGGAGATGTGTCAAAGGCTATACCTGCAGTTGCAAAGTGGTAATTTTTTTTTTTTTGCTGTATTATTTCTTCCGAGTTCCCAACTTCTACCATCAGTTGTCCCCCAGCACGCCCTCCCCCGAAGGTTAGAGCCCCTCCCTTGTGCACCCCATGACTTACCCTTCATGGCAGAGTGGTGTGGAGTGCCTCAACTCACCCCAAACGGATTCATGCCAGAGAGGTGCCTTCTCAGAGGTGGCACGCTGCGGGGACCATGTCATCCAGCTGGAGCTTTTTTCCGCTTTTCTCCCTTTGTGAGGAGGCAGGGCATGCAATGACACCTGCGGTGAGAATGTGCATGCTACCGCACGCGCGCTCCCCAGGCGCCTGCCTGTCTCCTCCCTTCAGCTGTAGCACTGCGCTGCCCCCAGCAGCCGCTTAGGCCAGTGGAGCGCCAACAGCTAGTGTACCCCCAACCCGGAGAAGGAGAGCAGTCCAACAGATGCTCGATCCTTCTTCTCCCCGCAAACTCCCAATGACCCATGCTCGTTCCCGAACACAGGTCACCAGTGTGGCTTGAGGTAAGGTGTCCAGCGCCTCAGCCCTCAATGCCACCAGGCCGGCAAAGTGCTCATTTAAAAGTTCCAGGATAGCTGGTTTATCAGTGATTGAAGTGTCGTTCAGGTTAATTTTTGGGGGGGAGAGAGTTAGAAGACATATGCCCTTCAACTTCCTTTAGTGTTTTCCAGAATTTGGAAGAGCATTTAGAGGATGAATCAAGTTCGGCACGGTAATAATTTGCCTTAGCCTCCCTAACCATTTTGGTACAAAGGTTCCTAGCCTTCCTGAATAGGAACCAGTCGGATGGTAGTTTAGTCCTCCGGACTTTCTTCCAGAAAAAGTCTTGATTAAGCAGTGCTGTCTTTAAATCGGCTGAGAATCAGGGGCAAGATCTTTTCCTAGTACGGAACTTAGCCAGAGGTGCATGAATGTCCAGAGTCCCACACATAATTTCCTGGAAAATGTTGTAGGCTCCGCATTTCCTCCTTGATAATTTCTTTGAACATTTTCCTTGTCCTTGTCAAAATGTTAAAATTGGCTTGGTTTCTCTTGACCCACCTAATTGTATTTGCCCTCCTTTTTTAGCTCTTTTACATCTTTCATTAAACCACACACTAGCTAGAGAAGAGGTAATCGAAGGGGGCAAATGCAGAACAGAATGTAACTTATTGAAAATCCCCACCAAAACTCCATAACTATGATCTGTGGTAGGATCTTTTTAAATGTTATAGATCTCCTGCAACATTGATTCCGAATATAATAGCTTATTCATGCTGGCAATAGTTTTTTCATCAAGGCAAAAAGAATCTCCTTGAACCATTCAGCTCGGGTGAGTGTCTCATCATTTAACCAATGTTGTAATATAATTAGCTTTGCAATTACAGATATCAGTGAAATGTGACCATTCCTGGGCACAAATACCCTGTCTGCATATACACCTAATACACAAATCTCTGGCTTAAAGGCCTCCGCAAGGCCTAGCAGGGGGACCAGATGTTCTTTAATATCTGCCCAGAATGCTGAACCTTCTCACAGTGCCATAGGATATGGAACAACGTTCTCTCCTCCTTGTAGATTTGGTATAGAAGGCACCCTCCTTCTTCTCCATTTAAATAACTTACTAACTGTAAAATACATATTTTGAAGTATTTTAAATTGTAGCCAGAATCTGTCTTGTTTAACGCATTTGTATCAGCCTGTTGTATATTTTAGTCCTGTTTCTGTCATTCTGTCTCCGTCAGCTCTACTGATAATACCTCTTCCCAGTATAGGGTTTGCCCGTGACTTTACCAGGGGCTAAGTTTTGAAAATCTGAGTACAATTTAGAAATGGCATGTGGTAACTGGGCGATAGAAACTAACACCTCTAGATGTAATCTACCTTCCTTGCCTCATATTAATTTCTAAGGAGGTAACAAAAGACAGGCCTGGTATTTGACAAATAGGTTCTAGTCCCATTAACACACATTCTCAATCTCTCCCTTAGCACTGGTCAGTTCCCTGGCAAATGGAAGGTGGCTACAGTTACTCCAGTCCACAAAAGCAGGGATAAGACCTGCCATGCGAACTATCGACCGATTTCAATACTACCACCTCTCTTCAAGGCACTTGAACGCATAGTATCCAAACAACTCACGGACTACCTGGACAAACACAATCTCTTATGCCCACAACAACATGGCTTCAGAAAAGGTCATAGCACCTCTTCTGCATTACTGGAGTTCACTGGAGCACTGCATGGCACATTGGATAGGGGTCACTTAACCGAGGCAGTATCTGTAGATTTGACCAAGGCCTTCGACACAGTCCACCATCGTCTGTTGATCCAACAACTCCAGCATTTAGGACTCTCTCCTGTTACTGTCTCATGTTTCAACAGCTATTTGCAAAACAGATCTCAACAAGTCAAAATTGACGGGACACTCTCGGCCTCAGACCAGTCCAATCTGGAGTCCCTCAGGGATCCATCCTGGGTCTGTTACTCTTCAGCCTTTTTCTTAACACGCTCCTGAAATCTTGCACTAAACACATTATCCTCTATGCTGATGATGCTGTTATCTTCTCTTCCCACAAGGACCATGTGCTCCTGCAGACCAATCTTCAGCAAGGCTTTGCTGCAGTGGAAAACTGGTTCATTCATCATAAGCTTGTCCTCAATCATAAGAAAAACAAAGTAATGCTCTTCAATAGCTCTCAAAACAGGCATAGATCTCACCCCCTAGCTATCGCTACCAGCAACACCCTTGAGCAAGTGCAGTCACTCAAATACCTAGGGTTATCCCTGGACTCAAATCTCTCCTATGGGGCACACATAGTCAGTGTTGCCAAATCAGCAAATGTGTGTCTAGGCCTATTTTACCGACATAGACAACACCTTACTGCAGAAGCACTGAAGATTACCATCCAAAGCTCGGTGGCCTCCATCATTGATTATGGTCTTATAATCTATGGTTCTGCCTCTGCCACTGCCCTGAGACAAATTTCAACATCACGTAACAAGGCTTGCAGGCTTATTTCTGGTGCTCATTGTCTCACTTATACATGTGACCTGCAGGCCCGATCTGGCTGGCTTCAACTTTCAAATCGCATAAAATACCACACCTGCATTATGGTTAAGAAAGTAACCATGGGCCTCGCTCCACCGGGAGTCCAAGCACTGCTTAGTTCTAGACTAAAGCCATGTAACACCAGGGGCTCTGAATACCAGCTCCTTCAGGTTCCCCGCCGTCACACCTCTCAGAGCCAAAGATCCTTTGCCTTCAGAGTGCCTAACTGGTTAAACGCGCTCAATCCTAACATCTCCTCCACTACCACCCTTGGCTCATTCAAACATAAACTCCACCTCCACCTTACTAACTCTAGCTCCTGTGAATGCTACCTATAATCTCCTCAGCCCTCTCATTTTTGTTCCCTCCAACTATCACCTACCACATCTCCACCCCCTCCTTTTCCTGTTACTTTTTTGTTTCTTCTTTCTTTTCACCACTCCTGATTCTCCCCCCTTCATCCCCCGGCTCTTCTGGGCCCTCAGTGAGCTTTCCCTTTTTGTTGACTAGTTTCAGCCTGCTCCCAGTTGATGACCATGCCCTTTGGTTGCAATTCCTGCCCTCTCCTACTTTGCTCCTCATGTTTATCTTCATCTTCCACCCTCCATCCTACTTATCCCTCTGTTACTCTGTGTTCCCATGTATACATTCTACTTATTCTAGCTATTGTATTGATCTACCATTGTAACCTAATATGCCGACCTATTTATTGTTTTGTTCCTAGTTCTGTAACTTGTATTGTATTTGTTCTCTGATGCAGAACCTTTGTAAAAGAGCCTGGCTCAAAGTTACTTGTAATCCTAGTTGTAATAAAATAAAAAAAAAATATAATAGTTGATCAAGCTTTGTCCATGAGAGCTGAGATACATGTGGTTTACTAATTGATCTCCATGTACCCATCCATTCAACATGGTACTGTTATTGTAGGTCAGAAAATTCACCAACCAAGAGCCATTTTCATTTGTGACACGGTCAAACAGTTAAATACCATATAACCCAGTTCATAAATACAGTTAATCAATGTTATCACATTGCCCTATTCCATTGATCATTGTTATCACATCGCCCTATTCCTGAATTAAAGTCACCAAATAAAATTAGGAGTGCTTGAGGGAATTGCAATGACCAAATAAAAAAACTCCTCATGTCTGGAAGACATTACATATATGGCCCCTGGCTTTCTCATCAAGGGTCAGGTCTGAAGGACATTATATGTATGCCCCCCCATCTCCTTTATCAAGGGCCAGGTCCGGAGGATATTACTACATTTATGGGCCTCCCATCTTCCTCATTGAGTTCCAGGTCTAGAGAACAGCATTATATATATGTTCCCTTTATCTTCCTCATTGATATCCGAGTCTCGAAGACATTACATATATAAGCTCCTTGTCTTCCTTATCGAGGGCTAGATCAGGAGGACTTTAGTACACATATGGCCTCCTTGCTTTTCATACTGAGGGCCAAGTCTGGAGAAAATTATTTCATACAGGGCACTGCTGTCTCCCTCATCAAGGGCCAGGTCAGGGGACATTATTAGATATATGGTCCCCTTGTCTTTCTCAATGAGGGCCAGGTCCGGATGACAGTCTTACCTATATGCCCCCTTTGTCTCCATTATTAAGGCCTGGGACTGGAGGACATTATTACATATATGGCCCTCTTATCTTCCTTATCGACAGTCAGCTCTGGGGCAGATTATTACATCATAGGAATGTACAGAGCTTGTAAGACTTTTTATCCATTTGTGCTAGCTAAGTTTAAACTAAATGCCTCCCATTCAGTGCAGTTTATCAAGTTTAAGTTTAAAGCTCTCTACTGATGAACATCCCACCAATTCCTCGAACAGGGAGTTCCATACTGAAATCACCCTCTGATTAAACCAGTGTTTGTACCACCAGGTATGGCAGTTTTCACCCCTAAGCTGGAGTTGCTGTGATCTAGTGTTATACACTGTCTCCCTAAAGTTTAACCCCAAGCTTTCCCAGAGATCCTGATCTGTTAAGACCTTGAACAACAGGCAGATGTCCTCTCTTAGCCTCCTATACTCAAGGGAAAACATGTCCAATTCACTCAGCCTAGTGCTATAATATTTAAATTCCATCCCATTTATGGAGCGTGTTGCTTTCTTCTGCACCCTCTCCAATAAGTGTATCTCCTGTTTCTGATATGGTGACCACAATTGAGCTCCGTATTCCAATAACAGTCTCACCAAGGATCCATACAGTGGAATCAAGACCTTGCTATGTCTACTGGCTGCATGTTTTAATATATAGTTAAGTACCCCATTTGCCTTCCCTGCCACCTTCTTGCAATGGGACTTAAACTGGACATCATTAGTTATTGTAATACCTAGATCTCTTTCTTCAGTCACAGTTCTATGGAGTTTATCACCTATATAATATGTATGGTCAGGGTTTTTTCCCCAGGTACATGACTGTACATTTTTCCCTGTTCAGTGGGAGCTTGTACAACTCACACCAATCATATATATATATATATGATTCAGTGCATCCTGTAGCGCAGCAGAATCTCCTATGTTCTCTAATTCAGCCCCTAGTTGACAATCATCTGTGAATTTAGTTATCCATACACTAGTATGTTCATAGTTAAGTGATGTCACATAAATGTTGAAAAGACACAGACCAAGAACTGATCCCTGTGGCACCCCAGTAGCTGTTTTGATCCAGTCAGAGAACTTACCCCGATACTGACTCGTTGCTTTCTATCAGTCAACCATGAATTGATCCATGTCACAATGTTATCATGGAAGCCCAAGGCCTTCAGAGCTTGAATTAACTCATAATGAGGCAATTTATCAAAAGCCTTGGTGAAATCCAAAAACACCATATAAATTGATTTGTTCCTGTCCAAACTCTTGCTGACTCTGTTGTAGAATTCTAGCATATTGTGAAGCCATGTTGTAAATTATCCCTGAGTTGTTCCTCCTTAATGAACTCCACAATGTAATCTTTCATAATCCTTTCCAAAATTTTGCACAGTATAGATGTTTAACTGGCCTGTAGTTTGCTGGGTTCTCCTTATTACCGTTTTTAAATAAAGGGATGACAAACGCCTCTCTCCAGGGGTTTACAACTTCCCCCTGTCTAGGGGGTGTTAGAAAATGTGGCTAATTGGGGATGTAAGTTCTCCTGCCAGTTCCTTTAATACTCTGGGTGTGGCTGGCATCTGGTCCTAGATTTATAGGGGTTTAAATTACAACGCCTTTTTGTTACATCGACTGGATTTATATGGATAGGACTTTTGGTAGTCTTACATTTATATTCTAAGGTTCCCTGGTCTTTCTTTTCACAGAAGACAGTTGCAAAATATCTGTTTTGTATATCTGCCATGTCTTTGTTTGTGGCTACAATTCAGCCATTTGGGCCAAGTAGAGGACCTATTTAATTCTGTTTTCTTTTTGTTAATATAAGCATAAAAAGATGTATAATTATCTTTTGCTGTAGCTGCTAATTTAGTTTCAAAGTTTGCTTTTGATTTTTGATTTCCTTTTTAACCTGTCTTTGTAGGTTTCTAAACTTTATCCAGCCTGCTTCCTTTTTATTTCCTCACACTTTTTGAAGAGCCTCTGTTTCCTTTTAATCAGCTTCTTAATTCTACTATTTCACCAGCTCAGTGTGTATGCCCTTTGTTGTACTTGATTTTTATACAGATATGCTCCTTTATACAGTTATTTAACTTATTGCTTAATATATGCCACATCTCTGTAGTATTTTTATTCTCAAATTCTTGACCCCACTTCCATGTTGTTAAATTATGTTTAATTGTTTCAAAATTTGCTCCGTTGAAATCCAAGGCTATCTTTAGTTATCTTGCTGTTTAAATTGTTGACATCTGGTATGTGAGTGGCATAAATGTCCCTGCACATGGTATAAAATGTTAATCTGCCTCTTGCCTCCCCTGGCTACCTGCAAACTGCCTGTAATCTGAATCCTTTGGTTACTGCCTACTCGGGTACTGTTGTTATTTACCTATGGCTTAACTGTATATTGTGACTCACTGTACTATTATTATGTGTATTATTGTATTATGTTTTGTTCTTGGAATGCTTTATTCTTCGGGTCATCACTGAAAAAGGGACTTTGTCTCAGTTGACCTACCTGGTTATCAAAATTCAAATAAATAAATAAATGAATAAAGCCTCTCCTGAAAAGTTTAAATAGGTGTCCTTAATGGTGAATGTTACCATACAGTGGTCGCTATTACCCAATGGTACAATATAGTAACTTGGCAGTCTTGAATATGATCCTTAATGTTAGTAAGTACTAAATCGAGGGTATTGTCCCTGCTTGTGTTCTGGGTGACCAACTGCTCAAGACCCACTTGACTGAATATATCCATGTACATGCTTTCTAGTTTGCTTGCTCCTTTTTGAGTGTCCCACTGTATCCCTGGTAGATTAAAATCTACCAGTAATATTAGACTTTCAGCAGGATTTAGGTCCTGTGTATAGCTTTGTAAAATTATATCATCCTCTTGTTTGATAGATGGAGGCCTATATACTACACCTAGCAGTATTTTTGGTGATTTACATGGGGTAATTTTAATCCACAATTGTTCAAGCATGTCTGTGGAAACAGCAGCCTCCTCTACTTGTATATCTTCTGATACATATATTGCTGCCCCCTTTTCTATATTGCCTGGATTTGGTAAATAATTTAAAGCCACTTATGTCCTGCTCTCAGGTATCCTTTGCATTCCACCATGTCTCTGTGATTGCACAGATTTTGATGTGCTGGGATTCAATAATATATTTCAGTTCTTCGAATTTGTTTGCAATTCTTCTTGCATTTATTAATAAGTTTTTCCAACCAGCTACATTGGTGTTTTGAAAGGTGCTAGCATTGGTCTGTGAGGGTTTTGTTACCACTGCCCCGGCCCCCCAGTTATGTGTTTAAATGAGTATTTATGTACTCATTAAACCTGCGTGCCAACACTCTCGATCCTGTTTTACTCAGGTGGAGACTGTCTGGACTTTTTAATCTGTCGTCACTGAAAATGTCCCAGTTATCAATAAATGTATAACCCTTTAGCTGAGCCCATTCCTGCAACTAACTATTTAACAAATGGATCTCCCTATTCTTTTTATAGTGTCTGCCACTAACCGGTAGTACTCCTGATATAATAATGTCTCCTCCCCTATCCACAATTTCTGATGCCACTGCCTCATAGCCTTCATAGATGCATTTGATATTTCTTCTTCCTACATCATTTACTCCTGCATGTAACAGTACTAGTGGTTCCCTGGTATTTGACATCAAACCATTTAACATACCTCTAATATCACTCATTTTAGCCCCAGGCAGGGTGCTGTTGTACTCTCATTCTGTCCTTTACATACCATTGAATCTGTACCCCTTGTTATTGAATCCCCTACTAAAAGAATGTCCCTTTGTTTCTTGTCGGGGGTGGGACAGTTCCCCCTAAGGTTTGTGCATTGATCTCCTCCTTTCTTAATTCTACAGCTTCTTCTACCTTTGCTTTTGTAGAATTGATCTCTTTCCTTTCCAGGGCTAGGGGTAGTACTTTTTTTGCTGTTTCATTTTATCTGACAAATGAAAATTAACAGGCTGGGCTTCTGAAGAGTTAATAATGGCATCAGAAGACCTTTGTGGCGTTCCCTCCTGCTGATCTAACAATAGGTATCTGTTCTGCAATTCCACTGGGGCGCTATTATATATCTGCCCTCCCCTCCATTTATTTGGCCTAGCCTGAACAATACACCAGTCCTCTAAATCCTGTTCTTGGTGAATATTTGGGGACCCCTCTGCTGGTTTATTATCAGGTTTCTTGACTTTATGGTCTAAATTCCCATTTAAAGAGGTATGGCCCAGATTCCCAGTGGCATTATCAATAAACTCTTCCAGCAGGCTAATCTCTAATTGTGTATTTAATCTTTTTTGCAGCACACCTATTTCATTATACAGGGTTACTAAATGTGGCCCCCTTGTCTCCCTCATCCTGGGCCTTGTCCAAGGACAATATTACATACTGAATATTTTCCACATGGCACCCTCAGTGAAGGCTGGGTCTGGAGAAAAATTCTACATATATGGTCCCCTTGTCTCCCTCATTGAGGGCTGGGTCTGGAAGGCAATCTTACCTATATGGCCTCTCCTTGTCTCCCTCATTGAGATCCAAGTCTGGATAACAAGACATTATTCCATACATGTATCTCTTATCTTTCTCATTGAGGGCCAAGTCTGGATGACAGTATTACATATATGGCCCCCTTGCCTCCCTCACCAAGGACCAGATCTAGGTGACATTACATATATGGCCTCTTGTCCTTCTCATCGAGGGCCGAGTCTGGATGACAATGTTACATACATGGTCCCCTTGTTTCCCTTATTGAGGGTCAGACCTGGAGAATAATATTAAACATATGGTTCCCTTGTGTTCATCGAGGGCTGGGTCTGGAGGGAAATATTACAAAAATGGCCCCCTTGTCAACCTCATTGAGGGCTGGGTCTGGATGACAACATTAACATAAATGGCCTACTTATTAAGGTATGGATCTGGAGGATAATATTACATACATGCCCCCCCTTGTCGCCCTCATTAAGAGTTGGGTCTGATGGTCAATATATGGTCCCCTTCAACAAGGGCCAGGTCTGAAGAAAAATTATTATGTATATATTTTTTAGGGTTCAATGGTCAGTTCTAAGTTAAACCCCAAATGTTTCACTTTAATAACTTTGCAACCATTTGACCAATTTGCATGAAATTTTGCATGCACCATCAGAGACCAAAGATCTCTTGATCTGGCAAGTTTCGTTCTGGTCACATGTGCAAGTGTGGGGAAGCAAAATGTCAAAACTGTCAAAATCCCATTTTTGTGTATATACTTTGTCGTGCAATTTCTCAGAAATGGCTTGGGGGTTTGGTTTAACATTTCTAGGGTTTATGTGGTTTTGGCCATATATGTGCTTTTTGAAGGTTTGGTGAAAAAATATTAATCCGTGCAAAAGTTATTAAAGTTAAAAGTTTCCCATTATTTCCTATGGGAAAAATTAGATGTGCCATGTGAAAATACTGTTTTGTTGCCGTGAAAGCGGTTTTTGCCTTCGCAAATGCAGAATGTAGTGTTGAGATTCTGTGATCTTGTTTTCAGTTAGCGACATGAAAAAAATAATGTAAGTTGGTAAACACCAACACTTGTGTTTACCTAATTGGGTCCCTAGCAATCAGATTTTGTGACTACTTTGCCCCAAAAATGTCCAGAAATGTGTTTATTTTAATCATGCCATTTTTGCTGTCGCAAATTGTATTGCCCCAATTTGCGAAAGTACTTTTGTGAAAGTCCTAAGTTACTGCTGCAAATTGTGGCACTATTTTGCAAAAGCCTAAGGGTTTTGCTGCAAATTGAGGCACTATTTCACGAAAGCCATGGGGTTTTGCCACAATTTGCGACACTTTTATATGTGTGTTTCTTTGTTACTTGATTGCAAACAAACAATTTGCACTTTTGGGTTAAACTTTTCAGGGTAGAAAGGCCTTGTCCCAGAGATGTGCCTTTTGCTGATTTGCTGAGAAACATTTCATCTGCTCCACAGTTATAAGGATATGAAGTTTTGTCATTTCCCAAAGGATAACATTGCAATGATCGGGGTGCGTTTGGCAGCTATATCTGAAAAAACATTTTTAAATATGAACTCATGGTAGCAAGCCATTTTGCATGTTTCCAAACATTGTTTAGAGCTGCAGGTGAATTTTAATGAATGGGACTAAGGTGATTGTGATATTGTCCCATGCATTCACAACATCAGAGTTGTACTGCTTTGCCTACAATTAGGTGTATGTTGTATGGTGACTACCCCCAGAAATCATATCCTTGACCATTACTATGGCCCTGGGGGGAGGAGTATGGCACGAGGTGCCATGTATTACTATGGCATTCAGGGTGGAGTAAGGCATGGGGCTTATTCAATCATCCCACAAAAGGATACCACTATGGATGGATGACAGTGCAGGACCCTCTCCCATACGTAAATGAGAGACAATTACAATATGCATGCATGGGAGCACAGGGCTCTCACATGGACATATGGATACAGTTATGGACTGATGGGAGTGGGAGCACAGGGCCTGTAAATGAGGGTGAATTACAATCTCTCTACACTTATGGATACATGGCAGTGCAGAGGCCAAAGGGCCCTGCGCTCCCATAAGCAAATAAGACTATGGTTATACTTTCTCAAAAAGTAAGGAAATTCTATGCAAAAAAAACTTCGTTAATGCATCATTAGGGTTCCTTATGTTTATACTTCTCAAAAAGTAAGGAAATTCTAGCAAAAAACTTCATTAAAGGACCATTAGGGTTCCAGCATCAAAAGCAGGGAAATTAATTTTTTTAGGGTTCCCAACCCTAACACTCCTACCATCCTTGGTTTCCAGCCTAACCCCATCCTAGCTGACATGCAGGAACAGCTGTTAGGGGTGTGCCTTGGGTTTGCAAATTCTAATGCTTACCCCATTCTCTTATTGTGTACCCATCTTAGCTTACTTACTTGGAATGGAGTGAACATTAGTGTTAGCACTACCTGGATTTCAGCAAGGCCTTCTACACTGTCCCACATAGAAGGCTAGTAAACAAGCTGGGCAGCCTGGGAGTGGGTCCCAGGGTGGTAAACTGGGTAAAACATTGGCTGAGTGATATAGGACACAGGGGGTGGTGGTGAATGGAGTTCACTCCAAACAGAAGGGGGTGGCAAGTGGGGTCTTGCAGGGTTCAGTGCTTGGACAAGTCCTCTTTCATGTCTTCATAAATGACATTGCAGAGGGGCTAGAACAGAAGGTGTGTCTCTTTGCAGATGACACAAAGATCTGCAACAGGGTTGACACTCCAGGAGAGGTAGAGAAAATGAGAAGGGACCTAAGCAAGCTTGAAGAGTGGTCAAGGGTGTGGCAGCTAAGATTCAATGCAATAAGGTGCAAGATCATGCACTTGGGGCACAGAAATGCACAGAAGGAGTACATAATGGGGGAGGAGGTACTGACAGCCATCAAACAGGAAAGGGGCCTGGCAGTAATCATATCTGATGATCTAAAGGTTGCCAAACAATGCAAGAAGGCTGTGAGGAAAGCCACTGGAATGCTAGGGTGCATAGGGAGAGGTATCTCCAGCAGAAAGAAGGAGGTGGTGATGCCACTGTATAGAACATTGGTGCAACCTCATCCAGAGTACTGTGTTCACTTCTGCAGGCCACATCTCTGGAAGGACATAGACAAAGTAGAAGAGGTTCAGAGAAGGATGACAAAAATGGTGCAGGAGCTGCACCAAAAGTCATATGAGGGGAGACTGGAGGATCTCAATATGTATTCCCTGGAGGAGAGGTGAGAGAGGGGGGAGATGATAGAGACTTTCAAATACCTCAAGGGTATAAAATAAGGTACAAGAGGGTAGCATCTTTCAAAAAAAAGATGTTGAAAAACAAGGGGCCATGATATGAAGATAGACGGGGCAGACATAGGGGTAACGTAAGAAAGTATTTTTTCACAGAAAGGGTGGTGGATTCATAGAACAGCCTCCCAGCAGAGGTTGTAAGGGCACAAACAGTAGGGGAATTCAAAAACACATGAAACAGACATAAAGGAACTCTAGTGATAGGAAAGACGGAGTAAGCCACAGATCATTTAGGATCTGCGGTATATGAAGCAGATAAGGAAAATGAGCAGACTAGGTGGGCCAAGCAGTCCTTATCTGCAGTCAAATTTTCCGTGTCTATTTTCTATCTCCTATTTAATCAAAAGTTGCTGTGACTCTCCAGAAATAATATCCCAAGGCAGATGGCAGTTGTTACCTGGGGAAGAAAATGAAAAAACAGCCATTTAAAAGTACAGAAGTGGGAGCTGCAGTACAGGAGAAGCAACGTGGGTTATTTCTTACATAATCTGGTCAAAAATGGTGGTATTAGAATCTAACAAGGATCCCATTGTTGTGACAGATTAATAGCCAGTTAGCCTGCAGGCAGTGTAAATTGCACAAGGCATTCACTTAGCAATGAAATGGCAGTTTATTCCATAGTTCAAAACCGATGTTGTACAGTACTGGCCCCAAATTCTGTGATCAGCCACCGGGTTGTCAAAGACGTGCTAAGAGAGAGAGAGACACACACGGGAGAGAGAGACAGTGTGTCCCTCCACTTTCATTTCAGTCAATCGAAATGCAGCCTACCTCGGCAAGATGTCCAAGTGGCTGTCTGACAGTGGGTTGGCAGACTCTGCCCCCCCGAGACAATGACAGTGAGAGCAGGACAAGCGGGAGACAGGTAACATGTGGTCATTGGCTAACAGGTAGTGAAAGTAAATGTAAAACCGGTGTTCCACAGTATTGCCCCCGAGTTCTGTGATCAGCCACTGGGTTGTCAAAGACACACTGAGAGAGCGAGAGAAAGAAAGAAAGAGAGATGGGAAAGAGATCGTGTCCCTCCACTTTCATTTCAGTCGAGCAAACTGCAGCCCAACTTAGCAAGATGTCTTGCACACTTTACAGTGTTAACAATGCCGACGGATGGTCTGGCTTATGCAGTGAAAGTTCTGGGATCGACTTGGGGGGGCAAAGAAAAGTGGTATCTCAAGTGTTATAATGCATGTTATGAAACTCAAATGTCACAAATTATTTCAGTACTGTGTTTGTGACATTTGTGTGCTTCAAAAACAAATGAAATATCCATCTGTTGCTGCGGACTACTTTACAAGTGGCAGGATACAGTTCAAATTTTGCCATTGAAACAGGACAAAAATCCCTTTATTTATGTTTTAAACAAATGGCCAATAACCCGTGACAGGGTATGGAGTTATAGGGATTTAATGCACATCTTGGGTGTTGTGAGGATGCTCGGCTGCACCTCGTGCCTCACCATGCACCCAAGACATGCATTAAATCCCTATAACTCCATACCCTATCATGGGTTATTGCTAACATATCCCCAACAACTACACAAAAAGAGTTGTCTGTTGACAAGGAAACAAACAACATTTACAAGATATGAGGATGTTTTACTCCTTTAAAGGGTTTATCACAGCAAACTATTTCAAAATGTCTCTGGCATCACCTTGTGGTACATATGGCATTTACAGACCTGACAAACCATTCCTATTATGATGACACAAGAGTGAGCCCACAGAGAAAGTTTGCCACATTGTGAGTGGGAGATATTTGTGACTAATTACCCCAAATGAGTGAATGGTATTAGTGATGACCAGTCACATGTATGGAAGTAGACAATCTTTCAACCTATATAATTTAGGTAAACAGCATAGACATTTTAGAAAATAAACAGATACAGGCTTTACCTTGTGGAAACATTTGTTTTTCTGGTTCTCAGAGTACACAAAGCAGCAGGTGGGCACAGAATAGGAGATTCTAGAGGGAAACTGTTTTAAGATTTATAAAAGCATGAGGTTTGATCTATGATGGCACAAAGGGAGTTGTAACAAGCATTTGTCAATGTCAAAAGTTCACCATTGGTGTTGCTATTTTACCGGCTGGGGCAGGACTACAGTTCCCAGCAGCCTCAGCTGCAGGCTTATTTACATGCACTTTTTAACGCTCTTAAAAAAGCATCTTTTGCGGCCCCTCGTGTCTCCGTACAGCGATTCAGGGGTCTGGGAGCACAGGGGAACCTCCATTTTGCCAAAGGAGTGGCTTTAAAACAAACATGCACTTCCCTGCGCTCCCATCCCTCCGCAGATGCATAGGTGTAGGTATGTAGCTGTGGGAGCACAGGACCCTTTGGGGACTTGCACTTCCATTTATAGGACAAGAGGGACCAAATTGTCAGCATAGCCACCTTATAACCCTACCTCACGTACCTGGTATAGAAAGTTTTTGAATCATTGCCAAAATGTAATTCTGTGCAACTGCAATGCCAATCTGCGCCACAGGTGCAGAAACACATTTTGACTAGGATTTGAAAAATGACAGCTGTGACATACAAGAGGTGGGGTTATAAAAAGGCCATGTTGAAATTCTGGGGACAAAATGTTTAACATTTTCGAAATTATGAGCAGCGTAGCAAAATTGCAATGAATGGCCATAACATTAGCATTTTTTTATATTTTGACCCCAAATTTTCAACATAGTCTTCTTATGACCCACCCAATAAAACCCATAGGTGAAATTTTTCAAATATTTGCCAAAATGCTATTCTGCGCCACAAGTATGAAAACACGTTTTAGACAGGATGTGAAAAATGACAGCTGTACTGTTCATCAGGTGGTGTGAAAAAAATGGCTATGTTAAATATTTGGAGTCAAAATATTGGAAATTACCAAAGTTATGCACGTGCGTAGAAAAATTTCAATGAACATGCATAACTCGGCCATTTTTTTGAAATTTTTCACTAAATTTTCAACTTGCCCTTTTTGGGACCCCACCTCATGAACACTGGTGGTGAAATTCATTATTCAGTCCTGAAAGGTGATTTCACACAGTGACCGCAAAATCACCTTCTGGGCCTGATTAACAAAATAGCAGTCACAGTGTTCATGAGGTGGGGTCCCATAAAGGTCATGTTGAAAATTTGGTGAAAAATTTTTAAAAATTGCCAAAGATATCAACATAAGTTAAAAATGCCATTGAAATACATTATACAGGATTTACCTTTATTCCTCAGTTCGTGGTTTGGCTTTGAAGAGTACAAATGTGTCCCAGTCCACAGAAGATAACATCCTATGACCTCTGGTGGTAAGTATAGGGTAATGGGGGGTGTGGGGTGGTGGGTGCACAGTGGGATTGAGGGGTGGTGGGGGTGACGAGGGAACGTTTTCTTTTTTTCAGGTAAACAAAAAAAAAGATGTAGAGGAACTGTTTTCTTTTTTCACAGGATAATAGTTAAAATAAATATTTTGGGACACTGGGGGTGGGCTCCCCAATGACCCACACTACTGGGGAGGCTTGTAAAGTTGGAACGGGGATTGGGCACCCAGATGTCAGCAGTATAAAATAAATAATGGGCTGCTGGGTGGAAGAGTGAAGGATGAGGAATGGTGATTGAAGGGTGGGGGTGCTACAATACACCAGGAACAGTGATCAGAGATTGGGGTGCCACTAGACATCAGGGAAAAGGGTTCAGTTAAAGGGCCACATAGCATGAATGGCAGAATGGAACTGGAAGAGAAGTGTGTGGCTGTGTGGCTGGGTAGTCTGAGCGCAGCATCATCTTAGAATGCAGTAGAGTGTGCGTCAGGCATAGCCAGGATGAAAATCTGAAACCGGGACAAATCCCTGATTTTTAGAAATGCTTCGGGACACCAGGACAGCCTTCTGATACTGGGACTGTTACAGTCAAACCTGGGCATTTGGTAGCATTACTCTGTGCTCTTCAGGCCTTCCGCTTTCAAGAAAACACTGCGGGAGCCAGCGGGACATGATGAGACAATGAGGGGAGGGACCGATGGGGTGGCAAGGGGGAGATGACATCAGCCAGGCTGATCATGACACCAAACAGCTGTTTGCTGGGTGGTGTCCTACAGATGAAAGGAAAAAGCCACCATTTGATTAGTTCGGCTTTTTCTTTTCAACTAGACAGTTCTCATCCATCAAGGCAAAACGGCGTGACAATCAGCATGGCTGATGATTGATGTGGTACTGTCTCGACCCTTGCAGACCACTTTGCATTGGACAGACAGTGTCACGCCCTTCAAAAGCCACTCTTATAGCAAGAAGTTCAAGTTTGCTGCACGTGTGCACATGGCAAACTTAACAAAGTCTGGTCAGAGCCAATATTGCTGCTCAGAGCGGTGAGAGCGATTATAGGAATACTCGGTGCTTTCGCTGTGTTGAGGTCTGCCATACCCAAGATGGCAGCGATATCAGAACTGCACATGTGTGATACTCACGCATGCACAGTTTGGACTGATATCCATCTTGGGCACGTCGGCCATCACTTCCGCAGTTGCCGAAGAACAAGCAGTGCCCCGCAAAGTGGGTGTGCTTATGTGGCTGGCGGCGGGGAAGGCCTGCATAAACACAACCAGTAGAACTGTGCCAGAGCACTGTGGAAGCATGTCAGACAGCAGCCCAGTCACGTGCTTCCACAGTGCTACTCTACAGAATTGTAGTAATACGTCTGCAGAGCTCTGCCCACACACCCGTAAAAAATGAATAATAATTGCTACTGTAAGGTGAAAGAACTCAGTGTCTGAAATAAGGATGTGCAAACCTCTCCATTTGTTATTCAAGTCATAATAACATAGTAGTAACATAGTAATGTAAGGCTATAAGGGACTATGGGCCAATCTTGTCTGCCCTCCCCCCACATTTAATAAACAGGGATGAATACGTAACCTGTACAAACACGCACCAATGCATAAGGATTCCAAACCCACTCTACCACAGAGGGAACCTTGGGATTCACTTGATGAACAGAAACATGTCCAGATGACCTTGAAATCCTGTACTGTCTTCATATCCATTGCCTCTCCTGGTAGGCTGTTGCATAGGGTCACCATCCTCTTGGAGAAGTGCCTCTTAACATTACCACTGAATTTAGTAATATAGATGTATATACAGTAATGGCAGAAAAAGACCTGAACTCCATGTGGTCCACCCCTACCAGTTGCCCTGTCGGCCTATTGCTGAACAGGGTCCACCTACATGATCAACCCCTCAGTTCTCCTAGCTGTTCCCTCTCCTCCACCATTTGTACCATCCTTACATTTTTTTGGACACCACCAAGCTTCTGAATCTGTCCCACTCCAACTTAAACTAATTTATAGTCCCCACCTCTACCACCTCCTTTGGCAGTCTGCTCCAATGATCCACCACTTTCTTGGTAAAGAAGAACTTCCTAATGCCCTTTGGCCCCTCTGAGCTTTGGGGGGTGTCTCCATGTCCTGCTGGAGGACACCAGATCAAATATATTTAACTGTTCAATCAAGGCTTGATAAGCAAGATTGGTACCAGCAGCATCAGCACAGAAATGTGCTAATATACCAAGTACTACGTAAACCACATAATACAGGTACATAGATGGCCCCCACAGCTGAGCCCATCATTTGTGTCATTAGAGGCTTGGCTGCAGGGAACCATGGTTAGTGTACTGTAGTCAGGCAGCATAGCTAGTGGATGTTCACAGGATCAACCAGATATAAAAGGCTATAAAATTAAAAGAGTTAAAAAATATTTAGAGTTTTTAATTTTTTTAACTCTGGACCTCTAGGACCCTTGCATATTATTAGTTCGGGGGTTCCGATAGTTACCCTTTAATTTGTACCTTTGTATAATGAGAACTCCAGCATCTATCATATCTGACTTTATCCATATACTTAAGCCATATTACTATTGAATTAATTTGACTTTTTATACGGTTCTTTGCATCATGATACTTGTCACCTGCTTAGACTGCACAGGATGTCTTGCACACCTGCTGGGTCAACAGCCCAGAACAAACTGAAGCTTTCACCAACACTTGTGTGTAGAAAGAGACCATAACTGTCAGATGGCTTGCACATATGGTTGTTTCTTCAGGCAGCCATTTCCAGGCTGTTGTGACTTTTTGCAGTGCTGTTTCTGTTTTTCTTGTAGCATCTGTACAAAGTGAAAAAATAAATCACCTTGTCTTCATCTGGCCCCTATTAAACCAGTACAGCCATACAGCTTACAACTTAAGTATGGGCTCCAGCTACCAGTACCAACAAGCTCTGGCAGAGCCACTACGACTGTGAATGCATTAACCAGATAAGGGTATTTCATGGGCTTAAACATAAACATTTATTTATTTAACAAATATCAGATTTACAAACCTTTGAGTCAGAGACTCATTTACAAAGGCACCTCATCTAAACTAATACAAAGACAGCACAGTTAACAAGTCCAAAAACAATGGCTCGGAGAGCAGACAGTTATAACAATCATTCACAGGAGATACATGGGTAGCAGTAGATAAACAAATTACATAATTTAGACACAAAGGCACCACATCAAGAAGACCAAAGCAGTTCAAACAATATACAATAGCTAAAGCAAATAGACATCAGGAGTCAAAGAGAAGCCCAGAGTGTTCACATGAAGGCTGTTGCATACACTAACTGAATCAAAGTATAGTACATTGAGAAAGGGCATATTTAAGCAATAAGGCATGACAGGGTGTGTGTTATCATGTAATAACATCACTCCTGGACTGGGTTGAAGCATGAGGCAAAGCTGAGTATTTATTTATTTGCACATATTTATTTGATCTACTGGATCAGCAATATTTGCACAAGTTGTGCCCAGTGCAGATTTTACAGCACTGGTCCTGGTCTAGTGATCAGGGTTTTACCCATACCACACTGCATGTGGCTTAGTGAAATACTGTACAGATGGCTGCAGAGTCTAACCCATTGATGGTTGAAATTTCAGAAAATCATTATGTTACAAATATCAAGACTCACTCCCTCCCTCCCTCACCCCCAGTCACAATTAATCCTCTACCAAAGTCATGCTTAAATACTGGTGCCTCTACATTCATGCCACTAAGCTTCTAATGCCAACATGCTTTTTCTGCTGCTGTGAGTTAAACTCTTTATTTAAAAACATTTTGTTGAGAAATTTTTGTTTTAGTATATCCATGGTCAGGAAAAAATAATTTGTAAAAGAAACTAAAATCCCCATTTATCAATTCTTTGAATCACAATACAGCATGTTATGAGTTTTTCAGATTCTGTATGTAACCTACAGTAAGTCAAACAGAAATTAGACACAAATGCCTACCTATTTGCAAGTGAAGCAAATGTGGTTATTATCATTCAGTTTTAAACACCTATAGTCACAGCCAGGATTCATATTGCTAGACTCTGGGTAAGTATGACAAGTATCCTAAATACTGGTACCTTATCCAGCTGTTTTCTGCTTGGGGTGTGTGTGTGTGTGTGTGTGTGTGTCAATGCTTTCAAAGTTTTGAAACTACTAAAGACAAATTATATATAAACTATGCATGTGTATATAATGTTTAAGAAAAACATGTGGCTCTTACTGTAAATTAAAATGTGTGTCTAGGTCTCCTTCTGAGGTCCCAGGTGGCTCTGATAATCATTTGTTCCAAATGATTTTTAAGTCAATTTGAAGGCATTAAATAACTTCTGTTCTGTTCTGTTCTCCACTGCACAGGCATGTCTGTGTCCCAAACTAGTGTATCTTGTTACAACTTGCTAGAGTTATCTCATGCCCCCCCCCCCACATGAATCAGAAAAAAGTTTGGGGTGGAGGTGGATCTTACTCCAAAAAAAAAACTAATGCTGCCTCCCACTACTCAGGTTCCAGTTCTTATACCACCCATTTAAGAAAGAAAATAGTACCCTGCAAACATTGACTAACATGAAAGCGTATTTATTTGAGGGCGGAAAACATTGCTTGGAGGAGGGTAAGACGGAGGAGACTATTTACACCTTCAGTCAGTTCCACGGACAGAAAACATGACATCACTCCTTTTGTACATGCAATACTCCTGTAGGCTCTGCCCACAGTTGTAAAAAGGCACGGTGGTTTTCAGCAGATCCCAATTACATGACAATAACGTTAAATAAATGCATCAAAACATGGTCGTTGTCCTTTAAAGGGCCAGCAGTGCAGTCTAGAAGGTGAGAGCACCAAACTGTGAACCTGGAGACCCAGCAGATGTAAGTTTGAATCCCACTACTGCCACTTGCATACTGTGTGACTCTGACCAAGTCACATAGCCTCCTTGTGCACCTTGGTAATACTTAGAAATATGCTTCTGTGCAGTGTGGACTTACCCAAAAAAAACAACAAACCTCTAAATAAGAGAATGATAAATAAAGGGAACATTGACAATGTTGTTACTATTTTTAAATATAATTGTTAATTTGGGCATGTGTGATGTCTGTTTAATAACGCTAAGATATTTATTATTTGTGTGTTTGTTTGGAAATAGTCATTCTTTATACTTATTTAGGGTCTCTTATTCATTCTAGTGACATCAGTTTAGTGGATGCATAGAATTACTTTTTTCATGCAGGACCTCTGCTCAGCTCTTGTCACTGTGTTCCAGAACTGCTAAGTAATTAAGAAACTAATATTGTGCAGGAAAAAGGCTGCATTACCACAAGAGTTTAAAAAAGGAATAAACAGGATTACTTTAAAATAAGCAAATAAAACAATACAAAATAATTCAGGGTCAGCAGGGCAGATTCTATGAGGACTGGCCCAGGTCACTGAACATGTACTTGCTGGAGGCCAGCAAGGAGAGGAGTGATATGATAGACGTTAAAGTTCCTGAAAGAAATAAACAAGGTAAACTGTGAGGAACAATTTAGCAGGAATGGTAGGTCAACAACAAGGGGACATGAATGAAAGCTGGTGCATGTGTGTGCAGTTCAAGAGGGATGCAAGAACATTTTCATTCACAGAGAGAGTTTTTGACCTAAGGAGCAGCCTATTGGCAGAGGTGGCAGGCATAAAAACTAATAATGGGATTAAGCATTTAAGCAGGGTTAGGACACAGTAAAGTGCTTAATTGTACCAGTAAGGAAGGGAGTGAAGGCAAAAAACTCAGACAATAGGTCACACAGTAGGGTAGGGTAAAACTGGGCAAACTGAATGGACCAAGAGTCTTTTTCTGCTGACATTTTCTATGTTTCTGTGTAAAATATGTGTTTGCAAACAGACTCCACACATGCCCCAACATACAATTGTTGAGCCCAGGTGAGTCAGGTCATGAAGAGGGAACAGGGTCTTCCTCATGGGCATGAGTGCCATCTCAAGTAGGTGTTGTAAAGGGACACTAGGTTCCTAGGTGGGTGGACGGATGGAGTCACCCAGCAAGGAGAGGCAGAAGTCATACTCCTGTTTCAACCTTACTGAAGAAACCCATTGTAGCAGCAACGTGGGTTCAGAACATTAAGGATAAAATATTCATGTCACAGTTTAAACCCCTCCATGGGCAGGAGAAACTGCTGCTTCTTGGCCCCCTACAGCCAGGCATGGTCCAGTGTGGAAGATGTTCTGTATGTGGACACACTTGTAAAAAGAAAATTTCTGTACATCCACTCATTGGACAACAATTTAACATCAAACAGCATATAGACTGCACAACACAAGGAGTGATATATGTTTTGCATGTCCTTGAGACAGGCTTTATGTTGGTAAGACTAGCCATACATTAAAAACATGGATTCAAGAACGCAAGAGTGACATTAGAAGGGCAGATGAATTGTCACCTGTAGCACAAAATTTTTCTAGAACAGGACACATGGGGACTTCACCACACTTTTGGGGCCTGGAAGCAGTGTCTCCACCTGATGGGGGGGGGGTATTACACTAAAAAGCTGGATCATGCAGAAATTAAGTGTATAATTAATATGGAGATTTTGAACCCCCAAATTGGAATCAACACAGAGACAAACTGGCAAGCATGTTGGTAGGTGGAGTGGGTTGGCTAGGGTGCGTAGCAACAAATATGGACTGTTACATAATTATTAAAAGTGAATATGTGATGGTGCTGCTACCTCCACAATTTGGGATCATGGGTTATATAGGTTCCATGTCATGATACCGATCGCAATACAGCAATCGCTATCATAGCGAATGTATATTGCTGAAAAGCATTTTGGCGATATACAAACCCAAGCAACCCGATTTCTGGCTATTTTAAGTGTTTTTGTTGGGGGGCTGTGCCCCTCCACCCCCCTCATAGGAGGCCCCCCCCGCATCCCCCTAAATAAGGACTGTTAACTCCAGGGGGGTTCATGTCGAGGAGGAGGCAAAACATGGACAAAAAACAAAACAGAGAGCCGCAAGCAGCGGCAAAACAATCGCCCCCAGCAGGTCCCAAACCCACTGCCTGCTGCATTGTAGCCAGCCACCTTCACCACCACACCACAGAGCTGGCTCTGCTGCAGCAGGATCCCCTACCCATACAAACCCTCCCTCCTATCCCTCCCCTTCTGGTCACTTTCCTCGCTATAGCATCCCTACCCTTGCAGGGTAGCTGATGATGATGATGCTATAAATGAGTCACTGTTTCTATAGTCGCTCATTTATAATTGCTATTATCACTGGCTACCAGTTGTATAAAAAGCACATCAAGCATTCATTAGGTACACTAAATACATATATAAGTGTATTGAAATTAGCCACATTATAAGAATAAATATATATTTTTTTTTTTATTTGTGACACCATACAATATAAAATCCTATAATCACAGAAAGGGCAACATTGTTAGAAAACACTATAAAATAACAAGTCAGGTCAAATCATTGCCTTTAACAAATTTGGTGGTGAAATAGTAGCAGGTTGTTTTTCTGTACCTATATTTTTCTCACTAGCCCCCCTCTTCCCCCCAGCTGCTACTTTGACACATGTTGAAATTAAATGCATACTTAGTATGCACGTCTTTAATCCCTCATAGGGATGATTATAGATTCAACAGGTAGGCACAGTGGTGGGTGGGTTAACATGGGTTGTGGGAGACATTAACTTTAGGATCATTATAAGAAGTAAACATATGTTGGTGCTGCTATCTCCATGATTTAGGACTGTCGGTTACTATAATGCAGACCGTTACTCAGTGGTGTATTAGTAAGGAAGGGAGTGAAGGCAAAGACCTCATTTAGACAATAGGTCACATGGTAGAGTAGCATAAAACTGGGCAGACTGAATGGACCAAAGGTCTTTTTCTGCTGACATTTTCTATGTTTCTGTGTAAAACACATGTGTTTGCAAACAGACTCCACGCATGCACCAACATACAATTGTTGAGCCCAGGTGGATCAGGTCATGAAGAGGGAACAGGGATTTCCTCACAGGCATGAGTGCCACCTCAAGCAGCTGTTGTGGTGAGGGGACACTAGGTTACTAGGTGGGGTGGATGGAGTCACTCAGCAAGGAGAGGCAGGAGTCATACTCAGAGATCAAAAATTAAGCAAGAAATTTCTTCAGCAGGAAAGTTGGCAAGAGTCACAGCTGCAGGTTTTCATCAACAACAGTAAGAAGAAAGGCAGTAAACAATGAGAGAATAAATTGCTGAATAAATAACCAATAAATAAAACTAGAAGGTGCACTTTTGCTAAGTTAAATACTTTCACATTACTGCAGATACGATCACCTATGTACTGTTACTACCTGGTTGACCAGTGCTAGCCTAAGCTGTATACAGGTAATTACTTATAACTTTAGATGCATCAATTCAAGACAAGTAGTCAAGTCATTTTAGAGTCTAGGTCAGGGCACTGAAAAGAACTGGGGAGAAGACCGAGACCTGAACGGGGCACCTAGATCAAAAGGGGCAATGATTGCAACAATGAGACTGATACTTTGGTGATGAGCCTCAATTAGGATACCAGGACTTGAGAAGGAATTTACAATGAAAAAAAACAGATTCAGTGGCATTGAAAAACTCTACTGGGTTGCTGGGACAAGGAGAAACTGGGCTGAAACTTTTGAAGAAGAGGCTACATCAGCCAAAGCCCTCCTTGGCCACCAGACAAGGAAAAACTGGGTTACATCTTTGAAGAAGAAAAGCTGGTCTCAGATGCTGGTCCAGGCTGCTGGTCTTTGGATGGTGACTCTGGATGTAGATCTTTGGATAATGGTCCTGGATGTTGATATTTGGATGGTGACTCTGGATGTAGATCTTTAGATAATGGTCCTGGATGTTGATCTCTGGATGATGGCATTGGATGCTGGTCCTGTAAAAGGAAACCCCACCCCAGTGCACAACAAAGGCCCTCTCTAGTGAGTCGGTGTAGCTCCTAAGCTTGCTTTACTTCTTAATAGGATAGGGGCATAGCCTGGCAGAGTACTCAGCAGAGCCTATCCTCACTATCAGCTTAATGCTAGCTGGGTGAACCGCCCCAAGTTGCAGGGAGATGGTGGCAGTCACAGACAGTTGTGCAGAGACAGCCTTTAGTGGATGTGACACCTAGGCATCTCTAGGTAGTTGAAGAGAGTACCAAATAACTTTACAGTTGAAACAGAATTGCCAAGCAGTGGAGTGGTTCAATGCAGGGTACGCAAGGATTCAAAGGATTTTAGGAGGGTATCTGGGGCAATAGTCAATTGCAATGTAGTGTAGTGGCTGTCTATTCTCTGAGTAAATGGGCTGTTACTAGATTGTTACAAGGAAGCAGAAAAGGATAGGCAGTCTCGTGAAAGGGTACCACCACTTTTAGGCAGTCAATATTGGGTACCACAGATTAGGCAGTTAGTTCAAAGCACAGAGGGACACACACAGGTTCAGGCAGTTCATTTGAGGGCAAACAGGCACCAGAGATGTTCAGGCAGTTTGTTAGGTAAAAAAAACACATAAATGTAGGCAGTTTGAGGTGAATGGGGCGCCACACCTTAGCTTTAGTTCAAAAGGCAGTTCATTGGGCAAATGGGGCACAATTCATTAGGCAAATGGGCACACTTTAGCTTTAGTTCAACAGGTCAGTCTCAGTAAGGAAGTGCTATATCCTTAAATGCAGTTCAATACTCAGCCTTTTAGATAAGGTACACCCTCACTTTAAACACAGTTCATGAGGCAGGTTGCACACATTCAGCAGTTATTCACTTGTTTGCCCCTGTGTATTGGTTCTGTGGGGCTTATCCCTAACTCCACTATACCTGCTCCGATGGGGCTGTGGTAATGTGTCAAAATTAGGTTGGATGGGGGTTGCTTTAATCCATCTCAGAAGAACACTCAAGTTCACTACTGGATATCTCTTTCATTAATTTTTATTAACTGTACCCCGATGTACCTCTAGCAGGAGCACGAGGACATGGATGCGATGCAACATGTCACTCCATGGGAGGGTCAACAGGCTTAAGAGGACTGGGAGAGGACTTGGCATTCTCTGCACTAAACGCCATTTCCAGTAAATGCTTTTAACTGCTGCAAGGTAGAGAGGTTTACAATTACATTTGGGGCAAATGGTTTGAAATTCTGTACAGTTTTATTAAGAAATCATTTTTTGAAATATTAGGACCAAAATGTCCAGCTGAAACAACAAGAAACTGTAACTTAAAAAGATTTTTTTTTTTCATATGTAGTTTGTGCTTTTTCCCCCGTTTTCTCCCCACCCAGCATCCCGGCAGACACGTGTGCACGCACATGGAGGCGCACACTCATATTGGGTACTGGTTCGGCCTCTTTCACCCCACCCCTGGCAATCACCTGCCACCCCCTCAGCCTACACTTGCCATTGAACCTCCACCTGATGAGAGCGGAACCATGGGGGGGACAAACACATCATTCCCCAGGAGAGGAGCGCCACCTTGCGGCAGCTTAATTCCACTCCTTGCCTTTCCCCCCCAACCCCTGCCAACCTGGACTCGTTCCTGAAGCCAGGTCGCCGGCGTGGCGCAAGGTGCAGCATCCAGCACCTCAACCCTTAGTGCCACCGGCCTGGCCGCAACTTAAAAAAGTTTTAAAGCACATGTGCAGACAGGTATGAACCCACTTCAATAAAGGGGTTTAAGACTTTTTGTTGATTAGTGACATGATATGCACTGAGTGGTGGTGGTGATGGCACCAAAACCATTGTGTTACTGTTTTTTTATTCTTTCATTATTATTTGGTTATTAGCACAGCAAGCAAAAGCAGCTTTATATTGAAAGATAGATATTGAATATGTTGATTGATACAGTGGCAAGCTAAGATTGGTGAAGCTACTACACGGTTATATGGTACTGGCCTCACCTTGTTTATGATTCAGAACTATAAACACAAATTTCTTAAAATGAAAATTATTGCAAATTTAATTATTCTTATTTTCTTTATAACAGTCACAGAAGTAAAATCCCTTTGAAAAAACTCAATAAGATGAGTGAAACATTGGGGTACAGTTCATAAAAAAATTCATGAAAGAGATATCCAGTAGCGAACTGAGTGTTCTCCTGCGAGAGATTAAAGCAACCCCCACCCAACCTAATTTTGAGATTTGAAGTACCTCGGGGGAAGCTGAAGATAGAATATAAGTATATCCCACAGGCTTCTCCTTTGGAGTGTTATTGAAGGCCTAATAAGAGGTTGTGTAGGCATCTGTTGATTTTGCTGAAAATTAATATAGTTTTGATACATTACTATTAATAGCAATACCAGCTATTAAAAATATTAGGAGGGACCTGTTGCCTCTATTGTGTTTTAGCAGGTTATGTGAGCATGGAGGACCCTGGATCGGGGCATTTAGTGATACTGGGGAGAGTGTGCAGAGTTCGTTACATTCTACTATCTATATAGAAGCTGAACAAAACAAACTCTTTCAGACTTTTCAGGGGGAGAGGAACCTGTCTGCTCAAATGGGAGATACAGCTAAACATATTGCACAGAAAATTAAGAATTTAAAAACTGTCATCTAGAGTGGCATGGGTTAACAATGACAGAGTATTTAGAACACCAAAGAACAACAAGTGGCTTACGAATTAATACTGAACCCAGTTTGGGTATTAATTTGACCAAACTTAAGAATTAATGGTATGGGATCAAGAACAGGGTAAGCTGTGATTTTATGTATGCTTTTATAGAGGCAGTTATTGATGAAAGGCAGAAAATAAGCAGGGAAATACAGGTGGAGGAAGAATCTATGAAGTTCAAAATTGAGGAAGCAGAGTTCAAGAGAAATCTGTAAAGCATAAACCAAAAAATTTTAGAATTTGAAGAAAGAATTCAACAACAAATTAAAACATTTCATAGGGATACCAATTATTATAGTGACAACAGTCTATACTTCTAAGAAATTTACTAATAAGAAAATGGTTTACAATACAGATATGAGCACTGAAAGTGATAGCAGCTATACTAGAGATACACAAAGACCACTACCTAAGGAGAAATCTTTTTTAGAGCGACATCAACAGTCACAGCAGCCGTGACTTTCTATAGAATTCGACCAGAAAGCCAGATACAAACTATGGAGTCGGCCTCAGGGTCCCAAGGAGATGAACTGGGAGGGGGAGAGGGGCAGGGGCTGGGGACAGGAGTAGTATGTGCACCAGGTAGAAAGCAGCAAAGGCACAAGGGGGCAGGGGAGAACAATACAACACCAGAGATTATACCCATTTTGAATTTGACCAAAAGAACTCTATCTGACATTGAAGTCAGTGTTTTACATATGAACATATGAAATTGCCAGCAGATACAGGCAATTCGGCCTATCTATTCTGCTCGGGTGTGCAGTACTACAGTCCATTAGACTGCAGGTGCCCCCCCATATGCCCTTCCCCCATCTTGTGCTCCTCCCAGTTTGTACCCTTCCCTTGAATCTGTCCCATCCCCTCTTGCAGCCCCCAACACTCTGCAGTGATGTGACTTCTTCTGGCAGAGCGTTCCACCCTGCCACCAACCTTTCCGTGAAGTAGTGCCTCCTCAGTTCCCTCTTGAACCTTCCCCCTTCCAACTTCATAGAGTGTCCCCTGGTTTCCCTTCTACCCTTCAGATTAAACATACATCTGGTGTCTACTCTGTTCAAACACTTCAGGTACTTGAAGGTCTCAATCATATCCCCTCTCTCCCTTCTTTCCTCCTGGGTATACATATTGGGCTATCTCAGTCTCTCCTCGTATGGTCTGACCCCCAACCCCAGGATCATTTTTGTTGCCCTGCGCCGTACCCCCTCCAGTAGTTTGATGTCCCTTTTCAAGCAGGGGTGCCAGAATTGCACACAGTACTCTAGGTATGGTCTCACCAGGGACTTGTACAGTTGCAAGATGATCTCCCCACTCCTTAGTCAGTCAGTCAATTCTTTATTTGCTTAATCTTTTTAAAAATGATTATCACAGAGTATAAAAGTTGGACAGACAGAAATATAATAAATCATACAAGACATATATACAAACATATAACATATCAACAAGCCATAGTTAACAGTAATAAAGTGTGTAATATGGTTACATGTTCATTCAACATGAGGTTTTCCAATGCATCAATTATTCATACTTTTGGGTCAGATACCCTCTTCATCCTAATTTTCCTTGTAAGGGAGATATACTTTCCTATGTTGTAAATAATAAAAGGGTCCTCAGAAAGGAGAAGAACCTGGACCAGCTCAGTCTCACTACAAGTAAGAATAGTGGTTACAACTGGGAGTAACAAGAGTGTTCTAATTTTATTATACCATGGGCATTTTAAAAGAACATGTGCTAGATTTTCCTTTTCCCTTAGATTACAATTACATAATCAGTCTTTAATATCTTTTGACTTTTTATATAGAGCAGTTTTGATATTTGATTCAAAAAGTTTGAGTCTGAACCTAGTAAAGTTCTTTTCAAACTGAAGGATCTCCTAATACATCCAAAAAAAATCAATACTCATGGGTGGACACATTCTGGGAGAACCACTTGGCATAATTTGAGGCACCAACACGTGCTAAGTCAGTTTCTCTATAGTATTGAATTACTTTCTTTTTAACATGGTACTTATATTGTTTACATATTACAATACCATGTTGTCTAGCAGATGTAAGAAAAGAAAGCGTATATCGCTCTAAAAGTCTATTTAGATACTGAAGCCAAGGTGAGTTTTTAGAACCCCTATTTCTCCAGTCTTCTTTTTCAATAAGGCATTGCTTAACCCATCTTTCATCTGGGAGACTCAAAAGTCTAATCCAGTAATTGATAGTTCTTGAATCAGCCAAGGCTCGTAGTCCTGGAAGACCCAGCTCTGTCCTTATGAAGTATGCTGGAGTAGACCTTTGACAAGCCATAGTGCTCCGTAAAAGCTTAATAGCAGACTTCTCCAATAAGTCTACTCCACGGAGCCCCCATATTTCAATGCCATACAGAGATGGGGTATTAAACTTTGCCTGGATGGCCTGAATAAGGGGTTTAAGGTTCGTCTCCCCAGTTACCAGCATTCCCAGATCCTTCTCCTCCTTGGATTTTGTTAATGGGACACCCTCCAGCCACTAACTGTATCCTGGGTTCTTGCCTCCTAAATGCATCACTTTGTACTTCTTGGCATTGAAACCAAGCTGCCAAGTGTTCCATTCCTCCAGTTTTGCCAAATTCTCCTGAAATAGTTTTGCTCCCTTCCTCCATCTACCTTGGCATAAATCTTTGCATCATCTGTGAAGAGACTGATCTTGCTCTTAATCCCTACTGCAATGTCAGCTATGAAAATGTTAAACAGAACCAGTCCCAGCATCGAGCCCTGTGGTACACCACTTGTTACTGCCCTGGGTTCAGAACACCCCCCCCCACTAATACCTTCTGCTGTCTACCCTGCAGCCAGTTCTCAACCCATCTGACCAGTTTCCTCCCTGCTCCCAGACTCACCAACTTGCAGGTCAGTCTACCATGTGGCATCGAGTCAAAGGCCTTGCTGAAATCCAGGTAGAGGACATCCACCGCATGTCCCCTGTCCAGTGCCCTCATAACCCAGTCATAAAAATCAACTAAATTCATCTGGCAGAATCTGTCTGAGACAAACCCATGCTGCCTGCTGCCCTGGAGGTTGTTATCCTCAAGAAATTGCACCAGCCTTTCCTTGAGGATTGTCTCCATCAGTTTTCCCAAAATTGCAGTAAGGCTGTCTGGTCTGTAGTTTCCCAGTTCATCCTTGGGCCCACTCTTATGGAGAGGTACCACATGTGCTTCCCTCCAGTCCCTGGGCATGCACCTCGAGTTCAGAGGGTTCATATTAAGGTCCACAGAGAACAAGAGAGCCCGAAGGCCCATAAATGCTCACATACTAATCCTGAATCAATAATATGTTAATAATCGAATGGACAATAAATATTTATCCAATCTCACTTTAAATTGTTCTTTATCCTTACTAATAATAACTTGTAAGGGTAAATTATTCCAAGGCTCAATCACCCTTAAGGTGAAGAAGTATTTCCTCCCGATATAGTTAAAAGATTTACCTATCAATTGAAGGGGGTGCCCTCTAGTGTTATAATCAGAATCCTTAAACTGTAATCCCAAGTCAACCATTAACTCTGGGTCCTGGACAACATCATATAAAAATAATAAGTCTCTACGTAGCCTACGAGTCTCTAAAGATAACAGATCAAAATTATAAAGTCTAACTTCATATAGAAGATGGTATGAGCCTCTCAAGTGCTTAGTAAGTTTATGCTGTACTTTTTCTATTTGTTTTATATTAGTTTTCTTGTAAGGGCACCAAAGCTGAGACACATATTCCAAGTGAGGCCTAACATATGCTCTAAACAATGGCATCAAGAAATCTGGGTCTTTAGAGGAGACATTACATTTTATGGACCAGATAACCCCGTTAGCTTTAATTACAGATTCATTTATATGGTTAGAAAAATCCATGTTATTAGAAATAATTATGCCTAAGTCTCTTTCATCAGTAGTTTCATTAAGTTAGTATTTTCCTAACATATATATCTTAGATGGGTTAGTATGACCCAGATGCATAACCTTACATTTGGAGTTTAAATTCATACCCCGCAGGGCAACCCATTCACAGATGTTATCTAAGTCCTGCTGGATTATGTCCAAGTCCTTCTCATTTAAACATGGACCACCAATCTTTATATCATCTGCATATTTAATAGACATCGATTGGCAATTAGATGTTAAGTCAGATATAAAAGCCTGAAATAAGCATGGACCAAGCCCTGAGGGACTCCACTGGTAACATAGCCAATGTCCAATAAACATCCATTTATACAAACTTGATGCGTACAATTTGATAACCAATTTTTAATCCATGTAATGATGTATATATTAATTTTTACATTTTGTAACTTTACTTCTAGGGTCCAATGTGGCATAACGTCAAATGCTTTGCTAAAATCCAAGCATATAACATCACAAGGTGTTCTACTATCTACAAATGAGCTGATGCCTTCATAAAAGATCATCAGATTTGTCAGGACACCTCTATCTTTTTTAAATCCGTGCTGTTCCATATCTGCATTATTCAAGATGGGACTTAGTACATCCTTAATTAAGCTTTCAAGGATTTTACAGATTGGAGATGTGAGGCTAATTGGACAATGATTGGAACATTCTGATTGTAAACCTTTTTTATATATAGGGACAACATTAGCAGTTTTCCATTGCACTGGGACAAAACCCTGTAACAGACATGACTCAAAAAGTCATTTTAGGGTAATCACTGAGCAATCCCTAAGTAAAAATAACAATTGCCCTGAGATATGGTCTGGCCCCATTGATGTTTCCCTTTTTGTAATTTAAATTTATTAGAAATGTCTGTGGTTGTAAAGACAATGGGGTCGGAACCAGTATCCACTTGATGAGACACAGGTATATCTGAGATAGTATAGCTCTTACAAAAAACGTTATTAAACATATCAGCCATTTCCTTTGAACTATGAATTATTTAGTTTTCCACTTGAATGGGACCCACCTTACATTTGGCTTTTTTTAAGGAATATATATAAGAAAAGAACTGTTTACTATTTGATTTCTTTGCATTTTTAGCCAGATCCAATTCCCAATTTTTTTTTACTTAACAGCAGTTTTGCAATGTTTCTGTGCCTTAATATAATTTGACCAGTTATGAACATATTTTGATTTAAGACAATTAACTTTGGTTAACTTTGGTTTATAGGACAAAAGGAGGTGATTTGCCTATTGAGATTGTCCTCCATATACATGGAACATTTAACCCAAATTCTGATTTTCCATCCATTTATCAAGTTTATTCTTAAATATTGTAACAGTTGGTGAATCAACTATGTCCTGTGATAATGTGTTCCATATTCTAAGTGTTCTAATGGAAAAATAATTTAGCCGCTTGTTATTATTTGCTTTTTTTACTTCTAATTGTTTATTGTGGAGTCTAACCACAACTTTCCTTGATGAGTAAGCAATACCACATATCTTCACTTGGGCAGGAGATTCCAGGATCCTAAACAACTGCAATAGGTCACCTCTGATCCGTCTCCACTTAAGTGAATGGAGTCCTGCTTTTTTTTTTGAGTCTGGTATCAAAATCAAGATGAGTAAGGTGGGGGACAAGTTTAGTAGCTCTTCGTTGAACTTGTTCCATTCTATTAATATCGGTCTTTAAATAAGGACTCCAAAACGGGGATCCATAGTCCAGATGGGGCCTAACATGTGATCTATACAAAGTGATGAGGCATTGTTCTGTTTTGGAAATAAATGTCTTGTTAATCCTATGAAGTAGTGCATTAGTTTGGTTTGCAACTCTGAAGCAATGAGAGGTAGAAGATAATTTATTGTTTACTAATATTCCTAAATCTTTTTCTATGCTAGAGGTCCTAATAATGGTATTGTTTAGGAGATAAGTGTGTCTGGGGTTGTTTTTTTCCTAGGTGAAGTACTACACATTTAGAAACATTGAAGTACATTCTGTTATTTAATGCCCAGTTCTCAATTAAGGCTAGAACAAGCTTTAAGTTATGACAATTATTCTGGTTGTTTACCTTACCCCCAAGTTTAGTGTCATCGGCTAATTTAACCATAAAATTGTTGGCTGAGATACCCATATCACTAATGAACAAGTTAAACAAGGTAGGACCCAGGACCGATCCCTGAGGAACCCTGCTAGTCACTTCACCCAAGTCAGACACTGCACCATTAACGCTTACCCTCTGAGTCCTATTTCCCAACCAGCTGTCTATCCATGAAATAATGGATGGTGAAAAACCTAAATGGATTAATTTATTGATCAAGATGACATGCGATACCTTATCGAATGCCTTACTATAGTCCAAAAGAATGACATCCATAGGTATATTACAGTCAAGATTATCACCGATATGATTATAGAAACAGAGCTAGTTCGTAGTACAGGAAAAACCTGGTTTAAACCCATGTTGGTAATCATCATTGATTTTTAAAGTAACCATTTCACTTTCAAGTTGCTGTTTTATGATTTTTCCATTAATTTGCATGGTATAGAAGTGAGGCTGATGGACCTATAGTTTTCAACTTTCTAATGGGAACCCTGTTTAAAAATAGGTGTAACAGTGGCTGTACGCCAATCGACAGGGACTGAGGATTCTTGAAGGGATTTATTGAAGATAATTGTTAAAGGTATAATAATTGAATCTTTTGTCCCTATAAGAAACTTGGAATTAATGTCATCCGGGCCTGGGCTCATATGTTGTTTTAATGAGTCAAGTACCCCCAGTGTATCCTGTAAGGTGATTTTACATACTTCTATCTTTGATAGTATTTCTTTAGGTGGAGTGATAGTTGGCTCCTGGACAAAAACTGTTGAAAAATACTTAAGCTCAATAGCCATCTCACTATCAGATGTTATAGTTATATTGTTGGTAACCAGTGGACCAATCAGGTTGTTATTACCTTTTTTCCCATTTAGATAAGAATATAGTGCCATATGGCAGTCTTTTGTATGTGCTATTTTAAATTCCAAGTTGCGTTTAGCTAGAATGATTTGTTTTTTTTAGTTCTTTGACTACCTCCCTATATTTTGTTAAGGCTATATCTTTCTGATCTAATGGGCAATTCTTTAAGTTTGAAAAGAGTTTTCTTTTATGTGATGTTAACCATTTAATAGTTCCATTAAACCACGGTGGTATCTTGCCTTTGCTATTACACTTGTTTTTCTGTTTTAGGTTGTAGAGGAAGTTGTATAGAAAAGGATATGGTCACTATTACCTAATAGATTTAAGATCCTAATATCAGATGTGGGCGTCTCTAGATTTGCTATAACAAGATCTAGTATGTTTATTCCCCTTGTTGGCTCTGTGATGATTTGCTTGAGATCTAGGTTAATAATAGCCGAAATAATATGTTCATCATGTTGGTTAATACCAGATAAGGTGTTCCAGTCAATAGTAGGAAGATTGAAGTCCCCCAATATGAGGACTGAGTCTTTATGAGCTATCTGGGTGATCTCAACTGCTAGCTGTCTAGTCTGGTTTATATCAGAGGAAGGTGGTCGGTAACAAGTCCCAATAAGTAGCTGGGGGGTACCTGTGGGTCTAATATAGACCCATAAACTCTCAGTATGTACTTTAATTGCTGATTCGTAAGAGGGAATGTCTTCCCTTACATATAAACTGACCCCACTCCCTTTTCTTGAGTCCTCTCTGTTTCTACAGTCGTCCTTAAAGCCAGGAATTTCCACAGTCCATTTTTTGTCTGTGTTACCCCAAGTTTCAGTAATGGCTATTAAAGCTAGATCTAGAGACTGAGCCAATATTAAGTGAATGGAGTCCTGCCTTTTTTGAGTCTGGTATCATAATCCAGATGAGTAAGGTGGGGGACAAGTTTAGTAGCTCTTCGTTGAACTTGTTCCATTCTATTAATATCGGTCTTTAGCTCAGCATGCTTGGTAACAGTCATTAATCGTGCATTCAAAGACAGGATATTTAAATTAGTACTATGTTATAGACTGGGATTAATCATAAGAGACGTGGGGAGTGCCCCAGCCTCCCCCTTATTTATCAGTTTAAATGTTTATTTATACATTGCCATATTTTTTATTTTTTTGCTTAATTAATTTCTTAATAGATTTAGTCAGCCATTTAGGCTGTAATTTGCCTTTTTTATGTTTAGTTTTACATGGTATGAACTCCTCTTTGACATATATTAGGGTATCATATAACAAGTCCCAATATTCCTGTAAAGTACTATCAGCATGTTCTTTTACCCAATCTATCTGTCCAAAGATTTTTTCCATACCCAAAATATTTGCTTTTTCATACACATAGATTGAGACTGGTTCCGAGTCAATTTCTCATGAACATTTTAACTTAAAGGATATGACATTATGACCACTGTTACCAAGCGGAACTTCAACATAAACATCAAGGATATCACCATGCAACACTATATCTAATAAATTATCACCTCTAGTTGGGTGAAGAACACTCTGCTTCAGTTGCAGTTGGGCACACATTGGCAAAAGTGTTTTACTATTAGAAGTATATGCTAAATTATCCTGCCAATTTATATCTGCAAAATTTAGATCACCCATTAATAAGATGTTACCAATCTCACACGCTGTTTCCATTTCACCTAATATGGTCTCAAAATAGGCTACAGAGGAGTTTGGTGACCTATAACAGGTCCCCACAACTACAGGTGGCATATTTTTAATTGATAATTTAACCCAGATGGATTCAGTTATGATATCATGTTTTTTAATTTGGTCAGATCTATCAACGCAATTTAAGTGTTTATTAAGAAAAAGAGCTACAGCTCCATTTTTTCCCTCTCGCTTAAGGGAAAATACATCATAACCCTGAATAACAGGGTCCTATTCAGATTTATTATCCCACGTTTCCATGATTAAAACAATATCTGCATCTACTAATGCCATTTTAGTTGTAAGTTCATTCATTTTATTGTTCAAACTTCGGGCATTGAACAGGTCCACCAATGGCCCTGCCAGGATCTCTGCCAACTCTCTCAGCACCCTTGGGTGGACTCCATCTGGGCCAGGTGCATTGTCCACCTTCGGGGACTTAAGACCCTTCCTCACCCCTTCCATTGTGAGTTCCCTATCCGTGGTTGCTTCTCCCCCACCCTCTCCCACCTCGCCCTTCCTCTCAGGTATGGGCCCATCCCTCTCCTTGGTGAAGACTGAACAGAAGTATTTATTAAGTACTTCTGCCTGTTCAGCCCCCTTTTCTACCCACCCACTTCCCCCTTCTGATCCTAACAATTTGATCCTTTCTCTTCCTCTTCTCTCTGATGTATCTGAAGAAATCCTTTTCTCCTCCTTATATCCCCTATGCTAACCTCAATTCCCTAGCCATCTTTGCTGCCCTTACCACTCTGCTCACTTCTCTGGATTTCTTCACATATTCTTCTTTGTCTTCTGCCCTGTTGAATGCTTGTAGGTCCAAAATGCATTCCTCTTTTCCCTCACCTTCTCCACTACCTCTCTATTCATCCAACTAGGTTTCATGGTCCTGGCTTTCTTGCTCTGGCTCTTGACACAAGTTTTAGTGGCATCAGCCAGTCCTGCCTTGATGATTTCCCATTTTTGTTCCATGTCCATTACTGGGTTGATGCTTGCCATACGACTTTCCAGTATGTGTTCCATCCTGCCAAAGTCTGCCCCTTTGAAGTCCAGGACCCTAGTTTTTGTAGCGGCTACTTCCCTACCCAGGTTGATTGAGAGCCACACTGTGCAGTGGTCACTGCTTGCCAGAAGTTCCTCCACCCTTACATCCCTGACCTGTTTCCCATCTTCAAGTACCAGGTCTAGTATATTCCCCTTCCTCATTGGCTCCATTACCCTCCGGGTAAGCAAGCCATCCTGGAATGCTTCCAGGAGGATCTGCTCCCTGGCACAATTGGTTGCTGGGATGCTCCATTATCCACCCCTGGATGATTAAAGTCCTCCACCACCACTGTGCTCCCTTTGCCATTATGCCTCCATATCTGCTCCCCCCAGTTCACTGTCAATATCCGCCTTCTGGGCTAGAGGTCTATAAACAACCACCAGACAGATCTTGGTCCCTTCCCTTACATCAGTGGCAACCCCCCTAGCCTTCCCTTTATTTCTGTGCCTCCGGAATAGTTTGTACCCTGAGATGGTTAGGTCCCAGTCATGGTATCCAACTGCCCACATCTCAGTAATTTCATTTCATTTTCATTTTTATTTTTTATACTTGTAAACCAGATGAGCAAAACTGCCCATTTTCACAGATGACAAGTCATATCTAAAATACAGTACAATACATACACAGTAATTAACACAATGTTTTAAAAAACAACTCCATCCACATAAAGTGCTAGTATAATACATAAAACACAGCAAAAAACATACTTACATACAATTAGGAGGATAACCACTGTTTTAAACTTTTTTTGAAACCCGGTATAGAATCACTATCAGCAATTTGAGAGGGAATTTTATCAAAAAAGATTGGTGCCCTAAATAACAAAGATCTCTGCCCAATAGTCTTTTTAAATAAGGGTAAAGATAAATTTATACTGAGACCTAGTGGAAAGAGCATTTAAAGCCCTAGGAAGCATCATGGAAACAGAAGGGGGAAGACATCCTGTTTTTACTTTATAAAGAAAAATACCCGTTTTAAAATGGACTCGGTTATCAAAAGATAACAGTCAGATTGTTCTTATAAATCAGTACAGTGGGATCGATATGGTAAATTTAACCAGAATCTCAAGGCAGAATGATATGTAACTTGAAGACAATTTAAAACACCACTAGAGGAAGAAGTATATATCAATATACCATAATCCAACACCGAAAACAGAAAACCATGAACCAAGAGTCTTCTAGATTCAAGGGTCAAAAAAGGCTTGATCCGATATAGAGAACCCAATCTTTGGTGCAAAATTTTCCTAAGATTTTGAATATGTGGCTCAAAAGAAAGCTAATATTATTCCCAAATACTTAAAAACTGAAACGAGTTCAATTATATTACCCCCTTTATCAATAATAGGAGGGAAACTAGAGGTTGCTTTCTTTTGACGGGAAAAGACCATTACCTTTGTTTTTTTTAGAATTAAGCACCAGATGATTTGTTGATAACCATTCCTGCAGAAGTCCAAAATCAGTCTGAAGACTGGAGAGGGCAGTCTCTGGATTGGGGCTGGAACAAAATAAAATGGCACCATCTGCATAAAGAATAATTTCTGTTTTAATACAGATACTGACGGCTGAATTCATGTAAAAAGGAAAAATAAGTGGCCCCAGGATTGAACCCCAGGGAACACCACAGACTGAGGGAATAATCTAAGAAATGATTGAACTGATAATTTTTCGATGGTATCTATTACTTAAATAACTTTGATACCACCTGGCAACCTCCCCAGAGAACAGTAATCCCTGGAGAACACTGGGAAGAAGGCCAAATTCAACAAGATCAAAGGCCTTGGTGAGGTCCACAAACAGGGCTGCGCAAGTAATAGCAGCTATGTCCACCTCTCCCTCTGCCATCAATGTCTGCAACTCTGCCAACTTGTTCTCCGGGCTCCTAGCATTTAGTCAAACCATTCTCCATGCTGCACCTATCCTTCCTGCTTCCTTACCCTTCATTGCAACCCCTATTTTGCCTAAGGTTGTACCTATCCCTGTGGTGAGGGGAGGTCCATGTGACCCCCTCTCCCGGTGATTTCCAGCTCCAATGCCTCCCCCCCACCTAGTTTAAATGATACCTTTTGTTGATGAAATCCCCCAGCTTCTGCTTCAATACCTGTGAACCTGCTCTGCTGAGGTGTAACCTATCCTGTGCATAAAGATATGTGCTACCCCAGTCCCCTACCAATCCATACCCCTTGGTCCCACACCATTCCGTCAGCCACTTGCTGAAGTCACGGATTCTTCTCTTCCTGTCTGTACTAGGTCTTGGCACTGGCAGAACTTCTGAGAAGGCTACCAATGTTCTCTCTTTGCTGCGTAGTTTTCTCACTTCTCTGAAGCTGTCTTGTACCTCTTCTATCCTTCTCCCTTCAAGACCATTCATTCTCCGGTGCACCACAATATGCAGCTTCCCCCTTACCTTCCCCATATATCTGCTCATATGCTGCCCCCTCTACTTGCTGTCACGCCTGGCATGCACTCTACCCAGATGTTACTTTTTCTGGCACCCCTTCCCCCACCTTATACCCTTACGTATAGAATCCCCTAGAATTATGACTCTCTGATGCTTTTCCTGTTCACCCTCTTGTTGCCCTCCACTCCCCTGCCCCCCAATTTGTGAAGCCCTCTCATCCCCTGTCTTAACCCCCTTCCTCCCCTAATATTTGCCCTGTCCTTCCCCCCACAACTATGACTGGGCTACTGATCTCCACCTCTGAACTTTTGTTTGTCTGTGCAACCTCCCCTTTGCACTGATTTGTCACTCCATTCACCATGCTACCACCTCCTCTACTATTACTTCCATGTGTCTTCCCTGAAATGTGGCTCTCCCCTACTTGGACTCCCTCCTCTCCATATCCTTAGCCTTCCCTGGGCTGCCTGACACTTCCCCCTTGCTCCTTCCTTCCCTCTGCAGAGACTGCATCACCATCACCTCGCTGCCTCCCCCTTGCCAATGTGTCTTCTTGGTGTACTGCCTACTGCCTCCCCTCTGTGTACCTTTTCCCCGAGTTTTTGAGTCTTGGTCTCTCATTTGCAACCATTCAGCCAACCAACCTACCTCTTCAAGTTGGAGGTGGATTTACAAAGATTCTTTTTTATACAGTACTTTTTATTTTTGAATGTTGCACATTACAGTACAAAAGTAAATTCTAGAAACATGAGTTGATAGGAAAGAAAATAAGAACAATTACAGTAGACTGCAAAGTCACATTGGTTTTGACTCAGCCTTGAGGGAAACCCCAGGAGGTCTAATAATAGATACCCCTAAGCCAGAGAATACAAAAACTTAAGTTAGGAGCATAAGCAGTCAATGGGCTAGGGCTCATCCTGTTACAATACAACTAGCCAAAAATTGTAATTACACCTTGTAGCTAATAATGTTACATGAGCCCACCCATGTGGCACTTCCATGCCAATGAGTCAAGAAAAAAATCAACACAGACTTATATCTACTGTCGATGGAGGCAATTAGCCCAACTCAGACAGTGGGCAATAAGGTGCAATGGCTACTATCCCTCCCATCATCTTCATCAACTGACCCCTTGAACCATAGGATACGCAAACCCATGAAAAGGTTCTTAAACAATTTCAAAAACTCTAAACTTGAAGAGGTAACACAGGTGAACAAGAAACAATATATAAAAGTCCCAAACAAGTAGATGGGTACTAAATGCACAAAGAGCAATCCCTGCAACAAGTCTGTATGTTTTCCTAGTTCGGAGAGGCACAAAAGGCAGCTATCCACAGTGCCATTTGTGATGTAAAATGTGGGCACCACAGAGAAATAAGGAGCAGTGTAATTAGAAAAATAGCTATATGTCACATGAAGGCTCTATGCTGCAGGCAGTCAAACACACATGTAAAGTCTGTCCCAGATAGCCACATTTAGAAGCCCACTACAACACGTATAATGTGCTTAACAGAACAAAAACTTGTTAGAGAGTCTTTAAGTTTCCTCTTTAGAGTCTTCCTCTGAGTCTTTCTCTCTGGTCTCATGCCTCTCTTGTTTGATCTTCTCCAAATATTTGTCCGGGTCCTTTGCATCGCTACATAGATACGTCTGGCCTTTATACTATATACTATACCCACAATTTAGCAGGATATATGGAAGCAAAGTGGATACCCAGTCTCACGAAGCTTATGTTTACCTCCTGCAAAAGCCTTCTGTTTCTGATGGGGACTATAACTTAAGTCCAGAAACATTTGAATTGCATTGCTGTTGATGTTAAAGTTTTTAGTAGTCTGTGCTGCTTTGAGGATATCATCTCTTTGTTGGACCGAGCCAAACTTCAAAAGAAGTGAACAGGGGATTGTAGGGTCAGTCACATGTTGTGAATAATACAATAACATTTTTTGATATCTAGCACAAGGGAGTCCAGAGCCAAAACTTCTTTAAGCCAAGCAAGGACAGTAGGAATAGGATCAATCCCTTCAAATTGCTCAGGGAAGCCATTCATGTGTACATTTCTCTCCCGTAAGAGATTCTCAGTATGCTCAAAATGAGTGTGTAGGAGCTGATTTTCCTTCATGAGGCCTGTCAAAATGCTCAGAGCCTTGCCTGCCATAGTCATGGCATCTATCACTGCCTCCCCTTGTGCACCAATCTGCTGTTTGAGCATCTGTAATCACTGTGTAAAGGAGTCAAATTTTGTACTGAGGAGCTCAATGGATTTATTCATCCTTTCCATCATAACATAGAGAGAATTAAGGGTGATTGCTTGCTCCTCCATATGTGATCCATCATTTTGTAAGCCTGGGCCCTGCTGTGTCTGTTTCAGCTTAAAGAAGTCCTGCGAGGCTCCTGGCTGATTTTTAGACTTTCCCATTGTCGGAACTGGCCCAAATGAGCACTGGAGCTCCGGGACTAAATGCAGAACAGGTTTCTCTAACAAATAACAGAGAAAGTTAACTTATAGCATTTAGTACTTATTTAGGCACACCTCCAGGAGTAGCAGAAAACACATCTGGACCCCTGGACTGTGCCCCCCAGATTTACAAAGATTGTTTCATACATTAAGGTTAAAGAATATGTCTGGGGACACTGATGGTGATATGGAATACAGAAATTTGGTTAAACAGGCTATGAATATTAGGTCTCAATATAACCCACCCTTGGATAGAAGCAATGGCATAGAGTCATTTTGTACTCTTGTAGAGAAATAAATTATGCAACAATTCAAGGAAAAGAACAGTACATTACCTAGACACAACAATCTCACCAAACAACAAAGAGCTGCCCTTGAAGAACTGAGCAGGGAGCAAAGTATAGTGATCAAACCAGCTGATAAGGGGAGGTGGGATTATTGTGCAGGACAGGGACCAATATAGGTCCATATGGTTGAATTTGTTGCAAGATCTAATTATCAGCTATTGAAAACAGAACCTACCATGGACATACAACAACAAATCACAGAAATTGGGTTGGCTCTTGCCCTGGGGAAATAGATTTATTAAAACAGGAATATCCCAGAATACCAACATTTTATAGTATTCCCAAAAATACATTAACATTTTGACACCCCCGCCCGGAGGCCAGTAGTTTCATGCAGTGGCTCAATTTATGAACCTAGTTTACAATTTATCAATTATCATTTACAACCTATAGTAATTGATGTATTAATCTATGTAAGGGGTTTCACAGACATAATACATAAACTAAAGACTATATCAAACCAAGGCATTAGGTCAGACACCTTGCTTATCACTACGGATATTTCAGATTTCCATACAGCCATATCTCATCAGGCAGGAGTTATGCGTATGAGTAAAATGCTGGACACTAGAGGGAATGAAGGGAGACCCAAAACACTAGTGCTACAAGAATTAGTAGAGCTCATTTTAAGTAAAAATTACTTTGGATTTGATGGCAGATTTTGCCAACAGAATAGGGACACAGCCAGGGGAAGTACCATGACCCTGATGTATGCCAGTTCTTATGTTTACAATTCTGAAACTCAATATGTACTGGACCAGACTATGAACTTATACTATAAAAATATCACATCATGGTTGAGGTACATAGATGACATATTCTTTATATGGCAAGGAAAAGAGCAGGAAGCATTACAGTTTCATCAATTTCTTAACAGCAGGGACATCAATTTAAAATCTGTGATGCAATACAGTGACAGTGAAATTTCATATTTGGATCTCAAGGTCCTAAAAAGAAATAATACATTAGAAACCACACTGTTTAGAAATCCTACTGATAGGAATGTGCTTTTGCATGGCACAAGCTACCATGAGCCACGGCTCAAAAAAAGGTATCCCTTATTCACAACTGACTCGGGTTAAAAGAAATTGCAGCAATCAACAAGATTTTGAAAGACAAAAACAGGGCATGCTAAACAGGTTCAAACATATAAGAACAGCAGACCACAGAATTCAGAACATTAGTAGATCACAGCTTCTGTCTCTGAAGATACTGTCCGCATCACCATATCGAGTAATTTTACCAACAAAATATAACCATACATTTTCTGACATAAGAAACATTAATAAATATTGGTACCTAGTTGGGATTGACAATCATACTGCTCCAGTCTTGATGAAGAAACCTACTGTAGCAGCAAAATGGGTTCAGAACATTAAGGATAAAATAGTCATGTCACAGTTTAAGCCCCTCCATGGGCAGGAGGAACAGCTGCTTCTTGGCCCCCTACAACCAGCCATGGTTCTGTGCAGAAGATATTCCGTATGTGGACACACTTGTACAAAGAAAATTTTTGTGCATCCACATATAGGACAACAATTTAACATCAAACAGCATATAGATTGCACAACACAAGGAGTGATATATGTTTTGCAATGTCCTTGAGACAGGCTTTATGTTGATAAGACTAGCCGTGCATTAAAAACATGGATTCCTGAACACAAGAGTGACACTAGAAGGGCAGATGAATCTTCACCTGTAGCACGACATTTTTCTAGAGCAGGACATGTGGAGGCTTCGCCTCGCTTTTGGGGCCTGGAAGCACTGTCTCCGCCTGACGGGGGGGGGGTATTACACTAAAAAGCTGGATCATGCAGAAATGAAGTGGGATATTTAATATGCAGGTTTTGAACCCTCAAATTGGAATGAACACAGAGACAAACTGGTTAGTAGGTGGAGTGGGTTTGGCTAGGGCGGGTAGCAACAAACACGTTCTTTTATATAATTATAAAAAGCAAATATGTGATGGTGCTGCTAACTCCACAATTTGGTATCATGGGTTATATAAAAAGCATATCAAGCATTCATTAGGTACACTAAATACATATATGTGTATTGAAATTAGCCACATTATAAGAATAAATATAATTTTTTCTATTTGTGATACCATACAATATAACATCCTGTAATCACAGAAAGGGGAACACTGTTAGAAAACACTGTAAGATAACAAGTCAGGTCAAATCAATGCCTTTAAAGAATTCAGTGGTGAAATAGTAGCAGGTTGTTTTTCTGTACCTATGTTTTTCTCACTAGCCCCCTTTTTCCCCCAGCCACTACTTTGACTCATGTTGAAATTAAATGCATACTTAGTATGCAGGTCTTTAATCCCTCGTGGGGATGATTATAGGTGTAGTAGGTATGCACTGTGGTGGGGGTGGATTAGCATGGGTAGTGGGAGACATTAACCTTAGCATCATTATAAGAAGTAAACGTGTTGGTGCTGCTATCTCCACGATTTAGGACTGTCAGTTACTATAACCCAGATCATACAAACATATTAGGTCAATCCCTGGAATGGTAACTATACACATACAATATTGCTGCTTACAAAATTGCGATGAAATTTATTCATTTATATGTAATACTAATTTTTACATTATAAAACATGATCCTGTAATGGTAGAGAGGGCAACATCAGTAAAAAGTGTTGTAATACAAAAATGATGTTAAACCTATGTTTTCAAGCAAAGTAGCACTATAATTCTAGTAGATAGACTTCCTGTGCCTTTGTTCTTTGCACCCCCACTACCTCAACACTTGCTGAAAGTCTACAAGATTCTGAAAGAAAAAGAAATCAAATGCTTTGTAAAGGTCATGAAGAAAAATACTGTTAGTGTAACAGTGTTATGCCTCTGATTACAAATGGGCAAGTTTGCACCGCTCAAAGCATTTAAGCCCACTGGCACACCTCCCAGTCACGGCCTTCCATGCAGCGATTGTTGACAGTTGCTAAGCAACCGTGCTCACGCCCAAGCAGGACATGAGAACGTGATGCAGCATGTCACTCCATGGGAGGGTCAACAAGCTCAAGAGGACTGGGAGAGGGCTCAGCATTCTCTACACTAAACATCATTGCAAGTGCATATTTCTAACTGCCGCAAGGTAAATAGGTTTGCAATTACATTTGCGACAAATCATTTGAAATGCTGTACAGTTTTATTAAGAATCATTTTTCTGATTTTTTGAAATAAGACCAAAATGTCTGGCAGAAACAACAAGAAAATATGTGCAAATAAGTATGAACCCTCTCCAGTAAAGGGATTTAAGACTTTTTTTTTTTTGCATTAATGACATGATTTACTGTTTATTCTTTCATTACTATTTGGTTATTAACACAGCAAAAAGAAACAACTTTACATGTTTTATCGTAGCTTCTGAATATGTTGATTGAAACAACAGCAAGCAAAGTTTGGTGAAGCTACTACACAGCTGTATTGTTATGGGCTCACCTTGTATACGATTCAGAACTATAACTAAATACAAATTTCTTAAAATTAGATTACTGTAAATGCAACTATTATTCTTATTTTTTTTATCATAGTCACGTCAGGTACAGTTAATAAAAATTCCTGAAAGAGATATCCAGTAGTGAACTGAGTGTTCATCTGAGAGAGAGAATAAAGCAACTCCCATCCATAGATTTGCAATTATCTCGGGGGGAAGCTGAAGATAGAATACAAGTGCCATTTCTCACATACTGTACTTCTTTTTTGGGCTGTGATAACATGCCCTGTCAGTACATTAGATTGTCCACCCAGCTATACTGGCTCCCATGGAGCTCTACTTATTCCATCCTATGGGTGGTTCCTTTATTGGGGCTTTGCTGGGCCCAATTCCACTTCTATGGAGCTGGCTGTCCATTGCCTCTGTGGGCAGTCCTAAGGTGGGTACACCTGCACATTTACCTGGCCTCAGCTGCTTGACTTAATGCCATTTGGCACAATTTATTTAAAATAAATGAAAAAAGCCATGGTTCTGGCTTAATGTATAAGAGGTCTATTTTGCCCCTTATCCCACCCTCCGGGAGCTCTTTTCAATTTTTTTTTTTTTTTAGTTATTATTTTACTCACCTACTGCCGGCTTGTACTTTCAGGACGGCGTCCCCAGCCCCAACCCCCGGCGTCCAGCCGACGCTGGCCTGACCCAAGGGCTTACTCCAGCAGGAGTCCTGGATTCCCCACCGAGGACAGGATTTAGTTGGCCAGCGCCGTGGCTAACCGGGGGCGGAGCCTGCAAGGCGCCCTCCGTCATTCTGCACGGCAGTGTTTTTTCTGCTGTTCTCCCCCGGAGTCCGGACCATGCAATGTCATCAGCAGAGGGGAGCACGTATGCATCCACACGCGCTCCCTCCAGACTGTCCTGACTCCTCCCCAACCTGTGGTGTGGCGCCCTGTCCTCCAACCTCTGCCAGCGGGTGAACAAGCACCGACCACCAGGAACCCCCCTCCCCAGAGAAGGTGAGCACTCCATCAGACGCTCAATCCTTCTCCTCCCCTGACGACGCCCGATGGCCCGTGCTCATTTCCAAACATGGGTTGCCGGCGTAGCCCGACGTAAGGCACCAGCACCTCAGCCCTCAGCGCCACCAGGCTGGCCAGCTCTTTTCAATTTAAATAAGTGACTCTTGCCGATTGTTCCACCCTCGGGGCAGTTCCTTTGCCTGGGGTGTTGTCCACCCTCCTCAAGGTCTCAGCTGCTGCCCCTGTGCGGTCCAGTGCTTCAAATATATGTATATATTGTAAATAAGGAGATGTTCTGGCAGTCAGTACCTGTCTTGCGGTGCTGACACCAACTCACCACCCAGGCTTGGGGTGAAGCACTGTTGAGGAGTCTGTGCTCAGGGAGCTAGAGTAGCTGTCTGGCTAGAGAGGGTTGTGGTAGTGATGCTGTGGGTGGTCAGGGGGGCAGGATATCACTGCTCCACCTGACGCTCCTTCTCACTCACTGCTGCAGCCTCGCTCTGGTGACTCTCCCTCTCACTTTGTCTCCTCTTACCACCACAGCCTGCTCTAGCCTCCAACGAGGGGCCAGATGAACTTTAAATAAATAAAAAACTGGGTTGAACTGAGCCCACACTGCAGCCACCGACCTGCTGCTGTCGCTCACCTCAACCGCCAATTCTATTCGTCCTGTTGCATCAGGACCACCAGACTTACAGCGCTCCCAGGAGGAAGCTGATGCAGGAAACATCCAACTGGACGAGAGGCATGAAGGTGGAGCTGTCGGGCCTGCTTCAACCTTCAGGTAAAGCCTTTTCTCAGTCTCCATGACTCCCTGTGTTCAACCTCCTCCATGGTCCTCACAGAACTCCATAACAGTTACACTGACTGTTCGTAAGGGCTCAGGGTTCCAATGCTTGAACCTCAAGCTCGAGCAACAAAATGCTCTACTTTTTGAATTTAGCCCATGCATTAGGCAGGGACAGTAGTCCCAACATGCGGATCTATTCTCCATGCATTTCCTGCCGAGGGAGTTCTGTGAGAGAGCAGGTAGCAACAGATAAAAAAATGTTTTAAGCACAGCCTAAGATTGGGCTGTGCAGGGAATACTGGACTCAGCTGGGTCCTGGCTACAGTAAAGGATATGGCTACTCTGGTGGCTGGTTGGTCATCCTGGGCATGCCCTGGCTTGTGGGGGTGTAGGACATGTCAGGCTGAGGGATAGCAACTGCCCCCGATGGGGTAAGTGTGTGGGTAGCATGGGTCCATGCATGTTTGGGGCAGACACATTAGTGCCACTACGGGAGGGATGGAGGGTTGTGGGTTCATACCTACCATGGACCACTGGGCTGATCAAATGGTGGTCTGATAGGTGTTGGGGGCTATCAGAGAACACAGGGCCACCCTCCCAACTCAACAGTAGCTCCAGGAGTGGCAGGTTAAACCAGCTCCAGGCTGAACTAACAGCAGAGTCCATGCACCCATTGGAGAGGCTTGCAAAATCCCACTTTAGAGGATATTGCAGCACTGCCCCGACACAAGCTCCCTTCTGCCATGGCACACCAGTGCAGCCATCAAATGGTCAGTGCAAGCCCGGTTGCTGCAGGTGGTCCCCCCACAGGGGTACAGTGGCTTACAAAGTTGGGATTGGCACAATGTGCAGCACAAGGAACTTTTTACACCATTTCTCCTTGACAGAAACCCCTTGTGCCAGTCCTGGGTGTTTGAAAATCAGGCTCAATATTTTTAAATATTTATTAGTATATTTAGATCAGAAGTTATTATTTGAGGCAGCATGGGGTCATTTTGCTGAAGACAAAAATTGCGTAGCAGTAAATGCCACAAGGAAAACAGTGCCGTCCCAAACAATATCAGGTAACAGAGTGACCCGACAACAACACTGTAGCCCCACTAACATTAATGAGACTTCTTTATGTTTGTGAGGGGCTTCATCCCCGACCCCCCAGACATAATATAATCAACTCTGGGGGGGGGGTGGACTTCGGGGATGGGGAGAAAATGAGGAGAGGGAAAAGTTTTTTGTTTTTTTTTAAGCTGCAGCAGGAGGAGACCTAGGGAGAACCGAGTTGTGGCCCCAGGTCTCCTACCACGCCGTGTGCTGGTACCTTAGCTACTCCACCATGGGAGCAGCTTGACCAGGCATCACAGTATATAGCAACCTGTTCCCTCTACAGGTAATGTGCAGAGCGACAGGGCTAGCGGTAATTCCCTACTGCTATTATACCCCTGCTGAGTAGTTAAGTTTTCTTTATAAAAGCAAAACCTCCCAAATAGCTAAAAAAATGATGCTGACAATATGCAAAGTTTTTTCTGTGCAAACTGGGTAGGCCAAGCGATCCTTTTCTGTCGACAAATTCTGTGTTTCTAATACTATAACATGAAAACCACATTTTTCACAACTTACAAGATAGTGTTCTAAGGATATCCATAGTTATGTTTAATAACATACTGTATGCTTCTTTGCTCTCTTCTCAAAAAATACACTAGTGCATGTCATATGATGCACTAAGGGTCCCATATTTAAGTAATAAGGCATGACAGGGGGTGAATTATGGTGAGATAATGACCTGCCTCAGATAGATTGAAGCACGAGGCAAAGCTGAGTGCTTCCACCATCTGAGAAGGGCCATTGGCCCACTGTAACACACCCTGGAGTGCCTTATTGTGATTATGAAATGGGACCTTATGGCAAATTGAATGTATTTTTAAACTTATTTTGTTGAGCTACTTTCAGCCAGGATGTTGTGCTCATATAATGGCCCAGCTGAAAGTACCTCTTGGCCAATCAAGAGCCAGTATTCTTTCTACCCATTTCATAATAGTACATTAGGGCAGGCAAAATATTAACACAAAGGATAGCAGTGAAACCTCATGCTGCATCACCTTATGATTTTCCCTAGTAAAAGCATATGCATCACAAACCACAAGTGAGAGCAACAGGGCACAATCGGAAAGGCTGAATTGCCACAGACTACTCTCTCTCTCTCTCATTTAAACACGGCTGGAATCATTGGAGAACAGCAATACCGTTGGCCTTCACATATGATTGTTGGGCTGAGAGATGTCAGATTGCCAGTTACAACCTGATGGGAATGATAAGCATATGTGTGTGTGTGCGTGTGTGTAAAACCTTGATAAAAACTATTTTATTTAGGGCTGTGCAAGCATGAAGTGGACTAGTTTTAACACAGAAACATAGAAATTGACGGCAGATAAGAACTGCAAGGCCCATCCAGTCTGCCCATTTTTTCTACCTTATGAATGTGCCATAAACATTTGCTCTGTCAATGACGTATCTATTCATACTCATCTGTATTGCTCACTTATGCCTATCCCATGCCTGTTTGAAGCCCTGCACTGCATTCATATCCACCACTTCCTGAGGTAGGCCGTTTCATGCATCCACCACCCTGTGAAAAAGAACTTCCTCACATTACCCTTAATTAGCCACATTCTCTAATCTTCATGCTGCGCTTTTGTCCTGCTATTTTTCTTTATGAAACATGTTAGACTCTTTCACCTTGTTAATGCCCTTAAGATGTTTGAATGTTTCAATCACATCACCTCTCTCCTCCTTTGTTGCATGGTATACATATTGAGCTCAGTTAATCTGTCCTCATATGTTTTCTGATGCAGTCCCTGCACCATTTTGGTTGTCCTTCTCTGGACTGCCTCCATTTTGTTAATGTCCTTGTACAGGTGTGACCTCCAGTACTGCACGCAGTACTCCAGATGGGGCCTAACCAGTGTCTTGTAAAGAGGGATTATTACCTCCCTCTTATGACTTGTGATACCCCTACTAATACACCCCAACATCCCTCTAGCCTTACCTACTGCTTTAGTGTACTGCTTCGATGATTTCAGATAATCTGTGATGATAATGCCCAAGTCTCTTTCTTCCCTTGTGATTGCCAGCAACTCCCCTCCCAACCTAAAGGTGGCTTCAGGGTTCTCTTCCTTATCAGAGGCGTCACCAGAGGTATAAAGTTGGGAAGGCTAATGCCCCACTGTTAAAATCCCAACCAAGCTAGGGGGTCTAGGTATACTCCCTGTAAAATTTTGAAATTTTTCCTTCAAATGCGGCTTTTCCTGCATTTTAATGGTGAAAATGTGTTTGAAGAGCCTGTTTAACATCACCTGTATTTCTTACATGTGGAAAGATTTTGTCACTACTGGACCACCAAGGACAATGGACAGAGAGACACCATTTCCTGCAGATCTGCTGGAAAAGTCAGACACTATTATCCCAGCAGATCTGCTGGAAAGATTACAGGACCCTAGAGTAAAACTGACAGCAGGGCTGACAACTATGCCAAGTACTGAGTATGGTATAAGAAAAATACTTTTTATCAAAAGTAAGAGACTAATTAGCTTAACTGACAGCCTGCCCTAATTCACCCTGTATCAAAATAAAACAAGGGTTATAGCTTAGGCAGTAGTATCACACACGTTGTCTGGCTTGCTTGCCACAAACTCACAAACCCCTGTCTCAGAGGGTAAAGCACTTAGAAAGTGCTGGTATTTATTAATTTTGAGCAATCAGCTCTAGCTGTTTCTCCTGAGAGCCTTGAGATTTATCAGTGAAGTCAAGCTTGAAACACACAGTAGAGCTGATAAAGATGCCAACCACCAAGGCAAGTACAGATTGTGGTATAAGAAAACTCTTATCAAAAAGTATACAATATTAATTTACCCTGTATCATAAAAATTATAGCTTAGGCAGTTATCCCTCTGTATAACTCACAGTGGGCTGTCTGATTTTGGTAGGCAGGGCTGAAAACTGTACCAACTACTTTAGCACCCATCAATATTAATTCACAGTTTACACTGTATTACAACAACGAAAAGGTTATAGCTTAGGCAGTAGTCTGTGTCACAAGCTGAGGCTGTGTGAGCATGCTTGCCATTTGCCACAAATACAAATATAAACCCAGTTAACTCACAACACAAAACACTCGCTACCTGATCACTCAACCCCCTGGCTCTGAGTCCACAGAGGTGGGACCGCCTACTCCTCCTGGTACTCTATCTATATTCTAGCAGAGGGACCAGGCAGGGAAAAGATCCAGAGACATGAAAGGAGAGACCCGACACTGGACATGGTTGGCCAGCCCCTGTACTCCCCTTCACCTACCGGGAGACAGGACCATTTTCTTTGTTCTGCTCCCTGGTGCAGCCATGCAGTGGAGCTGGTGCAGAGTGAGCAAGCCCACCCCTTCCTAAAGATGCCAGCTGACACCAGACCCCATTGGCTGTCCCCGCTCCAGGTGTTTCGCCCCCCAGCCTCTGCCAGGAGCTGCCACTGAGCAGGGAGATCCCCACAGCCCACCCCAAGAGAAGACAGCAGTCCTACAGATGCTTGATCTTCTTCTTCTTCCCCTGCCGACCCCCAGTGGCTCGAACTCATTCCTGAACCCGGGTTGCTAATGTAGTGTGAGGTGTGGCGTCCAGCACCTCAACCTTCAGCGCCACCGGGCCGGCTCTCTAAGAAAGATTTAAACATACAAAACTACACATGGAAAAATATTTTCAAACCTTGCTAGTACACTCTGGTTGCTCCAGCAAGTGTTACATTTTTTAAAGACAATGTTGAGATCAGAATGGCCGCCTAGTCTGCATACTTCCCTGCACTACCAGAATTGTGTACTTGCTTTATAAACAGCACTGAGGTACTTCCACTGCTATATTAAACTAGAATTCTGTTCAGTGTTGTTTAATTAAAAATATTTCTAGGTCATTAACAGATTGATTCACACATAATACAACTGCATTATTTGTTATGAGGTGTAAGAGATCAGGGCTTATGGCTGCAGTACGCATTAACAAATCATTTAGTTTTTTGACTGATCAGGACCATATCACATACAGTATATTGTACACGCTCACTGGCTGATAGCCAATGATTGTGTCCTACTTACTATACGCAGAATGGTCCAGATCAGTCAGCGGTTGGCCGTGGCATGGAGATGAGAGCTGTGCCAGTTGCTGGCACTGGTCTGATTGCGTTGGGGGTGCAGAGACTTGATACCACCTACCAGTGTGTGGGGGGACCACTAGCCAGCAGGTACAGAGGATCAGGACTGGTTTGCTGCACTGGTGATTGGTTCGGGGAAGATCTACAGTACGGTTACTGGAGCTCGGGTTATTTAGCAGTGCTCAGGGCTGTGTGGTGGTGGGAGTCGCTACCCTATGGAACTGGGGGGTAGTGTGCAAGATGATTACTGTGATCGGGGCTGGGGGGGCATTCTACAGTATGGTTACCGGGGCTCAGGGGTTCAGGTTGTTCGGCAGTGCTTGGGGATGCGGAGGGGGGGCACTACACTACTGAAAGGGCTTGCACTGTTTGCCATTTGGGATGGTGATCAGGGCTAGGGAGGCGTGACACTGCATTACGGAAAAGGGAATGGCAGAAAGGGGAGGGAACATTGTTTAACCAGGAGTAGCACAATAAGCTGAAGCTTGTTTCCAGATGCGACCTGGGAGCACAAGGAAGTTAAGTGACTTGCTCAGGATCACACAGTATGTACCTAGGCCATTAGGGATGGTGATCAGTGGGTGTTTTATTATGATATGGAGATCTAGCAGTGGGAGGGAGGACTCTACACTATGGAACAGTGATGGGGATTTCTTTATTTTGTGGGGATTGGGCAGTGAGGGGGACACACTATGGAACATGTCTCTGCACTACAGTGAATGGGGCTTAGAGGGTGGGGGCTGCACAACACCTATGCAAATGAGCCCATAATTGGCATGCATGAGGCCCATTGGCAGTATAGTGCAGTGGGTTAAGGTTCTGAGCTGCAGATCTGAGATCTTGGTTTGAATCCACAGCAGCCTAGGAGCATACTGTGTGATCCTAAGCACGCCACTTAACTTCCTTGTGCTCCCAGGTCGTATCTGGAAATGAGCTTCAGCTTAGTGTGCTACTCCTGGTTAAACAATGTTCCTGTTCCCATTCCCTTTGTGTTATGCATGCTCAATGAGCTAATTTGCATGCTTAGGCTGAATATCACCCATGGGGATGCCATGCATCTAGGTATGCATCACGCATTCCCTATGGACGGTCTTCTGCCCCGCACCTGGATGTGCCATGCCTAGTACATAGTGGTCACCTTATATGTGCCATGCATCCAGGGTCTGATATCCAAACAGAATGCATGGTCTGGTTGGACTGCACATTCTGTTTGAATATCGCATCAGGGCTGGCGCAACATATTTGCAAGACGCACTATTATGTGCATTCATCCAGCAGGCACTGAATATGTCCCCCACAGTGTTCAGTCTTATGAATTATTTATTGAGTTCTAATTTTTGACCAGAAAAGACACACTAAGCAATCACAGCTCACTTCCAGGTGCAGCCTGGGGAGTGTACTACATGGACTTGTTTTATTGATAGGAGGAATATGCTAGCCATTACACTGGGGAACTCCACTACTCTTTTACGTTAAGTACCATGGGATCTTTAACTTAAACCAGGAAAGCTAACAGAGATGGGTAGAAGTTTAATGTCTCATCTGAAGGATGGAACTATACTGTTGCAGAATCCCCCCTCCTACTGTACTATAGTGTCAGTTAAGGGTATTTGAAAGAAAAAGCAGACAGTACAAAATCTGAAGGTGCTTCTGTCCTGTTGCCTAATGATGACAAAATGCTACACCAGTAGCTCGAAAGGACCAAGCACACAGTGTTGGTTGTCAAAGCTTTATTGCTCACATGATAAAGTGCAAATGATCAAAGTGCATGTTGAACCAGGCACTCCTGTAAAACAACTATCCCTACATATTGGGTCTCCTGACCTTCCTCAGTCAAGAATAGATCCAAGCAAGTGAGTTTGATACTTTTATTGGACCGACCTAGATGTTACAGCAAAACATTTTGTTGTAGCATCTATGTCGGTCCAATAAAAGGTATCAAACCATTTGCTTTTGAATCTGTTCTTACTAGGACCAATACAGCAACTACACTATTTGTTTGTCAGTTAAGAATATTAATTACAGGTAAGTTGTTACTGGGGATAGAACCTATGCCCTGCAAATCTTCTGGACCCAGAGGCCAGCATGCTACCTCCGGTGCCTCTGATATTAAAACAGGTTAAATTTAGCAGGTGGCCACACTTTTGTGGTCGCATCCCCTGGCTTCAGGAATGGACTGGCAAAATAACTCCATTTTGCACAATCCCTTAACAAGTTCAAAAACCTGCTGTGCATCCAGACATCGGGAGATGTCATCACCCTAATGGCCACCTGAACCCAGAGCTCTGTCTTCACCATGGCACAATTAGCTTCCTGATAGCTACAATTTCAGTCAAACCATTCAACAACAGAGGAGGCGCTGTTGAGCTGTTCTGTGAGGAAGAAGTCACGTTTTGTTTGGGGCTCCGCGGTTTTCTATAAACTCGGTAAATAATGATTTTAAAACTTACTAGGTTTTAAGTTTTTCCTTTGGGAACAACTATCAGAGTTACCGCGTTTAAAAGCGCTGATGGATAAATTCGTAACTCCCAAACTTTTAGGGAGAGGGGCTTTGGTGCAAGGGTCCGAGGGTTCTCTCGCAATTGCTGGAGCTGGAACCCCTTCCGCAGTACAGGTGCGCTCAGAGCAGAGTGCCAAACCCAAACAAGGAAAGCCAACTTTGGCTTCGATTCAGTCTCTCTCCTCACTGAACTTCAAGCAGAGGCACGTCAGTCGACTTTAAAAATTCAGACTTCACTGGGGGATATTATTTCTCGCTGTTCGGTTATGGAGAAAGGGCTTGAGAATACGGAATTAGCAGGTAAAAACACTGATAGTGAGGTCAAAGCGCTAACCGCTAGAACTTTAACTTTAGAGGGTGCAGTTAACGCTTCCTTACATGAGCAGTTGGCTCAAGCTTCAAGGTTAGAGCATTTGGAGAATAATGCCCTGAGGAGAAACCTACGATTAATAGGTTTTCCCAGCTCAATTTCTACTACTGAGTTAAAGGTGACTGTGGAGAATGCTTTGACCTCTGTATTCGGGCTGGAACCTCCATTATTACAACAAAGTGTCTATAGACCTCCCAGTCATCCAGCAAAATAATCTACAAGGGACCTAAAGGCAAGATTTATTATTCTAACTTTTCACAATCTTAATGACCATAATAAGCTGTTGCAATTGGTCCGTACTGTAAAAAAATGCTTCTATGATGGTCAAAGGTTTCATCTCTACCCGGATTTTTGTTTACAAACGCAGCGGAGACTAAAGCATTTTCTCCCGCTTATAGGTGAATCTAAAGAGGCTGGACTCGTTGTTAGTCTGTTAGCACCTGCAAGGCTTAAAATACTGTTTCAGAAGAAAGTGCATTTTTTCGAAGACATTGATTCGGCAAAGGCTTTTTTTGAGATGAATGTGTACCTGATGATATCGGCTCGGATATGGATGATGAAGAGGCTGAACTCACGGAATATCACCCAGTGAACATTTAAAATTTTTGTTTTTTGGAAAAGAACATTTGGGTGTAGATTGTTGTTTTATGGTTCTATTTAACATCTTTCCATTATTATACTATGATGAGCTTTGAAATGAATACTGTAGGGAGAAGGTCATTCTAAAGTAAAAAGGGTATTTAATTATAGCTTTTTTATTTCTTAAGTGGGAAGTAAGAGCATGGAGCATGAACAAGATGATATTATTGAAGAAATTAGTAAATTTTAGTAAGCTCATGAATAGTTTTGGCTTTTTCTTTTATACCACCAAAAAATCATAAAAAAATACCTTTTTTCTGCTCTATAATGTCTTTAAAGCATAGTTTCTTTCTTATAGTCTTTGTATGATGGAATAATTGTATTGTTAATTATTATTTTCTTAAGGAATAATAAAATGAAGTATAAAAAATTCAACAACAGAGAGGAGGACTAGTATAAGCAATGAGGTATCAGTGCGGCTCAGTTGGTAGCACTTTTGCCTCTTACTGAGGTCATTTGCATGAAAACAGAATCTTTGCTCCCTCAGAGTTTGTCTGCCCTAGTTGCTTATTCCATACCTAAGGTCATAATACTCTGTTTATGATATCACAGTCATTGCCATGGCAACAGTCTGTGATCTCACATATGGCTATGACTCCAAGAGCAGAATGAGCTGCATGGACAGATGACCTGTAAAGGACAAAGTTCCTTTCTTCATGCAAATTTCCCCAGTAATAAATAATGAAAGGGGAGCTATAGAAAAAAATATGAAATATTAGCTGAATTGTGCCTAAATAATATGTTTTTGTTTTTTGCCATCCTCCATGCCCCAAGGTGTCTCACTCTTTCAAGCCTGACTGCTCAGGCTCCTCCCATTTGTGGCATGTTGTGAAATGCCAGGTCCCTGAAGAATAAAACAGCTGTGGTATCTGACTTCATCACAGATTCCTCTGAGGACCTGGTATGTTTTATCGAGAGCTGGCTTGGTGATGACTCAGGGCCAGTCCTAGAGGTGGTAATACCAGCCGGGTTCCTGATAGTATGCCGTCCATAGTGGGAGCATAGGGGTGGTGGGATGACCATCTGTGTGGTGATCCGATACCATCACAGATGTGTTTTGACACAGAAAAATCTCCTGGAGCTTTTGGACATCTCAGGCATGCAAGCAGCATACAATGGATGCACAGAGGCAACCACTGCTGCCAATAATCTGGCCATTACTGTGGTGCTTGACTCCATTGCACCAATCTGTATCTGCCCACTGCAGCTCACCATAGTATAGTGATGAGCTGAGGTGGTTGAGGGTAACCAGGCATAGGTTGGAGCATCCCCGGAAGAATTCTGCCTCAGTGGATGGCAGGCTAGCTCTGAGGTCCCATTATAAGTAATTAGAGGGCAATAACCCTGAGAAAGGCAGAGTTCCTGTCACAGGTTATTACCTCAGGAGAAAATAGGCCTGTTCATCTCTTCCACACTGTAGACACGTTGCTTAATCCTGACTGCTTACTATCTGGGGCTGTTTAGTCTCAAGAAAAAATGTGAGGAGTTTGGACTTTTCTTTCTGGACAGTGGGTTTCCATATGAGCTGGGATCTCAACAGGTGGCCTGTCAAGGGCCAGCAGCTTTTTAAGGGAAAGGCGCAAGGGCACTCTGTGGGTCTGGAATGAGTTCCAGCCAGTTGTTATGAAGGATGTACTTGAGGTGACAGCACTGCTCTGCTCCATATACTGTATTTCAAATCCAGGGCCCACCAGGTTGTAGGTCAACTGAGGAAAAGATAGCCAACTCAGTTAAGAAGGGGGATAAAACCTTTTATAGGTACATCAGCGAGCGTAGAAAGACAAAGGGAGGGACAGTGAGGTTGAATAGAATGAACGGTGGGTGGGCAGAGGGGGACAGTGAAAAAGCAGGAATACTGAACGAATATTTCTGCTCAGTATTCACAAAGAGGAGAAGTGCCTAATCCAATTAACAGAAGCACTCTTGATACGGGGTCGATCCCAGTCCTTTCACAGAAGAAAGGGTTCTGCAAGAACTCCTAAAACTGAAGGTGGACAAAGCAATGGGTCCTGATGGAATTCACCCCAGAATTCTAAAAGAATTAAGGAAGGAACTAGTGAAACCACTGGCTACTCTTTTAATAAATCATGGGAGGATGGTGTGGTACCCGAGGACTGGAGGAAGGCGGATGTGATTCCCTTCACAAAAGTGGGACCAAGACAGGAGGAAACTACAGACCTGTCAGTCTGACCTCTGTGGTGGAAAGTGATGAGTCACTTCTGAAGGAAAGAATAGTTGAGTACCTAGAGGTCAGTGGAGCACAGGATCCAAGGCAACATGGGTTCACAGTGGGAAGGTCATGTCAGAGCGAATCTAATAGATTTCTTTGACTGGGTGACCAAAGTAGTAGACCAGGAGGGCCTGTGGACATGGCCTACCTAGACTTTAGCAGGCATTTGACACATTCCACACAAAGATTATTAGTCAAATTAACCAGCCTGGGAGTGGGTCCCAGGGTGGTAGCCTAGGTAAAACATTGGCTGGACAACAGGACACAGAAGGTAATTGTAAATGGAGTCCACTCTGAAGAAGAGGCGGTTACTAGTAGGGTACCGCAGAGTTCAGTATGGGTCCAGTCCTTTTAATGTCTTCATCAGTGACATTGCAGAGTGACTGGAAGGAAAAGTATGCCTTTTTGCAGATGACACAAAGATCTGCAACAGGGTTGATACACAAGGAGGCGTGGAAAGGATGAAAAGGGACTTGGCAAGGTTGGAGGAATGGTCAGACATATGGCAGCTAGGATTCAATGCAAAAAAGTGCAAAATAATGCACCTGGGAAACAAGAACCCAGGGGAAGAATACACAATGGGTGGGGAGGTAGTAACAACAACAAAACAGGAAAGGGACCTGGGGGTAATCATATCAGATGACCTTAAGGTTAGCAAGCAATGTGAGAAGGCAGTAGGGAGGGCCGGGGTATACTGGGATGTATAGGGAGGCATCAGCAGCAGAAAACAGGAAGTTGTTATCCCTCTGTACAGACAGTTGGTGAGACCCCATCTGGAATACTGTGTCCAGTTCTGGAGACCCCATCTCACAAGGACATAGACAGGATAGAGGCAGTCAGAGGAGGGCAACTAAAATGGTGCAGGGTCTGCAAGAGAAGCTGTATGAGGAGAGACTAAAGGAGCTTAATATGTATACCCTTGAGGAAAGAAGGAGAGGGGGACATGATAGAAACTTTCAAGTACCTCAAGGAATCAACAAAGTCCAAGAGGGTAGCATCTTTCAGAAAAGAGACTTGCAAGAACAAGGGACACAATTTAAAGATAGAAGGAGGCGGTTCAGGGGCAATGTGAGGAAGTATTATTTCACAGAGAGGGTAGTGGATGCATGGAACAGCCTTCCTGAGGAAGTTGTGGGGTCTAAAACTGTGGGAGAATTCAAGAATGCATGGGACAGACATAAGGCAATTCTTGTGGGGGGCAGGAAGATATAGGCTGTTGGTTAACTAGGATCTGCGGCCTATCCTGTAGGTAGGGAAATGGGCAGACTAGATGGGCCTAGCGGTCCTTATCTGCCGTCAGAGTCTATGTTTCTATGTTCTATGTTTCTAACTGCTGAATGGCCCTGGGACTGTAGTTTGCCAGCATAGTCAAGAGTTCCCTAATGGAGGGCTGTTTCCCACTGGCTCTGAAAAAAAGCTGTGGTGACCGTTCTCTTAAAGAAACCACCTTTGGACTCAGATGTGTTGGCAAATAACAGGCCAGTCTCTAACCTTCCATTTTCACAGAAGGTTATCGAGAAGGTGGAGTCTCACCTTGAACATTATGGCATCTATGAGTTGCTTCAATAGGGTGGGCTTCAGACCACACCACATTATGGAGATCATGCTCATTGATGTGTTTGATGATCTGTCCTTAGCAAGAGATGGGAGACATGCTCATTTGTCCTTCTCTTTCATCTGAATATAAGTTTTTGACACTGTGGACCAGGAAGTTTTGGTCTAACACCTTGGGGAATATGGGGGACTCTCCTGACAACACTAAACTTGTTTGAGATAGCAGCAGGTTGCAATGGGAACATTATCATAGGAGCCAGTTGCAGTCAGTTATGGTGTTTCCCAGGGTTCGATTCCGTACCCCATGTTGTTTGTGGTGTATATGCTCCCACTGAGGCAGGTTATCAAAAAGTATGGGGTGAGTTTTCACTGCTATGCAGATGACACTAAACTGTACACGCCCTTTACATCAGACAGGCAAGAGGCAGTCACTGTGCTGGAGTGTCGTCTCAAAGAAATCTCCTATTGGATGTACTCCAGCTGACTGAGTCTCGATCCAGCCAAGATGGAGTTATTGCTGGTGGAAACTGGCACTCATTGATCAGCTAAAAGATATATAATGCCATCAGATTTCATCTCTGAATGGTACATTTCTGACAGCTATGGACAGGGTCAGAAATAAGAACATAAGAATTTGATGGCAGATGGGGACTGAGTGGCCCATCTAGTCTGCCGATGAACCTAACCCCCTCTCCATTTCGGAGTTATTATGGACTCACGTCTGACATTCAAATATCAGGTGTTGGCTGTGGATTTTTCCAGTTAAGGAATATTTCTCAGATTAGACACTATTTAGTGCAAGAGGATCTGGCGACTCTACTATATGCCTTCATAACCTTGAAAATGGACTACTATATTACTCTATACCTAGGGCTATCTGGGGGTTTGATGTATCACCTGCACCTGGCACAGAATGGGGAAGTCAGGACAGTAGCGAGCATGTCATGTAGAGATTATATTACTCTTGTGCTGCAGCAGCAGCTGCACTGGCTTCCAATCAGATGGTGCACCACAAGTAAGATTGCTTTGTTAACATACAAAGTCCTGCGTGGTTCATGCCCTGCCTACCTGAAAGACCTCTTGGCCTGGTATGTTCCCAGCCACTCTCTCCATTCCACCCAGGATTTGTTGCAAGCCATCCTGAGATCACATCTGCCATAATCTGGTGACAGGGCTTTCTCAGTGGCAGGACCAGCAATTTGAAACTCCTTACCGTACCATCTTGGGAGTTTCCCCTCAGTGGAGGCATTTAAACAGGGCCTGAAAAACCATCTTTTTGAATTAGCATATGGATCTGATGATTAATTTATGCTGGACTAGTGTCTCTGTATATATCTGGATGCTTTTAATTCGTTTTATGATGTTTTTATTTTCTGATTTTTTTGTTAAGTACCCTAAGCCCTTGGGAAAGGACACTATATAAATAAAATTGCCTTGCCTCGCTTGCCCTTGTATCATGCAATATCGCTGCCCACAAGACTCAGTCACGTTGGTGTCATCCACTGACAAATCTCAGTGTGTCCTGCTGTCTGGGTCACTTCTGTCCCCCCACAAGGGCCCACCCTCCCGGCATAGGAGAAGGAGAAGAAGTACATATTGCTGAAGCCAAGGGCTGAGCACCAGGGGCTGGGTGGTGGCCACACCACAGATGAGAGCTCTGAGGAAGTAGTGCACTATCACGATGAAATGTCAGCTGTAAGACCCCCTGCAAGAATGGAGAGGGGTTTCTGTGATGCACTAAATAGTTTACTTTGGAGTGGATCTCTTCTGTTGTATGCACTGGACTTTGAAAATGAAATGCCTGCCAGTGTGAAAGTAAGGTAAACTTTAAATCTTTAAACTCTTGTGGTAAATCCATTTATTGTGGATGTGGCTGGTCGCAGGAAGTTAGTTGTTTAACCTATCATTTCAAGTTGTGCCCCGGCCATGTATCTTTTACCAAGGAACATCTGTCTTCTTGCTAATGAGCTTTAGAAATTGTTAGAAAAACTTAACTGTTTTAGTCCAGACTACTGTTCAGATGATACTTGATATATAGTGCTACTCTAGTTAAAAACTTACTATTTTAGTCCAATGCTGTGATTATTGTTATATGTATATACTGTATAACAATATATTGTGCTACTCCTGATAACAATTTAGTATTTTAGTGCAGTCGTCAGGTGATAATTGATATACGGTATGTATGTATGCAAAACAATATATTACTTGTTAAAAACCTGCTACTTTAGTCCAGTGTTTATATACTGTACATATGTGTATATTATATATTTATAAACAATCTATTGTGTTACTCCTATTAAAAACATACTATTTTAGCCCAGTGTCCAGGTGATGGTTGATATATATCAGGTAATAACTGATAAATATATGTATATTGATATATATCAGATGATAATTGATAAATATATGTATAACAATAAAGTGTGCTACTCTATTGAGACACTGTTTACACACTGAGCCTTAGGGAATGTTTCAATATAAATAATAAGTACTGTAAATATGAATCTCTGACATAAGATTAGACTATCTAAAAAGGTAATCAGGCCAATAAAACGCATTTTCCATTTGACTTAGGCCATAGAGTTAATTTGTTGTAATGATGGCAGTCAGTTATCGGCCACTTAAGTGTTAATGCAAGAAAATTCACAAAAGTGAGCAGGTTGGGTTATTCCACAGAGACTTGTTAAGCCAAAAGTGCTCCGAGGAATCTTGCAGTGCTAGTGAGTAATTCCTGATCCCTGACCTCTTAGGGAATAAGTAGATTTTTTTTTTTTTTTTTTATCAAACCCAAAGTGACACCATGTTTGCATATAGTAAATTCCAATACATGTGGCATCTCACCATGGCTTCTAATTAGTCCTGTGGTCTTTTCCTCACCTCATGTGTCCCTAATTATACAAGCATTTGTCAATGCCGAATGTTGTCTCGCTGGCATTGGCATTGGTAGTACAGGAGTTAGAGAGGCATAATAGGAGTGGCAGTGAAGTACTGAACTGACGCCAACCCCACACCCACTCTGCAGAGACTGACAGGCATTGGGGTGTGCCTTTGGGTTGTCAGCTATAATGCTCATGCCATTTTACCTCACCCTACCCTGTAGACACTGACCAGTGTTGTGGTGTGCTTTGGGGTCTTTGGGCATTATACTTACCCCATTCCATAAGGAAATATGCTGAGGTGGGCGCAGCACAGGAGAATGGGGTGAACTTTGTGGCTGAACACTCCAAGGCACACTTCGATGCCTGTCAGTGGCTGCAGGGTGGGGGTTGGGGTGGAATGGCGGAAGCATTAGAGCTGATGACCCCAAGTCACGACCCTGATGCCTGTCAGTCTCTACAGGGGTGGGGTGTAACAGTTGGAAACCCTAATGCCATAGGAGTGTGTTGGTATTTTCACTCCAAATTATCAGCATGGGCTTTTTGTGACCCCACATCATGAAGAGCGGCAGTATCAGTTTGTTAGACGAAAAGGTGATTTTGCACAGTGAATGTGCCATTTGGCGTCACAGGTATGTACACACATTTTGGGCAGGATGTGAAAAATGACAACCGTATTGTTCATGAGGAGGTGTGAAAAAATGGCAATGTTGAAAATCTGGAGCAAAAATATGAAAAATTGGTGAAGTCATGAGCATGCATAGAAATCTAGCAATGCACATCCGTAACCCAATTATTTTGTTGTTTTTTTTTAAACCACATTTTCAACATAGGCATTCTGGGACCTCCCTTCATGAACAGTGGCATGGTGATTTTCTTAATCTGTCCCAAAAGTTGATCTCCCACAGCGACCACGTCATTGTACGCCACAGGTGCCAAAACACATTTCAGGTAGGATGTGAAAAATGACAGCTATACTGTTCATAAATGCCAGTTTTGAAAATCTGGCATGAAAATATTGCAAATTTGTGAAGTTACAAGGGTGCGTGGAAACTGCGCAACACATGTTTGTAACAGTCATTTTATGGACTTTCATCACCAAATTTTCAACATAGGCATTTTAGGACCTCTGCTCATGAACAGTGTCACTGTCATTTTGTCAGACTGTCCCAAAAACTGATTTTGTACAGCGACCGAGCTATTCTGTGCTGGACGTGCGAAAACACATTTCGGCCAGGATATGTAAAATGATTTCTCTACTGTTCATAAGGAGGTGTGGGAAAATGGCAAAGTGGAAAATCTGGAGTGAAAACATCACAGATTTACAGAGTTACATGCATGCATGGAAGCTGCACAATGCACACTCATAAAACAGCCATTTTTTTATCTTTGTCACCAAATTTGCAACATTGGCTTTTTGAGAGCCCCCTCATGAACAGTGGTACTATCATTTCGTTAACTGGTCCTGAAAGGTGATTCTGTGCAGTGACCGCAAAATCACCTTTCGGGACCGAATAATGCCATGACAGTGACTGAATTCATGAGGAGGGGTCCCAATAACTCCATGTTGAAAATTTGGTGCTACATTCCCAAAAATGGCCGAGATATGCACCAAAGTTAAAAAAACCCTATTTATGCCATTATACAGCTTACCAGCATTTCTTCAGTTGTGGTCAGCTTTGAGGAGTGCAGACGTGGTCCCGGTCCAACGAAGATCACTGCACTGGGCTCCGGAGGTAAGTATGGGGTGAGGGGGGTATGGGGAGGTGGGGTACACAGAGGGTGGGTGCGGACTGAAGGAGGAAGCAGGACAGACCACAAGGGACCATTTTCTGATTTACAGGTTTAAAAAAATAAAAATAAAAACATTGCTGGACTTTTTATTTTATTTTTTACAGAAGCATTGACGCTGTGGTGGGCTCCAGCGTGCCACCTCAGTGTTGGGGGTGCTGTAGCTGACTGGGCACCCCACTGCCTATACAAAGGGGGAGGACAAGAGCCGAGGGGATTGTGACCCCCTCGGCACCTAACAAATGCAGGGGAGACATTATGCCGGCGTGGGTGGGCTCCCCGGTGGCAAATTAAACTGGGAAGGGGGACTAAAGCCGGCGAGGTTGGGGCCCCGTCGGCAAAAGACTGTTGGGGGCGCATGATGCTGAGGGATTGGGCACCCCTCAGCACACATGTGAAATGGGAGGGAGGGCATTATGCTGAAGAGTGGGCTCCCCGTCGGCAAATGAAGTGGGTCGGGGCTTGCCGACAAGGCATTGGCACCCTGGCTCGGCTCTGTGCGGCGACAGTCAATGCCGCCATGTTAATTGAGCTGCTTCACCATGAAAGGCACGCCACTACATGACGAGCTTGGCTCTCATTGCAGCAGACCTTTGCTTTGATCTGGTGGCCAGTTTACATGTTGCTGGTGTCAGTGCCTGCAACTGCCTTATTGGGGAATGAGGGATGCACCTACTGATGCGTGCACTGCATTCTCCCACAGTGACCGCGCCTCCAAATCTGCTACCACTGCAATATGTTGGCTGGCACGCAAGTGCGAGCCAACATAAAAAGGTATTAGTTCAGAATTTTGTGTTATCTATTATAGGCTAAACTGTGCTGGCCACTAGATTCTTCTCTTGTCATACTGTCCATGATTGTTCTGTCTGATTCATGATAGCTACAAAAGGCTACTGATGCCAGTCTGCTTTACTTATTGCCTCGACTGACAACATTGTCAGAAAGCTGATATTACCAATTGAAGAAATTAGGCAGTACACAAAAAATGACTTGCTGTTAAACAAAAATAACAACAATAATTAAAAAAAAAACTATGCTGCTGAGGTCCATTTCCTACAGCCCCTGAAAAAAAATGTCATACCATGAACACTACAGCGCAGGGTTCAAATAATTCTGCTACTTAAGTTGGTGTCAGACGTTTCCAAAAGGATGAATTCTGTTTTGCTTCTGAAATGTTCTGCGGAAGTTAAAATAAAATCAGTGAATGTCTACCAGTAAGTAAACTGTATGATTTTTACATAAACTGTGGAATTTGTTTTTTTGTAAAGTTAGTGTAAACTGTGAATTATTGTGTGCAGTTTTTTTATCACATATAGAACAGAATAAACACCACTGTCAAGTGCATAACTGTTACTTAAGCTATGTAAATTGTGAATTTGCTGTCTGCATTTTTTTACTTTCATATAGAACAGAATAGACAAGAATGTGAACAGACAAATTTTTACTTAATGCAAACTGTGACTTTTTTCTTCAGATTTGTTTGCATGTAGAGTAGACTCAACAACAGTGAAAACTGTGGAATATTGCCATTTTCCACAGAAAAATGAAGCAGAATTCCATGAATGCTGTCTAGGCAGAATTCCATAAAAACAAGAAATTCCATGGAATTCTGGCAGAAGTGGAATTTTCAGTTCTGCCTAGCACTAGTTGTTTTAACCTTAGGTACAACACAATACTTCTAGCCATGACAAATGGGGTTAGATTGTGATTATGACTAAGACACTTTTTTGTATGAACTCTGGCCTTCCAGTATCATTCAAACAGGATGACTGTTCACTTCTTTATGCAGTCTAGAAGACTTGGTTTGCTGGCCAAGGCACCTAGCTTCACCTGAGCTCTTTCCTTCTAAGACTGCTTGAAAGGCAGAGTAGAGAAACTTACCAGAGCAAGGGAAAAGGATTAAGAGTTATTTTGGCTAAGCAGATTTACTGTGTGGTGTTTTTATTTTTTTACTCACAGGGATTGCTACTGTTTGCAAACATTTCATTGTTTTATTTTTCTCTGTAGCAAAGTGTTTCTTACAGTGTATATCTTCTCTGAAATTGTTACAGGTGGTGCTTTACAGGTTTTACAGTTTTATCTAACATTAGGATAAGCTTCCAGGGTTACTGCATTTGTTGTTGACTGATTGTTTCTGCTCTTACCTCCTTGTTCTTTCGTCCGTGGTTGTTCTTTTTCGGCATGGGGAAGGGCCCAGCCACCCACCCCCCATCCCCAACCACCCCACACTACACTCCTTTTATAGGGTACCACAGTTGTGACATTTCCTGTGGCAGAGCAGGAAGGGGTGGATCAGTGGGGCCTCCACAAGGTGAGCTCATTTACAGGGGCACTAGTAATTTAACTTGTTAAACAAAACACAATCAAACCATTACTTGCATTTTTTTTCCCTTTTTTTCCCTTCTAATTACTCTGACTAGGTTATAAACCCAGTAACTTATATGGAATGGATATCATTAACTGCAGGTACTGTAGAACAATTTTTCAGAAGGACAGTCTTACAGGATTTAGGACACTGTCCTACATGCTGGGCCTTTGGAGATCTTAGGGCTCAGCTCCGGGCAGCATGGGCAGAGATTGCACGCCTCAAATTTCATATTTAGAGGAAATACATTATAAGAACCACCCCCCATTTCCCCAGCATCCAAAGAAAAACCTCGACCGCAGAGGTAGTTGGTCCAGGAGGTTGGCAGGTGGTTAGGAGAGAAATCGGGTGCCCCATCACTCTCTGCTCTCAACATATTACCTCCAAAACCATATAAACACTACAAACAGGTATCTGCCTCTATCTCTGAAATCAAACAAAGAGGCAGAAGACACTGCAAAGCAGGACACTGCAGCACAGGAGCTAGCACAACAAAACTCACCCAAATCAGGAACCAAAACAGAAAAAGCAAAAAGGAAATCCAAAAAACTTCTGATCGTAGGAGACTCCATGATTCTGGGAGTTGATACCCATCTCCAGCCAGGGGTAATGGTCAGATGTCTCCCAGGTACATCAGCATGGAGAGACACTGACCGCATTACTAAAATTGTTCACAAAGCAGGAGAAAACATTGATGTCCTAGTACACATAGGGACTAATGATCTTGCCAGCCGGTCAGTTGTGGAGACCAAGGAACACCTGACCAGGCTGGGTGACAAACATCATCTATTTCAGTCCGGCATCTCTTCCTCTGAGATCCTGCCAGTCTGGGAGAGGAAGCAGATGGACGGAAGGTCAGAGAAGGGAGACAGGGGAGCTAAACACGTGGCTCAAGGGCTGGTGCCAGGAAAAGGATACAGATTTGTAGGAACTGGCAACAGTTCTGGGCGAAAGTTCTTTAAATTTGATGGACTGCATCTGACTAAGGAGGAGTCAGTGCATTGGGCAGAAGTTTGACGTCTTTGCAGAATATTTAAACTAGCAAATGGGGAGAGGTGCAGCACCCCATATGTCGAATGGGAAGAACACCCTCCCCTCAGCTAGTGGTCAAACAAGGATTCAGCATGTTTGCAGTTCATTTGCATCACCAGGTAAGATAAAAGGTTCCCTCCCCATACGGCGCACAGGGGTAAAGCCAAACCTCACCCAACAACTAACACACCAAAATCTGGCCAATGGAAAATCATGTACACAAGTGCTCACAGCCTGAGGAATAAGATCCCAGACCTGCAGGCAATCATGTCAGAGGCTAAACTGGACATAGTAGCAATTAGTGAGACGTGGTTTACCAGTAATCACACTTGGGAGACTTCAGTACCTGGCTATGTATTGTTCAGAAGAGACCGAGGTGCAAAAAGGGGGGGAGGAGTGGCCCCGTATGTCAATGAAAATATCAAAGCTACAGAAATTCAGAATACACATAAGGAGCCAGAAGAACTGTGGGTCACCCTGGAAACAGGAAATGTGACAGCCATAAGAACTGGGGTTGTCTACAGGCCCCCAGACCAGGGGGAGGACACAGACACATTACTGTTAGAAGATATACAAAACATGACAGCTAAAGGGGAGGTTCTGATAATGGGAGACTTCAACATGCCGGATACAGATAGGCCAATACCAGCAGGAACATCTGCCAGAACTAGACACATAGTGGATTCCCTGCAGGGGGAGGGCCTCAAACAACTGGTACAGCAACCCACAAGAGACAGGGCTATCCTAGATCTAGTACTGACTAACAAGGAAGGATCACAGATCTCAGGTAGTAGGTCACCTGGGGGCCAGTGACCATCACATGGTATGGTTCAATTTGGCTACTACTTCTAAATCATCCCATTCCAAGGCAAAATATGTGACTTCAGAGGAGCTGACTTTGATAAGATGGCCAACAGAGTTAAGCTAGCCCTGGCAAAAGAAACACAGGTGAGGGAGTACAGGCAAAGTGGGCAAGCATTAAGGATGTAATACTTGAAGCAACATCCCATTGTGTTAGACAGAAGAGGAAGTGCAAAGAAGAAGGAAACCACTTTGGTTCTCAAATACAGTAGCAGAAAAGGTCAGAGCCAAAAGGCTGGCCTTCAGGAAATATAAGGAACACAGAGGGATGAAGATAGGGAGGCATACCAAACTGCCCTAAGGGAAGCAGGGAAGGCAGTAAGGCAGACAAAGTCCCAAACTGAGGAAACACTAGCACTAACAGTAAAGAAGGTGACAAGACTTTCTACAGATACATTAGTGAAAGGAGAAAGTCCAGAGAGGTATTGTTAAGCTAATGGAGAAAAGGGAGCATGTGAGGAGGAGGACCCTGTAAAGGCATCTATCCTAAATAGATACTTTTGCTCAGTATTTACTGAAGAGAAGGTAGGCAGGGCCCACAGCTCAGCATCATGGACACAGGGGAGGGAGGTGCACTACTCCTTCACAAAGAAAGGGTCCTACAAGAGCTTGCTAAGCTCAGGGTGGATAAGGCAATGGGACCTGATGGCATACATCCCAGGTACTTAAGGAGCAAAGGTGGAACTAGCAGAGCCATGTAAGAACTGTTTAGTGAGTCTCTGAGCACAGGAGAGGTCCCAGAAGACTGGAGAAGGGCTCATGTGATCCCGCTCCACAAGAGTGGTAGCAGGGAGGAGGCAGGGAACTACAGACCAGTCAGTCTTACCTCAGTAGTGGGCAAGATGATGGAGGCACTCCTTAAGGAAAGGATAGTGCAACACCTGGAATCCATAGGGGCACAGGATCCAAGACAGCATGGGTTTACAAAAGGAAGGTCCTGTCAAACTAATCTCATAGAGTTCTTTGACTGGGTAACCAGAGTGGTGGACCAAGGGGGAGCAGTTGATGTCGCCTATCTTGACTTCAGCAAAGCTTTTGACACTGTTCCACATAGAAGATTGATAAATAAGCTGGGTAGGCTCGGGTGGCTCAGAAGTTGGTCAACTGGGTGGCAAACTGGTTGACGGGCAGAAAACAGAGAGTGGTGGTAAATGGTATACAGTCAGAAGAGATGCAAGTCACAAGTGGGGTACCTCAGGGATCAGTTCTGGGGCCAGTTCTCTTCAACATCTTCATTAGTGACCTTGCAGATGGACTAGAGGGTAAGGCTTGTCTGTTTGCAGATGACACCAAGATCTGCAACAGAGTAGATGATCCAGATGGGGTGGGCAGAATGAGAAGAGATCTGGATAAACTAGCAAAATGGTCAGAAGAGTGGCAACTGAGATTTAATGCAAAGAAGTGCAAAATCATGCACATAGGGAAGAGAAACCCTGAAGCCATCTATAGGCTGGGAGGGGAGTTGCTAACAGTCACAAAGGAAGAAAGAGACTTGGGCATCACCATCACTGATGACCTGAAATCATCCAAGCAGACCTCTAAAGCGTGCAGAGTAAGGCTAGGGGGTGTTAGGGTGTATTAGTAGGGTATCAAAGTCATAAGAGGGAGGTAATAATCCTCTTTACAAGACACTGGTTAGGCCCCCATCTGAGTACTGCTGCAGTATTGGAAGCCACCCTCACAAGGACATTAACCAAATTGAGGCAGTCCAGAGAGGGCAACCAAAATGGTGCAGGAACTTCATCAGAAGACATATGAGGACAGATTAACAGAGCTCAATATGTATACCCTTGAGCAAAGGAGGGAGAGAGTGATATGATCGAGGCATTCAAACACCTTAAGGGCATTAACAAGGTGAAAGAGTCTAACATGTTTAAATATAAGAAAAATAGCAGGACAAGAGGACACAGCATGAGATTAGAGGGGGGCCGATTACCGGGGAATGTGAGGAAATTCTTTTTCACAGAAAGGGTGGTGAATGCATGGAATGCTTTACCACAAGAAGTGGAGGCTATGAATACAGTGCAGGGCTTCAAACAGGCATGGGATAGGCATAAGGGAGCAATACAAATGACTATGAATAGATAGGCCACTGACAGAGCAAAGGCCGATGGCACATTTATAAGGTAGGAAAAGAAATGGGCAGACTGGATGGGCCTTGCGGTCCTTATCTGCCGTCAACTTCTATGTTTCTATGTTTCTATGCCTGAACACAGCCTGTGGACAAACAAGTGAAGGTTAGGTTGCTGTTTAGGTTGTACATGTTCCCAACCTGTATTATTCTTTTTTATTTAGTATGCTTTATGCTCCCCCAGGCTGGCCCACATCAGCCTGACCTCTGCCCCCAGCCCTGTCACCTGTCCCCCAGGATGCATCTTCCCTGGTGTTAGTCCTTGGCTTACACCACAGATTGAGGCCTTCAGGGGACCCAGCCTGCCCCCTGTCATAACCAGAGGCTTAGTGTCCAGATAGTGCCATGGGGTGACGATGTGAGACTTGAGGGGTGAGGCGAGTGGCATATTGCATGGTGCCGTTTTTTCTGTTCAGGAGGTATGACATATAATGATGTCAATTACAGAACACTGACATCTGCCCCACTTCCCCCTCCAGCAAGCTCCAGCAGTCAGCTCCCCGACCTCCATTAGGGGTCCAATGAGTGCTGGTAGCTAATTCACCCTCCCACCTGGAGAAGGAGAGCAGTTCATAGGATGCTCAGTCATCCTTCCCTTGGCCGACGCTCTGACTCCCAGGGTCCATTCCTGAACCCAGGTCATTGGCATCACAAGCAAAAGTGCTACTACTGCACCAGCAGGCCAGCCCTAACCTGTATTACTTTTGCTTCTCCCATAGTGTCTTGGTAAGATAGTTGGGATGTGCCTGCTCTCCTAACAGCCTGGCTAACCAGAGCTACAATCTCTGTTAAACTACTCTCATTAAACAGAGGCAGTGTGGTCTAGTGGTTAGAGTTCCAGCTTGGAAAATGGGTGATTACAGGTTCAAACCCTACTGAAACCAGCTACTCTCTGTGGGACCTCGAGCAAGTTACTTAACTTCTTGGCACTCCAGTCCACCCAGCTGCAGAAATGGGTAGAAGCAGGACCCCACTGAAAGTAAAATGTTGCATCTCAGCCAGGTTTCCTGAGCAAAAAGGAAAAGTGTAAAATAAATACATACATACATACATAAATAAATAAATAAATAAGGTGACCAGTCATGTGTAGTGCAGTGTATCAGTCCAGTTAGCATTATCAGAAAAACCTAACAATTAAAAGCTGAAAGAACCAACTTTGTAGTGTAACTGCTATGCTAAACATTTAACCAGAATTAAATCATTTTTATTTATAAAAAGCATTTTTCCAGTAATCAAAGTGCTTGTACAATCAAATAAAAACATACAATACATTAAAATTCAAACGTATCAAACAATAAATTACAATAAATTATAATTTACGATGCAGTGCATTAATAAATCCTAGCAGCTCAATATAAAACTATGTCACAGATGGCTAAAATCATCAGGGAATGCTAGGCTGAATAAATAAGCTTTATGGGCTGATTTAAAACTCTGGACAATAAGGCACTCTCTCACCCTACGAGGCAGAAAATTCTACAGGGTAGGAACTGCAAACTCAAAAGATTGGGTTCAAGATGTCTTCAGTCTCACCCTGGGAATCTCTAGCAATCCCTCATCAGTGGAGCGGAGTGGGGGTGGGGCAGTAGGGACAAAGGTGATCTTGCAGGTAGAATGTGGGTGTGATGCCTAAAGAAAAACCTACCATGTGCACTGCAGCAAATTTTAAAAGCTTTCAACATTTTTAAACAGACTTATAACAGATAATGCTACCTGGGTAGGTGTCAATTTGCTTTGAGAGGAAATGGAGAGGGGATGAAAGGATGACAGGAAAATCTCATGTGTGACCTCCATGTGCCTCTCTTTATTTCTTGCCATCTTAATTCCTTTTTTGAGGGGATTTTCACTGTTCTGATGGCACAGCTAGGTATGGTAGGGTGTCATGCCTTTGCAATGGTAGTGCATTACTTTTTAAATGCTCTTCTCAATATTTGAATCTGGAGCCAACAATGTCATAAATGTGAGTCTACACATTTTAAGTGGGTCTGTGGTGAAGGGTCCACTAATTTGGGGGTAATCTGGGGATTAAAAAGAGGGCTCAAACCCTTACCCCTTTCTGGATATACCATGGTCACTTGCTCTGTCTATCCAGCTTTTTTCAACTAGATTGAAAGCTTAGCTGTTTTCAAGGCTTTTGGAATCAATGAAGTGGTTGTTTTGGATTCAGTTATTTTGAGGAAGGCTGTAGTTCATTTAATCTTGCCAGCAGGAATGTGATGCCCTCTGGGTGAACGTGTCCAAAAGAGTGCAATATAAATGAAGAATGAATGAGAATATAACTCAACTTTTCCATCAAGAGGAGGTTTTCGTCCTGAGCCACTGTGCCACATAGAAGACTATTACACAAACTGGGGAATATGGGTGTGGGCAGGACAGTAGTGTGGTGGGTAGGTAACTGGCTGGGTGGCAGGACACAGAGGGTGGTGGTAAATGGCTGTCACTCCACAGAGGGAAGAATGACCAGTGGGGTACCACAGGGATCAGTGCTGGGACTGGTCCTATTCAACATGTTCATCAGTGATATTGTGCAGGACCCAGAAGGCAGAATTTCACTGTTCGCTGATGACACAAAGCTCTGTAACAGAGTAGACACACCAGAGGGTGTAGACAGAATGAGAAGGGACCTGCAGAAACTTGAAGAATGGTCAGGGGTTTGGTAGTTGAAATTCAATGCAAAGAAGTGCAAGATAATGCATATGGGGCACAAAAACCCTGGCACAATATATTGGGTGGGTGAGGATATAGCATGCACCAAGCAGGAAAGAGATCTTGGGGTTATCATCTCTGATGACCTCAAGGTAGGGAAACAGTGTGACAAGGCAGCAGGTAAAGCAAATAGGATGCTGAGATGCATAGGCAGGGGCATCACCAGCAGGAAAAGGGAGGTCATAATTCCACTATACAAGACACTAGTGAGGCCCCACCTGGAGTACAGTGTACAGTTCTGGAGACCTTACCTACGTAAGGACATAGACAGGGTAGAGAAGGTTCAGAGGAGGGCAACAAAGATGGTGCATGGATTGCATCACAAGTCCTATGAGGACAGGTTGAAGGAACTGAACATGTACTCCCTGGAGGAGAGGAGGGAGAGAGGGGATATGATAGAGACATTAGTATCTTACAGGGAGGAACAGGGTGCAGGAATACTCTATTTTTAAGCGAAAAAGATGTTCCAGGACTAGAGGACATAGGATGAAGTTGGAGGGAGGACCATTCAGAGGAAACGTGAGAAAGAATTTCTTCACAGAGTGGGTGGTGGACAAGTGGAACACCCTTCCAGAGGAAGTGGTGGGGGCTGAAACAATCACGGGATTTAAGAATGCATGGGATAGACATAAAGGAATTCTGGAGGTTGGGGTAACAGACTTCTAGGAAAACATAAACTGAACTTACGAGCTCAAATGGGCAGACTGGGTGGGCCATAGGCCCTAATCTGCCGACAATGTCTATGTATCTATGTATCTATGAATACGAAGGTGAGATGGAAGGGGGACTGATCCTGGAATCAGGAGCTAATCATACTATAATAAGGAAAAAACAAACTAGGCAAGTGGCAGTGTTTCACCTGAAGCAGCTACTGTACACAGGACAATTTATGTTAGCATAAGATAGGTTGGGAAGGTGAAGGGGCATTGACACAAAACTGGATGCCACCTAGTGAAAACAAAGATTTGTGCTCAATTTGTTGTTAGAGGATGACAATGAAGGCTTGGGACAATGTACATTTCTAAGACTAAGTTTCTTCCTCGGTTCTCAGATGAATGACCTCCACATGGCATGCCGACCTATGTCTCTGCAAGTAGTTAGCTGGGTTATTATATGCATTTTTGGACATCACAGTACTACAACAACCATTTGTCAATGCCGGATGTTCGCCACTGGTATAGAAGTCCTGAGGTACAAGATGCTTAGTGTGACCTTGCAGTGTGAATGGTGGTAAAGGACGTGCTGGTAGAGAGTTAAAATAAGGTATCTTGTGTTAAAAAAAGTGTGTAAATTGTCTTTTTTAACTTAAGATTATTTAGATATTTGTGAAGGAAGCCGTGGACTGCAGAGAGAGGAGAGGAGAGGAGAGCGACTACGTTCCATTGTTGTAGTGTGGCGCAACCGAGCAGTGTTAATGGTAGTAACGGTCATGCTGCCAGAGGTTTAAAATCAGTCATCTTCTGTTAAAAAAGTATATAAACTTTTTTAAGTTAAGATTAGTCAGATATGTGTAACAGAAGCTGCAGAATGTAGACCAGCGCGTCTGTAGCCATAGATACACATGCACACTTGCGTACCACCTGGGAATTGCGGTAAAAAATTCCCATAGGATCACACTGTAAATTGCAAGCAAGGAATAACACATGACAAGGTGTGCAGCAATGCTAAATTACTGCATCCTCAGGTGGGTTGTGAAGCATGATCCGCAGCTGAGTGCCTTCATCCACCTGGGAAGTGCAATATGAAATTCCCATAGAATCACAATGTAAATTATGAGTAAGCAATAAGACACAACAGGGTGTGCAGCAATACTAAATTACCGCATTCCCCAGGTGGGTTGTGAGGCTTGAGGTGCAGCTTAGTACCATCAAGTACCTGGTAAGTGCAGATGTCTTCACTCAGGTGCTGAAGGCACCTATGCTGCCACGGAAGCACATGCTAAAAATGTGGGACAGTCAGCGGATGGCTGCTCTGAGGAGCACCAGGCCCTTGGCGTCTTCACCTGGAAACAAAAGTAACATTCCAATTTAAATGGTACACAGCTAAATGACACAAAATGAAACCAATAAAAATGGTAAACAACAGCAAAGCGAAATGTAGCTCTGGGTAGTATGTATGTAGTTCATAATCTGATGATCCTGCTCCTCCAATTAACCAAACTGCAATTTGCTTTCAAATAGTTTCCACCTCCCACCTTCAGAATGGAGGTGGTGGGGGTGCAAAACTGCTGTATGCTTAATGTTTAAATTTCTGTTTTCCCCTTCTCTGTCAATGCTGCTTTACTATGACAGTGTGAGCCACAGACTCTCATATTCCCACTTTATGTTATCAGGCCCAGTGATCTACAGCATGTTGCATTTCTCACGCAGCCACCCACCGACACTTCCTTTTCTTCCTAGCATTTAGTCAATGCTAATGAAAACTGCCTTCTCCATACTGTACCAGAGCTACATCGCTCTCTACTGCGGTTTCCCTTTTTTGGTTTCATTTTGTGTCATTCAGCTGCATGTCATATAAGTTGGAATGTTACTTCTGTCTCAGATCAAATCATTTTTATTTATAAAACGTGCCTTTCCATTGATCAAGGCGCTAAAGATACAAACTCTGGTCAGAGCCTATACGGCTGTGAAGAGCTTTTGGGATGCTTTTACCCATTATTTCTAAATGCAGATCTGTGGAGAGGCAGTTTCAACGTGGTCTTCCTATTACACATTTTTACAATGTGTTTTCCTAGAATATGCCTCCTGATTGCTATATGTAACCTGGGGTCGGGTTAATGTTATTTTTTGTTTTTAGCGTGGTGCCTCCATTTTTGTAACCCACTACCTGTCTGCCCGGTTTCAGGGAGAAAACTGTTGCTCTGCATTTAGGCTAGGTTTGAAACTTCTGCACAGGGGCACCCAAGTAATCTGGACAAAGGAAGCAATAACTGAAATGTCCAAACCAGGAGTGGGATTCTAGAGTGTGGCTTTTATTCACAACAACAACAGAATAATAAAGCATAGATGGACCCCCACAGGGCTACACTCCCTGGTAATGCAGATCAATGGAGACTAGAACACATCTTCTTCACAACACTGTAACCCTTAGGTTCGGAACACACTGGCCCTCAGCCCGATACTGGTACTCTTCTCTCAGATTCCCTGGCATGGCCCCCCCCCGGGCCAGCACTAGGACATTTCTCCATATGGCATGGATTTTTATTGAGTGGCTCCCTCTACCACCCATGAGCACTTCCTAACTCCATAAGGGAAAACATCATCCTCAATCCCACATCTGGGTACTTTCTACGAACACTGGCCAAGTGCCCGGAAGAAAGCTATAGGTGCCCAAAGTGAACCTGTGGGGTAAATCTGGTTACTCCAGATGGGGGGGATAACCCACCTCTCGCTCCCAAATCCATACCCGGCCATTCATTTGGAATCAACACCCTTGTTGTGAACCCCTCTGGTTGTAGAATGCTATCTAGAAATGTATATCACATTTAACACTCTACTCTTCATGAACTAGTGTCCTCACTTGTAATGTTCTTTAAGTGGCTATGTCCATCCCTGTAGACACCCACTGTTTAGATGCATTTTAAATCATACACAAACTTCCAGTACTGTACTTGGCTGTCCTTCCCTGACCCCACAGTAGCAGATACTTTACACACTGTCTCGGTGAACACATGGGCTCTATAGCAGAGCAGACTCACCAACTGGTTTGCAGGTGCCCCAGGGCTTCTGGCAAAGAAAACACATCTTGGTACCTCGGTACTTGCTCTACAACTCATCAGGCAGCTTTCCCTCCTTCAGCAGGGCCAGGGGATTGCCCCTGAAATTGCTGGTCTCATCTCCCCATCCCTCCAGGGATGGGGCACTGAAACAAGCCAGGGAGCGGCTTCTACCACTATATCAGGTTTCTTCTTTGTCTCTAACTAGGGCGAGAACACACACCCTCTACCTCTGGGTAGCTCTATTTCACAGCTAGACTCCTGAGGGGCTGCCACCTGCAGCACACCTCCTTCACTCTCTGAGCCTGGCTGAAGACTGATTCAAAACTCCCAACATTCTAAGCTATCCACTTGCTGCAGCATTCCAATGTGGCTTATACTGCTGCGAGAATTCTATATGATGTCATTCCTCCAGCTCAGCTGAGACCGAGGACAGAGTGAGACAGTGTGAAACCCATTTAACTGGTGTCTCACAAGCTGCCTTTCCCTGCCTGCCACTAGATCTAAGTGGGATTCTTGTAACCGGGTGACGGGGGGGTTACACCCACCCTCTGCCAGGAAAATGACTGTCCACAGTCATTACTTACCCGGCCCAGACCATCTTACCCTATGAGCTGACTACAGGGAGGTAGCGCTACCTTCTCCCCTACCATGTGCCAGGACAGGCAGACAACACTAAGGGACCAGAGGCCTTCGGCTGACGCATCAGCCTCTACTCTATGATGTTACTATGGATACCTAGTGGCCCTGGTAGAATTGTCCAGAGCATAGCCCTAATAGATCAGTACTGTGGACCCTCTGCCCGGTCAGGACCACAGCCTGTCTATCCCCCCTTAGCCCTCTAGGGAAAATCTATCTGACTCTAACCCAAATTACCCAAAAAACAAACAAACAGGGGAACCTCCCCCCAACTCTGGACACCTGCAACCAGACACCAGGAGTTAATGCTCACTCTATACATTATTCCCACACTCCCCCACAACCATACCTGTGGAAGGAAAAGTTACACACAGTACACAACATTGCTGTACTTTAAACACTACTACATTAAAGTACTATGAGAAACTCCGCTGAGTCCCTCTTCCTCTTCTTGTCTTCTCTTCTCTTCTTGTCTTCTTCAGGAACACCTGCAAGAAAAAGAAAGACAAACACAGCACTATCTAACCCCTACCATCAAAACACTGGAGAATCCCAAAAATATTTTTTAGAAAAGTAGAAAAACAGTAGAAACAGCAAAAACGGTAAAAAAAAACCAAACACATTATTTACAATACACGTTATGGGGGATGGAAGGCCCTAAAAGTCCCATATAGTGACAACAGTGCCTGAAGGCAAGTCCAATAAACAGCCTCTCCTGGGCCGAGGCCCAGTGAAGCACAGTTCTAGCAGGCTGGAATCACAAAGGGGAGAGTCTCTGAGGACAGTTCAAACATCTGGAGTCTGCTAGTGTAGGGTGTGTGTATTGCAATGTCATTAGAATAGAAAAGTCTGGACTTACCAGTCCCTTGTAGAATGAAAACAATACGGCACCTGGTTCCCGCTGAAGACTCTCCCTGGCAGCATTCTTCAGATATAGCTGGGCAGACATCTTCCAGAAAATAACAGGATGGCACCTCTGGAAACTGCTGGGCTGATATCATCTAGGAGATTGGACCTTGGAACAGGAAAGGAAAAACAGCTGGTCTGAAGTCATCCGAAATCCCAGGTGATGAATCAGGATACAGCTGGGATGGTGTCCTCTCTGGATATGAAGTCATCTGGTAGGTCAGTTGATGGAATCTGGAAAGCCAGTACACTGCAAGGCTGGACGAATGTGGGGGACCTGGTTCCTGGAATGCCAGACTGGCAGAACAACATAGGTACGGCAACGGTTGGATGGCAGCACTGGCTACCACTGCTCTGCTCTCCATTTGGTAGGCATGGGCACATTCACAGAAAGGTCTCTGCATTGCAGAAAATAGCACAATGGGTCAAGTGGAAGAATTATTACCCCATCTGGGCGCTCATAATTCACACTGTGGAAGGTTTCATTGCCCTGTCCATCCACTATTAGAACAGTGTCTATAAACAACGTCCTGCCCACTTTCCACTGTCTGAACTGTACTTGTAACACTCTGTCTCTGACATATCTGCTTGCACCAGGATGCACGTTTTGTTGCCTCTTCCACTATCCAGGATTTCCTGTTTCTTTCAATCTCCTCCCAGCCTCTCCGAGGAAAGGTAGGAAAGGATATCCCATAGATCTCATTCGCTTTCCTACGAACCAGTCCTTCCCTCTTTACTACACTTGGTCAACTTGAGACCTTGGCCTGGCTTGGGGGCAGCCAGTCCTGATTCTGCCAGCTACGCATACTCAATGTAATATTAAATGGATCTTTGACTCCTCCTCCTCCTTGTGGGGACAGGGCTGTGGAGTCACTACTCTCTCTTACTTTCTGCTCCTCTGAGGCAAGAGTTTGAGGCTGTGGAACTGCACCTTCTTCATAAGGCCATATGGGTTCCCTCTCATCTTCTTCCTCGCTAAGGATCTGTGCCCAGGAGTGAGCAGTCATCCTCACTCCTGAGACTGTCCACTCTTTGCTGGGCCCGGAGGTAGACACCTCCCATTCAAGGGTCTCCCTCATCTCATCTTCTCCTATGAGACTTGGGCTAGGCCCCTCTCTCCAAGGGTCTGCCGATGCTCTTTCCGCAGTGGCTTTCTGTGACCCGGACTCAGAGACATCAGTACTTTGCTCTGCCTGTAGATCTGCACCCTCCTGCTTTATGCCACACTCTGCTGGGCTTCCTCCATCAGGCTCCACCTGGTGCTGTGTGCAGCCAACTGCAGATTCTTGAAGCTTTGTCCATGTGGGAGCCAAGCGAATCTTGGGTGCTTTAGTCAAGCCATATGTTTCTAGGCACCCAGAACAGTGTGGAACCATGAAGACATCCCTTCCAACCTTTAAGCACATTATACACACTCTAACTGGATATCCAGGAATCGCCACATGAGGAGGCAAACATCCCCCATAGTAACATCTCTCAATGTCTCTCAACTTGTTAACTTCTTCTACTATCATAGCCCGGGCATGATCCAGGTAGTGGGCTGGTCCTCAAGCCATGGCTGCAGAGAAAAACAAACAGATGCTCACTGTTATTTTAAGTCCCACTTTGATGGAAAAGTTTTTACAAAATGGCCCCTCTGCTGCTGTGTTTACTTTACTACCCCATCCTGTAATGGCGGTGGCAGCACTCCTGCGCATCAACATTCTGTTCTGACTCAAGCCACTGCGCATCCGATTTACACACTCTGCTAATAAAAGTTCACTCAAACTGCATAAACTGCACTGTTTGCTCTCTTAGCACATTTATATGATTTCAACTGGACTTTTTATTCACTTTAAATCACTGGTCTTGCTTAAAGTCCCCTAAAGCCACAGTATTTCATTGTACAGGATTGCCTGTAAATTTGTTGCTTCTGTCATACAACTCACAGTCTCTCACTTGGCTTTGAAAATTATACTGTTGCTGAACCTATAATTATGCTCACAGTCCAATGCTCAGAATTCTTGTTTTAGCTGATTTACTTGACACAGTCCTTCTTTGCAAAACAATCACACTGCTACACACAGATTCAGCTAGCTTTAGACGAAATCGAACACAGTTTGAGTTGCTTTTAAGTTGGTACTCACTTAATCAGTAGCTGATTATTGCGATGGAAAATGCGGCCTATAGCCAGTCTTGGAGGCCTCTGGATGGAAGCGGGCTGGCAGTCCTGCCAAATGTCCCTCTGAACACCACGCTCTCTTTCCAGACAAATTGGTATGCGAATTGAGCCTGATTTTAAACAGAAAAGTCCAGTTTTACTAGTTTTACAACGTTCTCAATCACTGTGACGCTCCTCCTGGCAAGCCAGTTCGCACACTCCTCACTCTTTCCCTCTCGAACACTGTGCAGTCACTCTAGAGTTGACTTGGGGGCAGGACTGATTGCAGTCTCACCAATCACTTGACGCCATGCAAATGAGCCTCTCTCTCTCTTCTCGTGCTCTTCTCTTCCACAGCAATCGACGAGCAGGGAAAACAAACTGCAAACCACACTTTTTTTTTTCCAACTGTAGCTCCTTGGCCGGGGCACCATTTTGACAATTTTTCATGGCATTTTACTCAACAACTCTCTTAGTCCATACCACAAGCACTTCCAACTTCTAGGACACAAATCTATCTATGTTTCCCACAGTTTTCCACACTTTTTCCTGTCACACAACACTTTAAAAGCTGGCAAACGTAATTATGATGCAGGACAAGGGCATACACTCTCGGGCTTTACTGCTCCTTGGTAAACAGTTGGCACAATTACAGCAGCACACAGCGGCACATTTAGTTGGCAATGCTTCTGATTTTTGGGCTACCTACTGCCAGACAGCCAAAACGCTAGCCACCATCAGAGCAACCTTTGTTGTTTTTCTCCCTAAATTTCAACCAAATCCCAGCGGGAGCCTCCAATTTGTAACCAGGGGTCGGATTGATGTTATTTTTTGTTTTTAGCGCGGTGCCTCCATTTTTGTAACCCAATACCTGGTTGCCTGGGTTCGGGGAGAAAACTGTTGCTCAACATTTTGGCTAGGTTTGAAACTTCTGCACAGGGGCACCCAAGTCATCCGGGTGCAGGAAGCAATAACTGAAATGTCCAAACCAGGAGTGGGATTCTAGAGTGTGGCTTTTATTCACAACAACAACAGAATAATAAAGCATAGATGGACCCCCACGGGGCTACACTCCCTGGTAATGCAGATCAACGGAGACTAGAACACATCTTCTTCACAACACTGTAACCCTCAGATTCTGAACACACTGGGCCCTCAGCCTGATACTGGTACTCTTCTCTCGGATTCCCTGGCGTGGCCCCCCGGCCAGCACTGGGACATTTCTCCATATGGCATGGATATTTATCAGGTGGCTCCCTCTACCACCCATGAGCTCCATTAGGGAAAACATGATCCTCAATCCCACGTCTGGGTACTTTCTGCGAACACTGGCCAAGTGACTGGAAGAAAGCTATAGATGTCCAAAGTGAACCCGTGAAGGTAAATCTGGTTACTCCAGATGGGGGGGGGGTCTCCTACCTCTCGCTCCCAAATCCATACCCGGACATTCATTTGGAATCAACACCTTTCTTGTGAACCCCTCTGGTTGTAGAATGCTATCTAGAAACGTATATCACATTTAACACTCTACTCTTCATGCACTGGTGTCCTCACTTGTAATGTTCTTTAAGTGGCTGTGTCCATCCCTGTAGACCCCCACTGTTTAGATGCATTTTAAGTCATACACAAACTTCAAGTACTGTACTTGGCTGTCCTTCCCTGACCCTACAGTAGCTGATACTTTACACACTGTCTCGGTGAACACATTGGCTCTATAGCAGAACAGACTCACCAACTGGTTTGCAGGTGCCCCAGGGCTTCTGGCAAAGAAAACACATCTTGGTACCTCGGTACTTGCTCTACAACTCATCAGGAAGCTTTCCCTCCTTCAGCAGGGCCAGGGGATTGCCCCTGAAATTGCTGGTCTCTTCCCCCCATCCCTCCAGGGATGGGGCAGTGAAACAAGCCGGGGAGTGGACTCTACCACTATGTCAGGTTTCTTCTTTGTCTCTAACTAGGACGAGAACACACACCCTCTACCTCTGGGTAGCTCTATTTCAGAGCTAGACTCCTGAGGGGCTGCCACCTGCAGCATACCTCCTTCACTCTCTGAGCCTGGCTGAAGACTTATTCAAAACTCCCAATGTTCTAAGCTAACCCCTTGCTGCAGCATTCCAGTGTGGCTTATGCTGCTGCGAGAATTCTATTTAATGTCATCCCTCCAGCTCAGCTGAGACTGAGGACAGTGCGAAACTCATTTAACTGGTGTCTCAAGCTGCCTTTCCCTGCTTCCCACTAGATCTAAGTGGGATTCTTGTAACCCTGGGTGACAGAGGGGTTACATATATATTTAGCCTGGACAGTTCACAGAAGAAATGGCATCTTATTTTCAGTGGGGCTGTACATCTACACAATATTATGCTGCATTGTGTAAGATCAGAATACACTAAAAACAATATTTTTCATCTGAGGGGATATTAAGTGCCGGACCGGTGCATGAGCAGAAAGATGTGTTGCACAAAGGGGGTGTGCTGGTCAGCACCGATATAACATTCAAAGAGAATGTGCCACCGGTACAGGGTGTGCATACAGTGAAGCCCACCAGGATGAAGCGCAGCACTGCAGATTCTAACCCCAGGAATCACTCATTATGATTAAACAAATGCAGTCAGCCTCCTGTGTTGGACTGCCCAGAGAGATGGAATTATATACAAATGATGGAACTCTCAATTGGCTCATGCCGCTTTCAAACTGCTGCCCTAGCAACTGCTGCACTCTGAGTGCTTCAGATTCTTTACTCCGCCTGCCTAGTGAAGACGTCCCAGACAGCTCTCCTTCAACCTCTTCAAAATCCAATTATCTGACCGATAAGTAGTGTTTTTAGTTTATATTTCAGATTGCTGCCTTAGTTTTAGTTTATTCTGTAGATTGTGTGATTTTTATTGTATTTAACGGTTCCTTGGAACCAAGGGTTCCGCTATTTCTAGTGAGGTTTTTACCTCAATCTTTTATACTTGTTAATTTTTTTGCGGTAGGTTCCTAACCGCATATATTTTTTTAAATCTTACATAGATTTTTTTAGCTTCTTGGTGTCAAGAACTGAGTAGTGCTCGGTTCCCGGAACCGTTAGCGGTTGTTTATAGTTGATATATTCGGTTCTAAGGAACCGATAATGTGTTATATTTTCTTCAACAATTCCTGCTCAATGTCAGAGGCTCCTCTAGTTAAGCCTAAAAAAAACGCACAGGACCCACTGGTTTTAAATTATGCGAGTCTTGTGGTCAGATAATAGCTAAAGCAGAAAGACATTCATTGTGTATTTATTGTCTGGGTACTAGCCATATTTTTGCAAATTGTGACATTTGTAAAACATTTTGCCCTAAAACTCTTAAGAAAAGGTCAAAAATATTAAAAGAGAGGGCCTCTGCTTCTACTAATACTGGTGAAGCTGGTTCCTCCACCTCTGGCACAAGAAAGGATAAAGGTAAAGCTAAGGATCCTAATAAAGGATCAGATAAAGTTGAGCAGGGTAAGCCAAAAAGGCCAGTGGAATCAGGGACTGAACCTGTGCCACTTAAGAAAAAATGTAAGGAAAAGCATGTCGCTGCACCTCCGGCCGAGAATGCTAAGGAGCTCCCAGCTGACAAAACTGGTATGCCCTCGGCTGAGGACATTGCCAAGGCCTTACAGGTCTTGCAAGCACTGCAAGCTATAGTCCTGGTTCCAATACTGATTGCCACAGTTCCTGTACTGGTTCCACACTCTCAGGAGCCACAGGCGTCTTTTCCTGAGGAGGAGGAAGATGATTTTGAGGAGGAACAGTTAGACCCAGAGATCTTTCCAGAACAGGAGTTCGGTTCCCCCCCAAGAGGCCCAGAGGATTATTCCTTACACTATGCTTTTGTTAAAAGCATGGTAGAAACACTCAAACTCCCTCTGCAGAAGACAGAGGAGGAGGATGTGTAGGAAGCAGAATTCTTGGATATGATGGGGTTAACTCCAGCAAAACGTTTATTACTGCCTATGCATAAGTCCTTAAAAAAGGCAGCAATGTAAGTAATCCAAACTCCCAATTCTATTTCAGGACTTGACAAAAAAGTTGATAAGAAATATCAGCTTGATAGGACAACAGCTGATTTTCTGTTCAGCCACCCTGACCCTGAAGGAGTTGTGCAGGCTGCTGCTTGCGACAAAGCCAGAATTCCCTTGGCTACCCATCCTCCAGATAAGGATTCTCAGAAGATGGATACAAAGGGAAAGAAAGAGTATATGGCTGCTTCTCTCATCCTTAGACAGGCCAATTATATGGCCTATGCAGTGCAATACCAGAAGGCACTCTGGAATGCAGTGTTAGCTCTGGCTGACAAAGTGCCTGGTGAGGTGGCAGTGGACTTGCAGGATACAGCAAAGGCCGCTTTAGATGCCACAAAATACCAGTTCCAAATGGCTGTGGACACTAATGACTCTGCAGCCAGGTTGATGGCGCTGTTTCCCTCAGAAGATTTGCCTGGCTCATGGCCACAAACCTGACTCGGACACCCAGGCCAAGGTGATGGACTTTCCTTTTGAAAAAAATTCCCTATTTGGAGATAAAACAGAGGCCTATATGAAGAAGGTAGAAGAATATGAGGCCACCTACAGAAGCAATTCTAAGGATAGTCCTTCCTCATCCTATAGGTCCCAGACCAGGGGAGGCAGGGGTAGGGGATCCTATCCCAGATCTTTTTTCCAAGCTCAGGCCTCTCAGCTGCAACAACAGCCTAGAGAATATTTCCGAGGAAGGGGCAGAAGAGCCATGAGGAGAGACTCTCCCGCCCCAGTGATTCAGGCACAGCCCACTTAGAACCTCTGACTGGCTAGTATAGGTCGCATCCCCTGTCAAAAATCCACCAGTGGATGGCAGACTGGCTAATTTTCTCCAGGATTGGTATACCATCACCACAGACAAGTGGGTCCTGGAGGTGGTGAGTCAGGGTTTGGCAATCAGCGTCAAATCTCTCCCCAAGCTGAAAGCAAGAACATTTGCACCAGTCACATCAGCAGACAGGATCCCACTGGATGTAGTAGTAAAACATCTGCTAGCAATCAAGGCAGCGGAGCCTGATTCCCTAAACCAGTGGGGCAAAGGATTCTACTCCAGATACTTCTTTACAAAGAAGAAAAATGGGGATTGGCGACCTATCCTGGATTTAAGACTTCTAAATGGACATTTTCTGAAACCAAAAAAAATTCAAAATGGTCACTCTTGCTCTGATCATTCCCACTTTACAAAAGGGAGATTGGCTAGCCTCCCTAGATTTAAAGGACACTTATTTTCACATCTCCATCAGACCTTCTCACAGAAAGTTTGAGGTTCAGACTGGCCTCAGGCCATTATCAGTTTGAAGCTCTTCCTTTTGGCCTGACTTCTGCACCAAGGGCATTCATAACGTATTTGGCCATGGTAGTGCAGTTTCTGAGAAAACAAGGAGTCTCAGTCTTTCCCTACCTGGATGACTGGTTAGTGGTGGGTCTATCTCTACATCTTACACAGCAGGCCTTAACACTAACAAAATCTACTCTGGAATCCCTGGGTTTCCTCATAAATGAGCAGAAGTCTCAGCAAACATCAGTTCAGGTACTCAAGTTCATTGGAGCAATACTGAACACCAGTCTGGGCAGAGCTCTCTTGCCACAGGACAGGGTGAAGAGTATTCTGTGAATTGCAAGTTCATTTGTACCAGGAAAACCCAAACCAGCCAGAGAGTTCCTTATGCTATTGGGCCACATGGCAGCTGCCACCATAGTGGTACTAGGTTCCAGATTCCAAATGAGGGACATTCAGTTCCACCTGAGACAATACTGGTCACAGAGGACAGATCCTCTGTCCAAACTGGTTCCAGTCACCCACACTCTCCTACAGGCACTGCAGTGGTGGCTGGATGAACAAAACCTTTGGGTAGGGGTTCCTTTCACAAAGGAACAACCTTCATTAGTTCTTACAACAGATGCATCCCTTCTGGGTTGGGGAGCACACGTACGGATTATACAGCAAGTGGCACATGGTCTACTCAAGAATTCATGTTGCACATACATTTTTTGGAGCTCAGGGCAGTGTACCTAGCCCTGCAGGCATTTGCTCCACATCTTCAAACCAAAGTGGTGCAGGTCAGAACAGACACCACTACTATATATTACATCAACAAACAGGGAGGAACCAGGTTAGCCCTACTGTGCACAGAAGCAATGAGGCTGTGATCCCTGGCCTACTCCATGAAGGTATCCCTTTCAGCCATACATCTTCCAGGAAAGGACAGTGTACTGGCAGGCTCCCTCAGCAGGATAAGTAAGGATCACCATGAGTGGTGTCTGAATCCTTAAATTCTCAGCTCGATTTTCAGGCGGGGCACTCCAGAGACAGATCTCTTCGCCTCTGCAGAATATCACCAGCTACCAATATATTGCTGCAGGCCTCCTCTCAGGGGCACACTACCCCTGGATGCATTGGCACTGGATTGGACAGGGAAGTTTCTGTATGCCTTTGATCCTTTTCCACTGATATTTAGGACCCTGCTGAAACTGAGGTGCCAATTGGCAACATGATACTGGTGGCACCAGATTGGGCGAGGCAGCACTGGTATTCCCTTCTGTTGGCTCTATCAGTCATACCTCCAATTCATCTGCCCAAGAAGCACAATCTGCTGACTTCCTCCCAGGGCAGGATACTGTACCCCAACCTGAAATCACTAAGGCTCAAGGCCTGGCTCTTGAGGACTTAAGAGTATGCGGATCTTAAACTGTCAGAACAAGTTTTGGCAGTGCTTAGGGGTTCCAGGAAACCTTCCACTAAAAAGACATACTCTGCCAAGTGGAAGGGGTTTTCCATATGGTGTGCAGGTAAGGGCATAGACCCATGCAGGGCTGACCTTGCCATTCTTCTGGATTACATGACACACTTGCATTCTTTAGCTCTGAAGCCTTCGGCATTCAAGGTTCATTTGGCTTCAGTTTGCCTGTCTGCAAGTAAGGAGAGGTCCATGGCCTCTCATCCAGTCTTCAGGAAATATTTTAAAGGCCTTAACCTTCTGTGCCCTCCTTTGAGGGAACCAGTTTCGGCCTGGAATCTGAATATCTGCATTGCCAAGCTCATGGATGCCCCATCTGAACCGATGGCAACAGCAGACTTGAAGTATATCACTTGGAAAACTGTGTTTTTGGTTGTTTTTACTTCAGCCAGAAGAATCAGTGAGTTACAAGCCCTGTGTACAGATGTAGATTACATCTCATTCCACAGGGACAAAGTGGTTCTCAGGACCAATAGAAAATGTCTTCCCAAAGTGGTGTCTGATTTCCATTTAAATTAGTCCATCACTTTACCTGTCTTTTTCACAGAGAACTCCAGTTCTCCAGAAAGGAGGCTTCACTCCCTTGATGTCAAAAGGGCACTTAGCCACTATATTCACAGAACTAAGTCTTACAGACCAGGCCAGTCACAGCTCTTTCTTACCTATGGAGAGGTAGGTAAGGGTAGACCCACCACAAAATGTACAATTGCTCATTGGATAGTGGCATGTATCCAGTTTTGCTATCGTAAAGTGGGTAAACAGACTCCCCTGGGCCTCATAGCACACTCCACCAGGGGTGCAGCTTCAAGGGATATCCCACTCTTGGAAAACTGCAAAGCAGATACATGGAAAACAGTACACACATTTACAAAGCATTACAACCTGGATCTGCAATCCAGAAGTGATGCCAAGTTTGGTACAGCAGTGCTGCAGAACCTGTTTCCTAAACAGGTTTGCTGCCCAACCTCCAAAGGTACTGTTTGGTACTCTGCATTTGTTTAATTATAATGAGTGATTCTTGGAGTTAGAAGAAAAAAATACTCACCATAGTAATCTTTGTTTCTTCAAAGGGATCACTCATTATGATTAAAGCACCCACCCTACCTCCCCTACTAAAAAACCTATGAACGTTGTTCTGCATCCCTGTTTTAGGATATTTTTTTCTATATAGGTTAAGTTAAAGACTCGCCTTTTGTTAACCAGTTGGTTCCCTTGTGGTCTCAAGTTTTTTAGGTTTATTTATTGGGATTTTTTTTTACCTGAGAGGACAAAAAAATTATTTAAAATAAATATTGTCACAGTTAGTGGGTCTTACACCCAGTTTAGGCTATGTAAGAATCTGAAGCACTTCGAATGCAACAGTTGCTAGGGCAGCAGTTTGAAAGTGGCATGAGCCAATTCAGAGTTCCATCATTTGCATATAATTCCATTTCTCTGGGCAGTCCAACACAAGAGGCTGACTGCATTTTTTAATCATAGTGAGTGATCCCTTTGAAGAAACAAGATTACTGTGGCGAGTAATTTTTTCACTCTGCAGTAGAGTTACTGCAGCAAACAATGCAATTTCAAAGGGAGTTAATCCCAGTTGTCATGCAGTAAACCTGTGACACCGCACTTCATCTTGGGGGGGGCTTCATCGTTCCTGTTGAAAATGTGACCCTGGACAGGAGTCACAGTGCAGGCAGCTGCCAAGTCAGGTGCATCCATGGTGACCCCAACTGAATACCTTCCAGGGGGAATGCATGGCACATTCCAGCATGCACCGCAGCCCCCATGGGCAATATTCAGCCCAGGAATGCAAATGACTGAGCATGCAGGGTGCAAAGGGGCCTTATGCATGCTCATTACCAGCCCATTTGCATGTTGGCATGGGGATGAATACACCAGAGCACCTCTCGCCCCCAAGCCCCAACCCAGATCGCTCCCATGTGGGACAAGCCTTGAAGTCTCTGGTGGTATAGTGGCACCCCCCACCTATTCCACCAGCCCCAATCACACCGGAGTCCAGGCTGTATCGGTTCCATATTGTAGGGACCCCAATGCCATCCCTAATTGCACCTGAATACACCTACTGTGCATATCCATAGTGTAGTGGCCCTTGCTCCCCCTCAATGGTGCACAGGCAGCCCCTCCCTTCCCCTCCAGCCCATCCCATCGTGACGACTGGCTCTGTAATGGGATCATACCACTATCGGCGGGTGGCAGAGCACTCGCAGTAGGATTCTGTAATGTGTTATATGTAGGCACGAGCTGTGTGTGGGTGATAACACCCAGTGGCCATACTCCTCAGGCACTTGCATGTGGATCCATCATCCCGGTGCCATTGCACTGCTCAGTGTGGGTGACAGCTGATGCTGTACCCACTCACACAGGTTCCAAAACAGGCATGTTACAGCCAATCTCCCATTTGTTTGTACATATCTATAGCCTGAAGCGTACACTGCAAATAGCATTACAGGATACTGCACCCCATAGCACCTGGGATACTTCAGAAGTCCAGAGGGTGGCATGTTACACAGGGGAACAGGGGAGAGTGTGGACTTGCAGCGGTGAATGACAGAGGGATGGCACCGCAGACTTGCAGCTCTAATCGGAGGATCACATGCTGGATTAAATATATTCATTTCGGAGCTACGCAAGGAGCAGATAAACACTGAGACCACCACTAAAAAAATGTAGTGTAAACAGCCTAAATCACCCCAAAAAAAGCACTATGCACTTCGAGAGGAGAAAATTAGGATTGTGGTGAGCAAGCGGGAGCAGATGCCACCGTTGGAGTACATCAGTGGTATCGCATACAATTTGATAATCTGAGACATTTGTTTAACTAGTATAAAAATATTGTTTTAATTAATTTTAAATGTTCAAATGAAGTTGTTTTAATTGACTGCATTACACGGCTTCAGTACAAGGAGATCTACAAGCAGGTAAGGAGACTATATTTTTTGTGGTTCTATGTGGTTGATACACACAGCAATTAAACACTTAAGCACTGCATCTCTTGTTTTTTCAGGTAGTGCAAAGATGAAGGTAAAATCATATTTATTCACTCTATTTTCTGTTTAATAAAACACTACATTTTATTGCTCACTGTGTTCACTCAATTTCTCTGTTTAAAGCACAGGCAGCGGGAAATTATGGTATGGGAATTACTGCTTTCAGTATTGTGAATTTTTGGTATTTTAGTCTCAGGAATGTAGTCTGTGGGAAAATGGGTGGTGGGATTTAGTACGGATACTCTTTAAAGAGGTACTAGTAATGCCTGTAATCAAATTTATTGCAAATAGAGACATATATACTGTATACACACACACACATACACACTGTATCAACATCAACAACGCCACGATTACTGACCCCTCTGCACATCGTGGATTCTCTCAACACAGTGTTTATTAACCTGACTGGAGTGCTACCCCCTTCCCCGACTACCTGCATCCTGCTGGGGAAAAAAACAACTGCATGCCTCAAGGGGGCTCAATCCCTGTCTTCTGCTTCAAAAAAGTGTCACTGAAGGAGGCTTACAAACACACATAAAAAAATACTAGGCAAGACCAGAATGGGGAGTGATGGAGTCGATATGAAACTCCTATCCCAAACACTGGATGTCATCATCGTGCCAGTTACAAAACTATTTAACAAATCACTGGCTCTTGCACAATTCCCTGGGATCTGGAAACAGGCTCTCATGATGCCGGTGCACCAGAACGATGATATGACAGGCACTACCAATTATAGGCCAATATCCATTCTCTCTCCCTTATCTCAAGTTCTGGAAAAGATTGTGGCCGTCCAACTCACAGATTACCTCAACAAATACAACCTGTTATGTCCCAATCAACATGGCTTCAGGCAGAATCATAGTACCTCCACTGCCTTGCTGGACTACACTGACTACTCACACAAGACACTAGACAAAGGAAAACTGGTGGGGTCAGTCTTCATAGACCTCACCAGAGCCTTAGACACTGTCAATCACGCTCGCTTCCTGACTCAACTACAGAACCTGGGGGTTGCAACCACTGCTGTCTGCTGGTTCAAGGACTACCTAACACACAGAAGCCAACGTGTAAAAATTGGGCACACAGTATCTAGCTCCAACGAGGTATCTTTAGGCGTCCCACAGGGGTCAGTACTGGGGCCCTTACTATTCAGCCTATTCCTAAATAATCTTCCTGAAACCTGTGACACTAAACTGATACTTTACACAGACAACACTGTACTTCTCACCAGCAATTCATCAATAGTTGCCCTCCACTCCGAGCTGCAGGCATCCTTCTACAAGCTGGAAGACTGGTTCTGTAGCCATAAACCTCTATTAAACTACAAAAAGACCAATGTGATGGTCACAGCCAGCCCACAGCACAGAAAGAAACCCCTTTCCCTCACCATCTCCAATAAAGTCAGTGAGCCGCTAGAACAAGTTCACTCCTTTAAGTACCGGGGGGGTCACCACTGATGACTCCCTCACCTTCACCCAACACATCGACACAGTGGTAAAGGCCATGAACAACAAGCTGGGTGTACTCTATAGGCATAAAAAGTTACCTCACTCCAGAGGCCCTCTGTTTCTCAGTCTATAGCTCCATCCTTTCTACCGACTATGGATTGGTGGTCTACGGCGCAGCAACAGACACTGCACTAAAAAGGATTCACATTGCCCACAACAAGGCATGTAGGCTCACAATGACTGCAGATCGAAATACCCACACCTGTTCCTTATACGAGGAGACCAACTGGCTGCCAATAAGGAACAGGATTATATTCCAAACGTGTCTCCTTGGAAAAAAGGCACTAATGGGTAAAACTGCCCCATGCATTTCTAGCATCCTAACAACAAGTGCTACCAGCTATACCACCAGAGGCAGGATGAGGGGGGCCCTATCAACACCTTTCCATGGAACTGTGCAGGGACAGCGTGCTTTCAGCTATGGGGTCCCCAATGGCTTAATGAAATGCCAGTGCACATTCTAAACTCCCAATGCATCTCGTAATTCAAAAATGGCCTAAGGCAACACCTTCTTACTAGGACAGTTTGTGACTGCCACTAGGACTCTAACACCCATAATGCCCACTCACTCACACTCTCCTTCCCCTTAATTTTAAACCCACTCTTCCCCCTTGCCCTATCTCTGTTTTTCTCTCCCCTCTGTGCCTTTTCCCCCCACTGGATCAACCTTAAAACCAACCTACTACCACCATCTCCCAACCTCCTAGACAAAGACACTTCTTTTGGCCACCCACTCCCCCCCCATCTCCCCTTCCCCTCACCTTGACTCCTCCTTAGACTCTCACACTAGGTGTCACACCTCTTTATCTCCTTCACTACATGTAAACACTGTCCTTTACCCTAGTTGAATGCTCTTGATGCTGTACTATCACCATTGGTACTATGAATGACATTGTAACCTTATTGTATACTAGCTACCTACTATTCGAGTATTGTATATAAACTGTTTATTATTGTTGTCACTGTTTGACATGGAACTTTTGTAAAAGAGCTCTGAGCTCAAAGGTATAATCCGAATTCCTAAATAAATAAATATATTTTATATATATATAGATAGATACAAACATAAATCCTATTTTTGCATCTTCTAGTTAGTTTTCAAATTCTCATAGACTTTTTTCTGTCCACCTGATAGAATCTGGAATGAGTTAAGTAAGTACTATTTTATCAAGGCCCTGATCCAGCAACTCAGTAAATACACACTCAGTGTAATACATTATAAAATGATAAAAAGACAGTCTTCTGTTTGCAGCTGTTTGATCAGGAATTTTATAACTGGTATAAGATTTTTTTGTTACATCTATGTTGGTCCAATAAAAGGTATCAAATCCTTTGCTTCTGTAGCACTCATGGTTTGTCAGCAGTTAATTCATTAGATGAGGTCTTCCTTGCCTAGAATTTGACTGTTTCTCCACCCCTCCCCCAAACACAAACACACACTCTTAGTATAAGAGATCTCATTAGTTATCTGTTATGTTTGGGAAGCATGCCACAGCCCTTTCCTGTCAAAAATAAATTTATGTATTTAGCATGGGTAGTTCACTGAAGACCTGGCATTTTATCAGATAGGTCTTGAGAGGTTAAAAAAGTGTAAATCTTTACAAAATTTTCTGGGAAAGGGTAATGTTTATGAGGTATGAATCTTTCTTGAAAGACTGTCATCCCCAACTGAATTAGTAGCAAAAAATGTTTAAATGCTAATCATTTAAATGTGCAAGCTGTTGCATTTCAAAGGGGGTAAACAAATCTCCAGTTTAATAGGCAACTAATATTTAACAAGCTATGTATTTAACAAGAGTAGTTCACTGAAGACCTGCCATTTTATCAGATAGTTCTTGAGAGGTTAAAAACAGTGTAAATCTTTACAAAATTTGCTGGGAAAGGGTAATGTTTATGAGGTATGAATCTTTCTTGAAAGACAGTCATCCCCAACTGAATTAGTAGCAAAAAAATGTTTAAATGCTAATCAAATATGCAAGCTGTTGCATTTCGAAGGGGGTAAACAAATATCCAGTTTAACAAGCAACTAATATTTAACAAGTTTTTTCAGTATTTGTGTCAAGGTAGATGTCAAGATGAACAACTCAGAGACTTGTAGGAGGGCAGCAACCAAGGCCAACAGGATGCTGGGATGCATCGCTAGGGGATCACCTCCAGAAGGAGGGAAGTGATACTCCCTCTGTATAACTGCTTGGTGAGGCCACACCTTGAGTGCTGCGTGCAGTTTTGGAGGCCACACTTAAAGAGGGACATTAAACTCCTGGAGAGGGTCCAGAGGAGGGCAACCAAAATGATTTGGGGCTTGGGGACAGGACCTATGAGAGAGAGGCTCAAGAGCTAATATGTACACATTGGAAGAAAGAAGGACCGGGGGACATGATAAAGGTCTTCAGGTACATGAAGAGGGTAAATAGGGAGGAACAGTCAGGGTGCTTCAAGGAAGGAGGAGGGGGCCACTAGAGGTCATGGGTGGAAGCTGAGGGGAAGATTCAGGGAGAAAGGAGGAGGTGCTACTTCACTGAGAGGGTGGTGGAGCCATGGAATGCACTGCCTAGGGGCTGGTGGAGGCAGAGACGGTGGAGGGGTTCAAGAGGGGTGGGACAGGTACAGGGGAAGGGTTCTGGAAGCAAAATCCAATGCAGCAAGAATATCCGGAACTGGGAAGGGAGAAGCCAGAGAAGGCGAGGGGGGCAGCAAGGTCAGCACCCAGGGTGGGAGCTGACCAATCGAGCAGACTTGAAAGACCATTAGGCCTATTCTGCTGGCATTTTAGTATGTTAGTTTCCTAATGGCTATCAGATAAGCATCTTGGAGTTATTTCTCCAACATTCTAAGCAGAAAGAAGGGATTAGTTGTCATAGTAATTTGTAGATGTAGAAGAATACATTGAAATGTTCAAAAAATTAGTTCCACAAAACTCCATTTTCAAGCTACAGATAGCAAAATGGCTGTAGTCTCTGCCCACAGCCATAAAAAGGAGCCATAAGAAGGCAGTCTGACAGACAATGGGGTAGACACATGCAGTTTAGAGCGGAGTGAGAAATGTCACTTAATACAATGCACCCTGTGCTAATATCTCATCAGTAGAGCTCACATTTTTATACTTCTTTGCTGGAATCAACCTCTGTAAATAATCAACAAAGTGATATTATTTTCCTATATATGTTGTGTTTGGACTGAATTTCACACTCCAGCCAGCAACACCACTACCCAAGACATGACTACTGAGGACAGGCTGGTACAGCCAGAAGAGAGAAGTTCTGGAACAGCATCAGCCTGATCTTACTGTAGGTGAGCCAAACCCCAGAGGGTGCACATATAAAACGGCATACTGGTAACAGGTCAGAGAGGAAAGTCTGTGACCCCAGGGCCCCTGGTCATGGTCTCAGGAGGGTGGTAACAGAACTCTGTAAAACTTCTGCACAAAAGACTTGAGTGATTACGACTGTCACAGTACTGTTCCACAGCGGTTTGTAATCCTGTCTGTTACAGCATTCAAGTTAGTGACTGGGTGTCAGGGTGCCTACATTAGAGAAAGGGTGCTGTTGTGCTTCAGGCAGTGCCTTGACTGGACAGAGAACTGTTGGCCTTGAAGTAGTCCCTCAACTGGACAGAGGACTACTGTGCCTGAAGCAGTGAATGGGTGAGAGATAGAGCACTGCTGTGCCTGAAGTAGTGCCCTGACTGGAAACAGTGTTGCCATGTAAGCAATAAAACATGACAGGGTGTGTGTTAGACGCTAACACACGGCTAGGAGGTGTAGTGAGGCACAAGGCCACTGGCCGAGTGCGTATGTCCTCCTAGCTGTGTGAAAGTGTCTAACACACACCCTGGAGTGGCTTATTGCACTTATGAAATGGCTACCTAAAATATAGATGCATGTGATAACTTAAATACATAGCATTTAATAGCGAAAAACTTGTCTTAATTTTTAATAAAACAGTTTCCTCCACCTACTTTTTTTATTTTTGAGTTGAGGACTTTTGAGCTGTTTAGGCTTCCGTATTTGTATTTTTTCATGGCAATACCCCAAACAACTAGCAGCACTCATAAGTTTAGGAGAAAAAAAATTGCAGCCAGTCTCGAGGTCAGGGGCTAGTGGCTGCGCCTGATCCAGAGGCTGCCACTCAGCATCTCCCAGCCGGGAACAGGGTGAAGAGCTCAAGCACCATCGGTCTGCATTGTGCAGTTCCTTAACAGCTGCTGTTCCGGTTGGTGTCACTGTGGAATGGCGGGGCCATACAATTTTGGATAGTCACATAAATGCCAGAAAACACACTTTTCAAATAAAAAGTATTTGTTTCATAGCTGTAGCAGTCTCCCCATCCTCTGTGGAGCTGGACACACACACACACACACACACACACACACACACACACACACACACACACACAAGCGGTCTCCCAATCTTCTTAAGCAAATATTTATATTTGTTCAGGTGTGGCGACTCAATTGCCGAGCAGGGGAGAGGAAATCTAGTTGACTAATTTCTCACTAACATGACCAGAAAACATTTCATGTCAGCTTTGAACTAAACCCTACCGTTTTCTGGTTGCTTTGAGAGAAATCAATATAGCTGATTATTTTCCTTCAACATTCTATTTAGGGCTTCTTTACTAAAATCACTACTCTGCTTACAGCCTGTACTTTTTCCTGTATGTTAGAAATATTAACATAGTCAGTGGCCAAGTAAATTGCTAGATTTTTATACCCATTTCATATGCCTAGAGCAGCACCTCAACAGAAGACTAAGCCTTGCTGTGCCTGAAGTAGTGCCCTGAATGAAAAACTGTGTTGCCATGCCTAGAGCAGTACCTCAACAGAAGACTAAGACTTGCTGTGTCTTAAGTACTGCCTTAACTGGAAACAGTGTTGCCATGTCTAGAGCAGTGCCTGGACAGGAGACTGAACATTGTTGTGCCTGAAATAGTGCCACAACTGGAAACTGTGTTGCCATGCCTCATGCCTGGAGCAGTGCCTGAAGAAGTGTTATGTTGGAAACAGGGTTGCCAGACCTAGAGCAGTGCCCTGACAGGAGATTGAGCATTGTTGTGCCTGAAGTATTGTCCTGACTAAAAACAGTGTTGCCATGTCTGGAGTAGTGCCCCGACAGGAGACAGAGCTCTGCTGTACCCGACACAGTGCCCTGGCTGGAAACAGGGTTGCGATGCCTGGAGCATGTCACAACAGGAGGTTAAGTATTGCTGTACCTGAAGTAGTACGAGACAAAAAGTGGGGCTCACTACACTTAAAGTGTCCAGTGTGGTGTAAATAGTAACTAGAGAACCAACGACTAGGGAGGGGAGTGGGTTCCAAGAACTCACACAAATACTATTGCACTGCCCCAGAGCTCAAACAAAGCCTCTTAAATAAAGGATTAAAAAAAAACAGCTTACCAACCTCTGATTCAATAAATATTTATTCAGGATGTACTCTAAAACTGCAGCCATAAAGTGCATAAAGTAAATAAATACTGCAAACTTACGAAAAAAGCAAATGAAGTACACACCAACACCAGCTTGGTGCAGCCGCAGCAAGCCCTAGGCAGCATGAAACATAGAAACATAGATTTTGACGGCAGATAAGGACCGCTTGGCCCACCCAGTCTGCCCATTTCCCTACCTAATGGATAAGCTGCAGATCCTAGTTAACCAGCAGCCTACTTCTTCCTACCCCCACCCCCTAGAATTGCCTTATGACTGTCCCATGCATGCTTGAATTCCACCAGTTTTTGACTCCACAACCTCCTCCAGAAGGCCGTTCCATGCATCCACAACCCTCTCTGTGAAAAACTACTTCATTAAATTACCTCTGAGCTGCCCCCTTCTATCTTCAAATTGTGCCCCCTTGTTCTTGCACCTCTTTTTGAAAGATGCTACCCTTTTGGACTTTGTTGATTCCTTGAGATACTTGAAAGTTTCTATTATGTCCTCCCTCCTTTCCTCGAGGCTACATATTCAGCTCCTAAGTCTCTCTTCATATGTCTTCCGCAGACCCTGCACCATTTTAGTTGCCCTCCTCTGGACAGCCTCCATCCTATGTCCTTGCGGAGATTGGGTCTCCAGAACTGCACGCAGTACTCCAGATGGGGTCTCACCAACTGTCAGTACAGAGGGATAATAACTTTCTGTTTTCTACTGGTGATGCCTCTCCCTATGCATCCCAGTATCCCCCCAGCCCACCTTGCTGCCCTCTCACATTGCATGCTCACCTTTACGTCATCTGATATGATTACCCCCAGGTCCCTTTCCATTTTTGTTGTTAGTATCTCACCCCCATTGTGTACTCTTCCCCTGGGTTTTGTCTCCCAGGTGCATTACTTACACTTCTTAGCATTGAATCTAAGCTGCCATACATTTAACCATTCCTCTAACCTTGCCAAGTCCCTTCTCATCCTTTCCACCCACCTTGTGCATCAACTCTGTTGAAGATCTTTGTGTCATCTGCAAAGAGACATACTTTTCCTTCCAGTCCCTCTGCAATGTCGCCACAAAGACATTGAAGAGGACCGTCCAATACTGAACCCTGCGGTACCCCACTAGTAACCCCTTTTCTTCAGAGTGGACTCCATTTACTATTACTCTCTGTGTCCTATTCTCCAGCCAATTTTTACCCAGGCTGTCATCTTGGGACCCACTCCCAGGCTGGCTAACTTGTATATTAATCTTTGTGTGGGACTGTGTCAAATGCCTTGCTAAAGTCTAGGTAGGCCATGTCCACAGCCCTCCCTGATCTACTACTTTGGTCACCCAGTCAAAGAAATCTATCAGATTTGTCTGGCATGACCTTCCCGCTGTGAATCCATGCTGCCTTGGGTCCTGAGCCCCTCTGGCCTCTAGATACTCAACAATTCTTTCCTTCAGAAGTGATTCCATCATTTTCCCTACCACTGAGGTTTAACTAACAGGTCTGTAGTTTTCTGCTTCTGCCTTGCTCCCACTTTTGTGAAGGGGAATCACATTTGCCCTTCTCCAGTCCTCAGGTACCACCCCATCCTCCCATGATTTGTTAAAGAGGGTAGTCAGTGGTGTCACTAGTTCTACCCTTAGTTCTTTTAGATTTCTGGGATGAATCCCATCAGGCCCCATTGCTTTGTCCACCTTCAGTTTTAAGAGGTCTTTCAGAACCCTTTCTTCTGTAAATGGGCTGGTATCAACTTCTGTATCCAGAGTGTTTCTACTGTTTGTTTTAGGTACCTCCCCCACTTCCTTTGTAAATACTGAGCAAAAATATTTTAGTATCTCTGCCTTTTCACAGTCACCCTCTGCCCACCCTCCCTCCTCTTTATTAAGCCTCACTAGCCCTCCCTTCGCTCCCTGATGTACCTATAAAAGGTTTTATCCCCCTTCTTAGCCAACTCAGTTATCTTTTCCTCGGTTTGGGCCTTTGCTGTTCTGACTGCCTTCCCAGCTTCCTTTTGCTTTAACTGATACAGTTCTCTGTCCTGCTCCTTCTGTGATTCCTTGTACTTCCTGAATGCTTTATTTTTCTCTTGAACCTTCACTGCCACTTCCTTTGAGAACCATAGTGGTTTCTTACATCGTTTCATTTTGTTAATTTGCTTCACACAAAGGCTTGTTACCTCTGTGATGGCAGTTTTTATTATTCCCCATTGTTCTTCCACCCCTCCTTCCTGCTCATTTGCTAGTGCATTCCTTAGGCACTCACCCATTTTGGCAAAGTCAGCCCTCCTAAAGTCCAGTACTTTTGCCTTTGTATGGCTTGACTCTATTGCTGTGTTTATTGTGAACCACCAAGTAACTTGTCTTTGATACAGATCTGGCTCCTGATAAGTCTCTGTCATCCCCTTGATCAATCCTCTCAATTGATGGGTCTCTTCTGGCTCACTCTGTTTAGGAGTCTAGCACAGATTCACAGCCCCCGCATAGGGCTCCCACCTCTCTTCATCAGTTTCAATTTCACAAATTTCTGTCATTAACTGACAGTATTCCGGAGGGTCGGCCCTTCGATCTTGCAGTTTGAGTTTCAGCAGATCACACTTGAAAATCTGGCTGACTTCAATATATGGTCTAATCAGACCTAGTTCAGTGTTTGAGCAGTTACCCCCCCCCCCCTTTTCGGTGGGCCTTTTGTACGGCCCTCTCCATTCTGGTAACAAAGGCAGACAGTTTCTCATTTCTCCAATGTTTTGCTCACTTGAATTTCCAGAACAGGTCTTCCCCTGTCTCAGTGCTGCCAAACACTCCCTGTAAAGTGGAAAGATATTCTGCTGCAGTTGCCTTGGACTAGTGGCCCACAGGAACCAAATGGCTTCCAGAGCGGGACCCCTCAAACTTTCCATCAACCTTTTTCTCTTCTTCCCCTGAGAACACTGCCACTCTTGTACTAAGGGCGTAGCATAGTACTTCCAAGTCTCCAAATCATCTTCCCCCGAAGGCACGGGCACAGTACCAGAGAAGAGTCTCAATCTCCAGTAGGAGTCTAATTGGACGTGGGTGTGCAGTCATGTGACACACCCAGCCAATCAGCTGACGTTTCACCCATAAGCTTCCTCAGAGCTGATCTGCTCTTCCCACACACACACACATTCTAAATCCCCACAACCATGCATATTCATAAGGTGGGAAGTGCTTAACATGGCAAACACACAAAACACATTATACACTGACGAACATATTAAAAACAGTTTAAAGATAACACTGTAGTGGCAGTTCTTCATTCAGGCCTTTAGGGGTCAGAGTATCTAAAGAAAAAAGTCAGTCACATTCCCTTTGGTCACGTTTTTTAGGATAATCAGCCCCTAGTGGACCCAGTTCCACTTTTTCAATTCCAACAAATTTTAAACTGGCTGGTGACCTATGATTCACTGCTTTATAATATTTTGCCATCGCATTCATCTCTGATGAATTCCTAATTGCCAATTTGTGTTCACAAATGCAATCTTTTAGGGGCCATTTTGTCTGTCCCACGTAACCCATGGACACGCCAGTAAATACAGTATATAATACCTGAAGTGGAATAATTAATGAAAGATTCAGTTTTGAATTGTTTGCCAGTATGTGGATGCTTGAAAACCTCTGTATAGTATTATTGCACTGAGCACAGTGGACACACCTATAGATACCACTTGGAATTGGTGGTAGCCACATCAGAGATTATTCACACACTTTTTGATGCAAACTGTGTACCAATTTATCACATAAATTTCTCCCTCTGCAAAGGGTCACTCTTCGTTCGATATTTTCATACATGGGTGCACTCAATAATATGCCAGTGTCTGCGCACTATGCGAGATATTTCGTCACTTTGGTTACAGTAACTGCTGACAAATGGAATCTGTTCTCTCTCTGGGAGCTTGTCTTTTTAAATTAACAGTTGGACACGTTCTTCCGTTTGTGCTCTAGTCCAGATTTTTATTTTTCTGGATGGTACCCACGATCCACAAACCTCAGTGCTCTGACTGTAAACAGTGTTGCCATGTCTGGAGCAGTGCCCCGACAGGAGACAGAGCTCTGCTGTACCTGATACAGTGCCCTGGCTGGAAACAGGGTTGCAATGCCTGGAGCATGTCACAACAGGAAACATAGAATTTGACGGCAGATAAGGACCGCTTGGCCCACCCAGTCTGCCCATTTCCCTACCTACTGGATAAGCTGCAGATCCTAGTTAACCAGCAGCCTACTTCTTCCTACCCCCACCCCCCAGAATTGCCTTATGACTATCCCATGCATGCTTGAATTCCACCACTGATTTTGACTCCACAACCTCCTCCAGAAGGCCATTCCATGCATCCACAACCCTCTCTGTGAAAAAATACTTCCTTAAATTACCTCTGAGCCACCACCCCCCTCTATCTTCAAATTGTGCCCCCTTGTTCTTGCACACCTCTTTTTTTGAAAGATGCTACCCTCTTGGACTTTGTCGATTCCCTTGAGGTACTTGAAAGTTTCTATCATGTCCCCCCTCTCCCTCCTTTCCTCGAGGCTATACATATTAAGCTCCTTAAGTCTCTCTTCATATGTCTTCCGGTGCAGACCCTGCACCACTTTAGTTGCCCTCCTCTGGACAGTTTCCATCCTGTCTATGTCTTATGGAGATTGGGTCTCCAGAACTGCACACAGTACTCCAGATGGGTCTCACCAGCTGTCTGTACAGAGGATAATAACTTCCTGTTTTCTACTGGTGATGCCTCTCCCTATGCATCCCAGTATCCCCCAGCCCTCCTTGCTGCCTTCTCACATTGCTTGCCCACCTTTAGGTTATCTGATATGACTACCCCCAGGTCCCTTTCCATTTTGTTGTTGTTAGTATCTCACCCCTATTGTGTACTCTTCCCTGGGTTTTGTTTCCCAGGTGCATTACCTTGCACTTCTTAGCATTGAATCTAAGCTGCCATACATTTGACCATTCCTCTAACCTTGCCAAGTCCTTCTCATCCTTTCCACCCCACCCTGTGCATCAACTCTGTTGCAGATCTTAGTGTCATCTGCAAAGAGACATACTTTTCCTTCCAGTCCTTCTGCAATGTCGCTTATAAAGACATTGAAGAGGACTGGTCCTAATACTGAACCCTGCGGTACCCCGCTAGTAACCCTCCTTTCTTCTGAGTGGACTCCATTTACTATTACTCTCTGTGTCCTATTCTCCAGCCAATTCTTTACCCAGGCTGTCATCTTGGGACCCACTCCCAGGCTGATTAGGAGATTAAGTGTTGCTGTACCTGAAGTGGTGCCATGATGGAAACAGGGTTGCCATGCCTGCAGCAGTGCCCTGAAATGCAGTGATTTAAGGCTCTGAGTTGCAAACCTGGAGACCTGAGTTTGAATCCCACAGCCCCCACTTCCATGCTGTGTGACCCTGAGCAAGTCACTTAACTTCCTTGTGCTCCCATGTCACACCTGGAAACAAGCTTCAGCTAAGTGTCTGTCTCCTGGTTTAAAAAAAAAAAAATGTTGTGCCTGGAGTAGTACTGAGACTGGAAACAGTGTTGCCATGCCTGGAGCACTGCTCAGACAGGAGATGGAGTGTTGCTGTGCCTAAAGTAGTGCCATGATTGGAAATAGGGTTGCCATGCCTGCAACAATGCCCTGAAGATGGACTGCTGCTAAGCCTGAATATTGTCCTGATTGGAAACAGTGCTGCCAAGCCTGGAAAAGTGCCCGACAGGAGACAGACAGCAGTGCCTAAAACAGTGCCCTGACTGGAAAGTGCTGCCATGCCTGGAACAGTGCCTGACTGGAGACAGACTGCTGTGCCTAAAACAGTGCCCCAACTGGAAAGTGCTGCTATGCCTGGAGCAGTGCCCTAATAGGAGACAGACAGTTGTGCCTGAAACAGTGCCTCAATGAGACAGAGTTACTGTCTGTTTATATGCTGTCACTTTCCATTTTATTTTCTCTTCTAGATTAGAACTTTGGACTGTAGTGAACCACGGTCTGTAACCGTGTAAAAGGTGCAAACTTTTTTTTCATTCTTTTCACCAAAACTGCCCTTACTCAGCCTGGCTACCTTCCCGGTCACCGATCTCGCTCTTCCTCACCTTACCTATCTTCCCTCAGTCAATTATACCACCATTCCACAGCGCGAGTACCTCTCCCTGATCTCCGATTCTGCTCTTTCTCAGTCTGCCTATCTCTACTTAGCCACTAATGCTGCCATTCCTCAGCATGACCCCCCCCCCAGTCACCAATGCTGCCCATCATGGACACCTTCCCCCAGTTACCAAAGCTGACACTACTCAGCCTGGCCACCACCCTGGTCATGGATGCTGCCATTCCTCAGTCTAGCTATCTCCCTGGTAACCAATGTTGCCCTGTTTCTCTGCCTTGCCACCTCCCTCAGTCACTGATGCTGCCCTTCCTCAGCCTGACCACGTCCCCAGTTAGGGAACCTGCCCTTCCTCATCCTGGACACCTCCTCAGTTACCAGTGCTGCCCTTACTCAGTCTGGCTGCCCCCCAAGTCACTGATGCTGCCTTCCTCAGTTAGCCTATCTCTCCCCTAGACAATGATGCTGTCATTCCTCTGTGTGGCTACCTCACTTGGTTACCATGCTAAACTTTCCTCAGCCTGCCTACCTCTCCCTGGTTACTGATGCAGCCCTTCTTCAGCCTGGCCAACTCAGTCACTGATGCTGTCATTCTCAGCCTGCCCACCTCCCTGGTCACTGATCCTGCCCTTCCTCAGCCTGTCTCTCTCCCCAAGTCAAAAATGCTGCCAGTCTGCAGCCTACCTCCACAGGTCACCGATCCTGCCCCTCCTCAGCCAGACTGCCTCCTCTAGTTACTGATGCTAACCTTCCTTAGCCTGTTTACCTCTCCCCAGTTACTGATGCTGCCCTTCCTCAGCTTGGCCACCTCTGTATTCACCACTACTGCCCTTCCTTAGCCTGCAGTTTCTACCCCAGTCACTGATGCTGCCGCCATTCCACAACCTGCCTACCTCCCCACCCCTGGTTACCGATGCTGCCCTTCCTCAGCCTGGTTACCTCCCCCCATTACCGAAGCTGCCCTTCCTTAGCCTGGCTACCTCGCCCCGGTACTGATGCTGCCCTTCCTCATCCTGGACACTTTCACAAACTCTGGTGCTGCCTATCCTGAGCATGCCTATCTCTCCAGTCACTGATCCTCCCCTTCAGCTTGGCCATCTCCCTAGTCACAGATCCTGCCCTTCCTCAGCCTGGACACCTCACTGATCACTGATGCTGCCCTTCCTCAGCCTGCCTAAATCTCCCCCGTCACTGATTCTGCCCTTCAGTCTGGCCACCAATGCTGCCCCTCCTCAGCCTGGCTCCCTCAACCCAACTGTCATTGATGCTGCCAATCCTCAGCCCAGCCACCTCTGCAGTTAATGTGCCCTTCCTCATCCTGGCCACCTCCTTAGTTACTGAAGCTGCCCTTCCTCATCCTAGCCACCCCCCCACCTGTATCTGATGTTGCCCTTCCTCAGTCTGGACACCTCCCCAGTTACTAGTGCTGCCTTTCCTCATCCTGTACACCTCCCTGGATACCAAAACTGCCCTTACTCAGCCTAGCCACCTCTCTGGTCATAGAAGCTGCCCTTCCTCAGCCTAGCTACTTCCCTGGTAACCAATGCTGCTGTTTCAGCCTTGCCATCCCACCCCCCCATCACTGATGCTGCCTTTCTTTAGCCTGGCCACTTTCCCAGTTACTGAAGCTTCTCTTCCTCATCCTGCACACCTCCCTGATTACCACTGCTGCCCTTACTTAGTCTTGCCACATCTCCCAGTCACCGATCTTGCCTTTTCTCAGCCTGCCTCACTCCCTACCTCCTCCAGTCACCTATGCTGTTCTTCCTCAGACTGGCCACCTCCCAAGTTACCGAAGCTGCTTTTACTTAGCCAGGCCACCTCTCTGGTCATGGATGCTGCCCCTCCTTGGCCTGGCTACCTCTTTGGTAATCAGCGCTGCCCTGTTTCAGCCGTGCCACCTCCCCTGTCACTGATTCTTCCCTTCTTCAGTCTGGCCACCTCCCCAGTTACCAAAGCTGGGCACCTCCTTGCAACCGTCACCAATGCTGCCCTTACTCAGCATGACTACCTGCCCCGGTCACTGATCATGCCCTTTCTCTGTCAGCCTATCTCTTTCCAGTCACTGATGCTGCCCTTTTTGAGCCTGACCACCTCCCCAGTTACTGAAGCTTCCATTCCTCATCCTGGACACCTCCCCAGTTACAGATACTGCCCTTACTCAGTCTGGCCACCTCCCCCGGTCACCAGTCCTGCCCTTCCTCAGCCTGCCTATCTCTCCCCAGTCACTGATGCTGCCATTCCACAGCCTACCTCCCCCGGTCACCAATGCTACTCTTCCTCAGCCTGGCCACCTCCCCACTTACCGAAGCTGCCCTTACTCAGCCTGGCCACATCTCTGGTCATGGATGCTGCCCTTCCCCAGCCTGGCTACCTCCCTCGTAACAAATGCTGCCCTGTTTCAGCCTTGCCACTTCTTACTAATTCTGCCCTTTTTTAGACTGGCCACCTCCCCAGTTACCAAAGCTGCCCTTCATTATCCTGGCTAGCTCCTTGGTTACCAGTGCTGTCCTTCTTCAGCTTAGCCACCTCCCCAGTTACTGAAGTTGGGCACCTGCTCTCAACTGTCATCGATGCTGCTCTTACTCAGCCTGGCTACCTGCCCCAATCACCGATCACGCCCTTCCTCAGCCAGCCTATCTCTTCCCAGTCACTGATCCTGCCATTCCTCAGCCTGCCTCTCTCTTCCCAGTCACTGATGCTCCCATACTGCAGCCTGATTACCTCCGCCGGTCACTGATGCTACCCTTCCTCAGCCATATTCTTCAGCCTGCCTACGTCTCCCGACAACTGATGCAGCCCTTCCACAGCCTGGCCATCTCCCTCATCACCCATTCTGCCCTTCTACAGCCTGGCCACCTCCATGGTTACCGATGCTGCCCTTCCTCAGCTTGGCCACCTCCCCATTCATCAATGCAATGCTTCCTCCGCCTGGCTGTCACTCCCCCAGTCACTGCTGCCATTCCTTAGCCTGGCTACTGCCCCCCGGTTACTGATGCTGCCCTTCTTCAGCCTGGCTACCTCCCCTTGGTTACCAATGTTGCCCTTCCTCAGCCTGGCCACCTCCCTGGTTACCAATGATGCCCCTTCCTCATCCTGGACATCTCTATGATCACTGATGCTGCCCATCCTGAGCCTGCCTATCTCTCCCCAATCACCGATGCTGCTCTTCAGCCTGGCCACCTCCCTGATCACCAATGCTGCCCTTCTTCAGTCTGGCTACCAATGCTGCCCTTCCTCAGCCTGGCCACCTCCCTGATCACCAATGCTGCCCTTCCTCAGTTTGGCCACCTCACCCCCAATTGTCAACGATGTTGCCCTTCCTCAGCCTGGCCACCTCCCCGTTCAACAATGCTGCCTAACTCTTCCCAGTCACTGATGCTGCCAATTCCGCAGCCCGATTACCTCCCCCCCCCGATGACTGATGCTGCTCTTCCTCATCCTGGGCACCTCTCCAGTTACCAATGTTGCCCTTTTTCAACCTAGCTGCCTCCTAGGTTACCAATTCCCCCTTCCTCAGCCTGCCTATCTCTTCCCAGTCACTGGTGCTGCCACTCCACAGCCTGGCTACCTGTACTGCTCACCGATACTGCCCTTCCTCAGTCTGCACACCTCTTCTGTTACCGAAGCTGCCCTTACTCAGCCTGGCTACCTCCCCTGGTCACTGATCCCACCCTTCCTCTGTCTCCCCAGTTACTGATGCTGCCATTCTGCAGCGTGACTACCTCCCCAGTTACAGATGCTGCCCTTCTTCAGCCTGGTCTACCACTCCCCAGTTTCCTGAAGCTGCCCCTACTCAGCCTGGCCATTTCTCTGGTCATGGATGCTGCCTTTTCTCAGCCTGGCTACCTCCCTGGTAACCAGTGCTGCCCTGTTTCAGCCTTGCCTCCTGCTCTCAGTCACTGATTTTGCCCTTCCTCATCCTGGCTACCTCCCCAGGTCACCTATCCTGCCCTTCTTCAGCATGGCTAACTCCCTGGTTACTAAATGCTGCCCTTCCTCATCCTGGACACCTCCTGGTTACCAATGCTGCCCCTTCTCAGCTTGGCTACCCCTCTGGTCATGGATTCTACCCTTCCTCAGCCTGGCCAACTCCCCAGTTACCAAAGCTGCTGTTCCTCATCCTGGATACCTCCCCCCTTCTACCAATGCTGCCCTTACTCAGGCTGGCTCCCTCCCCCCATCATCAATCATGCCCTTCCTCAGCCTGCCTATCTCTCCCCCCAGTCACCGATGCTGCCATTCTGTAGCCTGACAACCTCCCCCCGTCAATGATGCTGCCCTTGCTCAGCCTGGCAACCTCTTCCCTGGCTACCAATGCTAACCTTTCTTAGCCTACCTATCTCTCCCTGGTTACTGATGCAGCCCTTCCTCAGCCTGGCCACCTCTCTCATCACTGGTGCTGCCCTTCTACAGCCTGGCCACCTCCCCAGTTACCGATGCTGCCCTTCCTCACCTTGGCCACCTCCCATTCACAGATGCTGTCCTTCATCAGCCTATCTCTCCCCCATTCACTGATGCTGCCATTATTCAGCCTGCTACCTCCCCCTGGTCACCAACACTGCCATTCTTCTGTCTGGCTACCTCCCCCAATTACTGATGCTGCCTTTCCTCAGCCTGGTCACCTGATTCCCAACTGACACTGATGTTGTCCTTCCTCAGCCTGGCCTCCAGACCCGCATATGTAACTGATGCTGCCTTTCCTCAGCCAGGCCACCTCACCCCCAACCGTCACCAATGCTGTCCTTCCTCAGCCAAGCCACATCACCTCCAACTGTAACCGATGCTGCACTTCCTCAGCCTAGACACCTTCCCAGTTACCAAAGCTGCTTCCTCATCCTGGACACCTCCCCAGTTACTGATGCTGTCCTTCGGCCTGGCCACCTCACCCCCAGCTGTCACTGATGTTGCCCTTCCTTAGCCCAGCTCCCTCACCCCATCTGTAACCAATGCTGCCCTTCCTCAGACTGGACACCACACCCCCAACTGTCACTGATGCTGCCCTTCCTCAGCCTGGCCACCGCACCACCAACTGTCACTGATGCTGCCCTTCCTCAGCCTGGCCACCGCACCACCAACTGTAACTGATGCTGCCCTTCCTCAGCCTGGCCACCGTACCACCAACTGTCACTGATGCTGCCCTTCCTCAGCCCCAACTATCACTGATGCTGCCATTTCTTAGCCTAGTCACTTCACCCCAAGATGTAACTGATGCTGCCCTTCTTCAGCCTGGCCACCGCACCCCCAACTGTCACTGATGCTGCCCTTCCTCAGCATGGCCACCACACCCCCAACTGTCAGATGCTGCCCTTCCTCAGCCTGGTCACTCCACCCCCAACTGTCAGATGCTGTCCTTCCTCAGCATGGCCACCTCACCCCAGCTGTCACTGATGCTGTCCTTCCTCAGCCTGGCCACCTGTGATAGAGCGCAGGCTTCATGGACAGAAACAGGTAGCGTGACTCAATATTTGATTTTCTTTATAGTCCAAAATTTATTTCAGAAGTGGTTTTCTTCATAAGCATGACACTTTACATACAGTGTACATCACCCAATTCATAATACTGGAGCACTTCCTCAGTTCATATCTTTCTTGGAATTAACATTGCTCCCAGGAGTTCCCTCCAGACCTTAATCCTCACTGCTTACTCTCTGGATCACATTTAACATCTCTGGCTATTCTCTGCCCTTTTATACAGCTTAATGCTCATGTGACATGAAAACTCCACCCACCTGAACATTTCAAATTCAATATTTTTATATACAAAGTGTTTTATTTATTTCTAGGTTCTCAAACACTCTAGTCACAATTTTATTTAATACTGGGACTTTCATACAATCCCTACAATGATATCATATGTTTTTAAACGTTTCAAACAAACCCCAGCATCAGGTAGCACCACCCACCTCTGACTGCAGGATAAAAGTAGTCTAAAGATGGCCGGCCAGCTCTAAAGGGAACTGAGGCATGATACAGTGAAGGAGGAACAGGACCACTCCCCAAACATTTCCAGACACAGGCATAACAACAGGTACCTTGTTTAACAGAACCCATGTAACCCTGTATCATCAAGGAATCACTTTATAAATTTCCTAAAACCTGGTTTTGTTCAAAATATACATTTGTTTATTTTACTATAGAGCCTAACACCATCTGTGACTGTAACAAGTATTCAGTCCAACAAGAACAGGGCTGACATTTTTGTTTCCTTTTTCATTTTTCCTTACTTGGCTACTGCATTTTACCTTCTAAACTTAAAAGTGACAAACATTCAGGAGCACAAATGCTGCATTTGTAATTAGGTGCTTCTTCCTGTTACTTTTACCTTTAATCACATAATCCCCCTTATCTGCAAACTTTAACATACTTATGTATCCATTTTAAAATAAACCAAACTAGGGGGGTTTGAAATGATTAAAAGCCTTCATATGCTATGGCTGAAATTGATCAATCTTAACATACAGCCAGTAGCTCATTTGTGTCTTTCTTCACTAGGGCAACCCCCAAATTCATACAGAAAAATTGGCTCCTTTAGGCAGCACCAGGGGCGGATCCAGGAGTCCTATAGATGGGGGAGCTCAAGTCAGAGAAAAAATTAAAATAATAGGCTGGGGTCTGGTGGGCTGCCTAGGCCCCCAGAAATTTTTTAACATTTTGGTGCATTTTGGAGGGTATTTCTAATGCAATTTCTACTCATTTCCTCCCTCCCCATGCTTTGTTAGTTGCACCCTAGCACCATCCCCAGAGTCCCCACAGTCTACCACATGACAGTATGTTGCCCAAAATACCCTCCCACCCCCCCAAAAAAAATGTCACTCACTCAAGCACATTATGACAATACCATAAAGCCAACCCATCCCAGTTTGTCCTGCAGTACAGATTAACGTATCCACCAACCTTATTTCAGTAAAAAAAAAAAATACAATAACTATAGAAATATGGGAAGAAAGTCACTTTGCTATCTAGTTTCTGAAAATATCATTTCAAGTCTGTTTGCTACTTTTGCAAAACATATGTTATTCTACAGAACAATTTATTCCAAAGAAAATTAATTTTTAAATAAATAAAATATTTTTTATTGTTTTAAAATGTTCTTTACTGGGATAACCCCACGGTATGAGGCATCTCATTTTTATGATAGGCCCAAGAAGTCAGTAAGCAGACAGAAAAACAGTTTTTAAACAAATATAAAAATGCATTTTTTTTTTTTTTATTAGCAACAGCACTTGCTTGGGTACATCACAACTTGCACCCCCCCAATTCAACACATAGAACTACATAAACCAAATATTTGATTCTATCACTTTTTTTTTCCAGTTTTGTAACTGCCTGTGTCAATGAGCCAAACAAGGTCTTATGACTTCTGTTGCCAGTTTTACTCTCCAAGCATGCAGAAACTCCTGCACATGCCATAACACACAGCAGAACACCTTCAAAGTCCCCATGTCTATTAATTCCCTCTGTGCTCATTCACACTGTACAACCACGACTGAAAAGACCACACAGATTAGACATACAGTACATGCTGAAGTTTTTACCTCAGTTCAAAGGTCTCTGTACCAGTTTCTGCCTCTCCTGGTTCATGCTGTCGCTGACATCAGACCTGCCCCAGCATTAGTTCTGTACCATTCCTAGCATGCTACAGGAGGGTATGGGTGGATACAGGCATATTCATTGTACACATTTCTGTACAGTTTTGCCAAGTGCCTGTCCCAAATCATATGCCTTTTTGTTAACATTATCAATCTATCCTGTAGTATTTGCTTGTGTAGGCCTCTGAGCAGTGTCTCTGTTCAACCTTTTATTGTTTAGGTGATAGATATGTGTACCACTTACTTAGAGATTGGATGAGTCATCTGACAACATCATTTGTTTATGGGGATAGCATTTAGAGAGAATGTGTACATTGTTTTAATGGGGGGGGGGCAACAGTTGGAGTGTGTGTACAAAACAGACATTTCTGGCTACACCCTTGCAGAAGGGCACTACTCTCCAACTCCCTCTCCTGCAAATCTGCATTAAAAATCAATTTGCCATATAGGACAAAACTAGCAGTGACCTTAAACAATTTTAATGTCATGGTCATGAATTTAAGCTCCCCATACTAGAAATTAATAACACTAGTACTACATTTATTACACACCCAGTTTGATGGAACGCTAATGTCCTGTCCCATCCCAGCAGCTGCCCCCCACCCACCATAGTCTGTGACTGTGAAAGTCTTTTGTTTTTAAAGCAAGAAGTTAAATGACGACTTGATCAATTTTCAGCAGGCTGAAGTCTATGTGCCCCTAGTTGAGTACTGTTTCCGGTCACCTGGCTGCTAAACTCTCTCTCTCTCTCTAGACAGCACACACTGATCCCATGACTCCTAATGAGCAGAGCTCTCAGCTACAGCTTGCTTCAGCTAACAGAAGATGACCTGAACCTCACTCCAACTCTTTGTGCTGATTTGCCAAGGCCACACCGACCCTGCGTTATTGGACTGCTGCCGCCTGAAACCTCAGGCTTTGCTCTTCACTTGTGGGCACCACTCTCTGTGTCTCCTCCTCAGTAGTATACTCACTCCTCTTTTACTCCAACATTAATCTTCTGAGTTAATGAATTACAGCTCACTCTTGTTTCAGCAGCCCAGACATTTAAAGAAGGCACCCCTTGCTAGCCACATCCACTACTGGACGCAACAGCAAATCAGGAGCAGTGAGCACCAGGCGACCTGGTCGAGATCTGTATTGTTAAGGTCCACTCTGCTTTTCTGCAGCTGTACCCCCCCCACATGAACTCCCCCTCTGCGCACGAACAAAGGAGCTGCACCAAGCGTGCAAATGTACAGAATGAGTGCTCAGGCTCAGCAAGGCAAGACCAACTGCTGCCACAGAGCTGAGACCGGACCACATGGAGCAGGACGAACGTTAGTAAGAAATTCATGCTGGAGACCGGCTTTTCGGGTTTGGGGGGGAATCAACTATGTAATGCAGGTGGGGTGGTTGTTTACTGCACTACCAGGACACTGGAGGACAGGGCAGGCCTTAACCATTCTGGGCCCTTGTGTAGCCCCCTACCGGGCCCCACCACTCCATTCCCTGTGGGCCCCCCACATCCAACATTTACACCTCACTAACCTTCCTGTCCTGAATTACTAAAGCAGTACCAGGTCTACTAGTTTGACCAGCATCTTTTAATTAGTGCCATTGACTGCAATGAATTATTTGACTTCACCATTGGAAATGAATCTGTCTGAGCCTGGAGCAAGAACTTAAGTAAGTACGGTACCACTACCGTATTCATTTCTATAAGGACAGGCCATCATCACTGGACACTCACACCTCAGATATTCTGATTTGCAAACAAGTTAAGTTTAACTTTTCTGGTGGTGTGAGTGAGAGAATAGAGAGGATTATCATGGGACACAAGTAAGGTTGACAGCTGTCATTTTTTTTACCTGGTGATCAGGTTTTCAGGGTCCCTATCAGGAAATCCGGTTTTGCTCTGTGCTGGTCAGGTTTTTGAGTCATTTTGAGTGCTCACATACTTTTGAAACATATTTTGTCATATCATTCATTGTTTCATCTATATGTCCAGGTTACAAACAAGTTCTCTTGTCAATATAGCCATTTGTTTGTGAAGGTAGTCAACCTGGGAGGTGTAAAGTATGGCCATTAACACCATTAGCACTTACTTAACCTAATCTTTTCCATGCAGCAAAGCTGCCCCCACCTTTTGTAACAGTACCAGAGCCAGTTGTCTTCCACTTTCATTTGCCGGTAAACATTTTCATCTCTAACAACATTTAGCCATTTTAAATGTTTTAAATTATTTTTTTTCCTCAAGAAAAAAGCATAGGCCCCCAAGGTGTAGGGGCACAGTTTGCACATCAACCAAGGCCAGCTCTGCTGGAGGACAGATGAGACCTGTGTGGCTCAGGCAGCTTTCGTGATTAAGAATGCAGCACAGTGTGCTACTAACAGAGGAGCTCCACGATGGGGGAGCTATAGCACCCTTAGTGCCCCCCCCAATCCACCTACGGGCAGCAACACACACGCACAAAGGAATCACCTTTTGTTTGATTTCTTTTCCTTCTCAGGGTAAGAGCTGACAGTTAAACTTTATCAAAAGCAGTTCATACAAATTCAGCATTTTCACTACTGCTTCTAAAGCACTAGGCGCGACAGTTAAATGAACAAAACCCACAGTTCAGCTGCCGACTCTCTTTTTAGGCATTTTAACTGTTCTGTCAGGCTACAACTACTGCAGGATGTAACTAACTACAGGGCATAACCCCAGTTCAGCTACCCTTTCCGTTAATAGGCACCTCATAAAAGCAAGACTACACTAACACAGGCATTTCACCAAAGAAAAAAATTACTCACCTTAGTAATTATATTTCTTCTAATGGAGTCTTGCTGTATTCTGACAATTGCAGTGATTCCCAACCTTTGAACTGCCCCGGAGAACTAAGGGTTAACTTTCCATGCAGGGCATGGAACGCTGACCTCAAGCTCAGTTGAAGTCTCTGTCTGGAGTGTTTTGAACTCAAACCGACAGATTCTTACCATCCCAACTAAACTAAAAAATTCTATGTGGAAATTGTAAAAATTCTACTAGCCAACTGGCTGAAAAGTTTTGGATTCCCAAGGAAGACTCAAGTCAGGAAACCCAAAAACTAAACCCAATGTACTCAAAACAATAATAATAAATAAGCACCCAAACAAAAGGGAGGAGGGTGCCAGCAAATACACCCCTGGGGTGCAACACTGCACCTGCCCACCCACTTCCCAAAAACAGGTTCTGAGAGGGGAGGCAGGTCAGAATACAGCAAGACTCCATTAGAAGAAATATAATTACTAAGGTGAGTAATTTTTTCTTCAAACAACATGAAGTCTTGCTGTATTCTGACAATTGCAAACTACCAAGCAGTACCTCCAAGGAGGAGGAAGAGAACCTACTTTGGGAATAGGCTCTGAAGTACTGCTGTGCCAAACCGAGCATCACTCCTAGCCTGGATATCCAGAGAGTAATGCTTGGTAAAGGTATGGACTGTTTTCCAGGTGGCTGCTTGACAAATTTCTAGGAGAGGGATATTCCTGGCCGCAGCCAGGGAAGCAGCTGTACCTCTTGTGGAATGAGCCCTCAGGCCTGAGGGTGGAGTTTTTCCCAGTTTTTCATAGCAGAATTGTATACAAGACACAATCCATCTGTCAACAGATCTTTTGGTGGCAGGTTTGCCCTTTCCCACCTCTCCATAAGTGAGGAACAACTGGAGGGAGTCAAACCTGTGACCCTTGGTATGCTCTATGTAGTAACTAAGGGCTCTTTTGACATCTAAACTGTGTAGCCTCCTCTCTCCTGAGGCATGGGTATAGGCAGGCATACTCCAAGCACTCCATGGTGTGCAATTTTATTTAAGGGGGTAGCAAACAGGCTCTGAACTGCTTCCTTTTTCCATGAAAACTAAAAAGAAAATACTGAACCTTTCTGTAATTTTATTCATAGAAGTCGAAACTAGAAGGACTGGTCACTATTATTCTCTTTGCATCCCAAGGACAATACAACTTTACAGGCTCTGGGTTGGTATGTGGGTGTCTTGGGGAACAATGCATGGCATTTCTATCTACCCATGCTGAATTGCCTACGGTTCTGGATTATATGGTCCATCTTAATGGCCTAGGCCTCAGACTAGCTACTCTCAAGGTACACTTGCTCTGAGTGTGTCCAGTTCTGCCCCTATGAAGGTAAGGAGCTGGACTGGTTCGAGAACTGACTTGGGAAGATTGAGAAGAAATCCTAGGGAAGTGAGCACTTGTTGGGTCACTTGCAGGTGAGACTTGACTTGGTCTGGTGACTGACCCACTAATAGCCAATCATACAGATAAGGAAATATGGAAATATTTTGCCTTCTTAGAAAGGCAACTACTGCTGCCAGACACTTTGTGAAAACCCTTGGAGCTGAGGTTAAGACAAAGGGCATTGCTCTGAACTGATAGTGGCCTGAGGGCAACTCGAACCTGAGGTACTTTCTATGGGAGCACCTGATGGGAATGTGAAAGTAGGCATCTTTGAGGTCCAGAGAGGCTAGCCAGTCCCCTGGCCTTAGAGAGGGAAGGATTATTCCCGGAGTTATCATCTTGAACTTTGGTTTTAAAAGATGTTTGTTCAGATATCTTAGGTCCAGGATGGGTTGCCACCCCCCTGTCTTTTGGGGGGTCAGAAGTACCTGGAGTACAGTCATTTGCCCCAGTGTAGGGTAGGTACTCTCTCTATAGCTCTTAAAGCTAGGAGAGAAGAAACATCTGTCTCTAGGGCAAGGGTTTCCGAAAGATTTGCAGGTGGAAAAGATCTGGCTCTCATCTTTGGAAATTTTTTGAAGCTGAGAACCAGTCCCTGGCTTACTACTTCCAGGACCCACTTGTCTGATGTAATAGACATCCAGTCCTGGACAAAGTATGCCAGCCTGCCCCCTACTGGAATAGGAGAGTCGACCCGGGCAGACCCATCAAGGTGTCTGCTTGGCAGGGGCTTTAGGCTGAGGGGTGGATGCAGGCCTGCTCATCCCCCTTCTGCCTCTCCCTCTGAAGAACCCCTTCTGTGAAAAGGAAGAAGAGGCCTGTGCTTGGTAAAAAGGCCTTTGAAAAGGCCTGTCCCTGCCCCTGGACTACTGCCTTTGAGGAGTTGCCTGCCTTTCCTTGGCCTGAGCACTCCTGTAAGTGGTCCTGTATTCATCCATTTTCTTCATGTAATTCTCTGTCTGCTCCCCAAACAGAGAAAATCCATAGCCTTAGCCTGGGTGTCCTGCGAGAGGCTAGTACATCTGAGCCAAGCCATCCTCCGAAGAGCCACAGATGTAGCCATGACTCTTGATAAGACATCATTAGAGTCCACAGCAGCATGAAACTGAACCTTAGATGCCTCAATCCCATCTGCAGCCACCGCCTCCAGCTCCTTGGCTAGCTGGGGGGAGGCCTGTTTAGCCAGTGCCAGTACAGTGTCCCACCTGGACTTCTGGTACCTGGCTGTATAGACCATGTAATTCGCCTGCCTGAGTCCCAAAGAAGATGCCATGTACTGCTTCTTTGCCATGGCATCAATCTTCCTGGAGTCCTTGTCGGGGTGAAGCCAAGGGAATATTTGCCTTGTCACAGGCAGCAGCCTGCACTACCCCAACATGGCTGCATTGCTGATATAAGAACTCCGTGTCTGAGCCTGAGAGTGTATACCTCATGTCCATTCTTCTATCCACAGGAGGTATAGTGTTAGGAGACTAAGATTTTTTGTGTCTGTTTCCCAAAAGATTTATGGAGGGGATTAGACAGTCTCCTGGACTCTGGGATATCCATCATCTCTACATAATCAGGCTCTTGTTGATCTTCCACAGCCTCCTCCATGGGAAGCTGGAGGGGTTTCAGCCACTTTCCTGTAAAACATAAAGTGGGAAGGGGACTCAGAAAGCCTAGGAGGGGAAACACCTGATGGTCTGTCTGGGGAGATGTCCGTTTCCACAGGCACATCCAGACCTTCACTTACATCATAATCCTCAAATTCCCCTTCCTCTTCAAACTCCGGTTCATAAAAATCTTCAAGGGTATACTCTTGAACCAGGGGAACCAACCAAACTGAACCCCTGCCAGAAGGAGCCGGATCGGTTGGAAACGGACGGAGCGATTCCACAATCTGAATCGCCCCTGGCTATCTCTTCGGCGGTTGGAACATGAACCTCTGGATCCGAACCGGTCGATTTATCTTTGCACTTTCTTTTTGTTGGAACCGATCCCTCAGAATCGGCTCTCCTTTTGCCCGAAGAAGTATGGCCCTGGTCAGAGGGCACTCCTTCTGGTTAGGTCGAAACCGAACTGGGCTGGCCATCCGGGTCAGCGGACTTCTCGGCCTCATTTTCCCTCAGTCTACCTAATCTCTTCTCAAGGGTAGATTTGGGAGCATTTTTACATATTTGGCAGTCTGAATCGAGGTGGTCAAACCCCAGACAATAAAGACAGGTGGTGTGGGGATCGGCCTTGGCAAAGACCTCCCCACACTCACTGCAGTGTTGAAATCCAGTGGGCCCGGTGTTTTTCTTGGGTTTCTCAGACATGGCCAACTTAACCAAACTTACCCTTTTTTCGGCAACCACCAGGCAAGACTCCCTCATCGGTTCCTAACCGTGTCACGGGTATTGGAAAAAAGCGGTTAAAACACATTTTTTTTTAGAACAGATAAGAACCGGTAACCACACACTAAACATAGCAAAACGCACAATCAAATAGTCGGTTCAGCTGAACCGACTGCACTTTTACAAGTTCCACACAGAAATATAGAACAATTCCTATCTAGCACTCACGGCACCACAGACAGAGACTGAACAGACTATGCGGATACTTTTTTTTTTTCGGTTTAAACCGCGAAAAACTGAAAACTTTAACCGACTTCGAACCGAGCTGAAGAAGAAATCTCCGGAGCGACCGTTCAGTGAGGCGGAGTAAAGAATCTGATGGTTCAACCGAGCTCGAGCTCAGCGTTCCATGCCCTGCATGGAAAGTTAACCCTTAGTTCTCCGGGGCAGTTCAAAGGTTGGGAATCACTGCAATTGTCAGAATACAGCAAGACTTCATGTTGTTTGAATGCTTAAACCACAAAGGCAAAGTAAAAGTAGAGAAGCCACCATGAAGCAAACACATTTAGTGTTGCTCTTTTTTCTCCATGTGGGTCATCTAGATTTTGTTTCTTGCCCCTTTTTCACCTTACTGAAGTGTGCGACAATGCACACTGTCACAGCTCCTTAAAGCAGCAGCTAGCAGGGCACTCATAATTACCTGGGGGGGGGGAATACTGAAGAACTCATTCTAACTTCAGCCCCTCCTTTTATTACCTCACTGCTCTCCCCTACTCTTTCATTTACTAAAAAGGGCTTTAAGTAAAGAACCAAGCCAAAACTTCCAAGGCTCCTAATCCTTCACAGAGCCACTCTGTGACACCACCTCACCCCAACTGTCACGGATGCTGCCCTTCCTCAGCATGGCCACCACACCCCGAATTGCCATCAATGCTGCCCTTTCTCGGGCTGGCCACCTCACCCCAACTATCACTGATTCTGCCCTTCCTCAGTCTGGCCACCTCACCCCCAGCTGTCACTGATTCTGCCCTTCCTCAGTCTGGCTACCTAACCAGCCTAACTCTCACCCCACCTATCTGCAATGCTGCCCTTCCTCAGCCTGGCCTCCTCCTCTCCAGTTACCAATGCTGCCCTTCCTCATCCTGGCCACCATCCTGGTTACCGATGCTGCTCTTCCTTATCCTGGACACCTCCCCGGTTATCCGCGATGCTGCCCATCCTCATCCTGGGCACCTCCCCTGTTACAGATGCTGCTCTTTCTCAGCCTGGCCACCTCTCCGGTTACTGGTGCTGCCCTTTCTCAGCTTGGCCACCTGCCCAGTTACCAGTGCTTCCCTTCCTAAGCCTGGCCACCTCCCTGGTTACCAATGCTGCCCTTTCTCAGCCTGGACACGCCCCTCCCCCTGTTATCGAAGCTGCCCTTACTCAGCCTGGACACCTCCTCTGTTACAGATATTGCCCTTTCTCATCCTGGACACCTCCCCCAGTTAACGATGCTGCCCTTTATCAGCCTGTCCACTACTCCAGTCATGGATGCTGCCCTTGCTCAGCCTGGCTACCTCTCTGGTAACCAGTACTGCCCTGTTTCAGAAAGAGTTCAAGGAGATCAGAAGGGTAAGTGCAGATTAGGACGGATGAGAGCAGATCAGAAAGGTTGAAAGTGAAAAAGGAAGGCTTTGGGGAGATCAGATAGGTAGCGAGATGACCAGAAAGGGTAAGGGTGGACCAGAAAGGGTGAACCAGAAAGGGTGAGAGTGGATCAGGAAGGGTTCAAGGAAATCAGGAAGGATGAGAGCAGATCATGAAGGGTGCATGTGGATTAGGAAGGGTTCAAGGAGATCAAGAAAGGTGAGAGTGGATCAGGAAGGGTTCAAGGAGATCATAACAGGAAGGGTGAACATGGACGACGAAGAGTAAAGCAGATCAAGAAGGGTGATGGCATAGATACATAGACACTGATGGCAGATAAGAGCCTATGGCCCACCCAGTCTGCCCATTTGAGCTTGTAAGTTCCCTTTACTTTTTTCTAGATGTCTGTTGCCCCTTACCCCTGACCTCCTAAATTCCCTTATGTCTATCCCATGCATTCTTAAATCCCATGATTGTTTCAGCCCTCACCACTTTCTCTGGCAGGGTGTTCCACTTGTACACCACCCTTTCTGTGAAGAAATTCTTCCTCACATTTCCTCTGAATCGCCCTCCCTCCCAACTTCATCCCATGCCCTCTAGTCCATATTTCTCTAGAACATATTTTTCGCTGGAAAACAGTGTTTTCCTGCCTGTAAGGTACTTGTATGTCTCTATCATATCCCCTCTCTTTCTCCCTCCCTCCTCTCCTCTAGGGAGTACATATTCAAGTCCTTCAGCCTGTCCTCATAGGACTTATGATGCAATCCCTGTACCATCTTTGTTGCCCTTCTCTACCCTATGTCCTTACGTAGGTAATGTCTCCAGCACTGTACACTGTACTCCAGGTGGGGCCTCACTAGTGTTTTGTACAGTGGAACTATGACCGCCCTTTTCCTGCTGGTGATGCCCTGCCTATGCATCCAAGCATCCTATGTGCTTTACCTGCTGCCCTGTCGCATTATTTCCCTACCCTGAGGTCATCAGAGATGATAACCCAGTCCCTGTCCTGCTTGATACATGCTATATCCTCACCCCCCCCCCAACTGATATCTTGTTCCAGGGTGTTTGTGCCCCATATGCATTATCTTGCACTTCTTTGTGCGGAATTTCAACTGCCAAATACTTGATCATTTTTCAAGCTTCTGCAGAGGTCCCTCCTCATTCTGTCTACACTCTCTGGCATGTGTTACAGAGCTTCCTGTCATCAGCGAACAAGGAATTTCTGCCTTCTAGGTCCTGCGCAATGTCACTGATGAAGACGTTGAATAGTACCAGTCCCAGCACTGATCCCTGTGGTAACCCACTGGTCACTCTTCCACCTGTAGAGTGACAGCCATTTAACCACAACCATCTGTGTCCTGCCACCCAGCCAATTACCCACCCACTGCACTACTGTCCTGCCCACTCCCATATTCCCCAATTTGCTTAATAGCCTTCCATGTGGCACAGTGCAAAAGGCCTTGCTGAAGTCTAGATAGGCCATGTCCACTGTCCTCCCCTAATCCACCTCCCTTGTCACCCAGTTGAAAAATTAAACGAGGTTGTTCTGGCATGACCTTCCCCCGGTGAAATCATGCTGCCTTGGGTCTTGTCAGTTGTCAACCAGATGTTACACCAATCTCTCCTACAAGGAGTGCTTCCATGATCTTCCCCACTACCGAGGCAGATAGGTAATGAGTCAGGGAGATCAGGAAGGACGAGTTCACATCAGAAAGGGTAGAAGGGGACCAGGAACAGTAAGAGCGGATCACAAAGAGTGACAGCAGATCAGAAAGGGTGAGAGCAGAAGGCTTTGGGGAACTATGAAAGGATGGGAGTGGACCAGGAAGATTCACAGTGGATCAGGAAGGGTGAGAGCTGATCAGGGAAGGTGGGAGCAGATCAGAAAGGGTTCAATGCAATCAGGAAGAGTTCAAGGAGATTAGAAAGGGTGAGAGAAGATAAGAAAGGGTGAGAACAGATCAGGAAGGGTGAGAGCAGATCAGTAAGGCTTCAGGGATGTCAGGAAGGGTTCAGGAGACCAGGAAGGATGGAAGCAGATCAGAAAAGGGTGAGAATAGATCAGGAAGGTTGACAGCAGATCAGGCAGGGTTTGAGAAATAGCAAGACATTTCTTGCAAGTCTCACACCCTGTAACCAAGATGAGAATAATTTCTGTGGCAGCACATTGTGATGTCACAGTATAGGACTAGTACTGCAAGGCAAGAAAAGCAGTAGGAACAGATGCCGTTTAAGAGGCAAAGAGCTCGATTTCCTGCAAATGCCTTTCGCAATAGAGACTCCAACGTCCTGAAATTCTAATTTGTTTTGGGAATGCAATGAGACTTGTGGCCTGCCAATGCTAACTGTCAGTGTTTTGCAGAAAATTGGAAAATCACTTTATAGATGAAAACAAAAAAAGTTATAGAAGATGCAGCAAAAAGTGACCCGTTTCAGAAGTGAGCCTGAGCTCCGCAGCACCACATCATGCTTCCACGCAAGTGACCCACTTCAATAGCGAGCCTGGGCTCTACAGCAGTGCCTCACGCTTCCACACAAGTGACCCATTTCAAGAGCGATCTAGGGCCCCACAGCAGTATACCATGCTTCCACACGTAACCCAGTTCAGGGAGCAGGCCTGGTTTCTGCAGCAATGTATCGTGCTTCTACACAAGTGACCCAGTTCAGGAGGGAGCCTAGGTGCAGCGACAGCAGCAAATCATACTTCCATACAAGTGACCTGGTTCAGGAGCGGGTCTGGGTTCTGCAGCAACGCATCACGCTTCCACATAAGTGACCCAGTTTAGGAGTGAGCCTGGGCACAGCAGCAGCGCATCATGCTTCTACATAAGTGACCCAGTTCAGGAGTGAGCCTGGGCACAGCAGCAGTGCATCACGCTTCCACATAAGTGACCCAGTTCAGGAGTGAGCCTGGGCACAGCAGCAGTGCATCATGCTTCCACATAAGTGACCCAGTTCAGGAGTGAGCCTGGGCACAGCAACAGCGCATCATGCTTCCACATCAATGACCCAGTTCAGGAAAAAGCCTGGTGCAGCAGCAGCGCATCATGCTTTCACATAAGTGACCCAGTTCAGAAAAAAACCTGGTGCAGCAGCAGCACATCATGGTTCCATACAAGTGAACCAGTTCAGGAGCAAGCCTGGGCTCAGCAACAGTGCATCATGCTGTCAACCAAGTGACTCATTCAGGAGCGAGGCATCATTATCTGTACTCAAGTGGCCATGGTTAAGAAATGCTGCCAGAGGCAGAATGTCCCCAGTCAGGGAGTGAGAGAATGGCATCGTTTTTACAACCACAGGGATCCCTGCTGCAGGGCCACAGCAGGTTACCCTCCACCCACAGGAGAGCTCTGTGCCTGTGAGGCCAGCAGCTACGGCACCACTGAGGAAGGCATCCAATGGGAGGCAGAGAGTTGTTTGGGGGTTGTCAGCATGGCATCCAACGCTCTCCGATCCTACTCCTCTCACAGAGATTCCAATGGGACCCGTGGTGTCAGGGAAACCATTACTTGCATTTTTTTTTCCTTCTAATTACTCTGACTAGGTTATAAACCCAGCAACTTATCTGGAATGGATATCATTAACTGCAGGTACTGTGGAACAATTTTCAGAAGGACAGTCTTACAGGATTTAGGACACTGTCCTACATGGTGGGCCATTGGAGATCTTAGGTCTCAGCTCTGGGCAGCATGGGCAGAGATTGCACGCCTCAAATTTCATATTCAAGAGGAAATACATTATAAGAACCACCACCATTTCCCCAGCATCCAACAGAAAAACCTTGGCCGCAGAGGGTAGTTGGACCAGGAGGTTAGCAGGTGGTTAGGAGGGGCAAATCGGGTGCCCCATCACTCTCTGCTCTCCAATATATTACCTCCAAAAACCATATAAACACTACAAACAGGTATCTGCCTCTATCTCTGAAATCAAACAAAGAGGCAGAAGACACTGCAGAGCAGGACACTGCGGTACAGGAGCTAGCACAACAAAACTCACCCAAATCAGGAACCAAAACCAAAAAGCAAAAAGGAAATCCAAAAAACTTCTGATCACAGGAGACTCCATGATTCGGGGAGTTGATACCCATCTCCAGCCAGGGGTAATGGTCAGATGTCTCCCAGGTACATCAGCATGGAGAGACACTGACCGCATTAGCAAAATTGTTCACAAAGCAGGAGAAAACATTGATGTCCTAGTACACATAGGGACTAATGATCTAGCCAACCGGTCAGTTGTGGAGAGCGAAGGAACACCTGACCAGGCTGGGTGACAAACTATCATCCATTTCGTCCGGCATCTCCTTCTGAGATCCTGCCAGTCTGGGAGAGGGGCAGATGGATGAAAAGGTCGGAGAAGAGAGATGGGGAGCTAAACACGTGGCTCAAGGGCTGGTGCCTGGAAAAAGGACACAGATTTGTAGGGAACTGGCAACAGTTCTGGGAGCGAAAGTTCTTTAAATGTGATGGACTGCATCTGACTAAAGAGGAGTCAGTGCATTGGGGCAGAAGTTTGACGTCTTTGCAGAATATTTAAACTAGCAAATGGGGAGAGGGGTGCAGCACCCGTCGAATGGGAAGAACACCCCTCCCCCCTCAGCTAGTGGTCAAACAGGGATTCAGCATGTTTGCAGTTCATTTGCATCACCAGGTAAGAAAAAGGTTTGTCTCCCCATCTACGCTATAGGGGTAATGCCAAACCTCACCCAACAACTAACGACACGAATCTGCCCAATGGAAAATCATTTACACAAATGCTCACAGCCTGGAAAATAAGATCCCAGACCTGCAGGCAATAATGTCAGAGGCTAAACTGGACATAGTAGCAATTAGTGAGACATGGTTTACCAGTAACCACACTTGGGAGACTTCAGTACCTGGCTATGTATTGTTCAGAAGAGACCGAGGTGCAAAAAGGGGGGGGCCCTGTATGTTAATGAAAATATCAAAGCTACAGAAATTCAGAATACACATATGAGCCAGAAGAACTGTGGTTCACCCTGGAAACAGGAAATGGGACAGCCATAAGAACTGGGGTTGTCTCAGGCCCCAGACCAGGGAGGACATAGACACATTACTGTTAGAGCATATACAAAACATGACAGCTAAAGGGGAGGTTCTGATAATGGGAGACTTCAACATGCCGGATACAGATTGGTCAATACCAGCAGGAACATCTGCCAGAACTAGACACAGTGGATTCCCTTCAGGGGGAGGGCCTCAAACAACTGGTACAACAACCCACAAGAGACAGGGCTATCCTAGATCTAGTACTGACTAACAGGGAAGGGATCACAGATCTCCAGGTATAAGGTCACCTGGGGGCCAGTGACCATTACATGGTATGGTTCAATTTGGCTACTACATCTAAAACATCCCGTTCCAAGGCAAAAATATGGGACTTCAGAGGAGCTGACTTTGATAAGATGGCCAACAGAGTTAAGCTAGCCCTGGCAAAAAGAAACACAGGTGAGGGGGTACAGGCAAAGTGGGCATGCATTAAGGATGCAATACTTGAAGCAACATCCCATTGTGTTAGACAGAAAAGGAAGTGCAAAAGAAGAAGGAAACTACTTTGGTTCTCAAATACAGTAGCAGAAAAGGTCAGAGCCAAAAGGCTGGCCTTCAGAAAATATAAGGGAACACAGCGGGATGAAGATAGGGAGGCATACCAAACTGCCCTAAGGGAAACAGGGAATGCAGTAAGGCAGGCAAAGTCCCAAACTGAGGAAACACTAGCACTAACAGTAAAAGAAGGTGACAAGACTTTCTATAGATACATTAGTGAAAGGAGAAAGTCCAGAGGGTATTGCTACGCTAATGGAGAAAAGGGAGCATGTGAGGAGGAGGGACCATGTAAAAGCATCTATCCTAAATAGATACTTTTGCTCAGTATTTACTGAAGAAGGTAGGGCAGGGCCCACAGCTCAGCACCATGGACACCGGGGAGGGAGGTGAGCACTACTCCCTTCACAAAAGAAAGGGTCCTACAAGAGCTACTAAGCTCAGGGTGGATAAGGCAATGGGACCTGATGGCATACATCCCAGGGTACTTAAGGAGCTAAAGGTGGAACTAGCAGAGCCATTAGCAGAACTGTTTAGTGAGTCTCTGAGCACAGGAGAGGTCCCAGAAGACTGGAGAGGGGCTCATGTGATCCCGCTCCACAAGAGTGGTAGCAGGGAGGAGGCAGGGAACTACAGACCAGTCAGTCTTACCTCAGTAGTGGGAAAGATTATGGAGGCACTCCATAAGGAAAGAATAGTGCAACACCTGGAATCCATAGGGGTACAGGATCCAAGACAGCATGGGTTTACAAAAGGAAGGTTCTGTCAAACTAATCTCATAGATTTCTTTGACTGGGTAACCAGAGTGGTGGACCAAGGGGGAGCAGTTGATGTCACCTACCTTGACTTCAGCAAAGCTTCTGACACTGTTCCACATAGAAGATTGATAAATAAGCTGGGTAGACTCGGGGTGGGTCAGAAGTTGGTCAACTGGGTGGCAAACTGGTTGACGGGCAGAAAACAGAGAGTGGTGGTAAATGGTATACAGTCAGAAGAGATGCAAGTCACAAGTGGGGTACCTCAGGGATCAGTCCTGGGGCCAGTCCTCTTCAACATCATTAGTGACCTTGCAGATGGACTAGAGGGTAAGGCGTGTCTGTTTGCAGATGACACCAAGATCTGCAACAGAGTAGATGATCCACATGGGGTGGGCAGAATGAGAAGAGATCTGGATAACCTAGCAAAATGGTCAGAAGAGTGGCAACTGGGATTTAATGCAAAGAAGTGCAAGATCATGCACATAGGGAAGAGAAACCCTGAAGCCACCTATAGGCTGGGAGAGGAGTTGCTAGCAGTCACAAAGGAAGAAAGAGACTTGGGCATCACCATCACTGATGACCTGAAATCATCCAAGCAGACCTCTAAAGCAGTAGGTAAGGCTAGGGGGGTGTTAGGGTGTATTAGTAGGGGTATCACAAGTCGTAAGAGGGAGGTAATAATCCCTCTTTACAAGACACTGGTTAGGCCCCATCTGGAGTACTGCGTGCAGTATTGGAGGCCACACCTTCACAAGGACATTAACCAAATTGAGGCAGTCCAGAGAAGGGCAACCAAGATGGTGCAGGGACTGCATCAGAAGACATATGAGGACAGATTAACAGAGCTCAATATGTATACCCTTGAGCAAAGGAGGGAGAGAGGTGATATGATCGAGGCATTCAAACACCTTAAGGGCATTAACAAGATGAAAGAGTCTAACATGTTTAAATACAAGAAAATAGCAGGACAAGAGGACACAGCATGAGATTAGAGGGGGGCCGATTAAGGGGGAATGTGAAGAAATTTTTCACAGAAAGGGTGGTGGATGCATGGAATGGCCTACCTCAAGAAGTGGTGGCTATGAATACAGTGCAGGGCTTCAAACAGGCATGGGATAGGCATAAGGGAGCAATACAAATGAGTATGAATAGATAGGCCACTGACAGAGCAAAGGCCGATGGCACATTTATAAGGTAGAAAAAGAAATGGGCAGACTGGATGGGCCTTGCGGTCCTTATCTGCCGTCAACTTCTATGTTTCTAACTCGTGGATTCAGGCTGGAAGGTCCCACTGAAACCCATAGTATCAAGCTGGGAGGTCCCTCGAGGACCTGTGGCATCAGGGCTTGGAGGTCCCTCTGGGACCCATATCAAGGCTGGGAGGTCAAACTGGGACCCATGATTTTGGGCTGGAGTGATCCTTGATGTCAGACTGGAAAGAAACTGAAACCCATGGTGTGAGGCTAAGAGGTCCCTCTGGGAACTATGGTGGTGGGCAGAGAGGTCCCACTAGGTCCTGTGGTGTTGGGCTGGAAGGTCCCACTGGGACCCATGGTGTTGGGACTGAGAGGTGCCTTCCCTTTGGCATGTGGTTTCAGACTGATAGTTCCCTCCGAGACCTGTGGTGTCGGGCTGGGCGGTTCCTCTGGGACCCATGGTGTCGGGCTGGGCGGTTCCACTGAGACCTGTGGTGTTGGGCTGGGCGGTCCCACTGGGACCCGTACTGTCAGGCTGGGCGGTCCCACTGGGACCCGTACTGTCAGGCTGGGCGGTCCCACTGGGACCCATTACTGTCAGCTGAGGCGGTCCCACTGGGACCCGTACTGTCAGGCTGGGCGGTCCCACTGGGACCCGTACTGTCAGGCTGGGCGGTCCCACTGGGACCCGTACTGTCAGGCTGGGCGGTCCCACTGGGACCCGTACTGTCAGGCTGGGCGGTCCCACTGGGACCCGTACTGTCAGGCTGGGCGGTCCCACTGGGACCTGTAGTGTTAGGCTGGGCGGTCTCACTGGGACCGGGACCTGTGGTGTCAGTTTGAAAGCACTGGCACCTGTGGTGTCTGCCTGGGAGGTCCCATTGGGACCCATGGTGTCAGGCTGGCAGGTCCTACTGGGACCCATGGCATCAGGCTGGGAGGTCCCACTGGGACCCATGGTGTCAGGCTGGGAGGTTTTACTGGGATCTGTGGTGGTGGGCTGGGAGGTCCCACTAGGACTCATGGTGTTGGGGCTGGGACGTCCCACTAGGACATGTGATCTTGGGCTGGGAGGTCCTTCTGGGACCCATGGTGTTGGGCTGAGAGGTTCCACTGAGACTTGAGGTCCCACTGGGAGCTGTGGTGTCAGACTGGGAGGTCTCCTCGGGACCTGTGGTGTTGGGCTGAGAAGTCCTTCTGGGACCAATGGTGTCAGGCTGGGAGATATCACTGGGGCCCGTAGTGTCATGCTGAGAGGTCCAACTGGAACCCGTGGTGTTGGGGCTATAAGGTCCCACTGGCACCTGTGGTATTGGGGCTGGGAGGTCCCACTGGGACCAGTTGTGTCGGGCTGAAAGGTCCCACTGGGACCTGTGGTGTTGGGTGGAGAGGTCCAACTGGGACCCGTGGTGTCGGGCTGAGAGGTCCTACTGGGACCCTTGGTATCAGGGCTGGGAGATCCCCCTGGCACCTGTGGTGTCAAGGCTGGGAAGTCCCTCTGGGACCCATGGAGCAGAGGAGCGTGAGAGGGGACATGATTGAGACCTATAAACCTCACAGGGGTGAACAAGGTGAAGGAGGGGAGTCTACTCCAGGGGATGAAGAGAACCAGAAGACAGGGGCATGCACTTAAGCTGGGGGTCAGTTTAAGATGAATGTGAGGAAATACTTCACAGAATGGGTGATGGATGCCTGAAGAGGAGGTGGGGGCAAAAACAGTGTGGAGCTTCAAGCATGCGTGGGATAGGCACATGGGCATTAGTAGAGGAAAAGGAGGAGGGAGGAACACAGACGATCAAATAGAGTCCAGGTTGTAGTAACAGGCAGGGAAAAATAAGGCAGCCTTGACAGGCCTACTACTTTTTTTCTGTCAATTAATTCTATGTTTCTTATATGGTGTCAAGCTGGGAGGTCCCACTGGGACATGTGGTATCAAGACTGGGAGGTCCCACTTGGACTGGTGGTGCTGGGGCTGGGATGTCCTTCTGGGAACTGTAGTATCAAGGCTGGGATGTCCCTCGGGGACCTGTGATGTTGGGCTGGGAGTTCCCACTGGGACACATGGTGTCAGAGCTGGGATGTCCCTATGGGACCTGTGGTATAGGGGCTGGGATGTCCCTTAGGGACCTGTGTTGTTGGGGCTGGGATGTCCCTCTGGGAACTGTGGTATCAGGGCTGGGATGCCCTCAGGGACCCCTGATGTCAGGCTGGGAGTTCTCACTGGGACCCATGGTGTCAGAACTGGGATGTCCCTATGAGATCTATGATGTCAAGGCTGAGATGTCCCAGTGAGACCCGTGGTGTTGGGGCTGAGATGTCCCAGTGGGACCTGTGGTGTTGGGCGGTCCCTCTGGGACCTGTGGTGTTGGGTCTGGGAGGATCATCTTGGACCTGTTGTGTTGGGGTTGGGAGGTCCCTCTGGGACCTGTGGTGTTGGGGCTGGAAGGTTCTCTGCAAGGTCCCAAATGAACAAAGGTCCCACAGGAATCTCGGTGTTGGGCTGGGAGATCCGACTGAGATCCATGGTGTCAGGCTAGGAGGTCATTGGGACCCATGGTGATGGGCTGAGAGGTCGCACCAGGACCTGTGGTGTCGAGGCGGGGAAGTCTCTCTAGGACATGTGGTTTTGGGCTATGAGGTCCCTCTGTGACCCATGGTATTGGGGTGGGAGGTCCCACTAGGACCCGTCGTGTTGAGCAGAGAGGTCCCAATAGGACGTGTGGAATCACGGCTGGGAGGTTTCACTGGGACACATAGTTTTGGACTGTAAGATCCCACAGGGACCCATGGTGTTGGGGTGGGAAGTTCCTCTGGACACTTGGTGTCAGGCTAAGAGGTCCAAGGCCTTAGAGAGAGAGAGAGAGAGAGAGAGACAAACAACATGCGACAGGGGAAAAACAAAGATTGAGGCAAAAGAAGGTCTGCAAGTTTTAGGCAAAAAAAAATGTTTTAATAGAAAAAATAAAAAATATTTCATAGCAGTCTTCACCATCACATAACTTACACAATGGCTCTAAGAAAATAGTTTTATTTCCGTTTCAGATCTCAAGCCAGTCCAGAAAGAAAGAAAGCGCACACAACATTTAAAAACACATTTTCCACCGTCTCAGTTTATAATAGCTTTATAGGCGGGTAACATATCTTAGCTCTCAGCATGGAATGCAGGCTTTCACTCAGAAAAGGACTGATTAACCTCCAGCTTTATTTAATGTTTTCTTTTGGCTCCAATGCCCCGCTCACCCCCTGCTTACCACCCTTGCATTTTAGTCATGTTGTCACCATCGCGAGACAGGCAAGGTCTCCACATCCCATATGTAAATGGACAGGCCCGTAGTGGCTAACAATATGCTCTCACCCGACAGTAAATACCTTTCTCTCCATGCCTGCTCTCCTGATGCAAGGCAACAAAAGGCCAGAGGTCATGCACAGGCCTGCCATCCTTCCCCATGCAGGCTCTGCCCTGACCCTCCTAATCAAGTAAGGCACAAGGTCATACAGAGGTCTGCCCTCCCTTCCCCATGCAGGTTCTGCCTTGACCCTCGTGATCATGAAAGGCACAAGGTCATGCACAGGCCTGCCATTCCCTCACCATCAGTGCTCTCACCTACACAAGGAGAAGACCCCCCCCCCCCAGAGGTCACACCCAAGCTTAACATCCCCTCCCCATGCTCTCTCTCCCCTGACATAGTACAACAGAAGGCCCAGGTCACACACAGGTCTGCCATCCCCTCCCCATGCCTGCTTTTTTCTGACAGGTGGCCAAAGGCCCAAGGCCAAATAAAGGACTACGATTCCCACCCCATCTATTATCTCCCCTACACAAGGCACTGAAAACTGATGAGGTCACACCAAGGCCTGCCATACCCACCCTAAGCATACCCTCCCAACACAAGGAGACAATGACTTCGGTCAAATCCAGGCCTACCACCCCTGTTCCATAATGCTCTCCCTGACACAAAAAGATGAAAGTCCCAAGGTAATGTGAAAGTCTGCCACCCTTACCTGATCATGCTCTCCACTGGCTCAAGGTATTTAAAGGACAGGGGTCACACTGAGCCCTGCCATCCCTACCCATGCCCGCTCTCCCCTGGCACAAGACGAAGAAAGGCCTGAGGGAACATGAGGGAATACCCAAGCCTGCAATCCCCACCTCGTGCCTCTCTCTGGTTCTTGGGAACAGAACCCCTGAGGTCACACCTAAGCCTGCTATCCCCTTCCCAAACTTGTTCTCCAAACTTAGAAGACAAAAGGCCAGAGGTCAAGCCCAGGTCTACCATTAACTCCCCGCATCTGCTTTCCCCAGACACAAGGAGACAAATGATTTAAGGTCCCATCCAGCCCTGCTATCCCCATCCCATGTCTGCTGCTCAAGGAAACAAGGAGACAAAAGGTCCAAAGTCATGCCCAGACCTACCATTCCCTCCCTGTGCCTACTCTCCATGGAAACAAGAAGAGAAGAGGCCCAAAGTCACACCTGGGCCTACCATCTACTTCCCATTCCTGCAGTCCTCTCACACAAAGAGATGAAAGATCTGAGGTGAAGCTCAGGCCTGCTATTCCCCCGCCCCCCACCCCGAGATTACTCTCCTCTGACACAAGACAAGAGATCTGAGGTTATGCTCAGCCCTTCCATCCCCTCCTCTGTGCCCGCTCTCCCCTCACACAAGGTGAAGAGAAATCTAAGGTCAAGCACAGGCCTGCCATCCCCTTCCCTTGCCTGCTCTGCCAACACAAGGTGACAAAAGGCCCAATGTCACACCCAGGCCTGCCATCCACCTCCCTGTGACTTTCTCCCATCACACAAAAAGATAAAAGGCTAGTTAAAGATCACATTCAGGCCTGCCAGCTCCTTCCCAGGCTTGTACTCCAAATTAAGGAAACAATAGGTCAGAGGTCAAAGCCCAGGTCTGCCATCTATTCCCTGTGTCTTCTCTCCCCAGACACAAAGAGACATACAGTTTGAGGTCACATCCAGCTCTGCCATCCCTTCTTTGTGCCTGCTCTCTATGTAAACAAAGAGAAAAGGTCCAATGTCACAACCAGCACTGTCATTCCCTCCCCGTGCCTGCTCTCCCCTCACACAAGTAGATGAAAAATTTGAGGTCAAGCTCAGGCCTGCCATCTCCTCCCTGTGCCTACTCTACCAACACAAGGAGACAAAAGGCCCAAAGTCGCACCAGGGCCTGCCATCTCCTCCCCATGCCTGCTCTCCTTTCACACAAGGAGATGAAAGGCATGAGGTCAAGCTCAGACATGCCACCCACCTCCATGTGACTGCTCTCCTAACAAAAGGAAAGGCCAGAGATCACAATCAGGACTGCCATCCCCTCCCTGCACTGCTCACCCTTGGGGGACAAAAGGCACAAAGTCACACCATGGCCTCCCCACCCCAGGCTTATTTTTCCAGCATAAGGAGACGAAAAACATGATGTCAAATTCAGGCCTGCTATCATAACCATGTGCACATATCAGAAGGAGACGAAAGCAGAGAGGTTACGCTCAGCCCTGCAGTCCTGACTGTGTGCCTGCTCTCCCAATACAAGGAAAGGAAAGGCCAGAGGTCAGAACCAGGCCTGCCATCACCTCCCCGGGCTTGTTCTCCTCAAACAAGGAGACAACCCTTCCCCGAGGCCACGCCCAGGCTTGCGATTCCCTCCCTATGCATGCTCTCCTGATACAAGGAAAGGCTTGAGGTCAAGCCTGCTACCCCTCCCTGTGCCCTCTCACCTGACACAAGATGATGAAAGGCCCACCCAGGCATCTCCTTCCATGGCTTGTTTTTTCCTAAAACAAGGAGATGAAAAGCATGAGATTACGCCCAGACCTGTCACCATCACCCTGAGCCTGCTCTCTCGACATAAGGAGATGAAAGTCCTGAGGAAACCCCCAAGGCTTACTATCCCAACCCTGTGCCTGTTCTCCCTACACAAGGAAAGCCCCAAGATAACACACAGGTCTACCATCCTGGTCTGTACTTGCTCTCCCAATGCAAGGAAAGGCCAGGTCAGAACTAGGCCTGCTATCCCCTTCCCAGGCTTGTTCTCCTGACATAAGGAGAAGAAAACCCTGAGATCACATCCAGGCTTACCATCCCTCCTGAATGCCTGCTCTCTCCTGACACAAGCCCCGAGGTCACATCTAGGTCTGTGTCTACCACGCTGCATTATGAGGCAGTCGACCTCATGCCACACAAGCCACCTGTTATTTTCAAATATGCACTCCTCATGAGGGACCGCTGTGACTCATGGAGCGGTAAGTACATACAGTGCCTATAAAGTTACAGGAGTAAAGTCTACTGAGATCAGGTGATCGTGTATCACTCAGCTTCGCCTGTGAGCACCAGCCATATAGGAATCCTTCTCTCTGTACTGTCTTTGTCTCTCATAATCCTCCGATCTGTCTCTGTTCCTGGTGCTTGAGGTGTGTGAATGGGATGGTTGGTCATCTCTTCGGCCACGGTTTGAATCCAGTGAGACTTCACCCTTCCTGTACTTGTCCCATTCATTGTACCTCTCATGTGTCCTCTCTTCATTTCTGCTTCTCTCATCATGCCTGTCCTCTTTCCTACCACTGCGGCTGTCTTTTGCATCTCTCCGTTCATCTTGCCATCTCCCATCAGTCCAACTGTCCCTATGCCTCTCCTCCCTCTGTCCCCTATCAGTGTCTCGGTTGCTACTCCTCTCTTGGTCTCGTTCTCTGCTGTATTCCATGCTCCTCCCAACATCTTCCTCATCCAAATGCCTTCGTGCTTCCCCTTTCCGTTCCGTTCTCCGGTCCACGCTAGAATGTCGATATGCATCCTGATTTTGGGAGGCATATTTATCATATCCAGAGTCCATTTTTTCCCTTTTGACTTGAACTGTTTGGGGTGAAATGGCCACTCTGGACCCACTGGGCCTACACTCCAGGTTTCGATCTTCAGACTCTGGTCTTTCCCGTTTCATCTTCTTTTTCTCTTTTTTCTCTTTCTTCTTCTTTTTTTCTTTTTTACCTGGAAATACGGATTTTTAAAGCAAATGATTTCAGAAATTTCACAAACTGTGTAACGTACTTTGAACACATGCTCTGGTAGATAATGTTTGAAGAGTCTTGAGTCTCTCCCCCCCCTTTTTTTTTTTATTATAGATTTTCAGAGGTCTCACTTCTATCTGTAAGAGCTACTGTTCTGGCAAAGTACCTCACTGGCATTAAAATTAGGGATACTAAGGTCAGTTAAGAAAGTTTGGGTAAAAGAAAAAAGACAGATGGCGCATCTTTAGACACCCTGCTCATCTACTGAGGTGTCTCAGAAGTCCAATTCAGAGGACCGGAACTCTCTGCAAGGTTAGCAGAAGCTCCGTTTGAAAAATTTTTGCCCTGCACTTTTAAGATTCTAAGTTCCCCATGCTATAGATTCCCTCACCAGTATATAAGGAGACTTCAGTTCAAAACACCTGCTGCCATGTGAACTGCTCAGTTTTTGTTTACCCCCACACCATTTTTTTCCACGTGGAGCCCCCGTCTCCAGGGGTGCACCCTTTGGGCAAGCAACTGACATCAGATTCAACATCAGTGCTGCTCACTGGCTGACCAGAAGGATGTGCATGAATGCTGGGCAGCCGGTGCCTTCCCACTCAGGAAGTCAAGTTCCCCACTTCTGCAAGGCATTCTGCCTGCAATCGACCATAGTGTGGCATTTTGTAACCTGTATGAGAAACCCAGTCTCCAATGTGGAAGAACTGTGCACTGCTGCCACTGGGCCAGCTCGTTCTCTATTTTCAAACTTTAAAAACTCTCAAAGCTCCAATTATTGTTTCATTTGCATTAGAAACTGATTGGGACTTAACATTTAGGCACCAGTTAAACCCTGTCTTCAAGGCTATCATTGATAGCACCCCACCTGAAGTAGTTCCCTAATTCAAGCACCTGGATGTGTGGCTGGACTGTTGCTTTGACTTCTCACCAACATCATCGCTACATTAAAAAAAAAAAAAAAAACAACTCTGCCCTGCGGCGCCCGCTCATTGCACGTTCATGGGCCTGGGGAGAACGGAGGAAAAACTGGAGCTGGCAGGCTCCATGGTGGCCTGGATGTGTCCCCACCAGTCTCCCAACATCTGGATTGTGCTCGCGGGGGGCAGCGCCTCCCTCTTGACCCCATCACAGGAGTGAGGGGTAATCAGTGGAAACTACGAGGTAGGACTGGATCGGGGCCGGCCGGACTCAGAGGACAAGCCCTGTCAGGGAGGGCCTGAGCCACCTGCCATCTCCGCGGAAGGCAGAGACAGTATTTAAAAAAATTAAAAATAAAAAAACTCTGCCCCAAACTTGGCTAACTGTCCTGCAGCAAGTCATTTCTACCTCTCCCTGTCCATCATGAAACTATCCAGAAGATGATCTTGCTAGAGTTCAACTATGCAGCATGGTTTACAGTGTTGACCCCAAGTCTACCCTGGCCAGACTTGGCCCCTTGTTCTACTCTGTCATTTTGCTACATATGGCTAGCTGTACTTTCCGCTATGTATTGTATAAGAAAGCATACATTGAATAATGTATGGACTAGGCCAGCCCACTGGCACAGAGGACCAAGGCACTGGACACCTTACCTTGTTCCACGCCAACGACCCATGTTCCGGAACGAGCACGGACTGGAGGAGGTCGGCAGGGGTGCGGAGCTGGATGGAGGTGCCGGAAGGCAGCCTCCTTACGGGGAGGGTAAGTGGTATCCCTCTGCTCTTGACTGCCCCATGGTGGAGGCTGGGGGGGCAGCAGAGACCAGAGGGAGCACCAGGCCGATGGGTGGGCAGATGGGGCAGTCACTGGGGCTGTAGTATCATGCGGCCTCTACGTGCACGCGTGTCAACTCCTGGGGCCCTGGGGTAAAAATGGGAGGATCTCAGAAAAATGGAAAATCACGGAGCTGGCAGCAGGATGATGCCCGACCCTCTGCAGGCTTTGTTCCCGGGTTGGGCTTAAGGTAAGCCCTGGTCATTCCGGGATGTTGGGGCGCTGGTTGGGCTGATGGGGGCAGCCAGTGAAGGAGATAAATAATCTCACTCACACACACAAAAAAAGAATGCATGGATGGTCCACGAGGGCCGTAAGGGCTCAGGATGTGCCTGCCCTCCCCAGAAATCGCCACGCAGAACTCCCCCACCCCCAGAGTGCAGAAGGTACAGGAAAACACGTTACAGGACCTCAGCACCAGCCGCTGTAGACGCGGTGTTTACTCCTGCCGGCGCTACGCTGGCTCCCACCGCCCCCACCACCCCCTTGGTGGGCTCTCACCTTTATACGCGTCACATGGCTGTAGAACCAATCAGTCCACTCTCTCATTAGCAGCTTATCTGCTATCACCACTAGAGGCCACAACCACTGCTTGCTGAAACATAGACTTTGACGGCAGATAAGGACCACTTGGCCCACCGAGTCTGCCCATTTCCCTACCTACTGGATAAGCTGCAGATTCTAGTTAACCAACAGCCTATTTCCTGCAACCCCCCACTATAATTGCCTTATGTCTGTCCCATGCATGCTTGAATTCCTCTACTGTTTTAGACCCCACAACCTCTCCAGGAAGGCGGTTCCATGCGTCCACCACTCTCTCCGTGAAAAAGAATTTCCTCACATTACCCTGAGCCGCCTCTAACATTAAATTGTGCCCCCTTGTTCTTACACATCTCTTTTTCTGAAAGATGCTACCTCCTGACTTTGTTGATTCCCTTGAAGTACTTAAAAGTTTCTACCATGTCCCCTGTCCCTCCTTTCATCAAGGTATACATATTAAGCTCTCTCAGTCTCTGTTCATATGGTTTCTGATGCAGACCCTGCATCATTTTAGTTGCCCTCCTCTGGACTGCTTCCATCCTGTCTATGTCCTTATAGATGAGGTCTCCAAAACTGCACGCAGTACTCAGATGGGGTCTCACCAACTGTCTGTATAGAGGGATAACCACTTCCCTTTTTCTACTTGTGATGCCCCTCCTATGCATCCCAGTATCCCCCTGGCTTTCCCTACTGACTTCTCACATTGTATACCCACCTTTAGGTCATCTGATATGACTACACCCAGATCCCTTTCCATTATTGTTGTTGTTAGTACCTCCCCTGCTATTGTGTACTCTTCTCCTGGATTTTTATTTCCCAGGTGCATTACTTTATAAGGCAAGATGCTACTGCTTTTCCTCCCACTATTCCTCCTGTATTTTCCCCTAGCCTTCCTCTCCCCAGCACCCCAACCACCCCATATTACACCTTCATTACCCCCTCGCCCCCCTTCAACCACTTTCCCACAATACCGAACACACGGACCCGTGCAAAATTGGGAGTGCGGAGCTACCATCCTCCCTCCCTCCTTTTTCCCAGGGCTATCTATCCTATGCAACTCAGCAGCTTCCGCTACTGCGCCCACCCTTAACGCACCCCGCTCCCTTCGCACGGCTAGACCTGCCTGGCACAAAACCAAATACATTCTTACACTACTTCTTCTGCTGGCAGGTGATATCGAAGCAAACCCGGGTCCCATCCCTCCCAGTCCCCACACTCCAATGAGTCTCCCCAAGGGCCTCCGACTACTGCACTTCAACATCTGCAGCTTCCTGAAAAAATTACCAGAACTGCAACTCACTGTACTATCTCTGCGCACAGACATCTTCATACTATCAGAGCTGGCTAAAGCCACACCATATGGACTCTGCTATAGCCATGCCTGGCTATGCAGTGATTAGGCAAGACCGTCAAGGCAAGAAAAGGGGGTATTGCCATGTTTATCTCCTCCAGGCTACAGTTCACCCCGGTCCAAATCCCCACACCGTAACCCCAAATAGAGTCCTTATTAATCAAACTTGCACTGCCTTACTCCGCCCCTGTCTATGTTGCGGGTTCCTACTGCACCCCTAGTACCCCCCCCATCCAGTGTCCTAGACCACCTGTCCTCGTTAAAGTCTACTGCCACAGCTGGTGAGCTCCATATCCTTGGCGATTTCAATTTCAACTGGCTAGCCAAAGACTGTACCAAACTATGCACCAAAATAACCGCCCTAAACCTCTCACAGCTAATCTCCCTACCCACCCGGCTAAACCCCAAAATGCCTAACCACTCCTTCCTGGACTGGGCCCTCACTTCCCACCCACACAGAATCATTAGTGCTGGTCTCCTCCCTGACTCCCTAAGTGACCAGCACATGATATACATGGTCAGGAAAGTGCACAGACCCGTAAAACCCCCCTCTAGGATGATTTTCACAAGATCTTACAAATCCCTATTTCTACCTGCGCTCCTGTATGACCTGGCTCATACTGACTGGTCCTTCATACCAAAGGCACCCTCAATTGACTATGCTTACAAAACTTCTAAGACCAGGTTTCTCGCAGTTTGGGATAATCATGCCCAGCTAAGAAGCACACAAGTAAGGGGCTCCCACCTTCCTTGGGTCTCAGCCGATCTCGTTAGCAGCTGCTGCACCAGAGATCAGGCATGGAATAAACATAAATCAGCATGCTCCCAAGAATCCCTACAAAGATGCCGTAGCTTCCGCAATTCCTGCACCAAATTGATATGTTGGGCTAAAAAGAACTACTTCACGTCGGCTCCAAACTCTAACCTTAACCACCCCACCAATTTTTGGAAAACTCTCAAATCCCTCATCTCCCCCCCCATCCAACCTCCAACCCTGACCCTATCCATCCTAGGCTCGAAAGTCACTGAGCCTGGCGAGTAGCTTCTGCCTTCAATACCTTCTTCACTAGCTGCGCAGCGTGTCTCCTACCCAATCACCCGACTACCCCATGTACACCTTGAATCCCACTGAAATCTTTGAACTCCACACACGCCTCCAGTTTCTCCTTCCATCCAGTAACCCCGGCCAAAGTGCTGCAAGCACTGAGCTCACTCAACCCCAACAAAGGCAAATGCCCATCAGGCCTGGATGCCAAATTACTTCACTTATCTGCATCCGCCATAGCCGCTCCACTAGCCGATCTTCTCAACCTCTCCTTCTCCATGGTCAAAACCCCAGCCGCATGGAAGCATGCAACTGTTATCCCCCTCTCTAAGGGCACCGACCTCTCCATGCCGGGTAATTACTGCCCCATCTCCCTTCTCCCAATTCTGGCCAAAATTCAGGAACACCCTGCACTTGCCCAACTTTCCCAATACCTAGACACAACCTTTCTTCACCCCCTATCAGTCTGGTTTCCGCAAGTCTCACTCTATCATCACCTCCCTATTAAGAATCACCGATGACATCCTTTCAGGAATGGACAAAGGGCATATCACCTCGGCCATTTTCACTGACCTGGCCAAGGCCTCCGATACCATCTCCCACCCTAAGCTACTATCTAAACTAAATGATGCTGGCCTCTCCGGCCATGCCACTAGCTGGTTTCATGTCTACTTGGTTGGCAGATATCAATCGGTGAAAATTGTCCCTTACATATCTTCCCCCTTACCAGTCACTATGGCGGTCACCCAAGGCTCAGTCCTGGGCCCTCTGCTTTTTTCAATATTCCTAAATGACCTCCCGCAGGCCTGCACACTATCTTCCATCCAGCGTCGCTGAGCGACACCGCGCATGCGCCTCAGGCCCTTCCACGGAGGTGTCAAATGTGCTTCAGCGGGACTTCAGTGCCATACAGCAATGGTTCCTGTCCAACCACCTATTCCTAAATACGAAAAAAAAAGGTATCACTCACCTTCGGGACGCATCCGCGACTCTTCTGCCTAGCTTCACGCCCCTCATTCCTAACCTTAGACGGGGCCCCCCGGAGTCCTGCACCACATTCAGATACCTGGGAGTCTGGCTTGACCAACACCTGGATTTCTCCACCCATATCGAATCAATACACAAAAAGTTGCACCCAAAACTTGGTGCTCTATATCGTAACAAAGACTGCATGCCCAAACAAGTCCGGAGGGAAACTGTTCATAAAATGATTCTCCCTATATTGGACTACAGCGACGTGGTATATGGCGCCGCACCCTTATCTAACCTGGCCAGCCTGGACACACTTTTACACTCTTTCTGTCATTTCATCCTGGATTGCCCACTGACGACCCACCACTGTGATCTGTACAGGGACCTAGCCCTGTCCTCACTCACGACCCGCAGACAAATCCACTGCTCCAGAGTCATCGCCAAATTCTGGTCACAAACCCTTCCCCCCTTATCTTGATTCTGCCATATCGGCTCAGCCTTCCCCTGCCTACTCACTCAGAAGCACTGACTCCAGGCTTCTTCAAGTCCCATTCATGTACACCTCCAAGGGCCAATCAGCTTTCAAATATTGCATGCCCAAACTATGGAATGACTTGCCTGCTGACATCAGGCGCTCCACGAACCCCGGACGTCTCAACTCACTCCTCTACGCACACTTCCCCGCCCCCGCCACATGCACATGCTCACAGAAACCAAAAGCACAAACCTACATGCCCGCTGGTTCCTGCTAACCGGTAGACATACAGAAATCTCAGCTGCTACACTGTAGGGTCCTAAAGGTTAATTGATGTTCTGTTCTCTATGTTACTGAAAATGTACGATTATGCTAAAGTGTCCTCTATGTCAGTTGTTCTACAGCCCTCTGGTTGTATATTCTGTACACTACGGAAACTCTGTACTGTATGTAATAATCATATGTTCCCCAATACACCAATTCCCCCCCAGGTCACGTATGGAAACGAGTGGTTCTCTGCTCAGCACGCCTGCCTGATTAAACTCTTAAATAAATAAATAAAAGTCAGTGTGTTACAGGATTGTTGTACACCCCTGAGGCGTGCAATACTACATAAACCATGACAGCAAAACTGGAGTGGTTTAAAAAAGTATCACCCTCCAAAGGCTGTGAAACAATCGAGAATAACTTTGCTACACTGGGCGAGACTGCAGCCTGTTTAAAAACGCCTGCGGTACACCACAGCCCGAGCATGGTGCATGAGTGGCGTACCGCCACTTAGTAACAATAATTTAGCTAACTAAGGTATTTAAGATTTATTGTACTGTTTTGTACGGATACTCAGCTTAACAATTAACAATGCTGTTTACATATAGTAATACTGGTATTAGCTTTATTGTGTGGAAACATTGCTTGCACATCTCCTAAAGAACACGGGTTGTTTACTGGAGTATTTTTACCTAATATTTATGCCACTATGTTTTTTACATTGGGACGCTGCTTTTGAATTAGAATTTGTTAACTTGATCATGACATTTGATTTATTTTGCTCTACTAGATTCTGCAGGATTAAGCAAAATTTAACATCTCGTCTTAATTATAAGATGCAATTTATGCCATTTCTAAGGCATTTTATCTTACTATTGCTATTATCCTCAGTAAATGTCCATTCCAATCCTGGCCCTGCAGTGTCTAGCAATAACCTTTCCCACTCAGAATTTGCTGAAAGGTCAGGTAATGTGAGAAGCCTATTACCCAAGACTGATTACGTATGCAAATGGATATACAGAACCAATCCTGATGTTTTTGTTTTAACCAAAACCTGGCTGAGCGGGAAAATAAATGACACTGAGGTCCATGTGGAAGAATATAACATATTTAGACAGGATCGATCTACCAAGGGTGGGGGGGTTGCAGTATATGTAAAAAATAACTTAACTGGACTAGTTAAGGTAACTAAATCTTTGCCAAAAAAGCTGGGTGTTGTTATTTTACATGTACAGTGCTCTCAGAGTTTTGATTTTACTACTGTAGCTTGCTATAGACCTCATCGGCTTTACCAGATGCCTTGCAACAATTTAGCATCTTAATTACTCCATTCACTGACTGTGAATTTACTGGTAATGGGTGATTTAAATTGGGAAATGTTGAAACCTTCCTTTTCTTATTGAATCAATTGACTGCTTTAAATTTAACGCAGATTGTTAACAAGCCCACTCGACCTAGTAAAATCAATACTGATAGAAGTACCTTACTGGATTTAATTTTCACTACTCCTCCTCAAATATCTTTCCTCAGTTTTTGATGACATTAGTGATCACTGTTATGTCGTCTGTGTAAGACAACAATCTAAAATGATAAACACAGCACAAACTATCATTTCATGGAATTTTTCTAAGTTCTGTGAGCAGGCTTTTGTTTTTGATTTAATGAAAATTGGTCTAATTCTTCACTGTCCTGATAGAGACACTGCATTGGAATGCTTTAAACAAACACTTCTAAACACAGTAGACAAATACAGTATGTCCCCCTTCCCAAAAAAAGGGTTAAATCAATTCCTGCACCCTGGTTTAACAGTCATCCTAAGAGGCTATTACACATTGCCTTGGGAAAAAAGAGAGAACACAAACCTGCAGAACTATAGGATTTTTAGGAATAAATATACTCAAGGGGTCAGACAGACTAAAAGTAGATTCTATAATCAAACATTTCTTAATGCCTCAAGTGACAGTAGGCAAATTTAGACTGGAATTAGATCTATACAAGGGAAGGCTAGCAGGCCACTTTTACCTAAAGTTCTAAATCACAAAAGCTTACTCCTTCGTAACCCTGCTGACCAGGTTAATGCATTTAATAATTATTTTCTGGAAGCAGGAAGCACTTTTGATAAAATGTATCCTAATAAGGCAAAAGAACAGGTTATTCACCTGTAACAGTAGTTCTAGGAGTAGTATGTGTGGTTCATCCACACTTCTTGGCATGTCCCTTTCCCCTTTAAATCTTGCCAGAAGTCTTTAAGCTGGCTCCTCCCACCCCACCCCCGAGTAGTATATACCTCAGCTCCACCCCTGGACGCCAGATCGCTTTATTTAGTTGTTTAACTAGGAGTAGCACACCAAGCTGAAAGCTTTTTATAGGGAGCCACCTGGGAACACAGGGAAGTTAAGGACTTGCTCAGGGTCACACAGTATGCAAGTGGAAACTGTGGGATTCAAACCCAGGTTCTGGTCTGCTGGATGTCACCAGACTTGCAGCTCAGAGCCTTAAACCACTGCACTATACTGCCTCCCTTGGTCCACTGGAAGCAGGTTGTGCTTGGTGAGGGGAGGTCGGGTGGGTGCATGTGGATGAACAACATATACCACTCCTAGAACTACTGTTACAGGTGAGTAACCTGTTCTTCTAGGAGTGTGGATATGTTGTTCTATCCACACTTCTTGGCAGACTCCAAGCAGTTCTCCGGGAGAAGGAAGACAAGGCGCACACCCCCTACTTAGGGAACAGAGACTGGAGAACAGAGGCCCCAAAACCAGCATCCTGGCGTGACTCAAGGTCGATGTGGTAGTGGATAATAAAGGTGTCTGCTGACTCCAGGTAGCAGCCCGGCAGATTTCCTGGATAGGGATGTCCCTGGAAGCAGCCACCGATGCAGCAGTATGGCGGGCAGAATGAGCTCTTATCTCTCTGGTAGGCTCCTTGCCTGCCAACTCGTAGCACAGAACTATGCATGATGTAATCCATCTTGCAACAGTCCGCTTTGCTGCTGGTCTGCCCGAAGCGGCTTCAGCATAGGTGTCAAACAGGTGGTGAACCTCTCCACGAATTTCCACCATCCTCTCCTTATAATTTATTTATTTATTTTGTATTTAGTTTTTGTTGACTGGGTAAGCGCACTAGACAAATCCTGTCTATTTTCAGGCATGACCCGGGTGGAGGGGGATACAGATGAATGCCAACTGAACTTGAACCAGATTAAGTTGTTGGTGGTATTTTTAGTGAATGAGGGAAATTTGGCCAGGACACCGGGGAAATTCCCCTACTCTTTTTTGATAGGTGCCGTGGGATCTTTGACAGCCACCTGAACTACCACCAATCTAGGCAGATGGGACCTCGGTTTAACGGCTCATCCGAAAGACGGCACCGCAAGAGTGCAGCACCGCTCTCATGCTGTACTACAGTGTCAGTACTGGGATATTAACCCAATGAATAATAGGCGAGAGCACGTCTCAGGTCCAGGGTATGAAGTCTGTACTCTGCGTCCGAGGTGTAATTAGGGTAATACACCAGCAGAGTCAACACCTGGTTAACGTGAAACTCTGACACCACCTTCAGAAGGAATTTTGGGTGGGGCGCAGGACAACTTTGTCCCTGTGAAAGACCAGATAAGGGGAGTCCACTGAAAGCGCCTGGAGCTCCCCTGTCCTTCTAGCTGACGTGACAGCCACCAGGAAGGCCGTCTTCCATGACAAGTGTGACAGCTGGCACTTGTGCATTGGTTTGAATGGCTTGCCCATGAGTTTTGTCAATACCAGCAGTAAATCCCTCGGAGGTGGAGGTTCACGCACTGGAGGGGATATGTGATCCAGGCCTTTGAAGAAGCGCCCGACCACAGTCTCCTGTGCCAATGTCGGCTGACCGGCCCACGCTCGGTAAGCAGAGATGGCTGCCAGGTGCACCCTAAGGGTTGATGACTTAGATGCCCTTTGGAGAAAGACCAAAGGTAGTCAAGAATGTTAGCCACAGGACAGGATAAGGGGTCCAGACTCTTACCCTGACACCAAATGGAAAACCTTTTCCATTTGAAGGCTAGACATTTTCTGGCAGATTCCTTTCTAGATGCCTCCACTATGGTGAAGACATCATCGGAAAGACCCAAAGCCTGGAACTCTAGCCGCTCAGGTACCAAGCTGCGAGGTGCAGGGATTGAAAGTACGGATGGAATACCTTCCCCTGATTCAGAGATATCAGGTCCAGGAGTGTACAAAGCCGCTCTGGGGGCCTGCAGCTGAGGCCGAGGAGATCTGGGTACCAGAACTGGCGTGGCCAATCTGGGGCTACCAGAATCACCTTTGCCTTGTCCCTCCTCACCTTGAGTAACACCTTGTGGATCAAGGGAAATGGAAGGAAGGCGTACAGGAGGCCTGGGATCCACGGTCTTGAGAAGGCATCCTCCTGCAGTGAGCCCTGCTGAGGGGGGTGGGCATGATACAGCCTCAGCTTGTTGTTTTCCCTTGAGGCAAACAGGTCCACCACTGGTTTGTGCCAACGGGAGAACAGGCTGTAAGCTACCTTTTGGATGGAGAGACCACTCATGAGATGTCTGGCCGATGTGGCTGAGAGCATCCGCCAGCTGGTTCGAGGCTCCTGCCACATGGATGGCTAGGAGATCTGCTTCCAACCGGCTTACAAGGGTCCAGATGCAGAGCACCTCCTTGCACAGCAGACAGGAGTGTGTGCCGCCCCGTTTGTTGAGGTAGTACATGGTCATGGTATTGTCCATCTGGACTTGAACCACTTGACCCTGGAGCTGAGGAGTGAAAGCTGACAGTGCCAGTCTGACTGCTCTGAGCTCCAACAGGTTGATGTGGCATAGGAACTCCGAGGGTCCAGAACCCGTGGGCCCTGTTGTCCCCATGTGGGCTCCCCAGCCCATGAGAGAGGCATCAGTCGTAACGACAACCGTTGGCTCATGGCAGACAAATGGGATACCTTCCTGTAACCGGTCTGGGGTGGACCATCATTGGAGTGTGTCCCACATCTTCTGGGTTACAGTGATCAGCTGAGTCCACTGGGCAGCCAGCTCCCATTGGAGGGGGCGCATGTGCAACCAGGCCCAATGGACCACTGAGGTGCATGCCGCCATGTAACCCAGAAGGTGCAGAAGGTCCCAGGCAGGGCGCAAGTGCCCAACCAGAAATGATTGGGCAAAAGAGGAGAGAACCTCCGCCCTGTCCGCCGGGAGCTGAGCTCTGGCTTGACAAGAGTCGAGCTCTGCCCCGATGAAGCCCATCACTCGAGAAGGCACGAGTTCCAACTTGGCCTCGTTGATCAGCAGGCCGAGTTGGGAGCAGGTTTCGAGGGCCAGATCCCTGGACCTCTCCACCTTCTGGAGGGTGGGACCTGCCAATAGCCAATCGTCGAGATAAGGGTAGATTCTGACTCCTCAACACCGAGGGTGGGCCGCCACCACCGCTATGCATTTGGTGAAGACCTGTGGGGACGACAGGCCGAACGGCATGGCTCGGAACTCGTACAGGGTTCCCTCAACCCTAAAGCGGAGGAAGCGCTGATGGGAAAGACGGATTGGGATGTGAAAGAATGCGTCTTGTATATCCAGTGAACAGAACCACATGTTTCACTCTAGGGATGGTATGATCTGGTTCAGAGTAACCATCCGAGAGGTGCGGGACCTGAGATATTGATTCAGGTCGTAGAGATCTAGGATGGGGCACTAACCCACCCCCCCATCCACTTGGGCACCAGGAAGTACCTGGAAACAAAGCCTGGATTTGTCGGAGGGTCCTGCACTGGAGCTACTGCCTCCTTGCGAAGGAGCTGAGCTAAGTCATCTCGAAGAGCCAACTGGGTGCATGCGGTAATCCGTTCCTCCAGAGGGGTGCGGGCTCGGCTGGGAGGGTACTGCTCGAATTCTAGAGGCAGTCCCCGACAGATCACTTCGAAAAACCACTTGTCTGAAGTGGAAACGGACCAGGCGGAAAGGAAGTGGCAGAGCTGACCCCCCCCATGGGAGGACCCAGAGTTGGCGTGACGTGTGTAGGGGTGGCAACACCCAACCCGTCACTGAGCAGGCTTAGAGGAGAATGAGGAGGCTGCAGGACCTGAGCCTCGGTCTCCTTTACTGGGCTGCTGAGGACCCTGCCTGGGCCGAGGACGCCAAGCTTGCGCCAGCTGCTGCTGATGTTGCTATCCTCCTTGATAAGAGTGCTGCCAGACTGCAGGGGCAGAGTGCCAAAATGGCTTGTTCTTTCTCTTCTGCTGGTTCTTGCCCAAACAACCCTTGGCAGAAGTGGCATCCAAGGTGGCACTGGACTGCTCTATACGCTGAAGGTGACCGACCACTCCTGGACCGAACAAGTCGGTACCCAGGAAGGGCATGTCAGCAAGCTTATGCCGAGTATCCGCCGGGAAGGAGGAAAGCCTCAGCCAAGCCCTGCTGCGAGAGGCCACTGCGGCTTCCAGCGAGCAGGCACAGGAATCCCAGATGTCCAAGATGTCTGGAGCTGCTGTTTAGCAACAGCACAACCCTGGTCACGAACCTACTTGAACATGGACTGCATGCACGGTGGAAGAGATGAGAGAGGACCTCGTCTAATGACCAAAGATGGGCATGAGAGAAGTATGCCATAATGACAGCCGAGCTAGCCTGATGAAGGCCCAGAGAAGAGGCCGCATAGACCCTGCGGGCAGTATGGTCTATATTTTTGGACTCCTTGTCCGGGGGTCGGTCAGTGTCAGCTGAATTACCAGTACACCTGAACACAAAGGCGGTCACCAGGATCTCGGCCGAAGGGTGCTCTGTGAACACTGCAAGGACTCCACCACCGCATTGCGAGCCATGGCAGATGGTGCTGGGTAGGAGGCAGGACACTGCCAAAGTTCAAGGGCCGGGCCAACAATGGCCTCGGCCACTGGAAAGGCCTCCGTCGGGGTATCCCCTCTCTTGAGAATGTCAGTGAGAGGGTACTCTGGCTTTTCTGGATGGGCTCCAGGGGCATTCTGGTGGAATCAGAGATGAGGTAGAGAATGCCCTGGAAAAAGGAAGGGCCTTCCTCCATCCCTGTGCCAACTGATTACTCATCATCCCTGGGATTTGAGTACAAACCAGTGACGTCAGAGTCCGAAGAGTCGTGATACAGCAGTCTACCGCCCAAGTCACCCTCGATAAGCCGAGGGCGGGCCGGGGTGACTAATCAACAGACAGTGGGGAACCCCGGTGACCTGTCAGCCCTCTTTCGAGGGCGCCCCTCCCTCGGGCAGCTTGGGCAGTGGTTCCACCCGAATCGGTGGAGAGACCGGAGTAGGCCTAACCAGGAGACAGCCCGGCCCCACAGGGGCGGAGGAGCCAATGGTTTCGGTTCTGGAAGGGTCGGCTTAGGCCTAGGAGGCGAGAGCCAAGTGATGACTGGGGTAGGCGACGGAGCCGGCTTCTGCCCAGTCAAGATCAGCTGGTGCCACGTAAGGTCTTTGCAGCGCCGGAGTTTCCACCAGAGCCTCTCCTCGTCGGAGGAGGATGAGGACCTGTTGGCGTTGCCTCTTTTTTTGAGCACTTATGGCTCTTCCTTGGTCGAGGGGGTCCTGGACCGAGACCAGGGAGGCCGACTCGGTCGATCAGAAGACTTTGGGATAGGTGAGACCCAACAGTCCGGGACCAGGTCCTTGATGGGAACACCAACAGGCTGGGTCTCGTCATCCAGAAAGACCAGGACTGGAGTCCATTCCAAAGAGCCACTGGGCACAGACGGTCGACAAGGGGTCGATCAGGTTGAGGATAATTTCGACCTCATCTGCCACTTCCTCAGATCCTTGGTCAGACAGAAGTTCCAGAAAAGCCAGCAGCTGAGGATGCGACCTCGACAGAGGTTGAGATTGCATGCTCTTGGGACTCAGACCTCTCCCGGTTCAAAGAGCATCTCCATCGAGATGAAGACAACGGGTCCTGCTCCCTCTTCTGAGAGCAGGAGGACTGCGAGCCCGAGAGTGCCTCACCCCGGATGGGGAGAGACTGGCACAACTACTTGAAGGAGCCCGTAAAAGTAGAGCCTAGGTTCAGCAGGACTAAGAAGTTTCGATTGGCCAAAGCACGGTAGCCGCTGCTTCCCTCCTCAACGTATTCATCTGTTCCAGCTGATCGGGCGGAGCCCACGGCTGCGGAAACCGCCCACCTAGCCTCCTTCGATTTCACCGGCGGGTTTCTTTTTTCCGGTCTCCCCAGCTTCAAGCGTGCCTTGCGGTCGTCCAGGACACTGGGATGGAAGGCCAAGCAAAAAACGCACAACGAGGTATCATGTCCAACACCTAGGCAGTAAACGCATGTGAGGTGGGGGTCGGTGTACGACATCTTCTGGTCACAGGGTCACCAGCGAAATCCTTGGGAAGATTTTTCCTCCATAGCTGACGCGACGGAAGTGCGATCGTTAACTTGAACGAGCTTGATTTTCGGTAAAACCGACAATTTGAAAGCCAGGGCCTTCGAAATGCTGCGAGCATGAGGGAACATGCATCTTTCAGGGAAAGGAAGATCTGGCGTCATGGGGTGGAGCCGAGGTATATGTCACCCGGGTAGGTGGGAGGAGCCAGCTTGAAGACTTCCAGCAAGATTTAAAGGGGAAAGGGACATGCCAAGAAGTGTGGCTAGAACATATCCACGTTGCTAGAAAGTACATTGGATACCAATTTTCTAAATAGTGGTAATAAGCAGCCATTTTCATTTAGGGACATCACTGAGCAAGATGTTTTAACTGAACTTAATAAATTGGATGTTAAGAAAGCGGCAGGTGTTAAGATAGATCCAATTTTTTATTTAACAGGTGCCCTTGTTTTGGCATATTACTTAACATATTTTTTTAATTTATCCTTGAAGCTAGCTGTAGTCCCTTCTGAATGGAAAACCACTCGTACCATTCCCATTTTTAAAGGGGGCAATGAAACAGACCCAGGATGTTATCGTCCCATCTCAGTGTTGTCACCGGTTGCAAAAATATTTGAAAAGCTGGTTTACAAGCAGTTATCCAGCTTTTTAGTAAAACACGGGGGATTGTCAGATTAGCAGTCTGGATTTCATAACTGTCAAAACACTACCTTTGTTACTGCAACAGCTGTCGATTTTTTGACAGCATTTGATCAAGGTGTGCAAGTTCCAGCAATTTTCTTAGACCTATCCAAGGTGTTTGATTCGGCAGATTATAACATCTTACTGAACAAACTAAAAACCTTGGGTTTAAGTATGAATTCATTACTTTGGTTTTCTTCTTACTTGACAGCTAGATTACAATATGTTAAAGTTGGGGAACATTGCTCTGACTATGTTACCATCAGTAAAGGGGTTCCTCAGGGCTCAGTACTTGGGCCCCTCTTATTCCTTCTATGTGTTATTGATCTGCCAAAATGTGGTCCTGTTGAAACCAAAGTTTTTTAATATGCGGACGATACCATTTTATATACCCAAAATAAATACTTTTTAGTGGCTATGAATACTATCCAGGGTGACTTTGCTAGGGCCCAGCATGAGCTCATTTAAACATAGGTGCCGGAACTGGGGGCGCGAAGGAGCGGTAGCCTCCACTTTTATTTCTGTATGGTAAAAAATAGTATAGAAAAAGTGCCCTTTGTACCCTCATAAGTGCCCTTTTGATTCTCAGCCCCCTCAGCTTTTACCATCTTCCGGCACCCATGAGCTCATAAATTTACGTCTGCATCTGAATATTGCGAAGACACAATGGGTATTTATTTACTAGTAAATCCAAAACTGATCAGACCAGCTTGAACATTAAAGCAGCTAAAGGAACAGAAATTTGTAGGTCACCCTGTTATAAATATTTGGATACATACTTGCATGAGTCTGAGTTTGACTGCATATGGAAAAACTTTCTGTTAAACTAAAGAGACCATTAGTTTTTGTTAGAAATAGGGCTAGTTTTAGTTTTTCTATACGTAAACAACAGGTCAGTTCGATATTTTTGTTGTATATTGACTATGAGGACTGCATCTACATGAGAGCTACAGATATCCAGTACACCATAGTGCCCTCAGATTTGTTACTGGGCTTCTGTGGAGGACACACCACTGTAGCTTGCATGCAGCTGTGGGGTGGCAGTCCCTATCTATCAGAAGACAGACTCACTGGTTGTTTTTTATTTATAAATTTGTATTAAGAACACTACAGAGAGCTAGGATGAACCTCCACTCCTACAGAATAGAACAGAAAAACAACTTGGAGTGATCTTCATTAAGGTTTATCACACCACAACAGCACAATGCACCTCACACACAGCAGATGACTTGAAGAGTGTAATAAATGATCAGGAAAACAGACCTTTTAAAAGAAGAGTTGCATACCACACTGAGCCTGCCCTGGTGAAGTGATACGTCAGTCCCAAAACATTGGTGAAGGGGACTGATATTACTCTAACCACAAGCACCTCTATTTTTGGACTTGTTACTGTTCTGTAAAACTCTGACTTGGAATAAACTACTGAACCTATATACCAGTGAGTGGTTCATCATTCCGCTGTGTCACACAGGGCTAGAAATTCAGAAATAAATCTCATATGTTTCACAGAATGCCAGATGTTGGTATTCCATCTGACAATCTGGTATACAAACCCATTTTTTCATATACAATTTTTTTTTCACTACTGCATTATGAGGAAATGCATTTTTAATGTGTTCTAACAGTTTTATTTAATACAACTAAAAAATGTAAATTACGTACCTACCATAATTCTTGATCTTCTTGGATGAAGTCTCCACCACTCATTTAAACTAATGGGACTATGCAGGAGGTGCTAGGACCGAGCGGGAGCCAAAAATCTTCAGGAGGGCAGGCGCCGGGGTAGAACCGCGCATGTGCGGAGCCGCAAGACCGGCTCGCGCCATATAGACTACCTCGGTGTCGACCCTCCAACCACCTCAGTACCTTTTTTATCAAGGAGGTGCAGTGTAAACTAAACTAGTGAAGCTAATCCATGTCGAACTTAAGATAGTCCAAATGACCTGTATAAGAAGGGTCAACATTTAAGAGTCTCTTCACGGCCCAGCCATCGAGGGACTGAAGACCAAAAACAAGATAGGTGAGCTAGGGGGATGGAGGGTGGGCATGTGAATGAGTGGTGAAGACTTTGTTCAAGAAGATCAAGAACTACAATAGGTACGTAATTTACGTATCTTCCTGGACATAAAGTCTCCACCACTCATTCACACCAATGGGAGAGAACCGAGCCAAAATAATCCCCAATGGGCACGTTCAGAGTTTCTGCAAGTGATGCTGCAACTGCTCTAGTAGAATGGGCATATACCCTGCTTTCCAGTTTGACCTGTGCCATGCAGCAGCAATGGCAGAGACATGGCCATGACGAAATACACCTGATGGCAACAGGCTGACCCAGCTGGGCCATGCTGAATGAGACAAAGAGTTGCTTTGACTTATGGCTCTCTCTCATTCTGTCGATGAAGAACCGTAAAACTCTTAACATCCAGAGAATGTGCTCTCCTTCATTCTGGAAGTTAGCAAAATAGGTCGGAAGGACCAAGGACTGGTTCAGGTGGAACTCCAAGACTACTTTGGAAAGAAATTTAGGGTGGGTTCTGAGAACCACTTTGTCCTTGTGAAATATTGTATAGGGAGGGTCTGTGACCAGGGCATGTATTTCAGACACTCTGCAAGCACAGGTAATGGCTACAAGGAAGGCGGCCTTCCAGACCAGGAACTTCAACTCGCTAGAGGCTCAAAAGGTTTACGAGTGAGCATGTCTAGCACAAGGTTGTATCCCATGCGGCTACCAGTCTCCTGACTGGTGGTCTAGTGTGGAGGATACCCTCAAGGATCCTCTTAACCAAGGGCAACTGAGCCATTGACAGAGTGGATAGGCTCATGATAAGCCAAGACTGCGCAGAGATGAACCTTCACCATTGAGTATTGTAACCCTGTATCTGACAGGTCTAGCAGATATTCTAAGACTTTGTTTGATGGGCAAGAACAGGTATCATTTCCACTTCGCCGCGTAATTTTACATAGTGGTTGGCTTGCGAGCTGCTAGGAGAATGTCTGAGACTCTATGGAAAACATCAAATCTACCCACTTCTATCGCCTCAGGAGCCAGGCGTGGAGATGAAGGGACCTTGGGTTAGGATGGACCTCTGGGCCCTGGGTCAGAAACTCCTTTTGAAGTGGTAGTTGTCTCGGTGGCATTTCTGATAATCTGTTGATTAACGGAAACTAAATCCGACGAGGCCAGAATGGGACGATGAGGATCATTCTCTGCTGCGTCTCCTCCAGCTTGAGCAGCACCCTCTGAATTAAGGGAAGAGGAGGAAATGCTTACAGAATGCATCTTGTCCGCTGCAGTCTGAATGCATCCTGCCAGAAAACGCCAGGTTCTGGATTTCTGGAGCAGAATAGCGGCAGTTTTGCATTGAGTGGGGAGGCAAAAAGGTCCAGGTCCGGAGTGCCCCATTCTTCGAAAAGAAACTGCATGACGTTTGCATTGAGAGACCACTCGTGTGGATCCGCATCCGTTCTGTTGAGGTGATCCACTAGATCGTTCTGGACACCTGGCAGGTAGACTGCTTGATCAGAGCTTCGTGTTCCAGGCACCATTCCCCCACTCTCATCGCTTCACTGCACAGAGGTTAAGAGTGTGATCCACCCTGCTTGTTGGTGTAGTACATCACTGCTTTGTTGTCTGTCTGAAGGAGAATTGTTTTGCGACAGAAGATATCCTTCAGGGCTCAGACAGCGTACAGGACAGCTCTCATTTCCAGAACATTTATGTGGCGTTGGGACTCGTCCTGATTCCACAGACCCTGGGTGCGGATATCCTGACAGTGAGCTCCAGAGCTGACTAGAGATGCATCTGTGCTGATGGTGTTCTGCATCTCCAGTGAAGCAAAGGGAAAGCCTTGAAGCAGGTTGTCCTCCTGAGTCCACCAGGTGGGTGACTGCTTTAGAGGTTCCATCACCTTGATGTGAAAGGACTGTGGATATGTTGTCGGGGACCACTGAGTACTGAGCATCTACTGAGTGGTTCTCATGTGAAAACGAGCCAAAGGCACCATGAACACTGATGACGTTATGAGGCCCAGCATCCACTGTATTGAGAAAGCTTGAACAGAGTCGTTCTCTTTGATGAAATGGGCCATCTGGAGGAGATAGTTTCTCCTGTCCTCCTGAAGTATGGCCCTTGCCTTGGAGGTGTCCAGGAGGGCTTCTACGAAGAGGAGTTGTTGGGAGGGCTGCAGCTCTGATTTTTCCAGATTCAGCAGGACTCTCATGGATGTGAGGAACCGGGAGGCCATGGCACCCGTTTCCTGTGTCCCTTGTCTGGGGGACCTTGCTAGGAGCCAGTCATCCAGATATGGAAATACTTTAATTCAGAGTTTCCTGAGATGTGCTGCAAGTACTGCAAAGCACTCTGTAAAGATTTGTGGCGCCACGGACAGCCCAAAGGGCAGTACTCTGAATTGGTAGTGCTGACCCAGAGCCACAAAGTGAAGATACTTGTGGTGACTTGGTTGCATGGAAACATGTTGGTAGGCATCCTGCATGTCCAGGGAGGCCAGCCAATCGTTTTGATGAATCAGAGGTAGAAGCACACCGAGCGATGATATCTTGAATTTCTCCTCGAAGAGAAATTTGTTTAACTTCCTTAGGTCTAGAAGAAAAAAATTCTTACTATAGTAATCTTGTTTCTTCTAATGGAGTCTTGCTGTATTCTGACTATATGCAGTAAGCCTTTTCAGTTCAACTGCCCCAGAGATGAAAGAGTTAACTCTATGCAAATGCATAGAACGTTGAACTCTAGCTTGGTTTTCAAACCCCTGTCCCTGGTACATTCTATGTAATTGTCAGATTCTTACGAACACTAAAACAGTGGCCTCTAAGCTATACCATAAATCTACAACTAATAAAATAGTAGTCAAAGGACTAATAGCCAAACAAAATTACAAACTAAAAGACTCAAGTCAGAGATGCCCAAGAAAATGCCACCCAGTTGTGCAGGACTCAAGAAAACAGAACAGCTGTAATGTAGTCTGTCCCCTCTCCCCAATGTTCTGTTAGGGGAGGCAGGGAGGCCAGAATACTGCAAGACTCCATTAGAGGAAACAAGGTTACTGTGGTAATTTTTTCTTCAAACAACATGAAATCTTGTATTGTGACTATATGCAGAATACCAAGCAGTGCCCCATGGAGGTGGGCACAGACCTTACTTAGGAAATGTGCTCTGCAATACTGCTGTGCCAAACCTGGCATAACTCCTGGCCTGGGTGCCCAGGCAGTAGTGTTTAATGAATGTGTGAACAGTTTTCCAGGTAGCTGCTTTGCAGATTTCGAGCAGGGAATATCTCTGGCAGCTGTTATAGAGCTAGCTGTCCCCCTGGTAGAGTTAGTTAGTTTTTGTTGACCAGGTAAGTGCACTAGACAAATCCTGCCTATTTTCAGGCACGACCCAGGGGAAGGGGATACAGATGAATGCCAACTGATCTTGAACCAGATTAAGCTGTTGGTGGTATTGTTTAGTGAATGAGGGAAATTTGGCCAGGACACCGGGGAAATTCCCCTACTCTTTTTCGATAAGTGCCATGGGATCTTTAACATCCACCTGAACTACCACTAATCCAGGCAGATGGGACCTCAGTTTAACGTCTCATCTGAAAGACGGCACCTCAGAAGTGCAGCACCCCTCTCATGCTGCACTACTGTGTCAGTACTGGGACATTAACCCAAGTGCCAGATGTGGGAACTGAACCCACAGCCATCTGATCTCCTGGCCTCAGAGGCGAGTGTGCTACCTACTAAGCCACTGACACTGCCCTAAGGCCCACTGGTGGCTCTTTCCCCAGTTTGCCATAGAAGAAATGAATGCAAGGCACAATCCACCGAGCAGTGGTCCTCTTGGTGGCTGGCTTGCCCTTTCCCACTTCCCCATAGGTGAGGAACAACTATGTGCACTCATTCCTATGGGCCTTTGTCTGATGCAGATAATAGCCAATAGCCCTCTTAACATCCAGGCTATGTAGTCTGCGCTCTCCTGAACTGGAATGTTCAGTGAAGAAGACAGGTAGTGTCACAGATTGTTTTCAAGTGGAAGTCAGAGACCACCTTTGGGAGAAATTTCCTGTTTGTCCTAAGGACTACCTTGTCCCTATGGAGTGCTATGTAGTTAGGCTCCACTGACAAGGCCTGTAGCTCACTAATCCTCCTTGCAGAGGTTATGGCTAGTAAAAAGACAGTTTTCCATGTCAAGTACTTGAGCTTGGCAGAGGACATGGGTTCAAATGGGGGATGCATTCCAAGAAGGGTCTAGCTCCCTGTGAGGGGGGAGTAGGTGGAGCAACCCTTTAAAGAACCTCTTGGAAGATTGCATGAGAGGCCAGGGAAGGGCCCATCCCTGCCGAGAGACAGGCAGAAACAGCTGCCAGATGTACCTTCGGAGTAGAAGGCCAAAGGCCTAAGGAATGAAGGTGGGCTAAATAGTCCAACAGGACTGCCAGCCGCAGCTGACTGTGGATCCATTTCCTTTTGTGCACACCAAATAGTAAATCTCTTCCATTTGGAAGTACAAGTCTTTCTGGTGGCAGGTTTTCTGGAAACCTTCAAATTATCCAGTACCCCTTCAGAGAGATGCAAGCCTGTATACTCTAGGTCCTCAAGAGCCAGGCCCTGAGCCTGAGGGACTTCAGGTTGGGGAATAGGATCCTCCCTTGCGAGGAGGTCAGAAGATTGTGCCTCCTGGGGAGGCAAATCGGACTGGTCACTGCCAGAGACATCAACATGGGATACCAGGGTTGTCTGGCCCAATCTGGAGCAATCAGAATCATTGATGATGACTGGCTCCTCAGTTTGATCAGAACTCCGATTATCAGAGGGAAGAGGGGAAAGGCATATAGCAATTTGCCTGTCCAGTCCCGAATCAGTGCATCCCTAAGCACCAAACTCAGAAAAGGGGGTCTGCAGCAGTACTGGGGTCGCAGATGATTGTCTGGGGCTGCAAACAGATCTATTTGTGGTGTGTCCCATCTCCCGAACACAGCATGCAGAATTTCTCTGTTCAGAGACCACTCGTGGTAACTCAGATTTATTCTGCCGAGGGAATCTGCCCGTACATTATCTTTGCCTGGCAGGTTCATGGCTGAGATGGAAGCCTTGAGAGAATAAGCCAGACTCCAGATCTCCACTGCCTCTATACACAGGGCAGAGGATCTTGTCCCAACCTGTTTGTTGATACAGTACATGGTGGTGACGGTGTCTGCCCTTATCTGCACCACCTTCCCCCGTACCATCTTCATGAATGACTGAAGAGCTAAGAACACTGCCTTGAGCTCCAACAGACTGATGTGGAGTCGGGACTCCTGGTGAGACCATGTCCCATGAGCAGTGTGATCCCCCAAGTGGGCTCCCCACCCTAGGAGAAAAGCACCTGTGGTCAGAACCACTGTAGGAAACTATTGGAGGAATGGAACACCTTCCCCGAGGTTGTCCCTGTCCTTCCACCACTGCAATGCCTGGATTAGCTCGGCTGTCACTGGGATCAGTTTGGATAAAGAATCCCTTCTCTGGGACCAAAAGGATCCGAGATGAAACTGGACATCCCTCATCTGAAACCTGGAACCTGGGACCACTGCTGTAGAGGCTGCCATGTGCCCCAGGAGCTGGTGGAAATGTCTTACACGACGAGACACCTGTAGATGAAAAGAGTTTACCAGGTTAATGAGGTTGTTTACCCTTCCCACTGGCAGAAGAGCCTTTGCCTGGACCGTGTCCAGCTCTGCCCCTATGAATTCTAGGGTATGGATGGGCTCCAGTACTGACTTCTTTAGGTTTACCAGAAATCCTAAAGATAGGAGGGTATCCTGCACTGGACCCAAGGCATCCCTCACCTGCTGAGGGGACTGACCTAGAACCAACCAGTCATCCAGATTAGGAAACACAGACACTCCCTGTCTTCTTAGATGAGCTACCACCACTGCCAGACATTCTGTGAATGTTCTGGGGGCTGAAGTAAGGTCGAAGGGCGTTGCTTTGAACTGATAATGGCCTGAGGGTAATTCGAACCTGTGAGTGTCTGATAGAAATATGTAAATAAGCATCCTTGATGTCCAAGAAAGCTAGCCAATCTCCTTGCCTGAAGAAAGGAAGGATTTTGGTTAGAGACGCCATCTTAAATTTGGGTTTTGTCAGGTGTTTGTTGAAATACTCAGATCTAGAATGGGACACCACTCCCCAGTCTTTTCAGGGTAAGGAAGCATCTTGAGTACAACCCTTTTCCTTTGTGAAGAGGAGGAACAGGTTCCACAGCTTTGTGCTGCAGGAGTGTGGTAACCTCTGCCTCCAACAGGGCCATCTCTGAACTGCTGGCAAGTCTGAATGACCTTGCTCTCATTCTCGGAAATTGCCCGAAACTTAAGAGCAAGGTCTTGGCTCACTACTTCCAGGACCCACTTGTCTGTGGTAATGGCTTGCCAGGCCTGGTAGTGAGTCAACTTGCCCCCTACTGGCAGTGGGTAGGTGGCCCTGACTAGCATCAGGGTGTCTGCTTGGCAGGAGTCCTAGGCTGAGAGGTGGAAGCAGCTCTTACACCCCTTCTGCCCCTGCCTCTGAAGAATCCTCTCTGCTGCTGATAAGCAGGAAACGCCTGGGCCTGACAGATAGGCCTTTGGTAAGGCCTGCACCTGACCGGCTTAGGCTGCTGCTTTTGTGGGGTTGCAGCTTTTTCTCTGGCAGCTACACTCCTGTGAGTGGACCTATACTCATCCATTTTCTTCATATAACTCTGTCTGTTCCCCAAACAGATGGTTCTGGACAACAGGGAAGTCCATAGCTTTAGAATGGGTGTCCTGAGAGAGACTGGTACAACTGAGCCAAGAAAATCTTCTTGGGGAGACTGCAGTAGCCAGCCATAACCCTAGAGGATACATCACTTGAGTCCACAGCAGAATGAAACTGGACCTTGGATGCTTCAATGCCATCCTTGACCATTTGCTCCAGATCCTTGGCTAGCCGAGGTGGAGCAGTCTTAGCCAAGTCCAGAACAGACTCCCATCTGGATTTCTGTTATCTAGAGAAGTATGCCATGTATGAGGCCTGTCTAATACCCAATGAGGCAACCAAATACTGCTTCTAGGCCATGGCATCAATTTTCCGAGAATCCTTCTCTGGAGGGTGTGAGGCCAAGGGGATGCCAGCCTTATCACAAGCAGCAGCCTGAACAACCCCTACATGGATACAATGGTTGTAAAGGAACTCTGTACCATTACCAGACAACATATACCTCCTATCCCTTCTTTTGTCCACTGGGGAATGGAAGTAGGTATCTGTAGGATTTTGTCTGTTTTTTAGGAGACTTATGAAGAGAAATTGACAGTCTCTCAGTGTCAGAGACATCCATCATTTCCAGGAAGTCGGGCTCCTCATCCTGTTCAGCTGCCTCAAGAGTCAGAAGCTGTAGGGTCTCAGCTACTTTTTTGAAAAACCAAAATTGACATGAGGACTCCCCAGGCTGTCTAGGACGAGACACCGTCTCTGGTCTGTCAGGAGAGACATCAGGCTCAATGGGGTCAAGCCTTCCTTTTCCTCCTCACCCTCCCACTCGAGTTCATAATAGGTCTCTGGGTCAGATGAGCTGGTGGGGAGTGAACAAGAGGTGGCCACTGTTTTAGTGCTCGTAAGAATCTGACAGTTACATAGAATGTACCAGGGACAGGGGTTTGAAAACCAAGCTCGAGCGCAACATTTTATGCATCTGCAGAGAGTTAACTCTCATCTCCGGGGCGGTTGAACTGGAAAGGCTAACTGCATATAGTCAGAATACAGCAAGATTTCATGTTGTTTGAATAGGGCGCATACCGCTGGTCTTTTGAACTAGGAAGTAATGGGAGTAGAAACCTGTGTCCCTTTGTTCCTGCAGAACTACTTCTACTGCTCTGTTGTTCAGAAGGCCTTGAATCTCAGAAGCGAGGAGGTATGAGTGACAGACAGTCTGGGCTGTCATTTGGGTGGTTGATCCGGAGGCGTTATCCGAAAAATTTAGAGAGTAAGCGTTGTGAATTATCCTGAAAACCCATTTGTCAGTTGTGACTGACTTCCACTGGTTGTAAAACTGAGTCAGATGCCCCCCCTACTGCCGAAGAAATGTCCTCCTCAGATAGCTGAAGTGGGACTTGGGCTGGAATTTCAGACAGTGGCACTAGGCACCTTTGGGCCCTGTGCCTTCTGCTGCGTTTTCTTTTGTGGCTGGGGAGTTTGAGTCTTGTTGAAGCACACTCTGCCTTTACCATGAAAGGACTGACGGTTATGAAACTGCTGGTGGTTTCTGCCCTGTTGAGGGACAGCAGAGGCCGGTCTGGCCATCTTAATGGCAATCCTGTTTTTTTGTGTGGTCTCCAGTGCCTGCTCCACCTGTGGGCCAAACAGATAAACCCCATCAAATGGCAAATTTATGACTCTTTGCTGAGTATCACTTGTAAACCCTGAAGTCCACAACCACGAGTGGCGTTGGGTGCATATCCCAGCTGCCGCTGCCCTCAAGGCAGTGTCAAACACGTCCATAGCAGCTTTAAGTTGTTGACTACTGAATTCAATACCTCTAGTAATGGTCTGAAAAAACTCTAAACAGATTCCAGAAGAGCTTCCACCGAAGTTGTTAACGAATGCCAGAAGGTAAGCTCATATTGTGATGTAGCCCTGGTAGCTAATAATACGCATTCCTAGGGCAGTGGCGGCGAAGACTCGCTTCCCCAAAGTGTCAATCTTACGGGATTCTTTATTTACTGGACGAGCCATAGACTCCTGAGGGAGAACGGCTTTGTCATTTTCTGCCAAGACCAATATGGTATCTGCAAAGATTGAGAGGCCAGGATTGGTTGATCCTTAGGGGAAGTGTACTTCCTAGCTATGGACTTGGCCATGGAAAGAATATGCGCTGGACTATCCCACACCATCTGTGAGAGAATCTCGAAAGAGGGCTGTACTGGAGATGTCAATTCCACAGGGATTTCCGGAACATGCAGATACTGCAGGTGCAACAGCTTCCCCGGATCAACCTCCAAAATCTGGAGAGAGAGGGTGGAATTCATATTCTTCGGTAGAGATTTAAAGGACAGGTCCTCGACCAAAGGCTCGGCTGAAGTAGAGGGCTTACTTTCCACTCCGAAGGATGAATCTTCATCGAAGTCGTCCCCTAACCGTAGATTCAGATCAGGCTCAATATTATCTCCTACTAGCCCAGGAGGCATAGTATATAAAGAAAAGGGAGGAAAGAACAGGAAGAGGTGCTCCTCGAATTGGAGTCGAGAATTCCGGCACCTGAGGTGGCACCAGACATGGCGCCGCCAAGACCAGAGTCAAAACAGTACCACATGAGCACCCGGATACCCGAACCCAAACCTCGGGGCACCCAAGGATGAAGCTCTGAAAACATGAGTAGGAGAAGATGGTACCTGTGCTGGCCCCTGCACCGCTGCATAATGGGGGGGGAGCTCAACAGCGCAGCCTGCAGGTTCAAAGTCCCTAAGCCTGAAGGCCCGAGGCTAATGCCGCAGACTCGGAAGTCTGGAAAACTGCCGAACCCACTGCTCTATAAGAGCGGCCCAATGCCCCCCACAGGAGGCAGGGAGAGACTACGGAGTAGAGGATGCCAGCCACCAGGAACAGAGGCCGCAGGCAACCCCAAAAGAGTCTGAGTCGGCCTCCTGTCCCCTGTTACCAATGATAGACGTGCAGATGTACCAGAGGGCGAACTCGAGTGGTACCGTTTCTTCTTCAGCTGGAGGGACGAAGAAGAACTTGAGGCAAAGCAGTGCCGGGTTCCCAACGAAGATCGAGAACAGGCCCGCTTCTTTTTGTGCTTTCTGGAGGACCACCCCTCCTCCTGAACAGAGCCAGAGCCCCCCCTGTAGAGGGCAGCAGACCGAACCCAGCCCTGCTGGAAAAACAGCTTTCATGCGATGTGTCCCTACCCTCACAGGCTCCGTTCGTGGTCGACTCCATCGAAGACAGGCTGAAGAGGACTTCTCTGTTCCTTCATAGAAGAAAAGAAAAAACTCTTTTTAAACTGAATAAATAACTAATACTAAAAATCAAATACTGAACGACTAAGCTGCTGTTGTATAGACATGAAGATTTGACTCCTGGCAGATGAGCAATGTCGCCACTGAAGTGCACTCGACAGTGGGGAAAAAAGGAACCGAGGCGTTTGGAAGGTCGACGCCGAAGTAGCCTATATGGCACGAGCCGGTCTCGTGTCGCCACACATGCACAGTCCTCCTGAAGATTTTTGGCTCCCACTTGGTCCTAGTGCCTCCAGCATAGTCCCATTAGTGTGAATGAGTGGTGGAGACTTTATGTCCAGGAAGACCTACTTTTGAGAGTCCCAGTGTTTTCCTATTTATAACCCCAAACATCAGTTTTTATCCAGCTATTTTCCCTAGCCACAGAAATATCCTTGTCAAAGTTATTTTTCTCTAATGCTGAGCCCAAGGCTACAAAAAGTGCTTACATTTATTTTACTGTGGTGGTCCAGGTACAACAGCTTTCACTAGTTTAGTTCAGTCAGCCCCGAGTTAAATTAAATAACCTGCACAGTATTTTCACTTAAAAAGTGAAAATACTGTGCAAGTTATTTGATTAATTTAACTACAGGCTGGCTGCAACTAAAAACTCTTGAATGCTGCTTTGACTGAACCATGCTTTAAAGACTTGCGCAGTAGCGTTTTTATCTCCCTCAGAGTGGCTCTCTACAGTCTTCTTTTTTGTTTTAACAGTCAGCAAGCACCGTTTTATTTTTAAGCAAGCCCATTTATTTCTGTAAGACCAGCTCTAATTAACTGGGCACTATATCAGGTCAAAACAACAAAAAAAATCTTACCGGACAAGTGATCATGAGATCTTGAGAAACAACTTCAATTACGGACTCGCTGGTCTTCCATAGTTACTGTACTCACCCCCACCCAGGAGTATAATTACTCCATTTGGGCAGCAGCCATTACAGAGAAGTGGTTGGGGGGGGGACGGACAGAGAAACTTCACCCAAAAAGTCCCCTGGCTGCAGCCTGGGCTCCTGCTGTTATCAGTACTGTGTGAGTACAGTCAGTGTACAGAAGTCACAGGTCAGTTCCAGTTACTTCAATTTATGTGCAGTTTACTCGTGTTGTTAAGGGGTCCCATTTCAGCCTTAGCAACAGAACACAGAAACAGAATCAGAATAAAGACAAAGCTGTGTGAAACAGCAGCCACTTGAATCAGGGACTGCAAACAGGTATACAACCCCCGTCATCGGCTCACAATATTTGGTGTTCCGTGCATGATTTTTGGTATGCAGAGAACACCAAAAAGAGGGGAATTAAGAGCTTTTAAATACCAGTCAACTTCTGTATAACTACCATTATATAACACTCATTAGCATACGCATTGCAGCCGGTCCAGTGGCACAGAGGGCAGAGGCGCTGGATGCCACACCTCGAACCACGCCAGCGACCCGTGTTTGGGAACAGACTCTGGTCATCAGGAGCTGGCTGGAGAAGGACAGGATCGAGCGTCCGGAGGACTGCTCTCCTCTCCTGGGGTGGGAAGTCCCGCTCCTGTAGCAGCCCCCGGTGGAGACCAGGGGCACTACTAAGCAGCGGCGAAGAAAGGACAAGCAGGAAAGCCAGAAAACAACTTTGGCACCCACCAGATGACAGCCTCCATATTCTCCACACCTCTGGGAGCCTGCTCCTCCACAGCAGCATCCCAAGTCAGTAAAGAAATAGTGCTGGGGTTTCTCCCTCCCCCAGTGCTTTCCCCCTTGGGGGGACCCGCCCAGAGATGGGTTACTCCAGGATAACTCGGAGGGCTGGCTGCGATATGTAGCATGAGGGCAGCACTTGGGAAGAGTATGGCCAGGGAGTGGAGATACTAGGAGAGCCCGATGGAGAGGCGGACGCCGGAGTGTTGCAGGAGGTAAAAAGACAATACAAAAAAAAAATAGCACATTGCACAGTCTCTCCATATCACCTGCTGCCACACTAATTTATTTTCACCTGGTTTGAAAACTTGTAGCACCACAGCCCCATTTACTGTATACAGCAGCGAGGGTTTATCGCATCAGTCAACACTGCAAGTTTCCGAGGCCATTAGGTGTGAATATGTCACACACATAGGAATTTGTTTTACATCTTAAACCTCCAGGAGCTAAAATTCTCAGCTCATATGAGGGGAGGTATGTGATTTGTAATCTACATAAAATAAGTTTGGAGGAGAGATTAGTCCAGTCCTTAGTGGACAGATGACCATGTTGTCAAACCATCATCACCACAGGTATAAACTGGGACCCTTGCTGGCACACTCACGAGAGGTCAAGGACTGAGTGGGTATGGAATCTGAACTAACCCCTCACCGTCTAGAGGTGGTCTCTCCATGGCAGAGAGTCTGAACTACCCAATCACCCTCCAGGGGTGATACAGTTGGGTCACGTGCTCCCAGATAGCGCCGGCAAGTATGGCAGTACAGGTATAGACAGGCTACGTGCTCCCAGATGGCATTGGCCTGTATGACAGCAATGGTACAGTGGGGCCATGTGCTCAGAGATGGTGTTAGCCAGTATGACAGTGTCAGTACAGTCAGGCCACCTATTCCCAGATGGTAGCCAATGTGACGGCGATGGTACAGCTGGGCCATGTGCTCCCAGATGGTGCCAGCCAGTATGACAGTGTCAGTACAGTCAGGCCACCACCTCCCCCAGATGGCAGCCAGTATAACAGTGATCTTACAGTCAGGCCGTGTGCTCCCAAATGGTGTCGTCCAGTGCACTGGTACAGTCGGGTCACATGCTTACAGATGCCCCCCGCCTGTATGATAGCTATGGTACAGTCAACCCACTGCTCCCAGATGCCATCCCACCAGTATGAGAGCACTGGTGCAGTCAAACCATGGTCTCCCAGATGGTGTCAACCAGCAGGACAACACTGGTACAGCTGGGCCACATGCTCCCAGATGCCATACATCAGTATGATAGTGCTGGTACAGTTGGTCCATGGGCTCCCAGATGATACTGGCCAGTATGACAGCACCGGTACAGTCAGGCCACATGCTACTAGATGATGTCAGCCAGTATGGCAGTGCCAATACTGTTGGGTCACATGCTGCCAGATGCCATTGGCCAGTATGACCGCGCCAGCATAGTTGGGCCACATGCTCCCAGATGGCATCAGCTAGTAAGACAGCATCTGTACAACCAGGCCATGTACTCCAGATGGCATTGGCCAGTATGAAAATACAGGTATGGTTGGGCCACGTGCTCCTGTCGGCCAGTATGACAGCTATGGTACAGTCGGGCCATGTGTTCCAGATGGTAGTCAGTAAAACAGTTGGGCCACGTGCTCCCAGACACTGCTGGCCAGTACAATGACCTAGTAGGAGGACAGGACACGGGGGTAGGAGGGAAAGTGGCCAAAATAAAAGCGGGCATAGTGAAGGCAACGAACCTCTGCATCAAGCAGATAACCAAAAGTAAAAAACAGGAGACTGCTATGGTTCTCAAAAGAGGTAGTAGAAAATGTAAAGGCTAAAAAGGTAGTATTCAGAAGATATAAGGAGACCCGCAGAGAGGAAGATAGGGAAGTGTATCTGGGGAGACAGGCAAAGCAGTAAGCAGCACAAAGGTGCAAACTGAGGAAAGAATAGTTCAGAGAATATCAAAAGGGACAAGACATTTTTAGGTATGTTAGAGAGAAAAGGAAGACAAAGGGAGGGACTGTACCATTAAAGAGAGAGGGAGTGACTGTGTGGAGGGGGATCAAGAAGAGGCAAACATCATGAACAAATACTTCTGCTCAGTAGTCACAGTAGCAGGGGAAGGGGAGGGATCTCAAAAAGGCACCAGAAGCACAGATGGGAGGAAGTGGATACCAGTGCATTTTCTGAGGAGAAAGTCCAGAAACCACTAACTAACCTGAAAGTGGTCAAAAGTATGGAGCCAGATGGGGTACATCCGAGGGTGCCAAGAGAGCTCAGGGAGGTATTGGCTCTACCTCTGACAGATCTATTTAACAGATCACTGGAAACTGGCATGGTCCCAGGGGGCTGGAGAAGGGCAGAGGGAGCCCTACTTCACAAAAGTGGCAGCAGGAAGGAGGCAGTACATTACAGGACTGTCAGTCTGGCACAATTGGTCGGTAAGTTAATGGAAACACTGCTAAAGGAAAGGAGTGTGGAATATCTGGTATCCAATGGATTACTGGATCCAAGGCAGCATGCTTTCACAAGGGGAAGGTCATGCCAAACAAATCTGATAAATTTCTTTGACTGGGTAACCAAGGAGTTGGATCAGGTTGGGGCGGTGGACATGGCATACCTGGACTACAGCAAGGTTTTCAATACTGTTCCTTACAGGAGACTGGTAAACAAGTTGGGGAACTTGGGGGTGGGTATTAAGGTGGTAACCTGGTAACTGGTTAGGGGACAGGACACAGAGGGTAGTGATAAACAGAGTTCGCTCTGAGGAAGGGAAGACAACCAGCAGGGTGCTTCAGGGATCAGTGCTGGGACCAGTCCTTACTAGTGTCTTTATAAGTGACATAGAAACGTAGAATTTGACGGCAGATAAGGACCGCTTGGCCCACCTAGTCTGCCCATTTTCCTACCTAACAGATAAGCTGCAGATCCTAATTAACCAATAACTTACTTCCTCCTACCCCCCACTAGCACTGCCTTATGTCTGTCCCATGCATTCTTGAATTCCCCCACTGTTCTTGACTCCACGACCTCCTCAGGGAGGCTGTTCCATGCATCCACAACCCTCTCTATGAAAAAATACTTCTTCACATTACCTCTGAGCCGAGTCCCCCCTCTATCTTCAAATTGTGCCCCTTGTTCTTGCACATCTCTTTTTCAGAAAGATGCCACCCTCTTGGACTTTGTTGATTCCCTTGAGGTACTTGAAAGTTTCTATCATGTCCCCTCTCTCCCTCCTTTCCTCAAGGGTATACATATTAAGCTCCTTTAGTCTTTCTTCGTATGTCTTCTGGTGCAGACCCTGCACCATTTTGGTTGCCCTCCTCTGGACAGCCTCCACTCTGCCTATGTCTTTGTGGAGATGGGGTCTCCAGAACTGCACACAGTACTCCAGATGGGGTCTCACCAACTGTCTGTACAGAGGATAACAACTTCCTGTTTTACTACTGATGCCTCTCCTATACATCCCAGTATCCCCAGCCTTCCTTACTGCCTTCTCACATTGCTTTCCACCTTTAGGTCATCTGATATAATTACCCCAGGTCCCTTTCCATTTTACTGTTGTCAGTATCTCACCCCCATTGTGTACTCTTGCCCTGGGTTTTTGTTTCCCAGGTGCATTATCTTGCACTTCTTTGCACTGAATCTGAGCTGCCATACATTTGACCATTCCTCCAACCTTGCCAAGCCCCTTCTCATCCTTTCCACTCCATCTGGTATATCAACCCTGTTGCAGATCTGTGTGTCATCTGCAAAGAAACATACCTTTCCTTCCAGTTCCTCTGCAATGTCACTTACAAAGACATTAAAAAGGACCGGTCCCAGTACTGAACCCTGCGGTACCCCACTAGTAACCCTCCTTTCTTCACTGTGGACTCAATTTACTACTACCCTTTGTGTCCTGTTGTCTAGCCAATTTTTTATCCAGGCTACCACCTTGGGACCCACTCCAAGGCTGGCTAACTTGTGTATTAATCTTTTGTGTGGGACTGTATCAAATGCCTTGCTAAAATCTAGGTAAGCCATGTCACACCCCTCCCTGGTCTACTACTTTGGTCACCCAGTCAAAGAAATCTATTAGATTCGTCTGACACGACCTTCCCATAGTGAATCCATGCTGCCTTGGGTCCTCTGTGCCCCACTGGCCTTTAGGTACCCTAAAGTGGTTATTACCTGCTTTGTTCGGCCTCCCCGGTCCAGAAGTAACAGACTGTGGCGTGCATAGGTAACTGGAAGGAAAGGTCTGCTTCTTCACGGATGACACTAAGATCTGTAACAGAGTGGACACTCTGGGGGGAGTGTGGAAAGGATGGGTAGGGATCTGAAAAGACAGGAGGAGGAGTGGCCAAGGGTATGGCAGCTGGGTTTTAATGCAAAAAAGTGCAAAATAATGCACTCTGGCCACAGAAACCCAGGAGCAGAGTACAAAATGGGTGGAGTGATACTGACAAAGATCATCAGGAACAGATCTAGGAGTAATCATTTCAGATGACCTAAAGGTGGCCAGGCAGTGTTACAAGGAAGTCGGTAGGGTTAGTGGGATGCTGGGTTGCATAGGAAGGGGCACTGTCAGCAGAAAGCAGGTGGTGCTGCCTCTATAAAGATCACTAGTAAGCCCTCACCTTCAGTATTGTGTCCAGTTCTGAAGACCACAACTCAGGAAAGGAATGCCAGGAGCTTAGTAAATAAAATACCTGAGCTCCAGGCGATGCTAGTTGAGGGGGAAGTAGATGTGGCAGCAGTCACTGAGACCTGGGCCACTCAAGGGCATGAGTGGGACCTAAATCTAGAGGGCTACACTATGTTCAGAAAAGAAAGGGGGAGGGAAGGGGGGTGTAGCACTGTTGATCAGAAATGGCATGGGTATTGGAGAGGTAGAGGAGGCAGAGGGGAACGTGCAGGCTATTTGGGTCACCTTGCTGACGTAGGGGGGTAAGAGAGTAAAGGTCGGAATGGTATACACACAACCAGCACTGGCGGAGGTCCTGGAAGAAAGTTTGGTGGCAAATCATGAGGGACACTGTAGATTGGGAAAGGGAAGGGTAGTGGTAATGAGGGACTTCAACATGCCAGGAACAGACTGGGGGACTATGATGTCACCAGTGGCCAGAGAGCAGAGGCTGCTGGATGTCTTCCAGGATGAGTTTCTGACACAACAGGTGGTAAGCCAACTAGGGAGGCCCAGACACTGGACGTGGTCCTGACGGACAGTGATCAGATTAGATGCCTGGAGGTGAGAGACCCGTTGGTGGGGAGTGATCACGCCACAGTCTGTTACTCCTGGACGGGGGCGGCGCCAAACAAGTACGGTAGTAACCGACTTTAGGGGTGCAGACTTCAGGGATATGGGAAGGATCCTTAAGATTGTCTGGACAGGATAAGGCCAGATGTGGATGCTGACAGCAGGTGAGGGATCATTAGGAGGGGAAAACAGGAGGTTACGAGATCCTGCGCAAGGGAAAGGCACAAGTTCAGTAAGGCCAGAAAACCCTGCTGGTGGACCCAGGAGGTACAGGAGGTGGTGAGGGAAAAGAAGGCAGTCTATAGGCACTACAAGTGCTCAAGGAGTGAAAGGGATCAGGAGGAATATAAGCTGACAGCCAAGAGAGTCACCAGGGTGTTGAAAGCAGCCAAGGCAAAAAAGGAGCAGTCCTTGGCCAGTGGGATCCGAAGGGGGGACAAGGGTTCTTTAGATACATGGGGGAAAAAGAAAAGTAAAGGGCAGATCAGCAAGATAAGGATAGGGGATGGTTGCGCACAGAAGGCGGGGGAACAGGCAGACGTCCTAAATGAGTACTCTGCCTCAGTTTTACCAGGGGGGATGGAGGGGCTATGTCTTGCGAGGGGAGCGGGGTAAACCGGAGCAAGGGGTGGGACCGGTAGAGACCAGGGGCCCTGATGGGTCTGGGGAAAGGGAGTGGCCACCACAGACAGGTGGGGGCCCAGCAGTGCAGGGTAAAAAAGGGGGAGGAAGTGAGACTGAAATCCCAGTAGAGAGAGTTAGGGAAGCCCTCAGGTCCCTTCAGATAGAGAAAGCACCTGGGTCAGATGAGATACATCCCAGTGTGCTGAGGGAACTGGCGGATGTCCTGGTGGTCCCTCTAGCGGAGCTTTTCAACATCTCTTTGAGGAATGGGTGGGTGCCCCAAGACTGGAGGGTAGCCCATGTCGTGCCGATCCACAAGAGGGGTATCAAGAGAGGAGGCGGGAAATTACAGGCCCGTTAGCCTGACACTGGTGGTCGGCAAAGTGATGGAGGGTATTGTCAAGGAAAGGCTGGTGGGGTTACTGGAGCAATCTGGGTACTTGGACGATAGGCAGCAAGGCTTTGTCACGGGAAGATTGTGCCAAACAAACCTTGTTGAGTTCTATGACTGGGTGATGAGGGTCCTGGACCAGGGTAGGCCAGTGGACGTCCTCTTTCTGGACTTTAGTAAGGCGTCTGATTCTGTACCCTACAGTGGCCTGCTGGCTAAGCTGAAGGAAATGGCAGTAGGGAGACAGCTGTTAAGATGGACAGGAAATGGACTCTCTGAGCATACTCAGAAGGTGGTGGTTGGAGGGTTAGCCTCATCCCCAAGGTGAGTTATTAGTGGGGTTCCCCAGGGGTCAGTGCTGGGGCCACTTCTATTCAACGCTTATGTCTCAGACATCCAGAGGAGGATCAGGAGTGAGATGAGTCTCTCTGCAGATGACTCAACGCTGGGTGCAGTGGTGGATGGGGAGGAGTGGGGGTGGCCTTGCAGGAGGACCTGGAAGCTCTGGAAAGGTGGTCGGGAAAATGGAAACTAAAATTCAATGCGGAGAAGTGCAAGGTTCTGCACCTGGGAGTCAGAAATCCAGGCCAGGGGTATACCCTGGGAGGAGACATGATTCAAGTCACGGAGAGTGAGAGGGACCTGGGGGTAGTGATAGATGTCAAAATGAACAACTCAGAGACCTGTAGGAGGGCAGCGGCAAGGGCAAATAGGATGCTGGGATGCATCACCAGGGGGATTACATCCAGAAAGGCGGAAGTGATCCTTCCACTGTACAGCTGCTTGGTTAGGCCACACCTCGAGTATTGTGTACAGTTTTGGACACCACATTTAAAGAGGGACATTACACTCCTAGAGAGGGCAACCAAAATGATCTGGGGCCTGGGGAAGAGGACCTATGAAGAGAGGCTCAAGGAGTTCGACAAGTACACCCTGGAGGAGAGGAGGGACGAGGGGGAACATGATAGACGTCTTTAAGTATATGAAAGGGATCAATAAAGGAGGCCCAGTCAGGGTGCTCCAAAGGAAGGAGGGTGGGGCAACAAGAGGTCACAGGTGTAAGCTAGAAGGGGGCAGGCTCAGAGGGGAGAGAAGGAGATGTTATTTCACTGAAAGGGTGGTGGAGCCATGGAATGAACTGCCCAGGGAGCTGGTAGAGGCGGAGACTGTGGACAGGTTTAAGAGGGGATGGGAAAGGTACAGGGGGAAGGTAAATCTGACCAGGCCCAATACAGGTGGAACATCTGGGACTGGGGACAGTATAACCCAAGGGGGGAGACACCAAGATCGGCCCTCACTGCAGGTGCTGAAAATCGAGCAGACTCGAGAGACCGTTAGGCCTATTCTGCTGGCATGTTAGTATGTTAGAAAGACAGAGTGGAGGCAGTCCAGAGGAGGGCTACCAAAATGGTGCAGGGTATGCATCAAAAGACCTACGAGCAAAAGCTAAAGGAGCTGAATATGTACACCCTGGAAGGGGGGGGGGTGATATGACTGAGATCTTTAAATACCTCATGGGGATTGAAAAGGTACAGGAGGAGGTATTTTTCAGAGACAAAAGGTGCTCTAGAACAAGGGGACATGCTATGAAGTTGGAGGGGGATAAATTCAGGAGGAATGTGAGGAAGTACTTCTTCACAGAAAGAGTGGTAGATGCCTGAAATAGCCTTCCAGTCGAGGTAGTGAGGGAAAACAGTGGTGGGGTTCACAGATGCCTGGGACAGGCACAAGGGAATCACAGGGGTAAGGAAAGGAGGGGAACAAATGGTGCCATAGATCAGGTAAGGTCTGCAGGAAAAAAAAAAAAAAAATGAAGATTAAAAATAAAAAAAAATTGGGCAGACTGGGTGGGCCTGGCCGTCCATATCTGCTGTCACATATTAAGTTTCTATGTGACAGTGACGGTACAGCTGGGCCGCATGCTCCAAGATGGCGTTGGACAGTATGACAGTGATGGTACAGCTGGGCCGCATGTCCCAAGATAAAGTCAGCCAGTAGGACAGCACCAGTACTGTTGGGGCACATGTTCACAGACAGCGTTAGCCAGTATGACAGCAATGGTACAATTGGGCCACATGCTCCCAGATGGCGTCAGCCAGTACGACAGATCTAGTACAGTCAGGTCATGTTCTTTCAGATGCTATCTGCTAGTATGACAACGATGGTACAGTCAGGTCATGTGCTTCCAGATAATTCACCACACCAGTATAACAGTGGTGGTACAGTTGGGCCCCTTTGTTTCCAGACGGCATCGACCAGTATGAGAGCGACAGTACAGATGGCCACCTGCTCTCAGATGGTGTCAGCCAGTATGACAGCGCTGGTACAGCTGGGCCACATGTTCCCAGATGCTGTCTGCCAGTATAACAGCACGGGTACAGTCAGGTCACGTGCTCCCAGATGCACCTCCCCGCTAGATTGTGACACCAGCAGCAGAGGGCCTGACCTCCAGAAAGGACCCGACACAGGAGCAGCCGTAAAGGAACCAAGGAGTTAGCAGATACAGCTACTGGGGCAGGGTGATTGCAAGCAGGAGCTAGAGGAGGCATCTGGCCACAGAGGAGGATAAAAACCTTGATGGAGTAACCCCTACCAAATAAAAGAAAGAAGAATTTTCGTCTGAAAGTAAACATTTACCTTTTTTGTGTTTTTTAGTTGGCACGTCCTGATCATCTTCCACAGAAGATTCAGAGGAAGGCGCAGATGCAGTTCTAGGAGCACAGCCTTCCTCTCGCAGACATTTTGTTACTTCATCTATATCATCAGGATCCTTTGGAACACGATAACTGGCAACATGATCCACAAGGAGTGTCCTCCCCTTTACCTATAAACCCCCAAAAAGTTAAAAAGAAAATAAGAACAGAGATGGAGACAGAAACATCCATATTAAGACCAGAGTTCACATTTTCTAGCAAGCCAAACCAGTCTGCACAGTGGGGCACAGCTCAGCAGGCTGGCAGTTAATTCTGCTGTACTCCTACAGTTCACTCTCTGGACCAGGAATTTCCTTTGTAGACACTCTATATCCTAACTGGTCATGATTAAGCAAACACACCTTATTCAGGCAGGCTTCAGGTGGATATATGTGCAGAAAAACACCCCCTAATACAAGGGAAACCCATAGGATGTCATGGGAAGCCCGAAACAAGCACAAAATGGCACCCAGCACCCTATTAAAAAGCAAACAGGCTATTAGACTTGCAGTGAATATGACAGACAGTAGGCTGACAGGGCTATAATCAGGACTGAAAGGTACCAACAGCACTCCATAATCAGTCTGCAAAGGCTAAAACAGCCAACAAGGTGCAAGTTTCACCCTACTTGGCCTCTTTGGTGTAGGGGCACTTCGTCTCAGCCCAGCAAATGAGGCTGGACAAGCCATTGATCCAGAATAAGGAACTTTTACAGCCGGGCATACGATTTAGAACAGTTTCTAAATTATTCCTGTTATTGATTCCCTGTGGAACAAAGTTCAGTTTCTGCAGAGAAATCTACACAATTTTGAGTGAAGCCGCAGCACAGAGAAAAAGGCATCTACAAGGCACCAGCCTCTATTCAGATCCTCAGCAACATCAAATCAGTATGTCTCAACACAAAAAGGAATTGTGCAACACAGAAAGAAATGGTGTTAGTAGTTAGGAAGTGATTGTGGTAAGAAAATGTTTAAAATGAGTCTGGGGGCATATTAATGAGCAGCTCAACTACCAAGATGTTATTCCCCCCCGAGTTCCGTCTCCTCTGCAAAATAATGGCTAAAATGTTACCTATAAACTCCTGAAAACTAGTTTTAGCTGATACAGTCTGCAAGGTGAAGGTGAAATGGACAAATATCTGGTGTCACAGGGAGACGCTAAATTTGTCAAAAAAGCGGCAGTAGCTGTGCTTGCAGCAGGCCCAGGCTCGGTCTCACTCTCAGTGGTGGAGCTGGCCATGCTGGGGCGCACCATGACTGGGAAGGTGCTGGAGGTGCTCAGTCCAAAACTGGACAATGTGGCTGGGAAACTGTCAGAGATGGCCTCCTAATGTGTCAGCCAAGCAAACCGGGTAGATGGAACAGCGGATATCAAGCCTGATGGATGACCAAGGAAAACTAATAGAAAAGGTAGCAAAGCTGGAGAGGGAGCTGGATGACCCTCAGGAGAAGCTCAGCTATCAAGAGAATTGCAACCGAAGAATCAACCTTCAGCTGCGAAAGATCCCAGATTGTAAGGAGGGTGAGAGCAGTCTGAAGTTCTGTGCAGTTACCCTATCTAAACTGCTGGCATGAATGTTAAAAGTGATCGTCTGAAAATAAGAAATCAAAAAGAGCTAACCTCCAAGGGAAACAAGCTGTTTCTGCAGTAAGACTTCTCCCAAAGGCTCCAAAAGAAGAGGAAATTATTTGCACCAGTACTTGACATGCTGAGGGAAAGAAATTTTTGAGTTTGCCTTCTAGTACCCCTGCAGTGGTAAAAGTCAGGAATGAAGGTGCCAGCTACTCATCCTGGGAGGTAGCGAAGATTAAAGCATTTCTTCAAGACTGGGACAAAAAGCAGGGCTAAAGAAGTAATGGGACACCTTGGATATAAAAACTTTCCATACTGCTACCCCTTGAAGACTTTTGATTGCTGAATCGCCCTATCCCCCTCGGAATACTGATCATGGCACGTGCATATCGCTGGCACTTGTATATCGTTCTCACAGAAGGGACCCGATTTACAGACTAATGGACTTCATTTAGCAGCAGTGATGTACAAAGAAAAACTGTGACAATGGCCCGGGGAACTCTGGAGATCTTCTGTATGCCCCTAAGGTGTTCAGGCTCGAGCACTGCTAGACAGTCTTCGCAGTTGCGTGATAAGGATGGTAAGATGCCGGATGCCACATGGCGGCAGGGTGAATTCGACCTACAAGCAAGTGCTCATGGATGGCACTGTTCACCAAGATCTCCAATGATTCATGAACTGAGGTAGGGGGCTCGGGGGGTGTCCTGCACAATGTTCTGGAGGGCACGGCCCTTCGCCTGGTCCCGTTGACTACTCTGGTTTCTCTGTGAGTTGGAAACTCAATGGTAGACTCAGGGGAATACCTATTGTTGAAAGTGACTACCTGATGTCAGTAATGGGGTGGGGGGATGGGCCTGGAGTGCGGGGTGGTGAGGATAAACTGGGGGCATGGCATGTTCATCAGGCACTGCCAGTATGCAGTCTTGTGAGCTGAGGCAACATAATATTGCTGGGTAACCTAAATTAATGGGCAGTAGACTTTCCACACCAGGGTATACTGGCTGGAACTCCTCCAGAGGAGGCGCAGGGTGATTTCATTAAGGGGACAGTGCAGTGAAAATGCACTAAATGTTCAGCTAAGGTATGTGTAGGAGGTGTAGACTGGGGAGGAGAGGAGTGTGTTTAGACGGAAAACGTATGCTCATTCTGTACTGCTGAATGGGGCAAGACAGGAGTCAACATTCAGCACAGTTTGTTCTAGGCTATGTTCATAATTTTGTAAGCTAGGACCCCGTAGCCAACAGGGCTCCATCAAGACTTGTGTTCATGTTTACTGTTTCATGTTACATACTGTGTGCTTCTGTACCAATGGAATCATTCTACACCAAGTGTAGACTTAAGACACTATGGCAAAGGAGGGTGTGTGTGTGAAGGACAGAAGAAATATGGAGGAGACACTGACTGCCCTGACTGGATGTTGGGGGGCACTGAGCAATTAATGTTATTTCCTGGAATGTGCAGGGCTTCTCATCCCTGATCAAGAGGAAGAAGGTGTTGCTGCCCTCAAAAGAAAGTATGTACAGGGCAAGATGGTGGGAGCTTGTTACGCTGCATCCTACTCCTCTCACAAAAGGGGAGCGGCCTTTCAAGTGAGCAACCATCTATCATTAAAGGTTACCAAAGTGATGAGTGACCCACACAGGAGGGAAGATGTGTATTTGTTAGTGGGGAACTGCATGGCACAGCAATAACATATGGTAGTGTTTATGCCCATACTGTCTTTGACACTGGAGTTTTTAAATAAATGTTGTTAGATGTGCTTCACAGAGAACAATCTGTCGACCAAATTTGGGGGGGGGGCCTCAACTGCACTATGCAGCCAGCCATGGGTCACTCTGGGAAGGTGGGATGTCAAAGGAAAGTGCTGGCCAACTGGAAGACAGACATGACAAATCTGGATCTTAGAGATATGTGGCGCACCGCAGACCCCCCCCAGAATATGGTCCTGGCTGTACTATATTTATATTCCCAGAGGGCGGTTTGCATCAGGTGCAGGATGCGAGTCACAGCCCTATCAATATATCAGATCACAAGATGGTGATTCTGAAGCTGAATGGGTAGGGGAGACTAGGAGGACTACAGGCTAGAGGTTCCACACATCCTTCCTAACCAGTGAGGAATTCTGCCTGTACCTCAAGGACCAGTGGGCTCTCTATTTGGCGATGAATGTTGCTACATCGCCATCTAAAACAGCACTATGGGAGGCAGGAAGGCCTATATAAGAGGGATTGTGCTTAGTCATGAGGAAAACATTAAAAGGCGTAGGAGGGAGAAAAAGCAGGACATGGAGGACTGATAGAGGGAGCTGGAAAGAAGGATCACAGACGGGGGAGAGGATTACACCCTCGGGAGATCACGACCACATGGGAAACACTTAACTTGCTGTTCACAGGGCAAGACAAAACAAATACAGGTTACTCACCTGTAACAGGAGTTCTAGGAATGGTATATGTTGTTCATCCACACTGTCTGGCAGGTTCCTTGCCGCTTTAAATCTTGCCCGGAAGGTCTTCAAGCTGGCTCCTCCCACCCACCCGGGTGGTAAAACTCTTGGCTCCGTCCCATGATGCCAGATCTAGCCCGCTGGAAGCCAGGTTGTGCGTCGAAGCCGCGGAGTTCGGGTGGGTCGTGTGGATGAACAACATATACCATTCCCAGAACTCCTGTTACAGGTGAGTAATCTGTATTTCTAGAAACGTGGATATGTTGCTCATCCACACCGTCTGGCAGACTCCTAGCAGTTCTCCGGGAGGAGGGAGGCAAGGCGCACACCCCTACTTAGGGAATAAAGACTGGGAGAACCGAGGCCCCAAAACCAGCATCCCGGCGTGACTCAAAGTCGATGTGGTAGTGGGTGATGAAGGTATGTGCTGACTTCCAGGTAGCAGCCCTGCAGATTTCCTGGATAGGGACATCCCTGAAGCAGCTACCGATGCAGCGGTATGGCGGTAGAATGAGCTCTTATCCCTCTGGGAGGCTCCATGCCCGCCAATCTATAGAGATCTATGCAGAAGGTGACCCACCTGCCTATTGTCCGCTTGGCTGCAGGTCTGTCAGGTGCGCTTCAAGCGTGGGTGACAAACAGCTGGCGAACCTCTCCCTGAACTTCAGCCGTCCGCTCTTTTAGCGCGCCTTCTAGGGTCCAAAGTATGGAGCCTATATTCGGCCTCCGAGGTGTGATTGGGGTAGAACACCGCAGTCAACACCTGGTTAAGGTGAAACTCCAACACCACCTTCGGAAGGAATTTCAGGTGGGGGCGAGGACAACCTTGTCCCTGTGGAAGACCAGATAAGGAGACTCTATGGAGCGCCTGGAGTTCTCCCATCCTTCTGGCTGACGTGATAGCCACCAAGAAGGCGGTCTTCCACGACAGGTGGGAGATGTCGCACCTGTGCATTGGTTCAAATGGCCTGCCCATGAGCTTAGCCAATACCAGCAGTAGATCCCACGGAGGTGGAGGTTCTCGCACCGGAGGGGATATGTGATCAAGGCCTTTGAAACAACGCCCAACCACCTTCTCCTGCGCCACCGACTGCTTCCCGGCCCGCACCCAGTAAGCAGAGATGGCTGCCAGGTGCACCTTAAGGGTCGTCGACCGAAGCCCTTGCTGAGAAAGGGACCACAGGTAGTCCAGAATGCTTGCCAAGGAGCAGGAGGAAGGGTCCAGGCCCTTGTCCTGACACCAAATGGAAAATCTTTTCCATTTGAAGGCGTAGCATTTTCTGGTCAACTCCTTACGGGACGCCTCAATGACGTTGAGGACCTCGTCGGAAAGACCCAAGGCCTGGAACTCTAGCCGCTCAGGAACCAGGCCGTCAGGTGCAAGGATTGAAGGTCCGGATGGAATACCTTCCCCTGATTGACTGAGATCAGGTCCGGGCAGGCTGGAAGCCACCTCAGAAGCCTGGAGCTGAGACTGAGGAGATCTGGATACCAGAACTGACGGGGCCAGTCTGGGGCTACCAGAATCACCTGCGCCTTGTCCCTCCTCGCCTTGAGAAGCACCTTGTGGATCAAGGGAAATGGGGGAAAGGAGCAGAAGAGGCCCAGGGTCCATGGCCTCGAGAAGGCATCCCCATGCAGCGAGTCCTGCTGAGGGGAGCAGGCATGAAACAGTCTCAGCTTCGCATTCTCCCTGGAGGCAAACAGGTCCGCCTGAGGCATGCCCCAGTGGGGGAAGAGATCTTGTACTACCTCCAGCAGGAGAGCCCACTCGTGACGCAGCCCTCATCCAGCTTAGGGCATCGGCCAGGGTGTTGGAGGCTCTGCTGCGTGAATGGCGGGGAGATCCACCTCAGAGCTGCTACGAGAGATCAAATGCAGAAACTTCCCTGCACAGAGGCATGGCGTCCCGCCCTGGCGGTTTGGGTAGTACATGGTCGTGGTATTGTCTGTCTGGACCTGAACCACTTGACCCGTAGAAAGCGGAGGCAGGCGGTGAGGGCTAGACGAACCACCAAGCTCCAGCAGGTTGATGTGGCATCGGGACTCCCGAGGGGACCAGAGGCCGTGCGCTCTGTGCTCCCCCAGATGGGCACCCCAACCCATCAGAGAGGCATCAGTCGATAGAGAGACCATCGGCTCGGGGCGGACAAACGGGATGCCCTCCTGCAGATGTGCCAGAATGGTCCACCACTGGACAGCGTTCCACATCCCCTGGGTCACTGTCACTAGCTGATCCAACGGATCGAGGCGCTGTGACCACTGACTGGCCAGTCCCCACTGAAGGGGACGCATGTACCAGCGGGCCCAACGTACCACGCTGGTGCAGGCCGCCATGAGGCCCAGGAGGTGCAGGAAGTCCCAGGCAGGGCACGATTGCCCAACCAGAAATGACTGGGCAAAGGAGAAAAGAACCACGGCCCTGTCCGCCGGGAGCCGTGCTCTGGCTTGAAGAGAGTCGAGCTCTGCCCCGATGAAATGTATCACCTGCTTTGGCACAAGTTCAGACTTGGCCTCGTTGATGAGGAGGCCAATCTGAGAGCAAACCTGGAGGGCCAGATCTCTGGACTGCTCCATCTCCGCTCTGGAGGGGGCTGCAATCAGCCAGTCGTCCAGGTAGGGGTACACCCTGACCCTTCGGCGCCGCAGGAATGCTGTCACCACTGCCATGCATTTGGTGAAGACCCTGGGAGCTAGGGAGAGGCCGAAGGGCACGGCCCAGAACTCGAAAAGGGATCCCTCCGCTCTGAAGCAGAGGAATCTCTGATGAGATGGATGGATTGTGACGTGAAAGAACGCGTCCTGGAGGTCCAGGGAACAGAACCACACGCCTCGTTCCAAGGATGGGATTATCTGAGCCAGAGTGACCATCCTGAAGGTCCGAGACCTTAGGAACCTGTTCAGGTCGTGCAGGTTGAGAATGGAGCGCCAGCCCCCCGTCCGTTTTGGGACCAGGAAATACCTGGACACAAACCTCGGGTCTGGAGGAGGATCCGCCACCTTCCTGATCACCTCTTTCTTGAGGAGCAGGGCAATATCGGCTCGGCGGGCCGACAGCGAGGCTGCAGACCCCATGGCCCCCCGAGAGGCGACGGCTCGAAAGGGTGGGGTCTGCTCGAACTCCAGAGGCAGGCCCTTTCCTACCACCTCCAGCACCCAGCGGTCCGTGGTGATAGCGGACCAGGTGGAAAGTAAGTGGCAGAGCCATCCCCCCATGGGGGGAACCCAGGGGGGAGTGACGAGGCTGGGGGCGACACCCATCAACCGTCACTGGGCAGGCTTGGAGCAGGGACTGGCCGAGGGACCTCCTAGGCCTTTTCCTCCCTGCTTCCTATTGGAGGAAGTCGCGGGCTTGGGTTTGGGATGTCAAGCACGAGCCTGCTGGCCCTGATGCTGGTGCTGTTGGGCAGGACGTGCCGCAGGCGCAGAAGGACGAAAGGGCTTATGCTGCTGCTGACGGCGGCCTTTGTACTTCTGGGCGTAGGTGACCGAGTCCAGGGTGGCATTGGACTTTTCGATCCGCTGGAGGTGACCTTCCACACCAGGGCCAAAGAGGTCGGTCCCCAAGAAGAGGACATCTGCCAACTTGTGCTTGGTATCCGCCGTGACGGTGGATATCCTCAGCCATGCTCTACGGCGCATGGCCACTGCGGCCGCAACCAATCTGGCACAGCAGTCCCCTATGTCCAGAGCTGTTTGGAGCTGCTGCTTCACCACCACCCTACCCTGGTCCCTGACCTGCCGGACCGTGGTCTGCAGGTCATCCGGGAGATGAGGGATCACCTCATCCAGGGAGGCCAGGAGGGCATGGGAGAAGTGTGCCATCAGCATGGCCAAGCTGACCTGACGGAGGCCAAGGGAGGACGCAGCGTACACCTTGCACCCAGCATAGTCCAGCTTTTTGGACTCCTTGTCAGAGGGCTTGTCCACATCCCTAGCATTCCCGGAATGCCGGAAAACGCTGTCATGTGACCAAGCCCTCGGCAGAGGTGTTCAGAAAACCCGGGCAAAGAGCCGGTAGAGACCGCATACTTCCTGGCCATCCTGGCCGAGGGCGCAGGACAGGAAGCAGGCCGCTGCCAAAGCTCCAAGGCTGGGCCGATGATGGCCTCAGCCACAGGAAAGTCCTCCATGGGTGAATCCCCTCAGTCCAGTATCACCGTCAGGGGATACTTGGCCTGTTTGGATACGGGTTCAAGCTGCATCCCGGTGGACTCCGAGATGAGCCGAAGCAGACCCATGAAGGACGATGGGCTTTCGTCCAGTGACTGGGCCCCAGAGGACTCCAGGTCAACCGGCCTGGAGAACAGGGAAGAGTCATTGGACTCCGAGGAGTTCGCGAAGAGCTGCCTGGGCCTGAGCCACCCTCCACCTGCCGAGGGGCGGTGGGGTGGAGTATGACCGACAACCTGTGGGGGAGCCTTGACCCGACCGAGAGTCCTTGGTCGGTGCCCCCGATTTCGGTTGTGGAGGCGGAGGTTCTACCACAATCGGTGGGGCAGCAGGTTTCAGCCGAACAACCGGCCCAGGCTTGGGCATCTCGACTGCAGCAAGAGGCTGTTTCGGCCGTTCGGGTGACAGTCACTTGATGGCCGGGGAAGGCGTCGGTGTCGACTTGGTCCGGATAAAAGTAACTGCTGTCATCAGCTCTCTGTAGCATCGATGCAATTTGCGCGAAGCCTCCTCATCCGAGGGAGGTAGGCGGGGGCAATGGCGTTGCCGCTTACCTCGATGCCGAGACCGCTGATGCCGGCGGGACCCGGCTGGACGAGAAGAAGTCCGAGAGCCGAGATTCTGTGTGTCGAGGTGGGTCTGGGAGGGCGGGGGACACTCGCTCTTCCCTTGGCTCGGACGCCTTAACCAGGGACTGCTGCCCCGAAGGCGCAGGCAAATCCTCGGTTTCCACCGGGGGAACTGGCGAAGAAGGGTTGTCAGCTTCACCAGTCGACAATCCGTCCGATGGATCGAGAAAAATCTCGATCGTGTCGAAGGCTGTCTCGGCCAGCTGACCTGACAGGGACACCGTGAAGCCAGCAGCCTTAGCCGCAACCTCAACTGAAGTAGACGGTCGGCTGTCCGGGGAAGGGACCTCTCCGCTCCGCGAGCATGAGCGATGGGACTTACCCTGGGGTCCTTCTTTTTGGACCGGGAGGAATGTCGATGGCCCTCTCCTTCGTGGAGAGAATGGCAAAACTCCTTGAATGAAGCAGAATCGGGTGCAGAGGCGGGATAAATGCAGCGACCGGAGGAGGAGAAGATGCGGCCTGGGCATGCCTCCTCCTCGAGGCGATCACCTGCTCGAGCTACTCAGCCGAACCAGCCACACAATGGAACCGCCAGCAGACCTCTTCCGAATTTACCAGCGGGTGGCGCTTCTTGGGCGCCAAGCTTCAATCGGGCAGCGCAGTCCTCCAAGGCGTTGGCCGAGCCGACCACGCGAGGCCTGCGGGTCATGTTCTAGGCCGAGGCAGTAGACGCACGTGGAGTGTGGATCCGTCCCGGACATCTTCTCCCCGAAAGGGCACCGCCGAAAACCAGGAGTTGATTTGTCCATCGCAGCCACAAGGGAAAAGGAACACCGAAGTCTTGAGAATTTTAAAACGAGTTTCGGACGAACTGAAGCTTCCAAGCGGTAAGGAAGATCTGGAGTCATGGGGCGGAGCCTAGAGTTTTACCACCTGGGTGGGTGGGAGGAGCCAGCTTGAAGACCTTCAGGCAAGATTTAAAGTGGCAAGGAACCTGCCAGACAGTGTGGATGAACAACATATCCATGTCCCTAGAACCATAGTTTTTGCCAGGCATTGCCTGTCTGAGAGGGGAAACAACCGGGCCCACTTCTGGCACTATTAGTTAGTGGTCGTAGAATGTCTTTCCACATTACAGCGCTGACAAATCCCAAGGCTGAAATGAGGACCGACAGTATACAGCACATTTTTCAGACCTTCTGTGAGCAGCTTTATAAAGCAGAATTCTTTCTATAATTTCTGCTGTTCTTACCTTTATTTTAGTTTTTTCCCCCAAATCTCTGTATTCTATGAATTTGCACAGTACCTCACTGTATCTTATCTTTTCTTCCCAGGACCTCATTGTAAATGAGCACTGCTCAATGGAGCTTTTTCCTGGTAAAATAATAAAAAATACAAAAAAAAAAGTAACGTCAGGTAATGCAGGAGGCTGCTGACAGATTTTTGGATGCCATACCTATTCCCTCTATTACAGAAGAACAGACGGAGGCATTGGGTGTGCAAATCAGGAAGAGGTACTTTGCAGCTGTGGCATCCTTGAAAAGGGGGAAGGCTAGTGGTCTGGGCAGGTTTGGGGCCGAATACTATAAGGAGGTGGGAGGTGCTCCAGCAGGTCCATTGCAGGATGTGCTGGAGGAGGCTCAAAAAGAGAGGTGTCTACTTGCATCATGCTATATGGTCTCCACTGATGTCCTGCATAAGCCAGGGAAGGACCCGTTGAACTGTGCGTCATTCCAGCCCACCTCCCTTTTGAATTGTGACCCCCAAAAATATCTGCAAAGATTCTGGCAAGGCGCTTTGAAAGGATGCTCCCACAGACTGTACATCTTGACCAGATGGGGTTTGTGCAAGGCAAGAAACATAGACTGACAACAGATAAGGACTGCTTGGCCCATCGAGTCTGCCCATTTCCCTACCTATTGGATAAGCTGCAGACCCTAGTTAACCAACAGCCTAATTTCTCCTACACCCCACTATAATTGCCTTATATCTGTCCCATGCATTCTTGAATTCCCTCACTGTTTTTAACCCCACGACCACCTCAGAAAGCCGTTCCATGCGTCCACCACCCTCTCCATGAAAAAATACTTCCTCTCGTTGCTCTTCTATCTTCAAACTGTGCCCCCTTGTTCTTATACATCTCGTCGTCTGAAAGATGCTACATTCTTGGACTCCGATTCCTTTGAGGTTACTTGAAAGCTTCTACCATGTCCCCCCTCTCCAAGGGTATACATATCTTTTTTTTTTTGTAGACTTCATTTATCTCTGCCTCTGATGAACTCTCTCAGGCATCCCTGTTTCCCTGTTGCCAGAGTGCTCTACCTCCTACCTGAAGTCCTCCTTCCATCCTGCTGCAGCCAGGCAGACCCCCCCAGCTTTGCACCCCCCTCCGAGGTGGAGCCGCCCTATCCTCCCAGGGCGTTCTATCTAGTAATCTAGTGTGCCCAGCCCAGGATGGAGGAGAGACCCGGATCTGGAGTGTGGCACATCGGGACAGGGCACCATCGCCTACCCCCTTCAGCTGAGTTTTTCTGAGTTACGTTGTCTCCAAGCTCAGACGTGCAATGACATCCTGCTCGGCGTGTGCACACTCCTATGCACACCAGAAAGATATCCACTGCAGCCCAATCCCCTTGCTTCTGCCAGCTGGGTGGTGCAATCCCCCGGCTACTGCCAGGGGCTACTTCTGCGCCGGCTTAGGCGAGTCCCCCCTCCCCGAGGAAGGAGGGCAGTCCCTGGGATGCTCGATCCTTCCCCGTCTCCCCCAACCCCCGATGACCCGCGCTCATTCCTGAATACAGGTCACCGGCGTGGCGTGAGGTGTGGCGTCCAGCGCCTAACCCTCAGCACCACCGGGCTGGGCAAGGGTATACATATTAAGCTCCTTTAGTCTCTATTTACATGATTGCTGGTGCAGACCCTGCACCATTTTAGTTGTCCTCCTCTGGGCGGCCTCCATCCTGTCTATGTCTTTGCAGAGATGGGGTCTCCAGAACTGCACGCAGTACTCCAGATAGGATCTCACTAACTGTCTGTACAGAGGGATGACAACTTCCTGTTTTCTACTGGTGATGTCTCTCCCTATGCATCCCAGTATCCTCCCCCCTCCCAGCCCTCCTTACTGCCTTTTCACATTGTTTGCCTACCTTTAGGTAATCTGATATGACTACCCCCAGGTCCCTTTCCATTTCTGTTATTGTTAGTATCTCCACCCGCCATTGTGCACTCTTCCCCTGAGTTTTTGTTTTCCAGGTGCATTACTTTGCACTTCTTTGCACTGAATCTAAGTTGCCATAATTTTGACCATTCATCCAACCTTGCCAAGTCCCTTCTCATCCTTTCCACCCCACTTGAGTATCAACCCTGTTGCAGATCTTTGTGTCATCTGCAAAAAGGCATACTTTTCCTTCCAGTCACTTACAAAGAGACTGAAAACGACCCCAATGCACACAGCCCTGTGGTACCCGCTACTAACCCACTTCAGAGTGGACTCCATTTTCAATTACACTCTGTGTCCTGTTGTCCAGCCAATTTTGTACCCAGGCCACCACCTTGGGACCCACTTTCAAGCTGGCTAGCTTGTTTATTAATCTTTTGTGTGTAACTGTGTCAAGTGCCTTGCTAAAGTCTAGCTAGGCCAAGTCCACAGCCCCTCCCTGGTCTACTACTCTGGTCACCCAGTCAAAGAAATCTATTAGATTCGTCTGACTTGACCTTCCTGCTGTGAATCCATGCTGCCTGGGGTCCTGTGCCCTGCTGGCCTCTAGGTACTCAACAATTCTTTCTTTTAGAAGTAATTCCATCATTTTCTCCACCACTGAGGTCAAACTAACAGGCCTGTAGTTACCTGCCTTTAACTTGCTCCCACGTTTGTGAAGGGGAATCACATCTTCCCTCCTCTAGTCCTCAGGTACCGCACCATCTTCCCATGATTCGTTAAAAAGAGTAGTCAGTGGTGCCACTAGTTCTCCCCCTAGTTCTTTAGAATTCTGGGGTGAATCCCATCAGACCCCACTGCCTTATCCACCTTGAGTTTCAGGAATTCTTTCAGGACCCTTTCTTCTGTGAATGTGGACTGGTATCGCCCAATTCAGAGTGTTTCTATTGTTTGGTTTAGGTACCGTACCTCCTCTTCTTTTGTGAACACTGAACAAAATATTCATTCAGTAGCTCTGCCTTTTCACCGTCACCCTCTTCCCACCAACTCTCCCATTCATTAAGCCTCCCTATCCCTCCCTTGGTTTTTCGTCACTCCCTGATGTACCTATAAAAGGTTTTATCCCCCTTCTTAACTGAGTTGACTATCCTTCCTTCAGTTTGGGCCTCTGCTATTCTGACCGCCTTTTCTGCTTCCTTCTGCTTTAACTGATTGAAAGCTATCTTTTTCTCCATAACCTTCCCCACCACCTCTTTTGATAACCATAGTGTTTTTTTCCTTCGTTTTGTTTTGCTTATTTGCTTTACACAATGGCTTGTTGCTTCTCGGATGGCATTTCTGATTCCTCCCCATTGTTCCGACACCCCTCCTTCCTACCGATTTGCTAGTGCATTCCTTAGGGGCGCTCCCATTTTGCCAAAATCAGCCCTCCTAAAGTCCTGTACTCTTACTTTTGTATGACTGGACTCCACGGATGTATTTATCGTGAACCACACTGTCTGGTGGTTGCTTACTTTCCTACCACAGCATGCGTAGGCTGCTCAGTGCAGTGGGGCTCTCGACATCTGGGTACAGCACTTGTGCTGTCGATGGACACCAAAAAAAGCCTTTGATCGCACCAAGTGGGAGTATCTGTTTAAGGTCCTTGGGAGATTCGGACTGGGGACGCATTCGTGGATATGGTTAAACTGTTGTAGAAGGACCCCAGGGTTTGGATTTTAGCAAACGGGTACCTCTCAGAAGAATTACAGCTACATAAGGGCACAAGTCAGGGGTGCCTCCTGTCTCCCCTGTTTGCCTTAGCTATAGAGTCACTGGCGATTAAGATTTGGGCCACCCAGGAAGTCGGGAGATCAGGATGACAACATAAGATTACACTCTGAGCTGATGACCTGCTTCTTTTTATAACACATCCCATCACATCAATGCCAGCACCGGTATGGGTCACAGCAGACTCTGCAGCCTTCTCTGGGCATAAGCGTAATTTGACCAAGTCAGAACTAACAACAATAAGCCAGACACCGGGGACAGGACAAGAAATGGTTGCAGTCTAAAAACAGTGTGGAGGTCCCCCACGTATCTGAGGATCAAGGGAGGTGGAGCCATAAGCAGCCTGCATGCTTTAAATTACAAGTCACTGTTCTCGATCCTGGCAGAGCTAGAGCGCTGGAGTGATCCACCAATCTCATGGCTGGGATGCATTAAATTGTTAAAAATGAATACACTCCCCAGGCTGCTGTATGTAATGCATATGATGCCTATGGGCTCAACAGCAGCAGATATTAAGAAACTCTGGAATGGCCTTTATATGGCAAAATAAGAGATCCTGGATGAACCTGCAATAGCTTAAATGTGGAACACAGCAAGGTGGGGGTTGGGCTTTCCAGACTTGAAAGAATACCAGGTCTTTATCCAGCAGAAGTATGTGCAAGACTGGGTCAATGGGGAGGAAGTGGTAAGATCGCTTGATGTGCAGAAGAGGGATTCAAAGGCAGACTTTCGGTATACCTGGTTGATGGAAGCAAAGAGCATACAAATCAGGGGAGGGCCACTAACCCCTTGGCTAGATACACAATAGAGACCTTGGAGAAAACCAGAAGGAAGGTGGGGGGGGTGCTCTGCTTGTACTGGTGGTAAGTAACCCTGAGCTCCTACCAGGCTGGAGGACAAAGGTTTTGGAGAGTGTGAAGAGAAAGGAGTCCTGTGTGTGTTGGAGACTTGTATACTGGCGTGGGCATCCATCCTTTTAATGAGATCTGGGAGAAAAAGTAGAGTTACATAAGAACTTACCGTAACAGTAGATCTTTGAGAGGAGATCTTGCAGCAGCTGTAACCATTGGGACTAACGACGCAGGCCTTAGAACTCACTGGAAAAATCTTAGCTAGCAGTACCCAGCAGGGACGGCCCCCTAACATCGGCTTCACGTCGGTCACGGTACAAAAGGGGGCGGACCCCAGCTCCACCACGTTCCCTCGCCAAGACCCGCGAACAGATCCCAGCAAGTGAATCGAGCAAAGCCTGTTGATGATGATGTGCTGAAAACCTCATCAGGGGGATGGAGGGCGGGAAAGCAGCACCTGCTGCAAGAGCTTCTCTTGAAGATCTACTGTTATGATAAGTTCTTACGTAACTGTACTATCTTACTTCAAGTGGGAGCTCTTGCAGCAGGCTATAACCATTAGGACAGAGTCCCAAGCAATCCTGCGCCAAGGAGGTGACTAGCCCCGGTAGGAGGAGGAGGAAGGATGGAAGGAATGCTGACATTACAGCAAATCAGGATAGAAGACCCTGGAGGACTGCCAAGCCGAAACCGGCACGGTGTCTGGAGGCAATGTCCAGGCTGTAGTGCTTCACAAAGTGTACGGAATTCCAGGTGGCTATCACACAAATGTCTCTTATTGAGGCATTTTTTTAAGACGGCGAAGGAAGCAGATACTCCCCTAGTGGAGGGACTTCTAACCGTGCATGGAAGAGGTCTGTTGTGCTTTTCGTAACAACACACAATACAGCGGACAAGCCACTTAGAAATGGTCTGCTTGGACACCAGTTTGCCCACGTGTTGCGGTGCAAAGGCCACGGACAGTTGCTCTGATATACGGTGCATAGCGGTGTGCTTGAGGTAGTACCTCAGCGCCCTGTGAACATCTAGCGTGTGTAGGAGAGCCTCTCCCCAATTGGAAGGAGTAGAAAAATAAACTGGAAGGTCAACCGACTGGTTGAGGGTCAACTCCGAGACCACTTTAGGAAGAAACTTAGGCTTTGTTCTAAGGGAACCTCTTTCCCTGTGAAAAACCAAATAAGGCTATTTACACATCAGAGCCTGGAGCTTGGAAACTCTTCGAGCTGAAGCAATGGCAACTAAGAAACAAACCTACCAGAAAGATATTGCAGCTCACAATCAGCTGCCGGTTCAGGGGGGTTGGGGGAGTGTGAGTTTCTGCAACACAAACAGAAGGTCCAAGGGAGGGATAGGATCCCCAATGGGAGGTCTCAAATGCAGAATACCCTGTAAGAAGGTGTGGCCCACGTCCAGTTGGGGCAAGGTTCTATCCCCCAAGAGGACATGATATGCAGAAATGGCTCAAATATGCACCTTAATGGAGGAGTGGCTCAAGCCTTGTTGGTATAAGGAGAAGAGATACTGCAATGTTGAGTTCACCAGACAGGTAAGGGGATCCAGATGGTGAAACGAAGCCCACAAACAGAAATGCTTCCACTTCACAGTGTAAGTGGAGCAGGTAGAGAGCTTTCTCACTGAAACGAGGACGTCCGCCACCTCTTGGGAGACCCCACACCTTGATTTGGCTATGTCTGCAGGAGCCAAGCATGAAGATGTAAGAATCTGAGATCCGGATGGAAAAGTTTGCTCTGGTCCTGGGACAGCAACTACGAGTATATTGTAAGTGGAACTGGAGGCTCCAAGGACAACCACTGAAGAAGTGGGAACCAAATCTGCCAGGGCCATAATAGGACGATCAGGATCATCTGAGCCCCTTCGGCCTGTAGTTTCAATACCCTCTGGAAAAGAGGGAAGGCATAAAGAAACTTCCCCGCCCAACAAAGGGACAACGTGTCTGGCCAGAAAACACCAGGCACATGCTCTCGCGAGCAGAAAATTGGCAGTTTGGCATTGCGTGGAGATGCAAAGAGGTCCAGCTCTGAACGAGCCCATGTGCTGAAGAGCTAGTCTGCTACTGGTTGTAGCAACTCCCACTCATGCGCATTGGACTGAGACCTGCTTAGGCTGTCTGCCAAGTCGTTTTGGGTGCCTGGAACGTGCACCGCAGACAGGTGACTGTGATGCTCCAGTGCCCAATACCAGACTCTCATCACCTCCCTGCATGGGGGGGAGGAGTGACTGCCCCCTTGCTTGTTGATATAAAAAAAGGCGACCACCATGTTGTCCGTTTGAACTAGAAGACAGCCTGGGACAAGGTCCTCTTGGAAGGCATGTAGCGCACAGAGGACCACTCGTATTTCTAGAATGTTGATATGGAGGGCACACTCCTCCGGGGTCCAGACTCCTTGTGTCTCCTAGGTGTGCCCCCCCATCCCAAATCGGAAGCATCTGTCGTCAGAGTCTGATTTGGAGGCTCCTGATGAAAGGGGACCCCTTTCTCCAAATTGAGAGGGTCTAACCACCAAAGTAGGGTCCTCTTCACCGGCTCTGCGACCCTGACCATGTGATCTAGGTCGTCGGAGCACTGGTCCCACTGCACCCTGAGTGTCCACTCTGGGACCCTCATGTGGAGGCGGGCCAAGGGAGTGGTCAGGGATGGCCGCCGCCATGTGCCCCAGAAGTCTGAGGAAGGTCCTGGCCTGGACCTGGGGGGTTACTAGAACCGTTCTGGGTATCTTTCGCAGGCAATCTCCTCTGTTTGGAGGAAAAAAAGCCATGACCTGGAGTGAATTCTGGACCGCCCCGATAAAGGCGAGTCTTTGGCTGGGCTCTGGGGAAGACTTCGGAAGATTATGGGTGATCCCCATGTCTCGGAACAGAATATAAAAGTGTCTCCGAGAGCCTGAAGAAGGCGCTCCCTTGACGGGGCCACAAGCAGCCAATCGTTGAGGTAAGGGAAGACGTAGTGACCCTGGCGCCTTAGAGCCGCAGCAACCACTGCTAAACACTTGGTGAAGACTGGAGGGGCGGAAGAGAGGCCGAACAGAAGAACCCGAAACAGATAATGCTCCCCAAGGAAGTGGAACCTCAAATACTTCCTGTGAGGGGGAAAGACCTCGATGTGCATGTACGCATCTTGCATATCCAGGGAGCAGAGCCAGTCTCCCTGGTGCAGCAGAGGAATAAGACCTGGAAGGGTCACCATCCTGAATCTTCGGTACTCTATATAACTGTTTAAGGAGCTGCGGTCCAGGATGGGCCGAAGATCTTTTGTCTTTTCTGGGACCAGGAAAATGTAGGAGTAATATCCCTTTCCTCGCTGCTGCAGAGGAACTGGCTCTATCGCCCTTTTTTGCGAGAGGGCCTGAATCTCTCCTTCTATGAGGCGAATGTGAGAAGGAGGATATCTTGAGGACCTTGGTGGAGCATCTGGGGGAATTTCGGTGAACTCCAATGTATGTCCCCTCCTTACAATGTCCCAGACTCACTGGTCCGTTGTGATGGAGCTCCAATCCTTCAGATGAAGGGAGAAGCGACTCCCTACCACCTCCCCCGGTGTCCCCTCCGGAGAAGGGGGGGTCGGAAGGGAGACAGGTCCCCTCTGTACAACTGTCTGATGGACCAGACAGATTTGCCTGACTCCTGTAGACGAGAGATAAGAGAATCTGTCTCCTGCCCAAAAAGGATGGAACCCTAGAATGTGAGGTCCCAGATTCTGGACTTCAAATCCTGGTGAAATCCTGAGACTCTCAACCAGGCATGGCGCCAGAGGCAGACACCTGACACTGACACTCTGGCTGCCATATCTGCAGTGTCGTACGAGGCACGGAGGACATGCGTGCCTACGTCAGAGTCCGATTTCAGTATGTCCAGAAACTCCGTTTTTTGCGTGGAGTCTGGCAAGGCATTAGCTAGCTCCTGTCCCCTCTCCCACAGTGCATTCTGGTACTGGACGATATGCATAAGGAAGTTGAGGGATCTAATGGGGAAGGTGGAGGCAGAGCATACCTTCTTGCCCACCTGGTCCAAGTAGCAGGCTTCTGGGTCAGGAGGCTGGGAGCTGAGGTGCTTAGGCTGCTTAGACTTGTCATGAGCAGCCGTAATGACCGATGAGTCCGCCTGATGGTGTTCCGCCAAGAAAGGCTCATCCCTTGGGGCTCTGTACAGCCAGTCTGACTTTTTTGGAATGGCTGGGACTGATGCTGGATGCTTCCAAGTTATCCTGGTAAGGTCTTGGAAGGTGTCCACATAAGGAGGCACCACCAGAGGCTTGGGCTCCTTTTGCCTCAGGTAACAGGCCAGTTGACGGTGTTCCAGATCCAGGTCCTCTGTCTCCCATTCACTGGAGGCCTGGATGTATCTCATGACATCCATAAAAGTCGGATCGTGAGGAGGCGAGCGGGGTTGGTCCTTCTCCCCAGGGGAACCCCCTACCCCTGAAAGGGATGAGGAGGAAAAAGAAGACGACGACCTGCTACTGGGCCTAGAACAGCCTAAGCTGCATCCAGGACTCCCCCCGCTTAAGCGTTGTTGGGTAAGGGGCCGACGCCGGTCCTGGGACTGGCATCGGGAACGGGCCCGCCTGGAAGAGCAGGATCTGCTCCTGGGCTGAGACCGGGACAGACGAAGGCTGCCCGATCGAGAAGGCGCACGTCTAGACCTCAGACCGGAACAAGCCTCGAGGGAGGGCGGGGGAGCAGCCGCTCGGGGTCTTCTTCAGAGAAGGAGAGGAAGGCCCTTGAGCTCACGGTTGTCCAGCCAGTCAGAAACCGGTGTCAGGTCCGGCTTCAGTGGAGTCTCCTCCTTTTTCACTTGACTCCACCAAAAGGAGAAGAGTTCTTGCAGCTCCTCCTCGTTAAATACAGCAGCTGCTGTTCCCAACAAGGGGCCTGGTAAAGCCAGAGGGTCCGGTAGGGCACAGATGGGGGAGTCCCCAGAAAAGCCCTGCGGGGTGGAAGACCTGGGGGTTGCTGGAACTTTAATGGCTGCCCCTTCCGCGGGGGTGTCTTCCACCGGAGGAACCTCCACCGGCATTGGTACCTCGGCTGGCACCGGCTTTACAGGAGGCGGTGCCAGGGTGTCTGTCACCTGACAGCTTGCCCAAACCGGGCGAAGCCGAGGCTTTCTTGGGCAGGGCTGAGGCTTGTGCCAAAGAGGCCTTGGGGTCACCTGGCAGCGCGCCCGCTTGCTCTCACTGCCCCCGACAGTCCCACCTTGACCGGTGTCGGTTTTTGGCGGAGGGCTTGGCTTTAGACTCTTCCTTGTGAGGCTGCTTCTGGTGTTCCCGAGCCTGAGGAAGAAAAGGCTTTCCTGGGGAATGGGACCAGGTACGGTCCCTGTCCCAGGAGCGCTTAGAGGGCTTGTCTCGGTATTTCCCTTTATCCCCCGAGGTGTGCAGGACATCCATCTGCTGATCTAATAGATTGGCTTTTAGGGCCTTCAGGCATCGAACACGTGTCCTGCTGGTAATGCTTCTGCAGATCTTGCAGGTTGCAATGTCGTGGTCTGGACCCAGGCAGAAGACGCACTTGGTGTGGCAGTCTTTTGATGGTATCTGGCGGCCACAATCGCACTTGTTCCTCTTCAGCCCAGAGGAGGAGACAGACGGAGACGACATATGCCGGATGCAGACTGAAATCGAGACAAGGAGAAAAAAACGGTCGATTTTGGAAGAAAAGTCCAAATTTTAGCTGGAACTGCTGGATAGCAAAAATTTTCCCAACGTGAGCGGGTCGCGGCAGGAAAAGAACTGGGGTGAGTCAGGGTCTGCCCTTTTGTAGCCGGATCGACATCGGGTGGAGCCCCCTCCGCCGATGTCGGCTCCACTTCGACGTCAGACATGGTATAAAGGGGGCAGTCCCCCGGCACAACCTCAGTTCTCCTGCCGGAGACCCAGCCCCAAAGAGAAAATAGTAATATTAGTCACCAGGGGCAGGTGGGTGGGAAAGACACCTGCTGCAAGAGCTCCTCTTGAAGATCTACTGTTATGGTAAGTTCTTACATAACTGGACTAGCTCACTTTGAGGGGGAGCTCTTGCTGCAGGTAATACCATTAGGACGGAGTCCCAAGCAGTACCCAAAAAGAGACCCAGGTGAGAAGGGTAGAGGACAATAGTGCAAAGACATAGGCAATTAGGAGAGGAGTCCCTGAAGGACCACTATGCCAAAATCTGCTCTCCTCCTGGAAGCAACATCCAGACTGTACTGCCTAATGAAGGTGTGCACTGAACTCCAAGTAGCCGCTGCACAGTGGTCCACTGAGGAGACATAGAAGCGGCAGATGTCGCTATCCCTCTGGTGGAATGACCTTTATCCAGTCCCTGTAAGGGTTTGTTGTGCTGCTGATAACAAAAAGTGATACAATTCACGAGCCACTTAGTCAAGTGTCTGCCTCATCATGGGTGCCCCAACCTTTCTGTGGGCACATAAGACAAAAAACTGGTCCGTCTTTCTGGAGGAACTGGTCCGGGCCAAATAGTAATGAAGAATCCTATGTACAACCAGAGTGTGTAACAAGGCCTCCCCTCTGAGTACTCAAGAGTAATAAACTGGTAGTTGGATGTCTTGGTTCAATGTGAACTCAGACATTACCTTCGGAAGAAACTTAGAGTTTGTACGCAGGGCTACCCTGTCCCTGTGAAATATCAGAGCTTGCAGCTCGTAAATCCTCTGTGCTGAGGTAACAGCAACTAAAAACCATGCCTTCCAAGAGAGAAGGCATAGCTTGCAACCTGCGGCTGGTTCAAAGGGAGGCAAGGTGAGCTTCTCCAAAACAAACAGGAGGTCCCAAGGTGGCACGGGGTCTCTCCTGGGAGGTTTGATATGCAAGATGCCCCTTAGAAAGGTCTTGCATAGGTCCAACTGTGCCAGAGTCTTCCCATTCGGTGGTGCATGATAAGCTGACAATGCACAGAGGTGCACCTTAATGGACGAGTAGCTAAGGCCCAAGTTCGATAGGTAGAGAAGATACTCCAGCACAGATTCCACTGGACAATTGAGGGGATCCAGAGAACGGGTGAATGCCCACAAGCAGAAATGCTTCCACTTCATGGCAAATGTTGCCCTGGTAGAGGGTTTTCTCACTGCCATGAGTACCTCTGCCACTCTTAGAGATACTTCAAATCTATCCCTAGCTAAGTCCGCAGGAGCCATGCATGCAGATGCAGGGACCAGAGGGCCAGATGGACCAACGTCCCTTGCTCCTGGGAGATCAAGTGAGTGGACAGGGGCAAATGAACCAGTGGTTCTGATGCCAGCTGTTCTAACAGCAGGAACCAAATCTGTCGAGGCCAGAAGGGTGCGATCAGGATCATTCGGGTACTCTCTGCCTGCAACTAGAGCAGGATCCTCTGAAGAAGGGGAAAGGGAGGGAAGGCGTACAGAAACCTCCCTGTCCATGAGAGGGACAATGCTTCTCGCCAAAAAACACATGGCCCTGGATCTAGCGAGCAGAAACTGGGCAGTTTGGTGTTGTGTGGGGATGTAAAAAGGTCCAGCTCTGGTCAACCCCACCTTTGGAAGAGGTCATCTACGACTTTTGCTGTAGTTCCTATTCATGGCTCTGAGAAGGAAAGTGACTAGCTGTCTGCGAGTACGTTGTAAATTCCTGGAACACGGACTGCCATGAGAGCCAGGCTGTGATCCACTGCCCAGGGCCATACCCTCATTGCCTCTCTGCATAGAAGGTAAGAGTGCGTGCCCCCTTGCTTGTTGAGATGGAAGACTATCAGGGTACTGCCCAATTGGACCAGAAGGGGCCCAGGAAGGAGTACCCCTTGGAAGGCTTGAAGGGCATATAGTACGGATCTCATCTCCAAAATGTTTATGTGGAGAGACCGTTCCACTGAATTTCAAGAACCCCTCATCTGACGAGAAGCAAGATGTGCTCCCCATTCCAGTCCAGAGGTATCCGTAGTCAGGATCTGATGTGGGCTGGGTCACTGGAAGGGAACCCCTTTGTCCAAATGGGCTGGGGTGACCCACCAAGTCAGGGACTGACGGACCGCACTGGAGATCTGGATGGGCTCTTTGAGTTCGTCCATACCTTGGTCCCACTGTACTCTGAGGTGCCACTGCAGGATCCTGATATTCAAACATGCAAGGGGAACTGTGGCACTGGCTGCAGCCATATTTATTTATTTAGTTTTTGTTGACCGGGTAAGTGCACTAGACAAATCCTGCCTATTTTCAGGCACGACCCGGGGGAGGGGGGATACAGATGAATGCCAACTTACCTTGAACCAGATTAAGCTGTTGGTGGTATTTTTAGTGAATGAGGGAAATTTGGCCAGGACACCGGGGAAATTCCCCTACTCTTTTCGATAAGTGCCATGGGATCTTTAACATCCACCTGAACTACCACCAATCCAGGCAGATGGGACCTCGGTTTAACGTCTCATCCGAAAGACGGCACCTCAGAAGTGCAGCACCCCTCTCATGCTGCACTACAGTGTCAGTACTGGGATATTAATCCAAGTGCCATATGACCTAGAAGCTGCAGAATCAGCCTCGCTGGGACCACATCCGAGTCCATCACCCTGTGAGCAACCTCCCTTAGCCTGGTTGCCCAGTCTGTGGGAAGAAAGGCTTTCCCTTGGACAATGTCCAGGACTGCTCCTATGCACTGTAGCCTTTGAGCAGGCCACGGGTGTAACTTTGGCAGATTTAAGGTAATGCCCAAAGTCCAGAATAGACTGAAATTCTCCTCCATCATCCTGTTCAAATGGTCTTCTAATGACGCTGTGAGAAGCCAATAGTCCAGGTAGGGGTAGACCAGGAGACCCCCTCTCCTAAGGGCCGCCGCCACTACTGCCAGGCACCTGGTGAAAACCTTTGGTGCTGATGACAGACTAAATGGAAGCACCCTGAATTGGTAGTGCCCTCCTTGGAAGGTGAAGTGAAGGTGCTTCCTGTGGGATGGCAGGATCTTTATATAAGCATCCTGCATATCCAGGGAGCAGAGCCAGTCTCCATGATGGAGCATAGGCAACAGGCTCGGCAAGGTCACCATTCTGAACCTTTTGTACTCGATGAAGGTGTTCAGCTGGCTCAGATCCAGAATGGGATGGAGGTCTCCAGTCTTCTACAGGACTAGGAAGAAGTGGGAGTAAAATCCCTTGCCTCTTTGAGCATAGGGGGACCTCCTGAATAGTTCTTTTCTAGCAAGGCCTGAATTTCTGCCCACAAAAGAGCCACGAGGGAGCAGTGGAAGGAGACTGGTGGATTGTCCGGTGGAATCTGGGTAAATTCCGGGAGTATCCTCTCTCTACTATCTGGAGGACCCACTGATCTGCCGTGATATTGGACCATCCAGATTGGTAAAGGGAGAATCTTCCTCCTACTGCCTCCCCCTGCACTTCCTCCAGAGGAGGGCAGGATGGTAGGGAGTCATGCCGTTGTGGAGGTGATGGGCAGGGGAGGTCTGGGTGTCTTGGGATTTTTGGGGCCTTGGGCACCAGAAGAAAAGGGGGGCCTCTTCTTTTAAAGCCTTCCTTGTGCTGTGGCTGGCGTAGGGTTGCCACCTGTCAGGTTTTTTACCTGGTGATCAGGTTTTCAGGGTCCCTATCAGGTAATCTGGTTTTGCTCTATGCTGGTCAGGTTTCTGAGGCATTTTGAGTGCTCACATACTTTTGAAACAAATGTTGTCATATCACTCATTGTTTCAGCTACATGTCCAGATTACAAACAGGTTCTGTTGTCAGTGTAGCTTTTGTTTGTGAATGCAGTCACCCTGTGAGATGTAAAGTATGGCCATTAACAGCATTAGCACATACTTGACCTAATCTTGCCACTGCATCTTAAAGTGGCATAGCAGCACAGCTGCCCCCACCTTTTGTAACAGTAACAGAACCAGTTGTCCTCCATTTTCATTTGCTGGTAAACATTTTCATCTCTAACAGAATTTAGGCATTTTTAAATGTTTTAAATTATTTTTCCCATAAGAAAAAAGTATGGTCACTTCTTTGGCTTTGAAACAGTACTGTGAACAAGAACAGGAAATGGAGCCAGAAAAACATATAAAGTATGTATACTGTTGTATGCTATTTACAGTATTTCCCTTGTCTCCCCCAGATCATACATGTCAATGAGATTTATTGTATCTCTGTATGTTTATCTGGTAAACCAATGTCAATAAATAAATACATAAATAGGAAGAATCTAGGAAAGTAACTTTAACAGGCACAATATCTTAACATTTTTATTTCATTGCTGCATTAAGTGTCTTTTATTGGCGGAACAGTGCATGACAAGTCATGAAAAGGGGTGGGGCTAGGGGCGGAGCTTAGGATACATTTTTTGCCTCATTCAAAGGTGGCAGCCCTAAGCTGGGGTCTTCCCTGCTGTCCCTGGTTCTTCCAAAAGGGTTGGCGCCGGGTTCCCTGCGGTTCTGACCTATACATACGATGGACATCAGACACCGCCTTGCCAGAGTCTTGCAGTCCTGTTATGAGTTTCTCTGTCGCCTGGCCAAAGAGGACGGGTCCCTGAAAGGGACCATCAAAGATGGCATCTTGCAAATCCTGGCAGAAACCAGAACTCTCAGCCAGGCATGCCTCCTCATGTAAATACCTGCTGCTGCCCTTTCTGTCGTGTCTCCGGAGTCGTAAGATCTCCTTAGCACATGCTTGTCTACATCCATACCCAACTGGATGACAGCTAGGAGTTCTGCCTTACCCTCAGAGTCTGGCTGGGCCATAGCCAGATCCATCGCTTTTGCCCACAGTGGCTTCTGGTATGTAACCATGTGGGCAACAAAATTCAACGACTTGACCGTGCAGGTAGCTGATAAATATACCTTACGGCCCATCTGGTCCAGCTTTTTGGACTCTGGATCTGGGGGCTAGGTGCTCATGTATCTTGGTTGTTGCGCCCTGCCATGCACAGCCGTTAGTACCATAGAATCGATTTTTGGTTGTTCACCTAAGAAAGGCTCCCCTTTAGGCATTTTATAGAGCCTGTCTGCTTTCCTTGGTACTGCCATTGTGGTAGTCGGTTGCTTCCACGTCAATTTGGTGACATCTTGGAAGGGCTCCACCAATGGGGGAGAACCAAAGGTTTAGGGTCAGTAGCCCCCAGAAAGTTTGCCAGACGGCACCACTCAGGATCCAGCTCTTCGGTATCCCACTGGTATAGGGCTTGGTTATGCCTCATAATGTCCAAGGACGGGTCATCCAGAGGTGACCTTGGCGAGTCTCTTCTTGGGTCCAGAGAAGGAATAGGTAGCTCACCCTCTGAGGAATACTGAGGAGGAGTCTCCAGCGTCCTCTCCCGAGGAAGACGGCAGAAGTCCGCTAGTGGACGGGACGGACAATGGGTACCTCTTTTTGCCGCCTGAACCAGACGTCTGCCCATCATCCTCAATGGGCAGCAGATGCTCAGTCGGCAGGGGAGGTCGCTTAGGCGACTGGTCCCTGGGTGGTGGCCGGACCAGGGATGGGTCCCTGGGTTTTGGGAGTAAATCCCCTTTTATGGTGTTCCACCAAGCACTGAAAAGCACCCCCACCTCTGCCAATGGGATGACTGGAGACAGAGGCATTGGTCTTGGTACGCTGGAGGGGCCAGGCGTTGGACCCTGTGGTTCTTCAGGTGCCGCATCTGGTCCTGGGGCACCTCGTCTGTTGGTGCCTCTGGCATCAGGCCTGATGGGGTTTTGTCCAGCAGAACCGAGCCCCCTTGCGTCCGGCTCCTTAGGAGGCAACAAGGGAGGCGGTCGGGTGTCCATGGTCCCTGATGTTTTGACTTTTGGGGCCTTGGTCACGGAGGCTGGCGACCGGTCCTCCGAGGCCAACGGCCGCTCTTTGGCCGGCGGCGCCTGATCCATTTCTGACGCGGAGTTAGAGTGGCTGGTAGTCTACCTACCTTCAGAAGCTGATGTCACCCTTTCCTCGGGTGGAGGAGGCATCCAGTACCCGACGACCTCCTGGCATCTAGTGGAGTCGTCCGACCCATTATGCCTATCAGACGATCTAGAGTGCTTACGGGTGATGGGTTCTGAAGGTCTGCCCAAAGCAGATGCCTGGCTCTCTTGGGTCAACCCAATCGAGGCCTTGTGGGGTTGGTGTGCCAAGGGAACTTGGGAGGACGAACGCCCCTGGGATGAAGACTCCCTACCTTTAGAGTGCTATGAGGTGGCAGTCTTCTTCTGAGCAACCCCTGAAATGGCTGTGGTACTTGGGGGAACAGACTCCGAACTCCTGCCAGAGGTGGCGGAAGCAGACATCCTGTAAGGGGACTTTGGAAGGGACTCCAACCTGGCTCTCTCCTTCCCTGGTGATGGCGTTTCCCTCCTGATCTTTTCTCCTTGGGGGGAGACTCCATGGCTGAGGGGGAAGAACTATATCCCGACTAGGTCCTCTGCATGGCGGCCACTTGTTGCTCCAGCAGGTAGGCCTTGAGCATCTTGAGGGGGGGGATGTGGGTTTTATTATTAAACTTTTGGCAGTGAGGGCAGTTGTCAGGCCAGTGGGCGTCCCTCACTGGGATCTGCTTCCCACACACACACTTCAACTTTCGCTGCTGAGAGGTCGATGAAGACATGCACTTTTCTAAAGAAACCGAACTAACAAACTGCGCGAAGTGCAAAATGGCGGTTGACTGCAACAATGGTGTCCGTGAATCCGATGTTAGCGGGTCGACAGCAGGAAAAGAACTGAGGTTGTGCGGGGAGACCACTCCCTTTATACCACATCTGACATTGGGGCAGAGCTGACATCGGGAGCGGGCCCACGCCATGGACTGCTAGCTACAATTTTTTTTCATGCGATCCTAACACCTGGCAGCATAGTCCTAATGGTACTACCTGCAAAAGCTCCTCCTCGAAGCGAGATCCAGACATACCTGCATCACATTTTACAAGTATTTACAGGCCCGAGCCTGGGGAAGGAGCGAGTCAGGAATTCACCACTGCATGCCCTGAAACAGGTTACATTCAACTCCAGGGTGTCAGCTAAGGGTCTAATTGCTAAGTTGGCTAAGCAGCATAGGGCATGTCTGCCAGACCTATCTAGTAAAGTTAAAAGCCACTGGGAGGGGGAGGGATGAGAGAGAGAGAGAGAGAGAGAGAAGGAGAAAGGGGGGTTCCCTTCACAAAGGAGAGCTGAGGAGTATACTACACCTACACATGGGCTTACTGGTGTGCAACAGGTACAAGAAATCCCAGTATAATTTTTTTTTTTTTTTTTTTTTATCATTTAACACTTTATTGCGCCTTGCAGCCGGCTCCCATCCCCGTCCCCGGAATTACCGGGGCTTACCTTACGCCCGGTCTGGGAGTCAATCTTCATCCTGCCACCAGTGTATTTCCCCTCCATTTTCTCCCAGGGGCCCCATGAGTAGGCGTGCATACACCTTATGGCTCCGGTAACGACCCCTATCCCCCACCCCATTGGCCTAATGCGTGGCACCCTCTGGGCCTGAGCTGCCCCTGGCCTCCACCAGGAGGCAGCCATCAGCTGAGGGTAGCCACCACACCTCCTCGGAGAGGAGAGCTGCATGCCGGCAGCTCCATCCAGCTTAACACAGACGTTACTGTAAACTGCAATGAAGGCTTGATAACCTTCCCCTCTGTACTGCACCCTTATAAGCTTCTGAGAGTACACTGCTACAATTCCAAGTCTTTTTTACGTGCTTATGTGATCCTGAACGTAGAATGAACATGTGTCTTATCTTGTATGTTGTCCAAGTTATGACTCCAATGTTCTATTTTGTATGTTTTTATTATGAATTTTCAATAAATTATGCAAAAACAAATGAATTTGTTACTTTTGAGAAAATTAATTCATCTTATATATTGTCTGCATGTCTCTTCCATAGTTATTCATTATGTGGTTAATTTGAATGAGAACAGGATACCTGTTCCCTAGAGATTATCTGCTTAATCTTTTACTGAAGTCATTACTGTGCTTGTAACATCACAGTTTGCTGCTGTGGCAACGATTCTGATGTCACAGAGGTTTTTGACTTCAGCAAAGGATTGAACAGGGCGGGATTAATCAACTGCAAGGGAGAAGGCTCTGGCTTCCATGCAAGAAACCCAATAATGGAGAAACACAAGACACAGAAGTACAGAGAACCTATAAAAACATATTTTTTTTAAACTTGCGACCAGGAAAGGGCACATTAAGCAGAGGCTTGTTTCCAGGAGCAACGTAGGAGAAGGGAACAGAGCTTGTTAAAATATATATGCTGAATTGTGTTTAGCATTAAGTTTTCAAAGTTCATAGAAACAGAAGTTGTCAGAAGGAAAAAGACCCCTTGGCCTACCCAGTCAGCCCTAAAAATTCCCCACTTACTGTGCCACCACAGACCCTACCCGATTTCCAGCCCTACGCATCCCGAGCCCTGTTACTAAGGTTCCCTTTTGTCTATACTGTGCATGCTTGAATCCTGCTACCCTTTTAGTACCAACCACCTATGCCGGGAGTCTGTTCCATATGTCCACAACTCTTTCCATGACAAAGTACTTCCTCATGTCCCCTCTGAGCCTTCCCCCTTCCAGCTTCAAATCACGGCCCCTTGTCCTTGAGCATCTCTTTCCATGTAAAATACTCCCTTCCTGTACCATGTACTTATGATTTAGAGCCAGCAAGGTAGACCCTACGAGGATCAGCTTAGAAGCACAGAACACGTACTTGCTGGAGGCCAGAAGGGAGAGGGAAGACATGATACAGACCTTCAAGCTCTCAAAGGAATGAACACTGTAAACTGAGAGGGAATTATTCAGCAGGACTAGCGGGTCAGAAACATGGGACATGAGTGGAAGATGGTAGGGGGAAGGTTCTGGAGGGACTTAAGTTTTATTTTACAGAGAGTTACTGAGCTATAGAACCACCTGCCAGCAGAGGTGGTGGGCACAAAAGAAAACATTACTTACCATAATAATCCTGTTTCTTCCAAGGGAATCTTGCTGTATTCTGACAAATGCAGTATGGTTTCACCATAGGACTGCCCCGGATCTGAAATGGTTAATAGAACCTATGCCAATAGTGGAATGTTAGGCTCGAGCTAGGTTTTCAAATCACTGTCCCTGACTGCACTTCTTGCAACCGTCAGACTCCTACAAAGCATGCAGAAGCTAAAACTAACCAGCTAACTAATCTATTCTAATAAAACAAATAACATCTCCTCTGGGACAAACCCTTTTTAAACAACAAGGGCATCTTGCAAGACTCAAGTCAACAGATGCTCAAGAAATAAACAGATACCTGTATGCCCACAGGTTTCCAACAAAACATGTACAGCTGGTATGTGGTACCCTGTAGGTCCTAGTAGGGGAGGAAGGGTGGGAGTTCAGAATACAGTATGACTCCCTTGGAAGAAACAAGATTACTATGGTTAGTAATGTTTTCTTCAAACCCCAGGAAATCTTACTGTATTCAGACAAATGCAGACTACCCAAGTAGTGCCTTTGAAGGTGGGAAGAGGACCTATTTAGGAAACAGGCTCTGCAGAACTGCTGTGCCATACCTGGCATCACTCCTAGCCTGGGTATCAAGGCAGTAATGTTTGGTGAATGTGTGAACTGTTTCCAAGGTAGCTGCTTTGCAGATTTCCAGCAGAGGAATGTCTCTTGAAGCTGCTATAGGAGCATCTTTTCCTCTAGTGGAGTAGGCCCTGAGACCCTGTGGGGCTGCTTGCCCATTTTGTCGTAACAGAACTGAATACAGACCACAATCCATCTTGCAATGGATCTTTTTGTGGCTGGTTTGTCTTTACCAACTTCTCCATAGGTCAAGAAAAGCTGGGTCCTGTCCCCTCTGTGGCCTTTTGTATGTTCCACGTAATAACTGATAACCCTTTTAACATCTAGGCTATGCAGCCTACGCTCCCCTGAAGTGGAATAGTCAGTGAAAAAGACTGGCAGTGTAATGGACTGATTAATATGGAAGTCAGATACCACCTTAGGGAGAAACTTATTGTTGGTCCCAAGCACCACCTTATCCTTGTGGAATGCAATATAGTCAGTCTCCATGGACAAAGCATGGAGCTCACTAATCCTTCTGGCAGAAGTGATTGCAACTAAGAACACAGCTTTCCAAGTTACATACTTGAGATCCACTGATGACATAGGCTCAGAAGGTGGCTGCATGAGCTGTGCAATACATATGTTCAGGTCCCACACCGAGGAAGGAGCCCTATGTGGGGGATGCAGATGTAACAAGTCCTTAAAGAACTTCCTGAACAATGGGTTAGAAGCCAGCGATGATGTCTTACCTGCTGACAGTTAAGCCAAGACAGCTGCCAAGTGCACTTTTAGAGTGGATGGTCTCAGGCCAAGAGGGTGAAGGTGGGTTAGGTAATCCAGGACAACTGGCAAACCCACCTGAGCGTGGCCCAGATTCTTGCTCTGGCACCAAATGGAGAATCTTTTCCACTTGGATGTGCAAGTCTTCCTAGTGGAGGGTTTTCTAGAAACCCTAAGGACCTCCATGACCCCTTCAGAGAGATGCAGGTCAGCATACTCTATATCCTCAAGAGCCAGGCTTTAAGCCTGAGAGACCGAAGGCTGGGGTATAGGATCCTGCCTTGGGAAGACGTCAGAAAGTTGGGCTTCCTGGGGAGGCTGATTGGTTTGGCAACTGACAGTGCCAGAACCAGGGTGGTTTGGCAACTGACCGTGCCAGAACCAGGGAGTACCATGGCTGAACACAGCAAAAAAGGTGTGCTGTGATCAGCGAAAACACAAAAGGGAGGTGCTGTGAGGTTAGGGCTGCCAGCCCACAAGCGAACACAGTCTGAAAACCAGCACTCCAAGCTTGAGAGCAGGATAAATCCAGGTCCAATCCAAATATATGTAAATAAACAGATCTTTTATTCAGTGCTCGTGCACCCTCCTTTCATGTATATGCCCTATCTCTCACATTACTTTCCTGTCTCTCCCCCCCCCCCCCAATTTGATTGCTTATTGAATTAAAGTGTTTCACCTGGTAATTACTTATCCTTGCACTAATGTTTTTGGTATTTGTTCTGTCCATGTATATAGCATTCCATAATGTACTTTACTTGTGTCACGCATTGTAACCTTATTGCTTGTACCTAATTTGACGCGGAACCTTTGTAAAAGAGCCTTGGCTCAAAAGTATTAATTCCTAGTATTCAATAAACAATAAACAAAAGGACCAATAGGCATACAGATACAGAAAGCTTACTAGCCCCAGTGCTTCGACTCAAAGCAGTCTTCATCAGATGAAGACTCTGCCTGTTGGTCCTTATGTGCATGAGCACTGAATAAAATATCTGTTTATTTACATTTATTTGGATTGGACCTGGATTTACCCTGATCTCAGCCTTGGAGTGCTGGTTTTCAGACTGCGATTACCACGGCTGCCTGCCCCAGTCTGTGGTGATGAGGATCACTGTAGCTGGCTGGGATCTGAGCTTGTTCAGGACCCTCAGCAGCAGTGAGAATGGGGGGGCATACAGAAACTTCCCTGTCCAATCCAAGATCAATAAGATCAGTGCATCCAGTAGGATTGAACCCCTCACTGGGGGCCTGCAGCAAAATTGGGGAAACTGGTAGTTGTCTGGGGCTACAGAGAGGTCAATCTCTGGAGTGCCGCACCTTTTGAATACAATCTGTAGCGCCTGCTTGTTCAGGGACCACTCGTGGTGGTTCTGATTGATCCAGCTCAGAGCATCTGCCAAAACATTGTCCTTCCCTGGCAGGTGGACTGCTGACAGAAAAATTCCCAGAGTGTATGCCCGACTCCAAATTTTCATGGCTTCTGTGCACAGGGGAGTTTGACCTTGTGCCACCCTGTTTGCTGATACAGTACATTGTGGTTGTGTTGTCTGTCCTGACCTGCACCACTTTTCTCTGTAACATGCTAGCAAATGCCTGAAGTCCCAGAAAGACTGCTCTGAGCTCCAGCAGGTTGATGTGAAGCAATGACTCTTGTCTGAGCCATGTGCCGCAAGCAGTGTGCTCCCCACCCCAGCAGAGAAGCAACTGTGGTTACGCTAAGGAAGGGTTTTCCTGCAGGAATGGCACACCCTGTTTGAGGGTTTCCTTGTCCAACCACCACTGAAGTGCTTGCATGAGTGTTTGTGTAACTGGCACCAGTTTTGATAGTGAATCTCTTTTCTGGTGCCAGTGTAGTTTGAGATGATACTGGCTCTCTCTCATTTGAAATCTTGCCCCTGACACTGTTGCTGTTGAAGCTCCCATATCACTCAGCAACTGCAGAAAGTGCCTTGCTGGCCTTAAGCTTTGAAGCTTGAAGGTAATTGCCAGTTCAGCTCCTATGAATCCCAGGAGCTGTACTGGCTCCAACACCGACTTTTTCAGGTTGACTAGGAACACTATTGAGTGCAGTACCTCCTGTGCAAGTGCCAGGGATTCCCTTACTTGTTGAGGGGATTGCCCTATGACTAGCCAATCATCCAGGTAAGGGAAGACTGCAAATCCTTGCCTCCTCAGGTGTGCCACAACCACAGCCAAGCATTTTGTGAACACCCTTGGAGCACAGGTAAGTCTGAAAGGCATTGCCTTGAACTGATAATGGCCCGAAGGCAGTCTGAATATGAAGAATTTTTGGTGGGACTGCCTGATAGGGATGTGGAAATATGCATCCTTTAAGTCCGGAGATGCCAACCAATCCCCTTGTCTTAGGGTTGGAAGGATTGCTGCTAGGGTCACCATTTTGAACTCTGGCTTTACCAGATGCCTATTCAGGTGCCTGAGATTCAGTATAGGGTCGACACTCCCGTTTTCTTTAATGTGAGGAAGTACCTTGAATAGGGCCACTTTCCTCTCTGTGCCAGAGGAACTGGTTCTACTGCCCCTCGGGATAGGAGATTCGATATTTCCCCTTCCAGTAGCAATGTCCCTGATGGGGAGAAGGGTCTGAAGACCCTAGCCCTCAGCTCTGGCATGAGCTTGAAGCTGAGGGCCAGGCCTTGGCCCACTACCTCCAGGACCCACTTATCTGTGGTGATGGACTGTCATTTCTGGAAGTAGTGGGGCCATCCTGCCCCCTTACCAGGGTTGGGAAGACGACCCGAGCAGACACCTCAGGAGGTCTGCTTAGATTGAGATGCTGTCTGAGTGCTGAGGCTAGTTCGGTTGCCACTGCCTCTGAAATAACCTCTCTGCTGTTGGTATTGAGGATAAACTTGAGGCTGGAAGAATGGCCTATAGTGTCCCCGCCTCTACTTCTCCTGGCTTGTTGCTTTTGGGGTGTAGATGCCTTTTACTTAGCAGCAGCACTCTTAAAGGCTGTCTTGTATTCATTCATTTTCTTCATGCAAGCCTCTGTCTGTTCACCAAACAGAGAAGCAAGCTCACATGGAAAATCCAGGGCCTTGGACTGTGTGTCTTGGGTTAGGTTAGTAGTCCTGAGCCAAGCAAACCTTCTCAGTGACACAGAAGAAGCCATTTGCCTGGCTGCAGTGTCATTATAGTCCACAGCCATCCTAAATTGGGCTTTCGAAGCCTCTGTACCCCTCTTTGTAGCTTCTTCTAGGTCAGCTGCCATAGGGGCTGGGACAGATTTTGTGATCTCCAGCACAGTATTCTACAAAGTTCTCTGATATCTGGCCACATAGGCCATATAAGATGCTTGCCTGATGATCAGAGAAAATCTCAAGTAAACCTTTTTGGCAATGGAATCCATCTTCCTGGAATCTTTGTCTGGAGGGTGAGAAGCCAAGGGTATTTATTCATTTAAGCGTTTTACCAGGGAGGCATACTAAGCAGAGTACCGCTAGATTCCAGATGCACCCTGGGGGAGGAGGGGATAGGGAAAAAAATAGAGATACAAAGCAGAATTACAGAAAAATACAATCAGCAAATATAACTGTACAGCTAGCAAAAGAGGAGACAGATAAATACAAATATATGATGGAGTATCATTTAGAATATGTACACCTCCATGCAGGGGCGCCGACAGCGCGGGTGCTCGGGTGCTTGAGCACCCACAAAGTTTAAATGAGCACCCTCAAATTCTTGTCCTCCCTCCTATACCTATCCCCACCGGCCCTAACCTTGCCTTTTCATTTCTCACTTCCCTGCATGCTTGCCTGATACTCCGACCGTCGTCCGTCCGATCCGACCCTGCACCCGGTCCATCACAATTCACAAGTCTGTCTCCCCCCCCCCGTAGCAGCAACCATTACCTGGCACTGGCGCAACGCAATAAGTCGAATCAATGACAGACGGAGACTAGTTCAGTTCAGCACTTCAGCAGCCAGGCAGCAGCTGTCATCACTCACCCCCTCTAGGATGCCAATCAGACAACAACATGCTAAGCTGAGAGGAGCACACAGAGGTAGTGTCCAGTCCGACTGCTGGAAAACATAACCACAGCTGACACGGAGATCAGATCTCAGTCACAGAGCAAGTGAATGAAAGCCCACTGCGGCAGTGCCTCAGGCTCAGCTTTTCTCAGAGTCAGAGCTCAACCGGCTCCACCCGATTTGCAATGCCCCTCAGCTGATTTAATTGTCGCTCTCTAAGATCAACATCCCATGACTCGTCTCAAGTGAAATATTATTTACTTTTGTTCTGAGGGACTGTTTCAGGGACAGGCAGCATCACTCTCCCCTACAAACTAACTCCGTGTAGGTCCCCCCCCACTGACTCTGCCAGATCCCCCGCCACTGCTACTGCCAGACCCCCGCCACTGCTATCCCTCCTGAGGACTGCTGAGTCTGCTGCCACTATAACTAGGACTTGCTGAGTACTGTAGGTAGAGGCCAGTTCCCAGTGAGGTTTATTTAATTTATAGTAAATAGTTCTGATCCATGATGGATGATCCATCTGATACTGAACCAACCAAGCAAAGAACTATTTACTATAAATTAAATAAACCTCATTGGGAACTAGCCTCAGAGAAAGTAAACATTTCGGTGCTGCCTGAGAATGAACCTTGGCTGAGGGCTCAGTGTGCTCTCCCAATCCCCAGACTCCACTGACTCCAGTCAACAAATTTGTAACTAACAAAACAAATAAAAACACCAACCAGTCCATCACCATCTGTGTCATCTGATCTGACTACAGTGTCTAATTTTTTTATCGTAACAGTTAACTGACTCAGACAGACTGGTCACTCACTGACATTGTTCTCTGAGAGACCGATGACAGATCAAGACAAGTGAGAGACCAAATGTGCACTGGCACTGCTGCAGCTAGTGCTCACTCTCAGTCTTCTGGCTCGAGTCCCAGTACAGTATCCGACGGCGACTCTCGATCCGACTGTCCGATGATTTCCGAAACGAAATTACAACCTGAAGTTCTGAACCCACTGCGTCCCGCCGCCTACTGTACACCGACGCTCACTGCAACTGCAGATAAGAGACACATGACTCGTCAAGGAGATGGTCATGTGATGCAGGTAGAGAGCAGCTTCAACTGCATATCACAAGCAAGGAGTTGGTCAAGCCAGGCAAGTGTTAGCACGCAGGGGATCCTCCATTGCTGTGTAAGCTGAGCGAGGAGCAAGTCGTTTTTTTGTTGTGGTCGTCGTTGCACGTGGACCTGCTCGACTTGAGCACAGAGCTCAAACAAACCAATTATTTAGCTAGCTAGCTAGGGAACAAGGGAGGGGTACTACCCGCCGCCCTGTCACAGAGTGACTTAAAAAAAAAAAATGTTAAAACTGCTAGAGAGAGGCGAGCCTAGACTAGACACTAGTGTGTTCAGTTTGGTTGAGTAAGTTTTTACTGACAGTCAGAGTCACATTGTACTAGTCTCTGCAAGTGGCAACACCCAGCAGGACAGGGACAGACTAAAAACAAAGCAAACAAAACCTGCATCTTTAAAAAATTCTGCAGTGGGTTCGGGCTAGGGCCAGGCTCAGGCTGTGTGTGTGTGTTGATGTGGTGTGGGTGGGTTGTCTTTTGTCTGCAGACTGCAGCAAAGTTAGCCAGCCGCAGTGGGGGGAGTCTCAGTCTGGATGGAGAGGAAGGGAGAGTTGCTGGCATAGTTGGTTGGTCATTGTTTGCTGACTGTGACACTGATGTGCTGCAGCCTAGTACTTCTGTCTAGTAGTTGTGCCTGTACCACCAGTGGCAGAGCCTGACCATCCAAAAGTAAACAAACTCAAGTCAGAGAGGGGTCTCCTGTCCAGTCCCTACCAGTGTGCGACCGTCGGAAAGAAAAAATACAAGTAAAATAGTAAAGTCAGAGTGCTGATTGCACAGCACTGAGGTGTCTTCTGGGCCATATAGTCCAAGTGACAATAGGCAGTGCTCTGTCTGTGGGTGCTTGTGAAGTCTGTGTGAGAGGGTGAGCAGCTGAGTCTTATCCAGCAGCCAGTCACAGTCCTCCTGTCCAGTCCCTACCAGTGTGTGACCGTCGGAAAGAACAAAATACAAGTAAAATAGTAAAGTCAGAGTGCTGATTGCACAGCACTGAGGTGTCTTCTGGGCCGTATAGTCCAAGTGACAATAGGTAGTGCTCTGTCTGTGGGTGCTTGTGAAGTCTGTCTGAGAGGGTGAGCAGCTGAGTCTTATCCAGCAGCCAGTCACAGTCCTCCTGTCCAGTCCCTACCAGTGTCAGTCTGTCGGAAAGAAAAAATACAAGTAAAATAGTAAAGTCAGAGTGCTGATTGCACAGCACTGAGGTGTCTTCTGGGCCATATAGTCCAAGTGACAATAGGCAGTGCTCTGTCTGTGGGTGCTTGTGAAGTCTGTGCGAGAGGGTGAGCAGCTGAGTCTTATCCAGCAGCCAGTCACAGTCCTCCTGTCCAGTCCCTACCAGTGTGTGACCGTCCAAAAACCAATAAAAAAAATAAATAAATAAATCAGACTATTAGGATTTAAGAGGGGTCCTTGTGTCAAAAACAAAGTGCTGTGAACTGATTGTCTAGTGTTATTCTGACCTCCACTGACTTTAATGTTTTAATCATATTCTATCCAGACCAGCAACTAACAATGTAATCTATTCTGACTGAATCAACACAAGAGAAACACATACTGTAAGTTAAAATGGACAAGTTTATTAAAAAATGGGCTAAACAGAGTGAGGCAAGCAGTACAACAGCAGCACCATCAACAAGTGACGTAGCAAGTTGTGAGACTGAAGCTGAGGAAACAGCAGCCGGCGCTGCACAAGTTCACATTGCCAGGGATGTGGACGTGGGTGATGTTGAGGAGCCATGTAGCAGCAGCAGCAGCGGCACTCTTGTCTGTAAAAGAAAAAACAAGACAGGAATCATTAGTAGTCACCAAGAAAAAAGGCAGAACCTTTCAAGAAAGGTGGCTTGACCGGTTCAAATGGTTACTGTATGATTCCAATAAAAAAAAAAGCCTTCTGTTCAGTGTGTAAAGAGGCAAGAAAGAAAAAACTGCTCACATTTTCCACAAAAGCTGATGAAGCATTTACAGTTACTGGTTATAGTGCATGGCATAAGGCAATAGAAAGATTTGAATCCCATGAAAAAAGTGGCTGCCACAGTGAGTGTAATGAGAAACACATGTTAAGCAAAATGTGTACAGCATTATGTCTGATACGGCAAGCGAGCAGTAGATGCAAAGATTGCACTTTAAAAATGATGACAACTTTAAGATTACTTGCCCGACAGGGCTTGCTATCAGGGGCCATACAGATAAGAGTTCAAATTACATGCAAGTGCTAAAATTAAAGACCACTGATTGTCCACAGTTGCAGCAGTGGTTGTTAAGGGATAGCTACAGGTGGTTGTCTCATGACATAATGAATGAAATGCTGGACATTATGGGACAAGATGTGCAAAACACAATTGTTTCCAAAATCAAAGCAGCTCACTATTTTGCTGTAATGATGGATGAGACAACGGACATTACTGTTCACGAGCAAGTCTCAATATGTTTTCGATTTGTCACGGAGGATTTGGAATTGAAGAAGCATTTTAGGATTTCATGAAACACCAGCTGTAGATGCTGCTACACTATTCAGTATCCTTAAAGATGTTTTGTTACGTTTTGACTTGGATATAAATAAATGCCGGGTCAGTGTTATGATGGAGCTGCTACTATGGCTGGTATTCACTCTGGAGTGCAGGCTAGGCTAAATGCTGTTGAGCCTAGGCCCTTTTCATACATTGTTTGGCACATTCCTTGAACCTTGTAGTACAGGACTGCATCAGCAAAATACAAGAATGTCGAGGCATACTAAATCAGTTACGTAGAACTCATAACATTCATTAGAGACTCTCCAAAACAGCTAACTTTTTTTGAAAACATACAAAGCGGTATGGAAGACACTAGGCCTGGCTCTTTACGACCATTTGCTCCAACAAGGTGGACAGTGAGGGCAAATAGTTTAAATTCGATTCTAGAAAACTATTTAGCATTATTGGAATTTTTGGACAGTGTGTCCTCAGAGAATACTCGGGAGTGTGGGGCAAAAGCTGGAGGGTTCTTGGCAGAGCTACGATCATTTAAAGGATTTTTCTTCTTGAGTCTTCTCTTAAAAATTTTCTCTCACTGTGATAGCATAAACACAGCCCTTCAAGCAACCTCTCTTCAATTTCTAAAAGCTAATTGTATGATTCAAACTCTTCTCGACACTATGCAACAATACAGGAGGGCAGTTTGACAACTTCTGGAGTACAGTGGATGGAAGAGCTGAGGAACTGCAGTTAGGCGAACCAGTTCTTCCACGTCAACACAAAGTTCCTCGTCGTATAGATGATGGCTCTCAATCAGTTACTGATGCATCCCAAGAGACCACTTCAGAATATTTTTCCAAGTGATTGATCAGGTTGTTCTTTCAGTCAAAGACAGATTTCAGACTCCAGCTCAGAAGCTATTTGAGATGCAGAACAATTTGCGATAGGACAAGGCCCATTAGATTCCATACCTAATTTTTATGGCAATGACTTAGATGCAGGCGTCTGCAACTACACCGTGACATGTTCATTGACATTGCAAAAGCTAGTGGGAAAACTGTTGATTCATTGCAAGATGTGTACTGTGTCATCACAGAAAACAAGCCATTCGTGATTTACTGCCAGAGTTTGTAAAATTTATTCAGATCTTACTGACAGTACCAGTATCAACTTGTACAGCTGAGCGTTCTTTCTCAGGACTCAGGAGACTGAAACATATCTTAGATCAACAATGTCACAGAGACGCTTAAATAGTGTTGTCTGCTTCACATTCATCAGGAACACACTGATGCATTAGTTATGGACAAAATAGCTGATGAGTTTGTTGGGAGAGCAACAGTTAGTAAGAACGCCTTCTATACGGTCAAATAATGTAATCATTCATGGCATTGCCATTTACAGTTATGTTTACTATTGAAAATCATCCTGAACTGTCTCTAGCAACTTACAATTACTCCTGCTTTTGACCTAGCTAGTCCTAAAAACTGTAATACCATTACACTGACACATGCTTCCCCTTACCCTGGTCGCTTCTGAAATGAGCTCTGCTCATGGTACCTTCCGATTATCAACTTTAAAATAAATAAATAACGTGCTAAGTGAATCCTTTGAGCATCTGGTGGCATCAAAGAGCCATTCAGGGCACTCTTCCATGTCTTCTTGCACCACCTGGAGCTGGAGGTATCAGAGACTTCCAATGGAAAAGTGCCATGGAGCAAGGGCTCTTTGATACCCCCAGGTGCTCTAAGGTTGCCCTTTGTGATTTAAGATACAGCATCACCACTCCGCAGAGTGCAGAAGTGCCCTCTTTGTTGCTTCCATGTGCTGCAAGAAGACATGGAAGTTCCTTGTCTTTCTGCAGCACCTGGTGGAGGTAAACTAAAATCTTAAAGAGCATCCTTTTACAACACCTGGATCATTCATGAAAGAGCCCTCCAGTGCACTCTTGCACACTGTGGAGTGGTGACACTGTCTGCAACCTAAAATCACAAAAGACATCCTTAGAACACCAGGGGGCATGAAATGGCCCTCCAGGGCACTCTTCTATGTCTACTTGCAGCACCTGGATGCATCTAGGAGCCCTCCAGGGCATTCTTATACCCTGTGGATTGGTGGCACTGTACCCTAAAGTCACAAAAGGCATCCTTCGAGCACCTGGGAGCATCAAAGAGCCCTCCATGGCTCTCTTCCCTTGGAGGGCTCTTTGATGCCTCCAGGTTCTGCATGAACACATTTAAGAGTGCCCAGAAGAGCTCTTTGATGCCTCCAGATGCTGCAAGTAGACATGGAAGGAAGAGTTTCCTGGAGGGATGTTTGATGCCTCCAGGCTCTAGCTGCTGCAAGAAGACATGGAAGTTCCTTGTCTTTCTGCAGCACCTGGTGGAGGCAAACTAAAATCTCTAAGGGCAGTCCTTTTAGCACCTGGAGACATCAAATAGCCCTCCAGGGCACTCTTGTACCCTGTGGAGTGGTGGTGCTGTTTGCAACCTGCAATCACAAAGGGCATCCTTAGAACACCAGGGGGCATGAAAGGGCCCTCCAGGGCACTCTTCTGTGTCTTCTTGCAGCACAGAGAGTTATCAAACAGAACTCCAACCCAGGGAAGAGTGCCATAGAGTGGCTCTGCAATGCCCCCAGGTGCTCTAAGGATGTTCTTCTGATTTTAGGGTACAGCACCACCACTCCACAGGGTGCAAGAGTGCCCAGAGGGCTTTTTGTTGCCTCCAGGCCAGGTGCTGAAAGAAGATATGGGAGAATGTCTGACTGGGGCTCTTTTATGCCTCCAAGTGCTGCAAGAAGACATAGAAGAGTGCCCTGGAGGGTCCTTTTATGCCCCAGTTACTCTAAGGGTGTTTATTGTGATTTTAGGTTGCAGACAGTGCCACCACTCCACAGGGTGCAAGACTGCACTGGAGGGCTCTCTGATGTCTTCCAGGTGCTCAAAGGATGCCCTTGAGATTTTAGATTGCCTCTATTCGATGCTGAAAAAGACAAGACTCTTCCATGTCTCCTTGCAGCACTTGGAGGTGTCAGTGAGCCATCCAGGGCACCTTGCACCCTGTGAGTGGTGCCACTGTTTGTAACCATCACTAAGGGCATCAAAGATCCCACCACCCAGGCACTCTTCCAGGGTCCTTAACTGGAGGCATCTAAGAGCCCTTCAGGATACACTTGCACACTGTTGAGTCAGGTGGTGGCACTGCGTCTGCAACCTAACATCAGTACTCTGACATGTTTGCAAAACTGAGAGCATGAAAGATCCCTCCAGGCGGGCACTCTCTTATTGATCTTAGCAGCTGCTCAGGCATCAAATAGCCCCCAATGGTACCTTGACATCCTCTACATTGGAGTAGTTGTGATGGTAGCATACTCATTCAAAAATGTATCAAAATAACCACCAAAATGCACCAGAAAGCATGAAAAACCCTATAGCTTCTGGGGGCCTAGGCGGCCCCCAGACCCCCGACCTTTTATTAGGACTCTGAGCACCCACAAACTTTTTAAAACCTGGCACCCCTGTTTCCATGTTGTATGAGAATTGAGGAGCAAGAACAATAATGCACCAGTAATGGAGGTCCCATAGGACAGAAAAGACCCCTAAACTACCACTTAAAGGGCATGAAAGCAAGGCAGTATATATGTCTGACTGGGTTGTAAGAAGCAACATTTTGTAGTGGCAGCAATAGGGTCTGTGGATATCGAGTGAGGAGAGAGCTGAGCAGTAGAACAGGCCTGATGCCAGGACCAATCAGAGCTATTTGCACAAGCAAGTAGAGGAGAGGTGCATCTTTAGGAGGTAGTTGAGATGGAGTGGGCTGGGGGTGTGTCTAATGATGGCCGGCAAGGAGTTCCAAATCTTTGGCATACAGTATTTAAAGTCAGCCTGGCCAGAGGTGGTTGATATGTGTGGGATGTGGAGTAGCCGGGAATCAATGTTCCTGAACGAGTAGGCTGGTGGCAGGAGGGCTGCTAGGGTTGCTGCAAGGTAAGTGGGGAGGGTCTGTGCCCAAAATTTGGCTGTGGTCCTAACACAATGTGACAGTCTCCATTCATGGAAGGAAGGGAGGTCTAAAGACCGGTAAAGGATGCAGTGATGGGTTGTGGGGGGGGGGTGGCAATCTAGGGCGAGGCGACAGAAGGAGTGGAAAAGAGGATCGAGTCTGGCTAGGGAGGACTTAGGTGCAGCACTGTAGACCACGTCCGCATAGTCCAGTATTGGGAGTATCATTTTTTTGACAATTTCTGAGCGCGTTTGCAGGGGGATGCAACTTTTGTGGCGGTATAGAGCTCCCAGCATAGGGTGCAGTTTCTTGTGGATAGAATCGATATGCTCTGCAAAATCTAGATGCTGATCAAGCCAAACCCCAAGGTATCTGAAGAACTTACAAGCCTCCAGAGGGGAGCCATCAAGGTTGTGGAAGATAAGGGGGGAGGGTAGTCTAGAGTTTAGCCCTCATGCCGAATGTGAGGGAGACTGTTTTCTTAGGATTAAGAAAGAGTTGATTTGAATGAAACCAAACTTGACATTCTCAAAGTCCTGCTGAAGCCTGGTTGCTACTTCACAAGGGGATGAGCCTGAGGCATACAGTACTGTATCGCCTGCATACAAGTGAATGGAAGTATGTGGGCAGGCCTAGGGCAGATCATTCAGGAAGATGGAGAACAGTATGGGGCCAAGGACGAGTCCTGTGGGACCCTTAGTGACAGGGAGGGTGGAGGAGCTAATTTGGACTGACTGGGACCTGCCTGCAGGTATGAACTGAACCAACTGATGGCCGAATCAGAGAGGCCGGCTAGGGAGACCATGTCGAAGGCCTCAGCAAGGTCGATGAAAATGGCTGAGGTGATTTCCCATTATCCATACCCGTGAGGATGGCGTTGGTGAGTCTTGGGAGAGAGGTTATGGTGGAGTGAGATTTCCTGAAACCAGCCAGGTCTGGAGTGAAGAAAGAGTTTGGTGAGATAGAGCTGAGAGAGAGAGAGAGAGAGAGAGAGGATGAGGTGCTCCTGCAATTTGGCTAGGATGGGGAGAAGGGAGATTGGGCGGTAGTTTCTCGGGGAGAAGGGAATCATCGCCTTTATATAGGGGGATAACTGTAGCATGTTTCCAAGAAGATGGTAGTGAGCCATGCATGACGGAGAGGTTAAAGAGAGCAGCCAATGGGCTGGCAATGGCTGGGGTAGCTATGAGGAACATTTTGGCATCAAGACCCAAGGGGCACTTACCTTTGGTGGGGTTGAGGAGCCTTAGGGCTTTTAATACCTCTGAGGGTGTTACTAAGTGAAAGGAGAAATTTGAGGATGGGGGTGGTGGCGTAGCTGGGGATGAAGTGGATGGCTGTGGGGGGGGGGCAGAAGAGAGGACAGGAGGGTGGATACACAGTTTGTGAAATAGAGTTTAACTCAGTGGCCACCACGCTCAGGGCACAGATGGTGTTTCCTGCAACACAGAGGGCTGGTCGGTTGGGACAAGAGGATTTAATTGACTTCCAAAACTCTGTTGGGTGATTGAAGTTGGTGTTGAGGGATGCCTTAAAATAGCTTGATTTAGCCTGACGGGTAAGCTTTGTGCAGGCATTCCGCAGTGACCGATAGTGTTAGAGATCTGTTTGGGAACCTGATGCCTTGTAGGCTTTCCAGGTGCGGTCCCCGAGTCGAAAACGATCAATGAGATCAGCGGTCACCCAGGGCAAGTGGGCACCCCTTGCTCTGGATCTTCTAAGTGGTGCATGGTGATCCCAGATAGCCAGGAATCTCGCTGAAAAAAAATTCAAGGGCAACGTCAATATCAGGTGCGCATGGGATAAAAGACCAATCAACACTGTATAAGTCATTTAGGAGCTCTGTCGGATCCATGGATTTATAGGACCTGGTGAACAGGGAAAGGGGGTACCTTAGGTCTGAAAATTTTCTGTACCATATAAATCATGTGGTGATCGCTGAGAGAGTCCGGAAGAAGACCGACGGTGAAAATATGATTGGGGTGTGAGGTCAGGGCCCAGTCCAATAGTGTATGTTTATTTGATTTGTGGTTCAGGCAAGTGGGTTCCATTATTTGCTGGGATAGGTTTAAGGCATTTACTTGCCTATGTGTTTTGGAACTAGTACTGGAGAGCCAGTTCTGGTTGAAATCACCAAGTATGAACAGCTCTCCACCAGAGGAGAGGGATTTTAGAGTGCTCAAGTAGTCCAAGACGTCCGACAGCTGGGTATCCGGGGAGCAATAGGACCCTGCTACGTAAAGGGGATTTGTGTGAGGGAGTGAGATATTAGTGAGCAGAGAGTCTATAGCTTGCATGATTACGGAGAGCCTGATTGGGGTAAACTGTAGCCTGGAGGAGATGAACATGGCAGTGACCCCACCCCTCATTTTGCCACAACGGTCCTGCCAAATGAGGGAGTAGCCAGGGATTGGAATTCTGCATCCAGATTATGGGGCTTCAGCCAGGTTTCAGTAATGATTAGGATATCAGGGCACAGAGAAAGGTTGTTAGGTTGAAGTGCCATGAATTTGCTAAGGATGCTGCATATATTTAGATGAGCCATTTTGAGACCCTTTGCTAAGTGGGCGTGGGAGGAGAGAGTGGCCATTACGGGAGGGGGGTGGACCAGGGTTATGCTCGACATCCCCGGCTAGGAGGAGAAGTGGGGGCAATAGTTGTTTTATAGCCCATTAAGCCTTGCGGCAGGTGGGGGTTTGCTGAGGTGTAAGTGGGCTTTGCGAGGAGCAGATTAGAGGGGAGATGTTTAGGACCGGCAGCCCCACATGAAAGGAGAGAGGGAGGATGGCAGCTCCAAGTATACCATAGTGCATATAATATGGAAAGAGCTGCCCAATGGTGGAGGTTGCTTGAGAGGGCTATGTAGCATTTGTAGCGTCCAGTATTAGGGAGCATGGCTGCTGTTGCTGTTCTGGATAGAAGGGGGCGATGAGGATGATGTGGGTATGAGTAGGCAGAATAACACTAGAGAAGAGGAGACATGATGGACTGGATTAATTTGGCAGCAGCAGCTGCAAGAGCGCCACTAGTGTGGAGGAGTATAATCTGCAGATGCCAAAGTGGGCTGATTGGTTCTGCTCTCACGTGATGCCGCCTATATAAGTAACAGCTCACCAAGGTTGGTGGTGGTAGTGGCGGGGCTAAAATCACACAGCAACACAAGAAAGCATCTGCTGCGCTTTGTCCTGTTCTCAGTCATACCTGACGAGAATTCTTTGTTTGCTCGAGGGAGGGCAAGAGATCCGCGCCTCGCGACCACCGGAGGAGCTGGGGCAGGCAGAGGAGAAAGAAATGTTCAGGGTTAAATAAGGTAGGGAGAGGAGGGCTCCACAATTAAAGATTGTTTTAATCCGAATTTATCTGTGGCACCAGGGTCGAATTATGGGCTTAGCAGATCTGCACACTAGAGCTACTGCAGTAGAGGTGGGAGCAAATAAAAGTACTCCAGCTACCAATTTAGTCTCGCTGATGAGCGTTCATTTACTATAACTTCTATTTCTATCTGCAGTACAACAGTTCATTTACAGTTGAGAGCACATACAATAAGGAAAAGCTGGAGTTTTGTCTTAAAGTACCCTCCAGCTTTTGAATAAACTCTGCGCAATACAGTTGAAGTTCGTAGTAAAAAAACTAAGTAAAAGCTGCAGTTAATGTCTTAAAGTACCCCCCAGCTATCCAAAAAATCCCTGCACAGACCCTACACAATACTGTTGAAGTTCGTAGTAAAAGTTGCAATTAATGTCTTGTAGTACCCCCCAGCTTTCCAAAAAAAAAAACCTGCACAATACTGTTGAGATTTGTAGTGAAAAACTATCAATTGGGCTCTGCCAATAGAAAATCAGGGTCTGTCTTTTGTTTGAAAAGGCACCAAAAAGTTCCAATCACACATCACACAGCAACAAAAGCAAGCATCTGCTGTGTTTTGTCCCGTTCTCAGCCGTACCTGACGAGAAGCCTTATTACAGGCTGCAGACTCCACCACTCCCTCATGGCTTGGATGTCCAAAAAGGAACTCTGCTCCACACCTAGACACCAAGTATTTCTTGTCCACCTTTCTGTCTACCAGTGGTAACAGAGCGGGGGTCTGCAGGACCTTGTTAACCTGCTTTTCAGGATTTGTGGATAGGTAGTAACAGTTTTGGAGACTGGAACATCCATCATTTCCATGTAATCCTGTTCCTCCTCTTCAGTTGACTCTTGAGTAGGGAGGTCCAGGATTGAGCTACTTGCTTAATGAAAGCATAATGGGAGGTATAATCCTCAGTCCCTTTATCAGGGAATCAGGATGGTGGGGAACAGGAGAAATGTCTGGTTCAACTGGTTCTCCATAATCCTCACCATCATCATCTTCCTCCTCATCCTCCCCAAAAGTCTCTACCCTTGTTCCTTAAGACCGGGAATCTAGGTAGAACCGATATTATTGTAAACATGGCGGCTTCTCAACCGGATCCGGGGTACTCAGTTGAAGCGCCTGAATAATTCAGACAGCATTCACCATTTCCTCAGCGGTCGGAATCTGCGTTTTCTTCGGCTGCAGTTCGACCACTGTATGTTTTTCTTTTGCCTGTGGTTGCTGGGTCAGCAGCAGTATTGGCAGGCCTTTTCTTAGCTGAGGAACCATCGCCCTTGCCAGGGGGCTGTTCTTCCAGTTCTTTTTGGCTAGGAGCCAGTTTGTTTACAGCAGGGTCAGCAGCCTGCACAGACATCTTCTCCTGCAGTCGTTTAGGTTGCCACTCAAGCGTCGAATGAGGTAAGTTTTTAGAGATTTCACAGTCCTCTGAGATGGTCAAACCCCCCCCCCAAAAAAATACAAATTAAATGAGGATCTGCTTTGTGACGGTTCCCCACTCTCGTGCAATGCTGGAAACCTGTGGGGCCTGTTCTTTTCTTGGTCTGTGACATTTATCAGTCAGTTAAAACCGATGAACCGAGAATTAAATTGGTAACATTTTAAATAATAATAAAATGAATATAGACAGACTTACCAGACAGTCAGCAGAACTGAGGTTCACCTCAGAAACTTTGAAATTAAGGAAAAACTATTGGTTCCTTTTCCGCTAAACACCAATAAGGAACCAAAAAACTTACCAAATTCACTCTATCTAGACTAAGTCTATCTGTGAACCAAGGACAGTGCTTCAAAAATCTAAATAAATGGACTGATAAAACCGAAACAAAACTTCTTCAAGAAAGTGAAGGAGAGCTCTCCGGAGACGTCTTTCTGAGGCAAGCTGAGTAAAAAGAATCTGACAGTTGCAGGAAGTGAAACAAAAGACAATGGTTTGAAACTGAGCTCAAGCCTAACATTCACTGTTAGCATAGGTTCTGTTAACCATTATGGCTCCAGGGGCAGTCCTATGGTGATACCATACTGCATCTGTCAGAACACAGTAAGATTTCCTGGGGTTTGAAACCATTAATGGTTTCCAGTATGGTTGGGACAGAGTTAAGGGCTTAACAGTTACTGCGATGGGTAGTGGTAAGTGTAAGGCAGGAGGCAATGGGGAAGGAGGGAGAAAAACACTGTCTAGATAACAGGTCTTGAGGTAGGATAGAGGGTAACAAGGCAGACTGGATGGGCCAATGGTCTTCTGCTGACACTGTTTCCCCAAGTGACAAATTACTTTACAGAAATACTAAGCTACTCTTTTGTCTTTGTATAGGCTGTATTCAAATTGTAATAAGTCACCCATTACATGAGGGCCACTGTAAGATGTTTATAGGGTTGTAATATAACATGCCTCCATTTACATAAGGGGTAACGTAATGATTCTATCTTTACATGAGAGGCACTGTAACTTTATATTGCCGGGGGGAGGGGCAGAATAATGCAATACATCCACCTTTACATGAGGGGTGATGAAGAAAGCAGCAATACTACTAGCCCTGCTCACTACAACCAGCCCCACTCACTCCAGCCAGCGCTACCAGCAACACATGCTACAAGTGCAGCCACTCACTACAGCCAGCACCACAACTAGTACCACACACTAGGACCAGCGCCAGTCACTACAACAGTGCTCCAGCCAGCAACATATTCTGCCATTGTCACCTGCTACAGCCTGCACTTGTTTGCACCAGTGTTACCGTCCACAGTTCACCCCCCTGTTCCCCAGCAGACCCACATAATAACTACTCTCCCAACAGACCTTGATCCCATTAAAGTTGTCCACGGCCAGAATGGTACTCCTCTGATCTTCGTAACAGATGAAGCAGAATCCTCTCGGTTTCCCAGTCTTCTTATCTCGGACTAGGTTGATGTTTACAATCTCCCCATACCTGAAAAAGAAAGTCTGGTATTACTGATGCAGCTCACTAGAGTTATTGGGAGGGATGCTTTTTATACAAATCTGTGCCAGACTCAGGGTGTCCCTTATGGTAAATACAGGATCATTTTACTCACAGCAAAGGCAAATGAACTAAAGAGATTAAACTAAACATTTCAGCAAATCAGTCACTTGTTTGTAAACACCCAGCACATTCTGTTGCTATGATCGCCATCTCATGCTGCTTCAGAAGGAAAAGTTACTCACAGTAAGCAACATCTTTTCTTCTCATGGATTAGAATAGCTAATCAGACCTGTGCATCATCTCTATGAGAAGCATGGTACCCAGAACTTTGAATGTTTGTTCAAGGATGCTATCTCACTGAGCTGGTCTCGAACCTCCAAGCATTTGAATGACAGATCTTTGAGCTTGAAGAAGCCAAGAGACTAAAGACTTAACAAAAAAACCAAAAATAATTCAAATTACAAATTAAAAAAAAAAGTTTTAATAAGACCGAAATAAGACCCATCACTGAATGCTCAGGCCTAACAATAAATGTTTCTGAAAAAAACAATCACTGTATCCTAAATGGGGAGGCAGGGGAGAGTAGTTTTATGGGCTATTCTAATCTGTTAGAAGAAAAAATGAGTTTATTATTACTATTTGAAGACACCTTTGAGTCAAGGCTCTTTTACAAAGGTTCCACGTCAGAAACAATACAGAACAATTGAGGTCAATAACAATTACAGTAGTTTCAAACAGCCATAGGTTTTGTCGGGTACATTAAAGCTTTCATATGGAATTACTGTAATATGTACAGTGATTTACAGTATAAATGTTAAGTTACAGTAATTTGTGTTTATTATTCAAGAACATATGTACAATAAAAATGTTACGATAATGAACATATGCACCTTCTAACTGCATGAATTAGAACAGCCCTGTCAACGTGCAGACTCCAAGCAGTACATTGGGTTGGAGGGTTTTAGGATTACTTTGGGAATAGGTTCTAAAGTACAGAAATCCCAAAGCCTACATCCTCTCTCACATGTATGCTAGGGCAACAGTGAGAAGTGAATACGTGGACCGTGGAGCAAGTAGCTGTTTTGCAAAGGTCTCCTAGTAGTATATTTATTCTAGCTGCCACTCATGCTGCATTACTTCTAGTGCACACCCTATAAAGGAGGATGACCTGGGGTGGGTGGGATTGGGGGTAGCAAGGTGGGCAGAACCTTTGTTTCTGCTACCTATAAAAACAATCAGTGATGTTCTGCCTTTTAGATGTACCAAGCCCTTGTTACATCAACTGCACATAAAACCAAAGTACACACAGAACTGATAAGATGGAAAGAAACTACTTGTTTTTCTGTTAAGAGGCGTGCAGTAAGTGTTCCAACAGCTCCTTATGCTGAGAGCACAACCGCTGGCTGGGTCTGAGCAAGGAGAGAAGCCGCCTCAGCGGAGAAAGGCGCATGGAATGTGCACTTCAATGGGGATTCACCCAGGTAGAACTGCTGTCAAGGAATCCCTGCTTATGCACCTGTCGGAGTCTGCCTTCCCTCCGTGATTGGTTTCTCTCCCAGTTGGTGAAGGTCAGTGAAGCTCAGCAGGCAGTACGGCTAGAGGCTGGACCGCACTTGGCGTATGCCTCCTAGATTTGCCCTTTGTATCTGAGCTGTTCAGCCTCGCACCACAGCAGAAAAAAAAATCTGGTGAAGAAATTGTTGCAAGCAGATTTAGTGTAAAAGTGCCTGCCTCTAATGGAGCAAGGGATTTTATTCCAGATACTTCCTGGCCAACAAGAAAAATGGGGAGTGGTGACCCAATTTAGACCAGAGATATCTGAACAGGCATTTACAGAAAGAAAAGTTCAAGACGGTAACATACATACGAATATGCCAGGAGAAACAGGCCACATGGTCTATCAAGTCCGTTCGAGTGCGCAGCTAGTGCCCCCAGTTCGCAGCTGCCCCACCTCCCTCCCCCTCTCTTCCATCCAGCAAATTCTCATTACTACTTACGAAGACACTCCCTGTGCCCTGTCCCATGCCCTTTTGAAAGACCTCACGGTCTTACGTACCACTTCTTTCATCAGGGTATTCCATTTCGACACCACTCTTTCTGTGAAATAATGCCTCCTCATCTCTCTCCTAAATCTGCCCCTTCCAATCTTAGCCCGTGATCTCTTGCATCTCTTCCCTTCCTCAGCCTAAATAACCCATCTGTTTTAGTTTTGTTAAATCCCTTCAGATACTTAAACGTTTCAATCATATTTCCCCTCTCCCTCCTCTCCTCCAGGGTGTACAAATTCAGATGCTTCAGTCTGTCTTCATAGGATTTGTCTTCCATCTCCTGCATCATTTTTGTTGCCCTATGCTGCACCCCGTCTAGCAGCCTGATATCCTTCTTCAGATATGGCCTCCAGTACTGCACACAGTACTCCAAGTGCATCCTGACTAAAGATCTATAGGGGGCAGGATCACATCCTTGTGTCTGGATGAGATTCCCCTTGCAATTACATCCCAGCATCTTGTTAGCCTTGGCTATAGCCTTTTTGCACTGGGCAGAGTTTTCATGCTCTCAATTACCACCCCCAGACCTTTCTCTTCCTCAGTAATTCCCAGTCTCACCCCACCCAAACAGTATTCCCTCCTCGGGAATTTCGCCCCGAAGTGCATTACTTTACACTTCTTTGCACTGAAACCCAGTTGCCACTTCGCCAACCACTCTTTCAGTTTGGTTAGGTCCCCCTGTAGCTCCACCCACCCCTCAACATCATCCACTACCACTCCCATCTTGGTATCATCTGCAGACAGACTGATTCTGCTCTTAACTCCATGTGAGATATCTGATATGAACAAACCAAACAATACCGGAAGCAGCACAGAGCCCTGCGGCACACCACTTGCCGCCACCACCCTCTGCTGTCTCCCCTTCAGCCAGCTTACAATCCAATTAGCCATCTTCACCCTACAGATCTCAAATTCCTCCCAGCTGCCCATAAGGCACTGAATCAAAGGCCTTGCTGAAGTCCAAATACAGGACATCCACTGCATGGCCCGTATCCAGCTCCTAGTTACCTAGTCATAGTTACTCTATTCGGTTGGTCTGGCAGGCCAGATCTCCCAAGACGAACCCATGCTGCCCATCCTGAGGCTGCTAACCTCGAGAAAATACACCAATCCCTCCTTCAGGATTGCTTCATAAGTTTACCCACTATGGAAATGAGACTAACAGGTCTGTAGTTTCCTGGGTCGCCCTTGGGCCACTCTTGTGAACAGGAACCACATGAGCCATCCTCCAGTCCTGTGGCATGCACCCTGTGTCCAGAGAGGTATTGAACAGGTCAGTCAGTGGTCTGTCCAATACCTCCACCATCTCCCTCAGCACCCTAGGGTGAATACAATCAGGACCTGGTGCCTTGTCCACTCTTAGTGTCCTCAGACAGTCTAGTACTCTGCTCTCCAGAATCTCCCCATCAGTCATCCCTTCACCCCCTTTCCCCACCCTCCCAGACCACTGAGGTAATGGACCATCCTCCTTCTGGGTGAACACAGAGCAAGTATTCATTCAATGCTTCCACCTGTTCCGCACCTTTTCACCCACCCTCTCCTAATCCTCACTATCTGATCCTTCAGCTCCTTTTTCCTTCACATAGCTAAAAAAAAAAAAAAAAGTCATCCCCCAATGCCCTGAGGCAATCTTAACTCTCTGGAGGCCTCAACGATCCCATCACGGCAAACAGAACACTGGCTGGTATCACTGGATCTGAAAGACACCTATTTTCACATACCAGTCGGACCAAGTCACAGAAAATACCTAAGGTTCAGGTTAGGGAACTGCTATACCAGTTCACAGCCCTTCCCTTCGGCCTCAACTCAGTTCCAAGAGTATTCGCAAAGTGTCTAGTTGTGGTGGCAGCACATTTGAAGAGGATGGGGTGGTGTTTTTTCCCCCAGCTGAACGACGTTTGATCTTAGGAAAAACGCAAAAGAAAGCAAAGTCCTCTATACTGCTGACACAGGACACTTTGGAGGATCAGGGCTTCATCATAAACCTCCAGTTCAAGTTCTGAACTTCACTGGTACAGAGCTAGATATCCTGTAAGGGAGGCATTCCCTAAAGCAAGGGTAGCAATTCTAATTACAACTGCAGAATCCTTCAAGGCAGGTCACAAGGGATTTTCTAAGACTACTGGGTCATTGGCCTCAGCCACCTCAGTGGTGCCAGGGGCCAGGTTCCAAATGACAAGACATTTAGCATCACCAAGGAGACCACTGGCCCCATGCTGGTGCCTGTTACAAAACCTTTAAGGGCAAGGAATGTGGAAGGAAGAAGGCAACCTCAGAAGAGATTCCTTTACTCAGCAACCCCTACAGTCCTACTCACAACAGGTGCCTCCCTCCTAGGATGGGGCACCAACCTAGAGAACCCTTACTGTGATTGGCACCTGGAGCACACAATAGACTTTAGAGCACTTAATCTCATGGAACACAGGACAGTTTACCTAGCAATGCAGGCTTTCTCCTCCCATATTCAGGGTCAGCCTGTTCAAATCAGAACAGACACCACCACTACAATGTATTACATAAACAAGCAGGGAGGAACAAGATCTTCCAAACTGTGCAGAGAAGCCATGAAGCTCTGGAACCTAGCCTACTCCCTGGAAGTTCAGCTTACCACAGTACACCTGCCAGGCAAAGACAACATGTTGGTGACTCCTTGATCAGGATCAGCCAGGACAATCACTAATGGGCCCTGAACCAGAAGGTGCTGGCATCAGTGTTCAGATGGTAGCATACATCAGAAACAGACTTGTCTGCCTCCTGGGAGAACAATCAGCTCCCACTTTTTTTTTTTTTTATTATTATTACAGACCCACTGCTGTGGGCTCAGTCCCAGAGGATGCTCTATTCCTGAGCTAGTCAGCGTGGCTCAGTTGGTAGCACATCCGCCTCTGGACCAGAAGGTCGTGGGTTCTCGTCCCACACCGGGATTGGACTTGCGACCTAAAAATCGCTGGCATCTGAGTGCAGTATTGGGGGGTGCTGTACTGCTGGGGTGTGCCGTCCTTCGGATGAGACGTTAAACCGAGGTCCCTTCTGCCCATCTTGGTGTTGTCCTGATGGGTGTCCAGGTGGAAGTAAAAGAACCCAGGGCACTCTTCACAAAGAGTAGGGAACATTCTCGGTGTCCTGGCCAACATTCCCCTTTCTATAAACCGGTTCATGCAATTATCCAGGCTGTGTGTGGGTGATTATGTGCGATATGGCCGCCACCACACATTCAGTCACTTCAGTACCAGTCTAGCATTGCTTGTAAAGCGCTTTGGATGTATGAATAGTGCTATATAAATACTACTCCTCCTCCTCCTTCTTGTTTCTCTATGCCTTCCCTCCATTCCCACTTTTACTGAGCGTTCTCATAAAGCTGAGAGGGAGTAAGCAACAATGATTCTCACAGCTCCAGAGTGGGCCTGGCAGAACTGGTATTCCATGCTCCTGTCCCTCTCCAACAGACCTCCAATCAACATGCCACTGAGATACAATTTGTTGACACTGTCCTGGGACAGGATAACATTCCCAGATCTGAGAACTCTATGCCTCAAAGCATGGCTCTTGAAGAGCTAGAGTTCTCTGGGCTAACTGTTCTTCAAAAAAAAAAAAAAGTAATGGAAGGGTTCCAGGAAACCAAAAACAAGGAGAACTTATGCTTCAAAGTGGGAAAAGAATATCCTGCTGCTGTTCTCCTAAACAGATCAGTCCCCTCCAGGCAGGCCTGTCTACAATCCTAGACTATCTAGCCCACCTCCAGTCCTTGGGCCTAAGGCCTTTTAACTCTAAAGGTCCATATGGCAGCAGTATCGGCTTACACATCACTGGAAAAGACAGGTCAGTGGCCTTAGTCAGAATCCATTTTCAAAAAGTTTTTCAAGAGCTTTAATCACTTGTACCCTCCAGTGAGGGACCCAGACCCTCCTTGGGCTCTGAATATTTGTACTGCCCAGCTGATGGTGGCCCTTTCGAGCCCACGGCCATGGCTGTACTAAAGTATATCACCTGGAAATCCGTTTTCCTAGTGGCAGCAACATCTTTCAGAAGGGTAAGAGAGCTGCAAGCCCTCTGCACAGATCCTAACTACATAATTTTTCATAGGGGCATAGTAGACTAAGGACAAACAGGAAACTCATCCCAAAAGTTGTGTTTGAATTCCACCTGAATCAGTCAACTGCCCTTCCGGTTTTCTTCACAGAAAAATCCAGCACAGGTGCACACACGCTGTACACTTTGGATATGAAAAGGGCACTGAGTTACTACCTGGACCACATAGCAGGCGTAAGGTCCACTAGTACTCAGCTGTGTTACCTTGGGGAAGTGGGAAAGGAAACCAGCATCCAAGAGAACCAGTTCTTACTGGATAGTCTCTGTCATACAGTTCTGTTATGACAAAGCTGGTAAACTGCCACCCAGAGCTCAGGGCTCACTCTACAACCGGCACCTCTCTGCCTATGTGACAGCATCAAGGGGTATCTCCCCTGCAAGAGATCTGTAGAGCAGCTACCTGGAAAACAGTGCACACTTCCATAACACACTACTGTCTGGACATACAGTCCAGAAGGGATGCCAGTTTCGGCACTGCTGTCTTGCAGGACCTTTTTCCAGAACAGGTTCTGTACCCAGCTTCCCAAGGAACTGCTATGGAATCTGCACTAGTTAAACTTAAGTGAGGGATTCCTAGGGTTTGAAGAAAAAATTACTCACCATAGTATCCAAAGGGAGCCATTACTAAGTTTACCATCCCCATTCCCTCTCTCTCCTTATAGAACCTGGAAAAAGGTTCTGACAAGAATCAGTTTCTTTTCTACTTGCTTGAGCATTACTAGTTAGCGTGTTTACAACTGTTGCTATGGTCTGAGTGATGTTACTGTTTCATAACAAATTCATTTGTTCTGCCCTGTTTTAACTAATTTAAAAATTTTTCATAAACATGTTACGATTTTTCGTGAACATTTAGTTAGCTTTAGTGGTCACAACACACCGTAGCTTTAGAAATAAATCTGACGTTAGCGTGCAGGGGTGAGCGTGACCACACAGCAGAGTTTGAATTTAATTCTAAAGTCCATAATTTGCACAGCACTAAAAGCTCCACGGCTGCTCATTCCACAGGAATGATTACTCCTGTTAAACTTTTTGAGGGACCCTTTGGAAGAAACAACATTACTACAGTGAGTAATCGTTTCTTCCCTCAAACATCATTTCCCTCTTCCCCTTCTGCCACACCAAGTCTTATATTTGCTGCTCTGTTTGCATTCTCCAATGCTTCCAGGAGATTCTGCAGCTGGATGTTTGTGTTGGCATTAAGGGCAGTTGAACGTCTGTCGGACAATTGCGTCAGCTCTGTGAAAGCTGAAATTTTTCCATCTTGGGTACAAGAGCTCACCAAAATGGCCTAAATTTTTAGATCCAGGGCCTCCAGGGTGGCAAGCACAGACTGCCAAGACAACTCAGTAGCGATTGCTGCGATACTTGGCCTCATCGCTCCAGAGGCCTCTGCTACCGGTGTAGTCATCTTCACTCCTCTAGTTGTTCCTAGTTTGTTAGTTCGGCCCATTTTCAGTCAGGAGTCACTATGGCGCTGTCTCTTGTGGACATATATAAAAGTCACAAAAAAGTTCATTTTAAACAAACTGGTCGATTACATGTGAAGAGCTCTGCAGAAGCATATCCTACGTGGATGCATATTTTTAGTCCCCCTCCCTCCAGACTTGGTTTTTGGCTAACGCAAACAATGACTTTAGGGATAGATACACTGCTCTGAGCTCCAGAGGACTGATACTTTCCCTTCTGTCTGCTGAACCCCAGACCCTTTTCACTGTCTAGTCTGAGATATGGCCCCAACCACCTTACCCACACCTAAGAAAGACATCTGTGGTTAACACTTCTGTGCAAAGTGCTGACTGTAAAGAATTTCCTTTTCTTAAATGCCTCCATTACAGGAGCTTATAAACCTCTCTTTCACTGGGATTAGAGCAATTAGGGGATCCCTGAGCTGACACTACTGTACACTTCTCATCTGCAGCCTTGTCTACGCCACCACAAAGGCTGTGGCTAACATAAGGCCTAGCAGATTCAGAACATCTTCTGCAGTCCTTGTTCCAGCTTGGAAAGAGGTGCACACTGCATCAATGCCTTGATCCTCTCTTGAGGGAGATAGGCCCTTGCTTGTCCTGTGTCCAGTTCTGCTTACATGAAATGCAAGTTTTATGTAGGTTCCAGGTTTTTCTTTAAATTCATATGAACCCAAGCATTGTCATCAGGGATGTAGTTTGTTCCACTGAATGATAGGACCTGTTCCCTGGTTCTCCCACACACTAACCAATCACCTGAGGAGATGCAGATTGTCAGTCCATTTCTTCGAAGTGCTGCTACTGCTACAACTAGGCACTTTGTGAACTCCTGGTGCAGAGGACAGTCCAAAGGGCATTGCCCTGTACGATATGTGCTTAGACCTGCTTTGATGTGCAGGTACTTTCTATGGTTTGCCATCATCGGGATGTTGAAGTAAGCATCATTCAAATCCAGAAAGCATAGCCAGTCTCCTTGCTGCAGGAACAGAACTACTGTTTGCAAGATGACCATTTTGAATTTTTCCTTCCTCAGGTGTCTGTTCTGACTAAGGTCCAGGATATGTCACCACTCACCTGTTTTTTTTTTTTTTTTTGTTTTTTTACTAGGAAGTATCTTGGGAAAATAATTTCCTCGTTTCTGTTGTTGGTATGTTCTCCATAGCACTGAGAGACTGCAGCTTTTGAACTTCCAAATTAACTGCTACATCTTTTCTGGTGAATTTGATGTAAATGTTTTGAATTGATTTGTCCTCAGAATTTTCCTCTGTTTACCAAATTTATAACAGTAGTTTTGTTTTCATCAACCTTGTTCACATAATTCACTATCTGATCGCCAAAGAGACAGGTATCCTCAAAGACAAAGTCTGTTTTGGTCTTACCACTTATTACTTTATTTTGGGAGACTCTAACCCTGCAATTTGAGGCACTAAAATCTAAATAAGGAATTGATTTCATCCAACCATGGTGCTAATGTCAATACCACCCCTGGCATGCGCCTGCCTCCTCGTTCAATGTTTATATACAGTATATGTATATGTATATGTGTGTGTGTGTGTGTGTGTATATACATATATACATATACATATATATATATATATATATATATATATATATATATATATACACACACACACACACACACACACACACACACATATACAGTGGTTTGCAAAAGTATTCAACCCCTTGAAAGTTGTCAAATGTGTCTGGATTACAAATGAGAGACTTACATATATTATTCCAGTCAGTATTTTTATAGCAAACTCATTTGCTCTAACAGTATATCCTCAAAGCCAAAATTAATTATCCAATCAGCACATCTTGTAAAGTAAATTAAAACTGAAAATGCTGCTTGCAAAAGTATTCAACCCTACACAGTAGTATTTGGTAGAGCCACCTTTTGCTGCAATAACAGCTTTAAGTCTTTTGGGGTAAGTATCTACCAGCCTTGCACACTGTTCGGGAGTGATCCTTGCCCATTCTTCTTGGCAGATTTGTTCCAGGTTGGTTGGGTAACGCCAGGACCGCAATATTCAAACAGTGCCACAGATTCTCGATGGGACTGAGATCTGGACTTTGACTTGGCCACTGTAGGACATTCACCTTTTGTTGTTTAACCACTCCTGTGTTGCTTTGGCCTTGTGCTTGGGATCATTGTCCTGCTGAAAGGTGAAGTTTCTCCCAAGCTTCAGTTTTTAGCAGACTGAAGCAGGTTCTCTTGCAGTATCTCCTGTATTTTGCTCCATCCATTCTTCCTTCAATTTTTAACAAGATGCCCAGTCCTGCTGATGAAAGCATCCCACAGCATGATGCTTCCACCACCATACTTCACTGTAGGGATGGTGTTTCTCGAGGCATGGGCAGTGTTAGGTTTGCGCCACACATAGCGCTTTGAATTTTGGCCAAAACTCTCTATCTTGGTCTCATCAGACCACAAAACCTTGTGCCACATCTTAGCTGGGTCACTCTCATGCTTTCTGGCAAACTCCAGATGTGCTCTGATATGGTTCTTTTTGAGTAATGGCTTCTTTCTAGCCACCCTCCCATACAGGCCAGTATTATGCAGAGCTCTTGATATGGTTGACTGGTGCACCTTCACTCCACTCTCAGCCACTGAACTCTGCAGCTCCTTCAAAGTGATTGCTGGCCTCTCTGTGGCTTCCCTCACTAGTCTCCTCCTTGTTCGGATGCTGAGTTTTGAGGGACGGCCTTGTCTAGGTAGTGCCTGGGTGGTGTGATGCAGCTTCCACTTCCTCACTATTGATCCAACAGTGCACACTGGGATATCCAAACACTTGGATATTATTTTGTACCCTTTTCCTAATGTATGCATCTCTATTACTTTATCTCTAACTTCCTTAGAATGCTCTTTAGTCTTCATTTTCACACCCTTCCTTCAGATTCACAGTCTGACCAATGGTCATTAAACTGAGGGGGGGGTTTATCCAGAAAATGTAAGCTACTTTAATGTTTCAGAGGTGAGGCCAATTGTAAGCCAATTGTGTCCTCGTTAGGGCAATATTTTTCATCTGTGTAAACTTGGAGCTTCCAGAGCACAGGGGTTGAATACTTATGCAAACAGCATATTTCAGTTATTTATTTTTCTTAAACATATTTTCTAACATAAAACCAATGTCACTTTAAAATAATTATTTTGAGAGTCAGTCTTTTTAAATAAATATTACACAGAACAAAATCTCAATATATCATTTGTAATCCAGACAAATCTGACAATTTTCAAGGGGTTGAATACTTTTGAAACCACTGTATATGTATATATATATATATATATATATATATATATATATATATATATATATATATATATATATATACATACATATATACACACATACACACATATACACACATACACACATACACATATACACACACACACACACACACACACACACAAGCAGCAAAAGGCAATAACGAGACACTGGATGCAGGTGCAAATACCAACAGTGGGAACAAGGAAAACAATTGTAAATGAAATATACAAAATGGAACACATTAACTGCATACTTGCAAGGCACAATGCCACAATTTCAAACCCGAAGGAAAAGTTGGATCACGCATTTATGCTTTTAGACAATGTTTCGCACTGAGGCAGATAACAAAAGTGTAAAGACGCCATAGACAGAGAACAAGTAGAAGGTTCTGACTAGCTGGATAGTATCTAAGGAGTTGTTTTCACATAGGTTTTCAGCTCAAGTGTACAAGTCGAGAAAAGTATAATACAACTATAGAAACTGTGAGGAAAAAATAAGCTGTTGGTTAACTAGGATCTGCAGCTTATCCTCTAGGTAGGAAATGGGCAGACTAGGTGGGTCAAGCGGTCCTTATCTGCCGTCAAAGTCTATGTTTCTATGAAACATAGAAAGATAGAAGTTGACGGCAGATAAGGGCACCTAGGCACACCGTGTCTACCCTATTCTGTATCAAATGAATCCCTGATAAGTCTAATGGTCACCCATTAGCCTAAGGGTCATTCATTAGAGTCTTCAGGCTTCCTATGCACCTGTCCCATGCCTTCTTGAAGCCTGTAACCATTTCTGCCCCCACCACCTCAGCCGACAAGCTGTTCCATCTGTCCACCTCCCTCTCCGTGTAAAAGCACTGCCTACCGCTTCCTCTCAGCATCTCCCCTCCCCCCCAGTTTCATGTTGTGGCCTCTAGTTCTTGAGCACTTTTTCCTCTGGGAAATTCTGTCCACCTGCACACTGTTTCTTCCCGTGAGGTATTTATATGTTTCAATCGTGACCCCCCCGCCGTACAATTGAACCTCACCTATACTTGCTATGTCTCAAAGGTATGTACCTATGATTTGTTGCATCTACATCAATGCTTTCAACAAAAAGAAATTAAAAAAGGGGAGGAGTCTGCAGCTTTGTTCTGGAGGTGCGCAGAAAGTCCTGAGGTCCTTAGCCAAGCACATCTTCTAGCAAATACTACATTTGCCAGAGCCCTGGTTACTGTTATCATTCTATCCACAACTGTCTGCAATTAGTGCTTAGCTGGCTCCAAGCCAGACCTTACATGGTGTAAATTCTATGTCCTTTCATCTAAGGCAAGCTGTCACACAAAGGTATCCATCCTTTCCAGAGTTCCTGCTGGTAGTGGATGTGCAACTACGGAATGACGCCTAGGCTCATACAACAGATGGATGAAGAGTAGATTTCTTCACTAATGTGTCAGTTTTGCACATCATTAGCAGGGGGTGCTGAAGAAAGAGTACTTTTAGCTTTTTCCATGCAGCATCTTAAATGAACCCTTCTGGGTTTGGATGTACATTCAGAACCCTGCATGGTTACTAAATACCTCTGTTCCACATTATTGTCAGATGCCGTTGCAGAAACTGTCAACTGCAAAATTTTCTTTTACTCATTTTCTTAAAAGTTTCAGAGATGGGTATGCTGACTCTCTTTGTTGAGGTCAGACCTGACATTTTTAGGAAATCTGACTCCTGAACGTCTGTCAGTTTCAGTAGTGGGGATGTTAATCATAGCAGCCACTGATTTTAGAAAAACAGAATAGGATAAATACTTCTCTAATGGTCTGACAGATAAGGTGGCCTCCTCATCACCAGTGACTTATGCGGCGATAGGTTCCTCCTGTTAATACTACCTCTGTTCCTTCACAACAGTAGGTATGTAAGAGGCAGAGACCTTAGTGACTTTCTCCTTCACAGTTTGGAAGAACTGCCACATTTGTTTAAATTCCTCCATGCAGGGTTCTGACCAGCTCGTAGGCTGGAGGACAGGGTTGCATGCTTTTTTTTTTTTCAAGCTCTAAATATTTCATCTTTCTAGTCTTTTCTAGACCAGAATGAGAGACGGACTCCTCAGCATGTCTTTTCTTGGGAGTCTATCTCAGCTGAAGATCCATACTCTTTGATAGACCTCTAAATAGGTAAAATAAGCAGCACGATCAAGCATGAACTGGTTAGAATTTTTCAGTGCGACATCATCGTAAACAATAGATTTCTGTAGCCAGGATTCAGATATTGTCAGAATGTCAAATTGTGCATGACGTACTCAGCCTAATAAGTCAATTTTGGGGTAAGAGACACGGTGTCAACAGTGTTAAGAGTAAAACATAACAATCTTGGTCAATATATGATGTAAATAAAACAAGAGATGGAGATGACCTTTGAAAGCCCAATTTGCCACTGAATCTAATGTCATCAAAAGACCAGGCAAATCCTGTACTAGCATGGAGAGGTGACCACAGTGAGAGGCATACGCAGGAAATGGAAATAAGTAGAGACTGCCATGAGAACAGCGGCTCAAGAAAGCTATTACAACAATACAGTGCACGGCCCTGGCTTAAATGATAAAATGGAGAATAGGACTTTACCTACCAAGGGCATTTCTTTACAAAATGAATTTAGCACTTTACCCAAAGCTACAAATGGTTGCTGGCACAGTGGTAGCCAGTTATAGCAGTACACAGAGGTATGCAGTGGCAAATGTGAAAATATGAACAAATCCACAACTACTATAGTACACAGAAGAACAGTGGAATACGAAACAAGCACAATGCTCACATCAGTAATCAATACTGACGATGTTAACAGCTTCGGAATTCTTAAGTTTAAAGCTCAGCTGGAATGTACCATTTTGCCCAGTACAGGTTTCTAAATAATTCTATAAAAAAAGGCAATTTAGGCCCTGTTCACACTCGCATATTTTAGGTGCTTAAAAACGGGTTAACCTAGTTAAACCGTGTTAAAGTTGTTTAAAAACGCTTCGTGGCCACACTTACATTGAATTTAAAATGTTTTTTAAAACTGTGGTAGAACCCAGCTGACAAGGTAGTCTTAAATCCGGTTTTATAAACATTTTCTAATAAGCACGGTCTATTTGTAGGTGTGGATGCAAAGTGTGTCACAGCCCAGTTGTGTGTGTTCCTCCGCTATCCCATGAAACCATGCAGTCTATAATGCGGAAGTAAAAAAGCGGCAATTCCATGGAGCTGTCATCAAGCACTGCAAGATGACCGATTGAGCAGTGAGCTGATCCGAAGATATGACCAGAAAAACTGACTGAGTACTGGTCGATGGATGCTGTTCAAGATGAACTGAACAGCTATCGCCAGAATAGCAAAATTTGTGAGCACATATCTGCTCATCTGGTGACCACGGGTCACGACCGGACAGCTAAACAGTGCAGTGAGAAAATTAAGCAACTTAAAGTGAGATATCACAAAGTGAAAGACCGAAATCGCTGGTCAGGTGGTGGGCGAGTTACCTGCCCATTTTCTGATGAGTTGGATTGCACTCTTGGCACTCAGCCAACATCCACCCCACCAGTAGTCATCCAGAGTGGTGAATGTGAAGAAGTAGATGATACTGATGCAAACGAGGACGTCACGTATGAGGTTTTATATAATGATGGTAGTTGGTCCACCAAACCTACACATAAGCAGCACAAAATGCAATGCTCACCCCTCCCAAGACAATCAGCATTGAAGTATTATGCTACTGAATCACTGTTTCCCACTGGCCACCAAATGCACGCTTCAGCTGCACTGTACAGCAGCCTGCTATGTACCCCCCTCACCATACCACTATCAGATGCACTGCATTACATCGTGGTATCCATTCCCCATCAGCAATGTAATGCTGTGGTCAGGGCAATGAACTGCAACCATGGAGATGTGTTGAATTCCACAGCACCTTTCCTGTTTTAACAATTTTCCCTCATTACCCTGCTTACCCTGTTTCCCCAGTTCCTGTCTCAATGCACAGACTGTATTGCTAACATTCCACTGCACATAATGAGTAATTTTACATTAAATGTGAAGATTTTTATTTAACACAACGACAACCTTATACAGCTGATTTTATGAGCAACTTAGGTATTTTGTAATTAAAAATGAATGCAATACGTTTGTCAATTCATTTCAGGTGTGCATTTATTAGTAGCAGACATCTGGCTGCACATTTTGTAAAACAGACAATAATTCTTAACTGCTTTTGTAAATTGATAGCGTAATGAAGTGGCCCATTGTCACGTCACAGGCTAGTTGAGGCACAGAAGCATGGTCTCATAAAATCTGATCATACATACCACACTGCATGCAGTCAAATGCAGACACTGGCAGCTTACACAGCTTCTGTATAAAGAACAGCATGTACAGAGAATCTGTGTAAGCCGAGACTGTTTTGAACAATACTGCAAGCAGTGTGGTATGTATGAGTCGAGTTTCTGGTGTAAGGCTTCTATGCATTCAAGGATACAGTCCCATGTCATAATTCCACATTAATAATAAACGCATCTGTAATGAATTTAAACTGTACTGATAAGCAGAAATGGAAAGTGAGGTGAACTTCTGCTTTTACAGAGAATGACACCTCAAATACAAGTGCCAGTATTGACCAGCCACAGAATGATTCTGCAGAAGCATTACCAATAGAGAACGTTGAGGTGGAGGAACCTGGCCCACCTACTTCCGTTTCTTTGGGTACAGAGCAGCAGCGTACACAGAAAAGAAGCAGTACAGAGCCCCTAACAAATCTTAGAAAGAAAAAGAAAGGGTCGAGGATGCAAGAAATAATCGGATGTGCATTTGAGCCCACCAAAAAAACTAAATCTTGAGCAGTATGAAAAGATGTTGCAGCTAGAGACGGAGCGAGCAGCTGCTGATAGGGAAATGAAAAAAAGAGTGTGTTAGCATGAAGCAGAACAAAATGCTGCATTCTTCCAAATCCTGCTTCAAATTCTTGGTCCTCAATCCAATGTCCAGCATGCTGTATCCCTAGTGTCGCATCAGATGCAGAGCTAGCAGTGTACCATACCAACTCAACATCATAATCAGCAAATAGTTCATCAGCAGTCAACTCATCTTGGC